>OX940950.1:11858100-16858100 GCA_954870475.1 Euphrasia confusa | reverse complement strand
CTGATTATGATTATGTGCAAATATTTACATAAACTCAAATTGATTAGAATTAAATAATATGATTATGTTAATTGTTAATTTGACGTAAATTAATTATGTGCAGATATTTACATAAACTCAAGTTGATTAGAATTAAATAATAAGATTATGTTAATTGTCAATTTGACGCAAATTAATTATGTGCGCATGTTTACGTAATTAATTATGTGCGCATGAATTAAATATTTAATTATTTGATAATTAAATTAAATGGTGAATTATTTATTCTAATAGATTTGAATTAAATCAATTAATGCATGTAATATTGAAAATAGGATTTTCAATAAAATAAAATAAAATAATGTAAAATGTTTACATTAATGAAAAACGGTTTTTCATAAAATTTTTGTTTTCCGCTGCGTATACATGCACGATCCCCAACAGTGGTATCAGAGCGTAGGTTCTGAAATTGATTAATTGTCTATGAATATAATCGCCTAAAGCATGCTGTTTGTTGAATTGATTGATTTAATGTTGTTTAATTGGGACTTAGTTGTTTCTATTAAGATATTTATTTTTATCTAATAGATCGAAACAATGCCTAATTTGTTATCCAGTTACAATTCAATGTCGAACATGAATGCACCTCGGGGAGTGATTCATCTAGACTTGTTTTTGTTAAAACAAATTAGAGAAATCGAGCCATATGATGGCATGATTCGATGGTCTGCTCGGCTCCCCCATTTATGGGAGATAGGGTCGCTCGCATGATGAATCGCTAGTTAGAAACCTCGAGTTTCACTTACGAGACATCACGTTTTGATTATTAAGATGTTAATAAATTGAAATAAAAAGGAAGTATCAATATTTAATTTAATGAAATTATTTATTGATCAATTAAATAATTGATTTAATTATTCGATCAACAAGGTGATAAATTAATTATTTGATTTAATTTTTAAATCAAGTTAATTAATAGAGCACCATTTAATTTGCATACCTCGTTTTAATTGTGATTAAATGCTATGTGAATTATGTGAGATATATATTGTGATATATGTTATGATCGTATGTGCTCGTTAGGATGACCTATAGAGGACATAGTTGTTAAGAATTAACAATCGATCACTCACTTCATTCTCTCCTGAGAATGTATAACGATTATTCTGATGAGATAACCAATCCTATACTCCTCCATTCTCTCCCGAGAATGTATATCAAGCCTTAAAGGAGAACCGATGTGTCGTTCTTTCTCCTTTCCTTCTACCGACAATAAATTATGTGAAATCCACTTACAAGTAGTATGGTATGCCGTGTTAGCGGGGAGTACTGCTTGTGAGTTAAGCTGTAATTTATTGACATAAGATGGAGAGGTGTTAGCTACGATTCTTTTAAATGTGTGTGGTCGGATAGATTAACTATGGGCTTACACATGTTTACTGGAGTCCAACTTTCACTTCTCAGATCGGTAGGTTGGTCTTGACACATGGTTGACTTTGAAGGGTACGATTAACGTAGTTCATTGTCATGGTGAGGAAAAGTAATCTTTAGGGTCACATAGAGATGTGATTGAAAATGTTTCTACCTTTAGGTGAATGTAATCGGGCTAGATTAACTACGGGTTATATTCACGCTATTGCACCTAAAGCCCAACTAAGGAAAAATAAGTTTTCCCGTCTGTCTGCTAGAGGATAGCGGAATTCGAAAAATTTAGTGGGAGGCAATTAAATGATAAAGACCAAACATTTAATTGTAATCATTAATAACGAATTATCTCAATGTTAATCTTCTTAATATTTCTCAGTAATATTCTCTAAGATATCCCGTAATCGATACTCGACCAATCCAAATCAAAATTCACTGGCCCAAGCCATTTGAATTGGAATCTCAATCTTGTAATTTAAAATGATGAGTGCCTCTATGTACTTGAGAATAGATTATTTGATAATCTCACTCAACCTTTGACTGCTGAGGAATGCCACTTATGAGAAGTGGATTTCTAGTTCTTATGAATCGTTCATCATGAACTGCAACATGAACAAGCTCGATCCTTAAATGGATAAGTAGTTCAAGATGTTGATCAACGAGTCAACCATCAATACGAGAAATTTGTTCTCATTATTGCTTCTTCATGAAAGAAGTGTTCTTCTTGAAGAAAATGACGGAAATGGTTTCCGGTCTAAGCATAAAGATGGATAAAGGTGATACTAGAAGGGCGACTAAGAACAAGGTCAACAAATGAGTTGATGACGCTTGCCATCGTTGTGTGAATAAAGGCCATAGGGCCATAACTGCTAAAATACCTTGGGCAGAAACGTTCTGACAAAGGTTCGTATTGGGTTATAGTTATTCTATTGTTTTGAACAATTGATTATTTGTTTCGTCTAATTTTAGAAACCTACTATTAATAGAAATGTTCTATTATTAGATCTTACTTCTATATTTGATATAGACGATAAAGGTTTTAATTTTGTTTTTGGAAATCCGATTTCCTTTATACAAAAGAAAGCAAATATGATTTGCTGAAGACGATGAAACAAATAAACAAGAATGAACTAAACCCAAATATCAGCAATAGATATAAGTCAAAACCCCGCACAACTTTAGCACGCTAGTTGAGTGTGTTGAAGGTCTATTGTATTTGATCCAAACGGAGATGTGTGATCCACTAATGTGTTAGTGCTGGGGGTGGTTTTCAACTACCTAATGTACTTATGAAGTACACGTCTCTAATTTTGAAATGATCAATAATTTTAGACATCAAAGTAGGAAACCAACTTGGTTGCTATATTTAATTACGATATGATCGTGGTAATAAATATTTAAGCACCAAGCTTATTGACTATCTAAAAGAGAATACGATTCTCTGGCAATGGACTCCGTCTGGAACTCCTTAATTGTATTGAGTGTCCGAATGTTGGAATCAAACTTTGTTGGACATGGTTCAATCCACAAAGGGGTTCACCAAATTGCTGACGAAACTGTAAAAGTCCTGCACTTTTGACAGTCGTCCATTTGCTGAATAGTGTTACCACCAAAGCAGTTAAAACCACACCATATGAACTTGGGCACTCCCGTATCCTGTTTGCGTGAAGCGGCTAGTGGGAGATAAGTTGGATAGTAGATCCGGCTTATGCCATTTTGTGGGGTATCCTGAACATTCACAAGGATACCTGTTCTACTATATTTCTAAAACAAAATGTTTGTCGAAAGAAATGTTGCCTTCTTAGCGAAGAATTTTCTATTAGATAGAAAAGGCAATATAGTAAATCTCGAAATAGTTCGAGAATATGAACCACACTATGAAGTTCAAACACAAGTACTTGGAGATGAACCAATTCAACAAACCACTAATATACCTCTTCATCTATCAGTTCGTAAATCCGAAAGTGTTCGGAAGGTACCTGATAGACTGTTCCAACTTGATAATGATCAAGATAAATTTGACGATGGATATTAACCAATAAACATCAACTGATTCGTATTGGATACGAATATGGGACATTGGCTTATTGCCATGAAATTCATAATGGACTGTATGTACTCCAACAAGGTTTGACCTTGGTAGATCCACCAAAGGGAATTGTTCCAAAAGGCTGCATATTGATCTATTAATTATGACGTTGGAGTATATATATAGAAAGTTGTGACCTTTAAAGCAAATATGATGGCGAAAGAAGTTACTCAAAGACAATGTGTTGTTTATGAGGTAATATTTCCATAAGTCGCTATGCTTAAGTCCACTACAATTTTGCTGGCCATTTCTGCATAGTACGACTATGAGATATGGAAAATAGATATGAAGTCTACTATCCTTGAATGTGATATTATAGAAGAGTTGTAGCGCAGCCGGAAGGCTTCATATTTTCTGGAAAGGAGCAAAAGGTTTGCATACTCCAGCGATCCATTTATGGATTGCAACGAGCATCCCTAAAATGGAACATGTGTTTTAAATACAATAGTCAAAGCGTTGACTTGGTATAAAACTTGAAGGAACCTTGTATTCAAGAAGGTTAGTGGGAGCGGAGTGAAATTTAAGTGTTGTACGTTGATGACATACTAATCATAGGGATGATTGAGTGATGTTGCAATCAACGAAAGCACGATTATCCACACGTTTCTCGAATAAAGGATTTGAGGAGAGGCATCCTACGTATTGTGATACGTCACTATAGATATAGATCTAGAAGGATGCAAAATCTTCTCAATCCTTGTACATAGAAACTGTTTCTGAAATGGTTTAGCATGGAAGAATCTTGAAGAGATTCTTGCCAATGTCCCATGGGGTTCATCGCTCGTAATTCGTGTGACTGTAATGTTGATGGAATTCGAAGAGATGAAATGGACAACACATATATCTCCGCACTAGGGAGCATTATGTATGGCATGATGTGTACTAGACGTGATATTATAAATGTTGTGAGTGTCACAAGTGAATATCAGTCGAACCCAAGACCGGCTTATTTGAAGTCGTGAAGGATGAAATCCTTTAGCACTAGCAATAAAAAGCATTAAGGAGTTGTTCTTAGTCTGTGGGAGGTCCGAGTTGAATTTAGAGGTACTTACGAACTCTAGTTTTCAATCGGATGTGGATGACTAAAAGTCGACATCGGGATTCATATTCGAGCTTAGAGGTGGTATCGTATGCTGGAATGGTTCCTACAAACGACTAATGATTCTACCACGAGAACCTGAATATGTTGCAGCATCTAAAGCTGTGAAAGAGACTGTTTTGGACACGGAACTTTATCCAAATGTTGGTTATAATTCCGGACACAAATAATCAAGTAACTTGTACTGTGATTATACGCTGTCCTGTAGCGAATGCTAAGGAACCGAGATCTCATAAGAAGTCCAAACATGTACTAGAGATAATATCATGTGATCTAAGAGATCAATGACAAAGGTGACGTCTGAGTCGAGAGTGTCACTTCGGAAGATAACTTTGTAGATCCCTGTACCAGGCCTTTATCTGAATATGTCCGCGAGAAACATCGAGAGTCGATGGGACTAAGATTCATGGATAGTTGGCTCTAGGTCAAGTGGGAGATTGTTGGAATAGGTGACCGGCGAGCCAACGGTTGGCCGAGCGGTTGACCGTATTCCGTTATATAACGGTTTATTTCGTTAATTAATGAAACCTATATTAATGGCATATACTATATCTGCTCCCAATGTTGAATCATAGATATAGTCCTGTACAGTTACACATGTTGTATGAATTCGGTTTTGTTGAAACCGAGAGATAATTCTGTTAACGCAACGTAACTGGTCAAACTCAGTTCCTAGTCGATAGGTTACGCCAATAACAAGGATACCCGACCTTTCCCCCTTGAGACTAACACTTAGTGTATGTGGGCTAATCTCGAGCCTCGATGTTTGGACATCGACATACTTGAGTGGGTGCTCACTGTTGATGAGTTCACTGAACCCCCTCTCCCTGGAATCTCTAAGTGGTTATCATTGATCGAGTAGAGAATTCCATAATATAGTTGTACACAATTAATCCTTAAGACCCAGACATCACCGTGACTTCATCAGAGGACTAGCTGTATCGTGACATGTCTCTGATTCCCTGGAAAGGGAGTAAGTCGAAAAAGGAGACAATGTTCGTGCAGTTCGAAATCTGATGTGAAGTCTGTGCATGGTAGTAGGGGATCTGATCGCTTGATATAGATCATGTATGTCCTGTGTGTTCTGATGGTTCGTAGTCCCAGAATCTCTGGCCAGAGTTGAATAGTGAGGTGATTAGAGAAATGTGTTTCTCTGAATCAATCACGACTGGATTTTACGAAACCTAGAACGTACGCACAGTTATCAAACTCAACAAGAGATCTCGATTAACCAATATCTCTAGTTTGATCGGGACATATGTATCGGAGGGATCGTACTGTACGCTAACTATATTACAAGGTTCTTGCAGGCACTTCATTTGTATCTCGGGAATTAGTGAAGCGTGGCTGCTAGACGCTCGTCACTGATTCGTTGGGCACCGACTTGTTCGGAGATTAAATAATATGATTATTAATCTAAAACTCTTGGGAGTAGTTGAAATAAGAACAATATGTTGTTCGAATCACAATATGTTGTGAGCCCACGTCTAGTTATACACCTGAACCATTGAGGGTCACATTCTCGTGTAAACCGATCCTTGAATACGATCATGTATTAATTAACTGTTAATTAAGTACATATAGTCGGAGGTCAATATGATTGAATCCGAAATTCATAATTGTGATTATGAGTTGGAAATAATACTGAGCTAAAGAAAACGGACACGGTGGTGTACACTTTCTATTTTGGGAAATTTCCCGATTTAGTAGTACCCCTGAAATGGGCTTTCCGATTTTGTGAAATTGGAAATTTTTATTTTTATCTCATATTGATGAGAAAATTAAAACGAGAAAGAAAATATAATCGTTATATTTTTCGGAGATGAAATTGATTGTCAATTTTGGAGAAACGTAATGACGGCTAATGTATTGGGCCGGCTAGGGTTAATGGATCCGATCCATTAGGGTTTGAGCCCAATAGGCTCCTTTCTTCACCTATAAAAGGAGCTCTATAGGCATGAGAATAAACACACCAAAGTGAAGAGCTCTAAACCCTAGCCTCACTTTCTCTCCTCTTCTTCTCCCTCTCGTCCGCCCCCTCGGCCCCTCCCTCGGAGGACCGCCGACCACCGGAGCCGCCGCCCGCCGCCGTCGGCAGCCGCCTCCCCTCGGCGGAATTCGATTCCGGCACCGTTTTTCCGGCCCGTCTTTCCCGTCGTATTCTCCCTTACGTATTTCTAGTGCAATACGTAAGTTGGATTACCTATACGAGGTGAAACCTGATTAGACGAGAGACGCCGAAGGAACGCCCGAGCACAGCCCGAGCCGCGCCCTTACGCTCTAGCCGTGACACACGAGTCCAGCCGAGAGCCCCGCCACTCGCCCGGCTCTCCCCGCACACGACCCGTGTCGTCCCCGCGTCGCATCCGCGCGACTTCCGACGAACCTAGTTTCGTCCGATGAATCCATGTGGTACTTACGATTAAATTCAGATTTAATTGTTTGCCTTAAATGTTTGCGCTATGTACAGTTAATGTTTGCGGGATTTTTAATTGATAAAGAAAAATTAATTGTGATTAATTTAAATGTCAATTAAATTCAAATTGATTCGAATTAAAAAAAATATGATTATCTTAATTGTCAATTTCACGCAAACTGATTATGATTATGTGCAAATATTTACATAAACTCAAATTGATTAGAATTAAATAATATGATTATGTTAATTGTCAATTTGACGCAAATTAATTATGTGACGAATGTTTACATAAACTCAAGTTGATTATAATTAAATAATAAGATTATGTTAATTGTCGATTTTACGCAAATTAATTATATGAGCATGTTTACGTAATTAATTGTTAGTGTAATATATTAATATGATTAATATAATTGCGCTAGAAGTAATATATTAATATGATTAATATAGTTGCGCTAGAAGTAATTAATTTATATGATAAATTTAATTGCTAGATTTAATTTGTGTAGTATGGGATGCATGAATTAAATATTTAATTATTTGATAATTAAATTAAATGGTCTAATAGATTTGAATTAAATCAATTAATGCTTGTAATATTGAAAATAAGATTTTCAATAAAATAAAATAAAATAATGTAAAATGTTTACATTAATAAAAAACGGTTTTTCATAAAATTTTTGTTTTCGCTCCGTATACATGCACAATCCCCAACAACAACTGTATTCAATAGAAAACTCTAAAACCTAATGTGTCATCGTGGTTAGATCACGGTGGATTGTAACACTATCGTGAAAAAGAAATTGCAATATAAAATACATAAAACAGTGTCGCCTTGGGTATTTTACGGTGATCTAATAATTACAGCGTGAAATAATATTACACCGTGAATTAATATTACACCGTGAATTAATATACACCGTGCAATAATTCAAACAACGTTATATCATATAACCTTATACCGATGCACGGTTACACACACCCGTATTCAACACGGTAATAGTACACGGTAAAATAAATAGTAAATTAGTACACGCATATATATATATATTGTAATTTTAATTTTAATTTTAATTAATGAAATCCAGGCGGAGCGCCAACGCGTCTGGCAACTACGGCCGTCTCTTAATAATTTATACGTATACTGATAGATTTAGGGTTTCTATATTAATGAGTAACCGAGTGACGGTGTTAGCAAGATTAATAAATGACGGTGATATTAAAATCTTTTAATGATACATTTAAGGAAAAAGAACAGTAAACAATTGATTGATGGTTCAAAACCCTAAAACCTATTGTGAAAAATTGATGGATCAAAACCCTGAACACTATCTATTGAAAAGTAGATACATCTTGAAAAGCCGCTTGACCCTGTACATGAATAATGGGAAGCTCGAAAGACATAACCGGAACACTATCTATTGAAAAGTAGATACATCTTAAAAACCGCTTGACCCTGTACATGAATAATGGGAAGCTCGGAATACATAACCGGATCGGAAGAGATCCCGGTCTATCCCCATCAAGTTGCACAGTCTGAAGAGAGTCAAGAAGATGGAGGCCCGTCATGAAAGATAAGAAGATGGTTTTCTTTTGGAAACTCGAGTATCTCGATAAAGTAATGCAACTGTGAAATTCGAAAAAGAGTGGTGATAACTGCTCCATGAATAACAAGAACAAAACAGAAAAATGGAGTATTAATGGGTATAGAAAAATAGATTTCTTTCGTTCGTATTTATAGGCTTATATTCTGATCTAATTTTAAGTCATCAAACCACCAGGATTTCAATCGTTCCACGAAACGATTCAACTGCCCACGATGCTTATTAATTACTCGTATTAATAAAATTATTATAAAATCACCCCATCCAACAATCCCTATCCATTAATTTGATATGACCATTCAATTCAGGGAATTGATGAGTCTGTTCTGAGTCATCCCACCGCCGGATTTCAATCGTTGCAGAAACGACTCAACTCCCAACTACGCCCATTATATACATTGCGATTAATTAATTAAGAAAATAAATAAAACCCTAGAACTGTGTCGTCGTGGGGTTCCCTCGGTTAGCCACGATATTAGGTAGAAAATCCTAAAACCTAATGTGTCGCCGTGGTTTGGCACGGTGGATTGTAACACCGTGGAACTCTCATAAATGGGATATAAAACCCATGGAACATTTTCGTCGTGGGGTTCCCTCTGTGGATTGTAACACCGTGCAACGGTATTAGGTAGAAAACCCTAAAACCTAATGTGTCGTCGTGATTATATCACGGTGGACTGTAACACCGTGGAACGCTCATAATTGGGATATAAAACCCATAGAACAGTGTCGTCGTGAGGTTCCATCGGTAGCTAATAACACCGTGCAACCGTATTATGCAGAAAACCCTAAAACCTCATGTGTCGCCGTGGTTCAAACACTGTGGATTGTAACACCGTTACAGATCTTAAATGGCATAGTAGACGAGGGTATCCAGTTTTAGAATACACCGTGAATTAAAATTACAACGTGAAGGGATTATATAACGTGAAATAATTCACGGAGATAAATCATTACAGTCTTATTACAATTGATGAATCAAAACCCTATTGAGAATTACAATTGATGGATCAAAACCATAAACCCAGAACGCTATCAAAATTAGTTGTGTTACAATTGATGGATCAAAACCCTAATGGGAATTAAAATTGATCTATCAAAACCCTAAAGCACCGTCCCTTTATAGAAAAGTAGCAACTTCTTATTTAAAGAGACTCGACTGAACAAAGAAAAAAAAAGACATCACACCCGTCTCAGAATATAATCTCTGGATCTATAAAATTAGAACTTGAAACGCTTGATCCTCGATAGTGAGATGAGTGATGAGATGAAATTCAAAACCTTCTGTTTCTTTTTCCTCAATCATAGACTGAATCAATCTCCAACATGAACCCAGCTGATTCACCGCCACGGAGAAAGAGGCTCTTGAACAGATAAATATCTAACAAAGATACTCGAGATGTTTTTGAAACTCGAGTACCTCGTCATTGATGATCTAGGGAAAATAAGGTTTTCTTTTGGAAACTCGAGTATCTCGATACAGGACTGCAGCTATGAATTTGAAAGATGCGTGGTGAAAACCGCTCCATAAGAAAAAAAACAACGTAGAAAACATGGAGAAAAAAATTGGGTATAGAAAGAAAAAAGGGTTTTTTCGTTCGTATTTATAGGCTTAATTTTCTGACCTAATAAAGTGATCCCGCCGCCGGCTTTCAATCGACTCACGAAACGACTGACCTCTAAACTACGCCCATTAAACACATTGCGATTAATTAATTTATTATTTAAATAAAAACCTAGAATTGTGCCTCCGTGGGTATTTCACGGTTGATTAAATCACCGTGTCGCGGTCACTGTGACTTTGGTAACGTGACTACAACTCTGAATGGGTCGTCTTGATGTTAGCACGGTGTATTCTAACACCGTGTACGTACATGTTATAGGTGACATAAAAAAAAACCTAATCCTCCGTCATCGTTGGTATCCCACGGTGCGTAAGCCGTGGTATGTTCATATATGACATAGAAAACTTAACCCCCCCCATCCACCACGATATCCATTAATTAGATATGACCGTGAAATTCAAAGAATTTATGATGTGTGTCTGTTCTGATCCTCCTCCGGATTTCAATCGTCTCACGACACGACCCAACCCAACTTCCAACTACGCTCATTGATGGTCCAGATATGATATGATATGACCATTCAATTCAGGGAATTGATGAGTATCTGTTCTGAGTCACATCGTCGCCGGATTTAAATCGTTTCACGAAATCACTCAATTCCCAACCACCCCCATTAAACACATTGCGCCGTGGGTTTATTACGGTGAATTTCCTCACCGTGTAACGGTCTCTCACGGTGTATTGTAAAACCGTGGCATCTCACGGTGTATTGTGAAACATTTGTAGATGTCTTTATTATTTTATTAACTCCTCAACTACCCACTTTTGGCGTGTATACATAAGCACCGTACCACGCTGAAAACCCTAATTTTTATAAAATCAAATTTCATATTCAATGGCCACCCCAATCCCGATTTGTAGATTTTTCAAAGTTCTAAACACCGTTGATTTCCGTGAAGTTTGTCGTTTACCTTCTGATTTTGCTCATGAACATGAGTATCTGGCAGGCAGGGCTACTTTGCTTGGAGATTGTGAGACACTCGCCTCATTTGCCACCGCTCGTGCCCCGTGGTCCGTGGAAATCTCTTGGGTCAATGGTTACGTGTGCTTTCGTCGTTGCTGGACCGATTTCTGCACGACTCATCATCTTAAATTCGGTTATTTTTTGGTTTTTCACTACGCCAAGAAATTGGGTCCTTTCTTTGTCAATATCTACAATAAAGATGGTTTCGAGATTCGGAACTTTTCCGATCCTAATGCCCCTGGAGACCCCCTTCTGCCGACCATATCTAAGGTTGTAGAAGAGATCCTGTTTGAGAAGGTGGTGGAAGTGGTGGAGCTCTCGGACGATGAGGACGATATGGACGATGAAGCAGACGATAAGGACGAAACGACTGATGAAGGCGATGATGCAGATGGCGAGGATGATGAACCATGAATGCAAAGAATGTTTCTTTCTGCATTTTGTTTATGAATAGTATGTTTTTATTTTTGCTTTTACAGTATGTTTTTCTGGTTTCGTAGTCTACGTTATTATACTGTACTAGTGCTTGTTTTTCTTTGTTAATATATTTCGACCTTCTCCCACCGTGCACGAGTAACCGTGTGACTTTAGCGTTTGAAGATATTACCGTGCGCCAAGGGTCGTGTGATTGAACCGTGGCAAAAGGCAACCGTCCTCTCTTTTTTTTTTTTTTTGGGTTTTGGGAATCCCGGTAATTTAATTTATTAAATATTAAAAGATGAATAAAAAGGTTGAATAAACCTGCGGCTTCAAAAGTTGTTCTGTTCACTGACAAAACCCTGCCACGTAAGTATCTGTTTACATACTTACATTGATTTGACCGTCGCACGGTACTGAATCACGGTGAGGTCTCACGACATTACCGTGTAAGTATGAGCAATGACGTTTTCACGTGATTCTTGAACAATCGCGATAATCTTTTTGGCAAAATGCTTAAGCAAATTTACTTTCCTATGGAATTGATTATATTGAACCTAAAAAATTCCACAATAATCCATCAAACGATTAAATTTGACATACCATGTGCAATATGATCACACTTGAGAGTAAATTGTTACCAATGAACTACACATCTCTTGAATTTGAGACATGCACTAATGCAAATCGCATCGTACGTCTTTAATTTCAAATACCATACGTCTCACAGCCTGAAACATGACCCCGTTGATGGTATCATGGTAACGACGCCTTAAAAGTGTATACAAACGATTGATGATCGTTTTTTTGCGGGTTGAACAAGCCACGGTGTAGATGTATTGATGACCATGTAACGCCGTGTAGATACAACCGTGAAACTAAATGACCGTGCGAAAGGGCTTCCATCCTCTCATTTATTTTCCGGTGTTTTAACTCGAATTTTAAATAAAAGAATAAAGGATGACTATACCCGCCTGCAAAAGCTGTCTTGATAACTGACACCACTAATATTTCGCGTGCATCGGTTATCCCGCTCCAATACGAAAATACGCCATCTAAAAAAAGAACTCGTTCAATTTAAAAAATGTTTAAAATTGATTTGATAACCACACGGTGTTGTATCACGGTGACGTCTCGTGTGATCACCGTATGAGTATGAACACTCACGTTTTCGTGTGATTCTTGCACAATCGCAATAATCTTTTTGGCTAAATGCCTAAGCAAAGATAATTTTCTATGGAAATGATTATATTCAACCGAAAAAATCCACAATAATCCATCAAACGATTAAATTTGACATACCATGTGCAATATGATCACACTTGAGAGTACTCCAAATTGTTACCAATTTTAACTGAACATCTCTTGAATTTGAGACATGCATTAATACAAATCACATCGTACGTCTTTAATTTCAAATACCATACGTCTCAATGCCTGAAATATGAACCCATAGATGGTAACGACGCCTTAAAAGTGTATACAAACGATTGTCAATCGTTTTTTTCGGGTTGAACAAGCCACGGTGAAGATGTATTGATGACCATGTATCACCGTGCGTATACAACCGTGAAACTAAATGACCGTGCACAATATACGTTTTACTGAGCCGTGCGTAAAACGGCTTCCCCCTCTCATTTATTTTCCGATGTTTTAATTTGAATTTTAAATAAAAGAATAAAAGATGAATACCCGCCTGCAAAAGCTGTCCTGAGAACTGACACCACTAATATTTAAGTACACGTGCATCGGCTAACCCGCCCCAATCCTAGAAACGAAAATACGCCATCTAAAAAAAGAACTCGTTCAATTTCAAATATTTTTAGAATGGATTTGATAACCACACGGTGTTGTATCACTGTGACGTCTCGTGAGATCACCGTGTGAGAGTGAAGACGTCTTTAAATTCAAATACAATAACCGTCGTCGTTGGTATATCACGGTATATTGTAAAACCGTGCCACGGGGCATTGGTATACCGTGAAATGTTTATAGATGACACTATTAAAACAGTGTCGTGAATCGTGAACATACACGATCGAAAGTACACACGGTAAATTTACACCGTGAAATATATCACAGTCGTGGTTCGTGCTGATACAAGACCGTAAGTGCTGATACAAGACCGTAAGTGCACACGGTGATCAACAATTTTTTTTAGATACAGTCATTGATAGTTTTGCCCACGGCGCTGATCAACCACACGGTTATACATACAACGACATACAGTATATGAAAAGTTTACTCTCTTGCAAACCAAAACGAAACCAACTTTTATCCATCCCTTAATCAAAAAGGGAGTTCAATGTCTTTGCAGGACATCCAAAATATCTTCAGTGCTATGTTTTTTCTGACAGCTTTAATATCGATGCCGTCCGCGTTACGATACAATGATGGGTCGGTGAGCAATCGTTCCAAATACATTGTGCAGAAAGGACCGCAAGAGTGGTTGTCATCTTGGGCAAATTGTTCTTCGGCTGGCATGACCTTGAGCTTGAAGTCTTCCGTTTTCACAGGTAATCTTTTTCTTTCCCAGTAACCTGTTTTCTCCAACATTCGAGGTAAGACCTTCAACAAACACTTGAACTCAGGGGTGCGAGGGTTCACACCAGGCTCATATTTATGAGCTAACGAGTCATACAGCTCGACAGTCCAATCATCAAAACAAATTCGAACTACGACCCAATGTCCCGGAAGATGACAAACCATGACGACCTTCACATAAAATAAGTAAACGATAACATGAATGCTTAATTAGTGTTCAGAGTTTGTGATTTAGGGTATATGATTGTATTACTTACGTGGGAAAATCTGAACCATTCCAAATCGTCTCTGAAACTGCCTGTGAGTTCCCCATTTGGATTGTTCAATGAGTTGTAAGCATGTTTGAAGGTCATCTGAAGAAGTGAAACGAAAATATATAAGGTCATAAGTGAGCTAAATTTTATTGAGTTCATACCAAGGAGTTTGTGAAAACTTACAAAATAGTTTGGGGGTAAAATTACGAAGGATTCCTGAGGCCACTTTTCCTTTTCCATTTTTAACTCCATGTAACTGCAGAAGATAGTTATCACCTGATATAAAAATACTAGTTGGTAAGTATATAAAATTTATTTCTGAATTATACTACTATATACCTTAAATTTGCAATGATTACCTCTTCGTCGAAGTCCCAATCCACGTTTTCAATGTCAAGAAACGTTTTCCATTTCACGGTAATTTGCGTGCCACGGAAATGTACACAATTGACAGAAGATTTGGTCCGTTTGGATGGTCTCAGAAACGACCGATATGCTTTTCGAACGGCTTCAAGTCCTTCATTGGGAGTTTGTGGAGCATTTTTCGCCGCTTCAGGCTTACGAGTTCTCAGCCTACGGGGAGAAACAATTGGCCTACCAACATGTTCGCACGCATCTGTGGGATTCACTGTGAGCTGATCGGTGGGATCATCTGCGTTTGATGAACTGTTGAGATCAACCGCCGCCAACTGATCAGCTACAGCGGTTGTCGAGGCTACGTCACTGGCCACATCAGCTACCATCCCGGTATCAACTGTTGGCGATAGGTCAATGTTTTCTTCGACTTCTCCGGCAGGGAGTGTCGGTTCTAGGGCACTGGCTTCATCTGCTGAAAGTTGTCCAACAATAGACATCACTAAGTCGTTGGGATAAGTGGGTTGGCCGACTTCGACGGTATCAGAAACAGGGACTGTGAATATTTGGCCGACTTCGACGGTATCAGAAACAGGATCTTGCTCCTGTTGAACGTGGTTTTTTTCGACTTCTACGGCAGCAACTGCCTGATTTTGGACGTCGGCTTCTCCGGCAGCCTCACTCGCTGTATTATTGTCTGATATGATCGGCGATACAGGTCGGCGCAGATCTCCCGGCAACTCATGCAGAGACGCGCTCTCATGAAGTTGTTGTGGAGTGATGCCTTTAATCCGCTCAAAGATATATCCAGCAAAATCTGCAATCAATCCCTCATCAGACAAAATCCGTTCATGCTCGGCTCTCAATTTGGCCCTCAAAAGCCCAGTCAGTCGTCTGTCCAACTCAGAAGCATCTTCATGCGGGCAACAAAGTGTACGCAAACAGCACACAGGCCTACAACACACATGCCCACTTGGACCAGGAGTACTCTGCTCAGAAGCACGTTGTCTGCGTGATATAGAAACGGGCATTTCAATATCCGTGGCTGCAGCACGCTTTTTCGAAGAAGGCTTTTTGGTTTGTTTTTGCTTCTCCGGATTTTGTTTGGCTTTGATTGCATTACCACCATTGCGTACTGGGCGATTGTACTCAACATGAAATGGTCTGTCATGTACAGAAAGGTAACACGGCTCATTTTTCTCTTCATCAGTAGGAATCAAGGTTTCATGAACAACTTCAATCTGAAACTTATCAACACAGAGTATTAATATTCCACCGCGTGAAACAAATACTATTACTAGCAAAATATAAGTAGAAGTAGATGGTTACGTACCTCTCCTTGGAAGAAAAGATCATCGCAATCAGTCTTTGTTGTAGATGTACTCCACATCAAACAACGTGACACTTTCATATTCGGATCACGTTGACCACATAACTGACCGATATCCGGAACGGACTCGAACATCCAAATTATAAAAGCCCAACTGGGGCCATAGACGTGGTACGAAGTTTTTTCTGCTAATTCAGGGTCCATCGCTGTTGTTTCGAGGTAGTAGCTCACAGCTTGGTAGGAATAAGCGCCCCATGGAAAACTCTGCCACTTTTCCGGCTCATCCACTAATGCCCATGCCCAGTCCTCGACATACATTTCAGCGAATCGACAAAGAAAGAAGGAATAGTAGACGATGAGATTGGCGACTTTAATGTAATCCTCCAACGAGGCAGGTTGTTCCCCATCGAAGAGTTGTTTGGCCGCAAATAACTTGCGTAGATCATTGCTTCTTACACGCTTCCCACCGAATAGCCGCTTATTTAAGCTACCTGGAGCAGACTTGGGTGTGGCATGGATGTCAAATTCATCGTAGATGCCCAAATTCAGTCCCGTTACAATGGCATAAGCGGCGGGTGTGAGTTTCGCAGTCTTACCACCGACGTAGAACCAATGCTCCTTCTCCGGTATTGACGGACCTGACAACTCTCGACATACGAGGTGGTGCAAAAAATTAGTGCTTGATTTGGCAGTAAATCTTATTCCCAGAACACTTTTCATGTAAGGCAGCGCAAAAAAATCGCGAACTGCGACGGCATCACCCCCGATATCTTTTATTGTCTTCGTGATCAGTTCCGGAACATCGTAGCGAGTATACAAATTGAGACTTAAATTGACCGACTGCAGATTGGTTGGTCTCTTCCATTCAAATCCAGACTGAAATATGAAATAAATAAATAAGAATTAAAGGATAAAAGATGCGAAATATAACGACACGGTGAAATTTCACCGTAAGAAAAAAAAATATAGAATATCACGGTGTAAATTCACCGTGAACATACAAAACGGTGTTATTCCACGGTGTACATTACACACGACCTTGAACATATGGTGAATATGTTTTTCCACGGTTTACATTACACACGGTGTTTGTACACCGTGAAATAAAACACTGTTGTGGATCGTGCTTGTAAAAGACCGTAAGTACACATACACCGAGAAATAAAACACTGTCGTAGACCGTGCTCGTACAAGACCGTAAGTACACATACACCGTGAAATAAAACACTGTCGTGGATCGTGCTCGTAAAAGACCGTAAGTACACATACACCGTGAAATAAAACACTCTCGTAGACCGTGCTCGTACAAGACCGTAAGTACACATACACCGTGAAATAAAACACTGTCGTGTATCGTGCTCGTAAAAGACCGTAAGTACACATACACCGTGAAATAAAACACTGTCGTAGACGGTGCTCGTACAAGACCGTAAGTACACATACACCGTGAAATAAAACACTGTCGTGGATCGTGCACGTACAAGACCGTAAGTACACATACACCGTGAAATAAAACACTGTCGTGGATCCTGCTCGTACAAGACCGTAAGTACACATACACCGTGAAATAAAACACTGTCGTGGATCGTGCACGTACAAGACCCCGTAAGTATACACGGTAAATGTACACCGTGAGATGAATCATATTCGTAAATCGAGAAGACCGTAAGTAGACACGGTGTATGTCACCCGTGAGATATATCACCGTCTTAAACTCTACCGTGATAATACACGGTGATAAAATTCACGGTTGAACCGTCGTCTACTAGAACTGACACACAACCGCATGCGAAAAAATTGCAGAGAGCAATAAACCATTAACCATTTTAAAATGTCGGAAACAAAAACCCTATCTTGAAAGGATATACCAATATCAAATTACAATCGAATGATTTACAAACATCAAAACTCGAATAATCGAAAGTTCGAAAGCTAGGGTTATGGACTTACCGGAGGTTGAGCGCGATTGTCTGGGTTGTCCATGTTGTCACTGCTTGTCATAATGATGATCGTCGGAGACGGAGTTGAATAGTTGATACGATAACGGTCAGGGTTGGTGTTTCACCGTGGCGGCGCTCGTCGTGCGTGTGAATTTCAAACGTCGAAAATTGATTTTGTGGGGCAATTTTATTTTTCTGATATTCTTTTTGTTATTTTGTAATATTCGATTTGTTGTTTTGTGAGAAAAGATAACTATTAATGGCAGTTAAGTCTTTTCATTCAAATTGGCTTACTTAACTTACATTTTTATGGACAGGGCTTCAGAACTCGTATACTCTTATGTTTTGGCCATAGAATGCCTCCGTCCCTAAAATTTTATTGGTTAAAATACTTTTATTAAATTTCATGTAGACATTACAATAAGTGTAAGAGAAATTAAATGTTTGGAGAGGTAAATAAAATCCATTAAACACCTTTAAATAATTTGTGTTAAGTTGAGAGACATCACGTACAATCCACCAAACACCTTTAATAAATAATTTTTCTTTTGAAATGGGTATTAAATACCATACGTAGTACACGTACCTTTTTCTTTTCCTTTTCCTTTTCCTTTTCCTTTTCCTTTTTCTTTTCTTTTACTTTTGATATGTTTGGTACGTAGAAAAAGTCTTATTAGACAATGAAAAATGAAAACCCAGTTTTTGTTAGAAACAAAACTAATTACTCATAGTATCATGTATATATGTTGACATACGTAGTTTTTATAGCAGAATTAGAAATTTATAATAAAACTTATCGCAAAAAGAGATCGAATTTGATCATGTTTAAGAGAATACCAAAAGCGAATCCACTTGGCCACGGACCAATTAAATAATTAGAAATTTATAATAAAACTTATCGCAAAAAGAGATCGAATTTGATCATTTTTAAGAGAATACCAAAAGCGAATCCACTTGGCCACGGACCAATTAAATTAATTCGTATCGAATATTGAATTTGAATTTGAATTTGAATTAGAATTTCATTTGAGATGCATCAACATTTCATTTAACTCCTCCTATACGAGTACTATATAAACTCATGTAACTTGTTTCTTTTACTTGCCTGATCTCTTATAACTTTTCCCGGTCCTGTTATGTATGTCGATCTCGACAAAGCCGAAGTTGCGTTCGATCACTACTCATGTGCTGTCGTAAGTACACACACAAGTTCATATATATATATATATATGACAATTTACGTTCATTGTTTTTAATCCGGTTCGATCGATCATACTTGCAGGGATCAAATCACATAATTATGTCGGTAGTTGTTGATTTAATCGCAACCTCAACACAATCCCGTACGACGGGCGTCTACGACGAGCAAGCCGTGATCGACTCTTAGAAGCCCAACGTATTAATGTACGGAGACGGCATCGACAAAACCATCGTCGTCACCAGAGACAAAAACTACGGGAAGCAAGGGATCGAAACGAGCCTCACGGCCACATTCGCCAACAAAGCCGGCGGCTTCATGGAAAAAAGCGGCTCTGACGATGGTGATGCAGAGCTACATGGGGTTCCTCGTCACTCCTAATAGAAGAAATATCACTCAATCAAATTGCACATTAATATTTAATTGATTAATTGTAATATATTTAGTAGAAAGTATATCACTAAATTAGGGGCATAATATTATATTAATTACTCACACCCATTCTAAATAAGGGTCGTTTTAGTATTTTTCACAATTTGTAATGAAAAAAGTTTATGCCTATAATAACCTTATTAATATTACACTTAAAACCTAATTAATTGAAATCAAATATAAAGTCTTTATTGCTTATAAAATTATACGCACACGCAATTTATTAGGTGATACTTGTACCATACCAACCAACATGGTATCACATTTTAATATTTAAGTATTTCGTACTTTTTTTTTTTTTCAAGAAATTGCAATGCGAATTTTCAATAATTCATCTCATCGATATCATTGTAGAGTCTGGATGTCCAAGTCGATCATGCCAAATCATAAAATCTTTTGGATCAATAGACTTCCGATCTATTAGGTGATATGTTTCTATATTGAATTTATTTTCGTATAATATAAGTCCGAAGATAGTGAATATAATTTTTCCAGGACACACTTCTTTCCCAAATTGATTTTTGTAATCAATAAGCATTCTTTATTTTTCTCGTTTATAGTCTCAATATGATACCCATTTTTTCGAATATCTGTAAAGCTTATCAAATTTTTTCGAGATTTGAAAGATAATAGTGCATTTTCAATAACAATGTTAGTTTCTTCAGGGAGAAAAATTGTTGCTCTTCCGGAGCATTCAATTAAATTTGCACTACCACTTATCTTATTAACACTTATTTCTCCCTCTTCAAGACGAGAGAAATATTTTCGATTTTTCAATATAGTGTGCGTTGTAGCCAATGTTTTAAAAAACGCGACTCGTATTCGAGGCGTTTTTCTGTTGAGGCGAGACTCGTAAGAGTCGACTCGGAACGACTCGTACGCCTCAAATTTGATTTTTTTTTTTAAATCCAAAAATTCCAATAATATTCAAATTAATTAATAATAAACCAAGTACTTCTTAAATCAATGTTTAATGACTCAAACACATTTAAAACACATGAAATTAGCCACTGCCATTTCTAAATCAATGTTTAATGGCTCAAAAACAATTTAAAACACATGAAATTAGCCACTGCCATTTGCACTCAAATCATCAATATTGAAAGAGCCGTCTAAGTATCTCATATCCATATCATTGTCTTCCTCTCCCGAGGAGACATCCTCCCAAACATCTTCTTCATCCACTAATGCCAATCCCTCCCTCCCTGTACAAATAAAACATATTTAAATAAATAAGTAGATTATATATTTGTAAATTGAAATGACTAATCAAAGACCATAGATTAACCTGTACTTCTCTTGTTACGCGATTCAGTCGCCTTTCTTTTCCTGTTTCTTATTTCTGAATTTTCAGCAACTTCAGTAACTTGACGATGATTATCATCTGCCTCGTTAACCCACTCAGAGTCTGATTCAATTTCATCAACCACCAAAGAGTCTTGATCTTCATGAAATGATCTTCTCTTCAGATGTCTATCCTTCAACTTCTTATTATATGCAATGTAGACCAATTTGTTGAGCTTTGCCGCACTCAATCGATTTCTTTTCTTTGTATGTATCTAATACAATATTTTATTTATATTATTATATAAACACAAAACATACAATTATTTAGTGAATCATGGATGATATAATTTTATTTACCTGATTGAATGTACTCCAATTACGTTCACATGCGGATGAAGAACATGTAAGACTTAAAATTTTCACCGCGAAGCTTGTTAGTTCTGGAGTTTCATCTCCAAATTGGATCTACCAATTAGCTGCATAAATAATAAATAAATTTACTTCAATAATTAAGAATATATAAAGAATAAGACAAGTAAATGTGCACTGTACAGTGTACTTACCCGGGCTGCGCTTCATACAAGATGATTTTGCCGAAGGACGCCCAAACAGACCTTCCCTCTTTCGAAAAAGATCAATTTGCAAATCAGCCTTTTCTCTATCAACGTCACTTGAAATTAGCTTCTCCAAACATGCGTATAAACCCACCTTCACCTCTACATGGGTAGAGAAACCTTCACCATATTGAAAGCGTGGATTTAAAAAGTACGCAGCAGCATGTAAATGAAGATGCATTTGATATTCCCACTTTGCATCAATGATACTCCACAATTCTTTGTAAGCTCCTTCTTCTCCACCCAAATTTCTTGCTATATCTTCTTTGGCTTTGTCCATTGCACCATATAAGAATCCCATTCCGGGCATCTTCTCGGAATCAGTCATTCTTAAAACTTCAACAAGAGGTTTTGTGGTTTTGATTGCATATGCGACACTTGACCAAAAGACGCTATCAAAGATAATTATCTTCACACTCTTACCGTCGGATTTTTTTGACCAACTACACTTAGCCCATTCAAGAGAAGTGAACATAGCTTCAAGTGGTTGTCTCAAGTTTAGCATACTTTGCAATGTCAAATATGAAGTCGCAAATCGAGTAGCGGCTGGACGAAGAAGCTCTCTGTCAGTGTGTTTCCTCATTAATGCTAGAACCCAACCATGGTTGTAAATAAAGTTGCTAACCTGCAATTTAAAAACAAATACATTTTAAAACAAATACAATTACAACCTATTGGTAACTCCCTAAATTTTTTATAAAACCTACTGTACAATAGTCAATAAAAGAATAAAAGATATTAAAATATTAAAAACAAACATAATTTAAATTACCTTTTTTGCTTTTAGCAAGGCATTTTTGTGTTGAGGCAATTCTCCAATCTTCTCTAAAATCAAGTCAATGCAATGTGCGGCGCATGGTGTCCACCACAAACGAGGCCGCTTCTCCATTAGTTTTTTTCCCGCCAACTTATAATTTGATGCGTTGTCCGTTACCACTTGAATGACATTATCTTCTCCTACTTCTTCAACAACACTATCAAGTAGATCAAACAATAAGTTTGCATCTTTAATTGCATCGGAAGCATCCACGGATCTTAGAAAAATAGTTCCGTGAGGATTGTTGACGAGAAAATTTATCAAGCTCCTTCCTCGAATATCCTTCCATCCGTCGGATAAAATTGAAACTCCGGTTTGTGCCCATGTCTTCTTAACATCTTGTACAATGACATCGGTAGTTTCTACTTCTCTCTTTGTGATCCATGAGCTAAGTTCGTATGCAGTTGGAGGTTTGAAGCCACGACCATATTCTCCAAGTGATCTACACATGTTCACGAATGAGGGGCTGCTTGCAACATTAAAAGCGATGCCATTTTCGATAAAAAACCTCCCGATATCCAGAGCACAACGATCTCGAGCTTCCTTCGGATTTGTGTTCTTTTTAACTGGATTTCCGTCTTCTTCCATCTCATCTTCATCAAGATTAGTTACGTAATGATCCATAGGCCCTCTAACCCCTCTTTTGGAAGGAGGATTATGGTATGAATCATTACAAACCCGTTCATCAAATTCTGATTCTTTAGCGACCTTTGATAGCTCGGTCTTCTTCAAGTATTCGGCTATGTCGTTCTTAACGTCTAACGGTACTTGATCACATGGTTTGGAATCTTTGTGTGTGCCCTCTAGATGCATCTTCATCCTTGAAACACCTCCGCTTATTTGTTTATGACAATAGTTGGAATTCAAATATTTGTATCCTTTTCCATTGGGCATCATTACTTCTGTGCAATGTTTCCACGCCGGATCTTTTCTATGACTGGCTGATCCTCTCACCATATTTTTTATGCCTATATATATATATAAAACAGTTTAGTGTGTATATATACATATATAAAGCAGAATAGTGAGTAAAATATGAGTACCTTAATTTAGATCTTGTGGCTTGAGTCTTGAGAACAGTTGGCTCTTCAGAACAGAGTGCAGTGGCAGTGGAGAGAAAAGCGTGGGGTGTGGGATAAATATTTAGGGTTAAATTTTATTTTAAATGTTTATTGAAAGTTGAAAAGTCTCTATTAATTACTTAGTGGGCTGTGGGCTGCCTAATTATTAGGGTAAAGAAAGACCAAACGTCATGAAAATTAAAAACAGAATCTATTTTCAAAAAAATTCAATATGTACGCCTCACACGAGCTGACTCGGTTCCGAGTCGACTCGCACGACTCGGTCATTTGAGGCGGTCATATTAAAAAACTCTACAGACTCGCTCGCCTCAGTGCGTTTTTTGGCCGACTCGGAACGACTCGCGAGTCGACTCGTCCGAGTCGACCGTTTTTTTAAACATTGGTTGTAGCACTATCAATTAGCCAAATATCACCTTCATTATTCGAATCCAAAGATTTGACATCCATATTTCTTCATAAAAAAACATAAATTAGAAATTATTATTAATAAAAGATGCAAATACATTTATTCAATAAATAAAATAAAACATTGAGAATTCATCCCATAATTATTTTGCATCTCCGAAAAAATCGAATACATCAAGAAAAGTTGTGGCATCACACTACTACAGAAAATGGCTTACACGTCGGTTAAAGTAGCATGTTTACATCGGTTATTGAAACGATGTCACAGCTCCCGATGTTAATCTTGAAACGAATTTACATCGGTTATATGAACCGATGTGAAACTCAATAGCACATCAGTTCAAATAACCGATGTTAACATGAATTTTCACGTCAGTTATTGTTACAACATAACTGTTGTTAATTGTATTGTAAACCGATGTAATGTTTCAATATTTTTTATTTATAATTTTATTATATTAGCTAATTTTCTCCTAAATTATCAATGATTAATATGAACATTAAAAATAAAAAAACTAAGTAAAATTTTATTAATACTCCAGAACAAAATGTTAAACATTCATAAATCACGATTAATTTACACAACCTCAAAAAAACATAAATTCAATAGAATAATTATTAATCATTCTACGATGTATTCTTTACTTCTAAGAAATAACTTGCCCATCGAGTTCGAATTTTGTCAATGTCCTTTTTATCAAGCAAATTCATCCGTAAATACCTGCGGCAAAAACATAAAAATCATTGAATTTTCTTTCATACTCCATACCATCATCATTGCCATTATAAGCATTATTTTCATCAATGCGATTTGTCTCCACATCTTTGCCGTTTCTTTTCAAGGATTTTTGATAAAGATCAACAAAATGATTCGATGTTCGGCATATACGGGAACAATGACCCTTCTTTCCACAACAGTACAAAAAATCATCTTTCTTCTTCTCTTCAACATTGTCCATCTTATGGAAGACATTTTGCTTTTACTTTTCATTATTTTTATTTTTATTATACGGTGAATAACCACGATCACGTCCATGTTAGTTGTCACGGCCTCGGCCTCTACCACGACCATTACCACGACCACGACCACGTTCATAGTTTTGAGTTTGAGTCACATTTGCTTCAGGAAATGGACTAGAACCGGTGGGTCGGGACTCGTGATTTTTCAACAACAATTCATTATTTTGCTCAAGAAGAAGAAGACAATCAATTAATTCAAAATATTTGGTGCTGCTGCAGGAGCACATTCGACACATGAAAAGTAAAATAAGTTTTCTCAAGCATATCTTCATTAGTTATGGTTTCACCACATAATTTCAATTGAGAAGATACTTTCATGTTAGCAAGATTATATGCCTCGACAGATTTAAAATCTTGTAGTCGAAGGTGGAGCCAATCATACCGTGCTTTTGGTAGTACGACCATCTTCAGGTGGTCGTATCTTTCTTTCAAATCATTCCACAAAGATACTGGATCTTTCAAGGTTAAATATTCATGCTTCAAATATTCATCTAAATGATGACGAAGGAAGATCATGGCTTTGTCACAGTTTTGAGACGTCTCTTCATTTTTGTCGACAATCGTCTTACTAAGACCCATTGCCTCAAGATGCATTTCAATGTCCGATTTCCAAGACATGTAATTCTTTTCGGTAACTTCAAGATGAATGAAATCAACTTTGTTGATGTAAGCCATAGTAATAATAATATACAAATAAATAAATAAACCCACCTTAAGAACCTTGTTATTCGTGCTTGCGAATCGTGCTGATAACGTGTTGTGATTTTAATAACTCAGAAACATAATATAAAGTAGGGTAAAATACGTTTTCCTACCTAAGGTTTACAATTTTTTACAATCTCCTACCTGACCTGAAAATAGTTGCACCCGCCTACCTGAAGTTTAACAAAATTGCACAATCATACCCGCGACTCGCCGGAATCGAATATTCTGTGGAATATTTCGATTTTAAGGGTTCTTTTACTAATATACCCTCAATCAATGGTTGGTCAACATTATTAAAATAATAATAAAAAATATATCAGAAATAAAAACTATAAATCTGATTCATTATTTTCGCCTCTTTGCGTAACCCTAAAATCGTCCCCTTTTGAAGAACCCTAAAATTTGCTCATCAAATTTTGGGATGGAATTCTGTCGATGCGGAAAAGCAGTAGTGAGACGCACGTCGTGGTCTGATTTGAACCCGGGGAGAAGGTTTTTGGCATGCGGACATTTTAAGGTTAGTATTAGATTTTCATATCTCTTAGCGTTCTTGATTTTCTTTTAATTTCTGACATGTTTTTCTCAGACTGGAAGGTGCAATTACTTTTGTTGGGTTGACCCTCCTGCATGTGAACGGTGTCATCAAATTATACCTGTACTTCTCAAAAATCTTAATTCTAAAGTTGACGAAATGGAGGAGTTGAAGAAAAAGCTTGCACTGATGAAGAAGAAAAATATGCAGTTGTGGATTGCACTAGCATTTGTCCTTGTTCTTTGCTACTATTTCATTTTCTAATTTTCAGTGATGAAGTTGCAATGTTCTTAATTATATGAAGGTGTAATGAATTATAGTTTGTTGTTGTAGCAATGTTATGATTTTCAGTCATGAATCGATTTGCAATGTACTTAATTTTGTGATTTTTATTTTCAGTGGTAAAGCTGTAGCAATGTTATGATTTAAGGTGTAATGTATTCAAGTTTGTTGTAATATATAATGAAATCTACAGGTTCATGAAATACATAAACAACAGCTTTATCATATAAATGAAATACATAAACAACAGCTTTATCATATAAATGAAATACATAAACAACAGCTTCATAGGTTCATGAATGACCATAACAGCACCACACCATAACAAAACATTCATAAATGACCAAAACACTTCATAACAAAACAAGCTTCACATGTTCATGTTCATAAGTAACATCTTCACAACAAAAGCAGATTTATAGCTTCACAGGTTCATGTTCATAGCAAATCATTTCATAACAAAACAAGTGTCATAATTAACAACTTCATAACAATCAACTTCACTGCTGCGTACACTCAGGAGCCTCTTCGTCCACCCTCGTACACAGAAAATCAGAGCTTGGTGTAGTGGAATACAGTGGCCTATAGCTGCTGCTGGAACCACTTAGATTAATCAATGAACCTCCTAATTGTTGGGGATCGTGCATGTATACGCAACGGAAAACAAAAATTTTATGAAAAACCGTTTTTCATTAATGTAAACATTTTACATTATATTTATTTTATTTTATTGAAAATCATATTTTCAATATTACATGTATTAATTGATTTAATTCAAATCTATTAGAATAAATAATCCACCATTTAATTTAATGATTAAATAATTAAATATTTAATTCATGCATCCCATACTACATAAATTAAATCTGGCGCAATTAAATTTATCAAATAAATTAATTACTTCTAGCGCAATTAAATTAATCACATTAATTAATTACACTTATACAATTAATTATGAAAACATGCGCACATAATTAAATTGCAATTAACATAATCGTATTATTTAATTCTAATAAACTTGAATTGTGCAGTTCAATTAATCAAATTAATTAATTACACATATATAATTAATTACGTTGCACATAATCATTTGCTCAAATTGACAATTAAGATAATCATATTATTTAATTCTAAGTCAATTTGAATTTAATTGACATTTAAATTAATCACAATTAACTTTTCTTTATCAATTAAAAATCCCTCTACGCAAATATTTAACGCAAGTAATTAAATCAAATTTAATTGCACACTTAGCGCAAACAATTAACGCAAACAATTAAATCTGAATTTAATCGTAAGTACCTCAGGGATTCATCGGACGAAACTAGGTTCGTCGGAAGTCGCGCGGATGCAACGCGGGGACGGCACGGGTCATGTGCGGGGAGAGCCGGGCGAGTGGCGGGGCTCTCGGCTGGACTCGTGTGTCACGGCTGGAGCGCACGGGCGCGACTCGGGCTGTGCTCGGGCGTTCCTTCGGCGTCTCTCGTCTAATCAGGTTTCACCTCGTATAGGTAATCCAACTTACGTATTGCACTAGAAACACGTAAGGGAGAATACGACGGGAAAAACGGGCCAGAAAAACGGTGCCGGAATCGGATTCCGGCGAGGGGAGGCGGCTGCCGGCGGCAGCACTAGGCGGCGGCAGGCGGCGGCTCCGGTTGTCGGTGGTCCTCCGAGGGAGGAGCCGAGGGGGCGGACGAGAGGGAGAGAGGAGAGGAGAGAAAGTGAGGCTAGGGTTTTGAGCTCTTCACTTTTGGTGTGTTTATTCTCATGCCTATGGAGCTCCTTTTATAGGTGAAGAAAGGAGCTTGTTGGGCTCAAACCCTAATGGATCGGATCCATTAACCCTAGCCGACCCAATACATTAGCCGTCATTACGTTTCTCCAAAATTGACAATCAATTTCATCTCCGAAAAATATAACGATTATATTTTCTTTCTCGTTTTAATTTTCTCATCAATATGAGATAAAAATAAAATTTTCCAATTTCACAAAATCGGAAAGCCCATTTCAGGGGTATTGCTAAATCGGGAAATTTCCCAAAATAGAAAGTGTACACCATCGTGTCCGTTTTCTTTAGCTCATTATTATTTCCAACTCATAATCACAATTATGAATCTCGGATTCAATCATATTGACCTCCGACTATATGTACTTAATTAACAGTTAATTAATACATGATCGTATTCAAGGATCGGTTTACACGAGAATGTGACCCTCAATGGTTCAGGTGTATAACTAGCCGTGGGCTCACAACAAATTGTGATTCGAACAACATATTGTTCTTATTCCAACTACTCCCAAGAGTTTTAGATTAATAATCATATTATTTAATCTCCGAACAAGTCGGTGCCCAACGAATCAGTGACGAGCGTCTAGCAGCCACGCTTCACTAATTCCCTAGATACAAATGAAGTGCCTGCAAGAACTTTGTAATATAGTTAGCGTACAGTACAATCCCTCCGATACATATGTCCCGATCAAACTAGAGATATTGGTTAATCGAGATCTCTTGTTGAGTTTGATAACTGTGCGTACGTTCTAGGTTTCGTAAAATCCAGTCATGATTGATTCAGAGAAACACATTTCTCTAATCACCTCACTATTCAACTCTGGCCAGAGATTCAGGGACTACGAACCATCAGAACACACATGACATCCATGATCTATATCAAGCGATCAGATCCCCTACTACCATGCACAGACTTCACATCAGATTTCGAACTGCACGAACATTGTCTCCTTTTTCGACTTACTCCCTTTCCAGGGAATCAGAGACACGTCACGATACAGCTAGTCCTCTGATGAAGTCACGGTGATGTCTGGGTCTTAAGGATTAATTGTGTACAACTATATTATGGAATTCTCTACTCGATCAGTGATAACCACTTAGAGATTCCAGGGAGAGGGGGTTCAGTGAACTCATCAACAGTGAGCACCCACTCAAGTATGTCGATGTCCCAACACCGAGGCTCGAGATTAGCCCACATACACTAAGTGCTAGTCTCAAGGGCGAAAGGCCGGGTATCCTTGTTATTGGCGTAACCCATCGACTAGGAACTGAGTTTGACCAGTTACGTTGCGTTAACAGAATTATCTCTCAGTTTCCACAAAACCGAATTCATACAACATGTGTAACCGTACAGGACTATATCTATGATTCAACATTGGGAGCAGATATAGTATTTGCCATTAATATAGGTTTCATTAATTAACGAAATAAACCGTTATATAACGGAATACGGTTAACCGCTCGGCCAACCGTTGGCTCGCCGGTCACCTATTCCAACAGTCTCCCACTTGACCTAGAGCCAACTATCCATGAATCTTAGTCCCATCGACTCTCGATGTTTCTCGCGGACATATTCAGATAAAGGCCTGGTACAGGGATCTACAAAGTTATCTTCCGAAGTGACACTCTCGACTCAGACGTCACCTCTGTCATTGATCTCTCAAGTACATGTTTGGACTTCTGATGAGATCTCGGTTCCTTAGCATTCGCTATAGGACACCGTATAATCACAGTACAAGTTACTTGATTATTTGCGTCCGGAACTATAACCAACATTTGGATAAAGTTTCGTGTCCAAAACAGTCTCTTTTACAGCTTTAGATGCTGCAACATATTCAGGTTCTCGTGGTAGAATCATTAGTCGTTGCAAGAACCATTCCAGCATACGACACCACCTCTAAGCTCGAATATGAATCCCGATATCGACTTTTAGTCATCCACATCCGATTGAAAACTAGAGTTCGTAAGTACCTCTAAATTCAACTCGGACCTCCCACAGACTAAGAACAACTCCTTAATGCTTTTGATTGCTAGTGCTCAAGGATTTCGTCCTTCACGACTTCAAATAAGCCGGTCTTGGGTTCGACTGATATTCACTTGTGACACTCACAACATTTATAATATCACTTCTAGTACAGAGCATGCCATACATAATGCTCCCTAGTGCGGAGATATATGTGTTGTCCATTTCATCTCCTCGAATTCCATCAACATTACAGTCACACGAATTACGAGAGATGAACCCCATGGGACATTGGCAAGAATCTCTTCAGGATTCTTTCATGCTAAACCATTTCAGAAACAGTTTTTATGTACAAGGATTGAGAAGATTTTGCATCCTTCTAGATCTATATCTATAGTAACGTATCACAATACGTAGGATGCCTCTCCTCAAATCCTTTATTCGAGAAACGTGTGGATAACCGTGCTTTCGTTGACTGCAACATCACTCAATAATCCCTATGATTAGTATGTCATCAACGTACAACACTTAAATTTCACTGCGCTCCCACTAACCTTCTTGTATACAAGGTACCTTTAAGTTTTATACCAAGTCAACGCTTTGACTATTGTATTTAAAACACATGTTCCATTTTAGGGATGCTCGTTTCAATCCATAAATGGATCGCTGGAGTATGCAAACCTTTTGCTCCTTTCCAGAAAATATGAAGCCTTCCGGCTGCGCTACAACTCTTCCATAATATCACATTCAAGGAAAGTAGACCTCATATCTATTTTCCATATCTCATAGTCGTACTATGCAGAAATGGCCAGCAAAATTGTAATGGACTTAAGCATAGCGACTGATGGAAAGATTACCTCATAAACAACACATTGTCTTTGAGTAACTTCTTTCGCCATCATCCTTGCTTTAAAGGTCACACCTTTATATATATACTCTCACGTCATAATTAATAGATCAATATGCAGCCTTTGGGAACGATTCCCTTTGGTGGATCTACCAAGGTCAAACCTTGTTGGAGTACATACAGTCCATTATGAATTTCATGGCAATAAGCCAATGTCCCATATTCGTATCCAATACGAATCAGTTGAAGTTTATTAAATCATATCCATCGTCAACTTTATCTTGATCATTATCAAGATGGAACCGTCTACCAGGTACCTTCCGAACATTTTCGGATTTACGAACCGATAGATGAAGAGGTATATTAGTGGTTTGTTGAATTGGTTCATCTACAAGTACTTGTGTTTGAACTTCATATTGTGGTTCATATTCTCGAACTATTTTGAGATTTACTATATTGTCTTTTCTATCGAATAGAAACTTCGCTAAGAAGGCAACATTTCTTTAGACAAACATTTTGTTTTAGAGATATAGTAGAACAGGTATCCTTGTGAATGTTCAGGATACCCCACAAAATGGCATAAGCCGGATCTACTATCCAACTTATCTCCCACTAGCCGCTTCACGCAAGCAGGATACGGGAGTGCCCAAGTTCATATGGTGTGGTTTTAACTGCTTTGGTGGTAACACTATTCAGCAATTGGACGACTGTCAAAAGTGAAGGAATTTTACAGTTTCGTCGACAATTTGGTGAACCCCTTTGTGGATCGAACCATGTCCAACAATGTTTGATTCCATCATTCGGACACTCAATACAATTAAGGAGTTCCAGATGGAGTCCATTGCCAGAGAATCGTATTCTCTTTTAGATAGTCAATAAGCTTGGTGCTTAAATATTTATTACCACGATCATATCGTAATATAGCAACCAAGTTGGTTTCCTACTTTGATGTCTAAAATTATTGAACACTTCAAAATTAGAGACGTGTACTTCATAAGTACATTTGGTAGTTGAAAACCACCCCCACCAGTAACACATTAGTGGATCACACATCTCCGTTTGAATCAAATCCAATAGATCTTCAACACACTCAACTAGCGTGCTAAAGTTGTGCGGGGTTTTGACTTCTATCCATTGCTGATATTTGGGTTTAGTTCATTCTTGTTTATTTGTTTATCGTCTTTAGCAAATCATATTTGCTTTCTTTTGTATAAAGGAAATCGGATTTCCAAAACAAAATTAAAACCTTTACCTTCTATATCAAATATAGAAGTAAGATCTAATAATAGAACATTTCTATTAATAGCAGGTTTCTAAATTTAGACGAAACAAATAATCAATTGTTCAAAACAATAGAATAACTATAACCCAATACGAACCTTTGTCAGAACGTTTCTGCCCAAGGTATTTTAGCAGTTATGGCACTTAGACCTTTATTCACACAATGATGGCAAGCGTCATCAACTCATTTGTTGACCTTGTTCTTAGTCGCCCTTCTAGTATCACCTTTATCCATCTTTATGCTTAGACCGGAAACCATTTCCGTCATTTTCTTCAAGAAGAACACTTCTTTCATGAAGAAGCAATAATGAGAACAAATTTCTCGTATTGATGGGTGACTCTTTGATCAACATCTTGAACAACTTATCCATTGAAGGATCGAGCTTTGTTCATGTTGTAGTTCATAATGAACGATTCATAAGAACTAGAAATTCACTTCTCATAAGTGGCATTCCTCAACAGTCAAAGGTTGAGTGAGATTATCAAATAATCTATTCTCAAGTACATAGAGGCACTCATCATTTTAAATCACAAGATTGAGATTCCAATTCAAATGGTTTGGGCCAGTGAGTTTGGATTGGTCGAGTATCGATGTTACGGGATATCTTAGAGAATATTACTGAGAAATATTAAGAAGATTAACATTGAGATAATTCGTTATTAATGATTACAATTAAATGTTTGGTCTTTATCATTTAATTGCCTCCCACTAAATTTTTCGAATTCCGCTATCCTCTAACAGACAGACGGGAAAACTTATTTTTCCTTAGTTGGGCTTTAGGTCCAATAGCGTGAATATAACCCGTAGTTAATCTAGCCCGATTATATTCACCTAATGGTAGAAACATTTTCAATCACATCTCTATGTGACCCAAAAGATTACTTTTCCTCACCATGACAATGAACTACGTTAATCGTACCCTTCAAAGTCAACCATGTGTCAAAACCGACCTACCGATGTGAGAAGTGAAAGTTGGACTCCAATAAACATGTGTAAGCCCATAGTTAATCTATCCGACCACACATATTTAAAAGAATCGTAGCTAACACCTCTCCATCTTATGTCAATAAATTAGAGCTTAACTCACAAGCAGTACTCCCCGCTAACACGGCATACCATACTACTTGTAAGTGGCTTTCACATAATTTATTGTCGGTAGAAGGAAAGGAGAAAGAACGACACATCGGTTCTCCTTTAAGGCTTGATATACATTCTCGGGAGAGAATGGGGGAGTATAGGATTGGTTATCTCATCAGAATAATCGTTATACATTCTCAGGAGAGAATGAAATGAGTGATCGATTGTTGATTCTTAACAACTATGTCATCTATAGGTCATCCTAACGAGCACATACGATCATAACATATATCACAATATATATCTCACATAATTCACATAGCATTTAATCACAATTAAAACGAGGTATGCAAATTAAATGGTGCTCTATTAATTAACTTGATTTAACAATTAAATCAATTAATTAATCTTTCACCTTGTTGATCGAATATTTAAATCTATTATTTAATTGGTCAATAAATAATTTCACTAAATTAAATATTGATACTTCCTTTCTATTTCAATTTATTAATATCTTAATAATCAAAACGTGATGTCTCGTAAGTGAAACTCGAGGTTTCTAACCAGCGATTCATCATGCGAGCGACCCTATCTCCCATAAATGGGGGAGCCGAGCAGACCATCGAATCATGCCATCATATGGCTCGATGTCTCTAATTTGTTTTAACAAAAACAAGTCTAGATGAATCACTCCCCGAGGTGCATTCATGTTCGACATTGAATTGTTACTTATAACAAATTAGGCATTGTTTCAATCTATTAGATAAAAATAAATATCTTAATAGAAACAACTAAGTCCCAATTAAACAACATTAAATCAATCAATTCAACAAACAGCATGCTTTAGGTGTTATATTTGTAGACAATTAATCAATTTCAGAACCTACACTCTGATACCACTGTTGGGGATCTTGCATGTATACGCAACGGAAAACAAAAATTTTATGAAAAACCGTTTTTCATTAAACATTTTACATTATATTTATTTTATTTTATTGAAAATCATATTTTCAATATTATATGCATTGATTGATTTAATTCAAATCTATTAGAATAAATAATCCACCATTTAATTTAATGATTAAATAATTAAATATTTAATTCATGCATCCCATACTACATAAATTAAATCTGGCGCAATTAAATTTATCAAATAAATTAATTACGCAATTAAATTAATCACATTAATTAATTACACTTATACAATTAATTATGAAAAACATGCGCACATAATTAAATTGCGTCAAATTGAGAATTAACATAATCGTATTATTTAATTCTAATCAACTTGAGTTTATGTGAACATCAGTACATAATTAATTTGCGTTAAATTGACAATTAACACAATCATATTATTTAATTCTAATCAACTTCAATTAATCAAATTAATTAATTACACATATATAATTAATTACGTAAACATGTGCACATAATCATTTGCTCAAATTGACAATTAAGATAATCATATTATTTAATTCAAGTCAATTTGAATTTAATTGACATTTAAATTAATCACAATTAATTTTTCTTTATCAATTAAAAATCCCACTACGCAAATATTTAACGCAAGCAATTAAATCAAATTTAATTGCACACTTAGCGCAAACAATTATCGCAAACAATTAAATCTGAATTTAATCGTAAGTACCTCAGGGATTCATCGGACGAAACTAGGTTCGTCGGAAGTCGCGCGGATGCGACGCGGGGACGGCTCGGGTCATGTGCGGGGAGAGCCGGGCGAGTGGCGGGGCTCTCGGCTGGACTCGTGTGTCACGGCTGGAGCGCACGGGCGCGACTCGGGCTGTGCTCGGGCGTTCCTTCGGCGTCTCTCGTCTAATCAGGTTTCACCTCGTATAGGTAATCCAACTTACGTATTGCACTAGAAACACGTAAGGGAGAATACGACGGGAAAAACGGGCCGGAAAAACGGTGCCGGAATCGGATTCCGGCGAGGGGAGGCGGCTGCCGGCGGCGGCACTAGGCGGCGGCGGGCGGCGGCTCCGGTTGTCGGAGGTCCTCCGAGGGAGGAGCCGAGGGGGCGGACGAGAGGGAGAGAGGAGAGGAGAGAAAGTGAGGCTGGGGTTTTGAGCTCTTCACTTTTGGTGTGTTTATTCTCATGCCTGTGGAGCTCCTTTTATAGGTGAAGAAAGGAGCTTGTTGGGCTCAAACCCTAATGGATCGGATCCATTAACCCTAGCCGGCCCAATACATTAGCCGTCATTACGTTTCTCCAAAATTGACAATCAATTTCATCTCCGAAAAATATAACGATTATATTTTCTTTCTCGTTTTAATTTTCTCATCAATATGAGATAAAAATAAAATTTTCCAATTTCACAAAATCGGAAAGCCCATTTCAGGGGTACTGCTAAATCGGGAAATTTCCCAAAATACAAAGTGTACACCATCGTGTCCGTTTTCTTTAGCTCATTATTATTTCCAACTCATAATCACAATTATGAATCTCGGATTCAATCATATTGACCTCCGACTATATGTACTAAATTAACAGTTAATTAATACATGATCGTATTCAAGGATCGGGTTACACGAGAATGTGACCCTCAATGGTTCAGGTGTATAACTAGCCGTGGGCTCACAACAAATTGTGATTCGAACAACATATTGTTCTTATTTCAACTACTCCCAAGAGTTTTAGATTAATAATCATATTATTTAATCTCCGAACAAGTCAGTGCCCAACGAATCAGTGACGAACGTCTATCAGCCACGCTTCACTAATTCCCTAGATACAAATGAAGTGCCTGCAAGAACCTTGTAATATAGTTAGCGTACAGTACGATCCCTCCGATACATATGTCTCGATCAAACTAGAGATATTGGTTAATCGAGATCTCTTGTTGAGTTTGATAACTGTGCGTACGTTCTAGGTTTCGTAAAATCCAGTCGTGATTGATTCAGAGAAACACATTTCTCTAATCACCTCACTATTCAACTCTGGCCAGAGATTCCGGGACTACGAACCATCAGAACACACATGACATCCATGATCTATATCAAGCGATCAGATCCCCTATTACCATGCACAGACTTCACATCAGATTTCGAACTGCACGAACATTGTCTCCTTTTTCGACTTACTCCCTTTCTAGGGAATCAGAGACACGTCACGATACAGCTAGTCCTCTGATGAAGTCACGGTGATGTCTGGGTCTTAAGGATTAATTGTGTACAACTATATTATGGAATTCTCTACTCGATCAGTGATAACCACTTAGAGATTCCAGGGAGAGGGGGTTCAGTGAACTCATCAACAGTGAGCACCCACTCAAGTATGTCGATGTCCCAACACCGAGGCTCGAGATTAGCCCACATACACTAAGTGCTATTCTCAAGGGGGAAAGGCCGGGTATCCTTGTTATTGGCGTAACCCATCGACTAGGAACTGAGTTTGACCAGTTACGTTGCGTTAACAGAATTATCTCTCGGTTTCCACAAAACCGAATTCATACAACATGTGTAACCGTACAGGACTATATCTATGATTCAACATTAGGAGCAGATATAGTATTTGCCATTAATATAAGTTTCATTAATTAACGAAATAAACCGTTATATAACGGAATACGGTTAACCGCTCGGCCAACCGTTGGCTCGCCGGTCACCTATTCCAACACTAATTGCTTCAGTATTTCTGTTTAAGATAAACTAGCATGAGAGTTTGAATTCTTGATTGGCATAGAGCTTGAGGGTCCAACATCAGCCAGTAATTCCTTGTTTTTTGTAGGAATATTTTTCAAATGCTGAGACTGAGAGGTTCCATCAATCAGCAGCAGGCTCTCTCTTTCTTGGACTCTTTCTCAGGCCATGTTGTGGCTTCTCAGCAGCAGGCACAATCCTCTTTTGTTTCTTGATTTTTGGCTCTCCAGTAGGAAGTTGTGACTGAGAGGCTCCATCATTAACAGGCTCTCTCTTTCTTGGACTCCTTAGAGGTTGTGACTGAGAGGCTCCATCATTAAATGCAGGCTCTCTCTTTCTTGGACTCCTTCTCAGAGGTTGTGACTGAGAGGCTCCATCATTAAATGCAGGCTCTCTCTTTCTTGGACTCCTTCTCAGCGGTTGTGGCTGAGAGGCTCCATCAGCAGCAGGCTCTCTCCTCTTTTGTTTCTTGATTTTTTGGTCTCTAGCAGGAGGCTGAACCTCAGAGGCTCCATCAGTAGCAGGAGGCTGAACCTCAGAGGCTCCATCAGCAGCATGAGGTACATTAACCTATCATCAAATCAACAGGATTAAAAATTCCAACAACTTGTATCATGAAAAACAAATAAAATGAAATACCTTCAGTGGACAGTTTTTTGAGGTGTGCCCTTTTTGCTTACAATTTCTGCAGGTGCTCACCAGACCTCTCCTTCTTAGATTCATGTAGTTGTTGTATGTCCTCAAATAAGTGTCTTTTGTGTAGCAATCAGCCACATACATCTCAGGCTTGTAACCCATGTAATTAAGACATGCAATCACATGTGCAAAAGGTATGCCAGTGAGTTGCCATCTCCTTCAACCACAAGTTCTATCACCCAGATGCACACAAGAGAATTGGTCATTTGGACCACTGACCTCAAATGCATTTTCCCCATTCCAAGTAGGTGCCCAACCAAATGATTTGACCTTGTTATTTTCAAGTATCTTCTTAGGACTAGGGCACAAATAACCAACATGTTTTAGCATTTCATCCCTCTTTATTCCAACTCTTTTCATTAGTATCCTCCTTATATCCTCCAACATTTTCAGAAGTGGCTTGCTCCTAGCCCTCAGTATTATAGAGTTGAAACACTCAGACAAATTGTTGGTAATCATGTCAGTTTGGTTGAGTGTGTTAAAATGGGCTTTGGACCAGTGCTCAGGACTCCTTTCACAAATCCATTGATATGCAGGTACTGAGATTTGTTTCACCTCATTCATCACCCTTTGAAAATCAACTGGTCTTGTTTCTCTGGCTGCTTTTCAAATCACTTTCCTTAACCCTACTCCCTTGTGGAACAACTTAAAATTGGCATACAAATGCCTTGCCCAGAATCTATGTTCACAATTAGTTAGAATCTGAGAAACTGCCTCCAACAATCCTTTTTGTTTATCACTCATGATAGTCCACATGTGGCTGCCACTCTCTATTATGCCCAAATCCTTGGTTATCAAATCAATGAACCAAATCCAAGACTGAGTTGTCTCTTTTTCCACCACAGCATAGGCAAATGGAAGAATTCCATTGTTTGCATCAATCCCAATTGCAGTAAGACACATGCCACCTCCCTGAGTTTTTATGTGACAACCATCAAAGCATACCACCCTTCTACATCCCTCTAGCAGGCTCTTTTTTAGAGAATTCCAACAGATGTACATCCTCTTGAAGCCATCATAGTTGATGAGCCATATTTTTTGGCTCATTTTTAGTTCTTTTTAGTCAAGTTGATAGATTCTTTTAGTTGTTTTTACTTTGTTTGTGTCTGGGAGGACACGTTTTGGGTACTTGGTCAAGTTATGCAGGTGGGAGAAGAAAGAGGCGCAAATGGTGTGAAAGAGGCAAGGAAAACAGCTTTTTGGTCAAGTATGCTAGTTGAGCAAGCTGACCTGACTGCAACATCCAGATCCAGTTGGGCAACGAGTCATGTTGGGCAAGGTCAGTGAAGTGATCAAGATAGAAGGATGACCAAGCACCACACGAAGCAGTTGACTAGATACATGGACTGACCAGATACGGAACATTGACTAAAGACGCGTCAGGATCTTATATTTTGGGAAAGAATATTTTCTTTCCTTATCTCAAGAGTCCAATCAAGGCAGCGATTTTCCTTGGTCAGCAAGACATCCAGCGCCTATAAAAGAGGAGTATCAAACCCTATAAAACGCAGCCATTCAAAGCCATATAGTCAGCCTTTTTGGAGAACCTTGGAGAGCCAAACATAGCCACGAAAATACCAGCCACACAAAGAATTCACGAAGTAGTTGAACCCTAGTTGACCAGAGAAGAACACGGAGGAAGAAGACGATGTGGAGTGAGCCAAAACTCCTCCTCGTCGAGTTGTGATCATTGCCTACGGGCTAAAAACAATTTCTTTATGTTTTGATGCTTTCAATTTCCGTACTTTGTTTTTATTTTCTTTTGAACAATTTCCATTTTGCAATGAATAAAATAGTTCGCCCGATTTCTTTTGTTTATTTATTTACTATGAGTAGCTAATCTGTTTGTGTCTGGGCAACGACAGAACCTGACCAACCTTGAGATGTGATCTGCCGGGAGGCTTAGTGATGACAACAACTAGCTTAGTTTCGTTCTCGATTCAACAGGGTAGTATATCGAGCATGTTAGGGACTTGGGCAATCTTACAGTGACCAGTGGGAACCCCGACTTGCCTAACACAAAAGTACGTGGATCAACGCGACCGGGAGACTGGGCGTCCGCGAAGTACAACATGTTGCTGGAGATGTGGTCGTATTGTTGGAAATCGATATCCCGGAATTAATAAATTTAAATAAATAAATTATCCAATTAATTCCGACCGAAATCCTTTGGAGATCGAATATCCGGATTGTCAAAATTGCGGAACCGACAACCCAATCGAAATCCCTTCGCCGGAAACCACCACGAACACCACCGCGCGAGCCGGGGCACGACCAAGCACACAACGCACCCGAAGGCACGTCGTGCGTCCAGCCGAGCCCCTGCGAGGTCGGGGCTCGCGATCACACCGATCGCCGGGTTGCGCGCGGCAACCCTACGGCGAGTCCGGCGACTCGCCGTCCGCGGAGGAGGGGGCTGCTCGCCGAGCGAGCAGCGGCGGCACCAGCCCGCGACCCCACGCGATGGAGCACGCGCTCGATCGCATCTCCGGCGTCCAGCCGGGGTCCTTCGTGCGTCGCCGGCGGTCGAAGCCCTAGGGCTCGACCGCCACCCTCTGCGTCCAGCCGAGGGTTCGTCCTCTCGATCCCGGCGAGGATCTCTCGACCTCCCGCGGTCCGGTGATCCTCGATCACCACCGCGAGGTCGATCCTCGTCCCCGGGTTCGTACGTCCCTTGGATCTTGGTTCATGATATTTTCACGATAAATAAACGATAAAATCATAAAGAGGGTTTTACGATTTACCTCGTTCTCGTTGTTTGGAAAAACGAAGAACTCAATTTGACGACCTTGAGATCTTCCCACGTATTCCTTGCACTAGCTCGGACGTCGTGTGGGCGACGATCTACCGAACTCCATGGGTCTCCTTCACGAACTCTCTAGACTAATCAAGTATGATTATCTTGTCTTGTCTAATTGTGAAGACCATGTAGTGCTTTTATAGGCTACATAGCGGATCTTAAGGAGGTGGAATATTGGGCTTCCAATAATAGTGATTAAATTGAGCCCAAGCCCAAATCTATTAATCCTTACTATTATTAATTAATTCTATTTTCCACTATATAAAATTAATTGCACTCCCAATATTAAACCATATTATATCAAATAATGTTTCTCCGGTAGTATTATTTATTCCGTGTATTTAAGATATAAATATCCATGAATAAAATTAATTTATTGCTAATTAATTTATTCATCTCTTATATCCGAGAATAGTACCATTCAACCTTAATTATTATGCGGAACGAATCCACCTGCAAGGTTTACATAATAATTCCTTATGAACTCATCTCGGGGATATTATTAACCCTTACGGGATGCACTTTCCCGTCAAGTATTCACGGCATGTCATATATAAAATATAGTGACCCAACTTAACCGGTAATTAACCCAATAATTAAATCGGTTAATTCCTTTGGAAAATCAAAGTCACTTATATTAAATATACACACCCGCAATAGTATCAGGGATTAAGAATAAAATACACTGAGACTTAAATCGATTATCGCCGGCAATCCTAATCGATAAATCTCAAACGATCCGCCCAATACACCAAGTGTACAAGTGTGATAAAATAATCAAGACAGATTATTTTCTCTCTCACACAACGACTATACCGATGGATTGGTCCGTGTCCATCTAGGTCGTGAGCAACTGTTCGATTAAATACGAGTAACCGATAGTATGATCTTCTGTGTGGGCCCGACACACCATAGTAACTACAACGTATAGCATCCAGGACTATAATTTGCATATATTTAATTATAAATAATTAAACGCAAATAATTGTTTATTTAATTAAATAGATTAGTGGCAATGGATCGTGAGTTTCCGTTACTTAAATCTAGACATTAAGTACACAACTCCAACAATCTCCCACTTGTACTAAGGTCTAGTCATTTCCTCCAAACTCCCGACTCCCATACTCATCACGTGCTTAAGTTGTACTTCCAAGAAGTACTATGTGAATGAGCAATCTAGGTTGCCGCTCTGAAGTTATCTTGGTGACTACAGCGTCGTCTCCCTCGACGATGACTCGTATCAGGTGGTACTTGCTCTATGTGTTATCTTACACTTATGGACTTGTGATTTCTTATCATTTGCCATCGCACCGCTATACACATAGCCTTTTGGCAAATTAAGAATCACCTCTAAGTCCCAGAGATTATCCCGGAGTTATATCAAAACTTCCGCTGCCTTTGAGGCCGCTATTTGGTTACCCATGGCAGAGTCCGAAAAGCATCGTGCTTATCACTCTTCCATGTTAAAACTCCTTCTCCTTCAATAGTGAAACACATAGCCTGATATCGACTTACACCGGTCCTCATTCGATTAGAAATCTAAGAGAATGTAATCCAAAGGAAAAGCTTGTTTGCTCCATAATCCAGAACATAGTTTCCAGTACTTCGAAAGTACTTAAAATGTTCATTACAGCAGTCAAGTATTCCTTTCCAGGATTACCTTGATATCCTCCCACTATGCTAACCGCATAGCCGATATCAGGTTCTTGTTTTCAACAATGCATTTATTAAGCTTTCCACACTCAAAGTGTAGGAAACTACTTTCATTGCTTCTATCTCCTTTTGTGTTCCAAAACACATATCCTTAGATAGATGCATTCCGTCTCTGAAAGGTAACGAACCTTTCTCGGAATCTTGCATGTTAAAACGAACCATAATCATATATATGTAAGATGTCCAGGAGAAGTACAATGTTCTTTCCTAGAGATCCAAGATCTCAAGAATATGTCCAACTTCTTCCTTTATCTTTCATACTGATTTATCTAGACAATCATCATTTTATGTCTTGACAACATCTTTACATTGTTGCCAATGATAAGAATGTTATCTACATAAAACCCGAGAAACACCACCTTGTTCCATCACGTTTCCAATACACACGATTCGTCTATGCTTTGATGAATCCATAAAATGGACTATCTCATCAATTTGCAAGTACCACGAACTCAATGCTTTGTTTCAATCCATAAATGGATCAACTAAGCTTGTACTCTAAATGATCTTGCCTCTTAGCAATAAACCTTATTGCTTTCTAAGAGAGCACATTTAGATCTAGTACTGCCTCTATGTAGATCCAGGGATCGATTTCATGTATACTAGGTCCAGAGTCCGAAGACTCTCCTAGTCTTATGAATATCTCTGGTTGACCCACAACCTCCCACTACAACGGCATTCCGGTGTATAAACAGTAATAACAATAGGTGCAGTTAGTGGTGTACCGCTACTCGGTTCGGCTGGTTCTCAGTCTTTATCGTTCTCTCTCATTTCAAAGTATCATGTCATTTTGGGCTTGTGGTTCATCATATAGTCTTTCTCTAAGAACCGGGCGTTAAAACTTATAACGTCCTTCTGGTTCATAGTACTATTGAACACACATCTTTTGTTCTTCTAGGATATTCTACAACCGCATTTGAATGCGCCGTTGTTTCCAGACATATCCATAGAACATAGGTAGTTCCGTATAACTCATCTTTTACTATCTCTATAAGAGTTCCATTTCTTATTATCGACACACCATTTCTACACAACAGTGTATGGTGTAGTCATTTGGGATCAAATCCCAATCTCTGATTAGTATGCCATGCATTCTTCAGACAGGTACTTGCCTCCGCGATCAAATCGCAAGCTACAAATGGATATACCTTGATGGTTCTCCACAATAGCTTTGTGTCCATTGACTTATCAAAACACTTGCTTTTGTGGCACATAAGGTATTCTAATCCATTTCTCGAGTAATCATCAAATGAAGTACTCGTACCTTATTGTCTGAGTAGACATAGGTCTGCATACATTAGAGTCAATCAATTCTTATACTTGTCCGGATCTTACATCTTATATCCATAAAGGATTGCTTAGTCATATTATCTTCCAAATTAGATTCTTAGGTCGGAAGGTCCACTCCTTCGACCTTTGAACTTCTTATTTGTGACTTAGCATAAGAATCCACTAGTATAATTGATAAAGAAATCTCTTATTAGTAAAACGAGTTTCATACTACTGAAGGTACCAGTATACCGATCCGATCGATACACCGTGTGTGCGGAAGCGTGTAAAGCAATAGATCTACTATGCCATGATCTTAGTGCACACAAATATGTATAGACACACATATATTTATATATATATACATCCAATATATATATATAGAGAGAGATATCAACGAGATCTTACTTTTGGTGACGAAGTGATTCGTTGATGTCGTTGAGGTGGTGTTGAGTCGATTGAACCACCTCAAATGGATCAGCCACGGATTGTTCACCTCTGGAATGACCCCGTCACGCCTTTGGATCGCCCGGATGTTGAAGCCGCACAAATGGCCCGGCCTCTACGTGTTGCACACGAACCCGGATGATGACTTGCTTGATTGATCGAGTTGATTCTCCAAGAACAACCTCTTTTCTCTCTCTCTTTTGTGAATTTCGTGGGTGAAAAATTATGCTGAAAAATCAGCATTTGTTCACCTTAAAATGCCTTCAAAACCCCCTTGTAACCTCCTCCTTAATGGTGATATTGATGCCCCATCATTATCACACATTAAGGTGTGATTATGGTGAATTTGAATGGACATTTCCACCTCATTATGCCACATGACATTAGATGGTCCCACTTGCTTGTGTGGCATGCCATGTCACACTATGTGACATGCATCCATGCAAGCCATGCATCCCATGCATGTGTATTAAATCCACGTAAATATTGATTCTAAATCAATATATTTATCAAGCATTGTACATCATCTTTGAGTCCGTGTGTGACCCTGTAGGTATGATTTATTGATCAATATTATATTGTTCCCAACAATATAATATTATCAAATAATCATTTAACATCCATAGACGACCTTATGACTTCATCGATTGCACACGTAGGATCGAAGGACATATCCCAACAATCTCCCACTTGGCCTTCAGAGCCAGTGTGCTGCCGACTTCCTGTTGTCACTTTATGTCTAAGTTTGAACTTGAGGCAAGACTCGAGTCATCCTCAATCGGTTCAAACCTTTCTTGGACTTTGAGACAGACTGTAAAACCAGATTTATCACTATGATACGAATCTGGACGTGGCCACGTATTTTCCACAGTCTCGACTCTCCAAGTGGCCGGTAAGACATGTATCCCATTATAAAATGGAGGATGTTTTAGCACGTTTTTATCGGGTAGTATAATACGGGGCTGGGCTGTGTATAGAGGGTTTGAAACGATACTAATACATGTAAATTTATATTCTGGAGTAGGGGTTGAGCTAGATCTGGAAAAGAACAGAGGTTTTGAGCTTTGAAGCTTCTTGTGAAGGATTTCTATTATCCACTCTTTTAATATCGAGTATATTCACTAATTAGTGCCGCCTCTCTCTCTGAAGGGAAAGGGATAAGCCCCCTATTTATAGGGACTTATGGAATGATTACATTCAGACCACGTACTACGTCTATATCTTTAAATGAAGCTAGTGACGACCCGAGGCCCGTGACTCGGCATGTTTGCGACGCATGTGGGCTCACGTGGGCGATGTCTCCGCTCTTCCTGGGATGAGCCCTTCCCCAGATAATGATTGCGTGGCTTGGGCCGCGGGCTGGGTCTTTAGACCTCTGCTGGCTCTTCGCACGGGATGCGTGACGGGCTCGTGTAGAGGATCAAAAAGCGTGACCCGGGTCCGGCACCCTTGCATGGCCAGTATGACGACAAAGCGAAACCGAGTCCCGGGACGAGTCTGCTCCTCACGCCGTACCCTTGCATGGCTCGCCTCGAATGATCCGTGACCCGAGTCCCGGACGCGCCCCGAGTCACTTCCCCGCGTGGATAGCCCAGGAGACCCGTGACCCGTGGTCCGAGCCGTGTCGCGTCCCATGCGTCGCCCTCCCGCCTGGCACGCCTCTGGATAGCCCATGCCCGCGCGCCTCATCTTCGGATGCATGTTTTTATATTTGATTTTTCCTCCCCCAACATTGGCCCCCGGAGAGATCGCCGGAGGTTCTGTATTTTCGGGGATGTCTCCGCCCGTTGGGGATTTTCGGCCAGCTTTCCCCTGACGACTGTCTGACTTTAATTGTGGGGGTTGGCAGGTGGCCCTTTCCTGTACTTCGCCGCCCGCCTCGGGCAATCGTGACCGTCTGAGTGCTCCTGGCCCGCTGCTGTAACACTGGGAAGCCATTCAATGCACCCGGGAATTGTGCCTAGACGGTGGCCTTGGTCCTTGCAATCCGGGGTCTTTATAAGGCCGCTACGCTTTTGGCCTTATCTAACCCCAGAAGAGTAAAACATGTCAAGCCTTCCTCCAAGTACTGCCAACTCCGGCGTGGGGCCCATCACTCACCCCCGGGAACGTGAGCCCGGGGAAGAATCACTGGTGGCTACTCTGCAGTCTGGGGCTAAGCGCTTCATCGTTTCCCGGAAGTTTCACCCTCAATACCACCGCGAGGCGCTTCTGATGCCATCTCCTTTTTCGCAGATGTATGGGCACGTGTGGCCCGCTTTGCTCGCGGTAACTGATTCCTCCAGCTGCCTATGGGTCTTTGATTTGATCTCCGGCGGGAATCGCTTGGGGATTGGGGGTATTGGATGGGCCGTCTTCATCAAGCATATGCAACTGCAGGAAGGATGGAGAGTGGAGCTGCGCTGGTCGGCGGTGGAGGATATCAACATCGCCGTTTTCCGTGAAGATGGTTCCCTGGTCCCTGTACCCGTCGCGGCCCAATGGCCCCTTTAAGTTGGGGTGGCCGATTTGCTTTCTATCTCCCCTGCTCCTGTAATAATTAGTCGAAAATTTCGCCTTGCCTTCATGCCCGTGTTGGTCTTTGATTTTCTTTAAATAAATGATCATTAGACAAGGAGAGAAAAAACACAAATAATTCATTCCGCGTGCCGGGTTGCGGATCCGGATCACGATCCCGGAACTCGGGTTTTTGCCGCGCGGGACTGTTTGGTCCCTCGGGAGTCGAAAAGCCACACCGATTCCCCAAGATAATGATGACGCTTTACGCACGTCACGTCTCCTGGGGATCTTTAAAAGATACTGTCGCCTCAGTCTTCTTCCCCGGACTTCCAACAATTCATCTTCCGCTTACACCGAGACAGGAAATATGGTGAGCTCTTCCGTCGGCAGTAACGACTATGCCCAGCCGGAGATTATTTACGTTCCCTCTGATTCGGATACGGGGTCCCGTGAAGAGCCCGCCCGAGCTCCCCCGGAGGTGATCGAGATATCCTCGGATTCCGACCCCGATGCCGGAGACAGCCACCTCTCCGTTGAACGCACGGTAGGGGCAACCAAATTTTGGCACTCGCGGACCCTGCCAGTGTTACGGCGGCGAATGGGCCTGCCCTTGCCGCCGCCCCTTTCTGTTCCCTTCGCCGGCGTGGAGGACCGCCGGATTACGCTCCAAGATGACTTGGGCCAAAATTGGCCCATGAAGATGACCCGGCTCCGCGATCGACTCCGGCTGCGGGGGAAAGGATGGCGAGCTTTCTACCGCCACCTGAGAGCCCGGAGAGGGTGGCGTATCTGGGTCTCTTGGTCGCCGGATGGGATTTCTCGGATATTTGCGGCCGACGAACGCGGCGTTGCCCAGTCCAGGCCTCGGTAGGGTTTTTTGGGCGATGGGCAGGTCGATTTTTGTGTAGCTTTTGGCTGAAGCCCTGTTTTCCCTTTGTAATCGTAGTTTTAGTCTTTTGATGTAAAGGGTTCTCCCCCAATCGGAGGTTTGTTTTAATGAAATTATCCTTCTCTCGATTTTTCTCTGTTCGCTCTCAAAAAATGCTCGCGGCATGAGAAACCGAGACCTCTAGCCCAGTCTTTCCTTTCCGCCGCCGCCGGGATCGCGGCGCGCGGGAACACCGGGACTTGTGGGATGCCGTGAAGGACAACTCGTGACCCGTGGCGGAACCCTCCGGGGCCCGGTTTCCGGTATCGGCGAGACGTCGTTTCCTCAAGATTAAAGTCACCCGGCACAGATAGTTGTCCCGTGACACGGGTTCCGGGGCGCAAGCTCTTGGAATCCGTCCCGTGTCCCGGTACGCGGTCCTAAGTGCTCCATGGACGGTTGGCATTCGTTTGGGCCCCCGTCAGGCGTGTTGGGCTTCGAGAGCACTTGAGTACTTCTATCAATAACCGTTCCCGCTTGTCCCCTATTTGATGCAGTTACCTTCTAAAAAACCCCCAATCACGCAGCGGTTTCTCTTTCTGCACCCTTAATTTTGCTTCGAACCCTAGAAAACGCCAGTCTCCTGTTTCCGAATTCCTGTGAGTTTGCTCAAGGTATTCCCTCAAATCCCTTTTCTAATTTCCTTTTTTTACAGGTTTTGATGTCGTCGTCCCGGGGAAAAGGAATCATGTTGTCGGATTCCTCGTCAGAGGACGCGGTGGAAGAGGAGATCCCCTATGAGTCGTCGTCGGACTCGGAGCCGGACATGAACATCTTGTTTCAGCAGTTCGATGCGTTGATGGACGAGGAGTATCCCCCGCCCGACGTGTTTCTCTAGGAGCCCTATTTTCGCGAGAATCCTTATCCCGGCGCGCCGTCGCGGCCCCTGGCCCGCTCGCTGCGCTCCTGCAGTACCCCCGAGTGGGGGGCCCACGGTCGGGCGAGCATTGTGACTCCCGCTATGATAAAAAGGGAGAAATGGCGGATCCCTAATGATGTCCATATCTACATACCTCGGGCCGGGGAATCTGCTTGCTGCCCGCCACCGGGGATGGTGGCGATTGGGACGGAGGCGTTGGAATTTGGGCTCCGGTTCCCCCTGCACCCTAATGTTAGTGCCGCTCTCCGATTTTGGGCAGTGGCCCCACACCAGATTCATCCCAATGGTTGGTCGCAACTCATCGGGGTGCTCTCGATGCTTGGCAACGTCGGCCTCTACCGAACTCTCTCCGACTCGGAGATCAGGCGTTCATTCACGATCGCCCGATTCGGGGGGAGTCATGGCGATTACACCGTTAAGGGTCGCACCGGGATCCCTCCCGTGGAGGTGAAGGTGTCCAAGGTGGACTTCCCCTGGGCGCAGTGGGTGTATGTCTCGGGGGCATGGCGGACCCAGACCCCCAGTGGGGAGACAGACATCCCCACCCGCTATCATGACAAAATCGCCAGTAAGATTTGAGTTGTTTCTAAGTTTTCCCCGCCGTACTGATTTTAACTCTTTCTTTTGATTTTCACAGGCGTAAGCACTCGCCGAGAGGGACCGCTGAATTGGGATTATAAGGTTGCCCTGAAATTCGCCGCTGCCCTGCCGACGAGGCGCCGCAGAGCCGACTATCTGTGCACAGAAGAGTCGCGGGAAGACGCTCGCCTGATCTGTCCCCCCAAGCATCTGTTTGACCCGTACCCAGGTAAGATCGCCCCGTTCTTGTTATCGATTTGATATACGGGTTGTTTCAGCTATCTCTCCGGGCGCTTACGGTGTTGTCTGTTGTGCTGTAGCCCCGTTTGATCGAGTTTTTGAAGATCGCCCCCGTGGCAAGATGTCCAAGTGCCCTGGAGTCCCTGACAGGAAGCTGCCATCCTCAGCGGCGCCGCCGCGCAGGCATGCCCTTAGGGCGAGGACCCGCGGTCTGGTCGCCGCTCCGCCGCCCGTGATCCCGGATCGTTCTGCCTCCCGGCTTCGCCGGGAACGGCAACCTTCGCTGCCGCTATCGCAGGACGCGGTGGAGCCCCGAGATTCGGGACCACCGCCTGAGATCCCTCATGGTCCCGCCATAATGGACGCGGAAGGCGTGATACACGCGACTCCCTCTAGCAGCCGCGTTCCCGGGTCCCGGGATGGGGGTCCCGTGGATGTTGTTTCGGACGAATCGTCCCCCGTGCGGGAGCCTTTGATAGGGTCCTTCTCCGAGTTGCCGCACGGAGGGCTGTTCTCCCAGGACCTCCCGGAAATGCCCGAGCCGTTATTGTCCCGGAAGCGGAGGGCGCTCACCGAACCGGAGGGTACTGACTCCGGCCCCCGGGCTCCCGTAGAGCCGACGACGATAGGGTCTTCAGGAGCCGTCCCGGTCATGGGGAGCACGCCGGTTTACGGGGTTGACCCGGGCGTCGCCCAGAGGTAGGCGCCCCATCACTTACCTCCGCACCTTTCTATAGCCTTTCTCCTATCGTGATTAATTGATTTAAATCGTCGTTTGTCCATGATGGCAGTATCTCGGGCTCAGTGCCCCACTTGGCGCCGCTCCTGCTCCAATACGTAGCAAGTCGGGGGCCCCTGTCTCCCGTGTCCACCCCTGGACTTCCCGTAGGCCGGGCGATCGATTCAGTGGCCCGCTGCTGGACCCAGGAGCTGCAGACCCTCAACCGGAACCCCGACGAGGTATTCCTCCTCGCGTCCATGCTGCAGAGCCAGGCGACCGTGGCCATGGCCGGGATCCATGACTGGCTCGAGGGGCAAGCCCGTCAAATTAGGCACTGGATGGATCTGGCCAACGGGAGGGAACGGACGATCGAGGAGCTGGGCCGCCTTAACGTGGATGTGGTCTCCCGGAACGAGCAGCTGAGCGGCGAACTTAAGGAAAACGAGGAGGCTCTTCGGCAGAGCACCGAGGCCCTCGCCGCTTCGTCGGGAGACCGGGATAAGTGGCGCGCCTTGGCGGATCTCCGGGAGGAGAAGCTGGAGGTGGCGGTTGCCGAGAATGCGGCGGCGGAGGCCCGGGTCGCGCAGATAACCGCCGCGCTTACCGAGGCGTCAGCCCGCGCGGCGCAGTTGGAGCAATCCCTCGCCTCCCGTGACGCAGAGATGGCGAGCCTCCGAGATCGGTTGGCTGAGGTCGACGCCCGTTCGGATGAGCTGGAGGCCTACCTCGAAAGTCCTTGGACCGATCACACGATTCTCCTGGATCACTTCTATTCTCGCTCCATGGCGGACATCATTCGGCACGCTCACCAAGCCAATGATCAGGTGCTCCTTGCTCGCGTCCTGTCTTACTGGAAAAGGTATATGGCGGGGCGCGAACTCGATCCCGGGATCGCCGAACCCTTTCTCGATTTAGAGGAGGACCTCCATATTGACATGAAGTGGTGGCCCACCTATGATCGTTTGGTCCTTCCTGGCTCGCCACCTGTCCATGCCGCCCCCTCGAGACCGACGGGGGAGAATGCCGGCGTGGTCCCGGAGGCGAAAGGCGACTCTGATCCCAACCAGGAGGCGATCATGGAGGAGGTGGTGTCCAGCTTTCCGGACAAGTCTTTCGATGCCTTCATGGCTGGCGTGGATCCGATCGGAGACGTCCCAGCGGCGCAGGCTCCCGGGCAGTATGATCAGGTGATTGCCGAGGCGGACAACAAGTGTCCCGACGAGGCGGTTGGCTCTGAGTGATGGCAGCCCTTTTTGAGGGGTCTTTGTTTAAAAATCATCTTTCTGTTTTGCTTTCTTTCTGCGGCCGTTGGCGGCCGAGGGCGTTTAGCCCAAGACAATTTCTTTTTCTTGCTTTGGTTTCTGTGGATGTTTTTGACGAGGCTCTGCCTTTTTGGATATTTTTAGTTGAGCCGTGGGGCTTGGCTTTGGTTTCTATCTGGATGTTTATTCAGTGCTTTTAGCTATTTCTTGCGCATAGTGTTCATCGTAGCGCTGTTTTTCCTTTTAGTGATTCTGGTGGCCCAATCCGAATCTACCTGGTTAGCGGATTGTACCCCTTTTCCAGGTATTTCTTGGGATGGATGAATGGAAACTTTTAAGGCCCGCGAGGCTATTTCACTTCTTTATCTCGGGATCATGGGTCCCGGGTGGAGGACATAAGTCCGGGATGCTGTCTCGCGGCCCCGTTTTGAAAGTGCGGGACGCGGTCTCGGGTGTGGGTACCGGGGGCCCGTCGCGAATCTCTACGCGCGATTCTGGGATCTACTTTATCCTGATTTGGGCCGCGTGGTCCTGCGATTATCCCGTGCTTTTTCATTGGGGATAGCTCGTGGTTTCGTTTGCGGAAGATATCCGTTTCTATGTTCCCCGTACGTTATGACTCTTGACCCGGAGGTCTTTTTTAGGAGCTCATTAGTATTACCGGGATCTTTTGGCATTTTAGCTGTGCGGAAATATCCGGTTTTATATGTTCCCCCGCACGTTATGACTCTCGACCCGGAGGTCTTTTTAGGAGCTCATTAGTATTACCGGGATCTTTGGCATTTAGCTGTGCGGAAATATCCAGTTTTATATGTTCCCCCGCACGTTATGACTCTCGACCCGGAGGTCTTTTTAGGAGCTCATTAGTATTACCGGGATCTTTGGCATTTAGCTGTGCGGAAATATCCGGTTTTATATGTTCCCCCGCACGTTATGACTCTTGACCCGGAGGTCTTTTTAGGAGCTCATTAGTATTACCGGGATCTTTGGCATTTAGCTGTGCGGAAATATTCGGTTTTATATGTTCCCCATTTAGGAACACAAGTACAGACTCGCTTTCCTTGCTCCGGGATCGTGACGGCTCCTTCTCCCTGGGAGAAACTCTTCAAGAGACGCGCGTTCCATCGGTATTGATCCGGGGTCCCGTCTGGCAACTCCAACTCGTACGCTCCGTTTAATAGGCATTTGGCGATCCGAGGTTGCCCTTCCTACGTCGGTCTGAGGGCCCCGGAATGCGTCCCGAGCAGCTTTTTCAACATCATGTCTCCTATCCCGAACTCGCGAGAGCGGACCCGCGCGTAATAGGCCTTGGCGATCCTCTGTTTGTTCATCGCGTTGAGGGAGTCGGAGCTTAGCCTTCGTTCTTCAAGAAAATCTAGCTCCAGACGCAAAAACCGCTTCGTTCTCCGGGGCGATTGCCTGGATGGTTCGGTGCGAACGGGCCGTGATTTTGGCTGGGATCACAGCCTCGGATCCAAATGCCAGGGTGTTTGGCGTTTCTCCCGTGGCGTTCCGGGCCGTGGTCCGGATGACCGCGGCACTTCGGGTAACTCCTCGGCCCACTTCCCCTTTCGCGATTTGAGTTTCGCCTTAAGGGTATGTTTCAAGATTTTGCTCACTGCCTCGACTTGCCCGTTCTTTTGTGGATGGTAGGGGGTGGAAATACGTCCTCCGAATTCCCGATTGCTCACAGAACTCCGCGACCACGGCCCCGTCGAACTGCTTGCCGTTGTCCGGGATGATGGACTCGGGCAAACCGAAACGGCCGACTATGTCCCGCCAGATGAACCTGATTACTTTGGCTCGATTGACCTTCTGGGCCGCCTCCGCCTCGGCCCACTTGGTGAGGTGGTCTACTGCCACGATTGCGAACTCGACTCCTCGCGGCGCGGGGGCTAGAGGTCCAATGATATCAATCCCCTACCGGGCGAACGGCCATGGAGGGTACATTGGCTTGAGCTCTTCCGGGGTCCCCGGATGTTTGGCCCCATAAGCTGGCACTGGGGGCATGTGTGGGCGAGGTTGGACGCGTCCCGTCGTGAACTCGGCCGGTAATGGCCCTGGTCCCTCGTCTTGTGGGCGAGAGGTCCGCTCCCGGCATGGTTTTCCGCATAGTCCATCGTGGATCCCCGCAAGTTCCCGCATCACGGCTTCTTTGGAGACGCAGTTTAAAAGTGACATCGAGAAATTACTGCGGAATAATTTGGGGTTTAGGTTCGCTTACCTCGCGGCGCGTACGCGGAGTTGCTTTGCTTCGACTCGGTCTGAGGGGAGGGTCCCGGATCCGAAGCACCGGTCCACCGGGCCGCGCCAATCCATTCCGGGCGCCGAGTCTGGGGCCGTCCCGGGAAAAGGGTCGACTGGCATAACTTCCGCCCGGGCCGCGCTCGATGGCGAGTGCAACTGGGTCAAGATGACTCGGGACCAGGCGTCGGCCTGCGAGTTGCGCTCTCGCGGGATTTGTTTGATGCGGTCGTCCGGGATTTTCTCGCGGAGAGGCCACACTAAGTCCAAGTATTCCTTCAGATGAACTTGGTTACTTTGCCCCGTAATCACTGGTGGCTTGGTTCACCACTAGCCGCGAGTCCCCGAGTACGCACTGGCTCGAGGAGCACCACCCCGGCCCCCGAGCACGCACTCGTGTAGGATCAGTCCACGTGAGGCTGCCAGGGGCGTGTTGACCATGTGCTCCGTGGGGGAAGGTGAGCTCCCCGATCGGTCCACGTGAGTCACCATGACTGCGCTCGAGACCCATGTCACGTCGTGCGGGGCGAGTTGGATCAACCCGTCCCGGAGCCGCTTGTCTACCTCGTTGTTCAGTACCTTATTCCCTTTGGGAACCATCTCCCGGCGTCTCTGGGCTATGGCACGGCGTTTGCTTATCCCGCTGTAGGTGGTGACACGCGTGCCCCGGGTCGACCCTGCCGAGTCCCTTGCTGGCTCATGCAAATGTGGGTGGATTGATTTGGAGGAATCTCTCGAGTTCGCACTTCGTTTGCGGGTGCCAGCGACGTTCCGATCAGCAGCTGTCGCGGAAGCTCAATGCTTCCGACTTGAGGGGGGGCAGTTTTCTTCTAGAGCCTTGATCCCTAGGCTCTCCTGGTTTTGGGTTCCCGGAAGCGTGTCCTGAGTGTCACGGGTTCGACTACCGGGTTCCGCATTCCACGAATTGGGTCTGATTTCCGGTTCCTTATTCCAATAGTGGTTTCGGCCCTGGGTCCGAGGCTATATCGTCTCGTGACGCCCCGCCGAGTTCGAGACCCGGAGCTGCGTCGGGGTCCGAGGTCCCTCCTGCAGCTGCCGCGTTCGGTGTATGTTTCAATCCGGGTTCCGAGTTAGCCTTTGCTATTGCTACGACAGACCCCTCTAGTTTCTTTTTTATATTTTTCATCCCGGGCCCCGGGTGTTTCGGGGTTGATTCCGAATTCCGGGTCCGCGGAGATTACATTCTCGTGAGTATTTATTACATTGATTCTTTTAATCAAGAAGTCACAACAAACATCTCTTTGCCATTAATTGGTCTCCTCGGACGGTGCCAATGGCCCCGGAGGAGACCGGGAACTTGATACAGTAATAGTACGAGGAGGCCACAGCTTCGAAAGCTTCCAGAAAGGGCCTCCCTAAAAGTGCATTATATCCGCTAACTTCATCGACTATTACGAAGGTCAAGTTCCTTAATAGCTTTATTTCGGGGGTTTTCGCGTCTCTTAATTCCAAAGGTAGCACCACCGTCCCGTAGGGAACCAGCACGTCTTTCCCCACTCCTTTCAGCCTTATGCTACTGGGGAGTATGTACTGCGCCATGTTGTCCATCTGATCGAGGGCCTGCTTGTATAGGATATTGCAGTGGGCCCCGTTATCGACCAGAAGCCGCGCAACTTCCACTCCGAGTATGGCGGTTGTGATCACCAGAGCCTCGCTCTTGGGATAGCCGACCCCTACGCGGTCCTCCGGAGAGAACGTGATCAAGGCGCGTTTCGAGATGCTTCGTGGGGGAGCAGGGTTCGTCTCCTGGTAGACCCTCCATATCTCCACCTCCCGCTTCCTTTTCCTTCTGCTCTCGCTCGTGATGGGCTGCAGCCCGCCGATCATCAGGATCTGCCCGACGTGTACCGGGGACTGGCCGCGGCTCTGAGCTCCGCGGCCCGGGACCGTAACCATGTTTCTACCGTTGTCCGGATTGGCTACCTGGCCGGTCCCCCGGTCCCCGGGTCTGCCCAGGAGCTCCCAGAGTTTTCCGTCCTCAAATAACTTCCATAGCTGTTTTAACAGCTGGCGACACTGGCCGGTGGGGTGCCCGTGCTGTTCGTGGAAAGCGCACCATAGGCGTCTGTCGAGCTTATCCGGCGAGATCCTCATAGACTCGGGTTTGGTCAGGGCGGCCCCCGTGGCTTGGAGTGCGTGCAACATAGCCATGGTGTCCTGCCCGATGACCTCGACCATGCGGATCTCCATCTCGCGGTAACTCGGGGCAGGACGGTCCCGTTCCGGGGCCTTGGGAGGGCCTCTCCTGGTAACGTGACTCGGTCTCGCCTCCACGGGTGCGGGATCCTTCCGTTTTCCGTCTCCTGGGGTTTCCGTCCCGCGTATGAGGCGCTGGTACCAGCACTGTGCCACGGCCTTCACGCGGAAGTCCTCGTAGGTCTGTGGATAATTGAGCATCAAATGCTTGAAAAGCTCGGAATTCTTACGGAGTCCGTTCATCGCCGTGTGCAGCTTGAGGTCGTCGCCGACCTCTTCTCCGCCGAGCAGGATGTCCCCGACTCGGTCCACGTATCGTTCGTCGCCTTCCTCCGCATTTTGGCGGATGCCGATCAGGCGCTGGCTCTGCTCGAGACGGTTCACCTTGGAGGCGAAGTGCGCCACGAAACGCTGGACGAGGTCGTCGAAACAGCGGATCGAGCGGGAGGAGATCCCCGCGAACCATTTGTGGGCTACATCCCCGAGGGTGAGGGGGAAAAGTCTGCACCTCGTGGCGTCGCTGGCTCCCCTCCCGGACATGTATGTACGGAAGCGGCTGAGGTGGATCTCGGGATCCGTCTTCCCGTCGTACAGGGTGGTCTGGAGGGGCTGGATCTCGTACTGCATGACCGCGTGCTCGACCTCCAGGGCCAAAGGTTCTTTGCAGTAGTCGACCCGCTCCGGTCGGGCCTGGGCCTTGGACAGCTTTCTCTCCATCTCGGACACCTTGCTGTAGAGGTCCAGGAGACCCGCCTCGGGTCCCGGTGGTCGCGGGACACGGGCCCCGGGACCTTGCTCCGGCTTCCCGCGACGAGTCTTACCCTCGCCGTCTCCCCCGATCTGGTCCGCTGGGGCCGATTGGTTACCGGCCTCCTCGCCGAGATCGAAGACGAGTCGTCGGGCGGGGATTGTGTAGCGGTTGGAGCCATCTCGGCATCCTCCGAGGCGGTCGAACGCGCTGTGGCTGGCGTGACCGGGCCCCAGACGGCCGAACGCGCTTCCTTTCCCAATCTTCTCACCTGGATGAATAGAGAGGGAAGTTAGAGTACGCTTACGCTGTATGAGATCGGACATCGCAACGTCGATCTTTTCGGGGGTGTCCAAAAGGAGGTGCAATTCCCGGGTCGTTGTCTCGGGGGGAGGTGGCTCGCGGCGGAACTCAGGATCCGAGCGATGTGCATGGCGGTAGGCCTGCTGGCGGCGTCTGAGGCATCGGGCCTCGGAGCTGCTACGGAGGTACTGGTTGGACGTGTTGTGGCCGTCCAGCTCTCCGGTGATGGCGGCGTCTTCGTTCCCGGGGACGTCCCCCGGGGCCTTTGGGGAGAGTGGCGGGGCGGCGTCTGACTCGACGGCTGGCATCTTCCCTCTCTCCAGCTTCTTCCTCGTGGCGGAGCGGGAGGAATCTGACGCGGTGGCTCCATCAGACATGGCTTCGGCTCTTCTTTCTTTTCCTGGGTCTAGTATAACAACCTCCTCCTTCTAGCGCCAAATGTTTTAGCACGTTTTTATCGGGTAGTATAATACGGGGCTGGGCTGTGTATAGAGGGTTTGAAACGATACTAATACATGTAAATTTATATTCTGGAGTAGGGGTTGAGCTAGATCTGGAAAAGAACAGAGGTTTTGAGCTTTGAAGCTTCTTGTGACGGATTTCTATTATCCACTCTTTTAATATCGAGTATATTCACTAATTAGTGCCGCCTCTCTCTCTGAAGGGATAAGCCCCCTATTTATAGGGACTTATGGAATGATTACATTCAGACCACGTACTACGTCTATATCTTTAAATGAAGCTAGTGACGACCCGAGGCCCGTGACTCGGCATGTTTGCGACGCATGTGGGCTCACGTGGGCGATGTCTCCGCTCTTCCTGGGATGAGCCCTTCCCCAGATAATGATTGCGTGGCTTGGGCCGCGGGCTGGGTCTTTAGACCTCTGCTGGCTCTTCGCACGGGATGCGTGACGGGCTCGTGTAGAGGATCAAAAAGCGTGACCCGGGTCCGGCACCCTTGCATGGCCAGTATGACGACAAAGCGAAACCGAGTCCCGGGACGAGTCTGCTCCTCACGCCGTACCCTTGCATGGCTCGCCTCGAATGATCCATGACCCGAGTCCCGGACGCGCCCCGAGTCACTTCCCCGCGTGGATAGCCCAGGAGACCCGTGACCCGTGGTCCGAGCCGTGTCGCGTCCCATGCGTCGCCCTCCCGCCTGGCACGCCTCTGGATAGCCCATGCCCGCGCGCCTCATCTTCGGATGCATGTTTTTATATTTGATTTTTCCTCCCCCAACAGAGGACAATCCCATCTTGTCAATCCAAGCTCTCCCACTTGCTTCCTGATATACCCAATAACAAGTTTTATAACCTCCTTTTACGAAAGGCGTTTACTTGTATCAAAGTACATCATTTCACAATGGAATCACTCTGGACTACTCAGGTCAGAGGAAATTGCTCGACAGTCAATGAAATAGTATTATGACTCGAAATCTTAAATACTATTCCAGTCGGGTCTGTTCGATCATTAGCTCCCAACTAATATCTATGTAATTGTACTCGATGTCCCACATCACTATCCCATGAAGCGGCGCTATAGTACACATTACAATCTAGTTCTTTGTATTATCAGTTTGTCCGTACTCGATTATACGAACCAGGAACAGCTATATGATTCAAGTATATCAGTTCAACCATTGGGGCTTCATTATGCGGTAAGTCGACCTCATAACCCAATTGATATCACTTAATCATTTGGACAATTCATATAAATTAAACCATATTTATATGAAGAAATATGTATTATACATATGAGTGAATGTTTATCAAATCTCCAAAAGTATCTAATACAGTAATAGAAATCACAACCCATCTCTAAGATGTCTGATCTCTATTGCATTCGTGAAAGCCTCAAGCTTAAACTGCAGGAGAGGTTTAGAAAGCGGGTTTGCAACCTTACCAAAAGTTGCAACTTTATTATCTCGATGTCTCCACAAAATTATCTCCCAGATAATGTGGAACTTCCTGAGCACCAGTTTTAGACTTGTGGTGCTTCCTAGCTCATTGGCTTGCGCGATAACTCTACCATAAATAGAGAACTATCGGATGGGCTGAGCTAGTTATGCCACCTAGTTCATTCAAGAACTTTCAAATCCTAACTGTCAACATTACTGCATCCAATGCAATACTGTGCTCAGCTTTTGTAGTTTAATCAGCTATATTGCATTGCATGGAACTATTCCAGCAAATATCACCTCTAACCAGACAAAAGATATAACCAGATTAAAATCGGAAATTATCTTAGTTTGTTTTGAAGTTAGCATTCAAACAGCTTGTTAATATCAACTCTTTTTGTCTTCCAAAGACAACAAAATTCTTTTGTCCATCTAAGGTACATAAGAATATTCTTGGTCGCAGTCTAACGCGCCTCACCTGGATTTCCTTGAAACTGACTCGTCATGCTCAAAGCATACGATACGTCCGGTCGTGTACATATCATGTCATACATTATAGACCATATTGCCAAAGCATAAGGAATGTTTTCCATCCTCTTTTGCTCATCAAGTCCCGTAGGGCCTTGCATCTTGCTAAGAGATGTGCCATGACTCATTGGAATGAGACCCTTTTTGGTGTCTTTCATTCTGAACTTATCAAGTACCTTATCAAAATAGGTCACTTGACTAAGTCCAAACATCATTTTCGATCTGTTTTGACAGATCTTGATGCCCAATATGTACTGTGCTTCTCCAAGATCCTTCATTGAAAAACAATTCCCAAGCCATTCTTTAATAGAATTAAGCATAAAAACAGTGTTTCCAATAAGGAGTATGTCACCGACATACAACACAATTAATACAACGTAACTCCCACTGATCTTCTTGTAAAACAAGACTCTTCCGAGTTCCTCTGAAATCCAAATCCCGGTATGGATTCATTGAACTGAAGATTGCTACTCCGATATGCATTCTTTATTCCATAAATAGAACTATAAGCTTGCATAATTTCTCAGCCTTATTAAGATCGATAAAACTCTTTGGCTGTGTTAAAACACAGCCTCTTCTAGAATCCAATTCAAGAAGTTAGTTTTAACATCCAATATTACCATAACTCATTATCAAGATGAGTAGTAATGGCTAAGATAATCTGAATGATTTAATCAAAGCAATTGGTGAATGTTTTTCCATAATCCACCTCGTGAATAAAACTTTTACCATCAACCTTGCTTTGAAAACCCTAGGTTTTCCATCTGTCTGTTTAGATCTTAAAGATCTATTAGCATTCATTGGGTCTAACCCTGTGATGCAAATATACCAAACTTGATTATCAGATATTGATATCATCTCAGATTTCATGGCACCATGCCAATTTTTAGTAGCTGGACTCGTCATAGCTTGGAATTAGGTCGAAGGTTCACCGCTTTCCAAAAGCATGAATTCATATCTCTCATTGGTCACAATATCTAAGTATTTGAATAATAGAGATAGATTTATGCCTTTCGGACCTACGAGGGCTGGTACGGCTTCCAAAACCATAAGAATACTCTCAACCCAGTCTTGAGTATTCATCGTTAGTTGTTTCACTTGAACCTCGTTCAAGACAACCGAGCTCCCACTGAATTTCTAGGAAAGATAACTCTTTTCAAGAAAATCACTATCTCGAGCAACAAAATATTGTTCTCAGATAGATCGTAGAAGTTGTACCCTCGAGTTTCTTATGGATACCATAAACAAACTTTTATCCCATTTGAGTTCAAGCTCTATAGAGATAAATCTCGTCAGAGAAGCTTTTAGAACCTCAAATTTTGATGAAAACAATTTAGGGACCCTCCCTTTCCATACCTAGTATGGTCTCTTATCAACAGCTTTTGACAGCTTCCTATTCAGTGTATAAGTTGAAGTCTAGAATTGTGTGTTCCCAAAAGAGACCAGTAGTTCATTTAGACCTCTCATCGAATGGTCGAACTATATCTAATATAGTTTGTTTTCTCTTTTCCGAAACATAACCTTCATGTGCTTGTGAACTAATAGGTTCCACATACATCAGTATGTATCATCCCTAATTACTCACATGTTCTCCTTTCTCCAAGAAAGATGACATTGTTATCTTTTCAATCACACATCATTCACATGTATCAAATGACTCCAAGTCAAATGATTCTAAAATTCCTTCTAAAAGAAGTTTCGTTACATGTTTAGATTTTGATTTGATCTAATCAACAATGTTTCAGTTATGTCTCATCGATACTTATTCGATTTGGCCTTTGGTCTTAATGATATATATGATTTGTCAAGTTTAAAGTATACATAAACAATATAATAATCGTACCAAAACAAAGAATAATTCACAATTAAAATAGTTACCAAACTATTTAATAGTGAAAAACTAATCCATCAGTATCTAATACTGAACCAATATTCATTGTTTATTGAAGGTACGAAATTACATAGTTATAATACTCAAACAAGGCCCTAAGGAAAAACAACATCATATGATCATGCGGCTAATGCAACGACATTCGCTTCATTTCTCGCCCGTAGATCGACATCTCTACTCACCAAACTTACACTTCTATGTAGTTCCTCCACATACAAATGTTAGAACCACATTTGGCATCCAATACCCAAGAAGTAGAATTTGTGAAGTTTAATGTCTATATCATTAATACCTGAAGATGAAGCAACCACGTTCTTCACATCTTCTTTGAACTTTGGGCAAATTCAATTATTCCCAATAATTGAGTCTCATTCAAATTTCCAATTCAAAATTATCTCAATGTCAAAACGTGATAAATCGTAAGTGAAAAATCGAAGTTTTCTAACCAGCGATATTATCATGCAATTGAAGCCCTATCTCTCATAAAATATGAGGGAGCCAACCAGGCAATCGATTCACGCCATCCAATGGCTCGAAAGTCTCTAATTTGTGTCATTGATGAACTTAAGTGTTTTGGATTAAATCACTCCCCGAGGTGTAAATAATCATAACCTTAGAATCCATCATATGAAAGACAAATTAGGCATTTGTTTTGAGATTGAATAAAATATGAACTTTTATATGTTTGCAAGTAGTGTCCAACACTTTTGCAAAGACGCATTGAGATTCCCTAGGAACCCTAGTAGCCTTCTTGCCCATGCTCTTTTGAATACCCTATCCCATATCATAAGAATTTCCCTCTTAGGGTCCTTCTCTATCGCCGGCTCAGCAGCCTTGAGCATCCCGTTGAGCTCACGAAGCGATTTCTTCAAACCATTCATATGGAAAATTTAGCCTAAAGGCATTATAACCATCATGAGATTGGAGTATGAAATCGGTTGCCAAATAATCATCATAGGAAAAATCTAGGCAGTCACTTGAAACAAATAATCCAATCATTTGTTGCACATGTGATTCCATAGATTTCCATTTTTCCAGCCTAGCTGAAGCGATGACCCTGGTCATACCGAACCGCTCAATCTTAGCATATTCCCCGAACATGCTATTGAGTTGTTCAATGATATCTTAGGATGTGATTATCTAACACATTTTCTTTGTCTTCGTATTTGAGGACCATCCTCAAATTACGTTGTCAATCAAGAAAATTTATGTTGTTCAATTTTTTACAATCAAGAATTGAACCAAACTTGAATTGAGTTGATATTTGACATGATAAACTACAAAAGAAAGATAACTAAAGTATGTAAACATCCACAAAGCGGTAAACAAATAAGGTTGTCTAACAATTGTACTTATTTATTTCATTTTGTTCAATTGATATCCAATATCATTGTCCCTTAGAACAAAACGATTCCAAGATCCTCATCTTGCAAATCATTAAGTCGACTGAGTCCGCACTTAAGTATTTCAAGATAGGTAAACATACCCATGTCAATGATATCTAATATCACTCTCGGTCGATGAGAGTCCCATTCTCATCTCATGTCTCGATAGCCACGCCTGCAGTGGATCTATCGATGAGAAAACCAAAGTCACGTGTAAAGGTCTAACCCTTACTCCCACTTATCCCAAGATAACAAGTAGTACCCCGCTGAGGCGGACCTACCAACTTATGATCGAGGGCTTCATGAGTGTGATGTTTTTGGACAAGACATTATACTCATTATTTTGGGAACTTGCATGCATAGGTGTTTATATGTAAGTTGAACATTTATAACATAAAACATCCTATAACTAGCAAAGCAAATAAATACGTAATCGAAAGGCCCTTAGAACCTCACAACTCTCAAACGAAAAAAATAAAAGCAACAAAATAGGCCTTCAACATCTTCTGGACTGGTCCTCGCCCTCCGTTTTAGTTTTGTGCCCTCCGATTTTGGTCAAATCTATTCCGTACCCATAAAACCACGAACAGCGCCCGCCGTTTCACAACCAGCGGTCGCTGAACACCACCGGCGGTCGCCGTTTCCAAAACGGCGCCCGCCGAAAGGTCCGGGAACAATCTGCCAAGAAAAAGCCCTTTCGGCGGTCGCCGTTTCCAAAACGGCGCCCGCCGAAACAAAACAGCGCCCGCTGGAGCTAAAACGGCGCCCGCCGTTTGGCTCCAGCAGCCCGGTTTTGTCCGCTTTGCTTCGTTTTGCTTCGTTTTACTTCGTTTCTTCTCGTTTTTGCCGGAGAGCCGAGATCCTCCATCGAACCATGGACCAAGTCCATCGCTTACAAGTTTGAACAATACATATTGAAATAGAAAACCTATCTATTACAAATGATTCCAAGGGACGCAGCCCTCCAAAACTATGGCCAATCGAAACGTAAAAAACGACGAAATCATTCACCCGACCACTAACGGTGGCCGGCCTTACATCTAATCACATAATCACAATTAAACAAATAAGTCAATTATGTTGATTAAACTTTTTGTGTCCAACACAAAAGTGTGCACGAGCCCTAGGCTCTGATACCAATTGAAGGTACCGGTATACCGATCCGATCGATACACCGTGTGTGCGGAAGCGTGTAAAGCAATAGATCTACTATGCCATGATCTTAGTGCACACAAATATGTATACACACACATATATATATATATATATCCAATATATATATAGAGAGAGAGATATCAACGAGATCTTACTTTTGGTGACGAAGTGATTCGTTGATGTCGTTGAGGTGGTGTTGAGTCGATTGAACCACCTCAAATGGATCAGCCACGGATTGTTCACCTCTGGAATGACCCCGTCACGCCTTTGGATCGCCCGGATGTTGAAGCCGCACAAATGGCCCGGCCTCTACGTGTTGCACACGAACCCGGATGATGACTTGCTTGATTGATCGAGTTGATTCTCCAAGAACAAACTCTTTTCTCTCTCTCTTTTGTGAATTTCGTGGGTGAAAAATTATGCTGAAAAATCAGCATTTGTTCACCTTAAAATGCCTTCAAAACCCCCTTGTAACCTCCTCCTTAATGGTGATATTGATGCCCCATCATTATCACACATTAAGGTGTGATTATGGTGAATTTGAATGGACATTTCCACCTCATTATGCCACATGACATTAGATGGTCCCACTTGCTTGTGTGGCATGCCATGTCACACTATGTGACATGCATCCATGCAAGCCATGCATCCCATGCATGTGTATTAAATCCACGTAAATATTGATTCTAAATCAATATATTTATCAAGCATTGTACATCATCTTTGAGTCCGTGTGTGACCCTGTAGGTATGATTTATTGATCAATATTATATTGTTCCCAACAATATAATATTATCAAATAATCATTTAACATCCATAGACGACCTTATGACTTCATCGATTGCACACGTAGGATCGAAGGACATATCCCAACAATCTCCCACTTGGCCTTCAGAGCCAGTGTGCTGCCAACTTCCTGTTGTCACTTTATGTCTAAGTTTGAACTTGAGGCAAGACTCGAGTCATCCTCAATCGGTTCAAACCTTTTTTGGACTTTGAGACAGACTGTAAAACCAGATTTATCACTATGATACGAATCTGGACGTGGCCACGTATTTTCCACAGTCTCGACTCTCCAAGTGGCCGGTAAGACATGTATCCCATTATAAAATGGAGGACAATCCCATCTTGTCAATCCAAGCTCTCCCACTTGCTTCCTGATATACCCAATAACAAGTTTTATAACCCCCTTTTACGAAAGGCGTTTACTTGTATCAAAGTACATCATTTCACAATGGAATCACTCTGGACTACTCAGGTCAGAGGAAATTGCTCGACAGTCAATGAAATAGTATTATGACTCGAAATCTTAAATACTATTCCAGTCGGGTCTGTTCGATCATTAGCTCCCAGCTAATATCTATGTAATTGTACTCGATGTCCCACATCACTAGCCCATGAAGCGGCGCTATAGTACACATTACAATCTAGTTCTTTGTATTATCGGTTTGTCCGTACTCGATTATACGAACCAGGAACAGCTATATGATTCAAGTATATCAGTTCAACCATTGGGGCTTCATTATGCGGTAAGTCGACCTCATAACCCAATTGATATCACTTAATCATTTGGACAATTCATATAAATTAAACCATATTTATATGAAGAAATATGTATTATACATATCGAATTCCAACAATTGGTATCAGAGCGTACGGTTACGTTTTTCGTTAATTGTTTCGATAATCGATTATCGTTGTTTATAGCCATAGATTAATTTAAATTGTTAAATTATTGTGCTATATTTGTTCTACGTACTTGATTTTCTCTCTTGTATGAATTGTGTTGGTCGGAAAAATTAATTATTAAAAATCGAGGATTTTTTTTTAGAAAACGAACCTTGTTGATCGCGGCTTGGGCATGCCTTTGCGCGGGCTGCTGTGCGGGCTGTATGGCGGCTGGGGGTCGACGGCATCAACCACCAGTGGTGGTAGTCGCCGGATGTCGACCGCTGCCAAGAGGCCAGGCGGTTCAGCCGCTACGCGCGGCAGCTTCGGCTTCGTGCTCGGTGCGGGCTGCCGGGGAGGTGGCTGGAAGCACGGGCTGCGCGGGCTGCCGGGTCGATGGCATGTGTCGTCAGTGGAGACGCCGTGCCGGAGATCGACCAGATCGCTAGCTGCTGAAGATGACGATCGGGGCTGCTATGACGAGTCGGCTGAATGAATTAATTCATTCACAATGTACATGCACGACATGAATCTTTTAATTCATGGTGTTGTACATGCGTATTGCATGTCTTCATGCATGGCTAGCCCCACACACATGATTTACCATGTACGTGTGAATGGCTCTTTGATGTGCATGGCATTACATGAATTTTTGATTCATGGTGCTATACATGTTTCTGGCCTAGGTAATTAGCACGTTGGTTCGATTTTGGGATTGGGTCGACCGGAATCGTAGTTTCGGTTCGTCCCGGTAAATCCGATCTTTCCGAAAATAATTTAATCTTTCTAATTTTATTTAATTTAATTTTGGAATTAATTCAAATTCTATTTGGATTTAGATTTCTTAATTATGGAATTAAATAATGGAATTAGATGGAGAGTTAAATTAGGAAAGAAAATCCTAGTTTCTCTAGATATCCTATACCTACTTGGATTAGAAGTCTTAAGAAGAATCAAAATTCGATTTTGATTAGGATTCTTGAGATCTAATCTAAATAGGATTGAGAAATTATTAAAATATTGATTTTATTTAATTTAAGTATTTTATTTAAAATCATTAGATTAATTCAAAATTTATTTTGGATTGGAAAATCTTGGATTTTATTTAGAATAGAATTAAATATGGAAATCAATGGATTTTAATAATATTGATTTTATTTAATTGAAGTATTTTATTTAAAATCATTAGATTAATTCAAAATTTATTTTGAATTAGAAAATCTTGGATTTTATTTAAAATAGAATTAAATATGGAAATCAATGGAATTGATTTTATTTAATTGGAGTAAAATTAAATATGAGAATCAAAGAATTTTTCCGTCGCTCGGCAAAGTATTCAAGACGTAGAATGAAGACTCAAGACAAGCATGCAGGAATTCATCAAGGTACGAATAGTCGAGAAATAATTTTACTTGAGTAATTATTTGATTATTTGTGAACGTACTTGCATGAAATGTTTGTTTGTTATTATGCTTATGTGTATTTAATTATGCATTAGATAGCGTATCCCTTTGTTATAAAAAGCTAAGTGGGAGAGGGAATGGAAACATTGCCATGGTCTCCATTGCTGTTCTCTTGGTGACTTTTATGGACTTTTGAAGTTCGTATAGACAAGTCATTGGAGGAGAATTCTTGTAATTCCTCTTACGAGAAACATTGATTAAGTTTATCAAACAATGCCTAATTTGTCTTTCCAAAACTGATTTCAAGTCGACTCATTCTCACCCCGGGGAGTGGAATGGAGCCAAAGCCACTTGGTCATGTCGAGGACAAAAATTAGAGACTTTCGTGTCATTTGATGACTAGATCGATTGTCTGCTCGGCTCCCTCATTCTATGAGAGATAGGGTTGTTCGCATGGTGAATCACTGGTAAGAAACTTCGAGTTTCACTTATGATTCTCCGCGTCTTGATTTACAAGATCGAATGGATCAAGTAATTGGGAGTCAATTATAAAGATCTCTTGGTGTAGTAAACGTCCACACCACGTGGCTTGCTATACTAACGGATTTTGGATTAATTGATGTAGACAGTTATAAGGAATTGTGAAGAGTTGTGAAGTTGTCGTAAACGTCCACACCACGTGGCTTGCGGTGATGTAGCAATTCCAAACGATTTACTTTAGTACTGAGTAATGGTTTACACTTAGATACGCATTATAGTATTCCTCCCCACGAGGTTACGCTATAAGTGATGTATGACCGAAGAAAATCTAATTGCTATATCATTTGGGTGGGTAAACGTCCACACTACGTGGCTTGCCTTACCTGATGGGATTTTAGATGTGATTAGTGGTTTAATGATATTATTTGAGGGAGATAATATCGGAGATTAAATCAATTGTTTGTTGTTATATGTGCTCATAGATTAGGAAATGGCCTTGAACCCATTTTATGTGATACGTAAGGATTTTAAACTCACTGGTCCCTGAATGTAATGATTGGAATAGAGATCTAGACATTACCCAAACTGTTAAAGAGTGCAAGGTTGTACTCAGTGAGCTTTGTCCTCTCGAGCCTATTGACATAGGCGGCTAGACAAGAAGCGATGAGGTCACTCATAAAGGCCAGTCGCTTCGAGAAAACGCTTAAAAACGTTTTTGAGATGATTGACCTTTTAGACGAGTTGAGACGGAAATCGCAAGCTCTTGTAGCCAGTGCCAAAGGTTTCAAACCTAAAGGCATGAATCGGGGAAAAGGAAAAGCAAGCAAAGAAACCCAGTGGTGCTAAGTTACTTAGACCACGAGATGGGACGAGAAAGCCATGAGGCAATAGTTCTCGATGCAAACAGTCTGGGTACTGGAAGTCTGATTATCCTCTCAAAGAAGGTACGAAATTTCTTTAGTCTTAAAACATAGTCAGTGGTATTATCTACCAGAACCTGGTGTGTAGATATGGAACCACTGGCGGTATGTGCATTCTAAATGCAAGGGTTCCAGGAAACCCGACGACTTAGAAAAGAAAAGATCGTAGTCTACATGGGAAATGCTGTAAGGAGGCAGCTGTTGCAGTGGAGGACATTTTATAGGATTTCATTTTGAGTTATTGCTTTTATGTACCTTTCATATTAGAAAGAACTTTGTTCTAGATTTCTAATGAATGGATATTTTATTTCTTTTAATCATTTGATGGTTATAAGAAGAAATAATGATATTATCTATTCTGGTACATTAGCTAGCAATATATAAATGATGAATCTTGAGTCCACCACGATGCAACGAACCGTTATAAATAACTCGTTTTACTAATAAGAGATTTCTTTATTAAATCATTTATACTTGTGGAATCTTATGCTAAGTCATATTTATTCAAATAAGAAGTTCAAAGGTCGAAAATTGATTGTAAGATCAATTAAGTTGAAGGAGTGGACCTTCCGACCTAAGAATCTAATTTGGAAGATAATACGACTAAGCAATCCTTTATGGATATAAGATATAAGATCCGGAAAAGTATTAGAATTGATTGACTCTGATTTATGATCAGAGCTTGGGATTGGATCCCAAGTGACTACACCATACAGTCCTCTGTAGGATTGGTGTGTCGGAAATAAGAAATGGAACTCTTATAGAAATAGTAAAAGCGTGAGTTATACGGAACTACCTATGTTCTAATGGATATGTCTTGGAAACAACAGCGCATTCAAATGCGGTTGTAGAATATCCTGGAAGAACAAAAGATGTGTGTTCAATAGTACTATGAACCAGAAGGACGTTATAAGTTCTAACGCCCGGTTCTTAGAGGAAGACTATTAGATGAACCACAAGCCCAAAATGACGTGTACTTTTGGAAAGGGAGAAAACGATAAAGACTTAGAACCAGCCAAACCGAGTAGCGGTACACCACTAACTGCACCTACTGTTATTACTGTTTATACACCGGAATGCCATTGTAGTGGGAGGTTGTGGGACAACCAGAGATATTCACAAGACTAGGTGAGTCTTCGGACTCTGGACCTAGTATACATGAAATCGATCCCTTGATCTACATGAAGGCAGTACTAGATCTAAATGTGCCTTCTTAGAGAACAATAAGGATTATTGTTAAGAGGCGAGATTATTTAGAGTACAAGCTTAGTTGATCCATTTATGGATTGTAACAAAGCTAGAGTTCGTGGAACTTGCGCATTGATGAGATAGTCCATTTGATGGATTCATCAAAAGGCATTGACGAATCGTGTCTATGGGAAACGTGATGGAAACAAGGTGGTGTTTCTCGGAGGTTTTATGTAGATAACATTTTATCATTGGTAACAATGTAAAGATGTTGTCAGACATAAAATGATGGTTGTCTAGAAAAATCGATATATGAGATAAAGAAGAAGTTAGAGCATGTTCTTAAGATCTAGGATCTCAAGAAAAGAACATTGTACTTCTCTAGATATCTTGTACGATTATGGTTCATTTTTAACATGCATAGTTCCGAGAAAGATTCGTTACCTTTCAGAGACGGAATGCATCTATCTAAGGATATGTGTTTTGGAACACAAAAGGAGATAGAAGCAATGAAAGCGGATTCCTACACTTACAGTGAGGAAAGCTTAATAACTGCATTGTTAAAAAACAAGAACCTGATATCGGCTATGCGGTTAGCATAGTGGGAGGATATCAAGGTAATCCTGGAAAGGAATACTCGACTGTTGTAATGAACATTTTAAGTACTTTCAAAGTACTGGAAACTATGTTCTGGATTACGAAGCAGACAAGCATTTCCTTTGGATTACATTCTCTTAGATTTCTAATCAAATGAGGACCGGTGTAAGTCGATATCAGGCTATGTGTTTCACTATTGAAGGAGAAGGAGTTTTGACATGGAAGAGTGATAAGCACGATGCTTTTCGGACTCTGCCATGGGTAACCAAATAGCGGCCTCAGAGGCAGCGGAAGTTTTGGTATAACTCCGGGATAATCTCTGGGACTTAGATGTGATTCTTAATTTGCCAAAGGCTATGTAAATAGCGGTGCAATGGCAAATGGTAAGAAATCACAAGTCCATAAGTGTAAGATAACACATAGTGCAAGTACCACCTGATACGAGTCATCGTCAAGGGAGACGACGCTGTAGTCACCAAGATAACTTCAGAGCGGCAACCTAGAGTGCTCATTCACATAGTACTTCTTGGAAGTACAACTTAAGCACGTGATGAGTATGGGAGTCGGGAGTTTGGAGGAAATGACTAGACCTTAGTACAAGTGGGAGATCATACTATCGGTTACTCGTATTTAATCAAACAGTTGCTCACGACCTAGATGGACACGGACCAATCCATCGGTATAGTCGTTGTATGAGGGAGAAAATAATTTGTCTTAATTATTTTATCATACTTGTACACTTGGTGTATTGAGCGGATCGCTTGAGATTTATCGATTAGGATTGCCTTGGATAATCGATTTAAATCTCAGAGTATTTTATTCTTAATCCCCGATACTATTGCGGGTGTGTATATTTAATATAAGGACTTTGATTTTCCAAAGGAATTGACCGGTTTTATTATTGGGTCAATTATCGGTTAAGTTGGGTCGCTATATTTTATATATGACATGCCGTGAATACGTGACGGGAAAGTGTATCCCGTAAGGGTTGATAATATCCCCGAGATGAGTTCATAAGGAATTATTATGTAAACCCTGCAGGTGGATTTGTTCCGCATAATAATTAAGGTTGAATGGTACTATTCTCGGATATAAGAGATGAATAAATTAATTAGCAATAAATTAATTTTATTCATGGATATTTATATCTTAAATACACGGAATAAATAATACTACCGGAGAAATATTATTTGATATAATATGGTTTAATATTGGGAGTGCAATTAATTTATATAGTGGAAAATAAATTAATTAATATTGATAAGGATTAATGGACTTGAGCATTGGGCTCAATTTAATCTTCAATATTGGAAGCCCAATATTCCACCTCCTTAAGATCCCCTACGTAGCCTATAAAAGCACTACATGGTCTTCTCTATTCTCATAACTTGAAGATCACAATTCTAGAGAGAGAAAGTAGAGAGGGAGATCCATGGAGTTCGGTAGATCGTCGCCCACACGACGTCCGAGCTAGTGCAAGGAATACGTGGGAAGATCTCAAGGTCATCATAAGATCTCGTTTCTCCGCACAACGAATCGAAAGGTGAATTAAATAATTCCGCAATTTAATTCAAGTTTATTGAATCAATTATCGAAAAACAAGATCCAAGATTCGAAACCGGAATAGACGGACGATCGCGTGGTGGTGGTGAAGCCACCGGACCACGGGCGATCGCCCGCCCTAGGGTTTCGGGGCGCGCGGAGATGAAGCCCGCGGCTGGGCCGCGGGGCGTGCGATCGATCGTGAGATCGATCGCTGGGGGCGCGGGCTGGTGCCGCACCCCACCCCACCGTGACGGTGGGGATCTCCAGGCGGCGGCGAGTCGCCGGACTCGCCGCGGGGGCTGCCCATGCAGCCCCAGCCGATCGCCTTCGGGCAATCGCGTGCGATCGCAAGCACCGCACCCGCGGGGGTGCGGCTGGACGGGCGCGTGCCTTCGGGCACCGCTGTGCGTTCGGTCGTATCCCGGCTCGCGTGGTCATGCTCGCGTGAACTCCGGCGATGGGTTTTTGATCGGGGTTATGTTTCCGCCATTCCGTTAACCCCGGGATATCGAATTCCAACAGAAGTTTCTTACCAGTGATTCACCATGCGAACAACCCTATCTCTCATAGAATGAGGGTGCCGATCAGACAATCGATCTAGTCATAAAATGACACGAAAGTCTCTAATTTGTGTCCTCGACATGATCAAGTGGCTTTGGCTCCATTCCACTCCCCGGGGTGAGAATGAGTCGACTTGAAATCAGTTTTGGAAAGACAAATTAGGCATTGTTTGATAAACTTAATCAATGTTTCTCGTAAGAGGAATTACATGAATTCTCCTCCAATGGCTTATCTATATGAACTTCGAAAGTTCATAAAAGTCACCAAGAGAACAGCAATGGAGACCATGGATATTTCCATACCCTCTCCCACTTAGCTTTTTACAATAAAGGGATACGCTATCTAATGCATAATTAAATAAAACATAAGCATGCATACATGAAATAAAGCACATAGAATATTATCACATAATCAAAATAATACTAGAATATTATTTTCCGACTATTATGGCTTTATCGCATCTCCGTATGCTTCTTCTAGTTTTTAGTCTTCGTTCTTGAATGCTCCATGTGACGGGAATAATAATTCCAATATTTAAATCTATTTATTTTTAATAAATCCAAAAGTTACTTAATTCGAAAATTAAGTTAATCGAATAAATCAAAAATAAAATTAAATATTATTAATATTTTTATTATTTTTATTTTCCTTTTCTAATTCCATTAAATCTCTAGAATTCTATCCAAGACCCACTTGGAATATTCTAGAAGATTTCCATAATGAAATAAGGAAATAAAATAATTTAGGACTCCTAATTCTTCCAAATTAATTCCTTTCCTAATCCATTAAAAATTCCATAAAGGAATAATTAAATAAGGAAAAATTAATTAAGGACTTTCAAAATTTTCCAAATTAATTATTTTCCTAATCCATTAAAAATTCCATAAAGGAATAATTAAATAGGAAAAATAAATTAATTCTAAATTTATTCATTTTCCTATTCCATGAAAATTCCCAAGAATAGGAATAATCAATAAGGAAAAATAAATTTATTCTAAATTTATTCTTTTCTTATTCCATGAGAATTCCCAAAAATAGGAATTCTCAAAATAGGAAAACCGAATAATTTAGGAAAGTTGGATCTTGGCGGGAGAGCACGAGTTGGGGATCCTCGCGCCCCACCACCACCAACGACCACCCCAAGGAGCACCGCCGCCGCCGCCCCCGGCCGGCCAGCCACCATCGCCGGCGACTCCATGGCCAAGAGGGCTACGGGCAGCCCCTTTGTGGTCGATCGATCCATCCCTTGGGTCGATCATGGGGTTGATCGATCCCCGGAATCCTCCCTCTCTACGTCTCCTCCGTCACAATTTTCCGGTCGTCGTTTCGGACTCGATCCAACGTAAAATAAATCACAAATTTATTACTACGCTATCCGGTATCGATTCTCAACATGAAAACGACCTCAAACAATTTCCGGAAAAATTAAGAACAAACATTCACCACACAAGAACGAATCTCGACATCAACGAGAGTTTAATAATCAAGAGTAATATTATGACATTAATTAACAATAATTAAATCTAGCCATAATAATCGGAAATCCTGCAAGGTAGAACAATTTATCGAAAAATACCATGAACTAAAACCAACGCTCTGATACCAATTGTTGGAAATCGATATCCCGGAATTAATAAATTTAAATAAATAAATTATCCAATTAATTCCGACCGAAATCCTTTGGAGATCGAATATCCGGATTGTCAAAATTGCGGAACCGACAACCCAATCGAAATCCCTTCGCCGGAAACCACCACGAACACCACCGCGCGAGTCGGGGCACGACCGAGCACACAACGCACCCGAAGGCACGCCGTGCGTCCAGCCGAGCCCCCGCGAGGTCGGTGCTCACGATCACGCCGATCGCCGGGTTGCGCGCGGCAACCCTACGGCGAGTCCGGCGACTCGCCGCCCGCAAAGGAGGGGGCTGCTCGCCGGGCGAGCGGCGGCGGCACCAGCCCGCGACCCCACGCGATCGAGCACGCGCTCGATCGCATCCCCGGCGTCCAGCCGGGGTCCTTCGTGCGTCGCCGGCGGTCGAAGCCCTAGGGCTCGACCGCCACCCTCGGCGTCCAGCCGAGGGTTCGTCCTCTCGATCCCGGCGAGGATCTCTCGACCTCCCACGGTCCGGTGATCCTCGATCACCACCGCGAGGTCGATCCTCGTCCCCGGGTACGTACGTCCCTTGGATCTTGGTTCATGATATTTTCACGATAAATAAACGATAAAATCATAAAGAGGGTTTTACGATTTACCTCGTTCTCGTTGTTCGGAAAAACGAAGAACTCAATTTGACGACCTTGAGATCTTCCCACGTATTCCTTGCACTAGCTCGGACGTCGTGTGGGCGACGATCTACCGAACTCCATGGATCTCCTTCACGAACTCTCTATACTAATCAAGTATGATTATCTTGTCTTGTCTAATTGTGAAGACCATGTAGTGCTTTTATAGGCTACGTAGGGGATCTTAAGGAGGTGGAATATTGGGCTTCCAATAATAGTGATTAAATTGAGCCCAAGCCCAAATCTATTAATCCTTACTATTATTAATTAATTCTATTTTCCACTATATAATATTAATTGCACTCCCAATATTAAACCATATTATATCAAATAATATTTCTCCAGTAGTATTATTTATTCCGTGTATTTAAGATATAAATATCCATGAATAAAATTAATTTATTGCTAATTAATTTATTCATCTCTTATATCCGAGAATAGTACCATTCAACCTTAATTATTATGCGGAACGAATCCACCTGCAGGGTTTACATAATAATTCCTTATGAAACTCATCTCGGGGATATTATCAACCCTTACGGGATACACTTTCCCGTCAAGTATTCACGGCATGTCATATATAAAATATAGTGACCCAACTTAACCGGTAATTAACCCAATAATTAAATCGGTTAATTCCTTTGGAAAATCAAAGTCACTTATATTAAATATACACACCCGCAATAGTATCGGGGATTAAGAATAAAATACACTGAGACTTAAATCGATTATCGCCGGCAATCCTAATCGATAAATCTCAAACGATCCGCCCAATACACCAAGTGTACAAGTGTGATAAAATAATCAAGACATATTATTTTCTCTCTCACACAACGACTATACCGATGGATTGGTCCGTGTCCATCTAGGTCGTGAGCAACTGTTCGATTAAATACGAGTAACCGATAGTATGATCTTCTGTGTGGGCTCGACACACCATACTAACTACAACGTATAGAATCCAGGACTATAATTTGCATATATTTAATTATAAATAATTAAACGCAAATAATTGTTTATTTAATTAAATAGATTAGTGGCAATGGATCGTGAGTTTCCGTTACTTAAATCTAGACATTAAGTACACAACTCCAACACGTATGACTTGGGTCTGTCCAGGCATGCTATTGGCCATTCTGGGTTTGCTTGGAGGATGAAAGCGGCTTGATCAACTTAGACTCATGCGGTCACATAGTGTCGAATTGGTCAATGTCAGGAGACCTATTGAGAGAGATCTAATAGGCCTTAATCATAAGAGCGAATGAGGGTTCGGGGTATTAATATGCGTGACATTATAGGGATGTTAATACTTAGGGCCTATAACCGGAAGATGAAACTGTTAGCAAAATGATATACGTACCAATGATCGGGAACACTAGGTCAAGGGGGAAGTCAGGGGAGTCAATGCCTGGATACTTTATTCTTTATTTGATTTCTTATCTGTTTAGTCAATTATGTTAATTGCTCATTCTGTTAGCTTTTGCATGCGGTAGTTAGATAGGTCGAGTTACATGCTAGTTTATTTTATGTTATTTAATTTGTTTATTTCCTGTCAAGTTGTTAAGGTGACCACGGTTCGGCAGCGCCCAACTGCTTTCCAAAACAATTTTTTTTATAAACGTGACAACCCATTTGAGCAAAACGCCGGGAAAACTAAAAGCTAAATCGCCTCCTCGTGGGATCGACCCTATACTTGCTACTAGTACTTGTATTAGTAAAGAGTTTAGGACTTATAAATATTATTTTGCGCTACTCCACGACGGTAGCGTCAAAATTGGCGCCGTTGCCGGGGAGGCAATATTCTAAGCAATTAGTTTTCCGTGCTAACAGCTTGATCAACTTTGTGTATGCAGGAATCTGACTCAACGGAGAGCATTGATCAAGAGTTGTTATACGACCCTGAAATCGAGCAAACCGAGAGGAAGTTGAGAGCAGACGCAAGGCGGAAGAAAGCACTAGCACGAGCAGCTCAATACCCCCAGTTGACCACAGCTGGAACCAGGGAACCAGTCTCATTAAAACCGAGAAGGGGCCCACGAATCGCATCCAAGTCACCTCAAAGACCAAGGATAGGAGATACAACGCCAAAGACGTTAAGGGACAGGATGTTCCCAGAGAATCTGAATATGAAGCCGTTGGGCATCACCTTGCCCACGGTAGAAAACAACACTTGGGAGATGAGGCACGGCTTCATCCAGATCTTGCCCAAGTTCAGTGACATGCCATTGGAGGATCCCTAGAGACATCCCCAAGACTTTGAATTGGCATGTGGTACCATTCGAGCAAGTGAGGGGCTAGGGGAGTACATCAGGCTCCTGGCCTTCCCATTCTCCTTGGCCGAAGGTGCCCGAGAGTGGCTCTACACTCTACCTGCTGGAGAAGTGACCACCTGGAGTCAACTTCAGCAGAAGTTCCTCGAGAAGTACTTCCTAGCTGCACGCATCCAGCAAATGAGGAAAAAGATCAATAGCATCAAGATGGGGGCTGGAGAGAACTTCCATGACTACTGGGTCAGGTTCAAACAGATGTTGTCCAAGTGCCCGCAACATCAGATACCTGACCATGACTTGATCCAGTACTTTATCACAGGATTAAGAACTACAAAACGGACCTTGATCAACGCAGCAAGTGGAGGATCCATCTTGAACAAGAGCGCTGAAGAAGCATTCAAATTGTTCAAAGAAACGGCAGAAGAGTCAAGAGAGGATGGCAGTGATCTACCTAGGAACAACTTGCCCGTACCTTCAGCAACAGAAGTCAAGCTTGACAAGCTTTGCAACATAGTTGAGCAACTAGTACTCAACGGTAACTCGGGGCAGAAAAGAGCTGTCAAGGCGTGTCAAATAGGCAAGATGAGCAACCACGCTACTGATGAGTGCCCTGAACTGTTCGATGAGGAGGTCAAAGCAATAATGCAACCCAACGGGATTGGGCAAGATAGGAGGCCAAGGTACGAGCCGAACTCCAACACGTACAATCCGACATGGAAGAATCATGAGAATCTCCGCTATGGGAATAATAACTATCAAGGAGGAGGAAACCAGGGTAATCAAGTCCAAGGTAATCAGTACCATGGGCAAGGAAATCAAAAGAGAAATAACTACCAAGGGCAAGCCAATCAGCAGCAGAACCAGAGTAATGGCCCAACTTTGGCAGACATGATGCAGACCTTGGTTGCTGAAAATATCAAAGCCCAACAGGAGAATGATAGGTACAAGCAGGAGAACGAAAAGTACAAGCTAGAGACACGTGGTCAACTCCAGAATATAAATGCTCAATTACTTGAGTCACGTGGGCAATTTCAGAACATGAATGCCCAACTGGCGCATCTGACCCAGTCAATGACCAAGTTAGAGAAAATGACCAATGAACTGCCCTCCCAAATTGAGCTGAACAGAGCTCAACTTAACGCCATCAAGCTGAAAAGTGGAAAGACTTTATTTGAAGTGCCCAAGAAGCCAACTCCAGCACCAAGAGTGGAAGGAACCATGGAGGATATGAACGAAAATGAAGAGTCAGAAGAGGAACTTGATCAACCCTTACCCAAGCAGAAGGAAAAATCAACCCCTAACCAAGCTGGAGCACCACCAAAAATTTACCCGCCCTTCCCAGGAAGATTGAGCAAGAAGAAGGAGAGGGAAGATACCAACGAGATGTTCCAGATGTTTAAGAAGGTGGAAATCAACATGCCTCTACTGACCATATTGAATTCCATGCCCAGATGTGCGAAATTTCTCAAGGAGCTATGCACGAAGAAAGTCAAGTACCAAGACGATGCCAAATTTGAAGTCGGGGAGAACGTGTCAGCTGTACTCCAAAGGAACGTGCCCCCGAAATGTGCAGATCCTGGAATGTTCTATATTCCATGCATCATCGGAAGGATGAAAATAGAGAAGGCCATGCTTGATCTAGGAGCATCAATCAATGTCATGCCCAAGTCTATGTACGAAGATTTGGGCATAGGACCAATGAAACCTACGAGGGTAGTTATCCAGTTGGCGGATAGGTCAAATGTGTACCCCGAAGGAATCCTGGAAGATGTGTTGGTCAAGGTTGAAGAACTTATATTCCCAGCCGACTTCTACGTCCTGGACATGGGAAGATCAAGCAAGCAGCCAGTGATGATCTTGGGCAGGCCATTCTTGAAGACAGCCAGAACACACATTGATTGTGAAACTAGAAAAAATTGACCTGTAAATTCGAAGGAGAGACGGTCACATTTGACTTGTTCAAATCAATGAAGCACCCAGTAGACACTGAGTAAGTACACTTTGTTGACCAATTTGATGAGATGATCGAGGAACAGACCCTGGGATATGGAGTTTCTGACCAAACCGACCTGGTGATACAAAGGGGACTAACCAAAGATGAAGCTAAAGATGAGCAACCTGAAATCAGAGAGATAGTTGAGCAACTGGGAGCCTTGGAAAATCATACTACGGGAATGAGCAAGCTTCCACCTCATGAAGTTTCGGTCATGGTACCATCCCTGGAGAAACCACCAGAATTAGAGTTGAAGAAGCTCCCTGCACATCTCAAGTACATATTCCTTGGGCAGAATGACACATTGCCCGTGATCATAAGTTCTAAATTGAAGAGGGAAGAAGAGAAGAGGCTGAGGGACATCCTTGACCAGTACAAGCAAGCTATTGGATGGACTCTAGCCGACATCAAGGGAATCAGCTCCACCATATGCCAACACCACATATTGCTCGAGGAAGAGTCAAGTCCAGTACGTGATCCACAGAGGAAACTGAACCCTGCCATGAAGGAAGTAGTGCTCAAGGAGATACTCAAGTTGCTTAACTTGGGCATTATCTACCCTGTTTCAGACAACAAATGGGTCAGTCCAGTTCATGTGGTGCCCAATAAGTCAGGAATTCAAGTGGTAGAGAACGAGAAAAAGGAGCAGATAGCAACTCGACTTCAAACCGGATGGAGGGTATGCATAGACTACAGGAAGTTGAACAAGGTAACAAAGAAAGACCACTTCCCCCTGCCTTTCATTGACGAGATGCTCGAGAGGCTAGCTGGAAAGACACATTTCTGCTTCCTTGACGGATACTTAGGCTACATGCAAATTTGGGTGGCCCCGGAAGACCAGGACAAAACCACTTTCACTTGCCCATACGGTACTTTCGCATATAGACGCATGCCTTTTGGGCTATGCAACGCCCCTGGGACATTCCAGAGATGCATGATGAGCATTTTCGCTGATCTGCTTGAGCAAGGAATAGAAGTTTTCATGGATGACTTCACTGTATATGGAAACTCGTTCGAGATGTGCTTGAGCAACCTGGAGTTAGCCCTCAGCAGATGTGTGGAGAAAAGTTTGGTGCTCAACTACGAGAAATGCCACTTTATGGTCGAGGAAGGGATAGTACTTGGGCATGTTATCTCAGCCAAGGGTATTGAAGTTGATCGAGCAAAGATAGAGACCATTTCCAAACTTCCTTACCCCAGAAATGTCAAACAAGTACGAGGATTCCTTGGGCATGCAGGTTTCTACAGGAGGTTCGTGAGAGACTTTGCCAAAATTGCCCAACCCTTGACCAGGTTATTGCAAAACGAAGTTGACTGGAACTTCGATGAAGATTGTCAAGCAGCCTTCAATCATCTCAAGGAAAGGTTAGTCACTGCACCCATAATCCAACCACCGGAGTGGGGAATGCCATTTGAGCTTATGTGCGACGCAAACGGATATGCCGTGGGAGCAGTACTTGGGCAAGTAAAAGGAAAGGAGCGACACGTGATTTACTACGCCTCCAAGACATTGAATGCTACCCAATGTAACTATGCGACCACTGAGAAAGAGCTGCTGGCCGTGGTATTTGCATTTGAGAAATTCAGATCATACTTGCTCGGGAGCAAGACCATAGTCTACACTGACCATGCTGCTCTGAAATACCTTATGGCCAAGAAGGAGACCAAGCCACGGTTGATAAGATGGATCTTGTTGCTGCAAGAGTTCGACATCGAAATCAGAGATAAGTCAGGTAACCAAAATTTGGTGGCTGACCACTTGAGCAGGATAATCCAGCAAGAAGAAGGCATGCCCATTACTGAGACTTTCCCAGATGAGTACTTATATCAAATCTCAGCCAACAAAGAAGAGCCATGGTATGCAGACTTGGCCAATTACATAGTCACTGGAGACATCAGGGAAGATATGACTCTCTATGGTAAGAACAAGTTGAAAAGGGAGAGCAAGAAGTATATTTGGGATGATCCCTACATGTGGAAAAGGGGAGAAGACCAAGTCCTGAGACGTTGCATCCCTGAAGTTGAGCAAGCAGACATCTTGAAGCACTGCCATGAGCAAGCATGTGGAGGACACTTTGGACACCGACGTACAGCAAGAAAGGTACTTGACTGTGGATTCTACTGGACTACCCTTCTGAAGGATTTTTTCGAATGGTGTAGGAAGTGTGACCAATGCCAGAGAGAGGGCAACGTGACCAAGAGAGATGAGATGCCCATGATGCCCATCATGCCCGTGGAAGTATTCGATGTATGGGGAATTGACTTCATGGGACCCTTGCCCAACTCTAGAGGAAAAGAGTACATACTCTTGGCAGTTGACTATGTATCCAAATGGGTCGAGGCCAAAGCTACATCAACCAATGAATCCAAGGTGGTGGCTACTTTCCTTAAGAGCGGCATATTCAGCAGATTTGGTGTACCACGTGCATTGATCAGTGACCAAGGTACACATTTCTGCAACTACATAATAGAAAGATTGCTCAAGAAGTATGGAGTGCACCACAGGATCTCCACAGCATATCACCCCCAAGCCAATGGGCAAGCCGAGCTATCCAATCGTATCATCAAAACCATCTTGAGGAAGACGGTCAAGCCAGAAGGAAAAGATTGGAGTGACAAGCTCGATGATGCACTTTGGGCCTACAGAACCGCCTACAAAACACCTTCAAGGATCTCTCCCTACCGCATGGTGTTCGGCAAGTCATGCCACTTGCCCGTGGAAATTGAACATAAGGCGCATTGGGCAGTGAACAAGGTCAATTTCGATTGGGATGCGGCCAGCGAAGGACGTAAACTCGACCTTACCGAGCTGGAGGAGATAAGAATTGAAGCATATGACAACGCGGTCAATTACAAGGAGCGGACAAAGAGAGCCCATGACAAAATCATCAAAAAGAAAAAGATCGAACCTGGTCAACTGGTTCTGGTTTACCAAACCAAGTTCAAATTCAAGGCCAAAAAGCTGTCCACAAAATGGGCAGGACCATTCATAGTCCATACTGTTTGCCCAAATGGTTCGGTTGAGCTATTTAAACCAGGTGATGATCAGATCTTCAAAGTGAATGGGCAGAGAGTTAAAGCTTACTATGGGAATGAGGACCTCAAGGGGATGATACCCCCTGAGCCAGCCGCTTGACCAAGTGAAGCCAAGAAATAAGTTAGGCCCATGACAATAAATAGAGGCAAATACCGAAGGTGAACTCGGTATGTATATTACGCAAATTCCCTTTATTTCAATTTCCAGTTAATAAATTTGATCACTGCACGTCAAGGAATAGCCTTGGTCAGGGAAGGGTTTTGGTCTGTTTTGTTCGCAGGAATACAAGAGGTTCATGCACTTACTTGGCCCGTTTCGTGAGGATGACGGAATCAAGGATGATTGTTGACCAAGCCGTACTCACAGACCCAGACACAAAAGGCATGGGCATGGTCCAGCATACCAGTCAATGATTGAGAAGAAACAATTGAGAAACACGCTGCCCTGATGGTGTACCTTGCTCAAACTAATTTAAGGTACCCACCTGGACCAACTCCCTAAATGTGACCTCCCTTCGTTTTATTTTTGTATAATTTTATTTGAGTCTGAAGACCTTGGTCGATGGGGTCGATCTCCCTATTTGCACACTTTGCCCAAGGCAAAGTGTGTATGTGGGAAGGTGCGCCAACATCGTTTGGAGTCGGAGTATAGAGTCTGGGGAGATGCTTGCCCAACTTATTACTATTTGCACACTTTGCCGGAGGCAAAGTGTGTGAGTGGGGGAACGGTAAGAGCAACCCCTGTGCCTGATCGAGTCGTATGCTTGATAAATACCATGATCAACATGAACAATTTTCAAAATTAATAGTCTATGCATGAAAAATATTAGGGACGATGGAATTGCAACTAGGTAAGCTGTGAGGATTTGAGCCTACAATTGTGTGTTATATTTCTTTCTTAAGAGTAGTTGTTTAAAAGTTTGTAATGCTGAAGCTTGCCCAAGTTCTGACCATTGTATTTATTTGAAAATTGAGTAGAGGTAGTAAATGATTTAGGCATTTTGTTCTGTACCATAAATAAAAAGAAGACCCTTGTTAGCCCCTTGAGCCGAGCCAATATTTTTTGACCACCTGGGGGAAAACTCCCACTGCCCTGGCCAACCTACAGATATGCTCAATTACATAAAAAGAGCAAGCCAGGGCAAAGTCTTCTCTAGAAAAAGAAAAAGAAAAGAAAAAAAAAAGAAAAAAGAAAAGAAAAAAAATATATATAGAAAAAAAAAGAAGAGAAAAACAAAAGAAAGAAAAAAATAGATCCACAAATAAAAGGGTGTGCTAAGGCCCGTAAAAGAGAGAAGAAATTAGGAGGAAAGTTGCTAAGTAAAATGCATGTCCTACCTAAGATCAATTATGGGCATTGCCCAAGATAGCCTATACAGTCACCCTAGAAAGTCCTAATGATATTGCCCAACTCAATTGAAAATTTCACAGGATAGAACTTGGTCAAGCCCAAAGCAGAACTCCTTTTAAAACAGTATTGAGCGAAACACTGCCTATACACTATAGAGAGAAACACTTAGTGAGAATATCCCAAAATCCTGTTGCAAACTCTTGACCGTTTTTTATGCATTACATTGACTATGATTTTGATTGTCTGTTCACTTGATCAACATCTGTAGTTTGAAAAGCATGCTTACGTCTTCTATTTCTTTCCCTCTCCCCTTTGCTTTCTATTTGAGCAGGCAAGTCATACCACACGCTTGAGGACAAGCGTAGTAAAGTGTGTGCGTGTGATGAGCCATATTTTTTGGCTCATTTTTAGTTCTTTTGAGTCAAGTTGATAGAGTCTTTTAGTTGTTTTTACTTTGTGTCTGGGAGGACACGTTTTGGGTACTTGGTCAAGTTATGCAGGTGGGAGAAGAAAGAGGCGCAAATGGTGTGAAAGAGGCAAGGAAAACAGCTTCTTGGTCAAGTATGCTAGTTGAGCAAGCTGACCTGACTGCAACATCCAGATCCAGTTGGGCAACGAGTCATGTTGGGCAAGGTCAGTGAAGTGATCAAGATAGAAGGATGACCAAGCACCACACGAAGCAGTTGACTAGATACATGGACTGACCAGATACGGAACATTGACCAAAGACGCGTCAGGATCTTATATTTTGGGAAAGAATATTATCTTTCCTTATCTCAAGAGTCCAATCAAGGCAGCGATTTTCCTTGGTCAGCAAGACATCCAGCGCCTATAAAAGAGGAGTATCAAACCCTATAAAACGCAGCCATTCAAAGCCATATAGTCAGCCTTTTTGGAGAGCCTTGGAGAGACAAACATAGCCACACAAAGAATTCACGAAGTAGCTGAACCCTAGTTGACCAGCGAAGAACACGGAGGAAGAAGACGATGTGGAGTGAGCCAAAACTCCTCCTCGTCGAGTTTTGATCATTTCCTACGGGCTAAAAACAATTTCTTTATGTTTTGATGCTTTCAATTTCCGTACTTTGTTTTTATTTTCTTTTGAACAATTTCCCTTTTGCAATGAATAAAATAGTTCGCCCGATTTCTTTTGTTTATTTATTTACTATGAGTAGCTAATCTGTTTGTGTCTGGGCAACGACAGAACCTGACCAACCTTGAGATGTGATCTGCCGGGAGGCTTAGTGATGACAGCAACTAGCTTAGTTTCATTCTCGATTCAACAGGGTAGTATATCGAGCATGTTAGGGACTTGGGCAATCTTACAGTGACCAGTGGGAACCCCGACTTGCCTAACACAAAAGTACGTGGATCAACGCGACCGGGAGACTGGGCGTCCGCGAAGTACAACATGTTGCTGGAGATGTGGTCGTATGACTTGGGTCTGTCCAGGCATGCTATTGGCCATTCTGGGTTTGCTTGGAGGATGAAAGCGGCTTGATCAACTTAGACTCATGCGGTCACATAGTGTCGAATTGGTCAATGTCAGGAGACCTATTGAGAGAGATCTAATAGGACTTAATCATAAGAGCGAATGAGGGTTCGGGGTATTAATATGCGTGACATTATAGGAATGTTAATACTTAGGGCCTATAACCGGAAGATGAAACTGTTAGCAAAATGATATACGTACCAATGATCGGCAGCACTAGGTCAAGGGGGAAGTCAGGGGAGTCAATGCCTGGATACTTTATTCTTTATTTGATTTCTTATCTGTTTAGTCAATTCTGTTAATTGCTCATTCTGTTAGCTTTTGCATGCGGTAGTTAGATAGGTCGAGTTACATGCTAGTTTATTTTATGTTATTTAATTTGTTTATTTCCTGTCAAGTTGTTAAGGTGACCACGGTTCGGCAGTGCCCAACTGCTTTCCAAAACAAACTTTTTTATAAACGTGACAACCCATTTGAGAAAAACGCCGGGAAAACTAAAAGCTAAATCGCCTCCTCGTGGGATCGACCCTATACTTGCTACTAGTACTTGTATTAGTAAAGAGTTTAGGACTTATAAATATTATTTTGCGCTACTCCACGACGGTAGCGTCAATAGTTTCCTTCCACATAAGACTTAATCAGGCATGTACTTCCAGGGTTACTTCTTAATATTTCCTCAGCATATCTATACAACATTCCATACTGCTCATTTTCATCTCCACTCCCCATATTGAAGACAGCCTTTTTCATTCTGTACATCTTAGCCTTGGTCACAAGACACTCTATATCTGACTGAATGGTTTCAATCATGGAGTCTACAGGCCATCTAGGATCCATCCTCACTTTGTCTTTGTACTCTTCTGTCAGGTACCTTGTATTGGCTTGGGTGACCTTCTCCTGCCTTACACATTCATGACTGTCATACAATGTTTTAACTTGAAAACTGTCATTACTTGGCACCTTGGATGCATATATGTACCTAGGGGTGAGCAGAGTTCGGTTATAACCAAAAAACCGACCGAACCAAACCAAAATATGCATTTCGGTTCGGTTATTTAGTTATCGGTTTGGATATGGTTTTAAAATTTAGAAGTATCGGTTTTCGGTTTGGTTCGGTTATTTTACGGATATAACCGATTAAATAACCAAAAACCGAAATATTAATATTATATATAAATATATATATATATCCAATTATATAAATATAAATGTTTTGTGAGTAAAGTGCGTTGCTCAACGCATCCCTTCAACTTCTCATTCCTTTTTATTACTATTAATATTATAATAAAAAGTATCATTATTAATCTAGTCTAGAAAGTTGAACTTATCTTTTCATCTCCCCCATTGTTTTGCTTGTAAGTTGTGTAATTACCATTACACAGATAAGTTACCATTACAGATTTAAATTCCATCTCAGACTTAGCTCTTCTTCCATCAGATTCAACATACCAAGTTATACGGTTTGCTTTTTTGTTACTGTTACACTGTTTGTTCTTTTTACCAAACCTAATGTATTGCATAAATTTTATTGTAATAAAATTTACAAGCAAGTATAATTTTTTTTTTTTTTTTTGCATAGATTGATTTTTCTCAGTATTGGTTTTTCAATATAACTAATTAATTTGTATTGATTTTTCAATATAACTAAAATATTGCTGAATTATTTTTTATTTAATATTATAGATGTCGGATTCAAAAATGGTAGAAGAATCTGGAGGCGTTGGGAGCAATAACCCATCACAATTGTCACTACCACAAACAGAGGGAGCAACTCAACCTTCTAATGCATCACTACCACCGAGGCCGATGAAACGAAAACCTACGAGGGAAAGATCTAAAGCGTGGGATCACTTTGCCAAGATCCCAAGTGAAGATGGCACATCTCAAATTTCAGAGTGTAAGCACTGCAAAAAGGTCTTCTTTTCTAACTCTAAAAAAAATGGAACTTCGTCACTTCTTGCGCATATAAGCTCTTGCCCAGAAAATGAAGATAATAAAGAAACTCGTCAAACATTGTTGGATTTGAAAAAAAGTGATGTGGGTAATGATGGGATGGGTACTCTTGGTACATGGAAATTTGATCAACTTGAAATCAGGGGAGCACTTGTAGAAATGATTATTGAAGATGAGTTGCCATTCAAATATGTGGAAGGTGGGGGATTTAAGAAGTTTGTAGATAAGATATGTCCAAGGTTTCAGATTCCTTCTCGATGGACTGTGTCACGGGATTGTTTTGACTTGTATGCTAAAGAAAGGTTAAAGCTAAAGTCTTTTATGAAGAAAAACTGTGAAAGAATTTGCATCACCACTGATACATGGACTTCATTGCAAAAAATTAATTACATGTGCATCACGGGTCATTTCATTGACGATGATTGGCATTTACATAAGAAGATTCTGAATTTTGTGCCGGTGTCTAGTCATAAAGGTGATTACATTGGTAAAGCTCTTGAAAATTGTTTGTTAGATTGGGAGTTGAAAAAGGTGTTTACTATAACCGTTGACAATGCAAGTTCAAACGATACAGCTATATCTTTCTTGTCAAAGAGGATGGTAAATTGGGGAAATGCTGTTGCTAATTTTAAGTACCTGCATATGCGATGTATTGCTCATGTGATCAACTTAGTTGTTAGTGATGGTTTGAAAGATATTAACCCTTCGGTGAAGCGTGTGAGGGATGCAGTTCGATATATTAGAAATTCGCCCGCAAGATGGAAAAAATTTCAAGAGTGGGAAGATATACAGAGTAAGAGTTCTTTGTGTTTAGATGTCTCTACAAGGTGGAACTCGACTTATTTGATGCTTAAAACAGCTGAAAAATTTGAGCGTGCATTTGAGAGGTATGCTGATCATGATTCAAGCTTTAAGGCAGATTTGGGTAAGGATGGAGTTGATGGAGTTCAAACTTTCGATGATTGGTGTGTTGTTCGTAGATATGCCGATTTGTTGAAGCATTTTTACGAGTCGACTTTGCGCATTTCTGGATCTTTATATGTCACTTCTAGCTCATTTTTCAGCGAGATCAGTGATTTATGTGCTATTTTAAACGAGTGGGTTGGAAGTACTGATTTCGAGATCAAAAGAATGGGGGAAGCTATGAAGAAAAAATTTGATAAATATTGGGGAAATCCTATGAAAATGAACAAGATTGTATTCTTTGCTGTCGTGTTTGATCCGCATGATAAACTGGAGTACATGTCGTATACTTTTTCTGGGATGTATGGAGAGGAAAGTGGCGCCTCTCTCTTTGGTTGTGTAAAGAGTGAACTTTATGAGTTGTTTGATGAATATAAAAAAAGATATCAACCAGAAGGTGAAGCAAGTGATAGCTGCAACAAGAACTCCAGCTCTAATGAGGCTACTGATTCTGAAAGTATTGGTAATAAGCCGGCATCAATTTTTAAGGCTAGACTTAAAAAGCAGAGAATTGAGAATGGGATGTTTGGAAGCAAAAAAAACGAGCTCGATATCTACTTGAGTGAAGCTGTTATAGAGGATGAAGATAATTTTGATTTGTTGAAATGGTGGAAATCAAACTCTTCACGATTTCCGGTTCTTTCACGAATGGCTCGTGATATTTTGGCTGTTCCAATTTCAACTGTTGCATCTGAGTCGGCATTTAGTACTGGTGGTAGGGTACTTGATGTTTTTAGGAGTTCGTTAACTCCTAAAATTGTCGAGGCATTGATATGTGCACAAGATTGGATTCGAGGTTCACGACGTTCCATGTGTGTAGAAGAGCTTCTGGAGGAACTTGAAAATTTTGAGAAAGGTAACAAATTAATTGGTTATTAATTTAATTGTGTATATTTCATATGTTCTTAACATAAATTGGTTTTTCAATTCAGATTTGCCGAATGTTGAAAGCGGAGGTGGATCAACAAGCGTCAATAATTGAAGTGTCAAGTTACTCCAGCTGATGAATAGAGCACTAGAGTCGCTCGATGTTTTATTTTTCTGTTTTCGCATTCTAATCTCATTCAATTTCTGGACTTTAAACTGAAGTCAGTAGACTTGGGAATTTTATTTTATGTTGTCAGTAGTCCATAGACTTGCTACTGGTTCTTTTGATGAATTGTGTTTTGGGAACTTTGAAGCTACTGATTATTTTGATGATTTATGTTTTGGAACTCTGAATTTTGGCATGGTGAACTCAACTTTATTTTATTTAGGTTTGGTTATTGGTTATTAACCGAAACCGAACCGAAATTTTTGGTTTGGTTTTTTATTGGTTTTAATATAATTGAATCGGTTCGGTGACCGACCGAATTAGTTTGGTTTTTAAATTGGTTAAGGTAATTTGATTCGGTCGGTGACCAAACCGACCAATGCTCACCCCTATATGTACCAAGGGCAATCCTCAGCCTTGCACTTGCCCTGAACTCTGTAATTGCTGTTAATAGGAAACCATAATGATCTTCCATTGTGCACTGCATACCTTCTCAAAGCTGATCTGAAAGTAGCAACATCAGTAAATCTCAGCCTAACCTCAAACTCAACTTTATCATGTCCACATCTGGATTAAATAACTTGAACCCTTTGTGTTTACCCTTCTCTTTCACCACTTTTGCCTTTTCTTTAAGTTCATCAGCTTTGGAATGCTTGCTCTTGCTCCTAGTCATTGGCTTCTTGACAACAAAATATTCTCCCCAACCAAATATTCAATTTCATCAAGATTGACAATCCCCTTCAATAACACTAGTAAATTACAATTATCCATCTTATTAAAACTGTAGAAACACTGAAACTGACCCTTCAGCCCTAGCTCATGACACATGCAACGAAATTCCTTCACTGAAAGCTCATCACCCACAGCAGTAATCAAAAAACGAGACCTTCCCATCCACATAACATATGTTACCTTTATCCAGTCGAAATTTGCCACCGTGGTGAAACTTCAAACTGAATACACGCCTACCTGACAAATCGCTGGGCTCCTTATCCGGCGCAACTCATTCTCCGACGTTGAGGAATCGACTCTCAATTTCCACGACATAGTAGATGTGTGCTTTGGTATGAGGATTATGTAGATTATGTGTTTGGGGATTTTGGGGATTTAGGGTTTTCAGCGATTTGGGAATTTAGGGATTTTCATAAACGGGGATGTGAATTGTGATTACAGAATTCCCTTAGCTATTGTATTTGTTGGATTAATTGATTAATTAAATGTGTAATGACCTAAATAGTCCCACAACTTCATACAACTATATTTAACACTCTCACTAAGGGAGCGTGAATTCCACTTTCTCGGAATATCCCATGGAATATTCGATTCTGAGTATGATTGTGCAATTTTTTTAAACTTCAAGTAGGCGGGTGCAACTATTTTCAGATCAGGTAGGAAATTGTAAAAAATTGTAAATCTCAGGTAGGAAAACGTATTTTACCCTATAAAGTAACAAGAGAGTAGAAGAAGGGAGAATGAGGATTCTTATTATATTACAAGTTTCAAGTGTTTGTTACAATGAAGTACAAAGACACCTATTAATAGGTCCATATACATGATCATGCATTATGTTATGTAGAAATAAATAATATGAATAAATATGATCATTAAGGTGTGCTTCAATGATTTGTCTATTGGCACGCATGTCCACTATATAAGCACTTCAAGAGACATACATTATTCTATTATTTGATAATATTTGGAACAAATAATTATAATTTTCTTGTTCAATAGAAATAGGACTCTAACTCTTTGAGTAATATTTATAAATTATTAATTAAAATTTGTAATGAACTTAGTATTTAAAAAATATCCAAAATTTCAAGTTTTAATAAATATAATATTTTATGAATTACTCTAATATTTAAAAAAAGTTACTCTTATCTTTTTTTTTTCTTTTCTCGGATCAACTATCACCGTTCTAACGACCGGGTTATGGCGTCACCGTCGTCGACCGCCACCACCAACAACAACATCATGCTGTCGATTTTCGAGAAGAAGACCAACTCCCTTGACCTCTACCGCCCGCTCCGTAACTTCATAGTGATCAATTATTCTGAGCGCGAAGCGCAGAACACGGAGGACGATCTCCAGACTCTGAAGCAGCTCCGCTCCGACGTCGAGCGAGGAGGAGCCTCCGATTCTCCGTCGGCTCGGCGTGACCTCCTTCAAAATTACTATAAAGCCCTCTGTGCAGTGGAGTCTAGGTTTCCGATTTCGCCGGACAAGGATCACGTCAATACGGTATCGTTCACGTGGTTCGACGCGTTCAAGAATAAGCAGAAGGCGACTCAACAGAATATACATCTAGGTAGGTGCACTTGTTCTATCGATTATAATCAGCCACTTTGTTCATCATGCTGCTTTGCTTTATATCGTTTTTATTGGATTTGGAGAAACAATTAATGAGTGTTCTAGTGCAATTCCTTCTAATATGAATCTGCCCAAGGAGCATTACATGTGTGCCGAAGCGGGATATGCTTACTAACTATATGATGGCACTGGTTTGATGTTAGGCATTTGTATTCTATCACAGATCACTAATGTTTGAATTTAATTTATGCAGAAAAAGCTGCAGTATTGTTTAATTTGGGGGCCGTGCACAGTCAAATGGGACTCAGTTTCGATCGATCTGCAGTAGAGGGGAGAAGGCAGGCATCACATTCTTTTATAGCGGCAGCTGGAGCATTCGCTTTTTTGAGGGATAATGCGGCAATGAAAGCATCAACCGGAAGCTCAACCACACTGGATGTGTCTGTGGAATGCGCGGGGATGTTGGAGAGGCTGATGTTAGCTCAAGCTCAGGAATGCGTGTACGAGAATACCATAGCTAAGGGTAGCAGTCCTGGAGTCTGTGCAAAGATTTCAAGACAGGTACTTTTGTGAACTGATTATTATTATGTATGTTGTGTGAATCGTACATATTGTTCTTTAGAAAGTACATGTCCATTAAAACGCACTTGGAATACAAAGTTTTGATGACCCGAGTCTTTGATGAGAATGTTTAGGAAATTTTCTGAGAGGTAGCCTTTATTTTCTCGAGAGCCAGTAGTTCTAGTGAATTCTAAGAACGCATGCCAAATCTAAGGATTAACTGATTATAAGTAGGGTTTGTGTGTATTTACCCTCAATTTATGCTGCCGAACATGAGAAAACGACTAGCCGAGTTCACAATTTGTGCTTCTAAAATTGTATGTGACTTCTTCGGACTAGAACGAATGTAATTCCTGTATGTCACAACCCCCAATGAAGTGTACATCAACTTGATTTAAACAGAAAATAAAAAAAATAGTCTACATCAACTTGTAGTTAGGCAGACACTCTTGTAAAATCAGCATCTTTCACCTTTCTATAATGTTTGTGTGGCAGTTTTAAGACTTTTTTGCCTGTTGAAAATTTAGAGATGTATTTTGTGTTTTTGATTACGCGAAACTAATATTAGTTAAAAAGTAGCTACTATGAGTAAGATTCAGCTTGATGACATTGTTTTGTGGAGTTGCACTAAATCTTTCTCTTAGAACTTAGAAGGAACATATGGATTCTATAGGGACACTGGTTAAGGTTGTTTCAGTGCACAAATTGTTTAAAATTTGATATAATTCACTCTCGTCTTACACAGCTGATGGTACTTTATTCCACCTATTACTGACTACCATTTATGGTAGAAAATATCTACCTTATTTCTGAACTTATTATCAAATGTAATTTAATGTGATGCATGATGCTTTACTTCAATTTTAAAACTTGCATTTGACAATAATCTCCAAGATCTTGACCACAGGTTGGTCTATTCTATGAGGAAGCTTTGGCAGCATTGAGTGTTACTTCCTTACACCAGCACTTTGAGAAGTCCTGGATCGCTCATGTTCAACTGAAAGCAGCTTTGTTTTATGCAGAGGCTTGCTATAGATACAGTTTAGAGTTGCATGATAAAGAGGAGATATCTGAGGAAATTGCACGCTTAAAAAGTGGGTCTAGTGCCTTGTCTGAATCCAAAAAGTCATGTCCTAGAGGCGCAGCCCATCAGCTCTTGGATGCCATTAATAAATTAGAAGCTAATTTAAGTCGTAACCTAGAGAGGGCCATGAAGGAGAATGACAGAGTCTACCTAATGAGGGTACCTCCTGCCAGTTCTTTATCACCACTTCCCAGTTTCTCAATGGTTAAGCCTATGCCAATGAATGAGGTGTTGGATGCTAGCAGAGAGAAGATGTTTGCAAGTCTTGTTCCTGATAGTAGTGCAAAAGCCCTTTCTAGGTACACTGAAATGCTTGATGACATCACTAGGACTCAGGCTGAGAAATTGCAACAGGGAAGTGAACTTGCTCGAGTGAGATTGAAGGAGATGGACTTGCCTGATTCAATTCTTGCTTTGGAAGGAAATTTCACCTTGCCAACAGCTGTAAAAGAAGATGCAGAGGCAGTGCAGATATGTGGGGGGACTGGTGGCTTGGAGGGTGAGCTTCAGCAACTGAAAGACTTGAGGAGGGTAAACCATGAGATGTTGATACAGATAGAGGAGCTGGTGCAAAAAGAATCTACAGATGATTCACAATTTAGAAATCAGTTTGGTACGCGGTGGACAAGGCCACAATCCAGTACTTTAACAAAGAACTTGCAGGACAGGTTGAATAGGTTTGCAGCAAATCTGAAGCAAGCTGCAGAAAGTGATGCTCGAATTGAGAGATCTGTGAGAGAACATTCAGCACTTATGTCTATCCTCGACTGCCATCCAGTAAGCTTTTTAACATTCTTGGATTATTCTATCTGTATTTCTAATCAGTTTTTTGGGGTCAGCTTAGTGATTACTGTCTATCCATATTTCCCAGTTTAAATCATTAGTCACCGACTCACCATCCCATTTATCTTCCTTTTCTTCTCCTGCCTTATTCTGTTTGTTTTTCTGTGTGTGTGTGTGTGGTGATGGTGGTGGTGTTGGTAAACCAATCTGGGCTCAGCCCTGAACGTTATGCTAAAATCAATTTGTACATTGAGAACTAAGTGATGAAAGCCTCTTGCAATAGTTTTCCTACTTTGGAAGTAGTCAAAATATGCTTTGTTATTTTCAAATATTGATCATTAGCTGTATTACCTGTATATATGATTTGTTGCATCTTTAAACCAAAGCATAAGCCTTATGTTTGCGTATTCTGGCTTGTGATAGATTGAGTCTGCTCTTCCAACTCTTGCTAGGCCAATAATGTCTCTGGATGCAAATGAAGATGCAGTAGTGGGAGCCCTGAAGCAGAGCTTGGTAAGTTCATTTACTGAGGCTATAACTTAAATGATCAATTTGGGATCTTAATCTTCATCCTTTCTATCGACCATCATATATATTTTCATATTTTCCTCGCAGTATATGAGCATAATAATTCATCATTTTGAGCATAATATTTGATTAGATTTTTTTTTGAAAAACGCAATTATATTTCTCCAATGAAGAGATCGTGAAGGAATTTTATTGCATAAGCTTACATCTTAAGCACTAAAAGGATTCAGCTTTTGATGAATGCAAAATTGAGTTAGTTCTTGATGGGTTACCTCAGAGTTGTTGCTAATTGATATCTCTGATATTAGTTGGTTGTATGATGATTCTTAGTTTTGGCGCGTTGCATGAATTACTGTGTGTATATATATTTTGTAGAAGGGACATTATTTTCAACATCATTGGACAGGTTTACAATCTTGCCTTGTTGTGCCGTATTGCTTTAAATATGGAACATGACTTTTGCGAGAGTGCTTCTGTGTTAAAAGACCTGGGAAAGTACTGATCCAAATAATGGCATGCTTGTATTTCTTAAAATCTTACAGTGTAGTCGTCAAAATTTTGATTAACAATTGTTTCAATTCTGAATAAGGATATAAGAACGTAGAACGTCTAAATGAACAAAATTTTACAATTTCTTTTATATGGCACTTGTATAAACCAGTTTTGGGTCAACACAGATAACTTAAGTCAAGTTTTGATACACGTGAAGCGTGCGCACATTAGGTTGGACAATTAGTGGATACAATGTAATTGTTTTGTTGATGCTTATAGTGTATGCTGATTTGAGCTGAGAATGACTTGCCTTTGGAATATCTGTTGATGAAAATGTAAATACTGCTAAACCTCCTTTTCTTTCATGGACATTTTATTGGAATTGTTATATCAATATATATGTGATTGTGATTCTCTGCAGAGGCAATTAGAGGCTCTTGGTGCTCAGAGAGCAGGCCTTGAAGATATGCTGAAAGAGATGAAGAGGACGGTAAGATAGGTTCAGTGATCTGACCACTATGAATAGTCATTTATAAACCCCGTGTTAGATTAATTGTGCTGCGTTTCCCCCCCTCCATCTACAGCAAAGCACATTCAAATTTTTACACCACGCGTAATTTCCCTAAAAGTTATTCTACGCACGTTACTCTTGAGTCATCCAAATTGTTTTCTATTTGACAAAGTGGTTACAATCCAGTTTTGTTTAATTAAATTCGTCAGCATATGTTTCAACTGTACTTGATATTTTATGCAACTAATGGTAATTATATATTTAACCTTCAAATGATTTCAATCACACTTATAACTTAATTTAATGATCCCTCTTCTTCTTTCCTTGTCCTTTACCCCCCTCCCCACCACCCCAAAAAATAAATAACAGTAAAACCAAAATAATAAAATATTCCAGGGCAATTTAAGATAAGTTCTGAAAGACAACATCAAGGGTGATAGAGGACCATATTAATAAGTGAAAGGCTTGCTTTTCTGTAGGCAGAGGTGCTTAACTCTTCATGTCTATGTAACAAGACATGCTTCAAATCAGTTCAGGTTTACAATTGAACTTCAATATGAATATAATCAAATTATACAAATCTACTTCCCCTGGACTAGTTGCTTTCTCGTCACTTTTTTATTCTGGATTATAATATTTAGTTGGACTGATTGTTCTTATTTGTATGTGCACAGGATGATATACTGCCTAAGTTGATGACCTTTACTGGTTCCCACGAGGATCTTTTCAGGAAGGAGATATCAAAGTATGATAACATTTGTGAAGAGATAACTCAGAACCTCCAAGCACAAGAACAACTATTTTTGCATATTCAGGTCTTATTCTTGAATTTGTCAATGACCTTCAAGTTGTTTTTGTTAAATAATTTTAATCATCCTATGCCTGTCTAAGAGTGATCTAAGTTTTTTTTGTATGTATAATGCTTTTCTGTTTGAGTTGGATTACAGAAGATGCTGTTAGGGACTTCTAGTTGTGGTCACAGTCAAATCTTTTTCTCTCAGGCACAGCCACATACATCAGTCTAATTCTTGTTTGATTGTATGTTAAGCTTCTCTACCACTTGTAATGGGATATTTAACAATTGTGCATACTTCTTGCTGACGTACTTAATTGAAATTTTAATCATAAGCTTTAGAAAATGACTTTTTGCTAAACTGAATGAATTGTTTCGCGAGGTATGTATATATTACGCAAGTTTTTGGACTTGGAAATGCAAAAACAGTGGAAGTCTTTAATGCTTTCTTGGCGTAAAGTGGTTTATCTATGGTTGTTTGTCGGTCATTATTATTTTCATATTTTGTAGTATTTTGGCGAATAATGATCAAGGATATTGCATCTTTTATAGTCTGTCATTCTTTGGTAACAGAGCATGATGATTTTACTGCACAACCGATTCATCTTTTTCAAACTTTATTAGGACTAGTGTGTACATGTAACCTTATTAAAAAAATTGTAATACCTCAACCTACTGTTATTCTACTCTGAATATTGATTTTTTCCATGAGTCTTGTACTCCCCCACCTTGCTTTGATTATAATTATTCTTACAATTTACTTGAAATGGATTGCACTAGGGAGTTGAATTTACGCTTTGCAATACATTGAAAATTTATTCATTCTAACACTGTCTGACATAATTTGTACAGGCCCGAAATGATGAGTTTGCTGCTATCTTTAACCTCGAAGATTATAAAGGTATGGTATATTGCTTATAATGTTCTCGGGCCATAACTGAGAAATCTTTGCTTTGTATCAAGAGTTCCTTGTTTCAATCCTCAGCATCTCGTGATAAGGGTTATAAACAGATTGAAGCTGCCATAGCTAAATTCCGAGAAATTAAGGAGAACATTAACGAAGGACTGAAATTTTATGTTACTCTTCAGGTATGAATATCCTATTCCGACCGTAGACTGCTTTATTAATCCATTGGAATTTGATTACACAGAGAAAAGAACTTAACTCTATGATTTGTTTTCTCTAAATAATCAATTTAAAAATGCTCTCTCATGGTTTTTTTTTTTATTAGATTTTGATCGAACTCATCTCAAGTTACGTTCTTTTGTGAGAAACAGGATGCGATCACAATAGTAAAGCAACAGTGCAGTGATTTCGTGATGACCCGAAACATCCAGTGCCGAGAGATGATTGAAGATGTCCAGAGGCAAATATCTGGTCTTAGTTTCCAGGGCACCAAAACAACTGCTAGCTATTCCTTTCCTTCTACTGGAAGATCCAATTCTCAACCCCAACCGGACCCAGCCAACATGCAGCATTCAACACTGCCTACATATGTGAGCCATGAGTATGGGCAGCCAGCTTATCCCGGATGGCATAATGCATCTCAGCAATCCGGACCTATGCCCCAACCTCCTTACACTGTTCAACCTCCATATCCACCGCCTCCCCATCAGAGTAGTGGTTACTACAGACGATGATTATTTTTTTCAACATTATTGTATTCATGCGGCTCATGTTGATTAATTTCTTCTTCAAATTTATTCTTTAGACTCAAATTGGTTTGAGTAATGATGTACTGCAACCTGTGGATCATGTCCTGCAGTGTTATTTTGTTCAATTACACTGATGTCTCAAGTCTACTGTATATTGTTTTCACATTCAGAAGTAGTTCCGTGCAGACTACTAAGGGCATTTACATTGGTTGTGGTTGAGTTCAAATATAAAAAAAATGGATTCAGAATAATTGTAACATTTCATTTGTTAATTATTTTTATTTCAGAAAAGATAAGAGTATTAAATATGATATACTTATTACTTTCTTTTTATTATAGTTTATATTATATATTAATTTAATTATAATATTTATTTAATTATTGTTGAATTTCATAATTTAATTACATTATATTTGCATTTAATTTAATTTTATTTTTTGTAAAGTATTATTTCGTATTATGAATTTTAAAATTATTATTATTATTCAAATAAATTAATGCATTAAATTTAAAATTATAATGATAACAATAATTAGTGTGTTGTATTTTATCTACCTTTTCTCTATAAATAAACAACTCATCTATAAACAAAACACAACCTTCTTTTCACTCGATCTTTTCACTCCGTGCTTTCATTTGAAATGGACAATAACAATCGAAAAAATTTCAACCAAAATTTTAACGAACAAAATTCAGATTTTTTTTAAAATCTACTTATGTTTCGCTAAACTTTTCAATTTCTTCAACTTTTTTTCAAAATTTTCAATATTATATTATACAAAATCAAATTTTTTTTAAAACATTATATTGAGCTCAAATCGTAATAGGTCTAAAATTTAATTGAAATAATAGTAGATATATGTGTTGTGTAATAGGGTTTAAAACACTTGTTTACTGTTTTTTATTTTATTTATTCATAATTTGTTCTTTAGATATGTTTTCTTAGTTTATTGCCTGTGCTTTTATTTTCTAATAATTCGAATCATGCAAATTTATAATATATTTCAAATAATGAGAACGCTGAAATTTGAAGGATGCGTATTAACATGGTTTGGAGGGTTTCAGAGTATTATAATAGGCGACGTATCGAGCTTTTTGACACTAATATCGAACCAAAATCAAATTCGGGAGAGAAAACCAAGTGAAGCAGCTGCCTATTCGCACGTTATTGCTAAGCGCAATTCATGCCACACCTTCTGAGAGGGTGACAGCGTTCGTGCCATATTCCTTTTTTTTTTTACCAATTAATTTCTAACTTAAAAAAAAAAAAAAAAAAAAAAAAAAAAAAAAAAAAAAAAGAAAAGAGGAGTTGAGATTTGAGAATAGGATTTTCACCACACCCATTTCATCCGCCTCCCACCCTCTCTCTCGTACATCCCACTCCGACCACCACCTCCGCTCCCATCTCCGTCCAGCTTGAACTGCGCACCTCCGCCTCAAAATCCGGCAGCCCTCCAACGACCTTGTCTATGCGTCACCGGTCGAATCCGACGAGCCACCACCATCGATCACACCACCGCCCTACCTCCGTCGTTGCTCAGCCAAGAACCGCCGCACGCCACCGCTCTCGGCCTTTCTAGAGGAGGAAGCACATGCGTTTGATCGTGCCGAGAGAGAAGGAGTTGAGGTCGGTGAAGACGAGACCAATGAGAATGCCGAAGACGAGGTCGATGAGAATGCCGAAGATGAAGTCGATGAGAATGTCGAAGATGAGGCCGATGAAAATGCCGAAGACGAGGCCAATGATAACATGGAGGAGACAAACGCCAATCATTCCCGCAGGGCCCACACATCCCGCCGTGCGATATTCGATCACATCGACACTCGTTTTGATAACATGCATTTAGGGACATCCGTTTTGATAACATGCATTTAGGGAGCGGATGTCGAGCATACAACCAACCTACACCGATACTTCGACGAGCGCTTCAACGATGTCCTAAGCTACCTTCGCCCTCCACCACCTAACCGACCCTTAATGAAGAAGTGCCGTCCGATTGTTTATATCCTTACCTTTTATTATGCTCGTATTTAGACATTGATGTTTGATGACGTTTTTAGATCCTATTATCTTTGTTTTTGTTATTTTTGGATTTATGTTGTGTGGATGGTTGATGAGTGTTTTGTTTTTATTAGGTGGATATTTTACTTGGTGATGTTTATTTTTATTTGTGTGGTGTTGTTTGTTTTTACTTGTTTTTATTTTTGCTATTGTGTTGTGATATTTAGGATTGGGATTGGTAGGTTGTCCCCGGCGCTTACATATACAAGTAGATTATGTCGAAATTTTTATTGTTCGCGTTTAATTCGCACGAGGATATGCTCGGATTTTGCTGGGGGGGGGGGGGGGGGGGTCTATTTCAATTTTAAACTCCAGTGGATATTCGATATGACATAATGTCGTGAAATAATGTAAAAAAAATAAAAAAATTCAATACTTTTGTGAGATTTCGTTGTTAATTTCTCTTCTTGGAGTGTCCTCGTTCATAATCTCTCATTTTTTTTTTTGGTTATGCCTTAAAAAAAATTTGAATTATCAATGATTTTGTGTCGAGGATTTAATCAATAGAGCACTACAACTTACATGTGAGAATTTCAAAAACTTTTTTGTCATAACTTGCAGGATCGATTAGATGTTAAGAATGATCTTATAAGTTAACCTTCCGGCTATATTAAAAAACACTCAAGTTCGGAGAACGAAAAAGTGTTGACAACGTTTATGTAAACAAAGTTTATGTAGACAAAGTTTATGTAATATATTTCATTTTATTGAAAACAAAACGAAACTATTACAAGGAGTATGGTATGCAAAATGATCATAGGAAGAGTGTCGCAACACTCCCACTCACAAGTGATCTAGCACAAATGCACCTAAAATTAAATCTCCTAACTCTACTATCGGCGCACAACGCAAAAGCTACTACACAAACTCTAGCTAAGACAGAGCCGTAAACTACGATTCTAAAAATATGAAGTTTGAAACTCAAAATCGTCAAAGTGACATTTCGAAAATCCATGGGTATATATAGGTGTGGCCACACGTGTGAACTTTGAGTCGGTGCAATCTGATTGGTCATATGCTTGGATGACGTCAGAATTCCATGGATTACGTCACACCCATAATTTTCGAATTATTGGATTATTAAATCTTTGAATCTTGAATCTTTGATTCTTGAATCTTCGAATATTGAATCTTCAATTTCTTCAATTTCAATTTCATACTTCACCAAAATCTTGACTCCATCGATCTCTATACTTCATCTTCAATTTCATCGTGATAATCTCTAAGTGTTGAATCTTCAGTATTTCATCGTCTTCATGGCCATCGATATTATTGAAGCAGCAAACCCAGTGTTCAATATTGTAGTAGCCAGCTTGTGTGAGGGACATCATTCGCCAGAGTCAAACGCGGCGACTCCAGTCGTTAGTCGCCAGCATCAGGTGTGGCGACTATAGTCGCCAGTTTCCAGCTCCAGGTGTGGCGACTCCAGTCGCCAGTTTTCACCTCCAGGTGTGGCGACTCCAGTCGCCAGGTTAGAGACGTGAGACGCTGGTCGCCAGTTTTAGTTCATTGTCCTTCAATCACCAGCTTCAGTAAATCAAACTTGAAATCATGAAACACGCATACAAAAATATGTTGTCGCCAAAAACAACATTAGCATATTAGATAACGTTGAAAAATTGAAACTTCTCATGAATCAAATATAGATAGTCAGATCTAGAGTAATTTTCTATGAACCTAATAAAATATCTTTGTGCATTCCAAGATACAATAAGTAATGGTCCGCAAATATCCATATGAATAAGTTTAAAGACAACTTCAGCTCTATTGACTTCTAAATTCCTTATATTTGTTTGTCTCCAATTGATACATTCAACACAAACTTGAAAGCCTGTTAAATCTAAGAATTCCACCAGACACAAGCCGTTGTATTTTTTTTTAGAAATATGCCCTAAGCGCTTGTGCCACAAAATGACAAAATCTCCGTTAAGTTTATGCTTTGTACCTCTTGAACAAGTTTGCAATATAATGTTATGAGAACTAACCACATTAAGCATGTAGAGATTATCACTCAAAGAGTCATCACATATCAAATTTGATTACTCAAAGAGTCATCACATCAAATTTGATTTTGGGAAGATACTTACTTTATTATTTCCAAATGACCAGGAGAATCCCTAGGTATCCAAAGTAGAAATATAAACCAAATTCTGTCTAAAAGTCGACACAATAAAAGTCTCAAAGAAATCCAAATAAAGACCACTCTTTAAATATAATCTAATAGTTCCAATAACTTATACTGTAACTTATTTTTCATCTCCCACAAAGATGAATCTTTCAACATCAACTGGTGATCGACTCCACAATCAACTTTTCAATGATACACTAATGTGAGTAGTAGCACTGAAATCTACCCACCAAGTGCCCAAAGGTACAAAAGATAAATTAACTTTAGAACAAGCAAAAGTCTAAAGTTCATCCTTCTTATTTTGAGATGAAAATGTCAAATGAGCACTTTCTATTTAGCCTCTCTACATTCTCTCTTCCTCTTGCACATAGTGAGTTATAAGCTCATTAAGGGGGCAATGTCCTTTTGAATGTTACAACTCACTTTGAATTGTCCAGGAAGTGAGATCAAAACAAAGTGCAAGAACAATTCACCATATAGCTCTAACTTTAGAGCTTTTAGTTTTGATGCGAGATTAGACATCTCCATAATGTACTCCAGAATGTCACATTTGCCATTATACCTCATAGAGACGAGTTTAGTCAAGAGATTACTCGTCTCTGATTTTTCATTCTTGGCAAAGTGCTGCTGAACAACTATAAGGAACACATTAGAATTTTCACTTTCAACAAAAGTCCCCAAAATGTCTCTAGAATAGAGAATTTCATTATCAAGCACATCCGATTTGATCGATAACACTTCTCGATCTTAACCAAATTCGAGTTTTCTACAGTAGCAGTAGACCGATCAGATCGGAGAGCAAGATCCAAATCCATACAATGGATACATGTGTTATTTTGAGCAGATACATGTGTAAATGTAGCAACAAAATAAAGAACAATTATTCACATGTCATAAAGTATCTCTTTCACATAAATAATGAGAAACCAAAAATATCATTTTTAACCATCACAAGATTTCTTGTGCACCATTAATCAGTATCATTAATCAGTATCTTTGGACATAAAATTAATTGAAGGATAACCTTGGTGTAATGATATCTTTGGACATAAAATTAATTGAAAGATAATCTTGGTGTAATGATCGAGCATTGATTATAGATTCTGTCAAACAAAGTCTATTTGTGGACGGATCACGGATCATTGTTCACATTAATGTACTTATAATTATCACACACTCATCATCACATGTGTGATATTATTCGACCAAACCGTGTCGTCCTATGGGTCGAGGACAAAACGCATAAATAATAGCCCACTCCATCCATGTAATTTCAATTAAATAGAATCAACATTCAGATGTCGCTATGACAAACGTGATGCTTCATCAATTAAATTAAGTATTATCGGACAATTAAGCAAAGCTTTATTTTACAACTTAATTGAAACGATATAATCATACCCCCATTTACAAAATTATGTCAACATAAAATGTGTTTATGCCAAATACACACTCTCTTATACAAATAGTAACTCATAATTCATTAATGTATAAATATAATGTTCAGAAATATTGATAGTGTAGACAATCATATTCATGGGCAAACAAAATTAAGCCACATACATACATGTATAAAAATACACATCATGGCCCAACAAAAATTATACATATAATTATATAAAGCAGACATATGTATACACATTTATATTACAGCATGTGCAATATCACAACGATAAAATTCAACATCATGATTACATTAACTGAATCCAAAATTCTATCATCAAATTAGTGACAAGTTAAAATATAAGCCACTAATTTCATGCAACATATCAACATGCATATTAACACAATAACACATACACAAGTTCTTTATAATGATCCCTTCATTCATCATTAGTAAGGCCGACCTACAAATTCCATATAAAATTTTTGTGCGACAATAATAGCACACCCGATCATGAAAATCACCGAAAATTTTAAAACTCGCAAGTCACGCGAATTCCATTATTAAAATTTCCAAAAAATCAATTAATTAATCGTAACCCAAATTATAAATCTCCTTCTACACATCAACAGAATAGATCGACAATACCAAAGTCCACCCAACCATAAAACTATAATTAATCATTATCATCCCAAGTGGAATTGATGCAACATGACAATATAAACTGTTAGAATACATAAAATCAATCTGGCACATTATTCCAATTTTAGCAACAAATATTTGGAGTAAGCATAAATCAAGTAACATTCTCAAAGGATTGAAATTGATCTTGATTCTTTAGAACGTGATCCTTCGAAACGTACACCAATTCTTGCGCATCATGTGAATCAAACAGACGAGATTAGGAGGGCATACATAACAATGGGGCCATTTTAACCCGTTTTGGACGAGTATCCTGCTATATTACATGGAAAACAACATCGTCGATTTCAAAGGTCATGGTTTACTAAGTTCCCTTGGTTAGAATACTCACCAACAACCGATGCCGCATATTGTTTCCCATGCTATCTTTTTGCGACTTTGGATTATAGTCTAGCTGCATTCACTTCTGTTGGGTTCAGTTCTTGGAAGCGTGTCAATGATGGGAAAAAATATTCATTTTTGAGGCACATGGGAGATAATGATTCGCAACATTGTAGTGCAGCACTTTTTATGGAGGGGCTTATGAATACATTTCAACATATCGATAATGCTATTAATCCGCAAAGACCAGAAGATATAAAGAAAAATCGTTTGCGAGTTAAGACAACGATTGAATGCATTCGATGGCTCACTCTGCAAGCATGTGCACTAAGAGGGCACGATGAATCCATTTCTTCCAAGAATCGAGGTAATCTCATTCAATTGATTACGCTTTTAGGAAGAATGAACAAGGATATTGATGATGTTGTTTTAGAGAATGCCCCTTTAAATGCGAAGTATATAGCAGGGTCGATTTAAAAAGATATTTTGGGTATTCTCGCTAAAAAAGTTCGAAATAATATTCGCCAGGAGATTGGAGATTCAAAATTTTGTCTTTTAATTGATGAATCTAAAGATATATCTAATAAGGAGCAAATGGCTATTGTTTTGAAATTTGTTGATGTTGATGGTTTGTTGCGAGAGCGTTTCTTTGGTGCGACATATCAACATGCATATTAACACATACACAAGTTCTTTATAATGATCCCTTCATTGATCATTAGTAAGGCCGACCTACAAATTTCATATAAAATTTTGGTGCGACAACATTAGCACACCCGATCATGAAAATCACCGAAATTTTTAAACTCGCAAGTCACGCGAATTCCATTATTAAAATTTCCAAAAAATCAATTAATTAATCGTAACCCAAAATATAAATCTCCTCCTACACATCAACAGAATAGATCGACAATACCAAAGATCCACCCAACCATATGTTGGTGTTTGTCCTTCGATCCTACGTGTGCAATCGATAAAGTCATAAGGTCGTCTATTGGATGTTAAATGATTAGTCGATAATATTGTTTATTGCTATGAGCAATATAATATTGATCGATAATCATACCTACAGGGTCACACACGACCTTGATGATGTACAATGTAGCTTGTTAATTATATTGACTTAGAATCAATATTTACGTGGATTAATACATGCATGAGATGCATGGCTTGCATGGAATGCATGTCACATAGTGTGACATGGCATGCCACACAAGCAAGTGGGACCACATATCATGATTTGGCATGATTATGTGGAGGTGTCTTTTCATCTCCCCATTAACCACCATTACTTATGCATTATGATGCACATAATGGGGGGTTACATGGAGTGGTAAATGGACATGAATATAGACATGAAAATCTGATTTTCATGTCACTTTATGCTTACCCACGAAATTCACACCAAAAGGAGAGAATAGAGAGTGTTCTTGGAGAACCACTTCAAGCAAGCAAGATGTTCATCATCCGGGTTCGTGTGCAACACGTTGAGGCCGGGCCATTTTTGCGGCTTCAACATCCGGGCGATCTAGACCAGAGGAGTGACGAGGTCATTCACAAGGAGAGCATCTAGTGGCTGATACAAGGTGGTTCAATCAACTCAACACCACCTTCATCAACAACAACGAGGCACGCTACACCGGTTGCAAGTGTTCTCGTTAATCCTTATATATGTATATATATATATATATATATATATATATATGTGTGTGTGTGTGTGTGTGTGTGTGTGTGTGTCTATACATATATATGTGTGCACTAGATCTTGTTGTTCGTGTTTACTCGTTTTACACGCTTCCGCACACACGAACGAGGTAATCATGCGATTGGATTGGCATCGAAAACCTTCAATTGGTATCAGAGCCTAGGGCTCGTGCACACTTTTGTGTTGGACACAATGGTTTAAATCACATTATTGGCTTAATTGTTTATTTGTATTTATGTGATTAGATGTAAGGTCGACCACTTTCGGGTGAATGATTTCGTCCTTTTTTACGTTTCGATTGGCCGTAGTTTTTGAGGGCTGCGTCCCTTGGAATCATTTGTAATAGATAGGTTTTCTATTTCAATATGTATTGTTCAATGTGTAAGCAATGGATTGATTCCATGGATCGACGTTGATTCTCGGCTCTCCGGCGAAAATGAGAAGAAACGAAGCAAAACGAAGCAAAACGAGCGAAACCGGGCTGCTGGAGCAAAACGGCGGGCGCCGTTTTGGAAACGGCGACCGCCGAAATACTGATTTTTGGTCAGCCCGTTTTTGTACTCTTTCGGCGGGCGCCTTTTTGGAAACGGCGACCGCCGGTGGTGTTCGGCGACCGCCGTTTGTGAAATGGCGGGCGCCGTTCGTGGTTTTTTGGGTACGGAATAGGTTTGACCAAAATCGGCGGGCGCGGAACTGAAATGGCGGGCGCGGACCAGTCCAGAAGATGTTCAAGGCGTTTTAAGTTGCTTTAATTCATTTCGTTTGAGTGTTGTGAGGTTTTAGGGGCCTTTCGAATACGTATTTATGTGCTTTGCTAGTTCTAGGTTGATTATGTTATAAATGTTCAACCAACATACATACAAACCTTAACATGCATGTCCCAAAAATAATGAGTAAAATGTCTTGTCCAAAACATCACACCAATGAAAGCCCTCGATCATAAGTTGATAGGTTCGCCTCAGCGGGATATCACTTGTTATCTTGGGATAGTGGGAGTAAGGGTTGGACCCTTACACGTGAATTTGGTTTTCTCATCGATAGATGCACTGCAGGCGTGGCTATCGAGACATGAGATGAGAATGGGATTCTCGTCGACTGAGAGTGACATTAGATGTCATTGACATGTGATGTCTACCTATCTTGGTATTCTTAAGTGCGGACTCAGTCGGCTTAAGGATTCGCAAGATGAGGGTCTTGAGATCGTTTTGTTCAAGAGAACAACGATATTGGATATCAATTGAACAAAATGGAACAAATAAGTAGTTTTGTTAGACAACCTTATTTGTTTACCGCTTTGTGGATGTTTACATACTTTATTTATCTTTCTTTTGTAGTTTATCATGTTAATTTCAACTCGATTCAAGTTTGGTTCAATTCTTGATTATGAAAAATTGAACAACACAAATTTTCTTGATTGACAACGTAATTTGAGGATGGTCCTCAAATACGAAGACAAGAAAAATGTGTTAGATAACCACATCTTATGATATCATTGAACAACTCAATAGCATGTTCGGGGAACATTCAATGATTGAGCGGTTCGGTGTAATCGGGGCCATCGCTTCAGCTAGGCTGGAGAAAGGGGAACCTAAGGGACCACATGTGCATCAAATGATTGGATTATTTGATTAAAAGTGATCGCCTAGGTTTTGCCTAAGATGATGAGTTGGCAACCGATTTCATACTTCAATCCCATCATAATGGTTATGATGCCTTTAGGCTAAATTTTCCATATGGATGGTTTGAAGAAATCGGTACGTGAGATCCACGGGATGCTCAAGGTTGCTGAGCCGACGATTGAGAAGGATCCTAAGAGGGAAATTCTTATGATACAGGATGGGTTATTCAAAAGAGCATGGGCAAAAGGCTACTAGGGTTACTAGGGAATCTCAATGCGTCTACTACAAAAGTGTTGGACACTACTTGCAAACATATAAAAGTTCATATTTTATTTTATTTCAAAACAAAATGCTTAATTTGTCTTTCATGTGATTGATTCTAATGTTAAGATTATTTACACCTCGGGGAGTGATTTAATCTAAAACACTTATTTCATCAATAACACAAATTAGAGACTTTCGAGCCATGGGATGGCGTGAATCGATTGTCTGGTTGGCTCCCTCATATTTTATGAGAGATAGGGCTTCAATTGCATGATAATATCGCTGTTTAGAAAATTTCGAGTTTTCACTTACGATTTATCACGTTTTGATATTGGGATAATTTTGAATAGAAAATTTGAATGAGACTCAATTATTGGGAATAATTGAATTTGCCCAAAGTTCCAAAGAAGATGTGAAGAACGGGGTTGCTTCATCTTCAGGTATTAATGTTATAGACATTAAACTTCATCAAATTCAACTTCTTGGGTATTGGATGCCAAATGTGGTTCTCACATTTGTATGTGGAGGAACTACATAAAAGTATAAGTTTGGTGAGTAGAGATGTCGATCTACGGGCGAGAAATGGAGCGAAGGTCGCTGCATTAGCCGTATGATCATATGATGTTGTTTTGCCTTAGGGCCTTGTTTTAGTATTATAACTATGTAATTTCGTACCTTTAATAAACAATGAATATTGGTTCAGTATTGGATACTGATGGAGTAGTTTTTTACTATTAAATAGTTTGGTAACTATTTTAATTGTGAATTATTCCTTGTTTTGGTACGATTATTATATTGTTTATGTATACTTTAACTTGACAAATCATATATAACATTAACACCAAAGGCTAAATCGAATAAGTCTCAATGAGACATAACTGTAAGATTGTTGATTAGATCAAAATCTAAACATGTAACGAAGCTTCTTTTAGAAGGCATTCTATAATCATTTGACTTGGAGTCATTTGATACATGTGAATGATGTTTGATGGACAAAATAACAATGTCATCTTTATTGGATAAAGGAGAACATGTGAGTGATTATTAGGGTTTATCCATACTGGTGTATGTGATACCTATGAGTTCACAAGAACATGAATGTTATGTTTCGAAAAGAGAAAACTAACTCTATTAGATATAGATAGATCGATGATGGGTCTAAGTGAACTACTGATCTCTTTTGGGAACACACAGTTCTTGACTTCAACTTATACACTGAATAGGATGCTGTCAAAAAGCTGTTGATAAGACACCATACTAGGTATGGAAAGGGAGGGTACCTAAATTGTTTTCATCAATATTTGATGTTCTAAAGCTTCTCTGACGAGATTTATCTCTATAGAGCTTGAACTCAAATTGGATAAAAGTTTCTTTATGGTTTCCATAAGAAACTCGAGGGTACAACTTCTACGATCTATCTGAGAACAATATTTTGTTGCTCGAGATAGTGATTTTCTCAAAAAGAATAATCTTTTCTAGAAAGTCGGTGGGAGCTTAGTTGTCTTGAACGAGGTTCAAGTAGAACAAACTGATATGGATACTCAAGACTTGGTCGAGAGTACTCCAGTGGTTTTGGAAACCACACCTAACCCTCGAAGGTCTGGAAGGGATTGAACTCAACCTGACAAATACTTAGGTAAGAGCTATGAAGTCATGCTTTTAGAAAGCAATGAACGTTCTACCTATACCCAAGCTATGACGAGTCCAGATTCCGAGAAATGGAAGGGTGCCATGAAATCCAAAATGGAATCGATGTTTGAAAATCAAGTTTGGAACTTGGTTGATTTGCCTAAAGGGGCTAGGACCATTGGATGCAAATGGATTTATAAGATAAAAACAGACATGGATGGAAAACCTAGTATTTTCAAAGCAAGGTTGGTGGCAAAAGGATTTAATCAAATTCATGGAGTGGATTATGATGAAACCTTTTCACCAGTTGCTATGATTAAATCCATTCGGATTCTCTTAGCCATTGTAGCTCATTATGATTATGAAATATGGCAGATGGATGTTAAAACCACCTTCTTGAATGGGATTCTAGAAGAGAATGTGTTTATGACACAAACATAGGGTTTTATCGATCCTAATCAGGCTGAGAAAGTATGCAAGCTTAATAGATCCATTTATGGATTAAAGCAAGCATCTCGGAGTTGGAATCTTCAGTTCAATGAATCCATACTGGGATTTGGATTTCAGAGGAATTCGAAAGAGTCTTGAATTACAAGAAGATCAGTGGGAGTTACGTTGTATTTATTGTGTTGTATGTCGAAGACATACTCCTTATTGGAAACAATGGTTCTATGCTTAATTCTTTTAAAGAATGGCTTGGAAATTATTTTTCAATGAAGGATCTTGGAGAAGCACAGTACATATTGGGCATCAAGATCTGTCGGAACAGATCGAAAAGGATGTTTGGACTTAGTCAAGTGACCTATATTGATAAGGTGCTTGATAGGTTCAGAATGAAAGACGCCAAAAAGGGTCTCATTCCAATAACTCATGGCACATTTCTTAGCAAGATGCAATGTCCTAGGGGACCTGATGAGCAAAAGAGGATGGAAAACATTCCTTATGCTTCGGCAATAGGGTCTATAATGTACGCCAGGATATGTACACGACAGGACGTATCGTATGCTTTGAGCATGACAAGTTGGTTTCAAGGAAACCCAAGTGAGGCGCATTAGACTGCGGCCAAGAATATTCTTATGTACCTTAGATGGACTAAAGAATATTTTGTTGTCTTTGGAAGACAAAAGGAGTTGATATTAACAATATATTTGAATGCATACTTCAATACAGATTAAGATAATTTCCGATTTTAATCTGCTTATATCTTTTGTCTGATTAGAGGTAAAATGTGCTGGAATAGTTCCATGCAATGCAATAGTTGATTAAACTACAGAAGCTGAGTACAACACTGCATTGGATGTAGTGATGTTGGCAGTTCAGATTTGAAAGTTCTTCGTTGAACTTGGTAGCGTAACTAGCTCGGCTCATCCGATAGTTCTCTATTTATAGTAAAGCTATCGCGCAAGTCAATGAGTTAGGAAGCACCAAAAGTCTAAAAATGATGCTCATGAAGTTCCACATTATCTGGGAGATAGTTTTGTGGAGACATCGAGATAATAAAGTTGCAACTTTTGGTAAGATTGCAAACCCGTTTACTAAAACCCGTTTGCAAACCAGTTTAAGCTTGAGGCTTTCACGACTCTAATAGAGATCAGACATCTTAGAGATGGGTTGTGATTTCTATTACTGTATTAGATACTTTTGGAGATTTGATATACATTCACTAATATGTGTTACACATATTTCTTCATATAAATTTGGTTTAATTTATATGAATTGTCCAAATGATTAAGTGATATCAATTGGGTTATGAGGTCGACTTACCGCATAATGAAGTCCCATTGGTTGAACTGATATACTTGAATCATGTGACTGTTCCTGGTTCGTATCATCGAGTACGGACAAACCAATAATACAATGAACTAGATTGCAATGTGTACTATAGCGCCGCTTCATGGGCTAGTGACGTGGGACGTCAAGTACAATTGCATAGATATTAGCTTGGAGCTAATGATCGAACAGACCCGACTGGAATAGTATTTTAGATTTCGAGTCATAATACTATTTCATTGACTATCGAGCAATTTCCTCTGACCTGAGTAGTCCAGAGTGATTCCATTGTGAAATGGTATACTTTGATACAAGTAAACGCCTTTTGAAAAGGAGGTTATAAAACTTGTTATTAGGTGTATCAGGAAGCAAGTGGGAGAGCTTGGATTGACAAGATGGGATTGTCCTCCATTTTAATATGGATCATATGTCTTACCGGCCACTTGGAGAGTCGAGACTGTGGAAAAGCGTGGCCACGTACAGATTTGTATCATAGTGATAAATCTGGTTTTACAGTCTGTCTCATAGTCCAAGAAAGGTTTCAACCGATTGAGGATGACTCGAGTCTTGCCTCAAGTTCAAACTTAGACATAAAGTGACAACAGGAAATTGACAACACACTGGCTCTGAAGGCCAAGTGGGATATTGTTGGTGTATGTCCTTCGATCCTACGTGTGCAATCGATAAAGTCATAAGGTCGTCTATTGGATGTTAAATGATTAGTCTATAATATTGTTTATTGCTATGCCCAATATAATATTGATCGATAATCATACCTACAGGGTCACACACGGACTTGATGATGTACTATGTAGCTTGTTAATTATATTGATTTAGAATCAATATTTACGTGGATTAATACATGCATGAGATGCATGGCTTGCATAGAATGCATTTCACAAGTGTGACATGGCATGCCACACAAGCAAGTGGGACCACATATCATGATTTGACATGATTATGTGGAGGTGTCTTTTCATCTACCCATTAACCACCATTACTTGTGCATTATGATGCACATAATGGGGGGTTACATGGAGTGGTAAATGGACATGAATATAGACATGAAAATCTGATTTTCATGTCACTTTATGCTTACCCACGAAATTCACACCAAAAGGAGAGAATAGAGAGTGTTCTTGGAGAACCACTTCAAGCAAGCAAGATGTTCATTATCCGGGTTCGTGTGCAACACGTTGAGGCCGGGTCATTTATGCGGCTTCAACATCCGGGCGATCTAGACCAGAGGAGTGACGAGGTCATTCACAAGGAGAGTATCTAGTGGCTGATACAAGTTGGTTCAATCAACTCAACACCACCTTCATCAACAACAACGAGGCACGCTACACCGGTTGTAAGTGTTCTCGTTAATCCTTATATATATATATATATATATATATATATATATATATATATATGTGTGTGTGTGTGTGTGTGTGTGTGTCTATTCATATATATGTGTGCACTAGATCTTTTTGTTCGTGTTTACTCGTTTTACACGCTTCCGCACACACGAACGAGGTAATCATGCGATTGGATTGGCATCGAAAACCTTCACCATAAAACTATAATTAATCATTATTGTCGCAAGTGGAATTGATGCAACATGACAATATAAACTGTTAGAATACATAAAATCAATCCGACACATTATTCCAATTTTAGCAACAAAAATTTGGAGTAAGCATAAATCACTTAAACACATAATTTCATATTCATAGATCCCAACAATGGAGTAGTCGATGACTGATATGATACCACTTGTTGGAATATAATTCATATATTTCTAAAATTAATGAATCCTATAAAATAACATCGCACTCAATTATTAAAAATCATAGACAAACCTAGATCCATCGATTAAATCTCTAGATACGGAACTTCAAATCAAGATGCCACGAACAAATCACGAACACGGACGAGATTGGTTTTATGTGTCTTCCTCAACTAAATCACCTTATTCATTTTATGGGACTTTACGTATTCTCTCTGATGGGGAAAAGTGATGAGAATCACACTGGAAACAAGCTCGAGCTCTGGCGAGAATTGTTGGAAATCGATATCCCGGAATTAATAAATTTAAATTAATAAATTATCTAATTAATTCCGACCGAAATCTTTCGAATATCCGGATTGTCAAAAATTGCGGAACCGACAATCCAATCGAAATCCTTTCGCCGGAAACCACCGCGAACCATCATACGAGCCGGAGCCCGGCCGAACACACATCCGCGGGGAAGCCCCCGCTTGCGTGCCCTAGCCGAGCCCCCGTACGGGGCTCGCGATCACGCACGGTGATCGCCGGGGATGCGCCTCGCATCCCCCGGGGCTGCTCGTAGCAGCCCCCGGCGGTGAGTCCGGTGACTCACCGCCACCGTCGGTCGAGGGAGGGGGCGCCTGCCGCGGCACCAGCCCGCGGCTGCCCCCAGCGATCGACCCTAGGTCGATCGCTCGCCCCGGCGTTCAGCCGGGGCTCCCTTCCTTGCGTGCTGCCGGCGATCGAGCCTTAGGGCTTCCACCGGGGATCTCCGCCGGGGATCTCTCGGCCTCCGCGGTCCGGTGATCTTCGAGCACCACCGCGAGGTCGATCCTCGTCCACGGGGTTCGTCCCTCGGATCTTGGTTCATGATATTTTCACGATAATTAAACGATAAAATCATAAAGAGGGTTTTACGATTTACCTCGTTCTCGTTGTTCGGAAAAACGAAGAACTCAATTTGACGACCTTTGAGATCTTCCCACGTATTCCTTGCACTAGCTCGGACGTCGTGTGGGCGACGATCTACCGAACTCCATGGATCTCCCTCTCTACTTTCTCTCTCTAGAATTGTGATCTTCAAGTTATGAGAATAGAGAAGACCATGTAGTGCTTTTATAGGCTACGTAGGGGATCTTAAAGAGGTGGAATATTGGGCTTCCAATATTAATGATTAAATTGAGCCCAAGCCCAAATCTATTAATCCATTAATATTAATTAATTCTATTTTCCACTATATAAAATTAATTGCACTCCCAATATTAAACCATATTATATCAAATAATATTTCTCCGGTAGTATTATTTATTCCGTGTATTTAAGATATAAATATCCATGAATAAAATTAATTTATTGCTAATTAATTTATTCATCTCTTATTTCCGAGAATAGTACCATTCAACCTTAATTATTATGCGGAACGAATCCACCTGCAGGGTTTACATAATAATTCCTTATGAACTCATCTCGGGGATATTATCAACCCTTACGGGATACACTTTCCCGTCAAGTATTAACGGCATGCCATATATAAAATATAGTGACCCAACTTAACCGGTAATTAACCCAATAATTAAATCGGTTAATTCCTTTGGAAAATCAAAGCCACTTATATTAAATATACACACCCGCAATAGTATCGGGGATTAAGAATAAAATACACTGAGACTTAAATCGATTATCGCCGGCAATCCTAATCGATAAATCTCAAGCAGATCCGCTCAATACACCAAGTGTACAAGTGTGATAAAATAATTAAGACAAATTATTTTCTCTTTCACACAACGACTATACCGATGGATTGGTCCGTGTCCATCTAGGTCGTGAGCAACTGTTCGATTAAATACGAGTAACCGATAGTATGATCTTCTGTATGACGTCGCACACCATACTAACTACAACGTATATAATCCAGGACTATAATTTGCATATATTTAATTATAAATAATTAAACGCAAATAATTGTTTATTTAATTAAATAGATTAGTGGCAATGGATCGTGAGTTTCCGTTACTTAAATCTAGACATTAAGTACACAACTCCAACAATCTCCCACTTGTACTAAGGTCTAGTCATTTCCTCCAAACTCCCGACTCCCATAATCATCACGTGCTTAAGTTGTACTTCCAAGAAGTACTATGTGAATGAGCACTCTAGGTTGCCGCTCTGAAGTTATCTTGGTGACTACAGCGTCGTCTCCCTCGACGATGACTCGTATCAGGTGGTACTTGCTCTATGTGTTATCTTACACTTATGGACTTTTGATTTCTTACCATTTGCCATTGCACCGCTATCTACATAGCCTTTGGCAAACTAAGAATCACATCTAAGTCCCAGAGATTATCCCGGAGTTATACCAAAACTTCCGCTGCCTCTGAGGCCGCTATTTGGTTACCCATGGCAGAGTCCGAAAAGCATCGTGCTTATCACTCTTCCATGTTAAAACTCCTTCTCCTTCAATAGTGAAACACATAGCCTGATATCGACTTACACCGGTCCTCATTTGATTAGAAATCTAAGAGAATGTAATCCAAAGGAAATGTTCGTCTGCTTCGTAGTCTAGAACAGTACTTCGAAAGTACTTTTACAGCAGTCGAATATTCCTTTCCAGGATTACCTTGATATCCTCCCACTATGCTAACCACATAGCCGATATCAGGTTCTCGTTTTCAACATCGCATTTATCAAGCTTTCCACACTCGAAGTGTAGGAAACTGCTTTCATTGCTTCTATCTCCTTTTGTGTTTTAAAACACATATCCTTAGATAGATGCATTCCGTCTCTGAAAGGTAACGAACCTTTCTCGGAATCTTGCATGTTAAAACGAACCATAATCATATATATGTAAGATGTCCAGGAGAAGTACAATGTTCTTTCCCAGAGAACCAAGATCTCAAGAACATGTCCAACTTCTTCCTATATATTTCATATTGATTTATCTAGACAACCTCATTTTATGTCTTGACAACATCTTTACATTGTTACCAATGATAAGACTGTTCTCTACATAAAACCCGAGAAACACCACCTTGTTCCATCACGTTTCCAATACACATGATTCGTCTATGCTTTGATGAATCCATAAAATGGACTATCTCATCAATTTGCAAGTACTACGAACTCAATGCTTTGTTCCAATCCATAAATGGATTAACCAAGCTTGTACTCTAAATGATCTTGCCTCTTAGCAATAATCCTTATTGCTTTCCAAGAAGGCACATTTAGATCTAGTACTGCCTTCATGTAGTTCTAGGGATCGATTTCATGTATACTAGGTCCAGAGTTCGAAGACTCTCCTAGTCTTATGAATATCTCCGGTTGTCCCACAACCTCCCACTACAATGGCATTCCGGTGTATAAACAGTGATAACAGTAGGTGCAGTCAGTGGTGTACCGCTACTCGGTTCGGCTGGTTCTAAGTCGTAATCTTTCTCTCTCATTTCAAAGTATTACGTCACCTTGGGCTTGTGGTTCATCATATAGTCTTTCTCTAAGAACCGGGCGTTAGAACTTATAACTTCCTTCTGGTTCATAGTACTATTGAACACACATCTTTTGTTCTTCTAGGATATTCTACAACCGCATTTGAATGCGCCATTGTTTCCAGACATATCCATAGAACATAGGTAGTTCCATATAACTCATGCTTTTACTATTTCTATAAGAGTTCCATTTCTTGTTTACGACACACCATTTCTACACAAAAGTGTATGGTGTAGTCATTTGGGATCAAATCCCAACCTCTGATCAGTATGCTATGAATTCCTCAGACAGGTACTTGCCTCCACGATCAAATCGTAGGCTACAAATGGATATACCTTGATGGTTCTCCACAATTGCTTAGTGTCCATTGACTTGTCAAAACACTTGCTTTTGTGACACATCAGGTATTCTAATCCATTTCTCGAGTAATCATCAAATGAAGTACTCGTACCTTATTGTCTGAGTAGACATAGGTCTGCATACATCAGAGTTAATCAATTCCAATACTTGTCCGGATCTTATATCTTATATCCATAAAGGATTGCTTAGTCATATTATCTTCCAAATTAGATTCTTAGGTCGGAAGGTCCACTCCTTCAACTTAATTGATCAAATATCAATTTTTGACCTTTGAACTTCTTATTTGAATAAACATGACTCAGCATAAGAATCCACAAGTATAATTGATAAAGAAATCTCTTATTAGTAAAACGAGTTTCATACTACGGTTCGTTGCATCGTGGTGGACTCAGGATTCATCATTTATATATTGCTAGCTAATGTACCAGAATAGATAATATCTTTATTTCTTCTTATAACCATTAAATGATTAAAAGAAATAAAATATCTATTCATTAAATTTCAGAAATCCAGAACACAGTTCTTTCTAAAATTAAAGGTACATAAAAGCAATAACTCAAAATGAAATCCTATAAAATGTCCTCCACTGCAACTGCTGCCTCCTTTACAGCATTGCCCATGTAGACTACGATTTCTTCTTTTCTAAGTGGTCGGGTTTCCTGGAACCCTTGCATTTAAAATGCACATACCGTCAGTGGTTCCATATCTACACATCAGGTTCCGGCAGATAATACCACTGACTATGTTTTACGACTAAAGAAAATTTCGTACTTTCTTTGAGAGGATAATCAGACTTCCAGTACCCAGACTGTTTGTATCGAGAATACTTGCCTATTGGCTTTCTCGTCCCATCTCGTGGTTCATGTAACTTATGACCACTGGGTTTCTTTGCTTGCTTTTCCTTTCCCCGATTTTGCCCTTAGGTTCAAAACCTTTGGCATTGGCTACAAGAGCTTGCGATTTCCGTTTCAACTCGTCTAAAAGGTCAATCATCTCAAAAACGTGTTTAAGCGTTTCCTCGAAGCGACTGGCCTTTATGAGTATCCTCATCGCTTCTTGTCTAGCCGCCTATGTCAATAGGCTCGATAGGACAAAGCTCATTGAGTACAACCTTGTACTCTTCAACAGTTTGGGTAATGTCTAGATCTCTATTCCAATCATTACATTTAGGGACCAGTGAGTTTAAAATCCTTACGTATCACAGAAAGTGGGTTCAAAGCCATATCCTAATCTATGAGCACATATAACAACAACCAATCGATTTAATCTCCGATATTATCTCCATCAAATAATATCATTAAACCACTAATCGCATCTAAAATCCCATCAGATATGGCAAGCCACGATAGTGTGGATGTTTACCTATCCAAATGATTTAGCAATTAGATTTGCTTCGGTCGTACATCATCATTAGCGTTACTTCGATGGGAAGAATACTAAGAAGCGTACCTAAGTGTAAACCATTACTCAGTATCTAAGAAGATTGTTTGGGACACGCATATTCACCGCAAGCCACGATAGTGTGGACGTTTACGTTAACATACGCTCCTTTACTCCCTTCTATAACTGTCTACATCAATCGTTCTAAAATCCCATTCAATGTAGCAAGCCACGATAGTGTGGACGTTTACTACACCAAAAGACTTTTACAATTGACATCCAACTACTTGAATCATTTAATCTTGTAAATCAGGACGCGGAGAATCATAAGTGAAACTCGAAGTTTCTAACCAGTGATTCACCATGCGAACGACCCTATCTCTCATAAATGAGGGAGCCGAGCAGACAATCAATCTAGTCATCAAATGACACGAAAGTCTCTAATTTGTGTCCTCGACATGACCAAGTGGCTTTGGCTCCATTCCACTCCCCGGGGTGAGAATGAGTCGACTTGAAATCAGTTTTGGAAAGACAAATTAGGCATTGTTTGATAAACTTAATCAATGTTTCTCGTAAAAGGAATTACAAGAATTCTCCTCCAATGACTTGTCTATACGAACTTCAAAAGTCCATAAAAGTCACCAAGAGAACAGCAATGGAGACCATGGATATGTTTCCATACCCTCTCCCACTTAGCTTTTTACAATAAAGGGATACGCTATCTAATGCATAATTAAATACACATAAGCATGCATACATGAAATAAAGCACATAGAATATAATCACATAATCAAAATAATACTAGAATATTATTTTCCGACTATTATGGCTTTATCGCATCCCCGTATGCGTCTTCTAGTCTTTAGTCTTCGTTCTTGAATGCTCCATGTGACGGGAATATTAATTCCAATATTTAAATTTATTTATTTTCAATTAATCCAAAAGTTACTTAATTCGAAAATTAAGTCAATCGAATATATCAAAAATAAAATTAAATATTATTAATATTTTTATTATTTTTATTTTCCTTTTCTACTCCATTAAATCTCTAGAATCCTATCCAAGACCCACTTGGAATATTCTAGAATATTTCTATAATGAAATAAGGAAATAAAATAATCTAGGACTCTTAATCCTTCCAAATTAATTCCTTTCCTAATCCATTAAAAATTCCATAATGGAATAATTAAATAGGAAAAATTAATTAAGGACTCTTCTACCTTCCAAAATTAATTAATTTCCATGTCCATGAAAATTCCCATAAAATAGGAATAATCAATTAGGAAATAAATTAATTTAATAATTAATTATTTTCCTTTCCAATTCTATTAAATCTCTAGAATCCTATCCAAGTTAGACTTGGAATATTCTAGAAGACTTCTATAATAGAATAAGGAAATAAATTAATTCCCATTAATTCTTTTCCTATTTCCATGAGAATTCCCAAAAAATAGGAATACTCAAAATAGGAAAACCGAATCAATTAGGAAAGTGAATCTAGGTAGGAGAACACGAGATCACGAGGACCCCGCGTCCCCCACCATCGATCGCCGGCCGGGGAGGAGCGCCGCCGCCACCTCAGCCCACGCGCCACCACCACCGGTGGCCGGCGTGGCCGAGGGTTCCCGCGGGCAGCCCCCACGCCCCCCTTCGATCGATCCTCATGGGATCGATCATCATGATCGATCCCCGGTCCTCCCTCTCTTCGTCTCCTCCGTCACACTTTTCCGATCGTCGTTTCGTCATCGATCCAACGTAAATAAATTACAAATTTATTACTACGCTCTCCGGTATCGATTCTCTACATGAAATCGACCTCATACAATTTCCGGAAAAATAAGAACAAGCATTCACCACACAAGAACGAATCTCGACATCAACGAGAGTTTAATAATCAAGAGAAATATTATGACATTAATTAACAATAATTAAATCTAGCCATAATAATCGGAAACCCTGCAAGGTAAAACAATTTATCGAAAAATACCATGAACTAAAACCAACGCTCTGATACCAATTGTTGGAAATCGATATCCCGGAATTAATAAATTTAAATTAATAAATTATCTAATTAATTCCGACCGAAATCCTTCGAATATCCGGATTGTCAAAAATTGCGGAACCGACAATCCAATCGAAATCCTTCCGCCGGAAACAACCGCGAACCATCATACGAGCCGGAGCCCGGCCGAACACACATCCGCGGGGAAGCCCCCGCTTGCGTGCCCTAGTCGAGCCCCCGTACGGGGCTCGCGATCACGCACGGTGATCGCCGGGGATGCGCCTCGCATCCCCCGGGGCTGCTCGTAGCAGCCCCCGGCGGTGAGTCCGGCGACTCACCGCCACCGTCGGTCGAGGGAGGGGGCGCCTGCCGCGGCACCAGCCCGCGGCTGCCCCCAGCGATCGACCCTAGGTCGATCGCTCGCCCCGGCGTTAAGCCGGGGCTCCCTTCCTTGCGTGCTGCCGGCGATCGAGCCTTAGGGCTTCGATCGCCAACCCTCGGCGTCCAGCCGAGGGTCCGTTGCCATGCGCGATCCCCGCCGGGGATCTCTCGGCCTCCGCGGTCCGGTGATCTTAGATCACCACCGCGAGGTCGATCCTCGTCCACGGGGTTCGTCCCTCGGATCTTGGTTCATGATATTTTCACGATAATTAAACGATAAAATCATAAAGAGGGTTTACGATTTACCTCGTTCTCGTTATTCGGAAAAACGAAGAACTCAATTTGACGACCTTTGAGATCTTCCCACGTATTCCTTGCACTAGCTCGGACGTCGTGTGGGCGACGATCTACCGAACTCCATGGATCTCCCTCTCTACTTTCTCTCTCTAGAATTGTGATCTTCAAGTTATGAGAATAGAGAAGACCATGTAGTGCTTTTATAGGCTACGTAGGGGATCTTAAGGAGGTGGAATATTGGGCTTCCAATATTAATGATTAAATTGAGCCCAAGCCCAAATCTATTAATCCATTAATATTAATTAATTCTATTTTCCACTATATAAAATTAATTGCACTCCCAATATTAAACCATATTATATCAAATAATATTTCTCCGGTAGTATTATTTATTCCGTGTATTTAAGATATAAATATCCATGAATAAAATTAATTTATTGCTAATTAATTTAGTCATCTCTTATTTCCGAGAATAGTACCATTCAACCTTAATTATTATGCGGAACGAATCCACCTGCAGGGTTTACATAATAATTCCTTATGAACTCATCTCGGGGATATTATCAACCCTTACGGGATACACTTTCCCGTCAAGTATTCACGGCATGCCATATATAAAATATAGTGACCCAACTTAACCGGTAATTAACCCAATAATTAAATCGGTTAATTCCTTTGGAAAATCAAAGTCACTTATATTAAATATACACACCCGCAATAGTATCGGGGATTAAGAATAAAATACACTGAGACTTAAATCGATTATCGCCGGCAATCCTAATCGATAAATCTCAAGCAGATCCGCTCAATACACCAAGTGTACAAGTGTGATAAAATAATTAAGACAAATTATTTTCTCTCTCACACAACGACTATACCGATGGATTGGTCTGTGTCCATCTAGGTCGTGAGCAACTGTTCGATTAAATACGAGTAACCGATAGTATGATCTTCTGTATGACGTCGCACTCCATACTAACTACATAGTATATAATCCAGGACTATAATTTGCATATATTTAATTATAAATAATTAAACGCAAATAATTGTTTATTTAATTAAATAGATTAGTGGCAATGGATCGTGAGTTTCCGTTTCTTAAATCTAGACATTAAGTACACAACTCCAACAAGAATCAATCTCAAACTCAAATCGAACTATCAAACACAAAAACTAAAATCGCGATCGCGTATCAATCTCTCAACTCTCAACTCACCGAAAGTATGTATTGAGTATATAGAACACAATCACGAAGCAAAATCGAAATGAACACGAAGACTTTACGTGCTTTGGTCGCCGGAAAATCAATCTACGTGCACGGTGGAGGGGAGGGTGATTCTGGGATTATGTGAAGCAAAATAACGATTACACAATGTTTTATGCAACTCACTCGTTACATATCAATCGCTAACACACGCGTTTATATACAAAATAAAAAATTCACAAAATTGAGTTCATCATTTACACCCTCGACCTGCAATAGTTTTACAAATCTACGCCGTGCGATCAATCGATGCAATTGCATGCGCATTTTGTAGATGAGATGGCAGAGACCTCAACCGAGCAAGAATCATGCATTTCGGTGAAAAATCGAGTGATATATATTACTCGCCCTAGACCGCTGCACCAGCGCCCAATCACCAGGCCAAACGACGTCGTTTCAACGTGCCGAAAATTCAAATTTCTTGGGAAATGACCGAAATGCCCCTAGGGTCGTTTTTGTAGAATTTCACACAGAGTTGAATTTTGTGAACATTTTCAACAAAAAAAATATACGGATGATTGATTTAGTGTGTTGAGTGTCATAACCAGGGTGTCTTTATATACTTAGTTAATTAGACTATCCATAAGCACATAATTAGACTAGACTAGTATATTATGTATCTACTTAAGAGTCCATAATCCATAATATTACTTACTCTAGGACTTTTACATAATTAAATTACTTTAATTAAATCAATAAATAATAAATAACCAATTGTTGTGATTTTAGTAGCTCATAATATAATATAAAGTAACAAGAAGAGAAGTAGGGAGGAGAATATTATTATTATATTGCAAGTATTCAAGTGTGTAATACAATAGAGTACACAGACACTTATTTATAGGTACATATGTATCATCATGCACATAAATATTATCATAAAGTGGAGCATCAATGGTGTGTCCATTTGCATGCCCACTACATGAGCACTCCAAGAGACATCCACAATATATTATATCATAACACTCCCCCTTGGATGTCCATTATTCATCTTTGTATTTCTTCCCCTGATTCAAACATTGCTTTTATATTTCGTTTCTAATTACTAAGTAAAAACCCGGAGGGAAAACCTTAGTAAACGAAAATTATTTAATACGCTAAATAAGTTGCCTCGTTAAAAACCTTCCAAGGTAAAACTCTTTGGGAAAAAACCAAGTGAAGGAAAAGAGGGCAACACGTATTTATTTGAAATCTTTTTAACGACGCATTCTAATATTTCTTTTCAACTTTTGAAATGTTGCAGTCGATAATGCTTTGGTAAATAAATCTACCAAATTATCCCTTTATCGAATTTGTTACACATCAATTTCACCTTTCTTATACAATTCATTTAATCTCTTTTCTCATTTGAGTTGAGATGCAATAATTCAGGACCAATGATCTCATCATCTTTATATCGAGCTCTAAAATTATCCTTTTTAGGATTAAGTGATCGGTCGATCATCGAAGTAATTAAGAGATGTGCTTTTTCCATGTTGAACTGCTTTAATGTCTAACTTCTGGGTATAAACCATTTGGTGAACTTAAATTCCATCTTGTAGATGTTCGATATGTAAACCAATGCAAAATTTTGATTTTTCAAAGTCTTTAATCTCAAATTCTTTCTTCAAATATTCAATGAATTCTTGAAGCTCTTCAGGAGTTCCAATCGTGCCTTATATATTTCTTACAATTTCATTTTTGTCATTTCTTTTTCGCACGAATACCCATATATATCCAACGGGATTTACACATTCTGATGTTTGGACTACCGGTCCGAATACTTTTCGTTTTATCAATGAATCTAATTTAGATTGGATTGTATCTTTCCATTTTGGCCAATCATTTTTACGCCGACATTCATCAACCGATTTTGGTTAATTATCCTCAATTTATTCCATAACTTCAAGTGCTACAAAAATTGCATCAACAACAATTTCTTTTCGATTCCAACCTTTTCCCGTAGTGACATAATTTATTGAAGTTTCTATAGTTTCATTTTCTTCAGAAACTTGTTTTTCTTCTTCTAGAGAAACCTCTTCAAGAGATAATATTTTCTCATTATTTTCTTCTAATTCGTCAATTTTATTTAATTCTTTTTTCTTTCGAGAATTTTTATTTTTGGAACCGATAGGTCTTCCACGCTTTAGGCGTGCTTTTGATTAATTAGCACTTCTTATTTGTCCTTCGGGGACATCAATTTTGACCAGAACAATTTCTCCAGGAATATGTGATTTAGTAACTCTTCGGGAGTCAGTAAATGCATTTGGCGATTGATTTGCATTTCTTTGCAAATACAAAATTCTTTGAACCTCAAGTTCATATGCTTTTATTCGTGGATCAAGAAAATGCAATTTTATTTTCCAATTGAGTTCTTTTTGTCGGTTGATCATTGTTGGAGTTGTGTACTTAATGTCTAGATTTAAGTAACGGTAACTCCCGATCATAGCATTTAATCTATTTAATTAATGAACAATTATTTGCATTTAATTATTTGATAATTAAATATATGCAAAATATAGTCCTGGATTTTATACGTTGTAGTTAGTATGGTGTGCGGGCCCACACAGAAGATCATACTATCAGTTACTCGTATTTAATCAAAAATTTGCTCACGACCTAGATGGACACGGACCAATCCATCGGTATAGTCGTTGTGTGAGAGAGAAAATAATTTGTCTTAATTATTTTATCACACTTGTACACTTGGTGTATTAGGCGGATCGCTTGAGATTTATCGATTATGATTGCCTTAGATAATCGATTCAAGTCTCAGAGTATTTTATTCTTAATCCCCGATACTATTGCGGGTGTGTATATTTAATATATGTGACTTTGATTTTCCAAAGGAATTAACCGATTTAATTATTGGGTTAATTACCGGTTGAGTTGGGTCACTATATTTTATATATGACATGCCGTGAATACTTGACGGGAAAGTGTATCCCGTAAGGGTTAATAATATCCCCGAGATGAGTTCATAAGGAATTATTGTGTAAACCTCGTGAGTGGATTCGTTTCGCACAATAATTAAGGTTGAATGGTACTAGTCTCGGATTCAAGAGATGAATAAATTAATTAGCAATAAATTAATTTTATTCATGGATATTTAAATCTTAAATACACGGAATAAATAATACTAACGGAGAAATATTATTTGATATAATATGGTTTAATATTGGGAGTGCAATTAATTTATATAGTGGAAAATAAATTAATTAATATTAATGGGATTAATAGATTTGGGCTTGGGCTCAATTTAATCATTAATATTGGAAGCCCAATATTCCACCTCCTTTAGATCCCCTACGTAGCCTATAAAAGCACTACATGGTCTTCACTTTCTCATAATTCATAAGACAAGATTATCATACTTGATATTCTAGAGCGTTGAAGAGGATCCATAAGCTTGGAAGATCGTCGCCCACCCGACGTTCAAGCTAGTGCAAGGAATACGTGGGAAGATCGTAAGGTCATCAATTGATTTCGTTTCTCCGCACAACGAATCAAAAGGTAAAATCATAAACTCCCTTGTGTGATTTTATGTGAATTAATTGTAGCATATACATGAACACACGATCCGGGAAAAACATCGAGACTGGGATACGGGGATCGTGCGATCCCCGTCGGGATCGAACAAGGGGCGGCCGAACCCTAGGGTTCGACCGCCGGTACCGCGCGACGAAAGGGGAGCCCCGGCTGAACGCCGGGGCATGCGATCGACTCCCGTCGATCGCTGGGATGTCGCGGGCTGGTGCCGCGGCAGATCCCAGCCGCCCCTTCGACGGCGGCGTGCGCACGGGGAGCCCCGGCTGAAGCCGGGGCGGGCGATCGAGCTGGGCTCGATCGCGAGGGCAGCCGGGGACTGGAGCCTCGGCTGGGCGCCCTCCTCCTCGTGTGGCGGTGGCGGTGAGTCGTCGGACTCACCGCCGGCGGGTGCTGGTCGGACAACCCCGCGGGGATGCACCCCGCATCCCCGGCGATCGCCATGCACGGCGATCGCGAACCCCGCGTGGGGTTCGGCTAGGGTTTCGCCCTCGTGGAGATTCTCTTGTCGGACTCCGGCGACGTGGTGTTCGTGATCGGTTTCCGGCGAGAGGATTTCGGTCGGGTTATTATTTTCCGCAAATTTTAGTGGCCCGGGATATCGATTTTCAACAATCATTTCCTCCCCCTAATGTCGGGAAAATTTATTTCATGTGTGTTTAACACCTTTTATTTTTTCAAGATATGGCCATGAGAACATTCAATTATTCGTCTTATCATTGTCGAGCTTGGATTTTCAAGTCGATCGATCATGCCAAATCATAAAATCTTTTGGAACAATAGACTTCTGGTCTATTAGGTGATATATTTCTATTAAATGTATTCGTATAATATAAGCCCAAAGATAGTGAATACGATTTTTCTAGTACACACTTCTTTCCGGATTGATTTTTGTAATCAATAAGCATTCTTTATTTTTCTCGTTTATAGTCCCAATATGATATCCATTTCTGCGGATATCTTAACAATTTTTTTTCGAGACTTGAAAGATTATGCATTTTCAATAACAATTTTATTTCCTCCAGGGAGAAATTTTCGGCTCTTCTGGAGACATCAATAAAATGACGATGACATGAATAACATACGTGTTGTGATTTTATTAGCTCAGAACAATAATAAAGTATAAGGTACACAAGAAGAGAATAGGTAGAAGGAGAATATTCTTATTATATTGCAAGTATTCAAGTGTGTATTACAATGGAGTACAAAGACACATATTTATAGGTCCACATACATGATCATGTATGATGTATAACTAATAGTATGAATAAATATGATCATCAATGGGTGCTTCAATGGTGTCTCCATTTGTATGTCCACTACTTGTGCACTCCAAGAGACATCCACAATATTATTTTATAACACTCCCCCTTGAATGTCCGTTATTCATCTTCGTATTTCTCCCCCTGATTCAAGCATCGCTTTTATATTTCGTTTCCAATTATTAAGTAAAAACCCGGAGGGAAAATCTTAGTAAACGAAAATTATTTAATACGCTCAATAAGTTGCCTCGTTAGAAATCTTACAAGGTAAAACCCTTTTCGGGAAAAAACCATGTGAAGGAAAAGAGTGCAACGCGTATTTATTTGAGATCCTTTAACCGACGCATTACGATTTTTCTCACTCATTTTTCAAATGTTGCCGTCGGTACAGCTTTGGTACATAGATTTGCCAAGTTATTACTTTATTGAATTTGTTACACATTGTTGGAAATCGATATCCCGGGGTATCAAAAATTGCGGAACCGATAACCCCGACCGAAATCCCATCGCTGCAAACCGATCACGAACGCCACGAAGAACCGGGCTCGACAAGAGTATCACCGCGGGATGAACCCGCGGCTAAACCCTAGCCGAACCCCATCCGCGGGGTTCGCGATCGCCGTGCATGGCGATCGCATGGGGCTGCATGGGGCAGCCCCCGGCGGTGAGTCCGGCGACTCACCGCCACCGCCGGGAGAGGCGGTCAGCCCCGCTGACCACCGCGGCGAAGCCGCGGCTTGCCCAGCGATCGAGCCTAGGTCGATCGCTCGCCCCGGCGTCCAGCCGGGGCCTCCCTTCGCGCACGCCGCCGTCGAGGGGCGGGGATCCGCCACGGCACCAGCCCGTGGCATCCCCAGCGATCAACTCCCGTCGATCGCTCGCCCCGGCGTCCAGCCGGGGCTCCCTTCGTCGCGCGGTACCGGCGGTCGAACCCTAGGGTTCGGCCGTCCCTTTCGATCCCGACGGGGATCGCGTAATCCCCGTATCTCGGTCTCGACGTTCTCCCGGATCGTGTGTTCATGTACGTATTACAATTAAATCACATAAATCACACGAAGGAGTTTATGATTGTACCTTTTGATTCGTTGTGCGGAGAAACGAAATCAATTGATGACCTTACGATCTTCCCACGTATTCCTTGCACTCCGTTCGAACGTCGGGTGGGCGACGATCTATCGAACTCCTATGGATCTCCTTCAACTCTCTAAAACTATCAAGTATTGATATTCTTGTCTTATGATTTATGAAGGCCATGTAGTGCTTTTATAGGCTACGTAGGGGATCTAAAGGAGGTGGAATATTGGGCTTCCAATATTGAAGATTAAATTGAGCCCAATGCTCAAGTCCATTAATCCTTATCAATATTAATTAATTTATTTTCCACTATATAAATTAATTGCACTCCCAATATTAAACCATATTATATCAAATAATATTTCTCCGGTAGTATTATTTATTCCGTGTATTTAAGATTTAAATATCCATGAATAAAATTAATTTATTGCTAATTAATTTATTCATCTCTTGAATCCGAGACAAGTACCATTCAACCTTAATTATTGTGCGGAACGAATCCACTCATGAGGTTTACACAATAATTCCTTATGAACTCATCTCGGGGATATTATCAACCCTTACGGGATACACTTTCCCGTCAAGTATTCACGGCATGTCATATATAAAATATAGTGACCCAACTTAACCGGTAATTAACCCAATAATTAAATCGGTTAATTCCTTTGGAAAATCAAAGTCACTTATATCAAATATACACACCCGCAATAGTATCGGGGATTAAGAATAAAATACTCTGAGACTTGAATCGATTATCGCCGGCAATCCTAATCGATAAATCTCAACGATCCGCTCAATACACCAAGTGTACAAGTGTGATAAAATAATTAAGATAAATTATTTTCTCTTTCACACAACGACTATACCGATGGATTGGTCCGTGTCCATCTAGGTCGTGAGCAACTGTTTGATTAAATATGAGTAACCGATAGTATGATCTTCTGTGTGTCCATACACACCATACTAACTACAACGTCTAAAATCCAGGACTATGATTTGCATATATTTAATTAACAATAATTAAACGCAAACAATTGCTCATTAATTTAATAGATTAGATGCTATGACCGGGAGTTTACCGTTACTTAAATCTAGACATTAAGTACATAACTCCAACAATCTCCCACTTGTACTAAGGTCTAGTCATTTCCTCCAAACTCCCGACTCCCATACTCATCACGTGCTTAAAGTGTACTTCCGAGAAGTACTATGTGAATGAGCACTCTAGGTTGTCGCTCTGAAGTTATCTTGGTGACTACTGCGTCGTCTCCCTCGACGATGACTCGTATCAGGTGGTACTTGCTCTATGTGTTATCATCACTTTTAGACTTATGACTTCTTCCAGTTTGCCATGCACCGCTATATAATAGCCTTTGGTAAACTAAGAGTCATATCCAAGTCTTTAGAGGTTATCCCGGAACCTAACCAAAACTTCCGCTGCCTCTGAGGCTGCTATTCGGTCATGATAGAGTCTGAGAAGCGTCCTGCTTATCACTCTTACATGGTTCCACCTCTTTAAAGTGAACACATAGCCTGATATCGACTTACACTGGTCCTTCTCTGATTTGAGATCTGAGAATTTGTAATCAAAGTAGACTTCGTCTTGCTTAGTAATCTAGTACTTCGCAAGTACTTATTACAGCATTCGAATGTCTCTTATCTAGATTACTTTGATATCCTCCCACTACGCAAACCGCATAGTTGATATCAGGTTCTTGTTTTTCAACATTGCATTTATCAAGCTTTTCGTACTCGAAGTGTAGGAAACTGCTTTGTCTGTATCTATCTCCTTTATGTGTTCGAAACACATGACCTTAGATAGATATATATATGTTCTGTCTCTGAAAGGCAACAACCTTTCTCAGAATCATGCATGTTTAAAACAAACCATAATCGTATAAGATATTCAGGAGAAGTACAATGTTCTTTTTCCTAGATCTAAAGATCTTAAGAACACATTCTAACTTCTACTCAATCTCATATCTCGATTTATTTAGACAACCATTATTTTATATCTGATGACACCTTTACATTGTTGCCAATGATAAAATGTTATCTACACAAAATTCCGAGAAACACCACCTTGTTTCCATTACGTCTCCAATACACCTTTCGTCTATGCCTTTTGATGAGTCCATTAGATGGACTATCTCATCAATTCGCAAGTTCCACGATTCATAGCTTTGTCTCAATCCATACATGGATTTACTAAGCTTGTACTCTAAATGATCTAGCCTCTTAACAATAAACATTATTGTTCTCCAAGAAGGCACATTTAGATCTAGTACTGCCCATATGCAGAGCTAGGGATCGATTTCATCTTTACTAAATCCAGAGTCCGAACTCCTCTAGTCTTATGAACATCTCCGGTTGTCCAACAACCTCCCACTGCAAAGGCGTTCCAGTGTATAAACAGTAATGACAGTAGGTGCAGTGTGTGGTGTACTTCTACTCGGTTTGGCTGGTTCTTAGTCTTTTGTCCTTTCCCTCATTCTAAGGTATTATGTCAGTTCGGGCTTTGTGGTTCGTCTAATAGTCTTCCTTCTAAGAACCGGGTGATAAACGTCCTTCTGGTTCATAGTACTATAGAACACACAGATCTTTGTTCATCTAGGATATCCTACAACCACATATAATGTGTCTGTTGTCTCTAGGAGTATCCATAGAACATAGGTAGTTCCGAACAACTTGTTCTTTTACTATTAGATTTCCATTTCTTCTTGCTGACACACCATCTCTACACGTAAGTGTATGGTGTAGTCATTTTGGGATTGAATACCAATCCCTGATTATGCTATGTGTTATTCAGATAGGTGATGGCCTCCGCGACCAAGTCGCAGGCACCAAATGGATATACTTTGAAGGTTCTCCATAATAGCTTTGTGTCCATTGACTAATCAAAACACTTTTGCTTTTATGGCACATCAAGTACTCTAATCCATTTCCGAAGTATTCTAAGAATTACTCGCACCTTTCTAATTACACATATCTCTGCATGCATCAGTTTTTAATCATTCTCCATACTTGTCCGAATTCTACCCTTTATCCATAAAGGCATGCTTAGTTGTATCATCTTCCAAATTCAATTCTTAGGTCGGAAGGTCCATTCCTTCAACTTTAATTGATCAAATCAATTTCGACCTTTTGAATCTTATTTGAATAAATACTACTAAGTATAAGAATTCACAAGTATAATGATTTATCTAAGAAATATATCTAACAAGTAAAACAAGTTATAGAACGGTTCGTTGCATCGTGGTAGACTCAGGATTCTTCATTCATATCATTGCTATCTAATGTACCAGAATAGATAATGTCATTATTTCTTATCAAAATCATCAAATGATTAAAGAAATAAATATCCATTCATAATTAATAGAAATCCAGAACAAAACGTTCTTTCTAAAATAGAGGGTACATAATGCAATAATCTGGAAATGAAATCCTATTTAACTACTAAAGCAGATAAATGTCTTCCACCGCAACAGCTGCCTCCTCAACAGCTTTGCCCATGTAGACTCGAACTCTTCTTCTCTAAGTCGCCGGGTTTTCTGGAACCCCTGCATTCAAGATGCACATACCGTCAGTGGTTCCATATCTACACACCAGTTTTCTGGTAGATAATACCGCTGACTATGTTTTTACGACTAAAGAAAAATTCGTACCTTTGAGAGGACATTCAGACTTCCAGTGTCCAGACTTATTGCATCGGAAGCACTTGCCCCTTGGCTTTGCAGCCCCCACTCGTGGTCCATTCCTCTTGGCTGCACTGGGTTTTCTGGCTTGCTTCCTCCTCTTGCCCCTACCTCCAACAGGCTTCAAGCCTTTGGACTTGGTAGCTACAAGCGCTTGAGACTTGCCCTTCTTGTAGATCCCCTCTGCCGCCTTTAGTTCAGTCAGGGGTTGCGCAAGAGAATAAGATAGTTTACCCATATTATAGCTCATGCGAAACTGCTCAAAACTAGGGGTCAGAGACTGGAGTATGATGTCGACTTGCGTCTCAGCATCAATTTGAGCTCCTAGGATCTCAAGCTCATTCAACAGACTCATCATCTTAAGAACGTGCTCCCCTACGGGCGTTCCTTCAGACTGAGTAGTTGTCATGAGGACTCTCATGGATTCTTGCCTTGCCGCACGATCTTGCTCCCCAAACATCTCCTTGAGGTTAAACAACATATCATAGGCAGTGTCCATCGACTCATGTTGGGTTTGGAGTACATTTGACATGGAAGCCAAAATATAACATCTAGCCATTTCATCAGCCTTTTTCCACTTCCGATATGCCTGTTTTTCCTCATCAGTTGAGGCAGCCGTGGGCTCAGCGGGGCATACTTCATGGAGTACAAACTTGTACTCTTCAGAAGTCAGGACAATGTCTAAATTTCTCCTCCAATCGATATAATTGGGGCCAGTGAGTTTATGTTCCTTGAGTATCACAGAAAGTGGATTCATAGCTATTCTCTAAACCTATAAGCACATTTAAACAAACAATCAATTTAATATCCGATATTATCTCCCTCAAATAATATCATTAAATTACTAATTACATCTAAAATCCCATCAGGTAAGGCAAGCCACGTGGTGTGGACGTTTACCCACCCAAATGATTTAGCAATTAGATTTTCTTTGGTCATACATCACTTATAGCGTAACCTCGTGGGGAGGAATACTATAATGCGTATCTAAGTGTAAACCATTACTCAGCACCAAAGTAAATTGTTTGGAATTGCTACATTACCGCAAGCCACGTGGTGTGGACGTTTACGATAACTTCACAACTCTTCACAATTCCTTACAACTGTCTACATCAATTAATCCAAAATCCGTTAGTATAGTAAGCCACGTGGTGTGGACGTTTACTACACCAAGAGACTTTTATAATTGACTCCCAATTACAAGATCCATTCGATTTTCGTGTATCAAGACGCGGAGAATCATAAGTGAAACTCGAAGTTTCTAACCAGTGATTCACCATGCGAACAACCCTATCTCTCATTAGATGAGGGAGCCGAGCAGACAATCGATCCATCTTTAAAAGAGTGGTACGAATGTCTCTAATTTGTGTCATCCACATGACCAAGTGGCTTTGGCTCCATTCCACTCCCCGGGGTGAGAATGAGTCGACTTGAAGTCAGTTTCAGAAAGACAAATTAGGCATTGTTTGATAAACTTAATCAATGTTTCTTGTAAAAGGAATTACAAGAATTCTCCTCCAATGACACATCTATACGAACTTCAAAAGTCCATAAGAGTCACCAAGAGAACAGTAATGGAGACCATGGGAATGTTTCCATCCCCTCTCCCACTTAGCTTTTTATAACAAAGGGATACGCTATCTAGTGCATAAAGTAAACACATATAGCATGCATACAAGTAATAAAGCACATAGTATCACATAGTCAAAATAATGCTAGAAAAATTATTTTCCGACTATCATGGCTTTATTCCATCTCCGTATGCGTCTTCTAGTCTTCAGTCTTCGTTCTTGAATGCTCCATGTGACGAGAATATTAATCCCAATATTTAAATCTATTTATTTTTTAATAAATCCAAAAGATACTTAATTCGAAAATTAAGTCAATCGAATAAATCAAAAATAAAATTAAATATTATTAATATTTATATTTATTTATTTTCCTATCTAATTCTATTAAATCTCTAGAATAATCTATCTAAGTCAAACTTGGAATATTCTAGAAGACTTCTATAATAGAATAAGGAAATAAAATAAATTAGGACTCTTCTACTTTCCAAGATTAATTAATTTCCATGTCCATGAAAATTCCCATAAAATAGGAATAATCAAATGGTAAATAAATTAATTCCTTATTAATTAAATTCCTTTCCAACTCTATTAAATCTCTAGAATCCTATTCCAAGTAGGACTCAGAATATTCTAGGAGACTTCCATAATAGAATAAGGAATAAAATTAATATTAATTAATTCTTTTCCTATTTCCATGAGAGTTCCCAAAAATAGGAATACTCAAAATAGGAAAACCGAATCAATTAGGAAAGTGAATTTAGGTAGGAGTAGCATGAGATCGGGAGACCCCACACCACCCCCACCTTCGACCGGTCGGCCCCCGGGGAGGAGCACCGCTGCCCAGCCACGCCTGCTAGCCACCAAACCGGCGGCAGCCCGCGGCTAGGGCGATCGCGCCCCCGCCCCTCGCCTTCGATCGATCTCGGGATCGTTCATGGGGATGATCGATCCCCGGTTTTTCGTCCTCCCTCTCATCTTCTCCTTCGTCACATGAGTTCTCCGGCGGTCGTCTCGGCATCGATCCAACGTAAATAAATTACAAGAAATAAATTTACAATTCCGGTATCGATTCTATACATGAAATCGACCCTATACACTTTCCGGAAAACATAGAACAATAATAATAAATCTAAATTCGGTCAACCCCCGAATTTTTACTATTACAAGCATTCATCCACACAAAACGAATCTCGACATGTCCGAGAGTTTAATACGAATAATCATGGTAAAATAATTAACAATTAATTAAACAATTAATCAACAATTAAATTAACCATGATAGTCGGAATCCCTGCAAGGTAGAACGATAATTGAACACATACATGAACACGAAACCAAACGCTCTGATACCATTTGTTGGAAATCGATATCCCGGGGTATCAAAAATTGCGGAACCGATAACCCCGACCAAAATCCCATCGCCGGAAACCGATCACGAACGCCACGAAGAACCGGGCTCGACAAGAGTATCACCGCGGGATGAACCCGCGGCTAAACCCTAGCCGAACCCCATCTGCGGGGTTCGCGATCGCCGTGCATGGCGATCGCATGGGGCTGCATGGGGCAGCCCCCGGCGGTGAGTCCGGCGACTCACCGCCACCGCCGGGAGGGGCGGTCAGCCCCGCTGACCACCGCGGCGAAGCCGCGGCTTGCCCAGCGATCGAGCCTAGCTCGATCGCTCGCCCCGGCGTCCAGCCGGGGCCTCCCTTCGCGCACGCCGCCGTCGAGGGGCGGGGATCCGCCACGGCACCAGCCCGTGGCATCCCCAGCGATCGACTCCCGTCGATCGCTCGCCCCGGCGTCCAGCCGGGGCTCCCTTCGTCGCGCGGTACCGGCGGTCGAACCCTAGGGTTCGGCCGTCCCTTTCGATCCCGACGGGGATCGCGTAATCCCCGTATCTCGGTCTCGACGTTCTCTCGGATCGTGTGTTCATGTACGTATTACAATTAAACCACATAAATCACACGAAGGAGTTTATGATTGTACCTTTTGATTCGTTGTGCGGAGAAACGAAATCAATTGATGACCTTACGATTTTCCCACGTATTCCTTGCACTCCGTTCGAACGTCGGGTGGGCGACGATCTATCGAACTCCTATGGATCTCCTTCAACTCTCTAGAACTATCAAGTATTGATATTCTTGTCTTATGATTTATGAAGGCCATGTAGTGCTTTTATAGGCTACGTAGGGGATCTAAAGGAGGTGGAAAATTGGGCTTCCAATATTGAAGATTAAATTGAGCCCAATGCTCAAGTCCATTAATCCTTATCAATATTAATTAATTTATTTTCCACTATATAAATTAATTGCACTCCCAATATTAAACCATATTATATCAAATAATATTTCTCCGGTAGTATTATTTATTCCGTGTATTTAAGATTTAAATATCCATGAATAAAATTAATTTATTGCTAATTAATTTATTCATCTCTTGAATCCGAGACAAGTACCATTCAACCTTAATTATTGTGCGGAACGAATCCACTCATGAGGTTTACACAATAATTCCTTATGAACTCATCTCGGGGATATTATCAACCCTTCCGGGATACACTTTCCCGTCAAGTATTCACGGCATGTCATATATAAAATATAGTGACCCAACTTAACCGGTAATTAACCCAATAATTAAATCGGTTAATTCCTTTGGAAAATCAAAGTCACTTATATTAAATATACACACCCACAATAGTATCGGGGATTAAGAATAAAATACTCTGAGACTTGAATCGATTATCGCCGGCAATCTTAATCGATAAATCTCAACAATCCGCTCAATACACCAAGTGTACAAGTGTGATAAAATAATTAAGATAAATTATTTTCTCTTTCACACAACGACTATACCGATGGATTGGTCCGTGTCCATCTAGGTCGTGAGCAACTGTTTGATTAAATACGAGTAACCGATAGTATGATCTTCTGTGTGTCCATACACACCATACTAACTATAACGTATAAAATCCAGGACTATGATTTGCATATATTTAATTAACAATAATTAAACGCAAATAATTGTTCATTAATTTAATAGATTAAATGCTATGACCGGGAGTTTACCGTTACTTAAATCTAGACATTAAGTACATAACTCCAACACACATCACATTCACCTTTCTTGCAATTCATTTAATCTCTTTTCTCATTTGAGTTGAGATACAGTACTTCAGGACCATTAATGATCTCATCATCTTTATCTCGAGCTCTAAAATTATCCTTTTTAGGATTAAGTGATCGGCCGATCATTAGAGTAATTAAGAAATGTGCTTTTTCCATGTTGAACTGCTTTAATGTATACCTTCTGGGTATAAACCGGCTGGTGAACTTAAATTCCATCTTCTAGATGTTCGAAGTGTAAACCAATGCAGAATTTTGTTTTTCCAAAGTCTTTAATCTCAAATTATTTCTTCAATTATTCAATGAATTCTTGAAGCTCTTCAGGAGTTCCAATCGTGCCTTATTTCTTACAATTTCATTTTTCTCATTTATTTTTCGCACGAATACCCATATATATCCAACGGGATTTACACCTTCTGGTGTTTGGACAACCGGTCCGAATACTATTCGTTTTATCAACGAATCTAATTTTGATTGGATTGCATCTTTCCATTTTGGCCAATCATTTCCACGCCGACATTCATCAACCGATTTGGTTCATTATCCTCAATTTCTTCTATAACTTCAAGTGCTACATTGTTTGCAAAAATTGCATCAACAACAATTTCTTTTCGATTCCAACCTTTTCCCGTAGTGACATAATTTATTGAAGTTTCTATAGTTTCATTTTCTTTAGAAACTTGTTCTTTTTCTTCTTCTGGAGAAACCTCTTCAAGAGATAATATTTTTTTATTATTTTCTTTTAATTCGTCACTTTTATTTAATCCTTTTTTCTTTCGAGGATTTCTATCGTTGGAACCGATATGTCTTCCATGCTTCAGGCATGCTTTTGATTCATTAGCACTTGTTATTTATCCTTCGGGGACATCAATTTTAACCGGAACATTTTCTGCAGGAATATGTGATTTAGTAACTCTTCGGGGGTCAGTAAATACATCCGGTAATTGATTTGCAATTTTTGCAAATGTAGAATTCTTTGAACTTCAAGTTCACATTCTTTTGTTCTTGGATTAAGGAAATCCAATTTTATTATCCAATTGAGTTCTTTTGTCGGTTGATCATATCCTCCCCCTAATGTCGGGAAAATTGATTTCATTTGTGCTCAACACCTTTTATTTTTCAAGATATGGCCATGAGAATTTTCAATAATTCGTCTCATCATTGTCGAGCTTGGATTTCCAAGTCGATTGATCATGACAAATCATAAAATCTTTTGGATCAATAGACTTCTGGTCTATTAGGTGATATACCTCTATTGAATTTATTTTTGTATAGTATAAGCATATATATAGTGAATACAACTTTTCTAAAACACACTTCTTTTATTATTCTCGTTTATAGTCTCAATATGATATCCATTTCTGCGGATATCTTAACAAATTTTTTTCGAGACTTGAAAGATTATGCATTTTCAATAACAATTTTATTTCCTTCAGGGAGAAATTTTTGGCTCTTCTGGAGAAATCAATAAAATTTGCAGTACCACTTATCGTATTAACGTATTCACTTATTTCTCCCTCTTCAAGACAAGAGAAATATTTTTTATTTTTTTCAATATTGTGTGCGTTGCAGCACTATCAATTAGGCAAATATCACCATAATTATTTGATTCCAAAGATTTGACATCCATAATTTCTTGTTAGAAATTATTATTGAAACAAGATGCAAACATTGATTTTTCTTTCATAATACACGTCATCGTCATTGACATTATCGAGTATTCAGGGAGAAAGAGGATTCTTATTATATTGCAAGTATTCAAGTGTGTGTTACAATAGAGTAAAAAGACACATATTTATAGATACATATGCATCACCATGCACATAAATATGATCATCAATGTGTGCTTCAATGGTGTGTCCATTTGCATGCCCACTACATGAGCACTCCAAGAGAAATCCACATATTATTTTATAACACTCCCCCTTGAATGTCTTTTATACATCTTCGTATTTCTCCCCCTGATTCAAGCATAGATTTTATATTTCATTTTCAATTACTAAGTAAAAACCCGTACGAAAACCTTAGTAAACGAAAACTAATTTAATACGCTTACTAAGTTGCCTCGTTAAAAACCTTCCAAGGTAAAACCTTTTAGGAAAAAACCAAGCGAAGGAAAAGAGTGCAACGCGTATTTATTTGAGATCTTTTAACCGACGCATTCTAATGTTTCTCACACATTTTTCAAATGCCGCGTCGTTATTGCTCTGCCAAATTCAAACTTTATCGAATTTGTTACACATCAATTTCACTTTTCTTATACAATTCATTTAATCTCTTTTCTCATTTAAGTTGAGATAAGGTACTTCAGGACCAATGATCTTATCATCTTTATCTCGAGCTCTAAAATTATCCTTTTTAGGATTAAGTGATCGGTCGATCATCAGAGTAATTAAGAGATGTGCTTTTTCCATTTTGAACTGCTTTAATGTATACCTTCTGGGTATAAACCGTTTGGTGAACTTAAATTCCATCTTCTAGATGTTCGATTTGTAAACCAATGCAGAATTTTGTTTTTCTAAAGTCTTTAATCTCAAATTCTTTCTTCAAATATTCAATGAATTCTTGAAGCTCTTCAGGAGTTCCAATCGTGCCTCTTACAATTTCATTTTTCTCATTTCTTTTTCGCACGAATACCCATATATATCCAATGGGATTTACATATTCTGGTGTTTGGACTACCGATCCGAATACTTTTCGTTTTATCAACGAATCTAATTTAGATTTGATTGCATCTTTCCATTTTGGTCAATCATTTCTACGCCGACATTCATCAACCGATTTTGGTTGTGCCGATAACGTGTTGTGATTTTAGTAGCTCAGAACATAATATAAAGTAACAAGAAAAGAAGTAGGGAGGAGAGTATTATTATTATATTGCATGAATTCAAGTGTGTAATACAATAGAGTACAGACACCTATTTATAGGTACATATGTATTTTCATGCACATAAATATTATCATAAAGTGGTGCATCAATGGTGTGTCCATTTGCATGCCCACTCCATGAGCACTCCAAGAGACATCCACAATATATTATTTCATAACTAACACCAATATAATTATATAATATTTATTACCCATAAATAGATTTATTAGGAAATTAATATAATTTCCCAACACTTTCTGTAAGAAAGTAAATATAAATCGATAATTACATGTTTTTTAAGCGACATGAATTTTTAGGGACGTGCTAAATGGGCAGATTCTGTCCATGGCCAGAATTCTTTTATAAATTGTTTAAAAATTATTAAAATATTTTTATTATTATTTTGTCATATATTATAATTAAGTACACTATATTAAATATATATTTTACAAAAAAAATAAAAAATAAAAATGTTTAGATAAAGATAATGAATATTTTTATATTTATACTAAAATAATCAATTGATTAGAAAAAAATTATTATAATATATAAAAATAAAAGATAAAAAAATTATTTTAATAGATTCATTAAGCTAATTATATTTATAATTATATAAAAATAAAAAATAAAAAATTTAATAAATTTGTGCAGTTCTGCCCATGGGCATAATCTGTCCACAAGGAATTACCGAAATTTTTATTATTGAAAGATATATTAGCACTCGTCCATCCGCCAATCTCGCCTAACTCGTGTGACCTTTTCCTCATTCACGTCGACAACTCGTCTTCTACGTGTGTCGTGTCGTCGTTTGAATATTCCAATTCTCCGTGAACCCCACTAAACGTGTGCGTGCTAAGTTTCCTTTGATTTTTGAACCAACAATCTTTTGTTATTACGAGTAACTTATAGCCCAACACAACTATTGAATAAACGTTTTTTTTTTTTTTAATATTATACATCACCAATTTCATTCTCAATTCACAAATCCATGGGAAATTTCATCTCGTGCAATTTCGCAGCTCCAAAACTCAGGAGTCCCAAAGCAGCTAGGGTTATTCTCCCCGGCGGCCAAATCCAACAGTTCCGCCACCCGGCCAAGGCGGCGGACCTCATGCTCGACAATCCCAATTATTTCCTCGTCAACTCCGCTTCCTTCAACATCGGCCGCCGATTCTCGGCGCTCTCGGCGGACGACGACTTGGTGTTCGGAAGCCTCTACCTTATGCTTCCGATGAGGAGGCTCAATTCGATCGTCACCGCCGCCGACGTCGCCGTGTTCCTCGTGGCGGCTAACGCCGCGCCGAAGCGGTTACCTGGAAACGGTAGCTCCGTGAGGGTGTCTCCCGTTGCGGCGGCGGCGATCGGGGATTCGAGCGATAGGGGACGAATGAGATTGGGATTTGAGGAAGAGGCGGCGGTGCCGGAGTTTAAGCACCGGCTAGCGGCGTGCAGGTCGAAGAGGCCGGATTTGGATACGATTGCAGAAGAAGAGATGAATAGTTTCTTCTTGTTTAATTTGCGATAATTACGAAAATCGCCCCTGATGTTTTACTAAAATGTTGTGGCGTACCTTTTGTAATTAGATTAAAATTTTGGGGAAGTTTTGTAGTTAAATTTAAAATGTTTTAGCTGTAGGAATAGGATACGTGAAACCATCAATTTGTTGTGAAATTATCAGTAAATTCAACATATGCTCTGTTTTTTTTTTAACTTCATTTTAAATTATGCTCTATATGTTGTGATTTTTTGTGTGAAGAAACTAGTCTTTGTCAATGATCAATAGAAACAAATTGATGAAATAGACAAAGACTAGTTTCTTAAGATCAATCGAGATAGTATGACTAACGCTACTGAACAAGACAACGAAGATGAGGCCTTTAGAGAACATCGCAAGTGTTGACAAAACATTCAGGAAAACAGAAAAGTACTAGTGTAATGACTATCACGAAACTCTAAATAGGAGTTGTATATTTTGTTGATGTTAGAAATTAAAACTGTGATCCGTGGTTTTGTCGGTGAATGTGTAGGAAAAAAATTCGTTATGATCACCGACCCCGGTATGGATTTGACATTTTCCGCAACAAGTTTTTGACTTTTTGAAGATTTTGCTTGCCTTTTTGTGTTTTTTTTCCCTTTTTCCACGTAATTAAAGTAAAGTGTAAGAAACAACACACTTTTTTTTTAATTTCAATTTTTTATTTGGCTTTTCATGTTCTTACATAAATAATACTATTATATCTAACATGCAAATAACATTAGCACAACCCTTCTTAAATATTTCCGATTTCTAATCTTCTATATATATACACAATTACCGATAGATGGCTCGACTTGGAAATGTATAAAGAGTTAAAACAAATGTCCATGAGAAATAAAGGCAACAAGGACAATGCAAAGAAACCAAATAAGAAAAACTAGTCCAATTGTACTTCCAACTATTCGCGCAAGCTCCATCGACAAGTTATGTTGTTTTTATTTTGTACGACGAGATAACTAGGTCTGTAATTCCATCACTTTGTCAGCATGTGACATGAATCCAGCCTTTCTTTGTCCCTCACTTGTGATCAATTCTGTATCTCAAGACTCTCATGCTTGCATCCACCGACTTTGAAGATATCCCTCCATTAATTATTACTCTCTTCTTCTCATAATATATGCACTATTGCACTTTTCCTTTTGGGGTGTCTCATTATATTTGATACACCCAAAAAAAGAAATAAACATTCCTACTTTTTCATTTGAAAATACAATTTTACTCCTACTTTATCTTCTTACTTTATAAATTTCACTGACAACTATTTTATTTTTCAACTTAAAAATACATTTGTACTCTTTACTTTTTGGTTAAAAAGTCAAAAAATAAAAATTTTCTTAATCTCTGTGCCAAAAAAGTCTTATCATGTATTGTAAAAAAGAAAGAGTACAAAAACTTAAATATACGCACGAACTTACAAACAATAATTAAAAATATATATTTATACTTAAAATTTATGTATTTTTTTTAGTAAATCAAATTAATTTTTACAAATTTCAATTTTGGTGCGTGAAACAATTATTTGTTTATCTTCTTATTTACTTTTAATTTTTCAATATTTTATTCAAACTCAAAATAGTATTTGCTGAAATCTGCTCGAACCCGTTTAAAAATTTGAGCCGAAAAAAGGTCGCAAATGAGATAGAATTTGGACTAAAAAAGGAGCAGTGTGCCACACTCATTTTGTGAAGAAACGGAGTGCGACGCGCTCCAGATGTTCGATGTTATCCGGTGTGCCGAGTTTTTAGGGTGTTCATCGACTCAGGAATTCTTTTTAATGATTATTTGGTTTGCAAATCATATTATTGGTGTTTTGGGTCGTTTTTGTCGGGTATATTATATTATTATTTGAGCTGGGTATGGTTTAGAGACGACGCAAATACACGTATATTTATATGTAGAAAAGGAGTTGAAATGAAATCACACCGAGACTAGGCTTGAATGCCCGAGATGATATCTCTAGTTATTTAAAGGTATTTTTATGGTCTTCCTCCCTCTCTTTTCATTTTCTCGGATCCACCTATTTATAGGAGAATGAAGTAGAATCCACATGTCCATTATCGACGCGTGGTTTCACATGCATAAAGTAAAGACGTCTTTCATTTGTGCACTTCCACCCGGTGCAGGTCGTATCCGTGTGACGCCCGGGATATAGTCCTGAGACCCGGAGCTTGGGGCTCGCGTATAGTCGTCCCTCATCTTTAGTGACTCTTCTCTCTCCGTGTTGCATGTCTCTCATGTGGTGGTCTCCTGTGCTCGGGGCCCGGAGGCGGTCCCGGGCCTCGGGGCCCATCATCTTCATCCTCGTGCATGCCGGGTTGCTAGCGCCCGTGCTCCGTGCTCGAGCGCGGTCCCGGGTCCGTTGAGACCGTCCCTTTGCATGCGGGTCTTCGGTGCTCGGGCGTGGCACCCCGACGCGGTCCCAGTCTCTAAGCTCCTTCGTTCCGTATATATGGTCGTCGTCGCCCGTGCCGGGTGCCGGGTGCGGTCGTGGGGCTCGGAGCCCCGTCGTCCCGCATGTATGTTCGTCGTCTCCCGTGCTTGGTGCTCGAGGGCTCGAAGCCCGTCGTCCTGCATGTGTGGTCTTCATCGTCCGTGTTTGATGCCCGTGGTGAGGTCCGGGGTACGGTCCCGGGATATTGTCCTGGGTCCCGTTATTAATTCTATGTGTGGTAGAAGTCTTCTACGAATATTCTCTTCCGGCATGGCTTGTACATGTGCTCCGTGAAGGATGAATGTTTCGCCTCGACCCGAATTCTCGTAGAAGTGAGCTGGTAGGTGGGCCCATGACACATGTCTGTGGGAGATTTTTGTGGCTCAACATTGGCCCCCAGAGAAGTCCGTGGAGGAACTCCGCTGATTTCTCTGTAGGTTGAGTTGGCTCTAGTCTTTGGTTCGTGGATTTGTCGCTTGTTTTCTTTAATGGAATGGTAGGGCGCGACTAAGTGTCTCCTTTTATTGAAGATCGTGGCAGCAGCTCGGGCGTGCGTGTGTCGCGACTGGTCGTCGTCGGCTCGCCATGGCTCACACAAACAACAGCTTGTTTACTCCGGCCAGGTACAACTCCTCAGCGAGCTGCGACTCATCCACACGACTGAGGTATCGACGGCGTGGCAGCGGTGGCGACAAGGGCTGGGGTGCGCGGCTGGTACGAGCAGCATCGGCTCATCGCGGTGGCTGAACGTTCATGGTTTGATCAAGTTCGGTCGAGCTTCGTCTCGTCTCGTTCCTCGTTTGTCGTATACCTGGCTACAATATATATACTGTATATATATTCATGGGTGAAATCTAGAGATTACAATAATTTATTCGTGATATTTTGCTTCTATACCGACTCCCGACTCCCGGCTCCCGGGTGCAATTCTCATGGACACATTTTGTATTTTTTTTTTCTTTTTTCCGAGCCTCGAGTAAAACTCCTTACCAGAAATATCATTTTTTTTTTCTCCGGGTCCCGGGTGTAGTATACACATATATTATAATTAATTGTTAGGACATGATGCTCCAACACGCACACATATAATAAAATAGTATATATATTACATACATAAAGATATAAATATATGATTATATATATATTTGTTAAACAAAATTGTAGTAGTAGATGTAATAGTTAGTACCCGGGTCGCGGGTACCATTCTTTCAAATATATTTTATCTTTCCACTTTGGCACTTTAACGGGTGAAGTATATATATATATATATATATATATACACGTAAACACCAAATTTGTATTTTGTTTCAAATGTCGTAGCGGGTAGGCTACCCCGGGCCTCGAGTATTTATTTTTCTTTTGCCGGCTTCGGGTTCCGGCCCCTTACTCCGGGTAAGATTTTTTGTTTTTTTAGCCGGTTACATTACGTATACAAATATATGTAATTTATATATATACATGTATATATATTATAAATATATATATGTAAATACTGTTGTTACCGGTATGCGTGGTCCGAGACCCGGGTTTGCCGAGCTCTGAGTACGTTTCCACATACAGAGTCGCATGTCATCATCTTTTGTCTCGAGGTGCTTACGTTGACCCGAGGTGAATACCATTGGTGTGGCCTGCTTGTTTAGGTTGCACGCCGGCTAAACGAAGTGGGTTTAAGATCAGCGAGACCGGGCGCGGGCCCCGACAGGGCCGCGACCACCTTCAGGTTGTGCAACGCGATTCATAAATCCGAGAGACCGGGCTCGGGCCCCCGTCGGGAGTCGCGGAAGCCTACATGTCATGCAGCGTGATCCATAAATCCTCGAAACCGGGCTCGGGCCCCCGTCGGGGACCACGAAAACCTACAAGTCATGCAACTTGATCTATAAATATGCGAGACCGGGCTCAGGCCCCCGTCAGGGACCACGGAAACCTACAGTTCATGCAACTTGATATATAAATATGTGAGACAGGGCTCGGGCCTCCGTTGGGGGCCGCAGAAACCTACAAGTCGTGCCCTGCAAAAAATACTTTTAATCCAAGAGTATAAGGATAGCAAAATATTGATTAGTTATTAATCGATCTCCCTCAACCGTGCTATGTGCAACGGTAAGGGGTAGAAAATTTAATATTGTGGTCACGGGATGCTCGATGCTAACTGTCCCAGTACCCGGGATGGGTTATTATGTCTCGTAGCTTTCCTTCTTGGCATGCAAGGAAGATTCAACATCTCTCATTAGGCGTTGATAACGACATTGAGCTCCGGCTTTAAGTTCGTAATCTTCGTAGCTCTGGGGACAATTCAGCATAAGGTGCTTGAACAGTTCAGAGTCTCTTCTAAGGCCGGACATCGCGATGTGCACTTTTAATGAGTCGTTGACCTCTTCACCTTCGAGCAGAATATCCCCTACTCGGTCTACGTAGGCCTCGTCTGATTCTCCGATCTTTTGTTGGATGCCGATCAACCTCTAGCTCTGCTTTAGCTGGTTGATCTTAGACGCAAAGTGTGCAAGGAAACGGTGTACAAGTTCATCAAAATTATGTATGGAATTTGACGATAAACACGTGTACCACTTAAAGGCTGTGTCCCCCAATGTGAGCGGGAAAAGGCGGCAACGCGTGGCGTCGCTGGCTCCTCTAGCGGACATGTGCGTTCGGAACCGACTCAGGTGAGTCCCCGGGTCCGTCTTCCCATCGTATAGAGGAGATTGGAGTGGGTGGATCTCATCCTGCAAAGATGCATCTACTATCTCCCGAGCCAAATGATCTTTATGGAAATTTGTTTGTATGGGGTGGACCTGGGTCTCGGCTAGCCTTCTCTCCATCCCTGTAAGTTTATTGTATAAGTTTGAGAGACTGTGATCGTGCCCCGGGGTTGGTAGGTCTGAGAGACGGGGCTCGAGCCCCGGGACCATTAAGTTTGAGAGACCGGGACCGGGCCCCGGGGAATGTGGGTTTGCCTCCGAGGTCCGCCGTTGCGCACTCGGTCGTGCTTGCATGTAGTATGAGTCCGCGGGACCGAGACCAGGCTCCGGGACAAGTGGGTCTGCGTCCGAGGTCCGGTGTTGCGCCCTCGGTTGTGCTTGTATGTAGTAAGCATCCGCGGGACCGGGATCGGGCTCCAGGATAAGTGGGTCGGCATCCGGGGTCCGGTGTTGCGCCTTTAATCGCGCTGACCCGCTACCTGCATTATTAAGCGGTGTAGTTAACACGTACCTGCGACATTGAAGTTCAGTCACGTCATCGGTCTTCTTCGGAGTACCCAGTATACCAAAGGTACCCGGGTCCGAAGTCAACGGGGGTGGTGGACCTCACCTTGTACGCGCTAAGCGTTGTCGACGATTGGGCCGTGGCCGACGAATAACTCGCGCAACCAAGGCCTCGTCCCTTGGATTCTCGGTTGTAAGGTACCCCGTTCGGCCTTCTTCTCGAACATCTTCCTTCATCTTCGGTGGATCTTGCTCTAGATCTGAGACCGGGACGACGTCTTCATCTTCTACGACCAACATCTTTCCCCGTTCAAGCTTCCGTCTCTCGGGAAACGCTTAGGGTTCTGACGTCGTGGCTCGTCCTTCTTCATAGCTCCACATCTCGTAGCCGGATCTCGGATGGTTAGATTTCTCAGCTCCCTACTCTTGGGGGAGTTAAAACTAGATACGAAAACGTGTTTCCAAGACGGGACGCGTGGGCAAAGGCCCACCCGGGGCTGACCATGCGGAGAGAGGCGCGGGGCCCAAGCATAGCTCGCGGCTCGGATCATGCGGCACGCGGGCTAGAACCTCCCCCAAACATGCCAGGCGGGGAAGCGACGATGGGGACGCGCCGCGTCTCGGGGCACGGGTCACGGGTCCCGTGGGCAAATCGCGCAAGGAAGGGACTCAGGGTACAGCCGCGTTACGGGTCACGGATCGGGCAAGACGAGCCTCGGAAGGATGTAATGCGAGATATACGCACGTCCCGGGGCTCGGATCACGATGACGTCTCGCAAGCCATGCAGGGGTACTGACCCCGGGTCACACCCTTGATCCACCTCCACAAGTCTGTCTTCCGTACGGAGAGACGACGAAGATCCAGCCAGCGGCCCGGGTCGCGCGATCGGTACTGAAGGGAGGGCTCATCCCAGGAAGAACGAAGACATCGCCCACGTGAGCCCACATGCATCGTCTACATTCCGTTTCAAGGGCCCCGGGTCGTTACTAGCTTCATTTAATGATATAGACGTAGTACGTGGTCTGAAAGTAATCATTCCATATTTCCCTATAAATAGGGGCTTATCCCTTCAGATTAAAGGGGCGGCACTAATTAGTGAATATACTCGATATTAAAAGAGTGGATAATAGAAATCCTTCAGAAGAAGATTCAAAGCTCAAAACCTCTGTTCTTTTCCAGATCTAGTCCAACCCCTACTCCAGAATATAAATTTACATGTATTAGTATCGTTTCAAACCCTCTATACACAGCCCAGCCCCGTATTATACTACCCGATAAAAACGTGCTAAAACATTTGGCGCTAGAAAGAGGGGGTTGTTATACTAGACCCAGGAAGAGAGAGAAGAGCCGAAGCCATGTCTGATGGAGCCACCGCGTCAGATTCCTCCCGCTCCGCCACGAGGAAGAAGCTGGAGAGAGGAAAGATGCCCGCCGTCGAGTCAGACGCCGCCCTGCCACTCTCCCCAAAAGTCCCGGGGAACGTCCCCGGGAATGACGACGCCGCCATCACCGGGGAGCTGGACGGCCACAACACGTCCAACCAATACCTCCGTAGCAGCTCCGAGGCCCGACGCCTCAGACGCCGCCAGCAGACCCACCGCCATGCGCATCGCTCGGATCCCTAGTTCCGACGCGGACCACCTCCCTCCGAGACACCGGCCCGGGAATTGCACCTCCTTTTGGACACCCCCGAAAAGATCGACGTTGCCATGTCCGACCTCAAACAGCGTAAGCGTACTCTAAACTCCCTCTCTATTCGTCCAGGTGAGAAGGTGGGGAAAGGAAGCGCGTTCGGCCGTCTGGGGCCCGGTCACGCCAGCCACAGCGCGTTCGACCGCCTCGGAGCATGCCGTGCCGGCTCCAACCGCTACACGATCCCCGCCCGACGACTCATCTTCGATCTCGGGGAGGAGGCCGGCAACCAGTCGGCCCCAGCAGACCGGATCGGGGCAGACGACGAGGAGAAGACTCGTCGCGCCGAGCCGGAGCAGGGTCCCGGGAGCCGTGTCCCGCGACCACCGGGACCCGAGGCGGGTCTCCTGGACCTCTACAGCAAGGTGTCCGAGATAGAGAGAAAGCTGGCCGAGGCCCAGGCCCGACCGGAGCGGGTCGACTACTGCAAGGAGCCTTTGGCCCTGGAGGTCGAGCATGCGGTCATGCAGTACGAGATCCAGCTCCTCCAGACCACCCTGTACGACGGGAAAACGGATCCCAAGATCCACCTCAGCCGCTTCTGTACATACATGTCTGGGAGAGGAGCCAGCGACGCCACGAGGTGAAGGCTTTTCCCCCTCACCCTCGGGGATGTGGCCCACAAATGGTTCGCGGGGATCTCCTCCCGCTCGATCCACTGTTTCGACGACCTCGTCCAGCGTTTCGTGGCGCACTTCGCCTCCAAGGTGAACCGTCTCGAGCAGAGCCAGCGACTGATCGGCATCCGCCAAAATATGGAGGAAGGCGACGAACGTTACGTAGACCGAGTCGGGGACATCCTGCTCGGCGGGGAGGAGGTCGGCGACGATCTCAAGCTGCACACGGCGATGAACGGGCTCCGGAAGAATTCCGAGCTTTTCAAGCATCTGATGCTCAACTATCCACAAACCTACGAGGATTTCCGCGTGAAGGCCGCGGCACAGTGTTGGTACCAGCGCCTCATGCGCGGGACGGAGACCCCCGGGGACGCGAAACGGAAGGATCCCGCTCCCGTGGAAGCGAGACCGGCTCACGTTCCCAGGAGAGGCCCTCCCAAGGCCCCGGAACGGGACCGTCCTGCCCTGAGTTACCGCGAGATGGAGGTCCGGCTGGTCGAGGTCATCGGGCAGGACACCATGGCCATGATGCACGCGCTCCAAGCCATGGGGGACGCCCTAACCAAACCCGAGCCCATGAGAATCTCGCCGGATAAGCTCGACAGGCGCCTATGGTGCGCTTTCCACGAGCAGCATGGACACCCCACCGGCCAGTGTCGTCAGCTGCTCAGGCAACTATGGAAGTTATTCGAGGAAGGGAAACTCTGGGAGCTCCTCGGCAGACCCGGGGACCGGGGGACCGGCCAGGTGGCCAACCCGGACAACGGAGGAAACGTGGTCGCAACCCCGGGCCGTGCAGGGCAGAACCACGGCCGGTCCCCGGGACACATCGGACAGATCTTGATGATTGGCGGGCTGCAGCCCATCACGAGTGAGAGCAGAAGGAAGAGGAAGCATGAGGTAGAGATCTGGAGGGTCTACCAAGAGACGAACCCCGCTCCCCCTCGAAGCATCGCGGAATGCGCCTTGATCACTTTCTCCCCGAAGGACCGCGAAGGGGTCGGCTATCCCAAGAGCGAGGCTTTAGTGATCACCACAGCCATACTCGGAGTAGAAGTTGCGCGGCTTCTGGTCGACAACGGGGCCCACTGCAATATATTGTACAAGCAGGCCCTCGACCAGATGGACAACATGGCGCAATACATACTCCCCAGTAGCGTAAGACTGAAAGGCGTGGGGAAAGACGTGCTGATTCCCTACGGGACGGTGGTGCTACCTCTGGAATTAAGAGACGAGAAGAACCCCGAAATAAAGCTATTGAGGAACTTGACTTTCGTAATAGTCGATGAAGTTAGCGGATATAACGAACTTTTGGGGAGGCCCTTTCTAGAAGCTTTTGAAGCTGTGGCCTCCTCGTACTATTACTGTATCAAGTTCCCAGTCTCCTCCGGGGCCATTGGCACCGTCCGAGGAGACCAATTAATGGCAAAAAGATGTTTGTTGTACTCCTTGAGTGAAGAAACCAGTGAAATAAATACTCAAGAGGAAGTAGTCTCCGTGGACCCGGAACTCGGGATCAATCCCGAAACACCCGAGGCCCGGGATGAAAAATGTGAGAAAAACCTAGAAAAGTCTCCCGCAGCAATCACTAAGGGGGACCCAGACTCCGAATTGGAACGGACCCCGGACGCGGCAACTGCAGGGCGGGCCTCGGACCCCGTCGCGATTTCGGATCGCGAACTCGAGGTAACATCACGGGACGATACAGCCCCGGACCCGGGGCCAAGACCCCATCTGGATAAAGGGCCGGCGATCGGACCCGCTTCACGGAATGCGGAACCCTATGGTCAAACCCGGGACTTCCATGACTCGCTTCCGGGGACCCGAAACCGGGACAGCGTAGGGGTGGAGGCTCTGGAGAAAACTGTCCCCCTCGAAGTCGGAAGCCACGAACTTCCGCGTCAGTTGCTCGTTGGATCGTCAATGGCGCCCGCAACAAAGGACGAACTCGAGAAATTCCTCCGAGTCAACTTGCCTACATTTGCGTGGACAAGTGGGGAACTCGGCAGGGTTGACTCGGGACGCGCTTGCCACCACCTACGGCTGGATAACAAGCGCCGCGCCATAGCCCAAAGACGCCGGAAGATGGGCCCCGAGAAAAATGAGGCGCTTAACTCCGAGGTAGACAAATTGCTCCAAGATGGCTTGATCCGACTCGCCCCGCATGACGTGACGTGGGTCTCGAACGCGGTCATGGTAAGGAAAACCCAGGGGAAATGGAGGCTCTGCATCGATTACACCGACCTCAACGACGCGTGCCCCAAGGATCATTTCCCAATGCCGCACATCGACCAGCTAGTGGACAGCACCGCGGGACACGCCATGTTCTCAATCATGGACGCGAGCTCCGGATACCATCAAATCCCAATGAACCCCGACGATACCCGGCACACGGCATTCTATACAGGAAGCAACGTCTACTGCTGGGAGCGGATGCCTTTCGGTCTGAAGAACGCAGGGGCCACTTACCAAAGGCTAGTAAACACCATGTTCGCCGGGGAACTCGGGAAAACAGTCGAGGTGTACATCGACGACATCATCGTCAAGAGCAAAAATGAGTTCGACCACGTCAAAGATCTGGCCCAAGTGTTTGAGGTCCTGGGTCAGTATAATATGAAGCTGAATCCCAGGAAATGTCACTTCGGGATCCGGAAGGGGATGTTCCTAGGCCACGTGTTCGGAGAAAACGGGCTCGAGCCCAACCCAGCAAAGGTCAAGGAAATAATCGACATGCAGGAACCACGGGACATCAAGGGGGTACAACGCCTCACGGGATGCTTGGCGGCCCTTAGCCGGTACATCTCCCGCCTCGGTGACAAGACGCGCCCTTTTTTCGGGTCGATAAAAAATCAGGAGTTTCATTGGAAGAAGGACAGCCAGAAGGCGTTCACCCAGATCAAGGAATATCTCTCCGGCCCACACTTGCTCGCGGTGCCGAAGCCGGGAGAAAAGCTGTTTTTGTACCTCGCCGCGACGGAAGGCGCGGTTAGCGCCGTGTTGGTCCGAGCCGAAGGTACCCTCCACATGCCCATCTATTTCATAAGCCACGTGTTGCACGAAGCTGAAACCCGCTATACCCCCCTCGAGAAGCTTGCCTACGCCCTCGTAATCTCGGTCCGGAAACTGAGAGCTTACCTTTTCGAACATCCGGTCGAGGTACTCACGACAATGCCGTTACGACAAGTGCTGCACAGATCGGATGTCTCGGGAAGGTTGCTTCGTTGGAGTCTGGAGTTAAGCCAATACGACCTGACTTTCGCACCCCGCACGTCGATCAAGGCACAAGCCCTGGCGGATTTCATCGTGGAGCTCACTTTTCCCCCACGGAGCACAGGATCAGCACGCCCCTGGCAGCTTCACGTGGACGGGTCCTCAACCAGCGCGTGCTCGGGGGCCGGGGTGGTGCTCCTGGGGCCAGACGGAGATTCGTTCACTCACGCGGTAAAGTTTAATTTTTTCGCAACTAACAACGAGGCCGAGTATGAGGCATTGGTAGCAGGTTTAGAAATGTCCGTGGCGGTCAGCGTTCCCCGCCTCCACATATTCATGGACTCGCAACTGGTGGTGAACCAAGTCACCTTTGATTACGAGGCAAAGAGCGAACAGATGAAGAAATATTTGGAGTTAGTGTGGTCCCTCTGCGAGAAAATCCCGGACGTCCGTATCGAACAAATCCCGCGGGAGCACAACTCGCAGGCCGACGCCCTATCCAAACTAGCCTCGGCCGAAGGATCCGCGGATTTGTCCCGAGTCATCTTGACCCAGTTGAACTCGCCATCGATCGCGACCCGAGCGGAAGTTATGCCAGTTGACCCGGCTCCCGGGACGACTCCAGAAGCGACGCCCGGAATGGATTGGCGCGACCCGGTGCTGCAGTTCATCGAATCCGGGACCTTCCCCTCAGACCGAGTCGAAGCAAAGCAGCTGCGCATACGCGCCGCGAGGTACACGATCCTAAACTCTCAATTATTCCGCAGGAGCTTCTCGATGCCGCTCTTAAAATGCGTCTCCAAAGAAGACGGGATGCGGGTACTTTCGGAGATCCACGAAGGACTATGCGGAAACCATGCCGGGGGCCGATCTCTCGCCCACAAGACGATGGGCCAGGGTTATTACTGGCCGAGCTTGCGCCGGGACGCGACCAACTTCGCCCGCAAATGCCTCCAGTGCCAGCTTATGGGGCCAAACATCCTGGTGGCCCCTGAGGAACTCAAGCCAATATACGCCCGGTGGGGGATTGATATCATTGGACCTCTAGCCCCGGCGCCCGGAGGAGTCAAGTTCGCGATCGTGGCGATAGACTACTTCACCAAGTGGGCGGAGGCGGAGGAGGTCCAGAAGATCGATCAAGCCAAAGTGATCAAGTTCATCTGGAGGAACATAATTTGCCGTTTCGGTTTGCCCGAGTCCATCATCTCGGACAGCGGCAAGCAGTTCGATGGAACCGTGGTCGCGGAGTTCTGTGAGCAATGGGGGATCCGGAGGACGTTTTCCACCCCCTACCATCCACAGACGAACGGGCAAGTGGAGGCAGTGAACAAAATCTTGAAACATACCCTTAAGGCGAAGCTCGAGTCGCAGAAGGGGAAATGGGCCGAGGAGTTACCCGAAGTGCTGTGGTCATACCGAACCACGGCCCGGAACGCCACGGGAGAAACGCCATACGCCATGGCATTTGGTTCCGAAGCAGTGATCCCAGCCGAGATCACGGTCCGTTCGCACCGAACCGCCCAGGCCATCACCCCGGAGAACGAAGCGGTCTTGCGTCTGGAGCTGGATCTTCTGGAGGAGCGAAGGCTAAGCTCCGACTCCCTCAACGCGATGAACAAACAGAGGATCGCCAAAGCTTATGACGCGCGGGTCCGCTCTCGCGAGTTCGAGATTGGGGACATGGTGTTGAAAAAGCTGCTCGGAACGCATTCCGGGGCCCTCGGACCGACGTGGGAAGGGCCATTTCGGATCACCAAATGCCTACTAAACGGAGCGTACGAGTTGGAGTTGCCAGACAGGACCCCGGATCAATACCGATGGAACGCGCGACACTTGAAGAGGTTCTACTAGTAAGGAGGAGCCGCCGCGGTCTCGGATCAAAGAAAGCGAGTTTCTTTTTCCCTTCATTCCTAAATGGGGAACATATAAAAACGGATATTTCCGCACAGCTAAATGTCAAAGATCCCGGTAAAACTAATGAGCTCCTGAAAAGACCTCCAGGTCGAGAGTCATAACGTGCTGGGGAACACATAGAAACAGATATCTTCCGCAAACGAAACCACGAGCTATCCCCAATGAAAAAGCACGGGATAATCGCAGGACCACGCGGCCCAAATCAGGATAAAGTAGATCCCAGAATCGCGCGTAGAAATCCGCGACGGGCCCCCGGTGTTATGCGGAGAAATTCAAAATATGTCCCGAGCATAAGACACCCCTCCTTGCTCGCCTCTAGGTAAAACCGAGCAAACGAACGACCTCGGCTGAAGGTCATTGACGCCATAAAGCGACCAAAGGACGAGTTCGGCTGAAGATTACGGACGGGCTCGATTTACGCAGTTCGAAGGAAGGACGATCACACGAGCGTCAGTTCGGCCCGCTGATAAGCATCCAATCCCTTCTTGGGCTCGGAAGGTAAAGGGGTGGGCCTAATGAAAGACTTGTTAGTGGGCTTGGCCCATTAACTAACTTTAGTAACCCTAATTTGTATTCTCTATAGATAGTAGGTGTAATATTTTATTAAAGGGAGCTACACATTTCCCCAAAAAAAAAAAATTCTTAGAGAGCATAATAGTTTTGTTCACTACTCAATCCCCAAAATATCTATTTTTAGTTGATCATTGGAGAGCACGATTTTTCCACCATCAACAATTGGCTCTAGAAGGAGGGGGGATCCTCGGGCGTTGAGTAGACATCGAGAGAGAAGAGATTTGAGTCATCCGAACAGAATGGCGAATCTTCAAACAACGGCCGGAACATCAAGCCTCACCTCGGCAGAGAAGGGGAAAGGTCCCGAAGAGCCTAATGATGTCCAAATGAGGGGGAGGGAGATATCCCAAATGGAGATGGAGCAGCTCGACCACATTGAAATGTTAAGGGCCGAGCAGAGGGAGATAAGGGCGGAACAACGAGTCCTCCAGGAGAAGAAGAGGGAGGCTATCAGGAACCCGCGTTCCGGGCAAGGGCTGCCCGATCTGAATCTTGAGTGCCTCCAGACCCCCGAAGACATCAAGAGAACCATACAATTGCTGCAAGAAAAGTCAGCCAGGTTGGAGAGGGCAAACAGGAACTCGGGTCGGGGACCTTTAGTAAGGGATTTAGACGAGGAGTTTCGAAACGAGGAATTTGAGGAAGAGGAACAAACACGCGAAGCCTCCCCGAGGCGACCCCGTAAAAAAGGTCGAAGGTTGGGAGTAATCCGGCAAGAAGAGTATGACGGCGGCTCTAGCGAGTCGCAAAAGTCAGAGGGAAGTTATGAAGAATGGGATGACCAAAGAGAGGTCAGAACACCCAAATTCCCAGGGAGGTGCGCCCGATGACCGAGGAACCATAGGGGAGGTCGCCCAGACGAGAATATAATAAGAAGGCTGGAGGAAATGGAGAAGCAGATCGCATTGCAGAGGGGCGAAGGACCTCGGAAGACCACCCTGACGGATCCTTTATCCCGTCATCTATCCAGCGAGAGAACTCAGGAGGACATCGCCCCGATGATGAACATGATATATGACGGAAAGGGAGATCCGGAGGTCCATTTGAGCAAGTACAATATTTACATGGTTGGACGAGGCGCCAGCGATGCAACGAAGTGTAGACTTTTTCCTCTCACCCTGGGAGATGCGGCGCATAAGTGGTACACAAGTCTACCAAATCGAACCGTGGACAGCTTTGAAGAGCTGGGAGATCTGTTCGTCACCTATTTCGCCGCTAAGATCCAACGCCCATAAAGCAGACAGAGGCTTTTGGGAGTCAAGCAGGGAAACGAGGAGACTGACGAGCAATATTTAGATCGAGTAGAGAAGATAATATCCCACGGAGAACCCATCATTGACGACGTGCTCGTACATGCCGTGGTCGGAGGATTGAAGCCCAACTCGGAACTGTTCAAACCCATGATGCGGGAATACCCGAAGACGTACGCTGAGTTCCGACGGCGCGCCGGAGAAGAGATCGTTCAGCAGCGGGTTTACGAACAGAGGATGAAGGAAATCGAAGGTCAGGCCAAGAAGGAGAAACCCAACTTCGAGAGGAAGGATTGGGTTAAGAAGAACACCGGCCCCAGGAGTTTCAACGGCCCGAGGAGAGAGCAGCATACTGAGCCAGGAGAGAATGGAGTATTTCACGGAAAGACGGCAGGAAAGATTCTAGAAATCTTTCGGGATAACAACGTGTTCGCTCTGATGCCGCCGCCACCACTCGTCGGGCCGCCCGAGAGGAGAAACCCGAACAAATGGTGCGAATTTCATGAAGACATCGGACACCCCACGGATGAGTGCAGGCAGCTACTCGACCAGCTAAAGCAACTGTTCAGGGAGGGAAGACTCGAACAACTACTGAGGAGACCGGGAAGGGGACGAGGCCGACGAGGAAACGGCCATCGGGACCGACCATACGTGCCCCATAACCAAAGACAACCGGAACCCCAGAGATTGCAGATCGAACAGCCCCCGCCACCCCCACCGATCGAAGTCCGAGGAAATAGAGAGGTGTCGCCAATGAGGGAAGGCGGAAGAATTAACATGATCGGGGGCTTGGCCCCCGAAATCCAGAAATCGAAGAGGCAGAAGAAAGCAGAACTGCGAACATGGGAGAGCATCAATGCTGTCATACCGATGAAGGAATCGGGTATCGCAAAGGGAGTTGTTATACGGTTTACTGACCAAGATATAGCAGGGGTCAGTTACCCAAAGATGGAGTCACTGGTCGTGATGGCCAGGATCCAAGGAGTAGAAGTAGCTCGCATCCTGATCGACAATGGTGCACATTGCAACATCTTGTTCAAAAGAACGTTCGACCAGTTGGGGGACATGGCTGAATACCTGAAGGCATGTGAAGGGTCACTAAGGGGATTCGGCGATGTGGAGGTGAAGCCTTATGGAAAGATCAAATTGGCAGTGGAGCTCGTTGACTACCGAGATGCGGCAGTTCGCATCACGCGAACTACAGAGTTCGTCGTGGTCGACATAGAGAATGTTTACAACGCTTTCCTAGGTAGGCCATTTCTGGAGGCATTCGAGGCTGTAGCCTCGTCCCACTATTATTGTATCAAGTTTCCCACCCTAAACGGATCTGTTGGGACCGTTAGGGGAGACCAATATATGGCAAAGAAATGTTTTGATTATGGCTTATGTTCGGATGAGGGCTTGACGAAAAACACACAGGCAACAAACATTAACCCTCGATTTGGAGTCACGAGGACACTGACCGAAGACGGTCGGATCGAGGTCAAAGAGATCGATCCCACGAAAGAGATGGAGATCGAGGAGAGCGCTTACCTAGCCACTCTCTGGCAAGAAGGGGAGGTCGGGCATGCGCCTTTTGTTATCGCAGAAATAGAAGCCCGAGAGGCGGACGATTTGGAGCCTCGCTTAGGGGAGGAGAACGAAGAGATCATCGATCCCCGGGGCCCTTCCCAGTGTTCGGCGGTGGATGATCTAGAAAGCGTCTGCCTTGACCCAGGTCGGCCAGAAACAGTAGTGTTGATCGGAGCAAAGTTGCCCGAGGGAGTGAAGCGGGAACTAGTTGCGTGCCTGCGGAGAAACATGGATGTGTTTGCCTGGTCGCATAAGGACATGACGGGAATCGACCCGAAGCACGCGTGTCATCACCTCAAGATTGATCCGATGAAGAAACCCGTGGCACAGAAGCGGCGCAGGATGGGTCCAGAGAAGTACGAAGCGTTAGCCGTGGAGGTGAAGAAGTTGATAGACAACGACCTAGTGGTAGAGGCTCGGGGGGAACCTCAGTGGTTATCCAATTCGGTGCTCGTGAGAAAGACAGGAAATGCATGGAGGATGTGTGTGGATTTTACGGACCTGAATCGAGCATGCCCTAAGGATCATTTCCCCATGCCACACATCGACCACCTCGTTGACAACACGTCGGGCTACGCAGTACTCTCCAAGTGTGATTGTTATGCGGGTTACCATCAGATCCCGATGGCTCCCGAGGATATCGAACATACCTCTTTCTACACAGAAAAGGCAGTGCTGAGCTGGAAGCGAATGCCGTTTGGTTTAAGGAACGCAGGAGCCACGTATCAGCGACTGGTGAATAAGATGTTCGCCGAACAGATCGGAGAGACCATGGAAGTATATGTGGACGACCTCATTATCAAAAGCAAAGTACTAGAGGACCATGTAAAGGATGTAGAAGTCACATGTGAAATCTTGAGAAAATACAACATGAAGCTGAACCCGAAGAAATGTCACTTCGGGGTTTTTGAGACGAAGTTCCTGGGACATATCGTGAGCACTAGAGGGATTGAGGCGAATCCGAGCAAGATACAAGCGATAGTCGATCTAAGAGAGCCCCGATGTTTGAAGGACGTTCAACGTCTGACCGGTTGCCTGGCCGCATTGAGCCGATTCATACCCCGGCTAGGGGATAAAAGTCGGCCATTCTTTCAAGCTATAAAGAATCAGAAGTTCAAATGGAAAAAGGACAGCCAGGAAGCTTTCGATAGGTTAAAACTTCACTTGCAGGACCCACAGATCCTCTCGAAGCCGGTCCGAGGAGAAAAACTTTTCCTTTACCTAGTAGCTTCCGAACACGCCATTAGCTCGGTCTTGGTGCGAGCAGAGGATAAACTCCACAAGCCCGTCTATTATGTCAGTCAAACCTTGCAAGACGCCGAGTCAAGATACACACCATTGGAGAAGCTAGCGTATGCCTTGGTGATGAGCGTTCGAAAGTTAAGGTCGTATTTCTTCGATCATCCCGTCGAAGTGCTAACAACCATGCCTTTAAGGCAAGTATTGCAGCGGCCAGACACCACGGGCCGGCTGCTAAAATGGAGTTTAGAAGTGGGCCAGTATGACATCACTTATGCGCCGAGGACGGCGATCAAGGGGCAAGCATTGGCCGATTTCATTGTGGAACTCACCTTCCCGCGAATTAACTCCTTGCTACCGGTCCCACCATGGAAACTCTATGTCGACGGGTCATCCACGAGTTCCCGTGCTGGGGCTGGAATAGTCTTGGTCGGACCAGGAGGTCAATCCTTCGCGCACGCGGTAAGCTTCGAGTTCGACGCCACCAACAACGAAGCCGAGTATGAGGCGTTAGTAGCAGGTTTGGAGCTCTCTTTGGCCGTCGGCGCCGAGCAGTTGAAAATCTTCACAGACTCCCTGCTGGTAGTAAACCAAATAAAGGGAAAGTACGAGACCAGAAGCACAAGGATGGAGCAGTATTACGAACATGTAATGAAGATGATAAGCAAATTCCCCCGGGTCGAAATCGAACAAATCCCTCGGGAACTGAATACTCAGGCGGATGCTCTATCCAAGCTGGCTTCTTCAGAGGGAACGGCCGACTTGTCTAACGTGGTTCTATTAAGTCAGGGCAGACCAGCACTGGACAGAGACGAGGTAAATAGGGTCGAGCTGATCGATCGGGGAGAGAATTGGATGGTACCCATCACGAATTATTTACGAACAGGCGAAGTGCCCGGCGACAAGGTGGAAGCTCGACAACTCCGGATTCGCGCATCTCGATATACGATGATCGAGGAAGCACTATATAGAAGGAGTTTAGCCATGCCGTTGTTGCGATGCATAACTCCTTCTGAAGGAAGGAGAGTGTTTGGAGAAATCCATGACGGCGTATGCGGAAACCACACCGGAGGGCAATCCCTGGCACACAAGACCATTAGGCAAGGTTATTATTGGCCGACCTTACGACGAGACGCCATAGAATACGCAAGAAAATGCCATCGATGCCAAGTAACGGCGCCGATCATGAGGGCGCAACCAGAATATTTGAATTCTATCTACAGCCCTTGGTCGTTCGCAACTTGGGGAATCGATCTGATCGGACCTCTCCCGACAGGGCCAGGAGGGGTCAAATACGCAGTGGTCGCCGTGGATTACTTCTCCAAGTGGGCGGAGGCCGAGCCATTAAATAAAATCGATCAGCCTCAAATCATCCGTTTCATTTGGAAAAATATCATATGTCGGTTCGGGCTACCACACACCATCTCCTCGGACAACGGGAAACAGTTCGACGGACTGGAGATTATGAAGTTTTTCGACAAATGGAAGATAAGGAAGGTGTTCTCCACCCCCTATCACCCCCAAACGAACGGGCAGGTGGAGGCCGTAAACAAGATCCTGAAACATACCCTAAAGGCCAGGATCGAGGAAAGGCAGGGGAGATGGGCCGCCGAACTGCCCGATGTGCTGTGGGCGTACCGGACGACAAGCAAAGTAGCCACAGGGGAAACACCCTTCGCCCTTGCTTTCGGTTGCGAGGCCGTAATACCTTCCGAAGTAGAGGTGCCTACCCATCGGACGACACAAGAGCTGACCAACCAGAACGACCTAGCGATGCGAGTGGAACTAGACCTATTAGAAGAACGGAGGATCAATTCGGTCTATCGAAATGCGGCAGCTAAGCAAAGGGCTGAGAAATACTTCAATTCGAAAGTAAGGGTGAGAAAGTTCAAACAAGGCGATCTGGTACTTAAAGAAATCCTGGGGGCTAACACGGGAGCTCTGGGCCCGACATGGGAAGGACCATTTCGCGTGAGAAAAGTCTTACAGAACGGATCATACGAACTGGAACATCTGAATGGAGTGGCCGACCAGTATTTCTGGAATTCCACACACCTCAGAAAATACCATCAGTAAGTTTGGAAGATTGTATCGCGATCTTTTTTTTTGCATTCAATAAAATGAAAATTCCGGAGGTCTCGCGCAACCTCACATTTCAACAACAAGGGGTAGAGTTAAACTCCCCCAGTGCCCGTAGTGACCGAGCATGGGCCAGGCGCCCCTCGAGTCCGGGAGAATTTATATTTCAACAAGGGGTAGAGTTAAACTCCCCCAGTTCCCGTAGTGACCGAGCATGGGCCAGGCGCCCCTCGAGTCCAGGAGAATTTATATTTCAACAAGGGGTAGAGTTAAACTCCCCCAGTGCCCGTAGTGACCGAGCATGGGTCAGGCGCCCCTCGAGTCCGGGAGAATTTATATTTCAACAAGGGGTAGAGTTAAACTCCCCCAGTGCCCGTAGTGACCGAGCATGGGCCAGGCGCCCCTCGAGTCCGGGAGAATTTAAATTTCAACAAGGGGTAGAGCTAAACTCCCCCAGTGCCCGTAGTGACCGAGCATGGGCCAGGCGCCCCTCGAGTCCGGGAAATTTAGAAGCTATCAAGAGACCAAACACTGGGGCATTTTTTGGGCAAATAACATCCCGCCCCAAAAAATGAGATGAATGATTCTCTAAAAAGGAAACAATAGCGATTTATTACACAATAACAGCTACTCTGAACAAGGGCTGGGGCATTTTCGGCGAAGAGTGAGCACCTTCGCCGAAAATCCCGAACAAAATAAGGAAAACACATCAAGGCCTCGGTGGCCTGAACTGGACCGGGAGCCTCACAAGTTGATTGTCGGCATCAAACACCGCAATGGCCCATCCGCTGCTGACATTATACCGAACACGAATAGTGTTGGTAGCCTGAAGCCCGAACTGGCGGACGAAACCTCTCCACCACGGACCCCCGAACAAGTATTGCCCCCGACGACGACGCGAGACACACATAACCCACCGATCCCCGTTCACGTCCACCAATGGAAGGAATCGGGGGAGCGCGGACTCTTGATTTAAGTCGGCGGTGAACTCAACGGGCAGAGGCAACCGGATCGTATAGCGGAGGTCGTCGAAAGGGGCTCGAACCACTTGGAACCGCTCGGATCGACGTGGATACGCACCATTGAATAGATCGCTCGCTACGAAGCCTGGTGGACGGATAAGAGATCAGAGCAAGAAGCTAGAGCTATGGAGAAGAAGTGCCTTAGTTGAAAGGCTATATATCGAGCCAAACGCAAAGTACGGAGGCCCGCTGACAGATTCCCACATGGGAAAGCGCGCACAGCAGGTGACAGGTCATACAGGCTGTCCCCAATGGGCCACATCACCGCGTGATAGATGGGCAGAACGACAAGTCAGGGTACGGGACTGACAGAAAAAGAATCCGAGAAAGCCAAGTGGCTCCTTTCCGAGCAAAAAAGGTGCGAACAAAAGGACGCCCCGGACATATAGGGACAATAGATAATGATCGGTCGGCAGAACTTAGGCAACGAAATAACAAGTTAAAATTCGAACATACAAAGACGACTAAATAAAAAATGTTTCGAACACGCGAAAGCCAAAGTGTAACAGCAGTTTCAAACATTGAAGGGGACGACCCCGAAAAATGAATACAAGCAAAAAGGTACATCCTGTAGATATCAAAATAGACAACAATACAGTTTTGGAAACAGACAAAATAACAGGGTGGCGAGGCGATCAGGCGACCCGAAGAAAGCCCCTCTCGTCATAAACACAAATGGAAAAACCCTCATCATCGGTCCACAAGAACCGAACGACCAGCCCCTAACGAAGTCCCTTCTCACGGACGAAACGCCTCCACGCGGGGCCCCCCAGGGCGAGCTGCCGCCGATGACGTAGGAGGCCAAACGACCAAGGATTGCCTAGGGAATCCCGAACAGCGACAAAATAAACCAGGGGCGAGCGAGCGGCCCGTCGGAAGGCAGCAGGCAAGGGAAACCGGCGACCATGCCATCTTCCGTTGAAAACCTGATCGATATAGCAATAGTCATCCCGAACAACGAAACGAGACATTTCCCGCTGGAGAGTGGGGTCAAACCTGCCACGAAAAATGTCAACAAACATCGGACGAACAAGAATACAAATAAACACGCAAATATGGATACCAATTTAAGCAATAACACCAATCCAACATTACAAAAAGCCGAACTCTTAAAAGAGCTCGGTTACGACGAAAAGTATTCTGTTCGAAATAAAGTACAAACTAAAGTCTCGAAATTAAATAAAGAAAATAAAAAGCAAGTTTCATTCAACAGCTGCACTCAATCCTCGATAGGGATCGGATCCTCCACGATCGCCTCTGGCTCGGCGGCAACGAGCTGGTTCGGGTCGGGCCACCAAGCCAAATCAACGTTGTGAACCTCAACCAAATCAAGGACGGGGAAGAGGAAACGAGTATCAAGGTTAACGCTCTGGCGGTGGGCGCGAAGGTCGTCCATGACCAAGTTATAAGGTTGGCCAGCTCGGGCCAGGCGGCGGATGCAGTCAAAGTGACTCAGGCAATATGAATAAGAGCTATACTGATCTAGATCCTGCATAGGATCGGCCTTACGCTCCGCCTCCGCCTTCTCGATCGCCTCAGTCCGAGCATTCAGTTGCCCGATCAAGAGATCCATGCCCTCGCGATTCTCCTCGGCTCGCCGCAGTTTCTCCTCCAGTTCGAGGAGTCGATCGTGCTCGGTTGACATCTCGTTCTTCAACCTCGCCAGCTCCTCCCAACCTTGATCCCGCTCCCGCGCCATCCCTGCCGCACTCGTCTCTGCCTCCTCAACCCGGGCCTTCAACTTCTTCTCATCTTCCTGGTATTGGTCGATCAGGGTCCGCAGGCTAGCCGACTCGAGTTCGAGCTCGGCCACTTTATCATTCGAGTTATCCGAAGAGTCGTTGACAGGGATAACCGACGGGTTTGAACCCGGGCGAGTCTTACTCAGAGATACCAAGAACATGAGAACCCGAGAAGCCATTAAAATAGCCACCTGCTCCGCCTGCTCGGGTCTCTGGCTCACCATCTCAGCCTGAGTCGTCCAGGAGCGAGGAATGCACTCCATGGCCTCGCGCATCAAGGGCGGAAGATCGGGGAAGTCGTGCGGGCGAGCTGCTAAGAACTGAGCTAAGCTCGCCGCCATGGTCGGACGCCCACCCAAGCTAAAACAGACGAAGGTTTAGAAAGGAAGCCAAAGGGTTTAAAGAGAACTTTAGAAAATGGAATTACCGAGCGAAGAGTTCTTCATCAATAGTGGCCACCGAGCTATAGGGGACGGTCTCGGGAACCTCCTGCTCCGGCTCTTTGCCGCGGCGGCGTTTCGAAACCCGACTCGCAAGAGGCGACGTGCCGGATGGATCCTCAGAGGCCACGGCGGTGAGCAAAGGAGGCAGCGAGCTGGCCCTCGCCGAAGGAGGGATGTTCGTCTCCGACTCTCCCGACCGAGCAGGATGAGCAGGCTGAAGAGGGGGAGCACCAGCTTGAGCAGCCGCCGCCGCTTCGGCAGCTCGGCGGTTACGATCGGCCAGCGCGGCCATCCGAGCGCGGGGAGTATTGCCAACCATATCGATTGGAGGGTCTGGAAAAGTGGGGAACCTAACAACTGAAAAAGAAATGTCATGAGTAAACCCATCAATAACAAAGGAAAGCGGAGTGCGAACCAACTCACGAGGGTAAACATCCCGAACATGCCGGGGAATGGTGATAAATCGCGAGGATCGGATGTGAACTCTCGTGAACACGTTTTCGACGAGCAATTGGGTGTCGGGAAGAGAACGGACGCGCTCACATACAACGGCGAAGTCCCAATTGAGCTCCGAAATCAAAGGGACAGGAGGACCTGTCGAACATAAAGTTCGAACAGGAGCAAGTTAAACTAAGTAAAAGGAAAAGGAAAAATTACTGAAGAAAGCGAAAGGAGAGGAGACTAACGGCGACATTTGCGAGCAAAGGAAGTTGGGATTTGGAACGCTTCAGAGCCCCAAGCACCATCCACGTAAAACCAATCGGCCCACCATGCAGTCACCTTGCTCGGCAGTTGATCGAGGAGTTTGCTCCGGGAACGTAGATAATGATCCCCGCCTCGGAAATGATTAATAACAAGGAGAAAAGAAATTTCAGAGGCGGAGAGATGGCGGTAGAGACCATAGTGGACGAACAGAACGTTAAGACTTATGAGCAACGACCAGGAGTTCGCATGTAATTGCAGAGGCGCAACGCCCCACGCCTGCAGCACGGCTGCTATAGAATCGTGCACAGGAAATCGAAGCCCCGCCTCCATCATTGCGCTAGTCACAGCGACCATGCCCGGAGGGGGGGGGGGGCAGTTCGCCCGCTCGTCGGGAGTAGGGCAGTAGATGTGAACATCAGAGGGGATCCCCCAAACCGTCCTCATAGCCTGAAGGTCGACCTCGCTAAGAATCGTCGAGCATCGGTGGCTAGCATCTATGCCCGCTTGATCGGATCCGGGGCGCGCACCGAAGCTCGTACGCTCTACGAAAACATAAGGATTTTCGTGAAGGTAGTGTGTGAAAATAAAGGGAGGAAGAGGGCCCCTGATCTCGCCCATCATTGCAACGAATCGGCGATAGCAATCGGTCACACCGCCCGCGAATAACTCCAATTTCTCCTCTTCGGAGAAGCCGACCACGGGGGCAAGATCATCCCCGGACGAAGAAGAGTTAGAGTCCCCAGAATCAGATGATTCATCGGACGCGAGGAGGTCGGAAAGGGTGGCAGAGCTATCGCGATCACTCATTCTCACTCGTGGGAAGGATAATAGTGCAAAGACTTATATAATATTGAAAGCCTACCGCTAAACACCCCCAAATAACCGTAAAATGAGTAGAGAGAAACCTACGTGTTTGGCCGAGGACGAAGCCGAGCACCGTTAACAGTAGCCGAGCAAGAGAGTTGGGGTGTTCGGAGATCAATAGCTTGGAGACGGAAAGTGCCAAATGGAGGATATCGAGAACTATTTATAGGGGCAAGAGGCGGTAAAATTCAAAATTTGAATCTGAGAAGACGGCTGATAGAAATCGAAGCGTCACTTCAGAGGGAAACCAGTCAGGACGCGACATGTGGCAGCAACCGCCGTACCGCATTTAATGGTCCACAGTAACCGCAGAATTAAGATCTATGCTCGGGCTTTCCAACGACAGTCCGCATACCGAGACCGATCTTTTCTTCCGAACAGAGCGATCTCGGGGGGCATTTGTTATGCGGAGAAATTCAAATTATGTCCCGAGCATAAGACACCCCTCCTTGCTCGCCTCTAGGTAAAACCGAGCAAACGAACGACCTCGGCTGAAGGTCATTGACGCCATAAAGCGACCAAAGGACGAGTTCGGCTGAAGATTACGGACGGGCTCGATTTACGCAGTTCGAAGGAAGGACGATCACACGAGCGTCAGTTCGGCCCGCTGATAAGCATCCAATCCCTTCTTGGGCTCGGAAGGTAAAGGGGTGGGCCTAATGAAAGACTTGTTAGTGGGCTTGGCCCATTAACTAACTTTAGTAACCCTAATTTGTATTCTCTATAAATAGTAGGTGTAATATTTTATTAAAGGGAGCTACACATTTCCCCAAAAAAAAAAAATTCTTAGAGAGCATAATAGTTTTGTTCACTACTCAATCCCCAAAATATCTATTTTTAGTTGATCATTGGAGAGCACGATTTTTCCACCATCAACACCCGGTACCCACACCCGAGACCGCGTCCCGCACTTTCAAAACGGGGCCGCGAGACAGCATCCCGGACTTTAAAGTTTCCATTCATCCATCCCAAGAAAGAAGTGAAGTAGCCTCGCGGGCCTTTAAAGTTTCCATTCATCCATCCCAAGAAATACCTGGAAAAGGGGTACAATCCGCTAACCAGGTAGATTCGGATTGGGCCACCAGAATCACTAAAAGGAAAAACAGCGCTACGATGAACACTATGCGCAAGAAATAGCTACAAGCACTGAATGAGCATCCAAATAAAAACCAAAGCCGAGCCCCATGCCTCGATTATGAAAGTCCAGAAAGGCAGAGCCTCGGCTAAAAACATCCAAAATACAGAATCCAGGGCAAGAAAAAGAAATTGTCTCGGGCTAAACACCCTCGGCCACCAACGGCCGTTAGAAGAAAGCAGAAACAATAGATAATAATGGTGTTAAACCAGAAGACCCCTTGAAGGTGATTGCCATCACTCTAAAACCCCCGCCTCATCAGGACGCTGGCTATCCGCCTCGGCCGTCACCTGATCTTCCTGCCCGGGAGCCGGCACCGCGGGAACATCTCCGACCGGATCCACGCCAACCACGAAGGCATCGAAAGGTCTTTCCGGGAAGCTTGACACCACCTCCTCCATGATCACCTCCTGGTTAGGATCAGAATCACCCTTCGCCTCGGGACCGCTTCGAGGACCACACCAGCATTCTCCCCCATCACTTCTGAGGCATGGTCGGCGGTTCCCGCCATCTCCTCAGCAGCAGTCGAGGCAACCCCCGCCGGTCTCAAAGGGGCGGCGTGAGCAGGGGGCGAACCGGGTCGGACCAAACGATCATAGGTGGGCCACCACTTCATGTCGATGTGGAGGTCCTCCTCTAGGTCGAGGAAGGTTTCGGATATCCCGGGATCGAGCTCGCGCCCCGTCATGTACCTTTTCCAGTAGGCCAGGACGCCTTCAAGGAGTACCTGATCGTTGGTTCGATGTGCGTGCCGGACGATATCCGCCATGGAGCGAGAGTAGAAGTGGTCCAGGAGAATCGTGTGGTCGGTCCAGGGGCTCTCAAGATAGGCCTCCAGCTCGTCTGTGCGGGCATCAGCCTCTGCCTGCCGCTCCCGGAGGGACGCCACCTCTGCAGCTTGAGTGGCAAGAAGTTGTTCCAACTGCGCCGCGCGGGCCGTCGCCTCGGTGAGCGCAGTAGAGATCTGCGCAACCCGGGCCTCCGCCGCCGCAGTCCCGGCAACCGCCACCTCCAATTTCTCCCCCCGAAGATCCGCCACGGCGCGCCATTTATCCCGGTCTCCCGACGAAGCGGCGAGGGCCTCGGTGCTCTGCCGGAGAGCCTCCTCGTTCTCTTTAAGCTCGCCGCTCAGCTGTTCATTCCGGGAGACCACGTCCACGTTCAGGCGGCCTAGTTCCTCGATTGTCTTTTCCCTCTCATTGTCCAGATCCATCCAGTGCTTGATTTGGCGGGCCTGGCCCTCGAGCCAATCATGGACCGCGGCCATGGCCACTATGGCCTGGCTCTGTAGCATGGACGCAAGGAGGAATGCCTCATCGGGACTCCGGTTGGTGGCTTGTAGCTCATGGGTCCAGCAGCGGGCTACCGAGTCGATCGCCCGGCCTACGGGGAGTCCAGGGGTAGATACGGGAGGCAAGGGCCCCCGACTCGCGGTGTATTGGAGCAGCAGCGGCGCTAAGTGAGGCGCCGGACCCGAGACACTGCCATCACGAAACATGCGACATGCAACATCGTTAACCACGGCGAAAGAATGTCAGAATAGGATACAAAGACTGAACAGCGAGGCGCCTACCTCTGAGCGACGCCCGGGTCGACCCCATAAATCGGCGTGCTCCCCACGGCCGGCACGGTCCCGGAGGACCCTATCTGCGGCGGTTCGACGTTGGCGCGGGGACCGGAATCGACATCCTCCGGGACGAAGGGCGCCCTCCGCTTCCGGGACAGAGACGGTTCGGGCATCTCCGGGATGTCCTGAGAGAAGACCCCGCCGAAGGGCGAATCACGAAAGGACCCCATCATAGGTTCCCTCGCGGGAAACGACCCGTCCGAGACGGCGTCCGCGGGACCCCCGTCCCGGGACCCGGGAACGCGGCTTCCCGTGGGAGACGCGTGGATCACGCCTCCCGCGTCCACTATGGCGGGACCATGAGGGATCTCGGGAAGGGATCCCGAGTCTCGGGACTCCGCCGCACCCTGTGATAGCAGCGGCGAGGACTGTCGATCTCGGCGAACCCGGGGGGCGGGCCGAGCCGGGATCACAGTCGGCGGTGCGGCGACCAAACCACGGGTCCTCGCTCTAAGGGCAGGCCTGCGAGGCGGCGGCACAGAAGATAGCGATTTCCGGTCAGGGACTCCTGGGCATTTGGACATCTTGTCGCGGGGGCGATCTTCAAAAACTCGATTAAACGGGGCTGCAACACGACCGTCGACTCCATTAGCACACCATGGGATAACGACCCAACAACCTAGTTGAAAACAAGCAGGGCGATATTACCTGGGTACGGGTGGAACAGGTGCTTAGGGGGACAAATTAGGCGAGCGGCGTCCCGAGACTCCTCAGTACACAAATGGTCGACTCGACGACGTCTCGACGGCAGGGCGGCGGCGAACTTCAGAGCGACCTGATAATCCCAATTCAGCAGTCCCTCTCGGCGAGTGCTCACGCCTGCAAAAACAGTAGGAAGAGTTATAATCAGTACGGCAGGGAAAACTTAGACACGTTTCGACTCTTACTGGCGATTTTGTCATGATAGCGAGTGGGGATATCGATCTCCCCGCCGGGGGTCTGGGTCCGCCATGCTCCCGAGACATACACCCACTGGGCCCAGGGAAGATCCACCTTAGATACTTTCACCCCTACGGAGGGTAATCCGGGGCGGCTCTTTACGGTATAGTCACCGTCGTCTCCCCCAAACCGGGAAATCACGAACGAGCGCCGAATCTCAGAATCCGTGAGTGTCCGATAGAGGCCAACGTTGCCCAGCATGGAGAGCACCCCGATGAGTTGCGACCATCCATTGGGGTGGATCTGATGAGGGGCAACTTCCCAGAACCGGAGCGCGGCACTGACACTGGGATGCAACGGGAACCGGAGCCCTACCTCCATCGCCTCCGTCCCAATCGCCACCATCCCCGGGGGCGGGCAGCAAGCGGATTCCCCGGCCCGAGGTATGTAGACATGAACATCATTGGGGATCCGCCACTTCTCCCTTCTTATCATAACGGGAGTCACGATACTCGCCCGACCATGGGCCCCCCATACGGGGGTACTACAGGCACGTGTAGAGCGGGCAAGGGGCCGCGATGGCGCACCGGGATAAGGGTTCTCGCGAAGATAGGGCTCCCAGAGAAATACGTCGGGCGGGGGGTACTCCTCGTCCATCAACGCGTCGAACTGCTGGAACAAGACATTCATATCCGTTTCTGAGTTCGACGACGATTCGTGGGGAGCTCCATCCCCCGCCTCATCCTCTGATGATGTATCCGACAACATGATCTCTTTTCCCCGGGACGACGACATCTAAGTCTGTAAAAATAAGTGGAGACAAATAACGAAGGATTTACCTTGAGCAAAACTCTGAAAGGCTTGAGGGCGAGAAACCGGCGATCTCTAGGGTTAGTAAAGCAGAATTGAAGATGCGAAAAGGAAACCGATGCGCATTTGGGGGTTTTTATAAAGGAAAGCCGCACCAGAAAGCGGACAAGCGGGAACGGTTATTAATAAAAGTACTCAAGTACTCTCGAGGCCCAACACGCAAAAGCGGGGCCCAATCGACTGTGGACCGTCCACAGCCAACCGCGGCCCGCGTTCCGAGACACGGAACCCGTATCACGGGGTGAGTACCCAGACAGGGTGATCCTTGGTCGGTAATCATGGCGTCTCCCCGGAAATGGGATGCCGTATTACGGAAGTCCCCCCCCCCCCCACGGGGCACGCGGGGATCCAAAGGGGCGACCCGCAATCCCTATGATCCCGCGCGCCGTGTTCCCGGCGGTGGGGGGGGGGGGGGGGGGGCGTAACCAAGCAGGGGGCATGTCGTTTTATACCGTTAAGGTGCTAGAGTCTAACGAAGAAAGATTGGCGACAGAAAACCGCAAAAGGAAAACATAGCTTCATTGAACGAATCTCCAGTGGGAGGAGAACCCATTACATCAAAAGATCAAGCCTAGAGTTTACAAAGAGAGAAAATAATAAAGAAACAGAGAGAGCCGCGTGAATCAGGCGCTCGAGGACTCGGGGCTCTCCGAGGCTCGGTCCGGCCAAGACCTTCTGTTCCATTGGCTGTCGAAGACTGAGATGGAGAACCCAGACCCCGGATTCCACACCAAGTGAATGTGCCATCCCTTCCGGAGCCCGGTATGCTGAACGAATCTGATCCAGCCCTGACCCCCGAGAGCTATCTGCCGACGCAGGCGGGTCTTGGAGACCGTCCACACTTGGCCTCCGTCGTCGGTCAGCGTGATCTCAGGACCTAGTAACCCCTCCAACGGCCGAACGAACGCCATCGGGAGGGGGAAGTTGTCGTAGTGCCACCGGCCTTTGAATTTCCGAGACAAGCGTCGCCACCCCGAAGGGGACGAGATGACTTCTGGCCTCATTGAGAAGTGTTTGCCTAATGAAAAAAGCACCAACTGAAGTTTTCCCCAAAAATGGCCTGAACACCTAGCCTTTATAGGGGCGGGAAGGTGCGCTTAGTGGGGCGAAATTAGGCGGGAATAATCCCGCCACTTGTTCATGGTGTGATTATGTGATTCGAAAACCAGGGGCGGCACCCACCGGCCCGAGGGGTGAGATCGGGCTGCAGAGAAACCCCGCGCCCCGAGAAAAACCGCCCTATTCGCGGTACCCAAAGCCTGCAAAGACCCTTTGTCTCCCCCAGAGGGTGTCCGACGGGGAGATTCTACCCTGGCGCAAGGCTGAGATACGACCGATCAGATATTCCCAACGGACGGAGACATCACCAAAAGAAGGACCTCCGGCGATCTCTCCGGGGGCCAATGTTGGGGGAGTTAAAACCAGATACGAAAACGTGTTTCCAAGACGGGACGCATGGGCAAAGGCCCACCCGGGGCTGACCATGCGGAGAGAGGCGCGGGGCCCAAGCATAGCTCGCGGCTCGGATCATGCGGCACGCAGGCTAGAACCTCCCCCAAACATGCCAGGCGGGGAAGCGACGATGGGGACGCGCCGCGTCTCGGGGCACGGGTCACGGGTCCCGTGGGCAAATCGCGCAAGGAAGGGACTCAGGGTACGGCCGCGTTACGGGTCACGGATCGGGCAAGACGAGCCTCGGAAGGATGTAATGCGAGATATACGCACGTCCCGGGGCTCGGATCACGATGACGTCTCGCAAGCCATGCAGGGGTACTGACCCCGGGTCACACCCTTGATCCACCTCCACAAGTCTGTCTTCCGTACGGAGAGACGACGAAGATCCAGCCAGCGGCCCGGGTCGCGCGATCGGTACCGAAGGGAGGGCTCATCCCAGGAAGAACGGAGACATCGCCCACGTGAGCCCACATGCATCGTCTACATTCCGTTTCACGGGCCCCGGGTCGTTACTAGCTTCATTTAATGATATAGACGTAGTACGTGGTCTGAAAGTAATCATTCCATATTTCCCTATAAATAGAGTCTTATCCCTTCAGATTAAAGGGGCGGCACTAATTAGTGAATATACTCGATATTAAAAGAGTGGATAATAGAAATCCTTCAGAAGAAGCTTCAAAGCTCAAAACCTCTGTTCTTTTCCAGATCTAGTCCAACCCCTACTCCAGAATATAAATTTACATGTATTAGTATCGTTTCAAACCCTCTATACACAGCCCAGCCCCGTATTATACTACCCGATAAAAACGTGCTAAAACACCTACCTGGCGCGCCAAATATTTTGGGTCGTTTTTTTCGGGTATATTATATTATTATTTGAGCTGGGTAGTCCCGAGATATAGTCCCGAGACCCTTTGTTTTGGAGACAACCAATATTTACACACGGACAGTTTTTGTGTATCATTATAAAAAAAAAAATGAGTATCATAAAACTTAATATACAAATAAAATAATTATTTAACAATCTAATTTTGTTAACAATACAATTATTCATTCTTTATAATTCACACGAGTTAAATCTTTTGTTTTGGAGACGACCAATATTTACAAACGGACAGTTTCAAGATCCACTAACAGAGCATGATTGTAATTGTTATAATGTCATAAGAATGTGAACCTCACGAATGAGACCACTAATGTAATTTACGAGGAGATATTCCAAAATTTGTAATGAAAATTTATTATATTTAATTTATTTTTTATTTTCTTTTTGAAGATGTATGCTTTTCAAATAATGAGCTATTTTAAACGAGAAGATCCTTTTCATTTTAATAAATATTGAGTAGTATTAAAAAGCACGTCGAGTTTTGAAGAATAATTTGCACGAGAAGAAACCTTGAACCTATATATTTATTAATAATTATTCAATTTCATATATGAAATATTATTCAAGTTTATAAGATTTATTACTTTTATATTTTGAAAATGAGGTTCAAGTTAGAAGATAAATTAGTTGTTGTTAAAATTTATATATTTTGAATTATTTGTTAATTAATAAAAATGAATTAATTATGTAATCCTGAGAAACAGTTAGCTTTTGTCTAAATCTCAAAGTTATTAATTTAAATTTAATTAGTATTTAACATAATCTTATAACTCTTAAATTATATTATTAATACAGATTGATATATAATAACAGAACCTGTTTTCTTTCCAACTTCGGTTTAAATTATGTTCATACTTACAATTGTTGAACGGTTTTTCAGTTTAATTTGTAGTTTTAAATTTTGACTTTTCCATATTTATCATTTTGTGTATGTTAGAGTTCCAATTATGTTGTTACGAAGCATCGATCACACGAGCGGATTATGTAATGACACTCGATTGGTAATAACAAAATTGGGAACCTACTTTATTGAGGCGAATGTCTTAGGAGGCGAAAACAAAGATAAAATTGTTTACATTTCAAAGTTACCACTTACGTCGTCTGATTCAAAATTTCAATTTCGCTTTCAACGTTGACAATTCTCAATTATGATATTATATGCTATGGCAATTAACAAAAGACAAGGACAATCTTTGTCAAAAGTGGGGATTTGTTGAGAAGACCGATATTCACGCACGGGCAGTGTATGTTGCAGTTTCAAAGGTAACTAATAGAGCAAGTTTGAAATTTTTATGTTGTGATCAAAATGGAAACCTCACGAATAAGACTACAAATGTAGTTACAATAAGGTGTTCAAAAATTTGGAGTGAAAGTGGAACTACTTTGATCATTGTTTAGTAATGTAAGTTAATGTTTTCCAGGATATTAAAGTACCTTTACAAGAGAAGTCCTTTAATTATTTAAAAAAAAAATTATATTGAATTGTATATGTCAAGAGATTACTAGTTTAAAAAAATCTTCATATCTATTATACAGTATAGAATTCTTATGTGTATATTTGGGTATATATATGCCTAAAAATATATTTATCAAAAAATTTATAAATACAGAAATAAATTACAGTTAATTATCTCGGTTCAACGCACGGCCGAATCAACTAGTGTATTATTAAATTAGAAGTTCAGCCCATATATACTAAAGTTCAATTAACACGTATACAGACGAGTTATGTTAATTAATTAATATTACAGTAGGCAAATAAATGTGTAATTAAATAAACATGTTAATTGTAAAAGTAATCCTATGAACCCAAATTATTTTGTATATTATAAAATAAAATTGTGATTTGTTTTCTTTCATTCGGTAATTATATGCATGCATTTTATTATTCTATAATACAAGTTTCAAATGAAAAAAAAATCACAAAATAATTTGATGGAATTTTAAATTAGGAACAACAAAATAAATTAATAATCATACGCCACGTTATGAATCCCCGCCTAATTACCTCTCACTACATTATTCATCATCGTGTATTGTGGTGTCATCATCTATAAAGTATACACCATCGATTAATTGAAGTAGTCATAAAGATCATTGGATGCTTACTTTAATTTAATATGCATCTTTAATTACAAGTCATTTTCCATAATTCACTCTGCCGTTACAAAAAATGAATTTATGATTAAATTACAAAATTACCCTCAACTTTTAATCTAATTCCAATTTTTTTTTTGGGAAAAATCCATTAAACATTCCACTACACCCAGTATATCTACAATGGTGGGGACGTGCTTGAAATGCTCAATGACACTATTTCATATAAATATAAATATAAAATATTTATAACAGAAATTGTATTCTTGAATAAAATCACTCAATCTCTTGCTTTAGCAAAACAAAGGGAAAGATTTCTTCGCTTTCAGATATACAAATCCCTTCTTGTAAGTCTCTGAACCTCTGTATTTTATTTTGCTGTGTATAATTTCTCTGAAATTCTTTTGACTTGGTGAATCTTTCATTGCATTTAAACCCGCGTTCTAAAGATTCGATTTTTATCATCTGGGTATGTTCCATATTCTCCTTACCTCATTTGTCTTTTTTGAGTATTGACAAAAACACAATAATATTAGTTTTTTCCCTGTGGGTTTATGAATCTTTGATTTTTTTTTGTTAGATTTGATGTTCTTTTGATTATTTTAAGGATTATTTTTTCAGGGGTTCTTTTCTTTAAATTGGTATTTTTTTTTTTTTTTTGTCATTTCTTATGATTTGTGTGAATGTAGACCTAATTTCCTAATGTGTGTGCTCTGTTTTAAATTCCTTGGTTATATGATATAGTGCTTGTTTTCTGATAGGCAAGAAAACACCAAATTGCATTAGACTGTCCATAATTTAATCGACAAAGGATATGGGGGATCATTTTGTTTTGCTGGTCGATCGATTGCTCACCGAGTCGACTTTAGGTGCCGCAATCGAGAGTCAAAACTTGTTACTAAAACAGGCCGTCCCTCAGAAAACTGACGAGGCCATTATCGACTGTGGCCCCCGCAAGAATCTCACATCCGATTTATATCTAGGGAAGATGGAAGAGTGCAGAATATGCCAGGACGAGGATATTGACTCGAACATGGAGTCTCCTTGTTCTTGTTCTGGAAGTTTAAAGGTTGGTGTTAAACTTAGACTCCTGTTTAAAGTTTAAACATAAACTATATCTGTATTACTTCGTATTGTAATCTTGTGCAACTGTTGGTCTTTTATTACCAGTATGCTCACAGAAATTGCATACAAAAGTGGTGCAACGAAAAGGGTGACACCATTTGCGAAATATGCCATCAGGTGAGTTTCTATTTTTCTTTGGGTTTGTAATAGGCAGATGGTAAAATAAAACGGTTTATACATCTTTATTAAAATTGCAGCAATTCAAGCCTGGGTACACGGCCCCACCACCTATGTTTCGGTTTGGTGGACTTCCCGTGAATTTGAGGTAGTTGGCCGTGTTGTTTTATAATTCCAAAACATGATCGCCTGTGGTTTCGGGAAGTTGTGCGTTTATTTTGTGTACATTTTATTATCACTGTCTTCATTTGTTGTTTATCAGGGGAAATTGGCAAATTGCTAGACGAGATTTATATAATAATCCTAGGATTATTGCAATGGTTTCAAGTGATCGTGGTTTATTAGATCCGGGTTACGAAGAGCATGACCTTTCTACGACAAGGAGCATAGTTTGCTGTCGGTCGGCTGCCATAATAGTGAGTCACTGTGTATGTGTGTTTGTGTGGGCCGAAATTGTTTCATGATAATGATAAACAAAGGTCTATAGGGTGCAGTGCCTAGAAATGTTTTAGCTTCATATATATGTTGGATTGATTGTTAAAACATTTTCATTTGAATCCTTTTCCATTTTGTTCTGCAGTTCATGGTTCTCTTAATCTTGCGGCATACTCTTCCGGTCATCGTTAGTCGAGGGGGAAATTACTCTTTCCCACTGATCATGGTAAGTGTTGGCAGATAAAAAAAGAAATGCTTACAAGTGTTGTAATTTTGAACAAACGAACAATGACGCAAGACTGAATTTCTAATTAATTTGCTCTATTATATTTTCAACAGCTTTTTATGCTACGACTAGCTGGGATTATTGTGCCTATTTGCATAATACTTAAAGCATTCACTTCTATCCTTCATCGCCGACAACAGGTACATATAATTTCTAAGCACTCTTGAAACAAGATGAGAAAATCGGGAAAAAAGGTAAAAAAAAAAAAAAAAAAAGTGTGGTAACAGGCTGTTGATTGATTAACAGGCTCGTCTGTTGTCCTCTGTCTCTGATGAAGAATCCAGTTTGGTAAATCACAATCCGCCACCCGTTACTTCTGTGCACTAAACTGATGAACCTTTTATTTGACTTTGGGAATTGGGATCTCGTATAAACCCAATTTCATCCAGCTGGTCAAGATGAAGTTGTGGTTTTATCAAATGTTACCATTTCCTGTAAATGTAAATAGCATTTTCAAGATGTATGACATGTTTACAAACAATACTAATACGCGATCTCCTTGAAAAATTTCCAGTTTAAAAATGTATTATACAGAGTCTTATGTAGGCATGGCAATGTAATGTAGATCATCCAATGATCCAAATTAAATGAAGAAATATATGGAAAAGGAAAAATGCATTTTTATTGATCACAACAACACAATCACATGGAGTAGTACAGTAATAGTATAATTTAAGGGGCTTACAAGATAATTAAACATGAAACAAAACAATACTGTATTTCAGTTGGAACTTTTACACTGCTCTTTTAAGGGTGGAGTTCGTTTTGCATTGGTTATCCATGTACTTGAAGAGCGCAGTTTTTTTTATGTAAGATGGGAATTGTTTATAGCAATTCTTAATTATATCACAGCATTCGCATTTTCCGTGACTTTTTTTTACGTTTCCTGCACTACAATAAAACGTGTTGTATGACCCGTTCCCGCAGATGGAGGATGTCGGAGTTGGAGCAGAGGTTGCCGCCGGATCAGCAAGGAGAATTGCCAGAAGCAGCACACAAATGATCATAACCCAATATGATTTTGAACTTCCCACTTTGCCATCCATCTCTAAATATGGAGAAGTAATTATAAATTAAAACTAATTATTAATTTGGAATATTAGAGTATACAAGTAAAATACTATTATTTATTAACTAGTAACAATTGCTCGCCCAGATGCGTGGAATATATATTTGTAAGAAAAAAATACAATATCATTTTTCTAATTTTCATTGCAAAATATTTACTCTCTCGGGTCTCGATAAAGTTGCAATGCATCTTTGTTGGGAGAGAGGGAGTAATATTTATTAAACATATATAAAAAATGTTTAACAATTTTAATTAATCAATATGTTCATTTAATTTTTTTTCTAGATATAATTTCTTCTAGATCTATTTCCGTTTTGCAACCCTCTAAATTATTTTTTTCAAATATAATTTTACATGTATTGGTACCGTTTTGCAACCCTCTAAATTATTTTTTTCAAATATAATTTTACATGTATTGGTACCGTTTTGCAACCCTCTAAATTATTTAGTGTTTTATAAAATATAAAAAAAGTGTGATAAAATATAAAAAAAGTGTGACTAGTAGTATGGTTGAAAAAGAGTATATTTTTATGTTTTTTAAAAATTTAAAAAATTCATAAACTATTGAATTTTTATAAATAGATGTGTTAGAACTTTTTAAAATCAAACCCTAAACTTTAAAAGTTTAAAACAATCAAATGAAAACTGAAATCACATACACCTTCTAACTTAAAATTGCCGCCCCTCCGGCCTCCCCTAGATATAAAAGAAAGAACAAAACCTCTTATATTCCATAAATCATAAACTTATAAATCACATCTCTTTCATTAAGAACTTTTTTTTTTCATAAACCCTAAATAATAATAAGTGGGAATACAACTTTTTAAACACAAACATAAAAAGTACATTTATTTTGTCACACTTATAAAAAGTACATTTATTTTAGACAATTTGCAAAGGAAATGTCTAACTTACCCTTACTTTTATTTTCACTCTTTTAATAATAAAAAAACCATTTAAAACCATTTAAAATCCTTAAAAATCAAAACAAAAAAACTGTGGGGCCCACTACATCAAAAATCAGATTTTTGTTTGGTTGTTGAGATTTATTGCATGCATGAATGCCTTCACCTTCCCCCCTACTCAAACCCTCAACCCTAAACCCATTTCAAAAAACAAAATTTCGATTCTCTCTCAAACAAATATCCCCTCTACAACAATCGACGTCTGAATATACGTGGGAAGGGCAGCCGAGTTCGCCGGCCGAAAGGTACGTCGAAACGCGTCGATTCTGTTTTTTTTTTTCGATTTTCTGCAAAAAATCATAACTACACGGTGGCTACACGGTGGGTTTTCCCGACCGTGTAGTCACCGTGTAGTTATGAAGATTAACCGGTACGCACTACACGGTGCTCTCACTACACGGTGTTTCTCGGTCACCGTGTACCGGATAGTGTACCGGATAGTGTCTCGGTACACGGTGCTTCCCGGTCACCGTGTACCGGATAGTGTACCGGATAGTGTCTCGGTACACGGTGACACAAGCTACACGGTGAGACACCGTGTAGCCACCGTGTACAGAAGCCGTTTTTTCAATTTTTTTTAAAAAAAATGTCTAATTATGGCTTTGGATGGATATTTTGGGTTCCCCCACTGAATTCAAATGTGTTTTGTAATTGTAGATGTCGAATCAACGAATCACGATACGGTACGGTGGTCGTTGGGATCGAGCGGCCTATGTTGACGGAGTAGATATGTGCCTCTTCTTTCGGAGGGAAGAACTTACACTCGACGCCCTTACGAGCCGAATTCGTTTGGTTTTGCGCCCTCCGCCCAATGCCGAGTACATGTTGTACTATTTTACCCGAGGCTATGACGCGAGAAGCGTGCGAGCTCCTATGCTTTGCGACGAGGATGTCTCCCGCATGTTAGACGAGCAAGGGGATGAGTGTTTTGTGTTCGTCGTCCAAATAGAGGCACAACCAGCTGCGCCGGAGGTGAATATAGGAGAAGAAGCTCGGGATTCGGGCGTACCGTCAGAGGAAGAGAACGAGAACGAGGCGGTACATACTTCCGAGGACGAGGAAGAAGCCCGTCAGTCCGATCTCTTGGAATCTTTGACGACGGAGTGGACCGAATGGATTAGACAGCCGGGCGTGGTTAAAAAGATAATGTCGCGCCGTAATATGTCCTCGAGTTCTTATGCGGGAGGCGCCGAGCAAGCCGAAGCTTCTCAGAATGCGCAGAATAATCCACAGCGCAATTGGATCATTCCACTGCCGGGGTTTGACCCCGCTGTTCCGTTGCAGTCTATCGAACACCAACCGATTTATGGTCAGATGGCAGTCGGAGCCACGTTCCGAAAGAAACAGGATCTGAAGGTGATGGTGGGTATGTATCACATGGAGAATAACGTAGAGTGCAAAACTGATCGCTCGAACACTAATCGGGTGACGTTCGTTTGCAAGACGGGGCGTGAAAATTGCACGTTCAAATTGTGTTCCACGGGTTCCGATGACACCCTTTGGAGGATCACGAAGCTGAACTTGAATCATACGTGCCGAAACAATTTGGGGCGACTTGCGGATCGACAGGTGTCGAGCAGGGTTGCGGCTACTTTCTTTGCACGTATGTTAGTCGGCAGTCGGGAACTGGTTCCGAAAGATATGGTTGAGGATTTGAGGAGATTGTACGGAGTTCACATCAGCTACAACTTCGCCCTGCGGACGAGGAACCTTGCGCTTGAAATAGCGTACGGCGACTATGAGGGATCGTATCAGAGGCTCCCGTCATATCTGTACATGCTGAGAGAAAATAATCCCGGGACACAGTACGATATTCAGACGACCGACCAGGGCGTGTTTTGCCGCATGTTTGTTGCGCTCGGGCAGTGCATTCGTGCATTTGAGCAGGGCACTCTGAGGCCTGTGATAGTAGTCGACGCCACCCATTTGAAAGGGAAAAACACTGGTGTGATGTTTGTCGCCGTCACAAAAGACGGGAATGAGACTATTTTCCCGCTTGCGTTTGGTATCGGTCCGATAGAGAATGACGAGGAGTGGACGTGGTTTCTCCAGCACCTCAGAGTTTGCTACGATACAGACGACGATGATCTGCTCATTGTGTCCGACCAGCATAAGAGCATCGCGAATTCTATTCGGAGTGTCTATCCCCACGCTACCCGTGCGTTGTGCTATCACCACCTCTCGAAGAATCTAGCACGGTACGGCCAGCAGCTGATCAAGGCTCTATGCAATGCTGCTTATTCTTATCGGGTTGATGATTTTGAAAAATACCTTTCGGATGTGGAGAAACTCAGTGACAGTGCTTATAGGCGCCTTACTGATATTGGGGTTGAGCACTGGGCGAGGTCAAAGTGTGTTGCACGACGATACGGTTTCATGACATCGAATGCGGCCGAAGTCTTCAACGCTGCTATCAAATGGCCACGGCGATTACCTGTCTGTGCAATGCTCGAGGCCATTCGTGCGATGATTGAGAGATGGTTTGACGAGAAACGAAGGAAAGATAACGAGAGACAGAATGGTGGACATGAGCTGACCGAACTGGCATTCCTCAAGTTGTCTGGTCAGGATGAGTTGAGCCGTTATTTTACCGTTCGGGAGGTCAGTGCGAATGCTCGATACAGAGTTCAGGAGGAGGACAGGTCTTATCTTGTGGATATCGCGAATCGCACTTGTGAATGTCGGGAGTTCGACTTAGACCTAATACCGTGTCGTCATGCTTGTGCCGCTATGAGGTATGATATCATTTTACCTTTAAATATAATTTTAAACAGTTGATTCCACTAATTTGTTTGTTATTATTATGTAGACGAGCCGGATTTTCACCGTACGATTTCGTGAGCCCTTATTTCAAGATGAGCAGCCATGTCGAGATGTACGCGACGCCTATTGTGCCGTTGCCACATTATGATGATTGGGTGGTCCCGCCGGATGTGGGATCGTACGTAGTTCTTCCTCCGGTAGCGGGTAGACAGGCTGGACGTCCGAGGGTGACTCGTGTTCGTTCCGGAGTTGAGAGCTCTACACGACGTTTGAAGGTTTGTACAATTAATATCATTTCGTCGTGTGCAGGCTTGGACCTAATATCGTGTCGTCGTGTGCAGGTGTGTTCGAGATGTAAGGGCGTAGGTCACAACATGCGGAAGTGCACGGTTTTTATCCCACCCGAGGCTGTTGATTTAAATATCCCTGCAGAAGAGACGGGAACGCAAGAGTCGAGCCGAAGAAGACAGAAGAAGAAGTGCAGCATCTGCAAAAGCGAGGGACACACGAGAACAAAATGTCCAATGAACACGGAGTGACAGAGTTCGAGATTGGGTTTGGTTGTTTTATCGGTGTTTTTAAACTATTTGAGACTAATATTGTTTTATTATCGTCTATTCTCGTTGGATTTTGGACATTTGGTGAGTTTTAGGTTATTGTGTTTGTTTTAGGTTATTGTGCTTGTTTTTTGAGATTGTTTATCTTGTGAGCGTGAAATATGTGAAAAAACAGGTTGGGAATTAGGCTTTGGGGGCAAGGGGGATTTATTTATCTGTTTTTTAGAAGGTACATATATTAATTTTGCTAAATACGTTCATGGAATACTACTAGCCCAACTGGTCAGCCAATATTTGAAAATGAATGAAAACCCGAAGGTCAGGGGCTCGAATCCTGAGAGCCTCATTTTACTTTAATTTTTTACACGGTACCGGGTAGCACCGTGTACCGGTAAGAAACTAACCGTGTACCGGTAAGCAAAGCACCGTGTATCGAAAAAAAAAACGCTTAATTTTGCCACCGTGTAGCATAGCCCACCGTGTAGCCCACCGTGTAGCCACCGTGTAGCTTAGAACTGAAGTAGCTTTTTTTGATTTTGAAGCATTTCTACTGCTTTTTTGTTGTTTTGTTAAGCATGAAACATTATTTTAAAGACTAGAAACATCCAATAAACAACATAACAAATCCAATTTAAGACTACAAATAGGAGATGCTTGGAATGTTGACCGTTTTTCGAACTTTCTACTAATATTGTGACAATCATAACTACATAGGTAATACATTGTTCATGCGTAATCACTTAATTCGTCAAATTCAATAGTTGATCGTGTTTTTTGAATCATTTTGATTATTAAAATGATGTTTCATACTACAATAACAAGTTAACAATCGAAAAATGCCTTAAAATCAATTAAAATGAATTATTGACCTAAACTACACGGTGGGCACCGTGTAGGGCACCGTGTACCGGTAGCCACCGTGTAACCGAGTACTGCCCAGAAAATTCACCGAGCAGTTCTTGGCTACACGGTGATCTCGGGATGCTACACGGTGGCCACCGTGTAACCGGGTGTCACCGTGTAGCAGAGGCAGACAGCCTTTTTTTCACATTTTTTCCACCCAAATCGATCAAAACAAACACCTATTTCACCAAAATCAATCAAAACACACATATTTCACCAAAACACACCTAAAGTAGTTTAATTGTTTTACAAATTATATTAAATTAATAAGTTAATATATTATAAATAATTTTAAAAAAATTTGACGGGATTTATTTAGTTAATATCAAAGCTAAACCTGCAAATCAATCTCAATACACATAATAACCAGTCCAAACACATGCAAGAAAAAGTCTAAAATCATCCAAAAATACAAATCAATCGACTCGATGACTCAAACTGAAGATTTTCCGAGCGACATATCGACGATACTTCATCAAGTACGCGTCGTCGATCTCTCTACCCCGGTGAGTGAGGTACTTGTTGACGAGACGATCCAGGTACATGCACACGAACGGGCCGCAGCTGCTGTTGTCGATTTGCATAAACTGCTCCATCGGGACTTCGACCATCATAGAAGTCTTCTTGTGGGTCCGACGAATAAAGTTCATACCCTCCCAAAATCCGGCAGCTACCAAAAGACGAGGCAACAACTCCAACAACGGGGCTAGTACACGAGCCTTGGGAGTTACTTCCGGACAACGCCACCAACACGAGTCGTACAACTGTATAGTCCAGCTATCCAGGTTAATCCGTATTGTGATCCAATGTTCCCCGGTATTGCAGACCGTTATCACCTAAAAAAATAAAAAACAAAATAAAACGTTATTTACAATTAAATTAAAATATTAAATTGAATTAAAAAAAAATGTACGGTTCTTTAAATTACCTCTCGTGCGTGTTCCCAACTCTCGTGCCTACTGTCTCCCGTGATGTATTTCACCATGAAGTCCGGCGGTGCCCAGGTCTCGTATTTTCTCTCCAAGTTCGTTCTCTTTGCATGTGCATTCGGGATCGAAATCCTATCGTACTGAGTCTTCATAGCGTTCTGTTAATTAAAAATAAATTTAAACGATTAGTATTAGGAAAATGATAAAAAAAACTTGTATTTGATAGGATGATTGGATCTTACGAAGAACTCGGTACACAAGAGTATAGTCTTCCTTGGAGTGACTTCATCTTTTAAACCCTCGCCGGACTTTATCTTGTCTTGCAGGTACGTAATGTACATGTCAATCTCCTGAAAAATATACATATCACAGTTAAGCACAATTTAATAAACATTATAAAGTTCAAAGTTTAACTACAAATTAATTAACTTACCATGCTTGTGTACCAATGATGTAGTGACTCAATCCGTTCGAAGTAGGGGTTGTCCAGAGTGACTCCGTTGAAAGGGATTTTGATACTCATTCCATGCCCGTCACGACGGAACATCGAATAGAGCCCCCTAACCTTCTTGCTGCCAGACCGTGCGAACTGCGAGACGTACGGGCTCCGGAGAGCTGCCGAGGGCCTCCTCACACGGGGTCCGAGACTACTACTCTCGGCGACATCCTCCTCCTCCTCATCAGCCCCAAGTTCTTTCTCCTCTTCCGACAATGCAATCTCCTTTTCGTGTTCATTCTCCTCCAAGGGAGTCGTCACCTTGAACAACTCGACCTGCGACTCAGAAGGAAAATAAGTCTCTTCATCAATGATCACCTGCGGTATATCAGCCCCCCTCGGTACAATAAAACCAGGATCATCCTCTGGCCTAGCATACTCTGGCCGATCATACTCTGACCGATAAACAGGAGTCGGACCGAAGATGCTGTCGGTGTGAATCGGTGGGAAGGGAGCGAAGAGACCCTGAAAATCACGCAGCCCCCTCGGTGGCGAAAAATGACCGCTATCTCCAACGGTCGAGAATATCTGGGTCGGTGTGCGATAGCTATCGCCAACGACCTGAGGCTGCTGCTCGTACTGAGGCTGCTGCTCGTACTGAGGCTGCTGTTCGACGTGGGTCGACTCGGCATGGAACGACTCGGCACGGGTCGGCTCGATAAGTGGCGACCTGCGATAACGATCAAAATCGTGTGCCCAGTCCCCACACGAAACCCTGACATCAACTAACTCCTCGGGATCCGAGTCCTGAAAGCGAGGAGGCGCGCTGATAGAATGCCGAGCAGCCGGAAAACCGCCCTGAGATGCATCAGAAGGGCAGGGGCGAGGCCGGGAGTATCGCCTGCGACCGAAGAAGCCCCGAATCTGCTCCATCAGACTGTCGTTGCCCTCCTTCTGTACCCTCCTCATCCGGGCAGTCAATCGGCCCATAAATCCCGTCTCAGACTCATCGTTGAGGATCTTGTGGAGCCGTCGATCAATGCGCCGATCAGTACTGTCGTCTGAAGCCTCAGGTGCCTCAGGTGCCTCAGGTGCCTCAGGTGCCTCAGCTACAGGAGAGGACTCTCGTCGGGCTCGGTGAGATCCACGCTGAGATGCACGCCGCTCGGCAGATGAATCGGGTGTGATGTCATCACGCGTGCGTCGGCTAGTCTGAGGGTCATCGCCCATCATCTTGGACACGCGTCCGGCCACGCGCTCAATCAAGTTCTTCTTCTTCTTCACCGGTGCTACAACTGGTGCTCCTCTCGGTGCTCCAATCCTAAGAGGAGGAACGTACCTCACTTCGTCTGCTCCTCTGGAAAGGAACGAAGTGTAGTACTCAGTCTTCGCCTCCTTGCGTGTCGGCTCCAGAGTCGAGAGGACCACAAGCTGAAAACAAATGAAAATTAATTAATTAAGCATTAATGAAAAGAAAAAAATAATTTAAAACATTAATTTCACAAATTTTACCTGAGCGTCCTCGAAGAAATCAGTGAAATCGAGGTTGCATGCAACCGAAGTCCAGTTAAAAAACCGAGGCCTCAAAGTTCTTTCGCCTCGGGCTCCGCACAATCTGCCCAGGCTCGGTATAGCCTCGTACGACCATAGCTGAAAGGCCCAAACTGGGCCGTAAAAGTGGAATGCCCTCGAGTTAAGCTGACCGGGCATCGTCGCAGCTATGGAGATGTAGTGCGACATGATCTGCCAGGAGTAGGATCCCCAGGGAAACGAATCCCATCCGGCAACGTCCTCAACCAAAACCCAAGCCCAAGTGTCGATCTTGGCATCGTCTCGGCCCAACAAGAAATAATAGTAAATCAACAAGTTGGCCGCCTTCAGGTAGTCGGCAGGATCCTGACCCATACTCAGAGACGAGAACACCTTACGGAAATCTTTAATAACCGTCGGCTGTCTGAAGTGTCTATAGTAAATAGAGTCCTCAGAAATAGTGTGGGTGGTGGCCGAAGGATCAAAAGCGTGACCACCGAATCGAAGTCCGGTAATCAGGGCATACTCCTGTGCTCGAAATCGAATAGTCCGGCCCCCGACGAAAAACCAATGCTCGAACGGAGGTATCGTCGGACCCACGATCTCCCGAGCTAGCAGGTGCTGCATCGCCTTAATGGACCTTCCGGTTCTCTTGATCCAGAGCAAATATCCGAAACAACTCTCCCTGAATGTCTGGAAAGCTGCCTTTGTAGGGTCGACGTCCATCAGCGTTTTTGTAATTTCCCCTAGTAATTCGAGCCGATCATACAAATTCATGTTCCTCGTCTGGTGTATGAACTCCGGCCTCCTCCAATTGTATCCCTCCTGAAAAAATGAAGATAAATAAATAAATATTACATTTAATTAAATAACAAAACTGAAAATTCAAAAAAAAAAAAAAAAAAAAATTTGATTTCTGCTACACGGTGACCGTGTACCGGATAACCGGTACACGGTGACCGAGAAAATCCCACCGTGAAGCTCGATTTTCTCGGTCACCGTGTAGAATGTTATCCGGTACACGGTGTTATCCGGTACACGGTGACCGAGAAAATCTCACCGTGAAGCGAGATTTTATCGGTCACGTTACCGGTACACGGTGGCCAAGCTACACGGTGACCGAGAAAATTGCTACCGTGTAGCGCTACCGTGTAGCTTGGAACAGCGGCGAAAACCCAGATTTTTCAGAATTTTACAGAGCAATTCAACACTGAATTTCGATTCTAAATCAACTAAAACACAATATATAACTATAATACACTCAAATACTAGCAATTAACGCATCAAATTGAACACATTATTGAAAAAAATCGAATTTTCGAAATTGAAAAACTAGGTTTTCGGCACTAACCGGAGCTTGAATCGGCCATTGTTGCTCGTCTTGTTGTTGATCGTTGTTTGCCATTGCGATTCGCCGGAAGTTCGTCGGCCGAATTGTTGTTTGATTCTCAAAGATTGACGGCGGCGGTTTTGGTAGGGTGGAGGGACCGAACGGGAGAGAGAAAGAAGATTTGGGGGGGACCAATTATTTTTTAATGCTTTTTGACTTTTCTTTTGTTTTTTTGTTCTTTTTTATTATGTTTTGAAATAGGTAAGGGTAAGTTAGACTTTTCAAATACAAATTGTCTAAAATAAATGTAAACTTACGGGAGGGGACAAAATAAATAGAGTTTTTATAAATTTGATTGAAAATCGAGAGGACTCTAATAATAAATTATCAAATTCTAAAAGAGTCCTCTCGATTTTCAATCAAATTTATAAAAACTCTATTTATTTTGTCCCCTCCCGTAAGTTTACATTTATTTTAGACAATTTGTATTTGAAAAGTCTAACTTACCCTTACCTATTTCAAAACATAATAAAAAAGAACAAAAAAACAAAAGAAAAGTCAAAAAGCATTAAAAAATAATTGGTCCCCCCCAAATCTTCTTTCTCTCTCCCGTTCGGTCCCTCCACCCTACCAAAACCGCCGCCGCCAATCTTTGAGAATCAAACAACAATTCGGCCGACGAACTTCCGGCGAATCGCAATGGCAGACAACGATCAACAACAAGACGAGCAACAATGGCCGATTCAAGCTCCGGTTAGTGCCGAAAACCTAGTTTTTCAATTTCGAAAATTCGATTTTTTTCAATAATGTGTTCAATTTGATGCGTTAATTGCTAGTATTTGAGTGTATTATAGTTATATATTGTGTTTTAGTTGATTTAGAATCGAAATTCAGTGTTGAATTGCTCTGTAAAATTCTGAAAAATCTGGGTTTTCGCCGCTGTTCCAAGCTACACGGTAGCAATTTTCTCGGTCACCGTGTAGCTTGGCCACCGTGTACCGGTAACGTGACCGATAAAATCTCGCTTCAGGGTGAGATTTTCTCGGTCACCGTGTACCGGATAACACCGTGTACCGGATAACATTCTACACGGTGACCGAGAAAATCGAGCTTCACGGTGGGATTTTCTCGGTCACCGTGTACCGGTTATCCGGTACACGGTCACCGTGTAGCAGAAATCAATTTTTTTTTTTTTTTTTTTTGAATTTTCAGTTTTGTTATTTAATTAAATGTAATATTTATTTATTTATCTTCATTTTTTCAGGAGGGATACAATTGGAGGAGGCCGGAGTTCATACACCAGACGAGGAACATGAATTTGTATGATCGGCTCGAATTACTAGGGGAAATTACAAAAACGCTGATGGACGTCGACCCTACAAAGGCAGCTTTCCAGACATTCAGGGAAAGTTGTTTCGGATATTTGCTCTGGATCAAGAGAACCGGAAGGTCCATTAAGGCGATGCAGCACCTGCTAGCTCGGGAGATCGTGGGTCCGACGATACCTCCGTTCGAGCATTGGTTTTTCGTCGGGGGCCGGACTATTCGATTTCGAGCACAGGAGTATGCCCTGATTACCGGACTTCGATTCGGTGGTCACGCTTTTGATCCTTCGGCCACCACCCACACTATTTCTGAGGACTCTATTTACTATAGACACTTCAGACAGCCGACGGTTATTAAAGATTTCCGTAAGGTGTTCTCGTCTCTGAGTATGGGTCAGGATCCTGCCGACTACCTGAAGGCGGCCAACTTGTTGATTTACTATTATTTCTTGTTGGGCCGAGACGATGCCAAGATCGACACTTGGGCTTGGGTTTTGGTTGAGGACGTTGCCGGATGGGATTCGTTTCCCTGGGGATCCTACTCCTGGCAGATCATGTCGCACTACATCTCCATAGCTGCGACGATGCCCGATCAGCTTAACTCGAGGGCATTCCACTTTTACGGCCCAGTTTGGGCCTTTCAGCTATGGTCGTACGAGGCTATACCGAGCCTGGGCAGATTGTGCGGAGCCCGAGGCGAAAGAACTTTGAGGCCTCGATTTTTTAACTGGACTTCGGTTGCATGCAACCTCGATTTCACTGATTTCTTCGAGGACGCTCAGGTAAAATTTGTGAAATTAATGTTTTAAATTATTTTTTTCTTTTCATTAATGCTTAATTAATTAATTTTCATTTGTTTTCAGCTTGTGGTCCTCTCGACTCTGGAGCCGACACGCAAGGAGGCGAAGACTGAGTACTACACTTCGTTCCTTACCAGAGGAGCAGACGAAGTGAGGTACGTTCCTCCTCTTAGGATTGGAGCACCGAGAGGAGCACCAGTTGTAGCACCGGTGAAGAAGAAGAAGAACTTGATTGAGCGCGTGGCCGGACGCGTGTCCAAGATGATGGGCGATGACCCTCAGACTAGCCAACGCACGCGTGATGACATCACACCCGATTCATCTGCCGAGCGGCGTGCATCTCAGCGTGGATCTCACCGAGCCCGACGAGAGTCCTCTCCTGTAGCTGAGGCACCTGAGGCACCTGAGGCTTCAGACGACAGTACTGATCGGCGCATTGATCGACGGCTCCACAAGATCCTCAACGATGAGTCTGAGACGGGATTTATGGGCCGATTGACTGCCCGGATGAGGAGAGTACAGAAGGAGGGCAACGACAGTCTGATGGAGCAGATTCGGGGCTTCTTCGGTCGCAGGCGATACTCCCGGCCTCGCCCCTGCCCTTCTGATGCATCTCAGGGCGGTTTTCCGGCTGCTCGGCATTCTATCAGCGCGCCTCCTCGCTTTCAGGACTCGGATCCCGAGAAGTTAGTTGATGTCAGGGTTTCGTGTGGGGACTGGGCACACGATTTTGATCGTTATCGCAGGTCGCCACTTATCGAGCCGACCCGTGCCGAGTCGTTCCATGCCGAGTCGACCCACGTCGAACAGCAGCCTCAGTACGAGCAGCAGCCTCAGTACGAGCAGCAGCCTCAGGTCGTTGGCGATAGCTATCGCACACCGACCCAGATATTCTCGACCGTTGGAGATAGCGGTCATTTTTCGCCACCGAGGGGGCTGCGTGATTTTCAGGGTCTCTTCGCTCCCTTCCCACCGATTCACACCGACAGCATCTTCGGTCCGACTCCTGTTTATCGGTCAGAGTATGATCGGCCAGAGTATGCTAGGCCAGAGGATGATCCTGGTTTTATTGTACCGAGGGGGGCTGATATACCGCAGGTGATCATTGATGAAGAGACTTATTTTCCTTCTGAGTCGCAGGTCGAGTTGTTCAAGGTGACGACTCCCTTGGAGGAGAATGAACACGAAAAGGAGATTGCATTGTCGGAAGAGGAGAAAGAACTTGGGGCTGATGAGGAGGAGGAGGATGTCGCCGAGAGTAGTAGTCTCGGACCCCGTGTGAGGAGGCCCTCGGCAGCTCTCCGGAGCCCGTACGTCTCGCAGTTCGCACGGTCTGGCAGCAAGAAGGTTAGGGGGCTCTATTCGATGTTCCGTCGTGACGGGCATGGAATGAGTATCAAAATCCCTTTCAACGGAGTCACTCTGGACAACCCCTACTTCGAACAGATTGAGTCACTACATCATTGGTACACAAGCATGGTAAGTTAATTAATTTGTAGTTAAACTTTGAACTTTATAATGTTTATTAAATTGTGCTTAACTGTGATATGTATATTTTTCAGGAGATTGACATGTACATTACGTACCTGCAAGACAAGATAAAGTCCGGCGAGGGTTTAAAAGATGAAGTCACTCCAAGGAAGACTATACTCTTGTGTACCGAGTTCTTCGTAAGATCCAATCATCCTATCAAATACAAGTTTTTTTTATCATTTTCCTAATACTAATCGTTTAAATTTATTTTTAATTAACAGAACGCTATGAAGACTCAGTACGATAGGATTTCGATCCCGAATGCACATGCAAAGAGAACGAACTTGGAGAGAAAATACGAGACCTGGGCACCGCCGGACTTCATGGTGAAATACATCACGGGAGACAGTAGGCACGAGAGTTGGGAACACGCACGAGAGGTAATTTAAAGAACCGTACATTTTTTTTTAATTCAATTTAATATTTTAATTTAATTGTAAATAACGTTTTATTTTGTTTTTTATTTTTTTAGGTGATAACGGTCTGCAATACCGGGGAACATTGGATCACAATACGGATTAACCTGGATAGCTGGACTATACAGTTGTACGACTCGTGTTGGTGGCGTTGTCCGGAAGTAACTCCCAAGGCTCGTGTACTAGCCCCGTTGTTGGAGTTATTGCCTCGTCTTTTGGTAGCTGCCGGATTTTGGGAGGGTATGAACTTTATTCGTCGGACCCACAAGAAGACTTCTATGATGGTCGAAGTCCCGATGGAGCAGTTTATGCAAATCGACAACAGCAGCTGCGGCCCGTTCGTGTGCATGTACCTGGATCGTCTCGTCAACAAGTACCTCACTCACCGGGGTAGAGAGATCGACGACGCGTACTTGATGAAGTATCGTCGATATGTCGCTCGGAAAATCTTCAGTTTGAGTCATCGAGTCGATTGATTTGTATTTTTGGATGATTTTAGACTTTTTCTTGCATGTGTTTGGACTGGTTATTATGTGTATTGAGATTGATTTGCAGGTTTAGCTTTGATATTAACTAAATAAATCCCGTCAAATTTTTTTAAAATTATTTATAATATATTAACTTATTAATTTAATATAATTTGTAAAACAATTAAACTATTTTAGGTGTGTTTTGGTGAAATATGTGTGTTTTGATTGATTTTGGTGAAATAGGTGTTTGTTTTGATCGATTTGGGTGGAAAAAATGTGAAAAAAAGGCTGTCTGCCTCTGCTACACGGTGACACCCGGTTACACGGTGGCCACCGTGTAGCATCCCGAGATCACCGTGTAGCCAAGAACTGCTCGGTGAATTTTCTGGGCAGTACTCGGTTACACGGTGGCTACCGGTACACGGTGCCCTACACGGTGCCCACCGTGTAGTTTAGGTCAATAATTCATTTTAATTGATTTTAAGGCATTTTTCGATTGTTAACTTGTTATTGTAGTATGAAACATCATTTTAATAATCAAAATGATTCAAAAAACACGATCAACTATTGAATTTGACGAATTAAGTGATTACGCATGAACAATGTATTACCTATGTAGTTATGATTGTCACAATATTAGTAGAAAGTTCGAAAAACGGTCAACATTCCAAGCATCTCCTATTTGTAGTCCTAAATTGGATTTGTTATGTTGTTTATTGGATGTTTCTAGTCTTTAAAATAATGTTTCATGCTTAACAAAACAACAAAAAAGCAGTAGAAATGCTTCAAAATCAAAAAAAGCTACTTCAGTTCTAAGCTACACGGTGGGCTACACGGTGGGCTATGCTACACGGTGGCAAAATTAAGCGTTTTTTTTTTTTCGATACACGGTGCTTTGCTTACCGGTACACGGTTAGTTTCTTACCGGTACACGGTGCTACCCGGTACCGTGTAAAAAATTAAAATAAAATGGGGCTCTCAGGATTCGAGCCCCTGACCTCCGGGTTTTCATTCATTTTCAAATATTGGCTAACCAGTTGGGCTAGTAGTATTCCATGAACGTATTTAGCAAAATTAATATATGTACCTTCTAAAAAACAGATAAGTATTTTTTTTTTTTTTTTACCGGTACACGGTGCTACCCGGTACCGTGTAAAAAAATGAATTAAAATGGGGCTTTTAGGGTTCGAGCCCCTGACCTTTGGATTTCCATTCAATTTCTAATTTTCGGCTAACCAGTTGGGCTAGTAGTATTCCATGAACGTAATTAGCAAAATTAATATATGTACCTTCTAAAAAACAGATAAATAAATCCCCCTTGCCCCCAAAGCCTAATTCCCAACCTGTTTTTTCACATATTTCACGCTCACAAGATAAACAATCTCAAAAAACAAGCACAATAACCTAAAACAAACACAATAACCTAAAACTCACCAAATGTCCAAAATCCAACGAGAATAGACGATAATAAAACAATATTAGTCTCAAATAGTTTAAAAACACCGATAAAACAACCAAACCCAATCTCGAACTCTGTCACTCCGTGTTCATTGGACATTTGTTCTCGTGTGTCCCTCGCTTTTGCAGATGCTGCACTTCTTCTTCTGTCTTCTTCGGCTCGACTCTTGCGTTCCCGTCTTTTCTGCAGGGATATTTAAATCAACAGCCTCGGGTGGGATAAAAACCGTGCACTTCCGCATGTTGTGACCTACGCCCTTACATCTCGAACACACCTGCACACGACGACACGATATTAGGTCCAAGCCTGCACACGACGAAATGATATTAATTGTACAAACCTTCAAACGTCGTGTAGAGCTCTCAACTCCGGAACGAACACGAGTCACCCTCGGACGTCCAGCCTGTCTACCCGCTACCGGAGGAAGAACTACGTACGATGCCACATCCGGCGGGACCACCCAATCATCATAATGTGGCAACGGCACAATAGGCGTCGCGTACATCTCGACATGGCTGCTCATCTTGAAATAAGGGCTCACGAAATCGTACGGTGAAAATTCGGCTCGTCTACATAATAATAACAAACAAATTAGTGGAATCAACTGTTTAAAATTATATTTAAAGGTAAAATGATATCATACCTCATAGCGGCACAAGCATGACGACACGGTATTAGGTCTAAGTCGAACTCCCGACATTCACAAGTGCGATTCGCGATATCCACAAGATAAGACCTGTCCTCCTCCTGAACTCTGTATCGAGCATTCGCACTGACCTCCCGAACGGTAAAATAACGGCTCAACTCATCCTGACCAGACAACTTGAGGAATGCCAGTTCGGTCAGCTCATGTCCACCATTCTGTCTCTCGTTATCTTTCCTTCGTTTCTCGTCAAACCATCTCTCAATCATCGCACGAATGGCCTCGAGCATTGCACAGACAGGTAATCGCCGTGGCCATTTGATAGCAGCGTTGAAGACTTCGGCCGCATTCGATGTCATGAAACCGTATCGTCGTGCAACACACTTTGACCTCGCCCAGTGCTCAACCCCAATATCAGTAAGGCGCCTATAAGCACTGTCACTGAGTTTCTCCACATCCGAAAGGTATTTTTCAAAATCATCAACCCGATAAGAATAAGCAGCATTGCATAGAGCCTTGATCAGCTGCTGGCCGTACCGTGCTAGATTCTTCGAGAGGTGGTGATAGCACAACGCACGGGTAGCGTGGGGATAGACACTCCGAATAGCATTCGCGATGCTCTTATGCTGGTCGGACACAATGAGCAGATCATCGTCGTCTGTATCGTAGCAAACTCTGAGGTGCTGGAGAAACCACGTCCACTCCTCGTCATTCTCTATCGGACCGATACCAAACGCAAGCGGGAAAATAGTCTCATTCCCGTCTTTTGTGACGGCGACAAACATCACACCAGTGTTTTTCCCTTTCAAATGGGTGGCGTCGACTACTATCACAGGCCTCAGAGTGCCCTGCTCAAATGCACGAATGCACTGCCCGAGCGCAACAAACATGCGGCAAAACACGCCCTGGTCGGTCGTCTGAATATCGTACTGTGTCCCGGGATTATTTTCTCTCAGCATGTACAGATATGACGGGAGCCTCTGATACGATCCCTCATAGTCGCCGTACGCTATTTCAAGCGCAAGGTTCCTCGTCCGCAGGGCGAAGTTGTAGCTGATGTGAACTCCGTACAATCTCCTCAAATCCTCAACCATATCTTTCGGAACCAGTTCCCGACTGCCGACTAACATACGTGCAAAGAAAGTAGCCGCAACCCTGCTCGACACCTGTCGATCCGCAAGTCGCCCCAAATTGTTTCGGCACGTATGATTCAAGTTCAGCTTCGTGATCCTCCAAAGGGTGTCATCGGAACCCGTGGAACACAATTTGAACGTGCAATTTTCACGCCCCGTCTTGCAAACGAACGTCACCCGATTAGTGTTCGAGCGATCAGTTTTGCACTCTACGTTATTCTCCATGTGATACATACCCACCATCACCTTCAGATCCTGTTTCTTTCGGAACGTGGCTCCGACTGCCATCTGACCATAAATCGGTTGGTGTTCGATAGACTGCAACGGAACAGCGGGGTCAAACCCCGGCAGTGGAATGATCCAATTGCGCTGTGGATTATTCTGCGCATTCTGAGAAGCTTCGGCTTGCTCGGCGCCTCCCGCATAAGAACTCGAGGACATATTACGGCGCGACATTATCTTTTTAACCACGCCCGGCTGTCTAATCCATTCGGTCCACTCCGTCGTCAAAGATTCCAAGAGATCGGACTGACGGGCTTCTTCCCGTCCTCGGAAGTATGTACCGCCTCGTTCTCGTTCTCTTCCTCTGACGGTACGCCCGAATCCCGAGCTTCTTCTCCGATATTCACCTCCGGCGCAGCTGGTTGTGCCTCTATTTGGACGACGAACACAAAACACTCATCCCCTTGCTCGTCTAACATGCGGGAGACATCCTCGTCGCAAAGCATAGGAGCTCGCACGCTTCTCGCGTCATAGCCTCGGGTAAAATAGTACAACATGTACTCGGCATTGGGCGGAGGGCGCAAAACCAAACGAATCCGGCTCGTAAGGGCGTCGAGTGTAAGTTCTTCCCTCCGAAAGAAGAGGCACATATCTACTCCGTCAACATAGGCCGCTCGATCCCAACGACCACCGTACCGTATCGTGATTCGTTGATTCGACATCTACAATTACAAAACACAGTTGAATTCAGTGGGGGAACCCAAAATATCCATCCAAAAGCATAAACAAAGCCATAATTAGACATTTTTTTAAAAAAAATTGAAAAAACGGCTTCTGTACACGGTGTCTCACCGTGTAGCTTGTGTCACCGTGTACCGAGACACTATCCGGTACACTATCCGGTACACGGTGACCGGGAAGCACCGTGTACCGAGACACTATCCGGTACACTATCCGGTACACGGTGACCGAGAAACACCGTGTAGTGAGAGCACCGTGTAGTGCGTACCGGTTAATCTTCATAACTACACGGTGACTACACGGTCGGGAAAACCCACCGTGTAGCCACCGTGTAGTTATGATTTTTTGCAGAAAATCGAAAAAAAAAAAACAGAATCGACGCGTTTCGACGTACCTTTCGGCCGGCGAACTCGGCTGCCCTTCCCACGTATATTCAGACGTCGATTGTTGTAGAGGGGATATTTGTTTGAGAGAGAATCGAAATTTTGTTTTTTGAAATGGGTTTAGGGTTGAGGGTTTGAGTAGGGGGGAAGGTGAAGGCATTCATGCATGCAATAAATCTCAACAACCAAACAAAAATCTGATTTTTGATGTAGTGGGCCCCACAGTTTTTTTGTTTTGATTTTTAAGGATTTTAAATGGTTTTAAATGGTTTTTTTATTATTAAAAGAGTGAAAATAAAAGTAAGGGTAAGTTAGACATTTCCTTTGCAAATTGTCTAAAATAAATGTACTTTTTATAAATGTGTGACAAAATAAATGTACTTTTTATGTTTGTGTTTAAAAAGTTGTATTCCCACATTCCTAAAACCCATTGTTGAAATCAGTGTAACAAATATAATCAACCTCCAAACCATCCCCTGCTTTCGTCTTCACCGTAACACCATCTACACCCGCAACGATCACACTGGTCGCCAACCTGACGAACATCCCGTGCTCAACGATCCCCGGCAGCCTCAAAATCCGATCACTCGCCTCCCCCAGATCCCCAATATCCTTTTCGAAATACAAATCAATTATGTAATTCCCATTGTCCGTCACATATATCTTCCCACTCTCCGAGCACTTCCTCAGCTCACCCGAACATTCCCTGTCGGAGAACAACCTCACGAGCCGCCTCAGAGAATGGTCCCAGCAGAAAGGAATCACCTCGACGGGCATCGCCAACTTGCTACCGCCGATGTGGTCGACCAATTTCGACTCGTCGACGATGACCACGAATTTCTTGCTAACGGACTCGATCATTTTTTCCCTCAGCAGCGACCCGCCCCGGCCCTTGACCAGATTCAGATCCGGGTCGACCTCGTCCGCGCCGTCGATTGCCAGATCGACGGAGGGGTGCGAATCGAGATCCGACAGCGGGATGCCGAGGGAGGCGGCCTGGTCGCGGGTTTGGCACGACGTCGCGATGCCGACGATGTCCTTGAGCTCGCCCCGCTGGAGGAGGTCAGCGATTCGAGCGACGGCGTGCTTGGCCGTGGAGCCCGTGCCGAGGCCGAGCACCATGCCGGATCTGACGTGTTCGACCGCTTTGTGGGCGGCGATTTTTTTGAGGTCGTCCTGCGTGAGAGAGGAGGCGGAGGGGAGCATGTCGGGCGGTGCGAGGGATTGTGGGTGGTGGACTACTGTCATGGCTGAAGCTCCTCCCTCTCTTATAGTAGTATAGAATGGATGTTTCTGAAAATTGAATACAGTATAAATAAATGAAAAGGAATTGAACGGCTATTAGATTGTTGAAGAAAGCACAAAAGGGTTCGAATATTAAGGAGATAAAAGATTTATGGGGAAGGAGAAGATATGGATGGTGGGGTCGATCGGAACAAATCAAGATTTTTAATGTGTGGTGAGAGATGATGACGGAATAAAACGCAATAATGTTATCAAAAAATATTCGTTGCGAAAATTGCATAAAATTTTATTTTAAATTAAAATTATAAATTACTTGTGATTATTTATTTCATTTTAAAAGATGTGAGATATTGGTTGGTAACTCCAAAAATAAAGTGTTCATATTTTTTATTTTAATTTAAAAATCTAATTATGTAAGACAATTAGAATTAATAGCAATTATATAAGATTTAATTATACAGTTTATCAATTTCATCTCTAAAAGCTTTCTAGATGATACGTGATCTTAAAGATTACTTTAACTCACATTTGATGATGACTTATGTTAATCAAGCGAATATTAAAGTGTTCGTGTATCAATTCTAATTTACCGATATAAGATGTTAGTTGTAGAACTCTATTATTGAATTGTTCGGCTTGTTATGAACACGTAGAGATAGGGGTAGGCGTGAGCCGGGCTAGGCCCAAAAATCTCCACCCGTCATAAAACCCGAGCCCGAGTCGAGCCGAATTTTATTGAAGTTGAGGACCGGCTCGGGATTGAGCCCGACCGGGAGAGTCGGGTTCTTGGATCCCAAAATTTTTACATTTTAATTATTTTATATCACTAAATTCATGAAATAAAAATTAATAACAATTTTAAAAACAATTTTAATTATTTTATATCACTAAATTCATGAAATAAAAATTAATAACAATTTTAAAAACAATTCTAATTATTTTATATCACTAAATTCATGAAATAAAAATTAATAACAATTTTAAAAACAATTCACGCATCATTTCATAATTCATAAATACATAATGTTTCTAAAGTGAAAAATCTCAAACAAAATCTTGGTGGCCGCTTTTCTTTTCGCAAGTTGCGCAATTGCTCCATTCTTCTACTTTAGTCAGTCGAATCTTTAGAAATATTGAAACATTTGATTCTCTATTTGCTACACATTCAGACTTCAATTAGTAATGCTAATAAAAACAATGCAAATAATATAAAATGAAACACAGCTGGTAGAATGTAGAATGTAGAGTGTAAATGTATTATGTTTGTTTACTACTTTATTTTTATAATTTTTGTTTTTTAGTTCTTTTCAAACATCACGGCATTAGTTTTTTCTATTGAGTTTACTGTGTTTTCATTGATAAGACGGAGAAAGAAAGAAAATTGTATTTTTACTCCTTGGGATTGCGGCTCCCATAATTCTCGAGTTAAATACAGCAAACCCTCAACACCCTAATGTCCGTACAAAGGGGATATAAAAGTAAAAGTCAAATACTAAAACTAAAACGACGTCGTAAGATGATTCCATCGCAAATGAATTAGGATGATAAAACGTCGTCGTAGAGGTGCGTAGTTGGAGCAGAAATTAGGTTTGGTGAACGACTTTGTTTGTTGTAGTAGAAGGGGAAAATGATGCTCGTTTAATAACCCCGCAATTGGAGCGCGATTCATATGCAAAGAGGTGCGGAGCCGCGTGAACGATTGAAACGACAAAGGCTTCGTGAAGATGTTGGCAATTTGATCGTGAGCTGGAATGTGGTGAACGGAAACTTCGTTGGCTTGTATTTTATCACGAATAAAATGTAGATAGATCTCGATGTGTTTGGTGCGAGCTTGAATGACAGCATGAGAGGACATGTAAACAACAATGAGGTTGTCAACCCAGATGACTGGAGGTTGGGGTGGAAGAGCTCGATGATTTGTGTTGTGTGTGCGAGTTTTAGTTGTTGTTTTTAGTTTCGTATGCTAGTCGTTTTGATTGTTTTGTGTGTTATTTATGCATGTTTATGTCGAGTCTTGTGTGTTGATCTCACGTTGGTTTGGAGTTGGTTTATTTTGCATGTTTCAGGTGCAAAGTCGAAGAAACGTCGAAAGAAACGAGTCGGGGACCAGAAAATGAAGAAGGAGCCAAAAAGCCTAAGTAGTGGTCGCTACTTGGACCGCTGCACACGACGCTTGAAGAAACGCTGGCCGATCGCTACTTTTTGAAGAATTTGATTCTGGAAGTGGGTAGAGATCGCTACCCCTTGCCTAACGGTCGCTACCCCTTTGATAAAATTCAGAAAGGTCAGCAGTTAGAGGTGACGGTTTGGGGGCGGTTCCTAGAGTGTTGGTGATGCATTTATGGGAAATAAAGGGAAAAAGATAATTTCGCATGGGGACTACCGGAAGAGTACGGGTGACGCCGTACCGGAGTCGACAACTCCGAGAGCACGATCGATAAAGTCCACAAGCCATTTCCATATTCATGTAATAGTATTAGATTTTAACACTACTAAAAACAGTGTCATAGACATCATTTCATTTAAATCATCTCCAAATGCGCCCGATGTAAATGTATATATTTTAATCAGTTAAAAAAAAGCTGATGTAAATATGAGTAAGAATATCACTTTTAAATGAAATTGATTTAAATGATGTCGTTTTAAAAAACAATTAAATCATTTATATTGTGTAAGAGACGTATTTGATATTTTTAAAAAATTCGTACTCTATATGATCGGTTGTAAACATACCATCGATCTAACTACTATGATAACAAAAAATTAAAAAAATTACAAGTTAAAATTTTCCAATTTATAATTTCATTCTCTTCAATCTCAACACATCTTCTTCACCATTTCCCCTCCTAAAAAAAACCCTACCCCGTCACTTTCTTCATCCGCCACCTCTTTCCAAACCATTCCTCAAGTTCCGTCCAATTCGCCCCCGCCTCCGCCGCCGCTGATTCCCTGGATCTCGCCCGAACTCGAGCCCAACTACCCCTGTAAATAATCCAGCACCGCCGGCATCGTCGTCCCCGGCTTCGACGGCGACAAAAAGACCCTCGACGACATTATCTGTACGTAGGCGACTTGGACGACATCGTCGGCGCAGGCGTTCTACACCTTCCTCAAGCCGGGAGCCCTCGCCCAACTCAGATACTCGAAGATGACCGCAAGATCTAAGCAAATCGGAGCCCATACCCAGCTCGCGCTCTCCCAACTCGAATCGATTTCCGATTCGCTGTTCTCGCAGCAGCACCCGGCTGAATTCGCCATCGACGGGATCCCTTCCTTCAATTCGAGGGTCAAGGTTCACTGCCGCGTCTCCGCAGATCTCCGTGTATCCGCAGTAATTTCTCAGTAGCCCACACCGAACGAGCAGAAGAACCCTAAACCCTAATTCTCAGTACCCACGCCAAGCGAGCAAAGGAATAATAGCAATGGCGACGGTGGTGTATCGGGCAGAATACGGAGGCGGAATCTAAATCGGGCAGAATACGGAGGCGGTTCGAAGCTCTGTTTCTGACCTGGACCGGTTCGGTAAGGTCGTAAAGCTCACCGGATTCAGCCCCTTCGAGGCTGCGCTTGACGCTCTCAACTAAATCAACGCTGTGTCTGAAGGTAAAACGGAAAGACTTTTAACTGTATTTGGATTATGTTTTATGCGTTTGAATGAGTTCTACATTTAATATGAATACAGAGTTCTTTGGAAATATTATAATGCCTGAGATTTGAAATTTCAAATAAATTGATTAATTGAGCGTCTTTCAACTGTAATAGTTGAGTCTTGATAATTATTTGACACGTCCATTTTATATGTTGTGTGATGAAGGCCAAATGACCGACGAGCTGAGGAACGTCTTGGAGCTTTCATTGCCAAAGGTTAAAGAAGGAAAGAAGTCCAAGTTCAGTTTTGGGAGTGGCAGAGTCGAAGCTTGGCTCACATATGACAGAAGTGACTAAGATTCCTTGCCAAAGCAATGGATTTGTTCATGAGATTCTTAGAGGCATGCGCTTGCATTTTACTCGTTTAATTGATAATCTAAAGGTTGCTGCTTTTATTTTTTCTTTCAATATTTAAATATTATTGCCTTTTGGGATTATTTAATGATGTTTATGATTTCTGGGTTCTTCCCTTTTGAATTGATCTGATCAGTCTGGAGATCTGGAGAGAGCTCAACATGGTCTGGGCCATAGTTACAGTAGGGCAAAGGTGAAATTCAATCTTAACCCGTGTAGATAATATGGTTATTCAAGACATCTTTCTACTCGATACCCTCGATAAGGACGTCAATTCATTTTCCATGAGAGTAAGGTCAGTGCATTCCTTTCGTGTGGCCACCTTATGAATTGCTTTTTATGCCTCTGCCATTTCACTTCTAGATTTATTTTCCTCTTGTTTCTATGAGATAAACAATATGTATAGAGGCTGCCAAAGCATCAATGGGTATTTTTTTAAGAGAGTGACTGAGCCTCCAACTGTTGTTTATTAATGTATTTTCTTACTAATCAAATTTATTTAGTGAACAAGAAACTCACTCTTTCTCTCTCTTTTTTTTTTCACAGATCCGATGAAGTTGCAGATAGGTGTGCATTCATGGCGAAAATGGTGAAGGCAACTTAGATCAATTAGAATGTTTATCGGCTATTTATGATGTTTATTTTCGATCATGTTTTTGATTTCTATCGGTGTTTAATCAAATGTCTTGGATGTTGGTTAATATTAACAATGTTTAGGATGTTATTGAAGCAAATTAATATTATGGTATTGATGTTTTTATTAATATATTTATATATTTGGTGTGATTTTAGTGTTAAAGACATCTCTTGTAAAAGAGTAAAATGATGTATCAAACTGTAAAAGACATCACTTTTTGTTAATTAAATGAAATCGGCATATTTCAGATATCGGGTTTATGTACTCGCAACGAAATCGGTTAATACTCGATTTCCTATGTGCTCAATTATATCGATTTTCCCAATTAAAACTGATTTAATTGTTAATACTGATATCGGTTAATAATCGATTACTGAAATAATTAAAACTGATTTAAATGGATTTACATATATCGGTTTATAACCGATGTCTGAAATATGGCTAGTATAGACATCGGCTCCATACACATCGGTCGCATAACTCATTTATATCGGGTAATACCCGATTTCTATGGCGGTTTTTTTAGTAGTGTAACTTTTGAAAAACCTAGTTGTTATTGTTTTCACTTTCTGATATCATGGAGAATGCTTAAACAAGTACTGGTATGTTTCAATTTATGAATTTAGTTTCTTGCTTTCAAAGGTTTATGAATCTTATTTTTGTTATGATCATTGTTGCTATGTTTATGAATCTCATTATACTTGCTCGCTTAGTGATGAAAATGAGTAACTAATTTCTTACTTAGACGATATATAATACAATAAATGAAGTAATTGATTTGTATAAACCGAAAAGTCAAAATGCGATTAACATGATCTTAGAATCGTAACCCGACCGAGAGCGAATCTCTAAGTGAATTAAACGTATTTTACGAGTTAAGAAGCCTGATCGGGAACTTGACGTTCGTGTGTTTAATCGTGTAGACTGAAAAGGGGGAAACACAAATTTATTACTAAGTTTGAATATTATCGTCCGAGTCTTTTCAATTATCGCATTTCAATTTAAGTCTTTGAGTTATTGTTTTCATGTTTTTATTTACTTTCTTTGTTAATCGAATTTGAACTTAGGATTTAGAATTATGATATATGAAATTAACACGAATCATTCACGAAACATTACTCTTCCATTTCCTTGGATTGATACCGAGTCAAATTACAACTGACCTCGGATTTTGACGAGAGACGCACACAAAAACGTCTAATCACTTGAAGTTAGATTAATAGTGATTTGATCCAAAGAACTTCAGAGATAGAGTTAGCAAGACTGTGATATTCGGCCTCCGTGAATGACAAACATTTTTTTGCTTTTTGCAACTCCAAGTAACAAGGTTTTTGCCAAAGAATATGCAATGACCAGAAGTAGAACGACGGTCGTCGGGATCAGAGGCCCAATCCGAGTCAGTAAACACAGTCAAAGATAAATGAGGGGATTTATAAAGTTGCATGCCATAATTGTTTGTGATAGAAACGTATCTTAGTAATGGTGAAGTGAATGTCTGTTGGGGCCTGCATATACTGACTCGACTTGTTTACATCATAAGTAAGATCCGGTCTAGTAATGGTGAAGTAATTTAGGCTGTCTATAAGCATACGGTAGTGAGAGGGGTCAGTGTAAGGAGTGCCATCATGTTTAGAGAGGGTGTTGAAGCTGACCATTGGAGTTAGGTCTCCCTAGGCCTAAGATAAACCTTCCTTTTTCAAGAGGTCCAAGACATATTGATATTGAGAGAGGTGAATACCCTCACTGTTGTGAAACACTTGAATTCCCAGAAAGTAGTTTAAATGCCCAGATCCTTGAGAGCAAAAAATGTGGATAATTGATGAATAAGATGAGTGATGGCAGAATATGAACTCCCTGTGATGATGATGCCATCAAGATAAACTAGGATGAACATGGTGAGAGAGGGTGTGTGTTGAATGAATAAGGAAGAGTCAGCTTTAGAAGCTGAAAATCAAAGTTTAGAGAGGGCACTCTGAAGTTTGTGAAACCAGTCTCTTGAAGCTTGTTTTCAGGCCATATAAAGCCTTGTAAAGTTTGCGATGTTGGAATAGGTGACCGGCGAGCCAACGGTTGGTCAAGCGGTTAACCGTATTCCGTTATATAACGGTTTATTTCGTTACTTAATGAAACCTATATTAATGGCATATACTATATCTACTCCCCATGTTGAATCATAGATATAGTCATGTACAGCTACACATGTTGTATGAATTCGGTTTTGTGGAAACCGAGAGATAATTCTGTTAACGCAACGTAACTGGTCAAACTCAGTTCCTAGTCGATGGGTTACGCCAACAACAAGGATACCCGACCTTTCCCCCTTGAGACTAGCACTTAGTGTATGTGGGCTAATCTCGAGCCTCGGTGTTGGGACATCGACATACTTGAGTGGGTGCTCACTGTTGATGAGTTCACTGAACCCCCTCTCCATGGAATCTCTAAGTGGTTATCACTGATCGAGTAGAGAATTCCATAATATAGTTGTACACAATTAATCCTTAAGACCCAGTGATGAGCCATATTTTTTGGCTCATTTTTAGGTTTTTAGAGTCAAGTAAATCGAGTCCTTAGTTTGTTTTTACTTTATTTGTGTATGGGAGGGCACGTTTGGGTACTTGGGCAAGTTTTGCAGGTGGGCAGGTAAAGGAGTGGAAAGAGGAGCGCACTGTGTGAAAGAGGCAAGGAAATCACCTTCCATGGTCAAGAGCACTCGTTGAGCAAGCCAGACTGACGAAAAGGGTCCAGCAGAGTTGAGCAAGCAACCAGGACGTCAGCAGGTGGAGCAAGACTTGAGTCCGACCAAGTACCGCACATGGTCCGCTTCCTCAATCAGTCAAAGAAGGAAGTACATGGGCAAGCACTAAATCGGATAAAAAAAAAGTTAAAGTCCGTTTATGAAAATGGCAATTCTCGAAGGGACGAAATATGATTCTATCCCTCATCATTTTCAAGATTCAACACACTACTTTACGATTGGCTTTTTTGAAAGCTTCATTTTTCATTTGAACTACTGAACTATCCGTACTTGGAGTATGAACTAGTAACTTTGAATTTGAATTGTCAACAGAGTTATTTGATTCTGATGCATTGCCACTTCCTGAATTTGAGCTTGAGTTATCACCATAAGACATGAAAATCAAAATATCTACAAATTAAACAAAAAAATACAAGAGATGCAAAAAATATTTTTCTCTCTGACATTTATATAGACTTCATAGTTCATATTATTTTAAAGATGCATAAATATTATTTCAACTGGACCAAACAGAAAGATTTAAAATACTTATTATAAAATAAAAACTTTCGATTGAAGTTGTACCCTAATTCTTACGGTGAAGTAATGCCCTAATTCCAGTGAAGACATACCTTAGTTCTTCCGATGAAGTCGTGCCTTAATTCCAATGACGTCACACCCTAATATTTTAGAAGTGGTGACTATGAAATTTGTGAATTGTGAATTGTGAAGTGCGATTGTGAAGTGTGAAGTGAAGTGATGTGAACTGTGAACCGTGAACTGTGAATACGCAAAGAGAAAAGAGTGAAACCCAATCTAATAAATACATTATTATTATTATTATTATTATTATTATTATTATTATTATTATTATTATTATTATTTATTAAATTGTCGATTATAAGTCATGCTTTTGGTTCTAAATAATTTAGGACTCGAGCTCAGACCGTATATCAAGTTAACGGCAGGTCGGAAAGTGGTTTAGTATAAAAAAAAAATAAAAAACCTAATTTTAATTATTTTCGGGTTTTCTGGCTTGATTTTCGGCCCGGACGTCCACCCCAACCTAGAGAACTCATTACTGGACATTGAACTACTCTTTTAACCTTGTGATGCTATCTCATGTTTATTCGAGTCATTTTTAATTAAAATTATTATTCATCCCTAAGTCCAATCAATATTTTAAATTACGCGACTCATATTTGAGGCGTTTTTCTCTTGAGGCGTGAGGCGTACGCCTCAAAAAATTAATTTTTTTTTAATAAAATTTCAATAATATTTTAATAAATAATAAATAAATCAAATAATTCTTAAAATAAAATTTATTTGTTTAAAAACTCATTAAAAATTGAAATTAGTCTATTCTCGGTTGATCCCTTAACCATTTTCAATAATTTTTCTATATAATAGTGTTTTAAAGTGCATCCATTATATAAGGAAAAAAAATCAAATATCATAATTTCATAAACATATAAGAATGAAGCTTAGAATATATAATCATTTTTTATGTTTTTTTTCATAATTGTTGGCTTATTGCATTTAAGTTAAAAAAATAGGGATTTAAAACATTTCAAAATAAAAATATAAAAATAGGTGTACAAGCAAGATAAAAGAAGAGAAAACATAAAAATATGTACTGAAGTTTAGAAAATTTTGTGAAAGATTATGATTTTTTGAGTTGCCGGACAAGAATGGAGACGATAAAAATTGTATGGTTAAACAAAGATGGAACAATATATGATTAAAGAACAATACCAAATAATAAATTAATAAATTACTTTGTCATTTATATAAAAAAATACAAAAATTTGATGAGGCGGCCGCCTCAGACGCCTTGACTCGTACCGCCTCTACTCGTACGCCTCACGTATAAAGGCGTATAAAAACTAAAACGTCTTTGACTCGTACGCCTCATCACACGAAACCCCTGAGGCGGTACGAGGCGCGCCTCGAGGCGTACGCCTCGACCATTTTTTAAAACATTGAGTCCAATTACCGTTCTACTTCTTCCAAACAAGCTATTGAAATTCAAAATAAAAACAATCAATTAAACTACATTCATTGCAACAAGAGAAAATATTTGAAATTACAATTAATATTATTAAAAAGATTGAAAAACTGTTTATGAATAATAAATTTTACTCCGTGTAAAATTAGAGTAAGCAAATAATAAAATTTATAATCAACAATATAAACAAAGATGTTTCCAACATTACTCAATTATGCCCACAAAATAGAATAAATTTCTTTTATAATACATTACTTGTTCTTTGTACAGTATTTCAAAAGTAGTTAGTAGCCGCATATTAATTACTTTATCTATCTCATAATAGTTGGTGCAAACGCAAACCCAATCTAAAAGACAATTATGCTAAACAACTATTTTTAATGAGGAAGTAAAATGAAATTGTTGAAAAATCAAATTTAAAACATAGTAATTGTTGGTGTATAGTTCGATCGAGTTTGTCGATAAGTTAACTTAAACTATACACCTTGATTTTTACTCACTTCATAGTATGGAAGAGTTAGCTCTTGTTCTAGGTAGAGTGAGCTGGGAGTATAGCTCTTGCTGAAGGTAGAGTTAGCTCTTGCTGGAGGTAGAGTAAGCTGGGAGTATAGCTCTTGCTGAAGGTAGAGTAAGCTCTTGCTGGAGGTAGAGTGAGCTGGGAGTATAGCTCTTGCTGAAAGTAGAGTTAGCTCTTGCTGGAGGTAGAGTGAGCTGGGAGTATAGCTCTTGCTGAAGGTAGAGTTAGCTCTTGCTGGAGGTAGAGTGAGCTGGAAGTATATCCCTGCTGAAGGTAGAGTGAGCTCCTGCTGAAGGTAGAGAGAGGTTTTGCTGGAGGTAGAGTTAGCTACGCATGGCGTGAAAAATGCACCTTGGCCAACGTAGAGCTGGAATGACTTCGAAGATTTAGCTAAGCGCATGTGAGAATACATGTGCGTCAACGTGGAGATGACACTTGCTCCAACGTGGGACCAAGTTATGAAGGGTTGGCTCAACGTGGAGTTAGCGGAGTTGGTCTCTGCGTCAACATAGAGTTGGTCGGTTGCGCCAACGTTGGACAAGCACTCGCGCCAACGTGGAGCTACGTTATCATGATCTTGCGCCAACGTGCAACCGGGTTGACTTGTATGGCACATCAAGTCAACGTCACATTGTTAGTGTGTAGTTCTTCCTAGTTCAACATAGAACCACGTTGTTCTTGTTTGAACTAAGTTGAACTATACACTTTGTATTGTAGTATCTTCATGTTGAATGTTTGTATGGTAGAGCTAGCTGAGTGGACCGGGAAAATACAAGTGGTCCAACGTGGGGCCCCAACATGAAGAGTTCCCTCAGCGTCGAGCAAGCAGACTTGGTCTCTACAAACAACATGAAGTACGTTAGGTATTGGTAGAGCTAGCTGAGTGGACCGGCAAAATACAAGTGGTCCAACATGGGACCACATCATAAAGAGTTCCCTCAGCGTCGAGCAAGCAGACTTGGCCTCTACAAACAACATGAAGTCTCATAGGTATTGGTAGAGCTAGTTGAGTGGACCGGGAAAATACAAGTGGTCCAACGTGGGACCACATCATGAAGAGTTCCCTCAGCGTCGAACAAGCAGACTTGGTATCTACAAACAACATGGAGTTGCATAAGTGCGTCAACGTGGAACTTGCTATTTCGTCAACGTGGTTCAGCGTGGATCAGGATAAATTGCATGTTCACCAACGCACTACCAATTAGAGAGTTCAAGGCTTACCGTGAAGACCTTGAATCAGAGCTAACACATTGACGGACGCGGAGCAAGCATAGCTACACATAGAGCTGGACGATTGACTGCTAAGGAATGAAGTCAGCTATGAGTATGACTAGAAGACTTCGCTAGAAGGATTCTAGTTCAAAGAAAAATACTAAGTATACATGTTATGCCTGTTACAAGCTTGAAGCACGAAGACACGCTAGTGTGGGAGTGCGTAGAGCTGGGTTCTTCAAGTACAGACACATTGACGGACGCGGGGCAAGCATAGCTAGACATAGAGCTGGACGATTGACTGCTAAGGAATGAAGCCAGCTATGGGTGTGACTAGAAGACTTCGCTAGAAGGAATATTTTAGTTCAAGTGAAAAACGCTAAGTAACCAGCTATGCCCGCCACGAGCTTGAAGCACGAATACATGCTAGTGTGGGAGTGTGTAGAGCTGGGTTTGTCAAGTACGGAAAAATGGAATCTCGAATATACCATGAAGATGCTTTGGGCTCGGCCCATTAAGCGTGAATTCCGGAAACCCTAATTCTCGACACCTATAAATACCGGGTTGTTGGAATTCACTATTCACGCATTCATTTCTAAATTCCTAGAGAGAGAAATATTGTTAGACCGAGAGACTTCGCTAGAAAGCTCCGGTTCTACCCTCTGTTTTAGTCTTCATAGGATGCTTCGCTAGAATAGTTCTACATAGACTTAGTTTTTGGTCGTGTTGACCTTTCTACAAGATTCGCTAGAATTTTGTAGATGTGTTTGTAAGTGGTTCTACCCATTACAAGTTATATACAAGAAAAGTTTTTAGAATCTCTAAATTGTGTTAAATATTCCCGGTCTACCCTACTCATCCGAATTGTAAGTAGACCCAAGTGCAAAATTTACACAATTTCAATAATTGAAAGTAAATTAGATTGTGTACGTGGTGCATGATTTGAAACAGTAGATAGTGAATATAAAATGAGTAAATTGCAAAGAAGATGAGGTTAAATGAGTTGACAAATGAAATGACTACTCAGTAGTTAATTAGTGCTCATGATTTCTAAGAAAAGGATGGCCAACTCCTATATCCAAAATAACCATCAATGGTTTTCTCGTACACTTTTATAAGGTACATTTCATTTTATATGAAAGGATGAGGATTGCTTATTTAATTTTATTTAACGATGAGAATTAAATTATTTCTTATGAAATTAAACGCTACGATCGTCCTTTGATCATTTCGGCTTCAATTATCATTGGATCGTCTTGAAATTTGAAATGTGTGTACACAACTTCATTCCCTTCGATGTGAACGGTCAACATTAAAAAATATGGCCCAAAGTAAAAGTTATTACTTCGAACACATCAACAGTTTATATGTCAACGACTTCTTCATTTTTATTGATTTTTTCAGGGCTCGTCTCAACTTTCCTTCTCCTTTCTCTTTTTAAGGTTGATTTGCTTAAAATGTTCTTGTTATTCGTTCGATCAACTTACAAAGCATCAAAATTACAAAGGTGTCACTTCGACAAAACAAGCGTCAAAATATCAAATAAGCAAGCGAAAAAAATTATAAATTGAGACTCAAAAAAAAAAAAAATCAAATCAGAGCACTTGAAAAATATATTTATCTATATTTTTTAAATTCATCCTTAATGTCAAATAAAGTATTAAATTCTGATGTGTGGTAAAAGGTTATGTCTTCGCACACACTTTTACTAAGTCACAACTTTGAAAATGTGAAGTATGTCAGAATACTTATGATTAGAGGTCAGTTCTATATAAAATTTGAAGTGAGAGCCGTTTCAAATGTAAACATTTATGAATTCAAAGTGAAGTTCATAGCCAAATCGGACACAAATATAGAACGGGAAATTGACGGAGATTTATTGTGTGAATATCATTGACTAGTTGTACGTTTTTGACTGGTTTTATATAGCTTATATATTAATTTAAGATGAAATTAATTTGTACATACAAGTTGCTCATTTCATTTTAATTTTTTATTAAACCATAGTATATTGATAATTTTTATAAGCATGCATCCAAATAAACATACAACATTGGGGTATGACAAGATTGAACAGTTCCCACCTTTTATGGGAAGCTTACAGCTGTTTGATTAGATGTGTTAGACAAAAATGATTCTTTCCAAACGTACGATCGAGCTGAGTGTTGTGAATTGTCCATCTTATATTTTCAAAATCGTTCATCTCTTCTGTGCCAACATCATCATCTTCAACAGATATATAAATGTACTATATAAGATCATGTGTACATGTAATGTAATAACTCTGCACTAAATCTATTTCCTTAGATTTTCATGCCCCACACCCCCTATATAAATGGAGTATATCATTGGTTTGGTTTCTCAAATAACTCTTATTCATTCAATACTCAAAATATTTGGTTGTTTGTGTTGTGTGTTAGGGTTAATGTCTATGAAGAAAAGGGAGCTTCCTTCAGTCCAGTCCGAGGCAGATGGAAGAGTCGAAAACCCCGCTGCCAACTCGTTGGTTTATGAACTCATCGAATCCATAGAACATAAACGATGATGGGTTTTTGATCCAACGATGTGGGAGCTGAGTTCGGTTTCTCCTGTCACGTCTTGGACTGAAGGGAGCTCCCTGTAATTGTTTTAATTCTTGTAGTTATTTGGTTTGTAATTAAATTCTTGATTTTTTTCACGATTATTTTATGTCTCAGATGTTCATATGTGCTAAAGAAATAGGGAGAAACTGAGGTTGGTTTCACCCTCGATATGTAGAGACCCACCGCCTCCATGAGCCTTCGTCGATCCAGAGCTGCTGCCGCCACCTTTGTTGCCGGACATTTTTGATGTTAATGATATTGGTAATTTACTTGCTGATAATTTAATACCTTGATCGTAATCGAAAGATGAGCTGAGTATGTTTAAAAATGTTATCAATTGCTAACAAGTTCATGACAAGTTTATACTTTGGATCACAATTATTGACAAGTTATTACATATTATAAGTATAAATATCACTTTCTATGACACCTTTCCCAACAATGAAATATGAAAGAAAACCCTTTATTTTTAAATTCCTTTGTTTTTAAATTAAATCTATGGAAGTTAAAACTTAAATTTATGTATTTCAATGTTTTGAATATATATACAGTTTTCCATGCTCTTAAATTTGACTCTGTACTTTTTTGTTCTTTTTTCGTCAAAATGACACATTTAAGATCAAAGGATAATACTACTAATATTTATCCGTTTGGTAAAACTATGAATTCTTATTGGGAAATAAATGAGACACCCCTTTCCAATGGTGAAACTTTGAATCTTATTAACTGATCAAAACTTTGCATCTTGAACCCAATATGAATTTGAATATACAAATTGAAATAGAAATCATTGTGTTTGATTATTAATCAGGTAAGCTTAATTAATTGGTTTCCATAGTGTCGAACTGTTCAATGCACTTTATAGTTTCAAGGGAGAGAGAGCCATGTGTTATAGTTTCAAATCTGTGATGCACTTTATTACCATGAAAGATCACACTACTTTGGGAATAAATAGGAACATTGAGAAAGCTCTTTCAATGCCACAAGGACAACAAGCAATCCATATATTACTATGGACTGTTCAATACATGTGTCTTCACAGTTGCTACACTTAAACTTTCAGCTTTTGATTTTAATGATAATTCAGAGATAGATGTTTTTATTCCAAAAATTTAAATTGAAACTGAATTTATAATATCTAGTCGATGCAAGTAGCACATGGCATAGTATTAGCAGCATTAGCAAATGATCCTTCATTAAACTTAACAATAGCAACCCATCCCAAAATGGTGAGCCGAATGAAACTTCGACAAATTTTACTAGCCATTGTACCTTCTCATTAGTGGTAGCTACCCTCCTCCGAGTTAAGCACCTGTACGAGATAAACGAATAGCAAGTGGCACATGGCATATAATTAAGATAATTTTAACGCCCCAACCAAATTCACAAGCCTTCAAGCCCAAACAGATTAAGTGGTTCAGAGGGAAGGGATTGAATTGGCTGTTCAGGTTTACCTTGGTTGGCACTTTTAGATTCGAGTTCTGGTTTCTCCCACTCGGGTTCACTCTCGAGAGGCTCAAGCTGTAGAGGTGTTGTTTGTTTTATTTGGTCAGGAGGCGGCGACTCCAGTTGCTGGTACTTGGGTTTATTTTTCTCCAGGAGAAGGTAAGTGGTGTAGTACCAAAATAGTAGTATTCTACTTTGAGCTATCACTGTGTCTCGAATCCGACTGCCTCCAAAGGAAAGCCGATCAAGCGCCTGCAAAGGGAAAGGAATGACTTCTTTTCCAATCTCTGTAAATTAGTGTTTCACTGTTTCATTGATTTTTTATGTTATGCATGAAAAATAACAATAAATGTTTGGTTAGTAAAATCTGGTTTTGTAAAAATAATTGTAACAACAATATTTGATGTGATACGTGACTTTTGTATGACATTGGTTTATGAAAAACGTAGGCGAGTCAGAAGTCTCCTACTAGTGCGTGTTCATTTTCTCTGGCATTAGGCCATGCATTATTACTATTATTATTCAGTTTGTTTGTTTATTTCTGGAGAATCCCACCCTAATTTAGATCCCATTTAAAACTATATTTGTATCAACTTAATCAAAGGCTAAATTCATTAAATAATATTTATCACACATTCTTACATCATGTTAAATAGTTAATAGGTCATCCATTACTCACTTGTTCACCAGACTGAATGTCAAATGTGTTCTGATGTTCGAACTGAAGGCCACTAAATTCGTTGATACAAAGCCCTTGAAAAGCCCTGCAAGTAAAATCATAAAGGATTGTAACAATCTTAACAGGGAATGAGAAGATAATTAATCATTAAAAGGAAAGAAATTAAGATATAAGGTATCAACCATCTGATGAGAGAAACACGAGGAATCCAACGGAAAACAATGGGTGTGTTCTCTGCATTGACATAGTATCCCCCGAATACAATGAAAACTGTCATAAAGGCCGGTCCTACTGCCAAAGCTGCTTCAGTGGTGGGAACCATAGCCCCAACAGTTAGGCCCATGGCTGATGCCGCGAAGGATTCAGTAGTTACTATCCCACAGAACTTCCAGAATCTAGATGGAAAAACATCTTAGCCACGACATCACACTAAAATTAGGATAGTTACAAAAACTACTAATGAGGTTAGGGTGAATTAGATAAACTTCATTTGTGTTGAACATAAGGGTATAATTGTAATAATTTTACAAATCTAAGAATGGCATTTCAATTGTTTTTTGCTTATGAATTAGGTAAACTGTAATTACATCACCCACAAAAGGTTTATTTTGTAATTATCCTAAACTAGAAAACCTCACGATACGTTTTAGTAGTTATCCATAAAAAATATTAAAACTAAAAGCTATTCACAAATGGCATGTGCAAGTGTGAAGATCAAAATATCTCATATAAGGGCATAAATTTATGAGGAAGCTATATTGCAAGTCTTTTTCTTCTAAGGAAAGACATCATAAACCACTACTCAAACAAGAATTGCACAAAAGACAGAAATTACCTAACACTTTTCGAAGAGTTAAAATTCTAATAAATTTTAACAAAATAGAATCTTGTGAAACGAGAAAAAGTATATCTAACGTGATTCGTAATCGTGAAGAAGAATTAATGCTACACAAGTTATAGCAAATGCGCTTATAAAAAAATCCCATGCAAACTGAAATAAGTAATACTACGTGATAGTAAGTTCTCTTAAAGACGATTGACCATCAAACTGAGTAATACCCTACTCTTATGAACAACAAAAGCTCACCTTGAAACTGACGGATGAAGACGAGACATGGGATACAAAATGGTGCCAAAGAGCAAAGGGAAAGCTGCCCCGACTGGAATCTCAGCTAACAGTTTCGAGAGTAGATATGGCCCTAACGAATAGGACCCTTTGGCTCTCTCTCTATCGACAATCGCACGTTCTTTAGGAAAGACACCCACAGTTTTTGTGAGTGCAGCCATTGCAGTGTTTATAGCAGCAACCTGAATAGAGAAAAAATGATTCGAAGATTTGACATAATATACGAACTGCTTCGAATAAGATTTTCAGATCTACATAATCCGTTTGAACAGAGGACAAAGTAAGCATATGATACGAACTGCTTCAAATATTTTTATAAGCGGGCTAACAATCTAGATAGATGTTACTTACATTCTAGGAAGTAGAATGTAAGCATGTAACAATTTCGTCATTAGTGTTAATAAAAGAAAAAGACAATGGATACATGAATGAACTTGCATGCAACACATTCATTAGATAGATACTGAAGATATACATAAGTACTTGACTAACTCAATAAAAAAAAATATTTAACTTAATTGGCTCCAACTGTGATCAAACTAGTAACAATTCACTAATAAACAGAGTTTAAATAACATCAGATATGGATGTATTTTGCAAAACATAACCATGAATTCGCACTATAAAAATGTTATGGCTTAGAAAAACATGCACCAACTTTGTAGAACATGTCCTGCTGTGCTTGCAGTTAAAGAAGGTTACATGAAACCAAATGACAGTGCAAACCAAATAAATGTATATTCCACAAGGGCAAAATTTTCAAAACAATGCCACAGAATGTTTATGGTCCAGCATAAAACAAAAGAATGACGAGTTAGGGTTCATAAACAAATCATATCATTTAAGAAGAGACCGAGAGATCAAATATGCAACAGTTAGAATTCAATTCAGTTGGACTATGCATAAGATATATTTGTGTAACACATCGAATTTTAACTAATTTTGGTAACACATAAAAGGACGGAATGGATCTAAAACAAGTCAAACCACTAACACACCTGAAGCAAGCCCAGTCTATCTTGTATCGACGTCTGTGATCTTCCCATCCTCCAGAAGACAGAACCAAATATGAGGGCAGATGCCATGGACATCCTTGCTCGAACTTTGTTTGTTGGGCCATCACGAGAAGCCTTTTCGAAATCGATAGGCCCAAGACAGAGAAAAAAAACATCTAATGAATTAAGAGTTTCAAAAAATGATACACATGTACTCAAATAGAATATAGACCTAGAGAAGGATATGTATCTTTCATGAGCTTGACAAGAGTATGTGACTAAAGTGAAGTGTCATTTCCTTATGACATCATTTTTAATCTAAAAAGTTGGAAAATACTTGTATATGCATTGATGAAAATAAAGATTCATTGATTACAAAATTTTGATATATAAATAGGAGAGAATGAAGTTTATATTCTACTAACCGAATATGTATACACAAACTTTAGCCAAAACATGCTAATTTACTCGTATGTTTCAATATTTTCAGTGTTGCTGATTATTTTTTCCAACTCATTCCACCTTACATATTATATGGAACAAGTTTTGCATCTGGTTTACCACCATTGACAATTCATTGAGACAAAAATATAGTGTCACAGTTCATCATACATATCAAATTATTTGAGTAGTATTATATTGCTAAGTACTAAGTAGAAAGACTCCCATATTTACCTGCATCCATGCGCGTTTAAGGAGTAGCCGAAATTGCCTCCACCAACCACCTTTATTTTTTCCAATATTTTTTTTCTCTAGGCTTGTTTTATTAGGATGAAACCTGATAAGCGGAGTTGCATATAAAGTTGATGACATCTGCTCAGCAAAGGCCTCAATGAGTCCATCAACTCTTTTCTTAGAAGTATTTACGCTCTCAGCAGAACTATAGTCGACTGAAATGAGATCAGCCAAGAACTCGGCAGGATTCACATGATCAGGGCACACATATCTGACATTTGTTCACAAAGTCAATCATTTCCTAATTAGGAGTAGGAACTGATGGCTAAATCTACAAATTATATTTCTTGTTGTAAGATTTATAAGAATTTACACACTAATTGCAGTAAACATTTCTCAACATGTAATACTATTAATTATTTTTTATTATTCACATATGATAATCTATTGTATTAGTGAGTTTTGATACATTGTTTATCCTTAACATTTCGAATAAATTTTCAAGCACTTAAATGCATCAAAAATCATAATACAGATCTGAGATATGAATCAGTGGCAGTCTTATAAAAAACTGTGTGTTATTCTAATGTTTAGATTTATATACAAGGATACCATGAATTCGACTTATCCCCGATTTCTGAATGAAATTTTCAATCTACGTTTTGTAAGGATTAGGGGTGAAAAGTTTTTGTAGATTGTTTTCCAATATGATCTGTTCAGGAAAAAATCATGTATTTTTATAATTATCTTTTGTATAATTGTCATTACATAATCTGAGTCTTTGCTTCAAGTATATTCAAAGAATATATATATATATATATATATATATATATATATATATATATATATATATATATATATATATATATATATATATATATATATGTGTGTGTGTGTGTGTGTGTGTGTGTGTGTGTGTGTGTGTGTGTGTGTGTGTGTGCGCGCTTGAAAGGTCCTTACAAATGTGATTATTGAAACTATCAATTCACTAAATTGAGATAGGTCATCACACATCTCACACAAAGATAATCACACTTAAGAGAAAAGTTTCAGATAACAAACCCGAATTTTGAGAAGTAAGCCAGGGATTCATCACGTGCAGGGCCAGCATAAACAAGTGAACCTTCCGTGACCAACACAATGTCGTCAAACTTGGCATATACTGATCCTCTCGGCTGGTGTATAGAGCAGATGACCGTATGCCCATCTTGTGCAAGTTGCCTTAGTGTTTCCATCACTTTCTCAGCCTGGAAGGCATCAAGTCCTGAAAGAAATATTTTCAACTCATTAACACCAAAACAGATTTGTGCTACATTTCTCACAAGCATTACTACAAAAAAGCAAGGAAACTACTTGAAAGTTTAAAACTGACATCATAAAAGCAAGGAGTATAAAAACAAGATCAAGCATGCAGTGATTGTTTTATACCAAGGAGCTCAAGTCTAGAGTCTTTAACAAGAGATCAAATAATAGGTCTTTTATGACCTCAAAAGCCAACTACTAGTATTCTGTATCTTGAAGAAAGAACTCCTACTCTTGCTTCTAACAATCAGATTCTATGGGACAACAAAATATCGAAATATAGCGTGTAGAACTTAGGTTATAAAGAACATTGTGAAGGTGGATATAACCATGCCTGTTGTGGGTTCATCAGCAAATATGACTGATGGACTAGCAATTAGCTCACATGCCAGTGATAATCTTTTCTTTTCACCACCACTTATCCCGCGTACTTTTGCATCCCCAACACGCGAATCAGCGCAACTGACCTTTTCAGAAGTAGCACAAGAAACGCATCAAAGAATAACAAAATTAACTTTTAGCTGCATCATACCAATTAAGTCTTTCACTAATTCAAAAACTGAGTTTAAAAGTTTGTCTGAAGAACATCTGAACATGTACTGATGCACCCATGTGCGTGCACATTTGCATATATAAGTAGTAAACTACAGATTTATGTATGTATGTAAGAGGCCAACAAGATTGTCAAGTGAATTTCAGAAAAATCAAGTACTGAATCTTCCACTGAATTCCCAATTGTTAAAATAAAGACAAGAGAAGCATTAATAGTCAAAGTTGAACAAAACAAAGACATGCTTACCAGGCCAAGTTTGAACAGAAGATTATTTACATAGTCATCCTTTTCTTCTACCGAAGATATATCTTGAAGCTGGAGTTCAGCAGCAAGAGTGAGGGTTTCCCGAACAGTCAACTGTGAGAAAAAGAGATCCTCCTGTCTAACAAAGGCAAGCCTGCAATGACATTTAACACATCAATTAAGTAACAAAGGCTAAAAAGCTTGTATGTTTCCATTTCTAAATGCATTTTCTCATTTTATACAATCTTATAACCAGAATCGTGTTGTTTGACTCATTCTCATTAGAATTCAAAGAATGATGCTGAAACCTATAATTCCAATCATCTATTCAATACATAACTGATAACTGTAATAAGCTACTCACTGATTTCAATTCAAACACTAGTCAGACTCACCATTTCCAACTATATATACTTTATAAATATTTTTAATCTAACTAAACCTAATATACGTGACACATATAATATTTTTAATTAATTATTAAAGTGAACCAAATACATTATCAATGTGTATTTAATATATTATCATTTCCAAATACATCCTTTCCACATTACTCACCAGCTAACAAATGATTCAAATCAACCAAATAATTCACCATAACCAAATACAACATGTAAAGTCAGTCATATCACTGCCAACTATCACAGACTGTTATATTTACTTATTCATTAGTTTTGACAAAATAAAGGTTTAAAACATACATATCAACATAATTTTTGGTTCATCACATACTTTCTGATTTAAAATAGCTTCAAAAGTACGCATACAAGGCCAAAAACTCCAAAGCAATAAAATCTCAATGTGACTATGATACTGAATCATTACATACTTGTAAGGTTTATTTGAGAATGGGCGTCCATTGACCTCCAAAAGTCCCGATAAATGTAATCTGGGTGATGCCCCTATCTGACCTGCTAAAACATTGAGCAAGGTTGTCTTCCCGGATCCTGATGGGCCCATTATTGCAAGTAGTCTACCAGGTTTCGCCTCTCCACTAACATTGTTCAGCAAAAAACGGACCTATAAATGGAAATAATGTACCAATATTTTTAGTTGAATCAGTGAATCACTCATCAAAATACTCCACAATTTTATTCCCAATGGATGAGCCTATAGAATAACCACGGAAAAATATAGAACTGCTGACAGTGTTTGTAGAACAAAATGAAGTTAAATGCATAAAAAACGGCATGGGTTACAAACCATCTGTTATAATTACTCATAGTTCTCGACGATCTTATTTTCTTATACTATTGTATTAGTCCAGACCTATTTGAGCACATTTGTATCCTTCACTACACATTTTCAAAAAATTAAATCATCACAAAATACTATATGATCCAATTCAAATAGTTTCCCATTTATCTCATTTCTAATAGAAGCCAGTAACCTTTTCTTCCTTGAAAACACACACACACAGACAGACACAGTCACAAACACACAATATACACGCACCGATTGTGAGGATTTATCTGAGAGAGAGCAATTGATGTTGCTCCATTTGATGTTGACCGGTACAACTTTCCCTTTCAACGGAAAATCGTCTTTCTCTTCCTCATCCTCCGGTAGTAACTCTGGTCCCGGGGAGGAGAAGAGGCGGAGCAGCAGAGCCGCCGCTACCGCCGCCAGCAGCTGCCCTACTCCTCCTCCTTTCCCGCCAATTCTAAGCATATCTATGTACTATAATTCCGCGTGTCCAGAACCTAATGAAATACTGTAATCCACTTCTCAGTGGGTAGTGGCAACTGGTAATTGAAATTTTGAAAAAATCGTCTTTACTGTATATGAATGTACTTGTTTTCCGAGCCCTATCAGAATGGAACCGGAAAACGACGTCGTTAAAATTTCGCACTTTCGATCAACACGTGTCCATGAAGAAGATAAGAATACAAGATAAGTAAACTTTCGTTTGTGTATCCCAAATAAAAATACTGTAAAAATAAAAATGGAGCTCCGGTGGATCGGTTGGGTTTTAAGTCAGAACTCCTTTAGCCCTCCAAATAATACTCCCTCTAGTTCACTCAAAATGTAGTATTTCACTGAAAAAATTAGAATATTTATTTCATTTTTTGGTGTATCCAGCTGTGTTACCAGCTATACAGATGCGGATCGGGGATGAATCACAGTTCTACCTTTGGAGAGACCAATGGCACCCCCTAGGTCGATTGGAGGAGGTGTGTCAGTTGAGATCATGGCTTAGGAGGCTTCCAAGGGCTGTGTCGTTGAGTATGATCATAGTTGATGGGGTGTGGAGGTGGCCAGCAGACTTTGCGGCGGAGTTTGTTGATCTTATGGATGGCTTGCCGAGTATTGATGTGAGGACAGATACAGTGCGATGGACATTGCATCGATCAGGGACCTACACCTCCGACTCGACATATACTCTTTTCCGTCCGGAGGGTCCCAGGGTGCCGTGGGCTGCTCTTTTGGCCGGACCAGGACGTATCCCACGACATTGTTTCATTCTTTGGATGGCTATCCGAGGTCGGCTACCGACTCGGGATAAGCGTTGGATTGGTCGGGGGGATGACTCGTGTGTGCTATGTGGTGGGGAGCTGAGACCCACTCCCACCTTTTCTTTGAGTGCCCTTTCTCTCAGGACTGCTTGCAGAGACTACAAGTGGAGATGAGTTTTTTATGACCATGTGGTGATTGGCATAGTGCTGTTTTACGGGCTGCTAGTCGATGGCGTGGGAGGCATTTGATTTCTTGTGCGTATCGTGGTCTTCTCGCTGCCCTGATCTATTTTATTTGGCTCGAGAGAAACACGAGGATACATGAATCTCGCTCGGTTTCGTCTGGAGTGGTGGCTTCTCAGGCGGTTTCTATCATACAGGAGAGGATTCGCTCGTTACGACTTCCAGATTCTCTTCAGGCACGGGCACTGAAGAGGGTATGTCATATAGCTTAGTGATTATGGGTATATTCTTTCGTGCTATTTGTTTAGTTTGGTTGGTTAGAGAGCTAGTTTGTTAGCTCGGTGATGCAGTGGAGTTTTCATTCCCTATGCGCAGTACTGTATCATACACTTTTATTTTTTATGTGATTGACTTATACAAAAAAAAAGTATTGTAGAACAACTAATAAAAAAAGTGTTGCAACTTTTGTGGAAGGAAGTAGTATTACTCTTCTATTACTACTACTTAGTGTGACACATATTTTAATTCTTTCCATAATACTAGTTTTAAATAAATTAGAACTTCTACTTTGAAATAGTTAATAAGTACATTTTTTTAGTTGTTTCATAATAGTTAACATGTCTAGAGGTCATGAGTTCGAACGCAAGTTAAAGAATTTGTGTTCGAATTTTTTACTCTTACAAAAATCTAGATTAAAATAGATAAATATAATATTATTAAAATTCAAAAAAGGGTGTTTAACTTAATTATAGAAGTGTCAATATTGGTAAACAAATTTAAAACAAAGATAATTAAGTCAACAAACTAATATATTGTTTTGTTTTATGTGGGCTTGAGATAAATATAAACACTATGCCCCTCCAAAGTTGTTATCAACCCAAATTGGGGTGAATTTGAGTAGATATGTTGTCTCGTTGACCCCTTAAAACAAGGATAGTTTAGATAACTTTGTTATGGGTGAGTTTATTTACACCTTTGTCATTATTAAACTTACCTCTCTTAATTTTTTTTTTCAGTTTTATTAACATTGTAAAATGACCATCATACTCTTTGTTATGTAGTAATATAAGTATTATTTTTTTCATTTTGATTCTTTAAAAATTTCACGCATACCTCCTCTCATCATCACCACACCAGCAAGAACATCTTTATTTCATCCCAACATCACCGACAATCACACCCTCCCCCATCGCCACAATCACCATCAGGCTATACGAGATGTTGCACAAAATAAGATAATAGAAGTCATGATGGTGCGGTGCCTTTACAAATACAATTTTCACCAGGATTTTTTTTTTAAAACATAATTTAGCTTCCAAGAATTAATAAATACAGTAAATTAACAATGTTCATCAATTAAAAAAGTAGAAAGATTATTCTGAAAATACTTGGAGATTGAGATATTAAATTAGCGAAACCTTTTAAAAAAATCATCGGCAGGAGACAGATTTGTGTAAATTTGAACATAAAACAGAGGTAATATCAAAGGGTTGGAATTCATCGAATTCGATTTCAAAAAATTGAATTATATTTTTGTCGGTGTTGTTTCCACCTGAAAGAGGATGAACGAATTCGGATTTGAGCGAACTCAGACTTGGAATTGAGTTTTTTGGCGTCGACGGAGATGATGAAGTGGAAAAGGGCGGGGAGTTGGGAGAGAGGAGAGGGAACGAACTTCAGAGACTTCACTCCAAATATCCAAAACTTTTCGCGAAATTGGCCTTCAAAACGAACGAAATATTATTGACAAAAATATCCTCATTTCAAAATTATTGACAAAAATATCCTCCTTTCATTTTTCAAACACAAGCAAAACCACGAGAAAAACTTCCGCCTCCACTTTCACCTTCGCATAAACCCTCGAGTAATTGGTGATGGATCCGTTTCCAGCAACTTAAGTCCAAATATCCAAAACTGGATCCAAGTGGTGCTGGATCCATTTTCAGCAACTTCAGTCCAAATATCCAAAACTGGATCCAAATGGTGTTGGATCCGTTTTCATGCACACTCAATCACAAATCGTAAAATGAAAAGTGGAGACAAAGTTATGTAATATATTTCATTTCATTGAGAATAAAACGAAACTGTTACACGTGAGAGTATGGTAGGCAAAATGATCAAAGGTTGTATTCCAAGTGTCGCAACACTCCAACAAACCAGAGATCTAGCACTAATGCACCTAGATTTAAATCCCCTAATTTTACTATCGACGCACAGCGCAAAAGCTACTACGTAAACTCTAAACAAGGCTCAGCGCCAACAAAATGCGATTCTAAAAATCTGATTTTTAAATATCAAAATCCTCAAGTGACATCTTGAAAATCCGTGGGTATATATAGTTGAGGCCGCACGTGCGAAGTTTGAGGCGGTTGCAATCTGGTTGGTCACACGCTTGGCTGACGTCAGATTTATATGGATTACGTCACTTCCAAAATCTTCAATTCTCGAATCTTCGAATCTTGAATCTTTTATTCTTGAATCTTCGAATCTTCAATTTCTTCAATTTCAATGTCACACTTCAACAAAATATTGGCTCCATCGATCTCAATACTTCATCTTCAAATTATCATGAAAATCTCTAAGTGTTGAAGCTTCAACATCTCGTCGTCTTCATGGATATCGATAATGTTGAAGTTGCAAAAACCGGATCCAATGAACATTGGCTCCACTTGTAGAACTTCAATGCATGGCTTCATATTCGATTATCTTGACTCCAGATCCGGATTTGATGATCCTGGCATTCGCATGCATTGGAGTTGGATCCGGATCCAGTTGACGCCAAATTTTGATTTGACAGAGTGTTGGTTCCGAATCCACATCTTGTTGGTTCCGGATCCACCTCATGTTGGTTCCGGATCTGCATCCTGTTGGTTCCGGATCCACATCCTGTTGGTTCCAGATTCACTGAGAGATGGCGTCGGATCCACATCTTGTTGGTTTCGGATTCACTGCAGAGGTGGCACCGGATCCACATCCTGTTGGTTCCGGATGTCGAAGTTGATCGTGCTTGATCAAATCTTGTTTTCAAACCTGAAAAACATGATACAAAAAATAAAAACAATGTTGTCGCCAAAATCAACATTTACATAAAGTGAACCAAACAATGGGATATGTATCCCATCTAACCAAGTCAAGACTAATTAACCTAGTTAACTTGTCAACCCAATAACTTATCTATGGTACCAAACACGTCCTAAATAGTCACTTAATGCTTGAGTCAAGTTATCTTATGATAACATGAGATAATAATTTATTATACTGTTCAGTTATGATTACTTCTACAAAATGAGAGGATAAGTTATATAAAGAGAAACAGTGAATAGGAAAGGGTCTGCTATCTAACGCAGGCCCAATAAAACCAAACCAAACATATTTATATTTAGTTAACACAATTAACTTACTTTTATCTATAGTACCAAACGACCCCTAAATTGACAAGAAATATTATTTATTTACTTTTAATTTATTTAAGGGCTAAGTACAGTTTTCTACTTGAAGTTTGATGGTTTTTACATGTAATGCAATAGAAAATTTAAAGGCTTAAAAGGATTGAATATGCTACTCATACCAACAGATGCATCTACTTTTCTGGGCATCCTCCTATAAGAACTCCAAAGTTAAGCGTACTGGCTCTGGGGTAATTCTAGGACTTTTCTGGGCATCCTCCTATAAGAACTCCAAAGTTAAGCGTACTGGCTCTGGGCTAATTCTAGGATGGGTGACCCCTTGGGAAGTCTCCCGGGTGCGCACGAGTGAGAACAAAGTGCGCTGGAAAAGACAAGTGTTGGTACAGTGGGGCCAGGATATCACTCCCGACGGCAGTCATTGGTAACCGAGCCGGCCCATTAGGGTCGGGCTTCGACCCCTCAACGGGCTGGGGCGTTACATTACACTTTCCAACTTCATCGGAAAATTGTTACAACGTAGTATCCGATGTTTGACAAATATACACTTACCTACTTGCCGTAGGTCGAAAGAGAATATTCTGGTGAATATTCTCTTCATGTGCCAAACATGTAACTTTGAAAAGAGTATTTTTGTATTTTCAAATTTAAACACAAAAAAAATCCAAAACATTTTATTTATATAAAATCGTTAAATTTCAAGTACGGAAGTGTAATTAATCCTTTATTTAATGATATTTTGTGACAATTCTCTATTTCTTTTTCCTTCTTTTTCTCCTATTTTTTTTCAAAATCACGCATGCTTGACGTCAACTTTTAATCTTCAACTCTTCAGTTTCAACTAAATCTACAAAATTGATAATAAATAAAATATGTTTTAAACTTATTTATTAGGTTTCAATGAAATCAATTAACTTCAATTTTTTACGACCATCTTTTTTAGACGATTCTTTTTTTTTCCTTTATTTCAATTATTTGCTGAAAGAATATTTTGTATCACGTTCTTGCTCTATTCTCGTGCTATATGAAATTTTGATTATTTATTATTTTTTTAGAGATTTTTAACATACATGAAAATTATGTTTAAGAAAACATATTTTCTATAATGTTTCTAGTATAATATTTTGTGATGTTTGAATTCAAATTTTGTTTCGATTTTTAGTTTAATTTTTGTGAATAAAGAGAATTGTAATTTTATTTGCGGATTGATTTTTTTTTTTAATTTAGAAAATCAATATACTTTATTACCTAAAAGTCTTGTGAAAATACAATTGACTTTATGAAAATATTACTACTATTCAATAAGTAAAATTCAAAAGTTATGGTAAACCAAGTTGAATTAAGGAAGCTATCTACTTAAATAAATAAAGTACAGTACTAATTTGATAATGGGTCCTAAAAACTACAGTATAACTCTTGCGAAAATACAATGACTGTATTAAAATATTACTATGAATAGTGAATAGGTAAAATTCAAAAGTCATACTCACGGTAAACCAAGTTGAATTAAGGAAGGTATTTATTTAAATAAATAAAGTACTAATTTGATAATGGGTCCTAAAAACTTTATATAGGCAGCCACTTTAATAAACATACTCCTACTAAACACGCGAATTGATTAATGCCTGAAACCAAACAGCACCACTCTCTTTCACAGCGAGTGACTAACACGCAGCACCAACACAACGAAGCACTTCTTTAACCTTTCATAACCATCCAGCCTTCTAATGGAACTGTAAAATTGTAAAAAAAAAAAATCGTCGATTCTTGAATAAGATTGTTTTTGTTTTTCTTTCTATTTTCATTCGACTCTCACTCACACTCCTCTGTGATCCCTCACGTCTCCCTCGCCTCCCACCTAAATCTAGTAACTCCTCCGACCTGCAACAAACCCTAATTCCAGACGAAATTCCAACGTTAATCCCCCGAAAAAAAGCTCCAGAAAATCCCAAACCCAGAAATGAAGATACCCAATTAGCTCATTTGCAGATTCGGATTAATCAAGATTTTATTGATTTTTTTTTTTAAATTTTGAATTCCGCATTTCGAATCTGGATGGGCCCTGAGAAGAGATGGCTATTCACCCTGTTTTCCGGGGCTTTCATCACATTCCTCATATTCCTATCTTTCATCACGGGCTTTAGCTCCTCCTCATATTACTACGCGTTCCCTCCGCACAAGCGGTTCGCGTCGCCGGTTAATCACGGGCCGGGCCACACCCCTTCCTTCGCCTATTACATTTCGGGCTCCAGAGGCGACGGTGAGCGCCTCTTCCGCCTCCTGCTGGCGGTTTACCACCCCAGAAACCGATACCTGCTGCATATCTCGGCCGATGGGAGTGACGAGGAGAGGCTGAGGCTCGGAGCGATGGTGAAGTCCGTGCCTGCTGTTCGGGCTTTTGGGAACGTGGACGTGATCGGGAAGCCCGATCCGAACACGTACATGGGATCCACTAATCTTGCGGCGGTTTTGAGGGCGGCCGCGATTTTGTTGAAGGTGGATGATGGGTGGGATTGGTTTATCACTCTCAGTGCCATGGATTATCCGCTTATTACACAGGATGGTAAGATATCCTGGGTTACTTTTTTGTTTGTATGATTTTCTTTGTTTATTTTTAGCTAGAATTGGATGTGGCTTGTGGAGATGAGTCTTGTTTTTGGTTGCTAGTTGTGTATATGGATGATTATTTGGTTATTAGCTTCTTAGTCTTTTGGCTCAAAATTCATGAAATTGACTTGATATTGTTTTGCCTATGTTTTCATGGTTGCGGTTAATTTAAGGAACTTGGAGCTACGACCGAAACTTTCCGTAGTAGAATATTCTGAGTTCTTGTACATTTCTTTTTTATTTGCATAAGTTATAATGTAGTTACTATAGGATGAGTGGTCCCAACAAATATTATTTTGGAAATTTTGTAAACAAGACCTAAAAGAAAAATCATATTGATGTAACCCAAATTAAGTTGATGGCAGTATTTTGGAACAAATTGAAGCAACGTTCTGGTTACTTAGGTGCACTTTGTCGATTTATGTTTGGGGAGATCTTCATGATTTGTATTTACTCATGTATTTACTCATGTTCTGGTTACTCATGTACCATGCGTTTCTTTAACAATTAATCATTCAAGCTATTTCTTGAAGCGAAGTATTAATAATGGACTAACTTCAGACTGAGTCAGCTACATTATATCCCCATTTCCACATATAGTTCTCGAGTCATTTATTTCCCAGAAGTTCTAGTTACGGTCAAAAGTACTTCTCATATTTTTATAAACTCTGGGTATTAGCCTTTGCTTCATTTTCTCTATATAATGAATCTATGATTGACATTTTGTTTAGGTTAAGTTAGATTTCTTATTAATTTGGACAGTAAAAGGTTTCAGAACTCAAAAACACGCAACATCTCTTAGATGTATTTATTGGAGCTGCAATTTCTGCACAATCTTTTCTCTGTATGAAGTACTGAAAGTGGACCTCATTTGAGGAGCTATATAGATTCTCAGAACATGTTATATTGTGGAAGGATAATGCTGGAATATGAAAAAGAGATTTTAACCCAAAGAAAAATGTTTAATTTTTCTCGCATCCGAGGAAATAGAACCAAAATGCTTCTATAGTACATCATGTCATTATTCTCTTTCTATCTCTGTGTGTGTGTGTATTTCCCAATACTTCTTTTTTTATTTCTCACTTGCACTTGGAAATTGCAATGTTTTTTCTTGGGTAGAAGGGAAGTTTGTCCTTTCTTATGATGTTGGCTTTTTGTATAATGCTGAACTATTGATTCTTGAAGTATGTCGGTTTAAATATTTTCATGTCTTAATTTATTAAAAAAGAATCGTCTTTTTCCTCTTCCCAGATTTGTCCCATGTGTTCTCATCAATTAGGAGAGACGTGAACTTCATCGATCACTCTAGTGACCTGGGATGGAAAGAGTAGGCAAATCCTCACCCCTATTATTTTACAAATATGTCTCAAACCCTCTATTATAATTTATAATCTACTTGTTATATCTTCAAATATTATTCCAGGGGTCAAAGAATCAAGCCAATTGTAGTGGACCCGGGTACTTATTTGGCCAGGAAAACCCAAATATTTCACGCCACTGAAAAACGGCCATTGCCCGATGCTTTCAAAGTTTTCACGGGTGAGTAACATATTCATATCACAAATTTATACTTCTGAATTGCTAATAATAATCATCGTTGAACAATTTAGGCTTGCATTGATGGTCCTTCAATTTTTTCCATGTTGATTTAGTGAGTGAAAGTGAATAGTGGTCAAATTGTTTTTAAAGAATGTAAGTGGGTAAATGTAGGGTGTGATTGTCTTTTAAAAAGTCATTCTGTAATGTTGAATATCTTTTAAATAATTTATTTATTGCTATTTTTTTCCTTCTTTAGATAATAGTCTATACTTATTTGTTAATTATTGAATTAAAAAAATTAAAAAATGAACAAAAAAGGAGGTAGGCAATATGGATCCTGTTTGAATTTGTGTCATTGGGATACATGAATAGGAAGGAGAAAAACATGTATAGTTTGTTGAAAATGAAAATATAACCTTTCAAAGGGCAAGCATAGCCTTTACTAATGCCCATATGACTTTTTTATTTTTTATTTTTTAGGTTCCCCGTGGGTTGTTTTAAGTCGGTCCTTTCTCGAATATTGCATCTTCGGGTGGGACAATCTACCACGAACCCTCCTAATGTACTTCACAAACGTTGTATTATCCCAAGAAGTCTACTTCCATTCCGTCGCTTGCAATTCAGAAGACTTTAAGAACACGACAGTGAATGCCGACTTGAGATATTTTGTCTGGGACGATCCGCCTAAGATGGAGCCCCATTTTCTCGAAGCCTCTGATTACGACGGGATGGTTGAGAGTGGGGCCGCCTTTGCCAGGCAGTTTGAGAGGGATGGGCCCGCTTTGGACATGATAGACAGGAATATCCTCATGCGGACCCGTAACAGGGCTACACCTGGCGCATGGTGTACGGGCCGGAGAAGCTGGTTGATGGACCCGTGCTCCCAGTGGGGGGACGTGAACGTTGTTAAGCCGAGCCCACAGTCGAAGAAGTTTGGAGAGTCGATTGACAAGCTTCTTGATGATTTGAATTCGCATTCGAACACGTGCTCGTGATTTTTTCGCTGACCGGTTTTGGGTTTACACTGTTTGAGCGACCTGTTCTTTTTTGTGGGGGATTTCTTGCTTCGGCGATTATAGAGGATTTGAAGCTAGTAGAAATGGGCCCAACGGGGTATTTGGGGAATCTGATGGAAGAATTTATTGTACAGACACCAATCGGCCTTCCATGGAGTACGAGTGATTCCCAGACGTATGTCGGTTATAAACCCAACCTTTCTTTTTTGTTCTTTCAAATTCATGGAGTCGAGTTTCTTTATCTTCTAAGTTTTGTCGTTTTCTTGTGGTGTAGTCTTCTTTAATTTGTTGTGCTGCGTATAAGAGCAATTCCACACTTGAATGTGTATGTGAAATCAGTTTAGGAAGGTGCCCCACATACAACAAAATTGTATCCTTGAATTCCAGGAGATTGTTGTAAGATTTGATCTGTTTAGTATATTCATTTGGTTCTGTGATTTTTTTCAACTGTTTCTTTCGGTGTCATGGATACTTTCTATTTTTTCGTGTCATAGAAAGAGTTTTAAGCAAATGTTAGTTTGCTGCTGCTAAATGTTTTAAGCAAAGGTTAGTTTTAAGCCTCTATTTCTCTCGGGTTATATTTCATCAGGGACTGCAGTTGGAATCGGAGGCAAAGGTTAGTTTGCTGCTGCTAAATGTTTGTATTCTTTTTGCATGTTGTTCTATTGTGGAATTCACTGATCTTCCTCTTCACATTGAGGGAACCCCAAAATTCCTCTGGTGATCAGAGAGTACTTGCCCTCGGTTGTAGGTTCATGGTACACGACTACAATACTAACCGTACCTCAAAGAGTACTCGTCCTCGATTGTATATTTCATTTGCTTGGGTCATAATAAATTTACTCTTTACTTCCCATAAAAGTTGATAGACTTTTTTGGGCACGTAAATTAAAAAAATATAAAAAAATGTTAATTTTTTACTTTTTAACTAAAAGATAGTATAGAGAAAAAGTATATTTTTAAGAAGAAAAATTAAATAATTGTGAGTGAAATTTATAAAGTAGGTGAAAATATGAGTAAAATAGAATTTTAATGTAAAAAAAATTAGAATTTTTTTGATGTATAACTATTGTGGGACATAAAAAAAAAAAGAAAAAAAGTGTGCAACTATCATGAGATGTAGACCACTGTTCTAAAAATTTCCGCTTAGCTCCGATTAATCTCCGCCTAGGCCCTAGGCTGTACTCGATCGCCTCGATTTTAGGCTCTAAGCCCCTAACCCGCCTAAGCCCCGCCTAAACCCGCCCAGACCCGCCTAAATCCGCTTTGGACCGCCTAAGTTCAATTAATTTCGTCTTTACTTACTTAGACGGTTCTCAAGCAGATTTAACTGAATAATCAATTAGATGCAAATTTTGATAAATCAAATAAAATAAATGATGTTATGATAAATTTTTAGGTACGTGAGCAAAATTTGAAAAAAATATTAAATTTATAATAAAAATGATCTAAAATTTTAAATTTACAAACTATTTTTATTATTTTACTATGTTAAACTTGTGATTAATATTATATTTAGATTATTTATTGATTATTTTGCTCAAAATATTGAGTTACTATGCATAAATTTTTTTTTTAAAATATAATATTAATTAATTAAATATAAAAATGTAAAACGATTAATCCCCGCCTAGTTCCCGATTAATCCCTCTAGACGTTAGACCCATAATCACCGCCCGACTAGCGCCTTACGCCCTAGTCACCGCCCGACTAGCGGCTTACGCTTTTTAGACTATGATTATCTGTAGGATTGTCACGATCTTTCACACAAAAAGACAAAACAAATTAATTAAAAATAATAATAAATGAAAAATGCTTCTACGATCTGTGGTTTCTACGAACCAAGATTGTATGTCTTTTGATGGGCCAAATAATGACACATGTCAATTTGCTGTAATTTCTTTTTATTTAGTTAAATTAGTTTTATAATTAATATTAATTATGTTATTAACCAATATATAATTATATCATAAATATATAAAATAAATATCAAAAATTTTATTTTATTTTTCTCTATAAATAAAATCTAATATCGATAATATTTCATTCACAATCACATATCTTCTATTTTCTCTACTATGGATTCCAATTCTCCTAATAATTTTTCAAGTTCTCCAAACTATTCCAACTCTCAATCTTATCTTAGTTTTCAATCTTTTCTCAACAATGAAAACTATCATAATTCTCAAGCCTATTCAAATTCTCAATTTTCACCAAATTTGAACCAAGTTCCTATCCCTGAACAAGTTCAAACTTCACAAAATCTCTCACGCAATTTGTTCCGGGATACAAATCGAAAGGTTACTTGGCGAGTAAAAGAAGATGTAGCTCTAATGTCTTCTTGGGTTTATATAGGTGAAGATGAAACATGTGGCAAAAATCAAAAGAGTGCCTCATTCTGGAATCGAGTGCATAAGATGTACGAAGACATTCGAAAAGATAATCTAGATGTGTAATTTGTATTTGCAATATTGTTGTAATTTTAGCATCTATTTCTATTTTAATTTATTTGAACGGATGTAATTTTAATTTTATTTTTTAATGTTTTTTTTAATTTATGTTTGTTAATTTTTAATTAATTATTTAATATATTTATATATAAATAATATTTTACACATTTTTAATATAATACAAATTAAATAAATAATTTATAAATAAAAATAAAATGAGAAAATTGTGTAGATTGTAGATTGTTGATAAAGGGTGAAAAGGTGAAAAGTTAGATTTTAAGATATATTGATGAGGTGGAAGAGAGTGAAATGAATTTTATATTTAAAAGATGGATTGTATAGATTGTTGATAATTATAGTCTTACAACCTTGAACACTTGAACATGACTACTATATTAAGCAAACCCGTTCTTGGTTTTTCCTATTAAATTTAAACTACAAACTCACCCTCTTAGCTCACCGAAATGTATACCGGAAAACTCCTCCGGAATATATCAAAAGCCCTGCTAACAAAACCCTCACCAAACCCCCTCAAATGCTGCGCAGCATTATCCGCAAGACCACATTTACTGCAAAACCCCACAACTCAAAGGTCGGATTTTTGCACTGCCAGCTCGTGCGCGCCAACTGTTTGTGTAAATGCCGACAAGGAACCAAACCCGAATGACCATCATCTCACCACCAACGACGCCGAAATAATCTGCAAGCTCGTGTCCGAGATTGGGAACTCAAGAAACCTCGACTCCGCTTTGGATTCTGCTAATCTGACCGACTCTTTATCTCCGAATTTGGTTCTTCAAGTGCTGAGGAAGCTCAACAATGCCGGAACTTTCGCGTTTTCATTTTTCCGTTGGGCCGAGAAGCAGAAAGAATTCCAGCACACCCCCGAGTGCTACAATGCGCTCATCGAGTCGTTAGGGAAAATCAAACAGTTCAGAATGGTTTGGCTCTTGGTGGGCGAGATGAAGGCGAATGGCCTCCTCTGTAAAGACACTTTCGTCCTCGTCTGCCGACGGTACGCCCGAGCGAAGAACATCGACGAAGCGATAGAGGCTTTTCGGAGAATGGAGTCTAAGTACGGTTTGATTCCTGAGCTGCAAGACTACAACAGACTGCTCGACACCCTGACCAAGTCCAAGTACGTGGAGAAGGCTCAGGAGGTGTTCGACAACTGGAAGAAGGACAAAACCTTTGCACCTGACATCAAGTCTTACACGATATTACTGGAGGGGTGGGGGCAAGAATGTAATTTCCTCAGGCTCGATGAGGTTTGCCGTGAAATGATGGAGGACGGGCTCCAGCCGGATGTCGTTATCTATGGCATCTTAATCAAGGCCCACTGCAAGGCTAAGCAGTTTGATCGAGCTGTCGCATTGTATCACGAAATGAAGAAGAAAAATATCAAGGCGACCCCTCACATATATTGCACGTTGATCAACGCCTTTGGGTCCGAAAAGAGATTAGACGAGGCCATCAAGTTTTTCGAGCTGTGCAAAGGTAGTAGCAGCGATCGTGTTGTCACAGAGGGTCCCACGTATAACGCCATGGTTGGGGCTTACTGCTGGGCTAATAGGATCAGCGATGCTTATAAGCTAATGGACGAGATGAGGAGATTTCGGGTGGGGCCCACCTCGCGGACCTACGATATAATCCTGCACCATCTCGTAAAGCTCGGGAGGACAAAAGAGGCATACGGGGTTTTCCGGGGGATGGACAGGGAGCTCGGGTGCGAACCGACGGGGAGCACGTACGAGATCATGGTGAGGATGTTCTGTAGTGTGGGGCCCACGGAGTTGGCGTTGGGAGTTTGGGATCGGATGAAGGAGAGAGGGGTGATTCCGAGCATGCAGATGTTCTCGGCTTTGATCGATCGGTTGTGCCTTGATAAAAGGCTGGAGGAAGCGTGCAAGTATTTTATGGAGATGCTCGAGATGGGCATTAGGCCTCCGGATCGGATGTTTAGGCAGTTGAAGCAGGCTCTTGTTAAGGAGGGGAAAGAGGATGTTGTTATCGTGTTGGCTCGGAGGATCGAGAAAGTGAAAGCAGCTATGGTGATTGGGGACTAAACTAAACAACACATGTTTTTTTTGATGCTACTGTGTTGTTACCTTTTAATGTAGGCATAGACCCTAGTTATCGAGTCTAATATCTTACGGTCGATCGTGCCGATCTTTCTCATGAATCGATACGGTGTCTGTATGCTGTTTTAAAGACTCCATTTCTAAGATGGGAATGTATTGAATCATCATAAAGAAGTTCTTGAGAAAACAAATGTAACAAGAACTTAACCCATAAGAATCAATTCTCACTAACAGAGTAAAATCTGTACATCATCACATAATATGCATTTCACTCTCTCAAGAACACTAAAATTATATCCACTGCTTTTTCAAGAAACAGAACACCAACAACGTACTGCCCTTGATGTTTCGATCTTCGCCCACATTGTTATTCATTCCGTTATGCCCCATCGTCATCAGGAGCCCTCGAAACCTCAACTTTCTCGACGGAAAGTTTCTTCGTCAGTCCCGTCTCTTCGTCCTCCATCTCCGACAACGAGATCAGCCCTCGTACCCCATGAATCACTAGCCATTCGCTTTCGTACAGATCCGGAACTGTGATTTCAGCTCCACTCACCTTCACCATCTCCCTATCCTTGGTAATCTCCAAACCAAAACCGCTCACACTATTGGAAACCACAGTCCCGTTCTTCATCTCCTCGAGATCGCTGTATCCGACTCTACACGGCGCCAGATGTCTCATGAACAGAGAAGAGTACCTGGGGATATCACCTGAGAACTGGACCAAATCCTCATCGAGTGGTGCGAAGACAGTCCACGTCATCAGATCCAGCGAGGGTGCGAAAAAACCAATCAGCTGCAGGTCGATGAAGGAGGCGATGATGGAGTACCCTCTCGATTTCAGTGCCGCGGAAGCCTCCTCGAATTTGGAGGTGGATTCGAGTTTCAGGCACTGGAAATTCGATTTAGGGTTTGCGCTGGTCGAATTTGTGCGGGTGAAGCTCGGGTCGAAGAAATTGTCGATTGCGTAGACCACGACGAATCCGTCGTCGTAAATTGGGGTTTTGGATACTCCGACGTTGTTGATTGAGATCTGTTTGGGTCGATTGGAAGTGACTACGAGGTGCCTGGAGGAGGAGAGGGACGGGATGGTGGACGAGACAGGCAGAGAGAGGAGTGATGCGGGGGAGAGGGAGAGAGGGGAGAAGTGGTGGAGGAGGAGAGAGAGAGAGGGCTGTCCGGAGGAGGAGAAGGCGGCGTTCGGCGGAGCGAATATGGTGAGGGTGGTGACGGCGGCGGAGGGGAGGGGGAGGGTGGGGGCGACGAGCAGGAGGGTGAGGGACATTGCTGTGTATCCCGAGCTCGCTAACCTCTCCGCCGCGTTGAAGATGGATGGAGGCGGCGTATGTGGCTGGGAGACGGCGGCGAGGAAGGAGAGGAAGACGGTGAGGAGAGAGAGGAGTAGTTTCAGAGGTGCCATTAGCGGTTAGCAGTGTGGAAGGTGTGCGTGCGTAACAAACTCTGTACTGTACGATTTTATCTGGGAGTTTTGGCGGGAAAATAAATGCTGCGGAGGGGATTCCACGAGAAGGAGGTGCCTAATGGCTTTACTTGGGCTGACCCAACTCGTGAGTGATGAAAGAGAAAAAGGAAGCCCGAGGAAAAGTTGGGTCGGCCCAAACAAAAGCCCAAGGACCAGAAAAAGTTGGGCTTCTTTGAAATGGCCACGTTTCTAATTTAAACGTGAAGATCGATAAATCCACGGGAGAAATAGTTTGATTCTATAAACATTGTATTAGAACATTTGAAATGTTACTTAATCAAAAGGGAGTACAATTTAGCTACAAAATGTATTATTTGACATATCATACATAATTTGTATATGTAACTTTTTTATCTCATCATCACAATAATTAGAACTACAATTATTCAATTTTATGCATGAAAACTCACACATAAAATACAAGCAAATTTATACGTATTATCAAAGTTACGATACTTCCTTTTTTTCTCGCTCTTTGTAACCTCTTACCAATAATATACTTAAATACAATTTATTTTCAAATGAATTTTTAGAATTTCGTAACATTGATGTTCAAGTTGATTATAAAAGTGCAACCGATAAATATTATGGATGAAGGTCATTTTATGTGTTTGTTTCTTCGTCAATAAGAGTGACGTAAAGGAGTAATTACACAGAAGAACTCGATTAAGTAATGACGATAAGTACATCTAAATTCGTCTCAAACTAATTAATTTTCTTTTGTTAACAATCAATATCATACAATAAAAAAAAATAAAAAAAATTAGGAATACAACACAGTGCATAGGGAGAATCTAACGCATCAACGAGCTAATATGTTAGCTCTCAGATCAAAGGTTTTAGGCTTGAATTCAAGACATTAAAATTAATCTAGAAAAAAAAAAAAACTCAAACTAATTAATTGATGTAGACAGTTATAAGAAATTGTGTAGTAAACGTCCACACCACGTGACTTGCTATACTAACAGATTTTAAATTAATTGATGTAGACAGTTATAAGGAATTGTGAAGAATTGTGAAATCATCGTAAACGTCCACACCACGTGGCTTGCGGTGATGTAGCGGTTCCAAACGATTTACTTTAGTGCTGAGTAATGGTTTACACTTAGATACGCATTATAGTATTCTTCCCCACGAAGTTACGCTATAAGTGATGTATGACCAAATCAAATCTAATTGCAAAATCGTTTGGGTAGGTAAATGTCCATACCACGTGGTTTGCCATACCTAATGGGATTTTAGATGTAATTAGTGATTTAATGATATTATTTGAGGGAGATAATATCGGTATTAAATTGTTTGTTTGTTTTATGTGCTTATAGGTTAAGAATGACTGTGACCCCATTTTGTGATATACTTAAGGATGAAAACTCACTGGTTCCATATAGTAATGATTGGGAACGAAATCTGGACATTGTTCAGACTGTCAAGCCTTCCGAACCCACTATTGTCCCAACTGATGAGGACATTGAAAATGATCTCAAGGAGATGTGATGCAATACATAGAAAGAAAATATTGTTTCTTTTTGTCCAAGTTTAGTATTATTTTTATTTATTATTTTAATTTATTCTGTTAGGGTTTTAGTACTATTTATATTCTGTTTTTGTCATTTATTTACGTAGTTGTTTTTGACATTGAATAAAAGAGTTTCTCTTTGTTTTATCATTTATCGGTATTCATATGAATCAACGATCTATGATCGATTAATTCTCGGTATTCCTCGGAATCAACGAGTTTTAATATCAGTTGGTATCAGAGCCAAAACGATGCCTCCCCGTCGCCAGTATGCTTGCGAAACCGCCGTTGAGGCCGTAACCCGTCACGATGCTGACATCGCCGCCTTAAGCCGCCAGATCGCAACCCTTGCCGTCGAACTCGAGGAACTTCGCCTTGTTATCACCAACAGACTATCGGTGTCCCTGCTGCCCTCGTCATCTTCTTACGACGACTCGCCTCGTTTTGATTACGATGGCCCTCCTCGTTTTGATGAAGTTGATCCCTTGGCCATGCCCGAAGAGCACATGGTCGGAGGCGTGGGTGACCTACTCTACCACCTCCGGAACAATATACCTCTTTTGTCCCCGCTGCCTGACTCAGAGATCTCTGCGTATGATGGTCCTGTTGGAAATCGACTACCCGGGAGGCGTTCGTTCGATTGCTCGAACATCCGAACGCTCCCAGTCGACCTCCGGTGTCGCTACTTCGTTCACCCGACAACCCTTGACCCGATTCACGCCCAGCCATCGCCCCGAAGGACAACCGCGCGAACCGGGACTGGACTGCATCAATTCGGCGACCGCCGAATGCAGTCCAGCGGTCGCTGGAGAAGCTGCAAACGGCGACCGCCGTTTGCTCTCTGGCGACCGTCGTTTGTCCGCGAACAGCAACGCGACGTTGCTGTTCCGGGCTCGTTTCCGGGTCGTTTTTCCTCTTCCGACTACCGATCCGAAGGTCCTAGAACCCCCAGTAGTCGAGGAATACAACCCACAACCCCGGAACCCGATCTACGTTCAAAGTATGATAAACGAGGAAAAGTGAGATCGAATAATATGCGGAATTAAAGATCCGATCTCATACCTTAGCGGTCGAATTGTTGAGACCTTAGCGATTGCTAGCGTATGCCTCTTCCCCGACTCCAACCGTTGTGTGGGGAATTGTTGAGACCTTAGCGATTGCTAGCGTATGCCTCTTCCCCGACTCCAACCGTTGTGTGGGCAACGATCCGTTGGGTCTCCTTTTCTGCTTTCTCCTTTCTCTACCAGCGTAATATTCTTTTTCTCTCTGAGAGAAAAATATTAGCGCTATACAATTTATTTTACAGAGAAAAATCTTAATTGCGCTAACGCAATAATTTTTCTCAGAAAAATAAAAAGCTGCGGACTGTAGGTTTAGGATAGGCAAGGGGGGGGGGGGGGGGGGGGTTATAGAGTTACACTAGGGACATCTTAGGTAAATAAATTCAAGGCTAAAATGCAATATTAATTAACTCGGAGTCCTTAAAAAGAAATCCTTAATTAATTACATTTTTAATTATTATTAATTCCACTAAATAATAATAATTGAATTCCCGAAATTTATTTAATATTATTTCAACAATAATAATTCCGCTGAAATTACATATACGACTTTCCCCGTGTTTAAGATATCGAACGTCCACGAATTTATTTAATTACTAATAATTAAATTAATTCGTTTCTTATTATCCGAGACTAGTACCACTCATCCTTATTATCATGTGGAACAAATCCACCTGCAGGGTTTACATGATAAACTTTATGAGCTCATCTCGGGGACGTCATCAACCCGATAAACGGGACACGGTTTCCTGTCTATAATCTATTGCATGCCGTGGGTACAATTCCGATTCCCAATTTACCGAGTATCTCGACTAATCAATTAGTCTCACTCATTGGCATATTAAAGAACCGAGAATTGGACACACGCACCTATAATTATATAGGGATTAGGAATTCGTATATCCGTAATCTCTGAGGTCTAGTTCGATTACGTCGATTAGTATAAATCGAACGCCCTCCCGTGGTCCTGCTCAATACACCAAGTGTACGAGTGTAACATAATAGTCAAGACCAACTATTACCCAGTCACACTACGACGTACCAATGGATTGTCCCTGTCCATCTAAGTCGTGAGCTTCTGTTCGATAGTATACGAGTAACCGACAGTATGATCTTCCGCGTGTCTCCTCATGCCATACTGTCTACAACGTATATATCTAGGACTTATTGCATAAAGTATATGATAGAAAAAATGCCGACAGTTTGATTAATAGATAATAAAACACAGATAAGGAGTTCCATATTGTCACTAAACTAGACATTTAGAATATAACTCCATCAGGTCCCCCTAAATTTGCCGAAGAGCTCTTTTCAGAAATCTCCGTGGCACTTGTGCTGAATCCTGATGTCGTTGCTTCTGCACCACATCAACATGTTGTTGCTCTTGCGATGAAAGGAGATGATCCTACCCCTGCACCACATCTGCATGCTATTGTCCTTGCGCTTCATCCCGATGTCGTTGCCGCTGCCCTTACGTCGCTTGTTCAAGTTGATGCCCCTGCGATGGTTCTTCTTGTCATTGTCCCTGCGCCATGTCAACGTGTCACTGCCCTTGCGTTGTGCCCTCAAGGTTACCGACGATTGGTGTTTGATACCGGCATTTTCGTGCTCGATTTTCAGGTTCGCGGTCGAACCTTCTCCTAGAGGGGGAGAATGATGCAATACATAGAAAGAAAATATTGTTTCTTTCTGTCCAAGTTTAGTATTATTTTTATTTATTATTTTTATTTATTCTGTTAGGGTTTTAGTACTATTTATATTCTGTTTTTGTCATTTATTTACGTAGTTGTTTTTGACATTGAATAAAAGAGTTTCTCTTTGTTTTATCATTTATCGGTATTCATATGAATCAACGATCTATGATCGATTAATTCTCGGTATTCCTCGGAATCAACGAGTTTTAATATCGTGTTTACGCTTCCGCCTGCATCAAGATGTTAGGACATAGCGTGGAAGCTGGACAAGAGGTGATTAACATGCTCATAAAGTTCAGTCCTCTTGAGAAATCGCTTAAAAACGATTTCAAAAGAATGGAACTTTTAAGTATGATAAGAGAATCACAAGCTCTTAAAGCCAAGCTAGAGAAGGAAGTGCAAGCAAAGAAACCCAGTGGTTTCAAACCACGGAATGGGAAAAGCAAGCCGCGAGGCAAGTGCTTTCGATGCAAGCAGTCTGGGCACTGGAGGTCTGATTGTCCTTTCATCAAAGGTACGAAATTTTCCTTAGTCACTGAAACATTGCCAGTGGTGTTATCTACCAGCACCTGGTGTGTAGATACGGGGGCCACTGACCATGTCTGCAATTCAATGCAGGGGTTCCAGGAAACCCGGAGACTTAGAGAGGGAGAAATCGTGGTCTACATGGGCAATGCTGCGAAGGTAGCGGCTGTTGCAGTGGGAGACGTTCACTTACGTTTTAGTAATGATAGGATTTTAGTTTTACAAAATTGTCTTTATGTACCGAACTTCAGAAAGAATTTAATTTCGGTTTCTAAGTTAATTATGAATGGATATTCTGTTTCTTTTGATCACTCTGTGATCATAAGAAGAGATGGTGAAATTATCTATTCTGGTACATTGACCGGTGTTAAAAATGTTCTTTTGATCACTCTGTGAATAGACGATTTATATGTACTAAATCCTGATTCTTCCACGATGCAACGAACCGAGAGTAATAACACATCTACGAACACCAATAAGAGAAAGGAACCTTCTAAAATGAATCAATTATACTTGTGGCATCTAAGGCTAGGTCATATAAACTCAAATAGACTTCAAAGGTTGAAAGATGATAGTTTAATAAGCAATGTTGAAGGAGAGGACCTTCCGACCTGCGAATCCTGTGTAGAGGGAAAAATGCCAAGCGACCTTTTTCTGGTAAAGGTTATAGATCCGAGCAAGTATTGGATTTGATTCACTCTAATGTATGCGGACCTATGTCTACCCAAGCAAGAGGAGGGTACGAGTACTTCATCACTTTTACTGATGATTACTCAAGATATGGATATATATACCTGATGCGCCGCAAGAGCGAATCTTTTGACAAGTTCAAAGAATTCAAGGCTCTTGTAGAGAACCTTCGTGGTAAATCCATAAAATGCCTGCGATCTGATCGCGGAGGCGAGTACCTGTCTGGAGAATTCAAGGCATACTTAGCAAAGAATGGTATTGAATCCCAACTGACTTCACCATATACTCCTCAGCAGAATGGTGTGTCAGAAAGAAGGAATAGAACTCTAATGGAGATGGTGCGATCAATGATGAGTTACTCAGATTTACCTATTATGTTCTGGGGACATGCCTTGGAAACAGCAGCGTATATTTTGAACAGGGTTCCAACCAAAACGGTACCAACTACACCCATGGAATTGTGGAGTGGGCGTAAGCCTAACTTGAAACACATTCGGATCTGGGGATGTCCAGCACATGTGTTGCGACAAGGGGCCGATAAGTGACGACGTGAAAACTTTGTCGTGGAAGCTAACGCGGCCAAAATAAATTTATAAAGTTCCTAAACTCAACACAAGATAGCAAGTGGCAAGTATAGGGTCGATCCCACGAGGAAGCAATTGCAATTTAGTTAATCTCGGCTTTGCCCAAATAGTGTCACAATAAAAAGGTTTTGAATTTGGTTGCTGAGTCACAGCGTTTAATCAAACTACCAACTAACAGAAATAAATAAACTCTAATTAACCCAAACTAACATGCAGAAATAATAAACTAAACACTTTGACCAAACTGGAAACAGAAAAACAATTAATCAAATTGAAATCAAATAAAGGAAAATAGGCTTCTGGGCTTTGACTTCTCTCTGGGTTCTCTGACGGAAAGGTTGAAACCTTTAAAGCTCGGCTTGTTGCGAAAGGATATACTCAGAAAGAGGGAATCGATTATGAGGAGACCTTCTCGCCGGTAGCCAAGATAAAGTCGATCCGGATTCTCTTATCCATAGCAGCTCATATGGACTATGAGGTGTGGCAAATGGATGTTAAGACAACTTTCCTAAATGTAAGTCTTGACGAGACGATTTATATGAAACAACCAGAAGGATTCATTGCTAAGGGGCGAGATCATCTAGTGTGCAAGCTTAATCGATCCATTTATGGATTGAAACAAGCCTCGAGATCGTGGAACATGCGGTTTGATGAAGTAGTCCAATCTTTTGGATTCATTCAAAGCATGGACGAATCGTGTGTGTATTGGAAACGTGATGGGAAGAAGGTGGTGTTTCTCGTGCTTTATGTAGATGACATCCTTCTCATTGGCAACATTGTGAAGATGTTATCAGACATAATGGGATGGTTGTCTAGACAATTCGATATGAAAGATTTAGGAGAGGTTGGACATGTTCTAGGGATCAAAGTTATAAGGGATCGTCGGAATAGAACATTGTACCTTTCCCAGGCATCTTACATAGACACGATTCTGGCTCGTTTTAACATGCAAAATTCCAAGAAGGGTGAGTTACCCTTCAGCAAAGTAACTTATCTATCTAAAGAGTTGTGTCCTCGGACACAAAAGGAGAAAGATGAGATGAAAGCAGTTCCCTATGCCTCGGCTGTGGGAAGCTTGATGTATGCAATGTTATGCACGAGACTTGATATCTGTTATGCAGTTGGCATAGTGGCATGATATCAGAGTAATCCTGGAAGGGAGCATTGGACTGCTGTAAAGAGCATTTTCAAGTATTTGCGAAATACTAAGGATTATGTTCTGAGATACGGAGCAGACGAGCTTGTTCCTTTGGGTTACACAGATTCAGATTTCCAAGCAGATAAGGACCGGCGTAAGTCGACATCAGGCTATGTGTACACTTTGGGAGGTGGATGATGGAGTTGTATTCTAAATGTCTAGTTTAGTGCAAATACGGGACTCCTTATCTATACCTTAATTCGAGATATGATTCAAGCATGATTGCATTTAATGCAATAGTCCTTGATGTATACGTTGTAGACAGTATGGCGTGAGGAGACACGCGGAAGATCATACTGTCGGTTACTCGTATACTATCGAATAGTAGCTCACGACTTAGATGGACAGGGACAATCCATCGGTACGTCGTAGTGTGACTGGTAGATAGTCGGTCTTGGCTATCATGTTACACTCGTACATTTGGTGTATTGAGCAGGACCACGGGAGGGCGTTCGATTTATACTAATCGCAGTAATCGAACTAGACCTCAGATATTACGGATATACGAATTCCTAATCCCTATATAATTATAGGTGCGTGTGTCCAGTTCTCGGTTCTTTGACTTACTAGTGAGTGAGACTAATTGATTAGTCAATATTCTCGGTAAATTGGGAATCTGAATTGTACACACGGCATGCTATAGATTATAGACAGGAAACCGTGTCCCATTTATTGGGTTGATGATGTCCCCGAGATGAGCTCATAAAGTTTATCATGTAAACCCTGCAGGTGGATTCGTTCCACATGATAATAAGGATGAGTGGTACTAGTCTCGGATAACAAGAAACGAGTTAATTTAATTATTAGTAATTAAAGTTAATTCGTGGACATACGATATCTTAAACACGGGGAAAGTCGTATATGTAATTCGGCGGAATTATTATTGTTGAAATAATATAAATTAATTATTGGGAATTCAATTATAATTTTATAGTGGAATTAATTATAATTAAAATTGTGGAATTTAATTAAGGTTTGCCTTTTAGGACGCCGAGTTAATTAAATTGCAATTTAGCCTAATAATTAATTTCCATAAGGTCCCTGGTGTAGCTCTATAAATACCTCACCCTCTCTTTCTCTAAACCTAAGAAACGCCGCTATTTTATTTTTGCGGAGAAAAATAAATTGTTGCGCAATTATTTTTCTGTAAAAATAAATAGATTAGCGCTGTTATTATTTTCTGGAGAAATTGATTGCTAGCGCAATTATATTTCTGAGACAGAAGATCAAAACTTACGCCGCTATAATTAATTCTGCAGAGAAAATAAAAGCTTGCGCAATTAATTAGCGCAGTAATAATTCTGTTGAAATAATTTTGCTTGCGCAAATATATTTATGAGACAGAGGATATAATTCTGTTGAAATAATTTTGCTTGCGCAAATATATTTATGAGACAGAGGATATTATTCCTACGGTGGGTTCAAGAGAGAAAGGAGAAGAGGAAGGTTCAGCGGATCGTTGACCACTCAACGGCTGAACGTCGGGGATAGAGACATACACCGGAAGGCTTCGTGGTCTCAACAATTCGGCTTCTCCGAATCACGCTACAAAGGTATAAGAAATCGAAACCCTTATTCCGCATACGTTTCGTTTTCTATTTCGTTAAAAATACATCGGATCTAAGATCGGGTTCCGGGCGTCGTGGATCATGTTCCTCGACTACTGGGGGTCAAGGACCTCCGGATCGGTAGTCGGAAGAGGAAAATCGACCCAAAACGCGCTCGGAACAGCAGGTCGCCGTTTCGCTGTTTTTCGGGCAGCCAGCTCTGGTTCGCGCGGTTGTTCTTCGGGGCAATGGCTGGGCGTGAATCGGGACATGGGCTGGCACGTGAACGGAGTAACGGACCTGGAGGTCGACTGGGATCGTTCGGATGTTCGAGTGATCGAACGAACGCATCCCGGGTAGTCGATTTCCAACAATTGGTATCAGAGCCGGTTTTGTCGATTCGTTGTATTTTTGCGAGATTTGTTTTGCAGGTTCGAACCCGGTTATTATGGCCAACGTTGTGATAGTATGTTGTGCTTTAATTTGTGGTTTTGATTAAACTCTCGGGCTTGTCGAGATTGTTTTTGTTTTGGAAAAACGATGCTTGTTTGTAATAGATAAAAACGACGGGTTGAGTCATTAGGTTTATTTATTTTTCGTTGTATCCGGGACATGTATAGGGTCGATTGATGGGATTCGATGTCCCGGGCTATCAAAAAAAATTGCGGAACCGATAACCCGATCAAAAACCCCTCGCCGGAGACCGCACGAACACCAACTCATCCGCAGGAGTCCGACCTTTGGAGACTACGTATCCGAAGACACGCAGCCCGCCCCCAGCCGATTTTCTCCCACGAGTCGGATTTACGAACGCGAAGCACGGACGAGCTAGAGCATGACCAAGGCGTCGCCGCGGGAGAACCCGCGACTAAACCCTAGCCACGCCCACGCCCGGGCTCGCGATCGCCGTGCATGGCGATCGCTGGGGCTGCTCCGGCAGCCCCCGGATGGCGGTGAGTCCGGCGACTTCACCGCCGTCGCCACCAGGAGGGGGGGGGGGGACCACCAGTCGCGGCGCGAAGCCGCGACGGTCCCCGGCGATCGAGCTAGGGCTCGATCGCCCCAGCCGCGGCGTCCAGCCGCGGCCTTCTCCTCTTGCGCGCACCACCAGCGGAGGGAGGCCGGGGGGTTCGATCCGCCGTGACTCCAGCCCACGGCCGAACCCCCAGCGATCGACTTCACGTCGATCGCTCGCCCCGGCGTCCAGCCGGGGCTCCCCTCGTGCCCGCGCGCCGGGCGGTCAAACCCTAGGGTTTCGACCGCCCCCTTCGATCTTCGCCGGGGATCTCGAATCCCCGTCCGCGATGATCGTCGTTTTCCCGGATCGCGTCGTTCATGTATACATCACGATTATTTAACGCACATATAATCAAAGAGGGGGATTCTCGATTATTACCTCGAATCGTTGTACGGAGAAACGAATTCGGTTGACGACCTTGTGATCTTCCCGCGTATTCCTAGCACCTCGTCCGAACGTCGTGTGGGCGACGATCTATCGGATTCCTATGGATCTTCCTCACTCTCAGAACTTTATAATTGGCGTAACTTAGGTTTTCTTGTGTTCTCTCAAGTGAAGACCATGTAGTGCTTATATAGGCTACGAAGGGGATCATAAGGAGAATAAATATTGGGCTTCAATATTGAAAATTAAATTGGGTCCAACCCAAATCTATTAATTCTTATCAATATTAATTTTATTTATTTTCCACTATATAAATAAAATTGCACTCCCAATATTATTCCATATTATATCAAATAATATTTCTCCATCTTAGTATTATTTATTCCGTGTATTTAAGATTTAAATATCCATGAATAAATTTATTTATTGCCCAATAAATTATATTCATCTCTTGAATCCGAGACTAGTACCATTCAACCTTAATTATTGTGCGGAACGAATCCACTCATGAGGTTTACACAATAATTCCTTATGAACTCATCTCGGGGATATTATCAACCCTTACGGGATACACTGCTCCTTCAAGAATTCACGGCATGCCATATATAAAATATAGTGACCCAACTTAACCGGTAATTAACCCAATTATCAAACCGGTTAATTCCTTTGGTAAATCAAAGTCACTTATATTAAATATACACACCCGCAATTATTTCAGGGATTAAGAATAAAATACTCCGAGCCTCAAATCAATTATCGCCGAGCAATCCTAATTGATGAGTCTCGATCGATCCGCCCAATACACCAAGTGTACAAGTGTGATAAAATAATTAAGATAAATTATTTTCTCCCTCACACAACGACTATACCGATGGATTAGTTCGTGTCCATCTAGGTCGTGAGCAACTGTTCGATTAAATACGAGTAACCGATAGTATGATCTTCTGTGCGCCCATGCAGCACCATACTAACTACAACGTATAAAATCCAGAACCATGATTTGCATATAATTAAATGCAAATAATTGTTTATTAATTAAATAGATTAAATGCTATGATCGGGAGTTTACCGTTACTTAAATCTAGACATTAAGTACACAACTCCAACAATCTCCCACTTGTACTAAGGTCTAGTCATTTCCTCCAAACTCCCGGTTCCCATACTCATCACGTGCTTTAAAGTGTACTTCCGAGAAGTACTATGTGGGTGAGCAATCTAGGTTGCCGCTCTGAAGTTATCTTGGTGACTACTACGTCGTCTCCCTGACGATGACACGTATCAGGTGGTACTTGCTCTATGTGTTAACATCACTTTTGACTTATGACCTCTTCCAGTTCACCGTGCACCGCTATCTAATAGCCTTTGGTAAACTAAGAGTCATATCCAAGTCAGGAGGTTATCCCGGAACCTAACCAAAAACTTCCGCTGCCTCTGAGGCTGCCATTCGGTTATGAGAGAGTCTGAGAAGCGTCCTGCTTATCACTCTTTCACTTCATGGTTCCACCTCTTTCTAAAAGTGAACACATAGCCTGATATCGACTTTCACTGGTCCTTCTCTGATTTTTGGATCTGAGAATCTGTAATCTAAGAAGATTTCGTCTTGCTCAAGCCAGTACTATGAAAGTACTCTTGCAGCATTCGAACATCCCTTATCCAGATTACTTTTGATATCCTCCCACTACGCAAACCGCATAGTTGATATCAGGTTCTTGTTTCACAACATTGCATCTACAAAACCCTCTACACTCGAAGTGTAGGGAACTGCTTTGTCTATATCTATCTCCTTCATGTGTTCAAGACACATACCTTAGATAGATGAATTCTGTTCTCGAAAGGCAATAACCTTTCTCAGAAGTATGCATGTTTAAAACAAACCTTAATCATATAAGATGTCTAGGAGAAGTACAATGTTCTTATCTCTAGATCATAAGATCTTAAGCACATGCTCTAACTTCTTCTCAATCTTATATCTCGATTTATTTAGACAACCTCTATTTTATGCCTGACAACACTTTTACATTGTTGCCAACGATGAAGTGTTATCTACACAAAATTCCGAGAAACACCACCTTGTTTCCATCACGTCTCTAACACACCTTCTTTGCTAATCTTATGCAGACCTAGGGATCGATTTCATGTATACTGGATCCAGAGTTCAAAACTCCTCCAGTCTTATGAACATCTCTAGTTGCTTAACAACCTCCCACTGCAATGGCGTCCCGGTGTGTAACAGTAACAACATTAGGTGCAGTTAGTGGTGTACTACTACTCGGTCAGGCTGGTTCTCAGTCTCTCCCTTTCCTCATTTTAAAGTATTTTGTCAATTAGGGCATTGCAGTTCATCTAATAGTTTTTCTTCTATGAACCGGACGAGACGTCCCTCTGGTTCATAGTACTATAGAACACACAATACTTCGTTCATCTAGGATATCCTACAACCATATTGAATATGTTGTTGTCTCCAGGAATATCCATAGAACATAGGTAATTCCTAACAACTTGTTCTCTTACTATTAGATTTCTATTTCTTTACAACGCACCATCTCTACACGTAAGTGCACGGCTCGTCTCTTTGGGAATTAATCCCAATCTTTGATTATGCTATGTGTTATCTAGATAGGTGATGGCCTCCGCGACCGAGTCACTGGCTTCTAATGGATATACTTTGATGGTTCCCCATAATAGCTTTGTGTCCATTGACAAGTCAAAACACTTTGCTTTTATGGCACATCAAGCATTCTAATCCATCACTGAGTATTCTTTGAAAGAATTACTCATGCCTCTCTAATATACACATATGTCTGCATATCTAATCATTTCCAATACTCTTCTGAATTATATCCTTTTTCCAGAAAGGTTTGCTTAGACGTATTATCCTCCAAATTCAATCCTTAGGTCGGAAGGTCCATTCCTTCAACTATAATTGATCAAATCAATTTCGACCATTTGAATTTCATTTGAAAATATTACTAAGTATAAGATTTCACAAGTATAATGATAAAGAAATATCTAATAAGTAAAACAAGTTATATAACGGTTTGTTGCATCGTGGTAGACTAAGGATTCATCATTCATATATTGCTATCTAATGTACCATAATGAATATCACCATTATTTCTTATCCAAACCATCCAATGATTAAAGAAATAAAATATCCATTAATAAAGAAAAACAGAACGAAGTTCCTTTTCAAAATAAAAGGGGTACATAAGCAATAAGTGAAATGAAAACTTAAAACAGATAAATGTCTTCCACTGCAACCGCTGCTACCCCAACAGCTTCGCCCATGTAGACTCGAATTCTTCTTCTCTAAGTCGCCGGGTTTTCTGGAACCCCTGCATTTCAAAAAATGCACATACCGTCAGTGGTTCCATATCTACACACCAGAATTCTTGGTAGATAATACCGCTGACTATGTTTTTACGACTAAAGAAAAATTCGTACCTCTGAGAGGACATTCAGACTTCCAGTGTCCCATCTTGTTGCATCGGAAGCACTTACCCTTTGGCTTTGCAGCCCCCACTTGTGGTGCAGTTCTCTTGACACCACTGGGTTTCCAGGCTTGCTTCCTTTTCTTGCCCCTACCTCCACCAGGCTTAAAGCCTTTGGACTTGGTAGCTACAAGCGCTTGAGACTTGCCCTTCTTGTAGATCCCCTCTGCCGCCTTCAGTTCAGTCAGGAGTTGCGCAAGAGTATAAGATAGTTTACCCATATTATAGCTCATACGAAACTGCTCAAAACTAGGGGCCAGAGACTGGAGTATGATGTCGACTTGCGTCTCAGCATCAATAGAAGCTCCTAGGACCTCAAGTTCATTCAACAAACTCATCATCTTAAGAACGTGCTCCCCAACGGGCGTTCCTTCAGACTGAGTAGTCGACATAAGGACTCTCATGGCTTCTTGCCTAGCCGCACGATCTTGCTCCCCAAACATCTCCTTGAGGTTAAACATCATATCATAGGCAGTGTCCATTGGCTCATGTTGGGTTTGGAGTACATTTGACATGGAAGCCAAAATATAACACCTCGCCATTTCATCAGCCTTTTTCCACTTCCGATATGCCAGTTTCTCCTCATCAGTTGAGGCAGCCGTGGGCTCGGCAGGGCACATTTCATGGAGTACATATTTGTACTCTTCCGAAGTTAGGACAATGTCTAAATTTCTCTTCCAATCAATATAGTTGGTGCCAGTGAGCTTATGCTCCTTGAGTATCATAGAAAGTGGGTTCATAGCTATTCTCTAAACCTATAAGCACATTTAAACAAACAATTAATTTAATATCCGATATTATCTCCCTTAAATAATATCATTAAATTACTAATCACATCTAAAATCCCATCAGGTAAGGCAAGCCACGTGGTGTGGACGTTTACCCACCCAAATGATTTAGCAATTAGATTTTCTTTGGTCATACATCGCTTATAGCGGAACCTCGTGGGGAGGAATACTACAAGGCGTATCTAAGTGTAAACCATTACTCAGCACCAAAGTGAATCGCTTGGAATTGCTACATTACCGCAAGCCACGTGGTGTGGACGTTTACGACAACTTCACAACTCTTCACAATTCCTTACAACTGTCTACATCAATTAATCCAAAATCCGTCAGTGCAGCAAGCCACGTGGTGTGGACGTTTACTTCACTAAGAGATTTTTATAATCGACTCCCAATTACTTGATCCATTTAATCTCGTAAATCAAGACGTGGAGAATCATAAGTGAAACTCGAAGTTTCTAACCAGTGATTCACCATGCGAACGACCCTATCTCTCACGAATGAGGGAGCCGAGCAGACGAGCGACCCACCTATCAAAGAATGGCACGGAAGTCTCTAATTTGTGTCCTCTACATGACCAAGTGGCTCTGGCTCCATTCCACTCCCCGGGGTGAGAATGAGTCGACTTGAAGTCAGTTTCAGAAAGACAAATTAGGCATTGTTTGATAAACTTGATCAATGTTTCTTGTAAGAGGAATTACAAGAATTCTCCTCCAATGACACATCTATACGAACTTCAAAAGTCCATAAGAGTCACCAAGAGAACAGTAATGGAGACCATGGGAATGTTTCCATCCCCTCTCCCACTTAGCTTTTTATAACAAAGGGATACGCTATCTAATGCATAATTATACACATAAGCATGCATGAAAGCAATAAAGCACATAGCACATAGTCAAAAATAATGCTAGAGAAATTATTTTTCCCCGACTATCATGGCTTTATCTTCATATGCATCTTCTAGTCTTCAGTCTTCGTTTCTTGAATGCTCCATGTGACGAGAATATTAATCTCTAATATTTAAATCTATTTATTTTCAATTAATCCAAAAGTTACTTAATTCGAAAATTAAGTCAATCGAATATATCAAAAATAAAATTAAATATTATTAATATTTTTATTTATTTTTCCTATCTAGTTCTATTAAATCTCTAGAATAATCTATCCAATTAAAACTTGGAATATTCTAGAAGATATCTATAATAGAACAAGGAAATAAAATAAATTAGGACTACTACTTTTTAAATTTATTTTTATTCCTAATCCATGAATATTCCCAAGAGTAGGAATAATCAAATAGGAAAAATAAATTTAGTACTAAATTAATTAAATTTCTAATCTATGAATATTTCCATGAAGGAAATAAATCAATAGAAAATAAAATTAATTTAAATTAATTCTTTTCCTAATCCATGAGAGTTTCCAAAAAAAGAAAGTACTCAAATAGGAAAAATCCGAATTAATTGGGAAAGTAGATTTTTGTAGGAATAGCACGGGATTAGGAGATCCCACGCCATCCCCATCTAGAAGGATCGGCCGACCACTCGGGAGGAGCGCCGCCGCCGCCTAGCCACGCCGGCTAGGCTATGGGTCGATCACCATCATGTGATCGATCCCAAGCCCTTGTCTTCTCGTCACTTCTTCGTCTTCCGGTGATCGTCTCATCATCGAACCAACGTAATTAAAATTACAAAATTTAAATTACAATTCCGGTATCGATTCTATACATGAAATCGACCCTATACATTTTCCGGAAAATAAAGTACGTAATAATAAATCCTAAATTCGGTCAACCCCCGAATTTTTTCTATTACAAACATTCAACCACACAAAACGAATCTCGACATGTCCGAGAGTTTAATAATCATGATAATTAATTAAAAAACAATTAATTAAATCCAACCATGATAGCCGGAAATCCTGCAAGGTAGAATAATAATCGAACATATACATGAACACGAAACCGAACGCTCTGATACCATTTGATGGGATTCGATGTCCCGGGCTATCAAAAAAAATTGCGGAACCGATAACCCGATCAAAAACCCCTCGCCGGAGACCGCACGAACACCAACTCATCCGCAGGAGTCCGACCTTTGGAGACTACGTATCCGAAGACACGCAGCCCGCCCCCAGCCGATTTTCTCCCACGAGTCGGATTTACGAACGCGAAGCACGGACGAGCTAGAGCATGACCAAGGCGTCGCCGCGGGAGAACCCGCGACTAAACCCTAGCCACGCCCACGCCCGGGCTCGCGATCGCCGTGCATGGCGATCGCTGGGGCTGCTCCGGCAGCCCCCGGATGGCGGTGAGTCCGGCGACTTCACCGCCGTCGCCACCAGGAGGGGGGGGGGGGACCACCAGTCGCGGCGCGAAGCCGCGACGGTCCCCGGCGATCGAGCTAGGGCTCGATCGCCCCAGCCGCGGCGTCCAGCCGCGGCCTTCTCCTCTTGCGCGCACCACCAGCGGAGGGAGGCCGGGGGGTTCGATCCGCCGTGACTCCAGCCCACGGCCGAACCCCCAGCGATCGACTTCACGTCGATCGCTCGCCCCGGCGTCCAGCCGGGGCTCCCCTCGTGCCCGCGCGCCGGGCGGTCAAACCCTAGGGTTTCGACCGCCCCCTTCGATCTTCGCCGGGGATCTCGAATCCCCGTCCGCGATGATCGTCGTTTTCCCGGATCGCGTCGTTCATGTATACATCACGATTATTTAACGCACATATAATCAAAGAGGGGGATTCTCGATTATTACCTCGAATCGTTGTACGGAGAAACGAATTCGGTTGACGACCTTGTGATCTTCCCGCGTATTCCTAGCACCTCGTCCGAACGTCGTGTGGGCGACGATCTATCGGATTCCTATGGATCTTCCTCACTCTCAGAACTTTATAATTGGCGTAACTTAGGTTTTCTTGTGTTCTCTCAAGTGAAGACCATGTAGTGCTTATATAGGCTACGAAGGGGATCATAAGGAGAATAAATATTGGGCTTCAATATTGAAAATTAAATTGGGTCCAACCCAAATCTATTAATTCTTATCAATATTAATTTTATTTATTTTCCACTATATAAATAAAATTGCACTCCCAATATTATTCTATATTATATCAAATAATATTTCTCCATCTTAGTATTATTTATTCCGTGTATTTAAGATTTAAATATCCATGAATAAATTTATTTATTGCCCAATAAATTATATTCATCTCTTGAATCCGAGACTAGTACCATTCAACCTTAATTATTGTGCGGAACGAATCCACTCATGAGGTTTACACAATAATTCCTTATGAACTCATCTCGGGGATATTATCAACCCTTACGGGATACACTGCTCCTTCAAGAATTCACGGCATGCCATATATAAAATATAGTGACCCAACTTAACCGGTAATTAACCCAATTATCAAACCGGTTAATTCCTTTGGTAAATCAAAGTCACTTATATTAAATATACACACCCGCAATTATTTCAGGGATTAAGAATAAAATACTCCGAGCCTCAAATCAATTATCGCCGAGCAATCCTAATTGATGAGTCTCGATCGATCCGCCCAATACACCAAGTGTACAAGTGTGATAAAATAATTAAGATAAATTATTTTCTCCCTCACACAACGACTATACCGATGGATTAGTTCGTATCCATCTAGGTCGTGAGCAACTGTTCGATTAAATACGAGTAACCGATAGTATGATCTTCTGTGCGCCCATGCAGCACCATACTAACTACAACGTATAAAATCCAGAACCATGATTTGCATATAATTAAATGCAAATAATTGTTTATTAATTAAATAGATTAAATGCTATGATCGGGAGTTTACCGTTACTTAAATCTAGACATTAAGTACACAACTCCAACATCGATCACCTTGTATAGGATCGATGCCAGATTTAGTAAGTTTATTCTTGTAATTTTTCTTACTAATTTTGGTGGATCGAGACGAGATCAAAACCCGGAGAAACGAGGATCGAGGAGAGCGAACCGGCAACGGGCAGCCATCGAACACACCCCGTGTTCGCGACGGGCAGCAGCGGGGCTGGGGTTTGTTCGACCCCACGGACGACTCAACGAGTCTCGAGACGAGGCTCCAGTGGGAGGAGTTCGTCTCTTGACCCTCGAGCGAGTCGGTGGTGGACCGAGATCGAGACGAGCAACGAGATGAAGTTCCAAGAGACGTGCATTGGAAAATATTTAAGGCCATAATAATTGGGGCCACGTTAATTGCTTTTTATGTGATTTACGTGTTTATTATTATGCTTAAATTATTTATGCATGTTATCCCTTATCGTAAAATACTAAGTGGGAGAGGGATTGGAAACAATCCCGCGGTCTCCATTCTCTGTTTTGAATGTGATGTGTATTGACTTACGAGTTGGCTTTAGTGTCATCCTCCCTATCGGATAAAGTCGACACACGGATATCACTAGATCAAAATTCGAATTTAAAATCCACTTATAAAATTGAACAATTGTATTTCTCAAAAGCAATGCCTAATCTGTCATTCAAAGACTAATTTCAACTCGACTCATTCTCACCCCGGGGAGTGGAATGGAGCCAAAGCGCTTGGTTATGTCGATGACACAGATTAGAGACTTTCGAGTCATTCGATGACTAGATCGATTGTCTGGTTGGCTCCCTCACTTTGTGAGAGATAGGGCTCAATTGCATGATTGATCGCTGGTTAGAAACTTCGAGTTTCACTTACGAGATATCAAGCTTTGATTAATAAATTGTGAAATTTAATAAATGTAAGAATCAATTAACAAAGTTGTTTGTTTTAGTAAACGTCCACACTATCGTGGCTTGCTAAATGGAAACGGTACTTTGGGTTAATTAAGATTCTATGACATTTAAATAAGTGAGATTCAATTAATAGAGTTGTTTGTTTTAGTAAACGTCCACAAGAACGTGGCTTGCTAAATGGAAACGGAACTTTGGGATTAATTGAGGCTCGACAGTTATAGAAAGTCGTGGAGGACCGCATGTCAACGTAAACGTCCACAAGAACGTGGCTTGCGGTGGACATGTGGTTCCCGAGCGGTGGACTCAGTACTGAGAAATGGTACACACTTAGGTACGCTTTATAGTATCCTCCCCATCGGAGTCACTGCTATGATGATGTACGACCGAAGTAAAAATCCAATCATAAAATCATTTGGACTGGTAAACGTCCACAAGAACGTGGCTTGCTATGTCTGATGGGATTTTGGAAATGATTGGTAGTTTAATGATATCACTTGAGGGAAATGATATCGAATTAAACTCATTGTTTGTTTTATATGGTATTATTCCCATTAAAGTCAACAAACTCACTGAACCTGATTGTATGGATAAGAGAAGAAACTTGGACATTGTCCTAACTGCAGAGGAGTACAAATATGTACTCCAAGTCAACTGACCTGCTGAGCCAAGTGGAGCTTCCACTACTGAGGAAAGGAAGCTCATTGGAAATGGATCAAGGCTATGAGATGACGCGGAGCAACATTTTGGTTTTCATGTCAAATGTGCTGCGACATCGGGATCATGCCATGACCATTACCTATGATATGATGCTTAACCTCAAGAAGTTTTTGGTTTTCAGGACAGGACAGCCGGGCAAAGTAAAATGAGGCAGCTCATGACGGCCATCATGTCGAAAAGAACGCCCGTGAGGGATCACGTTCTTAGAATGATGGGCTATCACATTGAGATAGAAATTCTGGGAGAAATTATCAATGGGGTAACCCAGGTTGATTTTATGCTCCAGTCTCTGCCGAGAAGTTTTGAGCAGTTCCGCCTGAACTAAAATATGAATAAGAGGTCTTATTCATTGGCGGAGCTCCTGGTTGAACTTCAAGTGGCTGAGGGAATCTTTAAGGGCTCTCAAAAACACTTGTGGCTGAGAAATTGGCTCTTCCTAAGCCTTCGGGCGGCAAAAGGAAGAAGAAGCAAACACGGAAACCCAGTGGGACTAATATATCTGGACCACGGAATGGGACAAGCAAGCCCAAGGGGCAAGTGCTTCCGTTGTAAGCAGTTTGGATACTGGGAGTTTTAATTGTCCTCTCAAGCAACAAGAAGTTGACTCTTCCTTAGTCACCGAAACATGCTCAGTGGTGTTATCCACCAGTACCTGGTGTGTGGATACGGGAACCACTAAACATGTCTGCACTTAAATGCAGGGGTTCCAGGAAACCCGGAGACTTAGAAAGGAAGAAGTAGTAACCTACAATGGGAAATAATGTTAAGGTAACAGCCGTTGCAGTGGGAGATGTTAAATGGTTTTAAACTGTAGGATTTTAGTTCTAATAAATTGTCTTTATGTGCCGGCATTTAGAAAGAAATTTCATTTCAGATTTCTAAATTGGTTTAGAATGGATATTCCGTTTCTTCTGATAGTTTCACACTTTTCAGAGTAGGAAACGGGGATATTATCTATTCTGGTACATTGATAGACAATTTAATACTAAATTCGTGTTCTTTCACGATGCAACAGACCGGAGCTAATAACACATTGTCGAACCCCAATAAGAGTAAAGATCCTTCTAGGATGAATCAAATGTACTTATGGAATCTTAGGCTAAATCATTTTAACTTGAGTACGATTCAAAGGATGAAAGCTGATGGACCACTCGGCTAGGTTGAAGGAAAGGACCTTCCAACCTTCGAATCATACTTGGAAGTGTAAATGACCAAGCAACCCTTTACGGTTAAAGGGAAAAGATCCAAGAAAGTACTAGAGTTGATTCGCTCTGATATGTGCAGACTCTTTGAGGAGTAAGGCATACTTATCAGAAAATGGGATTAACTCCCAACAGACTACACCATTTATGCCTCAGCAAAATAATGTGTTGTAAAGAAGGAATAGGACTCTTATAGATATGGGAAAGTAGACAATGAGTTATTCGGAGTTACCTAATTCGGTTTTGGGATATGCCTTGGAAACAGCGGCGTTTATCCTGAACTTGATTCCTTTGGAAACTTGTACAGATATTCGGCTGTTTATAGGATACCCTAAGAAAACGAATTGAGATATGTAATATAGTCCAAAGGACCAGGTATTCGTTGATTGCATCAACGTTCGGTTCTTAGACATGGACTATATATGCAAGAATCACAAGCCCAAGAGTAGAGTAATACTTAATGTGCTTAGAGGGACTGATCAAGACTTAGAACCAGCCTAACTGAGTAGTTCACTACTATAATCTTTAGTCACTAAAGATACACCGGAGCGTCGTCGTAGTGGGAGGGTTGTTAGACAACCCAACAGGTTCATGTTTATAGGTGAGTCTTCGGACTTGTTACCTGGAGAACATGAAGCCGAACCCTGGATCTATGACGAGACGTTGAAAGATCAAGATGCTCAGTCTTGGCAAAAGTCGATCCGGATTCTTTTGTCTTCACATGGAGGATGGAAGTCGAGACAGATTTCCTAAATCGAAGTCTTGACGGGGCCATCTGTGTGGGACAACCAGAGAGATTCATCGAAAAGAGCCAAGAGCATTCGGTAAGCAAGCTTAATCAATCTTAGGATTGAAGGAAGCTTCAAGATCTTGGACACATGCGGACCTATGAGAAAATCCATTTCATGGATTCATTCAAGGAATGTTTGGGTCCTGTGTGTAACAAAGAAGTGACGGAAAAGATGTGGTGTTTTCTCATTCTTTATGTAGACGACATCCTTCTAAATTGGCAACAATGTGAAAGATGTTATCGGACATAAAGGGATGGTTGTCCGAGTAATTCAATATAAGAGACTTAGGAGAAGCCGGGAATGTTCTTGGGATCAAAGTAATAAATGATCGCCACAAAAGAACATAGAACTTATCTCGAGTCTCATACCTAAATACAATTCTTACTCGTTGCAGCATACAGAATTCCAAGAAAGGTCTTCACCTTTTAGATGTGGAATTCATCTATCTAAAGTTTTGTGTCCGACACAATAAAGGAGATAGATAAAGAGTAAGCAATTCCCTGCACCTTAATGGTGGGAAGCTTAATGTATGTAATGCTATGCACGAGACTGATATCTACTATGTTGTGGGCATGGTGGTGAGATATCATAGTAATCCTGGAAAGGATCACTCGACTGATGTAAAGAACATGTTTAGGTTCCTGCAGAGGACCAGGAATTATGTTCTGAGTTACAAAGCAGTCAAGTTGTTTCCTTTGGATTACATAGAATTGGATTTCCAAATCAAACAGGGACAGTCGAAAGTCGAAGTCAGGCTATGTGTTCTCACTGTGAAGTGGAGCAGTCACATGGAAGAATGTAAAGCAGCGATGCATTACGGACTCTACCATGGAAACTGAAAGGATAACGGCCTCTGAGGCAGTTAAAAGGTCTGTGTGGCTCCAGAACTTCCTAAGGGACTTAGATGTGGTTTCTAGTTTACCCAAAGCTATTTTGAATAGCGGTATTGGCAAACTTGAAATGCCACGAGTCTACAGTGGGAGATAACACGTAGAGCGCAAGTACCACCTGATTCGAGAGATCGTCTAGTAAGACGATGCAGTTGTCACCTAGATAGCATCGAGAGGATTGCCTGGTAAACCCGTTCACAGAGGCACTTCCAGCGAAAGCGTTGGGTAGGCGTGATGAGGTTATGGAAATCTGATGTTTGGGAGAGGGCGACTAGACTTTTAGTATAAGTGGGAGATTGATGGAGTTGTATTCTAAATGTCTAGTTTAGTGCAAATACGGGACTCCTTATCTATACCTTAATTCGAGATATGATTCAAGCATGATTGCATTTAATGCAATAGTCCTTGATGTATACGTTGTAGACAGTATGGCGTGAGGAGACACGCGGAAGATCATACTGTCGGTTACTCGTATACTATCGAATAGTAGCTCACGACTTAGATGGACAGGGACAATCCATCGGTACGTCGTAGTGTGACTGGTAGATAGTCGGTCTTGGCTATCATGTTACCCTCGTACATTTGGTGTATTGAGCAGGACCACGGGAGGGCGTTCGATTTATACTAATCGCAGTAATCGAACTAGACCTCAGATATTACGGATATACGAATTCCTAATCCCTATATAATTATAGGTGCGTGTGTCCAGTTCTCGGTTCTTTGACTTACTAGTGAGTGAGACTAATTGATTAGTCAATATTCTCGGTAAATTGGGAATCTGAATTGTACACACGGCATGCTATAGATTATAGACAGGAAACCGTGTCCCATTTATTGGGTTGATGATGTCCCCGAGATGAGCTCATAAAGTTTATCATGTAAACCCTGCAGGTGGATTCGTTCCACATGATAATAAGGATGAGTGGTACTAGTCTCGGATAACAAGAAACGAGTTAATTTAATTATTAGTAATTAAAGTTAATTCGTGGACATACGATATCTTAAACACGGGGAAAGTCGTATATGTAATTCGGCGGAATTATTATTGTTGAAATAATATAAATTAATTATTGGGAATTCAATTATAATTTTATAGTGGAATTAATTATAATTAAAATTGTGGAATTTAATTAAGGTTTGCCTTTTAGGACGCCGAGTTAATTAAATTGCAATTTAGCCTAATAATTAATTTCCATAAGGTCCCTGATGTAGCTCTATAAATACCTCATCCTCTCTTTCTCTAAACCTAAGAAACGCCGCTATTTTATTTTTGCGGAGAAAAATAAATTGTTGCGCAATTATTTTTCTGTAAAAATAAATAGATTAGCGCTGTTATTATTTTCTGGAGAAATTGATTGCTACCGCAATTATATTTCTGAGACAGAAGATCAAAACTTACGCCGCTATAATTAATTCTGCAGAGAAAATAAAAGCTTGCGCAATTAATTTTCCTCTGCTTAATTAATTTAGATTAGCGCAGTAATAATTCTGTTGAAATAATTTTGCTTGCGCAAATATATTTATGAGACAGAGGATATTATTCCTACGGTGGGTTCAAGAGAGAAAGGAGAAGAGGAAGGTTCAGCGGATCGTTGCCCACTCAACGGCTGAACGTCGGGGATAGAGACATACACCGGAAGGCTTCGTGGTCTCAACAATTCGGCTTCTCCGAATCACGCTACAAAGGTATAAGAAATCGAAACCCTTATTCCGCATACGTTTCGTTTTCTATTTCGTTAAAAATACATCGGATCTAAGATCGGGTTCCGGGCGTCGTGGATCATGTTCCTCGACTACTGGGGGTCAAGGACCTCCGGATCGGTAGTCGGAAGAGGAAAATCGACCCAAAACGCGCTCGGAACAGCAGGTCGCCGTTTCGCTGTTTTTCGGGCAGCCAGCTCTGGTTCGCGCGGTTGTTCTTCGGGGCAATGGCTGGGCGTGAATCGGGACATGGGCTGGCACGTGAACGGAGTAACGGACCTGGAGGTCGACTGGGATCGTTCGGATGTTCGAGTGATCGAACGAACGCATCCCGGGTAGTCGATTTCCAACAGTGGAGCCGTATCATGGAAGAGTGTTAAGCAAAAGTGCATTTCAGACTCTACCATGGAAGCTGAGTAGCAGCCTCAGAGGCAACGAAAGAGTCAGTGTGGTTCCTTAATTTCCTCCAGGACTTAGATGTGATTCCGAGTTTGCCCAGAGCTATGATAATTTATTGTGACAATAGCGGTGCAGTGGCAAACAGTAAGGAACCACGGTCCCATAGTGCTACGAAACACATAGAGCGCAAGTACCACCTGATTCGAGACATCGTCAAGAGAGGCGACGCTGTAGTCACCAAGATAGCTTCAGAAGACAACCTAGCAGACCCCTTCACAAAGATACTACCTAAGGAAGTATATTTTAAGCACCTGAAGGGTTTGGGAGTCAGAAGTTTGGAAGATAAGACTAGACCTTAGTATAAGTGGGAGATTGTTGGAGTAGTATACTTAATGTCTAGATTTAAGTGTTCTAAACTCCTTCTGCACTTTCATTTATCTATTAATAAATAAACATTCATTTGCCTTTAATTATTGTTAATTAAATATTTGCAAATTATAGTCCTAGATTATGTACGTTGTAGTTAGTATGGTGTGCGTCGTCACACGGTCGATTACTCGTATATAATCGAACAGTTGCTCACGACCTAGATGGACACGGACCAATCCATCGGTATAGTCGTTGTATGAGTGAGAAAATAATTGGTCTTGATTATTTTATAATACTTGTACACTTGGTGTATTGGGCGGATCGCTTGAGATTTATCAATTAGGATTGCCTTGATAATTGATTTAAATCTCAGTATATTTTATTCTTAATCCCCGATACTATTGCGGATGTGTATATCTAATATAAGTGACTTTGATTTTCCAAAGGAATTGACCGATTAGAATAACCGGTCAATTACCGGTAAAGTTGGGTCACTATATTTTATATATGACACGCCGTGAATTATTGACGGGAAAGTGTATCCCGATAAGGGCTGATAATATCCCCGAGATGAGATCATAAGGAATTATTATGTAAACCTCGCGAGTGGATTTGTTCCCGCATAATAATAAAGTTGAGTTGTACTATTCTCGGATATAAGAGATGAATAAATTTATTAAGCAATAAATAAATTTTATTCATGGATATTTAAATATTAAATACACGGAATAAATAATACTACCGGAGAAAATATTATTTGATATAATATGGTTTAATATTGGGAGTGCAATTATATTTATATAGTGGAAAATAAATATAATTAATAATAGTAAGGATTAATATAGATTTGGGCTTGGGCTCAATTTAATCACTATTATTAGAAGCCCAATATTCCACCTCCTTTAGATCCCCTACGTAGCCTATAAAAGCACTACATGACCTTCATAAATCATAAGACAAGAATATCATACTTGATAGTTCTAGAGAGTTGAAGGAGATCCATAGAGTTCGGAGGACCGTCGCCCACCCGACGTTCGAACGAGTGCAAGAAATACGAGGGAAGATTCAAAGGTCATCGATTTATCTCGTTTCTCCGAACAACGAATCGAAGGTATAAAATCGTAAACACCCTTTATGATTTTAATCGATAATTATCGTAAATACCGTAGAACCAAGATCCAAGCATCAAACCGAGAAACTAAGGACGAACGGGTGGTGGCGGTGTGAACCGCCGGACCACCGGCGCTCGACCCTAGGGTTTTCGCGCGAGGAGGGATCGACCTCGGCTGGGATCCGGGGGATCGATCGATCACCCCGATCGATCGCTGGAGCGCGGGCTGGTGCCGCGCTCCTCCCCACCGTGACGGTGAGGCCCTCCAGGCGGCGGCGAGTCGCCAGACTCGCCGCGGGGGCTGCTGGGCAGCCCCGGTCGATCGCCTTGAGCGATCGACTCCATCGTTCGCGAGCCCCGCGTGCAGGGGCTCGGCTGGGCGTGCGCGTGGCTTCGACCACGTCGTGCGTTCGGTCGTGCTCCGGCTCGTACGTGGTTTTCGCGTGCAATCCGGCGACGGGATTTCGTTCGGTTTATTGTTTCCGCAATTTTAATAGCCCGGGATATCGAATTCCAACAATTGGTACTTTTTTTTGTAATTTAAAAAAAAAATGTAACCATTAATCTGAAACATAAAAAGTATATATATAACTATTACTCCATATTATTATAATTCACCTATGATTTATGGCTAAAATATACTCCGTATTTACATAAATCAAAAAAATGCATTTTTTTTCCTAATAAATTAATAATCACCGACAAATTGAGCACCAAAATCTGAAAGCCCAAACTTTACAACAAGATATTATAAAGGTGCTCTTCTCAAAAGCTTTGGTGGAAATGATTAGCTAGGGGTGTGCATCGGTCCATGACTTGATCGGACCAGAACCGATTTGAACTAGGACCAAAATCCTTAAAGTTGAAGGACTGAAGATCGAACGATATCAATCCGGTCCAAATTGGATCGGACTGGTAAATTCCGGGTCGGTTCCAGTTGGGATCATTATTTTTTTTACTTTAATTTTATTTTTATTTAAGAATTATAATATTTAATATTAATTTAAATCAAAATAACAATTCAATAAATTTATAAATATACACATGAAATATGAATATATAAACTTAATTAATAAATAAAATTAATAAAACTAAGCAAAAAAATTACATTACATGCAAATTCTTTAAAAATATAATATTTAATATTAAAAAAATAAAATGTTGAATTTATATATATTAACACACATTTATATATTTTTTATTTTATATATAAATAATATATATTAAAAATTCGGGTTTTCGGCCCAAATCGGAATTTTTTGGTTTTAGACTGGACCGGACCAAAAAATATATTTTAAATTGAAAAATAAATTATTTATGAATAAAGTTTAAAAATTAGGTGGATAAAGTATTGTAAACTTATATTTTAAAATAAAAAAATTATTTCGGTTTTTGGGTAAGTGTCAACTATGATGGGAAATCTCGAAAAGATAAATATGTCAACTATCTTGGCATTGGTATTACTTATTGTCAAAATCGGTTTTTGATTATCGACTAATTATTGTTGAATTATTTGTGTTTATGCATTTAGTTTATTTCCTATTTTCTAGTTAGTGGAGTCATATGTAATGACAGTAGTGGAATCAAGAAGTAGTGGAGTGATGGAGTATGTAGTGTTCAGTTATTTTGCACCCTTTAAATAGGTCTTTTATTCAATGAAATTATAAGCTTCCAAATCCTCTCTACGTCAGTTTTCATTTTCTATCATTGGTATCAGAGCTTGGTTTGTGAGTGTTTAGAGAGGAGAGTTTTTAAAAAAAAAGAAAGGAAGTGAGGTTGAGTGATTAACCTATTTGTTTTGTTTTGCAGCAATAAAACAATGAGTTCAGAAGCAACATTCGTGCAACCAGCCATCCCTCGATTTGACGGGCATTATGATCACTGGAGCATGCTGATGGAAAATTTCTTGAGGTCCAAGGAATATTGGCATGTGGTCGACTCTGGAGTAGCAGAATCAACTAGTGATAAACTGACAGAAACACAACAAGCTGAGTTGGAGGCATTGAAGTTGAAAGATTTGAAGGCAAAGAATTATCTTTTTCAAGCCATTGATCGTCCCATCTTGGAAACTATTCTTAGCAAAGAGACATCCAAGCAAATATGGGATTCAATGAAGAAAAAGTTTCAAGGGTCCAACAAAGCAAGACGACAGATGCTTCAAACACTTCGAACGGAGTTTGAATTGCTTCGTATGAAGGCTGGAGAGTCCGTCTCCGATTTTTTCTCGAGAACAATGGCAATTGTGAACAAGATGCGCATTTATGGAGAAAAGATGGATGATGTTGCAGTTATGGAGAAGATTCTTCGATCAATGACACCAAAATTTAATTATGTTGTGTGTTCGATCGAGGAATCAAAGGATCTTGAAGATTTTTCAATTGATGAGTTGCAAGGTTCTCTGTTGGTTCATGAACAAAAGATGACTCAACAAGATAGAGAAGAGCAAGCTTTACAAGCTTTTACAAATAACTCGTACCGAGGAAAGGGCAGGGGCGAAAGCAATGGACAAAGAAATCCACAACATAAACCTGATGAAAAGAAAGGAAAAGATCGAGGAGGTAATCAATCTAATTCACATAGGTCAAATTCTTTTGACAAATCAAAAGTGAAGTGTTACAGATGTCAAAAATTTGGTCACTACAAATCAGAATGTAGAACCAAATTGCCCAAAGAGCCTGAGAAATCCAACTTTGCCGAAAAGGAAGAAGAAATATCGCTGTTAATGGTTTGTCACTCCAAGGAAGAATCTCATGAGAACATGTGGTACTTGGATACTGGATGTAGCAACCATATGTGCGGAAATAAATCTGCATTTTCTGAGTTGGACGAGAGCTTTCGCGATAGCGTGAAATTTGGAGATAATTCCAAAGTCGGTGTGATGGGCAAAGGAAAGGTAACAATTCGAACCAAGAAGAATTCTTTCCAAATCATTTCAAATGTTCTATATGTTCCAGATTTTAGGACGAATTTATTAAGTGTTGGCCAATTGCAAGAGAAAAGATTTGAAATCACTATTAAAGATGGAGTCTGTACCATTTTTGATGAAAAATTGGGGCTGGTGGCTAATGTGAAGATGACGGGAAATCGAATGTTTCCTTTGTATCTCCACACCACAACTAACTCGTGTTTCTCGGCGAGATTGAAGGATGAAACATGGTTGTGGCACTTTCGCTACGGACATCTAAGTTTTGGCGGTTTGAAAACTTTGCAACAAAAGAATATGGTGTCTGGTCTTCCCCTTATTAATGCTACATCTCAGATATGTGAAGAATGTGTTGTTAGTAAACAACCGCGAAGTCAATTTCCTGTAGGAAAATCCCACCGAGCAAAACAGCGGCTGGAGTTAGTTCATTCTGATATTTGCGGGCCGATAAATCCATCATCAAATGGAGGCAAGCGATATTTAATCACTTTCATCGATGATTTTACTCGGAAAATATGGGTATATCTTCTGCAAGAGAAATCTGAAGCGTTTCAGGCGTTCAAAAGTTTCAAAGCACGTGTCGAGAAGGAAGTAGGCAGTCCAATCCGAATACTCCGCACAGATCGTGGAGGAGAGTATTGTTCACATGAATTTGCGAATTTTTGTGATTCGAATGGCATCAAAAGGTAGCTAACGACAGCCTATACACCTCAGCAAAATGGCGTGTGTGAAAGAAAAAATCGCACGATCATGAACATGGTGCGCAGCCTTCTCACAACGAGCAAAGTCCCGAAAAAGTTTTGGCCTGAAGCTGTCATTTGGAGTATTCACATTTTGAATAGAAGTCCTACACTTGCTGTTAAAAATGTGACACCTAAAGAGGCTTGGAGTGGACGCAAACCCACTGTCGATCACTTTCGAGTATTCGGATGTGTCGCATATGCTCATGTCCCAGATCAGAAAAGGAAAAAGCTTGATGATAAAGGAGAAAAATGTATTTTTCTCGGAGTTTGCGATCAGTCGAAAGCATACAAACTATATAATCCCATCACGAAAAAAATCGTTGTAAGTCGTGATGTATTTTTTGATGAAGACAGGTTCTGGACATGGGAAGAAGATAGAATTGGACATCAAATTCCAACTATCTTTGATGATGAAGATGGATGTGCTGAAAATATTCAGCCACAAGAGAATCAACAAGAAGTTGAAAATGTTGGCTCGTCGACAGCACAACAGTCCGGAGATGCGCTTATGAATAACTCAGAAGCACAAAGTGATAATACAACAAATAGAAGTTCTCAGCGTATGAGGAGACGACCTGCGTGGATGCAGGACTATGATGTTGAGGGAATTACAAATGATGCTGCCGAAGACTCACTTGTTCATTTAGCTCTCTTTGCAGATTGTGATCCATTAAAATTTGAAGATGCTGTGAAAAACTCAAAATGGCGTCAAGCTATGGATGCGGAGATTGCTGCCATCGAGAGAAATGACACTTGGGAATTGACTGAGCTTCCAAAAGGTCAAAAGACGATAGGTGTCAAGTGGGTTTTCAAAACAAAACTGAAGGAGAATGGCGAGGTCGAGAAATTCAAGGCGCGTCTTGTAGCAAAAGGGTACAAGCAAGAGTTTGGCATTGACTACAAAGAAGTGTTTGCTCCTGTTGCGAGGCATGACACGATCAGATTGGTAATTGCTTTAGCAGCTCAAAACTCATGGTCGATATTCCAGTTGGACGTGAAGTCGGCTTTCCTACATGTAAACTTGGAAGATAAGGTATATATCGATCAACCTCCTGGTTATATTAAAGCTGGTAATGAGAATAAAGTTTGCAGACTTAAAAAGGCGCTTTATGGACTAAAACAAGCCTCACGAGCTTGGTATAGTCGCATAGAAGCATACTTTTTGAAGGAAGGGTTTCAAAAATGTCCTTACGAGCACACCTTGTTTACGAAATTTGAGAGTGGAAAGGGTATACTGATAGTGTGCTTATACGTGGATGATTTGCTATATACCGGGAATGATCCTAACATGTTTGATAAATTCAAACAATCTATGATGGTTGAATTTGATATGACGGATCTTGGAAAGTCGCATTATTTTCTTGGTATAGAGATTGTGCAAAGAGCTGCTGCAGGTATTTTTATTTCTCAGAAAAAATATGTTCAAGACATTCTGGAGAAATTTGAGATGAAGAATTGCAATTCGGCGAGTACACCGATGGAACCTGGATTAAAGCTCACTAAGGATCCTGAAGGTGAAATGGTTAACAGCACTTTGTACAAGCAAATTGTAGGAAGTTTGATGTATTTAACAGCGACGAGGCCGGATATCAAACATGCTGTCGGAGTTCTTAGCAGATACATGGAACACCCGACATATATGCACCTTGTTGCCGCTAAACGCATATTTAGATACTTGAAAGGTACGGCAGATTTTGGATTGCTTTACAAGGCTAAAGGACATTTTGATTTACTTGGATTCACGGATAGCGACTATGCCGGGGATCAAGATGATAGAAGGAGCACTTCTGGCTATGTTTTTATGTTGGCTTCGGGGGCTGTTTCGTGGTCATCAAAGAAACAACCAATTGTCACATTATCAACGACCGAAGCCGAATACGTTGCTGCGTGTTCATGTGCCTGTCAAGCTGTTTGGTTAAAGAGGATTCTTGAAGAGCTTCATTGTGAAGGGGAGGAACTTACTACTATATACTGTGATAACAGTTCTGCAATCAAGCTCTCCAAAAATCCGGTTCTACATGGTAGAAGCAAACATATTGATGTGAAATTTCATTTCTTGAGGGAACTCACGAAGAATGGCACGCTTGAACTAATCTATTGCAAAAGTGAAGACCAAGTTGCTGATTTATTTACTAAATCTCTCAAAGTTCCTATTTTCTTAAAGCTCAGGAAATTGCTTGGAGTTTGCAAGCTGGAGAATCAAGTTTGAAGAGTTGTCCCTTTCTCTGTAAACTGAAATGATCAGTTTAAGGGAGAGTTTGTTGAATTATTTGTGTTTATGCATTTAGTTTATTTCCTATTTTCTAGTTAGTGGAGTCATATGTAATGACAGTAGTGGAATCAAGAAGTAGTGGAGTGATGGAGTATGTAGTGTTCAGTTATTTTGCACCCTTTAAATAGGTCTTTTATTCAATGAAATTATAAGCTTCCAAATCCTCTCTACGTCAGTTTTCATTTTCTATCAATTATTGCTTCATTTTTTATTTTTATTAGTTTCGTGATTTCTTTTTTTGATTGATTTTTAAAAATTTGCGATTTATTATTTTATTTTTTCAATACTTATCTATTTATATTGATATCATTACTTAATTTATTACTTACTAAACAATACATATTATATCTTTACTTTTTATTATTTGACACAAAAACTATATATTTTTCAATTTCCGTAAAATTTTCTCTATACAAAAATTAAGAAATCAAAATGAGTAATATTACATAAATACTAATACCACACATTTTTGAACTTAATCCAAAAATACGTGTCATGTTACAATTTCTTCTCAATGTTTCAACGTACACCTTAGTCTACATTTGCGTGAGGTACACTTTAGCAATCACCAATTATTGGAATGACTGCAGATTATGTTCAAGTACTATATGTTTATTTTAATCATTTAAAATAAATATTATCGTTTTCTTATTGTTGATGTTCATATTCTTATTTGTTGATTGAAGAAGCTCAACGTTCAAATGTGGAGATATTAATTTAATCAAACGGCATTTTCCTAATTAAATCTGAATAAATTAATAAATTACTTCTTCATTCACAAGTAAAACAAACATTGTTTTATATTGAATAATTTAGATTTAATTAACGCGTGGCGATTGGTGACCAATAGAAATGCAAATCAATTTTAGTACTTTGATTTGAATTTGAACGCAATCGAACATGTCTTATCGAGTGGTCCACAATCATAAAACCTGGATAGACCCGAAATCCATGTTACGATTAGTATTAAATAATTCATAATCAGTATATATATAATATATAGTACGAGTAATTTATTAATTTATATACCTCAGTTAGTTTAAAAAAATGTATTTTTAAATTAAAAATAAATTATTTTGAATAAAATTTAAAAAGTAAATAAACTACGTTATAAGATTGTATATTTTAAAGTAAAAAATTAGATTTTTTTGGTTGTTTGAACTATTATGACGAGCATTTTTAATGATGTAAAGTAAAAAATTAGATTTTTTTGGTTGTTTGAACTATTATGACTTAAAGAGCATTTTCAATGATGTAATTTCTTGAAACAAAATTATCTTCCTTTGGTGTTATCAAGAGCATTTCCAATTGTGTACTACTGCAACGAATTAGTAATTTATTTCTCATTTAAACTTGTAATTAATATTAAATAATATCTATTCACTTTTATTTCTCTTCTAGCTACTTATCACCAAATGATAAATTTAAGTACTACAATTTTATGTCACCTAGAAACTGTACTCTTATTATTGGAATGCTTTAATAAACACATGTATCTGGGCATATAAAAAACATGATAATATTAAAAAAATGAATGTGCTATTTAAATTTAAAAAATTGAAAATAGGGTATAATATTAGACTATAAGTATTAAAGATTATACTTTAATTTAATTTCCAGAATAACCTTAAGTTTGATTGTACGATTAGGGCGACAAAAGTCAAATTATTTTTCTTGTTAATTTTAAATACTCATGTACCTAATTAATTAAATACAGCTTGCTATTATAAATAAGTCTGGCTTTGCCCAATCAAACACGCACTCACACACACAAATAACTTACATGGGTTTTATTGACCATATTTCAGACATATGTGCAGATACAAGTACAAGAATGGGCAAGCCAAAAAGAAAGCCAATGCAGGTAAATCACTACACGATTAAGTACAACAATACTCGAGGACTATGTGAATCAATCACATGCATATATAACGCGTACTTTGTGATCGCAATTATATAGACGGTTGAAATCAAGGTGAAAATGGACTGCGATGGATGTGAACGAAGAGTTAGAAACGCGGTTTCCTCCATGAAAGGTATGTGTTATATATTCCGTTTTATATCATTAATTTCATCATGGTAGTACTATAAATTAAATTGTTTGTATTTATAAGGTGCGAAATCTGTGGATGTGAACCGTAAACAGAGTCGAGTCACAGTCACTGGGCATGTTGAACCGAACAAGGTCCTAAAGAAGGTGAAGAGCACGGGAAAGAAAGCCGAGATCTGGCCATACGTTCATCACAATTTGACATATTACCCTTATGCCCCTCAAGCCTACGATAAGAAGGCGCCCTCTGGCTATGTGAGGAATGTTGCCCAGGCTTATCAAGGCTCATCGTCAAATGCTCCAGCTGAGCAATACTCCACATATTTCAGTGATGAAAATGTCAATGCATGTTCAATTATGTAGTAATATTTAAATAATTTTTATTTAAATTAATATTATTAAATTAAATTAAATTAATTATAATACTATCGGTAGTATTTCAAATATGTTTAATTAGTTCGATTTAATTTAATTCACTCAGCTCAATTCAATTTTGTTAAGTTCAATTTAAATTAATTAAATTCATTTCATTTCAATTCATTTTTAGATTTTGAAAAAAATTACAAAATAAAAAATAATTATGATAAATTATTTCATAAAATTTAAGCTTAGAATAATTTTCATAATATTTTTTTTATTTTATTTTATAAGGTATAAAATAATAACAACAACAACAACAACAACAACAATAATAATAATAATAATAATAATAATAATAATAATAATAATAATAATAGTTATTATTATTTTTTTTATTTTTATTATTATTATTATAGTTTATATCTATACATATATAATTTCTGAATCCACTAATCCACACTTGTACCAATAGAAAAGCAATAATAACGTTGTGTTCACACTATAAATTATAAATAAAGAAATATAAATTTTAAGTAGTAATATTATTAAGTATATTTAAATTATATATAAATTCTAAATAGTAATTTGAAATTATATATTTTTGGTAATAATAATTAATTATCATCTTAAATATATATATTTTTCTATTTTTCTTCTATTTCTCTTTTTTATTTTATTAATATTAATTTAATTCCAACTAATTGTATCTCATAAAAATCGATCTTCTCCTATTTTTTAATCCACCGGAGTTAAAAAAATTTGATCAAACTGTTGATCCCATTTCGCCCCTGTGGGCCTGATAGGCCCAAACACAATCAGCCCAAAATACTTTTCATTCTCAGTCATTACCCATCGGGCCCCCAGTTCGAACAACCCACTTGTTTCCATTTACGGTTCCTGTCCGCCCAGTCATGCCCGGGAACTTCAGAAAGAGAAGATGTTCGCGATCAGGTAGCATCTGCCCGCACGACCAGCGACCAGTTCCCCGGGGAGCTTAGTCAACCTTCTCCCTGATCCCGGGTGGCCGACCGATCAGAAAGAAATAGGAATAAGCCAGGAATTTGTCGACCAGATTGGAGGCATCCGAACGATAAGCATATCGCGGGCGAAGAAATCATCCGAGCAGACGATCCGGGGTAAATAGGACTTTTTGTCTTAGGCCCATATGTTTTAGGCCCAAGCCCATGTTTAGAAGTCCTAAACCTTGTACTATAAATAGAGGAAACTTTCCATTTGTAAACCAGGTGCACAATTCCCCAGAAATTTACCAAGCTTTTAATACTAAGTCTTTTCAATATATTTCCTTATTTGTTCTCTCAATCCCCGAAATATCAATACGTTCGCGGGAGAATTCTTAATAGAATTTTCTGCCCGTAAACAATTGGCGCTAGAAGGAGGGGTGATCCTCGGGCGTTGAGCGAACAAACTAGGCATCATGTTGGGGCTATTAGAGATGGGAGATCCGAACACAGCAGCGGTAGGAGAGTCTGCGAGCAGAAATGCGCGCGATAACGGGAAATCTCCCGTGGTCGAGGGAGAGTCCGAAGTCCAGCGGCAATGGACTATGATTGAGAAGCTAAGAGCCGAACAACGCGAACTCGCAGAAAAACAAAAGGTCATCGCGGAGAAGTTGGCCGAAGAAAAGAGGAAAGCTAATATCGAAGAGAACGAGATCCCCGACCTCAACATCGAACGTCTACAATCACCCGAGGAGATAAAACGAACTATTCAGAAGTTGAAGGAACGTTCCCGTATCTTGAAAGGGAAAGAACCACCTAGAACGCCCGAAGTCGAGGGAAGGCGTTTGGACGCTGATTTCGAGGAAGAAGCCCCCCAACCAGACAATATCCAAATGGCTTTAAAGAGGACCGGAGAACGTAATACCCGAACACTAAAAGGAGGTCGAATCCAAGTGACGGTCGACCAAGATTTAGAGCGGCGTTTGAGTGAGATGGAAAGGAAGATCTCTCAGCAAGAAAACGACCCGAAGAAGCGATCAGCCTTGGTCGAACCCCTGACTCTAAGGGTAGAAAGTGTTAGGATGTGTCCTTCGATCCTACGTGTGCAATCGATAAAGTCATAAGGTCGTCTATGGATGTTAAATGATTATTCGATAATATTAATTGTTGGGAACAATATAATATTGATCGATAAAATCATACCTACAGGGTCACACACGAGCTCGATATTGATATACATTGCTTGATAAATATATTGATTTAGAATCAATACTTACGTGGAATTTCGCATGCATGGGATGCATGGCTTGCATGGGATGCATGTCACATGGTGTGACATGGCATGCCACACAAGCTGGTGATTTGGAGTCATAACACATGCCATGTGGCATGGGGGTTATGAAATCCATTCAAATTCACCATAAACACCCATTATGTGTGGTTAAGACACACATTGATATGGGGGTTACAAAGGTGAATTGAAGTGGATATAATGAGTATGAAAATCAGATTTTCAACTCTCATTCTTACACTTTGAAACACCATTTTCGAAATACACAAAAGAGAAAGAAAGAAAAGAGTTCTTGGAGAACCAATTCAATCAAGCAAGCAAGATCATTTTCCGGGTTCGTGTGCAACACGTAGAGGCCGGGCCATTTGTGCGGCATCAACATCCGGGCGATCTAAAGGCGTGACGAGGTCATACCAAAGGTGTACATTTCGAGGCTGATCCATTTGAGGTGGTTCAATCGACTCAACACCACCTCATCGACATTAACCGAAATCAACGATCACCAAAAGTAAGTAATCGTTAAACCTTATATATATATATATATATATATATATATATATATATATATATATATATATATATATATATATATATATATATATATATTGGATGTGTATATATATGTTTATATGTGTTCTTATACACATTAAGTGTGCACTAAGATCATGGCACAGTAGATCTATTGCTTTACACGCTTCCGCACACACGGTATATCGATCGGATCGGTATACCGGTACCTTCAATTGGTATCAGAGCCTAGGGCTCGTGCACACTTTTGTGTTGGACACAAGAATTTTAATCAACATAATTGGATTATTTTTTTAATTGTGATTATGTGATTAGATGTAAGGCCGGCCACCGTTAGTGGTCGGGTGAATGAAATTGTCGTTTTTTACGTTTCGATTGGCCATAGTCTTTTGAGGGCTGCGTCCCTTGGAATCATTTGTAATAGATAGGTTTTTCTATTATATTTGTATTGTACTACTTGTAAGCGATGGACTTGGTCCATGGTTCGATGGAGGATCTCGGCTCTCCGGCGAAAACGAGAAGAAACGAATCAAAACGAATCAAAACGAAGCGAAACGGGCGAAAAACGGTCTGCTGGAGCAAAACGGCAGGCGCCGTGTGTGCTCCGGCGGGCGCCGTTTTGGAAACGGCGACCGCCGAAAGGCTGTTCTTAGGTCAGCCCCGTTCTATACCCTTTTGGCGACCGCCGTTCGTGGTTTTTGGGGTACGGACTAAGGTTGACCTAAATCGGCGAGCACGGAACTGATACGGCGGGCGAGGAGCAGTCCAGAAGATGTTCAAGGCCTATTTTGTTGCTTTTAATCTTTTTGTTTGAGAGTTGTGAGGTTCTAGGGGCCTTTCGATTTCGTATTTATTTGCTTTGCTAATTATAGGTTGTTTTATGTTATAAATGTTCAACTTACATATAAACAAACCTATGCATGCAAGTTCCCAAAATAATGAGTATAATGTCTTGTCCAAAACATCACACCCATAAAGCCCTCGATCATAAGTTGGTAGGTCCGCCTCAGCGGGGTACTACTTGTTATCTTGGGATAAGTGGGAGTAAGGGTTAGACCCTTACACGTGAGTTTGGTTTTCTCATCGATAGATCCACTGCAGGCGTGGCTATCGAGACATGAGATGAGAATGGAACTCTCATCGACCGAGAGTGACATTAGATGTCATTGACATGGGATGTCTACTTATCTTGGATTTCTTATGTGCGGACTCAGTCGGCTTAAGGATTCACAAGATGAGGGTCTTGGGATCGTTTTGTTCAAGGGAACATAGATATTGTATATCGATTGAACAAAATGGAACAAATAAGTAGTTTTGATAGACAACCTTATTTATTTACCGCTTTGTGGATGTTTACATACTTTAGTTATCTTTCTTTTGTAGTTTATCATGTCAAATATCAACTCAATTCAAGTTTGGTTCAATTCTTGATTGTAAAAAAAAATAAAAAATTGAACAACACAAATTTTCTTGATTGACAACGTAATTTGAGGATGGTCCTCAAATACGAATACAAAGAGAATGTGTTAGATTACCAATTCCTATGATATCATTGAACAAGTCAATAGCATGTTCGGGGAACATACTATGATTGAGCGTTTCAGTATGACCAGGGTCATCGCTTCAGCTATGCTGGAAAAATGGAAATCTATGGAATCACATGTACAACAAATGATTGGATTATTTGATTCAAGTGACCGCCTAGATTTTTCCTATGATGATTATTTGGCAACCGATTTCATACTTCAATCTCATGATGGTTATAATGCCTTTAGGCTAAATTTTCCATATGAATGGTTTGAAGAAATCGCTTCGTGAGCTCCACGGGATGCTCAAGGCTGCTGAGCCGGCGATAGAAAAGGACTCTAAGAGGGAAATTCTTATGATATGGGATAGGGTAGTCAAAAGAGCATGGGCAAGAAGGCTACTAGGGTTCCTAGGGAATCTCAATGCGTCTATTGCAAAAGTGTTGGACACTACTTGCAAACATATAAAAGTTCATATTTTATTCAATTTCAAAACAAATGCCTAATTTGTCTATCATTTGTTAGATTATAAGGTTATGATTATTTACACCTCAGGGAGTGATTTAATCCAAAACACTTAAGTTCATCAATGACACAAATTAGAGACTTTCGAGCCATTGGATGGCGTGAATCGATTGTCTGGTTGGCTCCCTCATATTTTATGAGAGATAGGGCTTCAATTGCATGATAATATCGCTGGTTAGAAAACTTCGATTTTTCACTTACGATTTATCACGTTTTGACATTGAGATAATTTTGAATGGGAAATTTGAATGAAACTCAATTATTGGGAATAATTGAATTTGCCCAAAGTTCAATGAAGATGTGAAGAACGGGGTTGCTTCATCTTCAGGTATTAATGTTATAGACATTAAACTTCACAAATTCTACTTCTTGGGTATTGGATGCCAAATGTGGTTCTCACATTTGCATGTGAAGGAACTACATAGAAGTATAAGTTTGGTGAATAGAGATGTCGATCTATGGCGATAAATGGAGCGAATGTCGCTGCATTAGCCGTATGATCATATGATATTGTTTTGCCTTAGGGCTTTGTTTTAGTATTATAACTATGTAATTTCGTACCTTCAATAAACAATGAATATTGGTTCAGTATTGGATACTGATGGATTCGTTTTTCACTATTAAATAGTTTGGTAACTATTTTAATTGTGAATTATTATTTGTTTTGGCACGATTATTATATGGTTTATGTATACTTTAACTTGACAAAATCACATATATCATTAAGACCAAATGCCAAATCGAATAAGTCTCAATGAGACATAACTGAAACATTGTTGATTAGATCAAATCAAAATCTAAACATGTAACGAAGCTTCTTTTAGAAGGAATTTTAGAATCATTTGACTTGGAGTCATTTGATACATGTGAATGATGTGTGATTGAAAAGATAACAATGTCATCTTTCTTGGAGAAAGGAGAACATGTGAGTAATTAATTAGGGATGATCCATACTGATGTATGTGGAACCTATTAGTTCACAAGCACATGAAAGTTATGTTTCGGAAAAGAGAAAACTAACTCTATTAGATAGAGTTCGATCTATCGATGATGAGTCTAATTGAACTACTGAACTCTTTTGGGAACACACTATTCTTGACTTCAACCTATACACTGAATAGGACACTGTCAAAAGCTGTTGAAAAAGACACCATACTAGGTATGGAAAGGGAGGGTCCCTAAGTTGTTTTCATCAAGATTTGAGGTTCTATAGCTTCTATGAAGAGATTTATCTCTACAGGGCTTGAACTCAAATGGGATAAAAGTTTCCTTATGGTATGTCCATATGAAACTCGAGGGTACAAATTCTACGATCTATCTGAGAACAATATTTTGTTGCTCGAGATGGTGATTTTCTTGAAAAGAGATATCTTTCCTAGAAAGTCAGTGGGAGCTCGGTTATCTTGAACGAGGTTCAAGTGGAACAACCAATGATGAATACTCAAGACTGGGTTGAGAGTATTCCTATGGTTTTGGAAACCATACCAGCCCTTGTAGGTCCAGAAGGCATATATCTCTTTTAGTCAGATACTTAGGTATTGTGATCAATGAGAGATATGAAGTCATGCTTTTGAAAAGCGATGAACCTTCGAACTATATCCAAGCTATGACGAGTACAACTACTAAAAAAATTAGCATGGTGCCATATAATCCGAGATGATTTCAATGTCTGGTAATCAAGTTTGGAACTTGATAGATTTGCATCAAGAGGCTAGACCTATTGAGTGCAAATAGTTCTTCAAGATCAATATAGACATGAATGGAAAACCTAGGGTTTTCAAAGCAATTTTGGTGGTAAAAGTTTTATATTCACGAGGTGGATTATGATCAATCTTTTTCACCAGTTGTTGTGATTTATTCATTCTGATTAACTTAGCCATTGTGACTCATCTTGATAATGAGTTATGGTAATATTGGATGTTAAAACTAACTTCTTGAATTGGATTCTAGAAGAGAATGTGTTTTAACACAACCAAAGAGTTTTATCGATCTTAATAAGGCTGAGAAATTATGCAAGCTTATAGTTCTATTTATAGAATAAAGAATGCATATCGGAGTAGCAATCTTCAGTTCAATGAATCCATACTGGGATTTGGATTTCAGAGGAACTCGAAAGAGTCTTGTTTTACAAGAAGATCAGTGGGAGTTACGTTGTATTAATTGTGTTGTATGTCGGTGACATACTCCTTATTGGAAACAATGTTTCTATGCTTAATTCTATTATAGAATGGCTTGGGAATTGTTTTTCAATGAAGGATCTTGGAGAAGCACAGTACATATTGGGCATCAAGATCTGTCGGAACAGATCGAAAATGATGCTTGGACTTAGTCAAGTGACCTATATTGATAAGGTACTTGACAAGTTCAGAATGAAAGACGCCAAAAAGGGTCTCATTCCAATGAGTCATGGCACATCTCTTAGCAAGATGCAAGGCCCTACGGGACTTGATGAGCAAAAGAGGATGGAAAACATTCCTTATGCTTCGGCAATAGGGTCTATAATGTACGCCATGATATGTACACGACCGGACGTATCGTATGCTTTGAGCATGACGAGTCAGTTTCAAGGAAATCCAGGTGAGGCGCGTTAGACTGCGACCAAGAATATTCTTATGTACCTTAGATGGACAAAAGAATATTTTGTTGTCTTTGGAAGACAAAAAGAGTTGATATTAACAAGCTGTTTGAATGGTAACTTCAAAACAGACTAAGATAATTTCCGATTTTAATCTGGTTATATCTTTTGTCTGGTTAGAGGTGATATTTGCTGGAATAGTTCCATGCAATGCAATATAGCTGCTTAAACTACAGAAGCTGAGCACAGTATTGCATTGGATGCAGTAATGTTGGTAGTTAGGATTTGAAAGTTCTTGAATGAACTAGGTGGCGTAACTAGCTCAGCCCACACGATAGTTCTCTATTTATAGTAGAGTTATCGCGCAAGCCTATGAGCTAGGAAGCACCACAAGTCTAAAACTGGTGCTCAGGAAGTTCCACATTATTTAGGAGATAGTTTTGTGGAGACATCGAGATAATAAAGTTGCAACTTTTGGTAAGGTTGCAAACCCGCTTTCTAAACCTCTCCAGCAGTTTAAGCTTGAGGCTTTCACGACTGCAATAGATATCAGACATCTTGGAGATGGGTTGTGATTTCTATTACTGTATTAGATACTTTTGGAGATTTGGTAAACATTCACTCATATGTATAATACATAATTCTTCATATAAATATGGTTTAATTTATATGAATTGTCCAAATGATTAAGTTATATCAATTGGGTTATGAGGTCGACTTACCGCATAATGAAGTCCCAATGGTTGAACTGATATACTTGAATCATATAGCTGTTCATGGTTCGTATAATCGAGTACGGACAAATCGATAATACAAAGAACTAGATTGTGATGTGTACTATAGCGCCGCTTCATGGGCTAGTGATGTGGGACATCAAGTACAATTACATAGATATTAGCTGGGAGCTAATGATCGAACATACCCGACTGGAATAGTATTTAAGATTTCGAGTCATAATACTATTTCATTGACTGTCGAGCAATTTCCTCTAACCTGAGTAGTCCAGAGTAATTCCATTGTGAAATGGTGTACTTTGATACAAGTAAACGCCTTTCGTAAAAGGAGGTTATAAAACTTGTTATTGGGTATATCAGGAAGCAAGTGGGAGATCTTGGATCGACAAGATGGGATTGTCCTCCATTGTATCATGGGATACATGTCTTACCGGCCACTTGGAGAGTCGAGACTGTGGAAAATACGTGGCCACGTCCAGATTCGTATCATAGTGATAAATCTGGTTTTACAGTCTGTCTCAAAGTCCAAGAAAGGTTTGAACCGATTGAGGATGACTCGAGTCTTGCCTCAAGTTCAAATTTAGACATAAAGTGACAACAGGAAGTTGGCAGCACACTGGCTCTGAAGGCCAAGTGGGAGATTGTTAGGATGTGTCCGTCGATCCTACGTGTGCAATCGATAAAGTCATAAGGTCGTCTATGGATGTTAAATGATTATTCGATAATATTAATTGTTGGGAACAATATAATATTGATCGATAAAATCATACCTACAGGGTCACACACGAGCTCGATATTGATATACATTGCTTGATAAATATATTGATTTAGAATCAATACTTACGCAGAATTTCGCATGCATGGGATGCATGGCTTGCATGGGATGCATGTCACATGGTGTGACATGGCATGCCACACAAGCTGGTGATTTGGAGTCATAACACATGCCATGTGGCATGGGGGTTATGAAATCCATTCAAATTCACCATAAACACCCATTATGTGTGGTTAAGACACACATTGATATGGGGGTTACAAAGGTGAATTGAAGTGGATATAATGAGTATGAAAATCAGATTTTCAACTCTCATTCTTACACTTTGAAACACCATTTTCGAAATACACAAAAGAGAAAGAAAGAAAAGAGTTCTTGGAGAACCAATTCAATCAAGCAAGCAAGATCATTTTCCGAGTTCGTGTGCAACACGTAGAGGCCGGGCCATTTGTGCGGCATCAACATCCGGGCGATCTAAAGGCGTGACGAGGTCATACCAAAGGTGTACATTTCGAGGCTGATCCATTTGAGGTGGTTCAATCGACTCAACACCACCTCATCGACATTAACCGAAATCAACGATCACCAAAAGTAAGTAATCGTTAAACCTTATATATATATATTGGATGTGTATATATATATTTATATGTGTTCTTATACACATTAAGTGTGCACTAAGATCATGGCATAGTAGATCTATTGCTTTACACGCTTCCGCACACACGGTATATCGATCGGATCGGTATACCGGTACCTTCAGAAAGAGCCCGAGCACAACTGGATATTGCCCCACTTCTGTCTTTGACATACGACGGGAGGTCCGACCCCGAGGTCCATCTGAATAAATATAATATATATATGGTCGGACGGGGTGCCACTGATGAAACCAAGTGCAAACTTTTTCCATTAACACTGGGAGACGCGGCCCACCATTGGTACACGGGGCTTCCGCACATATCGATCGACGGTTTTGGAGAACTGGGAGAGACTTTCATCTCATATTTTGCCTCGAGGGTCAAGTACCCAGAGGGACGACAACGACTGATGGGAATCAAACAACGAGCAGATGAATCTGATGAAGAGTATGTTGAACACATTGAGACTATTGTGATGCAAGGCGAACAGGTTGGAGAAGAGGTTTTGGTACATGCTGCTGTGAGCGGGCTGAAAGCCACGTCTGAACTTTTCAAGCCCATGATGAAGGATTACCCACGGACATACACCGAGTTTCGGCGACGAGCCGGTGAGGAGATCGCGCAGCAGCGGATCTACGCCCAGCGTATGAAGGACTTAGAGCCCGGGAGGGGCAACAAAGAAGCTGTGGAAAAGAAAGAGTGGTCGAAGAAACCCGGAGGGTACAAAGGGTATCAAGGCCCTAAGAAAGGAGAGCAGGGAAATCACAGGGGCGAAGATGTGAATCTGTTGGGGAGGAGCCCCAGAGCGATATTACAAATTTTTGTGGAAAACCAGATTAACGCACTTTTCCCCCCAAAACCCTTATACACGCCCCCGGACAAGAGAAATCCTCGGAAATGGTGCGCGATCTTTTCAAATTGTGATTGTTACGCGGGATATCACCAGATCCCCATGGCGGCCGAGGACATGGAATGCACGTCATTCTATACCGACAAGGGTATTTTGTGTTGGAAGCGAATGCCATTTGGCTTGAAGAACGCAGGAGCCACATATCAGAGTTTAGTTAACAAAATGTTCGCCGAACAAATTAGAGACACAATGGAGGTGTATGTGGACGATATCATCATTAAGAGTAAGAGCGAAGAGGATCACGTGAGAGACCTGGCCACGGCTTTCGCCATTTTGAAGGTTTATAATATGAAGTTGAACCCAAAAAAGTGCCATTTCGGAGTATACGCCACCAAGTTTTTAGGGCACATAGTCCACCAACGGGGGATAGAGGCAAATCCCGAGAAGATCGACGCGATCATAAACCTGAGAGAGCCCAAATGCCTAAGGGATGTGCAGAAGCTGACAGGGTGCCTGGCAGCTTTAAGCAGGTTTATTCCCCGGCTGGGAGATAAAAGCCGACCTTTCTTTAAAGATATCAAGAATCAAAAGTTCCAGTGGGGGAAAGAGAGTTAAGAAGCTTTTGACAGACTAAAGGAACACCTGAAGGACCCTAAAATCCTATCCAAGCCCGTGCCCGGGGAGAAACTTTTCCTATATTTGGCGGCGTCTGAACACGCTCTGAGCTCGGTGCTCGTCCGAGCGGAAGGGCAAATCCATCGACCAATCTACTTCGTAAGTCAAGCACTCCATGACGCGGAAACCAGATATACGCCTTTGGAAAAACTGGCCTACGCTTTAGTCATGAGTGTTCGAAAACTCCGGCCCTATTTTTTCGACCATCCGGTAGAAGTCCTGACCACCATGCCTCTGAGACAGGTCCTGCAGAGGCCCGATACGAGCGGCAGATTGTTGAAATGGAGTTTGGAAGTCGGATAGTACGACATCACTTACGCGCCTCGCACCGTGATCAAGGGACAAGTCTTGGCCGATTTCATAGTGGAGTTAACTTTCCCAAAGATTGTCCCTACGAACGACTTCCCGCCGTGGAAATTATATGTCGACGGATCATCCAACAGTTCCCACGCCGGGGCTGGAATAGCGTTGATCGGGCCCGAGGGACAATCATTCGCACACGCAATCAAATTTGAGTTTACAGCAACTAACAATGAAGCAGAGTATGAAGCTTTAATCGCAGGTTTGAACCTGACATTAGCAGTGGGGGCACAACACGTCCATATATTCATGGATTCTTTGCTCGTGGTGAATCAAGTCAAAGGCGAATACGAGACAAGGTGTGAGAGGATGGAAAAGTATTACGAGCACGTTTTGGCTTTATGCGAGAAATTTCCCAAGATTCTTATCGAGCAAATTCCCCGGGAGCAGAATTCGCAAGCGGACGCCTTGTCTAAATTGGCCTCGTCCGAAGGAGTTGCGGACATGACCAATATAGTAGTAACAAGCCAAGCGAGCTCGGCCTTAGAGGAAAAACACGAGTTATTAACGATAGACCGGGGAGAAAGTTGGATGGACACCATAAAAGCGTACCTAACAACCGGAGAACAACCTGAAAACAAGATCGAAGCCCGACAACTGAGAATCTGAGCCGCCAGATATACGCTGATCGAGGATACTTTATACCGGCGAAGTCTTTTCCTACCACTACTGAAGTGCGTAACACCGTTGGAGGGGCAGAGAATTTTTAGCGAGATACATGATGGAGTACGCGGGAATCATGCAGGCGGACAATCCTTAGCGCACAAAACTGTTCGTCAAGGATATTACTGGCCCACACTAAGGAAAGACGCCATCCGCTATGCCAAAAAGTGCCACCGATGCCAGATCACCGCCCCTATCATCCGAACTCAGCCAGAATACTTAAATTCGATATATAGCCCATGGCCTTTCGCTTCGTGGGGGATTGATATTATTGGACCTTTACCGACCGGACCAGGAGGAGTAAAACACGTTGTGGTGGCCGTAGACTACTTCACCAAATGGGCCGAGGCAGAACCACTAAAGACAATCGATCAAAAGGCCATCATCTGTTTCATTTGGAAAAACATTATCTGCCGATTCGGGATCCCCCACACAATCACATCAGACAACGGGAAGCAGTTCGACGGACAGGAGTTAATGGAATTTTTTAGCAAATGGAAGATCAAGAAGGTCTTCTCTACGCCTTACCACCCCCAGACAAACGGACAGGTGGAGGCGATCAATAAAATTCTAAAACACACTATCAAAGCAAAGATCGAGGAAAGGCAAGGAAGGTGGGTAGCAGAATTGCCCGAGGTGTTGTGGTCGTACAGAACGACCAGTAAGGCCGCTACAGGAGAAACCCTGTTCGCTTTGGCGTACGGAGCAGAAGCTGTGATCCCATCAGAGATCGAGGTCCCCACCCATAGGAGATCTCAAAACATAAATGACCACAACGACAAAGCTCTGCGACTAGAGCTGGATTTCCTGGAAGAGAAAAGACTAAATTCAGTCCACAGAAACGCGGCAACAAAGCAGAAAGCAGAAAGGTTTTTTAACTCTAAAGTAAAGATCCGGAAATTCTCGCCGGGAGAGTTAGTGCTGAAACGCATAACGGGTCCCAACACTGGGGCATTGGGCCCGAACTGGGAAGGGCCAATGCGAGTCCGGAAACACTTACAGAACGGGGCGTACGAACTTGAACACCTGGACGGGGTCGCCGATCAATACTTCTGGAATGCTTTGTACCTTAAGAAATATCATCAATAAATGTTGTAAGGCTTAGTTTGGAAATTTTGGTAACAAAGTTTATGAGGAATAAAAGCTTATCTTTCCCCACCACAGTTTTCCCGGCTACAGAAGAAAAGTCCTTACTTCTTGGAGGTCGCCGAGCCGGACAGGCAATGGACTGTCTGGGTACTCGGGCGACAAGAAAAAGTTTACTCCAGAGAAGTTTAAGGATAAGTCCTTACTTCTCGGAGGTCGCCGAGCCGGACAGGCAATGGACTGTCCGGGTACTCGGGCGACAAGAAAAAGTTTACTCCAGAGAAGTTTAAGGATAAGTCCTTACTTCTCGGAGGTCGCCGAGCCGGACAGGCAATGGACTGTCCGGGTACTAGGGCGACAAGAAAAAGTTTACTCCAGAGTAGTTTAAGGATAAGTCCTTACTTCTCGGAGGTCGCCGAGCCGGACAGGCAATGGACTGTCCGGGTACTCGGGCGACAAGAAAAAGTTTACTCCAGAGAATTTTAAGGATAAATCCTCACTTCTCGGAGGTCGCCGAGCCGGACAGGAAATGGACCGTCCGATCACTCGGGCGACAGAGAAAGGAAAAGAAATTATTCCAGGAAAGTTCAAGGATAAATCCTTACTTTTCGGAAATCCCCAAGCCGGGCAGGCAGTGGACTGTCCAACCACCTGGGCGACTGAAATAAAGGTCACTCTAGAAGAAGTTTAAGAAAATTTTTCTTCGAACCAAACTTTTTTTATTCTCCTATCTTCAGATTTTTACGTTTTCAAACCTTGGGATTTTAAGGATTTGTTTTAGACGTCGCATAAATGAATCAGAAATGACAACAAATAAAGGAGAACGAACAGTTAAAAGATAAGCCATTCATTAAAAAACTCCCGGCAGGCCCGGGAATTACAAAAGGGAGACATAAAGAAAAAGGGAAAAACAACAAAACAAGATTTTCGAAATCAGGAGGGGAGCCCTAGTGCAGATCAGGGTCAACCACCAAAAGGAACTCCACGTCGTACACCCGAATGGAAAAACCTTCTGTGGGGTGGAAGAGCAGCCGAACATGCCACCCGTGGCGTAGCGCGGCATCTTTCACGAAGAGCTCCCAGCCCGAGCCGACCAGCGAGACAAAACCATGACGACGGGATAGTTCAAACACCCATATGTGTTTTTTCACATCAGTAGCCAGGATGAAGTGGTTGAGATGTTCGTCAATAGGATTGGTGAAGGCAGTCGGGAGTGGAAAGCGTTTGCGGTGCCATTTCCCGTGGAAGAGTTGATCAACCCTCGACGAGCCATCGGATTTGGATACAACGCGAGCCATCAAGTACACCGTTCTTTATCTTCTGGAAACGCGGAATAAGTTTTTAGACGACAATTGAAGTGAAAAGGAGGACGGGACAAGGGGGCTATTTATAATAGCCACAGCCCTAGGGAAGCCCAACTGACGAGACAATTTCGAAAAGACATTTCGAGAAACTGAATCGACGCGATTAGCATCCAACAGGTGCATTTAATGCCTCGATTCGTGCAAGGAGACTTTTCAGGTTCATGCAATCATAACGCATGCACAATCCAAGCAATGACGGCAAACCACAAAATTTCGCCGCGTGGCAGTTTCTATATGACCGCCAAACAAAACGGGGGCAAGAAGAATGCTAATACACCCGGAGTTCAAGAAAAGTGGTAAACCGAAGAGTGTAAAAATAACTGCCCGGACTGGGGCATTTTTGGCGATGTTTTTCTCCCATCGCCAAAATCGCGAAATACACGAACATTCCAAATACAACGCGATCAAAGATAATTTCAAAAAGCAAAAAGTGTTCGGAAATACAGGATATGTTCGGGAATACAACTTAGAACCAGAAAACGAGTCCAAAATGGTCGAAATTTGTCCGAAAAATATAAACGCGAAACCGATAAAGAAAGTAAAAAAATTTCAGCATCAAGGGTTTTTCGGCAAGAAGTCAGCTTCAGGGGTATCCACAGTTTCCCCGGCCCCACTTTCTATGATCTTGGGGTCATCAAGGGGCGCATTGATCGGCAGACTCTCGTTCTGAGCCACAGGGCGACATAACTGGTCGCGGTCCGGCCACCATGAAAGGTCCAAGCCAAGGTCCTCGCTCAAATCTTCCGCTTCGACGGGAAGGTCAGGGTGAACCGGCCGTTTTTGGACGAAGGCTCTCAATTTGGCGACCAGAGAATCTACTTTTTGGCCCTCCTTCAGTTGGCCCCGGATACAGTCGAAAAATGCACAGCAATAGGTCCAATCACCATACATTTTCAGATTCGCCAATAGGTTGGTCTGCCTATCCTTCTCGTCCGCAACGAACGCCTCGATCTTGGCCTCCATATCCCCGACCAGGACGTCTTTCTCTTTCAGGGATTTCTGGGCAAGAGATTTTTGAGTTTTTTCCTCGGATAACTCTGCCCGAACAGAGCCCAATTCTCGTAGTGCCTCCCGGAGATTCTCTTCCAGTTCCTTCTCCTTTTTGACGGTCGTGTCTCTCTCAGTCTTCAACCCATCCACCTCTACTCGCAACCTCGCGACCTCGAGGTCAGCACTTTTGATCGCCGCCTCCATCTTCCTCGATTTATCAACCTCCTGGGCATAAAGGATTTTGGCTTGAGCGATCACCGCTTGCATCTTTTTGTTCTCTTCCAAAAGAGATGAAGGAACCGCGTCCCGGACGTTGGCCTTATCACCCATAGAGTGCAGCAGCGAACAAACCATGGCCGGAAAACGGGATGCCGCAATCATCGTCATAAAGGCCATCTCTTTCGGATGACAACTCACATAGTGTTGGAGTTGTGTACTTAATGTCTAGATTTAAGTAAACGATAAACTCCCGTCATAGCATTTAATCTATTAAATTAATAAACAATTGTTTGCTTTTAATTATTATTAATTGAATATATGCAAATTCATAGTCCTAGATTTTATACGTTGTAGTTAGTATGGTGTTGCATGGGCACACAGAAGATCATACTATCGGTTACTCGTATTTAATCAAACAGTGGCTCACGACCTAGATGGACCCGGACCAATCCATCGGTATAGTCGTTGTGTGAGAGAGAAAATAATTTATCTTAATTATTTTATCACACTTGTACACTTGGTGTATTGAGCGGATCGTTGAGATTCATCGATTAGGATTGCCGGCGATAATCGATTCGAGTCTCAGTGTATTATATTCTTAATCCCCGATATTGTTGCGGGTGTGTATATTCAATATAAGTGACTTTGATTTACCAAAGGAATTAACCGATTTAATTATTGGGTTAATTACCGGTTAAGTTGGGTCACTATATTTTATATATGTCATGCCGTGAATGATTGACCGGACAGTGTATCCCGGAAGGGTTGATAATATCCCCGAGATGAGTTCATAAGGAATTATTGTGTAAACCTCATGAGTGGATTCGTTCCGCACAATAATTAAGGTTGAATGGTACTAGTCTCGGATTCAAGAGATGAATAAATTAATTAGCAATAAATTAATTTTATTCATGGATATTTAAATCTTAAATACACGGAATAAATAATACTACCGGAGAAATATTATTTGATATAATATGGTTTAATATTGGGAGTGCAATTAATTTATATAGTGGAAAATAAATTAATTAATATTAATGGGAGATTAATAGATTTGGGCTTGGGCTCAATTTAATCATTAATATTGGAAGCCCAATATTCCACCTCCTTTAGATCCCCTACGTAGCCTATAAAAGCACTACATGGTCTTCACTTTTTAATGAGACAAGAATATCAATACTTGATAGTTCTAGAGAGTTGAAGAGGATCCATAAGCTTGGAGGATCGTCGCCCACCCGATGTTCAAGCTAGTGCAAGGAATACGTGGGAAGATCGTAAGGTCATCAACTTAGATTCGTTTCTCCGCACAACGAATTAAAAGGTAAAATCATATACTCCCTTCTATGATTTTATGTGGATTAATTGTGATACATACATGAACGCATGATCCGGGAAAAACGTCGAGACCGGGATACGGGGATTCGAGATCCCCGTCGGGATCGAGAGGGGTGGCCGAACCCTAGGGTTCGACCGCCGGTTACGCGCGGACGAGGGAGCCCCGGCTGGACCGCCGGGGCATGCGATCGACGTGAAGTCGATCACGGGGAGGTTCGCCGTGGGCTGGTGCCACGGCGGGTGAACCCCCCCAGCCGCCTCGCCCGGCGGCGTGCAAAGGAGGAGCCCCGGCTGGAGCCGGGGCAGGCGATCGATCACGCGATCGATCGCCGGGGCGAACCGCGGCTGTTGCCGCGGTGGTCAGCTGGGGGCTGACCGCCCCTCCTGGCGGTGGCGGTGAGTCGCCGGACTCACCGCCGGGGGTTGCCCCATGCAGCCCCAGCGATCGCCATGCACGGCGATCGCGAACCCCGCGGATGGGGTTCGGCTAGGGTTTAGCCGCGGGTTCGTCCCGCGGCGATGCTCTTGTCGAGCCCGGTTCTTCGTGGCGTTCGTGATCGGTTTCCGGCGACGGGTTTTCGGTCGGGGTTATCGGTTCCGCAAATTTTTGATACCCCGAGATATCGAATTCCAGAACATAGTCGGCGCGTTCAGCCCAGTCGCGAGGGATCTCCTCGATCATTTTCTTTATATGGACGGGCAGCCCATCTAGGTCGGGAGGAAGTGGCGCCGGGTCAAAGAACTTCAAAAATACGGATAGATCAGAGTCCGCGTTTTCAGATCTGCTCGGGGAACGGAAGAGACCACATGATCACAGACATAAACCAAAATAGAACTAAGGAGAAACCGAGCTTACGAGACAAGAAGGCTTACGGAGCATGCCGGTCGAGACCAACTTCAAGGACATGGACCGGGGAAGATGTAGAGCCCGGGTGATCGGGAGTATTTTTCTTGGGCGGTTTCGTGTTTTTCTTGCCTTTTCCCGGGCCATGATCGAGAAGCACGTGACGAGGTGTTTCATCCCGAGAGGAGACCGGATCAAAAGCGTCTTGGGCGGGCGTGGGAGAACCTCCTTCGACGCAGTGGCGCTTAACCGAAGAATCAGTTTCGCTGCCCGACGAGCGTTTCGAACCTCGAGGTACATCTTTCTTCGGCACTGCGGTTCGCGACTCTTCCAATTTTTTGGCCATCCGCTCATCTTTCTTCCTACTCATGAGAGCGGATAATCTCTCGTCCATGGGATCCTTGCTAGCTCCTTCTGGGGGATTTTTGAACCGGGGGTATTGGCGAACTGCAGGAGCCAAACAAAGAGAGATAAATCATGATGGTAACCCGAAACAAATGATAAAAATATACGATCTCCGAAGAAGGAGACAACAAACTCACGGGGATACTCATCCTCAGCGTCTTGAGGAATACTAATAAAGCGGGATGAAATCCTGCGGTCAAGGCTAAGCCATTGACCGAACATAAGCCAATCGTCTGGCATGCCCACGATTCTCTCGAGCACTACCAAAAAATCCCAACTTAACTCTTTCACGGGAAGAGGTTCAGGACCTAAGCAAAAAGGAAACGTGAGCATGCCGAACACGAGGGGAACAGAGGCCGAGGATTAAAAAGAAAAAGGAACGAAATTTAATAAGGAACTAACGAGTATGAGGAATCTGATATTCTGCGCTCAGGCGATAGTTGACAGAATTCCAGTTCCCGCTTACAAAAAACCAGTCACTCCACCACTGTTCGCGTTTGTCTGGAAGATCAATTATGATTTTTATATGAGATTTCAAGTAGTGATCACCGCTCGACCGCACAGCGTGGCGGGCCAGGAGAGAGATAAATTCCACGGGGAGTAATCCCCTATAAAGGTCGTAGTGACCGAAAAGAACGGACAAAGAGATTAATGATAACCAAGAATTAGGAGTCAGTTGCATGGGAGCAACCCCCCATTCCAGGACCGCCCGAGCCAAATTGTCATGAATCGGAAAGCGGAGTCCACTCTCCATCATTCCGAAGTTGATCGCTACCATCCCCTCCGGAGGGCAATCCGCCCTATCAAACCTGTTCGGACAATGTAAGTGCACGTCGGACGGGATCTCCCATTCATCGCGTTTCGATTGGAGCACTTCATCAGTCACGCCGCTGACTCGGCGGCCCGCATTAAAGGGACTCACAGGAGGCTCTGAAGTGGGTAAGTCTGTTCGATTCTCGGGTACATATGGATGTGTGGCTTTATAGTCAATAAATGAAAAGTTGGTCGGAGAACCTCGGCGGTCGGCAATCAAAGAAGCGAAAAGTTCGTAATCGGGATGAACGATTTCGGAAAACCAGTCCGCGCGCCTTCTCCTCTTCAGACAATGGGAAGGGGTCCAAGACGTCGCGAGGAGTGGAAAATTGAGCGGGCAACATTAAAAGATCGTTAGAAAGCGGAGATAGAGCTTGAGGAATGTCGGTGAAGTTGGGGAGAATGACGTTTCGAACGTAGTCGGAATCGTTTTCGGAGCTAGAATATTCACTGGACATCGACCAGAATTTCTATCGAGATAGAGATGTAGATACTGGGTTTTATCGGCCGGATGAAAGCGATAATGCCCCTCGCTCGAGGAAAAATAACCTAAATAATTCTAAAATTCTTTGATAAAGGAAAGAGGGCGTACCCGAACTAAAACCGCAAGAAGGCACGAGAGGTGGACACGATTAGTCGCAAGAAATTCGAGAGTGGGCCAAAAGCGTTGAATGGGGTCCATAACCCTCTTATATAGAGGTACTGAGGCGGCAAAACCATGAAGTTTAAAATTCAAAAGTTCTCTCTGAGACATGAAAGGACACCTACGCGAGTTTCGAAGCATCATTTCCCCCCATTCCCAAGGAATTTATCGATCAGATTTTGGGCCCACCGCTTAATGGGCCGAAACGTCCCAAGATCTCCGGACGTGGCATTCCTAAAATCTTTAGAAAATACCACCTCCGGGGGGCATTTGTTGATCCCATTTCGCCCCTGTGGGCCTGATAGGCCCAAACACAATCAGCCCAAAATACTTTTCATTCTCAGTCATTACCCATCGGGCCCCCAGTTCGAACAACCCAATTGTTTCCATTTACGGTTCCTATCCGCCCAGTCATGCCCGGGAACTCCAGAAAGAGAAGATGTTCGCGATCAGGTAGCATCTGCCCGCACGACCAGCGACCAGTTCCCCGGGGAGCTTAGTCAACCTTCTCCCTGATCCCGGGTGGCCGACCGATCAGAAAGAAATAGGAATAAGCTAGGAATTTGCCGACCAGATTGGAGGCATCCGAACGATAAGCATATCGCGGGCGAAGAAATCATCCGAGGAGACGATCCGGGGTAAATAGGATTTTTTGTCTTAGGCCCATATGTTTTAGGCCCAAGCCCATGTTTAGAAGTCCTAAACCTTGTACTATAAATAGAGGAAACTTTCCATTTGTAAACCAGGTGCACAATTCCCCAGAAATATACCAAGCTTTTAATACTAAGTCTTTTCAATATATTTCCTTATTTGTTCTCTCAATCCCCGAAACATCAATACGTTCGCGGGAGAATTCTTAATAGAATTTTCTGCCCGTAAACACAAACTTTTTAGGTATATTATTTTCTCTTGCTCTAATCTGGTTGTATGTCCCTTTTTATTTTTCTGAACATTGAATCGATTTATATGTATACGTTCTTCTATACATTCATTTTTTTCCTCGATTTTTTTAATTTTATATATTAATTATGATTTTTTCGCATATTCCAGAATCAAATTGTCGAGATATTAATTATGTTCAACTAGATTTTTTTAATTTTTTAGTTTATTTCTAACAAGTAAATCACGTGCATCGCACGGGAAATGATACTAGTTAGTTCAATTCAAATTTATTTTGTTGCATATAGTGATATATATATATATATATATATATATATATATATATATATATATATATATATATATATATATATATATATATGAAGAAGAAATCATGTACTCTTTCTGTTCCTAAGCTATAGGCACGTTGACTTTTTTTTTACCGTCCAATAAATATGATAAAAAATATACAAAAATTATGAAAAAATTACTAAAATAAAATTTAGCTATTAAATTTTATTTTAGTAATTTTTTCATAATTTTTATATAATATTTATCATATTTATTGGGCGGTAAAAAAAAAATCAACGTGCCTGTCAACGTGCGCTCTAGTACTTTGAACTTGGAACGAGCCTAAAAAAATTAAAAATACTTTTTTTTTATATATTTTAATGTTTTACAATAACAGTTGCTTAAGATCTTTAGTCTTTACTCAAACTCGATGAAATTAAAATTTTAAATTATTTTTTATGGACTTGTTAAGAATGATTAAGATCTAAGTTCATGACCTATTAGAAGTAGAAGACGCTCTCGTGAGATATTCACAAAGGCAAAAGATTACAGTCCGTTTGAGAATGATTGAGCTACATACGTACAGTTCATCTGAATTCAGTTAAAAATTACAATAATTATTCAATTCATCTGAATATACTATGTTTATTACATTAGTCTAATTATTGGACTTTTTGTTACATGCAACTACGCAAGTCTAATGTAGATAGTATCCTATATATGTCACTACAACATAATCCAACGTATCTAATGGAAAATGAACTTTAGTAATATAAAAGACTATAAACCTAAAATATATGACGTTCGAGACAAAAGTTATATCACCATTATTGACTTATAGAAGGTTTTATCATATCTTATATCATCTGCATGTTAATCCCTAAAATCAAGTAAGGAAAGAAAAACGCAACAAAATAAATAAAATTACAAAACATATAATAATTGGGCATCAATTAGGTGGAGCTCAACAACCTCCATCACATATATATAAGGGCAAATACAATTCGTTTTCAAATAAAGAATTATAGGCACTTTAAGTCCAAATTCCTACATAATAATACTCCCCCTCACTCTAATTTCAAGACACTAAAATCAAGGTTCTAAAAGTCGCTAGGCGGTAGGCGGACGGTGACTAGGGGCCTAGAGCCTAGAAGGATTAATCGGGGACTAAGCGGGAATTAATCGTTTTAAATTTTTATATTTAATTAATTAATATTATATTTCAAAAATAATTTATATATATTTTTTGAAAAAATAACAATTTTTTTACTTTAATTATAATAATTAGTTATATCATATTTGTTTATATATTCAATAAAGTTAAATTATTACACAAATTTTCAATCATATTTCATAAATCATATCAAATATTATTTTTTTAAGCTCTCTAACACAAAAAAATATCATTTTTTAAACTTTTGTAGCCAATAAAAACATTAAATTCGCAACGAGACGAAAAAAACATTTTTTTAAATTTTTTTTTTATTGAAAACCGCCTAGGCCCGATTAATCCCCGCCTAGGCCGCCTAGACCCGATTAATCCCCGTCTAGGCCGCCTAAATCCGCCTGAACCCGCCTAACCGCCTAAGATGGAAAATCGGGGCGGTTTATCTCCGCCTAGCGCCTAGGCGCCGCCTAGGCCCGATTTTTAGAACATTGACTAAAATAGAATTAAAAATACTACAGTCCATTCCACGTTTGGCGAGAAATAGTTGAACAATTTTTATTGTAACTTAATAATAATAGTACTTTGCTAATTTCATTGTAATAAAATTTTTATTTTTATATTTTACAAAGACCAAAATCATATTGTAATGAAACACATAATAATATTTATAATTTTAAAAAAATAAAATTATTTAAAATATAAATTACTGTATAGTGCAAAAATAAATTATAAAAAAATTGTCGAGCACTAACGGTCATCACCAACAAATATACAGACCACCTCTATATTGGTAGATGGTAGAGCCACTTGATGTCTACGAAAGCTTAATTACTGACTGTTATTTTCGCAAACGGTATATACATATTGACAAAAATACAGTTAGTAATTATCGACTGTTTTTTGCGCATTAAATAAAATTAGTAGGCTTTTGACAATTTTTTTTTGTAATGATTGTTATTTTTGGCAAATGTAGTGGAACGAAAGCAAAATTGCTAAAGGAGATGGATTCGTTTTGTGAAAATTGTGAAAGGACTGCCAGTGGCATTGTTGTGTTTCTGCAATGGTCAAGTTGGGCAACATGGTACAAACTGCGGTAGTAGGTATTGTGAGTTGCTAAATTGATAATATCATGCTCTCGAGGGTTATGGAGGTGAGAAAAGGATCGATATCTATTCTTAGGATTTTGACTTTGTCATATTCAACGTACTGATTGTGGTTGATATTATTTTTTTTTTGGTACAAACAAAGAAAAGAAATAAAAGAAATAGAGAGCAGAAAAAGAAACATCAAACAGGAACACCAGTTCTGTTTGCCCAATAACCTCCAGGCTCCAATTCACTTTAATAATTCCATAATCTTAATCAACCTATGCTGTCACTTTAAATAAGAATAGCAGAAATAAACCTAAAATAAACCTAACCCTAAAGCCCAAACCTAACAAAACTCTAAAACCCATAAATAATTAAAATAACATAATTAAAGACATAAAAATTAAATACTCCAGCTCTCGCTCTCTATCAATTCCATCTCTCTGCAAATCAACCTTGTCCCCAAGGTTGAAAAACGTCCTCCTTGTTCGTTACTTCCTCTTGGCCGGTGGGGTCGTAATATTCATGATTGTGTAGGTCTATTTCGTCATTCAGCTCCACGAGCAACACTCGTAGCTCCCGAAGAGGACAGACTTTTCCGTGGCCCGGTGTGTAAGTCTTGCGGCACTTGAAGCATAATCCTTTAGCTCGCAAGTCCGTCAGCTCGTTCGATGTGAGACGAGAGAAACTCGATCGCGTAGTAGACTTCTCCGAGGCTGCTAAAGTATCAGCCCTTGAGTGGTGGACCGGCCGAGTCATTTGACTGGTAGAAACACCTCCCGCTGGGCCTGTGACGGTGCTAGCTTGCGAACCGAACGGACGCGAAAAGCTAGGAGAGTGATGCCCTAAATTATCTGATTCCCTCAACTGTCTATCATCCTCTGGCCAAGACAAAATTTTCTCTATATCCCTCGATAGCTCCATCGTAGTCTCTAGGTCCGCCGGCCGAAGCAGACGCAACGAGTTGCTAATTGGAGTTTTCAGTCCGGACATGAAGTAACCCAAATAGTGGTCGTCCGTCAGCCCTGTTGGAGTTGTGTACTTAATGTCTAGATTTAAGTAACGGAAACTCCCGATCCATTGCCACTAATCTATTTAATTAAATAAACAATTATTTGCGTTTAATTATTTATAATTAAATATATGCAAATTATAGTCCTGGATTTTATACGTTGTAGTTAGTATGGTGTGTATAGTCCTGGTGTGTATGGTGTGTATGGATTTTATAGTCCTGGATCATACTTTCTCTCTGATATTGATTAGGATTAGGATTCCCATCAAGATCACATACTTGAAGATCACAATTCTAGAGAGAGAAAGTAGAGAGGGAGATCCATGGAGTTCGGAAGATCGTCGCCCACACGACGTTCGAGCTAGTGCAAGGAATACGTGGGAAGATCTCAAGGTCATCATAAGATCTCGTTTCTCCGCACAACGAATCGAAAGGTGAATTAAATATTTCCGCTATTTAATTCATGTATATTGAAATCAATTATCGAAAAACAAGATCCAAGGATCGAACACCGGAGTAGACGGACGATCACGCGGTGGTGGTGAAACCAACGGACCGCGTGGGATCGACCCGCCTAGGGATTCGGCGAGAGGACGGAGGGGCGAACCCCGGCTGGACGCCGGGGTGCGATCGATCATCATGATCGATCGCTGGCCGCGGGCTGTGACCCGCGGCGGCCTGCTGGAGGTGGGCCAGCCCTCCAGGCGGCGGCGAGTCGTCGGACTCGCCGCGGGGGTGAAGGTACCGGTATACCGATCCAATCGATATACCGTGTGTGCGGAAGCGTGTAAAGCAATAGATCTACTATGCCATGATCTTAGTGCACAGTTAATGTGTATAAGAACACATATAAACATATATATATATATATATACACATCTAATATATATATATATATATATAAGGTTCAACGATTACTTACTTTTGTGACGAAGTGATTCGTTGATGTCGTTGAGGTGGTGTTGAGTCGATTGAACCACCTCAAATGGATCAGCCTCTCGAAGCTCTCCTTGTGAATGACCTCGTCACTCCTTTAGATCGTCCGGATGTGGAAGCCGCACAAATGGCCCCGCCTCTACGTGTTGCACACGAACCCGGATGATAAACACCTTGCTTGTTTGAAGTGGTTCTCCAAGAACACTCTCTCTTCTCACTCTTTCTTGTGAATTTCGTGGCTGATGATGATGGTGTTAGAATGAGACATGAAAATCTGATTTTCATGCTCATTATACCCCTTTTACTTTACATGTAACCCCCACCATAATGTGTGTGTCATAACCACACATAATGGGGTGTTATGGTGAAGTTCAAAGGTCACCTCCACATAATCATGCCAAATCATGATATGTGGTCCCATTGGCTTGTGTGGCATGCCATGTCACACTATGTGACATGCATTCCATGCAAGCCATGCATCCCATGCATGTGAAAACCCACATAAATATTGATTCTAAATCAATATATTTATTAAGCAATGTATATCAATATCGAGCTCGTGTGTTGCTGGAATTCGGTATCCCGGGGTATCAAAAAATTGCGGAACCGATAGCCTCGACCGAAAACCCGTCGCCGGAGAACCAACCGCGAACCACCGCACGACCCGAGGCTCGACCGAGCACCGCACGGGCGAACCCGCGCGCCCAGCCGAGCCCCCGCACGGGGCTCGCGATCGCTCTCGTAGCGATCGCTGGGATCGCTCGTAGCGATCCCCGGACTGCTCGCAGCAGCCCCGCAGCGGGTCAGCGAACCCGCTGCTCGCATGGGGTCAGCCCCGTGCGCCTCTGCTACGGGAACTCCCGTAGCGCGCACGAGGCAGCTGCGGGTCACCCCACAGCGATCCGCGATCGAGCTCACGGGCTCGATCGCCCCCGGCGTCCAGCCGGGGCTTCTTGCGACGCGGAGGTCCGAACCCTAGGGTTCGACCGCCACCTTCGATCCTCGCCGGGGATCTCGAATCCCCGTCCCCGAGGTTCGTCGTTTTTCCCGGATCGTGCGTTCATGTATGTATCACAATCAATTCACATAAAATCATAGAAGAGAGTATATGATTTTTACCTTTTAATTCGTTGTGCGGAGAAACGAATCTAAGTTGATGACCTTACGATCTTCCCACGTATTCCTTGCACTAGCTTGAACGTCGGGTGGGCGACGATCCTCCAAGCTTATGGATCCTCTTCAACTCTCTAGAACTATCAAGTATTGATATTCTTGTCTTATTAAAAAGTGAAGACCATGTAGTGCTTTTATAGGCTACGTAGGGGATCTAAAGGAGGTGGAATATTGGGCTTCCAATATTAATGATTAAATTGAGCCCAAGCCCAAATCTATTAATCTCCCATTAATATTAATTAATTTATTTTCCACTATATAAATTAATTGCACTCCCAATATTAAACCATATTATATCAAACAATATTTCTCCGGTAGTATTATTTATTCTTTGTATTTAAGATTTAAATATCCATGAATAAAATTAATTTATTGCTAATTAATTTATTCATCTCTTGAATCCGAGACTAGTACCATTCAACCTTAATTATTGTGCGGAACGAATCCACTCATGAGGTTTACACAATAATTCCTTATGAACTCATCTCGGGGATATTATCAACCCTTCCGGGATACACTGTCCGGTCAATCATTCACGGCATGACATATATAAAATATAGTGACCCAACTTAACCGGTAATTAACCCAATAATTAAATCGGTTAATTCCTTTGGTAAATCAAAGTCACTTATATTGAATATACACACCCGCAACAATATCGGGGATTAAGAATATAATACACTGAGACTCGAATCGATTATCGCCGGCAATCCTAATCGATGAATCTCAACGATCCGCTCAATACACCAAGTGTACAAGTGTGATAAAATAATTAAGATAAATTATTTTCTCTCTCACACAACGACTATACCGATGGATTGGTCCGGGTCCATCTAGGTCGTGAGCCACTGTTTGATTAAATACGAGTAACCGATAGTATGATCTTCTGTGTGCCCATGCAACACCATACTAACTACAACGTATAAAATCTAGGACTATGAATTTGCATATATACAATTAATAATAATTAAAAGCAAACAATTGTTTATTAATTTAATAGATTAAATGCTATGATCGGGAGTTTACCGTTACTTAAATCTAGACATTAAGTACACAACTCCAACATGTGTGACCCTGTAGGTATGATTTTATCGATCAATATTATATTGTTCCCAACAATTAATATTATCAAATAATCATTTAACATCCATAGACGACCTTATGACTTTATCGATTGCACACGTAGGATCGAAGGACATATCCCAACAATCTCCCACTTGGCCTTCAGAGCCAGTGTGCTGTCAATTTCCTGTTGTCACTTTATGTCTAAATTTGAACTTGAGGCAAGACTCGAGTCATCCTCAATCGGTTCAAACCTTTCTTGGACTTTGAGACAGACTGTAAAACCAGATTTATCACTATGATACGAATCTGGACGTGGCCACGTATTTTCCACAGTCTCGACTCTCCAAGTGGCCTGTAAGACATGTATCCCATTATAAAATGGAGGACAATCCCATCTTGTCAATCCAAGCTCTCCCACTTGCTTTCCGATATACCCAATAACAAGTTTTATAACCTCCTTTTACGAAAGGCGTTTACTTGTATCAAAGTACACCATTTCACAATGGAATCACTCTGGACTACTCAGGTCAGAGGAAATTGCTCGACAGTCAATGAAATAGTATTATGACTCGAAATCTTAAATACTATTCCAGTCGGGTCTGTTCGATCATTAGCTCCCAGCTAATATCTATGTAATTGTACTTAATGTCCCACATCACTAGCCCATGAAGCGGCGCTATAGTACACATTACAATCTAGTTCTTTGTATTATTGGTTTGTCCGTACTCGATTATACGAACCAGGAACAGCTATATGATTCAAGTATATCAGTTCAACCATTGGGACTTCATTATGCGGTAAGTCGACCTCATAAACCAATTGATATAACTTAATCATTTGGAAAATTCATATAAATTAAACCATATTTATATGAAGAATTATGTATTATACATATGAGTGAATGTTTACTAATTCTCCAAAAGTATCTAATACAGTAATAGAAATCACAACCCATCTCTAAGATGTCTGATCTCTATTGCAGTCGTGAAAGCCTCAAGCTTAAACTGCTGGAGAGGTTTTATAAAATGGGTTTGCAACAATTCCAAGAGTTGCAACTTTATTATCTCGATGTCTCCACAAAATCATCTCCTAGATTAATGTGGAACTTCCTGAGCACTAGTTTTAGATTTGTGGTGCTCCCTAGGCTCATTGGCTTGCGCGATAGCTCTACTATAAATAGAGAACTTATCGGATGGGCCGAGCTAGTTACGCCACCTAGTTCATCGAAAAACTTTCAAATCCGAACTGCCAACATCACTGCATCCAATGCAGTGTTGTACTCAGCTTCTGTAGTTTTATCAGCTATTGCATTGCATGGAACTATTCCAGCAAATTTCACCTCTATCTAGACAAAAGATATAACCAGATTAAAAATCGGAAATTATCTTAGCCCGTTATGAATTTTGCATCAAAATAGCTTGTTAACATCAACTCTTTTTGTCTTCCAAAGACAACAAAATATTCTTTTGTCCATCTAAGGTACATAGGAATATTCCTGGTCGCAGTCTAACGCGCCTCACCTGGGTTTCCTTGAAACTGACACATCATGTTCAAAGCATACGATACGTCTGGTCATGTACATATCATGGCGTACATTATAGACCCTATTGCCGAAGCATAAGGAATGTTTTCCATCCTCTTTTTCTCATCAATCCCTGTAGGGCCTTGAATCTTGCTAAGAGATGTGCCATGAGTAATTGGAATGAGACCCTTTTTGGCGTCTTTCATTCTGAACTTATCAAGCACCTTTTCAAAATAGGTCGCTTTACTAAGTCCAAACATCCTTTTCGATCTGTTCCGACAGATCTTGATGCCCAATATGTACTGTGCTTCTCCAAGATCCTTCATTGAAAAACAATTTCCAAGCCATTCTTTAATAGAATTAAGCATAGAAACATTGTTTCCAATAAGGAGTATGTCATCGACATACAACACAATGAATACAACGTAACTCCCACTGACCTTCTTGTAAACACAAGAGTCTTCCATGTTCTTCTTAAATCCAAACTCTTGTATGGATTCATCGAACCGAAGATTCCAGCTCCGAGATGCTTGCTTTAATCCATAGATGGATCTATTAAGCTTGCATACTCTCTCAGCCTGATTAGGATCGATAAAACCCTCTGGTTGTGTCATAAACACATCCTCTTCTAGAATCCTATTCAAGAAGGCGGTTTTAACATCAATTTTCCATATCTCATAATCATAATGAGCTACAATGGCTAAGAGAATCCGAATGGATTTAATCATAGCAACTGGTGAAAAAGTTTAATTATAATCCACCCCGTTAATTTGATTAACTCCTTTTGCCACCAACTTTGCATTGAAAACACTATGTTTTCCATTCATGTCTGTTTTATTTTGTAAATCCATTTGCATCCAATGGGCCTAGCCCATTTAGGCAAATCGACCAAGTTCCAAACTTGAGTTTCAGACATTGATTCCATTTTCGGATTTCATGGCACCCTGCCATTTCTCGGAATTTGGACTCGTCACAGCTTGGATATAGGTCGAAGGTTCATTACTTTCTAAAAGCATGACTTCATAGTTCTCGTTTGTCAGAATACCTAAGTATCTGTCAGGTTGAGTTCTAATCCTTCCGGACCTTCGAGGGTTAGGTGTGGTTTCCAAAACCACTGGAGTACTTTCGACCAAGTCTTGAGTCTCCATCTCAGTTTGTTCTTCTTGAACCTCGTTCAAGTCTTCTTGAACTTCGTTCAATTCAACTAAGCTCCCACTTACTTTCTTGGAAAGATATTCCTTTTCAAGAAATACACCATCTCGAGCAACAAAGACTTTGTTCTCGGATTGGTTATAAAAGTGGTACCCTCGTGTTTCTTTTGGATAACCAACAAAGAAACATTTATCCGATTTGGGTTCAAGCTTTGTTGAGATATTTCTCTTCACATAAGCTTCACATCCCCAAACCTTGATATAAGACAAGTTAGGGACCTTCCCTTTCCATACTTCGTATGGTGTCTTATCAACAGCTTTTGACGGTGTCCTATTCAGTGTATAAGTTGAAGTCTAGAATTATGTGTTCCCAAAAGAGACCAGTAGTTCATTTAGACCTCCCATCGAATGGTCGAACTGTTGGATTTCGACTACCCGGGATGCGTTCGTTCGATCGCTCGAACATCCGAACGATCCCAGTCGACATCCGAAGTCGTTACTTCGTTCGCTTTCCCAGCCCGTGCCCCGATTCACGCCCAGCCATTGCCCCGAAGGACAACCGCGCGAGCCGGAGCGGGCTGCCAGAAAAACAGCAAAACGGCGGTCGCCGTTTGTCCGCGAACAGCAACGCGATGTTGCTGTTCCGGGCTCGTTTCCGGGTCGTTTTTCCTCATCCGACTACCGATCCGGAGGTCCTAGAACCCCCAGTAGTCGAGGAATACAACCCACAACCCCGGAACCCGATCTACGTTCATGTATGATCAACGAGTAAAAGAGATCGAATGAAATTGCGGAAAAGAGGATTCGATCTCATACCTCTCGGTCGATTGTTGAGACCTTAGAGCTTCTAACGTATTCTCTGATCCCGTCTCCAACCGTTGTGTGGGCAACGATCCGCTGGAGCTCTCCCGTCTATACTCTCTCTGTCTCAACCAGCGTATGATTATTCTCTATGTGAGAATAAAAATTTTATTTGCGTTAACCTTTTTACTTTTACAGAGAAAAATATATTTGCGCTAACGCAATTATTTTTCTTAGCAAAAATAAATGTTGCGGCGAATTGTAGGTTAAGAGAGGGTAAGGGAGGGGGTTTATATAGAGCTACGTTAGGGACCTAAGGATAAATTAATCAAGGGCTAAATTGAAATATTAATTAACTTGGAATACGTAAAAGCAATTCCTTAATTAATCGATTTCAATTTTAATTATTATTAACTCCACTATAAAATAATAATTGAATTCCCGAAATTAATTTTAATATTATTTCAACAATAATAATTCCGCCGAAATTACATATACGACTTTCCCCGTGTTTAAGATATCGAACGTTCACGAATTTATTTAATTACTAATAATTAAATTAATTCGTTTCTTATTATCCGAGACTAGTACCACTCATCCTTATTATCATGTGGAACAAATCCACCTGCAGGGTTTACATGATAAACTTTAAGAGCTCATATCGGGAACGTCATCAACCCGATAAACGGGACACGGTTTCCTGTCTATAATCTATAGCATGCCGTGTGTACAATTCCGATTCCCAATTTACCGAGTATCTCGACTAATCAATTAGTCTCACTCATTGGCATATTAAAGAACCGAGAATTGGACACACGCACCTATAATTATATAGGGATTAGGAATTCGTATATCCGTAATCTCTGAGGGCTAGTTCGATTACGTCGATTAGTATAAATCGAACGCCCTCCCGTGGTCCTGCTCAATACACCAAGTGTACAAGTGTAACATAATAGTCAAGACCAACTATTACCCAGTCACACTACGACGTACCGATGGATTGTCCCTGTCCATCTAAGTCGTGAGCTTCTGTTTGATAATATACGAGTAACCGACAGTATGATCTTCCGCGTGTCTCCTCACGCCATACTGTCTACAACGTATATATCTAGGACTATTGCATTCAAGTACAAGATAGACAAAAATGCCGACAGTTTGATTAATAGATAATGAAAAAACACAGATAAGGAGTTCCATATTGTCACTAAACTAGACATTTAGAATATAACTCCATCAATCTCCCACTTATACTAAATCTCTAGTTGCCCTCTACCATACATCCGATACCCATCCCCTTCACGTGTCTCTTGAACGCTTCCGCTGGAAGTGCCTTCGTAAAGGGGTCAGCCAGGTTATCCGCTGATGCAATCTTGGTGACAACCGCATCGCCTCTCCTGACGATGTCTCTAATCAGGTGGTACTTGCGATCTATGTGTTTACTCGCATTGTGGGCTCGTGGTTCCTTTGCATTTGCCACTGCACCGCTATTGTCACAATAAATTGTAATAGCTCTAGGCATTTTAGGAACCACATCCAAGTCCATAAGGAAGTTCCGGAGCCACACCGATTCTTTAGCTGCCTCAGAGGCTGCTACATATTCGGCTTCCATGGTAGAGTCCGAAATGCATTTCTGCTTAACACTCTTCCATGAGACTGCTCCACCTCCCAATGTGAACACATAGCCTGATGTAGACTTTCGCTGATCCTTATCAGATTGGAAATCCGAGTCTGTGTAACCAATAGGAATCAACTCGGACGCTTTGTAACTCAGAACATAATTCCTAGTCCTTCGCATGTACTTAAGTATGTTCTTTAAAGCAGTCCAGTGACCCTATCCAGGGTTACTCTGATATCTAGCTACCATGCCCACGGCATAGCAGATATCAGGTCTCGTGCACAACATGGCATACATTAGACTTCCTACTGCCGAAGCATAAGGAACCATTTTCATGTAATCTATCTCCTTTTGTGTTTTGGGACACATGTCTTTAGATAGATGAATTCCATGACAGAAAGGTTGAGCACCTCTCTTGGAATTCTGCATGTTGAAACGAGCCAGAATCGTATCAATATATGAAGCCTGGGAAAAGCTTAATGTTCTTTTCCGGCGATCCCTTATAACCTTGATCCCAAGAACATGCCCAACTTGTCCTCAGTCTTTCATATCGAATTGCTTGGACAACCATCCCTTTATGTCTGACAACATCTTCACATTGTTGCCAATTAGAAGGATGTCGTCTACATAAAGCACGAGAAACGCCACACTGTTTCCGGCACTTCTCCGGTATACACACGATTCGTCCATGCTTTGAATGAATCCATAAGACTGGATAACCTCATCAAACCGCATGTTCCAAGATCTAGAAGCTTGCTTCAATCCATAAATGGATCGGTTTAGCTTACACAATAGATGCTCTTGGCCTTTCTTGATGAAACCTTCTGGCTGTCTCATGTAAATGGTCTCGTCAAGATTCCCATTCAAGAATGCTGTCTTGACGTCCATTTGCCACACCTCATAATCCATATAAGATGCTATAGACAAAAGAATCCGGATCGACTTTAGCATAGCTACCGGCGAAAAGGTTTCCTCATAATCGATCCCTTCTTTCTGAGTATACCCTTTCGCAACAAGCCTAGCCTTGAAGGTTTCAACCTTCCCGTCAGACCCTCTTTTTCTCTTGTACACCCACTTGCAACCAATGGCTTTTACACCTTTGGGCGGTGCTACAAGATTCCAGACCTGATTTGAATCCATTGATTCAATCTCAGATTTCATCGCCTTTTGCCAAGACTGAGCATCTTGATCTTTAAGCGCCTCGCCGTAGGTCCAGGGATCGGCTTCATGTTCTCCAGGTAACAAGTCCGAAGACTCACCTATAAACATGAACCTATCGGGTTGTCGAACAACCCTCCCACTACGACGACGCTCCGGTGTAACCTCAGTAACTACAGGTGCAGACTGTGGTGGCGTATCACCCGGTTGGGTTGGATCTAAGCCTTGATCGTCCCCTCTCAGTTCGTTTAGTATTATCTCACTCTTGGGCTTGTGGTCCATTATATAATCCTCTTCCAAGAACCGAGCGTTGGTGCTAACAACGATCTTCTGGTCCTTAGGACTATAAAATAGACCACCTTTCGTTCCTCTAGGATATCCTATAAACAACCGAATATCTAAAAGAGATTCCAACTTATCAGCCCATGCTTCAGCACATATGCTGGACAACCCCAGATCCGAATGTGTTTCAAGTTTGGCTTACGCCCAGTCCACAATTCCGAGGGCGTCTTAGGGACTGATTTAGAAGGAACTAAGTTCAGGATATACGCCGCTGTTTCCAAGGCATATCCCCAGAACGAAACTGGTAGGTCTGAGTAACTCATCATTGATCTTACCATTTCCATAAGAGTCCTATTCCTTTTTTCTGCTACACCATTCTGCTGGGGCGTGTATGGTGCAGTCATCTGGGAGTCAATCCCATTCTCTAATAAGTACGCCTTAAACTCTCCCGAGAGGTACTCTCCTCCACGATCAGATCGTAGAGTCTTTATGGTTTTACCATGAAGGTTCTCCACAAGAGCTTTGTACTCCTTGAACTTGTCAAAGCACTCGCTCTTGCGGCGCATCAGGTATATAAAACCATACCTTGAGTAATCATCAGTGAAGGTTACGAAAATTCATAACCTCCTCTCGCTTGGACAGATAAAGGCCCGCACAAATCAGAGTGAATCAATTCCAGTACTTCCTTGGATCTATACCCCTTATCACTAAAGGGTCGCTTGGTCATTTTTCCTTCCAGGCATGATTCACAGGTCGGAAAGTCCTCATCTTTCACATCACTGAGTATTCCATCAGTTATCAACCTTTGAATCCTACCCAAGTTAATATGACCCAGCCTAAGATGCCATAAGTACTTTTGATTCATCCTAGATGGCTCCTTTCTCTTATTGGTATTAGATGTGTTATATGACTCTACACTTTGCATCGTGGGATTCAGTATATATAAGTTGCCTATCAATGTACCAGAACAGATATAATCACCATTCTTCTTGACAATAACAGAATTATCAAAAGAAACAGAATATCCATTCAAAACCAACTTAGAAACCGAAACAAGGTTCTTTCTAAAATTCGGTACATAAAGACAATTATTCAATACCAAAACTTTATTATTAAAAGATAAATAAATATCTCCCACTGCAACCGCCGCCACTTTCGTAGCGTTGCCCATGTAGATAGTGATCTCTCCCTCTCTAAGCCGCCGGGTTTCCTGGAACCCCTGCAAAGAATTGCAGACATGATCAGTGGCTCCCGTATCCACACACCAGGTACCGGTGGATAACACCGCTAAACATGTTTCAGTGACTAAGGAAAAGTTCATACCTCCTTGTTTGAGAGGACAATTAGACTTCCAATGTCCAGACTGCTTGCAACGGAAACACTTGCCCTTGGGCTTGTTCACTCCATTCTGTGGTCCACCATTTCTGGGTCCACTGGGTTTCCGTCCTTGCTTCTTCTTCCTCTTAGTCCCCGGAGGGCCAGGAAGTTTCACAGCCACAAGTGCCTGAGACTTCTTAAAGATTCCCTCTGCCGCCTGGAGTTCAGTCAGGAGTTCCGCCAACGAATATAACCTCTTGTTCATGTTATAGTTCAGGCGGAACTGCTCAAAACTCCTAGGCAGAGACTGGAGCACTATATCGATCTGGGTTTCCCCATCGATAGCTCCTCCCATAATCTCTATCTCATTCAGATAGCCAATCATCCTAAGAACGTGATCCCTCACGGGCGTTCCTTCGGACATGGTGGCCGTCATGAGTTTCCTCATAGCATCTTGCCTGGCTGCCCTATCCTGACTACCAAACATCTCCTTGAGGTTAAGCATCATATCATAGGCAGTGGTCATGGCCTCATGCTGATGTTGCAGCACATTTGACATAGAAGCCAAAATGTAGCACCGCGCCATCTGATCAGCCTTGACCCACTTCCGATGAGCTTCCTTTTCCTCAGGAGTGGAGGTATCAGTAGGTTCACCAGGACAAACCTCATGGAGTACATACTTGTACTCCTCAGCAGTTAGGACAATGTCCAAGTTTCGTTTCCAATCAACATAGTTTGGACCAGTGAGTTTGTTTTCTTTTAGTATAATGGACAGCGGGTTGAGTGCCATATCTATAAAATAGACAAATCAAACCGTCAAATTTAATTCGATATTAACTCCCTTAATTAATATCATTAAATTTACCAATCAATCCTAAAATCCCATCAGACTAGCATGCCACATTCATGTGGACGTATACTAGTCCAAACGATTTTATAACTGGACTTTTACTTTGGTCGTACATCATTACAGCAGTGACTCCGATGGGGAGGATACTGTAAAGCGTACCTAAGTGTATACCATTTCTCAGTACTAAGTTAACCGTTCGGAAACTACACGCCCACCGCAAGCCACGTTAGTGTGGACGTTTACGTTGACATGCGGTCCCTTTACTATTTCCTATAACTGTCGAGCCTCAATTAACCCAAAGTTCCGTTTTCGTCTAGTAAGCCACGATAGTGTGGACGTTTACTAAACAAACAAGTTTGTTAATTGAATTCCATTTAATAAATTTCACAATTTCGTTAATCAAAGCTTGATATCTCGTAAGTGAAACTCGAAGTTTCTAACCAGTGATCAATCATGCAATTGAGCCCTATCTCTCACAAAGTGAGGGAGCCAACCAGACAATCGATCTAGTCATCAAATGACTCGAATGTCTCTAATCTGTGTCATCAACATAACCAAGCGCTTTGGCTCCATTCCACTCCCCGGGGTGAGAATGAGTCGAGTTGAAATTGAAGGTACCGGTATACCGATCCGATCGATATACCGTTACCTTCAATTGGTATCAGAGCCTAGGGCTCGTGCACACTTTTGTGTTGGACACAAAAAGGTTTAATCAACATAATTGACTTATTTGTTTAATTGTGATTATGTGATTAGATGTAAGGCCGACCACCGTTAGTGGTCGGGTGAATAAAATTGTCGTTTTTTACGTTTCGATTGGCCATAGTTTTGGAGGGCTGCGTCCCTTGGAATCATTTGTAATAGATAGGTTTTCTATTTCAATTTGTATTGTTCAAACTTGTAAGCGATGGACTTGGTCCATGGTTCGATGGAGGATCTCGGCTCTCCGGCGAAAACGAGAAGAAACGAAGCAAAACGAAGCCAAACGAAGCAAAACGAAGCAAACCGGGCTGCTGGAGCCAAACGGCGGTCACCGTTTGAGCTACGGCGGGCGCCGTTTTGATTCGGCGGGCGCCGTTTTGGAAACGGCGACCGCCGAAAGGCCTTTTTTGGGGCAGATGGGTTTTTGCCTTTTCGGCGGGCGCCGTTTTGGAAACGGCGACCGCCGGTGGTGTTCAGCGACCGCTGGTTGTAAAACGGCGGGCGCTGTTCGTGGTTTTTGAGGTAATGACTTGTTTTGACCAAAATCGGAGGGCACGGAACTAAAACGGAGGGCGAGGACCAGTCCAGAAGATGTTCAAGGCTTCTTTTAATACTTTAATTCTTTTCGTTTGAGAGTTGTGAGGTTCTAGGGGCCTTTCGATTTCGTATTTATATGCTTTGCTAGTTATAGGTTGTTTTATGTTATAAATGTTCAACTTACATATAAACAAACCTATGCATGCAAGTTCCCAAAATAATTAGTATAATGTCTTGTCCAAAACATCACACCCATAAAGCCCTCGATCATAAGTTGGTAGGTCCGCCTCAGCGGGGTACTACTTGTTATCTTGGGATAAGTGGGAGTAATGGTTAGACCCTTACAAGTGAGTTTGGTTTTCTCATTGATAGATCCACTGCAGGCGTGGCTATCGAGACATGAGATGAGAATGGGACTCTCATTGACCGAGAGTGACATTGGATGTCATTGACATGGGATGTCTACCTATCTTGGAGTTCTTAAGTGCGGACTCAGTCGGCTTAAGGATTCGCAAGATGAGGGTCTTGGGATCGTTTTGTTCTAATTTATTAAAATGTCAAAAACCAATGCCTAATTTGTTTTTCAAAGACTAAGTTCAACTCGACTCATTCTCACCCCTGGGAGTGGAATGGAGCCAAAGCGCTTGCTTATGTCGATGACACAGATTAGAGACATTCGAGCCATTGGATGGCGTGAATCGATTGTCTGGTTGGCTCCCTCATTTTAATGAGAGATAGGGCTTCAATTGCATGATAAGATCGCTGGTTAGAAAACCTCGAGTTTTCACTTACGATTTATCACGGTTTTGATATTAAGATAATTGGGAACGACGATATTGGATATCGAATGAACAAAATGAAACAAATAAAGTAGTTATGCGAGACAACCTTATTTGTTTAAACGCTTTGTGGATGTTTACTTACTTAATTTATCTTTCTTCTGTAGTTTAATATGTCTGTCTCAACTCAATTCAAGTTCAGCTCTATCTTGGATAGAGAAAAGTTGAACAACACCAATTTCCTTGATTGGCAACGTAACTTGAGGATAGTCCTCAAATACGAAGAAAAGGAAAGTGTGTTGGACAAACCCCTTCCCGTGCTTCCCGCTGATGGGGGCACGGATGCCCAAAAGGCATCATATGCCCTTGCTAAGAAAGCCTCGAATGAGGTGACATGTTTGATGTTGGCATCCATGGTACCCGAGTTGCAGAAACAATTCGAGTTCATGGAAGCCTATGACATCATAGAAGAGCTCAAGAGCATGTTCGGGGAACAGGCTAGGATTGAGCGCTTCGGTGTCACCCGGGCTATAGCAACAGCTAGGCTGGAAAAGGGTAAACCCGTGGGACCACATGTACAGCAAATGATTGGATTATTTGCTTCAAGTGCTCGCCTCGGTTTTGCATATGATGACGAGTTGGCTACCGATTTCATTCTCCATTCTCTTCATGATGGTTATGACGCCTTTAGGCTGAATTTCCACATGAATGGACTGAAGAAATCGCTTCATGAGCTCCATGGGATGCTTAAGGCTGCTGAGCCGGCGATTAAGAAGGACCCTAGGAGGGAAGTTCTTATGATTCGGGAAGGAGGTACCAAAAAGTTCAAGGGGATTAAGAAACCAGAAGTGAAAGGCAAAGGGAAAGGAAAAGTTGTGGCAACTCCTTCCAAAAGGTTCTTGAAAGCTTCTAAGGTTCCTAGGGAATCTGAGTGTTTCTACTGCAAGAGTGTTGGACACTACAAGCGAGATTGCCCCAAGTTCAAGGAGGATGTGAAGAACGGTGTCGTTCCTTCATCTTCAGGTATTTATGTCATAGACATAAACTTTACAAATTCTTCTTCTTGGGTATTGGATACCGGATGCGGTGCTCACATTGTTTCACATGTGCAGGGACTGCAAAGAAGTAGAACTTTGGTAAAGGGAGATGTCGATCTGCGGGTTGGAAATGGAGCGAGGGTCGCTGCATTAGCCGTAGGATCTTATGATTTGTGTTTGCCTTCGGGCCTTGTTTTAGTATTGAATAATGTTTATTTCGTTCCAATTATTACCAAGAACATCATTTCTATTTCAGTATTGGATACTGAAGGATTTTCCTTCACTATAATAAATGGTTTATTTACTATTTCAAAAAGTGGAGTGTTCTATGGTTCGGCACGATTAGAACATGGTTTATATATACTTCAACTTGACAATCATATATATAACATTGATACCAAAAAGGCCAAATCGAATGAATTCAATGAAACATACCTTTGGCATTGTCGATTAGGCCACGTCAACATTAAACGTGTAGAAAAACTTCTTAAAGAAGGTATTCTCAAATCTTTTGACTTGGAGTCATTCGATACATGTGAAGGATGTTTGATGGGCAAAATGACAAAGTCACCTTTTCTAGGAAAAGGAGAACGTGCAAGTGATCTATTGGGTTTAATCCATACTGATGTATGTGGTCCAATGAGCTCACAAGCACGTGGAGGTTATTTCTACTTCATAACTTTTACCGATGACTTAAGTAGATATGGTTATGTCTATTTAATGAGGCATAAGTCGGAAGCCTTTGAAAAGTTCAAAGAATTCCAAAATGAAGTTGAGAATCAACTTGGTAAGAAGATAAAAGCCATTCGATCGGATCGAGGTGGTGAATATCTTAGCCAAGAATTCGATGATCATCTTATGAGTTGTGGTATTCTATATCAACTCACTCCTCCTGGAACACCCCAGATGAATGGTGTTTCCGAAAGGAGGAATAGAACCTTATTGGATATGGTTCGATCGATGATGAGCCTTAGTGAACTACCAAAATCTTTTTGGGGACACGCACTTTTAACAGCGGCCTATACACTGAATAGGACACCGTCAAAAGCTGTTGATAAGACACCATACGAGATATGGAAAGGGAAGGTCCCTAACTTGTCTTATATCAAGGTTTGGGGATGTGAAGCTTATGTGAAGAGAAATATCTCTACAAAGCTTGAACCCAAATCGGATAAATATTTCTTTGTTGGTTATCCAAAAGAAACACGAGGGTACCACTTTTACAACCAATCTGAGAACAAAGTCTTTGTTGCTCGAGATGGTGTATTTCTTGAAAAGGAATATCTTTCCAAGAAAGTAAGTGGGAGCTCAGTTGAACTGAACGAAGTTCAAGAAAACTTGAACGAGGTTCAAGAAGATCAAACTGAGATGGACACTCAAGACCAAGTCGAGAGTGCTCCAGTGGTTTTAGAAACCACACCTAACCCTCGAAGGTCCGGAAGGATTAGATCTCAACCTAACAGATACTTAGGTATTCTGACAAATGAGAGCTATGAAGTCATGCTTTTAGAAAGCAATGAACCTTCGACCTATATCCAAGCTATGACGAGTCCAGATTCCGAGAAATGGCAGGGTGCCATGAAATCCGAAATGGAATCAATGTCTGAAAATCAAGTTTGGAACTTGGTCGATTTGCCTAAAGGGGCTAAGCCCATTGGATGCAAATGGATTTACAAAATAAAAACAGACATGAATGGAAAACCTAGTGTTTTCAAAGCAAGGTTGGTAGCAAAAGGATATAAACAAATTCACGGGGTGGATTATGATGAAACCTTTTCACCAGTTGCTATGATTAAATCCATTCGGATTCTCTTAGCCATTGCTGCTCATTATGATTATGAGATATGGCAAATGGACGTTAAAACCGCCTTCTTGAATGGGATTCTAGTCGAGGATGTGTTTATGACACAACCAGAGGGTTTTATCGATCCTAATCAGGCTGAGAGAGTATGCAAGCTTAATAGATCCATCTATGGATTAAAGCAAGCATCTCGGAGCTGGAATCTTCGGTTCGATGAATCCATACAAGAGTTTGGATTTCAAAAGAACATGGAAGACTCTTGTGTTTACAAGAAGTTCAGTGGGAGTTACGTTGTATTCATTGTGTTGTATGTCGATGACATACTCCTCATTGGAAACAATATTCCTATGCTTAATTCTGTTAAAGAATGGATGGGAAGATGGTTTTCAATGAAGGATCTTGGAGAAGCACAGTACATATTGGGCATCAAGATCTGTCGGAACAGATCACAAAGGATGCTTGGACTTAGTCAAGCAACCTATATTGATAAGGTGCTTGACAGGTTCAGAATGAAAGACGCCAAGAAGGGTCTCATTCCAATGACTCATGGTACATCTTTAAGCAAGAGTTAGTGCCCTTCGGGACCTGATGAGCAAATAAGGATGGCAAATATTCCTTATGCTTCGGCAATAGGGTCTATTATGTACGCCATGATATGTACACGACCGGATGTATCGTATGCTTTGAGCATGACGAGTCGGTTTCAAGGAAACCCAGGTGAGGCGCATTGTGTTGGAGTTGTGTACTTAATGTCTAGATTTAAGTAACGGTAAACTCCCGATCATAGCATTTAATCTATTAAATTAATAAACAATTATTTGCATTTAATTATCATTAATTAAATATGCAAAATATAGTCCTGGATTTTATACGTTGTAGTTAGTATGGTGTTGCATGGGCACACAGAAGATCATACTATCGGTTACTCGTATTTAATCAAACAGTTGCTCACGACCTAGATGGACATGGACCAATCCATCGGTATAGTCGTTGTGTGAGGGAGAAAATAATTTATCTTAATTATTTTATCACACTTGTACACTTAGGTGTATTGGGCGGATCGCTTGAGATTTATTGATTAGGATTGCCTTGGATAATCAATTTAAATCTCAGAGTATTTTATTCTCAATCCCCGATACTATTGCGGGTGTATATATTTAATATTAGAGACTTTGATTTTCCAAAGGAATTAACCGATTTAATTATTGGGTTAATTACCGGTTAAAGTTGGGTCGCTATATTTTATATATGACATGTCGTGAATACTTGACGGGAAAGTGTATCCCGGAAGGGTTGATAATATCCCCGAGATGAGTTCATAAGGAATTATTGTGTAAACCTCATGAGTGGATTTGTTCCGCACAATAATTAAGGTTGAATGGTACTAGTCTCGGATATAAGAGATGAATATAATTTATTGAGCAATAAATAAATTTATTCATGGATATTTAAATCTTAAATACACGGAATAAATAATACTACCGGAGAAATATTATTCGATATAATATGGGTAAATATTGGGAGTGCAATTTTATTTATATAGTGGAAAATAAATAAAATTAATATTGATAAGGATTAATGGACTTGAGCATTGGGCTCAATTTAATCTTCAATATTAGAAGCCCAATATTCCACCTCCTTTAGATCCCCTACGTAGCCTATAAAAGCACTACATGGCCTTCACAATTCATAACGTAATATAAGAGAAGAATATCATACTTGATATTCTAGAGAGTTGAAGGAGATCCATAGGAGTTCGATAGATCGTCGCCCACCCGACGTTCGAACGGAGTGCAAGGAATACGTGGGAAGATTCAAAGGTGTTTGATTTCGTTTCTCCGAACAACGAATCGAAGGTATAATATCTAGAACCCCCTCGATATTATTTCGGTTTTGGTTTATCGAAATTACCGTAGAACGCAAGATCCGAAGTTCGAACCCGGAGTAGACGGAAGATCACGCGGTGGTGGCGAAGCCACCGGACCGCGTGGATCGACCCGCCTAGGGTTCGGCGGGCGCGGAGGAGGCGACCCTCGGCTGGGCCGAGGGCGCGCGGTCGATCGCGGTGATCGACCGCCGGGGCGCGGGCTGGAGCCGCACCCCACCCCACCTCGACGGTGGGGACCTCCAGGCGGCGGCGAGTCGCCGGACTCGCCGCGGGGGCTGCTGGGCAGCCCCTCCCCGATCGATCGCCGGCGTGCGATCGATCCTTCGATCATGTGAACCCCGACTCGCGGGGGTTCGGCTGGGGGCGGGCTGCGTACCTTCGGGTGCGTAGTCTCCAAAGGTCGGACTCCGGCGGATGAGTCGCCGTTCATGTGATTTCCGGCGAAGGGTTTGATCGGGCTATGGTTTCCGCAATTTTAATATCCCGGGATATCGAATTCCAGCAATTGGTATCAGAGAGTGGTTTACGTTCGCGGTATTTTCGATATTGTTGTTCTACCTTGCAGGGATTTCCGGCTATCATGGTTGGATTTAATTATTGTGTTAATTAATTATCATGATTATTCGTTTATTAAACTCTCGTACATGTCGAGATTCGTTTTGTGTGGTTGAATGTTTGTAATAGTAAAAATTCGGGGGTTGACCGAATTTAGGATTTATTATTACGTTCTATGTTTTCCGGAAAATGTATATGGTCGATTTCATGTATAGAATCGATACCGGATAGTGTAATTTAAATTCTTGTAATTTTTTTTACGTTGGATCGATGCCGAGACGACCGCCGGAGAACTCATGTGACGAAGAAGACGAAGAGGACAAGAACCGGGGATCGATCAAACCCCTTGATCGACCCCAAGAGATCGACCAAGGAGAGGGGCCGATCGCCCTCGGCTGGGGCTGCCGCCGGCGACGGTGGCGGCTGGTGGCTGGGCGGCGGTGCTCCTCCCATGGAGGTGGTCGAAGATGGGGTGGCGTGGGGTCTCCCGATCTCATGCTACTCCTACCAAGATTCACTTTCCTAAATTAATTCGGTTTTCCTATTTGAGTGTTCTTCCTTTAGGAAACTCTCATGGATTAGGAAAAGAATTAATTGGAATTAATTTTATTTCCTTATTCTATTATGGAAGTCTTCTAGAGTATTCCGAGTTCTACTTGGAATAGGATCCTAGAGATTTAATAGAATTGGAAAGGAATAAAAGTTAATTTAGGATTGATTTATTTCCTAAATTGATTATTCCTATTTTATGGGAATTTTCATAGTAATGGAAATTAATTAATCTTGGAAAGTAGAAGAGTCCTAATTTATTTTATTTCCTTATTCTATTATAGAAGTCTTCTAGAATATTCCAAGTTTTACTTGGATAGATTATTCTAGAGATTTAATAGAATTAGATATGAAAATAAATAAATAATAATATTAATAATATTTAATTTTATTTTTGATTTATTCGATTGACTTAATTTTCGAATTGAGTATCTTTTGGATTTATTAAAAATAAATAGATTTAAATATTGGGATTAATATTCTCGTCACATGGAGCATTCAAGAACGAAGACTGAAGACTAGAAGATGCATATGAAGAAGAAGTAAAGCCATGATAGTTGGGAAAATAATTTCCTAGCATTATTTGACTATGTGATATGTGCTTTATTACTTGCATGCATGCTTATGTGTTTAATTATGCATTAGATAGCGTATCCCTTTGTTATAAAAAGCTAAGTGGGAGAGGGGATGGAAACATTCCCATGGTCTCCATTACTGTTCTCTTGGTGACATTTATGAGCTTTCGAAGTTCATATAGATATGTCATTGGAGGAGAATTCTTGTAATTCCTTTTACAAGAAACATTGATCAAGTTTATCAAACAATGCCTAATTTGTCTTTCTGAAACTGACTTCAAGTCGACTCATTCTCACCCCGGGGAGTGGAATGGAGCCAAAGCCACTTGGTCATGTGGATGACACAAATTAGAGACCTTCGTACCATTCTTTGATAGATGGATCGATTGTCTGCTCGGCTCCCTCATTTATGAGAGATAGGGTCGTTCGCATGGTGAATCACTGGTTAGAAACTTCGAGTTTCACTTATGATTCTCCGCGTCTTGATCTATGAGAATCGAATGGATCTTGTAACTGGGAGTCAATTATAAAAGTCTCTTAGTGTAGTAAACGTCCACCCCACGTGGCTTGCTATACTGACGGATTTTGGATTAATTGATGTAGACAGTTGTAAGTAATTGTGAAGAGTTGTGAAGTTATCGTAAACGTCCACCCCACGTGGCTTGCGGTGATGTAGCAATTCCAAGCGATGTACTTTGGTGCTGAGAAATGGTTTACACTTAGATACGCGTTATAGTATTCTTCCCCACGAAGTCACGCTATAATTGATGTATGACCAAAGGAAATCTAATTGCTAAATCATTTGGGTGGGTAAACGTCCACACCACGTGGCTTGCCTTACCTGATGGGATTTTAGATGCAATTAGTAATTTAATGATATTATTTGAGGGAGATAATATCGGACATTAAATTAATTGTTTGTTTAAATGTGCTTATAGGTTTAGAGAATAGCTATGAACCCACTTTCTGTGATACTCAAGGAGCATAAGCTCACTGGTCCAAATTACATTGATTGGAAGAGAAATTTAGACATTGTCCTGACTTCGGAGGAGTACAAGTATGTACTCCATGAAGTGTGCCCTGCCGAGCCCACGGCTGCCTCAACTGATGAGGAAAAACTGGCATATCGAAAGTGGAAAAAGGCTGATGAAATGGCTAGGTGTTATATTTTGGCTTCCATGTCAAATGTACTCCAAACCCAACATGAGCCAATGGACACTGCCTATGATATGATGTTTAACCTCAAGGAGATGTTTCGGGAGCAAGATCTTGCGGCTAGGCAAGAAGCCATGAGAGTCCTCATGTCGACTACTCAGTCTGAAGGAACGCCCGTTGGGGAGCACGTTCTTAAGATGATGAGTTTGTTGAATGAACTTGAGGTCCTAGGAGCTTCTATTGATGCTGAGACGCAAGTCGACATCATACTCCAGTCTCTGACCCCTAGTTTTGAGCAGTTTCGTATGAGCTATAATATGGGTAAACTATCTTATACTCTTGCGCAACTCCTGACTGAACTAAAGGCGGCAGAGGGGATCTACAAGAAGGGCAAGTCTCAAGCGCTTGTAGCTACCAAGTCCAAGGGCTCGAAGCCTGTTGGAGGTAGGGGCAAGAAAAGGAAGCAAGCCTGGAAACCCAGTGGTGCCAAGAGGAATGGACCACGAGTGGGGGCTGCAAAGCCAAGAGGCAAGTGCTTCCGATGCAACAAGTCTGGACACTGGAAGTCTGAATGTCCTCTCAAAGGTACGAATTTTTCTTTAGTCGTAAAAACATAGTCAGCGGTATTATCTACCAGAATTCTGGTGTGTAGATATGGAACCACTGACGGTATGTGCATTCTTGAATGCAGGGGTTCCAGAAAACCCGGCGACTTAGATAAGAAGAGTTCGAGTCTACATGGGCGAAGCTGTTGGGGTAGCAGCGGTTGCAGTGGAAGACATTTATCTGCTTTCAGTAGTTTAGGATTTCATTTCAAGTTATTGCTTTATGTACCCCTTATTTTGAAAAGAACTTTTGTTCTGGATTTTCTTTATGAATGGATATTTTTATTTCTTTAATCATGGTGATGATTTGGATAAGAAATAATGGACATTATCTATTCCGGTACATTAGATAGCAATATGTGAATGATGAATCCTTAGTCTACCACGATGCAACAATCCGTGATATGTATAACTTGTTTTACTTGTTGGATATATTTCTTTAATTGATCATTATACTTGTGAATTCTTATACTTAGTAGTATTTTCAAATAAGATTCAAAAGGTCGAAATTGATTCAATCAATTATATTTGAAGGAATGGACCTTCCGACCTAAGGATTGAATTTGGAGGATAATACATCTAAAGCAAACCTTTCTGGATAAAGGATAGAATTCAGACAAGTATTGGAAATGATTAGATATGCAGACATATGTGTAAATTAGAAAGGTACGAGTAATTCTTTCGAGAGTACTCGATGATGGATTAGAATACTTGATGTGCCATAAAAGCATAGTGTTTTGACTAGTCAATGGACACAAAGCCATTATGGGGAACCATCAAAGTATATCCATTAAGAGCCTGCGACTCGATCGCGGAGGCCATCACCTATCTAAATAACACATAGCATAATCAAAGATTGGGATTCAATCCCAAAAGGCCGCGCCATACACTCACGTGTAGAGATGGTGCGTTGAAAATAAGAAAAGGAAATCTAATAGTAAAAGAACAAGTTATTCAGAACTACCTATGTTCTATGGATATTCCTAGAGACAACGGCATATTAAATATGGTTGTAGGATATCCTAGATGAACAAAGTGTTGTGCGTTCTATAGTACTATGAACCAGAAGGACGTGTAACGCCCGGTTCTTAGAGGAAGACTATTAGAAGAACCACAAAGCCCGAACTAACGTAATACCTTGGAATGAGAAGAAGGACAAAAGACTAGGAACCAGCCAAACCGAGTAGAAGTACACCACATGCTGCACCCAATGTTATTACTGTTATACACCGGCACGCCATTGCAGTGGGAGGTTGTTAAGCAACCAGAGATGTTCATAAGACTAGAAGAGTTTTAACTCTGGATCTGGTAAAGATGAAATCGATCCCTAGCTCTGCATAAGGGCAGTACTAAATCTAAATGTGCCTGTTTAGAAAAAACAATAAGGATTATTGTTAAGAGGCAAGATCATTTAGAGTACAAGCTTAGTAAATCCATTATGGATTGAAAGAAAGCTATAAATCGTGGAACTTGCGAATTGATGGGATAGTCCATTTGATGGATTCATCAAAAGGCATAGACGATAGGTGTATTGGAAACGTAATGGAAACAAAGTGGTGTTTCTCGGAGATCTTATGTAGATGACAATTTCATCATTGGCAACAATGTAGAAAATGTTGTCAGACATAAGAAAATGGTTGTCTAAATGAATCGAGATATAAGATTGAGTAGAAGTTAGAGCATGTTCTTGAGATTTTTTCGATCTAAGAATAAGAACATTGTACTTCTCCTAGATATCTTATTCGATTATGGTTTGTTTTAAACATGCATACTTCTGAGAAAGGTTATTGCCTTTCAGAGACAGAATATACATCTATCTAAAGGGTATGTGTTCGAACACATGAAGGAGATAGATGAGGACAAAGTAGTTTCCTATACTTCAAGTATGGAAAGCTTTATAGATGCAATGTTATAAAAGCAAGAACCTGATATCAACTATGCGGTTTGCGTAGTGGGAGGATATCAAGGTAATCTAGAAAGGAATTTTTTCGAATGCTGTAATAGTACTTGCGAAGTACTGGATTACGAAGCAAGACGAGATCTTCTTAGATTACATCCTCTCAGATTCAACAATCATAGAAAGACCAGTGTAAGTCAATATCAGGCTATGTGTTCACTTTTAGAAAAGGGTGGAACCATGAAAGAGTGATAAGCAGGACGCTTCTCAGACTCTCTCATAACTGAACAGCAGCCTCAGAGGCAGCGGAAGTTCTGGTTAGGTTCCGGGATAACCCCTTTGGCTTGGATATGACTCTTAGTTCACCACAGGCTATTGGATAGCGGTGCATGGTAAACTGGAAAAGGTCATAAGTCAAAAAGTGATGTTAACACATAGAGCAAGTACCACCTGATATGAATCATCGTCGAGTGAGACGATGTAGTAGTCACCAAGATAACTTCAGAGCGGCAACCTAGATTGCTCACTCACATAGTACTTCTCGGAAGTACACTTTAAAGCACGTGATGAGTATGGGAACCGGGAGTTTGGAGGAAATGACTAGAGCTTAGTACAAGTGGGAGATTGTTGGAGTTGTGTACTTAATGTCTAGATTTAAGTAACGGTAAACTCCCGATCATAGCATTTAATCTATTAAATTAATAAACAATTATTTGCATTTAATTATCATTAATTAAATATGCAAAATATAGTCCTGGATTTTATACGTTGTAGTTAGTATGGTGTTGCATGGGCACACAGAAGATCATACTATCGGTTACTCGTATTTAATCAAACAGTTGCTCACGACCTAGATGTACATGGACCAATCCATCGGTATAGTCGTTGTGTGAGGGAGAAAATAATTTATCTTAATTATTTTATCACACTTGTACACTTAGGTGTATTGGGCGGATCGCTTGAGATTTATTGATTAGGATTGCCTTGGATAATCAATTTAAACCTCAGAGTATTTTATTCTCAATCCCCGATACTATTGCGGGTGTATATATTTAATATTAGAGACTTTGATTTTCCAAAGGAATTAACCGATTTAATTATTGGGTTAATTACCGGTTAAAGTTGGGTCGCTATATTTTATATATGACATGCCGTGAATACTTGACGGGAAAGTGTATCCCGGAAGGGTTGATAATATCCCCGAGATGAGTTCATAAGGAATTATTGTGTAAACCTCATGAGTGGATTTGTTCCGCACAATAATTAAGGTTGAATGGTACTAGTCTCGGATATAAGAGATGAATATAATTTATTGAGCAATAAATAAATTTATTCATGGATATTTAAATCTTAAATACACGGAATAAATAATACTACCGGAGAAATATTATTCGATATAATATGGGTAAATATTGGGAGTGCAATTTTATTTATATAGTGGAAAATAAATAAAATTAATATTGATAAGGATTAATGGACTTGAGCATTGGGCTCAATTTAATCTTCAATATTAGAAGCCCAATATTCCACCTCCTTTAGATCCCCTACGTAGCCTATAAAAGCACTACATGGCCTTCACAATTCATAACGTAATATAAGAGAAGAATATCATACTTGATATTCTAGAGAGTTGAAGGAGATCCATAGGAGTTCGATAGATCGTCGCCCACCCGACGTTCGAACGGAGTGCAAGGAATACGTGGGAAGATTCAAAGGTGTTTGATTTCGTTTCTCCGAACAACGAATCGAAGGTATAATATCTAGAACCCCCTCGATATTATTTCGGTTTTGGTTTATCGAAATTACCGTAGAACGCAAGATCCAAAGTTCGAACCCGGAGTAAACGGAAGATCACGCGGTGGTGGCGAAGCCACCGGACCGCGTGGATCGACCCGCCTAGGGTTCGGCGGGCGCGGAGGAGGCGACCCTCGGCTGGGCCGAGGGCGCGCGGTCGATCGCGGTGATCGACCGCCGGGGCGCGGGATGGAGCCGCACCCCACCCCACCTCGACGGTGGGGACCTCCAGGCGGCGGCGAGTCGCCGGACTCGCCGCGGGGGCTGCTGGGCAGCCCCTCCCCGATCGATCGCCGGCGTGCGATCGATCCTTCGATCATGTGAACCCCGACTCGCGGGGGTTCGGCTGGGGGCGGGCTGCGTACCTTCGGGTGCGTAGTCTCCAAAGGTCGGACTCCGGCGGATGAGTCGCCGTTCATGTGATTTCCGGCGAAGGGTTTGATCGGGCTATGGTTTCCGCAATTTTAATAGCCCGGGATATCGAATTCCAGCACATTGGACTGCGGCCAAGAATATTCTTAAGTACCTTAGAAGGACTAAAGAGTATTTTCTTGTCTTTGGAGGACAAAAAGAGTTGGTTGTGACAGGATATACGGATGCAAGCTTCCAAACAGACAAAGATGATTTCCGGTCTCAATCCGGATTTGTCTTTTGTCTGAATGGAGGTGCGGTGAGCTGGAAGAGTTCCAAGCAACCCACCGTAGCTGATTCTACTACAGAGGCTGAGTACATTGCTGCATCAGAAGCAGCAAAGGAGGCCGTTTGGATGAGAAAGTTCTTAGATGAGCTCGGTGTTGTACCTAGTTCGGCCCATCCGATAGCTCTCTATTGTGATAATAGTGGAGCTATCGCGCAAGCCAAGGAGCCTAGGGAGCACCACAAATCCAAACATGTGCTCAGGAAGTTCCACATTCTCATGGAGATAGTTAGTCGTGGAGACATCGAGATAAATAAAGTTGCAACTGATGATAATGTTGCAGACCCGTTAACTAAACCACTCCAGCAGTCAAAGCATGATGCTCATACGACTGCAATAGGGATACGATATCTTAGAGATGGATTGTGATTCCTATTATTGTATTGTTTACTTTTGGAGTTTATGTAAACATTCAATAATATAATTATGATATTCAATAATTTCTTCATATAATTGTGGTTTAAATTGTATGAATTGTCCAAATGATTAAATTATATTAATTGGGTTATGAGGTTGATTTACCACATAATGAAGTCCCAACTGTTGAACTAATATAATTAAATCATAAATTGTTCCTAGTTCGTATCATCGAGTACGGACAAACTGATGATGCAAAGAACTAGATTGTAATGTGTACTATAGCGCCGCTTCATGGGCTAGTGATGTGGGACATCAAGTACAATTACATAGATATTAGCTGGGAGCTAATGATCGAACAGACCCGACTGGAATAGTATTTAAGATTTTGAGTCATAATACTATTTCATTGACTGTCGAGCAATTTCCTCTGACCTGAGTAGTCCAGAGTAATTCCATTGTGAAATGGTATACTTTGATACAAGTAAACGCCTTTCGTAAAAGGAGGTTATAAAACTTGTTATTGGGTATATCAGGAAGCAAGTGGGAGAGCTTGGATTGACAAGATGGGATTGTCCTCCATTTTAATATGGATCATATGTCTTACCGGCCACTTGGAGAGTCGAGACTGTGGAAAATACGTGGCCACGTCCAGATTCGTATCATAGTGATAAATCTGGTTTTACAGTCTGCCTCAAAGTCCAAGAAAGGTTTGAACCGATTGAGGATGACTCGAGTCTTGCCTCAAGTTCAAACTTAGACATAAAGTGACAACAGGAAGTTGGCAGCACACTGGCTCTGAAGGCCAAGTGGGAGATTGTTGGAATATGTCCTTCGATCCTACGTGTGCAATCGATGAAGTCATAAGGTCGTCTATGGATGTTAAATGATTATTTGATAATATTATATTGTTGGGAACAATATAATATTGATCAATAAATCATACCTACAGGGTCACACACGGACTCAAAGATGATGTACAATGCTTGATAAATATATTGATTTAGAATCAATATTTACGTGAAGTTAATACACATGCATGGGATGCATGGCTTGCATGGATGCATGTCACATAGTGTGACATGGCATGCCACACAAGCAAGTGGGACCATCTAATGTCATGTGGCATAATGAGGTGGAAATGTCCATTCAAATTCACCATAATCACACCTTAATGTGTGATAATGATGGGGCATCAATATCACCATTAAGGAGGAGGTTACAAAGGGGTTTTGATGGCATTTTAAGGTGAACAAATGCTGATTTTTCAGCACAATTTTTCACCCACGAAATTCACAAAAGAGAGAGAGAAAAGAGGTTGTTCTTGGAGAATCAACTCGATCAATCAAGCAAGTCTTCATCCGGGTTCGTGTGCAACACGTAGAGGCCGGGCCATTTGTGCGGCTTCAACATCCGGGCGATCCAAAGGCGTGACGGGGTCATTCCAGAGGTGAACAATCCGTGGCTGATCAATTAAGGTGGTTCAATCGACTCAACACCACCTTAACCAATTTCAACGATCACCAAATGTAAGAACTCGTTGATCCCTATATATATATATATATATTGGATGTATATCTATATATATTTGTATGTGTTCTCATACACATTATGTGTGCACTAAGATCCAAGCATGATAGATTTATATGCTTTACACGCTTCCGCACACACGGTATATCGATCGGATCGGTATACCGGTACCTTCAGAAATTAGTCTTTGAAAGACAGATTAGGCATTGCTTTGAAAAACTTAAGTGTTCAATTCTATAAATGGAATTGAATTCGAATTTTGATCCAGTGATATCCGTGTGTCAACTTTATCCGATAGGGAGGATGACACTAAAGCCAACTCGTAAGCGACACACATCACCATCAAAACAGAGAATGGAGACCGCGGGATTGTTTCCAATCCCTCTCCCACTTAGTTTTTACGAAAGGGATAACAAGCATGCATATTAACATTAAAGCATAATAAAATGCACGTAAACACACAAAAAGCATTTAACGTGGCTCGATTATTATGGCCTTTAAAATCTTCGATGCACGTCTCCTCGGATCTTCGTCTCGTTGCTCGTCTAGGTCTCGATCCACCACCGACTCGTCTAAGTGCCAAGAGACGAACCCCTCCCACTGGAGTATCATCCCAGGCCTCGACGAGCGATCCGTGGTGTCCGTCGAACCCCCGCGGAGCCGCTGCCAAGAAACTAGAGAAACGGCGACCGCCGTTTGCCCTTCAGCAGCCCGCGGGTTCGACTTCTCGACCTTCGTTTGTCCGGCCTTCGATCTCGTCTCGATTCACCAAGCAGCAACAACATTACATAGTAAAGCTAACTACTTCCGGCATCGATCCTATACAGAAATGATCGATCCTATACACCCGGATAAACGAAAAACGAAAAACCGAAATAGAAAACCTAAACGACTCAACCCGTCGTTTTAAACTATTACAAGCAAGCAACGTTGTAAAACAAAAGTCTCGACAACCCCGAGAGTTTAACAAACCACAAAAATACAGTACATACAACATGACCATAATAATCGGGTTATCCTGCAAAACAAAACTCGCAAACAATACAAGAACGCACAAACCGGCTCTGATACCAATTGTTCGATTTCGACTACCCGGGATGCGTTCGTTCGATCGCTCGACCATCCGAACGATCCCAGTCGACATCCGAAGTCGCTACTTCGTTCGCTTTCCCAGCCCGTGCCCCGATTCACGCCCAGCCATTGCCCCGAAGGACAACCGCGCGAGCCGGAGCGGGCTGCCAGAAAAACAGCAAAACGGCGGTCGCCGTTTGTCCGCGAACAGCAACGCGATGTTGCTGTTCCGGGCTCGTTTCCGGGTCGTTTTTTCTCATCCGACTACCGATCCGGAGGTCCTAGAACCCCCAGTAGTCGAGGAATACAACCCACAACCCCGGAACCCGATCTACGTTCATGTATGATCAACGAGTAAAAGAGATCGAATGAAATTGCGGAAAAGAGGATTCGATCTCATACCTCTCGGTCGATTGTTGAGACCTTAGAGCTTCTAACGTATTCTCTGATCCCGTCTCCAACCGTTGTGTGGGCAACGATCCGCTGGAGCTCTCCCGTCTATACTCTCTCTGTCTCAACCAGCGTATGATTATTCTCTATGTGAGAATAAAAATTTTATTTGCGTTAACCTTTTTACTTTTACAGAGAAAAATATATTTGCGCTAACGCAATTATTTTTCTCAGCAAAAATAAATGTTGCGGCGAATTGTAGGTTAAGAGAGGGTAAGGGAGGGGGTTTATATAGAGCTACGTTAGGGACCTAAGGATAAATTAATCAAAGGCTAAATTGAAATATTAATTAACTTGGAATACGTAAAAGCAATTCCTTAATTAATCGATTTCAATTTTAATTATTATTAACTCCACTATAAAATAATAATTGAATTCCCGAAATTAATTTTAATATTATTTCAACAATAATAATTCCGCCGAAATTACATATACGACTTTCCCCGTGTTTAAGATATCGAACGTTCACGAATTTATTTAATTACTAATAATTAAATTAATTCGTTTCTTATTATCCGAGACTAGTACCACTCATCCTTATTATCATGTGGAACAAATCTACCTGCAGGGTTTACAGGATAAACTTTATGAGCTCATCTCGGGAACGTCATCAACTCGATAAACGGGACACGGTTTCCTGTCTATAATCTATAGCATGCCGTGTGTACAATTCCGATTCCCAATTTACCGAGTATCTCGACTAATCAATTAGTCTCACTCATTGGCATATTAAAGAACCGAGAATTGGACACACGCACCTATAATTATATAGGGATTAGGAATTCGTATATCCGTAATCTCTGAGGTCTAGTTCGATTACGTCGATTAGTATAAATCGAACGCCCTCCCGTGGTCCTGCTCAATACACCAAGTGTACAAGTGTAACATAATAGTCAAGACCAACTATTACCCAGTCACACTACGACGTACCGATGGATTGTCCATGTCCATCTAAGTCGTGAGCTTCTGTTTGATAATATACGAGTAACCGACAGTATGATCTTCCGCGTGTCTCCTCACGCCATACTGTCTACAACGTATATATCTAGGACTATTGCATTCAAGTACAAGATAGACAAAAATGCCGACAGTTTGATTAATAGATAATGAAAAAACACAGATAAGGAGTTCCATATTGTCACTAAACTAGACATTTAGAATATAACTCCATCACGAACTATATCTAATATAGTTTGTTTTCTCGAAACATAACCTTCATGTGCTTGTGAACTGATAGGTTCCACATACATCAGTATGGATCATCCCTAATAAATCACTTACATGTTCTCCTTTCTCCAAGAAAGATGACATTGTTATCTTGTCCATCACACATCATCCACATGTATCAAATGACTCCAAGTCAAATGAATCTAGAATGCATTCTAAAAGAAGATTCGTTACATATTTAGATGTTGATTTGACCTAATCAACAATGTTATAGTTATGTCTCATTGAGACTTATTCGATTCGGCCTTTAGTGTTAATGTTATATATGATTTTTCAAGTTTAAAGTATACATAAACAATATAATAAACGTACCAAAACAAAGAATAATTCACAATTAAAATAGTTACCAAACTATTTAATAGTGAAAAACTAATCCATCAGTATCCAATACTGAACCAATATTCATTGTTTATTGAAGGTACGAAATTACATAGTTATAATACTAAAACAAGGCCCTAAGGCAAAACAACATCATATGATCATACGGCTAATGCAGCGACCTTCGCTCCATTTCTTGCCCTTAGATCGACATCTCTATTCACCAAACTTATACTTCTATGTAGTTCCTCCACATAAAAATGTGAGAACCACATTTGGCATCCAATACCCAAGAAGTAGAATTTGTGAAGTTTAATGTCTATATCATTAATACTTGAAGATGAAGCAACCCCGTTCTTCACATCTTCTTTAAACTTTGGGCAAATTCAATTATTCCCAATAATTGAGTCTCATTCAAATTTCCCATTCAAAATTATCTCAATGTCAAAACGTGATAAATCGTAAGTGAAAAATCGAAGTTTTCTAACCAGCGATATTATCATGCAATTGAAGCCCTATCTCTCATAAAATATGAGGGAGCCAACCAGACAATCGATTCACGCCATCCAATGGCTCGAAAGTCTATAATTTGTGTCATTGATGAACTTAAGTGTTTTGGATTAAATCACTCCCCGAGGTGTAAATAATCATAACCTTAGAATCCATCATATGAAAGACAAATTAGGCATTTGTTTTGAAATTGAATAAAATATGAACTTTTATATGTTTGCAAGTAGTGTCCAACACTTTTGCAAAGACGCATTGAGATTCCCTAGGAACCCTAGTAGCCTTCTTGCCCCTGCTCTTTTGAATACCCTATCCCATATCATAAGAATTTCCCTCTTAGGGTCCTTCTCTATCGCCGGCTCAGCAGCCTTGAGCATCCCGTGGAGCTCACGAAGCGATTTCTTCAAACCATTCATATGGAAAATTTAGCCTAAAGGCATTATAACCATCATGAGATTGAAGTATGAAATCGGTTGCCAAATAATCATCATAGGAAAAATCTAGGCGGTCACTTGAAACAAATAATCCAATCATTTGTTGCACATGTGATTCCATAGATTTCCATTTTCCAGCCTAGCTGAAGCGATGGCCCTGGTCATACCGAACCGCTCAATCATAGTATGTTCCCCGAACATGCTATTGAGTTGTTCAATGATATCATAGGAATTGGTAATCTAACACATTCTCTTTGTATTCGTATTTGAGGACCATCCTCAAATTACGTTGTCAATCAAGAAAATTTGTGTTGTTCAATTTTTCACAATCAAGAATTGAACCAAACTTGAATTGAGTTGATATTTAACATGATAAACTACAAAAGAAAGATAACTAAAGTATGTAAACATCCACAAAGCGGTAAACAAATAAGGTTGTCTAACAAGCTACTTATTTATTTCATTTTGTTCAATCGATATCTAATATCTTTGTTCCCTTGAACAAAACAATCCCAAGACCCTCATCTTGCAAATTCTTAAGCCGACTGAGTCCGCACTTAAGAAGTCTAAGATAGGTAGACATCCCATGTCAATGACATCTAATGTCACTCTCGGTCGATGAGAGTCCCATTCTCATCTCATGTCTCGATAGCCACGCCTGCAGTGGATCTATCGATGAGAAAACCAAACTCACGTGTAAGGGTCTAACCCTTACTCCCACTTATCCCAAGATAACAAGTAGTACCCCGCTGAGGCGGACCTACCAACTTATGATCGAGGGCTTCATGAGTGTGATGTTTTTGGACAAGACATTATACTCATTATTTTGGGAACTTGCATGCATAGGTGTTTATATGTAAGTTGAACATTTATAACATAAAACATCCTATAACTAGCAAAGCAATTAAATACGTAATCGAAAGGCCCCTAGAACCTCACAACTCTCAAACGAAAAGATTAAAAGCAACAAAATAGGCCTTGAACATCTTCTGGACTGGCCCGCGCCCGCCGTTTCAGTTCTGCACCCGCCGATTTAGGTCAACCTTAGTCCATACCCCAAAAACCACGAACGGCGCCCGCCGTTTCACAAACGGCGGTCGCCGAACACCACTGGCGGTCGCCGTTTCCAAAACGGCGCCCGCCAAAAGGGTACAAAACAGGCTGACCAAAAAACAGCCTTTCGACGGTCGCCGTTTCCAAAACGGCGCCCGCCGGAGCACAAACGGCGCCTGCCGTTTTGCTCCAGCAGCCCGGTTTTCGCTCGTTTCGCTTCATTTTGCTTTGTTTCTTCTCGTTTTCGCCGGAGAGCCGAGATCCACCATCGAACCATGGACCAAGTCCATCGCTTACAAGTTTGAACAATACATATTGAAATAGAAAACCTATCCATTACAAATGATTCCAAGGGACGCAGCCCTCCAAAACTATGGCCAATCGTACGTAAAAAACGACAATTTCATTCACCCGACCACTAACGGTGGCCGGCCTTACATCTAATCACATAATCACAATTAAACATATAATCCAATTATGTTGATTTAACCTTCGTGTCTAACACAAAAGTGTGCACGATCCCTAGGCTCTGATACCAATTGAAGGTACCGGTATACCGATCCAATCGATATACCGTGTGTGCGGAAGCGTGTAAAGCAATAGATTTACTATGCCATGATCTTAGTGCACACTTAATGTGTATAAGAACACATATAAACATATATATATACACATCCAATATATATATATATATATATATATAAGGTTCAACGATTACTTACTTTTGTGACGAAGTGATTCGTTGATGTCGTTGAGGTGGTGTTGAGTCGATTGAACCACCTCAAATGGATCAGCCTCTCGAAGCTCTCCTTGTGAATGACCTCGTCACTCCTTTAGATCGTCCGGATGTGGAAGCCGCACAAATGGCCCGGCCTCTACGTGTTGCACACGAACCCGGATGATAAACACCTTGCTTGTTTGAAGTGGTTCTCCAAGAACACTCTCTCTTCTCACTCTTTCTTGTGAATTTCGTGGCTGATGATGATGGTGTTAGAATGAGACATGAAAATCTGATTTTCATGCTCATTATACCCCTTTTACTTTACATGTAACCCCCACCATAATGTGTGTGTCATAACCACACATAATGGGGTGTTATGGTGAAGTTCAAAGGTAACCTCCACATAATCATGCCAAATCATGATATGTGGTCCCATTGGCTTGTGTGGCATGCCATGTCACACTATGTGACATGCATTCCATGCAAGCCATGCATCCCATGCATGTGAAAACCCACGTAAATATTGATTCTAAATCAATATATTTATTAAGCAATGTATATCAATATCGAGCTCGTGTGTGACCCTGTAGGTATGATTTTATCGATCAATATTATATTGTTCCCAACAATTAATATTATCAAATAATCATTTAACATCCATAGACGACCTTATGACTTTATCGATTGCACACGTAGGATAGAAGGACATATCCCAACAGGGGGCTGCATGGGCAGCCCCACCCGATCGATCGCTGGATGCGATCGATCCCTCGATCGCATGAGCCCCGCGTGCGGGGGCTCGGGCTGGGCGTGCGCGCGGCTTCGGCCGTGTCGTGCGTTCGGCTCGTGCTCCGGCTCGTACGTGGTGTTCGTGTGATCTCCGGCGAAGGTTTTTGATCGGAGTTGTCATGTTCCGCAATTCCGGCAACTCCGGGTGATCGAATTCCAACAAGCCCAAGGACCTGCGCGGCGTGTTGTACAAACACGTTTACATATTCCTCCACTGTTTCTATTTGTCGAACCCTCGCCAAGTTTTCGTACGGGCTCCCTTTGAATCGAGAATCAAACCTCGCCACCAAAGCTTCCGCAAACTCGGTCCAGGTCACATTGGGCTTCCGGCCTCGAAACCAGCCAATGCAGCGCTGAGCCATCCATTGCAACCATAGCGGCTGTAACCTTCAAACCATCTGGCATGCCATGGAGTGCGAATTGTTGGTTGGCTCGAGCTAACCATGCGATCGGGTCCACGCCCTCGAACGTTGGTAAATGCACTAGCACCGGTGTAGCGTGTTGTTCCTTCACGGTGTGCGAAATATTGCGCGCCTCAAAACCTTCCTCGTGCGAATCTGTTATCAGAATCGACCCTTCTCTGGGCTTCAAAATTGCGCGGGAGAGCGCATCCAAGGTGGTCGACATCTCCGTCAAGTCCGATTGCATCTCGGTGAGTTGTGTGGAATGTTCATCCAGCTTGTTCATCACATTAATCTGCTCGCGTTCAAAGTTCTCGAGTCTTTCGGCAGTAGTACGAGTCGGCATAACGCTGTTTCAACGTACTGATTGTGGTTGATATTAGAGATGCACAAAGTGTGAGCCTAACTGCAGTAGTAGGTATTGTGAATTTCTAAATTGATAATATCATGCTCTCGAGGTTTAGTTGCTTTCTGAAATTGCTATTAGGTTTAGTTGCTTTATTTATGAGTAGCGAGCTAAACCTACTAAAATAATAACCGAACAATAAAACAACTAAACCTAATAGCAAGAAATAAAATACTGAACTACTGAACTTGACCAATATTGAAATTAAACTACTCAACTAATAAACTTGACCAAACTATATAACGGAGCATCTGGGCACAATCGTCACCTTGTCTACCTGATCAAGTTTCTACTGTTCATCGGCACGTAAGATTTTGCTAATAGCTTTATCTTTCGGTTATAGGATTTCCAACTAAAGTATAAACGCCCCTATGATGTCACGCACGCAAATACCCCAACCATTATTCACTCTTTCAGTTTAAAGTTCTACACAATCTCTTTATGCAAAACTTCTAGTATTGATCAATTTGACACTATGTTAGCCGACATGAGTCTAAGTTGACCAAACTGCATAAATCCTTAAGCGAACCCAAAATGGCCTATAGCATGCCCGGGACACTCGAGTCATACGACCACATCTTCAGCAACATGTAACACTATGCGTACGCCAAGTCTCCCTGCGCGTTGATCTGCGTATGTATGTGTTAGGTGAAAAGGGGTTCCTACTGGCTACTGTAAGTTGCCCAAGTCCCTAACATGGCTTCAGATACTACCCCGTTGAATCGAGAATGAAACTAAGTTAGTTGCTATAATCAATAAGCCTCACAGTATTTTAGACAACAAACAGACCAAGTTCAGACCTTGCTCAAACGCAAATTTCTAGGTACGCATGACCAAGTAGAAAATAAATAAAATAAAACAAAAGGAAAACATGTTGGGATTAAACTAAAAAATCAAAATAAAAAATTGTCTTGAATTTACAGAAATTAAAAGGCGAAAATAAAAAAATGAGATTGAATCTAATTGCCAAGCTATGCCCGAAGGCGATAGCCGGCGATAACTCGTCTTCTTCTTCCTCCGATCTTCTTTGGTGTGGTGGCTGATGTGTATATGTGCGTAGCCTCTGTTAGCCTCGTGATTTCTAGGGTCTCATGTGTATTTATAGATGCTGGAAGTCTTGGGAAACAAGTAAAATCGCTGACTTAAACTCATAAGGACTCTCTTGAAGAGTCCTAGGTTTTCAGGATTCTGGACAGCTGTCTGCCCGTGATGACATCTTGACAGATTCTTCATCAAATAGGACTCTGATTTGATGCAGAGACGTGTTGGACAATGACTCTAACGTTGGATGAGAGTCCATCTTTGATACTTCTCTGAATCTGGTCGCCTTTGAAGTCTTTTGGATTTCTAGGACTCTTCGTACACTGCTTACTCAATCGTTAGTCTCTGTCAACTTCGATCTTTGCCAACTTCTTTACTTCGTACGGTACTTGGTCACTTTCTGACATTGGCCAATATGACATGGGTGTTTGTGTAAGGCTAACTTGCTTAACCAACATACTTGCTCAATGCGACAATTTCTTTCCAAATGTTCGTCTTTTCATGTTTCACCTGCATAACTTGACCATAGACTCCAAATGTGCCCTCCCAGACACAAACAAGGTGAAAACAACTAAAAAAACTTGATTAACTTGACTCAAAAGAACTAAAAATGAGCCAAAAAATATGGCTCATCAGAATCATCATTTCCTTTCTCCCCAACATACACAAGAACATTGATAACAGATGAAAATAAATGCACCAAGTTTATGAGCGTACCGTAATGAGAACTCCAACGTGTATCACCCGACTGTTTCAAAGCCATTTCTTGATTCAATCCTTTTCCAGTCTTCACATCATTATTTGCGATTCCTTCAACAACTTTCTGAAATTGATTTTCTCGAAGCATATCTCTACGCTTACATGAGGCTCCAACTACATTAATTAAACAATTAACTGTGTTGAAGAAAGAAGCAACATTGATATGATTTTTAGCAACGGCAAAGAGTGTTAGTTGAAGATGATGTGCAAAACAGTGAATACAATAAGCACTTGGATTTTTCTTCAAAATTAGAGTTTTTAGTCCGTTGAATTCACCTCTCATGTTGCTAGCTCCATCATAACCATGTCCTCTCAAACTAGAAATGCTCAAGCCATAATTCGATTAAAAATGCACAAATACCATTTTCAAGTGATTTTGCAGAAGTATCACTTACATGAACAAGACCAAGAAAACGTTCAATCACACATCCACTCTTGTTCACATATCGTATAATAACTCCCATTTGCTCTTTCAGTGAAATATCCCGACATTCATAAACTAAAATAGAAAACATATCATTTACAAGATCTCCAATAATAGCATTTCTTGTCTCAATCGCGGTTGCATTTATAATATCCTTCTGAATCAATGGAGATGTATGTTTATGATTTTCAGGAGCATTATTCAAAGAAACCCTTTTTATATCATCGTTGCACGAAGCAATAAGTTTCAGGAGTTCAATAAAATTTCCTCAATTCAATGATTCTTGAGACGCATCATCTCCTCGAAAAGCCAATCCTTGCATAAGAAGAAAGCACAAACAAGTAACTGATGCATTTAATCTACTACGGTAATCAATCTTGGACTACTTCAATGCGTTTGAAATAGAGACTTCAATGTAATCTGCTTGATTCATCAAATCTTGACAAACCAATCTACACTTGTTATGATCGCTAGAATAATTTCCAACATGATCCCTTATTCTCTTTCTTACACCAAACATTAAATCCATTGTGTATGTCACATCTTCTAGTTCTCGACGAGCAATAGCAGTTTTTGCGTCAAAGTCACTGCAATTTCCAGTTTCGGGTCGACACCTCGTTTTGGTCGTTTTTCACATACAATTCACACAAAAACTCGACTATACCGTGCATAAGCTCTGCCACATCAATAATGCATAATACCTCAATAATAAAAAACATCTATACAAAAAATATACCTAAAACCACCCCGAAAACAACAATAAAATCGAGCATAACATCGGCATTTCAAACTGCTGGAGTAATATACTTAATGTCTAGATTTGAGTATTATGAACTCCTTGTATACTTTCATTTACCTATTAATAATAAACATTCATTTGCTTTTAATTATTGTTAATTAGATATATGCAAATCATAGTCCTGGATTTTATACGTTGTAGTTAGTATGGTGTGTATGGACACACAGAAGATCATACTATCGGTTACTCGTATTTAATCGAACAGATGCTCACGACCTAGATGGACACGGACCAATCCATCGGTATAGTCGTTGTGTGAGAGAGAAAATAATTTATCTTAATTATTTTATCACACTTGTACACTTGGTGTATTGAGCGGATCGCATGAGATTTATCAATTAGGTTTGCTCGGTGATAATTGATTTAAGACTCAGTGTATTTTATTCTCAATCCCCGATACAATTGCGGGTATGTATATTTAATATACGTGACTTTGATTTTCCAAAGGAATTGACCGGTTTAATTATTGGGTCAATTACCGGTTAAGTTGGGTCATTATATTTTATATATGGCATGCCGTGAATTCTTGACGGGACAGTGTATCCCGGAAGGGTTGATAATATCCCCGAGATGAGCTCATAAGGATTTATTATGTAAACCTCGCGAGTGGATTTGTTCCGCATAATAAATAAGGTTGAGTGGTACTAGTCTCGGATAAAAGAGATGAATAAATTTATTAAGCAATAAATAAATTTTATTCATGGATATTTATATCTTAAATACACGGAATAAATAATACTACCGGAGAAATATTATTTGGATATAATATGATTTAATATTGGGAGTGCAATTAATTTATATAGTAGAAAATAAATTAATTAATATTTATAAGGATTAATAGACTTGGGCTTGGGCTCAATTTAATCATCAATATTGGAAGCCTAATATTCCACCTCCTTTAGATCCCCTACGTAGCCTATAAAAGCACTACATGGTCTTCATAAATCATAAGACAAGAATATCAATACTTGATAGTTCTAGAGAGTTGAAGGAGATCCATAGGAGTTCGATAGATCGTCGCCCACCCGACGTTCGAACGGAGTGCAAGGAATACGTGGGAAGATTCAAAGGTCATCTTGATATCGTTTCTCCGAACAACGAATCGAAGGTATAATATCTAAACACCCTTGATATTATTTGATTTTGGTTTATCGTGAAATACCGTAGAATGAAGATCCGAAAGTCGAACCCCGGAGTAGAGGACGATCGCGTGGTGGTGGCGAAGCCACCGGACCACGGGCGATCGCCCCTAAGGTTTCAGACGGGGCAAGGAGGTCGAACCCTCGGCTGGGCCGAGGGCTTGCGATCGATCATCGCGATCGATCGCTGGGCACGGGCTGGTGCTGTGCCCGACCCCACCACGACGGTGGGGACCTCCCATGCGGCGGCGAGTCGCCGGACTCGCCGCGGGGGCTGCTGGGCAGCCCCACCCCGACCGATCGCACGATGCGATCGGCGATCGCATGAACCCCGCGACGCGGGGGTTTGGCTGGGGGCAGCCGTGCGCCTTCGGGTGCATGGTTTCCTCGACTGGACTCCGGCGCGTTCGTCGGCATTCGCGTGATCTCCGGCGAAGGGTTTTTGATCGGGCTATGGTTTCCGCAAATTTTAATAGCCCGGGATATCGAATTCCAACAATTGGTATCGGAGCGAGGTTTACGTTCGCGGTATTTTCGATAAAATTGTTATATCGACTAAGTTTCTCTTCAAGCTTGGAAAAAGGATCTTGAGAAGGACCGGGTTGATTAACCGGAGGCCTATTTCCTTGTTGAAAGTTTTGGCTCATATTTGGCCCATAAGAAACAATAGGCTTCGATTGCCACGGTCGGGATGGAGGCCTTACATTCGGATTTCCTTGGTTGTATGGAGGGCGACTCACGTTTCCAATAGCCGCGACCTCTTGATCCATCCCATAGTTCCCTTCTCCATCTCCGGATTTTCCATTATTATAGATATTGTAAAGACATCCCCGGAAATCATGGTCGTGGTCATCACAAATGCAATAAGTAGAAGATACTCCTAGAGAATTAGACATCTTCAATTCTTGAAACTCCTTTCTCATAGTCTCTTGGAGTTCTCTCTTCATAACCTCCATCTCGGTTCTCAAAGGTTTTTCAGAGTCGGTCTCAATAATCTCCATAATCGACTTCCTCCGACTCCCTTTCTTTCTCGAGTTTCGAGCAATAGTCTCAAATATCTCTTTCACCTCGGGTGTCGTCCTCATGGTTATAGCCCCACCACACGCATTATCGACCAAGAATTGGTAAGTATCCGTCAATGCCACATAAAAGTACATATTCAAGAGCTTCAAGCTAAAGAGGTGGTGTGGACATGCAAACAAGCACCCATTGAACCGATCCCATGCCTCATGGAAAGTCTCATCCCGTTGCAACCGAAACTCACTAATCCGACCCCGAAGGTTCTCCGTCCGATCAAATGGGAAATATTGATCCGTGAACACTTGCATAAGAGTATCCCATGTGTCAATCGAATGAGGTGGCAATTGGAGCCACCATCTCTTAGCATTATCCTTAATAGTTTGAGAAAAACATCTCAATCGCACCTCTTCCTCCGTCAACCCCATCGGTGTAAACCCACTCACTTTCTCCACATACTCCCGAATGAAATCCAAAGTCTCTTCATGTGCATGCCCATGAAACCTCGGAAGTTGACCAAACTCGGTTGAATTTAGACGATATTGTTTAGCCGCCTCCGAAAGTACCACGGGTGAAGGTGTAGTACCACAAGCCGCTTTCAAGTCATCCGCCATTGACTCCCCGACCGGACAATAAGCTTGTTGATTTTGGCCTCCATAAGGTTGGTGATAGCCACCTTGATATTGACCTTGAGGTGGATAGTTCGGATTTTGGTAGTTGGGGTAATTATATTGTGAAGGGTAAGGTTGGTTATATTGAGGTGGTGGAGCTTGATATTGGTTGTATGGTAGGAATCCTCCATTATAAGGTGGATGGTAATGTTGGTTGGCATATGGATCATGGTTCGCGTCTCGACGATGGGTAAGTGAAGCTTGAGAAGCACTACGGTGTCGATGTTGTGGTGTTGGTGCTCTATAGTGGTGCTCTTCTTCATCATGTAGCTCATCTTCGTATTCCGCCTCCAAGTGAGGAGACGTTCGGTCATTAAAACCCGGAGGAAACTCCGAATGATCTTGCACATGGTGAGTAGATGTAGAAGGACCTCTTGTATTAGCAATTGGTTCAAGGCTCTTGGTTCGCTCTCTTTCTAGCTCTTCTTGTGCACGAGCTTTTAGCCTTTGAGCCCTAGTAAGCATGCAAAATGAAACAACTAGTAAGCTAATCGGGGGAAAGTGAAGAGTAAAATAGCAAAATGAAAACAAGTAGCAATTGAAGTGAATTAGACTAGAAAACGTCAACTAGACCTCCCCGGCAACGACGCCATTTTGAAGAAGCATTTTTCGATCACAAGGAAAGACAAAATGTGTTTAGTCTCGCTTCAAAAATCGAGAGTTCGTTGTAAAACGACTACTCGGAATATCAATCTGAGGGAGGACTAGAGTGAGAGGTTTCCAAAATCGTGTTCATTTCAATATCTCAAAAGTTCAAGTAATTGCAATTAGACAATCAAAGCAAGTAAACGGGTATCAAATGGGAGAAAAACGGAGATAAAGTAATAGTCGTCCTACAAAGTGAATTATGAAACACAAGAGAGTAATCCGGTTGTAATCCTCTTCCACATCATACAACCTTGTATTTAAGTTCTAGAATTGGACCGGAAAGAAAAGCAACGATCACCGTATGCTAATCGATTTAATTCCCTAGTAAAGCACCCCTTGATGGTGGTGAATTCACTAGACGACCAATTCCGTTCCTTAAGTTTTGAATTCTAATTGCTTATAATCGAACCTTAGGAAGAAAGCCCCCGTTCCCGGTGATAACAATCGTTTTAATCCCCGAATTAGTTTAATCCCGTTCACCGAAGATTATACTCAATCGTGGTTCGAAAATAAATCAATTAGAGCAATTTAAACTCTCTCTAGCATTTCATCAAACACCTTGTAGGCATAACTTTCACTTCATCTCCTAATGAAAATCTAGCCAACAATAGCCATGGAAATCAACAACTCAAGCATGCAATCAATAGAGCAAAGCATAATCCACATCATTCAATACAATCCAAGTTCAATTTTCACAAATCAAGCAAAGTATAAAAAAAATCTACAAAATGCAATAAAGAGAGAAAGGAGAAGAAATAGTCAAGGTGAAGTCTCGTGATCGTCGGTAGTAGATCTCGATTCCGTCGTCCTTGCCCGAGCTCGAATCCGTCGTCAATGGAGACTTGCTCTTCGAAGAAGATGAAATTTCTCTCTCTCTAGCTATTCAAATTGTTCTCGTGTGTCCAAAGTTATGTGAGAAGAGTGTTTTTCCTCCTTTAACACTCACATGGGATGAATAACCATTTCTAGCTCTTCCCCCCCCCCCCCCCCCCCCCCCCCCAAAAAAAAATAGACCGGAAATGACCCTTTTACCCCTCGGTCAATGTTTTTTAAGCTCGGTCAACGAAAGTCAATGCCCGGTCAACGCGTGGTCAACCAATTTCAGCCCGGGTCAACTTCTTCTTTGGTGCATATCAGCCCATCCGCGCGCTTTCTTGCCAATCCGCGCACTTCAATCCGCGCGTTTCAAATGCGGGCCTTTGTGCGCATATCGCTCAATCCGCGTGTTGTCAATCCGCATGATCGCCTGCCTCAACTCATTAGCTCCTCTCCTCTCTAGTCATCCGCACGCTATAATGTGCATATCACCAATTCGCACCCCGATCCGCGCTCTTCCCTTTCCTGTGCGCAACCTCTCGATTCTTGTCATATCTCCGTCGTCCGAATTCCGATTGTCGAGATTCAAAATTCCCCGGGTTCCCGACTTCAAGATCTTCGCGTTCATGTATGTCACAGCTTCTAGTTCTCGACGAGAAATAGCAGGTTTTGCGTCAAAGTCACTGCAATTTCCAGGTTCGGGTCGACACCTCGTTTTGGTCGTTTTTCACCTACAATTCACACAAAAACTCGACTATACCGTGCATAAGCTCCGCCACATCAATAATGCATAATCCCTCAATAATCAAACACATCTATACACAAAATATACCTAAAACCACCCCGAAAACAACAATAAAATCGAGCATAACATCGGCATTTCATTGGGCTGGACGGGTTCAAATGTCGGGTCGGGTTGTGCGGGTTGCGGGCCGAGGAAAAATGAATTCAAGCCCGACCCATGAACATACCGGGTCGGGTGGGCTGGGTCACAGGTCTAGTGGGTTGGTGTAAAATTGGGCCCGGTGGGCATGCGGATCTGGGCGGGCCAGGCCCAACCCCACACGGGTGTGCACCTTTACTCTTGATCAACAACTAAGATTTAATTTTCAAGTACTCATATAGTCCAAGTTTTCAATCAAGTAAATTGTAAATTTTATTTTCTATAACTTTTTTTTATCATATTAAAAAATTGTGTATAAAGATTATAAACTCACCTATAAATATATTGATGCAAGTGAGTTCGATGAGGATAAATTCTTGTGGTAGGCTGAAGCAGGCTTCTTCACAGATTCGTTACGATCGACCAACAATTATTTGCAAGGGAAATAATAAAATGGGTAGCGCTATTCGCACCCCCAAATACTCTAAGTACCCCCAAATACTCTAAGTACACCACCGTGTATTTTAAATTTTAATTATTTATAAGTATTACTTGATACAGCTCTAGTAATCCTAATTTACCCTTTACCGTTATCAATACAAATCTTATTTTTTATTTATTTACAGGACTGCTTCTTCTTGGTCATCGCGTTCCTCAGTATATATTATGGTCGTCATGACTCCGTCGCAGTTTTGAAGCCGAGCGACAGGCGTCGAGCAGCAGCAGCTCCTGAACCCTTTCGCCCCTTTTTTGTCAAGACGACGGCTCCGTGAATCGTATGTGATGGCCTCCTCGTGGATGAGGGACTTGTCGATCTTTGAGTCTCCGACGCACTTCTCGACATTGCACTTCGAACCCTCGAGGAGCGAATCGACCTCGATGTCGTCTGGGTTCGAAGGCCGTCCTCAGGCGCCTGCGTGCTCTGGCCTTGTCGAAGATGTCCTTGTTCTTCTGAAACTCGAGGCGAAGTGGTTCACGAGCCTAAGCAGGGATGTGTTGGCAAAAGGATCGCAGTTCGCAGGGGATGAGACCTTATTCTATGACACCAGAATGAATCGCCGCCGAAGTGGGTATCGCCGGTTATGGTCTTGACTTCAAAAAGTATATAGATCTATTTACCTTAATTAGTAATAATAAGATGTGTTAACGTGTATTGTTAATTGCAAAAGGGTAAGATTGGAAGATTATAGGGTGTATTAATATAAAATAATAAATAATTAAAATTATAAACAAATAGAGGTGTACTTAGAGTAATTGGGGGTGCGAATAGCGCTACCCTAATAAAATAGAAAGACAAAAAATAAGGAAGAAAGAGGGATAAAAAAAACCTGGACTTGGGATTTGAGCTTATTGATACATTAGCGGCTTAAGATTTTTATTTATTTATTTTAATTAAAATGTGTAAAATTACAATTATACAAATAGGTTTTTTTAAATTGCAGGGGGCCAGTGCCTCTGAACCTAGTGTGCCTCCGTCTATGCACACAACCTAGTTAGATAGCAGACATTTGAGCCACCAACCAACACTGCCCAACCCGTTAATCAACTCGTTCAACCCAACTCGCTATCCTGCGAGCCCAACCCAAACCTTCTTTACTTAAATCTTAGCCCAACTTACACCTCATTTTTAATCTAACCTACATATTTTAATATTTCAATTCTAACTTAAAAGACATTTTTAAAGGATAAATCTAACCTAAATATACTTCTCATGTCCAACAAATAAGCCTAGTTATTATATAATAAAAGTAAAATATCACTACAAGAAAAATGGGCTTTTGTGACTGAATTTTAGGACCCATCCGTCGCAAGGTTATTTAACCTCTATATTTTGACATAATGAAAGAACTCTGTCGCAAGTTACTTTACGACAACTACACTCGGTCGCAATTGAAATATTTTATTATTAATTTTTTTGCGCAGGGTATTTTTAACAATTAAAATTATCTGAGTTTGATTATTGGCGACCGATAAATATGCATCTCTGTCGCAAAGTCATTAAAAATATAGTGCGACGAATTGATTCCGATATAGCGGTCGCAATGTAATTTCAAAAGTGCGGGAAATGAATTATTTCAAAAGTTGAATATCCCGCTTGAAACAAGGTTTCAGTTTCAATTTCATCCAAAATAAAAAGGGGTTGAACAAAGCTTCTTTTTAATTTCACTCTTCCGCCAATATAAGGGCTTAACCAGAATATAACCTCGATGGTGGACGAGCAGAGGCGAGCTGCGGCAGTTGACATACGCCGACCAACTGTGGATGATGTACGGCGCCGGCGAGGCGAGAGCCAAGAAATAAATTAGGTTTTTTTCACTTTTCCTTTTTTGTTCTATTTATTTTATTTTATTTTCCCTGTATTTTAAAATTATTTCTCTTTTTTCCTACTCATGAACAGAGACATTGTTTCTGGATCCAACTGGAGCGATAAGGACGAGATGGAAGAATAATTCATTTATTTTCTTTTTCTCACCAAATTGTATTTTTTTTTTGGAATTGTAAGTAAATCCTTTAAGGATTTATGTTTTTTTAAATAGGATTTTAAGATTTTTGTTTGATATTGTAATAATTTGATGTATGAATGTATTGTTTGAAAGGAAGATTCTGGTTTGATGCTTGGAAGATTTAGATTTGAATAATTAGCAATTATATCACGGAAAAGTGAAAATTATAAATTACTAAAAAATTGAGCTTCAAGAAAAAAATTCCAGAACACGACTGAAAAAAAAATTGTTCCAAAATATTTTTGAATCAATCCCAGAAAAACGGACGGACTGGCTGTTTAATCTGTCGCAAATTGCTTTTCTTTGCAATAAAAAAGAAAAATGGGCCCCATTAGTTCACTTGCGACCGAAATGAATATTTGCGACTGAAAAATGAACAAACGACGAGGTTAAAAGCGACCGAATCAGTCTGTCACAAATGGGTTCAATTACGACTGATCCTTCGTAAAAAATCCGTCGCAATTGCCTCTTTTTTTGTAGTGTATGTTAAATGACCATGCATGCACACATGCAAACCCTAAATACCAGTCGAGTTGGATGATTTATTTAGCTTTTATTTATTGTTTTCATTTGTCTTATTCTGATTTTGTACGGGTTGTATATCATCCCTTAGATCTAGGTATTACCTAGAGAATGCAGGCTATATATAAAGCCCTTGTAATCGCCTCCAAACATTCAATCAATGAAATCTATTTTCTAGCTCATCAATGTTTTCTGCCATAGCTATAAAAGCTTTCATGGTATCAGAGCAGGTTTTACCATTGATGTAAAAAGCTCTCTTTTACCTTTCCCTATATAGCAGATTCCTTTTTCCCATCAAAAGAAAACAGAAAAATGATATCTTTAAATCAATCCTCATTGGTTCAGCTGCATCACCAGCTCATCTCGACAAAGCTCACAGATGAGAATTATTTGGTGTGGAAACAACAGGTGTTGACCTCGGTCTGAGGCTATGGCATCGAGGGTTTCTTAGATGGAAGCAGCTCCCCTCCACCAAAGTTCATCTCAGATGATGAAGACTTAGATACAAGGGATAATCCAGATTTCTATCTTTGGCAGAGGCAAGATCAGATGTTGGCTTCATGGATCATGTCTTCTCTATTAGAAGGTATCCTCATCTCCATTGTGGGCTTAAACTGTAACACCGATTTTCACTATTAAGATTTAAAATATATTTAAATTAATTTTCATATTTAATTGTCTTTTAAAATCCAATTAAATTACTAAAATAAATATTTACGGCCTATGAAATAAATATAAACTTTTAATTTGATTAAACTTTACTTAAATAATATATTAATAATATTACTATTAACCAACTCTAATATAATTATTAAATATAGAATTTTACATACTGAAAATAAGTAAAATAAAAAGCAAATTAAATTTAATCAACACGTTTCCTATTTTGGTGCTGTAACAAAAATCCCTAAGTTTCAGTGGTGACTTATTCTCTCCTCCCAGATTCACGCGTCCACCTCTTCTTCCATAAACATCATCTCGGTTCATCTTCTTGATTTACATTCACAAACAATCAATATACATGACACTATACATAACACCAAAAATAAGCCACACCTCTCTATTCCATATTCTGGATCGAAAGGAAAACCATTCAATAACCTCGTTTCCGAGTTCTTGAAGCGTCCATAGTCGAGACGAAAGCCGCTGCTTCGCCGGAGTCCCCAAATCACAGAATTCCGACAGCCTCTTACAAATCGCGCCACCATCGGACGAATCCCGTCGACGCCACGCCACACCAAACTCGACCGCCGGAGCTCGACTGGGTCCTGCCATCTCTCAACTGTTTTACTGTAAGTACAGAAGAAGGGGAATATTGAGATTAGTTTTCCCGATCCCTTTTCAATTTGGAAAACAAATTATAGAATTACACTCGTTTACATGTTTTCAGTTTCGACTACAAGTTCCTTTCAATCTTTGGACCCAAATTCTTTTTACCATGCAGCCCAATAAGTTACCAAATTCAGGCCATAGATATACGGTGGATTTTCAGCCCACGTTTCAAAACCAAAACAAAGAAAAGGAAATCTCACCTTTAGTATGTGTATTTGTTAAACACCATTTAAAATAGTTGTACCACAATTGGTCATAACATATTCTCTTATAATGAGGATAGTACAGTAATATGAAAGCACTTAATATACCCAAATAATTTTATGTGTAGGAGACATCATCTGAGATTTAAGAATCAACTCTCGGGTTTAGGATCAACTTGGAATTTAAGAAGTCAAGCGGTATAGAAACGCTCACGCTTCAAGAGGTAGGGATTTTCTTATTTCTACTTAATGCTTATTTCAAAAGTATGTGCTACGTGTTTATAATATGTGCTTACGTGGATATGTTATATGTGAATATTGATTACATGATACGAATATTGATGATATGATGCGAATGTGAATGATACAATATGGAAATGATACAGTACGGAAATGTGATTTAGCCCGTGGCCTGGAAAAAGGGTCAGTGACTACGGTCATCGGGGTGTACCCGCGATGCTACATGGTACGAGGATGTTGAATAGCCAGTGGCCTGAATAAAAGGTCAGTGACTACAGTCATCGAGCTGAACCCGCTGCGCTACGATTAAAAACAGCGACCGACAGAAAAGGTCAGTGACTACGGTCACCGGGGTGAACCCACTGTGTTTAATCGCATGTATGTTAGAAACAGCGACCGACAGAAAAAGTCAGTGACTACGGTCACCGGGGTGAACCCACTGTGTTCTAAGAGGTGAATGACTATGGACGGGATGTGCGACACTCTATGTTATGTGTGACTATATGTTCTATGTGATTCATGTTATATGCACGTTTTACGTATGATTGATCGAGTATTAATTATGGATAAGGGATGACCTACTGAGTACGTTGAGCTCATTCCTTCAACGACATTTTTTTTAGGATTGTTCGGGGATGTCGAGCGTGGATCATGGCGTTGGATATGATAAAATGCTTATTGATATTTTTCATTTACGACTAAATATTTTAAATGGTTTTAATGTCGTAAGTTACTATTATTTACATTTATTTTAAAGGTTAATTATATTAATATTTATATTTCTAAAATTTATTATACTGGATCGATTTTCAAAATTTAATATTCGATTTTGTATTTTTTTTAATTAAAAATTGATTTAAAAGTATTTTAAAGTAGCGCCCGAACTATTTTATTGTTATATTTAAACATCTTCCGCTTTATGAAAAACGGGGTGTTACATAAACTCTGCTATGAAATTTGGGAAACCCTAGAAACCACCTTTTCCAGTCAAAACAATGCAAGGAAGATGCAGTTTAAGATGCAGTTGCAAAATTTGAAAAAGGAAGGTTTGACTATGAGGGAGTACCTCAACAAAATCAAAGCTTGTTGTGATGCTCTTGCAAGCTCAGGAGAAAGGATGAAAGAATCAGATAAGGTTCTCTATGTGCTTAGTGGCCTTGGAAGAGAGTATGATGCTGTGGTTGTTGCAGCTACTGCTAAAGGTGATGATTTTAATATGAAAGATGTCACTGCACTCCTTCTGACCTATGAGAGCAGGTTTGAAGCTGTCAAATCAAGTGAAAAGATTACTGCAAGTGCCAATGTTGCATACCAGAGGGGTAGAGGCACATATCAAGGTCAGGGCACCAAAGGAAGGGGTAATGCTTCTCAAAGTGGGAGAGGTAGAACACCCTACAGGGGTAGAGGAGGAGCTACAAATGGTGGAAGAGGGAACTCAGCTAACAACGTGCAATGTCAAATATGTGGTTATACTAATCACACAGCTGACAAATGTTATCATAGGTTCACAGCTGACTTCACACCAAATCAGAATCAGAGGCAAGCTCCTTCTGGTGATGGTTACTCCTCTCAAGGTTCAGCTCACCTTTCCTCTGCTCAAGATGGATCAGAATTGAGTTGGTATCCAGACTCAGGTGCCACTCATCATATCACTAATGATTTATCCAACATGAGTGTGTATTCTGAGTATCAAGGTCCTAACAAATTGTATGTTGGAAATGGCACTGGACTGGATATTACTAATGTTGGTAAGGCTTTAATCTCTCCTACCTCTCATTTTTTGGCTTCAAGGGAGGTGATGAGCCATATTTTTTGGCTCATTTTTAGTTCTTTTGAGTCATGTTAATCGAGTTTTTTTAGCCGTTTTCACCTTGTTTGTGTATGGGAGGGCACATTTGGAGTCTATGGTCGAGTTATGCAGGTGAAACGTGAAAAGACGCACATTTAGCAATAAATTGTCGCATTGAGCAAGTATGCTGGTTGAGCAAGTTAGCCTGACCCGAACACCCATGTCATATTGGCCAAAGTCAGGAAGTGATCAAGATCGAAGCTTGACCAAGTACCGCACGAAGTAAAGAAGTTGGACAGAGATCGGAGTTGACCAGAGACGGACGTTGAGCAAGCAGTGTACGAAGAGTCCTGGAAATCTAAAAGACATCAAAGGGCGACCAAATTCAGAGAAGTATCAAAGTTGGACTCTCATCCAACCTTAGAGTCTTTGTCCAACACGTCTCTACATCAGAAGAGTCCTATATATACACGGAATTGGTCAAGGACGCGGCAGGATCCCTATTTTTAAGGAAAGGATAAGGAAATAATCTTTTCTTGCCTTATCTCAATTAAACTGATCAAGTCAGCGATTTTACTTGGAGCCCAAGACTTCCAGCACCTATAAATATATATCATACCCTAGAAATCACGTGGCTAAGAGTTGAGAACTGAGACACCATACATAGAAAAGCACGAAGAAGATTGGAGGAAGAAGAAGACGAGTTCTCCCCGGCTATCGCCTTCGTGCATAGCTGGGCAATTTCGTTTTAATTCTTGTTTTTATTTTATTCTTTTTATTTATGTTAATTCAAGACAATTGTTACTTTAATTTCTTAGTTTAATTCCAGCATGTTTTCTTTTTATTTTATTTTATTTATTTTCGCTTTGTTCATGTGTAGCTAGTAAATCTGCGCCTGGGCGAGGTCCGAACTTGGTCTGTCTGATGTCTAAAATACTGAGAGGCTTTTGATTATAGCAACTAACTTAGTTTTATTCCCGATTCAACAGGGTAGTATCTACATGCATGTTAGGGACTTGGGCAACTTACAGTAGCCAGTAGGAATCCTTTTTCACCTAACACACACATACGAGGATCAACGTGCCGGGAGACTGGGCGTCCGCATAGTATTATATGTTGCTGGAGATGTGGTCGTATGACTCGGGTCTGTCCGGGCATGCTATTGGCCATTTTGGGTTTGCTTAGAGATTAAGGCAGTTTGATCAACTTAGACTCATGTCGGCTAACATAGTGTCGAATTGATCAATACTAGGGGTTTTACATAGGGAGATCTAGTAAGACTTTAAACCGAAAGAGTGAATAAGGGTTGGGTATTTGCGTGCGTGACATCATAGGGGCGTTTATACTTTAATTGGACAACCTATAACCGAAAGATAAAGCTGTTAGCAAAATCTTATGTGTCGATGAACAGTAGATACTTGATCAGGTAGACAAGGTGACGACTGTGCCCAGATGCTCTGTTTTACAGTTTGGTCAAGTTCAGTAGTTGAGTAGTTTATTTTCGTATTGGTCAAGTTCAGTAGCTGAGTATTTTATTTCTTGTTATTAGGTTTAGTTGATTTATTATTTGTTTTTAGTTATTTTAGTAGGTCGGTTATTCACTCTAAACTCTTTATAAAATCGTGACAACCTACATTGGGCAAAGCCGTGAGAAAATAACAATAAACTCCTCGTGGGATCGACACCTAATACTTACCACTAATACTTGTTGTTGGTGAAAGGTTTAGGTTTTATAAATTTATTTTGCTCGCTACTCAAACGACGGTAGCGTCAGGAGGTTCTGTTCAGAGGGACTCTTAGGGATGGGCTTTATTATTTTCAAACCACCAGTTCACCAAGCACCACAGTCTCTTCCTCATCTCAGTCACCACAGTCCATTCCCAAGAAGTCTAGTTGTTTTAATTCTTTTTCCAGTGTTGTTAAAGCTGGTAATAATTTTGAAATTTGGCATAGGAGATTGGGACATCTATCCTTATATGTTACCCAAAGAGCATTAAGACTTTGTAATGTTCCCTATGATAATAAAAATCATTTTCATTTTTGTGTTGATTGTGCTAAGTCCAAGGCTCATAAGCTTCCATTTCCACACAGTAGCAGGGTTACCTCTAAACCTTTAGATGTCATTCATACTGACCTTTGGGGCCCTTCCCCTGTCTCATCTATAAATGGCTACAAATACTTTGTCACCTTTCATGATGATTACACTAAATACACATGGATTTACTTGCTTCATATAAAGTCTGAAACTCACAATGCTTTTATTGTGTTTAAAAATATGGTTGAGAATTAGAATGACCTAAAAATCAAAGTGGTTCAAAGTGATGGGGGTACTGAATATTCCACCTTGTCCCATCTCTTCTCCTCCAGTGGCATAATCCATCAAAAATCCTGCCCATATACACCTCAACAAAATGGCAAAGTTGAAAGGAAACACAGACATATCCTTGAGTGTGCTCTCACTTTAATGTCTCAGTCAGCTTTACCTAAACCCTACTGGGAATATGCCTTTGCCACTGCTGTTCACCTTATCAATAAAATTCCCAACAAAACTTTGAATTACAGTACCCCTCATAAGCTTCTTTTTAGCACTGATCATGATTATTCTATGTTAAAATCCTTTGGTTGCCAAGCTTTCCCTCTTATGAAACCATATAATCAAGATAAACTGGATCATAAATTTGTCCCCAGTGTCTTTCTTGGCTATGACACAACCACTAAAGGATATAAAATCCTTCTTCCTGATGGTAGGATCATTTTAAATAGGCATGTCATTTTTAATGAAATTGTTTTTCCTTATCACAACACCTCTACAGTTTCTAACTCCTCAGATAATCCAAATACTACCTCTGCTGCCCTCCCTATTTTTGATATGCCCATAGATCCTATAAATCTTGACATGCCTACCAATGATACATTCTCCAATAGCTCTTCTCATTCTGGTTCTCCCTATAATCCTCTACCACAACCTCAACAACCTACTGAATCAGAAAATTCATCCCCATCCACTTCTTCTAGCTCGGAATTTGACATGAGTTCACCTTCTCCATCTTTACCACCTTCCCCAACTGCCATTAATATCCCTCCAGTCCATAAAATAGTCACCAGATCACAACATGGCATCTTCAAGCCAAAATCCTACCTTGCAGCCTTGCCTTTTGAAACGGAACCATCCAATGTCAAAGAAGCTCTTTCTGCACCTTGCTGGCATCAGGCAATGTCCAAAGAATAATATAAAGCTTTATTATCCAACCACACATGGGACCTTGTTCCGTGTCCCTCTAATAAAAAAGTCATTGGTTTCAGATGGGTGTTCAAAGTTAAAAGGAGCTCTGATGGTTCTGTTTCAAGGCATAAAGCCAGGCTTGTGGCCAAGGGTTATACCCAACAACCTGGTATTGATTATACTGAGGTTTTCAGTCCTGTTGTCAAGCCTGCAACCATCAGGCTCATTATATCTATTGCTCTTTACAAAGGTTGGCCTCTCAGACAACTGGACATAGATAATGCTTTTCTCAATGGTAATCTTGACCCCTCAACTGATTTGTATATCAATCAAACTCCTGACTTTGAAGATGCCACCAAACCTAATCATGTTTGCAGACTGAGAAAAGCACTTTATGGCCTCAAGCAGGCCTCAAAAGCCTGGTTTGACACCCTTAAAAGAGTGTTGCATAAGCTTGGTTTTCAGAGCTCTAAAGCTGACTCATCCCTTTATATTTTCCACTCAGGCTCTACCACTGTATTTCTTCTTGTTTATGTGGATGGTCTGATTATTATTGGGAGTTCTAATGATGCTATTAACTTAGTTATCAAATCACTCTCAAACATTTCTCATTAAAGGATCTTGGTAGATTGAATTACTTTCTTGGTATTGAAGTCAAGCATACTGCTCATGGAATTTTGTTGTCTCAGCAAACTTATGCTTCTACCATTCTTCACAGAGTCAACATGGCTGCTGCTAAATGCCTCACCTACTCCTATGGTTAGCTCTGCAACCTTATCAAAAATTGGTGGTCCCTCTTATCACAACATCACTCAATACAGGAAAATTATTGGTTGTCTTCAGTACCTAACCCAAACCAGACCAGACATAATCTTTTCAGTTAATAAATTGAGTCAATTCATGCAAGCACCTCTTGAATCTCACTTCAGGGCTTTAAAAAGGTTACTTAGATACATCTCAGGCACCATTGGCCATGGTTTTTGTTCCAGAAGCCCACAAATCTCCCCTTGAAAGCTTATTCTGATTCAGATTGGGCAAGTGATCCTGATGATAAAAAATCAACATCTGGACAATGCATCTATTTGGGTAATAATTTGATTTCTTGGAGTGCTAAGAAGCACTCCACAGTTTCCAAATCCAGTGCAGAGGCTGAGTGTAGATCTGTTGGTCACACTATGACTGAGGTGATGTGGCTTCAATCCATTCTTCAAGAGCTCCATTTTGTTCCTCCTCACCCACCTGTGGTGTGGGTTGATAACCTCAGTGTCGTCTATCTCTCCTCACATTCAGTTGTTCAAGCGCGCTCAAAGCATGTGGAGATTGATCTCCATTTTATCAGAGACAAAGTTCAGTCAAAATCAATTCTTGTTCATCATTTACCAGCTCAGGATCAAATAGCAGACATTATGACCAAGCCTATTCCAGTTCAACCCTTCACAAGGCTCAGAGACAAGCTGCGCATCACTTCCTCATCCTTGCTCGGCTTGCAGGGGGTGTTAAATGACCATGCATGCACACATGCAAACCCTAAATACCAATTTTACCCTCAGTCGAGCTGGATGATTTATTTAGCTTTTATTTATTGTTTTCATTTGTCTTAGTCTGATTTTGTACGGGTTGTATATCATCCCTTAGATCTAGGTCTTACCTAGATAATGCATGCTATATATAAAGCCCTTGTAATCGCCTCCAAACATTCAATCAATGAAATCTGTTTTCTAGCTCATCAATGTTTTCTGCCATAGCTATAAAAGCTTTCAAAATATAAATATGTTGTGCGGTTAAAGCAAGTATACGCCCCTGTGAAGTGTTTCTATAAGTAAAGACAGAGACAAGAACATCCCAAGACTGACGTGAGGTTTTAGACAATGTTATTAACGAAAAAAGAGATAGTAATCGAACCAATGTTGGTGCTGAGAATTAAATGATCTCGACGAATCAAATACGCATAGAGGGGATTTGATTGTGCAGTAGTTGCGGTGGAGGTAGAAATAGTGGGCGTAGGGCACAAGTAAGACCCATCAATAAAACCAAGTAAATCATACCCGATCAGCAACGTTCGAAATTGAAAACTCCATGATGGATAATTGACAAAAGTCATGAATTTGAGAGGAGCTTGCACAATGATGTTAAAGACGACTAGAGATGGTACGCCATTGGAGGAGGGCAACACAATATTATGTGTATTTGTGGAGTATGATTTAGCCATTGTGAATGTGTGATGGACGTGGATAATGTATACACAGAGGTGACAATTTTGGACCAGATCCGATGAGAAAAAAAAAAAAAAAAATATATATATATATATATATATATATATATATATATATATATATATATATATATATTTGACATTTCGATGAGAATATGCAGTCAACATATCAGTTCGCCGTAAGCTTATGTTTTGTTTTGCAATCGTTGTATCCTGTAAATTAACCGTACCCGTAAAGGACGAATTGTGTTGAACACGAATTTCGATTTTCATTGTATGTGTGGGATTTTTGAGATGGCGAATGAAAGAAAAGAAACGAGTCTCGTGTTCAACACGATCTCCTTAAAACAAAATTCGACTACCGATAATGCCATGCAATAATGCCCTAAAATCGAACCGACATTCGGCTACGCAAGTCGCGCTCACACACAAGATTGAGTGTTCGTAAGCTATTTCGGCCAAGTGTATAACCCCATTGCGCGAACGTAGGAGGCGGAACAATACTATAGTTATACATTAATAAGCTACTAAAGAACAAGCATGTTATATACCCACTTGTCATTTAATATTTTTCCAATATGGGATAGATTATTTTTCTTTACATTTTTTTCCCCTCAATTTTGATTTTATTTCCAAAGTCAATTTATCATTCATTTCAACTCCGATTTGAGCAAATGAGATATCGAATCGAAGCTCGTTTCGATCTCTATATTTTCCAACATTCATTTTCTTCATCTTCCCTAATATATACAATTTAATCAGAGATTTAGTAAAGTATATAATTTAATCAAATTTATCGGTTAGATTGAATTTTATTTAGGGACTTCTCAACAAAATGAAAATAATGATGATATTTAATATTTTATGATTAAATACGGAAGTTTATAAATAATAAAAAAAATTACATTTTTTTTGTCTATGTCAATTGCACTGTATTGAGATTCAAACTAAAAACCTCAAGTTCTCAATTCAAGTGTTCAACCAACTGAGTTAACAACCCTTCACTTAATTTAGAGTTATAGTAAATAATTTTTGTACATGCCAAGCGGTTAGCGGACAAACCGAAGAGCGCATACATACAGTCAGATCTTGAATTCTGCTGCTTGCGTAGCTGACTAGCTTTAATGTTTTCGGAGATATCGAAGCTAAACCCACTCCAACTATTAAAAACAAATTAAAAGGAAAAGTAAAATAAATTAAAATAAAAGAAGAGCATTTGGTCCTCGTTTCCTCGTCACACTATCCACACACACATACGGATTACGTTTTATATGTATTTTAATTAGAACAACTAAGTTGTTTATTCTGAATTGGTATTAAAATTTAAATGGCGGAAATTGAGAAAAGCTTGGTTTTAGAGTTGATATTTCGTATGGTGTTGTGGATGATGGTACTGGGCTTTGCAGCTGGGGATATTGGGCTTTTGAGCCCAACCCAATTGGAGATGTTCGTAGATCAGCTTCCGGACATGCCCAGAATCAATGCCTTCGACACCGTCAATTCTTTCCATGTTCCCAAATCACTTCGTATCGGCATGTTTCAACGAAAATGGGTATCACATTATTTTTTGTGTTATTTTTCTTCGATCTCTATGCTTTTATTTTTGGTACTTGAAGTACATTCCAAACTTGTTGAATCGACTTTGTATGAAATTGCGCAACGACTTAATTATCCATTGAAATCATCTGTTTCCACATGAGATTTCACTTTGTGTTTCGATTGAAAAAAAAATCTATATTTCATAAACGTTGGTTCATTCTTACTTACACTAGTTTTCAAAATTTGGGTCAATTTTTTATTTTTGATCGAAAATTTTGAAATTGACCGAGAGTTGCCCACCTTGTACACTCAATTTGGGAATCTTTGATGATAAGGAAACGAGTCATGTTCTCACTAATTTTTTCACAATTATTATTTTGTTAAAAAATAATTACTTTTTGTGAATGATATTTTTTTTATGAAATGACAATTTTAATCTTGATGAACTAATTTTTTTTTTGTTTATGTTTGTTCGTGTTTCTGCGTATATTTTTAATTTAATAAAAAAAAAACAATTTGTCATAGGCTCTGTTCTTTAATTTTAGTTCAAGTTTTTGTTAATGTTAATATTATTAATTATAATTAAGATTCTTTTCAGAAATTTCATAGAGACCTCCCCTCTACGCCGGTATTCGCCTACGGCCCATCCAAGGAAACCGCAACAATCCCGGGCCCCACAATCGAAGCCCTCCACGGAACCGAATCCTTCATCACATGGGACAACCATCTCCCCTCCAACCACATCCTCCCGTGGGACCCAACCATCCCAACCGCCACCCCTCAAACGCGGGAAGGCATCCCCACCGTCGTCCACCTCCACGGCACCATCGTCGAGCCCGAAAGCGACGGCCACCCTTCCTCATGGTTCACCTCTCGCTTCACCTCTCGTGGGCCCACGTGGTCGAAAAAAACATATCACTACCACAACACGCAACACCCGGGGACATTATGGTACCACGATCACGCGATGGGGTTGACCCGAGTCAACCTTTTAGCTGGCTTGTTGGGAACCTACATCATCCGCCACCCAAGCCTCGAGCTCCCGCTCGGCCTCCCGAGCGGCGAAGAGTTCGACCGTCCGTTGATGGTGTTCGATCGAAGCTTTCAAATCGACGGGTCGATTTTCATGAACTCGACCGGGAATAACCCGTCGATACACCCGCAATGGCAACCGGAGTATTTCGGCGATGCGGTTATAGTCAACGGGAAGGTGTGGCCTTACATGATTGTACGGAGGAGGAAGTATCGGTTTCGGATTATCAACGCGAGCAACGCTCGGTTTTTCAACTTCTTTTTCGACATCGGGTTAGGGTTTGTCCACGTGGGGTCGGATTCGGCTTACAACGAGAAGCCGGTGAGGTTGAAAGAGATCTTACTAGCTCCGTCGGAAATCGCGGATGTTGTTGTTGACTTCTCAGAGTCGAACTCCGAGTATGTTATTTTGAGTAACGACGCACCTTATCCCTACCCTAAGGGGGACCGGGTAAACGAAGCAAACAACAAGGTCATGAAGTTTATTATAAGCGGTTATAACCGTGAGATCGACGAGTCGAACATTCTGAGAGAATTGATTAAATATCCCCCGCCGATAGTTTCAATAAGTGAACTTCCGGTGGAAAGGTATATCGCTATGTACGAGTACACAAGCACTAGGGATGAGCCTACGCATTTATACATCAACGGAAGATCGTACGAGTCTCGAGTTACCGAGACGCCAAAAGTTGGGTCGACGGAGATTTGGAACGTGATCAACTTGACGGAAGATAACCACCCGTTGCATATACATTTAGGGCTTTTGGCTGCGTTGGATCAAACGGAGTTGTTGGATGTTGAGGAATTCAAACGGTGCATGATGGAAATCAACGACGCGATTGAGTGCCACGTGGACAAGCACGCGCGAGGCGAGAAGGTAGATGTAGCTAGACATGAGAAGGGATGGAAGAATGTGTACAAGATGATGCCGGGGTTTGTGACGAGAATAATGGTGAGGTTTTCGTATATTCATTCGAATGAATCGTATCCGTTCGACGCAACGGCGGAGCCTGGATATGTATACCATTGCCATGTGAGTATCTCTTTATATCATTGTGTAGCTCTTGTGGATATATATAACATAACATAACAATCGATTTATATGTACTTAATGCAGATTTTAGATCACGAGGATAATGTTATGATGAGACCCATGAAATTCATCCGTTAATGAAAGAAGCCTAGAGGTGAGTTGAGAATCGTCACTAGCATGTACGGAGTAGAAAAGTAGTTTGGTATATATCATCTCATTTATATGCCGAGCAGAAAAGTAGATTGGTATATATCATCTCATTTGTATGCCGAGCAGAAAAATTAGAAGTATCATATTATGGACTTTGATTATTAATTTAAATATAATGATATTGAGTTATTTGCATCGGGTCACAAGTCAACTGATGTGATACAGTATGTAGATTGGTTATGAAAAAACCAATATCCATTCACTTTCATTTGCATTGGTTCATACATAATCAATGTATATCTTTTTTATAGGTTGAATCGATCATCAAAGAAGAATTAGACCAAAAATTAGGTTAAAATTAGGTTACATTCTGAGAAAATTGAACTTCCATCTAAGAGAAGCAAACGAAAGACGTCATTATTGAAGTCACAAACATCGGTTCATATTACAATTATTAACGATTAATATTTACAGACATTACTTAATAAAGTAATCGATGTGAGAAAAGTTTTGAGGACATCACTTATAATGGAACCGGTGTAAATAATGTTTATACAATTTATTTTAATACAAGTACTAATATACATTTCTACTTCACTTCTATTAAATAGCTACCCAAATTAAAATTATTCAGTACTTATTTACCCTCATAGAAAAATTTAGTGGTCAAAATGTAACTTCCACCCACTAACTCAATGCCACATCATTGTCACATGTGCACTTAATGACTTCAAGTCATTAGTCCATGTGGCATGACATGTCACACTATGTGGCATATATGTCAATTTCTTTAATCACACACACACATTTATATATATATATATATATATATATATATATATATATATATATATATATATATATATATATAAACAAAGTTTATCTATTTATTGTTTTCTAAAATCAATATAAATATTAAGCAATTATCACATTCGACTTCTCGTTCGTGTGTGACCCTGTAGGTATGATTATCAATCAATATAACATTGATACATCATTTAACATTCGGAGATGACCATATATGACTTAATCGATTGCACACGTAGAATTTGAAGGACACAACCCAACATACTCTTCAATTCTAATGTTCTGAGATGTTATTCTAAAACCTATTAACATTACATATTTATAGGAGAGAGAGATAAAAGACCTAAACTTGGAGAAAAAGTCAAGAAAATCCATTAAAATAGGTCAAAATCGCGCCCAAACTCAAAAGGCCCGCCAGTGCAGGTTTTGCCACCAGCGCGGATCCTGGGCGTGCCTGGGATACTGCCTTCCAGTGTGGGTTTTCTCACCTGCGTGGGTATATGAACTTCCGGATGCCCATTTGATCCTGTTTCTTGTCCGATTGGATTCATTTTTGTTACAATTAACTCCAAATTGACTCCACATCTCAACAATCTTCCACTTGAAGGCAAATATCATCAAAGTCCAGTCGAAGTTTTCACCAACTTCGACTCATCACGAGATTGACGCTACCGTCGTTGAGTAGCGAAAATATAAATTTATATTTTCTTAAAGCTAACACCAAATAAATTAGTGGCAAGTATAGAGTCGGTCCCATAAAAAGCTAATTAGCAATTCTTTTTCCCAACTTTGCCCAATTTCGGTTGTCACGAAATAAAACTTTTGGTTTTGAAAGCTATGGAAATAGCGATTCCTTGGTCACTTTACTAACTTGACTAAATATATAAAGCAGATTATTTATTTTAACTAAAGCAGGAAATAAACTACCTACGATTAGCATATTGATCAAGTAATAGAATCGGGAGAAAATAATCTAACTCAAATAATAAAAGGTGTATCCAAGTAGGGATGTCAATCGGGCCAGCCCACTCGGTTTCGGGCCAGCCCACTCGGGCTATCGGGTTACTTCGGTTCGGGCTGATCGGGCTGAAATTTTTTCGGGCTGTAAATTTGTAGCCCTAACCCTAAAATCTTCGGTCTCGGGCTAGCCCGTCGGGCCGGAAAAAATAATATTATATAATAAAAAAATAATTTTAATACCAAATTAAATTTAATATTAATAAAATATTAATATTTAATAATTATTATTATAATTCTAATATTTAAATTGCCCAAATTATCAAATATTCATTCAATAATATTTAAAATTGTAATTTTAGTTGATAATTTTCTTTTATTTGAATATATTATTTTATTTATTCAAAATATTTCTATAAATAAATAAAATGAATTATAATATATTTAAATACATCGGGTTGTCGGGCTAGCCCACGGTTTATCGGGCTAGCCCACTCGGGCTATCGGGTTATTTCGGTTCGGGCTGATCGGGCTGAAATTTTTTCGGGTCGAAAATATTCGGCCCTAACCCTACATTTTTTCGGGCGGGCTTCGGGCTAGCCCACCGTTTCGGGTTGGATTGACATCCCTATATCCAAGTATAAATTTTTCCTAGGTCTAACTGATTAAGTAACTTCCATTCATTTGCATGTATTATTTTGCTAGAAGCCTCGTCAATTTGTTATAGGTTGTCAAATTAAAGTGTGAATGCTCCTATAATGTCATTCACGAAAACACATCAACGTTTATCCCCCATAGTGTAAATTTTCAAGAGTTAATTTATGCACAACTTTTAGGAGGGTGTATTCAATCAGGATTTTAATGGATTTTTTTGGACTTTTAAAACTCCGTGGATTTTTGTGGATTTTTTAAATCCACGGAGTCTAGAAAGAGTTTGATTGATTTTTTCTTATTGATTTTCACGGATTTTGATAGACTTTACATAATTGTGAAATACATTTTTTACTTGATTTACTTGAATTATATTTTTACATATAAAGAAATCCAAATTGTTTAAAAAAAATTCAAATTGTTTAAAAAATAAAATACAAAAAATGCACTAGTTTAAAAATAAAAAAATATATTTATTCAACATTATTATTCCTATTTTTATTTATGCTACCATTAGCAAGCAATACTCGTTGTATGAATTAGCTTGTTCATTTTTCAAATACCAAGCAATACTCAATACTCGTTGAATGAATTAGATTGCGTTTTTTGTTTTGATATAAATAGAATTCATGATATATATATATCATACAAGAAAATATACGTATTATTTTTTAATTTCTTTATTTATTAATGTTTTTTAACTTTATTATATTTATTTATATATTTTTAAAATTGTATTATTTTTTTAATAATTAATTAATAATTTTATTTTATCTATTTCATGTTTACTAATTTTATTATTTTTATTTATATAGTTTTTAAGTTTTATTATTTTTTTAATAATTAATTTGTCAATTAAAATAAAAATTCGTTGAAATCTCATGTATTTGGGAGAGATTTCAAATAATGGATTTCCTTTATATTTTTAGGATGAAATCAATAGAAATCCATTGACTTTTAAAATCTTTTAAAATCCATTCAGTTTTGAATACTTATAGATTTTAATAGACTTTTTAAAATCTGAATTGAATACCTCCGGATTTTAATAGACTTTTAAAAATCCGGAATGAATACCCCTGGATTTTAAAAGTTCAAACAAATCCTACAGAGTCTTAAACGAATACACCCCCCTTAGTGTTGATCAATGTGATCCTATGTGACTGAATGAATCTACGTTGATCAATCTCGCCTTAATATCTAAGCAAACCCAAAACAATCCCTAAGTGATACGAACCTCGTTGGGGATCGAAAATTAGAAGAACAACGAAGACCGAAAATTGAGAAAGATACCGGCGGAAAGGTCCCAAAACCTCTGAATCTGATTCGTGAAATAATTTAGGAACGAATCCCTAAACCCCAACACGTGATCGACGCACCAACTCGGGGATGGTGAAGACACACGAACGAAGAGGGGGTCGCTTCGTTGATTCGTCGGTTGAATTCTTTGGAATAGTCGGGTAGAATTCGACCCAGAGAGAATTTTAGTAAAACTCACAAAACATAATTTTCATTAATCAATAATAATAATCTGCGTAAAACAATAGTCTTGGAGAGCCTTATATAGGCATAACCCTAATTAATTGAAAAAAGGAAATAATTAATAAAACAACGCTGAAATCTAAATAATTAATAAAACTAACGCTGAAATTAAAGAAATTCAGCCGCGCTGAAAATTTGTGAACATGTCGGCCGACATATATGGGTCTCGGCCGACACCAACCCCTTGCTTCGGGTTCTTCCTCGGGCTGAGCCTCGGAATCGGCAGAAACTGGATTTTGGCCCTTTGTCAGCCGACAGGCCTTGGTGTCGGCCGACACCAAGCCAAAAGCTCGACCGAATTTCTCGTCTTCGCCCCGACGCACGCCCGACCCTCTTCCCGGCCTGAATTCGAACTTCACCGTCTTTTGCGTGACCTTGGGCTGCATCACTAAGCATGCCCGAAACATCCGAAACGACAAATGCTGAGCGTGATTAGAACCCTAGATTAACTTAGATCACGCGAATCTCATCAATGCTATAAATAAAACTGGATTACGCGTGTTAAGCGTGATCTGAAGAAAATCAAGTATCACTTGGAAGTATCCAAAATCCGTTGAGAAACACATGAAATATAATCGATCAAATTTGCGCCAATTTACTGAAGGTGATGCATGAAACGACGTCGTATTAGCCCAAAACGACTTCGTCTCTTGGTTAGTGATAGATTTAAAATCTTGGAAAATGACAATTTTTCCCAAGAAGCTCAAAGTGTCTGAAACATACACCTCCCAACTTCAAATTTTGTATACATTTCATCAGTTAATGTGAGATGTGAACATATGAAATGTGTCTTCTTAGAGACATATCAATCAAAATTTATCATACTACTTGTTGTGATTTTGAATTTCAATTTCGTACTGTAAGATTGGTCGAGGCTCAGATACCACTTGTTGAAAGTACGATAAACAAGAACAAAAAATAAAGCAAATAATACAAACAAAAAAATTATGTGGAAACATATTATTGAGAAAAACCACGAGAGAAACGACGATAAATTCACTATAATATTACAGTAATTACAAAGGATAGACCTCTCTCTAAACACTTTATAATATCTCTCAACATATGATACTACATATATCTCATACAAATGGTCACACTTTTTTTGTAAATTACACAAAGGAATGTTTTTCTACTGTTGTGGTGTGTTTGTGTCCATGGAAAAACTCTCTATTTATAGTGGAGAGTCCAAAATATTATTTAAAAATAATATCTCACACCCATAGAGTCTAAAAAATAGTTAAAAATATTTACTATTTGAAATAAGGAAAAATCACACAAAATCTTCGTTGCCAGGAATTTGGAGAATCTCAATGGTAGTGGTCGCTATACTCAGAAGTAGCGCTCGCTACATGTTTTCTAGCACGAACTTGCTATGCTCTATGAAGATTGCACCAACTTTCCAGGCTAGAGGGTAGCGCCCGCTACTTGCCCAATAAATTTAAATCCCGATATTTAGTCACAAATCCAACAAATACCTATTCAATTTTGTTGATAGTTCAACCAGAAACAATCTTGAGTCATTGATGATATAAAAGGAAGCTCTTAGCTGGATCTTGTGCGCGAATCCTCCATTATATAGTGAATGTTTTTTTTGTCCCATGAATTTTCTTAGTTTCAAAGTTTCCTTGTAATTAATATATTGTGTGTTCAGCCGTTTTGATTTGATTCTACAAAAAGTTGTATTTCACTTGTCATTATTTTTTTGTTATTATTATACTCTTTTTGTGCTATAAAATTGTCACATTTTCATTATAAATTACAAATGAATGGTGACTATTCTTATAAGACAGATGGTACCTAGTATAATTTAGTGCGATGAGTGATTTAGTCTCAAATTAGAACATGCGCGTAAGCATAGCTGTTACGAGTTTGTTGACATACGAATGACGGACGGTTCTCTTGATTGATTATAGTTGCTAAATATGGAGTTTATTGACGTACGAATTAATGACGATTCTCTTCATTGATTATAGTTGTTCAACATGAAATGATGCTCAAACACAGAAGTGCAATTTGCACCACCGATATGATTTAACACATATATGTAGTCCATATATGAGTAATAATTAGCATGATTGTAGTTTTAATTTATTCGTTATGTCACCGTAAATCTCGCATGGCGTGCATGAGGCATGATTAATGGGATCTCGATACGCTGTATTCGTTCACACACTCATTAACCTAACCTAACCCCACACTCATTATAAATATAATTACAAAGACTAAATACTTAAGAAATGAATAAACGTGTCATCTATGTAAGAAAAATGAACAACCTATTAAAAAACAATCACTCTTTGTTTTCCCAAAAACACGGTTCTTCATATTTGAAACCATAAAAACAACCCCACCGGTCTCAAATTTGATACAATATGGGGAACACTTTGGGAAGAAAAAAAAGAAGCGTCAAAGTGATGAAAGTCGACGGGGAGACGATAAAGTTCAAGACTCCGGTTCGGGCGGGACTCGTTCTGCTTAACCACCCGAGCCACGTCTTGTTAGAATCGGAGTCGGTTAAGCAGTACGGAACACAAGCCAAGCCGTTGGAGCCGCTGCATGAGCTGAAGCCGAGCCGGCTCTATTTCCTAGTCCAATTGCCGGAAGACAAAAACCCGAGGATCCGGAGGATGCGATCGGCCACTCACACGAGCGCTAAGGACCGCCTCGAGAGCTTGAAGCTCCGGAGATCGGCTTCGGATGTATCGACTAGGAAGTCAACTGTTGACATTCGGAATATGCAAGAAACGGACGGGGGAGTTAGGGTTCGGATGAGGTTGCCCAAGGCGGATGTCGAGAGGCTGATGTCGGAGAGTAATAGTGCGACTGAGGTGGCCGAGAAAATTGCCGGCCTTTACAGAGCTGCCGGCGGGGAGGAGAAGGTGGATACACAAGCTCCTATAAATCATCAGGTTTGATCTAATTGTTTTTTATTTATTTATTTTTAATTGTGAATTTATTCCTGTCCCACATAACAATAAAATATCACAATAGCTGAAAAAAAAATATAATCTTAAGTTAGTGAAAAGTAAATTAGAGTGTGATTAATAATAAATTGGGCATCCCTCTAATAAAGGATTGAAATTAAGGAAAATTTTGACCATTAATATTAAAATAGAAATATTAAAAGAATTTTTTTTGGAGAAGATCCCATTATCCCAGTCCCTGAATAATGTTGAAAAACTAGTGATAAATTAGTATTTTAAACTTAAATCTAATTAAAATATAAGTGAGAAAAGTATAAAACTCTTTTATTTAAAATTTAAGAGTAATTAAAACTTGTTCTTAAATCTTACTTATGGCTTGATCACGTTAGGTTAGTTACAAAGTTACTTTCAATATTTGAATATTCATAATTTTTTCCCAAAATTTCTTTCATTTTAGTAAAGAATACTACTAAAGTCCTAAAAATAGTACAATATTTTTATTTTTTATTCTTTTTAAAAGCCTTTTGAGATTTCGTGTACTTCACCGAAAGCTCGTTGTTTTTCAACTTGTAATATAATTAATAATTTTTATTTGATTTGATTTTTATTTTCATGGTATTTGTTGTTTGTATGCCAGAAGCGCGTTGGATTTTTGTCAAATATGACTGAAGCAGAATCGATCCATCTAGCAATGGCCTCGTAATACTCAAATAATAAAATATCACAAAAAAATAAGTTAAATAATGTATTTGACAGAATATATATTTGCAATGAAAAAACATTCGTCTTCCTGTTCTTCTTCTTCTTCTTTTTTTTTTTTTTTTACATGGATTTAGAGGATAGAAATTTTATGTATGAAAATCTGACGAGTAATCTTGTTAGTAGCTAGGTACAAATTGTATATTCTTAGAAAGTTCCATACATTATATTATTAAAAGTGTTGGTTTTTTTGTGTCAAACAATTATATGGTGAATATACTTATATTTACTTGATTCACGTGACATGATTTGCGTGCTATAGCGACTAAATAAGGAGTATATAGTTATAGAAAGTGCATACCATTCATCTGTTGGGTGAATATACAATAGTTACTTGATTCATGTGACATGCAGACTCGTCCAGACATTTTAAGGACCTTAACTAGGCAAATTATAAAACGTACGCTCCTTTCATTTGATTATATTAAAAACAAATTATTATAAAAAAATTACGAGATTATTTAAAAAGTACTTAAATATTAATATACTACATATAATTTCTAAAAAAAATAAAAGAATAAACTAGAAAAAAGAAGATCCGGTTTTTAAAACAATTTCTCTTAATATTTTGAGAAACAAAATCATTTATAGAATCATGAATATTAACATCTTTCAACATATTTTTCTCTATTCATAAAATTGTCAAACTATTCAATCGCTCTTGTCTTGGGACATTGATGGCCGTAATTAAATAAGTTTTTATTAATTTGAGCTTTGAAAACTTCTTTCAGCTGATGCTACAACACAAGCACCGTCAATATATAAAATCCTACAAGCAATTGTTAACAATCTATATCAATCGACATTGTGTTAGATAACAAGTGAGTCGTAAAACTTTCAAAAACATCTAAATTAACATCAGATAAAATTTCGTGAGTAAAATTTCTATGGAATTTAATACAACATTCTTTCAATTTATTAAATTCACATGACTTTAACTTTTGAGAATTATATAAAAATCCAAAAATACTTTCAAATGTCTTCAATTTTTCAAATCTATTTTTTAAAGAAAGAATGATCATATCAAACAACAATAAAAAATAATTTACTCTAAATGATTCTGTTAGGAGAGAATAATAATTTTCCTCAAAGAATACGTTTATTGAATTATCAATATATAGAGTACAATAGAACCATAAAATAAGGAAACAAGATAAAAACAAATAATACGAGATAAGTGATAAATATAAAATATCGCTAACACCCCCCGCAAGCGAAGCGGAAGACTGTGGTAAGACGCAAAGCTTGGACCGAAAGAATTCAAATAGCGGACGTGACAGGCTTTTGGTGAAGATGTCGGCCAACTGTAGATTTGATGGGATAAAGCGAGTACGAAGACGATCAGATTCAACAAGTTCGCGGATGAAATGAAAATCAATGTCAATATGTTTGACTCGCTTATGTGCAACAGGATTTTGTGTGAGAAATAGAGCACTCTTGTTATCACTTAGTAGTACTGGTGGTTGAGACGGGAGAGCATGCATGTCACGAAGTAGATGAACCACCCAAATGAGTTCAGCGGAAGTGTTGGCGAGAGCACGGTACTCGGATTCACAACTTGAACGAGAGACGGTCGGTTGCTTTTTAGCACTCCAAGAGATAAGGTTGGGACCCAAGAAAATTGCATACCCGTATGTCGAGCGTCGAGTGTCGAGTGTCGAGGCAACGGGCCCAGTCCGCATCGGAGTAGCCAAGGAGGGACGAAGTGCCGGGAGAAAAAGACAAACCATGACCAAGAGTACCTTTGACATAACGGAGAATGCGTTTAACCGCTTGGAAGTGATCATCAGTGGGGCGCTGCTGAAATTGGCTCACAGTATTAACAGAGTATGATAAGTCGGGGCGAGTAATAGTTAGATACTGGAGAGCTCCGACCAAGGAACGATACAACGTGGGATCCGAGAAAGGGCTGCCAGCCGAAGTAAAAGAGGCGCCGGGTGCAAGCGGAGTAGCTACGGGCTTGGAATCCAAGAGATCGGCACGAGCGAGAATGTCGCGAGCATACTTTGATTGACTAAGGAAGAGGCCCGTCGATGGGTAAGAGACCTCTAAGCCAAGAAAATAGCCGAGTCGACCAAGATCCTTGAGAGCGAATTCCTTGCGTAAGCGGGCCATTAAGGTATGAAGAGACGCTGTATTGTTGCTGGTAACAATGATGTCGTCAACGTAGACAAGAAGGTAAATGAGAATGGACTGACGACGAAAAATGAACAAAGAAGTATCAGCCGTGCTACAAGAGAACCCAAGAGTAATAAGAAAGGCACGAAGACGCTGATACCAAGCGAGTGGAGCTTGTCGAAGCCCATATAACGCTTTGCGAAGTCGGCAAACATGATCCGGGTACATAGGGTCGATGTAGCCGGGTGGTTGTTCCATGTAGACGGGCTTGGAAAGGACTCCGTTCAAGAACGCATTTTTAACGTCAAGATGATGTAACGGCCAAGAGCGCATAATAGCGAGGGATAGAACAATCCGAACTGTAGAAGCTTTTACTACCGGGCTAAAAGTATGAGTAAAATCAAAACCAGGTACTTGGCTGAAACCCTGGGCAACGAGGCGAGCCTTGTATCGGTCAACGGTGCCATCGACAAGAAATTTTGTGCGATAAACCCATTTTGAGCCGACGATATTTGTATGTGGTGGCCGAGGTACGAGCTCCCACGTTTGGTTGTGACGAAGAGCGTCCATCTCTTCCTTCATTGCTTGTACCCATTCAGGATGCTTAAGTGCACTTTTGATGCCTTTTGGTTCAGAGATTGCGGTAAGGGAGGAGTATAGTCGATTGGACTGAAGTAAGGCCATATCAGCGGGATACCGTGGTTTAAAAATACCAGATTGGGCCCGAGTGCGCATCGAGTGGGATCGATGGGGAACAACAGGTGGGGGTTGTGCTACGGGAGGAGGTGCAGGAGCTGACGTAGGATGATTATCCAGCGGTGGTGTGTGATATACAGGGGCCGGCGGATGAGATGGTGGGCAGTCCATGTCTCGTAAAAATGGAGGTGGAGTGACCAGCGGAGCAGACGGTGATGGCAGGAAAGGAGTTTGCGGGCATGCATGAGAAGAGGACGACGTGCATGCATCGATAAACTCCGAGATGGCAAGGGACGAGACTGTCCGAGTGTGACCAGGAGAGACAAATGGAAAACACGTCTCATCGAATTTAGCATGGCGAGTAATATACAAGCGACGTAATGAAATATCCAAACAACGAAAACCCTTGTGTTGTGTATTGTAGCCCAAGAATACACATGGACGACTACGAGGATCAAATTTATTCTTGGCATAATCACGTAGACATGGATATACTCGACAACCAAAAACATGGAAGCTCTCGTAAGCAGGGAACCGACGGAATAATATTTCGAACGGTGATTTCTGGGCGAGAACAACAGTAGGTAGCCGATTTATAGTGTATACTGCCGTACTGAAGGCATCGACCCAATGAGATAAAGGAGTCGATGAATGAAAAAGTAGCGCGAGACCCATTTCGGTGATGTGTCGATGCTTGCGCTCGGCTCGACCGTTTTGTGCGGGAGTGTGGGGGCAGGAGAGAAGATGGTGAATTCCCGAAGAAGCAAAATGGAACTGTAGTCGATGATTAGTAAATTCGGTACCGCTGTCACTTTGAAACTGTTTGATTTTCCTGGAAAATTGTGTCTCGACAAACTTCTGAAAAGTGAGAAAAATGTCCACAAAGTCTGATTTTGCGTGCATGGGATAAAACCAACAGAAACGAGAGTGATCGTCAATAAATATCACATAATATCGAAAACCGAGAGTAGTCGTAACGGGTGCAGGACCCCATAAATCGCAATGGATTAAATCTAAAATATCAGCGGCACGATTTTCATTAGTAACAAAAGGCAAACGTTTACTCTTTGCTAATTGACAAGTCTGACAAAGAGTTGGCGACGGTAATATGGAAGTAACAGATAGGAGTCCCAATTTATTTAATAACGAAACAGTAGCAGGGGCAACATGCCCGAGGCGAGAATGCCATAAATCAAAAGAAGCTGGTAAATGTCGATGCTCATGAACCGCTGCAACAACTGGGGTTGGGGAATCCAGCAAGTAAAGGCCTCGATCAATGGTGCCGGTTGCGAGCACCTTGCCTGTTAGTTGATTCTGAATAGAAAATGAAGATTTATGAAACATGACCGCAACAGGTAGATCACGGGTTAGCTGACTAACAGAGAGTAGGTTCTTAGTCAATCCAGGAACAACAAGAACATTACGTAACGTAAGATTTTGTGAGATATTAAGAGACCCAATATGTGAAATAGAGAGATTTGCACCATTACCGACAGTGACGTGATCTGTGCCATCATAAGGACAAGTATGATCGAGAGAAGTTGTGTCAGCAGCCATGTGGGCGGAGGCACCTGTATCTAAATACCAGTCGGAAGAGATGGTCGGAGAGACGTTGCAGCCGGCAGAGAAGGCCTCGGCAAGGTTGGCGGTGTTGGCTGGACGACAAGACCGATCATAAGAGCGATCGAAACGCTTTGGGCAGTCGAAACCATCGTGGTCTGTTTCGCGGCAGAAGAAACATCGCGGAGTGAAATTTTTACGCCCTCGATTTGTATTGGAACTAGTAGTGTTGGAGTTGTTATTTCCACGCCCTCGGTTGGAAGAGGAGCCGCGTCCGCGATAATTGCCAGAACCTCGTCCTCGACCACGAGTAATGGCGGTGAAAGCAGCTTGGGAGTTAACCTGCAAGGTGTTAGTAGAATCTATAGATTTTTGGAATAATTCATGAGACTGAGCCCTTGCAAAAAGAGTAGGAAAGTCAGGCAGTGGATCTTGTGCCATCTGAGCCGCCGTGAAACCGGCGAAGTCGGGGCCGAGTCCCCGAAGAAACCAGTGAGATTGATCGGAGGCGTCAATAGGTCGACCAATGGCAGTGAGTTGATCGGAGAGGGCTTTGAAGTGACGCGCATAATCGACAACGGATTTGTCGCCACGTTTGGTGGAGAGTAGATCGTCCTTGAGGCTGAGTTCACGAGCCTTGGAATTGTGACTGTAGGAGCGAGAGAGAGCGTCCCATACTTCTTTGGCCGTTTTGCATCCGATGACCATGGCCATGGATTCCTCGGTAAGAGTCGACACGAGAAATAACTTGATGGTTTGGTCGCGTTGCTGCCATGTAACAAACGCTGGATTGGGTGTGGTGCTGCCAGCGGAGGTGCTGATGGTTTGTGCTGGAGCAGGCGAGGAACCGTCAAGCATCGACATGAAACGTTGGGTGGTGAGAAGAGGCTCTATTTGAGCATGCCAAAGAAGATAATTTGATGAAGTGAGTTTGATATTCACCATATGAATCATGGTTGAGAGAGGGAGGGTAGGGACCTCAGTGTCAGCCATGGAAAAGTGGCGGGGGAAGAGAAAAGAAAGAATAGGGTTTCAGCCAAAGTTAGGCTGATACCATGTTAGGAGAGAATAATAATTTTCCTCAAAGAATACGTTTATTGAATTATCAATATATAGAGTACAATAGAACCATAAAATAAGGAAACAAGATAAAAACAAATAATACGAGATAAGTGATAAATATAAAATATCGCTAACAGATTCTTCCGCTAAATGATTTTCATCATCTTCATTGTTCTCTCCAAAATATTTTTCCTAATCACACGACGTTTAATTGGAAAGATAGACTCAACATCCATTTATAGGGAAACATCTCTTGCAACGTCCATGCATTTTGTAAATCTTTGTACTCGATAATTCTCAAATATGAACATACATCTTCAATTGTTTAATGGTAGTGTCAATACACATATTTGGATTGTAATTTTTTACTCACCATATAATAGCAAACAAAATAGGGAAAATTGACAGTTAGGATAAATTTCAACCTTTTTTTTACAATTAGGACTAGTTTCAATTAAGTTGTCAATTGCACATTTTTTAGGCATTTAGGATTAAAAATACACTTAGAATGACGAAACTACCCCTCAATCTATTCTACTCACTCACCTCACCCCACCCCACCCCCTACCCCACCTCACCCCGCACCAAATCCGGCCCCAACGTCTTTGTCTCCGTTTTACCGCACCAAGCGCCGCCGCCTCATCACCATGACCTGGTGCAAGAACCTCCTATTCCACGGCCTCTCCGTATCCGTCGACGACCACATCACCTGCAACGTCGAGCTCAAGCCATGGCACTTCTGAAAAAAACAGGCCCCCAAACGCTTCGTTCCCAACGACCCACGGCTCGAGGTCTTCTGGGACCTCCGCCTCGCCAAGTTCAACGGCGAGACCGAGCCCGCCTATGACTACTACGTCGTCGTCGTCAGCGACGACGAGGTCGTGCTCTTCCTCGGGAATCTGAGAAACGAGGCGAACAGGAAAACAGGCTGCCTGCCCGCGCTGATCAACTCGGTGCTAGTGTCCCGGAAGGAGCACATATTCGGGAAGAGGCAGTTCGGGTTTCACGACAAGGGCGGGTTGCACGAGATCTCGATCGAGTGAAGGAACGGGACAGGCGACGACCCGGAGATGGAGATCCGGATCGACGACCATCTGGTGGTCCACGTGAGGCACTTGAAGTGGAAGTTCAGGGGGAACGAGTCGATCCGTGTGAGCAAAGGGCGGATGATCGAGGTCTACTACGACATCCACGATGAGCAAAACACAATGTATTTTGTGCCGTCAATTGTCGTGTATTTTGTTTGTTGCAGTGTGAAAATATGACATTTAGTGTGAAAATCTGACATTCGGTATGTTTCAGTCGCATTCAGTGTATTTTTTAATCAAACAGTTTGTTCAAGTGACATTCAGTGTGTTTCACTCCTATTCAGTTTGTTTCAGTCTTATTCAGTGTGTTTCAGTCCTATTAATTATGCATTAGTCCTGTTCAGTGTGTTTTCAGTCCTATTCGGTGTGTTGGCTTTCATTAACTTATTTCATACTGAATGACCAAATTTCATACTAAATGACAAAATTTCATACATCATAAAAAACACTGAATGTCATAAAAACATACTGAATGTCATAAAAACATACTGAAACAATTTCATGAATAAATAAAAACGAATACATACTTCCATTTATAGTACTACATAACGTAAATCAAATGGATGGACATACAACAACTTTCCATTTGTATTTGTCCCAAGAAAATTGTAAAAAAAAAAACTCTGACGGAAAGTTTGATTAAATGCGAAGTCGACGAGAAGTTTCTGATGGGAGAGTTGTTTCCCGTTGCTAAGGAAAAAGAGTCCTGGCCTTTGACAAAACCGGGACCATAACAAGGGGTGAATTCTTCGTGACCGACTTTAGATCCCTTCAGGATGATATTAGCTTCAACACATTCCTCTACTGGTACACCTTAAAATTAAAGCAAGACTCTGAATAATTGTTGATACTATGAAATTGAGTACTAAAATTTTTTGAAGTATTTCGAGCATCGACAAGTCGAGTTACTCGATGGCCGAAGCCTTGGTCGACTTCGCGAGGGGGCGCGCGGTCGAGGTGAGGCCGGAAAGCGCTAGCAACAACACATACTACTTTGATTCATTCATACTTGGAGTCGCACGGGCACATTCATAGACACATAGTCTCATGTGCAAAAAAAATATATTAAAAACACGACATGTGTCCTCTATCTTCCCACACTTTGAGTGCAAATCCACCAAAGCACTTTGGACGAACAAATTGTCCGCAAAAACACTTTTTTGCACGCGCCCCTGTATCTGCATTCCCGAATCCAAGCAACACAAATGCGTCCATGTGCTCAGTGCACTCCCGTAAGTGAACTTATTAGGCTTTACGCCTTCGACGTGCATAGCCGAGAAGACCCTCAAAACCTCCTCATAATCTGCATGGCGACAATATCCGGATATCAAAGCAGTCCAAGTGACCACACTTCTTTCGGGCATTCGATCGAACACCTAACGGGAAGTTGCCAACTCCCCATTTTTTGAATTAAATATTATCAGCCCGGTGCTCAGAGAGGAGTTCGCCAGAAACCCATCCGCGATGAGTCGGCCGTGGATCAAGCGGTCGGATTTTACGGACTTCAATTCAGTGCATAGCTGGATAATCTTCGCGTAAACAGAGTACTGCTATGGTTCCCATGTGTGGGACAAAGCAAGCTTTATAGCTTCTCTGAGTTTCTTTGAATGACAAAGTGAATCGATCAGTGATAATAGCTCAAGCTGAAGCTGACGAGTCACGAAAACTTTCAAGTAAATCGACCAGTGATGATAGTTCAAGCTGAAGCTGCCCTGATCCCGCTCGCCACGTAAGCGGCCCCTCCGACTGCGCCCATGACACAGTAGCGGCCTTCAGCTGCTTCGGGAAGGAACCGGGCCCGGGAGGCGAACCTGACTCAACTGGTCCCGATCACGGAGGAGTACAAGAACGCCATGGTCTTGTCAACCGAGGATGTGTGCGGGAGGAGTGTGGGTGAGTGGGTAAGAGGGGTAATGAGGTCTTTGTACATTTTAATAATCCTAATTGCCTATTGTAAAAACTCAAAATCCTATTTGCTTAAATACATTTGTAAAAAAAACTCCATTTGCCAATTTTCTCAACAAATATCATACCAAACAACCATACCAAGCAAAAACTCAAAATCCTCAAATGCATTAATCAAACTCTCTGTTTCATTCTTTTTCTTTGCATCATTATCACAAGATTTATATAAATCTATTAATATTGAAAAATAAAGAACAAGAAACTCCTCTGGTGATGAGGAGAACGGGAGAACGAAATAAAAGAAAAAGAACAAAAATAAAACTAAATTGTTTAAGTTTTAATTGATTGATGATATAGTATGTAGATGTTTCATATATATAGGAACAAAAACCCTAAAACATAATTAGGGACTAAATGAAATTGTCTCAAAAATGTATTTGATTTCTGTGTATCTGTGCATTGATCTTAAAGTATATACAGGAGGTACGTGTTATGCATTAATAAAACCTAATTAATAAAACCTAACAAACTTTCCTAAACCACATCTTCAAAATATGGTAGATAATATTTTACAAACGCCCAACTTGTCGAGCAAACAATGAAACTGAGGTCGTCCAAGAGATTTCATAAGAATATCAGCTAGTTGAGAAGTGGTGTTAACGTAAGATGGCTTTATAGTAGCTCACACAATCTCATCTCGAACAAAATGAAAATCTATTTCGATATGTTTTGTGCGTTCATGAAATACGGGATTATTAGCAATATGTAAAGCGGCTTGGCTATCACAATGAAGGGAGACAACCGAGGAATGTTCAATACCCAAACTTCGAAGCAAACCTTTCAACCAAATAATTTCACATGTAGCGGAACCCATTGCACGTTATTCTGCTTCAGCACAAGAACGAGACACAGTAGCTTTCTTTTTAGTTTTCTAAGAAATCGGAGAGCCCCCAAGAAACACAAAATAGGTTGTAAGAGAACGAAGACTTACCGAACAACTCGCCCAATCAGCATCACATTAAGCTTTCAACACCATATGAGCATTGGCCCATAAGAAAATGCCCAGACCAGGATTTCCTTACAAGTAGTAAACAACTCGTAAAATAGCATTCCATTGAGCTTGAGACGGAGCTTGCATAAATTGTGCAAGGATGTGCACTGAATAACTAATCTCGGGATGAGTAAGGGTGAGATAAATTAATTTACCCACCAAACGACAATATTGCAAGGGCTGAGTGAATAATGGCTCCAAAGAGAGTGCTAAACAATGATTCTCCTGAATAGGCACATTAGCGGGTTTAGAACCAATAAGACCAGTCCCTGTCAACAAATCAAGATTGTATTTCTGCTGACAAAGAAAAATGCCACTGAAATTTTGTTCTACTTAAAGACCCAAAAAAGTATTTTAACTTACCCAAATATTTTATACGAAAACATTGACTTAGGTAATTTTTAAAATCGCAAATGATAGTACCAGTATTTCCAGCAATCACCAAATTGTCAACACACACAAGAATATTAAGAACGACGCCGTTCTTACGATAAACAAATAAGGAGTGATCGGATGGACTATGAGAAAATCCATATGAAAACAAAGCATTAGCTAGTTTAGCATACCAACACCAGGGAGCTTGACGAAGTCCATACAAAGACTTATAGAAGCGACAAGCTTTACCTTGCAACCCATGACCGAACCCAGGAGGGAATTGCATATTTACCTCTTCTGACAAATCCCCATGAAGAAATTCATTGCGTACATCAATTTGGTGTAATTCTCAATTATTGATGGCAGTAATAGTGAAAAAGGCGCGAACAGTATCCATTTTGATGGTAGGAGCAAAAGTTTTTGCAAAATCAACACCTTCAACTTGATGATTGCCAAAGACCATTAACCTTGCTTTATATCGTTCAACCGACCCATCAGACTTATGCTTAATCTTGTAAACCCACATACATTCAATAGCCGTTTTATTTGGCGGTAAGTCCTCCTCCAACCAAGTATTATAGGCTTCTAATGCATCGATTTCCTCTTCCATAGCTTTCTTCCACTGTGGGGGCACGAACGGCCTCCTTAAGAGCATCTCCAGTGGTGGTTTTAAGTTTTGGGTGATGAGTAGGCCACGTGTGCGCCAACTCATAATTTTTCTACTTCTACCCAAAAAAACTTCTAACTCATCCAACTGTTCTAACCCAAAAATAAATTTTATAGGTCCCATTACTTACTTATTTTATATTTTTTTATTATTATATTTTAATAATAATAATAGTAAAAGTAAAAAAAATGATTTTTAGATGAAATAAAGTAAATTGATTGCGAAAGAATAATTGCCCCGTAATTTAGAGAAATAATCACAACTATTATCTTTTAAAATTTAACTATTTCACAATTCTTATTTTTATTTAATTTTTATATAAATATAAAATAAATCCGCTAACGTTAAAATTTTAACTATTTCAAAAATTTTAATTTTAATTAGTTTTTATATAAAATAAATTCGTTAACGTTAAAATTTTCACTATTTCAAATTTTTTAATTTTAATTAATTTTTATATAAAATAAAAATACAAATAATTCGTAAAGGTTACAAATTTAATTAGTTCAAAATTCTTATTTTTTATATAAAAAGAAAATTTAATAGTTCAAAATTCTTATTTTTTATATAAAAACAAAATAGCATTTAATTAGTTCAAAATTCTTATTTTTATATAAAACGAAAATTTAATAGTTTAAAATTCTTATTTTTTATATAAAAAAACAAAATAGCGTTAAAATATAAAATAATTCTTAAAGTTAAAATTTTATCTATTTCAAAAATTACAACGAAAATATTAATTTTATTAATTAATAATTGTAAATAATAATAATAAAATAATGTTATTTTTTATCTCTACCCGGGTAGAAGTTCTTCTACCCCAGCATGTTCAGGAAGTCCTCACTTTTACACATCAGCACATCTCCAATGATTTCTACATTGTTTTTTGGTGAGAGGTAGAAGTACACATAGACTTCTACCTCTCCATTGGAGATGCTCTAAAAGAGGTAGGCTCGGTAGTAATAGTTGCAAGAAATTGTTGATGGGCAGAAGAAAATATTTGACAATTAACATAATTAGCAATAGAATACGAAGTACCTATGATGGAAATTGGTGTGGGCGAATGAGTAGGAGGAACCAATGTCGTGTAAATATGTTCATTAATCGTGTCCCAGCGCACATAATTTTTATGTAGAGCATTTTCAAACTTCTGTCGTTTACCACGACCCATTTCTTCATCTAAAACCACATTACTCGTATATCCATCATTTTCGTCAAAATTTTCAAAAAACTCAGTATCATTGCTATCACCTATTGCAAGGTTATGAACATTGAGTATAACATCATGAGAATTACGAGAGTCGGACTGCTCACGAGTTTTCTCATGTGTTTCATAATGAACAATATTTTATAAAGAGTTGATTTCATCTCGATATAATTGGATGTTGTCCCCATGGGGCGAACTGACTAGGGTGAGTGGAGTGTCAGCAAAGACAAGGTCTCCAGACTGGTCAATAACCAAGTTAGGTGAATCATGGGAATCATCGACCATAATGAACGAAAATTGATCCTCAATAAAATGAATATCTCGTGACTGAAAATACACACCTGCTTCAAGATCATAAATATACCATCTTTTCTTACCCGAAAACCTTTCGCATATTCCTCGTAGTTTGGCTCTTTGAGAACTACATGAGTAATCTTCGCCCCCGCACCATCCTGGTATGAAAGAACGTACAACGGATTAACGATGTGAGGTGTTTCGCCACTACTATCGGTACCACTCTTCTTGTCGTCCACCATGTTGATCGATAAAGAAGGAAAAGAAAAAAAAATATCAAGATTAAACCTGCTCTGATACCATAAAGTAAATGAAAGTGTGTCTCAAGAATGTTTTTGATTTCAATGTGATGTGCATTGATCTTAAAACCTCACACACTACTAAATAAATTGCATTAGAAATCGGTTTTTAACTGATTTCTATGAAAATCCGTACTGATGTTCATGGAGCCGACATCTATAGTCTGCCAACTATAGAAATCGGTTATTAACCGATTTTTTTGTACATTTTATATATCAGTTTTTATTTACCAACCGATTTCTTTTGTATTCATAGAAATTGATTGATTTCCGGTACTAACTGATATCTAACACTCTCTTTAATATCAGTAATTTAGCTTAGAACTGATAACTATATAGTACTACATAATCATTTTTATTTTAAAAACCGATTTCTATAGAGATTTTTTTAAACAAAACTGATATCTATATAGAGATTTAAACGTCATATAATTCTTGTAATTTTATCTGATATAATCAATATTTTATATTAAAATTGTATAAATTTATAAAATTATCAAATACTATAACAATACTTAAATAACTGAAACATTCATACAAAATATTGTAACTAGACTACAATCATTATCCAAAATCAAAATAGCTGAGAGCCACCTGTACTAATTCATGGCATAACAAGTCAGCATAAAACAAATCTTCATCATATGTTGTCTTAACAATACAGGATACCAGTATTAAACAAGTACATAGTGGAGAAGCTCTAGACAACCACTTAGTAACAACTGAGATATCTTGGCGCCACTCATAGTCCAGTTGCCAACAACTAGCTTCTGTGACAAGATTTTCTCGGCCCTTAATTACAAGATTTGCTTGGCCCTGCATGTCATATTTCCGATTAAGCATTGTGAAATTTTCTTTGTAGGAGCATAATATCCATGTCAACACCTCTGTGTAACCAACCATGGAAATCTAAGAGGATGTAGTACCCATTCTTACACCATAAAAATCCGACACCGACACTGTTGGAGTTGTGTACTTAATGTCTAGATTTAAGTAACGGTAACTCCCGGTCATAGCATTTAATCTATTTAATTAATAAACAATTGTTTGCTTTTAATTATTCGATAATTAAATATATGCAAAATATAGTCCTGGATTCTATACGTTGTAGTTAGTATGGTGTGCGGGCCCACACAGAAGATCATACTATCGGTCACTCGTATCTAATCAAACAGTTGCTCACGACCTAGATGGACACGGACCAATCCATCGGTATAGTCGTTGTGTGAGAGAGAAAATAATTTGTCTTAATTATTTTATCACACTTGTACACTTGGTGTATTGAGCGGATCGCTTGAGATTTATCGATTAGGATTGCCTTGGATAATCGATTCAAGTCTCAGAGTATTTTATTCTTAATCCCCGATACTATTGCGGGTGTGTATATTTAATATAAGTGACTTTGATTTTTCAAAGGAATTAACCGATTTAATTATTGGGTTAATTACCGGTTAAGTTGGGTCACTATATTTTATATATGACATGCCGTGAATACTTGACGGGAAAGTGTATCCCGTATTTTATATATGACATGTCGTGAATACTTGACGGGAAAGTGTATCCCGTAAGGGTTGATTATATCTCCGAGATGAGTTCATAAAGAATTATTGTGTAAACGTGGATTCGTTCCGCACAATAATTAAGGTTGAATGATACTATTCTCGGATACAAGAGATGAATAAATTAATTAGCAATAAATTAATTTTATTCATGGATATTTAAATCTTAAATACACGGAATAAATAATACTACCGGAGAAATATTATTTGATATAATATGGTTTAATATTGGGAGTACAATTAATTTATATAGTGGAAAATAAATTAATTAATATTAATGGGATTAATAGATTTGGGCTTGGGCTCAATTTAATCATTAATATTGGAAGCCCAATATTTCACCTCCTTTAGATCCCCTACGTAGCCTATAAAAGCACTACATGGTCTTCACTTTCTCATAATTCACAAGACAAGATTATCATACTTGATATTTTAGAGAGTTGAAGAGGATCCATAAGCTTGGAGGATCGTCGCCCACACGACGTTCAAGCTAGTGCAAGGAATACGTAGGAAGATTCAAAGGTCTTCAATTGATTTTGTTTCTCCGCACAACGAATCAAAAGGTAAAATCATAAACTCCCTTCTATGATTTTATGTGTATTAATTGTAACATATACATGAACACACGATCCGGAAAAACGACGAACCTCGGAGACGGGGATTCGAGATCCCCGGCGAGGATCGAAGGAGGCGGCCGAACCCTAGGGTTCGACCGCCGGCAGCGCGCTACGAAGGGTGCCCCGGCTGGACGCCGGGGCGAGCGATCGACGGCAGTCGATCGCTGGGGATGCCACGGGCTGGTGCCGTGGCGGATCCCCGCCCCTCGACGGCGGCGTGCGCGAAGGGAGGCCCCGGATGGACGCCGGGGCGTGCGATCGAGCTAGGCTCGATCGCTGGGCAAGCCGCGGCTTTGCCGCGGTGGTCAGCGGGGCTGACCGCCCCTCCCGGTGGCGACGGTGGTGAAGTCGCCGGACTCACCGCCACCCGGGGGCTGCCGGAGCAGCCCATGCGATCGCCATGCACGGCGATCGCGAACCCCGCGTGGGGTTCGGCTAGGGTTTCGTCCTCGCGGAGATTCTCTCGTCGGACTCCGGTGACGTGGTGTTCGTGATCGGTTTCCGGCGATGGGATTTCGGTCGGGGTTATCGGTTCCGCATTTTTTGATACCCCGGGATATCGATTTCTAACAATTGGTATCAGAGCGTTTGGTTTCGTGTTCATGTATGTGTTCAATTATCGTTCTACCTTGCAGGGATTCCGACTATCATGGTTTAATTTTAATTAATTTTTTTTACCATGATTATTCGTTATTAAACTCTCGGACATGTCGAGATTCGTTTTGTGTGGATGAATTCTTGTAATAGTAAAAATTCGGGGGTTGACCGAATTTAGATTTATTATTATTGTTCTATGTTTTCCGGAAATTGTATAGGGTCGATTTCATGTATAGAATCGATACCGGAATTGTAAATTTATTTCTTGTAATTTATTTACGTTGGATCGATGCCGAGACGACCGCCGGAGAACACGTGTGACGCAGAAGACGAAGAGGACGAAAACCGGGGGGGCCGATCAACCCCATGATCGAACCCATGACCGAAGCCAAGGGGAGGGGTCGATCGCCCCTCGGCTGGGGCTGCCGCCGGCATGGTGGTTGCCGGTCGGCTGGGGTGGCGGCGGCGGTGCTCTCTCCGGTGGTGGCGGTCGATGGTGGGGTGGTGTGGAATCCCCATCCCGTGCTACTCCTACCAAGATTCACTTTCCTAATTGATTCGGTTTTCCTATTTTGAGTGTTCTTATTTTTGGGAACTCTCACGGAATAGGAAAAGAATTAATTGGAATTAATTTATTTCCTTATTCTATTATGGATGTCTCCTATAATATTCCAAGTCTTACTTGGATAGGATTCTAGAGATTTAATAGAATTGGAAAGGAATAATAATTAATTTGGAATTGATTTATTTCCTAGTTAATTATTCCTATTTTATGGGAATTTTCATGGACATGGAAATTAATTAATTTTAGAAAGTAGAAGAGTCCTAATTTATTTTATTTTCTTATTCTATTATAGAAGTCTCCTAGAATGTTCCAAGTCTTACTTGGATAGGATTCTAGAGATTTAATAGAATTAGAAAGGAAAATAAATAAATAAAAATATTAATAATATTTAATTTTAATTTTGATTTATTCGATTGACTTAATTTTCGAATTGAGTATCTTTTGGATTTACTAAAAATAAATAGATTTAAATATTGGGATTAATATTCTCGTCACATGGAGCATTCAAGAGCGAAGACTGAAGACTGGAAGATGCGTACGGAGATGGAATAAAGCCATGATAGTCGGAAAATAATTTTCTAGCATTATTTTGACTATGTGATACTATGTGCTTTATTACTTGTATGCATGTTATATGTGTTTACTTTATGCACTAGATAGCGTATCCCTTTATTGTAAAAAGCTAAGTGGGAGAGGGGATGGAAACATTCCCACGGTCTCCATTACTGTTCTCTTGGTGACTCTTGTGGACTTTTGAAGTTCGCATAGATGTGTCATTGGAGGAGAATTCTTGTAATTCCATTTACAAGAAACATTGATTAAGTTTATCAAACAATGCCTAATTTGTCTTTCTGAAACTGATTTCAAGTCGACTCATTCTCACCCCGGGGAGTGGAATGGAGCCAAAGCCACGTGGTCATGTGGATGACAAAAATTAGAGACATTCGTACCATCCTTTTAAAGGTGGATCGATTGTCTGCTCGGCTCCCTCATCTAATGAGAGATAGGGTTGTTCGCATGGTGAATCACTGGTTAGAAACTTCGAGTTTCACTTATGATTCTCCGCGTCTTGATTTACGAAAATCGAATGAATCTTGTAATTGGGAGTCAATTATAAAAGTCTCTTGGTGTAGTAAACGTTCACACCACGTGGCTTGCTATACTAACGGATTTTGGATTAATTGATGTAGACAGTTATAAGGAATTGTGAAGAGTTGTGAAGTTGTCGTAAACGTCCACACCACGTGGCTTGCGGTGATGTAGCAATTCCAAACGATTTACTTTAGTGCTGAGTAATGGTTCACACTTAGATACGCATTATAGTATTCCTCCCCACGAGGTTACGCTATAAGTGATGTATGACCAAAGAAAATCTAATTGCTAAATCATTTGGGTGGGTAAACGTCCACACCACGTGGCTTGCCTTACTTGATGGGATTTTAGATGTAATTAGTAATTTAATGATATTATTTGAGGGAGATAATATCGGATATTAAATTGATTGTTTGTTTAAATGTGCTTATAGGTTTAGAGAATAGATATGAATCCACTTTCTGTGATACTCAAGGAGAATAAACTCACTGGCCCCAATTATATTGATTGGAGGAGAAATTTGGACATTGTCCTGACTTCTGAAGAGTACAAATTCGTACTCTATGATGTGTGCCTTGCTGAGCCCACGACTGCCTCAACTGATGAGGAAAAGGAAGCATATCGGAAGTGGAAAAAGGCTGATGAAATGGCTAGGTGTTATATTTTGGCTTCCATGTCAAATGTACTCCAAACCCAACATGAGTCGATGGCCACTGCCGAGGATATGCTATACAACCTCAAGGATATGTTTGGGCAGCAAGATCTTGCGGCAAGGCAAGAAGCCATGAGAGTCCTTATGACAACTACTCAGTCTGAAGGAACGCCCGTTGGGGAACACGTTCTTAAGATGATGAGTTTGTTGAATGAACTTGAGATCCTAGGAGCTCAAATTGATGCTGAGACGTAAGTCGACATCATACTGAAGGTACCGGTATACCGATCCAATCGATATACCGTGTGTGCGGAAGCGTGTAAAGCATATAAATCTATCATGCTTGGATCTTAGTGCACACATAATGTGTATAACAACACATATAAACATATATATATATATATAGGGATCAACGAGTTCTTACATTTGTTGATCGTTGACGTTGGTTAAGGTGGTGTTGAGTCGATTGAACCACCTTAATGGATCAGCCACGAATTGTTCACCTTTGGAATGACCCCGTCACGCCTTTGGATCATCCGGATGTTGAAGCCGCACAAATGGCCCGGCCTCTACGTGTTGCACACGAACCCGGATGATGAACACTTTGCTTGATCGAGTCGGTTCTCCAAGAACACTCTCTCCTTTCTCTCTATTGTGTGGATTTCGTGGTTCAATGTTATGTATGATGAAAATCTGATTTTCATCCATATATTAGCATCATTATGCATGCCATAACACCCCATTGTAACCTCCAACATAATGGGCATCAATTATGCACCATTAACATGCAAAAGGAGTTACAAAGGAGGTGAAAGGTAATGCCACATACACATGCCACTATGCATTGTATGTGGTCCCACTTGCTTGTGTGGCATGCCATGTCACACTATGTGACATGCATCCATGCAAGCCATGCATCCCATGCATGTGAATTAAATCCACATAAATATTGATTCTAAATCAATATATATATATCAAGCATCGTACATCATCTTCGAGTCCGTGTGTGACCCTGTAGGTATAATTATCGATCAATATTATATTGCTCCCAGCAATTAATATTATCGAATAATCATTTAACATCCATAGACGACCTTATGACTTTATCGATTGCACACATAGGATCGAAGGACATATCCCAACAATCTCCCACTTGGCCTTCAGAGCCAGTGTGCTGCCAACTTCCTGTTGTCACTTTATGTCTAAGTTTGAACTTGAGGCAAGACTCGAGTCATCCTCAATCGGTTCAAACCTTTCTTGGACTTTGAGACAGAGTGTAAAACCAGATTTATCACTATGATACGAATCTGGACGTGGCCACGTATTTTCCACAGTCTCGACTCTCCAAGTGGCCGTTAAGACATATATCCCATTAAAAAATGGAGGACAATCCCATCTTGTCAATCCAAGCTCTCCCACTTGCTTCCTGATATACCCAATAACAAGTTTTATAACCTCCTTTTACGAAAGGCGTTTACTTGTATCAAAGTACACCATTTCACAATGGAATCACTCTGGACTACTCAGGTCAGAGGAAATTGCTCGACAGTCAATGAAATAGTATTATGACTCGAAATCTTAAATACTATTCCAGTCGGGTCTGTTCGATCATTAGCTCCCAGCTAATATCTATGTAATTGTACTTGATGTCCCACATCACTAGCCTATGAAGCGGCGCTATAGTACACATTACAAACTAGTTCATTGTATTATCGGTTTGTCCGTACTCGATTATACGAACCAGGAACAACTATATGATTCAAGTATATCAGTTCAACCATTGGGACTTCATTATGCGGTAATTCGACCTCATAACCCAATTGATATCACTTAATCATTTGGACAATTCATATAAATTAAACCATATTTATATGAGGAATATGTATTATACATATGAGTGAATGTTTACCAAATCTCCAAAAGTATCTAATACAGTAATAGAAATCACAACCCATCTCTAAGCTGTCTGATCTCTATTGCAGTCGTGAAAGCCTCAAGCTTAAACTGTTGGAGAGGTTTAGAAAATGGGTTTGCAACCTTACCAAAAGTCGCAACTTTATTATCTCGATGTCTCCACAAAACTATCTCCCAGATAATGTGGAACTTCCTGAGCACCAGTTTTAGACTTGTGGTGCTTTCTAAGAACTTTCAAATCTGAACTGCCAACATCACTACATCCAATGTAGTGTTGTACTCAGCTTCTGTAGTTTAATCAGCTAATGCATTGCATGGAACTATTCCAGCACATTTTACCTCTAAACAGACAAAAGATATAACCAGATTAAAATCGGAAATTATCTTAGTCTGTTTTGAAGTATGCATTCAAATATATTGTTAATTTCAACTCATCTTGTCCTCCAAAGACAAGATAATATTCTTTTGTCCGTAAACGACACATTAGAATAGTTTTGGCCACATCCAATTGGCCTCACCAGATTTTCCTTGAAACCAATTCGTAATGCTCAAAGCATACGATACTTTGGGTAATAATCGAACAACGTAACTCCCACTGACCTTCTTGTAAACACAAGAGTCTTCCATGTTCTTTTGAAATCCAAACTCTTGTTTTGAATGAGCAGCAATGGCTAAGAGAATCCGAATGGATTTAATCATAGCAACTGGTGAAAAGGTTTCATCATAATCCACCCCGTGAATTTGCTTATATCCTTTTGCCACCAACCTTGCTTTGAAAACACTAGGCTTTCCATTCATGTCTGTTTTTATTTTGTAAATCCATTTGCATCCAATGGGCCTAGCCCCTTTAGGCAAATCGACCAAGTTCCAAACTTGATTTTCAGACATTGATTCCATTTCGGATTTCATGGCTGTTGGAAATCGACTACCCGGGAGGCGTTCGTTCGATCGCTCGAACATCCGAACGCTCCCAGTCGACCTCCGAAGTCGCTACTTCGTTCGCACGACACCCCTTGACCCGATTCACGCCCAGCCATCGCCCCGAAGGACAACCGCGCGAAACGGGACTGGACTGCATCAATTCGGCGACCGCCGAAAGCAGTCCAGCGGTCGCTGAAAGGAACTGCAAACGGCGACCGCCGTTTGCCCTTTGGCGACCGCCGTTTGTCCGCGAACAGCAACGCGATGTTGCTGTTCCGGGCTCGTTTCCGGGTCGTTTTTCCTCATCCGACTACCGTTCCGGAGGTCCTAGAACCCCCAGTAGTCGAGGAACACGATCCACGACCCCGGAACCCGATCTACGTTCATGTATGATCAACGAGAAAAATGAGATCGAATAAATGCGGAATTTAGAGATCCGATCTCATACCTTATCGGTCGATTGTTGAGACCTTAGAGCTTCTAACGTATTCTCTTCCCGACTCCAGCCGTTGTGTGGGCAACGATCCGCTGGGTACGTCCTTGTCTGCTCTCTCCTTTCTCAAAACCACCGTATGATTATTCTCTATCTGAGAATAATATAATTGCGTTAACTTTTATTTTAACAGAGAAAAAGTTTTTATTGCGCTAAGCAAATAATTCTTTAATAGGAGAGGGCAAGGGGGGTTTAAATAGAGCTACGTTAGGGACCTAAGGGAAATTAATTAAGGGCTAAATTGAAATATTAATTAACTTGGAATACGTAAACGCAATTCCTTAATTAATCGATTTCAATTTTAATTATTATTAACTCCACTATAAAATAATAATTGAATTCCCGAAATTAACTTTAATATTATTTCAACAATAATAATCCGCCGAAATTACATATACGACTTTCCCCGTATTTAAGATATCGAACGTCCACGAATTTATTTAATTACTAATAATTAAATTAATTCGTTTCTTATTATCCGAGACTAGTACCACTCATCCTTATTATCATGTGGAACAAATCCACCTGCAGGGTTTACATGATAAACTTTATGAGCTCATCTCGGGGACGTTATCAACCCGATAAACGGGACACGGTTTCCTGTCTATAATCTATAGCATGCCGTGTGTACAATTCCGATTCCCAATTTACCGAGTATCTCGACTAATCAATTAGTCTCACTCATTGGTAAGTTAAAGAACCGAGAATTGGACACACGCACCTATAATTATATAGGGATTAGGAATTCGTATATCCGTAATTCTGAGGTCTAGTTCGATTACGTCGATTAGTATAAATCGAACGCCCTCCCGTGGTCCTGCTCAATACACCAAGTGTACGAGTGTAACATAATAGTCAAGACCAACTATTACCCAGTCACACTACGACGTACCGATGGATTGTCCCTGTCCATCTAAGTCGTGAGCTTCTGTTCGATAGTATACGAGTAACCGACAGTATGATCTTCCGCGTGTCTCCTCACGCCATACTGTCTACAACGTATATATCTAGGACTATTGCATTCAAGTACAAGATGGACAAAATGCCGACAGTTTGATTAATAGATAATGTAAAACACAGATAAGGAGTTCCATATTGTCACTAAACTAGACATTTAGAATATAACTCCATCAATCTCCCACTTATACTAAATCTCTAGTTGCCCTCTACCATACATCCGATACCCATCCCCTTCACGTGTCTCTTGAACGCTTCCGCTGGAAGTGCCTTCGTAAAGGGGTCAGCCAGGTTATCCGCTGATGCAATCTTGGTGACAACCGCATCGCCTCTCCTGACGATGTCTCTAATCAGGTGGTACTTGCGATCTATGTGTTTACTCGCATTGTGGGCTCGTGGTTCCTTTGCATTTGCCACTGCACCGCTATTGTCACAATAAATTGTGATAGCTCTAGGCATTTTAGGAACCACATCCAAGTCCATAAGAAAGTTCCGGAGCCACACCGATTCTTTAGCTGCCTCAGAGGCTACTACATATTCGGCTTCCATGGTAGAGTCCGAAATGCATTTCTGCTTAACACTTTTCCATGAGACTGCTCCACCTCCCAATGTGAACACATAGCCTGATGTAGACTTTCGCTGATCCTTATCAGATTGGAAATCCGAGTCTGTGTAACCAATAGGAATCAACTCGGACGCTTTGTAACTCAGAACATAGTTCCTAGTCCTTCGCAGGTACTTAAGTATGTTCTTTACAGCAGTCCAGTGACCCTGTCCAGGGTTACTCTAATATCTAGCTACCATGCCCACGGCATAGCAGATATCAGGTCTCGTGCACAACATGGCATACATTAGACTTCCTACTGCCGAAGCATAAGGAACCTTCTTCATGTAATCTATCTCCTTTTGTGTTTTGGGACACATGTCTTTAGATAGATGAATTCCATGGCAGAAAGGTTGAGCACCTCTCTTGGAATTCTGCATGTTGAAACGAGCCAGAATTGTATCAATATATGAAGCCTGGGACAAGCTTAATGTTCTTTTCCGGCGATCCCTTATAACCTTGATCCCAAGAACATGTCCAACTTGTCCTAAGTCTTTCATATCGAATTGCTTGGACAACCATCCCTTTATGTCCGACAACATCTTCACATTGTTGCCAATTAGAAGGATGTCGTCTACATAAAGCACGAGAAACGCCACACTGTTTCCTTCACATCTCCGGTATACACACGACTCGTCCATGCTTTGAATGAATCCATAAGACTGGATAACCTCATCAAACCGCATGTTCCAAGATCTAGAAGCTTGCTTCAATCCATAAATGGATCGGTTTAGCTTACACACTAGATGCTCTTGGCCTTTCTTAATGAAACCTTCTGGCTGTCTCATGTATATGGTCTCGTCAAGATTCCCATTCAAGAATGCTGTCTTGACGTCCATTTGCCACACCTCATAATCCATATAAGATGCTATAGACAAAAGAATCCGGATCGACTTTAGCATAGCTACCGGCGAAAAGGTTTCCTCATAATCGATCCCTTCTTTCTGAGTATACCCTTTCGCAACAAGCCTAGCCTTGAAGGTTTCAACCTTCCCGTCAGACCCTCTTTTCCTCTTGTACACCCACTTGCAACCAATGGCTTTTACACCTTTGGGCGGTGCTACAAGATTCCAGACCTGATTTGAATCCATTGATTCAATCTCAGATTTCATCGCCTTTTGCCAAGACTGAGCATCTTGATCTTTAAGTGCCTCGCCATAGGTCCAGGGATCGGCTTCATGTTCTCCAGGCAACAAGTCCGAAGACTCACCTATAAACATGAACCTATCGGGTTGTCGAACAACCCTCCCACTACGACGAGGCTCCGGTGTAACCTCAGTAACTACAGGTGCAGACTGTGGTGGCGTATCACCCGGTTCAGTTGGATCTAAGCCTTGATCGTCCCCTCTCAGTTCGTTAAGTATTATCTCACTCTTGGGCTTATGGTCCATTATATAATCCTCTTCCAAGAACCGAGCGTTGGTGCTAACAACGATCTTCTGGTCCTTAGGACTATAAAATAGACCACCTTTCGTTCCTCTAGGATATCCTATAAACAACCGAATATCTGAACGAGATTCCAACTTATCAGCCCCATGCTTCAGCACATGTGCTGGACAACCCCAGACCCGAATGTGTTTCAAATTTGGCTTTCGCCCGGTCCACAATTCCGAGGGCGTCTTAGGGACTGATTTAGAAGGAACTAAGTTCAGGATATACGCCGCTGTTTCCAAGGCATATCCCCAGAACGAAACTGGTAGTTCTGAATAACTCATCATAGATCTTACCATTTCCATAAGAGTCCTATTCCTTCTTTCTGCTACACCATTCTGCTGGGGCGTGTATGGTGCAGTCATCTGGGAGTCAATCCCATTCTCTAATAAGTACGCCTTAAACTCTCCCGAGAGGTACTCTCCTCCACGATCAGATCGTAGAGTCTTTATGGTTTTACCATGAAGGTTCTCCACAAGAGCTTTGTACTCCTTGAACTTGTCAAAGCACTCGCTCTTGCGGCGCATCAGGTATACAAAACCATACCTTGAGTAATCATCAGTGAAGGTTACGAAATATTCATAACCTCCTCTCGCTTGGACAGATAAAGGCCCGCACAAATCAGAGTGAATCAATTCCAGTACTTCCTTGGATCTATACCCCTTATCACTAAAGGGTCGCTTGGTCATTTTTCCTTCCAGGCATGATTCGCAGGTTGGAAAGTCCTCATCTTTCACACCACTGAGTATTCCATCAGTTATCAACCTTTGAATCCTACCCAAGTTAATATGACCTAGCCTAAGATGCCATAAGTACTTTTGATTCATTCTAGAAGGCTCCTTTCTCTTATTGGTACTAGATGTATTATTTGACTCTACTCGTTGCATCGTGGAATAATCAGGATTCAGTATATATAAGTTGCCTATCAATGTACCAGAACAGATATACTCACCATTCTTTTTGATAATAACAGAACTATCAAAAGAAACAGAATATTTATTCAAAACCAATTTAGAAACCGAAACAAGGTTCTTTCTAAAATTCGGTACATAAAGACAATTATTCAATACCAAAACTTTATTATTAAAAGACAAATGAATATCTCCCACTGCAACTGCCGCCACTTTCGTAGCGTTGCCCATGTAGATAGTGATCTCTCCCTCTCTAAGCCGCCGGGTTTCCTGGAACCCCTGCAAAGAATTGCAGACATGATCAGTGGCTCCCGTATCCACACACCAGGTACCGGTGGATAACACCGCTAAACATGTTTCAGTGACTAAGGAAAAGTTCATACCTCCTTGTCTGAGAGGACAATTAGACTTCCAATGTCCAGACTGCTTGCAACGGAAACACTTGCCCTTGGGCTTGTTCACTCCATTCTGTGGTCCACCATTTCTGGGTCCACTGGGTTTCCGTCCTTGCTTCTTCTTCCTCTTAGTCCCTGGAGGGCCAGGAAGTTTCACAGCCACAAGTGCCTGAGATTTCTTAAAGATTCCCTCTGCCGCCTGGAGTTCAGTCAGGAGCTCCGCCAACGAATATAACCTTTTGTTCATGTTATAGTTCAGGCGGAACTGCTCAAAACTCCTAGGCAGAGACTGGAGCACTATATCGATCTGGGTTTCCCCATCGATAGCTCCTCCCATAATCTCTATCTCATTCAGATAGCCTATCATCCTAAGAACGTGATCCCTCACGGGCGTTCCTTCGGACATAGTGGCCGTCATGAGTTTTCTCATGGCATCTTGCCTGGCTGCCCTATCCTGACTACCAAACATCTCCTTGAGGTTAAGCATCATATCATAGGCAGTGGTCATGGCCTCATGCTGATGTTGCAGCACATTTGACATAGAAGCCAAAATGTAGCACCGCGCCATCTGATCAGCCTTGACCCACTTCCGATGAGCTTCCTTTCCTCAGGAGTGGAGGTATCAATAGGTTCATCAGGACAAACCTCATGGAGTACATATTTGTACTCCTCAGCAGTTAGGACAATGTCCAAGTTTCGTTTCCAATCAACATAGTTCGGACCAGTGAGTTTGTTTTCTTTTAGTATAATGGACAGCGGGTTGAGTGCCATATCTATAAAAGAGACAAATCAAACTGTCAAATTTAATTCGATATTAACTCCCTTAATTAATATCATTAAATTTACCAATCAATCCTAAAATCCCATCAGACTAGCATGCCACGTTCATGTGGACGTATACTAGTCCAAACGATTTTATAATTGGACTTTTACTTCGGTCGTACATCATTACAGCAGTGACTCCGATGGGGAGGATACTGTAAAGCGTACCTAAGTGTATACCATTTCTCAGTACTAAGTTAACCGCTCGGAAACTACACGCCCACCGCAAGCCACGTTAGTGTGGACGTTTACGTTGACATGCGGTCCCTTTACGACTTCCTATAACTGTCGAGCCTCAATTAACCCAAAGTTCCGTTTCCGTCTAGTAAGCCACGATAGTGTGGACGTTTACTAAACAAACAACTTTGTTAATTGAATTCCATTTAATAAATTTCACAATTTCGTTAATCAAAGCTTGATATCTCGTAAGTGAAACTCGAAGTTTCTAACCAGCGATCAATCATGCAATTGAGCCCTATCTCTCACAAAGTGAGGGAGCCAACCAGACAATCGATCTAGCCATCAAATGACTCGAATGTCTCTAATCTGTGTCATCGACATAACCAAGCGCTTTGGCTCCATTCCACTCCCCGGGGTGAGAATGAGTCGAGTTGAAATTAGTCTTTGAAAGACAGATTAGGCATTGCTTTGAAAAACTCAAGTGTTCAATTCTATAAACGGAATTGAATTCGAATTTTGATCCAGTGATATCCGTGTGTCAACTTTATCCGATAGGGAGGATGACACTAAAGCCAACTCGTAAGCGACACACATCACTATCAAAACAGAGAATGGAGACCGCGGGATTGTTTCCAATCCCTCTCCCACTTAGTTTTTACGAAAGGGATTAACAAGCATGCATAAAATTTAAAGCATAATAAAAGACACGTAAACACACAAAAAGCATTTAACGTGGCCCGATTATTATGGCCTTTAAAATCTTCGATGCACGTCTCCTCGGATCTTCGTCACGTTGCTCGTCTAGGTCTCGATCCACCACCGACTCGTCTAAGTGCCAAGAGACGAACCCCTCCCACTGGAGTATCATCCCAGTCCTCAACGAGCGATCCGTGGTGTCCGTCGAACCCCCGCGGAGCTGCTGCCCGAAGTCCAGCGAAACGGCGACCGCCGTTTGAGAAACGGCGACCGCCGTTTTCCCTTCAGCAGCCGCGGGTTCGACTTCTCGACCCTCGTTCGTCCGTCCTTCGATCTCTTCTTGATCCACCAAGTAGCAGCAACATTACATAAGTAACCTAGCTACTTCCGGCATCGATCCTATACAGAATGATCGATCCTATACATCCGGATAAACGAAAAACAAACGAAAAACCCTAAACGACTCAACCCGTCGTTTTAAACTATTACAAGCAAGCAACGATTCAAAAAACAAAGATCTCGACAACCCCGAGAGTTTAACAAACCACAACATACAGTACATAAACATATGACCATAATAATCGGGTTATCCTGCAAAACAAAACTCGCAAACAATACAAAGAACGTATAACCGGCTCTGATACCAATTGTTGGAAATCGACTACCCGGGAGGCGTTCGTTCGATCGCTCGAACATCCGAACGCTCCCAGTCGACCTCCGAAGTCGCTACTTCGTTCGCACGACACCCCTTGACCCGATTCATGCCCAGCCATCGCCCCGAAGGACAACCGCGCGAAACGGGATTGGACTGCATCAATTCGGCGATCGCCGAAAGCAGTCCAGCGGTCGCTGAAAGGAACTGCAAACGGCGACCGCCGTTTGCCCTTTGGCGACCGCCGTTTGTCCGCGAACAGCAACGCGATGTTGCTGTTCCGGGCTCGTTTCCGGGTCGTTTTTCCTCATCCGACTACCGTTCCGGAGGTCCTAGAACCCCCAGTAGTCGAGGAACACGATCCACGACCCCGGAACCCGATCTACGTTCATGTATGATCAACGAGAAAAATGAGATCGAATAAATGCGGAATTTAGAGATCCGATCTCATACCTTATCGGTCGATTGTTGAGACCTTAGAGCTTCTAACGTATTCTCTTCCCGACTCCAGCCGTTGTGTGGGCAACGATCCGCTGGGTACGTCCTTGTCTGCTCTCTCCTTTCTCAAAACCACCGTATGATTATTCTCTATCTGAGAATAATACAATTGCGTTAACTTTTATTTTAACAGAGAAAAAGTTTTTATTGCGCTAAGCAAATAATTCTTTTCTCTGCTGAAATAATAATTGCGGCGAATTGTAGGTTTTAGGAGAGGGCAAGGGGGGGTTTAAATAGAGCTACGTTAGGGACCTAAGGGAAATTAATTAAGGGCTAAATTGAAATATTAATTAACTTGGAATACGTAAACGCAATTCCTTAATTAATCGATTTCAATTTTAATTATTATTGACTCCACTATAAAATAATAATTGAATTCCCGAAATTAATTTTAATATTATTTCAACAATAATAATCCGCCGAAATTACATATACGACTTTCCCCGTATTTAAGATATCGAACGTCCACGAATTTATTTAATTACTAATAATTAAATTAATTCGTTTCTTATTATCCGAGACTAGTACCACTCATCCTTATTATCATGTGGAACAAATCCACCTGCGGGGTTTACATGATAAACTTTATGAGCTCATCTCGGGGACGTTATCAACCCTATAAACGGGACACGGTTTCCTGTCTATAATCTATAGCATGCCGTGTGTACAATTCCGATTCCCAATTTACCGAGTATCTCGACTAATCAATTAGTCTCACTCATTGGTAAGTTAAAGAACCGAGAATTGGACACACGCACCTATAATTATATAGGGATTAGGAATTCGTATATCCGTAATTCTGAGGTCTAGTTCGATTACGTCGATTAGTATAAATCGAACGCCCTCCCGTGGTCCTTCTCAATACACCAAGTGTACGAGTGTAACATAATAGTCAAGACCAACTATTACCCAGTCACACTACGACGTACCGATGGATTGTCCCTGTCCATCTAAGTCGTGAGCTTCTGTTCGATAGTATACGAGTAACCGACAGTATGATCTTCCGCGTGTCTCCTCACGCCATACTGTCTACAACGTATATATCTAGGACTATTGCATTCAAGTACAAGATGGACAAAATGCCGACAGTTTGATTAATAGATAATGTAAAACACAGATAAGGAGTTCCATATTGTCACTAAACTAGACATTTAGAATATAACTCCATCAATGGCACCCTGCCATTTCTCGGAATCTAGACTCGTCATAGCTTGGATATAGGTCGAAGGTTCATTGCTTTCTAAAAGCATGATTTCATAGTTCTCATTTGTCAGAATACCTAAGTATCTGTCAAGTTGAGATCTAATCCTTCCGGACCTTCGAGGGTTAGGTGTGGTTTCTAAAATCACTAGAGTACTCTCAACCAAGTCTTGAGTCTCCATCTCAGTTTGTTCTTCTTGTACCTCGTTCAAGTCTTCTTGAACTCCGTTCAATTCAACTGAGCTCCCACTTACTTTCTTGGAAAGATATACCTTTTCAAGAAATACACCATCTCGAGCAACAAAGACTTTGTTCTCGGATTGGTTGTAAAAGTGGTACCCTCGTGTTTCTTTTGGATAACCAACAAAGAAACATTTATCCGATTTGCTTTCAAGCTTTGTAGAGATATTTCTCTTCACATAAGCTTCACATCCCCAAACCTTGATATAAGACAAGTTAGGGACCTTCCCTTTCCATACCTCGTATGGTGTCTTATCAACAGCTTTTGACGGTGTCCTATTCAGTGTATAAGTTGAAGTCTAGAATTATGTGTTCCCAAAAGAGACCAGTAGTTCATTTAGACCTCTCATCGAATGGTCGAACTATATCTAATATAGTTTGTTTTCTCGAAACATAACCTTCATGTGCTTGTGAACTGATAGGTTCCACATACATCAGTATGGATCATCCCTAATAAATCACTCACATGTTCTCCTTTCTCCAAGAAAGATGACATTGTTATCTTGTCCATCACACATCATCCACATGTATCAAATGACTCCAAGTCAAATGAATCTAGAATGCATTCTAAAAGAAGATTCGTTACATATTTAGATGTTGATTTGACCTAATCAACAATGTTATAGTTATGTCTCATTGTGACTTATTCGATTCGGCCTTTAGTGTTAATGTTATATATGATTTTTCAAGTTTAAAGTATACATAAACAATATAATAAATGTACCAAAACAAAGAATAATTCACAATTAAAATAGTTACCAAACTATTTAATAGTGAAAAACTAATCCATCAGTATCCAATACTGAACAATTATTCATTGTTTATTGAAGGTACGAAATTACATAGTTATAATACTAAAACAAGGCCCTAAGGCAAAACAACATCATATGATCATGCGGCTAATGCAGCGACATTCGCTTCATTTCTCGCCCGTAGATCGACATCTCTACTCACCAAACTTACACTTCTATGTAGTTCCTCCACATACAAATGTGAGAACCACATTTGGCATCCAATACCCAAGAAGTAGAATTTGTGAAGTTTAATGTCTATAACATTAATACCTGAAGATGAAGCAACCCCGTTCTTCACATCTTCATTGAACTTTGGGCAAATTCAATTATTCCCAATAATTGAGTTTCATTCAAATTTCCCATTCAAAATTATCTCAATGTCAAAACGTGATAAATCGTAAGTGAAAAATCGAAGTTTTCTAACCAGCGATATTATCATGCAATTGAAGCCCTATCTCTCATAAAATATGAGGGAGCCAACCAGACAATCGATTCACGCCATCCAATGGCTCGAAAGTCTCTAATTTGTGTCATTGATGAACTTAAGTGTTTTGGATTAAATCACTCCCCGAGGTGTAAATAATCATAACCTTATAATCCATCAAATGAAAGACAAATTAGGCATTTGTTTTGAAATTGAATAAAATATGAACTTTTATGTGTTTGCAAGTAGTGTCCAACACTTTTGCAGTAGACGCATTGAGATTCCCTAGGAACCCTAGTAGCCTTCTTGCCCATGCTCTTTTGACTACCCTATCCCATATCATAAGAATTTCCCTCTTAGGGTCTTTCTCTATCGCCGGCTCAGCAGCCTTGAGCATCCCGTGGAGCTCACGAAGCGATTTCTTCAAACCATTCATATGGAAATTTTAGCCTAAAGGCATTATAACCATCATGAGATTGAAGTATGAAATCGGTTGCCAAATAATCATCATAGGAAAAATCTAGGCGGTCACTTGAAACAAATAATCCAATCATTTGTTGCATAGATTTCCAATTTTCCAGCCTAGCTGAAGCGATGACCCTGGTCATACCGAACCGCTCAATCATAATATAGTTCCCCGAACATGCTATTGACTTGTTCAATGATATCATAGGAATTGGTAATCTAACACATTCTCTTTGTATTCGTATTTGAGGACCATCCTCAAATTACGTTGTCAATCAAGAAAATTTGTGTTGTTCAATTTTTTTTTACAATCAAGAATTGAACCAAACTTGAATTGAGTTGATATTTGACATGATAAACTACAAAAGAAAGATAACTAAAGTATGTAAACATCCACAAAGCGGTAAACAAATAAGGTTGTCTATCAAAACTACTTATTTGTTCCATTTTGTTCAATCGATATACAATATCTATGTTCCCTTGAACAAAACGATCCCAAGACCCTCATCTTGTGAATCCTTAAGCCGACTGAGCCCGCACTTAAGAAATCCAAGATAGGTAGACATCCCATGTCAATGACATCTAATGTCACTCTCGGTCGATGAGAGTCCCATTCTCATCTCATGTCTCGATAGCCACGCCTGCAGTGGATCTATCGATGAGAAAACCAAACTCACGTGTAAGGGTCTAACCCTTACTCCCACTTATCCCAAGATAACAAGTAGTACCCCGCTGAGGCGGACCTACCAACTTATGATCGAGGGCTTTATGGGTGTGATGTTTTGGACAAGACATTATACTCATTATTTTGGGAACTTACATGCATAGGTTTGTTTATATGTAAGTTGAACATTTATAACATAAAACAACCTATAACTAGCAAAGCAAATAAATACGAAATCGAAAGGCCCCTAGAACCTCACAACTCTCAAACGAAAAGATTAAAAGCAACAAAATAGGCCTTGAACATCTTCTGGACTGGTCCTCGCCCGCCGTATCAGTTCCGTGCTCGCCGATTTAGGCCAACCATAGTCCGTACCCCAAAAACCACGAACGGCGCCCGCCGTTTTACAATCGGCGGTCGCCGAACACCACTGGCGGTCGCCGTTTCCAAAACGGCGGTCGCCAAAAGGGTATAGAACGGGGCTGACCTAAAAACAGCCTTTCGGCGGTCACCGTTTCCAAAACGGCGCCCGCCGAATACATTCGGCGCCCGCCGGAGCACAAACGGCGCCCGCCGTTTTGCTCCAGCAGCCCGGTTTTCGCCCTTTTCGCTTCGTTTTGATTCGTTTCTTCTCGTTTTCGCCGGAGAGCCGAGATCCTCCATCGAACCATGGACCAAGTCCATCGCTTACAAGTAGTACAATACAAATATAATAGAAAAACCTATCTATTAAAAATGATTCCAAGGGACGCAGCCCTCAAAAGACTATGGCCAATCGAAACGTAAAAAACCACAATTTCATTCACCCGACCACTAACGGTGGCCGGCCTTACATCTAATCACATAATCACAATTAAACAAATAATCCAATTATGTTGATTAAACTTCTTGTGTCCAACACAAAAGTGTGCACGAGCCCTAGGCTCTGATACCAATTGAAGGTACCGGTATACCGATCCAATCGATATACCGTGGGTGCGGAAGCGTGTAAAGCATATAAATCTATCATGCTTGGATCTTAGTGCACACATAATGTGTATAAGAACACATATAAACATATATATATATACACATCTAATATATATATATATATATATATATATATATATATATATATATATATATATATATATATAGGGATCAACGAGTTCTTACATTTGTTGATCGTTGACGTTGGTTAAGGTGGTGTTGAGTCGATTGAACCACCTTAATGGATCAGCCACGAATTGTTCACCTTTGGAATGACCCCGTCACGCCTTTGGATCATCCGGATGTTGAAGCCGCACAAATGGCCCGGCCTCTACGTGTTGCACACGAACCCGGATGATGAACACTTTGCTTGATCGAGTCGGTTCTCCAAGAACACTCTCTCCTTTCTCTCTATTGTTTGGATTTCGTGGTTCAATGTTATGTATGATGAAAATCTGATTTTCATCCATATATTAGCATCATTATGCATGCCATAACACCCCATTGTAACCTCCAACATAATCGGCATCAATTATGCACCATTAACATGCAAAAGGAGTTACAAAGGAGGTGAAAGGTCATGCCACATACACATGCCACTATGCATTGTATGTGGTCCCACTTGCTTGTGTGGCATTCTCTGTCACACTATGTGACATGCATCCATGCAAGCCATGCATCCCATGCATGTGAATTAAATCCACGTAAATATTGATTCTAAATCAATATATATATATATATATATATATATATATATATATATATATATATATATATATATATATATATATATATATATATATATATATATATATATATATCAAGCATCGTACATCATCTTCGAGTCCGTGTGTGACCCTGTAGGTATAATTATCGATCAATATTATATTGCTCCCAGCAATTAATATTATCGAATAATCATTTAACATCCATAGACGACCTTATGACTTTATCGATTGCACACGTAGGATCGAAGGACATATCCCAACACATACTCCAGTCTCTGACCCCTAGTTTTGAGCAGTTTCGCATGAGTTATAATATGGGTAAACTATCTTATACTCTTGCGCAACTCCTGACTGAACTAAAAGCGGCAGAGGGGATTTACAAGAAGGGCAAGTCTCAAGCGCTTGTAGCTACCAAGTTCAAAGGCTTGAAGCCTGTTGGAGGTAGGGGCAAGAAAAGGAAGCAAGCCTGGAAACCCAGTGGTGCCAAGAGGAATGGACCACGAGTGGGGGCTGCGAAGCCAAGAGGCAAGTGCTTCCGATGCAATAAGTCTGGACACTGGAAGTCTGAATGTCCTCTCAAAGGTACGAATTTTTATTTAGTCGTAAAAACATAGTCAGCGGTATTATCTACCAGAAATCTGGTGTGTAGATATGGAACCACTGACGGTATGTGCATTTTTAAATGCAGGGGTTCCAGAAAACCCGGCGACTTAGAGAAGAAGAGTTCGAGTCTACATGGGAAAAGCTGGAAAGGAGGCAGCTGTTGCGGTGGAAGACATTTATCTGCTTTAGTAGTTAAATAGGATTTCATTTCAAGTTTATTGCATTATGTACCCTTTATTTTAGAAAGAACTTTTGTTCTGGATTTCTATTATATATGAATGGATATTTTATTTTTTTAATCATTTGATGATTTTGATAAGAAATAATGGTATTATCTATTCTGGTACATTAGATAGCAATATATGAATGATAGATCCTAAGTCTACCATGATGCAACAAACCGTTCTATAACTTGTTTTACTTATTAGATGTATTTCTTTGTTGAATCATTATACTTGTGAATTCTTATACTTAGTAGTATTTATTCAAATAAGATTCAAAAGGTCGAAATTGATTTGATCAATTATAGTTGAAGGAATGGACCTTCCGACCTAAGAATTGAATTTGGAAGATAATACAACTAAGCAAAACCCTTTTGGATAGAGGATAGAATTCGGACAAGTATTGAGAATGATTAAATACTGATATATGCAGACATATGTGTAATTAGAAAGGTACGAGTAATTCCTTAAAGAATATTCGGTAATGGATTAGAGTACTTGATGAGCCATAAAAGCAAAAGTGTTTTGATTAGTCAATGGACACAAAGCTGTTATGGGGAACCTTCAAAGTATATCCATTAGGAGCCTGCGACTTGATCGCGGAGGCTGATACCTATCTAAGTAACACATAGCATAAATCAAAAAAGGTGGGATTGGATCCCAAATGACTTCACCATACACTTACGTGTAGAAAGGGTGAGTCGGAAATAAGAAATGGAATTCTAATAGTAAAAGAACAAGTTGTTCGGAACTACCTATGTTCTATGGATATTCCTGGAAACAACGGCACATTCAATGTGGTTGTAGGATATCCTAGATGAACAAAAATATTGTTTGTTCAATAGTACTATGGACCAGAAGGACGTTTTATCGCCCGGTTCTTAGAGAAACACTATTAGATGAACCACAAAGCCCTAACTAACGTAATACCTTGTAATGAGAAAAGGACAAAGACTAGGAACCAGCCAAACCGAGTAGTAGTACACCACTAACTGCACCTACTGTTATTACTGTTATACACCGGGACGCCATTGCAGTGGGAGGTTGTTAGACAACCAGAGATGTTCATAAGACTAGAAGAGTTTCAAAACTCTGGATCTAGTAAAGACGAAATCGATCCCTAGCTCTGCACAAGGGCAGTACTAGATCTAAATGTGCCTGCTTAGAGAGCAATAAGGTCTATTGTTAAGAGGCAAGATCATTTAGAGTACAAGCTTAGTTAATCCATTTATGGATCGTTACAAAGCTATGAATCGTGGAACTTGCGAATTGATGAGATAATCCATTTGATGGATTCATCAAAAGGCATAAATGAATGGTGTATTGGAAACGTGATAGAAACAAGGTGGTGTTTCTCGGAATTTTGTGTAGATAATATTTTATCATTGACAACAATGTAAAAATGATTGTCAGACATAAAATGATGGTTGTCTAAATAAATCGGGATATAAGATTGAGTAGAATCAAAGAAGGACCAGTGTAAGTCGATATCAGGCTATGTGTTCACTTTTGAGAGAGGTGGAACCTTAAAATGAAAGAGTGATAAGCATGATGCTTCTCGGACTCTCTCATAACCGAATAGCAGCCTCAGAGGCAGCGGAAGTTTTGGTTAGGTTCCGGGATGACCTCTAAGACTTGGATATGATTCTTAGTTTATCAGAGGCTATTTAATAGCGGTGCATGGTAAACTGGAAGAAGTCATAAGTCAAAAGGTGATGATAACACATAGAGCAAGTACCACCTGATACGAGTCATCGTCAAGGGAGACGACGCTGTAGTCACCAAGAAAACTTCAGAGCGGCAACCTAGATTGCTCATTCACAGAGTACTTCTTGGAAGTACAACTTAAGCACGTGATGAGTATGGGAGTCGGGAGTTTGGAAGAAATGACTAGACCTTAGTACAAGTGGGAGATTGTTGGATTTGTGTACTTAATGTCTAGATTTAAGTAACGGTAACTCCCGGTCATAGCATTTAATCTATTTAATTAATAAACAATTGTTTGCTTTTAATTATTCGATAATTAAATATATGCAAAATATAGTCCTGGATTCTATACGTTGTAGTTAGTATGGTGTGCGGGCCCACACAGAAGATCATACTATCGGTTACTCGTATCTAATCAAACAGTTGCTCACGACCTAGATGGACACGGACCAATCCATCGGTATAGTCGTTGTGTGAGGGAGAAAATAATTTGTCTTAATTATTTTATCACACTTGTACACTTGGTGTATTGAGCGGATCGCTTGAGATTTATCGATTAGGATTGCCTTGGATAATCGATTCAAGTCTCAGAGTATTTTATTCTTAATCCCCGATACTATTGCGGGTGTGTATATTTAATATAAGTGACTTTGATTTTCCAAAGGAATTAACCGATTTAATTATTGGGTTAATTACCGGTTAAGTTGGGTCACTATATATTATATACGACATGCCGTGAATACTTGACGGGAAAGTGTATCCCGTAAGGGTTGATAATATCCCCGAGATGAGTTCATAAGGAATTATTGTGTAAACCTCATGAGTGGATTCGTTCCGCACAATAATTAAGGCTGAATGGTACTATTCTCGGATACAAGAGATGAATAAATTAATTAGCAATAAATTAATTTTATTCATGAATATTTAAATCTTAAATACACGGAATAAATAATACTACTGGAGAAATATTATTTGATATAATATGGTTTAATATTGGGAGTGCAATTAATTTATATAGTGAAAAATAAATTAATTAATATTAATGGGATTAATAGATTTGGGCTTGGGCTCAATTTAATCATTAATATTGGAAGCCCAATATTCCACCTCCTTTAGATCCCCTACGTAGCCTATAAAAGCACTACATGGTCTTCACTTTCTCATAATTCACAAGACAAGATTATCATACTTGATATTCTAGAGAGTTGAAGAGGATCCATAAGCTTGGAGGATCGTCGCCCACACGACGTTCAAGCTAGTGCAAGGAATACGTAGGAAGATTCAAAGGTCTTCAATTGATTTCGTTTCTCCGCACAACGAATCAAAAGGTAAAATCATAAACTCCCTTCTATGATTTTATGTGTATTAATTGTAACATATACATGAACACACGATCCAGGAAAACGACGAACCTCGGAGACGGGGATTCGAGATCCCCGGCGAGGATCGAAGGAGGCGGCCGAACCCTAGGTTTCGACCGCCGGCAGCGCGCGACGAAGGGTGCCCCGGCTGGACGCCGGGGCGAGCGATCGACGGCAGTCGATCGCTGGGGATGCCACGGGCTGGTGCCGTGGCGGATCCCCGCCCCTCGATGGCGGCGTGCGCGAAGGGAGGCCCCGGCTGGACGCCGGGGTGTGCGATCGAGCTAGGCTCGATCGTTGGGCAAGCCGCGGCTTCGCCGCGGTGGTCAGCGGGGCTGACCGCCCCTCCCGGTGGCGACGGTGGTGAAGTCGCCGGACTCACCGCCACCCGGGGGCTGCCGGAGCAGCCCATGCGATCGCCATTGCACGGCGATCGCGAACCCCGCGTGGGGTTTGGCTAGGGTTTCGTCCTCGCGGCGATTCTCTCGTCGGACTCCGGTGACGTGGTGTTCGTGATCGGTTTCCGGCGATGGGATTTCGGTCGGGGTTATCGGTTCCGCATTTTTTGATACCCCGGGTATCGATTTCCAACAGACACGTGTCCAGTCAACCGGAGCCACGTTATCAATGAGGTGGTCAACGGGAGACAAAAGTCAATTTTGAAGCCAAGTACGAAGAAGGAACCAAGCAAGCTCAACAGTAGCTCCGGGCAGATAGCCCGGTACAAGAATAAAGGATCAGTCAGATAAGGCCGACTTTATTTTTTTTTCTACCGCTCTTTGAATCACTAAATCACTAATAATATATTAATATTTTAAGAATTAAAATATTTTTCAATATTTTGTGTATTACTATTTACTAAATGAAAAAATATTGAATAAATAAAGAATTGATAATCCAAATTATTAAGATTAACGTTATAAAAATAAATATTAACGGACGGAAAAATTTCTTATATTCCAAAGCGTGTAGAATCAATTTATTTTATTTATATATTTATATTAATAAATATTAACGGACATAGTATGTTATATAATACTGTATGTATATATATGTAAAAATATATTTTTTGGCCCCCAAAAAACTTTGGCCTTGAGCCGTCACACCTCGGACCTAGGCCCATGGCCGGCCCTGGTGACATGATATGCGTGTTGTTGTTGGGCAACTTATAACTTACACCGAGAACTTACACCGAGAGTAAAAGGAGAATTGTGTACTCACTTTCTCCTGGTCTCAATTATAATGATGATTTTATTGTTACTTAATGAATATTTTTTTTAAAATGTTTTGTAATGATGATTTTAGTGTACTAGTGAATATTTTCTTGAAATGTTTTTAGTGATGATTTATTTATTTTTGATGATGTTTTTTTATATTTATAATGAATATTTGGTCTAGGTGCACAATAGATCATACACCTAAGTGCATGATATAGGTATTGTTGTTTTTGTTGTGTTCATTCATCTGTTGATTATTACAGCTATTAAGTACTCACCCTGTTCAAAGATAGTTAACATACTTTCCTTTTCGAAGTGTCCAACAATAGTTGACACACCATAAAAAAATAATTATTCTAAGTTTTTCATTTAAAATTACAATCTTATTTTACTTTACCTACCTACTTTTTAAAATTTACTCACAACGACTTTACATTTTAAATTAATAATAATTTTTTACTCTTTACTTTTTAATTAAAAAATCAAATATTAACAATTTTCTTAAAATTCGTGCCCAAAAAAGTATGACATCTATTGTTGGCCGGAGGGAGTACTTTTCTAAATTACTAAATAGTTCTAATAAATGTTTTATACGTTTCCAAAATTTAAAAACAAAGAATATAATAATAATAAAAAGAAAAGTATAAATATTACAAGTCTTGAAACTCCTTCGTCAGAAACTTGTTGGGGACAATCGAGACGTTTTCGTTATCTGCAAGACAATTTCGTCCCGTGTATGCTACGATTTTCAAACCTAATGTTTTTAAAAATACAATGTGTACACTTGTTCTTTACTGAAGCACAACAGAAAGAATCTCTTTTCGAACAAGGAAATTGCTGAGAGTATATAAACGTATGTAGTAGTAGTAGCAGGAGTAGCAGTAGTAGCACTAGTAGCAGTAGTAGCAGCAGTGCAGTAGTAGTAGTAGCAGTAGCAGTAGCAGTAGCAGCAGCAGCAGTAGCAGTAGTAGGAGCACGAGCAGTAGTAGGAGTAGTAGGAGCCGCAGGAGCAAGAGCAGCAAGAGTAGAGTAGCAGGAGGAGTAGTAGCAGGAGGAGTAGTAGCAGTAGCAGTATTAGTAGTAATAGTAGTAATAGGAGTAGTAGGAGGAGCAGCAGTAGGAGTAGGAGTAGCAGGAGCAGTAGTAGCAGGAGCAGTAGCAGTAGTAGCGGTAGAAGTAGTAGCAGAAGCAGCAGTAGAAGCAGCAACAGTAGTAGCAGCAGCAACAGTAGTAGCAGCAGTAGTAGTAAGTGTAATAAATTTACACTAATGCAATGTTTTAATATTGGTTTTATCTATGCTACACTCTATTGCAGTAGGATAATGGCTAGGAGGATTTGAAAGGCATTATGGTATTAAGATTTTCAATGTTTAGCTGAGGGTTAGCCCAGGACTCCACTACTCGTCGTATTTGGTTTGGTATTGCTTCTACGCATGATTTTGAAAGTCATGATGATATTCCCGACAAACGTCTTTATCATAATACTTTTGCTTCAATACTGCCACTTCTAATTAGAGTCCGCTCATTTCGTTTAAGTTAAGACGTGCAATTGGAATATTTTTCATTTGACTTTGTAGATTCAATTTTTTATAAGACCTCAGAAGGAAAGTTTCAGTCAAATGAATTAATCATTTTGACGAACTGTTTTTACATAAATGATAAGTAGAAAAGCAGTAGGAACTAGAATAAATAGTGCAGTAGCAATAAATGCAAGAATTAGTACACCATGCATCTAATAACTTTAGATTTAATATTATTTTATAACAACGCACACATAATCTCACACACCGACGTGTGTGTTGTATTTATCCACATTTAATATATCACATGTTGTCAAAGTTTGTTAGCTCAGATGGTTGAGCACTTGAATTGAAAACTTAAGATTCAAAGTTCAAACTCAAAACATTACAATTGACCTAAACAAAAAAAAAATCACATAGTAATGCTTCAAAAGTAGCATCAAATAGACATTTAATATTTAAGTAAAGTAATGGAAAAATATGTATTGTTTAATGGTTATTATTTAATGTAAGTGAATTAAATATAATTAATCACTTTAATATTATGTAAGTTAATACTTCTTATTTTAATGTACTGTACATTGACTAGTTCTAATTAAATTTACAACAGAATTACGGTTTTAATATTTGATGTAAGTTAATATTTCTTATTTTAATGTACATTGACTAGTTCTAATTAAATTAATAACAAAATTACGATTTTAAGTAAAAGAAGTTAACATTATCTACTGAGTCAAAACTACTAAAACTAACTATCCTAACTAATTGGGATTGACTACGACTATTGACTAACATCTACAGATCTACTCGATGTCTATTTATTTCATAAAACAACCATCGCGCCACCTCCAACCATCTTGTTGCCTTGTGCAGACTCCAAAAAATCGTCCAGTTCTGGTCGACGCCACATCAATAGGGCGGAGCCAGAAATTCAATTGAGTGTGGGCTAAATGTCCAACCGTCCAATTGTCCAAGGCTCCAAGCCAACCCCAAATTCAAACTCCAATAATGTTAACTTAAAACTTGTACTTAATACAGTTTTGTGACTTTTGTCCAATATACAAGTTTTAAACCTTCAATTTTATACACTATTTTTGAACATTATTTTCACAAATAAACAAAAAAACCACAGAAGAATAAAACAATTAAGCAATATTGAAAAAAAATGGCAATAAGACCAATTTTCAACATTTTTTCGCCAATAAGACTTTTGAGAAATTACGCGTGTCATTTAGGCCGGTTAAAATGTGTAAAGACATCGTTGCCCTCTCTTAAATTCCACACGAGCCCTCTTCCCCCAAATTCGCTTCCACTCACTCTTCCCCGATTGCAGAAATCGCTTCCCCGCCTCCACCCCTACCCAAGCGGATGAGCCACGAGAAGCGGTCGACCGCCGTCGGGAGCAACCACCTCTGCTCCGAATCGGAAGACTGTAGGTCGACATGGAAAATCACGAGTCTGCCCTCGATTCAACCGCGATAGCACCTCTGAGCTACGACAACATTCCCGATTCCGCCGCCGATGTACAGGCCGCCGCCTTGCACTTCTCCGCCAACGGCCGGACGGAGGACAGTCTTCGATCGATTTCCCTACCCCACCCCAATGATTGATTTTGGTTGTCTCGTTTTATTCATTTTTTATTTATCCAATTAGGTCGATCGACATAACCATGAAGGTGTTCGATGAAATGTTCGAGACGAATTCCGTTTCTTGGAGCACGTTGATGGGTGGGTTAGTGAGGTGGGAGAATGTCGTCCGAAGCTATCGGGCTGTTCGAAAAGGATGCGGTTCGTTGACGTGAGGCCCGACGAGGTCACCATGGTGATGGCGCTATTTGCGAGGAGAAGCGGATGGTTACGTTGTGTTTGATTGCTGCCCACAGCCCACAGAAATCAAGTAGTAGAGAGCAAGGCCCGCATCGACCCACCTAGTTTTATTTGACTAGTAAGTGCAAGATAAAAATGTAATTGATTTGACTTCGGCCCGTATTAATCAAAGTTGTGTAATCTGTTACGATTTCTTGTTATTTTGCATAACATGCTGTGTTTTTCTTCCTTTACTTTTACCATGTGGGCTCATGCAGAACACATGTAAAACATTATGTGGAATCCCTTAGCTTTTACATGCATGCCAAAGAAAATACTCTTAAGCTTATTGTCAGTTTGTTTTGAGAGTTATTACTGCATTTATAGATCATCAATTGCTTGTCATGTGTTGCTTTGGTGGTTTTGTAATTGTTAGTTTTAAGTTGTTAATGAGGTGGAATTGATTATTGGTGAGACACTTTGGAGTTTGTACAACTTTTATTTTTTTATTTTTTTATTTTGCTTTATGGATTTGCATGTGGATGAGATTATGATGATGATGTAGAAATAATTTGGGATTTGTTATTTCATTTGTGTGATGAATCAATCTTTTGTGATGTTATGTCACCAGTTGGTTTTTTCTAATGATGTTTTATTTGATGCAGGCTTGCAAGAGGCAGTGGTGAAGTGGTGAATGGTGATAAGGACATCATTTACAGCCACAAAGACTTGAGTTTGGAGGACTGAGAGAGAGACCATAAGGATGTTTGGAATAAGTGAACATAATTCTAGTCACGAGTTTTCGTCATCCCGAGCCTCTACAGGGCCAAACCCCGGAGATCATTCTGGAAAGCCACCTCGAGAATCAAATGAAGAAAAACGCTCAGTTAACCCACTAAATGCCGGCTTCGACAAAGCTAGACTAAATTCTCCCGAAGGAAAGGAAATAAGTGGAGGAGGGAATAGATATTACCAAAACATGTAACTAATTTTGAATTGTGGCCGTGTGTACGTAGCATATTACTGATCAACAAGAAATAGAATAATTTGATTGATGTAATAACATTTGTTTGTTGTTCAGTGAATTACTACTACATAAATATTTGTTAAACTTTTATGACGTTCAGTGTTTTTTTATGACATTCAGTGTTTTGGTCATGAAACAAGTTAATGAGAGTCAACACACTGAATATGATTTAAACACACTGAATATGACTTAAACACACTGAGTAGGATTAAAATACACTGAATAGCACTTAAACACACTGAATGACATATTTTAACACTGAACACACTGAATGTCATATTTTAACCCTGAATGACATATTTTAACACTGAACACACTGAATGTCATATTTTAACACTGAATGACATATTTTAACACTGAACACACTGAATGTCATATTTTAACACTGAATGACATATTTTAACACTGAACACACTGAATGTCATATTTTAACACTGAATGACATATTCTAACACTGAACATACTGAATGTCATATTTTAACACTGAATGACATATTTAAACACTGAATGTCATATTTTAACACTGAACATACTGAATGTCATATTTTAACACACTGAATGTCATATTTTAACACTGAATGTCATATTATAACACTGAACATACTGAATGTCATATTTTAACACTGAATGACATATTTTAACACTGAACATACTGAATGTCATATTTTAACACACTGAATGACATATTTTAACAATGAATGTCATATTTTAACACTGAATGTCATATTTTAACAGTGAATGTCATAAAAACACACTGAATGTCATATTTTAACACTTAATAAGAATGAAACACTGAATAAGGATGAAACACACTGAATAAGAATGAAAAACACTGAATGTCAAATGAATACACTGTTTGATTAAAAAATACACTGAACACAATGTCTATGTCAGATTTTCCATTCTGATGCGACATTAGTTTGTTCCACAGGTCAGCATACTCAGGATCGCAAGTGTAATCTGCGAGCTTCTCCACCTCGACCATGTCGAGAACCCAATTCTTTGACTGCTTTTTCATCATCGCCATCAGATTCTACGCAGCACGCCTGGTCGACGAAAGGAGCTGGGGGTAGTTGTCGGAGTGCTTCATCAAGACGGATACAACAATGTTCTCGATGTACGTCCACGTTTTGTCATCAAAATCCTGGCGAGGTGTATGCAGACTATATCGATCTTCCTCATTTTCTGGAGAATCGCACAAGATCGAATAATTTCATATGATTATTTTTTTAGGAATCGGTAATTCTAATACAGACGAACGAATTCACTTACGTTGCTACTCCGAACAGGATTTATTCGTCGAGCGGGAGTCGAACCGGGAGCAGGTGGCATCGTCGTCGCCTCGAGCGCTCTCCAATCGGTACCATTCGGGAGAGAGAAAGCTGTCCGGCGAGACCCTCCTGGGGAAGTCGACGTCGTCGACGGTGATGGTTCCGATATCGCGAGACCCTCCTCGGTACGTCGTCGTAGTAAACTCGGAAAGAGGCATTGGATTTTGATTTCTCCTTCGATACGAGCTTCCCGACGGGGGAAGAAGAGCTCGTCGTCGTTGTCTTCTCGATTCGGCCGCCTCAGTGATCTCAGATGGCGAAAATCGGGGCTCTAAAATCTGGACAGCGACAACCCCGACCCCTTTCTGGTTGCAGAGGTGCTCGGATCTCCTCCGCGCCGCCGCCGTCGTTGTCCAGGAGGAGATGCTGGGTAGATGTGGAAGCAGAGGAAGGAGAAGGAATCTGACATGTCTCCATTTTTTTTTTTGGTTGCGTTGGGTGGGGTGGGGTAAGATAGAATGAGGGTAGATTCGTCCTTCCCGATACATTTTTTTAGCCTAATTGGAACAAAAATGCCTAATTGACACATAAATTAGAAGTTGGCCTTATTGACGAAATTTTTTTGAAAATTGGCCTTATTGCCATTTTTCCCAAAATTTTATTTAATATATATAGATTTTTTTTCAGCATTTTATTTAATATATATAGATACTTTTTTTTGCGCAATAAAATTTTATTTCATATATATAAGTATTCTTTTTTTGTTTTTAGCATGGGCCATCGCCATCCTATACTAGCTCCGCCACTGCACATCAAGCCCCATCGAGGCCGAGCACCTAGTAGTCGTCACCGACTCACCGCAGCCATTGTAACGCCCCGGCCCGTTGAGGGGTCGAAGCCCGACCCTGATGGGCCGGCTCCGTTACCAATTACTGCCGTTTGGAGTGATATCCTGGCCCCACTGTACTAACACTTGTCTTTTCCAGCGCACTTTGTCCTCGCCATCCTATACTAGCTCCGCCACTGCACATCAAGCACCATCGTGGCCGGCTCGGTTACCAATTACTGCCGTTTGGATTGATATCCTGGCCCCACTGTACCAACACTTGTCTTTTCCAGCGCATTTTTTCCTCACTCGTGAGCACCCGGGAGACTTCCCAGGGGTCACCCATCCTAGAATTACCCCAGAGCCAGCACGCTAACTTTGGATTTCTTATAGGATGATGACCAGAAAAGAAGATGCATCTTGTTGGTATGAGTAGCATATTCAATTCCTTTAAGCCTTTAAATTTTCTGGGGCGTTACAGCCATTGCGCACAGCACGCACCGAAGAAGATGATGATCGAGTCGCGGGAGTTCATGCCGAAGCCTCCACCGTAGGGGGGCTTGCCGCCTGCCGGATCTCTTTTATTCAATCAATTGTAAAAACATATATATCAAAAGGGAGAACGAGCGTACAAGACTTGAGGTTTAACATACGAATTTAGACGAAGGGTTTAAACTTAGGAGTTACCAGAAAGTATTGGAATAGTACCTCCAAAATTCAAAAAATAGTAACAAAATAAAATAGAAACAAGGCTGAGTCGCGGACTAAGTTGTTTTTTTAGGACGTCTTGCGGCTCTGCTCAATTGTGCTTACACCCCAAGATAAACCAGCACTCTCTCTCAATCGAACTTAGCACTTATATCGATTGAATCACACAATATATTTCTGCTCAAGTATATTTTTTTTTAAAGTTGTAAGTTTATTTCTTTCTGAACACTGAAAACCAAGTTTTATAGGTTTTTTTGAATAAAAACGTTTTCAATACTAATTGCTGCATCAATGAAAACAAACGTTTTGATTTTATATAAATGCAGCCGTTACGAATTTTAAAAGTTGAACTTGATTTTTATATATATATATATATATATATATATATATATATATATATATATATATATATATATATATATATATATATATGTGTGTGTGTGTGTGTGTGTGTGTGTTTGTGTGTGTGTGTGTGTGTTTATAATGGTCTTGCAGTTTGACTTGCGTTGCGTAGTGACTTCTACTATCGAAACGAATAACCATCGGCCTACTTACTCGTTAGTGACATATGTATTATATATATATATATATATATATATATATATATATATATATATATATATATATATATATATATATATATATATATATATATTCCAAGAGAAAGGAAAACGGATGTTTTTCGAATGTTACGTTTTAATAGTATTTGAGTAAGTGACGAAAATTCTTTTGTTTTCAAAATAAAATATTATTTTTAATGTTAAAAAAAGAATAAAAAATTAGCGCGTTACAATATGATTTGGTTGGAAATAGATCTTTTAAAACTTCAATTAAAGTTAGACAACTTTATCACTTTAACAAGTTTTAAGGTGTTATTGACCCAACTTTGACAGTAAGTTCTGATTTGGTTGAAAATAGATTTTTTAAAGCTCCAATTAATGTTAGACAACTTTAGCACTTTAACAAGTTTTAAGGGTTATTGAACCAACTTTGACAGTAAGTTCTATTTTGTCAGATTGAGAATTTCATCGGCTAGGACACTGAAGATATCGTTTTGAGCCTATTTTAATACCATGTTGAAGTTAGACAAAATAATAATAAATTAATTCAACTTAAACCTGAGCTCAATGATCTTTTCACAAACGATATGATGTGAAATTTTTAACATACAATACAAGTTCAACAAAATATATGACATTTTCAACTCTAAAATCTACTACTAGTATGTTTTTGCCAAATATTTAAATTATAATAAAAATTTCATCTTCAAAATTATTTGTTTTAAATATATTCTAGTCATTGTAATTTGATTTCTTTGTTACTTGCTTGCTAACTTTGATGCCTCATAATTTTATTTTATTTTTGCATCAAAAATTTTTTTTGCGCATTATTATTATTTGTATATTAATTAATTGAAGGCATGTTCATCTTAAATTAAAATAATGCATTGTTAATAGATATGGGATATTTTATAACACTCACTCACGAGTAGGCTCAGTGTTGTCGGCTCTATAGGCCTTGTTACATGTAGGATGTAGAATATTTAACACGCTCTCTCACGAGTTTGTCGGCTCTTCAAGCCTTGTTAGATGTGGGATATTTAACAAAGGGAAATTTTGAAAAAAAGAGTAAATTTAAGGAATAGTTTATAATTAAATTTATTGGTTTTTTCTTAATAACGCCAAGGGTATTTTATAATTTTTTAACTCTTTTTTATAATTTTAAAATTAAGGGAAAATTACAGATTGCTACCCAGGTTATTAGCGAATTTGCACATTGCTACCCAACCGACAAAATTGCTCCGACGACTACCTGGAATATTATGAAATAGCAATTTGCTACCTGCCGTCAAATAAAAAGGAATATTCCGGAAAATATTATTTACTGGGATTTTTTATGTGAATATTACATTTGACTCAAAGGTCATTTAGGTCAGAACACATTATATCATTAACTCATGTAATAAAATAATATAAGTCCAAACAATTAAATTAAATCTCACAAAAAATAAATACGGGAGAAGGAACTGGAATGAATGAAAGAGCCCTTATTTCTTTCATTTCAGAAATCCCTCATCTCGAATCCAAAATTCTTTACCCAACATTAAAAAATCTCGCAGCTTGAAAATCCTAATTTATCTCTATTCGAAAATACCGCATCTCGTCCATAAAATCAAACCAAACAAAAAAACCTAAAATCCAGCAGCTTGATATTGGTTGCAACACGATGCCGTGGAAATTGAGAGCAGAGCATGGGTGGTCGAATGAAGTGGAGAAAGCTCGATTGGCCGAAGAAGATGCTTTCACTTTAAAGATTCACCATTCTGGGAAATTCAGGCTTCATAATGGTAAGAAAATCTATGTTGGTTTTTATGTGGCTGAATTTGTGGAAGGGGTGGAGGGAAGAAATTGACAGAGAGAAAATTAGGGTTGAGAGAAATTGAGAAGAAATGAGAGACGGGATTTGGGTTTTCAAATAAGATAAATGATTTATTGAATTTTAAATACACATTAACAAAAATGTTGTTGAGGGTAATAACGTAAAAAGCCAGTGTAATTTAAGAGGCTACATTAAAAAAATCCCAGAAATTAAATATTCTCCAAAATATTCCTTTTTAGTTGGACGGCAAGTAGCAAATTGCTATTTCATAAAATTCCAGGTAGTCGTCGGAGCAATTATGTCAGTTGGGTAGCAATTTGCAAATCCGCTAATAACTTGGGTAGCAATCATTAATTTTCCCTAAAATTAATAATACCCTAATTAAGAAAAAAAGTAAAAAAAAAATCCTTAATTTGAAAATATATTTTATGTAGTTTAAAATATAAATTAATAAATTAAAATACCTATTTTCCTAAATACTTCTTTAACACGCCCTTCACTGCTCAATTTTGTCGGTTCTACAAGCCTTGTTAGATATGAGATATTTAACACGCCCCTCACGAGTAGGCTCAATTTAGAGTTGGGTCAATAACATCTTAAAAGCCTTGTTAAGGTGATAATATTGTCCAACTTATAATTGAGCTTTACAATCTATTTCCAACCCATATTAAATATTTAACATGTACTCCTAATAAATATTTTAAAAATATATTAAAATGAATGTTTTCATCAATATGATTTTCGCAATTTATAAAGTATTTAGAGGGTGTATTCAATTATGGTATCATTAGATTTTTTTTACTTTAAGAAGTTTATAGACTTTTGGATTTAATTTTTTTTTTTTTTTTTGTATTTTGGAGATAAAATCAATAAAAATCCATAAAATTTTAAAATCCATTAACTTTTGAATAAATATAGATTTTTAAAGATTTTTTAAAATCCGTATTGAATACCTCAAGATTTCAATAGACTTTTAAAAATCCGAACTGAATACCCTAAACTTTAAAAATTAATAAAAATCATATAGAGTCTTGATTGAACATATTCTCTTTAAAATAAATATACATGTATGGAGCGAGAGTAAATGAATAAATAAATAAATTAATAGGAATTTGGTTATATATATTTCATAGAATTTGTACACAATTGAATAGATTATTTTTGTGGATCTAAGTTAATAATTAATGTCAACCCTTAATCAGTCAATATTCATTCATGAAGCTGACATCATGTTGCATAAAAGTGAAATCATGCATAAATATTGTATTATATATAAATATTTACGGGTGTACTTGTAAACATTTTAATCTTAATTATTAATAATATTATATAATCTCAAATTCAGAAATTATATAAATAAAATTATGTTAGCCAATCATGTTGTTTATTTTAAATATATTAAATTATGTTACTAATTTGTTTTAAGTAATTATTTATAATTAAATGTATTAATTTTTTTAATTATAAAATTAGAGTGACTTGTTAAAAATATTTTTTCTTATTATATATGAGAAGGTGGTTATTTAATAACCGCCAATGGTATTTTTGTAATATTTTTACTTTTTTTATAATTATAAAATTAATAATACTCTAATTAAGAAAAAAATTACAAAAAAAATATCCTTAATTTGAAAGTTTAATTTATGAAGTTTGAAATATAAATTAATAAACTAAAATATCTATTTTCTTAAATACTTCTTTAACAGGCTTCTCACTGCTCTATTTTGTCAGTTCTACATGCCTTGTTAGTTGTGAGATATTTAACACGGCCTTGACGAGTAGGCTTAGTTAATAGTTGAGCCAATAACATCTTAAAAAGCTTTGTTAAGGTGATAAAATTGTCTAACTTATATTTGAGCTTTAAAATCTATTTTACACGGATATGAAATATTTAACATGTACTCCTAATAAATATTTTTAAAATATATTAAAATGAATACCATCATCAATATGGTTTTCGCAATTTATAAAGTATTTTAAGTAAATATACATGTATGGAGCGAGAGTACATGAATAAATTAATAGGAATTTGATTATATATATTTCATAGATTTTGTAGACAATTGAAGAGATTATTTTTTGGATCTAAGATAATAATTAAGTCAACGCTTAATCAGTCAATATTCTTTCATGAAGCTGACATCATGTTGGATGGAAGTGACATCATGCATGAATATTGTATTATATATAAATATTCACGGGTGTACTTGTAAACATTTTAATCCTAATTATTAATAATATTATATAATCTCAAATTTAGAAGTTATATAAATAAAATTATGTTACTCAATCATGTTGTTTATTTTAAATATATTAAATTATGTTATTAATTTGTCTTCCAATCTGTCCCATGTTAGTCGTTGACTTTATAAAATTTATAATTTTAGTTTCATTCCTATATTTATATATTGAATACAATAAAACTATATATTCAATAAAATTAGGAGAATTCCTATGACTTAGGAGTACTATATATAAACACTCTTTCCGTAAAAGGTATAACAGAAAAAAACAACACTTTGATTTGTTTCCAAACTTAAACACAATGACGATAAACTATCACCTTAATATTATTGTCCCAATTCTGATGATCATCATTTTCCCGATGATCAACACTACAAACTCAGCCACCACCACCACCATCTCCCAAATCTTGTTTCGGGTCATGCAAACCCAACTGCACGACCTACTCCAAAATCTCGACTGGCGAAGCTCTACTACCAACCAATATTGCAACTGGGCCGGCATTTCATGCGACAAAGCCCATAACGTCATCTCCATAGACCTCGCCGGTCTCAACCTCACCGGAATCTTCCCTTCCGATTTTTGTCGAATTCCCACACTCCGGAATCTCAACATTGCCAACAATCAAATCGGCGGACAAATTACTCCCGCCTCCATCTCTCCATGCTCCCGTCTTCGTCACCTCAATATTTCCACCAATATCTTCCTCGGAAACTTGCCCGATATCCCCGTGCTTTTTCCCAACCTCACAACTCTAGATCTTTCCTCCAACGCTTTCTCGGGCGAAATCCCTCTAAGTTTCTCCCTCAACTTACCCAAACTCAAATATTTGTCTCTCATTAACAATCGCTTAAACGGGACGTGCATCCCCGCTTTCCTCGCTAACATGTCCGAGTTGACTCACTTACGGTTGGCTCTTAACCCTTACCTTCCGAGCCGGATACCCAGAAACATCGGACGCCTCGCGAAACTAAAGGAACTCTGGGCTGCATCTTCCAACCTCGTTGGAGAGATTCCCGATTCCATCGGAAGCCTCGTATCCATCAACTACTTCAACATGTCCAAGAACCAACTTTCAGGTGCGTTGCCCGACACATTCTTCAATCTAACTTCCATGCTCGTATTTGACGCTTCTAGAAATAACTTGACGGGGAAGATACCTGAAAGCTTGGCCGCCCTCCCAGTCGAAACATTGGCCATCCAATTCAACTTTCTAGAAGGCGATATCCCGGAGATCATATCATACAATCCAGCTCTTCAAATCCTTGATCTCTGCAGCAACAACCTCAATGGGACGCTTCCAAAGTACTTAGGCATGCATTCGAACTTGACTATAATCGCGGTCATCCTCAACAACCTCGAAGGCCCGTTGCCTCCGTATTTGTGCGCAAATAAAAAACTCCTATACATGTCTTTGTCGAACAACAGGTTTTCGGGTCGAATACCCGAGTCTTACGGGGAATGTGAATCTATGCTAGCGCTGATGGTGCAAAACAACGACTTGTCGGGTCCCGTGCCCGACAGGTTGTGGGGGTTAAGTGCAATTCATCACCTTGACATAACTTACAATAGCCTTACAGGCTCTATTCCTCCCTCTATTTCAACAGGAAAAAAGCTACAAATTCTCTTGATCTCCAACAACAAATTCTCAGGTCGGTTGTCCGAGAAATTGTGTGATCTTCCCGAGCTGGGGAAATTTTACGCCGATGGAAACCGTTTTTTCGGAGAGTTTCCTTCATGTTTTCACAGGTTATCCAACATACAAGACTTCCATGTGCAGGGGAATAATTTCACCGGCCAACTCCCGAAAAATATCTCGGCTTTGGGGAACTTGACCCAACTAGATTTTTCGGGGAACCGGTTTTCGGGTGTCATTCCGGGGGATATAGGAAGTGCTCCCAAGTTGACATGCTTGAACCTTTCAAACAATATGTTTGGTGGGGAAATTCCTTGGGAATTGACTAAGCTCAAGTTGAACTTGTTCGACGTCTCCAACAATCAGCTCATAGGACAAGTTCCCACCGGTCTCGATACCAAATATTTTGTCTCGGGCTTAATGGGGAATCTGGGGCTGTGTAGTAGTGTTGATCTTGAACCCCTCCGCCGTTGTTCGGCATCAAAACCATTGCTCGAGAAAAATAGTTACTTGGTGGTGGTAATTCTACCGAGTGTAGTATTTGCATTGATAGTTATGGTGGTTATAGTTATGCTTGTGATGAATACTAAGAGGTTGATGTGTTTCGAACGCAAACGTTCACAAACATGGAAGGTCACAACTTTTCAAAAGGTTGCACTAGATGAAGAAGACTTGTTGGCCTCATTGACAACGGAGAATCTTATTGGGTCTGGAGCGACAGGTCATGTATACCGAGTCGTTCTGAATAGCGGGCTGACTGTGGCGGCTAAAAAGCTTACGGAGGTGAAAGGTTCAGAGTCAGAGAAGGCATTCCGGGCGGAAGTGGAGACATTGGCAGGGATTAGACATTTAAATATCGTGAAGTTGTTGTTTACTTGTATAAGTGAAGATCATATGATTTTGGTGTACGAGTACATGGAGAATCGGAGTTTAGGCGATGCTTTACATGATCGAGAGCAAAGTGGTTTAATGTTGGATTGGTCTAAGAGGTTCGACATTGCCTTAGGAACTGCCCAAGGACTCGCTTATTTGCACCATGATTGTGTGCCTCGAGTGTTGCATAGGGATTTAAAGTCGAACAACATACTATTGGATGAGGACTTCAGACCAAGAATAGCTGATTTTGGTTTGGCCAAGATGTTAAAACAAGATGTCAACCAGAGTGATCAAGTCATGTCTCGTATTGCAGGTTCTTATGGATACATTGCACCAGGTTTGAATATGCCTACTTTTATATTGTTATTTTAATTTCCTATATACTATAAGTTATAAATTTTTAAAGTGCATTAAATTACTGTTTATATTTTTAAGTTTAACACCTTGCAGAATATGCTTACACGATGAAAGTGACGGAAAAAAGTGATGTTTATAGCTTCGGTATAGTGTTACTTGAACTATTGACAGGAAAAAGGCCAAATGATTCTTCATTTGATGAGAATAAGAACATTGTGATGTGGGTCAAAGAAGGTACGATGACATCTTCCCAACGAGGAGTCAGAAGAAATAGAGATGATTTTTACGATAAGAATAACGTTGAAGTGAATAAGATATTAGACTCTAGGATGAATGTGAGTATCAACGAATACGAAGGAGTGAAGACAATTTTGAATGTTGCTCTTTTATGCACTGTGGAATCTCCAAATAAAAGACCTTCTATGAGAAAGGTTGTTGAACTTCTTAAGAAATGTTAAATATAGAAATTGTATCCGGTTGAAGTTGAGAAATTTTATTTTCACTATTTTAAATCTTTGTATTTGGAATTTTTGGCTATCACTTCTTTTGGTTATTTGTCATTTTGTTGAATCTATGAACGATTATCAATTGGCTAATTTTATTTTATTTATATATCATTTAAGTTTATGTGTTATAAAATTAAGAGAAATAGAATTCACTAGCACAAAATATATGATTTGCTTATGTAAATTTTTTATTAATTTAATTATACAATATCAGAGTAAATTAAAAAAATACCACAATTATATTTATTTAACTAAAAAATTAATTATATTGATTTCAATATAATGCAATGTTATTTTGAGTAACAATAAACTAATGACAATTTAATTATTAGTGCAAGAAAAAACCATAAATTTGATATAAACATATAAAATAAAGAGAAATAAAAGATTAACCAGTAACACGGAACAAAATTATATATTTTACAGTAAGTTAGAAATATAATCTCATTTTTCTGGGATTTTTATTTATTGAAAAAAAATTAATATTTATTAAACATATATAAGAAAACAAAGTATAACAATTTTAATTAATCAATACAATAATTTATAATTTTTAGTGTTTAATTCATAAAAAATCACTACTGCATGTTACGTTTATAATATGAATTTTATCAAAGAGATCGGTGTTATAATTTTTTTTTTCTAATACAATAAAAATAAAAAAGATAAATGTTTTTTTTTCTAATTGCTTAATTAAAAGAAGAGATCGGCGTTATAATTTTTTTTCTAATACAATAAAAATAAAAAAGATAAATGTTTTTTTTTCTAATTGCTTAATTAAAAGAAGAGACCGGTGTTATAATTTTTTTTTCTAATACAATAAAAATAAAAAAGATAAATGTTTTTTTTTTCTAATTGCTTAATTAAAAGAGACCGGTGTTTAATTAAAATTATAAAAAAAATATAGTAATTTATCATTCTAAATTATAAATACTTCACTGAAAATGCATTCATGATTTTATTTGAGGGTTTCTCATTCTTATGGCAACATAATAACTTAAAATCAGATCTATTAGTGACTCTTGAAATTAGAACGTACAACTGACCATGAGTAACGATTTCTTCATAAATATTCCAATACGGACAAAGAGTGACATTGAATTTTGTTAATGGTCATAGCTTAAAATATCATCACGGGGAATTGGCAATACTGAAACCGAAATGGAATACTGGCAACGGATGGACTGAGCGTCAATCTTGGAATATACACGACATCTTCAGAGTCTTTTCCTTCTAAGACTTTAACCTCAATAACATAAGTTTCAAGCTTCGTTACTACCAATCGAGTACCGTTACGTAATTCAGTCGTGTGATCAATATTTCGTAACAGTATTATTGGCACTCAAACCTTAAAAACAGGACAAAAAAATTGTAAAAAAAATATATAATTATAAAATATAGAATTTATGCTTTTACAAAAAATAATCAAATTGATTTAAGAGGGTTTGTCTAACCTATACTTCAGTTCATAGTTGGGCAATTCAATATAATGCATTTGATCATACATATTTTGGCCTATTTCTGTTTTTTCAATAGAATTTGTGTTGAGATAAATCCAAAATTGTCTAATATATTATCTAATATTATATGATTAAAATTAATTAAGGAAGTTTTTATTAAATCAATTGATAAAAAATAGAATTTCAATAGAATTTGTAATGCCCCGGCCCGTTGAGGGGTCGAAGCCTGACCCTAATGGGCCGACTCGGTTACCAATGACTGTCATCGGGAGTGATATTTTGGCCCCACTGTACCAACACTTGTCTTTTTCAGATCCTCACTCGTGCGCACCCGGGATACTTCCCAGGGGGTCACTCATCATAGAATTACTCCAGAGTCAACACGCTTAACTTTGGAGTTCTTATAGGAGGATGCCCAAGAAAAGAAGATGCATCTGTTGGTATAAATAGCATATTCATTCCTTTTAAGCCTTTGAATTTTCTGGGGCGTTACAGAATTAAATCCAAAATTGTCTAATATATTATCTAATATTATATGATTGAAATTAATTAAGGAAGTTTTTATTAAATCAATTGATAAAAAAATAGAAATACAACCTGATAAGTTTTTTGTGCAATTTTCAAAATTAATGAAATTGATTGGTTATTTGAATTTAAAAAAGTGCAAATATAAAAGAGAAATTGTTAATTACTATAAATAAATAAAAATGTTTAGAGTTTTATTTTTTGAAAAACAAATTTTAGTTATTCTATTGGTTCATTATCTTTTTAAATTTAAAATTTAATAAAAATTGTAAATTAATAAGGATGAATGTTCAAATTAAATGATTATTATAAGATCTATTTTCTGAATATAAATTTAATTATATAAAAAAATAAAATTTTAATTATTTAATGTATTATATTTAATTAATAATATATATTTTAAATATGGAATTCAAAATAATAAATAATTTTCTAAAATATTATTCTTAGTCTTATGAGAATAAGAATATATAAGATGACTTTAAATGGTTAAAAATAAAAATATGATTTAGCCAAACAAAATATAATTTAAGAAAAATAATTTATATGCAATTAAATAATTGAATATAGTTAAATGTGATTTGAATTACTAAAACAAATGTATTATCCGAAACATCTAACACAGTACATATAATTAATTGATTTTAAAAACACTTCTCTAAAAATTAATGATTTACATTTATAAAGAGGAAGGTATTAAACATTTGGATAAAACATGAGACTAACATAAATAAAATACAGATTTAAATAAAGAACATGAAATTGCAACTAAAACCGTACAACATTACTAAATTATTTACAATTGTCGAATTATGATTAGACTCGTACAATTAACATGAGATCTCAAAGGCTAACATTTCTATCAACAGACATTATTTTTAAAAAATATAAAAATAACTCCTTAATCTTGTTAGATTACAGTGTACTGACAAACTTGAAAATTACGGAAAATATGGTCCATGAGAAGTTGTTATTAAGGCTGCAGTGAGCTGCACAACTACAAAAAAATAAATATATCAATAATAAATATACCATGAAATAATAAATTGTAAATATTAAAAAAATTGATTACAATTAAATTAAAAAAACATACAATTTCACCTTAAAAAATTATTAGAATAAATGATTCAATGAGAAATACAACATGAAATAATAATTCATAAATACAAAAAAAAATTATTTTAATATTGGAATACAATAAAATTAAAAAAAAACTTTAAATTCAACTTGCAAAATATAAACAAAACAATAATACATATTTTAAAATAGTGAAATCACAAAAATAAAAAAATAAAAAAATATAAAAACACAATTGACATGAAAATTATTAAGCACTAAGAAACAAACAAACAGATTTGAAAAACAAATGGAAATATTAATTAATTCAAACAAATCATAAATAAGTACTCACTCCGACCTTTTTTAATGGTCACGCTTCCTTTGTAATTTACAAAAGAATTGTGATCATTAAGGTCGGAGGGAGTATAAATTATGAAAAGAAATAACAATCAACAACAACAGTAGAGAGGGATAGAAAAGATTGTAATATACATATAAATTTTCTAAACCTAAAAAATAAAAAAACAAATAGTGAACAATGTAGAGAACGAATGATAGATATAAATAGTTGTTGAATTTGAACTTTGCATAAAAGATATATAATAACAATTATGGAAAATGAACAAAAAATTGAAATTAACTTTGATTGAGAATAATCATAATTAATAAATTGAAAGACGGAATTAAAAAGACAAATAACTATTGGTTTATTTATTTTTAAAAATTAAAATTATTAAATTTAAATAAATTAATTGTTAGTAAAATCGAAAGCACCAAAATTAACATTGACTTATATAAAAATAAATCAATTTAATTCATATATTTTACTGAATTTGAAAATTACCATAAAAAAATATGGATCATAAAGAAACGTGAATAATATCTACTAATCAATATAATTCTATTTGATTTTTCATCGGCCATGCCTAAAACAATTTATTGTTACTATATATTTATATGATAATACCGGGTGTAAAATCGAAAGCACCAAAATTAACATTGACTTATATAAAAATAAATCAATTTAATTCATATATTTTACTGAATTTGAAAATTACCATAAAAAAATATGGATCATAAAGAAACGTGAATAATATCTACTAATCAATATAATTCTATTTGATTTTTCATCGGCCATGCCTAAAACAATTTATTGTTACTATATATTTATATGATAATACCGGGTTTAGAGCCATTTTATAAAGTATATATGTTTAAAAGTGTAAATGTTAATTTTGGCAACAACGTATTTATCTTTGTGTTTTTGTTTGTGTTTTTGATTTTCAGGATTTCAGGTTTGGAAACGGCGACAACTGTCGCCACTTTTGATGTTGCGAAGATTCGGCGACTGGAGTCGCCAAAATTGACAATGCAAGGAAACGACGACTCGTGTCGCCGTTTTTGGTGAAGACAAGGAAACGGCGACTCGTGTCGCCGCTTTTGATGAAGACAGGAAACGGCGACTCGTGTCGCCGCTTTTGGTGAAGTGAAGAAACGGCGACTGAAGTCGCCGCTTTTGATGTTGCATGAAAACGGCGACAGCAGTCGCCGCTTTTGGGTGTTGATGAAATCCAGCGACTGAGACTTTGTCTCCGGATTTTCGTATGACATCAATTCCGGAGACTATGGCTACGTGACAAGATTCCAGCGACTTGAGTCGCCGGTTTTGTGCACTACCTCTAATCCGGCGACAAGTGCATTCATGACATGGAGACGACGACTATGACCTTCAACAATGATATTTTTATTCACCCAAGTACTTAAGATGAAGAATTAAAGATTGGGTGTGGTGTTTACTACTTCAATGATATCGACGACCGTGAAGACGATGAAATTCCGAAACTTCAACACTTAGATTTTCACAAGAAATTGAAGATGAAGAATTGAGATCGATGGAGTCAAGATTAAATTGAAGTTTGATTTTGAAATTGAAGATTCAAGATTCAAAGATTCGAGAATCAAAGATTCAATATTCCAAGATTCAAGAATCCAAGTTCTACAAAGTGATGTCATCCATGGAGAAGTGAAATCAGCCAAGCATGTGACCAATGAGAATGTGCCACGTCACCATCTCACATGTGCGGGGTGCCTATATATACCCATGGATTTCCGTGCCATCACTCGACGATTTTGAGAGAACGAAATCTGATTTTTAGAATCGTAACCGTTAGCTTTGAGCTTCGAGTTTGTGTAGTTTGCTTTTGCACTGTGTGCCAAGATTAGAGTTAGGAGATTTAGCTCTAGGTGCACGTGTGCTAGATTACTCGTAAGTGGGAGTGTTGCGACACTCGGGAAACTTCTTGTAATCGTTTTGCCTACCATACTCCGTGTAATAGTTTCGTTTTGTTTTCAATGAAATGAAATATATTACATAAACTTTGTCTTCAGTTTTTACTACGAACTTGTGAGTGCGTGAGTTCTTCGACTGAAGCTGTTGACTGTGTGTTTAAGACCAATTTCACGAAAAATTGGTATCCTACGTTGAAGACGTAATTTCAATTGGTATCAGAGAGGGACGTCATACGTATAAGACGTGATCCGTTACCTTGACTTCATATTTTCCGCTACAATGGAGTCTCCTATGTTTGCACATCAACCGATTATGCTTACTCATCAGAACTATTCGAATTGGAAAGCTAAAGTATCAGCTATAATTAAAGGACATGACTCTCGTGCATGGAGATCAGTGTTAGAGGGCTGGAAACGCCCATTTACTATTGATGCTAAAGGCAACAAAATTCTGAAACTTGAACGACGTTGGTCTAATGAAGAGCGTGAAGCTTCTACTGCCAACAACAAAGCTTTACGTTTCATTTGTGAATGGCTGGAGCTCAACATGTATCAACTTGTCAAAAAGTGTACCTCAACCAAAGAAGCTTGGGAAACTCTCCAGAGAACTTGTGAAGGACACAAACATGTCAACAAATCCAAGAGTTGCGCTCTCACTACTCTAGTTCATAAGCTTCAGATGGGAGAGCATGAAGACGACAAAAACAGTGAAACACATTCTGGAGGAATTTACTCAGATCGTGAATCTGAGTATGAATCGGAATCGACAGAGGCTACTCCTATAACGTCTCATGCAAAAGCCGACACAAAAGAAATTGTGAATCTAAAGGAAGATTTTCCAAAGCTTCAAAATCTTTATAATGATGAATCTACTTCAAACACCGATTCTGAGTGTGAATCAGAATCAACAGAGAATGCTCCTAAAACACCTCAAACTGAAGTTGAGTCTACGAAAATGTTGGACTTTGAAATTACGTCTTCGACGTATGATACCAACTTTTTGCGAAGTTGGCCTTAAACTCAAAGTCAGCAGCTTCAGTCGAAGAACTCACAGTCAGCAGCTTCAGTCGACGAACTCACAGTCAGCAGCTTCAGTCGACGAACTCACAGTCAGCAGCTTCAGTCGACGAACTCACAGTCAGCAGCTTCAGTCGACGAACTCACAGTCAACAGCATCAGTCGACGAACTCACAGTCAGCAGCTTCAGTCGACGAACTCACAGTCAGCAGCTTCAGTCGACGAACTCACAGTCAGCAGCTTCAGTTGACGAACTCACAGTCAGCAGCTTCAGTCGACGAACTCACAGTCAGCAGCTTCAGTCGACGAACTCACAGTCAGCAGCTTCAGTCGAAGAACTCACGCACTCTCTCAACTATCGCTTGCTTGTGTGTATAGTTCAAACTCAATGTAAGTAAAGTAAAGTAAAGTGCTGAAGACAAAGTTATGTAATAGTTTTCATTTCATTGAACGACGAAACTAAACTATTACACGGGTAGAGAAAGGTAGACGGAATGATCAAAGGTCGTATCCCAAGTGACGCAGCACTCCAACGAACCAGAGACCTAGTACTACTACACCTAGAGCTAAATCACATAACCCTACTAGTGGTGCACAGCACAAAATAACTACCAAAACTCTAAGGCTCAGCGCCAACAAAACAACGATAGCGATACTCGAATATCAGATTTCGTTCTCTCAAAATCGTCAAGTGATGAAATCGAAATCCATGGGTTTATATAGGCAGCCCGCACATGTGAGATGATGACGTGGCATATTCTCATTCGCCACATGCTTGGCTGATGTCACTTCTCCATGGATGACATCACTATTGTTGAACTTGGATTCTTGAATCTTGGAATCTTTAATCTTTGATTCTTGAATCTTCGAATCTTGAATCTTCAATTTCAAAATCAGAACTTCAATTCAATCTTGACTCCATCGATCTCAATTCTTCATCTTCAATTTCTCGTGAAAATCTCTAAGTGTTGAAGCCTCAGAATTTCATCGTCTTCATGGTCGTCGATATCATTGAAGTAGTAAACACTGGAACCATTCTCCATTTCTTGATTTGAGTACTTAGTGAAAAAGAGATCACGTTGAATGTACTCAATGCATATGTCGTCGGTTCCATAGTTGCAAGGTGAGAGTCCATAGTTCCATAGTCGCTGGTTCCATAGTTCCATAGTTCCATAGTTTCATAGTTCCATAGTTCCATAGTTCCATAGTTCCATAGTTCCACAGTTCCATAGTTGCAAGATGCGTGTCCATAGTTCCATAGTCCCATAGTTCCATAGTTCCACAGTTCCATAGTTCCACAGTTCCATAGTTGCAAGATGCGTGTCCATAGTTGCATAGTCGCAGGTTACAAACATGAGATGTAAAAAATCCGGAGACATGAGTCTCCGTTTTTGTGGACAGTAGTCTCCGTTTTTGGCGTTCTCCGAAAAAGTTGACAGGAGTCTCCGTTTTTGGCATTCTCTGGAAAAGTTGACAGGAGTCTCCGTTTTTGGCATTCTCTGGAAAAGTTGACAGGAGTCTCCGTTTTTGGCATTCTCTGGAAAAGTTGACAGGAGTCTCCGTTTTTGGCGTTCTCTGGAAAAGTTGACAGGAGTCTCCGTTTTTGGCATTCTCTGGAAAAGTTGACAGGAGTCTCCGTTTTTGGCGTTCTCTGTAAAAGTTGACAGGAGTCTCCGTTTTTGGCATTCTCTGGAAAAGTTGACAGGAGTCTCCGTTTTTTTTTTTTTTTTGGCGAAAAATGAGTCTCCGGTTTTGGAGACGTGAGTCTCCGCTTTTTCAGCGACTCCAGTCGCTGGTTCCAAAAGCGGCGACTCCAGTAGCTGGATCCATGTTGTAGCTCTTGAAGAGTAGATTCCAAAAAATTTTGAATCAAGTCAATCGGAGCTCGCACGAAGGAGATATGGCCAAAATCGCCGGACTGCACGCTTTCAGCCGTGGCGTGCGACTCCTGTCGCCTGCGACTCCAGTCGCATGGTTTTGACATTACTTGTTATATATGGATACGTAGCTCTTGAAGTTTGGATTCCATAGCATTTTGAATCAACACAATCGGAGCTCGCACGAAGAAGATATGACAATAGTCGACGGACAGCGCACACCTTCCCAACCACTCCTTATAGTTGTCCTTACTAATATATGGGTAGTGACAGCAGTAGACATCAGCCACCCTGATTTTTACACACACCCTGCTAGAGTTCTAGTTCCAGTTGGCACTCGTGTTGACGTGATGCATTGGACATCACTGATTCCATATCACCATGTTATATGTTATTCATCCATTCATTCAACACCTGAAACAATACACAAACACCCAAAACATATGTTGTCGCCAAAACCAACATCTACAATCTCCCCCTTTTTGGCACAACTCATATGATCAAGAGTTAGCATAAGGAGATATACAAAATCTCAAAAACCAAGTAACAAAAACATATGTTGTTGCCAAAACCAACATCTACAATCTCCCCCTTTTTGGCACAACTCAGATGAACAAGAGTTAGCACAAGGAGATACAAAACAATCTCCCCCTCAAGAGATACACATCAAAATATGACTAAGTTAAAACAAAGTCAATCAATTAATCAACAATCAAGACATATGCATGCAAACGGAATAGTTCAAGAGTTATTCAAAATAGAGAAACCATGCATTACGCAGTCCTTTGCCAGATGAACCAGCATCATCACCTAAACCTCCCCCTTGATGGGTCATCTGGTGAAGATAGGCAAACGTAGTACTGAGTGACACCGGATGCTGCTGCACTCATCTAACGCCATAAAGATTGAACTCCACGAGATGCTGAATATGAACTACAAGAGTACCAAATCAAAACAACACATCCCGAGTTAGTATTCAAGCGTTCAACACACTGAAAACATTCAAACACATTTTAGTGGAGATTCGAGGGGTGATATTAGGCAATGAAGAGCAAATATTTTCCCAGAAAAGAGACACTTTCATCATTTTCCAAAACAAAAATTTCACACAAGGTGAACGCAACTTTGAGTTAATGAAAAATCTCTCATATTAAAAACCGGTGAGATGGACCGAAGTATATTGATAGACATGTTTACTTGTCATTCGTCACAAACACAAGGGTGCAGTCGTGTTTTGTCGAAACATATTGGATGAGTTTGCACCGCACAAGAGATTTTAATTCATGAATGCAAGGTGAACTTTTAAGGCACTCCACTTGGGACTAGCTTTACTACATTAGAGGGGAGCCGGCGGACAATGTGACCCGGCGTCCTCCAGACGAGTTTTAGCTTTAAATGAAATGCAACAGATGCTCATTACAGCAGTCAAAGGGGAGCAAGGATCATCCTGCATCTCCGAAGTGTGATGGTAGAGCATCTTAGATTAGAGCGTCCATGTGCTACCTTTCGAAGAGGGGAGCCGGCGGACAAAGTGATCCGGCGTCCTCCGTTACTTGGTATTATGGATCTATGCAAATGAGCTTATGGGAGTATAATGCCAAGTTCACATGTTTGCATTCAGCGGAATAAATACACTTGGGTCCGAAGACTAAAGTGGCCTCGAATCCATGTTTGTCTGACTAGACTAATCCACGACAATTCCGAGTGCGTATTCAGAAGTAAAGAAACTACTCTTTCAGACTTCAAAATTTTTCGTGAACTCTTAGAGAGAACACATGCAGAGAGAATTTCTTAGAGTTTTGAATCTCTCAAAGTCAAGAGGTTTGGTAAAGATTTCAGCAAGCTGTTTTTCTGTTGAAATATGCTGTAGACTGACTATATCACGATCAACCAAATCTCTAATGAAATGATGTCGAATGTCGATGTGTTTAGTTCTTGAATGCTGGACAGGATTTTCGCTGATTTTGATAGCACTCTGGTTATCACAATACAGCACTAATGGAGCACTCTCAAGAAGATAGCCATTCAACATTTGCTTTAACCATAGCAATTGAGTGCAGCAACTCCCAGCTGCAACATACTCCGACTCGATAGTTGATAGTGCGATGCAATTCTGCTTTCGACTATGCCATGAAACAATATTATTTCCAAGAAAGCAACAACAACCGGAGGTACTCTTTCTTTCGTCCGTATTACTTGCCCAATCTGCATCGGAGAAGCCGAAAAGATTTGATGATGTGTGGCGTGTATACCAGATTCCCAAGTTAGCAGTTCCTGAGATGTAGCTGAGAATCCGTTTGACAGCTCGTAGATGAACTTCCTTTGGATCTGCTTGGTACCTGGCACACATACAGACACTAAACATAATGTCAGGGCGAGTTGTAGTTAAATATTGTAAACTTCCAATCATGGAACGAAAGAGTGTTTGATCAACACTTCGACTTTTAGTCGATTTTAATAACCGTTCATAGGTTGCCATATAGGTCGTTGTTGATTCAAATTCATGCTTGTCAGACTTCTCTTCCATATTTTCTGCGGCCTTTCGAGATACAAAGATAGAAGTAGAACTTTCATAGATAAGAATCTCAAGAGTCAGCTTAGGAGAAGAAGTCTTCGAAGTAAACGCCAAGTCCTTAAGCGCATCAAATTTAGCTCCGGAGATTTTGGGTGTCGGAGCCTCAGACATAGCTGCCTGCGCAAGAGTGTCCATGACGAAATCCAAAATTTCTCTCTCAGTTGATTCCTCTGATTTTTGTTTGTCATTTTGACAGTTGCCATAGACGTAGCAATTGTTCTTAGCACGATGACACTTCAAAATGCACTTCCCTTCACTATCAAAGACTTTGCAAGAGTCTTTGTCAAAACTGACATTCAGCTGGTCATCGCAAAGTTGGCTTATACTTATCAGATTGGCCACTAGTCCTTCAACATGGACAACATTCTTGAGTGGTGGCAATCCTTTGAGATGGAGAGTTCCTTTGCCTAACACGATACCTTTTTCTCCCCCTCCAAACATGACGGGGGTTTCAGTCACAAGTTCGTAATCTTTAAGAAATTTCTTCGTTCCAGTCATGTGGTGGGAACAACCACTATCAAGGTACCAGACTCCTTGCGAGTGTTTCTCAGAAGCGTTTAGCACAACATTGCAGAAAATCAGTTGTCTTGGTAACCAAATTTTTCTTGGAGTGGAGTCAGAAGTAACTTCATTCTTCTTCACTTTTGGCACCCATTTCTTCTTGATTTCAAGATTTTGAGTAGTGCTCTTGATTTTTGGTTTCCAGACTTTTTGATTTTTCACTTTTAGCACCCATTGCTTCTTCACTTGCTTCGCTGAGCCATTCTTCTTTTTCACAGCCGTAAAGCCACGATTCACATCATCCTTCATTTTGTAACAATACAGCCTAATATGTCCAGACTTGTTGCAATAGTGGCAAACATTCTTTTTCTTGTGCTTTACTTCCTTTCGTTTGATGTTTTCAACATTAGTAGAGATAGGAGCAAGCATTTTGGGTGTCGACCTTGAAGATGAGGACTCCGTCAAATTTTTCATCGAAGCATCTTCATGAAACGGAGTTTGAAGTCGGACTCTCTTGGAATATACGTTCATTTTCTCAGTCACTATCCCTCGGTTCACATCATCTCTCAACTTGTAGCAATAAGGTTTGATGTGTCCGGGTTTGTTACAGTAGTGACAAACATACTTCTTCTTGGGCTTAACTTCCTTTAGCTTTGACTTTTCAATCTTAGTAGAAGAAGAAGTGGACCTTTCTTTCAGAGAGACACTTGGAGCCAATTTCTTTAGCTTATTCATGAAGGCGTCCTCATAAGATAGAGTGTTTCTAGGTTTCTTCATGATAGTCTTTGGAGGCTGATATAACTTGGCATTGAAACATTTTGAGGAGCTAGCTTCAGGAATCTCAACCTTGGACTCTGAAGTCATAATTTTCTTTCCCTCTGCAATCTCCTTTCGCTTAGATGTTTCATTTTCGATTTTTCCATCAGTCTCAACTTTGGAATGTTCATCAGAGGAAGCCTTGACAAACTTCATTTGCTTATTCTCAGGAGTTGAGTATATGGAGTTGAATACTTTTTGGAATCCTAGACCATATCGATTTGGATTCACTAAGGAGGTAGCATTATCAAAAACTGAAGAATTTGTGTTCATCTTCTTCAAAAGCTCATCTGTCATGTGCAATTTAGCTTTCAGGTTGAAGCAATCTTTGACACTCATAGCAAGATCTGTCTGAGTCTGTGTCAAAGTCGTTTTTAATTCATCATTCTCAGCATCGGAAGTTTTGAACAAATTTTGAAGCATTTTGACTTCAGCAATTTCCTTTTTCAAGGATGCTTTCAACTTGGAATTTTCAGTATTAGACTTTTCAAATAGTGATCTCAACTCAACTGCTTCCTTGAAGAATTTGTGCTTCTCTTCAAAGAGATCATCAACCTTTTGTTCCAGATTTTTACGAGAAGCTTTCAACTTTAAATTTTCAGAGTTAGACTCTTCAACCAAATTTCTCAACTCAATAGCTTCTTCGGAGAGTTTTTGTTTTGCTTTAGAGAAGTCATCAACGCACTCCTTCAAACATTTTAGAGACACTTCAAGTGTTCCTTTCTCAGTGATTGCTGCTTCGTAAAGTTTTTGCAATTCAAAGAGATTCACCTTCACTGCAAGCACTTCATCAGACACTAATTCATTCTGAGACACTATTGGAGTTTGAGACACAACTTCATTTTGCTTCATAACGTTGACAGTCTTCGTGTCCTTCATAATTTCATCAATTTTGTGATCATCATCAAATGATCCTTCCAATATATTGTGATACACATGAAGTGCTCCTTTTTCAGTATTAGCTGTTTCAAGCTCCCTTTGGAGAGTTATGATGCTTTCTTTCAAGTCCAACACTTTCGTAGACTCAACTTCAGCTTGAGGTGTTTTAGGAGCAATCTCTGTAGATCCCGATTCATACCCAGAATCCATATCAGAGGAAATTCTGCCAGAATGTGTTTCACAATTTTCGTCATCTTCATGCTCTCCCATCTGAGGTTTATGAACTAGAGTAGTGAGAGTGCAACTCTTAGATTGGTTGACATGTTTGTGTCCTCCACAAGTTCTCTGGAGAGTTTCCAAGCTTCTTTGGCTGAGTTACAATTTTTGACAAGTTGATACATTTTGAGCTCTATCCATTCACAAATGAAACGTAGAGCTTTGTTGTTTGCAGTAGAAGCTTCACGCTCTTCATTAGACCAATGTCGTTCAAGTTTGAGAATTTTGTTGCCTTTAGCATCAATAGTAAATGGGCGCTCCCAGCCTTCTAACACTGATCTCCATGCACGAGAGTCATGTCCTTTTATTCTAGCTGATACTTTGGCTTTCCAGTTCGAGTAGTTCTGATGTGTAAGCATAATCGGCTTCTGTGCGAACATTGGTGACTCCATTGTAGCGGAAATATGAAGTCAAGTAACGGATCACGTCTTATACGTATGACGTCTCGCTCTGATACCAATTGAAATTACGTCTTCGACGTATGATACCAACTTTTCGCGAAGTTGGCCTTAAACTCAAAGTCAGCAGCTTCAGTCGAAGAACTCACAGTCAGCAGCTTCAGTCGACGAACTCACAGTCAGCAGCTTCAGTCGACGAACTCACAGTCAGCAGCTTCAGTCGAAGAACTCACAGTCAGCAGCTTCAGTCGACGAACTCACAGTCAGCAGCTTCAGTCGACGAACTCACAGTCAGCAGCTTCAGTCGACGAACTCACAGTCAGCAGCTTCAGTTGACGAACTCACAGTCAGCAGCTTCAGTCGACGAACTCACAGTCAGCAGCTTCAGTCGAAGAACTCACGCACTCTCTCAACTATCGCTTGCTTGTGTGTATAGTTCAAACTCAATGTAAGTAAAGTAAAGTAAAGTGCTGAAGACAAAGTTATGTAATAGTTTTCATTTCATTGAACGACGAAACTAAACTATTACACGGGTAGAGAAAGGTAAACGGAATGATCAAAGGTCGTATCCCAAGTGACGCAGCACTCCAACGAACCAGAGACCTAGTACTACTACACCTAGAGCTAAATCACATAACCCTACTAGTGGTGCACAGCACAAAACAACTACCAAAACTCTAAGGCTCAGCGCCAACAAAACAACGATAGCGATACTCGAATATCAGATTTCGTTCTCTCAAAATCGTCAAGTGATGAAATCGAAATCCATGGGTTTATATAGGCAGCCCGCACATGTGAGATGATGACGTGGCATATTCTCATTCGCCACATGCTTGGCTGATGTCACTTCTCCATGGATGACATCACTATTGTTGAACTTGGATTCTTGAATCTTGGAATCTTTAATCTTTGATTCTTGAATCTTCGAATCTTGAATCTTCAATTTCAAAATCAGAACTTCAATTCAATCTTGACTCCATCGATCTCAATTCTTCATCTTCAATTTCTCGTGAAAATCTCTAAGTGTTGAAGCCTCAGAATTTCATCGTCTTCATGGTCGTCGATATCATTGAAGTAGTAAACACCGGAACCATTCTCCATTTCTTGATTTGAGTACTTAGTGAAAAAGAGATCACGTTGAATGTACTCAATGCATATGTCGTCGGTTCCATAGTTGCAAGGTGAGAGTCCATAGTTCCATAGTCGTTGGTTCCATAGTTCCATAGTTTCATAGTTCCATAGTTCCATAGTTCCACAGTTCCATAGTTGCAAGATGCGTGTCCATAATTCCATAGTCCCATAGTTCCATAGTTCCATAGTTCCACAGTTTCATAGTTCCACAGTTCCATAGTTGCAAGATGCGTGTCCATAGTTCCATAGTCGCAGGTTACAAACATGAGATGTCAAAAATCCGGAGACATGAGTCTCCGTTTTTGTGGACAGTAGTCTCCGTTTTTGGCGTTCTCCGAAAAAGTTGACAGGAGTCTCCGTTTTTGGCGTTCTCTGGAAAAGTTGACAGGAGTCTCCGTTTTTGGCATTCTCTGGAAAAGTTGACAGGAGTCTCCGTTTTTGGCATTCTCTGGAAAAGTTGACAGGAGTCTCCGTTTTTGGCGTTCTCTGGAAAAGTTGACAGAAGTCTCCGTTTTTGGCATTCTTTGGAAAAGTTGACAGGAGTCTCCGTTTTTGGCGTTCTCTGGAAAAGTTGACAGGAGTCTCCGTTTTTGGCATTCTCTGGAAAAGTTGACAGGAGTCTCCGTTTTTTTTTTTTTTGGCGAAAAATGAGTCTCCGGTTTTGGAGACGTGAGTCTCCGCTTTTTCAGCGACTCCAGTCGCTGGTTTCAAAAGCGGCGACTCCAGTCGCTGGCTCCATGTTGTAGCTCTTGAAGAGTATATTCCAAAGAATTTTGAATCAAGTCAATCGGAGCTCGCACGAAGGAGATATGGCCAAAATCGACGGACTGCACGCTTTCAGCCGTGGCGTGCGACTCCTGTCGCCTGCGACTCCAGTCGCATGGTTTTGACATTACTTGTCATATATGGATACGTAGCTCTTGAAGTTTTGATTCCATAGCATTTTGAATCAACACAATCGGAGCTCTCACGAAGAAGATATGACAATAGTCGACGGACAGCGCACACCTTCCCAACCACTCCTTATAGTTGTCCTTACTAATATATGGGTAGTGACAGCAGTAGACATCAGCCACCCTGATTTTTACACACACCCTGCTAGAGTTCTAGTTCCAGTTGGCACTCGTGTTGACGTGATGCATTGGACATCACTGATTCCATATCACCATGTTATATGTTATTCATCCATTCATTCAACACCTGAAACAAAACACAAACACCCAAAACATATGTTGTCGCCAAAACCAACATCTACAGACTTGAAAGAAAGCATCATAGCACTCCAAAGGGAGCTTGAAACAACTAATATTGAAAAAGGAGCACTTCATGTGTATCACAATATATTGGAAGGATCATTTGATGATGATCACAAAAATGATGAAAGTATGAAGGACACATCGTCTGTCAACTGCATGGCCTCCAAATATAGAGAATTTTGTGATGACGGAATTTTCTCAAATTGCGAATCTGAACTTGTGTCTGAAGCTGAAGAGATAGAGATGACACCTGTAGTGTCTCAAACTGAAGTTGCGTGTGATGAGCTACTCACTCTAAGAGAGAGTCATTCTGAACTTCAAACTTTGTATGACTTGGCTATCATTGAGAGTGTTGTACTCGAAGTGTCTCTGAAATTTCTGACAGAATCTTTTAATGAACTCTCGAATGAGAAACGCAAGATGTATGATGAGACTGTTGAGTTCAAAAACTCGGTTGAGAAGACGGAAAGTGAGAAGAAGAAGTTGAATAATTCTTTGACAATTCTGAAAATCAAATTTGATGGTCTCTTCGAAGAGAAACATAAATACTACAAATAAGTTGTCGAACTGAGAGAATCATTTGAGAAGTCGAACTCTGAAAACTCTAAGTTGAAAACATCCTGAAAAAAGGAAATTGCCGAAGTGAAGATGCTTCGAAATTTGTTCAAAAATTCCGACGCCGAGAATGATGAACTGAAATCGACTTTGACACAGACTCAAACGGATCTTGCTATGAGTGTCAAAGATTGTTTCAACCTGAAAGCAAAATTGCACATGACAGATGAGCTATTGAAGAAGATGAACACAAATTCTTCAGTTTTTGATAATGCTAACTCCTTGGTGAATCCTGTTGGAATTCGATATCCCGGGTTATTTAAATTTGCGGAAACCAATAACCCGATCAAACCCTTCGCCGGAGATCACATGAACGCCGACTCATCCGCCGGAGTTCAGCCTTTGGAGACCACGCACCCGAAGGCACGCGGCCCGCCCCCAGCCGAACCCCCGCGAGACGGGGTTCACGCGATCCCGATCGCGCCTTGGCGATCGATGGGTGGGGCTGCTCCCAGCAGCCCCCGCGGCGAGTCCGGCGACTCGCCGCCTCTTGGAGGATCCCCATCGTCGAGGTGGGGAGGGGAACGGCACCAGCCCGTGCCCCCGACGATCGATCCTTGGATCGATCGCAAGCCCTCGGCCCAGCCGAGGGTTTCTTCCTCCGCGCGCCTCAAACCCTAGCCGGGCGATCCCACGCGGTCCGGTGGCTTCGCCACCACCGCGTGATCGTTCGTCTAATCCGGGTTCGATCTTTGGATCTTTGTTCTTCGATAATTGATTCAATAAAACAAGAATTAAATAGCAATTATTTAATTCACCTTTCGATTCGTTGTGCGGAGAAACGAGATCTTATGATGACCTTGAGATCTTCCCACGTATTCCTTGCACTAGCCCGGACGTCGTGTGGGCGACGATCTACCGAACTCCATGGATCCTCCTCTCTACTTTCTCTCTCTAGAATTGTGATCTTCAAGTTATGAGAATAGAGAAGACCATGTAGTGCTTTTATAGGCTACGTAGGGGATCTAAAAGAGGTGGAATATTGGGCTTCCAATATTGAAGATTAAATTGAGCCCAATGCTCAAGTCCATTAATCCTTATCAATATTAATTAATTCTATTTTCCACTATATAAAATTAATTGCACTCCCAATATTAAACCATATTATATCAAATAATATTTCTCCGATAGTATTATTTATTCCGTGTATTTAAGATATAAATATCCATGAATAAAATTAATTTATTGCTAATTAATTTATTCATCTCTTATATCCGAGACTAGTACCATTCAACCTTAATTATTATGCGGAACAAGTCCACCTGCAGGGTTTACATAATAATTCCTTATGAACTCATCTCGGGGATATTATCAACCCTTCCGGGATACACTTTCCGGTCAATCATTCACGGCATGCCATATATGAAATATAGTGACCCAACTTAACCGGTAATTAACCCAATAATTAAATCGGTTAATTCCTTTGGTAAATCAAAGTCACTTATATTAAATATACACACCCGCAATAATATCGGGGATTAAGAATAAAATACACTGAGACTCGAATCGATTATCGCCGGCAATCCTAATCGATGAATCTCAACGATCCGCTCAATACACCAAGTGTACAAGTGTGATAAAATAATTAAGATAAATTATTTTCTCTCTCACACAACGACTATACCGATGGATTGGTCCGTGTCCATCTAGGTCGTGAGCAACTGTTCGATTAAATACGAGTAACCGATAGTATGATCTTCTGTGCGCCCATGCAACACCATACTAACTACAACGTATGAAATCCAGGACTATAATTTGCATATATTTAATTATAAATAATTAAACGCAAATAATTGTTTATTTAGTTAAATAGATTAGTGGCAATGGATCGTGAGTTTTCGTCACTTAAATCTAGACATTAAGTACACAACTCCAACAATCTCCCACTTGTACTAAGGTCTAGTCATTTCCTCCAAACTCCCGACTCCCATACTCATCACGTGCTTAAGTTGTACTTCCAAGAAGTACTATGTGAATGAGCACTCTAGGTTGCCGCTCTGAAGTTATCTTGGTGACTACAGCGTCGTCTCCCTCGACGATGACTCGTATCAGGTGGTACTTGCACTATGTGTTATCTTACACTTATGGACTTGTGATTTCTTACCATTTGCCATCGCACCGCTATTTACATAGTCTTTGGCAAATTAAGAATCACGTCTAAGTCCCAGAGATTATCCCGGAGTTATACCAAAACTTCCGCTGCCTCTGAGGCTGCTATTTGGTTACCCATGGGAGAGTCCGAAAAGCATCGTGCTTATCACTCTTCCATGTTAAAACTCCTTCTCCTTCAATAGTGAAACACATAGCCTGATATCGACTTACACCGGTCCTCATTTGATTAGAAATCTAAGAGAATGTAATCCAAAGGAAATGCTCGTCTGCTTCGTAGTCTAGAACAGTACTTCGAAAGTACTTTTACGGCAGTCGAATATTCCTTTCCAGGATTACCTTGATATCCTCCCACTATGCTCACCGCATATCCGATATCAGGTTCTCGTTTTTCAACATTGCATTTAAGCTTTCCACACTCAAAGTGTAGGAAACTGCTTTCATTGCTTCTATCTCCTTTTGTGTTCCAAAACACATATCCTTAGATAGATGCATTCCGTCTCTGAAAGGTAACGAACCTTTCTCGGAATCATGCATGTTAAAACGAACCATAATCATATATATGTAAGATGTCCAGGAGAAGTACAATGTTCTTTTCTTGAGATCCTAGATCTTAAGAACATGCTCTAACTTCTTCTTCATCTCATATATCGATTTTTCTAGACAACCATCATTTTATGTCTGACAACATCTTTACATTGTTACCAATGATAAAATGTCATCTACATAAAACCTCCGAGAAACACCACCTTGTTTCCATCACGTTTCCCATACACACGATTCGTCTATGCTTTTGATGAATCCATAAAATGGACTATCTCATCAATTTGCAAGTACCACGAACTCAATGCTTTGTTTCAATCCATAAATGGATCAACTAAGCTTGTACTCTAAATGATATCGCCTCTTAGCAGTAATCCTTATTGCTCTTCAAGAAGGCACATTTAGATCTAGTACGGCCTTCATGTAGATCCAGGGATCGATTTCATGTATACTAGGTCCAGAGTCCGAAGACTCTCCTAGTCTTATGAATATCTCCGGTTGTCCCACAACCTCCCACTACGATGGCATTCCGGTGTATAAACAGTGATAACAGTAGGTGCAGTTAGTGGTGTACCGCTACTCGGTTCGGCTGGTTCTAAGTCTTAATCTTTCTCTCTCATTTCAAAGTATAACGTCACCTTGGGCTTGTGGTTCATCTAATAGCCTTCTCCTAAGAACCGGGCGTTAGAACTTATAACGTCCTTCTGGTTCATAGTACTATCGAACACACATCTTTTGTTCTTCTAGGATATTCTACAACCGCATTTGAATGCGCTGTTGTTTCCAGACATATCCATAGAACATAGGTAGTTCCGTATAACTCATGCTTTTACTATTTCTATAAGAGTTCCATTTCTTGTTTACGACACACCATTTCTACACAAAAAATGTATGGTGTAGTCATTTGGGATCATCCCAACCTCTGATCAGTATGCCATGCATTCCTCAGACAGGTACTTGCCTCCGCGATCAAATCGCAGGCTACAAATGGATATACCTTGATGGCTCTCCACAATTGCTTAGTGTCCATTGACTTGTCAAAACACTTGCTTTTGTGGCACATCAGGTATTCTAATCCATTTTTCGAGTAATCATAAAATGAAGTACTCGTACCTTATTGTCTGAGTAGGTATAGGTCTGCATACATCAGAGTCAATCAATTCTTATACTTGTCCGGATCTTATATCTTATATCCATAAAGGATTGCTTAGTCATGTTATCTTCCAAATAAGATTCTTAGGTCGGAAGGTCCACTCCTTCAACTTAATTGATCAAAAATCAATTTTCGACCTTTGAACTTCTTATTTGAATAAGCATGACTTAGCATAAGAATCCACAAGTATAACTGATTTAATAAAGAAATCTCTTATTAGTAAAACGAGTTGTGTATAACGGTTCGTTGCATCGTGGTGGACTCAGGATTCATCATTTATATATTGCTAGCTAATGTACCTAAGTAGATAATATCTTTATTTCTTCTTATAACCATCAAATGATTAAAAGAAATAAAATATCCATTTATTAGAAATCCAGAACAAAGTTCTTTCTAATATGAAAGGTACATAAAAGCAATAACTCAAAATGAAATCCTATAAAATGTCCTCCACTGCAACTGCTGCCTCCTCTACAGCATTGCCCATGTAGACTACGATTTCTTCTTTTCTAAGTCGTCGGGTTTCCTGGAACCCTTGCATTTAAAATGCACATACCGTCAGTGGTTCCATATCTACACACCAGGTTCCGGTAGATAATACCACTGACTATGTTTTACGACTAAAGAAAATTTCGTACTTTCTTTGAGAGGATAATCAGACTTCCAGTACCCAGACTGTTTGCATCGAGAACTCTTGCCTCATGGCTTTCTCATCCCATCTCGTGGTCTTAGGACCACTGGGTTTCTTTGCTTGCTTTTCCTTTCCCCCTATTATGGCCTTAGGTTCGAAACCTTTGGCATTGGCTACAAGAGCTTGCGATTTCCGTCTCAACTCGTCTAAAAGGTCAATCATTTCAAAAACGTTTTTAAGCGTTTCCTCGAAGTGACTGGCCTTTATGAGTATCCTCATCGCTTCTTGTCTAGCCGCCTATGTCAATAGGCTCGGGAGGACAAAGCTCACTGAGTACAACCTTGCACTCTTTAACAGTTTGGGTAATGTCTAGATCTCTATTCCAATCATTACATTTAGGGACCAGTGAGTTTAAAATCCTTAAGTATCACATAAAGTGGGTTCAAAGCCATTTCCTAATCTATGAGCACATATAACAACAAACAATCGATTTAATCTCCGATATTATCTCCCTCAAATAATATCATTAAACCACTAATCACATCTAAAATCCCATCAGGTAAGGCAAGCCACGGTGTGTGGACGTTTACCCACCCAAACGACTTAGCAATTAGATTTCCTTCGGTCATACATCGCTTATAACGGAACCTCGGTGGGAGGAATACTATAAGGCGTATCTAAGTGTAAACCATTACTCAGCACCAAAGCAAATCGTTTGGAATTGCTACATCACCGCAAGCCACGTTGTGTGGACGTTTACGATAACTTCACAACTCTTCACAATTTCTTACAACTGTCTACATCAATTAATCCAAAATCCGCCAGTACAGCAAGCCACGTTGTGTGGACGTTCACTGCACTAAGAGATCTTTATAATTGACTCCCAATTACTTGATCCATTCGATCTTGTAAATCAAGACGCGGAGAATCATAAGTGAAACTCGAAGTTTCTAACCAGTGATTCACCATGCGAACGACCCTATCTCTCATAGAATGAGGGAGCCGAGCAGACAATCGATCTAGTCATCAAATGACACGAAAGTCTCTAATTTGTGTCCTCGACATGACCAAGTGGCTTTGGCTCCATTCCACTCCCCGGGGTGAGAATGAGTCGACTTGAAATCAGTTTTGGAAAGACAAATTAGGCATTGTTTGATAAACTTAATCAATGTTTCTCGTAAGAGGAATTACAAGAATTCTCCTCCAATGACTTGTCTATACGAACTTCAAAAGTCCATAAAAGTCACCAAGAGAACAGCAATGGAGACCATGGATATGTTTCCATACCCTCTCCCACTTAGCTTTTTATAACAAAGGGATACGCTATCTAATGCATAATTAAATACACATAAGCATAATAACAAACATACATTTCATGCAAGTACGTTCACAAATAATCAAATAATTACTCAAGTAAAATTATTTCTCGACTATTCGTACCTTGATGAATTCCAGCATGCTTGTCTTGAGTCTTCATTCTACGTCTTGAGTACTTTGCCGAGCGACGGAAAAATTCTTTGATTCTCATATTTAATTTATTTTAAATAAAATCCAAGATTCCAATTCAAAAAAAAAATTTGAATCAATCTAATGATTTTAAATAAAATACTCCAATTAAATAAAATCAATTCCATTGATTTCCATATTTAATTCTACTTTAAATAAAATCCAAGATTTTCCAATCCAAAATAAATTTTGAATTAATCTAATGATTTTAAATAAAATACTTAAATTAAATAAAATCAATATTATTAAAATCCATTGATCTCCATATTTAATTCTATTCTAAATAAAATCTAAGATTTTCCAATCCAAAATAAATTTTGAATTAATCTAATGATTTTAAATAAAATACTTGAATTAAATAAAATCAATATTTTAATAATTTCTCAATCCTATTTAAATTAGATCTCAAGAATCCTAATCAAAATCGAATTTTGATTCTTCTTAAGACTTCTAATCCAAGTAGGTATAGGATATCTAGAGAAACTAGGATTTTCTTTCCTAATTTAACTCTCCATCTAATTCCATTATTTAATTCCATAATTAAGAAATCTAATCCAAATAGAATTTGAATTAATTCCAAAATTAAATTAAATAAAATTAGAAAGATTAAATTATTTCCGGAAAGATCGGATTTACCGGGGCGAACCGAAACAAGTTCGGTCATCCCAATCGAACCCACTTAGTTGGTTCCATGCATGAACACATGCACACCAACGTGAATACCAGCCCATGCATATCACAAATGAAATAATTCATTCAGATATGGGCCATTCAACTTACGCACATGCAGAACAAAATCGCATTGGTGTCGGCCTACTTACAAAACCAATCGATCGTCTTCTTCGGGAGGAATTACCAGCAGCGTCTTTGGTCAATCTCCGGTATGGCGTCTCCCTTGACGAACCACACCATCGAACGGGCTGCCACCACCGCACAAGCAGCCCGTTCGAGCACGAAGCCGAAGCCGCGACCCACGAGCCACCGCGCAAAGGCGTGCCACCCGGCTGTGCTTGTAGCCACGCCGCCGACTGCCCCGACTTCCGGCGATGGAGATCACCAAGTCGAGCAGCCCAGCAGCCCGCTGCGAGCCCGTACAGCCCGCACAGCAGCAGCCCGCTCCGAGCCACCTTCCGGCAGCCCGCACCGAGCCCACGGTTGAACCGGTTCGAATTCCGAAAAAAAACCTCGATTTTTAATAATTAATTTTTCCGACAAACACGATTCATACAAGAGAGAAAATCAAGTACGTAGAACAATATAGCACAATAATTTAACAAATTAAATTAATCTATGGCTATAAACAACGATAATCGATTATCGAAACAATTAACGAAAAACGTAACCGTACGCTCTGATACCAATTGTTGGAATTCGATATCCCGGGTTATTTAAATTTGCGGAAACCAATAACCCGATCAAACCCTTCGCCGGAGATCACATGAACGCCGACTCATCCGCCGGAGTTCAGCCTTTGGAGACCACGCACCCGAAGGCACGCGGCCCGCCCCCAGCCGAACCCCCGCGAGACGGGGTTCACGCGATCCCGATCGCGCCTTGGCGATCGATGGGTGGGGCTGCTCCCAGCAGCCCCCGCGGCGAGTCCGGCGACTCGCCGCCTCTTGGAGGATCCCCATCGTCGAGGTGGGGAGGGGGACGGCACCAGCCCGTGCCCCCGGCGATCGATCCTTGGATCGATCGCAAGCCCTCGGCCCAGCCGAGGGTTTCTTCCTCCGCGCGCCTCAAACCCTAGCCGGGCGATCCCACGCGGTCCGGTGGCTTCGCCACCACCGCGTGATCGTTCGTCTAATCCGGGTTCGATCTTTGGATCTTTGTTCTTCGATAATTGATTCAATAAAACAAGAATTAAATAGCAATTATTTAATTCACCTTTCGATTCGTTGTGCGGAGAAACGAGATCTTATGATGACCTTGAGATCTTCCCACGTATTCCTTGCACTAGCCCGGACGTCGTGTGGGCGACGATCTACCGAACTCCATGGATCCTCCTCTCTACTTTCTCTCTCTAGAATTGTGATCTTCAAGTTATGAGAATAGAGAAGACCATGTAGTGCTTTTATAGGCTACGTAGGGGATCTAAAGGAGGTGGAATATTGGGCTTCCAATATTGAAGATTAAATTGAGCCCAATGCTTAAGTCCATTAATCCTTATCAATATTAATTAATTCTATTTTCCACTATATAAAATTAATTGCACTCCCAATATTAAACCATATTATATCAAATAATATTTCTCCGGTAGTATTATTTATTCCGTGTATTTAAGATATAAATATCCATGAATAAAATTAATTTATTGCTAATTAATTTATTCATCTCTTATATCCGAGACTAGTACCATTCAACCTTAATTATTATGCGGAACAAGTCCACCTGCAGGGTTTACATAATAATTCCTTATGAACTCATCTCGGGGATATTATCAACCCTTCCGGGATACACTTTCCGGTTAATCATTCACGGCATGCCATATATGAAATATAGTGACCCAACTTAACCGGTAATTAACCCAATAATTAAATCGGTTAATTCCTTTGGTAAATCAAAGTCACTTATATTAAATATACACACCCGCAATAATATCGGGGATTAAGAATAAAATACACTGAGACTCGAATCGATTATCGCCGGCAATCCTAATCGATGAATCTCAACGATCCGCTCAATACACCAAGTGTACAAGTGTGATAAAATAATTAAGATAAATTATTTTCTCTCTCACACAACGACTATACCGATGGATTGGTCCGTGTCCATCTAGGTCGTGAGCAACTGTTCGATTAAATACGAGTAACCGATAGTATGATCTTCTGTGCGCCCATGCAACACCATACTAACTACAACGTATGAAATCCAGGACTATAATTTGCATATATTTAATTATAAATAATTAAACGCAAATAATTGTTTATTTAGTTAAATAGAATAGTGGCAATGGATCGTGAGTTTTCGTCACTTAAATCTAGACATTAAGTACACAACTCCAACAAATCCAAATCGATATGGACTAGGATTCCAAAAGGTTTACAACTCTATATACTCAACTCCTGAGAATAAGCAAATAAAGTTTGTCAAGGCTTCTTCTTCTAATGAAAATTCTAAAGCTGAGACTGATGAGAAAATCGAAAATGAAACATCTAAGCGAAAGGAGATTGCAGAGGGAAAGAAAATTATGACTTCTGAGTCTAATGCTGAGGTCCCTGAAGCTAGCTCCTCAAAATGTTTCAATGTCAAGCTATATCAGGCTCCAAAGACTATCATCAAGAAACCTAGAAACACTTTATCGTATGAGGATGCCTTCATGAATAAACTAAAGAAATTTGCTCCAAGTGTCTCTCTGGAAGAAAGGTCCACTTCTTCTTCTACTAAGATTGAAAAGCCAAAGCTAAAGGAAGCTAAGCCCAAGAAGAAGTATGTTTGTCACTACTGTAACAAACCCGGACACATCAAACCTTATTGATACGAGTTGAAAGATGATGTGAACCAAGGGATAGTGACTGAGAAAAGTAACGTATATTCTAAGAGAGTCCAACTTCAAACTCCGTTTCATGAAGATGCTTCGATGATAAATTTGACGGAATCCTCATCTTCAAGGTCGACACCCAAAATGCTTGCTCCTATCTCTACTAATGTTGAAAACATCAAACGAAAGGAAGTATGTTTGCCACTATTGCAACAAGAAAAAGAATGTTTGCCACTATTGCAACAAGTCTGGACATATTAGGCCATATTGTTACAAAATGAAGGATGATGTGAATCGTGGCTTGGTGGCTGTGAAAAAGAAGAATGGCTCTGCGAAGCAAGTGAAGAAGCAATGGTTGCCTAAAGTGAAAAATCAAAAAAAACTGGAAACCAAAAGTTAAGAGCACTACTCAATGGGTGCCAAAAGTGAAAAAGAGTGAAGTTATTCCCGAATCCACTCCAAGAAAAATTTGGCTACCGAGACAAGTGATTCTCTACAATGTTGAACTAAAAGCTTCTGAGTAAGACTCGAAAGGAATTTGGTACCTCGATAGTGGTTGTTCCCGACACATGACTCGAACGAAGAAATTTCTAAAAGATTACGAACTTGTGACTAACAACCCCGTCATGTTTGGAGGGGGAGCAAAAGGTATCGTGTTGGGCAAAGGAACTCTTCATCTCAAAGGATTGCCACCAATCAAGAATGTTGTCCATGTTGAAGGACTTGTGGCCAATCTAATAAGTATAAGCCAACTTTGTGATGACCAGCTGAATGTCAGTTTTGACAAAGATTCTTGTAAAGTCTTTGATGATAAAGGGAATTGCATTTTGAAGTGTCCTCGTGCTAAGAACAATTGCTACGTCTATGGCAACTGTCAAAACGTCAAACAAGAATCAGAGGACTCAACCGTGAGAGAAACATTCGATTCCATCACAGACACTCTTGTGCAGGCAGTACTACCTAAGGCTGCGACGCTCAAAATTCTATGAAGCTACACCTGACTCGCCTAAAGACTTGGCGTTTACTTCGAAGACTTCTTCTCCTAAGCTAACTCTTGAGATTCGTACTTATGAAAGTTCTCCTATCTTTGTATCTCAAAAGGTCGCGGAAAATATTGAAGAGAAGTTTGACAAGCATGAATTTGAATCAACAACGACCCATATGGAAACAACTAAACGGTTATCAAAATCGACTAAAAGTCGAAGTGTTGATCAAACACTCTTTCGTTCAATGATTGAAAGTTTACAATATTTAGCTGCTACTCGCCCTGATATAATGTTTAGTGTTTACATGTTTTCTAGTTACCAAGCTGATCCACGAGCTGTCAAACGAATCCTTCGCTACATCTCGGGAACTTCTGATTTGGGACTTTGGTATACGCATGATACTTCATCAAATCTCGTCTGCTTCACCGATGTGTATTGGACAAGTGATACATATGAAAGAAAGAGTACTTCCGGATGTTGTTGCTTCCTTGGCAATAATGTTGTTTCATGGCATAGTCGGAAGCAGAACTGCATTGCGTTGTCAACGGCCGAGTCTGAGTATGCTGGAGCTGGGAGTTGCTGCACTCCATTTTTATGGCTAAAGCAAATGTTGGATGAGTATATTATCGAGAGTGCTCCCTTGGTGCTGTATTGTGATAATCAAAGTGCTATCAAAATCAGCGAAAATCCTGTCTAGCATTATCGCACTAAACACATCGACATTCGACATCATTTCATTAGAGATTTGGTTGATCGTGATATAGTCAGTCTACAACATATTTCAACAGAAAAACAACTCGCTGACATCTTTACCAAACCTCTTGACTTTGAGAGATTTCGAACTCTAAGAAATTCTCTCTGCATGTGTTCTCTTTAAGAGTTCACGAAATTTTTTGAAGTCTGAAAGATTATTTTCTTTACTTCTGAATTGTAAGAGTTGTATACTTAATGTCTAGATTTAAGTAACGTAAACTCCCGGTCATAGCATTTAATCTATTTAAATGAATAAACAATTGTTTGCTTTTAATTATTGATAATTAAATATATGCGAATTATAGTCCTGGATTATATACGTTGTAGTTAGTATGGTGTGCGTCGTCACACGGAAGATCATACTATCGGTTACTCGTATTTAATTGAACAGTAGCTCACGACCTAGATGGACTCGGACCAAGCCATCGGTATAGTCGTTGTATGAGGGAGAAAATAATCGGTCTTGATTATTTTATCATACTTGTACACTTGGTGTATTGGGCGGATCGCTTGAGATTTATCGATTAGGATTGCCTTAGATAATCGATTTAAATCTCAGTGTATTTTATTCTTAATCCCCGATATTATTGCGGGTGTGTATATTTAATATTAGTGACTTTGATTTTCCAGAGGAATTGACCGATTAGAATAACTGGTTAATTACCGGTAAAGTTGGGTCACAGTATTTTATATATGACACGCCGTGAATTCTTGACGGGAAAGTGTATCCCGATAAGGGTTGATAATATCCCCGAGATGAGTTCATAAGTAATTATAATGTAAACCTCATGAGTGGATTTGTTCCGCATAATAATTAAAGTTGAATGGTATTATTCTCGGATATAAGAGATGAATAAATTAATTAGCAATAAATTAATTTTATTCATGGATATTTATATCTTAAATACACGGAATAAATAATACTACTGGAGAGAATATTATTTGATATAATATGATTTAATATTGGGAGTGCAATTAATTTTATATAGTGGAAAATAAAATTAATTAATATTAATGTGATTAATAGATTTGGGCTTGGGCTCAATTTAATCATTAATATTAGAAGCCCAATATTCCATCTCCTTTAGATCCCCTACGTAGCCTATAAAAGCACTACATGGCCTTCATAAATCATAAGACAAGAATATCATACTTGGTATTCTAGAGAGTTGAAGGAGATCCATAGAAGTTCGGAGGATCGTCGCCCACACGACGTTCGAACGAGGTGCAAGGAATACGTAGGACGATTCAAAGGTCTTCAATTGATTTCGTTTCTCCAAACAACGAATCAAAGGTAAAATCATGAAACCCCCTCTATGATTTTATGAATTAATCTTAACATGCGTATGAACAACGATCCGGGAAACGTATGAACTTCGTGGACGGGGATTCGAGATCCCCGGCGAAGGTCAAGACGAACCCTCGGCTGGGATCCGAGGGGTGGCGGTCGGCCTAGGGCACGACCGCCGGCGTGCGAACGAAGGGGCTCCGGCTGGACGCCGGGGCATGCGATCGACCGTGAGGTCGATCGCTAGGGCAGCCGCGGCTGGAGCCGCGGCGGGTGCGCTGGGCGCTCCGCCCTCCCTCGATGGTGACGGCGGTGAGTTTCCAGACTCACCGCCGGGGGCTGTTCCGAACATCCCCGGGGGATGCACGCGCATCCCCGGCGATCGCCATGCACGACGATCGCGAACCCTAGCGGGGTTCGGCTAGGGTTTCGGTCGCGGGTTTATCCCGCGGCGGCGATACTCTCGTCGAGCTCGGTTCGTTGGTGTTCGTGATCGGTTTCCGGCGATGAGATTTTGATCGGGTTATCGGTTCCGCAATTTTGATAGCCCGGGATATCGATTTCCAACAATTGGTATCAGAGAGATGATTCTATGTTCATATGTATGTTCGATTATTGTTCTACCTTGCAGGGATTCCGACTATTATGGCTTAATAATTTTTCCGTTAATTATTTTGTCATGATTATTGGTTTATTACTCTCAGACATGTCGAGATTCGTTTTGTGTGGATGAATGCTTGTAATAGTAAAAATTCGGGGGTTGACCGAATTTAGGATTTATTATTATTGTTCTATGTTTTCCGGAAATTGTATAGGGTCGATTTCTTGTATAGAATCGATACCGTTATTGTAATTTAATTTTTTAATTAATTTTACAGTGGTTCGATGTCGAAACGACCGCCGGAGAACGAGACGTGACGAAGAAGACGAAGGACGAAGGGGTCGATCATCCCCATGATCGACCCCATGCATCGATCGAGTGGGAAGGGGCGTCGCGCCCCTCGGCCGTGGGCTGCCGCCGGCGATGGTGGTGGCTGGCCGGCTGGGGTGGCGACGGCGGTGGTACCCTCCTCTCGGTGGTCAATCGGTTGGGGGTGGTGCGGGGATCCTCACCCCGTGCTACTCCTAACCGAGATTTACTTTCCTACTTTAATTCGGTTTTCCTATTTTGTGTATTCTTATATTTAGGAACTCTAATGGAATAGGAAAAGAATTAAATTGGAATTAATTTATTTCCTTATTGAGTGTTCTTATTTATGGGAACTTTCATGGATAAGGAAAGAATTAATCTGGAATTAATTTATTTCCTAATTGATTATTCCTATTTTATGGAAATTTTCATGGACATGGAAATTAATTAATTTAGAAAGTAGAAGAGTCCTAATTTATTTTATTTCTTTATTCTATTATAGAAGTCTTCTAGAATATTCCAAGTTTGACTTGGATATGATTCTAGAGATTTAATAGAATTAGAAAGGAAAAATAAATAAATAAAAATATTAATAATATTTAATTTTATTTTTGTTTATTCGATTGACTTAATTTTCGAATTAAGTATCTTTTGGATTTATTAAAAATAAATAGATTTAAATATTGGGATTAATATTCTCGTCACATGGAGCATTCAAGAACGAAGACTGAAGACTAGAAGATGCGTACAAGGATGGAATAAAGCCATAATGGTCGGAAAATAATATTCTAGTATTATTTTGACTATGTGATAATATTTATGTGCTTTAATTTCATGTATGCATGCTTATGTGTTTAATTATGCATTAGATAGCGTATCCCTTTTTGTAAAAAGCTAAGTGAGAGAAGGATTGGAAACAATCCCATGGTCTCCATTGCTGTTCTCTTGGTGACTCTTATGAGCTTTCGAAGTTCGTATAGACGAGTCATTGGAGGAGATTTCTTGTAATTCCTCTTACGAGAAACATTGATTGAGTTTATCAAACAATGCCTAATTTGTCTTTCTGATACTTATTTCAAGTCGACTCATTCTCACCCCGGGGAGTGGAATGGAGCCAAAGCCACTTGGTCATGTGGATGACACAAATTAGAGACCTTCGTACCATTTCTTGAAATGGATCGATTGTCTGCTCGGCTCCCTCATTTTATGAGAGATAGGGTTGTTCGCATGGTGAATCACTGGTTAGAAACTTTGAGTTTCACTTATGATTCTCCGCGTCTTGATTTACAAGATCGAATGGATCAAGTAATTGGTGCTGGAAATCGATATCCCGGGGTATCAAAATTGCGGAACCGATAACCCCGACCGAAATCCCATCGCCGGAAACACGCGAACCACCAAACGGAACCGGGCACGACAAGGGAGTCGTCGCCGCGGGAAAAACCCGCGGCTATAAACCCTAGTCGAGCCCCCGCCGGGGCTCGCGATCGCTAGCCCTAGCGATCGCCGGGGATGCACGCGCATCCCCGTCCGGCGACTCACCGCCACCGCCGAGGAGGGCGGTGCGCCCAGCGCACCCACCGCGGCCCCGCCGCGGCTGCCCCCGCGATCGACCATGAGGTCGATCGCATGCCCCGGCGTCCAGCCGGGGCGTCCTCGTGTGGGCCCCGCGATCGACGCCCTAGGGCTCGATCGCACCCCTCGGCTCCCAGCCGAGGGTCCTCGAACCTTCGCCGGGGATCTCGAATCCCCGTCCCCGAAGTTCGTCGTTTACCCGGATCATGCGTTCATGTATGTATCACAATTAATATCACATAAAATCACACAAGGAGTTTTATGATCATACCTTTGATTCGTTGTGCGGAGAAACGAAATCAAGTTGAAGACCTTTTGGATCTTCCCACGTATTCCTTGCACTCCGTTCGAACGTCGGGTGGGCGACGATCTATCGAACTCCTATGGATCTCCTTCAACTCTCTAGAATATCAAGTATGATAATCTTGTCTTATGATTTATGAAGGCCATGTAGTGCTTTTATAGGCTACGTAGGGGATCTAAAGGAGGTGGAATATTGGGCTTCCAATATTGAAGATTAAATTGAGCCCACTGCCCAAGTCCATTAATCCTTATCAATATTAATTAAATTTATTCTCCACTATATAAATTTAATTGCACTCCCAATATTAAACCATATTATATCAAATAATATTTCTCCGGTAGTATTATTTATTCCGTGTATTTAAGATTTAAATATCCATGAATAAAATTAATTTATTGCTAATTAATTTATTCATCTCTTTAATCCGAGACTAGTACCATTCAACCTTAATTATTGTGCGGAACGTATCCACTCATGAGGTTTACACAATAATTCCTTATGAACTCATCTCGGGGATATTATCAACCCTTCCGGGATACACTGTCCGGTCAATCATTCACGGCATGCCATATATGAAATATAGTGACCCAACTTAACCGGTAATTAACCCAATAATTAAATCGGTTAATTCCTTTGGTAAATCAAAGTCACTTATATTAAATATACACACCCGCAACAATATCGGGGATTAAGAATAAAATACACTGAGACTCGAATCGATTATCGCCGGCAATCCTAATCGATGAATCTCAACGATCCGCTCAATACACCAAGTGTACAAGTGTGATAAAATAATTAAGATAAATTATTTTCTCTCTCACACAACGACTATACCGATGGATTGGTCCGTGTCCATCTAGGTCGTGAGCCACTGTTTGATTAAATACGAGTAACCGATAGTATGATCTTCTGTGTGCCCATGCAACACCATACTCACTACAACGTATAGAATCCAGGACTATGATTTGCATATATTTAATTAATAATAATTAAAAGCAAACAATTGTTTATTAATTTAATAGATTAAATGCTATGACCAGGAGTTTACCGTTACTTAAATCTAGACATTAAGTACACAACTCCAACAATCTCCCACTTGTACTAAGGTCTAGTCATTTCCTCCAAACTCCCGGTTCCCATACTCATCACGTGCTTAAGGTGTTCTTCCGAGAAGTACTATGTGAGTGAGCAATCTAGGTTGCCGCTCTGAAGTTATCTTGGTGACTACTACGTCGTCTCCCTCGACTATGACTCGTATCAGGTGGTACTTGCTCTATGTGTTAACATCACTTTTGACTTATGACCTCTTCCAGTTCACCGTGCACCGCTATCCAATAGCCTTTGGTAAACTAAGAGTCATATCCAAGTCAAGAGGTTATCCCGGAACCTAACCAAAACTTCCGCTGCCTCTGAGGCTGCTATTTGGTTATGAGAGAGTCTGAGAAGCGTCCTGCTTATCACTCTTTTATGGTTCCACCTCTTTCTAAAAGTGAACACATAGCCTGATATCGACTTTCACTGGTTCCTTCTTTGATTTTAGGGTCTGAGAATCTGTAATCTAAGAAGATTTCGCCTTGCTTAATAATCCAGTACTTTGCAAGTACTTCTACAGCATCCGAAAATCTCTTGTCTAGATCACCTTGATATCCTCCCACTACGCAAACCGCATAGTTGATATCAGGTTCTTGTTTTACAACATTGCATCTATAAAGCTTTCCATACTTGAAGTATAGGAAACTGCTTTGTCTATCTCCTTCATGTGTATGAACACAAACCCTTAGATAGATGAATATTTTGTCTCTGAAAGGCAATAACCTTTCTCAGAAGTATGCATGTTTAAAACAAACCTTAATCGTATAAGATGTCTAGGAGAAGTACAATGTTCTCATCGTTAGAACGAACGATCTTAAGAACATGCTCTAACTTCTGCTCAATCTTATACCTCGATTTATTTAGACAACCATTATTTTATGTCTGACAACATTTTTACATTGTTGCCAATGATGAAATATTATCTACATAAAATCTCCGAGAAACACCACCTTGTTTCCATTACGTCTTCAATACACCTTTCGTCTATGCCTTTTGATGAATCCATCAAATGGACTATCCCATCAATTCGCAAGTTCCACGACTCATAGCTTTATTTCAATCCATAAATGGATTTACTAATCTTGTACTCTAAATGATCTAGCCTCTCAACAATAAACCTTATTGTTCCAAGCAGGCACATTTAGATCTAGTACCGCCCTTATGCAGAGCTAGGGGTCGATTTCATCTTTACTAGATCCAGAGTCCGAACTCCTCTAGTCTTATGAATATCTCTGGTTGTCCGACAACCTCCCACTGCAATGGCGTCCCGGTGTATAATAGTAATAACAATAGGTGCAGTATGTGGTGTACTTCTACTCGGTTTGGCTGGTTCCTAGTCTTTTGTCCTTCTTCTCATTCCAAGGTATTACGTCAGTTCAGGCTTTGTGGTTCATCTAATAGTCTTCCTCTATGAACCGGACGAGACGTCCCTCTGGTTCATAGTACTATAGAACACACAACATTTTTGTTCATCTAGGATATCCTACAACCATATTGAATATGCCGTTGTATCTAGGAATATCCATAGAACGTAGGTAGTTCCGAACAACTTGTTCTTTTACTATTAGATTTCCATTTCTTATTTATAGCGCACCATCTCTACACGCAAGTGTATGGCGCGGCCCTTTGGAATTGAATCCCAATCTTTGATTATGCTATGTGTTATTTAGATAGGTGATGGCCTCCGCGACCGAGTCGCAGGCTTCTAATGGATATACTTTGATGGTTCCCCATAATAGCTTTGTGTCCATTGACTAGTCAAAACACTTTGCTTTTATGGCACATCAAGTATTCTAATCCATCACTGAGTATCTTTGAGGGAATTACTCGTACCTTTCTAATATACACATATGTCTGCATATCTAATCATTTTCAATACTTGTCTGAATTCTATCCTTTTTCCAGAAAGGTTTGCTTAGACGTATTATCCTCCAAATTTAATTCTTAGGTCGGAAGGTCCATTCCTTCAACTATAATTGATCCAATCAATTTCGACCATTTGAATCTTATTTGAAAATACTACTAAGTATAAGAATTCACAAGTATAATGATTCAATAAAGAAATATCTAACATGTAAAACAAGTTATAGAACGGTTCGTTGCATCGGGGTAGACTTAGGATCTATCATTCATATATTGCTATCTAATGTACCAGAATAGATAATGCCATTATTTCTTATCAAAATCATCCAATGATTAAAGAAATAAAATATCCATTCATAAGTAATAGAAATCCAGAACAAAACGTTCTTTCTAAAATAAAGGGTACATAAAGCAATAACTTTGAAATGAAATCCTATTTAACTACTAAAGCAGATAAATGTCTTCCACCGCAACCGCTGCCTTCTCTACAGCTTTTGCCCATGTAGACTCGAACTATTCTTCTCTAAGTCGTCGGGTTTTCGGGAACCCCTGCATTCAAAATGCACATACCGTCAGTGGTTCCATATCTACACACCAGAATTCTGGTAGATAATACCGCTGACTATGTTTTTACGACTAAAGAAAAATTCGTACCTTTGAGAGGACATTCAGACTTCCAGTGTCCAGTCTTGTTGCATCGGAAGCATTTGCCCTTTGGCTTTGCAGCCCCCACTCGTGGTACAGTCCTCTTGACACCACTGGGTTTCCAGGCTTGCTTCCTCCTCTTGCCCCTACCTCCACCAGGCTTAAAGCCTTTGGACTTGGTAGCTACAAGCGCTTGAGACTTGCCCTTCTTGTAGATCCCCTCTGCCGCCTTCAGTTCAGACAGGAGTTGCGCAAGAGAATAAGATAGTTTACCCATATTATAGCTCATGCGAAACTGCTCAAAACTAGGGGTCAGAGACTGGAGTATGATGTCGACTTGCGTCTCAGCATCAATTTGAGCTCCTAGGATCTCAAGCTCATTCAACAGACCCATCATCTTAAGAACGTGCTCCCCTACGGGCGTTCCTTCAGACTGAGTAGTTGTCATGAGGACTCTCATGGCTTCTTGCCTTGCCGCACGATCTTGCTCCCCAAACATCTCCTTGAGGTTAAACATCATATCATAGGCAGTGTCCATCGACTCATGTTGGGTTTGGAGTACATTTGACATGGAAGCCAAAATATAACACCTAGCCATTTCATCAGCCTTTTTCCACTTCCGATATGTCAGTTTTTTCTCATCAGTTGAGGCAGCCGTGGGCTCAGCAGGGCATACTTCATGGAGTACAAACTTGTACTCCTCGGAAGTTAGGACAATGTCTAAATTTCTCTTCCAATCAATATAGTTGGGGCCAGTGAGCTTATGCTCCTTGAGTATCATAGAAAGTGGGTTCATAGCTATTCTCTAAACCTATAAGCACATTTAAACAAACAATTAATTTAATATCCGATATTATCTCCCTTAAATAATATCATTAAATCACTAATCACATCTAAAATCCCATCAGATAAGGCAAGCCACGTTGTGTGGACGTTTACCCACCCAAATGATTTAGCAATTAGATTTTCTTTGGTCATACATCACTTATAGCGGAACCTCGGTGGGAGGAATACTATAAGGCGTATCTAAGTGTAAACCATTACTCAGCACCAAAGTAAATCGTTTGGAATTGCTACATCACCGCAAGCCACGTTGTGTCGACGTTTACGACAACTTCACAACTCTTCACAATTTCTTACAACTGTCTACATCAATTAATCCAAAATCCGTCAGTGGAGCAAGCCACGTTGTGTGGATGTTTACTACACTAAGAGACTTTTATAATTGACTCCCAGTTACAAGATCCATTCGATTTTCGTAAATCAAGACGCGGAGAATCATAAGTGAAACTCGAAGTTTCTAACCAGTGACTCACCATGCGAACAACCCTATCTCTCATTAGATGAGGGAGCCGAGCAGACAATCGATCCATCTATCAAAGAATGGTACGACTGCCTCTAATTTGTGTCATCGACATGACCAAGTGGCTCTGGCTCCATTCCACTCCCCGGGGTGAGAATGAGTCGACTTGAAGTCAGTTTCAGAAAGACAAATTAGGCATTGTTTGATAAACTTAATCAAAATCTCTTGTAAAAGGAATTACAAGAATTCTCCTCCAATGACACATCTATACGAACTTCAAAAGTCCATAAGAGTCACCAAGAGAACAGTAATGGAGACCATGGGAATGTTTCCATCCCCTCTCCCACTTAGCTTTTTATAACAAAGGGATACGCTATCTAATGCATAATTAAACACATAAGCATGCATACAAGCAATAAAGCACATAGCACATAGTCAAAATAATGCTAGAAAATTATTTTCCGACTATCATGGCTTTATTCCATCTCTGTATGCGTCTTCTAGTCTTCAGTCTTCGTTCTTGAATGCTCCATGTGACGAGAATATTAATCCCAATATTTAAATCTATTTATTTTCAATAAATCCAAAAGATACTTAATTCGAAAATTAAGTCAATCGAATAAATCAAAAATAAAATTAAATATTATTAATATTTTTATTTATTTATTTATTTATTTTCCTATCTAATTCTATTAAATCTCTAGAATAATCTATCCAAGTCAAACTTGGAATATTCTAGAAGACTTCTATAATAGAATAAGGAAATAAAATAAATTAGGACTCTTCTACTTTCCAAGATTAATTAATTTCCATTACTATGAAAATTCCCATAAAATAGGAATAATCAATTAGGAAATAAATCAATCCTAAATTAACCTTTATTCCTTTCCAATTCTATTAAATCTCTAGGATCCTATTCCAAGTAGAACTCGGAATACTCTAGAAGACTTCCATAATAGAATAAGGAATAAAATTAATTCCAATTAATTCTTTTCCTATCTCCATGAGAGTTCCCAAACTTAGGAATACTCAAAATAGGAAAACTTGAATCAATTAGGTAAGTAGTATCTTGGTAGGAGTAGGAGTAGCACGGGTTGGGGATCCCCGCACCACCCCCACCTTCGACCACCACCATCGCCGGGCACTACCGCCGCCGCCCCCTAGCCACGCGCCACCACCACCGGTGGTCGGCGTGGCCGGAAACCCTAGCGGGCAGCCCCTTGGCGTGGGGTCGATCGATCCTCATGGGGATGATCGACCCCCCCGGTTTTTCGTCCTCTTCGTCTTCTTCGTCACACGAGTTCTCCGGCGGTTGTCTCGGCATCGATCCAACGTAAATAAATTACAAGAAATAAATTTACAATTCCGGTATCGATTCTATACATGAAATCGACCCTATACACTTTCCGGAAAAACATAGAACAATAATAATAAATCTAAATTCGGTCAACCCCCGAATTTTTACTATTACAAGCATTCATCCACACAAAACGAATCTCGACATGTCCGAGAGTTTAATAAACGAACAATCATGGTAAATTAAATAGCAATTAATTAAACGAATAATTAACAATTAATTTCAACCATGATAGTCGGAATCCCTGCAAGGTAGAACACAATTGAACACATACATGAACACGAAACCAAACGCTCTGATACCAATTGCTGGAAATCGATATCCCGGGGTATCAAAATTGCGGAACCGATAACCCCGACCGAAATCCCATCGCCGGAAACACGCGAACCACCAAACGGAACCGGGCACGACAAGGGAGTCATCGCCGCGGGAAAAACCCGCGGCTAGAAACCCTAGCCGAGCCCCCGCCGGGGCTCGCGATCGCTAGCCCTAGCGATCGCCGGGGATGCACGCGCATCCCCGTCCGGCGACTCACCGCCACCGCCGAGGAGGGCGGTGCGCCCAGCGCACCCGCCGCGGCCCCGCCGCGGCTGCCCCCGCGATCGACCGTGAGGTCGATCGCATGCCCCGGCGTCCAGCCGGGGCGTCCTCGTGTGGGCCCCGCGATCGACGCCCTAGGGCTCGATCGCACCCCTCGGCTCCCAGCCGAGGGTCCTCGAACCTTCGCCGGGGATCTCGAATCCCCGTCCCCGAAGTTCGTCGTTTACCCGGATCATGCGTTCATGTATGTATCACAATTAATATCACATAAAATCACACAAGGAGTTTTATGATCATACCTTTGATTCGTTGCGGAGAAACGAAATCAAGTTGAAGACCTTTTGGATCTTCCCACGTATTCCTTGCACTCCGTTCGAACGTCGGGTGGGCGACGATCTATCGAACTCCTATGGATCTCCTTTAACTCTCTAGAAAATCAAGTATGATAATCTTGTCTTATGATTTATGAAGGCCATGTAGTGCTTTTATAGGCTACGTAGGGGATCTAAAGGAGGTGGAATATTGGGCTTCCAATATTGAAGATTAAATTGAGCCCACTGCCCAAGTCCATTAATCCTTATCAATATTAATTAAATTTATTCTCCACTATATAAATTTAATTGCACTCCCAATATTAAACCATATTATATCAAATAATATTTCTCCGGTAGTATTATTTATTCCGTGTATTTAAGATTTAAATATCCATGAATAAAATTAATTTATTGCTAATTAATTTATTCATCTCTTTAATCCGAGACTAGTACCATTCAACCTTAATTATTGTGCGGAACGTATCCACTCATGAGGTTTACACAATAATTCCTTATGAACTCATCTCGGGGATATTATCAACCCTTCCGGGATACACTGTCCGGTCAATCATTCACGGCATGCCATATATGAAATATAGTGACCCAACTTAACCGGTAATTAACCCAATAATTAAATCGGTTAATTCCTTTGGTAAATCAAAGTCACTTATATTAAATATACACACCCGCAACAATATCGGGGATTAAGAATAAAATACACTGAGACTCGAATCGATTATCGCCGGCAATCCTAATCGATGAATCTCAACGATCCGCTCAATACACCAAGTGTACAAGTGTGATAAAATAATTAAGATAAATTATTTTCTCTCTCACACAACGACTATACCGATGGATTGGTCCGTGTCCATCTAGGTCGTGAGCCACTGTTTGATTAAATACGAGTAACCGATAGTATGATCTTCTGTGTGCCCATGCAACACCATACTAACTACAACGTATAGAATCCAGGACTATGATTTGCATATATTTAATTAATAATAATTAAAAGCAAACAATTGTTTATTAATTTAATAGATTAAATGCTATGACCGGGAGTTTACCGTTACTTAAATCTAGACATTAAGTACACAACTCCAACAATTGGAAGTCAATTATAAAAGTCTCTTGGTGTAGTAAACGTCCACACCACGTGGCTTGCTATACTAAAAGATTTTAGATTAATTGATGTAGACAGTTATAAGGAAGTGTGAAGAATTGTGAAATCATCGTAAACATCCACACCACGTGGCTTGCGGTGATGTAGCGGTTCCAAACGATTTACTTTAGTGTTGAGTAATGGTTTACACTTAGATACGCATTATAGTATTCTTCCCCACGAAGTTACGCTATAAGTGATGTATGACCGAAGCAAATCTAATTGCAAAATCGTTTGGGTGGGTAAACGTCCACACCACGTGGCTTGCCTTACCTAATGGGATTTTAGATGTAATTAGTAATTTAATGATATTATTTGAGGGAGATAATATCGGCATTAAATTTATTGTTTGTTTATATGTGCTTATATGTTTAGAGAATAGCTATGAATCCACTTTCTGTGATACTCAAGGAGAATAAACTCACTGGCCCCAATTATATTGATTGGAGGAGAAATTTGGACATTGTCCAGACTGCAGAGGAGTACAAGTTTGTCCTCTATGATGCATGCCCTGCTGAACCCACGGATGTCTCAACTGATGAGGAAAAGGCGGCATATAGGAGGTGGACAAAGGCTGATGAAATGGCTAGGTGCTATATTTTGGCTTCAATGTCAAATGTACTCCAAACCCAACATGAGTCGATGGCCACCGCCGATGACATGCTGTACAACCTCAAGGAGATGTTTAGACATCAAGATCGTGCGGCTAGGCAAGAAGCCATGAGAGTCCTCATGTCAAATACTCAGTCTGAAGGAACGCCCGTTGGGGAGCACGTTCTTAGGATGATGAGTTTATTGAATGAACTTGAGATCCTAGAAGCTCAGATTGATGCTGAGACGCAAGTCGACATCATACTCCAGTCTCTGACCCCTAGTTTTGAACAGTTCCGCATGAGTTATAATATGGGTAAACTATCTTATACTCTTGCGCAACTCCTGACTGAACTAAAGGCGGCAGAGGGGATCTACAAGAAGGGCAAGTCTCAAGCTCTTGTAGCTACCAAGTCCAAGGGCTCGAAGCCTGTTGGAGGTAGGGGCAAGAAAAGGAGGCAAGCCTGGAAACCCAGTGGTGCCAAGAGGAATGGACCACGAGAAGGGGCGCCTAAAGGCAAGTGCTTCCGATGCAAGAAGTCTGGACACTGGAAGTCTGATTGTCCTCTCAGAGGTACGAATTTTTCTTTAGTCGTGAAAACATAGTCAACGGTTTTATCTACCAAGTATTCTGGTGTGTAGATATGCAACCACTGACGGTATGTGCATTTTAATGCAGGGGTCCAGAAAACCCGGCGGCTTAGAAAAGAAGGGTTCAAGTCTACATGGGCAAAGCTGTAGAGGAGGCAGCTGTTGCAGTGGAAGACATTTATCTGCTTTTAGTAGTTATAGGATTTCATTTCAAGATTATTGCTTTATGTACCCTTTATTTTAGAAAGAAATTTGTTCTGGTTTTCTATTATTAATGAATGGATATTTTATTTCTTTAAATCATTTGATGGTTTTGATAGAAATAATGGTATTATCTATTCTGGTACATTAGATAGCAATATATGAATGATGAATCCTAAGTCTACCACGATGCAACAAACCGTTTTTATAACTTGTTTTACTTATTGAAATGTATTTCTTTGTTGAATCATTATACTTGTGAATTCTTATGCTCAGTAGTATTTATTCAAATAAGATTCTAAGGTCGAAATTGATTTGATCAATTATAGTTGAAGGAATGGACCTTCCGACCTAAGAATTAAATTTTAAAGAATATACAACTAAGCGAACCTTTATGGATAAAGGATAGAATCCGGACAAGTATTGAAATTGATTAAACACTGATATATGCAGACGTATGTATAATTAGAAAGGTGCAAGTAACTCTTTTAAGAATACTTAAAGATGGATTAGAGTACTTGATGTGCCATAAAAGCAAAGTGTTTTGACATGTCAAAGGACACAAAGCTATTATGGGGAACCTTCAAAGTATATCCATTAGAAGCCTGCGATTTGATCGTGGAGGCAAGTACCTATCTAAGTAACGCATGGCATAATCAGAGAATGGGATTGGATCCCAGATGACTGCATCATAAACTCACGTGTAGAAATGGTGTGTCGGAAATAAGAAATGGAATTCTAATAGTAAAAGGATAAGTTATTCGGAACTACCTATGTTCTATGGATATTTATGAAAGACAACGGCGCATTTCTATGCGGTTGTGGAATATCCTTGAAGAACAAAAGTTTTTGTGTTCAATAGTACTATGAACCAAAAGGACGTTATCGCCCGGTTCTTAGAGGAAGACTATTAGATGAACCACAAAGCCCGAAGTGACGTAATACTTTGAAATGAGAGAGAGAAAAGAAAAGACTGGGAACCAGCTAAACCGAGTAGTGACACACCACTAACTGCACCTGTTATTATTGTTTGTACACCGGAACGCCGTTGTAGTGGGAGGTTGTTGACAACCGGAGATGTTCATAAGACTAGAAGAGTTTTGAACTCTGGATCTAGTAAACATGAAATTGATCCCTGGATCTACATAGACGTTGTACTAGATCTAAATATGTCTTCTTGGATAGCAATAAGGATTATTGCTAAGAGGCAAGATCATTTAGAGGCATTGTACTTCATGGATTGAAACAAAGCTATAAATCGTGGAACTTGCGAATTGATGAGAGATAGTCCATTTGATGGATTCATCAAAGGGCATAGACGAGAAAGGTGTATTAGATACTTAAAGGAAATAAAGTGGTGTTTTCTCGGAATTTTATGTAGATGATATTTTATCATTGGCAACAATGTAAAGATATTGTCAGACATAAAATGATAGTTGTCTAAATAAATCGAGATATAAGATTGAGTAGAAGTTGGAACATGTTCTTGAGATCTTTGATCTCAAGATAAGAACATTGTACTTCTCCTAGACATCTTATACGATTATGGTTCGTTTTAAACATGCAGAATTCAGAGAAAGGTCGTTGCCTTTCAGACACGGAATGCATCTATCTAAAGATATGTGTTTTAACACTTAAAGGAGATAGACGCAGAGAAAGCAGTTTCCTACACTTTGAGTGTGGAAAGCTCAATAAATGCAATGTTTAAAAACGAGAACCTGATATAAACTATGCGGTTTGCGTAGTGGGAGGATATCAAAGTAATCTTACCAAAAGATATTCGGATGCTGTAAAAGTACTTTCGAAGTACTGGATTACGGAGCAACATGAATTCTTCCTGGATTACATTTTCTCAGATCTCAAATCAGATTAGGACCAGTGTAAGTCGATATCAGGCTATGTGTTCACTTTTGAAAGAGGTGGAACCTTAAGATGAGAGAGTGATAAGCACGATACTTTTCGGACTCTATCATAACCAAATGGCAGCCTCAGAGGCAGCGGAAATTTTGGTTGGGCTCCAGGATAACCTCTGGACTTGGATATGATTCTTAGTTCACCAAAGGCTATGCATAGCGGTGCATGGTAAACTGGAAGAAGTCATAAGTCCAAAGTGAAGATAACACATAGAGCGCAAGTACCACCTGATACGAGTCATCGTCTAGTGAGACGATGTTGTAGTCACCAAGATAACTTCAGGACGGCAACCTAGATTGCTCATTCACATGGTACTTCTTCGAAGTACAGTTTAAGCACGTGATGAGTATGGGAGTCGGGAGTTTGGAAGAAATGACTAGACCTTAGTATAAGTGGGAGATTGTTGGAGTTGTATACTTAATGTCTAGATTTAAGTAACGTAAACTCCCGGTCATAGCATTTAATCTATTTAAATGAATAAACAATTGTTTGCTTTTAATTATTGATAATTAAATATATGGGAATTATAGTCCTGGATTATATACGTTGTAGTTAGTATGGTGTGCGTCGTCACACGGAAGATCATACTATCGGTTACTCGTATTTAATCGAACAGTAGCTCACGACCTAGATGGACACAGACCAAGCCATCGGTATAGTCGTTGTATGAGGGAGAAAATAATCGGTCTTGATTATTTTATCATACTTGTACACTTGGTGTATTGGGCGGATCGCTTGAGATTTATCGATTAGGATTGCCTTAGATAATCGATTTAAATCTCAGTGTATTTTATTCCTAATCCCCGATATTATTACGGGTGTGTATATTTAATATTAGTGACTTTGATTTTCCAAAGGAATTGACCGATTAGAATATCAGGTTAATTACCGATAAAGTTGGGTCACGGTATTTTATATATGACACGCCGTGAATTCTTGACGGGAAAGTGTATCCCGATAAGGGTTGATAATATCCCCGAGATGAGTTCATAAGGATTATTATGTAAATCTCATGAGTGGATTTGTTCCGCATAATAATTAAAGTTGAATGCTACTATTCTCGGATATAAGAGATGAATAAATTAATTAGCAATAAATTAATTTTATTCATTGATATTTATATCTTAAATACACGGAATAAATAATACTACCAGAGAGAATATTATTTGATATAATATGGTTCAATATTGGGAGTGCAATTAATTTTATATACTGGAAAATAAAATTAATTAATATTAATGGGATTCATAGATTTGGGCTTGGGCCAATTTAATCATTAATATTGGAAGTCCAATATTGCACCTCCTTTAGATCCACTACGTAGCCTATAAAAGCACTACATGACCTTCATAAATCATAAGACAAGAATATCATACTTGGTATTCTAGAGAGTTGAAGGAGATCCATAGAAGTTCGGAGGATCGTCGCCCACACGACGTTCGAACGAGGTGCAAGGAATACGTAGGAAGATTCAAAGGTCTTCAATTGATTTCGTTTCTCCAAACAACGAATCAAAGGTAAAATCATGAAACCCCCTCTATGATTTTATGAATTAATCGTAACATGCGTATGAACAACGATCCGGGAAACGTATGAACTTCGGGGATGGAGATTCGAGATCCCCGGCGAAGGTCAAGACGAACCCTCGGCTGGGAGCCGAGGGGTGGCGGTCGGCCTAGGGCACGACCGCCGGCGTGCGAACGAAGGGGCCCTGGCTGGACGCCGGGGCATGCGATCGACCGTGAGGTCGATCGCTAGGGCAGCCGCGGCTGGAGCCGCGGCGGGTGCGCTGGGCGCACCGCCCTCCCTCGATGGTGACGGCGGTGAGTCGCCGGACTCACCGCCGGGTGCTGTTCCGAACAGCCCCAGGGGATGCACGTGCATCCCCGGCGATCGCCATGCACGACGATCGCGAACCCTAGCGGGGTTCGGCTAGGATTTCGGCCGCGGGTTTATCCCGCGGCGGCGATACTCTTGTCGAGCCCGGTTTGTTGGTGTTCGTGATCGGTTTCCGGCGATGGGATTTTGATCGGGTTATCGGTTCCGCAATTTTGATAGCCCGGGATATCGATTTCCAACATGAATATGCACTCTAAATCGTCGTGGACTAGTCTTATTAGTTGAACATGGATTAGAGGCCGCTTTAGTCTTCGGACCCAAGTGTATTTATTCCTCTGGGTGCAAACATGTGAACTTGGCATATAACTCCCATAGCTATCATTTGCATAGATCCATATGAAGGTACCGTTATACCGATCCGATCGATATACCGTGTGTGCGGTAGCGTGTAAAGCGATATATCTACTATGCCATGATCTTAGTGCACACAAATATGTATAGACACACACACACACACACACACACACACACATATACATATATATATATATATATATATATATATATACACATCCAATTAATTCACATAAAATCACACAAGGGAGTTTATGATTTTACCTTTGATTCGTTGTGCGGAGAAACGAAATAAATTGAAGACCTTTGAATCTTCCTACGTATTCCTTGCACCTCGTTCGAACGTCGTGTGGGCGACGATCCTCCGAACTCTATGGATCTACTTCACGAACTCTCTAGAATATCAAGTATGATAATCTTATGGTGTATTAAATATTGAAGACCATGTAATGCTTTTATAGGCTACGTAGAGGATCTAAAGGAGGTGGAATATTGAGCTTCCAATATTGATGATTAAATTGAGCCCAAGCCCAAATCTATTAATTCCATCAATATTAATTAATTTATTTTCCACTATATAAATTAATTGCACTCCCAATATTAAACAATATTATATCAAATAATATTTCTTCGGTAGTATTATTTATTCCGTGTATTTAAGATTTAAATATCCATGAATAAAATTAATTTATTGCTAATTAATTTATTCATCTCTTTTATCCGAGACTAGTACCATTCAACCTTAATTATTATGCGGAAAAAATCCACTCATGAGGTTTGCATAATAATTCCTTATGAACTCATCTCGGGGATATTATCAACCCTTCCGGGATACACTTTCCCGTCAAGTATTCACGGCATGTCGTATATAAAATATAGTGACCCAACTTAGCCGGTAATTAACCCAATAATTAAATCGGTTAATTCCTTTGGAAAATCAAAGTCGCTTATATTAAATATACACACCCGCAATAGTATCGGGGATTAAGAATAAAATACTCTGAGACTTGAATCAATTATCACAGGCAATCCTAATTGATAAGTCTCAAGCGATCCGCCCAATACACCAAGTGTACAAGTGTGATAAAATAATTAAGACAAATTATTTTCTCTCTCACACAACGACTATACCGATGGATTGGTCCGTGTCCATCTAGGTCGTGAGCAACTGTTTGATTAAATACGAGTAACCGATAGTATGATCTTCTGTGTGGGCCCGCACACCATACTAACTACAACGTATAGAATCCTGGACTATATTTTGCATATATTTAATTATCAATAATTAAATGCAAACGATTGTTTATTAATTAAATAGATTAAATGCTATGACCGGGAGTTACCGTTACTTAAATCTAGACATTAAGTACACAACTCCAACACATTTAACATCCATAGACGACCTTATGACTTTATCGATTGCACACGTAGGATCGAAGGACATATCCCAACAATCTCCCACTTGACCTTCAGAGCCAGTGTGCTGCCAACTTCTTGTTGTCTCTTTATGTCTAAGATTGAACTTGGGGCAAGACTCGAGTCATCATCAATCGGTTCAAACCTTTCTTGGACTTTGAGACAGACTGTAAAACCAGATTTATCATTATGATACGAATCTGGACGTGGCCACGTATTTTCCACAGTCTCGACTCTCCAAGTGGCCGGTAAGCCATGTATCCCATTATAAAATGGAGGACAATCCCATCTTGTCAATCCAAGCTCTCCCACTTGCTTCCTGATATACCCAATAACAAGTTTTATAACCTCCTTTTACGAAAGGCGTTTACTTGTATCAAAGTACATCATTTCACAATGGAATCACTCTGGACTACTCAGGTCAGAGGAAATTGCTCGACAGTCAATGAAATAGTATTATGACTCGAAATCTTAAATACTATTCCAGTCGGGTCTGTTCGATCATTAGCTCCCAGCTAATATCTATGTAATTGTACTTGATGTCCCACATCACTAGCCCATGAAGTGGCGCTATAGTACACCTTACAATCTAGTTCATTATATTATCGGTTTGTCCGTACTCGATTATACGAACTAGGAACAAGCATATGATTCAAGTATATCAGTTCAACCATTGGGACTTCATTATGCGGTAAGTCGACCTCATAACCCAATCGATATTACTTAATCATTTGGACAATTCATATAAATTAAACCATATTTATATGAAGACATATGTATTATACATATGAGTGAATGTTTACCAAATCTCCAAAAGTATCTAATACAGTAATAGAAATCACAACTCATCTCTAAGATGCCTGATCTCTATTGCAATCGTGAAAGCATTAAGATTAGACTGCTGGAGAGGTTTAAAAAACGGTTTTGCAACCTTACCAAAAGTTGCAACTTTATTATCTCGATGTCTCCACAAAGCTATCTCCCAGATAATGTGGAACTTCCTGAGCACTAGTTTTAGACTTGTGGTGCTTTATAGCTCATTGGCTTGCGCGATAGCTCTACTATAAATAGAGAACTATCAGATGGGCCTAGCTAGTTACGCCACCTAGTTCATCGAAGAACTTTCAAATCTGAACTGCCAACATCACTGCATCCAATGTAGTGCTGTACTCAGCTTCTGTAGTTTAATCAGCTAATGCATTACATGGAACTATTCCAGCACATTTTACCTCTAATCAGACAAATGATATAACCATATTAAAATTGGAAATTATCTTAGTCTGTTTTGAAGTATGCATTAAAATAGATTGTTCATATCAACTCATCTTGTCCTCCAAAGATAAGATAATATTCTTTATTCCGTAAACGGCACTTTAGAATAGTTTTGGCCACATCCAATGTGCCTCACCAGATTTTCCTTGAAACCAATTCGTCATGCTCAAATCATACGATACTTTGGGTGATAATCAAACAACGTAACTCCCACTGACCTTCTTGTAAACACAAGAGTCTTCCATGTTCTTTTGAAATCCAAACTCTTGTATGGATTCATCCAACCGAAGATTCCAGCTCCGAGATGCTTGCTTTAATCCATAAATGGATCTATTAAGCTTGCATACTCTCTCAGCCTGATTAGGATCGATAAAACCCTCTGGTTGTGTCATAAACACATCCTCTACTAGAATCCCATTCAAGAAGGCGGTTTTAACGTCCATTTGCCATATCTCATTATCATAATGAGCAGCAATGGCTAAGAGAATCCGAATGGATTTAATCATAGCAACTGGTGAAAAGGTTTCATCATAATCCACCCCGTGAATTTGTTTATATCCTTTTGCCACCAACCTTGCTTTGAAAACACTAGGTTTTCCATTCATGTCTGTTTTTATCTTGTAAATCCATTTGCATCCAATGGGCCTAGCCCCTTTAGGCAAATCGACTAAGTTCCAAACTTGATTTTCAGACATTGATTCCATTTCGGATTTCATGGCACCCTGCCATTTCTCGGAATCTGGACTCGTCATAGCTTGGATATAGGTCGAAGGTTCATTGATTTCTAAAAGCATGACTTCATAGTTCTCGTTTGTCAGAATACCTAAGTATCTGTCAGGTTAAGTTCTAATCCTTCCTGACCTTCGAGGGTTAGGTGTGTTTTCTAAAACCACAGGAGTACTTTCGACTTGGTCTTGAGTATCCATCTCAGTTGGATCTTCTTGAACCTCGTTCAAGTCTTCTTGAACCTCGTTCAAGTCAACTGAGCTCCCACTTATTTTCTTGGAAAGATATTCTTTTTCAAGAAATACACCATCTCGAGCAACAAAGATTTTTGTTCTCAGATTGGTTGTAAAAGTGGTACCCTCGTGTTTCTTTTGGATAACCAACAAAGAAATATTTATCCGATTTGGGTTCAAGCTTTGTAGAGATATTTCTCTTCACATAAGCTTCACATCCCCAAACCTTGATATAAGACAAGTTAGGGACCTTCCCTTTCCATATCTCGTATGGTGTCTTATCAACAGCTTTTGACGGTGTCCTATTCAGTGTATAGGCCGCTGTTAAAAGTGTGTGTCCCCAAAAAGATTTTGGTAGTTCACTAAGGCTCATCATCGATCGAACCATATCCAATAAGGTTCTATTCCTCCTTTCGGAAACACCATTCATCTGGGTTGTTCCAGGTGGAGTGAGTTGATATAGAATACCACAACTCATAAGATGATCATCGAACTCTTGGCTAAGATATTCACCACCTCGATCCGATCGAATGACTTTTATCTTCTTACCAATTTGATTCTCAACTTCATTTTGGAATTCTTTGAACTTTTCAAAGGCTTCCGACTTATGCCATCGGTAAAAGTTATGAAGTAGAAATAACCTCCACGTGCTTGTGAGCTCATTGGACCACATACTGTTGGAATTGTGTACTTAATGTCTAGATTTAAGTAACGGTAAACTCCCGGTCATAGCATTTAATCTATTAAATTAATAAACAATTGTTTGCATTTAATTATTGATAATTAAATATATGCAAAATATAGTCCTGGATTCTATACGTTGTAGTTAGTATGGTGTGTCGGGCCCTACATAGAAGATCATACTATCGGTTACTCGTATTTAATCAAACAGTTGCTCACGACCTAGATGGACACGGACCAATCCATCGGTATAGTCGTTGTGTGAGAGAGAAAATAATTTGTCTTAATTATTTTATCACACTTGTACACTTGGTGTATTGGGCGGATCGCTTGAGATTTATCGATTAGGATTGCCGGCGATAATCGATTCAAGTCTCAGAGTATTTTATTCTTAATCCCCGATACTATTGCGGGTGTGTATATTTAATATATGTGACTTTGATTTTCCAAAGGAATTAACCGATTTAATTATTGGGTTAATTACCGGTTAAGTTGGGTCACTATATTTTATATATGGCATGCCATGAATACTTGACGGGAAAGTGTATCCCGGAAGGGTTGATAATATCCCCGAGATGAGTTCATAAGGAATTATTGTGTAAACCTCATGAGCGGATTCGTTCCGCACAATAATTAAGGTTGAATGGTACTAGTCTCGGATTCAAGAGATGAATAAATTAATTAGCAATAAATTAATTTTATTCATGGATATTTAAATCTTAAATACACGGAATAAATAATACTACCGGAGAAATATTATTTGATATATTATGGTTTAATATTGGGAGTGCAATTAATTTATATAGTGGAAAACAAATTAATTAATATTAATGGGAGATTAATAGATTTGGGCTTGGGCTCAATTTAATCATTAATATTGGAAGCCCAATATTCCACCTCCTTTAGATCCCCTACGTAGCCTATAAAAGCACTACATGGTCTTCACTTCTTCATAAGACAAGATTATCATACTTGATATTCTAGAGAGTTGAAGAGGATCCATAAGCTTGGAAGATCATCGCCCACCCGACGTTCAAGCTAGTGCAAGGAATACGTGGGAAGATCGTAAGGTCATCAATTGAATTCGTTTCTCCGCACAACGAATCGAAAGGTAAAATCATAAACTCCTTTGTGTGATTTTATATGAATTGATTGTGATACATACATGAACGCACGATCCGGGAAAACGACGAACTTCGGGGACGGGGATTCGAGATCCCCGGCGAAGGACGAGTAGAGCCCTCGGCTGAGAGCCGAGGGGCGATCGAACCTAGGGTTCGATCGCGGCGATCCGCGCGAAGGGAGCCCCGGCTGGACGCCAGGGCGAGCGATCGAGCTAGGCTCGATCGCTGGGGCTGCCGCGGGCTGGTGCCGCGGCTGGCGCCCCTCCCGACGGCGTGGGCGGTGAAGTCGCCGGACTCACCGCCCCGGGGCTGCCGGAGCAGCCCCATGCGATCGATCGAGATCGCGAACCCGCGGATGGGGTTCGGCTAGGGTTTAGCCGCGGGTTCATCCCGCGGCGATGCTCTTGTCGAGCCCGGTTCTTCGTGGCGTTCGTGATCGGTTTCCGACGATGGGATTTCGGTCGGGGTTATCGGTTCCGCAATTTTTTGATACCCCGGGATATCGATTTCCAACAAATGGTATCAGAGCGTTTGGTTTCGTATTCATGTATGTGTTCAATTATCGTTCTACCTTGCAGGGATTCCGACTATCATGGTTAATTAATTTATTAATTGTTTAATTAATTGTTATTTAATTTTACCATGATTATTAAACTCTCGGACATGTCGAGATTCGTTTTGTGTGGATGAATGCTTGTAATAGTAAAAATTCGGGGGTTGACCGAATTTAGATTTATTATTATTGTTCTATGTTTTCCGGAAAGTGTATAGGGTCGATTTCATGTATAGAATCGATACCGGAATTGTAAATTTATTTCTTGTAATTTATTTACGTTGGATCGATGCCGAGACGACCGCCGGAGAACGCGTGTGACGAAGAAGACGAAGAGGACGAAAAGTCAGGGGTCGATCATCCCCATGATCGACCCCATGATCGACCAAAGGGGAAGGGGGCGTCGCGCCCCTTCGGCCGTGGACCGTCGCCGGCGACGGTGGCGGCTGGCCGGCTGGAGTGGCGGCGGCGGGTGCTTCCTCCCGGTGGTCGGTCGATGGTGGTGGTGGTGGTACGGGGATCCCTAACCCGTGCTACTCCTACCAAGATTCACTTTCCTAATTGATTCAAGTTTTCCTATTTTGAGTATTCCTAAGTTTGGGAACTCTCATGGAGATAGGAAAAGAATTAATTGGAATTAATTTATTTCCTTATTCTATTATGGAAGTCTTCTAGAATATTTCAAGTCTTACTTGGAATAAGATTCTAGAGATTTAATAGAATTAGATAGGAAAATAATTAATTAATTTTGGAAAGTAGAAGAGTTCTAATTTATTTTATTTCCTTATTCTATTATAGAAGTCTTCTAGAATATTCCAAGTTTTACTTGGATAGATTATTCTAGAGATTTAATAGAATTAGATAGGAAAATAAATAAATAAAAATATTAATAATATTTAATTTTATTTTTGATTTATTCGATTGACTTAATTTTCGAATTGAGTATCTTTTGGATTTATTGAAAATAAATAGATTTAAATATTGGAATTAATATTCTCGTCACATGGAGCATTCAAGAACGAAGATTGAAGACTAGAAGACGCATACGGAGATTGAATAAAGCCATGATAGTCGGAAAATAATTTTCTAGCATTATTTTGACTATGTGATATGTGCTTTATTACTTGTGTGCATGCTTATGTGTTTAATTATGCATTAGATAGCGTATCCCTTTGTTATAAAAAGCTAAGTGGGAGAGGGGATGGAAACATTCCCATGGTCTCCATTACTGTTCTCTTGGTGACATTTATGAGCTTTCGAAGTTCATATAGACATGTCATTGGAGGATAATTCTTGTAATTCCTTTTACGAGAAACATTGATTAAGTCTATCAAACAATGCCTAATTTGTCTTTCTGAAACTGACTTCAAGTCGACTCATTCTCACCCCGGGGAGTGGAATGGAGCCAAAGCCACTTGGTCATGTGGATGACACAAATTAGAGACATTCGTACCATCCTTTTAAAGGTGGATCGATTGTCTGCTCGGCTCCCTCATCTAATGAGAGATAGGGTTGTTCGCATGGTGAATCACTGGTTAGAAACTTCGAGTTTCACTTATGGTTCTCCGCGTCTTGATTTACAAAATCGAATGCTTCAAGTAATTGGATGTCAATTGTAAAAGTCTTTTGGTGTAGTAAACGTCCACACTATCGTGGCTTGCTATACTGAATGGGATTTTGGATCAATTGATGTAGACAGTTAAAGAAGAAAGTGAAGGATCGTGTGTTAACGTAAACGTCCACACTATCGTGGCTTGCGGTGACATACGAGTCTCAAACGATCTTCTTAGTACTGAGTAATGGTTTACACTTAGGTACGCTCTATAGTATTCTTCCCATCGAAGTAACGCTATAGTGATGTACGACCGAAGCAAATCTAATTACGAAATCATTTGGATAGGTAAACGTCCACACTATCGTGGCTTGCCATATCTGATGGGATTTTAGATGTAATTAGTAATTTAATGATATTATTTGAGGGAGATAATATCGGATATTAAATTGATTGTTTATTTAAATGTGCTTATAGGTTTAGAGAATAGCTATGAACCCACTTTCTGTGATACTCAAGGAGCATAAACTCACTGGCCCCAATTATATTGATTGGAGGAGAAATTTGGACATTGTCCTGACTTCTGAAGAGTACAAGTTTGTACATCATGAATTGTGCCCTGCTGAGCCCACGGTGTTGGAATTCGATATCCCGGGCTATTTAAATTTGCGGAAACCAATAACCCGATCAAAACCATCCGCCGGAGATCACGCGAGCACCACGTACGAGCCGGAGCACGAGCCGAACGCACGACGCGGCTGAAGCCGCGCGCACGCCCAGCCCGAGCCCCCGCACGCGGGGATCGATGCGATCACCGATCGCACGCCGGCGATCGGTTGGGGTGGGGCTGCTCCGGCAGCCCCCGCGGCGAGTCCGGCGACTCGCCGCCGCCTGGAGGCCCCCGCCTTCACGGCGGGGTTGGGCACGGCACCAGCCCGTGCCCAGCGATCGACCCCTTGCGGTCGATCGCACACCCTCGGCCCAGCCGAGGGTTCGCCTTCCTTGCCCCGTCGAACCCTAGGGGCGATCGCCCGTGGTCTGGTGGCTTCGCCACCACCACGCGATCGTCCTCTACTCCGGGTTCGATCTTCGGATCTTGTTCTACGGTATTCTCGATAAACCAAAATCGAATAAATCAAGGGCGTTTAGATTTCTACCTTTCGATTCGTTGTTCGGAGAAACGAAATCAAGATGACCTTTGAATCTTCCCACGTATTCCTTGCACTCCGTTCGAACGTCGGGTGGGCGACGATCTATCGAACTCCTATGGATCTCCTTCAACTCTCTAGACTAATCAAGTATGATTATCTTGTCTTGTCTATTATGAAGGCCATGTAGTGCTTTTATAGGCTACGTTGGGGATCTAAAGGAGGTGGAATATTGGGCTTCCAATATTGAAGATTAAATTGAGCCCACTGCCCAAGTCCATTAATCCTTATCAATATTAATTAAATTTATTTTCCACTATATAAATTTAATTGCACTCCCAATATTAAACCATATTATATCCAAATAATATTTCTCCGGTAGTATTATTTATTCCGTGTATTTAAGATATAAATATCCATGAATAAAATTTATTTATTGCTTAATAAATTTATTCATCTCTTTTATCCGAGACTAGTACCACTCAACCTTATTTATTATGCGGAATTAAATCCACTCGCGAGGTTTACATAATAAATCCTTATGAGCTCATCTCGGGGATATTATCAACCCTTCCGGGATACACTGTCCCGTCAATAATTCACGGCATGCCATATATAAAATATAGTGACCCAACTTAACCGGTAATTGACCCAATAATTAAACCGGTCAATTCCTTTGGAAAATCAAAGTCACTTATACTAAATATACACACCCGCAATTGTATCGGGGATTAAGAATAAAATACACTGAGTCTCAAATCAATTATCGCCGAGCAAACCTAATTGATGAGTCTCAATCGATCCGCTCAATACACCAAGTGTACAAGTGTGATAAAATAATTAAGACAAATTATTTTCTCTCTCACACAACGACTATACCGATGGATTGGTCCGTGTCCATCTAGGTTGTGAGCATCTGTTCGATTAAATACGAGTAACCGATAGTATGATCTTCTGTGTGGGCCCGACACACCATACTAACTACAACGTATAAAATCCAGGACTATAATTTGCATATATTTAATTAACAATAATTAAAAGCAAATGAATGTTTGTATTTAATAGGTAAATGAAAGTGTACAAGGAGTTCATAATACTCAAATCTAGACATTAAGTATACTACTCCAACAATCTCCCACTTATACTAAGGTCTAGTCTTATCTCCCAAACTTCTGACTCCCAAACCCTCCAAGTGCTTGAAATATACTTCCTTAGGAAGTATCTTGGTGAAAGGGTCCGCTAGGTTGTCCTCCGAAGCTATCTTGGTGACTATCGCATCGCCCCTCTTGACGATGACTCGAATCAGGTGGTACTTGCGCTCTATGTGTTTCGTAGCACTATGGGACCGTGGTTCCTTACTGTTTGCCACTGCACCGCTATTGTCACAATAAATTGTCATAGCTCTAGGCAAACTCGGAATCACATCTAAGTCCTGGAGGAAATTAAGGAACCAAACTGATTCTTTCGCTGCCTCTGAGGCTGCAACATATTCAGCTTCCATGGTAGAGTCTGAAATGCACTTTTGCTTAACACTCCTCCATGATACGGCTCCACCTCCCAAAGTGTACACATAGCCTGATGTCGACTTTCGCCGGTCCTTATCAGCTTGGAAATCCGAATCCGTATAACCCAAAGGAATCAGATTGTCTGCCCCGTAACTTAGAACATAATCCCTAGTATTTCGCAAATACTTGAAAATGCTCTTTACGGCAGTCCAATGAGCCTTTCCAGGGTTACTCTGATATCTCGCTACTACGCCAACTGCATAGCAGATATCAGGCCTCGTGCATAACATTGCATACATCAAGCTTCCCACAGCCGAAGCGTAGGGAACTGCTTTCATTTCATCTTTCTCCTTTTGTGTCTGAGGACACATCTCCTTAGAAAGATAAGTTCCTTTACTGAAGGGCAGCTCACCCTTCTTGGAATCTTGCATGTTAAAACGAGCCAGAATCGTGTCTATGTAAGATTGCTGGGATAGGTACAATGTTCTATTCCGGCGATCCCTTATAACCTTGATCCCTAGAACATGCCCGACTTCTCCCAAATCTTTCATATCGAATTGTCTAGACAACCATCCCTTTATGTCTGATAACATTTTCACACTATTGCCAATGAGAAGAATGTCTTCTACATAAAGCACGAGAAACACCACCTTCTTCCCATCACGTTTCCAATACACACACGATTCGTCCATGCTTTGACTGAATCCAAAAGACTGGACTACTTCGTCAAACCGCAGGTTCCACGATCTCGAGGTTTGTTTCAATCCATAAATGGATCGATTAAGCTTGCACACTAGATGATCTCGCCCCTTAGCAATGAATCCTTCTGGTTGTTTCATATAAATTGTCTCGTCAAGACTTCCATTTAGGAAAGCTGTCTTGACATCCATTTGCCACACCTCATAATCCATATGAGCTGCTATGGATAAGAGAATCCGGATCGACTTTATCTTGGCTACCGGCGAGAAGGTCTCCTCATAATCGATTCCCTCTTTCTGAGTATATCCTTTCGCAACAAGCCGAGCTTTAAAGGTTTCAACCTTTCCGTCAGATCCTCTCTTTCTCTTGTAGACCCATTTACACCCAATTGGCTTTACGCCGTTTGGTGGTTCTACAAGATCCCAGACTTTATTAGAATCCATAGATTGAATTTCGGATTTCATCGCTTTCTTCCAAGAAGGCGCATCTATATCTTGTACCGCCTCATCATAGGTCCAGGGATCGATTTCATGAACTCCAGGTCCAGAGTCCGAAGACTCACCCAGTCCAATCCATCGGTCTGGTTGCTTAACAACCCTCCCACTACGACGGCGTTCCGGTGTATTAACAGTGACAGTGTCAGGTGCAGATTCTAGTGGTGTATCTATACTCGGTTCGGCTGTATCTAAGTCTTCCTTGTTACCTCTCAACTCATCAAGTATTATGTCACTTTTGGGCTTGTGGTCCATGACATAGTCTTCCTCTAAGAACCGAGCGTTAGTACTTATAACGATCTTCTGGTCCGTAGGACTATAGAACATGCCACCTTTAGTTCCCTTCGGGTATCCTACAAACAGCCGTAATTCTGATCTGGGTTCTAACTTATCGGCACCTTGTCGCAACACATGTGCTGGACAACCCCAGATCTGAAGGTGCCTGAGGCTAGGCTTGCGCCCGCTCCACCTTTCCATGGGTGTGGTGGGTACCGTTTTTGTTGGAACCATGTTGAGAATGTACGCCGCCGTTTCCAAGGCATATCCCCAGAACATAGTAGGTAAGTCCGAGTAACTCATCATTGAACGCACCATTTCCATAAGAGTCCTATTCCTTCTTTCTAACACACCATTCTGCTGAGGAGTATATGGTGATGTCATTTGGGAATCAATCCCATTCTCTGCCAAGTATGCCTTGAATTCTCCAGACAGGTACTCGCCTCCGCGATCAGATCGCAGGCATTTAATGGATTTGCCTTGAAGGTTCTCCGCAAAAGCCTTGAACTCCTTGAACTTGTCAAAGGATTCGCTCTTGCGGCGCATCAGGTATACAAATCCATACCTTGAGTAATCATCAGTGAAAGTGATGAAATACTCGTACCCTCCCCTTGCCTGAGTAGACATAGGTCCGCATACATCAGAGTGAATCAAATCCAATACTTGTTCAGCCCTTCGTCCTTTACCAGAAAAAGAACGCTTGGTCATTTTTCCCTCTAAACAGGATTCGCAGGTTGGAAGGTCCTCTCCTTCAACACCACTGATGAGACCATCAGTTTTCAACCTTTGAATTCTATTTGAGTTAATATGACCTAGCCTTAAGTGCCACAAGTATAATTGATTCATCTTAGAAGGTTCCTTTCTCTTATTGGTGTTCGTAGATGTGTTATTACTCTCGGTTAGTTGAATCGTGTTAGACTCAGGATTTAGCACATACAAATCGTCCACCAATGTATCAGAACAGATAATCTCACTGTTTCTTCTTATGATCACAGAGTGGTCAAAAGAAACAGAATATCCATTCATAATAAGTTTAGAAACCGAAATTAAATTCTTTCTAAAGTTGGGTACATAAAGACAATTTTGTAAAACTAAAACCCTATCACTACCAAAGCGTAAGTGAACGTCTCCCACTGCAACAGCCGCCACCTTTGCGGCATTGCCCATGTAGACCACGATCTCTCCCTCTCTAAGTCTCCGGGTTTCCTGGAACCCCTTCAATGAATTGCAGACATGATCAGTGGCACCCGTATCTACACACCAGGTGCTGGTAGATAACACCACTGACAATGTTTCGGTGACTAAGGAAAATTTCGTACCTTTGATGAGAGGACAATCAGACCTCCAGTGCCCAGACTGCTTGCATCGATAGCACTTGCCTCGCGGCTTGCTCTTCCCACTCCGTGGTTTGGAACCACTGGGCTTCTTTGCTTGCACTTCCATCTTAGCCACAAGAGCTTGTGATTTTCTGACCATACTTATAAGTTCCGCCCTCTTCAAATCGTTTTTAAGCGATTCTCTAATAGGACTGAATTTATAGAGTATGTCAATCACTTCTTGTCCGGCTTCCACACTATGTCTCAACATCATTCTGAGGTCATTCCAAATGTCCTCATGAGTTGGGTCAGCTGTGGATTCGGAAGGCTCAACAGTCTGGACAATGTCCAGATTTCTTTTCAAATCAGTACTATATGGAACCAGTGAGTTTTCATCTTAAAGTATATCACAAAGTGGGGTCACAGTCATTCTTAACCTATAAGCACATAAAACAAACAAAAAATTTAATATCCGATATTATCTCCCTCAAATAATATCATTAAATCACTAATCACATCTAAAATCCCATCAGGTTAAAGCAAGCCACGTTCGTGTGGACGTTTACCCACCCAAATGATTTAGCAATTAGATTTGCTTCGGTCATACATCATTATAGCGTCACTTCGTTGGGAAGAATACTATAAAGCGTATCTAAGTGTAAACCATTACTCAGTACCAAGGTGAATCGTTTAGAATTGCTACATCACCGCAAGCCACGTTCGTGTGGACGTTTACGATAACTCACAATCCTTCACAATTCCCTATAACTGTCTACATCAATCATTCTAAAATCCCATCCAGTATAGCAAGCCACGTTCGTGTGGACGTTTACTACACCAGAAGATTTATATAATTGAAATCCAATTACTTGATCCATTCGATCTTGTAAATCAAGACGTGGAGAATCATAAGTGAAACTCGAAGTTTCTAACCAGTGATTCACCATGCGAACAACCCTATCTCTCATAAATGAGGGAGCCGAGCAGACAATCGATCCATCTATCAAAGAATGGTACGACTGCCTCTAATTTGTGTCCTCGACATGACCAAGTGGCTCTGGCTCCATTCCACTCCCCGGGGTGAGAATGAGTCGACTTGAAGTCAGTTTTGGAAAGACAAATTAGGCATTGTTTGATGAACTTAATCAATGTTTCTCGTAAGAGGAATTACAAGAACTCTCCTCCAATGACCTATCTATATAAACTTCAAAAGTTTATAAAAGTCACCAAGAGAGCAGCAATGGAGACCATGGGTATGTTTCCATACCCTCTCCCACTTAGCTTTTTACAATAAAGGGATACGCTATCTAGTGCATAAAAGTAAACACATATAGCATGCATACATGTAATAAAACACATAGTATTATCACATAGTCAAAATAATTACTAGAATATTATTTTCCGACTATTATGGCTTTACTCCATCTCCGTACGCATCTTCTAGTCTTCAGTCTTCGTTCTTGAATGCTCCATGTGACGAGAATATTAATTTCCAATATTTAAATCTATTTATTTTTAATAAATCCAAAAGATACTTAATTAATAATAATTAAGTCAATCGAATAAATCAAAAATAAAATTAAATATTATTAATATTTTTATTTATTTTATTTTCCCTTTCTACTTCATTAAATCTCTAAAATAATCTATCCAAGACCCACTTGGAATATTCTAGATGATTTCCATAATGAAATAAGTAAATAAAATAACTTGGGACTCTTCTACATTCCAAGATTAATTAATTTCCATTACTATGAAAATTCCCATAAAATAGGAATAATCAATTAGGAAATAAATCAATCCTAAATTAACTTTTATTTCTTTCCAATTCTATTAAATCTCTAGGATCCTATTCCAAGTAGAACTCGGAATACTCTAGAAGACTTCCATAATAGAATAAGGAAATAAAATTAATTCCAATTAATTCTTTTCCTAATCCATGAGAATTCCCAAAAATAGGAATACTCAAATAGGAAAAACCCGAACTAATTAGGAAAGTAAATTTCCGGACCGGGATAGCACGGGGTGGGGATCCCCGCGCCACCCTCGACCCACGCCTAGGAGGTGGCCGGACACCGACGCCGGCGGCCCCTCCAAGGGTCGATCGATCGATCCTCATGGATCGACCATGGGGTGGTCGATCCTCGTCCCTTCACCCTCACGATCATCACCTTCGTCACGTGTCTTCTCCGGCGGTCGTTTCGGCATCGATCCAACGCAAAATAAATTACAAATTTAATTTTACACTATCCGGTATCGATTCTATACATGAAATCGACCCTATACATTTTCCGGAAAAAAGTAGAACGTAATAATAAATCCTAAATTCGGTCAACCCCCGAATTTTTACTATTACAAGCATTCACCACCAAAAACGAATCTCGACATGTCCGAGAGTTTAATCAAACCAACATTCATGACAAAATAAATTAAACGAATAATTAATTAAGCCATAATAGTCGGAACCCTGCAAGGTAGAACAATTTTATCGAAAATACCGCGAACGTAAACCACGCTCTGATACCAATTGTTGGAATTCGATATCCCGGGCTATTTAAATTTGCGGAAACCAATAACCCGATCAAAACCATCCGCCGGAGATCACGCGAGCACCACGTACGAGCCGGAGCACGAGCCGAACGCACGACGCGGCTGAAGCCGCGCGCACGCCCAGATCGAGCCCCCGCACGCGGGGCTCGATGCGATCACCGATCGCACGCCGGCGATCGGTTGGGGTGGGGCTGCTCCGGCAGCCCCCGCGGCGAGTCTGGCGACTCGCCGCCGCCTGGAGGCCCCCGCCTTCACGGCGGGGTTGGGCACGGCACCAGCCCGTGCCCAGCGATCGACCCCTTGCGGTCGATCGCACACCCTCGGCCCAGCCGAGGGTTCGCCCTCCTTGCCCCGTCGAACCCTAGGGGCGATCGCCCGTGGTCCGGTGGCTTCGCCACCACCACGCGATCGTCCTCTACTCCGGGTTTGATCTTCGGATCTTGTTCTACGGTATTCTCGATAATCCAAAATCGAATAAATCAAGGGCGTTTAGATTTCTACCTTTCGATTCGTTGTTCGGAGAAACGAAATCAAGATGACCTTTGAATCTTCCCACGTATTCCTTGCACTCCGTTCGAACGTCGGGTGGGCGACGATCTATCGAACTCCTATGGATCTCCGTCAACTCTCTAGACTAATCAAGTATGATTATCTTGTCTTGTCTATTATGAAGGCCATGTAGTGCTTTTATAGGCTACGTAGGGGATCTAAAGGAGGTGGAATATTGGGCTTCCAATATTGAAGATTAAATTGAGCCCACTGCCCAAGTCCATGTTGGAAATCGATATCCCGGAATTAATAAATTAATTAAAATTAATTATCTAATTAATTCCGACCGAAATCCTTCGGAGATCGAATATCCGGAATTGTAAAAGTTGCGGAACAACAATTCCAATCGACTCCCGGTTGCCGGAACATCCCGCCACGAACCACCACGAAGCCGGACTCAACCAAAACCTCAACCACGGGCGAACCCGGGCTGTTCGGTCGAGCCCTCGCAAGGGTTCGCGGCTGTCCTTGGCAGCCGCCTAGGGCTGCCCTTGGCAGCCCGCTGGGCACGCCGAGAACCCACGCGACCAGCCACGGGGATGCTCGAAGCATCCCGCTGACGCCCCGCGTCGTAGCGAGTCCCGCATGGGCTCGTGGGGCTGATCGCAACAGCCCCGTAGCGCTGCCCGAACGCGGAGGAGGGGCTGCTCGCCGTGCGAGCAGCAGCGGCACCAGCCCGCTGCCCACGCGATCGAGCACGCGCTCGATCGCATCCCCGGCTTCCAGCCGGGGTCCTTCTTGCGTCGCCGGCGGTCGAAGCCCTAGGGCTCGACCGCCACCCTCGGCGTCCAGCCGAGGGTTCGTCCTCTCGATCCCGGCGAGGATCTCTCGACCTCCCGCGGTCCGGTGATCCTCGATCACCACCGCGAGGTCGATCCTCGTCCCCGGGTTCGTACGTCCCTTGGATCTTGTTCATGATATTTTCACGATAATTAAAACGATAAAATCATAAAGAGGGTTTTACGATTTACCTCGTTCTCGTTGTTCGGAAAAACGAAGAACTCAATTTAACGACCTTGAGATCTTCCCGCGTATTCCTTGCACTAGCCCGGACGTCGTGTGGGAGACGATCTACCAAGCTCCATGGATCCTCCTCTCTACTTTCTCTCTCTAGAATTGTGATCTTCAAGTTATGAGAATAGAGAAGACCATGTAGTGCTTTCATAGGCTACGTAGGGGATCTTAAGGAGGTGGAATATTGGGCTTCCAATAATAGTGATTAAATTGAGCCCAAGCCCAAATCTATTAATCCTTACTATTATTAATTAATTCTATTTTTTACTATATAAAATTAATTGCACTCCCAATATTAAACCATATTATATCAAATAATATTTCTCCGGTAGTATTATTTATTCCGTGTATTTAAGATATAAATATCCATGAATAAAATTAATTTATTGCTAATTAATTTATTCATCTCTTATATCCGAGACTAGTACCATTCAACCTTAATTATTATGCGGATTAAATCCACCTGCAGGGTTTACATAATAATTCCTTATGAACTCATCTCGGGGATATTATCAACCCTTCCGGGATACACTTTCCCGTCAAGTATTCACGGCATGTCATATATAAAATATAGTGACCCAACTTAACCGGTAATTAACCCAATAATTAAATCGGTTAATTCCTTTGGTAAATCAAAGTCACTTATATTAAATATACACACCCGCAATAGTATCGGGGATTAAGAATAAAATACTCAGAGATTTAAATCGATTATCGCCGGCAATCCTAATCGATAAATCTCAAACGATCCGCTCAATACACCAAGTGTACAAGTGTGATAAAATAATTAAGATAAATTATTTTCTCTCTCACACAACGACTATACCGATGGGTTGGTCCGTGTCCATCTAGGTCGTGAGCAACTGTTCGATTAAATACGAGTAACCGATAGTATGATCTTCTGTGCGCCCATGCAACACCATACTAACTACAACGTATAAAATCCAGGACTATGATTTGCATATATTTAATTATAAATAATTAAACGCAAATAATTGTTTATTTAATTAAATAGATTAGTGACAATGGATCGTGAGTTTCCGTTACTTAAATCTAGACATTAAGTACACAACTCCAACAATCTCCCACTTGTACTAAGGTCTAGTCATTTCCTCCAAACTCCCGACTCCCATACTCATCACGTGCTTAAGTTGTACTTCCAAGAAGTACTATGTGAATGAGCACTCTAGGTTGCCGCTCTGAAGTTATCTTGGTGACTACAGCGTCGTCTCCCTCGACGATGACTCGTATCAGGTGGTACTTGCACTATGTGTTATCTTTCACTTATGGACTTGTGATTTCTTACCATTTGCCATCGCACCGCTATTTACATAGCCTTTGGCAAATTAAGAATCACATCTAAGTCCCAGAGATTATCCCGGAGTTATACCAAAACTTCCGCTGCCTCTGAGGCCGCTATTTGGTTACCCATGGCAGAGTCCGAAAAGCATCGTGCTTATCACTCTTCCATGTTAAAACTCCTTCTCCTTCAATAGTGAAACACATAGCCTGATATCGACTTACACCGGTCCTCATTTGATTAGAAATCTAATAGAATGTAATCCAAAGGAAATGCTTGCTTGCTCCATAATCCAGAACATAGTCTCCAGTACTTCGAAAGTACTTAAAATGTTCATTACAGCAGTCAAGTATTCCTTTCCAGGATTACCTTGATATCCTCCCACTATGCTAACTGCATAGCCGATATCAGGTTCTTGTTTTCAACATCGCATTTATTAAGCTTTCCACACTCGAAGTGTAGGAATCCGCTTTCATTGCTTCTATCTCTTTTTGTGTTCCAAAACACATATCCTTAGATAGATGCATTCCGTTTCTGAAAGGTAACGAACCTTTCTCGGAATCTTGCATGTTAAAACGAACCATAATCGTATAAGATATCTAGAGAAGTACAATGTTCTTTTCTTGAGATCCTAGATCTTAAGAACATGCTCTAACTTCTTTTTTATCTCATATATCGATTTTTCTAGACAACCATCATTTTATGTCTGACAACATCCTTACATTGTTGCCAATGATAAGAGTGTCATCTACATAAAAACTCCGAGAAACACCACCTTGTTTTCCATCACGTTTCCAATACACACAATTCGTCTATGCTTTGATGAATCCATAAAATGGACTATCTCATCAATTTGCAAGTACCACGAATTCAATGCTTTGTTCCAATCCATAAATGGATCAACTAAGCTTGTACTCTAAATGATCTTGCCTCTTAGCAATAATCCTTATTGCTTTCCAAGAAGGCACATTTAGATCTAGTACTGCCTTCATGTAGATCTAGGGATCGATTTCATGTATACTAGGTCCAGAGTCCGAAGACTCTCCTAGTCTTATGAATTTCTCCGGTTGTCCCACAACCTCCCACTACAATGGCATTCCGGTGTATAAACAGTGATAACAGTAGGTGCAGTTAGTGGTGTACCGCTACTCGATTCGGCTGGTTCTCAGTCTTCTTCGTTCTCTCTCATTTCAAAGTTTCACGTCACTTTGGGCTTGTGGTTCATTACATTGTCTTCCTCTAAGAACCGGGCGTTAGAACTTATAACGTCCTTCTGGTTCATAGTACTATTGAACACACATCTTTTGTTCTTCTAGGATATTCTACAACCGCATTTAATGCGCCGTTGTTTCCAGACATATCCATAGAACATAGGTAGTTCCGTATAACTCATAATTTTACTATTTCTATAAGAGTTCCATTTCTTGTTCAAGACACACCATTTCTACACAACAGTGCATGGTGTAGTCATTTGGGATCAAATCCCAATCTCTGATCAGTATGCCATGCATTCCTCAGACAGGTACTTGCCTCCGCGATCAAATCGCAGGCTACAAATGGATATACCTTGATGGTTCTCCACAATTGCTTAGTGTCCATTGACTTGTCAACACACTTGCTTTTGTGGCACATCAGGTATTCTAATCCATTTCTCGAGTAATCATCAAATGAAGTACTCGTACCTTACTGTCTGAGTAGACATAGGTCTGCATATATCAGAGTTAATCAATTCTAATACTTGTCCGGATCTTATATCTTATATCCATAAAGGATTGCTTAGTCGTATTATCTTCCAAATTAGATTCTTAGGTCGGAAGGTCCACTCCTTCAACTTAATTGATCTTATAATCAATTTTCGACCTTTGAACTTCTTATTTGAATAAATATGACTTAGCATAAGATTCCACAAGTATAAATGATAAAGAAATCTCTTATTAGTAAAACGAGTTATATAAAACGGTTCGTTGCATCATGGTGGACTCAGGATTCATCATTTACATATTGCTAGCTAATGTACCAGAATAGATAATATCTTTATTTCTTCTTATAACCATCAAATGATTAAAAGAAATAAAATATCCATTCATTAGAAATCCAGAACAAAGTTCTTTCTAATATGAAAGGTACATAAAAGCAATAACTCAAAATGAAATCCTATAAAATGTCCTCCACTGCAACTGCTGCCTCCTCCACAGCATTGCCCATGTAGACTACGATTTCTTCTTTTCTAAGTCGTCGGGTTTTCTGGAACCCTTGCATTTAAAATGCACATACCGTCAGTGGTTCCATATCTACACACCAGGTTCCGGTAGATAATACCACTGACTATGTTTCACGACTAAAGAAAATTTCGTACTTCCTTTGAGAGGATAATCAGACTTCCAGTACCCAGACTGTTTGCATCGAGAACACTTGCCTATTGGCTTTCTCGTCCCATCTCGTGGTCCAAAAAAAAAAAGAACTACTGGGTTTCTTTGCTTTCTTGTCCTTTCCCCCGATTCATGCCTTTAGGTTCGAAACCTTTGGCATTGGCTACAAGAGCTTGCGATTTCCGTTTCAACTCGTCTAAAAGGTCAATCATCTCAAAAACGTGTTTAAGCGTTTCCTCGAAGCGACTGGCCTTTATGAGTATCCTCATCGCTTCTTGTCTAGCCGCCTACGTCAATAGGCTCGGGAGGACAAAGCTCATTGAGTACAACCTTGTACTCTTCAACAGTTTGGGTAATGTCTAGATCTCTATTCCAATCATTACATTTAGGGACCAGTGAGTTTAAATTCCTCATGTATCACATAAAGTGGGTTCAAAGCCATATCCTAATCTATGAGCACATATAACAACAAACAATCGATTTAATCTCCGATATTATCTCCCTTAAATAATATCATTAAACCACTAATCACATCTAAAATCCCATCAGATATGGCAAGCCACGTGGTGTGGACGTTTACCAATCCAAATGATTTAGCAATTAGATTTGCTTCGGTCATACATCACTTATAGCGGAACCTCGTGGGGAGGAATACTATAATGCGTATCTAAGTGTAAACCATTACTCAGTACCAAAGTAAATCGTTTGGAATTGCTACATCACCGCAAGCCACGTGGTGTGGACGTTTACGACAACTTCACAACTCTTCACAATTTCTTACAACTGTCTACATCAATTAATCCAAAATCCGTCAGCATAGCAAGCCACGTGGTGTGGACGTTTACTACACCAAGTGACTTTTATAATTGACTCCCAATTACTTGATCCATTCAATCTTGTAAATCAAGACGCGGAGAATCATAAGTGAAACTCGAAGTTTCTTACCAGTGATTCACCATGCGAACGACCCTATCTCTCATAAATGAGGGAGCCGAGCAGACAATCGATCTAGTCATCAAATGACACGAAAGTCTCTAATTTGTGTCCTCGACATGACCAAGTGGCTTTGGCTCCATTCCACTCCCCGGGGTGAGAATGAGTCGACTTGAAATCAGTTTTGGAAAGACAAATTAGGCATTGTTTGATAAACTTAATCAATGTTTCTCGCAAGAGGAATTACAAGAATTCTCCTCCAATGACTTGTCTATACGAACTTCAAAAGTCCATAAAAGTCACCAAGAGAACAGCAATGGAGACCATGGATATGTTTCCATACCCTCTCCCACTTAGCTTTTTATAATAAAGGGATACGCTATCTAATGCATAATTAAATACACATAAGCATGCATACATGAAATAAAGCACATAGAATATTATCACATAATCAAAATAATACTAGAATATTATTTTCCGACTATTATGGCTTTATCGCATCTCCGTACGCATCTTCTAGTCTTTAGTCTTCGTTCTTGAATGCTCCATGTGACGGGAATATTAATTCTAATATTTAAATTTATTTATTTTTAATAAATCCAAAAGTTACTTAATTCGAAAATTAAGTCAATCGAATAAATCAAAAATAAAATTAAATATTATTAATATTTTACTTATTTATTTTCCTATCTAATTCTATTAAATCTCTAGAATAATCTATCCAAGACCCACTTGAAATATTCTAGAAGACTTCTATAATAGAATAAGGAAATAAAATAAATTAGGACTCTTCTACTTTCCAAAATTAATTAATTTCCATGTCCATGAAAATTACCATAAAATAGGAATAATCAAATAGGAAATAAATTAATTTAATAATTAATTATTGTCCTTTCTAATTCCATTAAATCTCTAGAATCCTATTCCAAGTAGAACTTAGAATATTCTAGAAGACTTCCATAATAGAATAAGGAAATAAATTAATTCCAATTAATTCTTTTCCTATTTCCATGAGAATTCCCAAAAATAGGAATACTCAAAATAGGAAAACCGAATCAATTAGGAAAGTGAGATCTTGGCTGAGATGAACGCGGGTTGGGGATCCCCGCGCTCACCATGATCGACCACCCACCTAGAGGAGTCAAACTCCTCATGGTGGTCGATCGAGCCTCATGAGATCGGCCATGGGGATGGCCGATCGAGCCCTCCCTCTCTTCGTCTCCTCCGTCACACTTTTCCGGTCGTCGTTTCGGACTCGATCCAACGTAAAATAAATTACAAATTTATTACTACGATATCCGGTATCAATTCTCTACATGAAAACGACCTCAAACAATTTCCGGAAAAATAAGAACAAACATTCGCCACACAAGAACAAATATTGACATCACCGAGAGTTTAATAATCAAGAACATTATTATGACATTAATTAACAATAATTAAATCTAGCCATAATAATCGGAAACCCTGCAAGGTAGAACAATTTATCGAAAAATACCATGAACTAAAACCAACGCTCTGATACCAATTGTTGGAAATCGATATCCCGAAATTAATAAATTAATTAAAATTAATTATCTAATTAATTCCGACCGAAATCCTTCGGAGATCGAATATCCGGAATTGTAAAAGTTGCGGAACAACAATTCCAATCGACTCCCGGTTGCCGGAACATCCCGCCACGAACCACCACGAAGCCGAACTCAACCAAAACCTCAACCACGGGCGAACCCGGGCTGTTCGGTCGAGCCCTCGCAAGGGTTCGCGGCTGTCCTTGGCAGCCGCCTAGGGCTGCCCTTGGCAGCCCGCTGGGCACGCCGAGAACCCACGCGACCAGCCACGGGGATGCTCGAAGCATCCCGCTGACGCCCCGCGTCGTAGCGAGTCCCGCATGGGCTCGTGGGGCTGATCGCAACAGCCCCGTAGCGCTGCCCGAACGCGGAGGAGGGGCTGCTCGCCGTGCGAGCAGCAGCGGCACCAGCCCGCTGCCCACGCGATCGAGCACGCGCTCGATCGCATCCCCGGCTTCCAGCCGGGGTCCTTCTTGCGTCGCCGGCGGTCGAAGCCCTAGGGCTCGACCGCCACCCTCGGCGTCCAGCCGAGGGTTCGTCCTCTCGATCCCGACGAGGATCTCTCGACCTCCCGCGGTCCGGTGATCCTCGATCACCACCGCGAGGTCGATCCTCGTCCCCGGGTTCGTACGTCCCTTGGATCTTGTTCATGATATTTTCACGATAATTAAAACGATAAAATCATAAAGAGGGTTTTACGATTTACCTCGTTCTCGTTGTTCGGAAAAACGAAGAACTCAATTTGACGACCTTGAGATCTTCCCGCGTATTCCTTGCACTAGCCCGGACGTCGTGTGGGCGACGATCTACCAAGCTCCATGGATCCTCCTCTCTACTTTCTCTCTCTAGAATTGTGATCTTCAAGTTATGAGAATAGAGAAGACCATGTAGTGCTTTCATAGGCTACGTAGGGGATCTTAAGGAGGTGGAATATTGGGCTTCCAATAATAGTGATTAAATTGAGCCCAAGCCCAAATCTATTAATCCTTACTATTATTAATTAATTCTATTTTCCACTATATAAAATTAATTGCACTCCCAATATTAAACCATATTATATCAAATAATATTTCTCCGGTAGTATTATTTATTCCGTGTATTTAAGATATAAATATCCATGAATAAAATTAATTTATTGCTAATTAATTTATTCATCTCTTATATCCGAGACTAGTACCATTCAACCTTAATTATTATGCGGATTAAATCCACCTGCAGGGTTTACATAATAATTCCTTATGAACTCATCTCGGGGATATTATCAACCCTTCCGGGATACACTTTCCCGTCAAGTATTCACGGCATGTCATATATAAAATATAGTGACCCAACTTAACCGGTAATTAACCCAATAATTAAATCGGTTAATTTCTTTGGTAAATCAAAGTCACTTATATTAAATATACACACCCGCAATAGTATCGGGGATTAAGAATAAAATACTCAGAGATTTAAATCGATTATCGCCGGCAATCCTAATCGATAAATCTCAAACGATCCGCTCAATACACCAAGTGTACAAGTGTGATAAAATAATTAAGATAAATTATTTTCTCTCTCACACAACGACTATACCGATGGATTGGTCCGTGTCCATCTAGGTCGTGAGCAACTGTTCGATTAAATACGAGTAACCGATAGTATGATCTTCTGTGCGCCCATGCAACACCATACTAACTACAACGTATAAAATCCAGGACTATGATTTGCATATATTTAATTATAAATAATTAAACGCAAATAATTGTTTATTTAATTAAATAGATTAGTGACAATGGATCGTGAGTTTCCGTTACTTAAATCTAGACATTAAGTACACAACTCCAACAGTCCATTAATCCTTATCAATATTAATTAAATTTATTTTCCACTATATAAATTTAATTGCACTCCCAATATTAAACCATATTATATCCAAATAATATTTCTCCGGTAGTATTATTTATTCCGTTTATTTAAGATATAAATATCCATGAATAAAATTTATTTATTGCTTAATAAATTTATTCATCTCTTTTATCCGAGACTAGTACCACTCAACCTTATTTATTATGCGGAATTAAATCCACTCGCGAGGTTTACATAATAAATCCTTATGAGCTCATCTCGGGAATATTATCAACCCTTCCGGGATACACTGTCCCGTCAATAATTCACGGCATGCCATATATAAAATATAGTGACCCAACTTAACCGGTAATTGACCCAATAATTAAACCGGTCAATTCCTTTGGAAAATCAAAGTCACTTATACTAAATATACACACCCGCAATTGTATCGGGGATTAAGAATAAAATACACTGAGTCTCAAATCAATTATCGCCGAGCAAACCTAATTGATGAGTCTCAATCGATCCGCTCAATACACCAAGTGTACAAGTGTGATAAAATAATTAAGACAAATTATTTTCTCTCTCACACAACGACTATACCGATGGATTGGTCCGTGTCCATCTAGGTCGTGAGCATCTGCTCGATTAAATACGAGTAACCGATAGTATGATCTTCTGTGTGGGCCCGACACCCCATACTAACTACAATGTATAAAATCCAGGACTATAATTTGCATATATTTAATTAACAATAATTAAAAGCAAATGAATGTTTGTATTTAATAGGTAAATGAAAGTGTACAAGGAGTTCATAATACTCAAATCTAGACATTAAGTATACCACTCCAACACACGGCTGCCTCAACTAATGAGGAAAGAGAGGCATATCGGAAGTGGAAAAAGGCTGATGAAATGGCTAGGTGTTATATTTTGGCTTCCATGTCAAATGTACTCCAAACCCAACATGAGTCGATGGCCACTGCCTATGATATGTTGTTTAACCTCAAAGAAATGTTTGGGGAGCAAGATCGTGCGGCAAGGCAAGAAGCCATGAGAGTCCTCATGACAACTACTCAGTCTGAAGGAACGCCCGTAGGGGAGCACGTTCTTAAGATGATGAGTCTGTTGAATGAGCTTGAGATCCTAGGAGCTCAAATTGATGCTGAGACGCAAGTCGACATCATACTCCAGTCTCTGACCCCAAGTTTTGAGCAGTTTCGCATGAGTTATAATATGGGTAAACTATCTTATACTCTTGCGCAACTTCTGACTGAACTAAAGGCGGCAGAGGGGATCTACAAGAAGGGCAAGTCTCAAGCGCTTGTAGCTACCAAGTCCAAAGGCTCGAAGCCTGTTGGAGGTAGGGGCAAGAAAAGGAAGCAAGCCTGGAAACCCTGTGGAGCCAAGAGGAATGGACCACGAGTGGGGGCTGCAAAGCCAAGAGGCAAGTGCTTCCGATGCAATAAGTCTGGACACTGGAAGTCTGAATGTCCTCTCAAAGGGTACGAATTTTTCTTTAGTCGTAAAAACATAGTCAGCGGTATTATCTACCAGAATTCTGGTGTGTAGATATGGAACCACTGACGGTATGTGCATTTTGAATGCAGGGGTTCCAGAAAACCCGGCGACTTAGAGAAGAAGAATTCGAGTCTACATAGGCAAAGTTGTAGAGGAGGCAGCTGTTGCGGTGGAAGACATTTATCTGCTTTAGTAGTTAAATAGGATTTCATTTCAAGTTTATTGCTTTATGTACCTTTTATTTTAGAAAGAACTTCTGTTCTGGATTTCTATTATTTATGAATGGATATTTTATTTCTTTAATCATGTTGATGATTTTGATGAGAAATAATGGCGTTATCTATTCTGGTACATTAGATAGCAATATATGAATGATAGATCCTAAGACTACCACGATGCAACGAACCGTTCTATAACTTGTTTTACTTATTAGATATATTTCTTTATTAAATCATTATACTTGTGAATTCTTATACTTAGTGGTATTTATTCAAATAAAATTCAAAAGGTCGAAATTGATTTGATCAATTAAAGTTGAAGGAATGGACCTTCCGACCTAAGAATTGAATTTGGAAGGTAATACATCTAAGCAAACCTTTCTGGATAAAGGATAGAATTCGGACAAGTATTGAGAATGATCAATGGTGTATGCAGACATATGTGTAATTAGAAAGGAACGAGTAGTTCTTTCAAGAATACTCGAAAAATGGATTAGAATGCTTGATGTGCCATAAAAGCAAAGTGTTTTAGTCACAAAGTAATTATGGGGAACCTTCTAAGTATATCCATTAGAAGCCTGCGACTAAAATCGCGGAGGCTATCACCTATCTGAATAACATATAGCATAATCAAAGATTGAGATTAAGTCTCAAATTACTGCACCATACACTTACGTGTAGAGATGGCGTGTCAGTAATAAGAAATGAGATTCTAATAGTAAAAGAACAAGTTGTTCGGAACTACCTATGTTCTATGGATATTCCTAGAGACAACGGCACATTCAATGTGGTTGTAGGATATCATAGGTGAACAAAAGGATTGTGTTCTATAGTACTATGAACCAGAAGGACATTTCGTCCGGTTCTTAGAGGAAGACTATTAGATGAACCACAATGCCCGAACTGACATAATACCTTGGAATGAGAAGAAGGACAAAGACTAGGAACCAGCCAAACCGAGTAGAAATACACCACACACTGCACCTACTGTTATTACTGTTATACACAAGGACGCCATTGCAGTGGGAGGTTGTTAAACAACCGGAGATGTTCATAAGACTAGAAGAGTTTTTGAACTCTGGATCTAGTAAAGATGAAATCGATCCCTAGCTCTGCACAAAGGCAGTACTAGATCTAAATGTGCCTGCTTAGAAAAAAATAAGGATTATTGTTAAGAGGCAAGATCATTTAGAGTACAAGCTTAGTAAATCCATTTATGGATTGAAACAAAGCTATAAATCGTGGAACTTGCGAATTGATGGGATAGTCCATTTGATGGATTCATCAAAAAGGCATAGACGAAAGGTGTATTGGAGACGTAATGGAAACAAGGTGGTGTTTCTCGGAGATTTTATGTAGATAACATTTTATCATTGGCAACAATGTAAAGATGTTGTCAGACATAAGATAATGGTTGTCTAAATAAATCGAGATATAAGATTGAGTAGAAGTTAGAGCATGTTCTTAAGATCTTTTGATCTAAGCATAAGAACATTGTACTTCTCCTAGATATCTTATACGATTATGGTTTGTTTTAAACATGCACAATTCTGAGAAAGGTTATTGCCTTTCAGAGACAGGATATACATCTATCTAAAGGGTATGTGTTTCGAACGCATGAAGGAGATAGATGAGGACAAAGCAGTTTCCTATACTTCAAGTATGGAAAGCTTTATAGATGCAATGTTGTAAAACGAGAACCTGATATCAACTATGCGGTTTGCATAGTGGGAGGGTATCAAAGTAATCTGGACAAGAGATGTTCGAATGCTGTAAAAGTACTTGAATGTACTAGATTAAGCAAGACGAAATCTTCTTTGATTACAAATTCTCAGATCTCAAATCAGAGAAGGACCAGTGTAAGTCGATATCAGGCTATGTGTTCACTTTTAGAAAGAGGTGGAACCTATAAAATGAAAGAGTGATAAGCAGGACGCTTCTCAGACTCTCTCATAACCGAATAGCAGCCTCAGAGGCAGCGGATGTTTTGGTTAGGTTCCGGGATAACCTCTTGACTTGGATATGACTCTTAGTTTACCAAAGGCTATTGGATAGCGGTGCACGGTAAACTGGAAGAAGTCATAAGTGAAAAGTGATGATAACACATAGAGCAAGTACCACCTGATACGAATCATCGTCGAGGGAGACGACGCAGTAGTCACCAAGATAACTTCAGAGCGGCAACCTAGAGTGCTCATTCACATGGTACTTCTTGGAAGTACAACTTAAGCACGTGATGAGTACGGGTGTCGGGAGTTTGGAGGAAATGACTAGACCTTAGTACAAGTGGGAGATTGTTGGAGTTGTGTACTTAATGTCTAGATTTAAGTAACGGTATACTCCCGGTCATAGCATTTAATCTATTAAATTAATAAACAATTGTTTGCATTTAATTATTGATAATTAAATATATGCAAAATATAGTCCTGAATTCTATACGTTGTAGTTAGTATGGTGTGTCGGGCCCCACACAGAAGATCATACTATCGGTTACTCGTATTTAATCAAACAGTTGCTCACGACCTAGATGGACACGGACCAATCCATCGGTATAGTCGTTGTGTGAGAGAGAAAATAATTTGTCTTAATTATTTTATCACACTTGTACACTTGGTGTATTGGGCGGATCGCTTGAGATTTATCGATTAGGATTGCCGGCGATAATCGATTCAAGTCTCAGAGTATTGTATTCTTAATCCCCGATACTATTGCGGGTGTGTATATTTAATATATGTGACTTTGATTTTCCAAAGGAATTAACCGATTTAATTATTGGGTTAATTACCGGTTAAGTTGGGTCACTATATTTTATATATGGCATGCCGTGAATACTTGACGGGAAAGTGTATCCCGGAAGGGTTGATAATATCCCCGAGATGAGTTCATAAGGAATTATTGTGTAAACCTCATGAGTGGATTCGTTCCGCACAATAATTAAGGTTGAATGGTACTAGTCTCGGATTCAAGAGATGAATAAATTAATAAGCAATAAATTAATTTTATTCATGGATATTTAAATCTTAAATACACGGAATAAATAATACTACCGGAGAAATATTATTTGATATAATATGGTTTAATATTGGGAGTGCAATTAATTTATATAGTGGAAAATAAATTAATTAATATTAATGGGAGATTAATAGATTTGGGCTTGGGCTCAATTTAATCATTAATATTGGAAGCCCAATATTCCACCTCCTTTAGATCTCCTACATAGCCTATAAAAGCACTACATGGTCTTCACTTTTTCATAAGACAAGATTATCATACTTGATATTCTAGAGAGTTGAAGAGGATCCATAAGCTTGGAAGATCGTCGCCCACCCGACGTTCAACCTAGTGCAAGGAATACGTGGGAAGATCGTAAGGTCATTAATTGAATTCGTTTCTCCGCACAACGAATCGAAAGGTAAAATCATAAACTCCTTTGTGTGATTTTATATGAATTGATTGTGATACATACATTAACGCACGATCCGGGAAAACGACGAACTTCGGGGACGGGGATTCGAGATCCCCGGCGAAGGACGAGTAGAGCCCTCGGCTGAGAGCCGAGGGGCGATCGAACCTAGGGTTCGATCGCGGCGATCCGCGCGAAGGGAGCCCCGGCTGGACGCCGGGGCGAGCGATCGAGCTAGGCTCGATCGCTGGGGCTGCCGCGGGCTGGTGCCGCGGCTGGCGCCCCTCCCGATGGCGTGGGCGGTGAAGTCGCCGGACTCACCGCCCCGGGGCTGCCGTAGCATCCCCATGCGATCGATCGAGATCGCGAACCCCGCGGATGGGGTTCTGCTAGGGTTTAGCCGCGGGTTCATCCCGCGGTGATGCTCTTGTCGAGCCCGGTTCTTCGTGGCGTTCGTGATCGGTTTCCGGCGATGGGATTTCGGTCGGGGTTATCGGTTCCGCAATTTTTTGATACCCCGGGATATCGATTTCCAACACATACATCAGTATGTATTAAACCCAATAGGTCACTTGCACGTTCTCCTTTTCCTAGAAAAGGTGACTATGTCATTTTGCCCATCAAACATCCTTCACATGTATCAAATGACTCCAAGTCAAAAGATTTGAGAATACCTTCTTTAAGAAGTTTATCTACACGTTTAATGTTGACGTGGCCTAATAGACAATGCCAAAGGTATGTTTCATTGAATTCATTCGATTTGGCCTTTTTGGTATCAATGTTATATATATGATTGTCAAGTTGAAGTATATATAAACCATGTTCTAATCGTGCCGAACCATAGAACACTCCACTTTTTGAAATAGTAAATAAACCATTTATTATAGTGAAGGAAAATCCTTCAGTATCCAATACTGAAATAGAAATGATGTTCTTGGTAATACTTGGTACGAAATAAACATTATTCAATACTAAAACAAGGCCCGAAGGCAAACACAAATCATAAGATCCTACGGCTAATGCAGCGACCCTCGCTCCATTTCCAACCCGTAGATCGACATCTCCCTTTACCAAAGTTCTACTTCTTTGCAGTCCCTGCACATGTGAAACAATGTGAGCACCGCATCCGGTATCCAATACCCAAGAAGAAGAATTTGTAAAGTTTATGTCTATGACATAAATACCTGAAGATGAAGGAACGACACCGTTCTTCACATCTTCCTTGAACTTAGGGCAATCTCGCTTGTAGTGTCCAACACTCTTGCAGTAAAAACACTCAAATTCCCCAAGAACCTTAGAAGCTTTCAAAAACCTTTTGGAAGGAGCTGCCACAGCTTTCCCTTTCCCTTTGCCTTTCACTTCCGGTTTCTTAATCCCCTTGAACTTTTTGGTACCTCCTTCCCGAATCATAAGAACTTCCCTCCTAGGGTCCTTCTTAATCGCCGGCTCAGCAGCCTTAAGCATCCCATGGAGCTCATGAAGCGATTTCTTCAGTCCATTCATGTGGAAATTCAGCCTAAAGGCATCATAACCATCATGAAGAGAATGGAGAATGAAATCGGTAGCCAACTCGTCATCATATGCAAAACCGAGGCGAGCACTTGAAGCAAATAATCCAATCATTTGCTGTACATGTGGTCCCACGGGTTTACCCTTTTCCAGCCTAGCTGTTGCTATAGCCCGGGTGACACCGAAGCGCTCAATCCTAGCATGTTCCCCGAACATGCTCTTGAGCTTTTCTATGATGTCATAGGCTTCCATGAACTCGAATTGTTTTTGCAACTCGGGTACCATGGATGCCAACATCAAACATGTCACCTCATTCAAGGCTTTCTTAGCAAGGGCATATGATGCCTTTTGGGCATCCGTGCCCCCATCAGCGGGAAGCACGGGAAGGGGTTTGTCCAACACACTTTCCTTTTCCTCGTATTTGAGGACTATCCTCAAGTTACGTTGCCAATCAAGGAAATTGGTGTTGTTCAACTTTTCTCTATCCAAGATAGAGCTGAACTTGAATTGAGTTGAGACAGACATATTATACTACAGAAGAAAGATAAATAACGTAAGTAAACATCCACAAAGCGGTAAACAAATAAGGTTGTCTAGCAAAACTACTTTATTTGCTCCATTTTGTTCATTCGATATCCAATATCGTCGTTCCCAATTATTTTAATGACAAAAACGTGATAAATCGTAAGTGAAAACTCGAGGTTTTCTAACCAGCGATCTTATCATGCAATTGAAGCCCTATCTCTCATTAAAATGAGGGAGCCAACCAGACAATCGATTCACGCCATCCAGTGGCTCGAAAGTCTCTAATTTGTGTCATTGATAAACTTAAGTGTTTTGGATTAAATCACTCCCCGAGGTGTAAGTAATCCTAACCTTATAATTCATCAAATGAAAGACAAATTAGGAATTTGTTTTTGAAATTTTAATAAATTAGAACAAAACGATCCCAAGATCCTCATCTTGCAAATCCTTAAGCCGACTGAATCCGCACTTAAGAACTCCAAGATAGGTAGACATTCCATGTCAATGACATCTAATGTCACTCTCGGTCGATGAGATTCCCATTCTCATCTCATGTCTCGATAGCCACGCCTGTAGTGGATCTATCGATGAGAAAACCAAAATCACGTGTAAGGGTCTAACCCTTACTCCCACTTATCTCAAGATAACAAGTAGTACCCCGCTGAGGCGGACCTACCAACTTATGATCGAGGGCTTTATGGGTGTGATGTTTTGGACAAGACATTATACTCATTATTTTGGGAACTTGCATGCATAGGTTTGTTTATATGCAAGTTGAACATATATAACATAAAACAACCTATAACTAGCAAAACAAATAAATACGAAATCGAAAGGCCCCTGTAAACCTCACAACTCTCAAAAGAAAAGAATTAAAGTAACAACAAAAGCCTTGAACATCTTCTGGACTGGTCCTCGCCCGCCGTTTCAGTTCCGTGCCCTCCGATATTGGTCAAATCTATTCCGTACCCAAAAAACCACGAACGGCGCCCGCCGTTTCACAATCAGCGGTCGCCGAACACCACTGGCGGTCGCCGTTTCCAAAACGGCGCCCGCCGAAAGGGCATGGAAAAATCTGCCAAGAATCAGAACATTTCGGCGGTCGCCATTTCCAAAACGACGCCCGCCGAACCAAAACAGCGCCCGCTGGAGCTACAACGGCGCCCGCCGTTTGGCTCCAGCAGCCCGGTTTTGTCCGCTTTGCTTCGTTTTGCTTCGTTTCTTCTCGTTTTCGCCGGAGAGCCGAGATCCACCATCGAACCATGGACCAAGTCCATCGCTTACAAGTAGTACAATACAAATATAATAGAAAAAACTATCTATTAAAAATGATTCCAAGGGACGCAGCCCTCAAAAGACTATGGCCAATCGAAACGTAAAAAACGACGAAATCATTCACCCTACCACTAACGGTGGCCGGCCTTACATCTAATCACATAATCACAATTAAACATATAATCCAATTATGTTGATTTAAACTTCTTGTGTCCAACACAAAAGTGTGCACGAGCCCTAGGCTCTGATACCAATTGAAGGTACCGTTATACCGATCCGATCGATATACCGTGTGTGCGGAAGCGTGTAAAGCGATAGATCTACTATGCCATGATCTTAGTGCACACAAATATGTATAGACACATATATATATATATATACACATCCAATATATATATATATATATATATATATATATATATATATATATATATATATATATATATATATATATATATATATATATATATATATATATATATATATATATATATATATATATATATATATATATATATATATATATATATATATATATATATATATATATATATATATATATATATATATATATAAGGTTCAACGAGTTCTTACTTTTGATAAAGAATTGATTTGTTGATGTCGATGAGGTGGTGTTGAGTCGATTGAACCACCTCAAATGGATCAGCCTCGAAATGTTCACCTTTGGAATGACCTCGTCACGCCTTTGGATCGCCCGGATGTTGAAGCCGCACAAATGGCCCGGCCTCTACGTGTTGCACACGAACCCGGATGATAAACACCTTACTTGTTTGAAGTGGTTCTCCAAGAACACTCTCTCTTCTCACTCTTTCTTGTGAATTTCGTGGCTGATGATGATGGTGTTAGAATGTTACATGAAAATCTGATTTTCATGCTCATTATACCCCTTTTACTTCACATGTAACCCCCACCATAATGTGTGTGTCATAACCACACATAATGGGTGTTATGGTGAAGTTCAAAGGTCACTTCCACATAATCATGCCAAATCATGATATGTGGTCCCATTGGCTTGTGTGGCATGCCATGTCACACTATGTGACATGCATTCCATGCAAGCCATGCATCCCATGCATGTGAAAACCCACGTAAATATTGATTCTAAATCAATATATTTATTAAGCAATGTATATCAATATCGAGCTCGTGTGTGACCCTGTAGGTATGATTTTATCGATCAATATTATATTGTTCCCAAAAATTAATATTATCGAATAATCATTTAACATCCATAGACGACCTTATGACTTTATCGATTGCACACGTAGGATCGAAGGACATATCCCAACACCATAATACCAAGTAAAGGAGGATGCCGATTCCCCCGGCTCCCCTCTTCGAAAGGTAGCACATGGACGTTGTAGTTTAAGATGCTCTCCCATCACACTTCGGAGATGCAGGATGATCCTTGCTCCCCTCTGATTCCTGTAATGAGCATCTGTTGCATTTCATTTAAGCTGTAAACTCGTCTGGAGGACGCCGGTTCCCCCGGCTCCCCTCTGATTGTAGTAAAAGCTAGACCCAAGTGGAGTGCCTTAAAAGTTCACCATGCACTTATGAATTAAAATCTCTTGTGCGGTGCAAACTCATCATATATGTTTCGACGAAACACGGCATGTATTCTTGTGATTGTGACGAAGGACAAGTAAAATTTCTATCAACATACTTCGGTCCATTCCACCGGTTTTAATCTGAGAGATTTTTCATTATACCTCAAAGTTGCTATCACCTTGTGTGAAATTTTTGTTTTGGAAAATAATGAAATGTGGACTCTTTTCTGGGAAAATATTTGCTCTTCATTGCCTAATATCACCCCTCGAATCTCCACTAAAATGTGTTTGAATGTTTGTTGTGTGTTGAACACTTGAATGACTAACTCGGGATGTGTTGTTTTTGGTTTTGCATTTTTGTAGTTCATATTCAGCGCTACGTGGTTTACTATCTCTGAAGTCTCAAAATTGAGTGTAGCGACGTCCAAAATGCAAACATCAAAATTCGCCCCAAAAACCGGAGACTCATCAATATGGAGACACAACAAAAACGGCGACTTGGGTCGCTGGAATTCCGGAGAATCACAAATCTAAAGAATCTTAAAAACAGAGACACCAAAAACGGAGACTCTGAAAAACCGGAGATTGTCAAAAGCGAGAGACTGCCAAATTCGGAGACTACTGAAATCCGGAGACTACGCCAAATCCAGGGACTACGCAAATTCGACGACTCGTTCAAAACCAGAGACTCACTATTTCAGCGACTCGTGTCGCTGGAAAAACGGCGACTCCTGTCGCCGAATTTTCGGAGATTCTGCTATGATAAAAACGGAGACTTGAAAACATGCCGACTCAAACCGATGGCTCTCAACTTCGTCTTTCATGCCTTGGTTTGATTTTCATAATTATTTTTACATATTTTATATATATTTATATATAATTATATATATAGTATTTAATAATATTTATTATTTTAATTTTATTTTTGTTCGTCTGTTGGGCTAATTTTTCTTCTTGAGATGGGCCTTTTGCAGATCTTGGACTGGGTATTTTTCATTCGGACGGGCGGCCCAAAAATATCCTATATATAGGTCCTCATGAAACCTAATTCACTTGCGATCACATCGAATTCTCTAACTCTCAAGTTCTCAAGTGCTCATTTGTCGACTGGTAGCTACCGAGTTCGAAATTCCTTAGGTTCTTAGTTTCCTACTTCCGTCGCAACCGGCGACTCTAGCTTTGCGCATCCGGCGCCTCGTGGTTGAGTTCCGTGGTTCGAATTTTTTTTCAGAGTTTGATTCTTTCACAGTTGACAGCTCTCGGTTTTTATTTCTGAAAAATGTCGACTTCCAACTTTGATGATATGTTGGCTAACATGACTGTGTATTTGAATGAGCAGTTTCAGAACGCTCCTTCTCCTAGATCTAAGAAAGCGGCTTATGACGAGCTTCAAGCTCACTTAGACAAAGTTGAGCGTCGATCTAGCAAAACAACATCCGCTGACCCTCCTATGGACTTAACAAAATCTGCTGCCCCTGCGCACTCCTCTGCTCGTCATCCGTTCAAGGATGCAAAAACTGGAAAAACTGGAAAGGACAAGGATAGCTCTTGTCGTATTTACAAAGGCATTGTCTCCAGGAAAGAATACAACCGGTTACTCGCAGCTGGCGAGATAACTGAAGATGGAAAGAAATTTGTAAAAATTCCATCGACTGTGACTGTGACTGTTGTCAATGACCCAACTTCGAAACCGGCGACTCCAACTGATGGAGTTGTATACTTAATGTCTAGATTTAAGTATCGTAAACTCCCGGTCATAGTATTTAACCTAATTAAATAAATAATCGTTTGCTTTTAATTATTTATAATTAAATAAATGCAAAAATGGTTCTGGATTATATACGTTGTATTTAGTATGGTGTGCGTCGTCACACGGAAGATCATACTATCAGTCACTCGTATATAATCAAACAGTAGCTCACGACCTAGATGGACAAAAACTAATCCATCGGTATAGTCGTTGTATGAGCGAGAAAATAATTGGTCTTGATTATTTTATCATACTTGTACACTTGGTGTATTGAGCGGATCGCTTGAGATTTATCGATTAGGATTGCCTTGCATAATCGATTTAAATCTCGGAGTATTTTATTCTTAATCCCTGATATTATTGCGGGTGTGTGCATTTAATATTAGTGACTTTGATTTTCCAAAGGAATTGATTGATTAGAATAACCGATCAATTACCGGTAAAGTTGGGTCACGGTATTTTATGTATGACATGCCTTGAATTCTTGATGGGAAAATGTGTCCTCGAAAGGGTTGATAATATCCCCGAGATGAGTTCATAAGGAATTATTATGTAAACCTCACGAGTGGATTTGTTCCGCATAATAATTAAAGTTGAATGGTACTAGTCTCGGATATAAGAGATGAATAAATTAATTAAGCAATAAATTAATTTTATTCATATATATTTATATCTTAAACACATGGAATAAATAATACTACCGGAGAGAATATTATTTGATATAATATGGTGAATATTGGGAGTGCAATTATATTTATATAGTGGAATTAATCATATAATTAATATTAATGGATTAATAGATTTGGGCTTGGGCTCAATTTAATCATTAATATTGGAAGCCCAATATTCCACCTCCTTTAGATCCCCTACGTAGCCTATAAAAGCACTACATGGTCTTCACAATTAGAACACACCTACAAGACAAAAATATCATTAGTTGATAGTTCTAGAGAGTTGTGAAGGAGATCCATAAGCTTGGAGGATCGTCGCTCACACGACGTTCAAGCTAGTGCAAGGAATACGTAGTGTTGGAATTCGATATCCCGGGTTATTAAAATTTGCGGAAACCAATAACCCGATCAAACCCTTCGCCGGAGATCACATGAACACCGACTCATCCGCCGGAGTCCAGCCTTTGGAGACCACGCACCCGAAGGCACGCGGCCCGCCCCCAGCCGAACCCCCGCGAGTACGGGGTTCACGCGATCAAAGGATCGCGCCACCGCGCGATCGGGTGGGGCTGCCCAGCAGCCCCCGCGGCGAGTCCGGCGACTCGCCGCCGCCTGGGGTGGCCCGCGTCCAGCTGGGCAGTCGTGCCCAGCAGCTGCCCGCGATCGATCCTTTGATCGATCGCGCCCCGGCGTCCAGCCGGGGATCGTCCCATGCGCCACGCCGCCGAAACCCTAGGCGGCGATCGCCGTGGTCCGGCGATCCTAGATCGCCACCACGCGTTCGTCGTCTAATCCGAGGTTCGAACTTTTGGATCTTTGTTCTTCGATAATTGATTCAATAAAACAAGAATTAAATAGAAATTATTTAATTCACCTTTCGATTCGTTGTGCGGAGAAACGAGATCTTATGATGACCTTGAGATCTTCCCACGTATTCCTTGCACTAGCCCGGACGTCGTGTGGGCGACGATCTACCGAACTCCATGGATCCTCCTCTCTACTTTCTCTCTCTAAAATTGTGATCTTCAAGTTATGAGAATAGAGAAGACCATGTAGTGCTTTTATAGGCTACGTAGGGGATCTTAAGGAGGTGGAATATTGGGCTTCCAATATTAATGATTAAATTGAGCCAAGCCCAAATCTATTAATCCATTAATATTAATTAATTCTATTTTCCACTATATAAAATTAATTGCACTCTCAATATTAAACCATATTATATCAAATAATATTTCTCCGGTAGTATTATTTATACTGTGTATTTAAGATATAAATATCCATGAATAAAATTAATTTATTGCTAATTAATTTATTCATCTCTTATAACCGAGACTAGTACCATTCATCCTTAATTATTATGCGGAACAAATCCACCTGCAGGGTTTACATAATAATTCCTTATGAACTCATCTCGGGGATATTATCAACCCTTACGGGATACACTTTCCCGTCAAGTATTCACGGCATGTCATATATAAAATATAGTGACCCAACTTAACCGGTAATTAACCCAATAATTAAATCGGTTAATTCCTTTGGTAAATCAAAGTCACTTATATTGAATATACACACCCGCAATAGTTTCGGGGATTAAGAATAAAATACACTGAGACTCGAATCGATTATCGCCGACAATCCTAATCGATGAATCTCAACGATCCGCTCAATACACCAAGTGTACAAGTGTGATAAAATAATCAAGATAGATTATTTTCTCTCTCACACAACGACTATACCGATGGATTGGTCCGTGTCCACCTAGGTCGTGAGCAACTGTTCGATTAAATACGAGTAACCGATAGTATGATCTTCTGTGTGTCCATACAACACCATACTAACTACAACGTATAAAATCCAGGACTATAATTTGCATATATTTAATTATAAATAATTAAATGCAAATAATTGTTTATTTAATTAAATAGATTAATGGCAATGGATCGTGAGTTTTCCGTTACTTAAATCTAGACATTAAGTACACAACTCCAACAATCTCCCACTTGTACTAAGGTCTAGTCATTTCCTCCAAACTCCCGACTCCCATACTCATCACGTGCTTAAGTTGTACTTCCAAGAAGTACTATGTGAATGAGCACTCTAGGTTGCCGCTCTGAAGTTATCTTGGTGACTACAGCGTCGTCTCCCTCGACGATGACTCGTATCAGGTGGTACTTGCACTATGTGTTATCTTACACTTATGGACTTGTGATTTCTTACCATTTGCCATCGCACCGCTATTTACATAGCCTTTGGCAAATTAAGAATCACATCTAAGTCCCAGAGATTATCCCGGAGTTATACCAAAACTTCCGCTGCCTCTGAGGCCGCTATTTGGTTACCCATGGCAGAGTCCGAAAAGCATCGTGCTTATCACTCTCCCATGTTAAAACTCCTTCTCCTTTAATAGTGAAACACATAGCCTGATATCGACTTACACCGGTCCTCATTCGATTAGAAATCTAAGAGAATGTAATCCAAAGGAAATGCTTGCTTGCTCCAAAATCCAGAACATAGTCTCCAGTACTTCGAAAGTACTTAAAATGTTCATTACAGCAGTCAAGTATTCCTTTCCAGGATTACCTTGATATCCTCCCACTATGCTAACCGCATAGCCGATATCAGGTTCTTGTTTTCAACATCGCATTTATTAAGCTTTCCACACTCGAAGTGTAGGAATCCGCTTTCATTGCTTCTATCTCCTTTTGTGTTCCAAAACACATATCCTTAGATAGATGCATTCCGTTTCCGAAAGGTAACGAACCTTTCTCGGAATCTTGCATGTTAAAACGAACCATAATCGTATAAGATATCTAGAGAAGTACAATGTTCTTTTCTTGAGATCCTAGATCTTAAGAACATGCTCTAACTTCTTCTTTATCTCATATATCGATTTTTCTAGACAACCATCATTTTATGTTTGACAACATCTTTATATTGTTACCAATAATAAAATGCTATCTACATAAAACCTCCGAGAAACACCACCTTGTTTCCATCACGTTTCCCATACACTCGATTCGTCTATGCTTTGATGAATCCATAAAATAGACTATCTCATCAATTTGCAAGTACCACGAACTCAATGCTTTGTTCCAATCCATAAATGGATCAACTAAGCTTGTACTCTAAATGATCTTGCTTCTTGGCAATAATCCTTATTGCTCTCCAAGAAGGCACATTTAGATCTAGTACTGCCTTCATGTAGATCTAGGGATCGATTTCATTTATACTAGGTCCAGAGTCCTAAGACTCTCCTAGTCTTATGAATATCTCCGGTTGTCCCACAACCTCCCACTACAATGGCATTCTGGTGTATAAATAGTGATAACAGTAGGTGCAGTTAGTGGTGTACCGCTACTCGGTTCGGCTGGTTCTAAGTCTTAATTGTTTTCTCTCTCTTCAGAAGTATCATGTCATTTTGGGCTTGTGGTTCATCTAATAGTCTTCCTCTAAGAACCGGGCGTTAGAACTTATAACGTCCTTCTGGTTAATAGTACTATCGAACACACATCTTTTGTTCTTCTAAGATATTCTACAACCGCATTGAAATGCGTCGTTGTTACCAAGACATATCTATAGAACATAGGTAGTTCCGTATAACTCAAGCTTTTACTATTTCTATAAGAGTTCCATTTCTTATTTCCGACACACCAATCTTACAGAGGACTGTATGGTGTAGTCTCTTGGGATCCAATCCCAAGCTCTGATCAAACATCAGAGTTAATCAATTCTAATACTTGTCCGGATCTTATATCTTATATCCATAAAGGATTTCTTAGTCGTATTATCCTCCAAATTAGATTCTTAGGTCGGAAGGTCCACTCCTTCAACTTAATTGATCTTACAATCAATTTTCGACCTTTGAACTTCTTATTTGAATAAATATGACTTAGCATAAGAATCCACAAGTGTAAATGATTTAATAAAGAAATCTCTTATTAGTAAAACGAGTTATATAAAACGGTTCGTTGCATCGTGGTGGACTCAGGATTCATCATTTATATATTGCTAGCTAATGTACCAAAATAGATAATATCATTATTTCTTCTTATAACCATCAAATGATTAAAAGAAATAAAATATCTATTCATTAGAAATCCAGAACAAAGTTCTTTCTAATATGAAAGGTACATAAAAGCAATAACCCAAAATGAAATCCTATAAAATGTCCTCCACTGCAACTGCTGCCTCCTCCACAGCATTGCCCATGTAGACTACGATTTCTTCTTCTCTAAGTCGTCGGGTTTCCTGGAACCCTTGCATTTAAAATGCACATACCGTCAGTGGTTCCATATCTACACACCAGGTTCCGGCAGATAATACCACTGACTATGTTTTTACGACTAAAGAAGATTTCGTACTTTCTTTGAGAGGATAGTCAGACTTCCAGTACCCAGACTGTTTGCATCGAGAACTCTTGCCTCATGGCTTTCTCGTCCCATCTCGTGGTCCAAGTAACTTAGGACCACTGGGATTCATTGCTTTCTTTTCCTTTCCCCCGATTTTGCCCTTAGGTTCAAAACCTTTGGCATTGGCTACAAGAGCTTGCGATTTCCGTCTCAACTCGTCCAAAAGGTCAATCATCTCAAAAACGTGTTTAAGCGTTTCCTCGAAGGACTGGCCTTTATGAGTATCATCATCGCTTCTTGTCTAGCCGCCTATGTCAATAGGCTCGGGAGGACAAAGCTCACTGAGTACAACCTTGTACTCTTTAACAGTTTGGGTAATGTCTAGATCTCTATTCCAATCATTACATTTAGGGACCAGTGAGTTAAAATCCTTACGTATCACATAAAGTGGGTTCAAAGCCATTTCCTAATCTATGAGCACATATAACAACAAACAATCGATTTAATCTCCGATATTATCTCCCTTAAATAATATCATTAAACCACTAATCACCTCTAAAATCCCATCAGATATGGCAAGCCACGTTCGTGTGGACGTTTACCTATCCAAATGATTTAGCAATTAGATTTGCTTCGGTCGTACATCAATTATAGCGTTACTTCGTTGGGAAGAATACTATAAAGCGTACCTAAGTGTAAACCATTACTCAGTATCCAAGAAGATTGTTTGGGACACGTATATTCACCGCAAGCTGTTGGAATTCGATATCCCGGGTTATTTAAATTTGCGGAAACCAATAACCCGATCAAACCCTTCGCCGTAGATCACATGAACGCCGACTCATCCGCCGGAGTCCAGCCTTTGGAGACCACGCACCCGAAGGCACGCAGCCCGCCCCCAGCCGAACCCCCGCGAGTCGGGGTTCACGCGATCGATGATCGCGTGCGATCATCATGATCGATGGGGCTGCCCAGCAGCCCCCGCGGCGAGTCCGGCGACTCGCCGCCGCCTGGAGGAGCCCCGCCTTCACGGCGGGTGGGGTGCGGCACCAGCCCGCGCCCCCGGCGATCGATCCCCGTGATCGATCGCGAGCCCTCGGCCCAGCCGAGGGTTCCTTTTCTCCGCGCGCCGCCAAACCCTAGCGGGCGATCCCGCGGTCCGGTGGCTTCGCCACCACCGCGTGATCGTTCGTCTAATCCGGGTTCGACTCTTGGATCTTGTTTTTTCGATAATTGATTTCAATATATACATGAATTAAATTGCGGAAATTTAATTCACCTTTCGATTCGTTGTGCGGAGAAACGAGATCTTATGATGACCTTGAGATCTTCCCACGTATTCCTTGCACTAGCCCGGACGTCGTGTGGGCGACGATCTACCGAACTCCATGGATCCTCCTCTCTACTTTCTCTCTCTAGAATTGTGATCTTCAAGTTATGAGAATAGAGAAGACCATGTAGTGCTTTTATAGGCTACGTAGGGGATCTTAAGGAGGTGGAATATTGGGCTTCCAATATTGAAGATTAAATTGAGCCCAATGCTCAAGTCCATTAATCCTTATCAATATTAATTAATTCTATTTTCCACTATATAAAATTAATTGCACTCCCAATATTATACCATATTATATCAAATAATATTTCTCCGGTAGTATTATTTATTCCGTGTATTTAAGATATAAATATCCACGAATAAAATTAATTTATTGCTAATTAATTTATTCATCTTTTATATCCGAGACTAGTACCATTCAACCTTAATTATTATGCGGAACAAGTCCACCTGCAGGGTTTACATAATAATTCCTTATGAACTCATCTCGGGGATATTATCAACCCTTACGGGATACACTTTCCCGTCAAGTATTCACGGCATGTCATATATAAAATATAGTGACCCAACTTAACCGGTAATTAACCCAATAATTAAATCGGTTAATTCCTTTGGTAAATCAAAGTCACTTATATTAAATATACACACCCGCAATAGTTTCGGGGATTAAGAATAAAATACACTGAGACTCGAATCGATTATCGCAGGCAATCCTAATCGATGAATCTCAACGATCCGCTCAATACACCAAGTGTACAAGTGTGATAAAATAATTAAGATAAATTATTTTCTCTCTCACACAACGACTATACCGATGGATTGGTCCGTTTCCATCTAGGTCGTGAGCAACTGTTCGATTAAATACGAGTAACCGATAGTATGATCTTCTGTGTGGGCCCGACACACCATACTAACTACAACGTATAAAATCCAGGACTATAATTTGCATATATTTAATTATAAATAATTAAATGCAAATAATTGTTTATTTAGTTAAATAGATTAGTGGCAATGGATCGTGAGTTTCCGTTACTTAAATCTAGACATTAAGTACACAACTCCAACAATCTCCCACTTGTACTAAGGTCTAGTCATTTCCTCCAAACTCCTGACTCCCATACTCATCACGTGCTTAAGTTGTACTTCCAAGAAGTACTATGTGAATGAGCACTCTAGGTTGCCGCTCTGAAGTTATCTTGGTGACTACAACGTCGTCTCCCTCGACGATGACTCGTATCAGGTGGTACTTGCACTATGTGTTATCTTACACTTATGGACTTGTGATTTCTTACCATTTGCCATCGCACCGCTATTTACATAGCCTTTGGCAAATTAAGAATCACATCTAAGTCCCAGAGATTATCCTGGAGTTATACCAAAACTTCCGCTGCCTCTGAGGCCGCTATTTGGTTACCCATGGCAGAGTCCGAAAAGCATCGTGCTTATCACTCTCCCATGTTAAAACTCCTTCTCCTTTAATAGTGAAACACATAGCCTGATATCGACTTACACCGGTCCTCATTCGATTAGAAATCTAAGAGAATGTAATCCAAAGGAAATGCTTGCTTGCTCCGTAATCCAGAACATAGTCTCCAGTACTTCGAAAGTACTTAAAATGTTCATTACAGAAGTCAAGTATTCCTTTCCAGGATTACCTTGATATCCTCCCACTATGCTAACCGCATAGCCGATATCAGGTTCTTGTTTTCAACATCGCATTTATTAAGCTTTCCACACTCGAAGTGTAGGAATCCGCTTTCATTGCTTCTATCTCCTTTTGTGTTCCAAAACACATATCCTTAGATAGATGCATTCCGTTTCTGAAAGGTAACGAACCTTTCTCGGAATCTTGCATGTTAAAACGAACCATAATCGTATAAGATATCTAGAGAAGTACAATGTTCTTTTCTTGAGATCCTAGATCTTAAGAACATGCTCTAACTTCTTCTTTATCTCATATATCGATTTTTCTAGACAACCATCATTTTATGTCTGACAACATCTTTATATTGTTACCAATAATAAAATGCTATCTACATAAAACCTCCGAGAAACACCACCTTGTTTCCATCACGTTTCCCATACACACGATTCTTCAATGCCTTTTGATGAATCCATCAAATGGACTATCTCATCAATTCGCAAGTTCCACGATCTCTAGCTTCGTTTCAATCCATCAATGGATTAACTAAGCTTGTACTCTAAATGATCTTGCCTCTTAGCAATAATCCTTATTGCTTTCCAAGAAGGCACATTTAGATCTAGTACCGCCTCTATGTAGATCCAGGGATTGATTTCATGTATACTAGGTCCAGAGTTCGAAACTCTCCTAGTCTTATGAATATCTCCGGTTGTCAAACAACCTCCCACTACAACGGCATTCCGGTGTATAAACAGTAATAACAGTAGGTGCAGTTAGTGGTGTACCGCTACTCGGTTTGGCTGGCTTCCAGTCATTATCGTTTTCTCTCTTTTCAGAAGTATCACGTCATTTTGGGCTTGTGGTTCATCTAATAGTCTTCCTCTAAGAACCGGGCGTTAGAACTTATAACGTCCTTCTGGTTCATAGTACTATCGAACACACATCTTTTGTTCTTCTAGGATATTCTACAACCACATTTGAATGTGCCGTTGTTACCAAGACATATCTATAGAACATAGGTAGTTCCGTTTAACTCATGCTTTTACTATTTCTATAAGAGTTCCATTTCTTATTTCCGACACACCAATCTTACAGAGGATTGTATGGTGTTGTCACTTGGGATCAAATCCCAATCTCTGATCAGTATGCCATGCATTCCTCAGACAGGTACTTGCCTCCACGATCAAATCGCAGGCTACAAATGGATATACCTTGATGGTTCTCCACAATTGCTTAGTGTCCATTGACTTGTCAAAACACTTGCTTTTGTGGCACATCAGGTATTCTAATCCATTTCTCGAGTAATCATCAAATGAAGTACTCGTACCTTATTGTCTGAGTAGGCATAGGTCTGCATACATCAGAGTCAATCAATTCTTATACTTGTCCGGATCTTATATCTTATATCCATAAAGGATTGCTTAGTCGTATTATCTTCCAAATTAGATTCTTAGGTCGGAAGGTCCACTCCTTCAACTTAATTGATCAAATAATCAATTTTCGACCTTTGAACTTCTTATTTGAATAAATATGACTTAGCATAAGATTCCACAAGTATAAATGATTTAATAAAGAAATCTCTTATTAGTAAAACGAGTTATATAAAACGGTTCGTTGCATCGTGGTGGACTTGGGATTCATCATTTATATATTGCTAGCTAATGTACCAGAATAGATAATATCATTATTTCTTCTTATAACCATCAAATGATTAAAAGAAATAAAATATCCATTCATTAGAAATCCAGAACAAAGTTCTTTCTAATATGAAAGGTACATAAAAGCAATAACTCAAAATGAAATCCTATAAAATGTCCTCCACTGCAAATGCTGCCTCCTCTACAGCATTGCCCACATAGACTACGATCTTTTTTCTTTTCTAAGTCGTCAGGTTTCCTGGAACCTTTGCATTTAAAATGCACATACCGTCAGTGGTTCCATATCTACACACCAGGTTCCGGTAGATAATACCACTGACTATGTTTTACGACTAAAGAAAAATTTCGTACTTTCTTTGAGAGGATAACCAGACTTCCAGTAACCAGACTGTTTGCATCGAGAACTCTTGCCTCTTGGCTTTCTCGTCCCATCTCGTAGTTCAAGTAATCTTAGAACCACTGGGTTTCTTTGCTTTCTTTTCCTTTTCCCCGATTCATGCCTTTAGGTTCGAAACCATTGGCATTGGCTACAAGAGCTTGCGATCTCCGTCTCAACTCGTCTAAAAGGTCAATCATCTCAAAAACGTGTTTAAGCGTTTCCTCGAAGCGACTGGCCTTTATGAGTATCCTCATCGCTTCTTGTCTAGCCGCCTATGTCAATAGGCTCGGAAGGACAAAGCTCATTGAGTACAACCTTGTACTCTTCAACAGTTTGGGTAATGTCTAGATCTCTATTCCAATCATTACATTTAGGAACCAGTGAGTTTAAAATCCTTACGTATCACAGAAAGTGGGTTCAAAGCCATTTCCTAATCTATGAGCACATATAACAACAAACAATCGATTTAATCTCCGATATTATCTCCCTCAAATAATATCATTAAACCACTAATCACCTCTAAAATCCCATCAGATATGGCAAGCCACGTTCGTGTGGACGTTTACCTATCCAAATGATTTAGCAATTAGATTTGCTTCGGTCGTACATCAATTATAGCGTTACTTCGTTGGTGATGGAGTTATATTCTAAATGTCTAGTTTAGTGACAATATGGAACTCCTTATCTGTGTTTTACATTATCTATTAATCAAACTGTCGGCATTTTATCTATCATGTATTTGAATGCAATAGTCCTAGATATATACGTTGTAGACAGTATGGCGTGAGGAGACACGCGGAAGATCATACTGTCGGTTACTCGTATACTATCGAACAGAAGCTCACGACTTAGATGGACAGGGACAATCCATCGGTACGTCGTAGTGTGACTGGGTAATAGTTGGTCTTGGCTATTATGTTACACTCGTACACTTGGTGTATTGAGCAGGACCACGGGAGGGCGTTCGATTTATACTAATCGACGTAATCGAACTAGACCTCAGAGATTACGGATATACGAATTCCTAATCCCTATATAATTATAGGTGCGTATGTCCAATTCTCGGTTCTTTAACTTGCCAATGAGTGAGACTAATTGATTAGTCGAGATACTCGGTAAATTGGGAATCGGAATTGTACACACGGCATGCTATAGATTATAGACAAGAAACCGTGTCCCGTTTATCGGGTTGATGACGTCCCCGAGATGAGCTCATAAAGTTTATCATGTAAACCCTGCAGGTGGATTTGTTCCACATGATAATAAGGATGAGTGGTACTAGTCTCGGATAATAAGAAACGAGTTAATTTAATTATTAGTAATTAAATAAATTCGTGGACGTTCGATATCTTAAATACGGGGAAAGTCGTGTATGTAATTTCAGCGGAAAATATTATTGGTAAAATAATATGAATTAATTAATTGGGAATTCAATTATAATTTTATAGTGGAATTAATTATAATTAAAATTGGATTTAATTAAAGGTTTTCTTTTAAGGACACCGGTTTAATTAAATTGAAATTTAGCCTAATTAATTAATTAACCTAAGGTCCCTAGTGTGGCCTATTTAAACCCCTCCCCCTCTCTTCTCTAGACCTAACTTACGCAGCTTTATTTTTTCTTCACTTGAGAAAATAAAACGTGAGAGAGAGTTTAAGAGAGAAGAAGAAAAGGAGACTTCCGGTGGATCGTTGCCCACACAACGTCTGGAGTCGAGGGCTAGGATACACACTAGAAGATCAGAGGTGTTCGCCTATTCGGCTTCTCCGAATCACGCATCAAAGGTAAAGAATCGAAAACCCTATTCCGCATCTTTTTCGATTCTTACTGTACGTAATAATCCAACGAACCTACGATCGGGTTCCGGACATCGTGGATCGCATTCCTCGACTACTGGGGGTCCTAGGACCTTCGGATCGGTAGTCGGAAGAGGAAAAACGACCCGGAAACGAGCCCGGAACAGCAGATCGCGCTGCTGTCCGCGCTGCTGAAGGACAAACGGCGACCGCCGTTTCTAAACGGCGACCGCCGTTTTGCCCTTTTTCTGGCAGCCCGCCCCGGCTCGCGCGGTTGTCCTTCGGGGCAATGGCTGGGCGTGAATCGGGGCACGGGCTGGGAAAGCGGATGGAGTAGCGGATCTGGAGGTCGACTGGGATCGTTCGTGTTGGAGTTGTGTACTTAATGTCTAGATTTAAGTAACGGTGAACTCCCGATCATAGCATTTAATCTATTTAATTAATAAACAATTATTTGCATTTAATTATATGCAAACCATGGTTCTGGATTTTATACGTTGTAGTTAGTATGGTGCTGCATGGGCGCACAGAAGATCATACTATCGGTTACTCGTATTTAATCGAACAGTTGCTCACGACCTAGATGGACACGAACTAATCCATCGGTATAGTCGTTGTGTGAGAGAGAAAATAATTTATCTTAATTATTTTATCACACTTGTACACTTGGTGTATTGGGCGGATCAATTGAGACTCATCAATTAGGATTGCTCGGCGATAATTGATTTGAGACTCGGAGTATTTTATTCTTAATCCCTGAAACAATTGCGGGTGTGTATATTTAATATAAGTGACTTTGATTTACCAAAGGAATTAACCGATTTAATTATTGGGTTAATTACCGGTTAAGTTGGGTCACTATATTTTATATATGGCATGCCGTGAATTCTTGAAGGGGCAGTGTATCCCGTAAGGGTTGATAATATCCCCGAGATGAGTTCATAAGGAATTATTGTGTAAACCTCATGAGTGGATTCGTTCCGCACAATAATTAAGGTTGAATGGTACTAGTCTCGGATTCAAGAGATGAATATAATTTATTAAGCAATAAATAAATTTATTCATGGATATTTAAATCTTAAATACACGGAATAAATAATACTAAGATGGAGAAATATTATTTGAAATAATATGGAATAATATTGGGAGTGCAATTTTATTTATATAGTGGAAAATAAATAAAATTAATATTGATAAGAATTAATAGATTTGGGTTGGACCCAATTTAATTTTCAATATTGAAGCCCAATATTTATTCTCCTTATGATCCCCTACGTAGCCTATATATGCACTACATGGTCTTCACTTTTCATTAACCTAAGTTACGCCAATCATAAAGTTCTGAGAGTGAGGAAGATCCATAGGAATCCGATAGATCGTCGCCCACACGACGTTCGGACGAAGTGCAAGGAATACGCGGGAAGGTCACAAGGTCGTCAACCGAATTCGTTTCTCCGTACAACGATTCGAGGTAATAATCGAGAAACCCCTTCTATGATTATTTGTGCGTATTAATTGTGATATATACATGAACAACGCGATCCGGGAACGTCGAGACCGGGATACGGGGATCACGCGATCCCCGTCGGGATCGAGAGGGGCGGCCGAACCCTAGGGTTCGACCGCCGGTACCGCACGCCGAAAGGGGGGCCCCGGCTGGACGTCGGGGCACGCGATCGACTTCGGTCGATCGCTGGGGTGCCACGGGCTGGTGCCGTGGCGGACCCCAGCCGCCCCTTCGACGGCGGCGCGTGCAACGGGGGGCAGCCGCGGCTGGATGCCGCGGCTGGAGCGATCGAGCCCTAGCTCGATCGCGGGGCTGTCGAGGGCTGGTGCCTCGACTAGGCGCCCCTCCTCCCGTCGGATGGCGGCGGTGAGTCGCCGGACTCACCGCCAAGGGGCTGTTCCGAACAGCCCCACGGGGATGCCGCGCATCCCCGGCGATCGCCACACACGGCGATCGCGAGCCCGGGCGTGGGCGTGGCTAGGGTTTAGTCGCGGGTTCTCCCGCGGCGACGCCTTGGTCATGCTCTAGCTCGTCCGTGGTTCGCGTTCGTGATTTCCGACTCGTGGGAGAAAATCGACTGGGGGCGGGCTGCGTATCTTCGGATGCGTAGTCTCCAAAGGTCGGACTTCTGCGGATGAGTTGGTGTTCGTGTAATCTCCGGCGACGGGTTTTCGGTCGGGTTATCGTTTCCGCAATTTTGATAGCCCGGGACATCGAATCCCAGCAAATGGTATCAGAGCGTTCGGTTTCGTGTTCATGTATATGTTCGATTATTGTTCTACCTTGCAGGATTTCCGGCTATCATGGTTGGATTTAATTAATTGTTTTTTAATTAATTATCATGATTATTAAACTCTCGGACATGTCGAGATTCGTTTTGTGTGGTTGAATGTTTGTAATAGTAAAAATTCGGGGGTTGACCGAATTTAGGATTTATTATTACGCACTTTATTTTCCGGAAAATGTATAGGGTCGATTTCATGTATAGAATCGATACCGGAATTGTAATTTAAATTTTGTAATTTTAATTACGTTGGTTCGATGATGAGACGATCGCCGGGAGACGAAGACGTGTGACGAAGACGAAGAGGACGAAAAACCGGGGGGGGTCGATCATCCCCATGATCGATCCCCATGAGGATCGATCGACCCATCCCGGGGGCTGCCCGCTAGGGCTTCTAGCCACGCCGGCCACCGGTGGTGGTGGCGCGTGGGCTGGGGGCGGCGGTGGTGGTGGTCCCGGGCGGTGGAGGTCGAAGGTGGGGATGGCGTGGGATCTCCTAATCCCGTGCTATTCCTACCAAGATCCACTTTCCCAAATTAATTCGGATTTTTCCTATTTGAGTACTTTCCTTTTGGAAACTCTCATGGATTAGGAAAAGAATTAATTTAAATTAATTTTATTTTCTATTGATTTATTTCCTTCATGGAATTATTCATAGATTAGAAATTTAATTAATTTAGTACTAAATTTATTTTTTTTCTATTTTGATTATTCCTACTCATGGGAATATTCATGGATTAGGAATAAAAATAAACTTGGAAAGTAGTAGTCTTAATTTATTTATTTTATTTCCTTGTTCTATTATAGATATCTTCTAGAATATTCCAAGTTTTACTTGGATAGATTATTCTAAAGATTTAATAAGAACTAGATAGGAAAATAAATAAATAAAAATATTAATGATATTTAATTTTATTTTTGATATATTCGATTGACTTAATTTTCGAATTAAGTAACTTTTGGATTAATTGAAAATAAATAGATTTAAATATTAGAGATTAATATTCTCGTCACATTGAGCATTCAAGAAACGAAGACTGAAGACTAGAAGATGCATATGAAGATAAAGCCATGATAGTCGGGGAAAAAATAATTTCTCTAGCATTATTTTTGACTATGTGCTATGTGCTTTATTGCTTTCATGCATGCTTATGTGTTTAATTATGCATTAGATAGCATATCCCTTTTTTATAAAAAGCTAAGTGGGAGAGGGGATGGAAACATTCCCATGGTCTCCATTACTGTTCTCTTGGTGACTCTTATGGACTTTTGAAGTTCGTATAGATGTGTCATTGGAGGAGAATTCTTGTAATTCCTCTTACAAGAAACATTGATCAAGTTTATCAAACAATGCCTAATTTGTCTTTCTGAAACTGACTTCAAGTCGACTCATTCTCACCCCGGGGAGTGGAATGGAGCCAGAGCCACTTGGTCATGTGGATGACACAAATTAGAGACTTCCGTGCCATTCTTTGATAGATGGGTCGCTTGTCTGCTCGGCTCCCTCATTCGTGAGAGATAGGGTCGCTCGCATGGTGAATCACTGGTTAGAAACTTCGAGTTTCACTTATGATTCTCCGCGTCTTGATTTACGAAAATCGAATGGATCTGGTAATTGGGAGTCAATTATAAAAGTCTCTTAGTGAAGTAAACGTCCACACCACGTGGCTTGCTGCACTGACGGATTTTGGATTAATTGATGTAGACAGTTGTAAGGAATTGTGAAGAGTTGTGAAGTTGTCGTAAACGTCCACACCACGTGGCTTGCGATAATGTAGCAATTCCAAGCGATTCACTTTGGTGCTGAGTAATGGTTTACACTTAGATACGCCTTGTAGTATTCCTCCCCACGAGGTTCCGCTATAAGCGATGTATGACCAAAGAAAAACTAATTGCTAAATCATTTGGGTGGGTAAACGTCCACACCACGTGGCTTGCCTTACCTGATGGGATTTTAGATGTGATTAGTAATTTAATGATATTATTTAAGGGAGATAATATCGGATATTAAATTAATTGTTTGTTTAAATGTGCTTATAGGTTTAGAGAATAGCTATGAACCCACTTTCTATGATACTCAAGGAGCATAAGCTCACTGGCACCAACTATATTGATTGGAAGAGAAATTTAGACATTGTCCTAACTTCGGAAGAGTACAAGTATGTACTCCATGAAGTGTGCCCTGCCGAGCCCACGGCTGCCTCAACTGATGAGGAGAAACTGGCATATCGGAAGTGGAAAAAGGCTGATGAGATGGCTAGGTGTTATATTTTGGCTTCCATGTCAAATGTACTCCAAACCCAGCATGAGCCAATGGACACTGCCTATGATATGATGTTTAACCTCAAGGAGATGTTTGGGGAGCAAGATCGTGCGGCAAGGCAAGAAGCCATGAGAGTCCTTATGTCGACTACTCAGTCTGAAGGAACGCCCGTTGGGGAGCACGTTCTTAAGATGATGAGTTTGTTGAATGAACTTGAGGTCCTAGGAGCTTCTATTGATGCTGAGACGCAAGTCGACATCATACTCCAGTCTCTGGCCCCTAGTTTTGAGCAGTTTCGTATGAGCTATAATATGGGTAAACTATCTTATACTCTTGCGCAACTCCTGACTGAACTGAAGGCGGCAGAGGGGATCTACAAGAAGGGCAAGTCTCAAGCGCTTGTAGCTACCAAGTCCAAAGGCTTTAAGCCTGGTGGAGGTAGGGGCAAGAAAAGGAAGCAAACCTGGAAACCCAGTGGTGTCAAGAGGACTGCACCACAAGTGGGGGCTGCAAAGCCAAAGGGTAAGTGCTTCCGATGCAACAAGATGGGACACTGGAAGTCTGAATGTCCTCTCAGAGGTACGAATCTTTCTTTAGTCGTAAAAACATAGTCAGCGGTATTATCTACCAGAATTCTGGTGTGTAGATATGGAACCACTGACGGTATGTGCATTTTTGAATGCAGGGGTTCCAGAAAACCCGGCGACTTAGAGAAGAAGAATTCGAGTCTACATGGGCGAAGCTGTTGGGGTAGCAGCGGTTGCAATGGAAGACATTTATCTGTTTTAAGTTTTCATTTCAGTTATTGCTTATGTACCCTTTTTTATTTTGAAAAAGAACTTCGTTCTGTTTTTCTTTATTAATGGATATTTTATTTCTTTAATCATTGGATGGTTTGGATAAGAAATAATGGTGATATTCATTATGGTACATTAGATAGCAATATGTGAATGATGAATCCTTAGTCTACCACGATGCAACAAACCGTTATATATAACTTGTTTTACTTATTAGATATTTCTTTATCATTATGCTTATGAAATCTTATACTTAGTAGTATTTTCAAATTCATATGGTCGAAATTGATTTGATCAATTATAGTTGAAGGAGTGGACCTTCCGACCTAAAGGATTGAATTTGGAGGATAATACGTCTAAGCAAACCTTTCTGGAAAAAGGATAGAATTCAGAAGAGTATTGGAAATGATTAGATATGCAGACATATGTGTATATTAGAGAGGTATGAGTAATTCTTTCAAAGAATACTCAGTGATGGATTAGAATGCTTGATGTGCCATAAAAGCAAAAGTGTTTTGACTTGTCAATGGACACAAAGCTATTATGGGGAACCATCAAAGTATATCCATTAGAAGCCTGCGACTCGGTCGCGGAGGCCATCACCTATCTAGATATCACATAGCATAATCAAAGATTGGGATTAATTCCCAAAGAGACGCGCCGTGCACTTACGTGTAGAGATGGTGAGTTGTAAAGAAGTAGAAATCTAATAGTAAGAGAACAAGTTGTTCGGAACTACCTATGTTCTATGGATATTCCTAGAGACAACGACATATTCAATATGGTTGTAGGATATCCTAGATGAACGAAGTATTGTGTGTTCTATAGTACTATGAACCAGAGGGACGTCTCGTCCGGTTCATAGTGGAAAAACTATTAGATGAACTACAATGCCCTAATTGACAAAATACTTTAAAATGAGGAAAGGGAAAGACTGAGAACCAGCCTGACCGAGTAGTAGTACACCACTAACTGCACCTAATGTTGTTACTGTTACACACCGGGACGCCATTGCAGTGGGAGGTTGTTAAGCAACTAGAGATGTTCATAAGACTGGAGGAGTTTTTTGAACTCTGGATCCAGTATACATGAAATCGATCCCTAGGTCTGCATAGGATTAGCAAAGAAGGTGTGTTAGAGACGTGACGGAAACAAAGGTGGTGTTTCTCGGAGATTTTATGTAGATAACATTTTATCATTGGCGACAATGTAAAAGTGTTGTCAGACATAAAATAGAGGTTGTCTAAATAAATCGAGATATAAGATTGAGAAGAAGTTAGAGCATGTTCTTAAGATCTTATGATCTAGAGATAAGAACGTTGTACTTCTCCTAGACATCTTATGTGATTAAGGTTTGTTTTAAACATGCATACTTCTGAGAAAGGTTATTGCCTTTCAGAGACAGAATATACATCTATCTAAAGGGTGTGTGTTCGAACACATAAAGGAGATAGATGAGGACAAAGCAGTTTCCTATACTTCAAGTATGGAAAGCTCTATAGATGCAATGTTGTAAAACAAGAACCTGATATCAACTATGCGGTTTGCGTAGTGGGAGGATATCAAAGTAATCTGGATGAGGGATGTTCGAATGCTGCAAGAGTACTTTCATAGTACTGGCTTGAGCAAGACGAAATCTTCTTAGATTACAGATTCTCAGATCCAAAAATCAGAGAAGGACCAGTGAAAGTCGATATCAGGCTATGTGTTCACTTTTAGAAAGAGGTGGAACCATGAAGTGAAAGAGTGATAAGCGGGACGCTTCTCAGACTCTCTCATAACCGAATAGCAGCCTCAGAGGCAGCGGAAGTTTTGGTTAGGTTCCGGGATAACCTCTTGACTTGGATATGACTCTTAGTTTACCAAAGGCTATTAGATAGTGGTGCATGGTGAACTAGAAGAGGTCATAAGTCAAAAGTGATATTAACACATAGAGCAAGTACCACCTGATACGAGTCATCGTCAGGGAGACGACGTAGTAGTCACCAAGATAACTTCAGAGCGGCAACCTAGATTGCTCACTCACATAGTACTTCTCGGAAGTACACTTTAAAGCACGTGATGAGTATGGGAACCGGGAGTTTGGAGGAAATGACTAGACCTTAGTACAAGTGGGAGATTGTTGGAGTTGTGTACTTAATGTCTATATTTAAGTAACGGTGAACTCCCGATCATAGCATTTAATCTATTTAATTAATAAACAATTATTTGCATTTAATTATATGCAAACCATGGTTCTGGATTTTATACGTTGTAGTTAGTATGGTGCTGCATGGGCGCACAGAAGATCATACTATCGGTTACTCGTATTTAATCGAACAGTTGCTCACGACCTAGATGGACACGAACTAATCCATCGGTATAGTCGTTGTGTGAGAGAGAAAATAATTTATCTTAATTATTTTATCACACTTGTACACTTGGTGTATTGGGCGGATCAATTGAGACTCATCAATTAGGATTGCTCGGCGATAATTGATTTGAGACTCGGAGTATTTTATTCTTAATCCCTGAAACAATTGCGGGTGTGTATATTTAATATAAGTGACTTTGATTTACCAAAGGAATTAACCGATTTAATTATTGGGTTAATTACCGGTTAAGTTGGGTCACTATATTTTATATATGGCATGCCGTGAATTCTTTAAGGGGCAGTGTATCCCGTAAGGGTTGATAATATCCCCGAGATGAGTTCATAATGAATTATTGTGTAAACCTCATGAGTGGATTCGTTCCGCACAATAATTAAGGTTGAATGGTACTAGTCTCGGATTCAAGAGATGAATATAATTTATTAAGCAATAAATAAATTTATTCATGGATATTTAAATCTTAAATACACGGAATAAATAATACTAAGATGGAGAAATATTATTTGATATAATATGGAATAATATTGGGAGTGCAATTTTATTTATATAGTGGAAAATAAATAAAATTAATATTGATAAGAATTAATAGATTTGGGTTGGACCCAATTTAATTTTCAATATTGAAGCCCAATATTTATTCTCCTTATGATCCCCTACGTAGCCTATATATGCACTACATGGTCTTCACTTTTCATTAACCTAAGTTACGCCAATCATAAAGTTCTGAGAGTGAGGAAGATCCATAGGAATCCGATAGATCGTCGCCCACACGACGTTCGGACGAAGTGCAAGGAATACGCGGGAAGGTCACAAGGTCGTCAACCGAATTCGTTTCTCCGTACAACGATTCGAGGTAATAATCGAGAAACCCCTTCTATGATTATTTGTGCGTATTAATTGTGATATATACATGAACAACGCGATCCGGGAACGTCGAGACCGGGATACGGGGATCACGCGATCCCCGTCGGGATCGAGAGGGGCGGCCGAACCCTAGGGTTCGACCGCCGGTACCGCACGCCGAAAGGGGGGCCCCGGCTGGACGCCGGGGCACGCGATCGACTTCGGTCGATCGCTGGGGTGCCACGGGCTGGTGTCGTGGCGGACCCCAGCCGCCCCTTCGACGGCGGCGCGTGCAACGGGGGGCAGCCGCGGCTGGATGCCGCGGCTGGAGCGATCGAGCCCTAGCTCGATCGCGGGGCTGTCGAGGGCTGGTGCCTCGACTAGGCGCCCCTCCTCCCGTCGGATGGCGGCGGTGAGTCGCCGGACTCACCGCCAAGGGGCTGTTCCGAACAGCCCCACGGGGATGCCGCACATCCCCGGCGATCGCCACACACGGCGATCGCGAGCCCGGGCGTGGGCGTGGCTAGGGTTTAGTCGCGGGTTCTCCCGCGGCGACGCCTTGGTCATGCTCTAGCTCGTCCGTGGTTCGCGTTCGTGATTTCCGACTCGTGGGAGAAAATCGACTGGGGGCGGGCTGCGTATCTTCGGATGCGTAGTCTCCAAAGGTCGGACTTCTGCGGATGAGTTGGTGTTCGTGTAATCTCCGGCGACGGGTTTTCGGTCGGGTTATCGTTTCCGCAATTTTGATAGCCCGGGACATCGAATCCCAGCAGTTCGGATGTTCGAGTGATCGAACGAACGTATCCCGGGTAGTCGATTTCCAACAAATGGTATCAGAGCCGGTTATTGGTTTGTTGTATTGTTCGTACGTTTTTGATGCAGGATGAACCCGATTATTATGGCCAACATTGTGTGATGTTGTATGATAATTTTATTGTGGTTTGTTAAACTCTCGGGGTTGTCGAGATCTTTGTTTTGAATCGTTGCTTGCTTGTAATAGTTAAAACGACGGTTTGAGTCGTTTAGGTTTTCTTTTTCGGTTTTTCGTTTTTTCGTTTATCCGGATGTATAGGATCGATGCCGGAAGTAGCTAGGTTACTTATGTAATGTTGCTGCTACTTGGTGGATCGAGAAGAGATCGAAGGACGGACGAACGAGGGTCGAGAAGTCGAACCCGCGGCTGCTGAAGGGCAAACGGCGGTCGCCGTTTCTTAAACGGCGGTCGCCGTTTCGGTGTTTTCTTGGCAGCAGCTTGCGGGGGTTCGACGGACATCATGGATCGCTTGTCGAGGGCCCGGGATGATACTCCAGTGGGAGGGGTTCGTCTCTTGGTCCTTAGACGAGTCGGTGATGGACCGAGACCGAGGCGAGCAACGAGACGAAGATCCGAGAAGACGTGCATCGAAGATTTGAAGGCCATAATAATCGGGCCACGTTAAATGCTTTTTGTGTGTTGACGTGCGTGTTTTATTATGCTTTAAATTCATATGCATGCTTGTTAATCCCTTTCGTAAAAACTAAGTGGGAGAGGGATTGGAAACAATCCCGCGGTCTCCATTCTCTGTTTTGATAGTGATGTGTGTCGCTTACGAGTTGGCTTTAGTGTCATCCTCCCTATCGGATAAAGTTGACACACGGATATCACTGGATCAAAATTCGAATTCAATTCCATTTATAGAATTGAACACTTAAGTTTTTCAAAGCAATGCCTAATCTGTCTTTCAAAGACTAATTTCAACTCGACTCATTCTCACCCCGGGGAGTGGAATGGAGCCAAAGCGCTTGGTTATGTCGATGACACAGATTAGAGACATTCGAGTCATTTGATGACTAGATCGAATGTCTGGTTGGCTCCCTCACTTAGTGAGAGATAGGGCTCAATTGCATGATTGATCGCTGGTTAGAAACTTTGAGTTTCACTTACGAGATATCAAGCTTTGATTAACGAAATTGTGAAATTTATTAAATGGAATTCAATTAACAAAGTTGTTTGTTTAGTAAACGTCCACACTATCGTGGCTTACTAGACGGAAACAGAACTTTGGGTTAATTGAGACTCGACAGTTATAGGAAATCGTAAAGGGACCGAATGTCAACGTAAACGTCCACACTAACGTGGCTTGCGGTGGGCGTGTAGTTTCCGAGCGGTTAACTTAGTACTGAGAAATGGTATACACTTAGGTACGCTTTACAGTATCCTCCCCATCGGAGTCACTGCTCTAATGATGTACGACCAAAGTAAAAGTCCAGTTATAAAATCGTTTGGACTAGTATACGTCCACATGAACGTGGCATGCTAGTCTGATGGGATTTTAGGATTGATTGGTAAATTTAATGATATTAATTAAGGGAGTTGATATCGAATTAAATTTGACGGTTTGATTTGTCTCTTTTATAGATATGGCACTCAACCCACTGTCTGTGATACTAAAAGAGAACAAACTCACTGGTCCGAACTATATTGACTGGAAACGAAACTTGGACATTGTTCTGACTGCTGAGGAGTACAAATATGTACTCCATGAGTATTGTCCTAGTGAACCTACTGATACCTCTACTCCTGAGGAAAAGGAAGCTCATCGGAAGTGGGTCAAGGCTAATCAGATGGCGCGGTGCTACATTTTGGCTTCTATGTCAAATGTGCTGCAACATCAGCATGAAGCCATGGACACTGCCTATGATATGATGCTTAACCTCAAGGATATGTTTGGTAGTCAGGATAGGGCAGCCAGGAAAGATGCCATGAGGCAACTCATGACGGCCACTATGTCCGAATGAACGCCCGTGAGGGATCACGTTCTTAGGATGATGGGCCATCTGAATGAGATAGAGATTATGGGAGGATCTATCGATGGGGAAACCCAGATCGATATAGTGCTCCAATCTCTGCCTAAGAGTTTTGAGCAGTTCCGCCTGAACTATAACATGAACAAGAGGTTATATACGTTGGCGGAACTCCTGACTGAACTCCAGGCGGCAGAGGGAATCTTTAAGAAGTCTCAGGCACTTGTGGCTGTGAAACTTCCTGGCCCTCCGGGGACTAAGAGGAAGAAGAAGCAAGGGCGGAATCCCAGTGGACCCAGAAATGGTGCACCACGGAATGGAGTGAACAAGCCCAAGGGCAAGTGTTTCCGTTGCAAGCAGTCTGGACATTGGAAGTCTAATTGTCCTCTCAGACAAGGAGGTATGAACTTTTCCTTAGTCACTGAAACATGTTTAGCGGTGTTATCCACCGGTACCTGGTGTGTGGATACGGGAGCCACTGATCATGTCTGCAATTCTTTGCAGGGGTTACAGGAAACCCGGCGGCTTAGAGAGGGAGAGATCACTATCTACATGGGCAACGCTACGAAAGTGGCGGCGGTTGCAGTGGGAGATGTTCTTTTATCTTTTAATAATAAAGTTTTAGTATTGAATAATTGTCTTTATGTACCGAACTTTAGAAAGAACCTTGTTTCGGTTTCTAAGTTGGTTTTGAATGGATATTCAGTTTCTTTTGATAGTTCTGTTATTGTCAAAAAGAATGGTGATTATATCTGCTCTGGTACATTGATAGGCAACTTATATATACTGAATCCTGATTATTCCACGATGCAACGAGTAGAGTCTTTTAACACATCTAGTACTAATAAGAGAAAGGAGCCTTCTAGGATGAATCAAAAGTACTTATGGCATCTTAGGCTAGGTCATATTAACTTGGGTAGGATTCAAAGGTTGATAACTGATGGAATACTCAGTGGTGGGAAAGATGAGGACTTTCCAACCTGCGAATCATGCCTGGAAGGAAAAATGACCAAGCGACCCTTTAGTGATAAGGGGTATAGATCCAAGGAAGTACTGGAATTGATTCACTCTGATTTGTGCGGGCCTTTATCTGTCCAAGCGAGAGGAGGTTATGAATATTTCGTAACCTTCACTGATGATTACTCAAGGTATGGTTTTATATACCTGATGCGCCGCAAGAGCGAGTGCTTTGACAAGTTCAAGGAGTACAAAGCTCTTGTGGAGAACCTTCATGGTAAAACCATAAAGACTCTACGATCTGATCGTGGAGGAGAGTACCTCTCGGGAGAGTTTAAGGCGTACTTATTAGAGAATGGGATTGACTCCCAGATGACTGCACCATACACGCCCCAGCAGAATGGTGTAGCAGAAAGAAGGAATAGGACTCTTATGGAGATGGTAAGATCTATGATGAGTTACTCAGACCTACCAGTTTCGTTCTGGGGATATGCCTTGGAAACAACGGCGTATATCTTGAACTTAGTTCCTTCTAAATCAGTCCCTAAGACGCCATCGGAATTGTGGACCGGGCGAAAGCCAAATTTGAAACACATTCGGGTCTGGGGTTGTCCAGCACATGTGCTGAAGCATGGGGCTGATAAGTTGGAATCTCGTTCAGATATTCGGTTGTTTATAGGATATCCTAGAGGAACGAAAGGTGGTTTATTTTATAGTCCTAAGGACCAGAAGATCGTTGTTAGCACCAACGCTCGGTTCTTGGAAGAGGATTATATAATGGACCACAAGCCCAAGAGTGAGATAATACTAAACGAACTGAGAGGGGACGATCAAGGCTTAGATCCAACCGAACCGGGTGATACGCCACCACAGTCTGCACCTGTAGTTACTGAGGTTACACCGGAGCCTCGTCGTAGTGGGAGGGTTGTTCGATAACCCGATAGGTTCATGTTTATAGGTGAGTCTTCGGACTTGGTACCTGGAGAACATGAAGCCGATCCCTGGACCTATGGCGAGGCGCTTAAAGATCAAGATGCTCAGTCTTGGCAAAAGGCGATGAAATCTGAGATTGAATCAATGGATTCAAATCAGGTCTGGAATCTTGTAGCACCGCCCAAAGGTGTAAAAGCCATTGGTTGCAAGTGGGTGTACAAGAGGAAAAGAGGGTCTGACGGGAAGGTTGAAACCTTCAAGGCTAGGCTTGTTGCGAAAGGGTATACTCAGAAAGAAGGGATCGATTATGAGGAAACTTTTTCGCCGGTAGCTATGCTAAAGTCGATCCGGATTCTTTTGTCTATAGCATCTCATATGGATTATGAGGTGTGGCAAATGGACGTCAAGACAGCATTCTTGAATGGGAATCTTGACGAGACCATTTACATGAGACAGCCAGAAGGTTTCATCAAGAAAGGCCAAGAGCATCTAGTATGTAAGCTAAACCGATCCATTTATGGATTGAAGCAAGCTTCTAGATCTTGGAACATGCGGTTTGATGAGGTTATCCAGTCTTATGGATTCATTCAAAGCATGGACGAGTCGTGTGTATACCGGAGAAGTGACGGAAACAGTGTGGCGTTTCTCGTGCTTTATGTAGACGACATCCTTCTAATTGGCAACAATGTGAAGATGTTGTCGGACATAAAGGGATGGTTGTCCAAGCAATTCGATATGAAAGACTTAGGACAAGTTGGGCATGTTCTTGGGATCAAGGTTATAAGGGATCGCCGGAATAGAACATTAAGCTTGTCCCAGGCTTCATATATTGATACGATTCTGGCTCGTTTCAACATGCAGAATTCCAAGAGAGGTGCTCAACCTTTCTGCCATGGAATTCATCTATCTAAAGACATGTGTCCCAAAACACAAAAGGAGATAGATTACATGAAGAAGGTTCCTTATGCTTCGGCAGTAGGAAGTCTAATGTATGCCATGTTGTGCACGAGACCTGATATCTGCTATGCCGTGGGCATGGTAGCTAGATATCAGAGTAACCCTGGACAGGGTCACTGGACTGCTGTAAAGAACATACTTAAGTACCTGCGAAGGACTAGGAATTATGTTCTGAGTTACAAAGCGTCCGAGTTGATTCCTATTGGTTACACAGACTCGGATTTCCAATCTGATAAGGATCAGCGAAAGTCTACATCAGGCTATGTGTTCACATTGGGAGGTGGAGCAGTGTCATGGAAGAGTGTTAAGCAGAAATGCATTTCGGACTCTACCATGGAAGCCGAATATGTAGCAGCCTCTGAGGCAGCTAAAGAATCGGTGTGGCTCCAGAACTTCCTTATGGACTTGGATGTGGTTCCTAAGATGCCTAGAGCTATCACAATTTATTGTGACAATAGCGGTGCAGTGGCTAATGCAAAGGAACCACGAGCCCACAATGCGAGTAAACACATAGATCGCAAGTACCACCTGATTAGAGACATCGTCAGGAGAGGCGATGCGGTTGTCACCAAGATTGCATCAGCGGATAACCTGGCTGACCCCTTTACGAAGGCACTTCCAGCGGAAGCGTTCAAGAGACACGTGAAGGGGATGGGTATCGGATGTATGGTAGAGGGCAACTAGAGATTTAGTATAAGTGGGAGATTGATGGAGTTATATTCTAAATGTCTAGTTTAGTGACAATATGGAACTCCTTATCTGTGTTTTACATTATCTATTAATCAAACTGTCGGCATTTTATCTATCATGTATTTGAATGCAATAGTCCTAGATATATACGTTGTAGACAGTATGGCGTGAGGAGACACGCGGAAGATCATACTGTCGGTTACTCGTATACTATCGAACAGAAGCTCACGACTTAGATGGACAGGGACAATCCATCGGTACGTCGTAGTGTGACTGGGTAATAGTTGGTCTTGGCTATTATGTTACACTCGTACACTTGGTGTATTGAGCAGGACCACGGGAGGGCGTTCGATTTATACTAATCGACGTAATCGAACTAGACCTCAGAGATTACGGATATACGAATTCCTAATCCCTATATAATTATAGGTGCGTATGTCCAATTCTCGGTTCTTTAACTTGCCAATGAGTGAGACTAATTGATTAGTCGAGATACTCGGTAAATTGGGAATCGGAATTGTACACACGGCATGCTATAGATTATAGACAGGAAACCGTGTCCCGTTTATCGGGTTGATGACGTCCCCGAGATGAGCTCATAAAGTTTATCATGTAAACCCTGCAGGTGGATTTGTTCCACATGATAATAAGGATGAGTGGTACTAGTCTCGGATAATAAGAAACGAGTTAATTTAATTATTAGTAATTAAATAAATTCGTGGACGTTCGATATCTTAAATACGGGGAAAGTCGTGTATGTAATTTCAGCGGAAAATATTATTGGTAAAATAATATGAATTAATTAATTGGGAATTCAATTATAATTTTATAGTGGAATTAATTATAATTAAAATTGGATTTAATTAAAGGTTTTCTTTTAAGGACACCGGTTTAATTAAATTGCAATTTAGCCTAATTAATTAATTAACCTATGGTCCCTAGTGTGGCCTATTTAAACCCCTCCCCCTCTCTTCTCTAGACCTAACTTACGCAGCTTTATTTTTTCTTCACTTGAGAAAATAAAACGTGAGAGAGAGTTTAAGAGAGAAGAAGAAAAGGAGACTTCCGGTGGATCGTTGCCCACACAACGTCTGGAGTCGAGGGCTAGGATACACACTAGAAGATCAGAGGTGTTCGCCTATTCGGCTTCTCCGAATCACGCATCAAAGGTAAAGAATCGAAAACCCTATTCCGCATCTTTTTCGATTCTTACTGTACGTAATAATCCAACGAACCTACGATCGGGTTCCGGACATCGTGGATCGCATTCCTCGACTACTGGGGGTCCTAGGACCTTCGGATCGGTAGTCGGAAGAGGAAAAACGACCCGGAAACGAGCCCGGAACAGCAGATCGCGCTGCTGTCCGCGCTGCTGAAGGACAAACGGCGACCGCCGTTTCTAAACGGCGACCGCCGTTTTGCCCTTTTTCTGGCAGCCCGCCCCGGCTCGCGCGGTTGTCCTTCGGGGCAATGGCTGGGCGTGAATCGGGGCACGGGCTGGGAAAGCGGATGGAGTAGCGGATCTGGAGGTCGACTGGGATCGTTCGGATGTTCGAGTGATCGAACGAACGTATCCCGGGTAGTCGATTTCTAACAGTTGGGAAGAATACTATAAAGCGTACCTAAGTGTAAACCATTACTCAGTATCTAAGAAGATTGTTTGGGACACGTATATTCACCGCAAGCCACGTTCGTGTGGACGTTTACGTTAACATACGCTCCTTTACTCCCTTCTATAACTGTCTACATCAATCGTTCCAAAATCCCATTCAATGTAGCAAGCCACGTTCGTGTGGACGTTTACTACACCAAAAGACTTTTACAATTGACTCCCAATTACTTGAATCATTTAATCTTGTAAATCAAGACGCGGAGAATCATAAGTGAAACTCAAAGTTTCTAACCAGTGATTCACCATGCGAACAACCCTATCTCTCATAAAATGAGGGAGCCAAGCAGACAATCGATCCACCTTCAAAAGATGGTACGACTGCCTCTAATTTGTGTCCTCGACATGACCAAGTGGCTTTGGCTCCATTCCACTCCCCGGGGTGAGAATGAGTCGACTTGAAGTCAGTTTTGGAAAGACAAATCAGGCATTGTTTGATAGACTTAATCAATGTTTCTCGTAAGAGGAATTACAAGAATTCTCCTCCAATGACTTATCTATACGAACTTCAAAAGTCCATAAAAGTCACCAAGAGAACAGCAATGGAGACCATGGATATGTTTCCATACCCTCTCCCACTTAGCTTTTTATAACAAAGGGATACGCTATCTAATGCATAATTAAATACACATAAGCATAATAACAAACATACATTTCATGCAAGTACGTTCACAAATAATCAAATAATTACTCAAGCAAAATTATTTCTCGACTATTCGTACCTTGATGAATTCCAGCATGCTTGCCTTGAGTCTTCATTCTACGTCTTGAATACTTTGCCGAGCGACGGAAAAATTCTTTGATTCTCATATTTAATTTATTTTAAATAAAATCCAAGATTCCAATTCAAAAAAAATTCGAATCAATCTAATGATTTTAAATAAAATACTCCAATTAAATAAAATCAATTCCATTGATTTCCATATTTAATTCTACTTTAAATAAAATCCAAGATTTTCCAATCCAAAATAAATTTTGAATTAATCTAATGATTTTAAATAAAATACTTAAATTAAATAAAATCAATATTATTAAAATCCATTGATTTCCATATTTAATTCTATTCTAAATAAAATCCAAGATTCTCCAATCCAAAATAAATTTTGAATTAATCTAATGATTTTAAATAAAATACTTAAATTAAATAAAATCAATATTTTAATAATTTCTCAATCCTATTTTAAATTAGATCTCAAGAATCCTAATCAAAATCGAATTTTGATTCTTCTTAAGACTTCTAATCCAAGTAGGTATAGGATATCTAGAGAAACTAGGATTTTCTTTCCTAATTTAACTCTCCATCTAATTCCATTATTTAATTCCATAATTAAGAAATTTAATCCAAATAGAATTTGAATTAATTTCAAAATTAAATTAAATAAAATTAGAAAGATTAAATTATTTCCGGAAAGATCGGATTTTCCGGGACGAACCGAAACTACGATTCCGGTCGACCCAATCCCAAAATCGAACCCACTTGAAACCATGCATGTGGGGCTAGCCATGATCTCCATTGCTGTCAAGTATTCACGGCATGCCATATATAAAATATAGTGACCCAACTTAACCGGTAATTAACCCAATAATTAAATCGGTTAATTCCTTTGGTAAATCAATGTCACTTATATTGAATATACACACCCGCAATAGTTTCGGGGATTAAGAATAAAATACACTGAGACTCGAATCGATTATCGCCGGCAATCCTAATCGATGAATCTCAACGATCCGCTCAATACACCAAGTGTACAAGTGTGATAAAATAATCAAGATAGATTATTTTCTCTCTCACACAACGACTATACCGATGGATTGGTCCGTGTCCATCTAGGTCGTGAGCAACTGTTCGATTAAATACGAGTAACCGATAGTATGATCTTCTGTGTGTCCATACAACACCATACTAACTACAACGTATAAAATCCAGGACTATAATTTGCATATATTTAATTATAAATAATTAAATGCAAATAATTGTTTATTTAATTAAATAGATTAATGGCAATGGATCGTGAGTTTCCGTTACTTAAATCTTGACATTAAGTACACAACTCCAACACGTAGGAAGATCCGAAGGTCTTCAAATCAATCTCGTTTCTCCGCACAACGAGATCAAAGGTAAAATCGATAAACACCCTCTATGATTTTATGTGATATATAATCGTGATATATACATGAACGAAGATTCGGGAACGAACGATTCCGCGGATGGGGATGGACCGCGAGGTCGACATCCCCGCGGACATCGAAGAACACCCTCGGCTGGGAGCCGAGGGGTGGCGATCGAAGCCCTAGGGCTCGATCGCCGGTGCGCATCGAAGGAGCCCCGGCTAAACGCCGGGGCATGCGATCGACCTAGGGTCGATCGCTGGGGGCTGCCGCGGCCTGGTGCCGCGGCGGGTGCCCCTGCCCTCCTCCGGTGACGGCGGTGAGTTGCCGGACTCACCGTCGGGGGCTGCCGGAGCAGCCCCACGCGATCGCGGCTGGCGCTCGATCGCAAGCCTCCCGGCAGGGGCTCGGCTAGGGTTAGCCGTGGGTTCGCCGACGGCGACGCTCCGGTCGAGCTCTGGCGTCGTACGGTGGTTCGCGTGTTTTCCGGCGATGGGATTTCGGTCGGGGTTATGTTTTCCGCAATTCCGTTAATCCCGGGATATCGATTTCCAACACCAACTGGGAGTGCCGCGGGCAAGAAACCTGCTGCCAGTGGAGCTGGTGCGAAACCATCAACTCCGAAAAACTCTTGTGGATCGATTGCCAAATCAAAAACTCATAGCTCTCAAAAACTACTTATTGTGCCTCACTCATCGGGATCGGCTGGCTCACAAAAATCAACCGACGCCTTCAATTATGTTCGACGTATTGAAGAGTGCCCCAAAGCTCATTCTTATGAATTTTTTACACCCACTGCTGAACGTCGTCATCGACTGATTGAGACGTTGCCCATCCATACTGATCGCACTATCCTCAAGGAGGATTATGAGAAACATGGAATCATGGACTTTCTGAATCAGATGCAGCTGTTCGATTCTGTGCATCTAACTTACCGTTATTCAATTCCTATAATCTATAAATTTTTTGCCAACTTGTCTCCGGAGTTCGCTGATCCGAAGAATCGGTTGTATGGCTGTTTTATCTTTCGCAACAAACTTTACAAGTTTCGTCCATTCACTATTAATCACTTTCTGAAACGACTTGATGTTGAAGGGTTCTGGACGTCACCATCAGCTGCTGAAAGAGTTGATGACTTGAAAGTTGGTACTTTTGTCACCAAGAAAAAACTTAAGTCTGCTTCGCCACCGTCGTCCAAGCTTTCAGCCTTCTATGGCATCCTCCATCGCTTGGGGATGTCAAACTGGATTGCTAATCCTGACCCTTCTATGATTTTGGCAACAACATATTTGTCCTTGTGTTTTTGTTTGTGTTTTTTATTTTCAGGATTTCAGGTTTGTAAACGGCGACAACTGTCGCCACTTTTGATGTTGCGAAGATTCGGCGACTGGAGTCGCCAAAATTGACAATGCAAGGAAACGGCGACTCGTGTCGCCGTTTTTGGTGAAGAAAAGGAAACGGCGACTCGTGTCGCCGCTTTTGATGAAGACAGGAAACGGCGACTCGTGTCGCCGCTTTTGGTGAAGTGAAGAAACGGCGACTGAAGTCGCCGCTTTTGATGTTGCATGAAAACGGCAACAGCTGTTGCCGCTTTTGGGTGTTGATGAAATCCAGCGACAGAGACTTTGTCTCCGAATTTTTGTATGACATCAGTTCCGGAGACTATGGCTACGTGACAAGATTCCAGCGACTTGAGTCGCTGGTTTTGTGCACTACCTCTAATCCGGCGAAAAGTGCATTCATGACATGGAGCCGACGACTATGACCTTCAACAATGATATTTTTATTCACCCAAGTACTTAAGATGAAGAATTAAAGATTGGGTGTGGTGTTTACTACTTCAATGATATCGACGACTGTGAAGACTATGAAATTCCGAAACTTCAACACTTAGAGATTTTCACAAGAAATTGAAGATGAAGAATTCAGATCGATGGAGTCAAGATTAAATTGAAGTCTGATTTTGAAATTGAAGATTCAAGATTCAAAGATTCGAGAATCAAAGATTCAAGATTCCAAGTTCTAAAAAGTGATGTCATCCATGGAGAAGTGAAATCAGCCAAGCATGTGACCAATGAGAATGTGCCACGTCACCATCTCACATGTGCGGGGTGCCTATATATACCCATGGATTTCCGTGCCATCACTCGACGATTTAGAGAGAACGAAATCTGATTGTTAGAATCGTAATCGTTAGCTTTGAGCTTCGAGTTTGTGTAGTTTGCTTTTGCACTGTGTGCCAAGATTAGAGTTAGGAGATTTAGCTCTAGGTGCACGTGTGCTAGATTACTCGTAAGTGGGAGTGTTGCGACACTCGGGAAACTTCTTGTAATCGTTTTTCCTACCATACTCCGTGTAATAGTTTCGTTTTGTTTTCAATGAAATGAAATATATTACATAAACTTTGTCTTCAGTTTTTACTACGAACTTGTGAGTGCGTGAGTTCTTTGACTGAAGCTGTTGACTGTGTGTTTAAGACCAATTTCACGAAAAATTGGTATCCTACGCTGAAGACGTAATTTCAATTGGTATCAGAGAGGGACGTCATACGTATAAGACGTGATCCGTTACCTTGACTTCATATTTTCCGCTACAATGGAGTCTCCTATGTTTGCACATCAACCGATTATGCTTACTCATCAGAACTATTCGAATTGGAAAGCTAAAGTATCAGCTAGAATTAAAGGACATGACTCTCTTGCATGGAGATCAGTGTTAGAGGGCTGAGAACGCCCATTTACTATTGATGCTAAAGGAAACAAAATTCTCAAACTTGAACGACGTTGGTCTAATGAAGAGCGTGAAGCTTCTACTGCCAACAACAAAGTTTTACGTTTCATTTGTGAATGGCTGGAGCTCAACATGTATCAACTTGTCAAAAAGTGTACCTCAGCCAAAGAAGCTTGGGAAACTCTCCAGAGAACTTGTGAAGGACACAAACATGTCAACAAATCCAAGAGTTGCGCTCTCACTACTCTAGTTCATAAGCTTCAGATGGGAGAGCATGAAGACGACAAAAACAGTGAAACACATTCTGGAGGAATTTACTCAGATCGTGAATCTGAGTATGAATCGGAATCGACAGAGGCTACTCCTATAACGTCTCATGCAAAATTCGACACAAAAGAAATTGTGAATCTAAAGGATGATTTTCCAAAGCTTCAAAATCATTATAATGATGAATCTACTTCAAACACCGATTCTGAGTGTGAATCAGAATCAACAGAGAATGCTCCTAAAACACCTCAAACTGAAGTTGAGTCTACGAAAATGTTGGACTTGAAAGAAAGCATCATAGCACTCCAAAGGGAGCTTGAAACAACTAATATTGAAAAAGGAGCACTTCATGTGTATCACAATATATTGGAAGGATCATTTGATGATGATCACCAAATTGATGAAAGTCTGAAGGACACATCGTCTGTCAACTGCATGGCCTCCAAAAATAGAGAATTTTGTGATGACGGAATTTTCTCAGATTGCGAATCTGAACCTGTGTCTGAAGCTGAAGAGATAGAGATGACACCTGTAGTGTCTCAAACTGAAGTTGCGTGTGATGAGCTACTCACTCTAAGAGAGAGTCATTCTGAACTTCAAACTTTGTATGACTTGGCTATCATTGAGAGTGTTGTACTCGAAGTGTCTCTGAAATTTCTGACAGAATATTTTAATGAACTCTCGAATGAGAAATGCAAGATGTATGATGTGTCTCTTTCATCGTGGCACAGTGAAATTTCACCGTAACACAATGTATAGTGAAATTTCACCGTAACACAATGTATAGTGAAATTTCACCGTAACACAATGTATTTTTACCGTGTGTCATCGTGACACATTGTAATTCACCGTGTTATAGTGACCATACATAGAGAAAACTTATCGTGATATTTAAATGTGTTCGCGTGAATTTCAATTGTCAAAAAGAGAGTGAAGTACCTTATTTTTTAATATTTTTTTCAATTAATAAGTTGTACTATTGTGTCATAAGGGTATAAATGTGCATTGACCTATAAAACATATATTCTTATAAGAGGGGCTAAAAAACATATATCACTTATGCTTTGGCCTTATTATAAAGTTGCCCCTTTATTTATTGTACATTAGTTATTTATTGTTATTATTTTTTTTTAAGAACTATTAATTATTATTAAAAGTTTTAATATAAATTCAGAAATTAAATATTAATATTGAAATGAAATAATAATATTGAAATTACCTTATTGATAAATATGAATATTTTTAATAAATAATTTAATAATTAATTATTGATATAAAAAATATCATTCAGTACTTTTAAAATAATTTTTAATTTAATCACAGTTAATTTTTCTATAATTGATTAATATTTCCGTGTTTAAGAATTGACTATAAAGAATTGAATACCAGAAAAATTAAGAATTTGTTATAAACTCAAGAGAATTGAAAGAGAATAATAGAGTAGTAAGAGAGACAATATGAGAGAGAATAGAATTGTTCTTAATTGTTATTTCATTCATATGGGGAGACCCCTTTATATAGGATACAAAGTAGGGTTTCTGTCTTGTTCACCAAGAAAGGGTAAACTAGTCATTCACTAATTAATAATATTCATTTACAGGATTGCTGCCTCGTTAAAACCTTGCCAGGAAAACCCAGTGGGACAAAACCTAAGCGAAGGAAAAAGAGTACAACTTGCTCCCCCTGATTGTAATCACCGAAGATCTTTGACTTTGTGATCAATCAGTCTCATTAAAACCTGTAACTAATAAAACCATATAGGAAAACTTAGTTATTCAAATATACATTTTGGTCATCAGGACACAACCTTCGAATTGTCGAGTCATTCATTTGTATTATTGTATATTTTTCTTCTTTCAGGGACATGCCTTTACCAGACATCTATATTGACTAGAGCATTCGCAATTGCTATAACCGGCCGGTAACTCTGCTGGAGTATTTTAGATGCGTCTAATGTTCAATATACATTTCTTCACAAATGAACAATAATGTGAACTTCAATTCACAATTATTTGAACTTCAGGTTCAATATCTCAGTTTATTTCGAAAACAAACTCATATTGAGTGATGTACATGCCTCGTTAAAAACCTCGTTATAAAACCTTGTAGGAAAAAACACTGGAGGAAAAGAGTACATGACATTCACATTTATATTGTGGTGATTGTCTCGTTAAAAACCTTTAACTAAGAAAACCCCGTGGGAAAAACTTAGTAGAGGGAAAAAGAGTGCAATCACTAGTCCTTCGGGACCAATCACTGGTCTTCGGGACCTTATAATCAATATCAGTTTTGTCCATAATGAAATATGTAATATTATACTATACATGTTCTGATTTTCATTTCCATTCATTTCAGAAATATTAAAATCCATCCAGGATTTTCATGTATGTATCTTTCTAATGACTTCTACATAGTCAAATCATACATTCATGCATATTTATATTTATCGTTGTTGCTGCCAAAAGTATAAGGTAGCGGAACTTAATGTCATCCTTAAAAATATCGAGTTTCTTCGAAAAACTCTTAAGCAACTAATCTCGCCTTTATATCTCACCACATCATTATGTTGGAATAGGTGACCGGCGAGCCAACGGTTGGCCGAGCGGTTAACCGTATTCCGTTATATAACGGTTTATTTCGTTAATTAATGAAACCTTTATTAATGGCATATACTATATCTGCTCCCAATGTTGAATCATAGATATAGTCCTGTACAGTTACACATGTTGTATGAATTCGGTTTTGTGGAAACCGAGAGATAATTCTGTTAACGCAACGTAACTGGTCAAACTCAGTTCCTAGTCGATGGGTTACGCCAATAACAAGGATACCCGGCCTTTCCCCCTTGAGACTAGCACTTAGTGTATGTGGGCTAATCTCGAGCCTCGGTGTTGGGACATTGACATACTTGAGTGGGTGCTCACTGTTGATGAGTTCACTGAACCCCCTCTCCCTGGAATCTCTAAGTGGTTATCACTGATCGAGTAGAGAATTCCATAATATAGTTGTACACAATTAATCCTTAAGACCCAGACATCACCGTGACTTCATCAGAGGACTAGCTGTATCGTGACGTGTCTCTGATTCCCTAGAAAGGGAGTAAGTCGAAAAAGGAGACAATGTTCGTGCAGTTCGAAATCTGATGTGAAGTCTGTGCATGGTAGTAGGGGATCTGATCGCTTGATATAGATCATGGATGTCCTGTGTGTTCTGATGGTTCGTAGTCCCGGAATCTCTGGCCAGAGTTGAATAGTGAGGTGATTAGAGAAATGTGTTTCTCTGAATCAATCACGAATGGATTTTACAAAACCTAGAACGTACGCACAGTTATCAAACTCAACAAGAGATCTCGATTAACCAATATCTCTAGTTTGATCGGGACATATGTATCGGAGGGATCGTACTGTACGCTAACTATATTACAAGGTTCTTGCAGGCACTTCATTTGTATCTAGGGAATTAGTGAAGCGTGGCTGCTAGACGCTCGTCACTGATTCGTTGGGCACCGACTTGTTCGGAGATTAAATAATATGATTATTAATCTAAAACTCTTGGGAGTAGTTGAAATAAGAACAATATGTTGTTCGAATCACAATATGTTGTGAGCCCACGGCTAGTTATACACCTGAACCATTGAGGGTCACATTCTCGTGTAAACCGATCCTTGAATACGATCATGTATTAATTAACTGTTAATTAAGTACATATAGTCGGAGGTCAATATGATTGAATCCGAGATTCATAATTGTGATTATGAGTTGGAAATAATACTGAGCTAAAGCAAACGGACACGATGGTGTACACTTTCTATTTTGGGAAATTTCCCGATTTAGCAGTACCCCTGAAATGGGCTTTCCGATTTTGTGAAATTGGAAAATTTTATTTTTATCTCATATTGATGAGAAAATTAAAACGAGAAAGAAAATATAATCGTTATATTTTTCGGAGATGAAATTGATTGTCAATTTTGGAGAAATGTAATGACGGCTAATGTATTGGGCCGGCTAGGGTTAATGGATCCCATCCATTAGGGTTTGAGCCCAACAAGCTCCTTTCTTCACCTATAAAAGGAGCTCCATAGGCATGAGAATAAACACACCAAAGTGAAGAGCTCAAAACCCTAGCCTCACTTTCTCTCCTCTCCTCTCTCCCTCTCGTTCGCCCCCTCGGCTCCTCCCTCGGAGGACCGCCGACAACCGGAGCCGCCGCCCGCCGCCGCCTAGTGCCGCCGCCGGCAGCCGCCTCCCCTCGCCGGAATCCGATTCCGGCACCGTTTTTCCGGCCCATTTTTCCCGTCGTATTCTCCCTTACGTGTTTCTAGTGCAATACGTAAGTTGGATTACCTATACGAGGTGAAACCTGATTAGACGAGAGACGCCGAAGGAACGCCCGAGCACAGCCCGAGTCGCGCCCGTGCGCTCCAGCCGTGACACACGAGTCCAGCCGAGAGCCCCGCCACTCGCTCGGCTCTCCCCGCACACGACCCGTGCCGTCCCCGCGTCGCATCCGCGCGACTTCCGACGAACCTCGTTTCGTCCGATGAATCCCTGAGGTACTTACGATTAAATTTAGATTTAATTGTTTGCGTTAAATGTTTGCGCTATGTACTGCGTTATGGGATTTTTAATTGATAAAGAAAAATTAATTGTTATTAATTTAAATGTCAATTAAATTCAAATTGATTCGAATTAAATAATACGATTATCTTAATTGTCAATTTCACGTAAACTGATTATGTGCACATGTTTACGTAATTAATTATATATGTGTAATTAATTAATTTGATTAATTTAATTGCACAATTCAGGTTGATTAGAATTAAATAATATGATTATGTTATGTGCGGGTGTTTACATAAACTCAAGTTGATTAGAATTAAATAATAAGATTATGTTAATTGTCAATTTGACGCAAATTAATTATGTTTGCGTAATTAATTGTAATATATTAATATGATTAATATAATTTCGCTATAAGTAATATATTAATATGATTAATATAGTTGCGCTAGAAGTAATTAATTTATATGATAAATATAATTGCGCTAGATTTAATTTGTGTAGTATGGGATGCATGAATTAAATATTTAATTATTTGATAATTAAATTAAATGGTGAATTATTGATTATAATAGATTTGAATTAAATCAATTAATGCATGTAATATTGAAAATATGATTTTCAATAAAATAAAATAAATATAATGTAAAATGTTTACATTAATGAAAAACGGTTTTTCATAAAATTTTTGTTTTCCGCTGTATACATGCACGATCCCCAACAGTGGTATCAGAGCGTAGGTTCTGAAATTGATTAATTGTCTATGAATATAATCGCCTAAAGCATGCTGTTTGTTGAATTGATTGATTTAATGTTGTTTAATTGGGACTTAGTTGTTTCTATTAAGATATTTATTTTTATATAATAGATTGAAACAATGCCTAATTTGTTATCAAGTAACAATTCAATGTCGAACATGAATGCACCTCGGGGAGTGATTCATCTAGACTTGTTTTTGTTAAAACAAATTAGAGACATCGAGCCATATGATGGCATGATTCGATGGTCTGCTCGGCTCCCCCATTTATGGGAGATAGGGTCGCTCGCATGATGAATCGCTGGTTAGAAACCTCGAGTTTCACTTACGAGACATCACGTTTTGATTATTAAGATATTAATAAATTGAAATAGAAAGGAAGTATCAATATTTAATTTAGTGAAATTATTTATTGACCAATTAAATAATTGATTTAAATATTCGATCAACAAGGTGATAGATTAATTATTTGATTTAACTGTTAAATCAAGTTAATTAATAGATCACCATTTAATTTACATACCTCGTTTTAATTGTGATTAAATGCTATGTGAATTATGTGAGATATATATATTGTGATATATGTTATGATCGTATGTGCTCGTTAGGATGACCTATAGAGGACATAGTTGTTAAGAATCAACAATCGATCACTCACTTCATTCTCTCCTGAGAATGTACAACGATTATTCTGATGAGATAACCAATCCTATACTCCTCCATTCTCTCCCGAGAATGTATATCAAGCCTTAAAGGAGAACCGATGTGTCGTTCTTTCTCTTTTCCTTCTACCGACAATAAATTATGTGAAAGCCACTTACAAGTAGTATGGTATGCCGTGTTAGCGGGGAGTACTGCTTGTGAGTTAAGCTGTAATTTATTGACATAAGATGGAGAGGTGTTAGCTACGATTCTTTTAAATGTGTGTGGTCGGATAGATTAACTATGGGCTTACACATGTTTACCGGAGTCCAACTTTCACTTCTCAGATCGGTAGGTCGGTCTTGACACATGGTTGACTTTGAAGGGTACGATTAACGTAGTTCATTGTCATGGTGAGGAAAAGTAATCTTTAGGGTCACATAGAGATGTGATTGAAAATGTTTCTACCTTTAGGTGAATGTAATCGGGCTAGATTAACTACGGGTTATATTCACGCTATTGGACCTAAAGCCCAACTAAGGAAAAATAAGTTTTCCCGTCTGTCTGCTAGAGGATAGCGGAATTCGAAAAATTTAGTGGGAGGCAATTAAATGATAAAGACCAAACATTTAATTGTAATCATTAATGACGAATTATCTCAATGTTAATCTTCTTAATATTTCTCAGTAATATTCTCTAATATATCCCGTAACATCGATACTCGACCAATCCAAACTCACTGGCCCAAACCATTTGAATTGGAATCTCAATCTTGTGATTTAAAATGATGAGTGCCTCTATGTACTTGAGAATAGATTATTTGATAATCTCACTCAACCTTTGACTACTGAGGAATGCCACTTATGAGAAGTGGATTTCTAGTTCTTATGAATCGTTCATTATGAACTACAACATGAACAAAGCTCGATCCTTCAATGGACAAGTTGTTCAAGATGTTGATCAAAGAGTCAACCATCAATACGAGAAATTTGTTCTCATTATTGCTTCTTCATGAAAGAAGTGTTCTTCTTGAAGAAAATGACAGAAATGGTTTCCGGTCTAAGCATAAAGATGGATAAAGGTGATACTAGAAGGGAGACTAAGAACAAGGTCAACAAATGAGTTGATGACGCTTGCCATCGTTGTGTGAATAAAGGCCATAGGGCCATAACTGCTAAAATACATTGGGTAGAAACGTTCTGACAAAGGTTCGTATTGGGTTATAGTTATTCCATTGTTTTGAACAATTGATTATTTGTTTCGTCTAATTTTAGAAACCTACTATTAATAGAAATGTTCTGTTATTAGATCTTACTTCTATATTTGATATAGAAGGTAAAGGTTTTAATTTTGTTTTGGAAATCCGATTTCCTTTATACAAAAGAAAGCAAATATGATTTGCTAAAGACGATAAACAAATAAACAAGAATGAACTAAACCCAAATATCAACAATGGATAGAAGTCAAAACCCCACACAATTTTAGCACGCTAGTTGAGTGTGTTGAAGATCTATTGGATTTGATCCAAACGGAGATGTGTGATCCACTAATGTGTTACTGGTGGGGTGGTTTTCAACTACCAAATGTACTTATGAAGTACACGTCTCTAATTTTGAAGTGTTCAATAATTTTAGACATCAAAGTAGGAAACCAACTTGGTTGCTATATTACGATATGATCGTGGTAATAAATATTTAAGCACCAAGCTTATTGACTATCTAAAAGAGAATACGATTCTCTGGCAATGGACTCCGTCTGGAACTCCTTAATTGTATTGAGTGTCCGAATGTTGGAATCAAACTTTGTTGGACATGGTTCGATCCACAAAGGGGTTCACCAAATTGTCGACGAAACTGTAAAAGTCCTGCACTTTTGACAGTCGTCCATTTGCTGAATAGTGTTACCACCAAAGCAGTTAAAACCACACCATATGAACTTGGGCACTCCCGTATCCTGCTTGCGTGAAGCGGCTAGTGGGAGATAAGTTGGATAGTAGATCCGGCTTATGCCATTTTGTGGGGTATCCTGAACATTCACAAGGATACCTGTTCTACTATATTTCTAAAACAAAATGTTTGTTTAAAGAAATGTTGCCTTCTTAGAGAAGAAGTTTCTATTCGATAGAAAAGGCAATATAGTAAATCTCGAAATAGTTCGAGAATATGAACCACACTATGAAGTTCAAACACAAGTACTTGGAGATGAACCAATTCAACAAATCACTAATATACCTCTTCATCTATCGGTTCGTAAATCCGAAAATGTTCGGAAGGTACCTGGTAGACGGTTCCAACTTGATAATGATCAAGATAAAGTTGACGATGGATATGATCCAATAAACTTCAACTGATTCGTATTGGATACGAATATGGGACATTGGCTTATTGCCATGAAATTCATAATGGACTGTATGTACTCCAACAAGGTTTGACCTTGGTAGATCCACCAAAGGGAATCGTTCCCAAAGGCTGCATTTTGATCTATTAATTATGACGTGAGAGTATATGTATAAAGGTGTGACCTTTAAAGCAAGGATGATGGCGAAAGAAGTTACTCAAAGACAATGTATTGTTTATGATGTAATATTTCCATCAATCGCTGTGCTTAAGTCCATTACAATTTTGCTGGCCATTTCTGCATAGTACGACTATGAGATATGGAAAATAGATATGAAGTCTACTTTCCTTGAATGTGATATTATGGAAGAGTTGTAGCGCAGCCGGAAGGCTTCATATTTTCTGGAAAGGAGCAAAAGGTTTGCATACTCCAGCGATCCATTTATGGATTGAAACGAGCATCCCTAAAATGGAACATGTGTTTTAAATACAATAGTCAAAGCGTTGACTTGGTATAAAACTTAAAGGTACCTTGTATTCAAGAAGGTTAGTGGGAGCGCAGTGAAATTTAAGTGTTGTACGTTGATGACATACTAATCATAGGGATGATTGAGTGATGTTACAGTCAACGAAAGCACGGTTATCCACACGTTTCTCGAATAAAGGATTTGAGGAGAGGCATCCTACGTATTGTGATACGTCACTATAGATATAGATCTAGAAGAATGCAAAGTCTTCTCAATCCTTGTACATAGAAACTGTTTTCGAAATGGTTTAGCATGGAAGAATCCTGAAGAGACTCTTGCCAATGTCACATGGGGTTCATCTCTCGTAATTCGTGTGACTGTAATGTTGATGGAATTCGAGGAGATGAAATGGACAACACATATATCTCCGCACTAGGGAGCATTATGTATGGCATGCTGTGTACTAGACGTGATATTATAAATGTTGTGAGTGTCACAAGTGAATATCAGTCGAACCCAAGACCGGCTTATTTGAAGTCGTGAAGGACGAAATCCTTGAGCACTAGCAATCAAAAGCATTAAGGAATTGTTCTTAGTCTATGGGAGATCCGAGTTGAATTTAGAGGTACTTACGAACTCTAGTTTTCAACCGGATGTGGATGACTAAAAGTCGATATCGGGATTCATATTCGAGCTTAGAGGTGGTGTCGTATGCTGGAATGGTTCTTGCAACGACTAATGATTCTACCACGAGAACCTGAATATATTGCAGCATCTAAAGCTGTAAAAGAGACTGTTTTGGACACGGAACTTTATCCAAATGTTGGTTATAATTCCGGACGCAAATAATCAAGTAACTTGTACTGTGATTATACGGTGTCCTGTAGCACTGAGATCTCATCAGAAGTCCAAACATGTACTAGAGATAATATCATGTGATCTAAGAGATCAATGACAGAGGTGACGTCTGAGTCGAGAGTGTCACTTCGGAAGATAACTTTGTAGATCCCTGTACCAGGCCTTTATCTGAATATTTCTGCGAGAAACATCGAGAGTCGATGGGACTAAGATTCATGGATAGTTGGCTCTATGTCAAGTGGGAGATTGTTGGAATAGGTGACCGGCGAGCCAACGGTTGGCCGAGCGGTTAACCGTATTCCGTTATATAACGGTTTATTTCGTTAATTAATGAAACCTTTATTAATGGCATATACTATATCTGCTCCCAATGTTGAATCATAGATATAGTCCTGTACAGTTACACATGTTGTATGAATTCGGTTTTGTGGAAACCGAGAGATAATTCTGTTAACGCAACGTAACTGGTCAAACTCAGTTCCTAGTCGATGGGTTACGCCAATAACAAGGATACCCGGCCTTTCCCCCTTGAGACTAGCACTTAGTGTATGTGGGCTAATCTCGAGCCTCGGTGTTGGGACATCGACATACTTGAGTGGGTGCTCACTGTTGATGAGTTCACTGAACCCCCTCTCCCTGGAATCTCTAAGTGGTTATCACTGATCGAGTAGAGAATTCCATAATATAGTTGTACACAATTAATCCTTAAGACCCAGACATCACCGTGACTTCATCAGAGGACTAGCTATATCGTGACGTGTCTCTGATTCCCTGGAAAGGGAATAAGTCGAAAAAGGAGACAATGTTCGTGCAGTTCGAAATCTGATGTGAAGTCTGTGCATGGTAGTAGGGGATCTGATCGCTTGATATAGATCATGGATGTCCTGTGTGTTCTGATGGTTCGTAGTCCCGGAATCTCTAGCCAGAGTTGAATAGTGAGGTGATTAGAGAAATGTGTTTCTCTGAATCAATCACGAATGGATTTTACAAAACCTAGAACGTACGCACAGTTATCAAACTCAACAAGAGATCTCGATTAACCAATATCTCTAGTTTGATCGGGACATATGTATCGGAGGGATCGTACTGTACGCTAACTATATTACAAGGTTCTTGCAGGCACTTCATTTGTATCTAGGGAATTAGTGAAGCGTGGCTGCTAGACGCTCGTCACTGATTCGTTGGGCACCGACTTGTTCGGAGATTAAATAATATGATTATTAATCTAAAACTCTTGGGAGTAGTTGAAATAAGAACAATATGTTGTTCGAATCACAATATGTTGTGAGCCCACGGCTAGTTATACACCTGAACCATTGAGGGTCACATTCTCGTGTAAACCGATCCTTGAATACGATCATGTATTAATTAACTGTTAATTAAGTACATATAGTCGGAGGTCAATATGATTGAATCCGAGATTCATAATTGTGATTATGAGTTGGAAATAATACTGAGCTAAAGAAAACGGACACGATGGTGTACACTTTCTATTTTGGGAAATTTCCCGATTTAGCAGTACCCCTGAAATGGGCTTTCCGATTTTGTGAAATTGGAAAATTTTATTTTTATCTCATATTAATGAGAAAATTAAAACGAGAAAGAAAATATAATCGTTATATTTTTCGGAGATGAAATTGATTGTCAATTTTGGAGAAACGTAATGACGGCTAATGTATTCGGCCGGCTAGGGTTAATGGATCCGATCCATTAGGGTTTGAGCCCAACAAGCTCCTTTCTTCACCTATAAAAGGAGCTCCATAGGCATGAGAATAAACACACCAAAGTGAAGAGCTCAAAACCCTAGCCTCACTTTCTCTCCTCTCCTCTCTCCCTCTCGTCCGCCCCCTCGGCTCCTCCCTCGGAGGACCGCCGACAACCGGAGCCGCCGCCCGCCGCCGCCTAGTGCCGCCGCCGGCAGCCGCCTCCCCTCGCCGGAATCCGATTCCGGCACCGTTTTTCCGGCCCGTTTTTCCCGTCGTATTCTACCTTACGTGTTTCTAGTGCAATACGTAAGTTGGATTACCTATACGAGGTGAAACCTGATTAGACGAGAGACGCCGAAGGAACGCCCGAGCACAGCCCGAGTCGCGCCCGTGCGCTCCAGCCGTGACACACGAGTCCAGCCGAGAGCCCCGCCACTCGCTCGGCTCTCCCCGCACACGACCCGTGCCGTCCCCGCGTCGCATCCGCGCGACTTCCGACGAACCTCGTTTCGTCCGATGAATCCCTGAGGTACTTACGATTAAATTTAGATTTAATTGTTTGCGTTAAATGTTTGCGCTATGTACTGCGCTATGGGATTTTTAATTGATAAAGAAAAATTAATTGTTATTAATTTAAATGTCAATTAAATTCAAATTGATTCGAATTAAATAATACGATTATCTTAATTGTCAATTTCACGCAAACTGATTATGTGCACATGTTTACGTAATTAATTATATATGTGTAATTAATTAATTTGATTAATTTAATTGCACAATTCAAGTTGATTAGAATTAAATAATATGATTATGTTATGTGCGGGTGTTTACATAAACTCAAGTTGATTAGAATTAAATAATAAGATTATGTTAATTGTCAATTTCACGCAAATTAATTATGTCTGCGTAATTAATTGTAATATATTAATATGATTAATATAATTGCGCTACAAGTAATATATTAATATGATTAATATAGTTGCGCTACAAGTAATTAATTTATATGATAAATATTGCTAGATTTAATTTGTGTAGTATGGGATGCATGAATTAAATATTTAATTATTTGATAATTAAATTAAATGGTGAATTATTGATTATAATAGATTTGAATTAAATCAATTAATGCATGTAATATTGAAAATATGATTTTCAATAAAATAAAATAAATATAATGTAAAATGTTTACATTAATGAAAAACGGTTTTTCATAAAATTTTTGTTTTCCGCTGTGTATACATGCACGATCCCCAACACATTACTCGTTTTTCGTACGAACACCCACATATATCCTTCTGGGATAATATTTTGAGGTGTGTATTATAGAGTCAAAATATCTCTTTTTTGAGGTGTGTATTATAGAGTCAAAATATCTCTTTTATTTAGCGAGTCATGCTCAGCCTCAATTGATCGTTTCTTATTTTTCGAGTGCTGCTGGCACACTATCATTGATTTAAGTTTTAGATCCAAATTTTCTATAGCAACTCTTGAGGCAAATATGTCGTTGACGACTTTTTATTTTTTCATGTTGATGACAATTCATTCTATCAACCAAATCTTTCATCATTTCCCAAAATATTTAATTTGGTTGTTCCGCAATCCTACGATTTTCTATTATCACGTGCACATGTTTTTTCAATGGGATTTTCATCTAACTCTTTTCAAGAGATTTTGAGGGTGACTAAATTTTATTACCGCGAATTTATTTTATATTTTGAGATCGATCTAATACGCTTCAGGCGTATATAAGAATCAACATTTCAGTTGTTCTCTTTAGTATTTGAACTCTTATAGCTCATTCTATCACAAATATATTTGTCACACTTTCATTAATTTGGCAGATTACTTACCGATTGCAAGTAACTTATTTTAATGAACTTCGGGTTCAATTGATTGGTGCATGGATCTAGAATTAAAGATCGTTTTCATTCTATGAAATTTCTCGGCATTTATATCTTTATATTCTTATCTCCCCCTAATGCCGGGAAATGATCTTAGTTAAATATGCAAATCAGCATTATTGTTGTAAACCGATCTTCAGGATCGCGGGCTCAAGATATTTAATATACCTTATTTTTTACTATGCCCGTTCATAAAAATACACTTTAATGGTGAATATAACTTGCATATATAAAAATAATTCGCAGATGGTAAATGTTTGATTTATTTCCACCCATCATGATATGCATCATTTTCATGTTTAAGTACATTTGTAGTACTCGTGGGGATAATTAGTAAAGCTCTTCCGGAGCCAACTTTTAATATGTTATCGTTTGCATAATAGTTGCTTTATCAATGATCCTTCGGGGATATAGTATCTTTACCAATGATCCTTCGGGGATCAAAATAAATTTCAATATATAATTTTCTCAGAAATTAGATGTAAGTGGAATCGACTTTTTTGATATTCCATGAGTACCCACATAATAAGATACATTTCTTCTCGATTTCCAAAAGATATCCTTCAGGGATAATTATTGTTTTAACGAGAATAATCGAATTTGTCTCATTATGAGTATGTAACTTTATTAAAAACATTTAATGTTTTGAGCTTTGCTTCATCGGGAGCAATCAAAAAAAATATTTAAAGTTTAATTGCTACACCATAAGCAATTTGATTTGATATTTCTGCGGGAATTATCATATCAAAATGTTCTACAATAACATTTAAAATTTAATTTTGATATTTATTCATGAATATCATATCATAATGTTCTTCGGGAACATTTAAAACTTATTGTTACTACGGGACTAATTTAATTTGATATTTCTAAACTTATTGCTACTACGGGAGCAATTTAATGTGATATTTATCGAATAATATCAAATCATGATGTTCTTCTGAAACAATCAATATAATCATAATAAATTTGATATTGATATTTCTACAGGAATATCATATCCGAATTTAGTTTTGATATTTTTTCGGAAATATAATATCATAATATTCTTCAGGAATATTAATTTTTTTCATGAGATTCGAACTCATGTGGATATCCCCAATATTCAAGCAAATAATTATCAGGCTATTTAGTCAGGTTTGGATTAACCTAAAGTTTCATCCACTTTGAAATTCAAGAAGTAACTCAATTGATTCATAGGTCGAGTTCGCACATGACTCGACCACGAAAGACTCGCACGATGTTCTTCAGGAACATTTTATTTTGATATTTCGTCAGGAATATGATTTCATGTTCTTCAGGAACATTTAATTTTGATATTTCTTCGGAAATATCATATCACACTGTTCTTCAGGAACATTAATAACTTTAATTGATTTACTAAACATAATTAATTTGATAATATTTCAAGAATATCAGATTATAATGTTCTTCGGGAACATATGATATTACTTCAGGAATATTAAATTATAATGTTCTTCGGGAACATATGAATTTAAGAAGAAGGGAGGAGAAGTAGATATATTTATAATTATTAATGAATATAAACAAACATATAAATTCTTGCCTTGGATTTCGGATCTTGGATGAGTAGAACTTCGATGAAGAACGCGATTGAGCTTTCGTGATGATAACGTGTTATAAACTCAAGAGAATTGAAAGAGAATAATAGAGTAGTAAGAGAGACAATATGAGAGAGAATAGAATTGTTCGGAATTGTTATTTCATTCATATGGGGAGACCCCTTTATATAGGATACAAAGTAGGATTTCTGTCTTGTTCACCAAAAAAGGGTAAACTAGTCATTCACTAATTAATAATATTCATAACAGAATTGACTATAATGAATACCGGTAAATATAAATAATATTATTAGTATAGGTAATGATATACAAATTTAATAAATTTATATATAGTTAAGTCAATTTAGATTATTATATATATATATATACCATATTTATTAATATTATAATTATTTACATTAATACATATAATCATGTAATATAATATATTATATTATAATCATGGAAATTTATTATTATTAAAACTTATTAATTAAATTATGTTTTGTTTATATCTTCTAAATGTAATTTTTAGATTAAATATTATTAATTTTATTAATAATAAATTCACCTTGAGGACATTACAGAATTAATTATAATCTCTTATGAATTTTCATATTTACTTTTGATAATATTTAAATATAGTATTAGCAATCAATATATAGTTCTTTTTATTAAATTGAATATATTAAAATTCAAAGAGACTTGATTATTAATGAAATTGTATCAATTAATATAATATTACTTTGAATTATCTATACTCCTATGATATTCTACTCTAATGCTTATATTTAGATATAGTACAGTATTATCAATTAATATATAGTTTATTTTGTTAAATGGGATATATTAAAATTCAAAGAGATTGATTATTAATGGAATTGTATCAATTAATATAATATTATTTTGAATTATCTATACCTTGATATTTTACTATATCGCTTACAATAGAGTAAAACACTAAAAACAATTATAATTTTAAAAAATGAAAAATTATAATATGATATTATAAGTATTAGTTTTAAATTTTAATTAAATATATTATTTAAGAAAAAAAATATACTTTAAATTAAAAAAAAATTAAACTATTTAATATAAACTTAATTTTATATAAATCAATAAATGAGATTGTCATTTTTATTTGATTTTTTAATTTTTGGAAATATTATTTAATTAATATTATTAAAATAAATTATTTTAAATAAATTTATTTATGAATTTTTCGGAAGTAGAGTAAATATTTTACTAAAGAATTTAACATTTAAATTTAAAATAATAAAATTTGTGTCAAGTGCAACTTTTATCAAAGGTTTGAGTGTTTAGTGCATTTTATCAAAACTTTGGAGGTTAAGTGCAACTTTTAAAAAAACTTTGAAGGTTAAATGCTTTTTACTCTTAAATAACTACTTAATACTAATCTACTTAATTCCCCTTGTTAATATTTATAAAATAGAATTTGAATACATAAATTATATGCAAATTGAATAATATAAATAAATTTTGAAACGTAGTAAATAAATTTAAATTTTTTTTCATTCAACCTTATATAAAAAAATATTAATTATATATACATTTACTTAATACAAAATATTTAACACATAATGTAAATTATGAATAATCTAATTATTAAAATGAGAAGAATGAGTACACGTTTAAATATCCAACTCCTTTTCTTTTTTTTTCGTGATCCCGCATTGATCGCATTGATAAGACGTTGTAGTGCGTCAAAAATCAAATAAAAATAAATCGAACTTATTGCCGAAGCAATTTGCCTGAGTCAATCTCACGAGGAACACTACTATCGGCAAGTACAAATATTTTTATGTTTGCAACGAGAGAAAGAAAAGAGATATAGCATAATGCATTTTGGTTGGTTTTGTTTTCAACTAAAATTAACTAAGAATTAAGAAATTAAAATAAGCAAATATCAAGTACCGAGATGTAATGAATATAGAGAGAGACTAGAGCTTTGGGTTCATCAAGCATAAATTTCGTGGTTTCAATTTACGATAAACAAATAAAAGCTAAAACGTCTGTCACCGGTAGATTTTAGTGTGTTCGATTAAACCTAGTCATGTAATTGCTCTTAAGCCTCATACAATCTCTTGAAATTCAATTTGGCAATTGATCGAACACTTAAGTTGCACTCGTAAAAATATAGCCATAGTTCATACTTGAATCCCCTAACCCTAGTTAAATAATTAGCTACTCATAATTGTGTTGAAATCAAGAACGTGTTGAAAATTAATAACGAAATAAGAACAAGAAAAGAGTAAACAAATAAGGAGAAATCAATAAGCAATCAATTAAACAATAAGTATGAAAGGAAAAACAACAACTTACTAATTACTTGTTCAAGAGCGAAACAAAAATCGGTGCTAACCCCGATTGAATCCGTGAATCAAAGCGAAGGAAAGACAATGTTTAAACCTAGAAAAATCGCGTCCAAGCGCTCTCCAAATGTGCGTGAAAATAATGAAAAAGACGCGTGTTTCGAAATAGGTCAAAACCTCTTCTTATAAACAAGTTTTCGCCAGTCAAAACGAAGTCAACGATGGGCCTAAGGGCAAGCGACCGCTTGAGAAGCAGGCGGCCGCTTGCGACGGGAAGCAGGCGTGCGCGTGGAGAGAGGGCGGCTGACTGGTGGGATTTCGAGGTTCTGCAGTTGAGAGCTAGCGGGCCCCTGGCCACCAGGCGAGCGCCGTCGTGGGCGGGCGCTCCGTGCTCAGGCGAGCACTTGGCTGCATGGACAGAGAGCTGGAAGGTGGAGCAGGCGGGCGCTTGCTACTCGAGCGCGCGCCTGGTGCAGGTCGCGAGCGGGCTCCTGGTGGGAAGACGGGCGCTTAGATGGCTGGGCCATGTAGATGACTCCAAGGGCTTTCCGTAGAGGTATATATCGTCGCAGTAGATGGTCGGAGTTGGGAGACCCAAGCTCTCCAAGTTCGCTGCACAAACACTCCGGGGCAGCTGCGTACTGGATTTGAAACTCGTGAATTACGGCCGTATGACGGGGAACCATGACAGGAAACTTGTAGGGCAGTGTAGAAGATTTCAATAGATTTCCGACAATATATGGATCATGTTTTTACGTGATCTGAGTTGGGAGAACCGAAGTGGCCAAGTTTGCAGCACAATGTCGATAATTTGTCGGCCAAATCACTTTTACCGTTTTTCAACTCGTTTTTACTCGTTTCGCATCGAACATGCTCACTTGAGATCCATCAGTTCCTTTGCCCCTCGTTCATGCTTCACTTGAGATCTCGACCCACGCCTTTGTCCATGCCTTGCAGATTTGCGGCATATGCTCTACCTTGCTGTGCAGCGGCAGAGAGTATTCTATGTGTTGATTGTTTTTCCATGCACGATCCAACTAATGAATCATGCTAAACTATATCACCTGTACAAAAGTGACTACAATAGTACAAATTGTGAAGAAATGAGAAAACACATAAATATGCTAGCAGAACAACTTCTGCCTAGTTAGCTTTAAGGCATTGTTCTGCCTGAACCACTACTACAAAATACACCTTTAACAACACTCAATTTACAACAGTTTTCTGAAGACCGATGTAAAAATGTATATTTACATCGGTTTCGAAAAGAAACGACGTTAATATTATAAGGACGTCGGTTATTTAAGAAACTGATGTATATTAATAGTTGAATGGCAATGGTTTTCTAGTAACCGATGTATATTTTGTTGGAATTCGATATCCCGGGCTATTAAAATTTGCGGAAACCATAGCCCGATCAAAAACCCATCGCCGGAGATCACACGAACACCACGTACGAGCCGGAGCACGAGCCGAACGCACAACACGACCGAAGTCGCGTGCGCGCCCAGCCCGAACCCCCGCACGTTGGGTTCGCGCGATCGAAGGACCGATCGCACAAGGGCGATCGATCGGAGTGGGGCTGCCATGCAGCCCCAGCGGCGAGTCCGGCGACTCGCCGCCGCCTGGGGTGGCCCGCGTCCAGCTGGGCCGTCGTGCCCAGCAGCTGCCCGCGATCGATCGATTGATCGATCGCGCCCCGGCGTCCAGCCGGGGATCGTCCCACTCCCACACCGCCGAAACCCTAATCGGGCGATCGCCCGTGGTCCGGTGGCTTCGCCACCACCACGCGATCGTCCTCTACTCCGGGATTCGACTTTCGGATCTTGCGTTCTACGGTATTTTACGATAAATAAAATCGAATAATATCAAGGGCGTTTAGATATTATACCTTCGATTCGTTGTTCGGAGAAACGATATCAAGATGACATTTGAATCTTCCCACTTATTCCTTGCACTAGCTTGAACGTCGGGTGGGCGACGATCCTCCAAGCTCTATGGATCTACTTCTCTCTCTACTTTCTCTCTCTAGAAGAATTATGATCTTCAACTTATATGAGAATAGAGAAGACCATGTAGTGCTTTTATAGGCTACGTAGGGGATCTAAAGGAAGTGGAATATTGGGCTTCCAATATTGATGATTAAATTGAGCCCAAGCCCAAGTTTATTAATCTTTATCAATATTAATTAATTTATTTTCCACTATATAAATTAATTGCACTCCCAATATTAAACCATATTATATCCAAATAATATTTCTCCGGTAGTATTATTTATTCCGTGTATTTAAGATTTAAATATCCATGAATAAAATTTATTTATTACTTAATTGACAAGTCTCAAGCGATCCGCTCAATACACCAAGTGTACAAGTGTGATAAAATAATTAAGACAAATTATTTTCTCTCTCACACAACGACTATACCGATGGATTGGTCCATGTCCATCTATTTTTTCATTTGTGTTTAATTTCACTTTATCAAAATTATTATTTGGATTATTTTGCATTCGTGGATTGATTTTATCGTATTGGTTGTTGAGGTAATTTTCCCAGCCTCATTGAAGTACATTTTGTTCTTATATGCTGGGTTGTTTTTTTTGCAGATAAACAAGTTTACTGTGGGCTGGAGGTGAATCGTGATTTGGGCTTCAAGGTTTTTTGGGCTGAGAATTAAAGCTTACTGGACCAACTCATGCGGACTGACTTAGTCATTCAGCTGGAAGTCAATGAGTGGAAGAAGTGTAAGTAGTGGGCTGTATTATGGAGTCATGGGTCAAGGAAGTTAAAGCCCCACTACCTTTGAAGAATGAAGCGATATAAATTGAAGATTAATGAGAGTCATTCTTTACGGCTTACATAGAGAAAATCGAGAGGAAAATATTCAACCTTGAGTGAAGAGTGTTGTCATATTTTCTATATATTTTGTAAGCATCATTGTATTAAGTGCTACGACCTTGTGTAGTCTTAATACCGAGCGAATATTGTAATTATTCAATGAGAAAGTTTGTGGCCTTGAGGCTATTGCGATTTGTTCGAGTGAAGAACAAATCGTGAATTTTTTTATCCCCGTTTGTCTTTTAATTTCCGCTGCGTTATTTAGTACAGGTACTTGTAGTTGCGTTTCCAAGTTCTAACAAGTGGTATCAGAGCTGTGCACTCGATGGACAGAGTGTTGATCGCTGGTCATGGATACCAACTACATGCAACAACGGTTGATCGTTCTCGACGGTAGATTCACGTGGATAAAATTTCTGAATTCAAAGGCTGAAAAATTTAATGCCTTCAAAGAAACATACATGAGAATTCGTACAATATTCCATGGCAAAGTTAGTAGACTCAGAACTGACCATGGAACAGAGTTCGAGAACTCTATGTTTGCAGGTTTTTGTAACAAAATAGTGATGGAATTATATTCTAAATGTCTAGTTTAGTGACAATATGGAACTCCTTATCTGTGTTTTATTATCTATTAATCAAATTGTCGGCATTTTGTCTATCATGTACTTTATGCAATAGTCCTAGATATATACGTTGTAGACAGTATGGCGTGAGGAAACACGTAGAAGATCATACTGTCGGTTACTCGTATACTATCGAACAGAAGCTCATGACTTAGATGGACAGGGACAATCCATCGGTACGTCGTAGTGTGACTGGGTAATAGTTCGTCTTGACTATTATGTTACACTCGTACACTTGGTGTATTGAGCAGGACCACGGGAGGGCGTTCGATTTATACTAATCGCAGTAATCGAACTAGACCTCAGATATTACGGATATACGAATTCTTAATCCCTATATAATTATAGGTGCGTGTGTACAATTCTCGGTTCTTTAATATGACAATGAGTGAGACTAATTGATTAGTCGAGATTCTCGGTAAATTGGGAATCGGAACTGTACACACGGCATGCTATAGATTATAGACAGGAAACCGTGTCCCGTTTATTGGGTTGATGATGTCCCCGAGATGAGCTCATAAAGTTTATCATGTAAACCCTGCAGGTGGATTTGTTCCACATGATAATAAGGATGATGTTGGAGTTGTGTACTTAATGTCTAGATTTAAGTATCGGTAAACTCCCTGTCATAGCATTTAACCTATTTAATTAATAAACAATTATTTGCATTTAATTAAATATGCAAAATATAGTTCTGGATTTTATACGTTGTAGTTAGTATGGTGTTGCATGGGCGCACAGAAGATCATACTATCGGTTACTCGTATTTAATCAAACAGTTGCTCACGACCTAGATGGGCACGAACTAATCCATCGGTATAGTCGTTGTGTGAGAGAGAAAATAATTTATCTTAATTATTTTATCACACTTGTACACTTGGTGTATTGGGCGGATCAGCTTGAGATTTATTGATTAGGATTGCCTAAGATAATCAATTTAAGTCTCAGAGTATTTTATTCTTAATCCCCGATATTATTGCGGGTGTGTATATTTAATATAAGTGACTTTGATTTACCAAAGGAATTAACCGATTTAATTATTGGGTTAATTACCGGTTAAGTTGGGTCACTATATTTTATATACGACATGCCGTGAATACTTGACGGGAAAGTGTATCCCGTAAGGGTTGATAATATCCCCGAGATGAGTTCATAAGGAATTATTATGTAAACCCTGCAGGTGGATTTAATCCGCATAATAATTAAGGTTGAATGGTACTATTCTCGGATATAAGAGATGAATAATATTTATTGAGCAATAAATAAATTTATTCATGGATATTTAAATCTTAAATACACGGAATATATAATACTACCGGAGAAATATTATTTGATATAATATGGAATAATATTGGGAGTGCAATTTTATTTATATAGTGGAAAATAAATAAAATTTAATATTGATAAGGATTAATGGATTTGGGTTGGACCCAATTTAATCTTCAATATTTAGAAGCCCAATATTTATTCTCCTTATGATCCCCTACGTAGCCTATATAAGCACTACATGGTCTTCACTTTTCATAAGACAAGAGAACCTAAGTTACGCCAATCATAAAGTTTTGAGAGTGAGGAAGATCCATAGGAGTTCGATAGATCGTCGCCCACACGACGTTCGAACGAGGTGCAAGGAATACGTGGGAAGATCGCAAGGTCATCAACGCGTAAATTCGTTTCTCCGTACAACGAATCGAAGGTAAAAATCATAAACCCTCTTTTATGATTTCGTGTGAATTGATCGTAGTAAATACATGAACACACGATCCGGATAAACGACGAACCTCGGGGACGGGGATTCGAGATCCCCGACGAGGATCGATAGAGGCGGTCGAACCTAGGGTTCAACCGCCGGGAGCGCGCGGACGAAGAGGATGAGCCCCGGCTGGACGCCGGGGCGTGGGGTCGACCTCGGGTCGACCACCGGGGTTCGCCGTGGGCTGGAGCCACGGCGGATGAACCCCAGCCCTCCCGTCCGGCGGCGGCGCGGGCTGAACCCTCGGCTGGAGCCGAGGGGGCGATCGAACCTAGGGTTCGATCGCCGGGTGAGCTGCGGGTTTACCCGCAGCGCCTCGTATCAAGCTGCGGGGTTTCCCGCAGCGGCGATGCGGGGAGGATCGAACCCCCCCGCGAGCAGCGAGCCCGTGAGCTCGCTGCGGGGCTGCTACGAGCAGCCCCGGGGATGCCTCGTGCATCCCCAGCGATCATCATGGAGATGATCGCGAGCCCCGTGCGGGGGCTCGGCTGAGTGCTCGCGGCCTTCGGGCCTCGCTGAGTATTCGGTCGGGCCTCGGCTCGTACGGTGGTTCGCGTTCGTTGGATCCGACTCGCGGGAGAAAATCGGCTGGGGGCGGGCTGCGTGTCTTCGGGCGCGTAGTCTCCAAAGGTCGGACTCCTGCGGATGAGTCGGGGATCCAATCTCCGGCGATGAAGGATTTCGGTCGGGTTGTCGGTTCCGCTTATTTCGATAACCCGGGATATCGATTTCCAGCAAATGGTATCAGAGCGTTTGGTTTCGTGTTCATGTATATGCTCGATTATTGTTCTACCTTGCAGGATTTCCGGCTATCATGGTTGATTTAATTATTGCTTAATAAATTATCATGATTATTAAACTCTCGGACATGTCGAGATTCGTTTTGTGTGGATGAATGTTTGTAATAGTAAAAATTCGGGGGTTGACCGAATTTAGGATTTATTATTACGTTCTTTGTTTTTCCGGAAAATGTATAGGGTCGATTTCATGTATAGAATCGATACCGGATAATTGTAATTTAATTCTTGTAATTTTAATTACGTTGGTTCGATGTTGAGACGATCGCCGGAAGACGAAGAAGGTGTGACGAAGAAGAAAATGGACGAAGGGGCCGATCATCCCCATGATCGACCCCATGGATCGATCACCGGCGTAGGGGCTGTCCGTGGGAGCTTCCGGCCACGCCGGCCACCGGTGATGGTGGCGCGTGGGCTGGGGGCGGCGGCGATGCTCCTCCCGGAGGGCGGTCGAAGGTGGGGGTGGTGCGGGGACTCCCAACCCGTGCTACTCCTACCCTAATCCAACTTTCCTAAATTAATTCGACTTTCCTATTTGAGTATCTTCCTTTTAGGAAACTCTCATGGATTAGGGAAGAGAATTAATTAAATTAATTTTATTCCTATTTGTTTTATTTCCTTTATGGAGATATTCATGGATTAGGAATTTAATTTAATTTGGTATTAATTTATTTCCTATTTGATTATTCCTAATTTTTTTGGGAATTTTCATTAGATGGAAATTAATTAATTATGGAAAGTAGAAAAGTCCTAAATTTATTTTATTTCCTTATTCTATCATAGAAGTCTTCTAGAATATTCCGAGTTTGACTTGGATAGATTATTCTAAAGATTTAATAGAATTAGATGGGAAATTAAATAAATAAAAATATTAATAATATTTAATTTTATTTTTGATATATTCGATTGACTTAATTTTCGAATTAAGTAACTTTTGGATTAATTAAAAATAAATAGATTTAAATATTGGATATTAATATTCTCGTCACATGGAGCATTCAAGAAACGAAGACTGAAGACTAGAAGATGCGTACGGAGATGGAATAAAGCCATGATAGTCGGAAAATAATTTTCTAGCATTATTTTGACTATGTGATACTATGTGCTTTATTGCTTGTATGCATGCTATATGTGTTTATTCCCATGGTCTCCATTACTGTTCTCTTGGTGACTCTTATGGACTTTCGAAGTTCGTATAGACGAGTCATTGGAGGAGAATTCTTGTAATTCCTTTTACAAGAAACATTGATCAAATTTATCAAACAATGCCTAATTTGTCTTTCTGAAACTGACTTCAAGTCGACTCATTCTCACCCCGGGGAGTGGAATGGAGCCAGAGCCACTTGGTCATGTAGAGGACACAAATTAGAGACTTCCGTGCCATTCTTTGATAGATGGGTCGCTTGTCTGCTCGGCTCCCTCATTTATGAGAGATAGGGTCGTTCGCATGGCGAATCACTGGTTAGAAACTTCGAGTTTCACTTATGATTCTCCACGTCTTGATTTACGAGATTAAATGGATCAAGTAATTGGGAGTCAATTATAAAAGTCTCTTAGTGTAGTAAACGTCCACACCACGTGGCTTGCTATGCTGACGGACTTTGGATTAATTGATGTAGACAGTTGTAAGTAATTATGAAGAGTTGTGAAGTTATCGTAAACGTCCACACCACGTGGCTTGCGGTAATGTAGCGATTCCAAGTAATTTACTTTGGTACTGAGTAATGGTTTACACTTAGATACGCGTTATAGTATTCTTCCCCACGAAGTCACGCTATAATTGATGTATGGCCAAAGAAAATCTAATTGCTAAATCATTTGGGTGGGTAAACGTCCACACCACGTGGCTTGCCTTACCTGATGGGATTTTAGATGTGATTAGTAATTTAATGATGTTGTTCTGGGGAGATAACATCGGATATTAAATTAATTGTTTGTTTAAATGTGCTTATAGGTTTAGAGAATTGCTATGAATCCACTTTTGTTGATACTTGAGGAAATTAACGCACTGGTTCCATACTGTATTGAATGGAAAGAAGAGTTAGACATTGCTCAGACTGCAAAAGAGTACAAGGATGTACTCAGTGAAACTTGTCCTCCTGGACTCACCATTAACTCAACTGAGGAGGAGATTTTTGACTTTGAAAGGTGGGGTAGTGCTCGTGCATTAGCCGCTAATCATGATGTCATGCTCAAACTCAAGTTGCTGTTTGGACATGATGAGAAGGCTAGAAAAGAGGCGATGAGGATACTCATAAAGATCTGTTACTTCGATGAAACACTTGATCATGTTTTTGAGATGATGGATCTTTTGGATGAGTTGAAACAATCGCAAGCTCTTATAGTCAAAGCCAAAGGTTTCGGACCTAAAGGCAAAGGAAAGGAGAAGAAGGCAAGGGGGTCCGGTAGTCCTAAGGGACTTAGACCAAAGGGTGGGATAAAGAAGCCTTCTGGCAAACATCCCCAAGGAAAGCAATCTGAGTACTGGGGGTCTACATCTTGTACTCTCAAAGGTACGGATTTTTTTCTTTAGTCGTAAAACATAGTCAGCGGTATTATCTACCAGAGTTCTGGTGTGTAGATATGGAACCACTGACGGTATGTGCATTCTAAATGCAGGGGTTCCAGAAAACCCAGCGACTTAGATAAGAAGAGTTCGAGTCCACTTGGGCAGAGCTGTTGAGGAAGCAGCGGTTGCAGTGGAAGACATTTATCTTTTTAATAGTTATAGGATTTCATTTCAAGTTTATTGCTTTGTACCTTTTAATTCTAGAAAAGAACTTTTGTTCTGGTTTTTCTATTATCAATGGATATTTTATTTCTTTAATCATTTGATGATTTAGATAAGAAATAATGGTAATATCTATTCTGGTACATTAGATAGCAATATATGAATGATGAATCCTCAGTCTACCACAATGCAACAAAACCGTTATGTATAAACTTGTTTTACTTACTGGATGTATTTCTTTATCAATCATTGTACTTGTGAATTCTTGAACTTGATAGTGTTGGGATATGTCCTTCGATCCTACGTGTGCAATCGATAAAGTCATAAGGTCGTCTATGGATGTTAAATGATTATTTGATAATATTAATTGTTGGGAACAATATAATATTGATCAATTAAATCATACCTACAGGGTCACACACGGACTCAAAGATGATGTACGATGCTTGATATATATATATATATATATATTGATTTAGAATCAATATTACGTGGATTTAATTCACATGCATGGGATGCATGTCTTGCATGGATGCATGTCATATAGTGTGACATGGCATGCCACACAAGCAAGTGGGACCACATACAATGCATAGTGGCATGTGTATGTGGCATGACCTTTCACCTCCTTTGTAACTCCTTTTGCATGTTAATGGTGCATAATGATGCCCATTATGTAGGAGGTTACAATGGGGTGTTATGGCATGCATAATGAGGCTAATATATGGATGAAAATCAGATTTTCATCACATATCATCTTTACCCACGAAATTCACACCAAAGAGAGAGAGGAGAAAGTGTTCTTGGAGAACCGACTCGATCAAGCAAAAGTGTTCGTCATCCGGGTTCGTGTGCAACACGTAGAGGCCGGGCCATTTGTGCGGCTTCAACATCCGGGCGGTCTAGAGAAGAGGAGTGACGAGGTCATTCATAAAGAGAGCTTCGAGAGGCTGATCAATTAAGGTGGTTCAATCGACTCAACACCACCTTAACCAAAATCAACGATCACCAAAAGTAAGTAATCGTTGAACCTTATATATATATATATATATATATATATTGGATGTGTATATATATATATATATATATATATATATATATATATATATATATATATGTTTATATGTGTTCTTATACACATTAAGTGTGCACTAAGATCATGGCATAGTATATTTATCGCTTTACACGCTTCCGCACACACGGTATATCGATTGGATCGGTATACCGGAACCTTCAGATAGTATCTATTCAAAAGGGATTCAAAAAGGTCGAAATTGATTTGATCAATTATAGTTGGAGGAATGGACCTCCCGACCTAAGAATCGATCTTGAAAGATGATACAACTAAGTTAACCTTTCTGGGTAAAGGATGGAATTCGGACAAGTATAGAAGATGATTGATGATTAATGCGGTATGTGTGATTAGAGAAGGTACGAGTCATTCTTTCAAGAATACTCGAAAATGGATTAGACTACTTGTTGTACCATAAAAACGGAGTGTTTAACACAAGGCCATTATGGGGAACCCTCAAAGTATATCCATTGAAAGCCTGCAACTTGTTCGCGGAGGCTATCACCTATCTAAATAACACATAGCATAAATCAAAGATTGAGATTAAATCTCAAACGACTGCACCATACACTGTAGTGTAGACATGGTGTGTCAGGAATAAGAAATAGGATTCTAATAGTAAAAGAACAAGTTTGTTCGGAACTACCTATGTTCTATGGATATTTCTGGATACAACGGCACATTCTATGTGGTTGTAGAATATCCTAGAAGAACAAGTAATTGTATGTTCAATAGTACTACGGACCAGAAGGGTGTCTTCGCCCGGTTCTTAGAAGAAGACTATTAGATGAACTACAAATGCCCTAACGAACAAAGGTACTTTATAATGAGGAAAAAGATAGACTGAGAACCAGCCTAACCGAGTAGTAGTACACCACTAACTGCACCTAATGTTATTACTGTTATACACCGGAACGCCATTGCAGTGGGAGGTTGTTTAGCAACCGAAGATGTTCATAAGACTGGAGGAGTTTTAAACTCTGGATCTAGTAGACATGAAATCGATCCCTAGCTCTGCATAGGAGGCAGTACTAATCTAAATGTGCCTACTTGGATAGCAATAATTTATTATTGTTAAAGGGGCGAGATCATTTAGAGGTACAAGCTTAGTGAATCCATTTATGGATTATCACAAAGCTGGAAATTGTGGAACTTGCGAATTGATGAGATAGTCCATTATATGGGTTCATCAAAAGGCATAGACAATAAAAGGTGTATTAGAGACGTAATGGAAACAAGGTGGTGTTTCTCGGAATTTTTGTGTAGATAACACTTTATCGTTGGCAACAATGTAAAAGTGTTGTCAGACATAAAATAGAGGTTGTCTAAGTAAATCGAAATATAAGATTAAGATGAAGTTGGATCATGTTCTTAGAAATCTTTCGATCTCTAGATAAGAACATTTGTACTTCTCTTTAGATATCTTATACGATTATGGTTTGTTTTAAACATGCACAATTCTGAGAAAGGTTATTGCCTTTCGAGAACAGAATGCATCTATCTAAGGTATGTGTCTTGAACACATGAAGGAGATAAATATAGACAAAGCAGATTCTTACACTTCGAGTGTAAAGGGCTTTGTAAATGCGGTGTTATAAAACAAGAACCTGATATCAACTATGCGGTTAGCGTAGTGGGAGGATATCAAAGTAATCTGGATAAGAAATATTCGAATGCTGTAAAAGTACTTGGAAGTACAGGATTGCTGGCAATACGAAATCTTCTTAGATTACGCTTTCTCAGATAAAAATCAGAGAAAGGACCAGTGTAAGTCGATATCAGGCTATGTGTTCACTTTTAGAAGAGGTGGAACCTAAGGAAGAAAGAGTGATAAGCGTGAAGCTTCTCGGACTCTATCATAAACCGAATAGCAACCTCAGAGGCAGTGGAAGTTTTGGTTAGGTTCCGGAATGACCTCTGAACTTGGATATGACTCTTAGTTCACCAAAGGCTATGTACATAGCGGTGCATGGTAAACTGGAAGAAGTCATAAGTTCAAAAGATGATGATAACACATAGAGCAAGTACCACCTGATACGAATCATCGTCAGAGAGACGACGCAGTAGTCACCAAGATAACTTCAGAGCGGCAACCTAGATTGCTCATTCACATAATACTTCTGGGAAGTATAACTTAAGCACGTGATGAGTATGGGAGTCGGGAGTTTGGAGGAAATGACTAGACCTTAGTACAAGTGGGATATTGTTGGAGTTGTGTACTTAATGTCTAGATTTAAGTATCGGTAAACTCCCTGTCATAGCATTTAACCTATTTAATTAATAAACAATTATTTGCATTTAATTAAATATGCAAAATATAGTTCTGGATTTTATACGTTGTAGTTAGTATGGTGTGGCATGGGCGCACAGAAGATCATACTATCGGTTACTCGTATTTAATCAAACAGTTGCTCACGACCAAGATGGACACGAACTAATCCATCGGTATAGTCGTTGTGTGAGAGAGAAAATAATTTATCTTAATTATTTTATCACACTTGTACACTTGGTGTATTGGGCGGATCAGCTTGAGATTTATTGATTAGGATTGCCTAAGATAATCAATTTAAGTCTCAGAGTATTTTATTCTTAATCCCCGATATTATTGCGGGTGTGTATATTTAATATAAGTGACTTTGATTTACCAAAGGAATTAACCGATTTAATTATTGGGTTAATTACCGGTTAAGTTGGGTCACTATATTTTATATACGACATGCCGTGAATACTTGACGGGAAAGTGTATCCCGTAAGGGTTGATAATATCCCCGAGATGAGTTCATAAGGAATTATTATGTAAACCCTGCAGGTGGATTTAATCCGCATAATAATTAAGGTTGAATGGTACTATTCTCGGATATAAGAGATGAATAATATTTATTGAGCAATAAATAAATTTATTCATGGATATTTAAATCTTAAATACACGGAATATATAATACTACCGGAGAAATATTATTTGATATAATATGGAATAATATTGGGAGTGCAATTTTATTTATATAGTGGAAAATAAATAAAATTTAATATTGATAAGGATTAATGGATTTGGGTTGGACCCAATTTAATCTTCAATATTTAGAAGCCCAATATTTATTCTCCTTATGATCCCCTACGTAGCCTATATAAGCACTACATGGTCTTCACTTTTCATAAGACAAGAGAACCTAAGTTACGCCAATCATAAAGTTTTGAGAGTGAGGAAGATCCATAGGAGTTCGATAGATCGTCGCCCACACGACGTTCGAACGAGGTGCAAGGAATACGTGGGAAGATCGCAAGGTCATCAACGCGTAAATTCGTTTCTCCGTACAACGAATCGAAGGTAAAAATCATAAACCCTCTTTTATGATTTCGTGTGAATTGATCGTAGTAAATACATGAACACACGATCCGGATAAACGACGAACCTCGGGGACGGGGATTCGAGATCCCCGACGAGGATCGATAGAGGCGGTCGAACCTAGGGTTCAACCGCCGGGAGCGCGCGGACGAAGAGGATGAGCCCCGGCTGGACGCCGGGGCGTGGGGTCGACCTCGGGTCGACCACCGGGGTTCGCCGTGGGCTGGAGCCACGGCGGATGAACCCCAGCCCTCCCGTCCGGCGGCGTCGCGGGCTGAACCCTCGGCTGGAGCCGAGGGGGCGATCGAACCTAGGGTTCGATCGCCGGGTGAGCTGCGGGTTTACCCGCAGCGCCTCGTATCAAGCTGCGGGGTTTCCCGCAGCGGCGATGCGGGGAGGATCGAACCCCCCCGCGAGCAGCGAGCCCGTGAGCTCGCTGCGGGGCTGCTACGAGCAGCCCCGGGGATGCCTCGTGCATCCCCAGCGATCATCATGGAGATGATCGCGAGCCCCGTGCGGGGGCTCGGCTGAGTGCTCGCGGCCTTCGGGCCTCGCTGAGTATTCGGTCGGGCCTCGGCTCGTACGGTGGTTCGCGTTCGTTGGATCCGACTCGCGGGAGAAAATCGGCTGGGGGCGGGCTGCGTGTCTTCGGGCGCGTAGTCTCCAAAGGTCGGACTCCTGCGGATGAGTCGGGGATCCAATCTCCGGCGATGAAGGATTTCGGTCGGGTTGTCGGTTCCGCTTATTTCGATAACCCGGAATATCGATTTCCAGCAGATGAGTGGTACTAGTCTCGGATAACAAGAAACGAATTAATTTAATTATTAGTAATTGAAATTAATTCGTGGACATTCGATATCTTAAACACGGGGAAAGTCGTATATGTAATTCGGCGGAAATATTATTGTTGATATAATATTTAATTAATTTCGGGAATTCAATTATTATTTTTTAGTGGAATGAATAATAATTAAAATTGAAATCGATTAATTAAGGAATTGCTTTTAAGTATTCCAAGTTAATTAATATTTCATTTTAGCCCCTAATTAATTTACCCTAACTTTCGCCGCAACATTTATTTTCAGCAGAGAAAATTAATTGCTTAGCGCAATAAAACTTTTCTCTGTGTAAAATAAAAAGTTAACGCAAATATATTATTCTCACATTGAGAATAATCATACGGTGGTTTGAGAAAGGAGAGAGAGCAGACAAGGACGTACCCAGTAGATCGTTGCCCACACAACGTCTAGAGTCGGGAAGAGTCATACACTAGCAATCTCCAAGGTCTCAACAATCGACCGAAAAGGTATGAGATCGAATTCCCTATTCCGCAATTTATTCGATCTCATTTCTCGTTAATCATACATTGAATGTAAGATCGGGTTCCGTGGTTTGGATGTGATGTTGTCGGATCGAGAAAATCTCGTCGGAACAGCCAGAACGGGCGAAACCCGCTGCTGGAATCGCGACGATGTCGGCCGACATCGTTTCATGAGTATTTAATGTCGGCCGACATTTGCCCTGTCGGGCGACAGCCTTTTGGCGTCGGCCGACAGACAGGGCAGAATGCTCCGTTTCGCACGGTTGCACTTTCGGTGCAATGGCTGGGCGTGTTTCGGGTCTAGGGCTTCGTGTTAAGTACAGTGGGTACACCGGGGGTCGACTGGGCTTGTCCGGATGTTGGAGTAGTCGAACGGACATGTCCCGGGTAGTCGATTTCCAACAAAGAGGAATCCACCATGAATTTTCTGCACCTAAGACTCCACAGCAAAATGGAGTTGTCGAGCGAAAAAATCGAACTCTGAAGGAAATGGCTAAAGTCATGATGAGTTCAAAACAAATGTCAAAGAAATTCTGGGCAGAAGCACTAAACACAGCATGTCATGTGACTAACCGGGTCAATCTCAGACCAGGAACATCTATGACCTCATATGAAATTGTGAATGGTAAAAAGCCTAATGTTAAATACTTTCATGTGTTTGGATGTGTTTGTTTCATGGTGAATGACAGGAAACATAGGTCCAAGTTTGATGACAACGCTGAAGAAAGAGTCTTTGTGGGATATTCAACACATAGCAACGCATTCAGAGTTTTCAATCCAGTAACCAGAACTGTTCAAGAATCAGTTAATGTCAGATTCATTGACCAAAGTGAAAGTTCGTTAAACTCAACAGAAGGATTTATCGAGCAACAGCCTACATCAACTAGTCAACTGACTGATGAAGACTCAATACAAGTCACTGAAGCTACTGATCCAGAACCAGTCACTGAACGTCAAAACCTCAACTCAAATGAAGAATTAAGTTCATCAGATGATGGATCAAGCCAAACTGAATCTGATCAAATCATGATAGAGAATCCAACTAATACCGATCAGCAAACAGGACAACGTGAAGCACCAGGACATATCCGAAGAAATCATCCCTCAACACAAATCATTGGAGGTATTGATGACAAGATACGAACTCGAGGTAAGAGGATTAATTATAGAGATATGATAAATAATATTTGCATGTCCTCTGTCTTTAATGAAGTTCGAAATATCACCTTCTTGTCTCAAACTGAACCTAAAAATGTTAAAATGGCACTTGAGGATGAGTTCTGGGTAAACGCTATGCAAGACGAACTTAACGAGTTTGTTAGAAACAAAGTCTGGACTCTGGTCCCAAGACCACCTAATGCAAATTTTATTGGTACCAAATGGATATTTAAAAACAAAACTGATGAGTTTGAACAGGTGATTCGAAACAAAGCACGTCTTGTGGCTCAAGGATACACACAGGTTGAAGGCATTGACTATGACGAAACTTTTGCTCTAGTCGCCAGACTTGAGTCCATCAGATTATTGATTGCCATTGCATGTCTTCTCAACATTAAACTTCAACAAATGGATGTAAAGGCTGCCTTCCTCAACGGAGTGATCGAAGAAAAAGCTTTCATTGAACAACCTAAAGGGTTTGAAGATACAGATCATCCGGACTATGTCTACTATCTTCACAAAGCATTGTATGGACTGAAACAGGCTCCACGAGCATGGTACAGTTGCTTAACTGACTTCTTACTTTCTTTTGGTTTCAGTCGTGGTACTGCTGATAGTACTTTGTTCATCAAGAAAAAGAACAAGGACCTTTTAATTGCTCAAATATATGTTGATGACATAGTGTTTGGATCAACCTGTCCTAACATGTTGAATGAATTTTCAAAAGCAATGTCCACTAACTTTGAGATGAGTATGGTCGGGGAGTTGTGCAACTTTCTTGGTTTGCAGGTTAAACAAAAAGGAAATGGGATTTTTGTGTCACAAAGCAAATACGCAAAGAACCTGGTAAAGAGATTTGGGTTAGAAGGAGCTAAATACACCAAAACACCCATGTGTACCACAGAGAAGCTATCCAGATACATGACCGGAGCCAGTGTGGATCCAACTCTGTATAGATCAATGATTGGCAGTCTTCTGTACTTAACTGCAACACGACCTGACATAATGTTTAGTGTTTGTACTTGTGCTAGGTACCAGTCACAACCAACGGAACAACACCTCAACGCAGTTAAACGAATTATCAAGTACGTGAACTCAACTGCTGAACTTGGAGTTTGGTACACCAAAGACACCACTGTTGGAGTTGTGTACTTAATGTCTAGATTTAAGTAACGGTAAACTCCCGGTCATAGCATTTAATCTATTAAATTAATAAACAATTGTTTGCTTTTAATTATTATTAAATATATGCAAATCATAGTCCTGGATTTTATACGTTGTAGTTAGTATGGTGTGCATGGGCGCACAGAAGATCATACTATCGGTTACTCGTATTTAATCGAACAGTTGCTCACGACCTAGATGGACACGGACCAATCCATCGGTATAGTCGTTGTGTGAGAGAGAAAATAATTTATCTTAATTATTTTATCACACTTGTACACTTGGTGTATTGAGCGGATCGTTGAGATTCATCGATTAGGATTGCCGGCGATAATCGATTCGAGTCTCAGTGTATTTTATTCTTAATCCCCGATATTATTGCGGGTGTGTATATTTAATATAAGTGACTTTGATTTACCAAAGGAATTAACCAATTTAATTATTGGGTTAATTACCGGTTAAGTTGGGTCACTATATTTCATATATGGCATGCCGTGAATGATTGACCGGACAGTGTATCCCGGAAGGGTTGATAATATCCCCGAGATGAGTTCATAAGGAATTATTGTGTAAACCTCATGAGTGGATTCGTTCCGCACAATAATTAAGGTTGAATGGTACTAGTCTTGGATTAAAGAGGTGAATAAATTAATTAGCAATAAATTAATTTTATTCATGGATATTTAAATCTTAAATACACGGAATAAATAATACTACCGGAGAAATATTATTTGATATAATATGGTTTAATATTGGGAGTACAATTAATTTATATAGTGGAAAATAAATTAATTAATATTGATAAGGATTAATGGACTTGGGCAGTGGGCTCAATTTAATCTTCAATATTGGAAGCCCAATATTCCACCTCCTTTAGATCCCCTACGTAGCCTATAAAAGCACTACATGGCCTTCATAAATAATAAGACAAGATTATCATACTTGATATTCTAGAGAGTTGAAGGAGATCCATAGGAGTTCGATAGATCGTCGCCCACCCGACGTTCGAACGGAGTGCAAGGAATACGTGGGAAGATCCAAAAGGTCTTCAACTTGATTTCGTTTCTCCGCACAACGAATCAAAGGTATGATCATAAACTCCTTCGTGTGAATTTTATGTTCAATTAAATTGTGATACATACATGAACAAACGATCCGGGATAACAACGATCTTCGGGGACGGGGATTCGAGATCCCCGGCGAAGGATAGAGAGGACCCTCGGCTGGGAGCCGAGGGGGTGGCGGTCGGGCCTAGGGCTTCGACCGCCGGCAGCGGCCACGCGAGGGGAGCCCCGGCTGGACGCCGGGGCGAGCGATCGACCTAGGGTCGATCGCTGGGGGCTGCCGCGGCTTCGCGCCGCGGCTGGGCGCTCCCTCCCCGGTCGGTGGTGGCGGTGAGTCGCCGGACTCACCGCCGGGGGCTGCTAGGCAGCCCTACGCGATCATCATCGATCGCGAGCCCGCGGTGGGGCTCGGCTAGGGTTTCGGCCGTGGGTTTATCCCGCGGCGATTCTCCGGTTGAGCTCCGGACATCGTGGAGCTCGTGATCGGTTTCCGGCGATGGGATTTCGGTCGGGGTTATCGGTTCCGCAATTTTTGATACCCCGGGATATCGATTTCCAGCAATTGGTATCAGAGCGTTTGGTTTCGTGTTCATGTATGTGTTCAATTGTGTTCTACCTTGCAGGGATTCCGACTATCATGGTTGAAATTAATTGTTAATTATTCGTTTAATTAATTGCTATTTAATTTTGCCATGATTATTCGTTATTAAACTCTCGGACATGTCGAGATTCGTTTTGTGTGGATAAATGCTTGTAATAGTAAAAATTCGGGGGTTGACCGAATTTAGATTTATTATTATTGTTCTATGTTTTCCGGAAAGTGTATAGGGTCGATTTCATGTATAGAATCGATACCGGAATTGTAAATTTATTTCTTGTAATTTATTTACGTTGGATCGATGCCGAGACGACCGCCGGAGAACTCGTGTGACGAAGAAGACGAAGAGGACGAAAAACCGGGGGGGTCGATCATCCCCATGATCGATCCCCATGAGGATCGATCGACCCCACGCAAAGGGGCTGCCCGCTAGGGTTTCCGGCCACGCCGGCCACCGGTGGTGGTGGCGCATGGCTAGGGGGCGGCGGCGGTGGTGCCCGGCGATGGTGGTGGTCGACGGTGGGGGTGGTGTGGGGATCCCCAACCCATGCTACTCCTACCTAGATTCTACTTACCTAATTGATTCGGTTTTCCTAATGGAGTTTTCCTATTTTTGGGAATTCTCATGGATTAGGAAAAGAATTAATTGGAATTAATTTTATTCCTTATTCTATTATGGAAGTCTTCTAGAGTATTCTGAGTTCTACTTGGAATAGGATCCTAGAGATTTAATAGAATTGGAAAGGAATAAAAGTTAATTTAGGATTGATTTATTTCCTAATTGATTATTCCTATTTTATGGGAATTTTCATAGTAATGGAAATTAATTAATCTTGGAAAGTAGAAGAGTCCTAATTTATTTTATTTCCTTATTCTATTATATAAATCTTCTAGAATATTCCAAGTTGGACTTGGATAGATTATTCTAGAGATTTAATAGAATTAGATAGGAAAATAAATAAATAAAAATATTAATAATATTTAATTTTATTTTTGATTTATTCGATTGACTTAATTTTCGAATTAAGTATCTTTTGGATTTATTAAAAATAAATAGATTTAAATATTGGAATTAATATTCTCGTCACATGGAGCATTCAAGAACGAAGACTGAAGACTAGAAGACGCATACGGAGATGGAATAAAGCCATGATAGTCGGGAAAATAATTTCTCTAGCATTAAATTGACTATGTGCTATGTGCTTTATTGCTTGTATGCATGCTTATGTGTTTAATTATGCATTAGATAGCGTATCCCTTTGTTATAAAAAGCTAAGTGGGAGCGGGGATGGAAACATTCCCATGGTCTCCATTACTGTTCTCTTGGTGACATTTATGAGCTTTCGAAGTTCATATAGATATGTCATTGGAGGAGAATTCTTGTAATTTATTTTACAAGAAACATTGATTAAGTTTATCAAACAATGCCTAATTTGTCTTTCTGAAACTGACTTCAAGTCGACTCATTCTCACCCCGGGGAGTGGAATGGAGCCAAAGCCACTTGGTCATGTGGATGACACAAATTAGAGACATTCGTACCATCCTTTTGAAGGTGGGTCGATTGTCTGCTCGGCTCCCTCATCTAATGAGAGATAGGGTTGTTCGCATGGTGAATCATTGGTTAGAAACTTCGAGTTTCACTTATGATTCTCCGCGTCTTGATTTACAAAATCGAATGGATCTTGTAACTGGGAGTCAATTATAAAAGTCTCTTAGTGTAGTAAACGTCCACACAACGTGGCTTGCTATACTGACGGATTTTGGATTAATTGATGTAGACAGTTGTAAGAAATTGTGAAGAGTTGTGAAGTTGTCGTAAACGTCCACACAACGTGGCTTGCGGTGATGTAGCAATTCCAAACGATTTACTTTGGTGCTGAGTAATGGTTTACACTTAGATACGCTTTATAGTATTCCTCCCAACGAGGTTCCACTATAAGTGATGTATGACCGAAGAAAATCTAATTGCTAAATCATTTGGGTGGGTAAACGTCCACACAACGTGGCTTGCCTTACCTGATGGGATTTTAGATGTGATTAGTAATTTAATGATATTATTTGATGGAGATAATATCGGATATTAAATTGATTGTTTGTTTAAATGTGCTTATAGGTTTAGAGAATAGCTATGAACCCACTTTCTATGATACTCAAGGAATTTAACGCACTGGTTCCATACTGTGTGGGATGGAATAAAGAGTTAGACATTACTCAGACTGTAAAAGAGTACAAAGATGTGCTCAGTGAAACTTGTCCTCCTAGACCTACCATTAACTCAACTGATGAGGAAATAGTTGACTTTGAGAAGTGGGATAGTGCTCTTGCATTAGCCGCTAATCATGATGTCATGCTTAAACTCAAGTTGATGTTTAGACATGATGTAAAAGCTAGAAAAGAGGCGATGAGGATACTCATAAAGGTCAGTTGCTTCGAGGAAACGCTTGATCACGTTTTCGAGATGCTAGATCTTTTAGACGGGTTGAGACAGTCGCAAGCTCTTATAGCCAAGGTCAAAGGTTTCGAACCTATAGGCTTACATAAGGGAAGGGAGAAGAAGACAAGGGAATCCAGTAGTCCTAAAGTACTTGGACCACGGGGAGGGATAAAGAAGCCTTCTGGCAAATATCCCCAAGGAAAACAGTCTGAGTACTGGGGGTCTATATCTTGTCCTCTCAGAGGTACGAATTTTTCTTTAGTCGTAAAAACATAGTCAGCGGTATTATCTACCAGAAATTCTGGTGAGTAGATATGGAACCACTGACGGTATGTGCATTTTTGAATGCAGGGGTTCCAGAAAACCCGGCGACTTAGAGAAGAAGAGTTCGAGTCTACACGGACAAAAGCTGTAGAGGAGTCAGCAGTTGCAGTGGAAGACATTTATCTGCTTTAGTAGTTAAATAGGATTTCATTTCAAGATTATTGCATTATGTACCCTTTATTTTAGAAAGAACGTTTTGTTCTGGATTTCTATTATTTATGAATGGATATTTTATTTCTTTAATCATTGGATGATTTTGATAAGAAATAATGGCGTTATCTATTCTGGTACATTAGATAGCAATATATGAATGATAGATCTTAAGTCCACCACGATGCAACGAACCGTTCTATAACTTGTTTTACTTGTTAGATATTTCTTTATTAATCATTATACTTGTGAATTCTTATACTTAGTAGTATTTTTCAAATAAGATTCAAATGGTCGAAATTGATTTGATCAATTATAGTTGAAGGAATGGACCTTCCGACCTAAGGATTGAATTTGGAGGATAATACGTCTAAGCAAACCTTTCTGGATAAAGGATAGAATTCAGACAAGTATTGGAAATGATTAGATATGCAGACATATGTGTAAATTAGAAAGGTACGAGTAATTCTTTCAAGAATACTCGGTGATGGATTAGAATACTTAATGTGCCATAAAAGCAAAGTGTTTTGCTAGTCGATGGACACGAAGTGTTGGAGTTGTGTACTTAATGTCTAGATTTAAGTAACGGTAAACTCCCGGTCATAGCATTTAATCTATTAAATTAATAAACAATTGTTTGCTTTTAATTATTATTAATTAAATATATGCAAATCATAGTCCTAGATTTTATACGTTGTAGTTAGTATGGTGTGTCGGGCCCACACAGAAGATCATACTATCGGTTACTCGTATTTAATCAAACAGTGGCTCACGACCTAGATGGACCCGGACCAATCCATCGGTATAGTCGTTGTGTGAGAGAGAAATAATTTGTCTTAATTATTTTATCACACTTGTACACTTGGTGTATTGAGCGGATCGTTGAGATTCATCGATTAGGATTGCCGGCGATAATCGATTCGAGTCTCAGTGTATTTTATTCTTAATCCCCGATATTGTTGCGGGTGTGTATATTTAATATAAGTGACTTTGATTTACCAAAGGAATTAACCGATTTAATTATTGGGTTAATTACCGGTTAAGTTGTGTCACTATATTTCATATATGGCATGCCGTGAATGATTTACCGGACAGTGTATCCCGGAAGGGTTGATAATATCCCCGAGATGAGTTCATAAGGAATTATTGTGTAAACCTCATGAGTGGATTCGTTCCGCACAATAATTAAGGTTGAATGGTACTAGTCTCGGATTAAAGAGATGAATAAATTAATTAGCAATAAATTAATTTTATTCATGGATATTTAAATCTTAAATACACGGAATAAATAATACTACCGGAGAAATATTATTTGATATAATATGGTTTAATATTGGGAGTGCAATTAATTTATATAGTGGAAAATAAATTAATTAATATTGATAAGGATTAATGGACTTGGGCAGTGGGCTCAATTTAATCTTCAATATTGGAAGCCCAATATTCCACCTCCTTTAGATCCCCTACGTAGCCTATAAAAGCACTACATGGCCTTCATAAATCATAAGACAAGATTATCATACTTGATATTCTAGAGAGTTGAAGGAGATCCATAGGAGTTCGATAGATCGTCGCCCACCCGACGTTCGAACGGAGTGCAAGGAATACGTGGGAAGATCCAAAAGGTCTTCAACTTGATTTCGTTTCTCCGCACAACGAATCAAAGGTATGATCATAAAACTCCTTGTGTGATTTTATGTTCAATTAAATTGTGATACATGCATGAACACACGATCCGGGAAAACGACGAACTTCGGGGATGGGGATTCGAGATCCCCGGCGAAGGTTCGAAGGACCCTCGGCTGGGAGCCGAGGGGGTGCGGTCGAGCCCTAGGGCTTCGACCGCGAGCTCACACGAGGACGCCCCGGCTGGACGCCGGGGCATGCGATCGACCTCACGGTCGATCGCGGGGGCAGCCGCGGCGGGGCCGCGGCGGGTGCGCTGGGTGCACCGCCCTCCTCGGCGGTGGCGGTGAGTCGCCGGACTCACCGCCGGGGGCTGTTCCGAACAGCCCCACGGGGATGCACCCCGCATCCCCATGCGATCGCGTGAGCGATCGCGAACCCCGCGATGGGGTTCGGCTAGGGTTTAGCCGCGGGTTCATCTCGCGGCGATGCTCTTGTCGAGCCCGGTTCTTCGTGGTGTTCGTGATCGGTTTCCGGCGATGGGATTTCGGTCGGGGTTATCGGTTCCGCAATTTTTTTTGATACCCCGGGATATCGATTTCCAGCAACTGGTATCAGAGCGTTTGGTTTCGTGTTCATGTATGTGTTCAATTGTGTTCTACCTTGCAGGGATTCCGACTATCATGGTTTAATTAATTGTTAATTATTCGTTTAATTAATTGCTATTTAATTTACCATGATTGTTCGTTTATTAAACTCTCGGACATGTCGAGATTCGTTTTGTGTGGATGAATGCTTGTAATAGTAAAAATTCGGGGGTTGACCGAATTTAGATTTATTATTATTGTTCTATGTTTTCCGGAAAGTGTATAGGGTCGATTTCATGTATAGAATCGATACCGGAATTGTAAATTTATTTCTTGTAATTTATTTACGTTGGATCGATGCCGAGACGACCGCCGGAGAACTCGTGTGACGAAGAAGACGAAGAGGACGAAGAACCGAGGGGGTCGATCAACCCCATGATCGACCCCATGACCGAAGCCATGGGGAGGGGTCGATCGCCCCTCGGCTGGGGCTGCCGCCGGCAAGGTGGTGGCCGGCCGGCTGGGGAGGCGGCGGCGGTGCCCTCTCCGGTGGTGGCGGCGGTCGGTGGTGGTGGTGGTACGGGGATCCCCAACCCGTGCTACTCCTACTCCTACCTAGATACTACTTACCTAATTGATTCGTTTTTCCTAATTGAGTTTTCCTATTTTAGGGAATTCTCATGGATTAGGAAAAGAATTAATTGGAATTAATTTTATTCCTTATTCTATTATGGAAGTCTTCTAGAGTATTCCGAGTTCTACTTGGAATAGGATCCTAGAGATTTAATAGAATTGGAAAGGAATAAAAGTTAATTTAGGATTGATTTATTTCCTAATTGATTATTCCTATTTTATTGGAATTTTCATAGTAATGGAAATTAATTAATCTTGGAAAGTAGAAGAGTCCTAATTTATTTTATTTCCTTATTCTATTATAGAAGTCTTCTAGAATATTCCAAGTTTGACTTGGATAGATTATTCTAGAGATTTAATAGAATTAGATAGGAAAATAAATAAATAAAAATATTAATAATATTTAATTTTATTTTTGATTTATTCGATTGACTTAATTTTCGAATTAAGTATCTTTTGGATTTATTGAAAATAAATAGATTTAAATATTGGGATTAATATTCTCGTCACATGGAGCATTCAAGAACGAAGACTGAAGACTAGAAGACGCATACGGAGATGGAATAAAGCCATGATAGTCGGAACATAATTTTTCTAGCATTATTTTGACTATGTGCTATGTGCTTTATTGCTTGTATGCATGCTTATGTGTTTAATTATGCATTAGATAGCGTATCCCTTTGTTATAAAAAGCTAAGTGGGAGAGGGGATGGAAACATTCCCATGGTCTCCATTACTGTTCTCTTGGTGACTCTTATGGACTTTTGAAGTTCGTATAGATGTGTCATTGGAGGAGAATTCTTGTAATTCCTTTTACAAGAGACATTGATTAAGTTTATCAAACAATGCCTAATTTGTCTTTCTGAAACTGACTTCAAGTCGACTCATTCTCACCCCGGGGAGTGTAATGGAGCCAAAGCCACTTGGTCATGTGGATGACACAAATTAGAGATATTCGTACCATTCTTTTAAAGATGGATCGTTTGTCTGCTCGGCTCCCTCATCTAATGAGAGATAGGGTTGTTCGCATGGAAAGTCACTGGTTAGAAATTTCGAGTTTCACTTATGATTCTCCGCGTCTTGATTTACGAAAATCGAATGCTTCAAGTAATTGGGAGTCAACTATAAAAGTCTTTTGGTGTAGTAAACGTCCACACGAACGTGGCTTGCTATGCTGAATGGGATTTTTGGAAATAGTTGATGTAGACAGTTATAGGGAATTGTGAAGGATTGTGAGTTATCGTAAACGTCCACACTAACGTGGCTTGCGGTGACGTAGCAATTCCAAATGATTCACCTTAGTACTGAGTAATGGTTTACACTTAGGTACGCTTTATAGTATTCTTCCCAACGAAGTAACGCTATAATGATGTACGACCGAAGCAAATCTAATTGCTAAATCATTTGGGTGGGTAAACGTCCACACGAACGTGGCTTGCCTTATCTGATGGGATTTTAGATGTGATTAGTGATTTAATGATATTATTTGAGGGAGATAATATCGGATATTAAATTAATTGTTTGTTTAAATGTGCTTATAGGTTTAGAGAATAGCTATGAACCCACTTTCTATGATACTCAAGGAGCATAAGCTCACTGGCCCCAACTATATTGATTGGAAGAGAAATTTAGACATTGTCCTAACTTCGGAGGAGTACAAGTTTGTACTCCATGAAGTGTGCCCTGCTGAGCCCACGACTGCCTCAACTGATGAGGAAAAACTGGCATATCGGAAGTGGAAAAAGGCTGATGAAATGGCTAGGTGTTATATTTTGGCTTCCATATCAAATGTACTCCAAACCCAACATGAGTCGATGGACACTGCCTATGATATGATGTTTAACCTCAAGGAGATGTTTGGGGAGCAAGATCGTGCGGCAAGGCAAGAAGCCATGAGAGTCCTCATGACAACTACTCAGTCTGAAGGAACGCCCGTAGGGGAGCACGTTCTTAAGATAATGGGTCTGTTGAATGAGCTTGAGATCCTAGGAGCTCAAATTGATGCTGAGACGCAAGTCGACATCATACTCCAGTCTCTGACCCCTAGTTTTGAGCAGTTTCGCATGAGCTATAATATGGGTAAACTATCTTATTCTCTTGCGCAACTCCTGACTGAACTGAAGGCGGCAGAGGGGATCTACAAGAAGGGCAAGTCTCAAGCGCTTGTAGCTACCAAGTCCAAAGGCTTTAAGCCTGGTGGAGGTAGGGGCAAGAGGAGGAAGCAAGCATGGAAACCCAGTGGTGTCAAGAAGACTGTACCACGAGTGGGGGCTGCAAAGCCAAAGGGCAAATGCTTCCGATGTAACAAGTCTGGACACTGGAAGTCTGAATGTCCTCTCAAAGGTACGAATTTTTCTTTAGTCGTAAAAACATAGTCAGCGGTATTATCTACCAGAATTCTGGTGTGTAGATATGGAACCACTGACGGTATGTGCATTTTGAATGCAGGGGTTCCAGAAAACCCGGCGACTTAGAAAAGAAGAGTTCGAGTCTACACGGCCAAAAGCTGTAGAGGAGGCAGCGGTTGCGGTGGAAGACATTTATCTGCTTTAGTAGTTAAATAGGATTTCATTTCAAAATTATTGCATTATGTACCCTTTATTTTAGAAAGAACGTTTTGTTCTGGATTTCTATTATTTATGAATGGATATTTTATTTCTTTAATCATTGGATGATTTTGATAAGAAATAATGGCATTATCTATTCTGGTACATTAGATAGCAATATATGAATGATAGATCCTAAGTCCACCCCAATGCAACGAACCGTTCTATAACTTGTTTTACTTGTTAGATATTTCTTTATTAATCATTATACTTGTGAATTCTTATACTTAGTAGTATTTTTCAAATAAGATTCAAATGGTCGAAATTGATTTGATCAATTATAGTTGAAGGAATGGACCTTCCGACCTAAAGATTGAATTTGGAGGATAATACGTCTAAGCAAACCTTTCTAAAGGATAGAATTCAGACAAGTATTGGAAATGATTAGATATGCAGACATATGTGTAAATTAGAAAGGTACGAGTAATTTTTTCAAGAATACTCGGTGATGGATTAGAATACTTGATGTGCCATAAAAGCAAAGTGTTTTGACTAGTCAATGGACACAAAGCTATTATGGGGAACCATCAAAGTATATCCATTAGAAGCCTGCGACTCGGTCGCAGAGGCCATCACCTATCTGAATAACACATAGCGTAATCAAAGATTGGGATTCAATCCCAAAAGGGGCGCGCCATACACTTACGTGTAGAGATGGTGCGTTGTAAAGAAAGGGAAATCTGATAGTAAAAGGACAAGTTGTTCGGAACTACCTATGTTCTATGGATATTCCTAGATACAACGGCATATTGAATATGGTTGTAGGATATCCTAGATGAACGAAATATTGTGTGTTCTATAGTACTATGAACCAGAGGGACGTCTTGTCCGGTTCATGGAGGAAGACTATTAGATGAACCACAAAGCCTAAATTGACGTAATACCTTGGAACGAGAAGAAGGACAACAGACTAGGAACCAGCCAAACCGAGTAGAATTACACCACATACTGCACCTACTGTTATTACTGTTATACACCGGGACGCCATTGCAGTGGGAGGTTGTCGGACAACCAGAGATATTCATAAGACTAGAGGAGTTCGGACTCTGGATCTAGTAAAGATGAAATCGACCCCTAGCTCTGCACAAAGGCAGTACTAGATCTAAATGTGCCTACTTTGAAAACATAAGGATTATTGTTAAGAGGCAAGATCATTTAGAGTACAAGCTTAGTAAATCCATTATGGATTGAAACAAAGCCATGAATCGTGGAACTTGCGAATTGATGGGATAGTCCATTTGATGGATTCATCAAAAGGCATAGACGACAGGTGTATTGAAGACGTAATGGAAACAAGGTGGTGTTTCTCGGAAATTTTATGTAGATAACATTTTATCATTGGCAACAATGTAAAAATATCGTCAGACATAAAATAATGGTTGTCTAAATGAATCGAGATATAAGATTGAGTAGAAGTTAGAGCATGTTCTAAAGATCGTTCGTTCTAACGATAAGAACATTGTACTTCTCCTAGATATCTTATACGATTATGGTTTGTTTTTTTTAACATGCATATTTCTGAGAAAGGTTATTGCCTTTCATAGACAGAATATACATCTATCTAAAGGGTTTGTGTTCGTACACATGAAGGAGATAGACAAAGCAGTTTCCTATACTTCAAGTATGGAAAGCTTTATAGATGCAATGTTGTAAAACAAGAACCTGATATCAACTATGCGGTTTGCGTAGTGGGAGGATATCAAGGTGATCTAGACAAGAGATTTTCGGATGCTGTAATAGTACTTGCAAAGTACTGGATTATTAAGCAAGACGAAATCTTCTTTGATTACAAATTCTCAGATCCTAAAATCAAAGAAGGACCAGTGTAAGTCGATATCAGGCTATGTGTTCACTTTTAGAAAGAGGCGGAACCATAAAAGAGTGATAAGCAGGACGCTTCTCAGACTCTCTCATAACCGAATAGCAGCCTCAGAGGCAGCGGAAGTTTTGGTTAGGTTCCGGGATAAACTCTTGACTTGGATATGACTCTTAGTTTACCAAAGGCTATTGAATAGCGGTGCACGGTGAACTGGAAGAGGTCATAAGTCAAAAGTGATGTTAACACATAGAGCAAGTACCACCTGATACGAGTCATCGTCAAGGGAGACGACGTAGTAGTCACCAAGATAACTTCAGAGCGGCAACCTAGATTGCTCACTCACATAGTACTTCTTGCAAGTACACTTTAAGCACGTGATGAGTATGGGAACCGGGAGTTTGGAGGAAATGACTAGACCTTAGTACAAGTGGGAGATTGTTGGAGTTGTGTACTTAATTTCTAGATTTAAGTAACGGTAAACTCCCGGTCATAGCATTTAATCTATTAAATTAATAAACAATTGTTTGCTTTTAATTATTATTAATTAAATATATGCAAATCATAGTTCTAGATTTTATACGTTGTAGTTAGTATGGTGTGTCGGGCCCACACAGAAGATCATACTATCAGTTACTCGTATTTAATCAAACAGTGGCTCACGACCTAGATGGACCCGGACCAATCCATCGGTATAGTCGTTGTGTGAGAGAGAAAATAATTTGTCTTAATTATTTTATCACACTTGTACACTTGGTGTATTGAGCGGATCGTTGAGATTCATCGATTAGGATTGCCGGCGATAATCGATTCGAGTCTCAGTGTATTTTATTCTTAATCCCCGATATTGTTGCGGGTGTGTATATTTAATATAAGTGACTTTGATTTACCAAAGGAATTAACCGATTTAATTATTGGGTTAATTACCGGTTAAGTTGGGTCTCTATATTTCATATATGGCATGCCGTGAATGATTGACCGGACAGTGTATCCCAGAAGGGTTGATAATATACTCGAGATGAGTTCATAAGGAATTATTGTGTAAACCTCATGAGTGGATTCGTTCCGCACAATAATTAAGGTTGAATGGTACTAGTCTCGGATTAAAGAGGTGAATAAATTAATTAGCAATAAATTAATTTTATTCATGGATATTTAAATCTTAAATACACGGAATAAATAATACTACCGGAGAAATATTATTTGATATAATATGGTTTAATATTGGGAGTGCAATTAATTTATATAGTGGAAAATAAATTAATTAATATTAATAAGGATTAATGGACTTGGGCAGTGGGCTCAATTTAATCTTCAATATTGGAAGCCCAATATTCCACCTCCTTTAGATCCCCTACGTAGCCTATAAAAGCACTACATGGCCTTCATAAATCATAAGACAAGATTATCATACTTGATATTCTAGAGAGTTGAAGGAGATCCATAGGAGTTCGATAGATCGTCGCCCACCCGACGTTCGAACGGAGTGCAAGGAATACGTGGGAAGATCCAAAAGGTCTTCAACTTGATTTCGTTTCTCCGCACAACGAATCAAAGGTATGATCATAAAACTCCTTGTGTGATTTTATGTTCAATTAAATTGTGATACATGCATGAACACACGATCCGGGAAAACGACGAACTTCGGGGATGGGGATTCGAGATCCCCGGCGAAGGTTCGAAGGACCCTCGGCTGGGAGCCGAGGGGGTGCGGTCGAGCCCTAGGGCTTCGACCGCGAGCTCACACGAGGACGCCCTGGCTGGACGCCGGGGCATGCGATCGACCTCACGGTCGATCGCGGGGGCAGCCGCGGCGGGGCCGCGGCGGGTGCGCTGGGCGCACTGCCCTCCTCGGCGGTGGCGGTGAGTCGCCGGACTCACCGCCGGGGGCTGTTCCGAACAGCCCCACGGGGATGCACCCCGCATCCCCGTGCGATCGCGTGAGCGATCGCGAACCCCGCGATGGGGTTCGGCTAGGGTTTAGCCGCGGGTTCATCCCGCGGCGATGCTCTTGTCGAGCCCGGTTCTTCGTGGTGTTCGTGATCGGTTTCCGGCGATGGGATTTCGGTCGGGGTTATCGGTTCCGCAATTTTTTTTGATACCCCGGGATATTGATTTCCAGCACGAAGCTATTATGGGGAACCATCAAAGTATATCCATTAGGAGCCTGCGACTCGGTCGCGGAGGCCATCACCTATCTGTATAACACATAGCGTAATCAAAGATTGGGATTCAATTCCAAAGGGCCGCGCCATACACTTACGTGTAGAGATGGTGCGTTGTAAATAAGAAATGGAAATCTAATAGTAAAAGAACAAGTTGTTCGGAACTACCTATGTTCTATGGATATTCCTAGAGACAACGGCATATTCAATATGGTTGTAGGATATCCTAGATGAACAAAGTGTTGTGTGTTCTATAGTACTATGAACCAGAGGGACGTCTATCGTCCGGTTCATAGAGGAAGACTATCAGATGAACCACAAATCCTAAAATTGACGTAATACCTTGGAATGAGAAGAAGGACAAAAGACTAGGAACCAGCCAAACCGAGTAGAAGTACACCACATACTGCACCTATTGTTATTACTGTTATACACCGGGACGCCATTGCAGTGGGAGGTTGTCGGACAACCAGAGATATTCATAAGACTAGAGGAGTTCGGACTCTGGATCTAGTAGAGATGAAATCGACCCCTAGCTCTGCATAAGGGCGGTACTAGATCTAAATGTGCCTGCTTGGAACAATAAGGTTTATTGTTAAGAGGCTAGATCATTTAGAGTACAAGCTTAGTAAATCCATTTATGGATAGTAACAAAGCTATAAATCGTGGAACTTGCGAATTGATGAGAAAATCCATTTGATGGATTCATCAAAAGGCATAGACGAAAGGTGTATTGAAGACGTAATGGAAACAAGGTGGTGTTTTCTCGGAGATTTTATGTAGATAACATTTTATCATTGGCAACAATGTAAAAATGTTGTCAGACATAAAATAATGGTTGTCTAAATAAATCGAGATATAAGATTGAGCAGAAGTTAGAGCATGTTCTAAAGATCGTTCGTTCTAACGATAAGAACATTGTACTTCTCCTAGATACCTTATACGATTATGGTTTGTTTTAAACATGCATACTTCTGAGAAAGGTTATTGCCTTTCAGAGACAGAATATTCATCTATCTAAAGGATATGTGTTTCGAACACATGAAGGAGATAGATAAAGACAAAGCAGTTTCCTACACTTTGTGTGGAAATCCTTATAGATGCAATGTTGTAAAAAGACAACCTGATATCAACTATGCCGTTTGCGTAGTGGGAGGATATCAAAGTAATCTGGAAAAGGGATGTTCGAATGCTGTAAGAGTACTTTCATAGTACTGACTTACGGAGCAAGACGAAATCTTCTTAGATTACAGTTTCTCAGATCCAAAAATCAAAGAAGGACCAGTGAAAGTCGATATCAGGCTATGTGTTCACTTTTAGAAAGAGGTGGAACCATGAAATGAAAGAGTGATAAGCAGGACGCTTCTCAGACTCTCTCATAACCGAATAGCAGCCTCAAAGGCAGCGGAAGTTTTGGTTAGGTTCCGGGATAACCTCTAAGACTTGGATATGACTCTTGGTTTATCAAAGGCTATTACATAGCGGTGCATGGTAAACCGGAAGAAGTCATAAGTCTAAAAGTGATGATAACACATAGTGCAAGTACCACCTGATACGAGTCATCGTCGAGGGAGACGACGTAGTAGTCACCAAGATAACTTCAGAGCGGCAACCTAGATTGCTCACTCACATAGTACTTCTTGGAAGTACACTTTAAAGCACGTGATGAGTATGGGAACCGGGAGTTTGGAGGAAATGACTAGACCTTAGTACAAGTGGGAGATTGTTGGAGTTGTGTACTTAATGTCTAGATTTAAGTAACGGTAAACTCCCGGTCATAGCATTTAATCTATTAAATTAATAAACAATTGTTTGCTTTTAATTATTATTAAATATATGCAAATCATAGTCCTGGATTTTATACGTTGTAATTAGTATGGTGTGCATGGGCGCACAGAAGATCATACTATCGGTTACTCGTATTTAATCGAACAGTTGCTCACGACCTAGATGGACACGGACCAATCCATCGGTATAGTCGTTGTGTGAGAGAGAAAATAATTTATCTTAATTATTTTATCACACTTGTACACTTGGTGTATTGAGCGGATCGTTGAAATTCATCGATTAGGATTGCCAGCGATAATCGATTCGAGTCTCAGTGTATTTTATTCTTAATCCCCGATATTATTGCGGGTGTGTATATTTAATATAAGTGACTTTGATTTACCAAAGGAATTAACCGATTTAATTATTGGGTTAATTACCGGTTAAGTTGGGTCACTATATTTCATATATGGCATGCCGTGAATGATTGATCGGACAGTGTATCCCGGAAGGGTTGATAATATCCCCGAGATGAGTTCATAAGGAATTATTGTGTAAACCTCATGAGTGGATTCGTTCCGCACAATAATTAAGGTTGAATGGTACTAGTCTCGGATTAAAGAGGTGAATAAATTAATTAGCAATAAATTAATTTTATTCATGGATATTTAAATCTTAAATACACGGAATAAATAATACTACCGGAGAAATATTATTTGATATAATATGGTTTAATATTGGGAGTACAATTAATTTATATAGTGGAAAATAAATTAATTAATATTGATAAGGATTAATGGACTTGGGCAGTGGGCTCAATTTAATCTTCAATATTGGAAGCCCAATATTCCACCTCCTTTAGATCCCCTACGTAGCCTATAAAAGCACTACATGGCCTTCATAAATAATAAGACAAGATTATCATACTTGATATTCTAGAGAGTTGAAGGAGATCCATAGGAGTTCGATAGATCGTCGCCCACCCGACGTTCGAACGGAGTGCAAGGAATACGTGGGAAGATCCAAAAGGTCTTCAACTTGATTTCGTTTCTCCGCACAACGAATCAAAGGTATGATCATAAACTCCTTCGTGTGAATTTTATGTTCAATTAAATTGTGATACATACATGAACAAACGATCTGGGATAACAACGATCTTCGGGGACGGGGATTCGAGATCCCCGGCGAAGGATCGAGAGGACCCTCGGCTGGGAGCCGAGGGGGTGGCGGTCGAGCCTAGGGCTTCGACCGCCGGCAGCGGCCACGCGAGGGGAGCCCCGGCTGGACGCCGGGGCGAGCGATCGACCTAGGGTCGATCGCTGGGGGCTGCCGCGGCTGGGCGCTCCCTCCCCGGTCGGTGGTGGCGGTGAGTCGCCGGACTCACCGCCGGGGGCTGCTAGGCAGCCCCACGCGATCATCATCGATCGCGAGCCCGCGGTGGGGCTCGGCTAGGGTTTCGGCCGCGGGTTTATCCCGCGGCGATTCTCCGGTTGAGCTCCGGACATCGTGGAGCTCGTGATCGGTTTCCGGCGATGGGATTTCGGTCGGGGTTATCGGTTCCGCAATTTTTGATACCCCGGGATATCGATTTCCAGCAACCACATCAAACCTCATTGGGTACTCAGATGCAGACTGGGCAGGTGACTCAGATGAGAGAAAAAGTACCAGTGGAGGATGTTGTTTTCTTGGAAATAACTTGGTCAGCTGGCATAGCAAGAAACAAAATTGTATTGCCTTGTCCACAGCCGAGTCAGAGTACATTGTTGTTGGTAGTTGCACTACTCAACTTCTCTGGCTCAAAAAGATGCTTACTGATTATTCACTCAAGTCCGATATACTGGTGATGAGATGTGATAACAACAGTGCTATCCAAATGACCAACAATCCAGTCCAACATCAGCGAACAAAGCACATCAGCATAAGACATCACTTATGAACGACTTACACTCCTGAAAAACTCCTTATATCTGGGTACCATATGAATGGGCTGTTCGGGTTGGGATCTGGTCTTGAGACTTCTATGCTACTTTGTTGCTCTATCACTGAATATCTGTTGTACTCACACTGTCTATGCTTTCTCTTGAAAGATTCCCTTGAGTCATCTTGTGTTGATCTAATTGTGTCTATCTTTCCCCTGAGTAGATAAAAAAAAATTAGGAGTACTCGTTGTACTGGGAACTTGAATGATCTCACACTCGACTACTATTTAGAGTACTCGTTGACTTAGGATCTTGGCTGATCTTAGTCTCGACTACTATGCTGTAGAGTACTCGTTGTTGGAAATCAATCACCCGGAGTCGTCGTAAAACCGACTCCGATCGACGTCCCGGAAACCCTCTCCGAACAGCCCGGAGACATCGCAGAGGAGCGGTCCGATCGAGCCCTAGCCACGGCCGAAACCGCGACCGCTCGATCGCTCCAACCGCGAGCCACCAGCCGCCGCCTAGGCGGGCGTGGGCTGCCCAGCCGAGAGCTCCCACGGGCTGATCCGTCCAGCCGGGGCTTGAGTCGCCGGCGGTCCGGCGATGCTTGATCGCCACCTCCCGACTCGTCCCGGTTTGGATCCCCGTTTATCGGATCTTGTTTTTCGATAATTGATTTCAATAAACATGAATTAAATAGCAGAAATATTTAATTCACCTTTCGATTCGTTGTGCGGAGAAACGAGATCTTATGATGACCTTGAGATCTTCCCACGTATTCCTTGCACTAGCTCGAACGTCGGGTGGGCGACGATCTTCCGAACTCCATGGATCTCCCTCTCTACTTTCTCTCTCTAGAATTGTGATCTTCAAGTTATGAGAATAGAGAAGACCATGTAGTGCTTTTATAGGCTACGTAGGGGATCTTAAGGAGGTGGAATATTGGGCTTCCAATAATAGTGATTAAATTGAGCCCAAGCCCAAATCTATTAATCCTTACTATTATTAATTAATTCTATTTTCCACTATATAAAATTAATTGCACTCCCAATATTATACCATATTATATCAAATAATATTATCTCTCCGGTAGTATTATTTATTACGTGTATTTAAGATATAAATATCCATGAATAAAATTAATTTATTGCTAATTAATTTATTCATCTCTTATATCCGAGACTAGTACCATTCAACCTTAATTATTATGCGGAACAAATCCACCTGCAGGGTTTACATAAACGACCCAACTATTCACGGCATGTCATATACTTTCCCGTCAAGTATTATCAACCCTTACGGGATACACTTTCCCGTCAAGTATTCACGGCATGTCATATATAAAATATAGCGACCCAACTTAACCGGTAATTGACCCAATAATTAAACCGGTCAATTCCTTTGGAAAATCAAAGTCACTTATATTAAATATACACACCCGCAATAGTATCGGGGATTAAGAATAAAATACACTGAGATTTAAATCGATTATCGCCGGCAATCCTAATCGATAAATCTCAAGCGATCCGCTCATGGACTTGTGATTTCTTACCATTTGCCATCGCACCGCTATTTACATAGCCTTTGGCAAATTAAGAATCACATCTAAGTCCCAGAGATTATCCCGGATTTATACCAAAACTTCCGCTGCCTCTGAGGCCGCTATTTGGTTACCCATGGCAGAGTCCGAAAAGCATCGTGCTTATCACTCTTCCATGTTAAAACTCCTTCTCCTTCAATAGTGAAACACATAGCCTGATATCGACTTACACTGATCCTCATTCGATTAGAAATCTAAGAAAATGTAATCCAAAGGAAAAACTCGTCTGCTTCGTAGTCTAGAACAGTACTTCGAAAGTACTTTTACAGCAGTCGAATATTCCTTTCCAGGATTACCTTGATATCCTCCCACTATGCTAACCGCATAGTCGATATCAGGTTCTTGTTTTTTCAACATTGCATTTATCAAGCTTTCCACACTCCAAGTGTAGGAAACTGCTTTCATTGCTTCTATCACCTTTATGTGTTCCAAAACACATACCTTAGATAGATGCATTCCGTGTTTGAAAGGTAGTGAATCTTTCTCGGAACTATGCATGTTAAAAATGAACCATAATCGTATAAGATATCTAGAGAAGTACAATGTTCTTTTCTTGAGATCAAAGATCTTAAGAACATGCTCTAACTTCTTCTTTATCTCATATATCGATTTTTCTAGACAACCATCATTTTATGTCTAACAACATCTTTACATTGTTACCAATGATAAAATGTTATCTACATAAAACCTCCGAGAAACACCACCTTGTTTCCATAACGTTTCCCATACACACGATTCGTCAATGCCTTTTGATGAATCCATCAAATGGACTATCTCATCAATGCGCAAGTTCCACGAACTCTAAGCTTTCCTTCAATCCCATCAATGGATTGACTAAGCTTGTACTCTAAATGATCTTGCCTCTTAGCAATAATCCTTATTGCTCTCCAAGAAGGCACATTTAGATCTAGTACTGCCTTCATGTAGATCTAGAGATCGATTTCATGTATACTAGGTCCAGAGTTCGAAACTCTCCTAGTCTTATGAATATCTCCGGTTGTCACATAACCTCCCACTACAATGGCATTCCAGTGTATTAACAGTAATAACAGTAGGTGCAGTTAGTGGTGTACCGCTACTCGGTTCGGCTGGTTCTAAGTCTTAATCGTTTTCTCTCTTTTCAGAAGTATCACGTCATTTTGGGCTTGTGGTTCATCTAATAGTCTTCCTCTAAGAACCGGGCGTTAGAACTTATAATGTCCTTCTGGTTCATAGTACTATTGAACACACATCTTTTGTTCTTCCAGGATATTCTACAACCGCATTTGAATGCGCCGTTGTTTCCAAGACATATCCATAGAACATAGGTAGTTCCGTTTAACTCATGCTTTTAATATTTCTATAAGAGTTCCATTTCTTATTTTCGACACACCATTTCTACAGAGGACTGTATGGTGTAGTCTCTTGGGATCCAATTCCCAAGCTCTGATTATACATCAGAGTCAATCAATTCTAATACTTGTCCGGATCTTATATCTTATATCCATAAAGGATTGCTTAGTCGTATTATCTTCCAAATTAGATTCTTAGGTCGGAAGGTCCACTCCTTCAACTTAATTGATCTTACAATCAATTTTCGACCTTTGAACTTCTTATTTGAATAAATATGACTTAGCATAAGAATCCACAAGTATAAATGATTTAATAAAGAAATCTCTTATTAGTAAAACGAGTTATATAAAATGGTTCGTTGCATCGTGGTGGACTAAGGATTCCTCATTTATATATTGTTAGCTAATGTACCAAAATAGATAATATCATTATTTCTTCTTATAACCATCAAATGATTAAAAGAAATAAAATATCCATTCACAAAAATTTTAGAAATCCAGAACAAAGTTCTTTCTAAAAATAGGGTACATAAAGCAATATTTCAAAATGAAATCCTATATATGTCCTCCACTGCAACAGCTGCCTCCTCCACAGCATTGCCCATGTAGACTACAATCTTTTCTTTTCTAAGTTGTCGAGTTTCCTGGAACCCTTGCATTTAGAATGCACATACCGTCAATGGTTCCATATCTACACACCAGGTTCTGGTAGATAATACCACTGACTATGTTTTACGACTAAAGAAAATTTCGTACCTTCTTTGAGAGGATAATTAGACTTCCAGTACCCAGACTGTTTGCATCGAGAATGCTTGCCTCATGGCTTTCTCGTCCCATCTCGTGGTCTAAGAAACTTAGGACCACTGGATTCTTTGCTTGCTTTTCCTTCCCCCCGATTTTACCCTTCGGTTCGAAACCTTTGGCATTGGCTACAAGAGCTTGCGATTTCCGTCTCAACTCGTCCAAAAGGTCAATCATCTCAAAAACGTGTTTAAGCGTTTCCTCGAATGACTGACCTTTATGAGTATCCTCATCGCTTCTTGTCTAGCCGCCTATGTCATGTCTAAACACCAACTTGAGTTTTAACATGATATTAATCAGTGGTCATTGCATAAGCATTTTTCCACTTCTTAAAATCAGTCCATTTCTCACCAGTTGAGACATTGGTAGGCTCGGGAGGACAAAGCTCACTGAGTACAAACTTGTACTCTTCAACAGTTTGGGCAATGTCCAGATTTCTATTCCAATCATTTCATTCAGGGACCAGTGAGTTTAAAATCCTTAAGTATCACATAAAGTGGGTTCAAAGCCATTTCCTAATCTATGAGCACATATAACAACAAACAATCGATTTAATCTCTGATATTATCTCCCTCAAATAATATCATTAAACCACTAATCACATCTAAAATCCCATCAGATATGGTAAGCCACGATAGTGTGGACGTTTACCTACCCAAATGATTTAGCAATTAGATTTGCTTCGGTCGTACATCATCATTAGCGTTACTTCGATGGGAAGAATACTAAGAAGCGTACCTAAGTGTAAACCATTACTCAGTATCTAAGAAGATTGTTTGGGATACGCATATTCACCGCAAGCCTTGATAGTGTGGACGTTTACGTTAACATACGCTCCTTTACTCCCTTCTATAACTGTCTACATCAATCGTTCCAAAATCCCATTCAATGTAGCAAGCCACGATAGTGTGGACGTTTACTACACCAAAAGATTTTTACAATTGACTCCCAATTACTTGATACATTCGAATTTCTAAATCAAGACGCGGAGAATCATAAGTGAAACTCGAAGTTTCTTACCAGTGATTCACCATGCGAACAACCCTATCTCTCATAGAATGAGGGAGCCGAGCAGACAATCGATCTAGTCATCAAATGACACGAAAGTCTCTAATTTGTGTCATCCACATGACCAAGTGGCTTTGGCTCCATTCCACTCCCCGAGGTGAGAATGAGTCGACTTGAAATCAGTTTCAGAAAGACAAATTAGGCATTGTTTGATAAACTTAATCAATGTTTCTTTGTAAAAGGAATTACAAGAATTCTCCTCCAATGACTTATCTATACGAACTTCAAAAGTCCATAAAAGTCACCAAGAGAACAGCAATGGAGACCATGGCAATGTTTCCATTCCCTCTCCCACTTAGCTTTTTATAACAAAGGGATACACTATCTAATGCATAATTAAATACACATAAGCATAATAACAAACATACATTTCATGCAAGTACGTTCACAAATAATCAAATAATTGCTCAAGTAAAATTATTTCTCGACTATTCGTACCTTGATGAATTCCTGCATGCTTGTCTTGAGTCTTCATTCTACGTCTTGAATACTTTGCCGAGCGACGGAAAAATTCTTTGATTTTCATATTTAATTTATTTTAAATAAAATCCAAGATTCCAATTCAAAATAAATTTGAATCAATCTAATGATTTTAAACAAAATACTCCAATTAAATAAAATCAATTCCATTGATTTCCATATTTAATTCTATTTTAAATAAAATCCAAGATTTCCAATTCAAAATAAATTTGAATTAATCTATTGATTTTAAATAAAATACTTAAATTAAATAAAATCAATATTATTAAAATCCATTGATTTCCATATTTAATTCTATTCTAAATAAAATCCAAGATTTTCCAATTCAAAATAAATTTTGAATTAATCTAATGATTTTAAATAAAATACTTAAATTAAATAAAATCAATTTTTATTAAAATCCATTGATTTTCATATTTAATTCTATTCTAAATAAAATCCAAGATTTTCCAATTCAAAATAAATTTTGAATTAATCTAATGATTCTAAATAAAATACTTAAATTAAATAAAATCAATATTTTAATAATTTCTCAATCCTATTTAAATTAGATCTCAAGAATCCTAATCAAAATCGAATTTTGATTCTTCTTAAGACTTCTAATCCAAGTAGGTATAGGATATCTAGAGAAACTAGGGATTTCTTTCTTAATTTAACTCTCCATCTAATTTCATTATTTAATTCCATAATTAAGAAATCTAATCCAAATAGAATTTGAATTAATTCCATAATTAAATTAAATAATATTAAAAAGATTAAATTATTTTCGGAAAGATCGGATTTACCGGGACGAACCGAAACAAATTCCGGTGTCATCCCAATCGAACCAAGAACATGCATGCCCGTGTAACCATACACAACACCATAATCACGACATGCCATGATCACCATCTCATGCAAGACTAAGAGACCATGCATGCGGACATGCATATCAACATGTTATCTAGGCCATGCAATAATGAATCAAATTCATTCAAGCGTAGCCATTCAACATGCAATTCGCACATGCATCACGCAAAATTTTACATGTTGTGTCGGCAAGGTGTCGGACGACACCCTTTGTAAAATTACAGCAGCGGCAAAACACGATCGTCTTCTTCGGTCTTCGGCGAGGGGCGCAGCGGTTAGTCGATCTCCGGCACGTCGTCTCCTCCGACTATCTATGCCATCGACTTGCTGCGACCCACCGCACGAACAGCCCGCACATCACGGCTGCCGGCGAACCACCGCCACTGGTGGCTTACGCCGTCACGCCCAGCCGTGCCCCGCTTCACGTTCAGCACCACACGCCGCCCATACCTCCAGCCACCTCCCCGGCAGCCCGCTCGATTAAGAAACCGTCCGCGATGGTTGCCGGCGAACCACCACCACTGGTGGCACACGCCGGCATGCCCAGCCACGTCTAGGTCACGCCCAACAGCCCGCACAGTCCCTTCGAGCCTAGGTATGTCGCAATCGATTTCGGTTCGATTCAATTCCGAAAAACCCTCGTTTTTAATAATTAAATTTTCCGACCAAGACGATTCATACAAGAGAGAAAACATAGACGTAGAACAATATATATAGCACAATAATTTAATAAAATTAAATTAATTTATGGCTATAAACAACGACAATCGATTATCGAAACAATTAACGAAAAACGTAACCGTACGCTCTAATACCAATTGTTGGAAATCGATCACCCGGAGTCGTCGTAAAACCGACTCCGATCGACGTCCCGGAAACCCTCTCCGAACAGCCCGGAGACATCGCAGAGGAGCGGTCCGATCGAGCCCTAGCCACGGCCGAAACCGCGACCGCTCGATCGCTCTAACCGCGAGCCACCAGCCGCCGCCTAGGCGGGCGTGGGCTGCCCAGCCGAGAGCTCCCACGGGCTGATCCGTCCAGCCGGGGCTTGAGTCGCCGGCGGTCCGGCGATGCTTGATCGCCACCTCCCGACTCGTCCCGGTTTGGATCCCCGTTTATCGGATCTTGTTTTTCGATAATTGATTTCAATAAACATGAATTAAATAGCGGAAATATTTAATTCACCTTTCGATTCGTTGTGCGGAGAAACGAGATCTTATGATGACCTTGAGATCTTCCCACGTATTCCTTGCACTAGCTCGAACGTCGGGTGGGCGACGATCTTCCGAACTCCATGGATCTCCCTCTCTACTTTCTCTCTCTAGAATTGTGATCTTCAAGTTATGAGAATAGAGAAGACCATGTAGTGCTTTTATAGGCTACGTAGGGGATCTTAAGGAGGTGGAATATTGGGCTTCCAATAATAGTGATTAAATTGAGCTCAAGCCCAAATCTATTAATCCTTACTATTATTAATTAATTCTATTTTCCACTATATAAAATTAATTGCACTCCCAATATTATACCATATTATATCAAATAATATTATCTCTCCGGTAGTATTATTTATTCCGTGTATTTAAGATATAAATATCCATGAATAAAATTAATTTATTGCTAATTAATTTATTCATCTCTTATATCCGAGACTAGTACCATTCAACCTTAATTATTATGCGGAACAAATCCACCTGCAGGGTTTACATAATAATTCCTTATGAACTCATCTCGGGGATATTATCAACCCTTACGGGATACACTTTCCCGTCAAGTATTCACGGCATGTCATATATAAAATATAGCGACCCAACTTAACCGGTAATTGACCCAATAATTAAACCGGTCAATTCCTTTGGAAAATCAAAGTCACTTATATTAAATATACACACCCGCAATAGTATCGGGGATTAAGAATAAAATACACTGAGATTTAAATCGATTATCGCCGGCAATCCTAATCGATAAATCTCAAGCGATCCGCTCAATACACCAAGTGTACAAGTATGATAAAATAATTAAGAAAAATTATTTTCTCTCTCATACAACGACTATACCGATGGATTGGTCCGTGTCCATCTAGGTCGTGAGCAACTGTTCGATTAAATACGAGTAACCGATAGTATGATCTTCTGTGTGGGCCAGACACACCATACTAACTACAACGTATAGAATCCAGGACTATAATTTGCATATATTTAATTATAAATAATTAAACGCAAATAATTGTTTATTTAATTAAATAGATTATTGGCAATGGATCGGGAGTTTCCGTTACTTAAATCTAGACATTAAGTACACAACTCCAACACTCGTTGACTTGGGATTGTGATTGATTTCAGTCTCGACTACTTAGTGTATATTTCTAGGGGTACATGTTGAAACAGGGACTTGACTGACCTCATTCTCATCTGCCTGTTGTAGTTTGGCATTGTTGACTTGGATTCTTGGGTGAGTTCGGTCTAAACTGCGACTAGGTAGGCCTCGTTGATAATGGACCTTGGCTGGTTAATGTCTCGATTTGCCTTTTTCAGGGAATAAACTGATACTTGTGATCAACCGGTTAGATGACTGGATTTACGTTTTCAGTGTTGTGTTACTTGATGTTTTGTGTGATAGATTCTCTTTGATGTCTCTGGCAAGATCCTAACTCGAACAGGTGTGGATGGTGGAGACCGTATGACATGACTGGGTATATTGGTTTTGGTCTTCGTACTTCATGGTGTTCAAATAATCACTGGTTCATTTCAGTTAACATATCCAGTGTTGATTTTTTTTATCGCACGTGATATGGTTACTTCTGCTTGATGTTTGGATTGGATAATGGGCTGGATTAATTTTTCTTGGATGGCACTAGTGGGCCTAGTGGACTACAGTACAACTCAGAAATTCAATCGTCAAAAGTAGTGGGATCGTCACGTATCTCCATGATCCATACTCCCTAAAACATCGCAACCGTTCACCACTACTACTTATTGGTTTTCACCTTTCACTTTCCACTAACCCTAATTTCATCTTTCAGTCTTTTTACAGCCGCATCCTTTTCACCATGGATCCAGCCATGCAAGCTTACTTCAAAAATCTCCTAAAAGATGATCCAGTTATTTTGAACAAAGTCCTGTCTCTCGAACCCACACCAGATAAAATACCCACTCCAGATCTTCATCTCCCAATTGTGATTCACCGCAATGAACTTCCTCCTGACAATCCCTTTGCGCAGTCTCTGGATGAGGGTCCACAAATAACCCTTGATGATGATGTTGTTCTTCCTTCGCAAAATCAACCTGCTACAGATGCCGAAGAAGCACCACCAGTCTCTGATCACTCACCCCCACCTAAACCCAAGAGAACAAAACAGAGAGTTGCCACTGGACCATATGCTCATCGCCGTCAATTTCATGCCAAAAAGGAGCCTTCACCACCAAGCCGCCGGAGTGATAGACTTCATAAAGCTGCTTCACGACCAGAAATTGTTGAACCTCTAGTGACTCAAGTTGACTCCTCCACTTCTGAATCCAACGGATCCACTCCACAGGCTGATTTTGGCTATGGCTCAGGTGATCCAATCTTGGAGCAACAACTGCATGATGCAGATATGAAAGCACAGGCAGAGGAACAAGCAAATTACTATGAAGAACCCCTGGTTGAGGTATCCATAGTGTTTCTACTGATTTTTATACTAATCTGGCTCGTGCTCATTGGCAGTGGTATGAATCTCGATTATTCTTTCCTGAGTGCAACATCAATCTTGCCTCCTTCCAAAATTTTAATGTTTCTGAGTTCCTGGTCATCTCCAATATGCTGAAATCAGTCACGTTTGCCACAAAGTTTGCCCCAAAGATTGTGAGACAATTCTACTGTAATATCAAGGGAACAAAACGTGAACCATATGAAATCAATTACGGTCGTGTACTTGTCAAAGGTCACATCTACAGGTTCACCCCTGATGTTATCAACAGGTTTCTTGACCGTCCCATCTCTGGCTACACTGTCCTTAAGGTTGATGATTGGGAGATGGCACATGTTCTCACTGCTGGAGCTTCACATAAATGGTTTGATGGTAACACTTTTGCTCCAACTACTTCAAATCTCTCTGCTTTCCATTGCTTTCCATTCAGTTCTTTTCAGGCTGTTTCTCTCTAATTGGATGCCCAATACTCACAAATCATCTCTTACTGTGGAATATGCTACCTTTCTTTATCTACTGTCCACCAATAAGTCACTTGACTTGGGAGATCTTATTTACAACCGCATCCATGACTGCACACCTAACCATGTCCAGCGAGGTATTCAGTACCCATCCCTTATCTATGCAATTCTGGTAAAACAAGGTTTTAAATACAATGCTGCAGAGGATGGTCCACTATCTGAAACTCCAAAACAGATGGACATTCATTATAGTTTTACCAAACCAGCTCCAGCAAGGGTACTTGACTTACCCTGGGATCCCTCTAAGACACTGCCTCCCTTAACCAAGCCTCAAAATACCATGGTGCCTTTGTTTGTTCTACTGGACCATAGGAAAACTCTGGAGGATGCACTCACACTCTTAAATGCTCAGATTGCAGATCTCAGTGTTTCCACACCAGAAAGGCATCAGCAAGGGGGAGAAAGTGCTACAGATTCAGGGGGAGCAGCTACTACATGGGCTAAGTCAGGTCACAAGACAAAGAAAGGGAAAGGAAAGAGAGTGACTTCAGCCCCAAAGAACAATGGCAAAGGACTGCTTGATGAAGACACTAATGAGGATGAGGAGCTGGAAGAGCTGGAGAGGATGGAAAAAAGTCAGAAGTTGAAAAGGAAGAGGGGAGCACATGAGGATGCTGATGACTTTCTGTGATGGCCTTTTGAACAATTTTTTTTCTTGTTTTTGCGTGTTGGTTTATGAACATTATGGGTGCTTTCTGTTTTATTTTGGTTTGTAAACCTTGGACAATGGATCTTGACTGATGTAGAATCAATGCATGTTTCTGTTTCGGTTCTTCCTGATACTTGCTGTTTTTGTAGTTGTCTTCTGGTTTCATGTTCTTTTTGCAGGTTGATACAAAAGAAGACTATGAGTATCAAGTTCAATACGACTGGCAAAAAGGGGGAGTTTGTTGAGGTAATTTTCCCAGCCTCATTGAAGTACATTTTGTTCTTATATGCTGGGTTGTTTTTTTTTGCAGATAAACAAGTTTACTGTGGGCTGGAGGTGAATCGTGATTTGGGCTTCAAGGTTGTTTGGGCTGAGAATTAAAGCTTACTGGACCAACTCATGCGGACTGACTTAGTCATTCAGCTGGAAGTCAAGGAGTGGAAGAAGTGGAAGTAGTGGGCTGTATTATGGAGTCATGAGTCAAGGAAGTTAAAGCCCCACTACCTTTGAAGAATGAAGCGATATAAATTGAAGATTAATGAGAGTCATTCTTTACGGCTTACATAGAGAAAATCGAGAGGAAAATATTCAACCTTGAGTGAAGAGTGTTGTCATATTTTCTATATATTTTGTAAGCATCATTGTATTAAGTGCTACGATCTTGTGTAGTCTTAATACCGAGCGAATATTGTAATTATTCAATGAGAAAGTTTGTGGCCTTGAGACTATTGCTAGTTGTTCGAGTGAAGAACAACTCGTGAATTTTTTTATCCCCGTTTGTCTTTTAATTTCCGCTGCGTTATTTAGTACAGGTACTTGTAGTTGCGTTTCCAGGTTCTAACATTGGTCAAACCTATGTCTTGTTTAAGTAGATGTGGTGTTTATGTTCAATCCTTATTTAATTTTACACGATGAAGGAGGAGCTCGGGAGGAATTATTCACTATGTCTATGATTGATCTTGAGTTAATATTGTCCGCCACATGATGTTGCTGACTTGCTGGTACATCTCGGGGTCTAAACAGTGCTTTGGTGTTGAACACGAAGATCGTTAGAGAGAAGAATTTAACGATATTATGTCCCAGTAAAAGGTTTCATACCCTAATTAGTGAGACTGAGCTCTTAGAACTTGTTTTGGGATGAAGGTCATTACTCTATAATAAAGGTGACACCCTCATTTTCTGTTAAAATGTTTTTTTGGTTAATTCTTTTTGGAGTTTGTTGTACTTAATTTTTGTGAAGCTTTCCTCCGTTTAATTACATGTGTGACCCATGAAGATTTTAAGAACATAGTCCCATCATCTCTGAAGATGTTGAAATAAATGAAATTCAAAGTCTGTCCTTGAAAATCAGCTGAAGTTCTTTTGGGTTGAGGTATGAGTTTAGTTATTCATTTTAGTACTTTTGTGAATGTACGAGTTCATTTGCGTTTTTTTCCTACCACTTAAGAATTTAGATGTCCATTAATATTGGTCATTTATTGTTTTGTACCAGACGTTGAATATTCAAACATCTTCATACCCTCAATCTCAATTTTAACGGACCTGTTGGATAAGTTTACTTTTGTGGGAGCAAATGGCAATGATATATTTTTGCTGATACACAGGTATTTGGTCTATTACATTGTTAACGAGATCTTGTGCCTTTATTTTTCACCACACATGTTAAGTTGTATTTTCATATGTTAATGTATATTTTAAACAGGTAAACAATCTATTTTTTTTTAACAATATATAGGTAACCCCTCAGAAGTCAGAATATATTGTCTTCTATAATCGAACCAAGCACACAAAATTATGTACATGCACTTTTTATGAATCAGTAGTTGATGCTTTTTTTCCTTCTCGCCTGATGGTTATTATGTGGCAGGAGTGGACAATATTGGCATGGAAATTCAAATAGCTTCCAACGACTTTGAACCTGCATCTCTCAAGGGTTTACACTTGCTTTTGTGACACTAATTGTTGGAGAAGAGTCGGAAGACAAGTCAGAAGACAATGCTAAAGTAGAGAATAAAGTAATCTTTTATTTTAACTAAGTTAGAGTATGAATAGATTGCCAGTTTAATTGTTATATCTATTGTATTTTATTTACTTATTCTATCTTAGTTTGTGTATTGAAATATTTTTAAATAAAATTATTTTATATTTCCGATGTTTTTTTTTTGTTTTTTTTTTCATAATTAACATGATTTAAATATGATAATTAAACGATGTAGTTGGACAAATGCACATCGGTTCTTGGAGAACGGATGTGTATAAATTTATGTACATCGGTTAAATAGGCTAACATTATGGGATGTAAATGTATCATAGACATCGGTTTCCTATTACATCGGTTATTGGAACCGATGTTAAAGATGCTTCTAATTTACATCTACCTCTTCGACATCGGATGAACAACCGATGTTAATGGCTATTTTTAACCGTTGTTATAGGCAATTTTTGTAGTAGTGAACATATTTATGCTTACATGTGCGTTTCAGTAATGAGAGGCCAAGAGAGAGACCGAGAGCGGAGGAAGGTTCAGCGGCGGCGATTCCCGACATAAGCTAGGCTGCGGTGGTGGTTTCATCAACAAACGTCGGTCCAATTTTCGGTTGTAAGTTCGTCGGCAGCTGACGATGTTGGAGTGGCGCGGACGTGGTCGACGTGTTGTTGTCCTTAGCGTGGCTCCGGCGACGAGATGATGGGTCAAATTCCCAGCTAGAGGATTAAAGTCCTGTCAGACAGCGGGAAGAGGCAGCGGCGGATCCTAATTGCGAAAAGAACTTCGGCAGTATTTATTGGGGAGAAAGGGCAGAGTCGTAGAGGGTTTTGAAGAGAGACGTGGGTAGGACAATGATGTGATATCATGAATATATTCGTGAAAAGGTTGCGAACTTGCGATTTCTTAAAAATTGATACGTGATCAAGTTTGACTGTGATCAAGTTTGACTCCGTTAAAATTATTTATACATAATTTTGTAATTTATTTAAATTTATTAGTTTTAGAAACAGTAAAGATAATTTGAATTTAATTAAATATATTCATAGTAAATTTTAATAATACTATTATTAATAAATATTTAATTAATACTTTAATATATGAATGAAAATGCTTAATTTAATATTTTAAATTACTTTAGAGTTTGCTCCAGTGGGGGAGGGCATGAACTCGCCGCAGCCGTCGAGGGCGGCGGTGTGGTTCTTGAGGCACTCGCGGTAGGAGACGAGAGGGGGGAATCTGTGACTTAGGGCATGTGCATCGGTAGTTTTTTTTGTGGGTTCAAACTGAGTTAACTGAACTCATACCAATGTAGGAGTCAGTTCAATTCTCACCCCATATTACCCACCCCTCTCAAATGAACCGAGTTCAATCTCTATATATTTTCAGTAATACAAACTTCATTATCATCGGCAATATTATTCTTAATCTCACATGATATCAGAGCCATCATCACAAAAACCTTAATTATTTCTTCTTTCTTTCTCTACTAGCGGACAGGTCCCCTCCGCCCACAACCGCCGATCACCATGGCTGCTGCCCCTACTGCTGCACCTCTCTCCACCACGGCGATGATCAACCTCGTCCAAATCAAACTTTCATCAGCTACGTTTTTTATGTGGAAACGACAATTCCTTTCCATGGCTACCTCGTTCGAGATGATGGATCTCATCAACGGCTCATCGTCTGCTCCCTCTCCCACCGTTACCTCTACCACTGTCGACATCACTCCGAATCCAGCATATTTCAGTTGGTATCTTCGGGACCAAAAATTACTCGGTGTTCTCTTTGCCACTCTCGAACCCGAAGCCATGGCCGAGGTACTTGACTGTACCTCTTCTCGAACGGCATGGGTCACTCTTGAATCGATCTTTGCCAACGCGTCTACATCTCGTGTTAATAAACTTCGCGAGGCGCTTCTTTCACTCCGTCGCGACTCTCTCTCCGTGGCAGAATATGGTAAGAATTTTAAGTCTTTATGTGCTCAACATTCTGCCATCGGGAAACATGTCGACGAGAGCGACAAAAGCCATTGGTTCCTACGTGGTCTTGGTCCGAAATTTGCTAATTTTGCCGATACCCGAATGGCGATGACACTTATCCCTCCGCTTCGTGATCTGCTCCCCCAAGCCATTCAATTTGAACTTATCCTTGCTGCAATGGATGGTCCGCCGGCGAATCAGGCCGCATTCTTTGCCTCCGCATCCAGCACCGACTCTCGATCGCGTGTGATACGCGCCTCTGGTCAGTCTGCTGCAACAAATCGCGACCAGCCTTCTCGCTCCACCAGTGTTGCTGCTGCCAGCGGTCGTGGACCAGGAGCCAACTCTGGAGTTCGCCGTCCGCCGCGATGTCAATTATGTCTAGGTGAGCACTATGCCGATAAATGTCCCACCTTTTTGCAACTCAAATCCCGTGCAGGTGTTCCTCCTTCTACCTCGGCCCCTGCTGTTTCGGCTCATCTCGCCCAGGCCTTCCAAGCCGCTTGTTCGGTCTCCGACTCGCCTACTACTCCAGACTGGTATGTTGATTCGGGTGCTACTGCTCACATGACATCTCAACCAACCAATCTGGACTCCTTCGCTCCTTATACGGGTAATGGGTCTGTTATTATTGGCGATGGAAACACACTTCCTATCTCTCATATTGGCTCTCGCCACCTTGTTTCTAATGTTAATTTAAAGGATGTTTTGGTCGTGCCCCAGTTAACCAAAAACCTTTTGTCTATTAGTAAGCTGACGTCTGATTATTCGGTTGATATTATATTTTCTGACAAGTCTTTTACCATTCAGCACCGGACGACTCAAGCCCCCCTCGCTCGCGGTCGACTTGACAATGGGCTTTACGTTTTGGAGCATTGCAGTTCAGCACTCGTGGCTACGCTTCAACCAAAAGATTTACGTGCTAGTTATTCATTATGGCATTTACGCCTTGGACATGTTTCGTTTGATGTTTTGTCGTTGCTTAATAAAATGGGACATTTATCTGTGACATCTCTATTACCGAACCCCACTCTGTGTTCTCCTTGTCAGTTAGCTAAAAGCAAAAAATTGTCATTTTCTTTAAATGACAAGCGTGCTTCGTCTGTTCTTGATATTGTCCATTGTGATCTCTGGGGCCCTGCGCCAATTACTTCATTAGCAGGTTATCGTTATTACGTCGTTTTTGTCGACGACTACTCTCGCTTTTCGTGGCTTTACCCTATGCATGCAAAGTCCGACTTCTACGAAATATTTGTCCGCTTCTACACGTTCGTCTGCACACAATTCTCCACAAAATTGAAGATCCTTCAGTCTGATGGTGGTACCGAGTTCGTCAATACGCGTGTCAGTAATTTCATGCTTACTCATGGTATCCTTCATCGTATTTCTTGTCCTCATACTCCGCAACAAAATGGTCGTGCCGAACGTAAACATCGCCACATCACTGAAACCGGTCTCTCCATGCTCTTTCATGCCTTAGCCCCGGCTTCTTATTGGTTTGATGCTTTCACGACAGCCGTCTTTGTTATTAATCGACTACCCTCAGCTCTTCTCCAGCACAAGTCTCCATATGAGCTGCTCTTCCACTCTGCCCCTAATTATGCCGTCTTTAAACCATTTGGGTGTCGGGTTTTTCCTTATCTCCGGGACTATGCACCGAATAAACTCTCACCGCGAAGTCGTGCATGCATTTTCGTGGATTATAGTAGTGCTTACAAGGGTTTTCGATGTTACGATCCATCTTCCGCTCGCATATTTCTCACTCGTCATGCTCAATTCGATGAGCAAGTTTTTCCCTTCTCCGGTGATGCTACCTCGGCCTCCTCACCACTTCTGTTATCAACTTTTTTGGATGTCGGCACTCCAACCGCCTCGCTGCCACCTCCAGCCGACTCGCCTTCTCTTCCTCCGTCTCGTTCTTGCAATTTACAGCCCGAACCCGAGCTTGAAACTCGACCCGACACTCCAGCATGTCCGGTTCATCCGGCCCCCGCAGTTTATCAGTCCCCGGCGCAACCACAGCCCCCGGAGCCGCCATCTGTGCCATCGATTCCGACCCGCGCCATCTCTTCCGGGTCTTCGCATCCAATTACAACTCGTGCGCGCGCCGGTATCTTCAAGACAAAGTATCCTCTTCATCTTGCGTCTACGGCTCTTCTTACGTCCATCGCTACTACGGACGTCCCTCGAGGCTTCAAAACCGCGTCAAAGCACCCCCATTGGGTCTGTGCCATGCAAGAAGAGATCGATGCTCTAAAAACCAACAATATATGGGACCTCGTTCCTCCACCTCCGCACAAAAATATTGTCGGTTCGAAGTGGGTGTTCCGTACGAAGTTTCGCTCTGATGGTTCCATCGAGCGACATAAAGCTCGTCTCGTGGCTCAAGGCTTCACTCAGGTTCCCGGCTCTGACTTTCATCACACCTTTAGCCCTGTTGTTAAGGCAACCACCGTCCGAACCATTTTAGCTCTCTCGGTCCATCATCAATGGCCTCTACATCAGTTGGACGTTAAGAACGCCTTCCTAAACGGTGTTCTTACCAAACTCGTTTTCATGGCACAACCACTGGGGTTTGTCGATCCCACACAGCCCACACATGTTTGTCGCCTTAAAAGGGCGCTCTATGGTCTTCGACAGGCTCCTTTGGCTTGGTTTAATCGCTTCAGTTCTTATTTATTATCCTTGGGATTTCGTCAGTCTCAGTCCGATTCCTCGCTCTTTTACTTCCTCCAGGGATCGTCAGTACTCTACCTTCTCCTCTACGTAGATGATATAATTCTCACGGGGAACGACTCAACCTTGCTTCATCGCTTCATCGACCGTACTCACTCCGAATTTGCCATCAAGGACCTTGGACGATTAAACTATTTTTTGGGGCTCGAGATTTCGTACACGTCCACGGGCATCTTCATTGGTCAGTCCAAGTACGCTCACGATATTCTCGACCGTGCAAACCTTCTCGACTGCAAACCTATTGCGACGCCCCTTGCTACTGGCACCTCCTTGGTCATCGCCGGCTCCGCCTTCTCAGATCCCACCTTGTACCGCTCTTTAGTCGGTGCCCTGCAATACCTAACCATCACTCGGCTGGATCTCTCCTACGCCGTCAATATGGTTAGTCAGTTTCTTCACGCCCCCACTACCGATCACTTCTCCGCTGTCAAACGTATTCCTCGTTATGTCAAAGGAACACTTCACTATGGCCTCTCCTTTACTCGTGCCCCTGCTCCTTCGATTGTCGGTTACTCCGATGCCGATTGGGCACGATGCCCCGACACTCGCCGCTCTACGTACGGTTATTCTATTTTTTTGGGTGGCAATCTTGTCTCATGGAGTGCCAAGAAGCAACCTACTGTTGCACGCTCAAGTTGCGAATCCGAGTACCGCGCTTTGGCCAACACTGCTTCGGAAACTATATGGCTGACTAATCTTCTCCGTGAAATCCATCAACTTCCTCAGTCTCGCCCTCTTCTTTTATGTGACAATAAAAGCGCGATCTTTCTCAGTCAAAATCCCATTGCCCACAAACGCGCTAAGCACATCGATCTCGATTGCCACTTCGTCAGAGAACTCGTTGCTTTCGGCAAGCTTCGCACCCAATTTGTTCCTACTACCCTCCAGCTTGCCGACATCTTCACCAAAAGCCTCCCCCGGCCGGCCTTTGAACATCTTCTGTTGGAAATCGACTACCCGGGACGAGTTCGTTCGACAACTCGAACATCCGGACACGCCCAGTCGACCTCCAGCATCACTACTTCCATCACGAAGAAGCCCCAGACCCGAAACACGCCCAGCCATCATGCCCGTAGCACAACCGCGCGTTTCCGAGGGCCAGCGTCGCGATTCCAGAATCGCGATGCTGCTGTTCGGGCTGTTCCGGCACGATTTTCTCGATCTGACTGCTGTTCCGGCGATAGGAGAACGCCCAGCAGTCCGAGACCATCGAAACCAAGCCATCGAACACGATCGGTGGTTCGTTGTATGATTACGTACGAGATCAAATCGAAACGATGCGGAATAAGGGTTTCGATTTCATACCTTTGTTGCGTGATTCGGAGAAGCCGAATTGTTGAGAACACGAAGCCTTCCGGTGTATGTCTCTATCCCCAACGTTCAGCCGTTGAGTGGGCAACGATCCGCTGAACCTTCCTCTTCTCCTTTCTCTCTTGAACCCACCGTAGGAATAATATCCTCTGTCTCAGAAATATATTTGCGCAAGCAAAATTATTTCTACAGAATTATTACTGCGCTAATCTGAATTAATTAAGCAGAGGAAAATTAATTGCGCAAGCTTTTGCGCAAACAATTTATTTTTCTCCGCAAAAATAAAATAGCGGCGTTTCTTAGGTTTTGAGAAAGAGATGGTGAGGTATTTATAGAGCTACACCAGGGACCTTATGGAAATTAATTATTAGGCTAAATTGCAATTTAATTAACTCGGCGTCCTAAAAGGCAAACCTTAATTAAATTCCACAATTTTAATTATAATTAATTTCACTATAAAATTATAATTGAATTCCCAATAATTAATTTATATTATTTCAACAATAATAATTCCGCCGAATTACATATACGACTTTCCCCGTGTTTAAGATATCGTATGTCAACGAATTAACTTTAATTACTAATAATTAAATTAACTCGTTTCTTGTTATCCGAGACTAGTACCACTCATCCTTATTATCATGTGGAACGAATCCACCTGCAGGGTTTACATGATAAACTTTATGAGCTCATCTCGGGGACATCATCAACCCAATAAATGGGACACGGTTTTCTGTCTATAATCTATAGCATGCCGTGTGTACAATTCCGATTCCCAATTTACCGAGAATATTGACTAATCAATTAGTCTCACTCACTAGTAAGTCAAAGAACCGAGAACTGGACACACGCACCTATAATTATATAGGGATTAGGAATTCGTATATCCGTAATATCTGAGGTCTAGTTCGATTACTGCGATTAGTATAAATCGAACGCCCTCCCGTGGTCCTGCTCAATACACCAAGTGTACGAGTGTAACATGATAGTCAAGACCGACTATCTACCAGTCACACTACGACGTACCGATGGATTGTCCCTGTCCATCTAAGTCGTGAGCTACTGTTCGATAGTATACGAGTAACCAACAGTATGATCTTCCGCGTGTCTCCTCACGCCATACTGTCTACAACGTATACATCAAGGACTATTGCATTAAATGCAATCATGCTTGAATCATATCTCGAATTAAGGTATAGATAAGGAGTTCCGTATTTGCACTAAACTAGACATTTAGAATACAACTCCATCAATCTCCCACTTATACTAAAAGTCTAGTCGCCCTCTCCCAAACACCAGATTCCCATAACCTCATCACGCCTACCCAACGCTTTCGCTGGAAGTGCCTCTGTGAACGGGTTTTACCAGGCAATCCTCTCGATGCTATCTAGGTGACAACTGCATCGTCTTACTAGACGATCTCTCGAATCAGGTGGTACTTGCGCTCTACGTGTTATCTCCCACTGTGGACTCGTGGCATTTCAAGTTTGCCAATACCGCTATTCAAAATAGCTTTGGGTGAACTAGAAACCACATCTAAGTCCCTTAGGAAGTTATGGAGCCACAATGACCTTTTAACTGCCTCAGAGGTCGTTATCCTTTCAGTTTCCATGGTAGAGTCCGTAATGCATCGCTGCTTTACATTCTTCCATGTGACTGCTCCACTTCTCAGTGAGAACACATAGCCTGACTTCGACTTTCGACTGTCCCTGTTTGATTTGGAAATCCAATTCTATGTAATCCAAAGGAAACAACTTGACTGCTTTGTAACTCAGAACATAATTCCTGGTCCTCTGCAGGAACCTAAACATGTTCTTTACATCAGTCGAGTGATCGTTTCCAGGATTACTATGATATCTCACCACCATGCCCACGGCATAGTAGATATCAGTCTCGTGCATAGCATTACATACATTAAGCTTCCCACCATTAAGGTGCAGGGAACTGCTTACTCTTCATCTATCTCCTTTATTGTGTCGGACACAAAACCTTAGATAGACAAATTCCACATCTAAAAGGTGAAGACCTTTCTTGGAATTCTGTATACTGCAACGAGTAAGAATTGTATTTATGTATGAGGCTCGAGATAAGTTCTATGTTCTTTTCTGGCGATCATTTATTACTTTGATCCCAAGAACATTCCCGACTTCTCCTAAGTCTCTTACATTGAATTACTCGGACAACCATCCCTTCATGTCCGATAACATCTTTCATATTGTTGCCAATTTAGAAGGATGTCGTCTACATAAAGAATGAGAAAACACCACATCTTTTCTGTCACTTCTTTATTACACTCAGGACCTAAACATGCCTTGAATGAATCCATGAAATGGATTTTCTCATAGGTCCGCATGTGTCTAAGATCTTGAAGCTTCTTTCAATCCTAAGATTGATTAAGCTTGCTTACAGAATGCTCTTGGCTCTTTTCGATGAATCTCTCTGGCAGTCCCACACAGATGGCCCCGTCAAGACTTCGATTTAGGAAATCTGTCTTGACTTCCATCTTCCATGTGAAGACAAAAGAATCCGGATCGACTTTTGCCAAGACTGAGCATCTTGATCTTTCAGCGTCTCGTCATAGATCTAGGGTTCGGCTTCATGTTCTCCAGGTAACAAGTCCGAAGACTCACCTATAAACATGAACCTGTTGGGTTGTCTAACAACCCTCCCACTACGAAGACGCTCCGGTGTATCTTTAGTGACTAAAGATTATAGTAGTGAACTACTCAGTTAGGCTGGTTCTAAGTCTTGATCAGTCCCTCTAAGCACATTAAGTATTACTCTACTCTTGGCTTGTGATCTTGCATATATATAGTCCGTGTCTAAGAACCGAACATTGATGCAATCAATGAACATCTGGTCCTTCGGACTATATTACATATCTCAATTCGTTTTCTTAGGGTATCCTATAAACAGCCGAATATCAGTACAAGTTCCCAAAGGAATCAAGTTCAGGATAAACGCCGCTGTTTCCAAGCAATATCCCAAAAACGAATTATGTAACTCCGAATAACTTATTGTCTACTTTCCCATATCTATAAGAGTCCTATTCCTTCTTTACAACACATTACTTTGCCGAGGCATAAATGGTGTATTCTGTTGGGAGTTAATCCCATTTTCTGATAAGTATGCCTTACTCTTCAAAGAGGTCTGCATATATATCAGAGCGAATCAACTCTAGTACTTTCTTGGATCTTTTCCCTTTAACCGTAAAGGGTTGCTTGGTCATTTAAACTTCCAAGTATGATTCGAAGGTTGGAAGGTCCTTTCCTTCAACCTAGCTGAGAAGTCCATCAGCTTTCACCCTTTGAATCGTACTCAAGTTATAATGATCTATCCTAAGATTCCATAAGTACATTTGATTCATCTAGAAGGATCTTTACTCTTATTGGGGTTCGACAATGTGTTATTAGCTCCGGTCTGTTGCATCGTGGAAGAACACGGATTTAGTATTAAATTGTCTATCAATGTACCAGAATAGATAATATCCCCGTTTCCTACTCTGAAAAGTATGAAACTATCAGAAGAAACGGAATATCCATTCTAAGCCAATTTAGAAATCTGAAATGAAATTTCTTTCTAAATGCCGGCACATAAAGACAATTTATTAGAACTAAAATCCTACGGTTAAAACCATTTAACATCTCCCACTGCAATGGTTGTTACCTTAACAGTGTTGCCCATGTAGGTTATTACTTCTTCCTTTCTAAGTCTCCGGGTTTCCTGGAACCCCCGCATTTAGGTGCAGACATGATTAGTGGTTCCCGTATCCACACACCAGGTACTGGTGGATAACACCACTAAACATGTTTCGGTGACTAAGGAGAAGTTAACTTCTAGTTGCTTTGAGAGGACAATCAAACTCCCAGCATCCAAACTGCTTACAACGGAAGCACTTGCCCCTTGGGCTTGCTTGTCCCATTCCGTGGTCCAGATATATTAGGCCCACTGGGTTTCCGTATTTTCTTCTTCTTCCTTTTGCCGCCCGAAGGCCTAGGAAGAGCCAATTTATCAGCCACAAGTGTTTTGAGAGCCCTTAAAGATTCCCTCAGCCGCTTGAAGTTCAACCAGGAGCTCCGCCAATGAATAAGACCTCTTATCCATATTATAGTTTAGGCGTAACTGCTCAAAACTTCTCAGCAGAGACTGGAGCACAAAATCAACCTGGGTTACCCCATTGATAATTGTTCCCAGAATCTCTATCTCATTAAGATATCCCATCATTCTAAGAACGTGATCCCTCACGGGCGTTCATTCCGACATGATGGCCGTCATGAGTTGCCTCATTTCACTTTGCCCGACTGTCCTGTCCTGATAACCAAAACTTCTTGAGGTTAAGCATCATATCATAGGTAATGGTCATGGCATGATACCGATGTCGCAGCACATTTGACATGAAAGCCATAATGTTGCTCCGCGTCATCTCATAGCCTTGATCCATTTCCAATGAGCTTCCTTTCCTCAGTAGTTGAAGCTTCATTTGGCTCAGCAGGTCAATCGACTTGGAGTACATATTTGTACTCCTCTGCAGTTAGGACAATGTCCAAGTTTCTTTTCCAATCCATACAAACAGGTTCAGTGAGTTTGTTGACTTTTAATGGGAATAATACCATATAAAACAAACAATGAGTTTAATTCGATATCATTTCCCTTAAGTGATATCATTAAACTACCAATCATTTCCAAAATCCCATCAGACATAGCAAGCCACGTTCTTGTGGACGTTTACCAGTCCAAATGATTTTATGATTGGATTTCACTTCGGTCGTACATCATTATAGCAGTGACTCCGATGGGGAGGATACTATAAAGCGTACCTAAATGTATACCATTTCTCAGTACTAAGTCCACCGCTCGGGAACCACATGTCCACCGCAAGCCACGTTCTTGTGGACGTTTACGTTGACATGCGGTCCTCCACGACTTTCTATAACTGTCGAGCCTCAATTAATCCCAAAGTTCCGTTTCCATTTAGCAAGCCACGTTCTTGTGGACGTTTACTAAAACAAACAACTTTATTAATTGAATCTCACTTATTTAAATGTCATAGAATCTTAATTAACCCAAAGTACCGTTTCCATTTAGCAAGCCACGATAGTGTGGACGTTTACTAAAACAAACAACTTTGTTAATTGACTCTTACATTTATTAAATTTCACAATTTTATTAATCAAAGCTTGATATCTCGTAAGTGAAACTCGAAGTTTCTAACCAGCGATCAATCATGCAATTGAGCCCTATCTCTCACTAGGTGAGGGAGCCAATCAGACAATCGATCTAGTCATCGAATGACTCGAAAGTCTCTAATTTGTGTCATTGACATAACCAAGTGGCTCTGGCTCCATTCCACTCCCCGGGGTGAGAATGAGTCGACTTGAAATTAGTCTTTGAAAAACAAATTAGGCATTGCTTTTGAAAAATATAATTATTAAATTCTATAAGTGGAATTAATTTCGAATTTTGATCCAGTGATATCCGTGTATCGACTTTATCCGATAGGGAGGATGACACTAAAGCCAACTCGTAAGTCAATACACATCACATTCAAAACAGAGAATGGATACCGCGGGATTGTTTCCAATCCCTCTCCCACTTAGTATTTTACGATAAGGGATAACATGCATAAATAATTTAAGCATAATAATAAACACGTAAATCACATAAAAAGCAATTAACGTGGCCCCGATTATTATGGCCTTAAATATTTTCCAATGCACGTCTCTTGGAACTTCATCTCGTTGCTCGTCTCGATCTCGGTCCACCACCGACTCGCTCGAGGGTCAAGAGACGAACTCCTCCCACTGGAGCCTCGTCTCGAGCCTCGTTTAGTCGTCCGTGGGGTCGAACGAACCCCAGCCCCGCTGCTGCCCGTCGCGAACACGGGGTGTGTTCGATGGCTGCCCGTTGCCGGTTCGCTCTCCTCGATCCTCGTTTCTCCGGGTTTTGATCTCGTCTCGATCCACCAAAATTAGTAAAAAAAATTACAAGAATAAACTTACTAAATCCGGCATCGATCCTATACAAGGTGATCGACCCTATACATGTCCCGGATACAACGAAAAATAAATAAACCTAACGACTCAACCCGTCGTTTTTATCTATTACAAACAAGCATCGTTTTCCAAAAACAAAACAATCTCGACAAGCCCGAGAGTTTAACAAACCACAACAAAATTATCATACAACATCCCATAATGTTGGCCATAATAATCGGGTTCAACCTGCAAGGTAAATCGTACGAACTATACAACAAACCGATAAACCGGCTCTGATACTAATTGTTGGAAATCGACTACCCGGGACGAGTCCGTTCGACAATACGAACATCCGGACACGCCCAGTCGACCTCCAGCATCACTACTTCCATCACGAAGAAGCCCCAGACCCGAAACACGCACAACCATCATGCCCGTAGCACAACCGCGCGTTTCCGAGGGCCAGCGTCCCGATTCCAGAATCGCGATGCTGCTGTTCGGGCTGTTCCGGCGCGATTTTCTCGATCCGACTGTTGTTCCGGCGATAGGAGAACGCCCAGCAGACCGAGACCATCGAAACCAAGCCATCGAACACGATCGGTGGTTCGTTGTATGATTACGTACGAGATCAAATCGAAACGATGCGGAATAAGGGTTTCGATTTCATACCTTTGTTGCGTGATTCGGAGAAGCCGAATTGTTGAGACCACGAAGCCTTCCGGTGTATGTCTCTATCCCCGACGTTCAGCCGTTGAGTGGGCAACGATCCGCTGAACCTTCCTCTTCTCCTTTCTCTCTTGAACCCACCGTAGGAATAATATCCTCTGTCTCAGAAATATATTTGCGCAAGCAAAATTATTTCTACAGAATTATTACTGCGCTAATCTGAATTAATTAAGCAGAGGAAAATTAATTGCGCAAGCTTTTGCGCAAACAATTTATTTTTCTCCGCAAAAATAAAATAGCGGCGTTTCTTAGGTTTTGAGAAAGAGAGGGTGAGGTATTTATAGAGCTACACCAGGGACCTTATGAAAATTAATTATTAGGCTAAATTGCAATTTAATTAACTCGGCGTCCTAAAAGGCAAACCTTAATTAAATTCCACAATTTTAATTATAATTAATTTCACTATAAAATTATAATTGAATTCCCAATAATTAATTTATATTATTTCAACAATAATAATTCCGCCGAATTACATATACGACTTTCCCCGTGTTTAAGATATCGTATGTCCACGAATTAACTTTAATTACTAATAATTAAATTAACTCGTTTCTTGTTATCCGAGACTAGTACCACTCATCCTTATTATCATGTGGAACGAATCCACCTGCAGGGTTTACATGATAAACTTTATGAGCTCATCTCGGGGACATCATCAACCCAATAAATGGGACACGGTTTTCTGTCTATAATCTATAGCATGCCGTGTGTACAATTCCGATTCACAATTTACCGAGAATATTGACTAATCAATTAGTCTCACTCACTAGTAAGTCAAAGAACCGAGAACTGGACACACGCACCTATAATTATATAGGGATTAGGAATTCGTATATCCGTAATATCTGAGGTCTAGTTCGATTACTGCGATTAGTATAAATCGAACGCCCTCCCGTGGTCCTGCTCAATACACCAAGTGTACGAGTGTAACATGATAGTCAAGACCGACTATCTACCAGTCACACTACGACGTACCGATGGATTGTCCCTGTCCATCTAAGTCGTGAGCTACTGTTCGATAGTATACGAGTAACCAACAGTATGATCTTCCGCGTGTCTCCTCACGCCATACTGTCTACAACGTATACATCAAGGACTATTGCATTAAATGCAATCATGCTTGAATCATATCTCGAATTAAGGTATAGATAAGGAGTTCCGTATTTGCACTAAACTAGACATTTAGAATACAACTCCATCAATCTCCCACTTATACTAAAAGTCTAGTCGCCCTCTCCCAAACACCAGATTCCCATAACCTCATCACGCCTACCCAACGCTTTCGCTGGAAGTGCCTCTGTGAACGGGTTTTACCAGGCAATCCTCTCGATGCTATCTAGGTGACAACTGCATCGTCTTACTAGACGATCTCTCGAATCAGGTGGTACTTGCGCTCTACGTGTTATCTCCCACTGTGGACTCGTGGCATTTCAAGTTTGCCAATACCGCTATTCAAAATAGCTTTGGGTGAACTAGAAACCACATCTAAGTCCCTTAGGAAGTTATGGAGCCACAATGACCTTTTAACTGCCTCAGAGGTCGTTATCCTTTCAGTTTCCATGGTAGAGTCCGTAATGCATCGCTGCTTTACATTCTTCCATGTGACTGCTCCACTTCTCAGTGAGAACACATAGCCTGACTTCGACTTTCGACTGTCCCTGTTTGATTTGGAAATCCAATTCTATGTAATCCAAAGGAAACAACTTGACTGCTTTGTAACTCAGAACATAATTCCTGGTCCTCTGCAGGAACCTAAACATGTTCTTTACATCAGTCGAGTGATCGTTTCCAGGATTACTATGATATCTCACCACCATGCCCACGGCATAGTAGATATCAGTCTCGTGCATAGCATTACATACATTAAGCTTCCCACCATTAAGGTGCAGGGAACTGCTTACTCTTCATCTATCTCCTTTATTGTGTCGGACACAAAACCTTAGATAGACAAATTCCACATCTAAAAGGTGAAGACCTTTCTTGGAATTCTGTATACTGCAACGAGTAAGAATTGTATTTATGTATGAGGCTCGAGATAAGTTCTATGTTCTTTTCTGGCGATCATTTATTACTTTGATCCCAAGAACATTCCCGACTTCTCCTAAGTCTCTTACATTGAATTACTCGGACAACCATCCCTTCATGTCCGATAACATCTTTCATATTGTTGCCAATTTAGAAGGATGTCGTCTACATAAAGAATGAGAAAACACCACATCTTTTCTGTCACTTCTTTATTACACTCAGGACCTAAACATGCCTTGAATGAATCCATGAAATGGATTTTCTCATAGGTCCGCATGTGTCTAAGATCTTGAAGCTTCTTTCAATCCTAAGATTGATTAAGCTTGCTTACAGAATGCTCTTGGCTCTTTTCGATGAATCTCTCTGGCAGTCCCACACAGATGGCCCCGTCAAGACTTCGATTTAGGAAATCTGTCTTGACTTCCATCTTCCATGTGAAGACAAAAGAATCCGGATCGACTTTTGCCAAGACTGAGCATCTTGATCTTTCAGCGTCTCGTCATAGATCTAGGGTTCGGCTTCATGTTCTCCAGGTAACAAGTCCGAAGACTCACCTATAAACATGAACCTGTTGGGTTGTCTAACAACCCTCCCACTACGAAGACGCTCCGGTGTATCTTTAGTGACTAAAGATTATAGTAGTGAACTACTCAGTTAGGCTGGTTCTAAGTCTTGATCAGTCCCTCTAAGCACATTAAGTATTACTCTACTCTTGGCTTGTGATCTTGCATATATATAGTCCGTGTCTAAGAACCGAACATTGATGCAATCAATGAACATCTGGTCCTTCGGACTATATTACATATCTCAATTCGTTTTCTTAGGGTATCCTATAAACAGCCGAATATCAGTACAAGTTCCCAAAGGAATCAAGTTCAGGATAAACGCCGCTGTTTCCAAGCAATATCCCAAAAACGAATTATGTAACTCCGAATAACTTATTGTCTACTTTCCCATATCTATAAGAGTCCTATTCCTTCTTTACAACACATTACTTTGCCGAGGCATAAATGGTGTATTCTGTTGGGAGTTAATCCCATTTTCTGATAAGTATGCCTTACTCTTCAAAGAGGTCTGCATATATCAGAGCGAATCAACTCTAGTACTTTCTTGGATCTTTTCCCTTTAACCGTAAAGGGTTGCTTGGTCATTTAAACTTCCAATTAGGCTAAATTGCAATTTAATTAACTCGGCGTCCTAAAAGGCAAACCTTAATTAAATTCCACAATTTTAATTATAATTAATTTCACTATAAAATTATAATTGAATTCCCAATAATTAATTTATATTATTTCAACAATAATAATTCCGCCGAATTACATATACGACTTTCCCCGTGTTTAAGATATCGTATGTCCACGAATTAACTTTAATTACTAATAATTAAATTAACTCGTTTCTTGTTATCCGAGACTAGTACCACTCATCCTTATTATCATGTGGAACGAATCCACCTGCAGGGTTTACATGATAAACTTTATGAGCTCAGCTCGGGACATCATCAACCCAATAAATGGGACACGGTTTCCTGTCTATAATCTATAGCATGTCGTGTGTACAATTCTGATTCCCAATTTACCGAGAATATTGACTAATCAATTAGTCTCACTCACTAGTAAGTCAAAGAACCGAGAACTGGACACACGCACCTATAATTATATAGGGATTAGGAATTCGTATATCCGTAATATCTGAGGTCTAGTTTGATTACTGCGATTAGTATAAATCGAACGCCCTCCCGTGGTCCTGCTCAATACACCAAGTGTACGAGTGTAACATGATAGTCAAGACCGACTATCTACCAGTCACACTACGACGTACCGATGGATTGTCCCTGTCCATCTAAGTCGTGAGCTACTGTTCGATAGTATACGAGTAACCAACAGTATGATCTTCCGCGTGTCTCCTCACGCCATACTGTCTACAACGTATACATCAAGGACTATTGCATTAAATGCAATCATGCTTGAATCATATCTCGAATTAAGGTATAGATAAGGAGTTCCGTATTTGCACTAAACTAGACATTTAGAATACAACTCCATCATCTTCGGTCCAAGCTTTGCGTTCACTTAAATCCCACGCACCGCTTGACGGGAGGTGTTAAGACTAATAATAATAACAGTAGTAGATAAATATGTTTTTATTCATTGTATTTATCTGTAACTGTGTAGCTTAGGTTTCGGCATTCTTGTTGTATCAATCTCTATATATTTTCAGTAATACACACTTCATTATCATCGACAATATTATTCTTAATCTCACAGTTTGAATTTTTCTAATTATTTAATAGAATTTTTTTTTTAATTCATTGTCTATACAAAAGTTTTTATTAAGATAATTTTTTTTTTTAATTTATTGCTTTTACAAAAGTTTTTAATTAAAATTAAAAAGTATCCAAAAGTAAAAGAAAATAATGATAAAACCCATATGTTGTATTTTGGACTAATTAATTGAATGAATGAAAATGAATAGTGTTATAATTTTGGGTTTAATTAATTGAATAATAATTGTATTTGGAGTGAAAAATGATTGAATTCAAGTCGGGTGACTATGAAGTGAACCATAGCAATGCATATGTCTTAGAATTGGAATAGGAAAACGAGGGCCAATTTTTTTTATTAATATATTTTTGTGTTTTAATTGCCTAATTTTAAAATACATAAGGATAAATGAAAAAAGCTGGAAAAAAATTGTTCGGCCAATTCCCCATTTTATTTTTTTATTTTTTCAACAAAAATAAAAGTTGACCGTACAAACTTGGAAGTAGGAACACGTTGAGTTAAATGAATTGGGGGAAATTCAAGAAGATATACTCCACACCACCACAGTACACCGCCCGAAAGTGTGTTTCACCTACCAATCGCAGCCGTGAAAGATGTCACTGTCCACCTTGAAACCAATTCCCAGCCGGATCCCGCCGGTGACTACCGTAGATGGGTCCAACTCTAAAGCTTCTAAAGTCACAATGATGAACAGAGCAGCTCTTCCACTTTCTCCTCTCCAGGTTCGATTTCAACCTCACTGCTTTCACTTCGCTATCTGTAACTCTCTTTTTCTACTTGTATATTTTACCCTATTTCGCATAAATATTGTATTCCAACTTATTACCCCTTTTATTACTAGGACTATTATAATTTTTGAATGATTAAAGTGAATCAAGAACGTATTTTTATTAGGGCATTGCCCTTGAGAGTGTTTCTTTCGCTTGATTACATCATATTCATCTCTGGGTGTTGAGTGACTTTCTTGTTAAATTGTGGTTTTGTTTGGTGGATGAGATGCTTGTTGTAGTATGACTCCCAATCCCAGCTGAAATCGGGCTGAACAAAATCGTAGTTTCAAATTTTAGCCGACTATTTTTGGAAGGAGTTGTCCGTGATTATGAATGGAAATCAACTCGAGTTCATGTAGGGAGCGGGATGGGAGACGGCTTGTGGGGTTTCCTCTTCTAGATAAACCATCATCATATTGTGATGCTAGACTATATGTGAAGTGTTATTGCTCGTGGATTTAGGTTTCTTAGTTATTGCCTAGAAGAAGACGGATAAGGCCCTTATAAGCCATATAGAACGAACCTCAAAAACGAAAATCCGTTAATTCCAAACTGGGATGGATAAGCCATAAGGGATTATATTTTATGCAAAGTTCCTTTGTATTCATCTATTAGTTGTCTGATGTAACCTCCGTGCGTATACCTCTCTTTTGTTGTGCCCCAAGGCATTTTGCAGAATGCTTTAACCTCTGTACGTAACTCCATAGTATTTGTGTTTGCATTGGAAACATTTACTTTATTGAAAATATTAGTATAATCAGGTAACAGAGTTGAGACTCTAGATCTAAGGTCACGTTTGGCCAATATTAGTATGCTTTAAAAGTCTTGGTACAATATCAACTTGGCTATTTTCTAAAATTACCTTCTACTGAAGTGTGGTTGTAGAACTGAAAAATGAGACATAAGTTATCTATTGAGTTGATTTTCACTTGCTTAGATTTTTCAGTAATTGGACTTTGGCAGCATTTTTCCATCTTTCATTTAATTCCAAAAACGCTGCCGAGTCTACAAGTGAAGCCCGCTACCGAGTCTACAAGTGAACCCCGTAACGCAGAATGACTGCTTTGCCTTTCTTGTTTCAAATAAAACTCAAGTGTTTGAACTGAAGTATAAGTGCCCGAGTTAATTATATATTTGTGTGGGATTTTATAAGTGAATTTCTGTGTAAAATCTGAGTATCTTGAACTTGACTGTTTTTATAAGCGAATTTCTGTGTAAAAGCTGAGTATCTTGAACTTAACTGTATTTTTTCCTGCATCTGTCGATATATAATAGTTACATATGCCCAACCATGAATTACGAGGGATTCCTTGGTTCAGTTATGTCCTGTAAACATGCTTCCTCGTTTTTTTGTAGGTTAAGGAGAACTTTACTCCATCTAGACGCCAAATGATGCAATCATTAACAGCTGCATCGTCCATAGGTCTTCTCTCTCTCGTCCTGCCTGCACCTGCCCAAGCACGCCCTCGAAATACCACAATGAGGCAGAAGATCATGGAGAAATTCGAGGAGCTCAGGCGTAAGGCTGGTTTATCCAACGGGGGTGGAGAAAAGCCATCCGACGGAGGTGAAGAAAAGCCAAAGCTCAAAGCCAAGGGTGAAGAGAAAAAATCAGCAGATGGAGGAGAGAAAGAGATATCCCTTCCAAATGTCTTGAATGGTAAAACTGTGGAAACCACTCTTCCATGATGGAATAACTAGTCTAGTAGGTATCGAACAATCTTTGGCTTCTTTTATGTTGCAAGACTCAATAATAATGAAACAATGTAAGATCAATAAAATGGGATTGTTATCGAATTTAAAAGACAAAAAAATACAGAGGGAAACAAAACTAGACAAGATCAAGAAGTTTTCTTGTCCATGTTCTGAACGAGACGCTTCATCTGAAATCTCCAGTACATGAAATAAGCCAAACCCAAACCTATGAGAACGAATATCCAAACGCTCTCTTCGTTGCTCTCGACTTCCGACTTCAACTGCACGATGCTGAACTCGTCCCTCTCTGAATTCTCGACCATCCCCTCGTCGACATGCCCGTAGAGCACGTAAGCCCGGTCCTCCGCCCCAACGGAGACGCCGCTCGCGTGCCTATCCTCGTCGAGGGCAGTTTCGTCAAACACCGCTCCCTGGCTCCAGCTGTCATCGCTCTTCAGGAAGTAGAGCTTATGTTTGGACACGACCAAGACGACCCCGTCGCGTCTGACGGCGATGCCGTCGGCCGCCGTCAGATCCTTGTTGAGGATCACGCGCCTCGAGGTGCCGTCGTCGGCGTTGACTTTGAAGAGCTTCCCCGTGTTTGACTGGGTCACCAGGAGATAGCCCTTGGGGTTGTAAACGACGCCGTTTAGTCCGCAGTTGTGGTAAGGTGTTGTGGGGTCCACGGCGTCGGGCGAGGGCTTCAGGACCTGGGATTCGGAGAGGATCGACGGATCGCCTTGTTCGGTGACCTTGTAGATGACGTTGTTGGCGGAGTCGGTGACGTAAGCGTTGCCGGAGTAATCGGCTGCGACGTCGTTGGCTACGGAGGGGGATGGGAGGAGATCGTCGAGCGGGGTGAGGAAGAGCTGGCGGAAGGTCGGGAGGTGGTAGGCGGCGAGGGCGGAGAAGGGAGGGGAGCGGCGGTGGACGACGGCGAGGAGGCGGTTGAGGCGCGGATCGAGGGAGATGCCGAGGAAGGAGGAGTTTGGGGGGAGGGATTCGTCGGAGATTAGGGAGGAGACGACGCCGGCGTCGGAGACGGAGATGAGCTGGCGGTGGCGGAGGGAGCCGAGGACGAAGTGTTGGGATTTGGGATCCCAGGTGAAGGACTCCGGGTAGAGGCTCGGCCAACGGAAATTGATGACGTGGCGGCTACTGGCGTCGGCGAGGAAAAGATAGAGGAGGGTTATTAGGATCTGTTTGAACATTTTTGTGGTAAGATCGGAGTTGATCGGATTTCGATTGGGGATTTATGTACAACTAAAACTACGATGAATTCGGACTGTGTTCGCTGAAATCAATATATTCTGTTAATTTATTTTAAAATATAAAAATGTTAATATTGTTAGGAGATGGAATATATAAATAAAGATAGACATGGAATATAATGACACATGATAATTATTTAAAAATCTTGAAAAAACTAAATAATAAATTAAAATATTTATATTGTATTTTAAATAACTTAAAAAATATTTTTAAACACTTTAAAATGTTCAAACTAAATACTTTGAAATGTTTAAAGATATTATTTTAAATTACTTAAATTAATTTTTTAAGATATTTTAAAATCTTAAAAAGGTATATTAAATAATTTATTATAATTTTAAAACACATCAAAAATATTTTAAAAAAATTTCAAATTATTTAAAAATTATATTAAGGCATTTTAAAATATTTAAATATTTCAAATTATTTATAAATTGATTTAAAATATTTAAAAACATTTAAAAAAAATTCAAATAAAAAATTTCAGTAATTTTAAAATTGAATTATAAATTGTTTAGCGATAAATTAAATCGTGTATACCTAGTTTAATTGGGAGACTAAATGAGTACATACTTTATAGTTGATACTTTCATTTCATATGTTAATGTTTGCGACTTTTTTTTGTGCGGGTTAGAGTAGGTAGACTTTTTTTGTGCGGGTTAGAGTTGGTATCGTTGAAAAAAAAAACCGTTTCCACGTGTAAGTGTGTAACTGAACAAATATCTCGATCCCTCGATGATATTTTTGTAGATAGAAATATCTCCATTAGAAAAATGGTCCTGGAACATTCCAGATCGCCCATCTCTTCCTCCCCAGAAACCCATCGAACCCTTATAAGATATTTTTCCTGCAACCCATAATAGTATATATACGGGTCGGCTACTATTCGCAATTCTCAAAAATACATTTTTATTTTACTGGAGATGGAGTGCAGCAGCAGCAATAGCAGAGGGTTTTATGGCGTTCTTGGTATTGGTTCAGATGCCTCTGATCAACAAATTAAACGGGCCTATCGAAAACTCGCCATGGTATGTATAACCACTTTTTCGTTTTTATTAAAAATTAAATCTTGTGTAATGTTATAAATGTTGGGTCATTATTTCCTTAGTTCTTGATTTTTGTTTCTCTGTAATTTAGATGATAAAAATTGGGGCTTTATTTTAATTTTTATCTTGAAAACAATTTTTGTATTTTTTGATTCAGCAATGGCATCCGGATAAGTGGGCTTCAAACCCTTCTCTACTTGTTGAGGCCAAAAACAAATTCCAGCAAATTCAAGAAGCATATTCAGGTATTGATGTTGTTTTGTATGATAATTATATCCATTTTATTTTTTGTGGGTTTTTGAAATTGAAATGGTGGTGGTGTGTTTGACACTGGGTTTTTATTCATTTAATCTAAAACAGTATTATCAGATAGAAGAAAGAGAGTGAAGTATGATGCAGGGATGTATGATCCTGTTGAAGACGAAGAAGAGGTAGAGGTATGAACACACACACAAACACATATGTGGATATATCATACCTTAATACTTTCGTATGTCCGGATGAACGATGTGATTTATATTATTGTTTTGTAGGGATTCACCGATTTTCTTCAGGAAATGATCTCTCTCATAAATGATTCCAGGAAAGAGGCAAGTTTTTTTGAATTAGAATTTGAATATGTTGATTGTTTTTCTGAATATGCGAATCTTGATGATGATATTAATTCGATCTACAGGAGAAGAATTATTACAGCATGGAGGAACTGCAGAGCATGTTTTGGGAGATGGCCAATGATTTCCAGACACCTCCCGAGTGGAATACTCCGGCGCAGCAGCCTCATTGGTACTGCAACAGCCCTTTCCACCAATCCACTCTCACCGGCTGTGAGCATCATTCGGTGAAATTCGCATAGACGAGATTGGTAGGCGGGGTTAGTTGTTAGGAATTAGATATTGTTCGTGGAAACGATGATGAGTTCATGCTTGGTCAAATGAGCCTAACTTTGTAAATAACAGTGTTTGGAATTTCGTTGGTTGTTTCTTGGCAATATCCTTTTGAATGGCCAATGTACAGACCAGTTACCCTCGTAATGAAATTTTAATTCAGTATGAAATACGAGTAGATTAGTTCTCCATCTTTCGTTTTTCATCGATTGTGAAGAGATTGTAAAGTTAGTTATGGACCCTTTGGAAAGTTTTATGCGTTGCAGCCGTTATTGTATTGGCTGAACTTGGTATTTAGTTGATACTCAGATAAAGAAGGAATAGATGTCGTTGTTTCATGACCCTTCGAAAGTCTTCATAGAGAATAGTGAACTTTATTTGTAAAATATACTATCTTTTATAAATCTTCAAGTTTGTCCGTGAAAATAAGAGGCAACAACCGATGCAGTGCTGTTAAACCAACACAATTTCAAGCCGATCATTTTCAATTGCAGCCGACATGAGACTTCGTGATTTCAATTTCATTTTGTGAACAAATATGATCGAATACTATCGTGAAACAGATAGACTAGTATTCAGACTATCAATATTATCTCAATAAATGACAACACACCAAACATATTATTTGTATATATCCCAATTCCCACATGATGCTACTATATATTACGTCACACTCACTACTCCTTAATTGCTCTATACGCACCAAAACACACCTCTCAATTATTCATTCCATGCCCTTCACCTTCTCCTTCTCCTTCTCCCGATCTATTAATTTAATTAATTACATATATGCACCTAATACATACCACTATACAAAAGAAAAACCAAACCCAATTTCTCTTCTACTTTACAGTTTTAATTAAATTTATAATCTCTCTCATGACTACTCTCAAAATATTTCTTCACCTCGCCCTGTTTCTTGCCATATCTTATTCATCTCTTGCTCAATCCCCACCATCCGATTCCGACAACAAGTGTGGCGGCTGCCCCTGCAGCAACCCTTGTACTCCTCCTCCGCCGCCACCGTCTCCCCCTCCAAAGAAGTCTCCTCCGACCAATTACTGCCCACCTCCGCCTAGCAGCGGCGGCGGCGGCGGCGGCCAGTTCCCGCCCAGCCCTCCATACATGTTCATCAACGGCCCGCCCCAAGATCTCTACCCGATAGCCACTAACTTCTCGGGTTCGGGCCGGAGCTTCTCGACGGGCCCTGTTTCGTTCTTGATCAGCTGGGTTGTTGGGATGATCGTAGCTTTGATCATGTGGTGATCAACAATTGAAAATTAAATTTCCTACTTTTAATGTATAGGACGTATATATAATATCCAAAGAGTTTGGTTGATGATCATGTGTTTCCTCGTGATTTCTTCTTAGGTGTTTTTTTTTATGATCAAAATTAAGTACGGAGAATTACATACTTTTAATTGTATGATTTTACATACTTACAATAACCAAAATTTTAATGTTTTTTCTTCTATATTCTTATGACTCTTTCATTCCTTCATCGTCAAAAGTTATAGATTCTATTTTTGAAAAAAATGTATTCGATCATGTACTAAAGACTAAAGGTACGTTCGAGTGTATGTAATTGAGTGTATGAATTGATTATACATATTTATTTCTAAATTAGTTAGGTAATTATTGACCTAAGGTATTTCTGTAATTAATATTTGTTTCATACAATTTTTTTTTACCATTGCTTAAAGAAAATGATCCAACTATAAATATACATATTTTTACTTAATAATTAATGTAATTTATTTTAATATTTTTCAATATTATTTTAACACGTCACTCTTATTTTAGCTTTTGAGTTGTATAGAAAATCAATTGAATTAAGTAGTTTTGTGTAATTTTATTTTATTTTTTATTAATGAAAGTTGCATGTTACTCCACTTATTAATTATTAAAATAATGTAAATTATGCTAATAAAAGTTTGTTACTTAGTTCCGGTGTGAGTGCGCCCACGATAACGATTGATTGGGATTGACGTGTCACGTATTTGCTGCGTCTACGTAAAGTTTGGTTCATTGCACATCACTTTTTTTCTTATTTAGGTTTTGACTTATTCCATTCATATCGAATTAAACAACTGCTCTTTGCAAAAAATACTATTGAAAATAAATTAAAAAATATTGTATTTTATTTTATTTTACCGTAAATTATATAATATATAATTCAGTTAGCCATTGTCCTGACATATTTTTAATGTTAGATTTTGTTGTGTGGCATATTTTTACCCGTTAGATTTTGTTGTGTTCACACTTATTAATAAACCACAATCATTAAATTAAATTTGTTAGATTTTGTTGTGTTCACACTTATTAATAAATCACAATCGTTAAATTAAATTTGTGTTCACACGAATAATAAATTAGACGTAATTATTTTTAATTAATTAGCGTAATTATTTATTTATATATTGGGCTCTGCTTATGGGCCTAATGTACATGGGCTAATGTATATATGGTAGCTTAGATTCTTTGTCCGTATATTATTAGGTTTACTTTCTTTAGGCCCTTTCTCAATTGTATATAATTATTGGGTCACTGTACAATGAAGATATCAATAAACATTATTTTTCCCTTCTATCTTAATAAAACATGTGCTCGAGAGATAGTTGTCCATGTTATTGATGATCAATCAGCCTCATTAAAACCTGTAACTAATAAAACTATATAGAAAAAACTTAGTTATTCAAATATAAATTTTGTTCTTCAGGACCCAACTTTCGAATTGTTGAGTTTCACATTCATTTGTATTATTATATATTTTTCGTCCTTCTGGGACATGCCTTTACCAGACATCTATATTAACTAGATCATTCGCAATTGCTATAACCGGCCGGTAACTCTTCTGGAGTAAATTAGACGAGTGTAGTGTTCAATATACATTTCTTGACAAATGAATAATAATGTGAATTTCAATTCGCAATCATTTATATTTTTCTTTGAACTTCAGGTTCAATATCTCATTTTATCTCGAAAACAAACTCATTTGGAACATTCTAATGTCCTCATTAATTATTATCGAGTGATGTACATGTTATAAACCGCTTCATCTAAAAGCTCGAACTGTTAGAAAAGTTGGGCAACTAGACATTTATAGTGTGCCGAATATATTCTCCAATACTCCCCCTCACTTGTGGGCCGATTTCAACCTCAGGGGAAGACCCAACAAGTGGATAATTAATTCGGGTGGAGTCGCACATGGCGGGAGTCGAACTCAGGACCTGCCACAAGGCTAGGCTCTGATACCATGTTAAAGTTGGGCCAATAACATCGTAAAAGGCCTTGTTAAGGTGATAAGGTTGTCCAACGTATATGTGAGCTCAAGGTTCTTTAACCAACCGATGTGGGATATATCTAACACTCCCCCTCACGAGTAAGCCGAAAATTCCATCGGAATTACTCGTGGCCGGAAATTTCATCGGCAGGGGTGCCCAAAGTCGGAAATTCCATCAAATAACTCTCAATGAGACATAACTATAACATTGTTGATTAAGTCAAATCAACATCTAAACATGTAATGAAGCTTCTTGTAGAAAGTATTCTAGAATCATTTGACTTGGAGTCATTTGATACATGTGAATGATGTTTGATTGACAAAATAACAATGTCATCTTTATCAGATAAAGGTGAACGTGTGAGTGATTTATTAGGGTTGATCCATACTGGTGTATGTGATACCTATGAGTTCACAAGCACATGAAGGATATGTTTCAGAAAAGAGAATACGAACTCTATTAGATATGGTTCGATCGATCGATGAGGGGTGTAAGTGAACTACTGATCTCTTTAGGGAACACACAATTCTTTACTTCAACCTATACACTGAATAGGACACTGTCAAAAGCTGTTGATAAGAAACCATACTATGTATGGAAAGGGAGAGTCCCTAACTTGTCTTATATCAAGATTTGAGGTTCTATAGCTTCTATGACGAGATTTATTTCTATAGAGCTTGAACTCAAATGTGATAAAAGTTTTTTTATGGTATGTCCATAAGAAACTCGAGGGTACAACTTCTACGATCTATCTAAGAACAAGGTTTTGTTGCTCGAGATAGTGGTTTTCTTGAAAAAAGTTATCTTTCCTACAAATTCAGTGGGAGCTCGGTTGTCTTGAACGAGGTTCAAGTGGAACAACCAATTATTGATACTCAAGACTGGGTTGAGAGTATTCCTATGGTTTTGGAAGTCGTATCAGCCCTCATAGGTCCGGAAGACATAGATATCTATTAGTCACAAACTTAGGTATTGTGATCAATGAGAGATATGAAGTCATACTTTTGGAAAGCGATGAACCTATGACTTATATCCAAGCTATGACGAGACCAACTACTGAAAATTTGCATGGTGCCATAAAATCCAAAATGATATAAATGTATAATAATCAAGTTTGGAACTTGATAGATTTTCATCAATGGGGTTAGACTCATTGGGTGCAAATAGATCTTCAAGATCAATATAGACATAGATGGAAAACCTAGGGTTTTCAAAACAATTTTGGTGGCAAAAAGTTTTATTCATATTCAAAAGGTGGATTATGATAAATCCTTTTCACCAGTTGTTGTGATTTATTCATTTGGATTATCTTAGACATTGTTGCTCATCTTGATAATGAGTTCTGGTAATATTGGATGTTAAAACTAACTTCTTGAATTGGATTCTGGAAGATAATGTGTTTTGACACAGCCAAAAAGTTTTATCGATCCTAATAAGGCTTTGAAATTATGCAAGCTTATAGTTCCATTTATGGAATAAAGCAAGCATATCGGAGTAGTAATCTTCAGTTCAATGAATCCATGCTAGGTTTTGGATTTCAGAGGAACTCGAAAGAGTCTTGTTTTACAAGAAGATCAGTGGGAGATGCGTTGTATGCTTATTACCTGAAGTATCGTATGCTTAGAGCATGACGAGTAGGTTTTATAGAAAATATGGTAAGACACATTGGATGTGGCCAAAAGTATTCTGAAGTGTCTTTAATGGACTAAATATTTTGTTGCCTTTGGAAGACAAAAGGAGTTGATGTTAACAAGCTGTTTGAATGCAAACTTCAAAACAGACTAAGAGAATTTCCGATTTTAATCTGGTTATATCTTTTGTCTGGATAGAGGTAAAATGTGTTGTAATAGTTTCATGCAATGCAATGAAGTTGATTAAACTACATAAGCTAAGTACAATACTGCATTGGATGAGTGATGTTGGCAGTTCAGATTTGAAAGTTCTTTAATGAACTAGGTGGCGTAACTAGCTCGGCCCATTTGAAAGTACTTGAGATGCTGGAAGCTCACATTACAACTAAAGTTGCTCCCATGGGGTAGGTCCTGTGATCATCCCACTGTTGGCTTGACTCAAGAGGGCCTCAAACTATGTATCATCTTCATCAAACAGACCACCACTTGGCTGCAGCAAAAACAATAAGTTTTATTGAATTAGACATCTGAACAAGAAGATTGAACTACATAAACAAACTGCATAGTTGAACTACCTGAGATGCATGAAGGTTGCTGCTTCCAGTTTCTTCAGCATTCAAATTTCTTTTATCTTTTCTCCTGCCACTAACACTTTGCACCTTTTTTCCTCTCCCTCTGACCACACTAGTTCCCCTGCCTCTAACCTATGAATGTGAATATACAATATTAATTGGATTACAAAGAAAACTTAATACAATATTAACATAGCAAAAAAGTTAGGTGTTTTGCTTACAGGTAACATTTTCTGAACTCTGATTACTGGTACCTCAACCATTGGATCTTCAATTCTTAGCTCACCAGGTTGTATTGGAGATTCATTTCTTGGAGCTTCAGTGCTTGGAGCTTCATCACCTACTGGAATCTCATTTAGGTCACTTGGATTAAATTTGCATGTTTTTCTGTTATGTCCAAGTCCTCCACACTTTTTGCATTTAACAGTTTTCTACTGCCTCTTCATCTTAACTGCAAACTTCATTAACTTTTCATTTGGATCAACCTTTTTTAATTTCTTAGGCCTACCAACACCCCTCCCAAAAGTAGGAGGTAGGGGAGGGATGTACATTGTCCCTGCCCAATCCAATTGGCCAACAATTGGAATTAAAGCATGCTCATAAACTCTCATGTAAGTCTCTAAGATATAGCATGGATCAACATATAGCTTAGGATCAACTCTTTGATCAGTTATAGCTGAGACATCATGTTTGCATTGCATTCCCGATAAATCCCATCATCTGCAACTGCAACTGCAACTCCACCTCTCCAAATCAAGTGCATATAAGCTACCATCACTGCATTGGATTTGGTAGAACATGTTGCTTGATTTTGTTGGATTGCAGTCACTCATCAACTTCAAGTGCTTCCTCGGTTGTTTTTTAATTTTGGTGGCAACCTTCCCTTCCAAACAAGATTAGCCTTTTCTCTATTCTTCTGAAACCTCTCTATGGTCCACTGCCTCAGCCACTCCAACAAATAAATGGCTTCTCTCTCCCATCCATAATAGTGGCATTGAAACTCTCACAGACATTGTTCACTAACATGTCACATTTAGAGGTGCAACTGAAATGAGACCTAGACCAATACCTTGGATCCTTCTCACTTAACCATTTCCATGCAGTTTCCTTCTTCAACAGCATTTTCATACTCTCCTTGTGTTGGAAATCGATATCCCGGAATTAATAAATTTAATTAAATAAATTATCTAATTAATTCCGACCGAAATCCTTTGGAGATCGAATATCCGGATTGTCAAAATTGCGGAACCGACAGCCCAATCGAAATCCCGACCGCCGGAGAAACCACGAGCACCCCACGTGACCGGAGGCCCGACCGAACACCGCCACGGGAAAACCCGCGGCTGCCAGCCGAGCCCCCACGAGGGGGGTCGCGATCGCTCCGTGCGATCGCTGGGGATGCTCGTAGCATCCCCGGGGCTGCTCGTAGCATCCCCGGGGCTGCTCGTAGCATCCCCGGGGCTGCTCGTAGCATCCCCGGGGCTGCTCGTAGCATCCCCGGGGCTACTCGTAGCATCCCCGGGGCTCGTAGCATCCCCGCAGCGAGTCCATGACTCGCTCACGCGAGCCGCTACGGGAATCCCCGCAGCAACGCGCGAGCGGCTGCGGGTCGAGCCCGCAGCACCCCGCGATCGAACCCTAGGTTCGATCGCATCCCCGGCTCCCAGTCGGGGCTTCTCATGGGAGCGATCCCCAACGGGGATCCTCCGACCACCGCGGTCCGGTGGTCTTCGACCACCACCGCCGGTCGATCCTCGTTCCGGGGTTCATCCCTCGGATCTTGGTTCACGGCATAATCACGATAATTGAACGATAAAATCATAAAGAGGGTTTTACGATTTATACCTCGTTCTCGTTGTTCGAAAAAACGTAAAACTTTTGATGACCTTGAAGTCTTCCCACGTATTCCTTGCACTAGCTTGAACGTCGGGGTGGGCGACGATCTATCAAGCTTCCATGGATCACCTTCTCTCTCTACTTTCTCTCTCTAGAATTGTGTCTTGAGACTTATGAAAGAAGAGAAGACCATAGGAGTGCTTTTATAGGCTACGTAAGGGGATCACCTCAAGAAGTTTTTGGTTACCAGGACAGGACAGCCAGACAAAGTGAAATGAGGCAACTCATGACGGCCATCATGTCGGAAAGAACGCCCGTGAAGGATCACGTTCTTAGAATGATGGGCTATCTTAATGAGATAGAGATTCTGGGAACAATTATCAATGGGGTAACCAAGGTTGATTTTGTGCTCCAGTCTCTGCCGAGAAATTTTGAGCAGTTCCGCCTAAAATATAACATGGATAAGAGGTCTTATTCAATGGCGGAGCTCCTGGTTGAACTTCAAGCGGCTGAGGGAATCTTTAATGGCTCTCAAAACACTTGTGGCTGAGAAATTGGCTCTTCCTAGCCCTTCGGGCGGCAAAAGGAAGAAGAATAAAATACGGAAACCCAGTGGGCCTAATATATCTGGACCACGGAATGGGAAAATCAAGCCCAAGGGGTAAGTGCTTCCGTTGTAAGCAGTTCGGATACTGGGAGTTTGATTGTCCTCTCAAAGCAACTAGAAGTTAACTTCTCCTTAGTCACCGAAACATGTTTAGTGGTGTTATCTACCAGTACCTGGTGTGTGGATACGGAAACCACTAATCATGTCTGTATTTAAATGCGGGGGTTCCAGGAAACCCGGAGACTTAGAAATGAAGAAGTAGTAACCTACATGGGCAATAATGTTAAGGTAACAGTCGTTGCAGTGGGAGATGTTAAATGTTTTAACGGTAGGATTTTAGTTCTAATAAATTGTCTTTATGTGCCGGCATTTAGAAAAAATTTCATTTCGGATTTCTAAGTTGGCTTAGAATAGATATTCCGTTTCTTTAGGAAACGGGGATATTATCTATTCTGGTATATTGATAGACAATTTAATACTAAATCCGTATTCTTCCACGATGCAACAGACCGGAGCTAATAACACAATGTCGAACCCCAATAAGAGTAAAGATCCTTCTAGGATAAATCAAATGTACTTATGGAATCTTAGGCTAGATCATTTTAACTTGAGTACGATTCAAAGGGTGAAAGCTGATGGACTACTCAGCCAGGTTGAAGGAAAGGACCTTCCAACCATCGAATCATACTTGGAAGTTTTAATGACCGAGCAACCCTTTACGATTAAAGGGAAAAGATTCAAGAAAGTACTAGAGTTGATTCGCTCTGATATATGCAGACCTCTTTGAGGAGTAAGGCATACTTATCAGAAAATGGGATTAACTCCCAACAGACTACACCATTTATGCCTCGGCAAAATAATGTGTTGTAAAGAAGGAATATGACTCTTATAGATATGGGAAAGTAGACATTCGGAGTTACCTAAATCGTTTTTGGGATATGGCTTGGAAACAGCGGCGTTTATCCTGAACTTGATTCCTTTGGAAACTTGTACTGATATTCGGCTGTTTATAGGATACCCTAAGAAAACGAATTGAGATACGTAATATAGTCCAAAGGACCAGATGTTCATTGATTGCATCAATGTTCGGTTCTTAGACATGGACTATATATATGCAAGATCACAAGCCAAGAGTAGAGTAATACTTAATGTGCTTAGAGGGACTGATCAAGACTTAGAACCAGCCTAACTGAGTAGTTCACTACTATAATCTTTAGTCACTAAAGATACACCGGAGCGTCGTCGTAGTGGGAGGGTTGTTAGACAACCCAACAGGTTCATGTTTATAGGTGAGTCTTCGGACTTGTTACCTGGAGAACATGAAGCCGAACCCTGGATCTATGACGAGACGCTGAAAGATCAAGATGCTCAGTCTTGGCAAAAGTCGATCCGGATTCTTTTGTCTTCACATGGAAGATGGAAGTCAAGACAGATTTCCTAAATCGAAGTCTTGACGGGGCCATCTGTGTGGGACAGCCAGAGAGATTCATCGAAAAGAGCCAAGAGCATTCGGTAAGCAAGCCTAATCAATCTTAGGATTGAAGGAAGCTTCAAGATCTTGGACACATGCGGACCTATGAGAAAATCCATTTCATGGATTCATTCAAGGCATGTTTAGGTCCTGAGTGTAATAAAGAAGTGACAGAAAAGATGTGGTGTTTTCTCATTCTTTATGTAGACGACATCCTTCTAAATTGGCAACAATATGAAAGATGTTATCGGACATAAAGGGATGGTTGTCCGAGTAATTCAATGTAAGAGACTTAGGAGAAGTCGGGAATGTTCTTGGGATCAAAGTAATAAATGATCGCCAGAAAAGAACATAGAACTTATCTCGAGCCTCATACATAAATACAATTCTTACTCGTTGCAGCATACAGAATTCCAAGAAAGGTCTTCACCTTTTAGATGTGGAATTCGTCTATCTAAGGTTTTGTGTCCGACAAAATAAAGGAGATAGATGAAGAGTAAGCAGTTCCCTGCACCTTAATGGTGGGAAGCTTAATGTATGTAATGCTATGCACGAGACTGATATCTACTATGCCGTGGGCATGGTGGTGAGATATCATAGTAATCCTGTAAAGGATCACTCGACTGATGTAAAGAACATGTTTAGGTTCCTGCAGAGGACCATGAATTATGTTCTGAGTTACAAAGCAGTCAAGTTGTTTCCTTTGAATTACATAGAATTGGATTTCCAAATCAAACAGGGACAGTCGAAAGTCGAATTCTGGCTATGTGTTCTCACTGTGAAGTGGAGCAGTCACATGGAAGAATGTAAAGCAGCGATGCATTACGGACTCTGCCATGGAAACTGAAAGGATAACGGCCTCTGAGGCAGTTAAAAGGTCAGTGTGGCTCCAGAACTTCCTAAGGGACTTAGATGTGGTTTCTAGTTTACCCAAAGCTATTTTGAATAGCGGTATTGGCAAACTTGAAATGCCACGAGTCCACAGTGGGAGATAACACGTAGAGCGCAAGTACCACCCGATTCGAGAGATCGTCTAGTAAGACGATCCAGTTGTCACCTAGATAGCATCGAGAGGATTGCCTGGTAAAACCCATTCACAGAGGCACTTCCAGCGAAAGCGTTGGGTAGGCTTGATAAGGTTATGGGAATCTGATGTTTGGGAGAGGGCGACTAGACTTTTAGTATAAGTGGGAGATTGATGGAGTTGTATTCTAAATGTCTAGTTTAGTGCAAATACGGAACTCCTTATCTATACCTTAATTCGAGATATGATTCAAGCATGATTGCATTTAATGCAATAGTCCTTGATGTATACGTTGTAGACAGTATGGCGTGAGGAGACACGCGGAAGATCATACTGTCGGTTACTCGTATACTATCGAACAGTAGCTCACGACTTAGATGGACAGGGACAATCCATCGGTACGTCGTAGTGTGACTGGTAGATAGTCGGTCTTGACTATCATGTTTCACTCGTACACTTGGTGTTTTGAGCAGGACCACGGGAGGGCGTTCGATTTATACTAATCGCAGTAATCGAACTAGACCTCAGATATTACGGATATACGAATTCCTAATCCCTATATAATTATAGGTGCGTGTGTCCAGTTCTCGGTTCTTTGACTTACTAGTGAGTGAGACTAATTGATTAGTCAATATTCTCGGTAAATTGGAAAATCGGAATTGTACACACGGCATGCTATAGATTATAGACAGGAAATCGTGTCCCATTTATTGGGTTGATGATGTCCCCGAGATGAGCTCATAAAGTTTATCATGTAAACCCTGCAGGTGGATTCGTTCCACATGATAATAAGGATGAGTGGTACTAGTCTCGGATAACAAGAAACGAATTAATTTAATTATTAGTAATTAAAGTTAATTCGTGGACATACGATATCTTAAACACGGGGAAAGTCGTATATGTAATTATTGGGAATTATTATTGTTGAAATAATATAAAGTAATTATTGGGAATTTCAATTATAATTTTATAGTGGAATTAATTATAATTAAAATTGTGGAATTTAATTAAGGTTTTCTTTTTAGGATGCCGAGTTAATTAAATTGCAATTAAGCCTAATAATTAATTTCCATAAGTTCCCTGGTGTAGCTTTATAAATACCCCACCCTCTCTTTCTCTAAACCTAAGAAACGCCGCTATTTTATTTTTGCGGAGAAAAATAAATTGTTGCGCAATTATTTTTATGTAAAAATAAATAGATTAGCGCTGTTATTATTTTCTGCAGAAATTGATTGCTAGCGCAATTATATTTCCTCTACTTAATTAATTCAGATTAGCGCAATAAATAGATTAGCGCTGTTATTATTTTCTGCAGAAATTGATTGCTAGCGCAATTATATTTCCTCTACTTAATTAATTCAGATTAGCGCAGTAATAATTCTGTAGAAATAATTTTGCTTGCGCAAATATATTTCTGAGACAGAGGATATTATTCCTACTGTGGGTTCAAGAGAGAAATGAGAAGAGGAAGGTTCAGCGGATCGTTGCCCACTCAACGGCTGAACGTCGGGGATAGAGACATACACCGGAAGGCTTCGTGGTCTCAACAATTCGGCTTCTCCGAATCACGCGACAAAGGTATAAGAAATCGAAACCCTTATTCCGCATACGTTTCGTTTTCTATTTCGTTAAAAATACATCGGATCTAAGATCGGGTTCCGGGCGTCGTGGATCATGTTCCTCGACTACTGGGGGTCAAGGACCTCCGGATCGGTAGTCGGAAGAGGAAAATCGACCCGGAAACGCGCTCGGAACAGCAGGTCGCGCTGCTGTTCGCGGACAAACGGCGGTCGCCGGAGGGCAAACGGCGGTCGTCGTTTCGCTGTTTTTCGGGCAGCCAGCTCTGATTCGCGCGGTTGTCCTTCGGGGCAATGGCTGGGCGTGAATCGGTACACGGGCTGGCACGTGAACGGAGTAACGGACCTGGAGCCTGGAGGTCGACTGGGATCGTTCAGATGTTCGAGTGATCGAACGAACGCATCCCGGGTAGTCGATTTCCAACAGCTGTCTCCCAAACATCTGACGCCCATACCATCCACGTGCCTACTGAACGCTTTCGCTCGCAGGGCCTTAGTGAATGAGTACTCTAGGGTGTCCCCCGATGCTATCTAGGTAATGACTATATCGCCTTGCTGACGATACCTCGAATCAGGTGGTACTTGCTCTATGTGTTATCTTCACACTATGGACTCGTGGTTCCTTTGTTTGTCACTGCACCGCTATTGTCACAATAGCATTGGGCAAACAAGGTACCACATCTAAGTCCTGGAGGAATCTCCGGAGTCACACCGATCCTTTAGCTGCCTCAAAGGCCGCTACCTATTCGGTTTCCGTGGTAGAGTCCGTAATGTACTGCATTACACTCTTCCATTCGAGATCTCCATTTATTAGTGTGAACACATAGCCTGACTTCGACTTTCAACTTTCCCTCTGCGATTAGAAATCCGAATCTGTGTAACCCACAGGAAATTGCTCGACTGATCACAACAGTCCAATGTTCCTTTCCAGGGATACTCTAATATCTCGCCACTATGCTCCCGGCATAGCAGATATCAGGTCTCGTACATAACATACATTAAGCTTCCATAGCCAAGGCATACGAAACTGCTTTCATTTCTTCTATCTCCTTTTGTGTTTAACACACATCCTTAGATAGATAGATTCCATGTCTAAGAGGTAAAACCTTTCTAGGAATCATTGTATGTTACACGAGTCAGAATCGTGTCTATGTATGAAGCTTGAGATAGGTACAATGTTCTTCTCTTGTGATCCATCACAACTTTGATCACAAGAACATGTCCAACCTTTCCTAAGTCCTTCATATCGAATTGTCTAGAACAACCATCCCTTTATGTCCGATAATATTTTCATATTGTTTCCAATTAGAAAATATCGTCTAGATAAAGCACGAGAAACCACTTTGTTTCCATCACGTTTCCAATATACACACGATTCGTCCATGCTTTGAATAAATCCATAACGGATTATCAAATCGCATGTTCCACGATCTTGTAGCTTGCTTCAATCCATAAATGGATCGATTGAGCTTGCACACTAAATGCTCTCGCCCCTTAGCAATGAATCCATCTGGTTAATTCATAAATGGTTCCGTCAAGATTTCCATATAGGAAAGCTGTCTCGACAACCATTTTACCACACCTCATAATCCATATGAGATGCTAAGAGTATCTGGATTGACTTTAGCATTGCTACCGGTGAAATGTCATCATTTCACAACAAGCTTTGCTTTGAAGGTTCCGACCTTCCCGTCACATCCTCTCTTCGTCTTGTAGACCCATTCACCCGATTGGCGTCACGCCTTTCGATGGTTCTACAAGAACCCAGACTTTATTAGAATCCTCAGATTCTATTTCGGATTTCATCGCCTTTCACCAAGAAGGCGCATTTAGATCTTGTACTGCCTCATCATAGGTCCAGGGATAGATTTCATGTACTCCAGGTGCCGAGTCCAAAGACTCACCCAGTCCCACGAATCTTTCTGGTTGTCTCACAACCCTCCCACTACGACGGCATTCCGGTGTATAAACAGTGATAACAGGGTGCAGGTTCTAGTGGTGTACTACTCGGTTCGGCTGGTTCTAAGTCTCGATCGTTCTCTCTCATTCCATCAAGTATCACATCACTTTTTGGGCTTGTGGTTCATCACATAGCCTTCATCTAAGAACCGGGCGTTACAACTTATAACGACCTTTTGGTCCTTAGGACTATAGAACACACATCTTTTGTTCTTCTAGGATATCCTATAAACAACCGCATTTCCGTACGAGGTACTAAGAACCAAGTTTAGGATGTGCGCCGATGTTTCCAAGGCATATCCCTAGAACATAAAGGTAAGTCCGAATAACTCATTATCGTTTTCACCATTCCTATAAGAGTCCTTTTCCTTCTTTCTGACACACCATTCCTTAGAGGAGTAAATGGTACAGTCAGTTGGGAGTTAATCCCGTTCTCTGATCAGTATGCCTTGAATTCTCCAGACAGGTATATGCCTCCACGATCAGATCGTAGGCATTTAATGGATTTACCATGAAGATGTTGGAAATCGATATCCCAGAGTCGTCGGAATTGCGGAATCACGACTCCGACCGAAATCCCTTCGCCGGAAACCACCGCGAACCACCGCACGAACCGGAGCCCGACCAAAGCACCACGCGGGGAGAACCCACGCGTGCCCTAGCCGAGTCCCGCGAGGGGCTCGCGATCGCGGTGGGCGATCGCATGGGGATGCATCGTGCATCCCCGGGCTGCTCGTAGCAGCCCCCGGCAGTGAGTCCGGCGACTCACCGCCACCGCCGATGGAGGAGGGGGCGCTTGCCGCGGCACCAGCCCGCGGCTGCCCCCAGCGATCGACCGAGGGACGATCGCATGCCCCGGCGTTCAGCCGGGGCTTCTCCTTTCATGCCCGGCGGTCGAAACCCTAGGGTTCGACCGCCACCCTCGGCGCCCAGCCGAGGGGTTGTAGCCCTCGATCCCGGCGGGGTTCGCTTGACCGCCCGCGGTCTGGTGATCTCCGATCAGCACCGCGCGGTCAAACCCCATCCCCGAGTTCGTCCGTTTCCCGGATCTTCGTTCATATGCATATACGAATTAATTAAAATCATAAGGGGGTTTTCATAATTTTACCTTTTTTCTCGTTGTACGGAGAAACGACATCTCTGAAGACCTCTAGATCTTCCCACGTATTCCTTGCACTCGTTCGAACGTCGGGTGGGCGACGATCCTCCGAACTCTATGGATCTCCTTCTCTCCTTTCTCTCTCTTGAATTGTGATCTTCAAGTTATGAGAATAGAGAAGACCATGTAGTGCTTTTATAGGCTACGTAGGGGATCTTAAGGAGGTGGAATATTGGGCTTCCAATATTAATGATTAAATTGAGCCCTAGCCCAAATCTATTAATTCCATTAATATTAATTAATTTATTTTCCACTATATAAATTAATTGCACTCCCAATATGAAACCATATTATATCAAATAATATTTCTCCGGTAGTATTATTTATTCCGTGTAGTTAAGATATAAATATCCATGAATAAAATTAATTTATTGCTAATTAATTTATTCATCTCTTATATCCGAGAATAGTACCATTCAACCTTAAGTATTATGCGGAACAAATCCACCTGCAGGGTTTACATAATAATTCCTTATGAACTCATCTCGAGGATATTATCAACCCTTACGGGATACACTTTCCCGTCAAGTATTCACGGCATGTCATATATAAAATATAGCGACCCAACTTAACCGGTAATTGACCCAATAATTAAACCGGTCAATTCCTTTGGAAAATCAAAGTCACTTATATTAAATATACACACCCGCAATAGTATCGGGGATTAAGAATAAAATACACTGAGATTTAAATCGATTATCCAAGGCAATCCTAATCGATAAATCTCAAACGATCCGCCCAATACACCAAGTGTACAAGTGTGATAAAATAATCAAGACAGATTATTTTCTCTCTCACACAACGACTATACCGATGGATTGGTCCGTGTCCATCTAGGTCGTGAGCAACTGTTTGATTAAATACGAGTAACCGATAGTTTGATCTTCTGTGTGGGCCCGCACACCATACTAACTACAACGTATATAATCTAGGACTATAATTTGCATATATTTAATTATAAATAATTAAACGCAAATATTTGTTTATTTAATTAAATAGATTAATGGCAATGGATAGGGAGTTCATATCACTTAAATCTAGACATTAAGTATACAACTTCAACAATCTCCCACTTATACTAAGGTCTAGTCATTTCCTCCAAACTCCCGACTCTCATACTCTTCACGTGTTTAATATGCACTTCCAAGAAGTGCTTTAAGAAAGAGCAATCTAGATTGTCGTTCTGAAGTTATCTTGGTGACTACAGCGTCGTCTTCCCTGACGATGACTCGTATCAGGTGGTACTTGCTCTATGTGTTATCTTACACTTATGGACTTGTGAAATCTTACCATTTGCCATCGCACCGCTATTTACATAGCCTTTGGCAAACTAAGAATCACATCTAAGTCCCAGAGATTATCCCGGAGCTATACCAAAACTTCCGCTGCCTCTGAGGCTGCTATTATTGGTTACCCATGGCAGAGTCCTAAAAGCATCGTGCTTATCACTCTTCCATGTTAAAGCTCCTTCTCCTTTAATAGTGAAACACATAGCCTGATATCGACTTACACTGGTCCTCATTCGATTAGAAATCTAAGAGAATGTAATCCAAAGGAAATGCTCGTCTGTTCCGTAATCCAGAACATAGTTTCCAGTACTTCGAAAGTACTTAAAATGTTCATTACAGCAGTCGAGTATTCCTTTCTAGGATTACCTTGATATCCTCCCAATATGCTAACCGCATAGCCGATATCTGGTTCTCCTTTTCAACATTGCATTTATCAAGCTTTCCACACTCAAAGTGTAGGAAACTGCTTTCAATGCTTCTATCTCCTTTTGTGTTCCAAAACACATATCCTTAGATAGGTGCATTCCGTATCTGAAAGGTAACGAACCTTTCTCGGAATCTTGCATGTTAAAACGAACCATAATCATATATATGTAAGATGTCCAGGAGAAGTACAATGTTCTTTCCTAGAGATCCAAGATCTCAAGAACATGTCCAACTTCTTCCTTTATCTTTCATATTGATTTATCTAGACATCCATCATTTTATGTCTTGACAACATTTTTACACTGTTACCAATGATAAGAATGTTCTCTACATAAAACCCGAGAAACACCACCTTGTTCCATCACGTTTCCAATACACACGATTCATCTATGCTTTGATGAATCCATAAAATGGACTATCTCATCAATTTGCAAGTACCACGAACTCAATGCTTTGTTCCAATCCATAAACGGATCAACTAAGCTTGTATTCTAAATGATCTTGCCTCTTAGCAATAATACTTATTGCTTTCCAAGAAGGCACATTTAGATCTAGTACTGCCTCCATGTAGATCCAGGGATCGATTTCATGTATACTAGGTCCAGAGTCCGAAAACTCTCCTAGTCTTATGAATATCTCTGGTTGACCCACAACCTCCCACAACGGCGTTCCGGTGTACTAATAGTGATAACAGTAGGTGCAGTTAGTGGTGTACCGCTACTCGGTTCGGCTGGTTCTTAGTCCTTATTGTTTCTCTCTCATTTCAAAGTATCACGTCACTTTGGGCTTGTGGTTTATCATATAGCCTTTCTCTAAGAACCGGGCGTTAGAACTTATAACGTCCTTCTGGTTCATAGTACTATTGAACACACATCTTTTGTTCTTCTAGGATATTCTACAACCGCATTTGAATGCGCCGTTGTTTCCGGACATATCCATAGAACATAGGTAGTTCCGTATAACTTATCTTTTACTATCTCTATAAGAGTTCCATTTCTTATTATCGACACACCATTTCTACACAACAGTGTATGGTGTAGTCATTTGGGATCAAATCCCAATCTCTGATCAGTATGCCATGCATTCTTCAGACAGGTACTTGCCTCCGGGATCAAATCGCAGGCTACAAATGGATATACCTTGATGGTTCTCCACAATAGCTTTGTGTTCATTGACTTGTCAAAACACTTGCTTTTGTGGCACATCAGGTATTCTAATCCATTTTTCGAGTAATCATAAAATGAAGTACTCGTACCTTATTGTCTCAGTAGACATAGGTCTGCATACATCAGAGTTAATCAATTCCAATACTTGTCCGGATCTTATATCTTATATCCAGAAAGGATTGCTTAGTCATGTTATCTTCCAAATTAGATTCATAGGTCGGAAGGTCCATTCCTTCAACTTAATTGATCAAACTATCAATTTTCGACCTTTGAACTTCCTTTTTGAATATGACTTAGCATAAGAATCCACAAGTATAAATGATTTAATAAAGAAATCTCTTATTAGTAAAACGAGTTATGTACTACGGTTCGTTGCATCGTGGTGGACTTAGGATTCATCATTTATATATTGCTAGCTAATGTACCAGAATAGATAATATCTTTATTTCTTCTTATAACCATCAAATGATCAAAAGAAATAAAATATCCATTCATTAGAAATCCAGAACAAAGTTCTTTCTAATATGAAAGGTACATAAAAGCAATAACTCAAAATGAAATCCTATAAAATGTCATCCACTGCAATTGTTGCCTCCTCCACAGCATAGCCCATGTAGACTACGATTTCTTCTTTTCCAAGTCGTCGGGTTTCCTGGAACCCTTGCATTTAAAATGCACATACCGTCAGTGGTTCCATATCTACACATCAGGTTCCGGTAGATAATACCACTGACTATGTTTTACGACTAAAGAAAATTTCGTACTTTCTTTGAGAGGATAATCAGACTTCCAGTACCCAGACTGTTTGTATCGAGAATACTTGCCTATTGGCTTTCTCGTCCCATCTCGTGGTCCAAGTAACTTAGAACCACTGGGTTTCTTCGCTTTCTTTTCCCATCCCCCGGTTTTGCCCTTAGGTTCGAAACCTTTGGCATTGACTACAAGAGCTTGCGATTTCCGTCTCAACTCGTCTAAAAGGTCCATCATCTCAAAAAAAACGTGTTTAAGCGTTTCATTGAATTGACTGGCCTTTATGAGTATCCTCATCGCCTCTTGTCTAGCCTCTACGTCATGTCTAAACATTTGCTTGAGTTTGAACATGATATCATCAGTGGTCATTGCATAAGCATTTTCCCACTTCTTAAAATCAGTCCTTTCCTCATCAGTTAAGACATTGGTAGGCTCGGGAGGACAAAGCTCACTGAGTACAAACTTGTACTCTTCAACAGTTTGGGTAATGTCCAGATTTCTATTCCAATCATTACATTCAGGGACCAGTGAGTTTAAAATCCTTACGTATCACAGAAAGTGGGTTCAAAGCCATTTTCTAATCTATGAGCACATATAACAACAAACAATTGATTTAATGTCCGATATTATCTCCCTTAAATAATATCATTAAATCACTAATCACATCTAAAATCCCATCAGATATGGCAAGCCACGTGGTGTGGACGTTTACCAACCCAAATGATTTAGCAATTAAATTTGCTTCGGTCATACATCACTTATAGCGTAACTTCGTGGGGAAGAATACTATAATGCGTATCTAAGTGTAAACCATTACTCAGCACTAAAGTAAATCGTTTGGAACCGCTACATCGCCGCAAGCCACGTTGTAACGCCCCCGAAAATTCAAAGGCTTATAAGGATTGAATATGCTACTCATACCAACAGATGCATCTTCTTTTCTGGGCATCATCCTATAAGAACTTCAAAGTTAAGCGTGCTGGCTCTGGGGTAATTCTAGGATGGGTGACCCCCTGGGAAGTCTCCTGGGTGCGCACGAGTGAGGACAAAGTGCGCTGGAAAAGACAAGTGTTGGTACAGTGGGGACAGAATATCACTCCCGACGGCAGTCATTGGTAATCGAGCCGGCCCATTAGGGTCGGGCTTCGACCCCTCAACGGGCCGGGGCGTTACAAATGGTATTAGAGAGGGTGCCGACCGGAATTGCGGGAACTAAGTGTCTTGCGGGGTCAAGTGCTCCACCCAGAAGTTGGTGAGAGTACCCGTAAGGGGCATTCCTGCACGGATGGTTGGTCCTGGGCAAGTAAGGCAAGTAAGGCACGCAACGAGGACGTTGCGCAGAAAAAGGTGGGGTGATTGTAACGCCCCAAAAAATTCAAAGGCTTATAAGGATTGAATATGCTACTTATACCAACAGATGCATCTTCTTTTCTGGGCATCATCCTATAAGAATTTCAAAGTTAAGCGTGCTGCCTTTGGTGTAATTCTAGGATGGGTGATCCCCTGGGAAGTCTCCCAGGTGCGCACGAGTGAGGACAAAGTGCGCTGGAAAAGACTAGTGTTGGTACAGTGGGGCCAGGATATCACTCCCGACGGCAGTCATTGGTAACCGAGCCGGCCCATTAGGGTCGGCCCTCGACCCCTCAACGGGCCGGGGCGTTACACACGTGGTGTGGACGTTTACGATGATTTCACAATTCTTCACAATTCCTTATAACTGTCTACATCAATTAATCCATAATCTGTTAGTATAGCAAGGCACGTGGTGTGGACGTTTACTACGCCAAGAGACTTTTATAATTGACTCCCAATTACTTGATCCATTCGATCTTGTAAATCAAGACGCGGAGAATCATAAGTGAAACTCGAAGTTTCTTACCATTGATTCACCATGCGAACAACCCTATCTCTCATAGAATGAGGGAGCCGAGCAGACAATCGATCTAGTCATCAAATGACACGAAAGTCTCTAATTTGTGTCCTCGACATAACCAAGTGGCTTTGGCTCCATTTCACTCCCCGGGGTGAGAATGAGTCGACTTGAAATCAGTTTTCGAAAGACAAATTAGGCATTGTTTGATAAACTTAATCAATGTTTCTCGTAAGAGGAATTACAAGAATTCTCCTCCAATGGCTTATCTATATGAACTTCGAAAGTTCATAAAATTCATTAAGAGAACAGCAATGGAGACCATGGCATTGTTTCCAATCCCTCTCCCACTTAGCTTTTTACAATAAAGGGATACGCTATCTAATGCATAATTAAATACACATAAGCATGCATACATGAAATAAAGCACATAGAATATTATCACATAGTCAAAATAATACTAGAATATTATTTTCTGACTATTATGGCTTTATTCCATCCCCGTACGCATCTTCTAGTCTTCAGTCTTCGTTCTTGAATGCTCCATGTGACGGGAATATTAATTCCAATATTTAAATCTATTTATTTTTAATAAATCCAAAAGATACTTAATTCGAAAATTAAGTCAATCGAATAAATCAAAAATAAAATTAAATATTATTAATATCTTTATTATTTTTATTTTTCTTTTCTAATTCCATTAAATCTCTAGATTCCTATCCAAGACCCACTTGCAATATTCTAGAAGATTTCCATAATGAAATAAGGAAATAAAATAATTTAGGACTCCTAATCCTTCCAAATTAATTCATTTCATTTTCTATTAAAAATTCCATAAAGGAATAATTAAATAAGGAAAAATTAATTAAGGACTCTTAAAACTTTCCAAATTAATTATTTTCCTAATCTATTAAAAATTCCATAAAAGAATAATTAAATAGGAAAAATAAATTAATTATAAATTTATTCTTTTTCCTATTCCATGAAAATTCCCAAGAATAGGAATAATCAATAAGGAAAAATAAATTTATTCTAAATTTATTCTTTTCCTATTCCATGAGAATTCCCAAAAATAGGAATACTCAAAATAGGAAAACCGAATAATTTAGGAAAGTAAATCTTGACCGGGAGAAGCATGGGTTGGGGATCCCCGCGCCCCTCCCCATCATCATCGATCACCCCCGGAGGAGCACGCCGCCGCCGCCCAGCCGGCCAGCCCCCGTCGCCGGCGACCCAAGGCCGAGAAGCCCGCGGGCAGCCCCTTCGGTGGTCGATCGATCCAAGGGATCGATCATGGGGTTGGCCGATCCGGAGCCCTCCCTCTCTTCGTCTCCTCCGTCACATGTTTTCTTCTCCGGCGGTCGTTTCGGCATCGATCCAACGTAAATAAAATTACAAGAATTAAATTACAATTATCCGATATCGATTCTATACATGAAATCGACCATATACAATTTCTGGAAAAAGTAGAACGTAATAATAAACCTAAATTCGGTCAACCCCCGAATTTTTACTATTACAAGCATTCACCACACATAAAACGAATCTCGACATCACCGAGAGTTTAATAATCAAGAATATTATTATGACATTAATTAAAATAATTAAATCTAGCCATAATAGTCGGAAACCCTGCAAGGTAGAACAATTTATCGCATATACACATGAACTAGAACCATCGCTCTGATACCAATTGTTGGAAATCGATACCCCGGAGTCGTCGGAATTTCGGAATCACGACTCCGACCGAAATCCCTTCGCCGGAAACCACCGCGAACCACCGCACGGACCGGAGCCCGACCAAAGAACCACGCGGGGAGAACCCACACGTGCCCTAGCCGAGTCCCGCGAGGGGCTCGCGATCGCGGTGGGAGATCGCATGGGGATGCATCGTGCATCCCCGGGCTGCTCGTAGCAGCCCCCGGCGGTGAGTCCGGCGACTCACCGCCACCGCCGATGAAGGAGGGGGCGCCTGCCGCGGCACCAGCCCGCGGCTGCCCCCAGCGATCGACCGAGGGTCGATCGCATGCCCCGGCGTTCAGCCGGGGCTTTTCCTTTCATGCCCGGCGGTCGAAACTCTAGGGTTCGACCGCCAGCCGAGGGGTTGTAGCCCTCGATCTCGGCGGGGTTCGCTTGACAGCCCGCGGTCCGGTGATCTCCGATCACCACCGCGCGGTCAAACCCCATCCCCGGGTTCGTCCGTTTCCCGGATCTTCGTTCATATGCATATACGAATTAATTAAAATCATAAGGGGGTTTTCATGATTTTACCTTTGTTCTCGTTGTACGGAGAAACGAGATCTTTGAAGACCTCTAGACCTTCCCACGTATTCCTTGCACTCATTCGAACGTCGGGTGGGCGACGATCCTCCGAACTCTATGGATCTCCTTCTCTCCTTTCTCTCTCTTGAATTGTGATCTTCAAGTTATGAGAATAGAGAAGACCATGTAGTGCTTTTATAGGCTACGTAGGGGATCTTAAGGAGGTGGAATATTGGGCTTCCAATATTAATGATTAAATTGAGCCCAAGCCCAAATCTATTAATCCCATTAATATTAATTAATTTATTTTCCACTATATAAATTAATTGCACTCCCAATATTAAACCATATTATATCAAATAATATTTCTCCGGTAGTATTATTTATTCCGTGTATTTAAGATATAAATATCCATGAATAAAATTAATTTATTGCTAATTAATTTATTCATCTCTTATATCCGAGAATAGTACCATTCAACCTTAATTATTATGCGGAACAAATCCACCTGCAGGGTTTACATAATAATTTCTTATGAACTCATCTCGGGAATATTATCAACCCTTACGGGATACACTTTCCTGTCAAGTATTCACGGCATGTCATATATAAAATATAGCGACCCAACTTAACCGGTAATTGACCCAATAATTAAACCGGTCAATTCCTTTGGAAAATCAAAGTCACTTATATTAAATATACACACCCGCAATAGTATCGGGGATTAAGAATAAAATACACTGAGATTTAAATCGATTATCCAAGGCAATCCTAATCGATAAATCTCAAACGATCCGCCCAATACACCAAGTGTACAAGTGTGATAAAATAATCAAGACTGATTATTTTCTCTCTCACAAAACGACTATACCGATGGATTCGTCCGTGTCCATCTAGGTCGTGAGCAACTGTTTGATTAAATACGAGTAACCGATAGTATGATCTTCTGTGTGGGCCCGCACACCATACTAACTACAACGTATATAATCTAGGACTATAATTTGCATATATTTAATTATAAATAATTAAACGCAAATAATTGTTTATTTAATTAAATAGATTAATGGCAATGGATCGGGAGTTCATATCACTTAAATCTAGACATTAAGTATACAACTTCAACAGAAGATTCTCCACAAGAGCTTCGTACTCAAAGTACTTGCCTTTGCGGCGCATCAGGTACCTAAATCCATGTATCGAGTAATCATCAAAGATGAAATACTCGTACCCTCCTCATGTCTGAGTAGACATAGGTCCGCATACATAAGAGTGAATCAAATCCAATACTTGTCCGGATCTATAGCTTTTAACCTTAAAAGGTTACTTGGTCATTTATTACCATCCAAAATCGATTTATAGGTAGGAAGGTCCTCTCCTTCAAATCTACTGATTATACCATCAGTTGTTCAACCTTTGAATCCCATTTGGATTAATATGACCTAGCTTAAGATGCCACAAGTATAATTGATTCATCCTAGAAAGTTCCTTTCTCTTATTGGTGTTAGATAATGTGTTACTAGTTTCGGTTCGTTGCATCGTGGTAGACTCAGGATTTAACATATACAAATTGTCAACCAATGTGCCAGAACAGATATTATCATCTATTCTTCTTAGAATCATCGAATGATCAGAAGAAATAGAATATCCATTTCTTTTAGAAACTGAAATCAAATTCTTTCTATATTCAAGCACATAAAGACAATGTATAAAATCCTTTCATTACTTCAAAAGTAATGAATCTCTCCCACTGCAACAGCCGCCACCTTTGCAGCATTGCCCATGTAGATGGTGATCTTTTCCTTTCTAAGTCGCCGGGTTTCCTGGAACCCTTGCATACAAATGCAAAACATGATCAGTGGCCTCCGTATCTACACACCAGGTGCTGGTAGATATCACCATTGAAAATGTATCATTGACTAAGGAAATGTTCACTCCTTGTTTTATGAGAGGACAATCAGACTTCCAGTGCCCAGACTGCTTGCAACGGAAATACTTGCCTTGCGGCATACTTATCCCATCTCGTGGTCCAAAACTAGGATCACTGGGTTTCCGTATCTTGCTTCTTCTTTTCCATCTACCCGTTCATAGGTTCAAAACCATTTCTTGACACGAGAGGACAAAGAACACAAAGTACATACTTGTACCCCTCAGCAGTTAGGACATTGTCCAGATTTCGATTCCAATCAACATTCTAAGGGTCATTGAGTATAATAGCCTTATCGTATATCATATAGTGAGGCAAAGTCATTTCTAACCTATAAGCTCATAATACAAACAATCGATTTAATCTCCGATATCATCTCCCTCAAACAATATCATTAAATCACTAACCGCATCTAAAATCCCATCAGATATGGCAAGCCACGTGGACGTTTACCTACCCAAATGATTTAGCAATTAGATTTGCTTTGGTCATACATCACTTATAGCGTAACTTCGTGGGGAAGAATACTATAATGCGTATCTAAGTGTAAACCATTACTCAGTACTAAAGTAAATCGTTTGGAACCGCTACATCACCGCAAGCCACGTGGTGTGGACGTTTACGATGATTTCACAATTCTTCACAATTCCTTATAACTGTCTACATCAATTAATCCAAAATCTGTTAGTATAGCAAGCCACGTGGTGTGGACGTTTACTACACCAAGAGACTTTTATAATTGACTCCCAATTACTTGATCCATTCAATCTTGTAAATCAAGACGTGGAGAATAATAAGTGAAACTCGAAGTTTCTTACCAGTTATTTACCATGCGAACAACCCTATCTCTCATAAATGAGGGAGCCGAGCAGACAATCGATCCATTCATACAAATGGTACGAAAGTCTCTAATTTGTGTCCTCGACATGACCAAGTGGCTTTGGCTCCATTCCACTCCCCAGTGTGAGAATGAGTGGACTTGAAATCAGTTTTGGAAAGACAAATTAGGCATTGTTTGATAGACTTAATCAATGTTTCTCGTAAGAGGAATTACAAGAACTCTCCTCCAATAACTTGTCTATATAAACTTCAAAAGTTTATAAAAATCATCAAGAGAGCAGCAATGGAGACCATGGGAATGTTTCTATTCCCTCTCTCACTTAGCGTTTTATAACAAAGGGATACGCTATCTAATGCATAAATAAATACACATAAGCATGCATACATGAAATAAAGCACATATTATTATCACATAATCAAAATAATACTAGAATATTATTTTCCGACTATTATGGCTTTATCGCATCTCCGTATGCGTCTTCTAGTCTTTTAGTCTTCGTTCTTGAATGCTCCATGTGACGGGAATATTAATTCCAATATTTAAATCCATTTATTTTTAATAAATCCAAAAGTTACATAATTCGAAAATTAAGTCAATCGAATAAATAAAAAATAAAATTAAATATTATTAATATTTTTATTATTTTTATTTTCCTTTTTTATTCCATTAAATCTCTAGAATCCTATCCAAGACCCACTTGGAATATTCTAGAATATTTCCATAATGAAATAAGGAAATAAAATAATTTAGGACTCCTAGTCCTTCCAAATCAATTCCTTTCCTAATCCATTAAAAATTCCATAAAAGAATGATTAAATAAGGAAAAAATAATTTAGGACTCCTAAACTTTCCAAATTAATTATTTTCCTAATCCATTAAAAATTCCATAAAGGAATAATTAAATAAGGAAAATAAATTAATTGCAAATTAATTCTTTTCCTAATCCATGAAAATTCCAAATAGGAATAATCAAATTAGGAAAACCGAATTAATTCCTAATCAATTCTTTTCCTAATCCATGAAAATTCCCAAAAATAAGAATAATCAAATTAGGAAAACCGAATCGAAAAATAGGAAAGTGGATCTTTTTCGGGACGAGCACGGGTTGGGGCACCCCCCGCCCATCCCATCGACCCAAGCCCTAGAGGGAGCCGCCCACCATCGAAGGTGAGCACCCTCATGGGGTCGATCGATCCCATGGATCGACCATGGGGATTGGTCGATCCCGTCCTCCCTCACTTTCGTCTCCTCCGTCACACGTCTTCTCCGGCGGTCGTTTCGTCCTCGATCCAACGTAAAATAAATTACTAATTTATTACTAAGCTATCCGGTATCGATTCTCTACATGAAATCGACCTCATACAATTTCCGGAAAAATAAGAACAAGCATTCACCACACAAAAAACGAATCTCGACATCACCGAGAGTTTAATAATCAAGAGCAATATTATGGACATTAATTAACAAAAATTAAATCTAGCCATAATAATCGGAAACCCTGCAAGGCAGAACAATTTATCAAAAAATACCGTGAACTAAAACCTCGCTCTGATACCAATTGTTGGAAATCGATATCCCGGAATTAATAAATTTAATTAAATAAATTATCTAATTAATTCCGACCGAAATCCTTTGGAGATCGAATATCCGGATTGTCAAAATTGCGGAAACGACAACCCAATCGAAATCCCGACCGCCGGAGAAACCACGAGCACCCCACGTGACCGGAGGCCCGACCGAACACCGCCACAGGAAAACCCGCGGCTGCCAGTCGAGCCCCCACGAGGGGGGTCGCGATCGCTCCGTGCGATCGCTGGGGATGCTCGTAGCATCCCCGGGGCTGCTCGTAGCAGCCCCACAGCGAGTCCATGACTCGCTGCCCGTGAGGGGTGGCTCGCTCGCGCGAGCCGCTACGGGAATCCCCGCAGCAACGCGCGAGCGGCTGCGGGTCGAGCCCGCAGCACCCCGCGATCGAACCCTAGGTTCGATCGCATCCCCGGCTCCCAGCCGGGGCTTCTCACGGCAGCGACCACCACCGCCGGTCGATCCTCGTTCCGGGGTTCATCCCTCAGATCTTGGTTCACGGCATAATCACGATAATTGAACGATAAAATCATAAAGAGGAATTACGATTTATACCTCGTTCTCGTTGTTCGGAAAAACGTAGAACTTTTGATGACCTTGAAGTCTTCCCACGTATTCCTTGCACTAGCTTGAACGTCGGGGTGGGCGACGATCTATCAAGCTTCCATGGATCACCTTCTCTCTCTACTTTCTCGCTCTAGAATTGTGTTTTGAGACTTATGAAAGAAGAGAAGACCATAGGAGTGCTTTTATAGGCTACGTAAGGGGACCTTAAGGAAGTTGAATATTGGGCTTCCCATAAATTAACTAAATTGAGCCCAAGCCCAAATCTATTTATTAATTCATGAATTATATATTACCTCCACTATATAAATATAATTGCACTCCCAATATTTACCATATTATATCAAAATAATATTCTTCCGGTAGTATTATTTATTCCACATGTTTAAGATATAAATGTCCATGAATAAATTATATTTATTGCTAATATTATTTATTCATCTCTTATAATTCCGAGAATAGTACCACTCAACTTTATTATCATGCGGATCAAATCCACTTGCAAGGTTTACATGATAATCCTTATGAGCTCATCTCGCGGACATTATCAACCCTTTCGAGGACATGCTTTCCCGTCAAGAATTCACAGCATGTCATACATAAAATATAGTGACCCAACTTTACCGGTAATTGACTGGTTATTCTAATCAATCAATTCCTTTGGAAAATCAAAGCCACTTATATTATATGCACACACCCGCAATAATATCAGGGATTAAGAATAGAATACTCAGAGATTTAAATCTATTATCAACGGCAATCCTAATCGATAAATCTCAAGCAGATCCGCTCAATACACCAAGTGTACAAGTATGATAAAATAATCAAGACCAATTATTTTCTCACTCATACAACGACTATACTGATGGATTGGTCCTTGTCCATCTAGGTCGTGAGCAACTGTTCGATTATATACGAGTAACCGATAGTATGATCTTCCGTGTGACGACGCACACCATACTAACTAAAACGTGTATAATCTAGGACTATGGTTTGCATTAAATGCAAATGATTGTTTATTATTAAATAGGATAAATGCTTTAGACGGAGTTCAGATGTTACTTAAATCTAGACATTAAGTATACAACTCCATCACCTTGAACATTCCAGGTGTGGTAGCAAAGGCTGCATCCCAAACAAGGTCCTTGTATTCCTCACCTCTATATCTAGCCAGTGCAAAGTTGTTGATAAGGTGCCTCACACAGTGCCTATGTTCTCCTTCTGGAAACACTTCATTCGTGGCTATTATGAGCCCTTTTTGCTTGTCTGACATAAAGGTGTACCCATGACATTGGTTCTGGATATTTAGGTCATGCTTCAACATCACTAAAAACCATTCCCATGTTTCTCTGTTTTCTCCTTGAACCACTGCATATGCAATAGGGTATATTGCATTTGCAGGATCAACTTTCACTGCACTGAGAAGAATACCCCCTTTAGGACCCTTAAGAAAACAGCCATCCACTCCTATGAATAGCCTACAACCACTTTTGAACCCTTGCTTCACTGCCTCAGAGCACACATACATTTTTGAAAACATCTGATCTTCATCCAAGTCCAAAACCACTGTGGAACCAGGGTTAGACCTCCTAATCTCCTCCGCATAATCCCACAGCTTGGAGTACTGCAGCTGACGCTACCGTCGTGGAGTAGCGCAATATAATATTTATAAGTCCTAAACTTAATAACTAGCACAAGTACTAGCAGCAAGTATAGGTACGATCCCACGAGGAGGCGATTTAGCTTATAGTTTTCCCGACTTTGATTGATCAATTTGGTTGTCACGTTTAAAAACGTTTTGTTTTTTAAAGCATTTGGGCACTGCCGAACTGTTGGAAATTGATATCTCGGGTTCAAAAAAATTGCGGAAACTGACAACCTGACCGAAATCCTCGATCGCCGGAGAACCAACCGCGAACACCGTACGATTCGGAGCCCAGCCGAACACCACCACGAGCAAACCCGCGGCACCCAGCTGAGCCCCCGTACGGGTCTCGTGATCGCTCTCGTAGCGATCTCTGGGGATGCACGAGGCATCCCCTGGGCTGCTCGTAGCAGCCCCGCAGCGAGTCACCGGACTCGCTGCACACGAGCTGGGCTCGTCCCAGCGCACCGCTGCGGGAAGTCCCGCAGCACGCTACGAGTCGCTGCAGGCGACTCCCGCAGCTCCCAGCGATCGAGCCTACGGGCTCGATCGATCCCTCGGCTCCCAGCCGAGGGTTCTCGCGCACGATCCCGACGGGGATCTCTAGACCGCCGGCGGTTGATGGAGTTATATTCTAAATGTCTAGTTTAGTGACAATATGGAACTCCTTATCTGTGTTTTATTATCAATCAATCAAACAGTCTGCATTTTGTCTATTATATACTTTATGCTATAGTCCTGGATATATACGTTGTAGACAGTATGGCGTGAGGAGACACGCGGAAGATCATACTGTCGGTTGCTCGTATACTATCGAACAGTGGCTCACGACTTAGATGGACAGGGACAATCCATCGGTACGTCGTAGTGTGACTGGTAAATAGTCGGTCTTGACTATTATGTTACACTCGTACACTTGGTGTATTGAGCAGGACCACGGGAGGGCGTTCGATTTATACTAGTCGCAGTAATCGAACTAGACCTCAGACATTACGGATATACGAATTCCTAATCCCTATATAATTATAGGTGCGTGTGTCCAATTCTCGGTTCTTTAATCTGCCAATGAGTGAGACTAATTGATTAGTCAATAATCTCGGTAAATTGGGTATCGGAATTGTACACATGGCATGCTATAGATTATAGACAGGAAACCGTGTCCCATTTATTGGGTTGATGATGTCCCCGAGATGAGCTCATAAAGTTTATCATGTAAACCCTGCAGGTGGATTCGTTCCACATGATAATAAGGATGAGTGGTACTAGTCTCGGATAATAAGAAACGAATTAATTTAATTATTAGTAATTAAAATTAATTCGTGGACATTCGATATCTTAAACACGGGGAAAGTCGTATATGTAATTCGGCGGAAATATTATTGTTGATATAATATTAAATTAATTACGGTAATTCAATTATTATTTTTTAGTGGAGTGAATAATAATTAAAATTGAAATTGATTAATTAAGGAATTTCTTTTTAAGGATTCAAGTTAATTAATATTTCAATTTAGCCCTTAATTAATTTACCTAAGAGGTCCCTAACGTAGCTCTATATAAACCCCCTCCCTTGCCCTCTCTTAACCTACAGAACGCCGCAATAATTATTTTCTCAGAGAAAAATAAAAGTTAACGCAATTATTCTTTCTCTGCTAAAATAATAATTAACGCAATAATTTTTCTCGAAGAGAGAAAAATAAATCTGACGCTGGTTGAGAAGAGAGAGCATAGACGGGAGAACTCCAGCGGATCGTTGCCCACACAACGGTTGGATACGGGGTTAGAGACATACGCTAGAAGCATCTAAGGTCTCAACAATCGACCGAGAAGGTATGAGATCGATTCTTTTTCCGCAATTATTCGATCTCTGTTTTTGCGCTAATCATACAACGAACCAACAATTGGTTTGCGTGGCTTGGAATTGATGTTCTCGGACTGTTGGGAGATCTCTGATCTCCGGCACGGCAGTCGGATCGAGAAAATCGCGCCGGAAAAGAACGAACAGCAGCATCGCGCTGCTGTAATCGCGATGCTGTCGGCCGACAGCCTTTCTTGTCGGCCGACACTGCCCTGTTGGGCGACAGCCTTGAGCTGTCGGGCGACAGACAGGGCAGAAGCCCTCGGATTCGCGCAGTTGTATCTTCGGTGCGATGGCTGGGCGTGAATCGGGTCTAGGGCCTTGTCGTGAGCACAGTAGTGATGTTGGGAGTCGACTGGGCTTGTCCGGATGTTCGAATAGTCGAACGGACATGTCCCGGATAGTCGATTTCCAACAGCGGTCCGGTGGTCTTCGACCACCACCGCCCGGTCTATCCCCGTCCCCGGTCTTGTTCGTTTCCCGGATCTTCGTTCATGTGTATATCACGATAATTAAATAAAATCATAAAGGGGGTTTATGATTTCCACCTTTGTTCTCGTTGTGCGGAGAAACGAGATCTTTAGTTGAAGACCTTTAAACCTTCCCGCGTATTCCTTGCACTCTGTTCGAACGTCGTGTGGGCGACGATCCTCCGAACTCTTATGAATCTCCTTCACGAACTCTCTAAGTATGATATTCTTATTATTGGTGTCTTGAATTGTGAAGACCATGTAGTGCTTTTATAGGCTACGTAGGGGATCTAAAGGAGGTGGAATATTGGGCTTCCAATAATAGTGATTAAATTGAGCCCAAGCTCAAATCTATTAATCCTTACTATGATTAATTATATTTATTTTCCACTATATAAAAATAATTGCACTCCCAATATTATACCATATTATATCAAATAATATTATCTTCAGTAGTATTATTTATTCCGTGCGTTTAAGATATAAATGTCCATGAATAAATTAAATTTATTGCTAATTAATTTATTCATCTCTTTTAATCCGAGAATAGTACCATTCAACTTTAATTATTATGCGGAACAAATCCACTCATGAGGTTTACATAATAAATCCTTATGAACTCATCTCGGGGACATTATCAACCCTTTCGAGGACACACTTTCCCGTGAAGAATTCACGGCATGTCATACATAAAATACTGTGACCAAACTTTGTCGGTAATCGACCGATTATTCTAATCGTTCAATTCCTTTGGAAAATCAAAGTCACTAATATTAAATGCACACACCCGCAATAATATTAGGGATTAAGAATAAAATACACTGAGACTTAAATCGATTATCTAAGGCAAACCTAATAGATAAATCTCAAGCGATCCGCCCAATACACCAAGTGTACAAGTATGATAAAATAATTAAGACAAATTATTTTCTCTTTCATACAACGACTATACCGATAGATTGGTCCTTGTCCATCTAGGTCGTGAGCAACTGTTCGATTATATACGAGTAACCGATAGTATGATCTTCCGTGTGACGTCGCACACCATACTAACTACAACGTATATAATCTAGGACTATAATTTGCATATATTTAATTATAAATAATTAAAAGCAAATGATTGTTTATTTATTTAAATAGATTAAATGCCATGTACCGGGAGTTTATAGACATTAAGTATACAACTCTATCAATATCCCACTTATACTAAGGTCTAGTCATTTCTTCCAAACTCCCGACCCCCATACCATCACGTGCTTGATCTGCACTTCCAAAGAAGTGCCTTGTGAATGAGCATTCTAGGTTGCCGTCTCCGAAGTTATCTTGTGTTGGAGTTGTGTACTTAATGTCTAGATTTAAGTAACGGTAAACTCCCGATCATAGCATTTAATCTATTTAATTAATAAACAATTGTTTGCATTTAATTATTATTAATTAAATATATGCAAATCATAGTCCTGGATTTTATACGTTGTAGTTAGTATGGTGTGTCGGGCCCACACAGAAGATCATACTATCGGTTACTCGCATTTAATCAAACAGTGGCTCACGACCTAGATGGACCCGGACCAATCCATCGGTATAGTCATTGTGTGTGAGAGAAAATAATTTGTCTTAATTATTTTATCACACTTGTACACTTGGTGTATTGAGCGGATCGTTGAGATTCATCGATTAGGATTGCTGGCGATAATCGATTCGAGTCTCAGTGTATTTTATTCTTAATCCCCGATATTGTTGCGGGTGTGTATATTTAATATAAGTGACTTTGATTTACCAAAGGAATTAACCGATTTAATTATTGGGTTAATTACCGGTTAAGTTGGGTCACTATATTTTATATATGGCATGCCGTGAATGATTGACCGGACAGTGTATCCCGAAAGGGTTGATAATATCCCCGAGATGAGTTCATAAGGAATTATTGTGTAAACCTCATGAGTGGATTCGTTCCGCACAATAATTAAGGTTGAATGGTACTAGTCTCGGATTAAAGAGATGAATAAATTAATTAGCAATAAATTAATTTTATTCATGGATATTTAAATCTTAAATACACGGAATAAATAATACTACCGGAGAAATATTATTTGATATAATATGGTTTAATATTGGGAGTGCAATTAATTTATATAGTGGAAAATAAATTAATTAATATTAATGGGAGATTAATAGATTTGGGCTTGGGCTCAATTTAATCATTAATATTGGAAGCCCAATATTCCACCTCCTTTAGATCCCCTACGTAGCATATAAAAGCACTACATGGTCTTCTCTATTCTACACACATAACACAAGATCATAATTCTCCTAGAGAGAGAAAGTGGAAAGAGAGAGAAGAGGATCCATAAGCTTGGAGGATCGTCGCCCACCCGACGTTCAAGCTAGTGCAAGGAATACGTGGGAAGATCGTAAGGTCATCAACTTAGATTCGTTTCTCCGCACAACGAATTAAAAGGTAAAATCATATACTCCCTTCTATGATTTTATGTGGATTGATTGTGATGCATACATGAACGCACGATCCAGGGACAAACGACGAGACCGGGATACGGGGATTCGAGATCCCCGTCGGGATCGAGAGGGGCGGCCGAACCCTAGGGTTCGACCGCCGGTTGCGCGCGACGAGGGGCATGCGATCGACTTCGGTCGATCGCCGGGATGCCACGGGCTGGTGCCGTGGCGGATCCCAGCCGCCTCGCCGGCGGCGTGCGCGAGAGGAAAGCCCCGGCTGGAGCCGGGGCGAGCGATCGACCGTGAGGTCGATCGCGGGGCTGCCGAGGGCTGGTGCCTCGGCTGGCGCCCCTCCTCACGGCGGCGACGACGGTGAAGTCGCCGGACTCGCCGCCGCCCGGGGCTGCCGGAGCAGCCCCATGCGATCGCCATGCACGGCGATCGCGATCCCCGGCGGGGGCGTGGCTAGGGTTTAGCCGCGGGCTTGCCCGCGGTGACGCCTTGGTCGTGCTCCGGTTCTTCGTGGTGTTCGTGATCGGTTTCCGGCGACGGGATTTTCGGTCGGGGTTATCGGTTCCGCAATTTTTTTGATACCCCGGGATATCGAATTCCAGCAATTGGTATCAGAGCGTTTGGTTTCGTGTTCATGTATGTGTTCAATTGTGTTCTACCTTGCAGGGATTCCGACTATCATGGTTTAATTAATTGTTAATTATTGGTTTAATTAATTGCTATTTAATTTACCATGATTGTTCGTTTATTAAACTCTCGGACATGTCGAGATTCGTTTTGTGTGGATGAATGCTTGTAATAGTAAAAATTCGGGGGTTGACCGAATTTAGATTTATTATTATTGTTCTATGTTTTCCGGAAAGTGTATAGGGTCGATTTCATGTATAGAATCGATACCGGAATTGTAAATTTATTTCTTGTAATTTATTTACGTTGGATCGATGCCGAGACGACCGCCGGAGAACTCATGAGACGAAGAAGACGAAGAGGACGAAGAACCGGGGGGTCGATCAACCCCATGATCGACCCCATGACCGAAGCCATGGGGAGGGGTCGATCGCCCCTCGGCTGGGGTTGCCGCCGGCAAGGTGGTGGCCGGCCGGCTGGGGAGGCGGCGGCGGTGCCCTCTCCGGAGGTGGCGGCGGTCGGTGGTGGTGGTGGTGCGGGGATCCCCAACCCGTACTACTCCTACTCCTACCAAGATTCTACTTACCTAATTAATTCAAGTTTTCCTATTTTGAGTATTCCTAACTTTGGGAACTCTCATGGAAATAGGAAAAGAATTAATTGGAATTATTAATTGGAATTATTTTTATTCCTTATTCTATTATGGAAGTCTTCTAGAGTATTCCGAGTTCTACTTGGAATAGGATCCTAGAGATTTAATAGAATTGGAAAGGAATAAAAGTTAATTTAGGATTGATTTATTTCCTAATTGATTATTCCTATTTTATGGGAATTTTCATAGTAATAGAAATTAATTAATCCTGGAAAGTAGAAGAGTCCTAATTTATTTTATTTCCTTATTCTATTATAGAAGTCTTCTAGAATATTCCAAATTTGACTTGGATAGATTATTCTAGAGATTTAATAGAATTAGATAGGAAAATAAATAAATAAAAATATTAATAATATTTAATTTTATTTTTGATTTATTCGATTGACTTAATTTTCGAATTAAGTATCTTTTGGATTTATTAAAAATAAATAGATTTAAATATTGGGATTAATATTCTCGTCACATGGAGCATTCAAGAACGAAGACTGAAGACTAGAAGACGCATACGGAGATGGAATAAAGTCATGATAGTCGGAAAATAAATTTTTTTTCTAGCATTATTTTGACTATGTGCTATGTGCTTTATTGCTTGTATGCATGCTTATGTGTTTAATTATGCATTAGATAGCGTATCCCTTTGTTATAAAAAGCTAAGTGGGAGCGGGGATGGAAACATTCCCATGGTCTCCATTACTGTTCTCTTGGTGACTCTTATGGACTTTTGAAGTTCGTATAGATGTGTCATTGGAGGAGAATTCTTGTAATTCCTTTTACAAGAGACATTGATTAAGTTTATCAAACAATGCCTAATTTGTTTTTCTGAAACTGACTTCAAGTCGACTCATTCTCACCCCGGGGAGTGGAATGGAGCCAAAGCCACTTGGTCATGTGGATGACACAAATTAGAGATATTCGTACCATTCTTTTAAAGATTGATCGTTTATCTGCTCGGCTCCCTCATTTATGAGAGATAGGGTTGTTCGCATGGTGAATCACTGGTTAGAAACTTCGAGTTTCACTTATGATTCTCCGCGTCTTGATTTATGAAATCGAATGTCTCAAGTAATTGGATGTCAATTGTAAAAATCTTTTGGTGTAGTAAACGTCCACACTATCGTGGCTTGCTGCATTGAATGGGATTTTGGATCGATTGATGTAGACAATTATAGAAGAAAGTGAAGGTTCATGTATTAGCGTAAACGTCCACACTATCGTGGCTTGCGGTAATATACGAGTCCCAAACAATCTTCTTAGATACTGAGTAATGGTTTACACTTAGGTACGCTCTATAGTATCCTTCCCATCGAAGTAACGCTATAGTGATGTACGACCAAAGCAAATCTAATTACTAAATCATTTGGATGGGTAAACGTCCACACTATCGTGGCTTGCCTTATCTGATGGGATTTTAGATGTGATTAGTGATTTAATGATATTATTTGAGGGAGATAATATCGGATATTAAATTAATTGTTTGTTTAAATGTGCTTATAGGTTTAGAGAATAGCTATGAACCCACTTTCTATGATACTCAAGGAGCATAAGCTCACTGGCCCCAACTATATTGATTGGAAGAGAAATTTAGACATTGTCCTAACTTCGGAGGAGTACAAGTTTGTACTCCATGAAGTGTGCCCTGCTGAGCCCACGGCTGCCTCAACTGATGAGGAAAAACTGACATATCGGAAGTGGAAAAAGGCTGATGAAATGGCTAGGTGCTATATTTTGGCTTCCATGTCAAATGTACTCCAAACCCAACATCAGTCGATGGACACTGCCTATGATATGATGTTTAACCTCAAAGATATGTTTGGGGAGCAAGATCGTGCGGCAAGGCAAGAAGCCATGAGAGTCCTCATGTCGACTACTCAATCTGAAGGAACGCCCGTTGGGGAGCACGTTCTTAAGATGATGAGTTTGTTGAATGAACTTGAGGTCCTAGGAGCTTCTATTGATGCTGAGCCGCAAGTCGACATCATACTCCAGTCTCTGGCCCCTAGTTTTGAGCAGTTTCGTATGAGCTATAATATGGGTAAACTATCTTATACTCTTGCGCAACTCCTGACTGACCTAAAGGCGGCAGAGGGGATCTACAAGAAGGGCAAGTCTCAAGCGCTTGTAGCTACCAAGTCCAAAGGCTTTAAGCCTGGTGGAGGTAGGGGCAAGAAAAGGAAGCAAGCCTGGAAACCCAGTGGTGTCAAGAGGACTGTACCACGAGTGGGGGCTGCAAAGCCAAAGGGTAAGTGCTTCCGATGCAACAAGATGGGACACTGGAAGTCTGAATGTCCTCTCAAAGGTACGAATTTTTCTTTAGTCGTAAAAACATAGTCAGCGGTATTATCTACCAGAATTCTGGTGTGTAGATATGGAACCACTGACGGTATGTGCATTTTTGAATGCAGGGGTTCCAGAAAACCCGGCGACTTAGAGAGGAAGAGTTCGAGTCTACACGGGCAAAGCTGTAGAGGAGGCAGCGGTTGCGGTGGAAGACATTTATCTGCTTTAGTAGTTAAATAGGATTTCATTTCAAAGTTATTGCTTTATGTACCCCTTTATTTTAGAAAGAACGTTTTGTTCTGGATTTCTATTATTTATGAATGGATATTTTATTTCTTTAATCATTGGATGATTTTGATAAGAAATAATGGGATTATCTATTCTGGTACATTAGATAGCAATATATGAATGATAGATCCTAAGTCTACCACAATACAACGAACCGTTCTATAACTTGTTTTACTTATTAGATATTTCTTTATTAATCATTATACTTGTGAAATCTTATACTTAGTAGTATTTTCAAATGAGATTCAGATGGTCGAAATTGATTTGATCAATTATAGTTGAAGGAATGGACCTTCCGACCTAAGGATTGAATTTGTAGGATAATACGTCTAAGCAAACCTTTCTGGAAAAAGGATAGAATTCAGACAAGTATTAGAAATGATTAGATATGCAGACATATGTGTATATTAGAAAGGTACGAGTAATTCTTTCAAGAATACTCAAGTGATGGATTAGAATGCTTGATGTGCCATAAAAGCAAAGTGTTTTGACTAGTCAATGGACACAAAGCGATTATGGGGAACCGTCAAAGTATATCCATTAGGAGCCTGCGACTCGGTCGCAGAGGCCATCACCTATCTGAATAACACATAGCATAATCAAAGATTGGGATTCAATCCCAAAGGGGCGCGCCATACACTTACGTGTGGAGATGGTGCGCTGTAAATAAGAAATGGAAAACTAATAGTAAATAGAGCAAGTTGTTCGGAACTACCTATGTTCTATGGATATTCCTAGATACAACGACATATTGAATATGGTTGTAGGATGTCCTAAATGAACGAAGTATTGTGTGTTCTATAGTACTATGAACCAGAGGGACGTGTAACGCCCGGTTCATGGAGGAAGACTATTAGATGAACCACAAAGCCCGAACTGACGTAATACCTTGGAATGAGAAAAAGGACAAAGACTAGGAACCAGCCAAACCGAGTAGAAGTACACCACACACTGCACCTACTGTTATTACTGTTATACACCGGGACGCCATTGCAGTGGGAGGTTGTTATACAACCAGGGATATTCATAAGACTAGAAGAGTTTTTTGAACTCTGGATCTAGTAAAGATGAAATCGACCCCTAGCTCTGCATAAGGGCAGTACTAGATCTAAATGTGCCTGCTTAGAAAACAATAAGGATTATTGTTAAGAGGCAAGATCATTTAGAGTACAAGCTTAGTAAATCCATTTATGGATTGAAATAAAGCTATGAGTCGTAGAGCTTGCGAGTTGATGGGATAATCCATTTGATGGATTCATCAGAAGGCATAGACGAAAGGTGTATTAAAGACGTAATGGAAACAAGGTGGTGTTTCTCGGAGATTTTATGTAGATAACATTTCATCATTGGCAACAATGTAAAAAGTGTTGTCAGACATAAAATAATGGTTGTCTAAATGAATCGAGATATAAGATTGAAAAGAAGTTAGAGCATGTTCTTAAGATCTTATGATCTAGAGATAAGAACATTGTACTTCTCCTAGACATCTTATACGGTTAAGGTTTGTTTTAAACACGCATACTTCTGAGAAAGGTTATTGCCTTTCAGAGACAGAATATACATCTATCTAAAGGGTATGTGTTTGAACACATGAAGGAGATAGATGAGGACAAAGCAGTTTCCTATACTTTGAGTATGGAAAGCTTTGTAGATGCAATGTTGTAAAACAAGAACCTGATATTAACTATGCGGTTTGCGTAGTGGGAGGATATCAAGGTGATCTAGACAAGAGATTTCGGATGCTGTAATAGTACTTGCAAAGTACTGGATTATTAAGCAAGACGAAATCTTCTTTGATTACAAATTCTCAGATCCAAAAATCAAAGAAAGGACCAGTGAAAGTCGATATCAGGCTATGTGTTCACTTTTAGAAAGAGGTGGAACCATGAAATGAAAGAGTGATAAGCAGGACGCTTCTCAGACTCTCTCATAACCGAATAGCAGCCTCAGAGGCAGCGGAAGTTTTGGTTAGGTTCCGGGATAGCCTCTTGACTTGGATATGACTCTTAGTTTACCAAAGGCTATTGGATAGCGGTGCACGGTGAACTAGAAGAGGTCATAAGTCAAAAGTGATGTTAACACATAGAGCAAGTACCACCTGATACGAGTCATCGTCAGGAGAGACGACATAGTAGTCACCAAGATAACTTCAGAGCGGCAACCTAGATTGCTCACTCACATAGTACTTCTCGGAAGTACACCTTAAGCACGTGATGAGTATGGGAACCGGGAGTTTGGAGGAAATGACTAGACCTTAGTACAAGTGGGAGATTGTTGGAGTTGTGTACTTAATGTCTAGATTTAAGTAACGGTAAACTCCCGATCATAGCATTTAATCTATTTAATTAATAAACAATTGTTTGCATTTAATTATTATTAATTAAATATATGCAAATCATAGTCCTGGATTTTATACGTTGTAGTTAGTATGGTGTGTCGGGCCCACACAGAAGATCATACTATCGGTTACTCGTATTTAATCAAATAGTGGCTCACGACCTAGATGGACCCGGACCAATCCATCGGTATAGTCGTTGTGTGAGAGAGAAAATAATTTGTCTTAATTATTTTATCACACTTGTACACTTAGTGTATTGAGCGGATCGTTGAGATTCATCGATTAGGATTGCCGGCGATAATCGATTCGAGTCTCAGTGTATTTTATTCTTAATCCCCGATATTGTTGCGGGTGTGTATATTCAATATAAGTGACTTTGATTTACCAAAGGAATTAACCGATTTAATTATTGGGTTAATTACCGGTTAAGTTGGGTCACTATATTTTATATATGGCATGCCGTGAATGATTGACCGGACAGTGTATCCCGAAAGGGTTGATAATATCCCCGAGATGAGTTCATAAGGAATTATTGTGTAAACCTCATGAGTGGATTCGTTCCGCACAATAATTAAGGTTGAATGGTACTAGTCTCGGATTAAAGAGTTGAATAAATTAATTAGCAATAAATTAATTTTATTCATGGATATTTAAATCTTAAATACACGGAATAAATAATACTACCGGAGAAATATTATTTGATATAATATGGTTTAATATTGGGAGTGCAATTAATTTATATAGTGGAAAATAAATTAATTAATATTAATGGGAGATTAATAGATTTGGGCTTGGGCTCAATTTAATCATTAATATTGGAAGCCCAATATTCCACCTCCTTTAGATCCCCTACGTAGCCTATAAAAGCACTACATGGTCTTCTCTATTCTACACACATAACACAAGATCATAATTCTCCTAGAGAGAGAAAGTAGAAAGAGAGAGAAGAGGATCCATAAGATTGGAGGATCGTCGTCCACCCGACGTTCAAGCTAGTGCAAGGAATACGTGGGAAGATCGTAAGGTCATCAACTTAGATTCGTTTCTCCGCACAACGAATTAAAAGGTAAAATCATATACTCCCTTCTATGATTTTATGTGGATTGATTGTGATGCATACATGAACGCACGATCCGGGGAAAAACGACGAGACCGGGATACGGGGATTCGAGATCCCCGTCGGGATCGAGAGGGGCGGCCGAACCCTAGGGTTCGACTGCCGGTTGCGCGCGACGAGGGGCATGCGATCGACTTCGGTCGATCGCCGGGATGCCACGGGCTGGTGCCGTGGCGGATCCCAGCCGCCTCGCCGGCGGCGTGCGCGAGAGGAAAGCCCCGGCTGGAGCCGGGGCGAGCGATCGACCGTGAGGTCGATCGCGGGGCTGCCGAGGGCTGGTGCCTCGGCTGGCGCCCCTCCTCACGGCGGCGACGGCAGTGAAGTCGCCGGACTCGCCGCCGCCCGGGGCTGCCGGAGCAGCCCCATGCGATCGCCATGCACGGCGATCGCGATCCCCGGCGGGGACGTGGCTAGGGTTTAGCCGCGGGCTTGCCCGCGGTGACGCCTTGGTCGTGCTCCGGTTCTTCGTGGTGTTCGTGATCGGTTTCCGGCGACGGGATTTTCGGTCGGGGTTATCGGTTCCGCAATTTTTTTGATACCCCGGGATATCGAATTCCAGCATCTTGGTGACTACAGCGTCGTCTCACTTGACGATGACTCGTATCAGGTGGTACTTGCGCTCTATGTGGTATCTTCACTACGGACTTATGACTTCTTTCAGTTTGCCATTGCACCGCTATTTACATAGTCTTTGGTAAACTAAGAATCATATCTAAGTCCAGAGGTTCTTCCGGAGCCCTACCAAAACTCCCGCAGCCTCTGAGGCTGCCATATTTGGTTACCCATGGTTGAGTCCGAAAAAGCATCGTGCTTATCACTCTTCCATGTTAAAGCTCCACCTCCTTTTTTAAGTGAACACATAGCCTGATATCGACTTACACTGATCCTGATTTAATTAGAGATCTAAGAAAATGTAATCCAAAGGAAAAACCCGTCTGCTCCGTAATCTAGCATAGTACTTCGAGAGTAGCACTTTTACAGCAGTCGAATATTCCTTTCCAGGATTACCTTGATATCCTCCCACTATGCTAACCGCATAGCCGATATCAGGTTCTCGTTTTTCAACATTGCATTTATTAAGCTTTCCACACTCAAAGTGTAAGAAACTGCTTTCACTGCTTCTATCTCATTTATGTGTTCCAAAACACATGCCCTTAGATAGATGCATTCCGTGTCTGAAAGGTAACGAACCTTCCTCGGAATTTATGCATGTTTAAAACGAACCATAATCGTATAAGATGTCTAGGAGAAGTACAATGTTCTTTTCTTGAGATCCTAGATCTTAAGAACATGCGCTAACTTCTTCTTTATCTTACACATCGATTTATCCAGACAACCCTCATTTCATGTCTGACAACATCTTTATATTGTTGCCAATGATAAAATGTTATCTACATAAAACTCCGAGAAACGCCACCTTGTTTCCATAACGTTTCCTATACACATGATCCGTCTATGCCTTTTGATGAATCCATAAAATGGACTATCTCATCATCTCGCAAGTTCCACGATCTCTAGCTTTGTTAATATCCATAAATGGATCAACTAAGCTTGTACTCTAAATGATCTCGCCTCTTAGCAATAATTCTTATTGCTTTCTAAGAAGGCACATTTAGATCTAATACTGCCTTCATGTAGATCCAGGGATCAATTTCATGTATACTAGGTCCAGAGTTCGAAACTCTTCTAGTCTTATGAATATCTTTGGTTGATCCAAAACCTCCCACTACAATGGCATTCCGGTGTATAAACAGTAATAACAGTAGGTGCAGTTAGTGGTGTACCGCTACTCGGTTCGGCTGGTTCCCAGTCTTTATCCTTTTCTCTCATTCCAAAGTATCACATCACTTTGGGCTTTGTGTTTCATCTAATAACATTCCTCTAAGAACCGAGCGTTAGAATTTATAACGTCCTTCTAGTTCATAGTACTATTTGAACACACAACTTTTGTTCCTCTAGGATATTCTACAACCGCATTTGAATGCGCCGTTGTCTTCCAGAATTATCCATAGAACATAGGTAGCTCCGAATAACTCATACTTTTACCATTCAATTAGAGTTCCATTTCTTATTTCTGATACACTATTTCTACACTAGGGTGTATGGTGTAGTCATTTGGGATCTAATCCCAATTTCTAATTATTGTTATGTATTCCTCAGACAGGTATTTGCCTCTGCGATCAGATCGCTCGCTTCTGATGGAAATACCTTGAAGGTTCTCAACAATAGCTTTGTGTCCATTGACTAGTCAAAACACTAGCTTTTGTGGCACATCAAGTACTTCTAATCCATCATTCGAGTAATCATCAAATGAAGTACTCGTACCTTCCTTGTCTGAGTAGACATAGGTCTGCATACATCAGTGTTAATCAATTCCAATACTTGTCTGGATCTCATATCCTTTATCCAGAAAGGATTGCTTAGTTGTATTTATTTTCCAAATTTAATTCTTAGGTCAGAAGGTCCACTCCTTCCACTTAATTGATCAAATCAATTTTCGACCTTTGAATTTTAATTGAATAAATGCGACTTAGCATAAGAATCCACAAGTAAAATGATTCAATAAAGAAATATCTCTAAAAGGTAAAACGAGTTATATATTACGGTTTGTTGCATTGTGGCAGACTTAGGATTCATCATTCACATGTTGCTAGCTGATGTACCAGAATAGATAATACTATCATTTCTTCTCAATAACCATCAAATGATTAAAAGAAATAAAATATCCATTTATTAAAATTAGAAAACCAGAACATATTTCTTTCTAAAATAAAGGGGTACATAAAGCAATAACTTGAAATGAAATCCTACAACTACTAAAAGCAGATAAATGTCTTCCACTGCAACAGCTGCCTCCTCCACAGCTTTGCCCATGTAGACTTCGAACTCTTCTTCTCTAAGCCGCCGGGTTTTCTGGAACCCCTGCATTAAAATGCACATACCGTCAGTGGTTCCATATCTACACACCAGATAATTGGTAGATAATACCGCTAACTATTTTTTTACGACTAAAGAAAAATTCGTACCTTTGAGAGGACAATCAGACTTCCAGTGTCCAGACTTCTTGCATCGGAAGCACTTGCCCTTAGGCTTGCTGGTCCCTTCTCGTGGTCCATGCCTCCTGGAACCACTGGGTTTCCAGGTTTGCTTCCTCTTCTTCCCTTTACCTCCAATAGGGTTGAACCCTTTGGACTTGGTAGTTACAAGTGCTTGAGACTTGCCCTTTTTGTAGATCCCCTCTGTCGACTTTAGTTCAGTCAGAAGTTCCGCCAGAGAATAAGATAGTTTACCCATATTATAGCTCATACGGAACTGCACAAAACCAGGGGCCAGAGACTGGAGTATGATGTCGACTTGCGTCTCACCATCAATCTGAGCTCCTAGGATCTCCAATTCATTCAACAAACCCATCATCTTAAGAACGTGCTCCCCTACGGGCGTTCCTTCAGACTGAGTAGTTGTCATGAGGACTCTCATAGCTTCTTGTCTAGCCGCACGGTCTTGATGCCCAAACATCTCCTTGAGGTTAAGCAACATGTCATAGGCGGTGTCCATCGACTGATGCTGGTTTTGGAGTACATTTGACATAGAAGCCAAAATATAGCACCTAGCCATTTCATCAGCCTTTGTCCACCTCCTATATGCCGCTTTCTCCTCATCAGTTGAGGCATTCGTGGACTCAGCAGGGCACTGATCATGAAGTAAAAATTTGTACTCCTCAGAAGTTAGGACAATGCCCAGATTCCTCCTCCAGTCAATGTAATTGGGGCCAGTGAGTTTATTCTCCTTGAGTATCACAGAAAGTGGGTTCATAGCTATTCTCTAAACCTATAAGCATATTTAAACAAACAATCAATTTAATCTCCGATATTATCTCCCTCAAATAATATCATTAATGTTGGAGTTGTGTACTTAATGTCTAGATTTAAGTAACGGTAAACTCCCGATCATAGCATTTAATCTATTTAATTAATAAACAATTATTTGATACGCAAATCATAGTCCTGGATTTTATCATTGGCAACAATGTAAAGATGTTGTCAGACATAAGATAATGGTTGTCTAAATGAATCGAGATATAAGATTGAGTAGAAGTTAGAGCATGTTCTTAAGATCGTTCGATCTAAGGATAAGAACATTGTACTTCTCCTAGATATCTTATACGATTATGGTTTGTTTTAAACATGCATACTTCTGAGAAAGGTTATTGCCTTTCAGATACAGAATATACATCTATCTAAAAGGTATGTGTTTCGAACACATGAAGGAGATAGATGAGGACAAAGCAGTTTCCTATACTTCAAGTATGGAAAGCTTTATAGATGCAATGTTGTAAAACGAGAACCTGATATCAACTAGGCGGTTTGCGTAGTGGGAGGATATCAAGGTAATCTAGACAAGAGATTTTCGGATGCTGTAATAGTACCTGCATAGTACTGGATTACTAAGCAAGACGAAATCTTCTTGGATTACATGTTCTCAGATCTTTAATCAGAGAAGGACCAGTGTAAGTCGATATCAGGCTATGTGTTCACTTTTAGAAAGAGGTGGAACCATGAAATGAAAGAGTGATAAGCAGGACGCTTCTCAGACTCTCTCATAACCGAATAGCAGCCTCACAGGCAGCGGAAGTTCTGGTTAGGTTCCGGGATGAACCTCTTGACTTGGATAAGACTCTTAGTTTACCAAAGGCTATTGGATAGCGGTGCATGGTAAACTGGAAGACGTCATAATTCAAAAGTGATGTTAACACATAGAGCAAGTACCACCTGATACGAGTCATCGTCGAGGGAGACGACGCAGTAGTCACCAAGATAACTTCAGAGCGGCAACCTAGAGTGCTCATTCACATAGTACTTCTTGGAAATACAATTTTTAAGCACGTGATGAGTATGGGAGTCGGGAGTTTGGAGGAAATGACTAGACCTTAGTACAAGTGGGAGATTGTTGGAGTTGTGTACTTAATGTCTAGATTTAAGTAACGGTAAACTCCCGATCATAGCATTTAATCTATTTAATTAATAAACAATTGTTTGCGTTTAATTATTGATAATTAAATATATGCAAATCATAGTCCTGGATTTTATACGTTGTAGTTAGTATGGTGTGTATGGACACACAGAAGATCATACTATCGGTTACTCGTATTTAATCAAACAGTTGCTCACGACCTAGATGGACACGGACCAATCCATCGGTATAGTCGTTGTGTGAGAGAGAAAATAATTTATCTTAATTATTTTATCACACTTGTACACTTGGTGTATTGGGCGGATCGCTTGAGATTTATCGATTAGGATTGCCAGCGATAATCGATTCAAGTCTCAAAGTATTTTATTCTTAATCCCCGATACTATTGCGGGTGTGTATATTTAATATATGTGACTTTGATTTTCCAAAGGAATTAACCGATTTAATTATTGGGTTAATTACCGGTTAAGTTGGGTCACTATATTTTATATATGGCATGCCGTGAATACTTGACGGGAAAGTGTATCCCGTAAGGGTTGATAATATCCCCGAGATGAGTTCTTAAGAAATTATTGTGTAAACCTCATGAGTGGATTCGTTCCGCACAATAATTAAGGTTGAATGGTACTAGTCTCGGATTCAAGAGATGAATAAATTAATTAGCAATAAATTAATTTTATTCATGGATATTTAAATCTTAAATACACGGAATAAATAATACTACCGGAGAAATATTATTTGATATAATATGGTTTAATATTGGGAGTGCAATTAATTTATATAGTGGAAAATAAATTAATTAATATTGATAAGGATTAATGGACTTGAGTATTGGGCTCAATTTAATCTTCAATATTGGAAGCCCAATATTCCACCTCCTTTAGATCCCCTACGTAGCCTATAAAAGCACTACATGGCCTTCATAAATCATAAGACAAGAATATCAATGCTTGATAGTTCTAGAGAGTTGAAGGAGATCCATAGGAGTTCGATAGATCGTCGCCCACCCGACGTTCGAACGGAGTGCAAGGAATACGTGGGAAGATCGTAAGGTCATCATCCTTATTTCGTTTCTCCGCACAACGAATCGAAAGGTAAAATCATAAACTCCCTTCTATGATTTTATGTGAATTGATTGTGATACATACATGAACGCACGATCCGGGAAAACGACGAACATCGGGGACGGGGATTCGAGATCCCCGGCGAGGATCGAAGGTGGCGGTCGAACCTTAGGGTTCGGACCGCCGGAACGCGAGGAACCCTCGGCTGGAGCCGAGGGGTGCGATCGATCACGAAGATCGATCGCGGGGTGCTGTGGGGTCACCTGTAGCCGCCTCGCATGAGCTAGGGGTTCGCCCGCAGCTGCGTGCGAGGGCGACGCCCTCGCTGGGGCAGCGAGTCAGCGACTCGCTGCAGGGGCTGCTACGAGCAGCCCCGGGGATGCCGTGAGGCATCCCAGCGATCATCGTGAGATGATCGCGAGCCCCGTGCGGGGGCTCGGCTGGGCACCACGGGCGGACCGTGGTGGTGCTCGGTTGAGCTCCGGCTCGTACGGTGGTTCGTCGTCGGATCTCCGGCGATCGAGGATTTCGGTCGGGTTATTATTTTCCGCAAATTTTAATAGCCCGGGATATCGATTTCCAGCACACTCAAAATAGGAAAACCGAATTTAATTAGGAAAGTCGGATCTTGGTAGGAGAAGCACGAGGTGGGGATCCCCGCGCCCCCCATCATCGACCATCACCGTCGGGCACCACCACCACCCCCCCCCAGCCCACGTGCCACCACCACGGTGGCCGGCGTGGCCGGAAGCCCTCGCGGACAGCCCTTTGGCCGGTGGCTCGATCGATCCTCATGGGATCGATCATGGGGATTGATCGATCCCTGGTCCTTCTTGTCTCCTTCGTCACACCTCGTCTCTCCGACGATCGTTCCAACATCGAACCAACGTAAATATAATTACACAAATTAAATTACAATTCCGGTATCGATTCTATACATGAAATCGACCCTATACAATTTCCGGAAAAACAAGAACAATAATAATAAATCCTAAATTCGGTCAACCCTCGAATTTTTACTATTACAAACATTCACCACACAAAACGAATCTCGACATGTCCAAGAGTTTAATAACAAAACAATTATGACAATAATTAACGAATAAATTATATCTAGCCATAATAGTCGGAAACCCTGCAAGGTAGAACAATTTTATCGAACATACACATGAACTAGAACCAACGCTCTGATACCAATTGTTGGAAATCGATATCTCGGGTTATCAAAAATTGCGGAAACCGACAACCCGACCGAAATCCTCGATCACCGCAGAACCAACCACGAACACCGTACGAGCCGGAGCCTAGCCGAGCACCGCCACGGGCGAACCCGCGGCACCCAGTCGAGCCCCCGTACGGGGCTAGCGATCGCTCTCGTAGCGATCGGCGCTGGGGATGCACGAGGCATCCCCGGGGCTGCTCGTAGCAGCCCCGCAGCGAGTCGCCGGACTCGCTGCACACGAGTTGGGCTCGTCCCAGCGCACCGCTGCGAGAAGTCCCGCAGCACGCTCCGAGTCGCTGCGGGCGACTCCCGCAGCTCCCAGCGATCGAGCCTACAGGCTCGATCGATCCCTCAGCTCCCAGCCGAGGGTTCTCGCGCACGATCCCAGCGGAGATCTCTAGACCGCCGGCGGTCCGGTGGTCTTCGACCACCACCGCCCGGTCTATCCCCGTCCCCGGTCTCGTTCGTTTCCCAGATATTTGTTCATGTGTATATCACTATAATTAAATAAAATCATAAAGGGGGTTTATGATTTCTACCTTTGTTCTCGTTGTGCGGAGAAACGAGATCTTTAGTTGAAGACCTTTAAACCTTCTCGTGTATTCCTTGCACTCCCGTTCGAATGTCATGTGGGCGACGACCCTCCGAACTCTTATGGATCTCCTTCACGAACTCTCTAGAATATCAAGTATGATATTCTTATTATTGGTGTCTTGAATTGTGAAGACCATGTAGTGCTTTTATAGGCTAGGTAGGGGATCTAAAGGAGGTGGAATATTGAGCTTCCAATAATAGTGATTAAATTGAGCCCAAGCTCAAATCTATTAATCCTTACTATTATTAATTATATTTATTTTCCACTATATAAATATAATTGCACTCCCAATATTATACCTTATTATATCAAATAATATTATCTCCAGTAGTATTATTTATTCCGTGCGTTTAAGATATAAATGTCCATGAATAAATTAAATTTATTGCTAATTAATTTATTCATCTCTTTTAATCCTAGAATAGTACCATTCAACTTTAATTATTATGCGGAACAAATCCACTCATGAGGTTTACATAATAATTCCTTATGAACTCATCTCGGGGACATTATCAACCCTTTCCAGAACACACTTTCCCGTCAAGAATTCACGGCATGTCATACATAAAATACTGTGACCCAACTTTGCCGGTAATCGACTGGTTATTCTAATCGGTCAATTCCTTTGGAAAATCAAAGTCACTAATATTAAATGCACACACCCGCAATAATATTAGGGATTAAGAATAAAATACACTGAGACTTAAATATATTATCTAAGGCAATCCTAATCGATAAATCTGAAGCGATCCGCCTAATACACCAAGTGTACAAGTATGATAAAATAATTAAGACCAATTATTTTCTCTCTCATACAAAGACTATACTGATGGATTGGTCCATGTCCATCTAGGTCGTGAGCTACTGTTTGATCAATATACGAGTAACCGATAGTACGATCTTCCGTGTGACGTCGCACACCATACTAACTACAACGTATATAATATAGGACTATAATTTGCATATATTTAATTATAAATAATTAAAAGTAAATGATTGTTTATTTATTTAAATAGATTAAATGCCATGTACCAGGAGTTTATGTTACTTAAATCTAGACATTAAGTATACAACTCCATCACGAATCGTGGTCACCATGTTTACTTGACTAGAAAATAACAAATAACTTAAAAGAAAATAAACTAGCATGCAACTTGAATACCTATAACTACTGAATGTAAAAGCTAACAGACTGAGCATTAACAGATAAGAAATCAAATAATAAATAAAAGTATCCAGGCATCGACTCTCCTGACTACCCCCTTGACCTAGTGCTGTCGATCATTGGTAAGTATATCATTTTGCTAACAGTTTCATCTTCCAGTTATAGATCCCAAGTATTAACATCCCTATAATGTCACGCATATTAATACTCCGAACCCTCATTCGCTCTTATGTTTAAGTCCTATTAGTGTTGGAGTTGTGTACTTAATGTCTAGATTTAAGTAACGATAAACTCCCGATCATAGCATTTAATCTATTTAATTAATAAACAATTATTTGCATATATGCAAATCATGGTTCTGGATTTTATACGTTGTAGTTAGTATGGTGCTGCATGGGCACACAGAAGATCATACTATCGGTTACTCGTATTTAATCAAACAGTTGCTCACGACCTAGATGGACACGAACTAATCCATCGGTATAGTCGTTGTGTGAGAGAGAAAATAATTTATCTTAATTATTTTATCACACTTGTACACTTGGTGTATTGGGCGGATCAGCTTGAGATTTATTGATTAGGATTGCCTTGGATAATCAATTTAAATCTCGGAGTATTTTATTCTTAATCCCCGATATTATTGCGGGTGTGTATATTTAATATTAGAGACTTTGATTTTCCAAAGGAATTAACCGATTTAATTATTGGGTTAATTACCGGTAAAGTTGGGTCGCTATATTTTATATACGACATGCCGTGAATACTTGACGGGAAAGTGTATCCCGGAAGGGTTGATAATATCCCCGAGATGAGTTCATAAGGAATTATTGTGTAAACCTCATGAGTGGATTCGTTCCGCACAATAATAAAGGTTGAATGGTACTAGTCTCGGATATAAGATATGAATATTATTTATTGAGCAATAAATAAATTTATTCATGGATATTTAAATCTTAAATAAACGGAATAAAAAAATACTAATCGGAGAAATATTATTTGATATAATATGGAATAATATTGGGAGTGCAATTTTATTTATATAGTGGAAAATAAATAAAATTTAATATTGATAAGGATTAATGGATTTGGGTTGGACCCAATTTAATCTTCAATATTTAGAAGCCCAATATTTATTCTCCTTATGATCCCCTACGTAGCCTATATAAGCACTACATGGTCTTCACTTTTAAAGAGAGAATTAATTGACCTACGCCAATCATAAAGTCTTGAGAGTGAGGAAGATCCATAGGAATCCGATAGATCGTCGCCCACACGACGTTCGGACGAGGTGCGAGGAATACGTAGGAAGATCGCAAGGTCGTCAACCGAATTCGTTTCTCCGTACAACGATTCGAGGTAATAATCGAGAATCCCCCTCTTTGATTATATGTGCGTATTAATTGTGATATATACATGAATACGCGATCCGGGAAAAACGACGAACCTCGTGGACGGGGATTCGAGATCCCCGGCGAGGATCGAAGGAGGCGGTCGAACCCTAGGGTTCGGACCGCCCCACCGCGCGACGAGGGACGAGCCCCGGCTGGACGCCGGGGCGTGCGATCGACTTCGGTCGATCGCTGGGGATGCCGTGGGCTGGTGCCACGGCGGATCCCCAGCCGCCGTCGTCGGAGGCGCGTGGACCGCGAAGCCCTCGGCTGGAGCCGAGGGGCGATCGAGCCCGTGAGCTCGATCGCGGGTCGCTGCGGGGATGACCCGCAGCTGCCTCGTGCGCGCTACGGGTGTTCCCGTAGCGGATGCGCACGGGGCTGACCCCATGGGAGCAGCGAGTCCACGACTCGCTGCGGGGCTGCTACGAGCAGCCCCAGGGATCGCCCGTAGCGATCCCAGCGATCGTCCGTAGACGATCGCGAGCCCCTCGTGGGGGTTCGGCTGGGCACACGGGGCCTTCGGGTCTCGATGGCGTTCGGTCGGGCCCCGGCTCGTGAGGTGGTTCGCGTTCGTGGATCCGACTCATGGGAGAAAATCGGCTGGGGGCGGGCTGCGTGTCTTCGGGCGCGTAGTCTCCAAAGGTCGGACTCCTGCGGATGAGTCGGGGATCCAATCTCCGGCGATCTAGGGTTTCGGTCGGGTTATCGGTTCCGCATTTTTTGATAGCCCGGGACATCGAATCCCAGCAAATGGTATCAGAGAGTTTGGTTTCGTGTTCATGTATATATTCGATTATCGTTCTACCTTGCAGGATTTCCGGATATCATGGTTGGATTTAATTAATTGTTTTTTAATTAATTATCATGATTATTAAACTCTCGGACATGTCGAGATTCGTTTTGTGTGGTTGAATGTTTGTAATAGTAAAAATTCGGGGGTTGACCGAATTTAGGATTTATTATTACGTTCTTTATTTTTCCGGAAAATGTATAGGGTCGATTTCATGTATAGAATCGATACCGGAATTGTAATTTAATTTTTGTAAATTATTTTACGTTGGTTCGATGATGAGACGATCGCCGGAAGACGAAGAAGTGACGAAGAGAGTAGGGCTTGGGATCGATCCCATGATGGTGATCGACCCATGGCCTAGCCGGCGTGGCTAGGCGACGGCGGCGCTCCACCCCGAGTGGCCGGCCGATCGATCATGGTGGGATGGCGTGGGGTCTCCTAATCCCGTGCTATTCCTACCAAGATCCACTTTCCAAATTAATTCGGATTTTTCCTATTTGATTGTTCTCCTTTTGGAAACTCTCATGGATTAGGAAAAGAATTAATTTAAATTAATTTTATTTCTATTGATTTATTTCCTTCATGGAATTATTCATAGATTAGAAATTTAATTAATTTAGTACTAAATTTATTTTTCCTATTTGATTATTCCTACTCATGGGAATATTCATGGATTAGGAATAAAGATAAATTTGGAAAGTAGTAAGTCCTAATTTATTTTATTTCCTTGTTCTATTATAGATATCTTCTAGAATATTCCAAGTTTTACTTGGATAGATTATTCTAGAGATTTAATAGAACTAGATAGGAAAATAAATAAATAAAAATATTAATGATATTTAATTTTATTTTTGATATATTCGATTGACTTAATTTTCGAATTAAGTAACTTTTGGATTAATTGAAAATAAATAGATTTAAATATTAGAGATTAATATTCTCGTCACATGGAGCATTCAAGAAACGAATACTGAAGACTAGAAGATGCATATGAAGATAAAGCCATGATAGTCGGGAAAAAATAATTTCTCTAGCATTATTTTTGACTATGTGCTATGTGCTTTATTGCTTTCATGCATGCTTATGTGTTTAATTATGCATTAGATAGCGTATCCCTTTGTTATAAAAAGCTAAGTGGGAGAGGGGATGGAAACATTCCCATGGTCTCCATTACTGTTCTCTTGGTGACTCTTATGGACTTTTGAAGTTCGTATAGATGTGTCATTGGAGGAGAATTCTTGTAATTCCTCTTACAAGAAACATTGATCAAGTTTATCAAACAATGCCTAATTTGTCTTTCTGAAACTGACTTCAAGTCGACTCATTCTCACCCCGGGGAGTGGAATGGAGCCAGAGCCACTTGGTCATGTAGAGGACACAAATTAGAGACTTTCGTGCCATTCTTTGATAGGTGGGTCGTTTGTCTGCTCGGCTCCCTCATTTATGAGAGATAGGGTCGCTCGCATGGTGAATCACTGGTTAGAAACTTCGAGTTTCACTTATGATTCTCCGCGTCTTGATTTACGAAAATCGAATGGATCTGGTAATTGGGAGTCAATTATAAAAGTCTCTTAGTGAAGTAAACGTCCACACCACGTGGCTTGCTACACTGACGGATTTTGGATTAATTGATGTAGACAGTTGTAAGGAATTGTGAAGAGTTGTGAAGTTGTCGTAAACGTCCACACCACGTGGCTTGCGGTAATGTAGCAATTCCAAACGATTCACTTTGGTGCTGAGTAATGGTTTACACTTAGATACGCCTTGTAGTATTCCTCCCCACGAGGTTACGCTATAAGTGATGTATGACCAAAGAAAATCTAATTGCTAAATCATTTGGGTGGGTAAACGTCCACACCACGTGGCTTGCCTTACCTGATGGGATTTTAGATGTGATTAGTAATTTAATGATATTATTTAAGGGAGATAATATCGGATATTAAATTAATTGTTTGTTTAAATGTGCTTATAGGTTTAGAGAATAGCTATGAACCCACTTTCTATGATACTCAAGGAGCATAAGCTCACTGGCACCAACTATATTGATTGGAACAGAAATTTAGACATTGTCCTAACTTCGGAAGAGTACAAGTTTGTACTCCATGAAGTGTGCCCTGCTGAGCCCACGGCTGCCTCAACTGATGAGGAAAAACTGACATATCGGAAGTGGAAAAAGGCTGATGAAATGGCTAGGTGTTATATTTTGGCTTCCATGTCAAATGTACTCCAAACCCAACATGAGTCGATGGACACTGCCTATGATATGATGTTTAACCTCAAGGAGATGTTTGGGGAGCAAGATCGTGCGGCAAGGCAAGAAGCCATGAGAGTCCTCATGTCAACTACTCAATCTGAAGGAACGCCCGTAGGGGAGCACGTTCTTAAGATGATGAGTTTGTTGAATGAACTTGAGGTCCTAGGAGCTTCTATTGATGCTGAGACGCAAGTCGACATCATACTCCAGTCTCTGGCCCCTAGTTTTGAGCAGTTTCGTATGAGCTATAATATGGGTAAACTATCTTATACTCTTGCGCAACTCCTGACTGAACTAAAGGCGGCAGAGGGGATCTACAAGAAGGGCAAGTCTCAAGCGCTTGTAGCTACCAAGTCCAAAGGCTTTAAGCCTGGTGGAGGTAGGGGCAAGAAAAGGAAGCAATCCATGAAACCCAGTGGTGCCAAAAGGAGTGGACCACGAGTGGGGGCTAGTAAGCCAAAGGGCAAGTGCTTCCGATGCAACAAGTCTGGACACTGGAAGTCTGAATGTCCTCTCAGAGGTACGAATTTTCTTTAGTCGTAAAAACATAGTCAGCGGTATTATCTACCAGAATTCTGGTGTGTAGATATGGAACCACTGATGGTATGTGCATTTCTTTAAATGCAGGGGTTCCAGAAAACCCGGCGACTTAGAGAAGAAGAGTTCGAGTCTACATGGGTGAAGCTGTTGGGGTAGCAGCGGTTGCAGTGGAAGACATTTATCTGTTTTAAGTTTTCATTTCAGTTATTGCTTATGTACCCCTTTATTTTGAAAAAGAACTTCGTTCTGTTTTTCTTTATTATTAATGGATATTTCATTTCTTTAATCATTTGATGGTTTGGATAAGAAATAATGGTGATATCTATTATGGTACATTAGATAGCAATATGTGAATGATGAATCCTTAGTCTACCACGATGCAACAAACCGTTATGTATAACTTGTTTACTTATTAGATGTATTTCTCTTATCAATCATTGTACTTGTGAATTCTTGAACTTGGTAGTATCTATTCAAAAGGGATTCAAAAGGTCGAAATTGATTTGATCAATTATAGTTGGAGGAATGGACCTCCCGACCTAAGAATCAATCTTGAAAGATGATACGACTAAGTTAACCTTTCTGGATAAAGGATGGAATTCGGACAAATATAGAAAATGATTGATGATTAATGCGGTATGTGTAATTAGAGAAGGTACGAGTTATTCCTTCAAGAATACTCGAAGATGGATTAGACTACTTGTTGTGCCATAAAAGCGGAGTGTTTTCAACACAAAGCCATTATGGGGATCCTTCAAAGTATATCCATTTGTAGCCTGCGACCTGATCGCGGAGGCTATCACCTATCTAAATAACACATAGCATAAATCAAAGATTGAGATTAAGTCTCAAGCGCATGCACTGATGTGTAGACATGGTGTGAGAAATGGGATTCTAATGGTAAAAGAACAAGTTTGTTCGGAACTACCTATGTTCTATGGAAATTTCTGGATACAACGGCACATTCAATGTGGTTGTAGAATATCCTAGAAGAACAAGTAATTGTATGTTCAATAGTACTACGAACCAGAAGGGTGTTCTCGCCCGGTTCTTAGAGGAAGACTATTAGATGAACAACAAATGCCCTAACTGACAAAGTACTTTAAAATGAGGAAAGGGAAAGACTGAGAACCGGCCTGACCGAGTAGTAGTACACCACTAACTGCACCTAATGTTATTACTGTTATACACCGGAACGCCATTGCAGTAGGAGGTTGTTAAGCAACCAGAGATGTTCATAAGACTGGAGGAGTTTTGAACTCTGGATCCAGTATACATGAAATCGATCCCTAGGTCTGCATAGGAATATGCGAAGAAGGTGTGTTAGAGACGTAATGGAAACAAAGGTGGTGTTTCTCGGAGATTTTATGTAGATAAAATTTTATCATTGGCAACAATGTAAAATTATTGTCAGACATAAAATAATGGTTGTTTAAATAAATCGAGATATAAGATTGAGAAGAAGTTAGAGCATGTTCTTAAGGTCTTTTGATCTAGAGATAAGAACATTGTACTTCTCCTAGATATCTTGTACAATTAAGGTTTGTTTTTAACATGCATACTTCTGAGAAAGGTTATTGCCTTTCAGAGACAGAATATACATCTATCTAAAGGGTATGTGTTCGAACACATGAAGGAGATAGATGAGGACAAAGCAGTTTCCTATACTTCAAGTATGGAAAGCTTTATAGATGCAATGTTGTAAAACAAGAACCTGATATCAACTATGCGGTTTGCGTAGTGGGAGGATATCAAAGTAATCTGGATAAGAGATGTTCGAATGCTGCAAGAGTACTTTCATAGTACTGGCTTGAGCAAGACGAAATCTTCTTAGATTACAGATTCTCAGATCCAAAAATCAGAGAAGGACCAGTGTAAGTCGATATCAGGCTATGTGTTCACTTTCAGAAGAGGTGGAACCTAAGGATGAAAGAGTGATAAGCATGATGCTTCTCGGACTCTATCATAAACCGAATAGCAGCCTCAGAGGCAGCGGAAGTTTTGGTTAGGTTCCGGAATGACCTCTGAACTTGGATATGATTCTTGGTTCACCAAAGGCTATGTACATAGCGGTGCGTGGAGAACTGGAAGAAGTCATAAGTTCGAAAAGTGATGATAACACATAGCGCAAGTACCACCTGATACGAATCATCGTCGAGGGAGACGACGTAGTAGTCACCAAGATAACTTCAGAGCGGCAACCTAGAGTGCTCACTCACATAGTACTCGGAAGTACACCTTAAGCACGTGATGAGTATGGGAACCGGGAGTTTGGAGGAAATGACTAGACCTTAGTACAAGTGGGAGATTGTTGGAGTTGTGTACTTAATGTCTAGATTTAAGTAACGATAAACTCCCGATCATAGCATTTAATCTATTTAATTAATAAACAATTATTTGCATATATGCAAATCATGGTTCTGGATTTTATACGTTGTAGTTAGTATGGTGCTGCATGGGCACACAGAAGATCATACTATCGGTTACTCGTATTTAATCAAACAGTTGCTCACGACCTAGATGGACACGAACTAATCCATCGGTATAGTCGTTGTGTGAGAGAGAAAATAATTTATCTTAATTATTTTATCACACTTGTACACTTGGTGTATTGGGCGGATCAGCTTGAGATTTATTGATTAGGATTGCCTTGGATAATCAATTTAAATCTCGGAGTATTTTATTCTTAATCCCCGATATTATTGCGGGTGTGTATATTTAATATTAGAGACTTTGATTTTCCAAAGGAATTAACCGATTTAATTATTGGGTTAATTACCGGTAAAGTTGGGTCGCTATATTTTATATACGACATGCCGTGAATACTTGACGGGAAAGTGTATCCCGGAAGGGTTGATAATATCCCCGAGATGAGTTCATAAGGAATTATTGTGTAAACCTCATGAGTGGATTCGTTCCGCACAATAATAAAGGTTGAATGGTACTAGTCTCGGATATAAGATATGAATATTATTTATTGAGCAATAAATAAATTTATTCATGGATATTTAAATCTTAAATACACGGAATAAAAAAATACTAATCGGAGAAATATTATTTGATATAATATGGAATAATATTGGGAGTGCAATTTTATTTATATAGTGGAAAATAAATAAAATTTAATATTGATAAGGATTAATGGATTTGGGTTGGACTCAATTTAATCTTCAATATTTAGAAGCCCAATATTTATTCTCCTTATGATCCCCTACGTAGCCTATATAAGCACTACATGGTCTTCACTTTTAAAGAGAGAATTAATTGACCTACGCCAATCATAAAGTCTTGAGAGTGAGGAAGATCCATAGGAATCCGATAGATCGTCGCCCACACGACGTTCGGACGAGGTGCGAGGAATACGTAGGAAGATCGCAAGGTCGTCAACCGAATTCGTTTCTCCGTACAACGATTCGAGGTAATAATCGAGAATCCCCCTCTTTGATTATATGTGCGTATTAATTGTGATATATACATGAATACGCGATCCGGAAAAAACGACGAACCTCGGGGACGGGGATTCGAGATCCCCGGCGAGGATCGAAGGAGGCGGTCGAACCCTAGGGTTCGGACCGCCCCACCGCGCGATGAGGGACGAGCCCCGGCTGGACGCCGGGGCGTGCGATCGACTTCGGTCGATCGCCGGGGATGCCGTGGGCTGGTGCCACGGCGGATCCCCAGCCGCCATCGTCGGAGGCGCGTGGACCGCGAAGCCCTCGGCTGGAGCCGAGGGGCGATCGAGCCCGTGAGCTCGATCGCGGGTCGCTGCGGGGATGACCCGCAGCTGCCTCGTGCGCGCTACGGGTGTTCCCGTAGCGGATGCGCACGGGGCTGACCCCATGGGAGCAGCGAGTCCACGACTCGCTGCGGGGCTGCTACGAGCAGCCCCAGGGATCGCCCGTAGCGATCCCAGCGATCGTCCGTAGACGATCGCGAGCCCCTCGTGGGGGTTCGGCTGGGCACACGGGGCCTTCGGGTCTCGATGGCGTTCGGTCGGGCCCCGTCTCGTGAGGTGGTTCGCGTTCGTGGATCCGACTCGTGGGAGAAAATCGGCTGGGGGCGGGCTGCGTGTCTTCGGGCGCGTAGTCTCCAAAGGTCGGACTCCTGCGGATGAGTCGGGGATCCAATCTCCGGCGATCTAGGGTTTCGGTCGGGTTATCGGTTCCGCATTTTTTGATAGCCCGGGACATCGAATCCCTGCAATTAGATCTCTCTCAATAGGTCTCCTGACATTGACCAATTCGACATTATGTGACCGCATGAGTCTAAGTTGATCAAGTCGCCTTCATCCTCCAAGCAAACCCGGAATGGCCAATAGCATGCCTGGATAGACCCAAGTCATACGACCACATCTCCAGCAACATGTTGTACTTCGCGACGCCCAGTCTCCCGGTCGCGTTGATCCACGTACTCCTGTGTTAGGAAAGTCGAGGTTCCCACTGGTCACTGTAGGATTGACCAAGTCCCTAACATGCTCAATATACTACCCTGTTGAATCGGGTATGAAACTCAGCTAGTTGCTGTCCTCACTAAGCCTCCCGGCATATCACGTATAGAGTTTGGTTAGGTTCTGTCTTTGCCCAGATACAAACAGATTAGCTACTTGACATAATTAAAGATGAAAATAAAACAAAGGAAATAAGACGAACTATATTATGCATTGAAAAGGGGAAATTGTTCGACAAGAAAATAAAACTAAGTACGGAATTAAAAAGCATAAAACATAAAGATTGTTTTTGGCCCGAGGGCTTAACAAGAAACAATCGCCGGCAAGTTTGGTTGCTCACGCGACTATCGGCTTCTTCGCTGGTCAGGTAGGGTTTCGCTCCTTGTTCTTCGCTACTCATGTGTTCTCGTTCTTCATCAGTCGCTCTTCCTTATATAGATGGTCTTCAGATGATAAAAGACGTGTGGGGGAAAATACCTCCAAGTGCGGACGAGAGTCCAACTTGGCATGAAGTCTGAATCTGGTCGCCTTTGAAGACTCCGCAAATTTCAGGACTCTGGTACACCGCGTGCCCAACATTCCATCTCCGTCAATGTTCGCGCTTGCCCATTTACTTCCTTCGATGACTGATTGAGGTAGCGGACCATGTGCGGTACTTGGTCGGACTCAAGTCTTGCTCCACCTGCTGACGTCCTGGTTGCTTGCTCAACTCTTCTTGGACCCTTTTCGTTAGTCTTGCTTGCTCAACGAGTGCTCTTGACCAGGAATGTGATTTCTTTGCCTCTTTCACACAGTGCGCTCCTCTTTTCATGTCTTTACCTGCCCACCTGCATAACTTACCCAAGTACCCAAAACGTGCCCTCCCAGACACAAACAAAGTAAAACAAAACAAAGACTCGATATACTTTACTCTAAAAACCTAGAAATGAGCCAAAAAATATGGCTCATCAGCAGCTCAGGTTCACCTTCTTGCTGGAAATCGATATCCCGGGGTATCAAAAATTACGGAACCGATAACCCCGACCGAAATCCCATCGCCGGAAACCGATCACGAGCACCACGATATCCGGAGCTCAACCGGAGAGTCGCCGCGGGATGAACCCGCGGCCGAAACCCTAGCCGAGCCCCATCGCGGGCTCGCGATCGCCATCGATCGCGTGGGGCTGCTCCGGCAGCCCCAGGGCGGTGAGTCCGGCGACTTCACCGCCCATGCCGTCGGGAGGGGCGGTCAGCCCAGCTGACCACTGCGGCAACAGCCGCGGCTTACCCCAGCGATCGAGCCTAGCTCGATCGCTCGCCCCGGCGTCTAGCCGGGGCTCCCTTCGCGCGGATCACCGCGATCGAACCCTAGGTTAGATCGCACCCCTCGGCTCCCAGCCGAGGGTCCTTTGAACCTTCGCCGAGGATCTCGAATCCCCATCCCCGAAGTTTGTCGTTTTCCCGGATCGTGTGTTCATGTATATGTCACAATTAATTCACATAAAATCATAGAAGGGAGTTTATGATTTTACCTTTTGATTCGTTGTGCGGAGAAACGAAATCAATTGAAGACCTTTGAATCTTCCTACGTATTCCTTGCACTAGCTTGAACGTCGTGTGGGCGACGATCCTCCAAGCTTATGGATCCTCTTCTCTCTCTCTCTACTTTCTCTTTCTAGAAGAATTATGATCTTCAAGTTATGAGAATAGAGAAGACCATGTAGTGCTTTTATAGGCTACGTAGGGGATCTAAAGGAGGTGGAATATTGGGCTTCCAATATTAAAGATTAAATTGAGCCCAAGCCCAAATCTATTAATCCTCTATTAATATTAATTAATTTATTTTCCACTATATAAATTAATTGCACTCCCAATATTAAACCATATTATATCAAATAATATTTCTCCGGTAGTATTATTTATTCCGTGTATTTAAGATTTAAATATCCATGAATAAAATTAATTTATTGCTAATTAATTTATTCATCTCTTGAATCCGAGACTAGTACCATTCAACCTTAATTATTGTGCGGAACGAATCCACTCATGAGGTTTACAATAATTCCTTATGAACTCATCTCGGGGATATTATCAACCCTTACGGGATACACTTTCCCGTCAAGTATTCACGGCATGTCATATATAAAATATAGTAACCCAACTTAGCCGGTAATTAATCCAATAATTAAATCGGTTAATTCCTTTGGTAAATCAAAGTTACTTATATTAAATATACACACCCGCAATAGTTTCGGGGATTAAGAATAAAATACTCTGAGACTTGAATCGATTATCCAAGGCAATCCTAATCGATAAATCTCAAGCGATCCGCCCAATACACCAAGTGTACAAGTGTGATAAAATAATTAAGACAAATTATTTTCTCTCTCACACAACGACTATACCGATGGATTGGTTCGTGTCCATCTAGGTCGTGAGCAACTGTTTGATTAAATACGAGTAACCGATAGTATGATCTTCTGTGTGGGCCCGACACACCATACTAACTACAACGTATAAAATCCAGGACTATGATTTGCATATATTTAATTATCAATAATTAAATGCAAACAATTGTTTATTAATTTAATAGATTAAATGCTATGACCGGGAGTTTACCGTTACTTAAATCTAGACATTAAGTACACAACTCCAACAATCTCCCACTTGTACTAAGGTCTAGTCATTTCCTCCAAACTCCCGACTCCCATACTCATCACGTGCTTAAGTTGTACTTCCAAGAAGTACTATGTGAATGAGCAATCTAGGTTGCCCCTCTGAAGTTATCTTGGTGACTACTGCGTCGTCTCCCTCGACGATGACTCGTATCAGGTGGTACTTGCTCTATGTGTTATCATCACTTTTGACTTATGACTTCTTCCAGTTTACCGTGCACCGCTATCCAATAGCCTTTGGTAAACTAAGAGTCATATCCAAGTCAAGAGATTATCCCGGAACCTAACCAAAACTTCCGCTGCCTCTGAGGCTGCTATTCGGTTATGATAGAGTCTGAGAAGCGTTCTGCTTATCACTCTTTCATCTCAAGGTTCCACCTCTTTCTAAAAGTGAACACATAGCCTGATATCGACTTACACTGGTCCTTCTCTGATTTGAGATCTGAGAATATGTAATCAAAGAAGATTTCGTCTTGCTTAGTAATCCAGTACTTTCAAGCATTCGAATATCTCTTGTCATGATTACTTTGATATCCTCCCACTACGCAAACTGCATAGTTGATATCAGGTTCTTGTTTTACAACTTTGCATCTATAAAGCTTTCCACACTTGAAGTGTAGGAAACTGCTTTGTCTTCATCTATCTCCTTCATGTGTTCGAAACACATACCCTTTAGATAGATGTATATTCTGTCTCTGAAAGGCAATAACCTTTCTCAGAATTATGCATGTTTAAAACAAACCATAATCGTATAAGATATCTAGGAGAAGTATAATGTTCTTATCCCTAGATCATAAGATCTCAAGAACATGCTCTAACTTCTACTCAATCTTATATCTCAATTCATTTAGACAACCAACATTCTATGTCTGATAACATCTTTACATTGTTGCCAATGATAAAATGTCATCTACATAAAATTCCGAGAAACACCACTTTGTTTTCATCACGTTTCTAATACACATTTCGTCTATGCCTTTTGATGAATCCATTAGATGGACTATCTCATCAACTCGCAACTTCCACGATTCATAGCTTTGTCACAATCCATAAATGGATTTACTAAGCTTGTACTCTAAATGATCTAGTCTCTTAACAATAAACCTTATTGTTCTCCAAGCAGGCACATTTAGATCTAGTACCGCCCTCATGCAGAGCTAGGGATCGATTTCATCTTTACTAGATCCAGAGTTCAAAACTCTTCTAGTCTTATGAACATCTCCGATTGTCTAACAACCTCCCACTGCAATGGCGTCCTTGTGTATAACAGTAATAACAGTAGGTGCAGTGTGTGGTGTACTTCTACTCGGTTTGGCTGGTTCCTAGTCTTTGTCCTTTTTCTCATTCCAAGGTATTACGTCAGTTCGGGCTTTGTGGTTCATCTAATAGTCTTCCTCTAAGAACCGGGCGATACACGTCCTTCTGGTTCATAGTACTATAGAACATACAATACTTTGTTCATCTAGGATATCCTACAACCATATTGAATATGCCGTTGTGTCCAGGAATATCCATAGAACATTGGTAGTTCCGAACAACTTGTCCTTTTACTGTTAGATTTCCATTTCTTATTTCTGACACACCATCTCTACACGTAAGTGTATGGTGAAGTCGTTTGGGATCCAATCCCACTCTTTGATTTATGCTATGTGTTATTGAGATAGGTGATGGCCTCCGCGACTAAGTCGCAGGCTCCTAATGGATATACGTTGAAGGTTCTCCATAATAGCTTTGTGTCCATTGACTAGTCAAAACACTTTGCTTTTATGGCACATCAAGTATTCTAATCCATTACTGAGTATTCCTTGGAGAATTACTCGTACCTTTCAAATTACACATATGTCTGCATATATCAGTATCTAATCATTCTTAATACTTGTCCGAATTCTATCCTTTATCCAGAAAGGTTTGCTTAGTTGTATTACCTTCCAAATTCAATTCTTAGGTCGGAAGGTCCATTCCTTCAACTATAATTGATCAAATCAATTTCGACCTTTTGAATTTTATTTGAATAAATACTACTAAGTATAAGAATTCACAAGTATAATGATTTAATAAAGAAATACATCTAATAAGTAAAACAAGTTATAGAACGGTTCGTTGCATCGTGGTAGACTTATGATTCATCATTCATATATTGCTATCTAATGTACCAGAATAGATAATACCCATTTTTTCTTATCAAAATCATCAAATGATTAAAGAAATAAAATATCCATTCATAAATAATAGAAATCCAGAACAAAAGTTCTTTCTAAAATAAAGGGGTACATAAAGCAATAAACTTGAAATGAAATCCTATTTAACTACTAAAGCAGATAAATGTCTTCCACCGCAACAGCTGCCTCCACTAAAGCTTTTGCCCGTGTAGACTTGAACTCTTCTTCTCTAAGTCGCTGGGTTTTCTGGAACCCCTGCATTTTAAAAAAAATGCACATACCGTCAGTGGTTCCATATCTACACACCAGATTTCTGGTAGATAATACCGCTGACTATGTTTTTACGACTATAGAAAAATTCGTACCTTTGAGAGGACATTCAGACTTCCAGTGTCCAGACTTATTGCTTCGGAAGCACTTGCCTCTTGGCTTGGCAGCCCCCACTCATGGTCCATTCCTCTTGGAACCACTGGGTTTCCAGGCTTGCTTCCTTTTCTTGCCCCTACCTCCAACAGGCTTCAAGCCTTTGGACTTGGTAGCTACAAGCGCTTGAGACTTGCCCTTCTTGTAGATCCCCTCTGCCGCCTTCAGTTCAGTCAGGAGTTGCGCAAGAGTATAAGAAAGTTTACCCATATTATAACTCATACGAAACTGCTCAAAACTAGGGGTCAGAGACTGAAGTATGATGTCGACTTGCGTCTCCCCATCAATTTGAGCTCCTAGGATCTCAAGTTCATTCAACAAACTCATCATCTTAAGAACGTGCTCCCCAACGGGCGTTCCTTCAGACTGAGTAGTTGTCATAAGGACTCTCATGGCTTCTTGCCTTGCCGCACGATCTTGCTCTCCAAACATTTCCTTGAGGTTGTACAACATATCCTCGGCAGTGTCCATCGACTGATGTTGGGTTTGGAGTACATTTGACATTGAAACCAAAATATAACACCTAGCCATTTCATCAGCCTTTTTCCACTTCCGATATGCTTCCTTTTCCTCATTAGTTGAGGCATCCGTGGGCTCAGCAGGACATGCATCATAGAGTACAAACTTGTACTCTTCAGAAGTCAGGACAATGTCCAAATTTCTCCTCCAATCAATATAATTGGGGCCAGTGAGTTTATGCTCCTTGAGTATCACAGAAAGTGGATTCATAGCTATTCTCTAAACCTATGAGCACATTTAAACAAACAATCAATTTAATATCCGATATTATCTCCCTCAAATAATATCATTAAATTACTAATTACATCTAAAATCCCATCAGGTAAGGCAAGCCACGTTCGTGTGGAAGTTTACCCACCCAAATGATTTAGCAATTAGATTTGCTTCGGTCGTACATCATTATAGCGTTACTTCGTTGGGAAGAATATTATAAAGCGTACCTAAGTGTAAACCATTACTCAGTACTAAGGTGAATCATTTGGAATTGCTACGTCACCGCAAGCCACGTTCGTGTGGACGTTTACGATAACTCACAATCCTTCAAAATTCCCTATAACTGTCTACATCAACTATTCCAAAATCCCATTCAGTATAGCAAGCCACGTTCGTGTGGACGTTTACTACACCAAAAGATTTTTACAGTTGACTCCCAATTACTTGATCCATTCGATTTTCGTAAATGAAGACGCGGAGAATCATAAGTGAAACTCGAAGTTTCTAACCAGTGATTCACCATGCGAACAACCCTATCTCTCATTAGATGAGGGAGCCGAGCAGACAATCGATCCATCTTCAAAAGAATGGTACGAATGTCTCTAATTTGTGTCATCCACATGACCAAGTGGCTTTGGCTCCATTCCACTCCCCGGGGTGAGAATGAGTCGACTTGAAGTCAGTTTCAGAAAGACAAATTAGGCATTGTTTGATAGACTTAATCAATGTTTCACGTAAAAGGAATTACAAGAATTCTCCTCCAATGACTTATCTATACGAACTTCAAAAGTCCATAAAAGTCACCAAGAGAACAGCAATGGAGACCATGGGAATGTTTCCATCCCCTCTCCCACTTAGCTTTTTATAACAAAGGGATACGCTATCTAGTGCATAAAAACAAACACATATAGCATGCATACAAGTAATAAAGCACATAGTATCACATAGTCAAAATAATGGTAGAAAATTATTTTCTGACTATCATGGCTTTATTCCATCTCCGTATGCGTCTTCTAGTCTTCAGTCTTCGTTCTTGAATGCTCCATGTGACGAGAATATTAATCCCAATATTTAAATCTATTTATTTTTAATAAATCCAAAAGATACTTAATTCGAAAATTAAGTCAATCGAATAAATCAAAAATAAAATTAAATATTATTAATATTTTTATTTATTTATTTTCCTATCTAATTCTATTAAATCTCTAGAATCCTATCCAAGTCAAACTTGGAACATTCTAGGAGACTTCTATAATAGAATAAGGAAATAAAATAAATTAGGACTCTTCTACTTTCCAAAATTAATTAATTTCCATGTCTATGAAAATTCCCATAAAATAGGAATAATCAATTAGGAAATAAATCAATTATTAATTAATTTTTATTCCTTTCCAATTTTATTAAATCTCTAGAATCCTATTCCAAGTAGGACTTGGAATATTCTAGAAGACTTCCATAATAGAATAAGGAAATAAAATTAATTCCAATTAATTCTTTTCCTATTCCACGAGAATTCCTAAAAATAGGAAAACTCAAAATAGGAAAACCGAATCAATTAGGAAAGTAGGATCTAGGTAGGAGAACACGAGATCACGAGGACCCCGCGCCCCCTACCATCGATCGCCGGCCGGGGAGGAGCGCCGCCGCCACCTCAGCCCACGCGCCACCACCACCGGTGGCCGGCGTGGCCGAGGATTCCCGCGGGCAGCCCCCTCGCGCCCCTTCGATCGATCCTCATGGGATCGATCATCGTGATCGATCCCCGATCCTCCCTCTCATCTTCTCCTTCGTCACATGAGTTCTCCGGCGGTCGTCTCGGCATCGATCCAACGTAAATAAATTAAAAGAAAATAAATTTACAATTCCGGTATCGATTCTATACATGAAATCGACCCTATACACTTTCCGGAAAACATAGAACAATAATAATAAATCTAAATTCGGTCAACCCCCGAATTTTTACTATTACAAGCATTCATCCACACAAAAGCGAATCTCGACATGTCCGAGAGTTTAATAACGAATAATCATGGTAAAATTAAATAACAATTAATTAAATAAATAATTAATAATTAATTAACCATGATAGTCGGAATCCCTGCAAGGTAGAACGATAATTGAACACATACATGAACACGAAACCAAACGCTCTGATACCAATTGCTGGAAATCGATATCCCGGGGTATCAAAAATTGCGGAACCGATAACCCCGACCGAAATCCCATCGCCGGAAACCGATCACGAGCACCACGATATCCGGAGCTCAACCGGAGAGTCGCCGCGGGATGAACCCGCGGCCGAAACCCTAGCCGAGCCCCATCGCGGGCTCGCGATCGCCATCGATCGCGTGGGGCTGCTCCGGCAGCCCCGGGGCGGTGAGTCCGGCGACTTCACCGCCCACGCCGTCGGGAGGGGCGGTCAGCCCAGCTGACCACCGCGGCAACAGCCGCGGCTTGCCCCAGCGATCGAGCCTACCTCGATCGCTCGCCCCGGCGTCTAGCCGGGGCTCCCTTCGCGCGGACCACCGCGATCGAACCCTAGGTTCGATCGCACCCCTCGGCTCCCAGCCGAGGGTCCTTTGAACCTTCGCCGGGGATCTCGAATCCCCATCCCCGATAATTAAATCGGTTAATTCCTTTGGTAAATCAAAGTTTCTTATATTAAATATACACACCCGCAATAGTTTCGGGGATTAAGAATAAAATACTCTGAGACTTGAATCGATTATCCAAGGCAATCCTAATCGATAAATCTCAAGCGATCCGCCCAATACACCAAGTGTACAAGTGTGATAAAATAATTAAGACAAATTATTTTCTCTCTCACACAACGACTATACCGATGGATTGGTCCGTGTCCATCTAGGTCGTGAGCAACTGTTTGATTAAATACGAGTAACCGATAGTATGATCTTATGTGTGGGCCCGACACACCATACTAACTACAACGTATAAAATCCAGGACTATGATTTGCATATATTTAATTATCAATAATTAAATGCAAACAATTGTTTATTAATTTAATAGATTAAATGCTATGACCGGGAGTTTACCGTTACTTAAATCTAGACATTAAGTACACAACTCCTACACTTCTATTATACTTAATGCCTTTATCTTTGCTCTGTATGCTTGTTGTCCTGACACATTCACCTTCAGCTCCCTCATCACTCCAGTCTTCCACCCTTTTACATTCCTCTTGGGATCGCACTGAAAGTCAGGTACATGTTTCTCCCCAACCATGTGCTAGACATGTTGGACACATGAAAGGTAGGACTTCACTTATGTTTGGAAATGTATTTCCTAATCAGAAATGTAGCTTGATCACTACCTTTAGAGCATGACATGCCCCATTACTACTCTTATCTTTGCACCTTGCATAGATTCTGATTTTTTCATTCTTCAAAATATGCAGAGATCATTGTGTTGATAGCATGTGAGGTGATAGCTTTTTTTAACAACTCGTTAGTTGGAAATGTCATCCCAATGTGGAATTCAGGATTGTACACATCTTATTTGTTGAATCTGGATGGGGCAACATCAGGTCTTTCATCATCTGAGATTCTCCTCTCATCAAAATCAGCTCCTTCCACAACAACATCCTCCTCTACACTGTCCTTATCATCATCCTCACTCTCTGCAACAAAATCACTGTCACAAGAGTTGTCCTCTTTAGTATTATCATCACAAACAAAATCATCATCATCAGCATACATACTGCTATCAAGCTCTTCAGCAAGAGAATCCACAGTCTCTTGAAAACAATCAGTTTCTTCTTGTGATTGAACATAATCCTTCCTTTTCTCTTGTTGATGAACCTCATTCTCCTTCTCTGTTGGTTGAACCACAATTTCTTTATCTGGAGCTTCAAACTCCTTCTGCACTTGCACTTCAAACTCCTTCTGCACTTGCACACATTTCTCAGGAGCTTGAACTTCTTTCTGTATCTGCACTTCCACATAAATCTCAAGATTTTGAGTGTAGTTATTCTTTTTCACCCAATTCAGCAAGTCGACATCTTTCACCAGTGGTTGAAAGCCCTGACTGTAAATCCCAAAAAAACCTGACATTGTTACCCAATACTTCTTGGATACACAGCTGCTGCTGCCTTAGAATAGTGAGGTCGGACTGACGAAAGTAATCAAACATCACAACATTGCCTCCTACAACCACTGATCGGGCAATGAAACTGCCTCCATATTTCAATGTTAAACAAATATACCAGGATTTGGGAGTGTATAGAGGAGCTAGCTTTCCAGGTCGTCTTGCTTTGTGAACTTCGATGTTGGCCCTGAATAACGGCGCCCTCTGAAACGGCATTCGGTGCGACGTTAAGCTATTCCCCGCGGTCTGCTCCGGTAAGCTATTCCCCGTGGTTTGCTTCGGTAAGCTATTTCTCGTAGAGTGTGCCGCTAAGATTTTCACCGTCGACAGTGCCACTAAGCTTTTCCCGACTTCCAATTTCACCTTTTTCCACTTCTTGATTTCTTCAGAATCTTCGACATTTATGTTGAATAAATTGCAGGGGTGTTAGGGTTAGGTTTTACGTGGGTTAATTTGCATGAAAAAAAATTCAAACTAGGGTTCTTGAGCTGTGGGGAATTTGAGCTGAGGAAATGAATTTGGGATTCTGTTTTTGCTCTTTTAATCGATCGAATTAATTGGTTGTAATAAAGCCCATTCAATGTCATCTTATTACAACAAATGTCATCCAAATTTCCCTCAAAAAAGCTGACTGGGACGAGTGGGCCGGTAAATTCTGGCCACGTCAGCAAGCCCTAGCTGATGACAGCCACGTGTGCACGCACGTGAGTTTCTCGGTGGAAATCGACCAGGAAAGACTGAATTTGATAAATTGAACAAATAAAAGACTGAATGTGGGATCGACTATACTTACATGACCAAATGTGATTTAATCTCATAATCTAATTACTAGTATAATTTAGTTTTTGGTTTGCGTGTAAATTTGTAATTTTAGCTATTTGTTATATAAGAAATTGATTAATTGATTATATAATAATTTAGTTTAATATTTATAATAACAAGATTGAAAGAATATTTTTTAGTATAAAATAAAATTTATATTTTATTTTTCATTTTTAAATAAAATTTTATCTCTAAATTTTTAATTTTATTTTTAAATTTTACTAAAAAAAATTCCTTTTTCAACTTAAAATATTTTTACCCCTAATGGTTTAGATTAAAAATTAATTTTTTTTTATTTTGTCTACATAAATAATTTAATAGAAATATAAGTACTTTTTTGTGTCGAGTTGAAAGTGTTTATACTTATTATTTAGTGAAAATATCATAATTTTAATATTTAATTATTTAAAATTGTTTTTAGTGAAAATATCACAATTTTATATTTAATTATTTAAAAGATATTTAAATAAAATAAAATCTTACATAAATATATCGGACCATATAATTTTTTTAATATAATTCTTTTACTAAAAAAATGCTACCTAACTTATAACTTATACTCATTTGTCCAAGAATAGATATCACACCTGGTCAACTGCTCTAGTTACTTATTATAAAAAAATATATAAAAATTATTAAAAAAAATACTAAAATAAAATTTAGAGTCTAAATTTTATTTTAGTATTTTTTAGTAATTTGTTACTTATTATAAAAAAATATATAAAAATTATTAAAAAAATACTAAAATAAAATTTAGAGTCTAAATTTTATTTTAGTATTTTTTTAGTAATTTTTATATATTTTTTATCATAAGTAATCGACAATCAAACAAGAGAGCAGTTGACCAGGTGTGACATCTATTCTTGAACAGGAGTACTATATAGTTCAGGCCCATCCTTGTTTGAAAAATTAGCTCCGCCGCTGGCAGGACCGACCCAATACCCGTGCCACTTAGTTCGAGGTCAAGATTGAATTGACTGTCCTGGACTAATGTTCATAAGAAAATGACTTCTAGTTAGTAGTGACCCTGCCGAACAGTCGGGCAGGAATGACGCACAAGGCACCTACTTTGGTTCTTTAATTGGTAATTTGTTCAGAGAGAGTACTATAAATTGAAATTGAAGGCTCATTAAACCATCAAAACCCAAATCAGAAAGTATCAAATATGCTACTTTTATTTGGTAGAAAAACCTCTCTAAAGATTTGGGCACATGATTTTGTACATTAGTCTCTCATAGAGTAAGGACTTACTTTCTAACCACCCAGCAACGTTATTTTTAGCATGCCCCCGTAGAATAGAAATTGACCAAGTCCCAAAGACCGACACGGTTTTATCTATGCTACACCTGGTAGAGTACACTATGCATTTTATAACCGTTGATTTAATATTATTTTATACAAATGCACACACAATCACACACACCGACGTGTATTGTGTATGCATCAACGGTTAAAATACTACCAGAGTAATATACCAGGTGTAGCATCTAATAGACCGACAACGTAGTATAAGTAATATATAATTATTTATTTATTTAAAAGGACAACAACAAAAAGGCAAAAGCATTGCTTAGAATAGGGACTTGGAGGTAATTAGGTATAGCACTCATCATGCGTTTGATCGGGTGGGGGCACACGATCATTCTGAAATCCGATGTCAATATTTCATTGGATCATGTGGAGAAAACAAGGTTCCTTTTAAGCAATTGGGATTATCAATGAAGATCATAGGATATTCTTTTTTGTTTTGTTTTACGTTTTACTTACTATTATTAATATGTTCAAAGATTTACTCATACAATAATCATACTTGTTTGTAGACAGCGTTTGACTATTTTAAAATTATTATACTCCTATATTTTATAAATTATATCTAAAAACTACATAATCTTATCATATTTTATAAACAAGTTATTAAAAATATTTATAATTTTTTTATACTTAACAATATATTCTCACCATCTTAAAAAAATAACCACTCTAACAAGGAGATTACAAAAAATATTATTCATTTTTCTCATGGCTAATTTTACATATTCAATTTTAAATATCCAACAATTAATTTTAGGTTTCCTGAAATAACAAATTCAAATGTAATACTCCTTATGTCACACATTTATCTACACACTTTCTTTGTGAAGTAATTTACTTGAACAAATAAGTAAATTCGATACAATAAAAATGAAAACTTACTTCTCATTAGTGCGGAAGAGAATCAACGATCGAATTCACTTGATTATTCGCAGTGTCGTCAATACTCAGATTGAATGTTGAATTGTTTACAATCTAAGAACCCAAAGTATTGTTCTGTGTTTTATTTGCGCTTTCGTTATTTTTCCGTAGTCTTTTCTGTAAAAACATTATCTAGATTTTATCCAAATGTTTTAGATAATTATTCTATAACTGCATATGAAATTATCTAGATTTTATCCAAATGTTTTAGATAATTATTCTATAACTGCATATGAAAAACCGCAATTGCCCAGAGTGTAATAATACATAATATTACAATAATAATTATAAATTAAAAATAAATTAAAATATTTTTATTTTAATTTACTTAATGGATCGGGTCGAGCTCGCGGGGCAATCCTAATCCTAACACTTTGTAATTTAGAAATGAAGAATGAACAAAGAGAATATTAACCTTTTACTATAACATTAAATTTATAATATTAACTTTTTACTATAACATTACTATTTTATTTATAAATAACAACAAAATACATTATACTTGAATACACATAAAAAATATATTACTTTCTTTCTAATTAATTATGTGCTTTTTTCTAATTTATAAAGAAAAAAAATATAATTAGTTATGATAAAAATAATAGTATATTTTTTTATATAATTTTGGTGCCAAATAAACGTAAAATAAGTAGCAAGAGAACAATACTTATATCATACTCCCGATAGTACAATATAAATAGTGCTTTCACCCTTTAAAATATAAAAATCATCATTTAATAATTAAAAAATCTTTATTTCAAAAAACAATTATCATAAACATTAATTAACATAGCAATGAATATTTTAGCACACCTAATGAATATATATCAAAAAATACATGAAGATAATAATCGTGGGTGTACAATTAGAATCGTACTCCTAGAAACAAGGTATAAATTGCCACAAGCGAATGTGTATTATTTGTTACGGTGTAATATTAACCATTTCATTTTTGTTTTTGAAGTATGGAGTATATTATTATGGAACATTCCATTAAAAATGGTGTTTATAAGCCATCAAATAGATAAAGAGGTGGACTTATTTTAAAAGGTAAATAGCCTGAATATACTTTTAAAAGTAAAAAAGTACTGTAAAAGAACAATGTAAAAGAACAAGTATAAACTTTCATCAAATAATTTTTTTGAAGAAAATCAAATAAGAAATATATAAAGAACTTTGTAATTCAAAAATTGTTTGAACACTATCCTAAATAAGATCAATTTAAATAACAAAAAAAATTATGTTAATCCCAAAAATCAAGAAAACTCATCCCCTGTTTCTTATCCCCGGTTGTGGGTCTTGAGAGGGCCCCAAGAATATGCATACTATTTTTTATTAATCTCTGTAGAAGTTTTTTGGTACATATTCGCGAAAAAAGATGAAATATTGAAGAAGCATAGAAATTAAAGATTTTGTGTATTATAATTAGTATTTATTTAGTTAACAAAGGATATTTTAGAATTTTAAATTAATAGCATAATTGTAAATAATAAAAGAGTGGTGTTCTTATAATTTTTTAGAATGTAAATAGCAATTCCCCGTGAGTAATTTTGTAATTTTATATATGAAAGTTTTTTTATTAAAAAGTGTAAAAAAGATAATTCCTTGTATATGTGTATTGAAAAAAGTTCCCTTTTAATAATTTATAAGATTTTAACATGTTCATTTTTTCAATTTTTTTAATTATTTTTAAAAAATTATACCAACACAAGAAAGAGCTTATAAATTCCAAATATCTTTATATGCTTTTTCAAACTCAGTCAACAACACTCCTTGCATGTGAAAATTAAAAATAAAATAAAACAAATAGTGAAAATTAAAATATATCACTACTATTAAAATCGGAAATCAATGAATATAAATAATCTCAAGCCTTTCCTTTACTTCTACACAATACACAACCAACTTTTGCCCTTCTTTTAGACAAAAACTAATCATCAAAACCCTCACCACTCCACACCCTTTTACTTGGTCTTCACTACTCTCCATCACTCTCATTATTTTCATGCTCTGAAAACAAACAAACCAAAAAAGGCAGTCAATGGCCTCCACACTTCAATACAACCTTCTCTGCACAATTGTTTTTCTTTGGACAATTATCCATTTTCCGACCGCCACGATGCCACAGCAGCAGGGGTACTATTGTCCTTATCCGTGCTATCCATCACCCTCCGGTTCAGACGTATACAACAATCCGGCAGCCGGAATCCAGCCTCCGCCAGCTTCTTTTCCCGATGGGCCCGCGATTTCCACCACCACTCCTAACGTGGGATTGATTCCATATACTCCTCCCACACCTTATTTGCTCGGAAACACGCAGCCACCGCCGGAGCAGGTGGTGCCTTGGTTCCCCTACTACTACGGAAAGCCGATCCAACAAGATCAATCTTCTTCGACGATTTGTCTAAGAGAGTCAAGAGGAATTATGGTTATCATATTGTTTTCTCTATATATTTCCATTTTGTTGGTTGTGGATTTGATTAGCTAGCTAGTAGTTGTTGTACAAGATTTGCCTTTTGATTTATTTCATGTAACTTGTAAGGAGAAAAATGATTGGGGTCCAGATTTTTGTGTTATATTGTTGCAAATTAATTTCCATTTATAATTTCCATGCCGGATAAATTGTCACACCTTCCATTATAATTTATTTGTCTTCATATTAATAGCAAGACTTTTATTTTCGGGTTGTCCCATAACAATTGTCACTAGAGCTGGGAAATGGGCCGGCCCGGCCGGGCTGATGAGATTACTCCCATCGGGTCAACTGTTTTTATTGGGCCCAACCCGGCTCGGCCCGAATCTTATGGGCCTTATTTCTTTGAGCCCAGCCCAGCCCTAGTCGGGCTGCCGGGCTGTCGGGCCATTTTGGCCTTATTGATTTTTTAATTAAAAAAATACTGTATAAATAAAAATTTGTTAAAAAATAAAAAATTCATAAAATATAAGTCATTGATAATTAATAATCAACTTAAGACAATAATTCACATAAGCTAAACAAACTTTAGCCGATGATCAGACTCAAAATAACAAAGTAAGCATGTTCATCAAACCTAAAATAACAAAATTCCAAATAATACTAAAGTAGCTTAAATAGAAAATTGACAATTCACTGAGCATTGATTGAATATTCCACCAATAATAGTATTTCTTCAAACTCTTTTGTATCTGTGTATATAAAAAACAAAAGTTGTGAGATTAAAATTTATATAACTACAATAGAAATCATATTAAGAATAGAAACGTTATACATTTATTATTACCTGAAGATACGACTTCTTTGAAACCATGCAACCAACTACGAGTACAAATGAGGGCTTGCAATTTTTTTGAAAGTATGCAACTTCTATACTTGTTCAAGATACGACCACCAATGCTAAATGAAGATTCTGAAGCAACTGTTGTAATTGGAATGCTTAAAACATCACAAGCCATAATTGCAAGTTGTGGAAATCGGTCTTTATTCATCTTCCAATAATGAAGTACATCGATGTTTTTTCCCAATATCGGTTTTTCTTCCAAGTAAATATCAAGTTCACATTTACCCTCGATTGACGTGTATTGACTCATCTCTTGGCTGTACTCCTAAAAAAATATAACATGCGATTAGAATTGCAAAAACTAAATAAAAACATGAGCTGCAAGTTAAATTAACACAATTTGTCAACAAGTTGGTGAATATATTATTATAGTTTTTAGTATTAGTATTAATATACTGCAGAACATGAAAACAACAAATAATAGATTAAAAAAATTAAAAAAGTAGAATGAGACATCAAATAAAAAATACTGTAGACTTAGACTTCAACATTTAAGTAAATCAACATAAATTAAACTTACTTCATAGAGAGTCTCGTCCGAGTATTCAACGTTCATTGACTGTGAAGAATGTGGGAGGTCCCTTGAAGAGCTGGATGCATCCATATTTTGTTCGTACTCTCTAAAAAGCTTGTGCAAAGCATCATTCACCCTTTTTACTTTATCCGTAAATGTGTCTGGGTAAAGCTTCTTATAGCAGAAGGTCAAAAACCATAATTTTGACGTTGGATCAAGAACACTTCCAAAAGCTAGGACGAGACAATAATCTTCTCAATACTTGTCAAAATTTTTGCATCATTTTTCGACACATTTCCTTTATTATTTGATCGTCACTAAACATGTTCTCCTTTAATCTCATTTCAATGGTTGCAATTTCCATGAAATATAAGTTGGAGGTGGGGTAAGATGAGCCCGACATCAGATTAGTGATTTTATAAAATGGAGCCAAGAAAGAACGCATTTTCACCCCTCTTTCCCACTCTTCTTCGGTCGGACAACACTTGAAATTAATATCATACAAACTCATAGCGGCAAAGGCTGACCGATATTTAATCGCACTTTCAAGCATTAAATACGTAGAATTCCATCTCGTTGACACGTCCAACCTCAAGAAACCACCACCAACATTTCCCAAATTTCCTTCTTCAATACATTTTCTAAATAACTTCAATCTCCCCTCTGAAGCTTTGACATACTTGACACTTTCTTTTATTTTCTCCATTGATTTTCCAGCCTCCTTTAAACCATCTTGAACAACAAGATTCAAGATATGTGCACAACATCTCACATGAAAAAACTCGCCTTTGCATAACAAAGCATTTTTTGTGTTAAGTCTATCTCTTACAACTCTTTGCATGGCGTCATTTGAAGCAGCATTATCTTATCTAAGGTGATAGAAAATATTTTAGAACTTATTCCCCAATCTTCAAGAACTCTAAGTAACTGCCCTGATAATTCTCCAGCTGTATGTGGACTTTCCAAATCACAGAAAGCAAGCAACTTGGAGTTCAACTCCCATTTTTCATCGACGTAATGTGCAGTCACAGTCATATAACCTTGTGTAGTTACAACAGTCCACACATCAGAAGTTAAACATATTCTACCGGGAATATTAGCAAGCATACTCTTGAGTTTAACCTTCTCCAATGAATACACACCTTTAACATCAGAAGTTGAAGTTTTTCTACTCACAGACTTAAATTCAGGATTTAAAGCTTTATTAATCTCATTAACTCCTTCATACTCGACATAGTTAAATGGAAGATCATGCTTGATTATAGCCTTAGCAAGTCCATCCCTATAAGCCCTTGGATCAAATTTCCACTTCTTCAAGAGAGTAGCTTGGTTATCTATCAAGGCCCCGACATTATGAAACTTGGTAGTCTTAAAGCATCTTTTAACATGACGCCTTAAATGATTTGTTCCTGAGGTACTATTGCATGTATACTTTTTAAAATAAGACATACACTCACATTTTTCTACCCCATCGATTACCCCAAGCCTCACAAAGTAATCCCATACCTCAGAAGTGGTCTTAGATTTCTTAAACTGGTCGATGTAAGGTTCCTTATCAGTACTCTTATTTTTTGTACCAACAACAACTCTTGGGGTTGTGGGATGGCTGTGACTGAGGCTACGAGTGTAGAGCTGATTAGACGTTTTTGTGTGCGTCTCTCGTCAAAATCCGAGGTCAATTGTAGTTGACTCGGTATCAATCCAAGGAAACGAAAGAGTAGTATTTAAGTGAAAGAAAAGTAGTCGAATCATAGTTCATTATACTAAATCCTAAGATCATTTGGAAACTCTCGATTGAAAAGGGAAATATTTAAGTAAACAACAAAGAAAAGACTCGGAGGATTATACTTCAAACTCGACTTCAAATTGCTCCTACCTTTTTCAATCTATATAAATGACAATCGAAAGTCAAGTTCCCGATCGGGTTGCTTAACTCGTTTTTCAACGTTTAGTTCACTTGATTAATCGCTCTCGGTCAAGTTACGATATCCGGTAAAACAATTATCCGTCTAATTCTTCATATAAACTTCCGAGTTAGGAAATTAGTTCATCATCTTTAACAAGTATCGAATAATAAGAACAACGATAAATGACAATATAAATTTTACGATACACTCGAAAATAAACATGAAATTAAACAAGAGCATGAAACAAGTAAAAGCTTATAACAATCTTTTAGAAACCAATGGAAATTCATCTAACGAATCATATTAGCATTCTCGATTCAAAAGCATTCAAATTAGTTTTGCAAAAGATGAACATACATGAAAAGAAATAAACTTGAATTCTAGAAAATGAAATTACAACTAAGATTACGATTATTGAAATGGCTTGGACTTGATCGATCTTCTCTCGGAGTTGTCGGCTCCGAAATGGTCTCCCGTGCTTCCCGATTCAATCCCAGGCGAAAAGTTGCGTTTTTCCCTTCAAAACCTCGCCTAAATACACCTTTGACTTCGCTTGGAACCGCCCTGAAACTGCCTCAAAACGGCGACCGCCGTTTAGCTTCCGCGACCGCCGTTTGAATTCGGCGACCGCCGTTTGCAAAACGGCGACCGCCGTTTTGCCCAAATTCTTTGTCCAGCTACTGCATCTTTTTGGCCCTTTCGGCGGTCGTCATTTCATCTTCGGCGACCGCCGTTTCGATCCGGCGACCGCTGTTTGTCATTTGGCGACCGCCGTTTCTGGTTTCCTCGATTCCTTCTCGTTTCTTCGACTTTCTTCAACTTTTGACCTACAAAACGAACTCGAACTACTCCAACACACCCCGTGAGATCAAATCACACAAAAACATCAAACATCAACTAAAACGATAAAAACAAACAACACACGACTCTCAAACGAAACAAAACGTAAACGAAAAATAACACAAAAACGACATAAATCACCCCCCCCCCCCCCCACCCCACGCTCAAATCCTTGCTAGTCCCGAGCAAGGTAAAATCATCAACAACATGTTTGCACAAATCACGTACTTTGAACTCACTAACCAACCACAAACCAACCACTTGTCAAGAACGAGAAAAACAAGAAATATGAAACATGTCACTCAAACTCACCAACTCTCGTATCATATCCCTCGGAAATAAAAATGGTAAGTCATCACTCCTCAAGCACATCGAGAATATATAAATCGATTCATCACAAGAACATTCACATACTTTGACAAAGAAGAACAAGAATCGGAATAAGATTGCATCAAGGTAGGCTCGGGTCATAGGTAGGAATCGAAATTATAATAATACAAGTAAAATCGCTCTCGACACCTCCCTCCACCAAATGTACTCACAATCACCCTCCTACTCCAAATGCAAATCATTCAACCCCCCTTATAACATCAATACACATCATAAACTACATGTTCTCGATAGGCTAATATTATTTACTACTCCCGCTTTTTACTTTTTTTTTTTTACTCTTTTTCTTTCTTTTCTCATTATCTCTTTTTGCTTTTTTTTTTTTTTATTCTTCCCTCATCAATTGTTTACACAACCAAAGAGTATTTGTTTTTTTTTATTATTTATTAGGGAGTAAGCTTTTTTTTTTTTTTAGCATGCCTTTATACGAGAAAACACATTTACAATTTATCACAACATCCCATATTGACCTTCACCATCAAACTTGTAACACCCCTCAAAATCTCACCTCTCTCGTGGAACTCTCGGTTACAAGAAAAGGTACCATGTAGGCTCAAAAAGGTTAACTAGGGAGTCCCTCGACGGGCACGGTCATTTTGGGGAATTTATAAATGTGGAGTTAAATCCTAGCAATCTCAAAACGTCATTTTCCTATTCTCAACCAAGTCAAAGTAACTTCATATTCATGCAATGTCACAACAAAGTACAATCATTCATTCTCGAAACAATTCCAAAGAAATTTCATGTTCAACACTCGAGGAATATCACAAGTACTCTCCAAAGAAAATAGGCTCAAAAGCTCCCATGTATATATATAGCAAGGAAAGAAACTCATGAATATCATATACTCATTTTCTCGACACTTAACAAGTGGTACATCCTACAAACCGAGTGAGTTCAAGCAACAACTTAACCAAATCCCATGCAAACACACCACCTCCGGAACAAAACAATTCATTGAGCATAGAAGAGTAGATCAAACCAAACACACAAACTAACAATGAAAAAGAAACATAAGTAAACCACATAAAACAAATAAAAAACATAAGTAAACCACATAAAACAAATAAAACACCAACTCAATATTTACAAAGACATAAACGAAAAGAAAAGAAAACGTACCTAGGTCGTGCCAAGCACGACCTCTCTCACATATTGGGTGGTGGAAAGTGGCCTCCTCCTCTAGCATAGGCCTCCAGTCGAGTCGTCCAACGTTGGTCATTTTCCTCCAATGCCTCCCTCACAATCCGGCGATTGGTCTCCTCGTAGTAGCTCCTCTCGACCGCCATCCGATTATTCCATGTAGCATCGTCGAGAGCCATGCGGTCCATCCTCGCATTAAGTGCATCATATGCCCTAGCATTGGCATTGATAATTTCTTGGAGATCGTCGGGATGCATTCTCCCCGAATCCGAGTAGTAGTTTCCGGTTTGAGGAATCTCGTATGAAGGACTCCAATTCATTCCCGAGTTAGTCCATCCGGCATCTTGGTTCCCTTGTGCTTCGAAGTCCGTGTATGCTTGCTCCCACACCGGATCTCTTGTCGATGTCCCGTCGACAACATTATGTCCCCATCCGGACGATGAACCCGCTCTCTCTCGCATAAGGTTCTCCTCTTCAAGTTGAGCTTCTCTCATAAGCGACGAACTCACTCTTTCTCCCGCCAACTCCAACTTCCATTTTTGAATACGGGCCGCATTCTTTTGTCGATAATCCATCATGGCTTGTGGATCCTTGGCGGTTCGGATTTCATGCGGCACAAACTCTCCGGCCAAAATTAATCCGCTAGCCTCAAACTCATCAACATCCAAAGCTCGCGGTACTTCCCACGGCTCTCCATTATACGTCTCAGCATCTTCATCAATAATTTGATTGTTAATTGCAAGGTGTCGAGCAAATTGGAACAAGGCCCCTCGAGTCCGTATCCCTCTAGCCGCTTGATCCATCAAACCCCACACTTTCTTCAATGGAGTCGAGTCATGTCCATTCACGGCCGCATTAATGAATGAGAACTCCAAGGAGTTAACTATGTTTCCCTCCACCTTTCCGAAGATGTTGTAGGTCAAGAACTTGTGGACTATGCATAGCACGGGATCGATGAATGCAATTGAACGACCGTGATCCTTCCATTTCTCATTCGGGCCGGCTAACTCTTGCCAATGAGTTGTCTTCACGGTTCCACTTTCACGTTCTTCGGTAAGCCTACGCTCTCCATCTTAAATTCCAAACACCTCGTCCATACTTTTTTCCGTTATCGTAACCTCTACTCCATTGAGTCGACACGTAGCATACGATGGCTTCCTCTTCTCATTAACTAGCTTGAATGTGCTAAGCATCTCCAATCCAAGCTTCGTGGAGTACTTGAAGTCCATCTCCGCGAATATCCTTAGGCTCATACACCGGAAAATCTCTATAATCCTCTCCTTAACCTTCAATTTCTCCATTAACTCTCAATCAATCGGACGAGGTAAAATATGTTCACCCTTCGATATCAACTTCTGGAAAGCTATCCCTTCTTTGTCGTCGAAAATCGGAAACGGGGCTCCATAACGGTCGGAGATGTCTCGAGGCCCGGTTGGAGCGGAGGTAGTAGCGGCCCCTCGTCCCCTCTTCCTTTGTGGTGGTGGTGTATTATCCTTATCTCCAGCCCTTGTGTTAGAACGCCCCATGGAATTGATTCGAAAAGTTGAGAATTGTGGTTCGAAACTTTCGTCGAACACCTTGTGTGCACTCTTGAAACCTTCGAATTTCTTGATAATTGGCCGATGAAATTCCCCAAAACCTGCAAATCAAAGTTCTCAAGATATAGGTAAGTGTTTTGGTGGAAGAAATTTGGTTGAATTCGGTTAAGAATCGAGGGAGATATAATTTCGCAAGAGAAAATGAAGAAAAAGGGTTTGTATATTGTGAGAAGTCTGCTCAACCCGTCTTCTTTTAATTCCAGAAATTCCGAAAACGGCGACCGCCGTTTGGGTTTGGCGGTCGCGGAAATGATTAGGCGGTCGCTGAAATGCAAATGGCGACCGCCGTTTCGCCAAATTCTTGGCAGACTACCTGCCCCGTTTTCTCCCTTATTCAGCGCCCGCCGTTTTGGTTTTGACGACCGCCGTTATGAAGTGGCGACCGCCGTTTTGGTTTTGGCGGTCGCCGAAATCCTGGTCCCCTCGATTTTTCTTTTTCTGCCCTTTTCTTCGATTTCGACGCTTTTGAGCTCGTCCAAGTCCAGTAGCCTTTATTCATGCTCAGTTTAATGTCCAGAGCTGGACTTATTCATACTTTTGGAATTCAAACATCAACTTCCTCGAGTCGAAAAGCCTCGACTTCCTCGTTTTTCGACTCGCCTTCGTAATATCGTTTCACAAGATGCCCGTTGACTTTGAACTCATGCTCATCATCTTCCTTCTTCAATGTGACTGACCCATTCTCATGCATTGCTACAACTTCATATGGTCCGACCCACCTTGATTTTAGCTTTCCCGGAAATAATCGAAGTCGGGCATTGAATAAAAGTGCTTTCATACCCGGTTGTAAGTCTTTCTCAACTAATTTCCGATCATGTGCCTTCTTCATCTTGGCCTTCGAGATCTTAGCATTCTCATATGCTTCATTTCTCAATTCTTCGAGCTCATCAATTTGTAATGCACGCTCCTTTCCGGCTTTCGTCATCTCCAAATTCACCCTCTTAATAGCCCAAAAAGCCTTATGCTCTATTTCCACTGGTAGATGACATGATTTCCCATACACAATCTGAAAAGGAGTTGCATTAAGAATCGTTTTGAAAGCCGTTCGGTGAGCCCAAAGTGCTTCTCGAAGTTTTTCCGGCCAATCTTTCCTCGATGGCTTCACGGTCTTAGCAATAATCGTCTTGATTTGATTGTTGCTCGTCTCGGCTTGACCGGAAGTTTGAGGATGATACGGAGTAGCAACACGGTGATCAATCCCATTTAATCTCATCAACCTCTTGAAAAGTTTGTTGCAAAAGTGTGATCCTCCATCACTAATAATTGCCTTTGGAAGTCCAAATCGAGAAATGATGTTCTCTTGCACAAACTTTAAAACAACATCAGCTCCACATGTTCGAGTGGGGATTGCCTCAACCCACTTCGACACGTAGTCAACAGCTAATAAGATGTACTCGTACTTGTTAGCATTGATAAAAGGACCCATGAAATCGATACCCCACACATCAAAAATTTCACACACAAGATTAACTTGCATGGGCATTTCATTCCTTTTACCAATGTTACCAATACGTTGACATCGATCACATGAGAGAATAAAGAAATGGACATCTTTGAACAAAGTAGGCCAGAAAAAACCCGATTGTAGAATCTTAGCTCCGGTCTTCCTACTAGCAAAGTGTCCCCCCGATGCATCCTCATGGCATTTTGAGATTATAGCTCGTTGCTCTCCTTCCGGTACACATCTTCTCAACAAATTGTCCTTCCCAAGCTTGAACAACAAAGGATCGTCCCAATAGTAATACCTACACACATGCAACAAACATTTGCGTTCTTGGGAAGTAATTCCCTCACGCATCTCTCCACTTGCCAAATAGTTAGCAATGTCGGCATACCATGGAACTTTTTCATCAATAGCATTCACAAGCATGGATTGTTCATATGGAAAAGTTTCAGAAATAGGAACATTAGCAATCACATTATTATCACACGATTCAAGTCTAGATAAGTGATCGGCAACCGCATTTTCACAACCTTTCCTATCTCTTATTTCCACATCAAATTCTTGCAACAAAAGTATCCATCTTATGATTCTCGGTTTAGCTTGTGCTTTAGTCATCAAATACCTAAGAGCCGCATGATCACTATGAACAATCACTTTAGTACCAAGCAAATATGACCTAAATTTGTCTAACGAAAATACAACCGCTAACATCTCTTTTTCCGTAGTTGTATAATTTACTTGAGCATCATTCAAAGTCATACTAGCATAATAAATCACATGCAACATCTTATCTATTCTTTGACCCAACACTGCACCCACAGCAAAGTTCGAAGCATCACACATTATTTCAAATTCGAGATTCCAATTCGGTGATATTAAAATAGGTGCACTCACAAGTTTTTCTTTCAAAGTGTTAAAAGCATTCAAACATGAACCATCAAAGACAAACTCAACATATTGACCAAGTAAATGACACAAAGGTTGTGCAATTTTTGAAAAGTCTTTAATGAAACGACGATAAAAACCCGCATGCCCAAGAAAACTCCTAACACCTTTCACATTGACCGGGGGTGGCAAATTTTTAATCACTTCAATTTTCGAGGGATCTACTTCTATCCCTCTCCTAGAAACAACATGCCCAAGTACAACCCCTTGTGTAACCATAAAATTAGATTTTTCCCAACTCAAAGTAAGGTTACACTCAATGCATCTTTTTAAAACCATGTCTATCTTTTTCAATGCATCATCAAATGACGAACCAAATACGGAAAAATCATCCATAAACACTTCAACAAAATCCCCTACCATCTCGGAAAATATGGAAAGCATGCAACGTTGAAACGTACCTGGGGCATTGCAAAGCCCAAATGGCATCCTCTTCCATGCGAAAGTTCCAAAGGGACTCGTGAATGTGGTTTTCGATTGATCTTCCGGTGCTATGAATATTTGGTAATAACCTGAAAGTCCATCAAGATAATGATATAAGAAATTACCGGCAAGTTTATCAAGCATTTGGTCAATAAAAGGTAAAGGAAAATGATCCTTTTTCGTAGCGGCATTCAAATCCCGATAATCCATGCACATTCTCCACCCGGTCCTCTCCCGAGTAGCAATGAGCTGACCCGCTTCGTTCTCCTCTACCGTGATCCCTCCTTTCTTTGGAACCATGTGAATAGGAGAAACCCACTCACTATCCGCTGCCGGTACAATCAAGCCACCACCATGTAGCTTGATAATTTCCTTCTTCACGACATCACTAAGAAGTGGATTTAGTCGTCTTTGGGGCTGCCTCTTCGGAGTAGCATTCTCGACCAAATTAATCCGATGCATGCACATAGAAGGGCTGATTCCCTTCAAATCCTCGATACTCCATCCAATAGCCGCCTTGTTCTCTTGAAGTACCTCGACTAATCTCACCTCTTCCTCTACGGTCAACTTTGATGAAATAATGACCGGCTTATTTTCACCTTCTTCCAAAAACACGTACTTGAGGTTTGGAGGCAAATCCTTCAAAACCAACTTCACACTCTTTGTTGGTAACGAAACATCCTTCTTTCGATCCTCCCCCCCCCCCCCCCCCCCCCCCACGCTCAAGTCGACAAACCGTGGAGCTTGCTCATTAACTTCTAATTCTTCTAAATCGTCGTCTCCAAGCTCCACCTCATTCTCTTCTTTAATCTCCAAAGCTTGCATCGTCAACGTATCAATCACATCAACAAATGAGCATTCTTCCATCAACGTTGCAGCTGGAGCAATGTTCTTCTTTCTCACCGAAATCGAGACCGTTTCTCCAAGAACCGACATTTGGAGTTGTCCCTTCTTTACATCGATTAGAGTGTTGGTTGTAGCCATGAACGGACGTCCCAATAAGATAGAGTGATCTTGGGAATTCTCCGGAATATCACCGACATCTAGCACGACGAAATCAACCGGCACAATTAATCCTCCAACTTCGACAAGAATGTCCTCGACAATTCCTCTTGGATATCTCACCGATCGGTCGGCAAGTTGTAGACAAATCCTCGTCGGCTTCAAGTTATCAAGCTTTAATTGGTCAAAAATCGCCGATGGCATCAAGTTAATTCCGGCTCCCAAGTCTAACATCCCTGACACCTCGTTTCCGGCTCCAATAACTATCTTGATCACAAAACTTCCCGGATCACTTTCTTTTGGTGGTATTTGGTGTTGCATCACGGCACTTGCACCTGCAAACAACACAACTTTTTCGTTCTCCTCGAACTTTCTCTTGTTAGAAGCCAATTCTTTAAAGAATTTCACATAAGAAGGTATGTTAGAAATCATATCGAGCAAAGGGACATTTACCTCAACCTTTGCTAGAAGATCGTAAAGTTGCTGAAATTGTTGATCCTTCTTTTTGTTCCTAAGCTCAGTCGGATAAGGAACAGGAGGCTTATACGGATTCTTCGACTTATGAAGAACTACCCTTTCACTTCTGGCCTCGGCTTCTACTCTCTTTCTTCTCTTTCTTTCCTCTTCTTTCTCATCACTTCCAACTTCCTCTTCTACTTTTTCCTCCTCTTTCTTCTCGCAAACAATCTCCTCAATGTCTTCCTCATTCTCAGAAATCGGATCACTCTCAAATCTATCCTCTTTTTCACCCGGCATCCTTACTTTATTATCAATAACCTTACCCGACCTTAACACCGTAAGAGCTTTGGCATGGGATGGTTGACTTGGTAGTCTTCCCGACTCTTCCTTAGCTTGCATCTTCCCAAGTGTAGTCGCCATTTGTCCCATTTGAGTATTGATGCTATTAAGCACCGCATCGTATCCTCCCACTTTTACCTCTAAGCTATGCATCCTCAAATCATTTTTCTCGGCATACTTTTTCATCCATTCTTCAAAATTATTGCTCGAGGGTTGTTGAGGAGGTCTTAGAGGCTGTTGTTGTTGAGTAGGAGCTTGATACGGAGCTCGGTATTGTTGGTTCGGTGCTTGGTAAGGAGCTCGGTATGATGTGCTCGAAGATTGCCCTTGCTGAAAATTTTGCCTCGGTTGCCATTGTTGAGGTTGTTGCCTTGGTTGGTAAGGATAATTAGGCCTTTGATTTCCTCCTTGTTGATTGTTGTAGTATCCTCCTTGTTGATTATACGGCTGTACCACCGAAGCTTGTACTTCCGAATTCACCATTTCTCCTTGTTGTGGTTGAAATGGAACACCTACCATGTTCCCTTGCTCTCCAACCATGGGCTGCCCTTCAATCATCATCGGAGCTTGCATTTGAGGCATTGGACATGTAACTGGTCCATGTCCTTGATATCCACACAAAGTACACACCTCCATTTGATTCAAAAGAAGTTGTGTCTTCAAATTCCCTTCCTCCATTTTCAAATCCTTGATTTCTTTAGCCATCTCTTCGATTTTAATGTTGAGGTTGCTAGCTTCCACTTCCTTAACATCATTCACAACTCTCCTTCTCGAACTTTTCCTCCTTGAATTCCCAGCCGTGGTCTTGTAGATAGTAACCATCTCTTTCGGTGATCGGTAAGTGATGTCACCTCCAGCTTGATTATCCACCGACCCTTGCAAAGAATCTGTCAAAGAGTCATAAAAAATTTGATTAAGTAAGACTTGAGTGAATGTATGGTGAGGACATTTAAGAAGTAAATCTTGAAAGCGATCCCAAGTCTCGTGGAAAAATTCTCCCGGACGACTAGTAAAACCACAAATTTGGTTCCTAAAATCCGTCGTTTTATGGTGTGGAAAGAATTGACTCATGAACTCGTCATAAATGTCATTCCAATTTTGGAGAGAATTTGGTGGCAAAGCTATCCACCAAGACTTGGCCTTGTCCTTCAATGTCATCGGAAAGAATCGACATCTCAACTCGTCTTCTTGAAGTCCATTCAACGGAAAGGTATGAATGGTGTTGTAGAAGTCTCGGATAAAACTCAACACATCCTCATTGTTATTCCCATGATACTCCGGTAGTTGATTAAAATCCATCGGATTAACCTTATAGTTCTTCACCACCTCCGGTAAATCCACACATGCCGGAGTTGCTCCAATAATAGGCCTTGTGATGTCACCTTGTTGAACTCGTCGTGCCGCTGGATTTCCATATTGATTCCACTGATTTGGTTGCATCCCATAACCCCCATACGGCATCATATTGGGCACCATGTTTGGCCATTGTTGTTGGAATTGTCCTTGCATGTTTTGATTGACTTGAACTCCGGGTTGCTGAAATGGATACCCGTAGTTTGGTTGATAAGCCATGTTATTCATCATGTTCGGATTCATCATCGGTGGTTGGTTCATCATCTGAGGATTCATCATCGGTGGAGGATATCCAACGTTAGGGCTCATCACATTATGAGGAGTAGAATGATGATCTTCTTCTGGTAAATTTAAAGGTGTTGGAGGAGTAATTTGTGCTTGAACATTGAACTGAGGAATTTGGATCTGTAAATTACTTCCTCCCTCTTGATTGTTGCTATTTTGAGGAGCTCCCAAAGGTAGAGGTCCTTGAGAATTCGGAGATAGAACATATCCTTGAGAAGGTTGACCTTTCTTTAATCCCGAAGATTCTTGTCCGGTTTCATCTTCAATGTCAACCCTTTCTTTATTCTTCTCCATTCCTTCGGTAGATGAACCTTGTTGCTCACTAGCCGCCTTACTTCTTGTAGTGACCATGCACACTCAAAGTAGAAGATTAGTAATAACAAGACAATTAACTAAATTAACTAAAGGAAATACGAACTAAAACTAAACAAACACTTAAACAAAACTATCCGTTTCCCCGGCAACGGCGCCAATTTTGATTAGACGTTTTTGTGTGCGTCTCTCGTCAAAATCCGAGGTCAATTGTAGTTGACTCGGTATCAATCCAAGGAAACGAAAGAGTAGAATTTAAGTGAAAGAAAAGTAGTCGAATCATAGTTCATTATACTAAATCCTAAGATCATTTGGAAACTCTCGATTGAAAAGGGAAATATTTAAGTAAACAACAAAGAAAAGACTCGGAGGATTATACTTCAAACTCGACTTCAAATTGCTCCTACCTTTTTCAATCTATATAAACGACAATCGAAAGTCAAGTTCCCGATCGGGTTGCTTAACTCGTTTTTCAACGTTTAGTTCACTTGATTAATCGCTCTCGGTCAAGTTACGATATCAAGAGTATGTCGTTTATACTAGATCTTCCGGTAAAACAATTATCCGTCTAATTCTTCATATAAACTTCCGAGTTAGGAAATTAGTTCATCATCTTTAACAAGTATCGAATAATAAGAACAACGATAAATGACAATATAAATTTTACGATACACTCGAAAATAAACATGAAATTAAACAAGAGCATGAAACAAGTAAAAGCTTATAACAATCTTTTAGAAACCAATGGAAATTCATCTAACGAATCATATTAGCATTCTCGATTCAAAAGCATTCAAATTAGTTTTGCAAAAGATGAACATACATGAAAAGAAATAAACTTGAATTCTAGAAAATGAAATTACAACTAAGATTACGATTATTGAAATGGCTTGGACTTGATCGATCTTCTCTCGGAGTTGTCGGCTCCGAAATGGTCTCCCGTGCTTCCCGATTCAATCCCAGGCGAAAAGTTGCGTTTTCCCTTCAAAACCTCGCCTAAATACACCTTTGACTTCGCTTGGAACCGCCCTGAAACTGCCTCAAAACGGCGACCGCCGTTTAGCTTCCGCGACCGCCGTTTGAATTCGGCGACCGCCGTTTTGCCCAAATTCTTTGTCCAGCTACTGCATCTTTTTGGCCCTTTCGGCGGTCGTCATTTCATCTTCGGCGACCGCCGTTTCGATCCGGCGACCGCTGTTTGTCATTTGGCGACCGCCGTTTCTGGTTTCCTCGATTCCTTCTCGTTTCTTCGACTTTCTTCAACTTTTGACCTACAAAACGAACTCGAACTACTCCAACACACCCCGTGAGATCAAATCACACAAAAACATCAAACATCAACTAAAACGATAAAAACAAACAACACACGACTCTCAAACGAAACAAAACGTAAACGAAAAATAACACAAAAACGACATAAATCAAGAGCTCTTCAAAGGGTGAGGATCTTCATCAAACATCTCAAATTCCAAGTCATCACTCGTCATATTAATAGAAAAAATAAATAAATTTCATTTACAATATTCACAAAGTAAGTCGTATACACATTCGTAGCAGAAAATGTATAAGATTACTAAATTATACAACATAATAAACAAGTAAATAAATTATCTGCATATCTTTAGTAAAAAAAAGTGTAATCAAATTATTCATGTCGAATATGAGAATAACATTAATCGATGAAAATTACATCATCAATGTCGAAAAAGTAGGTGGGATAAATTAGTGAGACCCACTGAGAGTAGATTGAGATTGAGAGACGACAATAGAACGATAACACGAAAGAGAGAGCCTCCGTCCGCAATGAATCTGAATGTGGTGGGTTTGGACTTTTGAGATCTCCACTAAACATATTTATAACTATACGTACTGTAGGGTTTATTTTAATTTTATTATTTAATTCTGAAAAAATGGGCCGGCCCGAAAAATCGGGCTAAGCCCGACTCGGGCCAAAGAAATCGTGAGCTTGTTGGGCTCGGGCTAAATAGGCCCGAGACTTTTTGGGCTGCCAAAATTACGGCCCAGTCTGGCCTAATAGTCGGGCTGGCTGGGCTGGCCCATCGGGCCGGGTTCATTTTCCCAGCTCTAATTGTCACACTACATTTAAAAAAATAATTATTCATATTTTTTCAATTAAAAGATATATACACTTTCACATATATTTTACTTACTTTATTAATATAAAAATACAATTTTACTTTAAATATTTTGGTCAAAAAATCAATAACAATATATTTTCTTAATTTACATGTCTGATCACAGTGATTATTGTTACGAGACGGATGGAGTAAAAGATATATGACCATTGGTATAGACAAGCAACAGAGAATTTTGTAAAAACAAATGGAAACTATAAATTATTGGATAGATCATATATTACTATTAAAAATCAAATAATCACAAGAAGAGACATTATCATGTTCTTTGTAATTATTTTTAAACGATTTTTTTTTCTTTTTCAATAACTTTTTTTTTAATTTTTCTTTCTTGTATTTATATCATACTCATCATTCCCGGATGTTCTTTGTAATTATTTTTAAACGATTTTTTTTCTTTTTCAATAACCTTTTTTTTTTTAATTTCTTTCTTGTATCTATATCATACTCATCATTCCCGGACTAATAGGCATATGTTGTAGACTAGTAACATTATTACGGGAGACATGTATATAGTAGTAATATTTTAAATAAGAATAATAAATTATTTACAAAAAAAATATACTAACTAAATAAAAATTGAAAACGCTCAAGAGAAACAAACGGCCCAAATATATTAGTAACGTCTCCGAATGAGTTAATGAAAAGGCCCATTTAAATTAAACCCACGAGTTGTACCACTCGCCGCTCAAATTAGGGTTTCAATGTTGTATATAAATCGAGAGCTAGAACCTCTGTTATATGCAGTCTTCTTCCCCGATCCCTTTGTTTTTAATAATTGTTTTTCATACTGAATTGAAATCATTTGATGAGAAACATAACTGCAACAATATGATGGGCAAGTTGTCCATGATTACTAGTATTTAAGTCTCTGATGATTTCTATTTTATATTATTTATATAATTTTGGAGAAATGATGAATACTAATAATTGGTCCGTGTTTCTGAATAATCTGTGACTGATACCCCTTTCCAAATTCTGATCTTCTCCATTTGTATCATTTTTATGTATTTGATTTTTTATTTAATTTCTGCTGTGATGATTTATTAGAAATACTAACACATGTCAGACTTCAGAGATTTTATAAAACAAAAATCTGTGAGAAGAAAATTTCTGTTTTCCTGAGCAGAATTATTGTTGTTTTTCCCTTATCAATTTTATTTCAATTTTTCATTTTTTTTCTAATTTTACAAATTCGTACTGTTTTGTGACATCTTTTCTTGTCGATTCAGTTAGTAACATACTTATTTTTATCAGTTGTTTACAATGATTATACATTTGAGTATTTAAGTTCTAAGATTAAATGTGCAATGGAATAACACGAAGAAGATTCTGATATTCCGTCCCTGAGAGACGGACCTACACTACACTACGCCCAGGGGGACACTGGGCCCCCCTGAAGTTATAAAAATTTCTTAAAAATTACTGTATGTGTTTACGACTATGCACTGCCACTCGTCATTGTGTATACTCGGTTAAAAATTAATAAGTGTTTAGTTTTTCTTTTTATTATTTTTTTTAATTAAAATGACTTTAGCACTTAATATTTTATATATGTAATAAATTTATTTTATTTATAATTTATATCTCTAATAGAGAAGAATATGTAAAATTTCTCAAAAAATAAAATTTGATTCTAAAATTATTTTAATAATTTGAATAAAAATAATTTAACTTTTAAAATGAAATAGTTAAATATAAAATTTTATATTTTTTTAATATCATTCAAATAAAAAAAAATTCAAAATAAAACAATTATTTTTATTTAATATATATAAATAAGAAAAAAAAACAAATTAAAATATATTATAATTTATTTAAAATGAGAATATATAAAGTAAAAAGTAAATTAACTATAATTGTTAATATTTAATTTAATTATTTAAATAATTAGTCCAACATATTTAAAATATTTAGGCAAAAATAATATGTAAGAATATATTGTTCAGTTTCATAGAATTAATCACATTTTTTTTAAATGTACAAAAAAATTTTGACTACTATACTACAATAGTTACACAAAATTAATCACATTTTTTTTTTAATTTACTACACACAAAATGTGTTAAGTATTGTTTAATTTTTATTAAAAGTATTGTTTAATTTTTATTAAAATTAACAGAATTGTCGTAATATTTGGGAAAAATATCATAATATTGACCCGAAAAAAATTTCATTGACCCGAAAAAAATTGCTTGATTTTTCGTTAAATTTATATATTAATCATATTATTAAGGGAAAATTATCGAAACATCATGACCCTGAAAGAAATTCTTGTTTCCGTCACTGCCGCTGAAATCAGACAATTTCTATGCTGCTCTTATTTTTGAGCACTCAAAAATATTTGTTTGTTCAATTTTTTAAAAATGAAATGAGAAGAGTTGAAATTTAATTGATTTTATATTTATAAAAAGTAATCCAATAAACATGTGCATGTAATGATTTTTATTCGTTTATATTAATAAAAATTAATACAATAAACGTCTTTTATAAGGAAGGCAAGAACGTCTTTTCCTCATATAAAAGCCCAATAAGAATTGGTTCAATAGATATCAAAGAAACCCTAATTACACCTATTATAACCAATATATTTTCGGTTGAAGCGTGAGGCCACCCATCTCAAATAAATAAATAAAAAAAGTGAGATTTTGGATATATAATAATTTCATTTGTGAAATTAAATAAATAAATAAAAAAAGTGAGATTTTGGATATATAATAATTTCATTTGTGAAATTTTGGATATAGAGTAGTTTCATGTTCATTAGAATTAAGTGAAATAGTTTTTTTAATTATAAATCAGTTGTTAATTGATTAATTAATTATAAATTAAGGATAATTTATTTTAATTAGCAATAGTTAAGTGAGATAATTTTTTTATAATTATAAATAAGTTGTTAATTGATTAATTAATTATAAATTAAGGATAATTTATTTTAATTATGAGTAGTTAATAATATGTGGTTAATTCTTTTTTTATAATTATAACTATATTATAATTTAATTAATAAAAAAATAAAAATATAATGAATCCTAAATTTTAAAGTTTATTTTATAAAATATTAAATGTAATTTTATAAATCATACTCCCTTTTTTCCAAAATATTTCTAAAAAAAAAACATTATTAAAAAAATTAATTATATTAAAATTATAAAATGACATTTGATTTATTATTAGTAAATTAAGTGTCATTTTAATAAATTATCCAAATTCAATAGTACATAATTCAAAATCTAAAATATTTTCATTGACACTCATATTATTTATTATCCAAATTCAACAGTACATAGTAATTCAAAATATTTTCATTACACTCATATTATTTTTAAAATCAATAGATAAACTTGAAAAAAAAAATAGATAATAACTATTATGAAAAATAAAATAATATAAAAATAAATATAGAATTTGTTGAAAAAAAAAAGTATAAATGAGAAATAGAAAAAAATTGTACCAAAAGAAAAAAAAAAGGAAGAGTCAAATATAACTAATAACATTAACTTAATTATAAAATTAAAAAGACATTTATTTAAAAGAAAAAAACAAAAAATATATGAAAACCGCCACAGACGAGTCGAGGCGGATGCGCTTCGACTCGTACGCCTCACGTCTCAAGCGTATAAATTATGAAACGGTCTTGACTCGTGCGCCTCAAAACATAGAAATGCAAAGACGGTATGCCTCGACCGTTTTTAAATCAATGATTATAAATAGTGGCCAAATCTCATTCATTAATTACATGCATACATCAGGAAAAATACGCCTATAATTTTCAGCTTTTTATTCTCCATTTATTACTTTACTTGTTCATTCAATTTTTTTATAAAGAGGAGAGACGAAAAACCCCACCCCACCCGATCGGAGGTCCCTCAATCAGGTAGGATGTAAATCGAGGGATGTGCTCGAGTAACAGACACATGTGCGAGAGAGCCGACATGTCTTGTCCCAGGACAAACCTTCATAACATTTCAATTAAAATTTGTCTCACCCGAGGTTCGAATCCTACTTCGCCAGAGAATTACACCCACGTCATCACAGACTTTACCACTCGGCTATGCCCCTGGGAACTTGTTCGTTCAATTTTTGAAATATCTATTTGTAGTCGATGAATTATCTAACATGATTTCACTGTCAGCAACATTAACTCGTTAAATTTTTATTAACAATTGTGATAAATGATTTATCTTTGCATTTATTTTAATAAAAATAACTATGGACATGCATTCATGCTTTAATCTTTATATAAACTTGTTCAATTTTTAGTGACAATTGTGATAAAAGTTTTTTTTATTCATTTATCTTTATAAAAACTAAAGAAATGATCATGCATGCGTTTATTTTTATTGAGTCTTGTCTCTTATAGCATTCGCAATGCAATGCCAAATAGAGCATTAGGATACATGATATGACTTGTCCACACATTTCAGCAATTTCAACGGTGGGAGAGAATTAATGAATCTTGGTTGATGCCCCTATGGTAGCACGTCTCACCCCACAACTTAATCTATTTTTATATATTTTTTTTTTATTAATGAAAGAAATATTATTTTAATGAAGTACTCAACGGATGAAATTCAACGGATACTTTTTTAATTTATTTTTTCTACTTTATAAATACTCAATTTTAACTAACTATTTATTCATAACACAATTATTTATTTTCACTTTCAAATACTTTCAATTGAATCCAAACAAGTTCAACAATTTCACACCTTCAAATTCTCAAAATTCAAACTCTCAATTTCCATATATACCCATATACAAAATCCTTATTTTTCCAACCCACAATATCCAAATTTTAATTCTCAAAACTCAAATTCTCAATATCAATTTTCACATTCTCAAAATTCTCAATTTCTATTTTCTAGTCCTCAAAATTTTCTTTACTAATATCCATATCCACAATTTTCAAATCCACGATTTGAAACCCAATTTGAAACCCAATTCTCCATTTCATCGAAGTTTGGTAAGTGATTACTTTTCATCGAATCCAGTATATCCTGAGCAAATATTTCGACAACGATTTCGTATGGGAAGACATTTTTTTTTTGCGTATTGTGGATGCTCTGTCAAATCCAGACTCATACTTTCAAAAGTGGGAAGAAAATGTTTATCACCTTTACAAAAGTGCGTGGTGGCAATGCGTATGTTAGCTTACGACGTATCTGCAGACGCTGTTGCATTCGTATTGGCGAGTCTACTCTCGTTGAATGCTTAAAAGTGTTTGCCTCTAATGTCATCATGATATTTGAGGATGAGTACTTGCGTAAGCCGAACTCTAATGACGTAGAACGTCTATTAGAGATGGGTGAGGCTCGTGGTTTTCCAGGTATGATGGGTAGTATTGATTGCATGCACTGACAATGGAAAAATTGTCCTAAAGCATGGAAGGGAAAGTTCATGAGCGGTCATAAAGGAGTTGCAACAATTTTGCTAGAAGCGGTTGCTTCGTCTGATCTATGGATATGACATGCATTTTTTGGAGTTGCTGGATCAAATAATGACATAAATGTCTTGGATCGATCAACTATATTTGATGAGGTGCTACAAGGTCGGGCTCTAGAGGTAAATTATGTAGGTACCGGTATACCGATCCGATCGATATACCGTGTGTGCGGAAGCGTGTAAAGCATATAAATCTATCATGCTTGGATCTTAGTGCACACTTAATGTGTATAAGAACACATATAAACATATATATATACACATCCAATATATATATATATAAGGTTCAACGATTACTTACTTTTGGTGATCGTTGATTTTGGTTAAGGTGGTGTTGAGTCGATTGAACCACCTTAATGGATCAGCCTCTCGAAGCTCTCCTTGTGAATGACCTCGTCACTCCTCTTGTCTAGATCGCCCGGATGTTGAAGCCGCACAAATGGCCCGGCCTCTACGTGTTGCACACGAACCCGGAAAATGAACTTGCTTGCTTGTTCTTGAGTGATTCTCTCACTCTTTTCTCTCTTGTTGTATGGAATTTCGTGGCTGATGATTAAGTGATATGAAAACCATCTTTTCATCACTTTATTCACCACAATTAACCTCTCCTTGTAACCCCCCCATTATGTGCATCATAATGCACCAATAATGGTGGTTAATGGGGAGGTAAAGGGTCATTTCCACATCACCATGCCAATTGGCATGGATGTGGTCCCCTTGCTTGTGTGGCATGCCATGTCACACCATGTGACACGCATCCATGCAAGCCATGCATCTCATGCATGCCATGCATCCCATGCATGTGAAAATCCATACGTATTGATTCTAAATCAATATAACAAGCAACTTAATTCCGACTCGTGTGTGACCCTGTAGGTATGATTTATTGATCAATATTATATTGTTCCCAACAATTAATATTATCGAATAATCATTTAACATCCATAGTAGACCTTATGACTTTATCGATTACACACGTAGGATCGAAGGACATATCCCAACAATCTCCCACTTGGCCTTCAGAGCCAGTGTGCTGCCAACTTCCTGTTGTCACTTTATGTCTAAGTTTGAACTTGAGGCAAGACTCGAGTCATCCTCAATCGGTTCAAACCTTTCTTGGACTTTGAGACAGACTGTAAAACCAGATTTATCACTATGATACGAATCTGGACGTGACCACGTATTTTCCACAGTCTCGACTCTCCAAGTGGCCGGTAAGACATGTATCCCATTATAAAAATGGAGGACAATCCCATCTTGTCAGTCCAAGCTCTCCCACTTGCTTCCTGATATACCCAATAACAAGTTTTATAACCTCCTTTTACGAAAAGCGTTTACTTGTATCAAAGTACTCCATTTCACAATGGAATCACTCTGGACTACTCAGGTCAGAGGAAATTGCTCGACAGTCAATGAAATAGTATTATGACTCGAAATCTTAAATACTATTCCAGTCGGGTCTGTTCGATCATTAGCTCCCAGCTAATATCTATATAATTGTACTTGATGTCCCACATCTCTAGCCCATGAAGCGGCACTATAGTACACATTACAAACTAGTTCATTGTATTATCGGTTTGTCCGTACTCGATTATACGAACCAGGAACAACTATATGATTTAAGTATATCAGTTCAACCATTGGGACTTCATTATGCGGTAAGTCGACCTCATAACCCAATTGATATCACTTAATCATTTGGACAATTCATATAAATTAAACCATATTTATATGAAGAAACATGTATTATACATATGAGTGAATGTTTACCAAATCTCCAAAAGTATCTAATACAGTAATAGAAATCACAACCCATCTCTAAGATGTTTGATCTCTATTGCAGTTGTGAAAGCCTCAAGCTTAAACTGCTGGAGAGGTTTAGAAAACGGGTTTGCAACCTTACCAAAAGTTGCAACTTTATTATCTCGATGTCTCCACAAAACTATCTCCCAGATAATGTGGAACTTCCTGAGCACCAGTTTTAGACTTGTGGTGCTTCCTAGCTCATTGGCTTGCGCGATAACTCTACTATAAATAGAGAATTATCGGATGGGCTAAGCTAGTTACGACACCTAGTTCATTCAAGAACTTTCAAATCTTAACTGCCAACATTACTGCATCCAATGCAATACTGTGCTCAACTTCTGTAGTTTAATCAGCTATATTGCATTGCATGGAACTATTCCAGCAAATTTCACCTCTAACCAGACAAAAGATATAACCAGATTAAAATCGGAAATTATCTTAGTCTGTTTTGAAGTTAGCAGTCAAACTGCTTGTTAATATCAACTCTTTTTGTTTTCCAAAGACAACAAAATATTCTTTAGTCCATCTAAGGTACATAAGAATACTCTTGGCCGCAGTGTAATGCGTCTCACCTGGGTTTCCTTGAAACCGAATCGTCATGCTCAAAGCATACAATACGTCCAGTCGTGTACATATCATGGCGTACATTATAGACCCTATTGCCGAAGCATAAGGAATGTTTTACATCCTCTTTTGCTCATCAAGTACCGTAAGGCCTTGCATCTTGCTAAGTGATGTGCCATGACTCATTGGAATGAGACCCGTTCTGGCGTCTTTCATTCTGAACTTATCAAGCACCTTATCAATATAGGTCGCTTTACTAAGTCCAAACATCCTTTTCGATCTGTTCCGACAGATCTTGATGCCCAATATGTACTGTGCTTCTCCAAGATCCTTTATTGAAAAACAATTTCCAAGCCATTCTTTAATAGAATTAAGCATAGAAACATTGTTTCCAATAAGGAGTATGTCATCGACATACAACACAATGTATACAACGTAACTCCCACTGTTCTTCTTGTAAAACAAGACTCTTCCGAGTTCCTCTGAAATCCAAAACCCCGTATGGATTCATTGAACTGAAGATTGCTACTCCGATATGCTTTGCTTTATTCCATAAATGGAATTATAAGATTGCATAATTTCTCAGCCTTATTAGGATCGATAAAACTCTTTGGCTGTGTCAAAACACATTCTCTTCTAGAATCCAATTCAAGAAGTTAGTTTTAACATCCAATATTACCATAACTCATTATCAAGATGAGTAGCAATGACTAAGATAATCTGAATGATTTAATCAAAGCAACTGGTGAAAGTTTTTCCACAATCCACCTCGTGAATAAAACTTTTACCATCAAACTTGCTTTGAAAACCCTAGGTTTTCCATCTGTCTGTTTAGATCTTTAAGATCTATTAGCATTCATTGGGTCTAACCCCGTGATCAAGTTCCAAACTTGATTATCAGATATTGATATCATCTCAGATTTCATGGCACCATGCCAATTTTCAGTAGCTGGACTCGTCATAGCTTGGAATTAGGTCGAAGGTTCACCGCTTTCCAAAAGCATGAATTCATATCTCTCATTGGTCACAATATCTAAGTATTTGAATAATAGAGATAGATTTATTCCTTTCGGACCTACGAGGGCTGGTATGGCTTCCAAAACCATAAGAATACTCTTAACCTAGTCTTGAGTATTCATCATTGGTTGTTTCACTTGAACCTCGTTCAAGACAACCGAGCTCCCACTGAATTTCTAGGAAAGATAACTCTTTTCAAGAAAATCACTATCTCGAGCAACAAAATATTGTTCTCAGATAGATCGTAGAAGTTGTACCCTCGAGTTTCTTATGGATACCATAAAAAATTTTTATCCCATTTGAGTTCAAGCTCTATAGAGATAAATCTCGTCAGAGAAGCTTTTAGAACCTCAAATTTTGATGAAAACAATTTAGGGACCCTCCCTTTCCATACCTAGTATAATGTCTTATCAACAGCTTTTGACAGCGTCCTATTCAGTGTATAAGTTGAAGTCAAGAATTGTGTGTTCCCAAAAGAGACCAGTAGTTCATTTAGACCTCTCATCGAATGGTCGAACTATATCTAATATAGTTTGTTTTCTCTTTTCGGAAACATAACCTTCATGTGCTTGTGAACTGATAGGTTCCACATACATCAGTATGGATCATCCCTAATTAATCACTCACATGTTCTCCTTTCTCCAAGAAAGATGACATTGTTATCTTTGTCCATCAAACATCATTCACATATATCAAATGACTCCAAGTCAAATGATTCTAGAATGCCTTCTAAAAGAAGATTCGTTACATGTTTAGATTTTGATCTAATCAACAATGTTACAGTTATGTCTCAATGAGACTTATTCGATTTGGACTTTTGTGTTAATGTTATATATGATTTGTTGAGTTTAAAGTATACATAAATAATGTAATAATCGTACCAAAACAAAGAATAGTTCACAATTAAAATAGTTATCAAACTATTTAATTAGTGAAAAACTAATCCATCAGTATCCAATACTGAACCAATATTCATTGTTTATTGAAGGTACGAAATTACATAGTTATAATACTAAAACAAGGCCCTAAGGCAAAACAACATCATATGATCATACGGCTAATGCAGCGACCTTCGCTCCATTTCTCGCCCGTAGAACGACATCTCTACTCATCAAACTTATACTTCTATGTAGTTCCTCCACATACAAATGTGACAACTACGTTTGGAATCCAATACCCAAGAAGTAGAATTTGTGAAGTTTAATGTCTATAACATTAATACCTGAAGATGAAGCAACCCCGCTCTTCACATCTTCTTTGAACTTTGGGCAAGTTCAATTATTCTCAATAATTGACTCTTATTCGAATTTCCCATTCAAAATTATCTCAATGTCAAAACGTGATAAATCGTAAGTGAAAAATCGAAGTTTTCTAACCAGCGATATTATCATGCAATTGAAGCCCTATCTCTCATAAAATATGAGGGAGCCAACCAGACAATCGATTCACGCCATCCAATGGCTCGAAAGTCTCTAATTTGTGTCATTGATGAACTTAAGTGTTTTGGATTAAATCACTCCCCGAGGTGTAAATAATCATAACCTTATAATCCATCAAATGAAAGACAAATTAGGCATTTGTTTTGAAATTGAATAAAATATGAACTTTTATAAGTTTGCAAGTAGTGTCCAACACTTTTGCAGTAGACGCATTGAGATTCCCTAGGAACCCTAGTAGCCTTCTTGCCCATGCTATTTTGAATACCCTATCCTATATCATAAGAATTTCCCTCTTAGGGTCCTTCTCTATCGCCGGCTCAGCAGCCTTGAGCATCCCGTGGAGCTCACGAAGCGATTTCTTCAAACCATTCATATGGAAAATTTAGCCTAAAGGCATTATAACCATCATGAGATTGAAGTATGAAATCGGTTGCCAAATAATCATCATAGGAAAAATCTAGGTGGTCACTTGAAACAAATAATCCAATCATTTGTTGCACATGTGATCCCATAGATTTCCATTTTTCCAGCCTAGCTGAAGTGATGACCCTGGTCACACCGAACCGCTCAATCATTGCATATTCTCCGAACATGATATTGAGTTGTTCAATGATATCTTAGGATGTGGTTATCTAACACATTTTCCTTGTCTTCGTATTTGAGGACCATCCTCAAATTACGTTGTCAATCAAGAAAATTTGTTCAATTTTTCATAATCAAGAATTGAACCAAACTTGAATTGAGTTGATATTTGACATGATAAACTATCAAAGAAAGATAACTAAAGTATGTAAACATCCACAAAGCGGTAAACAAATAAGGTTGTCTAACAATTGTACTTATTTATTTCATTTTGTTCAATTGATATCCAATATCATTGTCCCTTAGAACAAAACGTTTCCGAGATCCTCATCTTGCAAATCTTTAAGCCGACTGAGTCCGCACTTAAGTATTTCAAGATAGGTAGACACACCCATGTCAATGATATCTAATATCACTCTCGGTCGATGAGAATCCCATTCTCATCTCATGTCTCGATAGCCACGCCTGCAGTGGATCTATCGATGAGAAAACCAAACTCACGTGTAAGGGTCTAACCCTTACTCCCACTTATCCCAAGATAACAAGTAGTACCCCGCTGAGGCGGACCTACCAACTTATGATCGAAGGTTTTATGAGTGTGATGTTTTGGACAAGACATTATACTCATTATTTTGGGAACTTGCATGCATAGGTGTTTATATGCAAATTGAACATTTATAACATAAAACATCCTATAACTAGCAAAGCAATTAAATACGTAATCGAAAGGCCCCTAGAACCTCACAACTCTCAAACGAAAAGATTAAAATAACAACAAAAGCCTTGAACATCTTCTGGACTGGTCCTCGCCCTCCGTTTTAGTTCCGTGCCCTCCGATTTTGGTCAAATCTATTCCGTACCCATAAAACCACGAACAGCGCCCGCCGTTTCACAACCAGCGGTCGCTGAACACCACCGGCGGTCGCCGTTTCCAAAACGGCGCCCGCCGAAAGGTCCGGGAACAATCTGCCAAGAAAAAGGGCTTTCGGCGGTCGCCGTTTCCAAAACGGCGCCCGCCGAAACAAAACAGCGCCCGCTGGAGCTACAACGGCGCCCGCCGTTTGGCTCCAGCAGCCCGGTTTCGTCCGTTTTGCTTCGTTTTGCTTCGTTTTGCTTCGTTTCTTCTCGTTTTCGCCAGAGAGCCGAGATCCTCCATCGAACCATGGACTAAGTCCATCGCTTACAAGTAGTACAATACAAATATAATAGAAAAACCTATCTATTACAAATGATTCCAAGGGACGCAGCCCTCAAAAGACTATGGCCAATCGAAACGTAAAAAATGACGAAATCATTCACCCGACCACTAACGGTGGTCGGCCTTACATCTAATCACATAATCACAATTAAACAAATAATCCAATTATGTTGATTTAACCTTCGTGTCCAACACAAAAGTGTGCACGAGCCCTAGGCTCTGATACCAATTGTAGGTACCGGTATACCGATCCGATCGATATACCGTGTGTGCGGAAGCGTGTAAAGCATATAAATCTATCATGCTTGGATCTTAGTGCACACTTAATGTTTATAAGAACACATATAAACATATATATATACACATCCAATATATATATATATAAGGTTCAACGATTACTTACTTTTGGTGATCGTTGATTTTGGTTAAGGTGGTGTTGAGTCGATTGAACCACCTTAATGGATCAGCCTCTCGAAGCTCTCCTTGTGAATGACCTCGTCACTCCTCTTGTCTAGATCGCCCGGATGTTGAAGCCGCACAAATGGCCCGGCCTCTACGTGTTGCACACGAACCCGGAAAATGAACTTGCTTGCTTGTTCTTGAGTGATTCTCTCACTCTTTTCTCTCTTGTTGTATGGAATTTCGTGGCTGATGATTAAGTGATATGAAAACCATCTTTTCATCACTTTATTCACCACAATTAACCTCTCCTTGTAACCCCCCCATTATGTGCATCATAATGCACCAATAATGGTGGTTAATGGGGAGGTAAAGGGTCATTTCCACATCACCATGCCAATTGGCATGGATGTGGTCCCCTTGCTTGTGTGGCATGCCATGTCACACCATGTGACACGCATCCATGCAAGCCATGCATCTCATGCATGCCATGCATCCCATGCATGTGAAAATCCATACGTATTGATTCTAAATCAATATAACAAGCAACTTAATTCCGACTCGTGTGTGACCCTGTAGGTATGATTTATTGATCAATATTATATTGTTCCCAACAATTAATATTATCGAATAATCATTTAACATCCATAGAAGACCTTATGACTTTATCGATTACACACGTAGGATCGAAGGACATATCCCAACAAATTATTCTATCAATGGAAACAATTATAATATGGACTACTACTTAACCGATGGGATATATCCTGAATGGGTAACATTTGTTAAAACTAATGTAACTCTATTTTAAATGTCTAGTTTAGTGATAATACGAAATTCCTTATCTGTGTTTTTTTATCATTTATGAATCAAACAGTTGGCATTTGTTTATATACACTCTATGCAATAGTTCTTGATATATACGTTGTTGGAGTGGTATACTTAATGTCTAGATTTGAGTATTCTGAACTTCTTCTGCACTTTCATTTATCTATTAATAAATAAACATTCATTTGCTTTTAATTATTGTTAATTAAATATATGCAAATAATAGTCCTAGATTATATACGTTGTAGTTAGTATGGTGTGCGACGTCACACGGAAGATCATACTATCGGTTACTCGTATTTAATCGAACAGTTGCTCACGACCTAGATGGACACGGACTAATCCATCGGTATAGTCGTTGTGTGAGAGAGAAAATAATTTGTCTTAATTATTTTATCACACTTGTACACTTGGTGTATTGGGCGGATCGCTTGAGATTTATCAATTATGATTGCCTTTGATAATTGATTTAAATCTCAGAGTATTTTATTCTTAATCCCCGATACTATTGCGGGTGTGTATATTTAATATAAGTGACTTTGATTTTCCAAAGGAATTGACCGATTTAATTATTGGGTCAATTACCGGTATAGTTGGGTTACTATATTTTATATATGACATGCCGTGAATTCTCGAGGGGAAAGTGTATCCCGTAAGGGTTGATAATATCCCCGAGATGAGCTCATAAGGATTTATTATGTAAACCTCGCGAGTGGATTTGTTCCCGCATAATAATAAAGTTGAGTGGTACTATTCTCGGATATAAGAGATGAATAAATTTATCAAGCAATAAATAAATTTTATTCATTGATATTTAAATCTTGAATACATGGAATAAATAATACTACCGGAGAAATATTATTTGATATAATATGGTTTAATATTGAGAGTGCAATTAATTTATATAGTGGAAAATAAATTAATTAATATTAATGGGATTAATAGATTTGGGCTTGGGCTCAATTTAATCATTAATATTGGAAGCCAAATATTCCACCTCCTTTAGATCCCCTACGTAGCCTACAAAAGCACTACATGGTCTTCACAAATCATAAGACAAGATTATCGCACTTGATAATCTAGAGAGTTCGTGAAGGAGATCCATAGAGTTCGGAGGATCGTCGCCCACCCGACGTTCGAACGAGTGCAAGGAATACGTGGGAAGATTCAAAGGTCATCAATTGATCTCGTTTCTCCGAACAACGAATCGAAGGTATAAAATCTAAACGCCCTTGATGATTTTATTCGATTATTTATCGAGAATACCGTAGAACAAGATCCGAAGTACGAAACCCGGAACGAGGGACGATCGCGTGGTGGTGGTCGAACCACCGGACCACGGAGATCGATCGCCCCTAGGGTTTGTACGCGCGAAAGGGGGCGAACCCCGGCTGGGAGCCGGGGACGCGATCGATCACCCCGATCGATCGCGAGCCGCTGACGCGATCGATCACCCCGCGGACGCGATCGATCACCCCGCGGTGGTCCGCTGATCGGACCGACACCCCAGCGGCGGCGAGTCGCCGGACTCGCCGCGGGGGCTGCTAGGCAGCCCCGGTCGATCGCCTTGAGCGATCGACTTCTTCGATCTCGCGAACCCCGCGTGCGGGGGCTCAGGCTGGGCGCGCGCGCGGCTTCGGCCGTGTCGTGCGTTCGGTCCGTGCTCCGGCTCGTACGTGGTGTTCGTGTGATCTCCGGCGAAGGTTTTTGATCGGGTTATTGTTTTCCGCAAATTTTAATAGCCCGGGATATCGAATTCCAACATACGTTGTAGATAGTATGGCGTGAGGAGATACGCAGAAGATCATACTGTCGGTTACTCGTATATTATCGAACATTAGCTCATGACTTAGATGGACAAGGACAATCCATCGGTACGTCATAGTGTGACTGGAAAATAGTCAGTCTTGACTATTATGTCACACTTGTACACTAGGTGTATTGAGCAGGACCACGGAAGAGCGTTCGATTTGTACTAATATAAGTAATCGAACTAGACCTCAGATATTACGGATATGTGACTTCTTAATCCTTATATAATTATAGGTGCGTGTGTCCAATAGTGTTTTCTTTACCTTACCAATGAGTGAGACTATTATTAGTCAATATTCTCGGAAAATTGGGAATCAGTATTGTACACATGGCATGCTATAGATTATAGAAACGAAACTGCGTCCCATTTAATGGGTTGATGATGTCCCAAGATGAGCTCATAAAGTTTATTATGTAAACGCTGCAGGTGGATTTAATCCGCATGATAATAAGGATGAGTGGTACTAGTCTCGTATAATAAGAAATAAATTAATTTAATTATTAGTAATTAAAGTTAATTCGTGGACATTCGATATCTTAAACACGGGAAATTATCACGTATGTAATACGGCGGAAATCTTATTGTTGAAAAATAATATTAAATTAATTTTGGGAAATCAATTAATATTATTTAGTGGAATTAATAATAACTAGAATTGTATTTAATTGAGGATTTCAATTGGGGACTCCAAGTCAATTGATATTACAATTTAGCCCAAACTAATTTACCTAGAGGTCCCTAGTGTTACCTATATAAACATCTCCCCCTTCTCTCCTCAAAACCTAACTTACGCAGCCTTTTATTTTCTCTCATTGAGAAATAAAAATTCGAGCATAAACGAGGTCGAGAACGAGAAGAGTCGGGGAATTCCAGCGGACCGGTGCCCACACATCGGCTGGAACGAGAGGGCTAGGACAAACACTAGAAGCTTCGAGGTCTCAACAATCGACCGAAAAAGTATGAGATCGAAACCTTTTTCCGCATCGTTTCGATTTCGATTCACGTATGATTGTGCAACGAACCATCGATTGGTTTCCATGGCTTGGGCTTGGTGTTCTCCGACTACTGGGCGGTCGATGACCGCCGAAACAGTGGTCGGACGGAGAAAAACGCGCCTGAATAGCAGCATCGCGCTGTGTTATCGCGACACTGTCGGCCGACAGCTATTATTTTCGGTCGACACTGCCTTGTCGGGCGACAGAAGCCCTTGTTTTCGCGCGGTCGTGTTTCGGGCGCGATGGCTGGGCGTGATTCGGACCTGGGACTTCGTCGTTAGTGCAATAGTGATGCTAGGGGTCGAATGGGCGTGTCCGGATGTTCGAGTGGTCGAACGGACGCGTCCCGAGTAGTCAATTTCCAACAAAAACGATACCACGTCCGCAAGGTGATAAAAGAAAATTATTTTCAAAATATCAAGAAAGCCAGCGAAAGGATGTCGAACGAGCGTTTGGCGTTTTACAGTCTTGTTTCGCAATTGTACGTGACCCTGCACGATTTTGGGATAAAGCAGATCTTGAGAGAATTATGAGAGCATGAATCATAACACATAATATGGTTGTTGAAGATGAGAGGGACACGTATGCCACTCAATTTGGTCCCCTACCGATTTATAATGATGCAACGGATGGTTTATCACAACCACATCTAGGTGAAGAACTTTCAGTCTAGTATGAAGCGTACATTCAAAGAACTATACAGATGCGTGATAAACGGACACATCGACAACTCCAAAATAACTTGGTTGAGCATATCTTTTAGTTCCATAATAATCGTTTGTTTGATTTATCACAATAATTTAAAATTTGTGTATTTCCAATTATGTAATGTAATTCAAAATTTCATGTGCTTTTATTTTATTTTTTATTTAATAATGTTTTTAATAAAATTTAATTTCTTTATTTTGATTATTATTATTATTTTAAATATTATATTATAAATATAATATAATAATAATAATATGAGTCCCAATGTAAGTGAAAGTATGTCTATGCATTGTACGAAATTGGACACTTTTTCCCAAAATTACTTTTTGATGATGTGTCATCAAAAATTGGAAATGATCCACTCAATTTGCATCTTTGCATTGGAGATACTCTTAGAGCATGAGCATTCCTAAAAAAATTAAGGATGGGATGCGGGGCTGAGTTGGCATTCTTAAAGAAGCATAGGTGGGGCGGGTATAAAATGGGATGGCGTGAGAATGGCTTCCTTTATGTAGAATTTGACACCGGGTCAAATATGTGGGTTGTTAGCATATGTAGTGGGGCTAGTGGATGGAAATAGTGTAGTAGTTGAAAATTTTATTTTTGTTATGCATTTACGATATTCTGATAATACTTGTTGCGATATTAAAAACTAAATCGCTCACGACTCTCGAAATAAATATGAGATGCGAATAAAAAGATAAACGAAAGAATAAACACACAATTTTACGTGGAAACCCAAAATACAGGAAAAAAACTACGAGAAGAAAGAGAAATCCACTACATGGTTGAGGCTTACAATAATTCACTCTATGCACTCTATGATTTTCGTCTACCAGAGAACCTCAATTTATAGGTGTAGAAAACCTATCAAATTGGAAACAATTAGGATTAAGAATAAATCATTTTCCTAATATGACTCCAAATCTAATAAGGAATAAATTATATTCTTAATATAATTCTAATATTAATTGACAATCAAGTCAAATAATACTAATACACCTAAACCGACTTACACATGCAAATCCCGCAAGTACCCGACTTCCGCTCGTGACATCGAACAAGTCCATCGATCAGTACCTCTCCATTCACCATGCAAGTGGGCCGATGTTGATGGGCCTGTTATTCTTCATTTTCCCACACGGAGGATATTAACGACTAGCCCAATTTGCGTTGCTCCATCGGTTTATTGTTCATCCTTATTTGACTAGATTCGAGTCACATTTCAACAAATCTCCACCTTGACGAGAATCTCCGCGACTCCAAGCCGCCCACAATCCAACGATCATATACCTATTTTTCTTTCTTCCACTCAGCCCCGCATGACTCACTCAAAACATGAGCAACCTAAGTTTGAACAACACTCAAACTTAGTACAAGAATGTGAAGTGACACTGGTCATCCCTTGGGTATCACCAAGCTCTATGACCTCCACGCAATCTCCATTCTCAAATCTCATCTTCCCACTTCTATCAGCACAACTTGCATTCGCTAATACTCTGGTGCTATCCATAGCATGCCTAGGCTCGATCTCCAAAACCGAATACTATTCGGGTTAGTATTCCGGGTGATCCCGACTCACCTTCCAGCGAATAACTTCCTTGGGCAGAGGCAGTTGCCCACGTGGAAATTGTGTTGCCGCATAGCTCATACAATCCACCAATCTTTCTCTCGCCTCGAAAAATAAGTCGCCCCGACTTACTTTCAACACTCCACCTTTTCCGAAGTTGGTACCCTACAGGTCTAAGGAGCAGAGAGAGATAAGATTACCCTTCAGGTCCGGAACGTACCTTAAAGTGCTGAGGTTCGAATATGCCCATCGAACATCTTGATTCTCACAGTTCTCGTGCCGCGTATCTCACACGATGTGTCATGCCCCATGACCACCGTTCCACTGACACTCTCATCAAACTTGTCAAACAAATCCATGTTTCGACACATGTGATACGAACATCCAGAATCCAAGATCCACCCCTCACTCGTTCCCCAAATCAGAGACAACCAAGAGTTTCCCATCGATGAAACCTCCTTCTCTAGAATCGGCCACCTTCGATTCTTTTCTCTGATTCTTCAGGCCTGACAATCCCCCATCACGTGGCTAGGGGTGGGATATCGTATCGTATCGTACCGAACTAATCATATCGAATATCGTGTCGAAAATTCGGTATCGAAATAAACTATATTGATATCGTACCGAAATTTTCGATATACTGAAAATGGATATATCGAATTTTCGGTATGATATAATTGAATACTGTTTCATATCGAGGCATACCGAATTCTCAATATACCAAAAAATTTTGACATACCGAAATATACCGAAAATTTCTATATATCGAAAATTCAACATACCAAAATTTCAACAATTCACATAACATTTATAACAAACATAAAAACACAGACAACAATTTTTATATTTAACAAACATAAAAACACACAAAAAAATATGATCAAACAAACTTATGACCCAAAATAGTTCCAGATTTTAAGTAAGATTCAAATAGTCAATTAAATACTAAATAAATTTAAATCTCAATTCCAAACATTAGATTTCCAGCATCAACAAAATGCCTGCAAATGTCAAAAAAGTAAGTTAATAATCTAAATTTACTAAAGTCTAAATATATATATAATATATTATACTACTATTTATTAATACCTTTTGAAGTAACTTCACATGAAAAAACTTGGTCTTTTTGGAGCTGACACATTACTTATTCACATTTGCATCTGTAAGACAAAAAATCTCAAGTAAATGAAATAATGTACTACAACCTTAATCAACGTACAGTGCTACATTGTGAGAATATCATAATAAAAAAATAATAGTATTAAATACAAAAGTAAAAAAATATCAAGTAAATGAAATAATGTATTTCTTACTCTTTTCAATTTCCTAAATTTCTTTGTATAAATCAAGGTCATCGTCAGTTGGATCCTTATAAATGTTTAATGTTTCCGCATTTAGCCAATCATTAGTGCACAACAAGGCTTCTACCATTTTCGGACTCAAACTACTTCTAAAAAAATCAACAACTCGTTTTCCCAAACTAAAAGCGGACTCCCTAGCTACTGTTGAGCTAGGAATTTCCAAAATATCCTTGGCAATTATGGAAATATTTGGATACCTTGTTTCATTTCTTTTCCACCACTCCAGTAGATTGAAAGAGTTATTAGAACGTTTTTCAATTTCATCCGCTAGCGCTAGGTACTTATCAACTTCATTAGATATCTCTTGAAGTTGCTCTTCTTCATTTTGTGCTTCAACCTCATTGAACAATTCATCCCAAAGACCACTTCCCACTGAACTAGCTAGTACCATCTCCATCATTATACTCTATTTGCATATTTTGCCTCTCATTATCCGATGAATCGTTTATTCCTTTGTACTCCAACCACAAGGTTACCAAATCCTTTTTAACCTTATCAATGAACTCTTGCATCTTTGTAGAACTACCCTTCAATTTTTTGATGCTCGCTTTAATAATTTGAAGCTTGTTTCTCGGATCCAAAACATTGCTAACAAAAATCAAAGGGTTCATAGTATCCCAATTACCCCAGTAATTCACAAATTTTAGCTTCATAGCACTAGCAACCTTTTGAAGAATGAGATCAGAATAATCGCTGCTTCTTTTATCAATCTCAATTTGTAAAGCAACCATTGATTGATAGATTAATTGAGAAGTCGGGATTTTTGTTGCACTAAGTTCTAAAGTAGCATCGTAGAACTTTTTCAAGAAGTGTATAAAAGCTTTCGCATTCTCCCAATCTTCTTCATTAGGTGGTCCTACCCTTCGTTTACCTTTCTCGTCATTGTCAAGAAAGTAATTCATAAAAGGCAATCATTCTTCGCTCATCCTTTCAAATACCCTTCTAAACTTCAATGCGACTTCAAGCATTTTGTAAGTTGCATTCCATCTAGTTTTCACATCCATTGGTACAGTCGATGTACTCGGAAATTTGGCTAGCACGGCAAACTCCCTGAATTTATTCAATCTAGAAGGGGATGAATGAATAAATAGAACACAATTCCTTATAGATTTAATAGAGTCATTGAGCTCCTTCAAACCGTCCTTAACAATTAACTTAAGAATATGACATGCGCACCTCAAATGCATGTATTTTCCATCAAACAAGAGTGAGTTCTCACTTTTCATTCTTTTTTTCAAGTACTCAATAGCAGTGTCATTAGAAGAAGCATTGTCTACTACGACTAAAAATACTTTTTCTATCCCCCAATCTCTTAAACAAAACTCAACCATCTTTCCAATTTCATCACCAACGTCAGTAGTGAATATTGTAAAATTAATGATCCTTTTATGCAAATTCCAATCACTGTCTATAAATTGCACAGTAACAACCATGTAATTTATGTTTTGAACTGAAGTCCAAGTATCAGTTGTGATACTCAACCTTTGGCAAGTAATCTCATTTTTAATCTTTGTCTTTTCAAGTAAAAACAAATCATAAATCGCACCTGATACTTTCTTTCGATCAGGTATCTTGAATTTCGATTGTAATTCATAAAGAAGACTTACAAACCCTTTCCCTTCAACAGCCCGAAAAGACGCTTCGTCGACAATGACATATTCTGCAACCTTCATTTCACACCTCTTCTGATTAAAACTGTGAGGAACTAAAGTACTCCCAGCCCCAGTACCCAAATTCGTCAATACGGTTTGAGTGTTATCAGAATTGTTGCCTCTGTATAATGGACCTCATTTGCACCTATACAACAAATGATTTTTCAAACCAGTGGTACATCCACTAGTTACCGGAATTTCGATCTTACATTTCTTGCATATCCCTATTGGCTGAACGGTATCATCATCTAATGTTCTTGTCCCCCTTTCACAGTGATTCCAATACGGACTCCTCGAACCACTAGGTGGCTTGTCTGGCTTCTTCTCGGGCTTTCTATCTCTTTTTTTACTCGTGCATTCATTGCGAAGTTCAGATTCTGTAGTTGTATGAACATGTGTCTCGGATGGAAGTTGCGTTGAATGGGAAGCTTCAGATTCCATTCCACCTAGTAATGGTTCGTGGCGTTGAGTAGCGGTGCAGCGGTGACGAGAACGAGAGGCGACTTAGCGATGGTCGGTGAGAACACTGCTGTGGAGCAAGGACAAAAAAAAAGTAGACAACGTTTTAAGAGAACCAAGAGTAGTAAATTTGTGTACTGTAGTTATAATTAATTAATGGTAATGATGTGAATGTCTTGCTCTTTGTACGTGCTATAAAATAAATAAATAAATTTTCTACAAAACAAAAATAGTACTGTTAAAAAATATAATACATAGTGAAAAAAAAATTGAGTTATTCATTGATGACCATTGAAGAGAAGGGGTTGTATGAAATAATTTTGGGTTGGTTTTTAAGAAAAATGTCAAATGACTTGATTTTTAAGCCCAGAAATTTGAGTTCTTGTTAAAATTTGGGTTAAGAAAATCTAGCGCACAACGGTCGCTACCGCACATCAGCAACTAGGTGTCTCTTTTTTTAAAATAAAATAATGTATCTCACCTTATTGGCGATGGTGCCGGTGAGAGCTGTATTGGTCGATCGATGAACGGTGATGCTTCGTGGCGGTGAGAGCGGTGCACTCGTGACGAGAACGAGAGGCGACTTGGCGATGGCCGGTGAGAACGCTGATGTGGAGGAAGGACTTGCAGTGGTAGCGTGAATGAGAGAAGCGAGTAGCGGACCGCTCCTAGCGGTGTCGGTGAGAGCAGTGGCCGGTGAGAGCGGTGTTGGTAGTGGCCGGTGAGAGCGGTGTTGGTCGATCGATGAACTAGGGTTTTGGTTTTGGAACTAGATCTAGAATTCTAGATCTCGTAAGTGTTAATGTGCCGAAGTTGTTTCAATTAAAGTAATTCATTTATTAAAGTATAATTAATTTATTTATTATAAAAATTAAATAATGAAATGGTAATTATGTCGACACTTGATCAATATATCGATATATCGATCAATATATCGATATATACTGAAATACCTTGATCAATATATCGATATATACTGAAATACCGATCAATATATCGATGTATGTCGATATAACGATTTTTGTAAATTTTTATGTCGATATCGTACCGAAAATTATCGATACGGTATCATATCGTATCGAAATTTTCAATATATCGAAAATTCGGCATTTTTCGACATTTTTCGATACGATAAAATCGATATTTCGATATTTTTCCCACCCCTACACACGGCCCTTTTCCTTGCAGTAGTGACAAACTTCCTAGAATTTCTTCCATGCTCCACCTTGGACATTAAGAAATTCACCTAGATTTTCACCACTCCCCTTTTCTTGCAGTAATGACAAACCTCCTGGAATTTCTTCACCTTTGCCCAACCCTGGACATCAAGACTTTCCCCCGGGTTTTCACTACTCAAAACCCCCTTCATCGTCTCCCTCGATCGCAAAGCCGCGACCGCATTAAACAAAATCACCGGAGGGATATAGTGGAATTATACTTCTTACCTTTTTATTCTTCCATACCTTCTCTTCTGGCTCCATCGCGCTTGACATCTTGTCCATGGCCCAGCAACGCATCATCATGATCCATGTTGGTTAGAACCACTGAATCAACTCCACCTTGAGCATCAAGATCCATGTTGGTTAGAACCACTGAACCAACTCCACCTTGAATATCAAGATCAATGTTGATTAGAAAACACTGAACCAACTCTACCTTGAATCGCCATGAAGAGAACCACATGTTTCGATCTAACACTGAATATCAACCATCGTCACCATCTCTCAAAATATTCTTGAGCTCCACCTGAATCTAGAAACACCCAATAGTCGCAACACCCGCCTCGTGAAGCTGGATTCCGCGTCCGAGATCCTCCCAACCTCGCTCTGTTAATAACAAGTCACAGGATCGTAACCTAGCTTTAATACCACTTGTTATGCTTTTATGATGCTCTGATATCACTTGTTGCGATATTGAAAACTAAATCGCTCACGGCTCTCGAAATATATATGAGATGCGAAGAAAAAGATAAACTAAAGAACGAACACACAATTTTACATGGAAACCCAAAACACGAGAAGAAAGAGAAATCCACTACATCGTTGAGGCTTACAATAATTCACTCTATGCACTATATGATTTTCGTCTACCGGAGAACCCCAATTTATAGGTGTAGAAAACCTATCAAATTGGAAACAATTAGGATTAAGAATAAATCATTTTCCTAATATGACTCCAAATCTAATAAGAAATAAATTATATTCTTAATATATTTCTAATATTAATTGACAATCAAGTCAAATAATACTAATACACCTAAACCGACTTACGCATGCAAATCCCGCAAGTACCCGGCTTCCGCTCGTGACATCGAACAAGTCCATCGATCAACACCTCTCTATTCACCATGCAAGTGGACCGATGTTGATGGGCCTGCTATTCTTCATTCACCCACACGGAGAATATTAACGACGAACCCGATTTGCGTTCCTCCATCGGTTTATTGTTTATCCTTATTTGACTAGATTCGAGTAACATTTCAACAATTTTATTATTCAATTTAATTTGTTTTTTTATATAAATAAATAATAATATATTATTAATATAATTATTAAAAAAATCAAATATTTTCTATAAATAGATACCACTATATTATTAAAAAAAATTGTTTTGTAATATTGTAATAATTTGTGAAATTATTGAAATATATATTTTTTAAATAAAATAAAATTTATTAAATTATATATATATTTTACTATTTATGTATTACAAATATATTAATGAATTAATTTATAAAACTATAATAAATTTATTTGAAATTTATTTAAAAAACAAATAAATAGATGAATATGATAAAGTAAGAAAGAGAATGAGTTAGGTAATCTATTGATATGGATTAATTTTTGGTATAAAAATGAGGGAATGAAATAAGATGAGGAGAAGAGGGGTAAATAAGAAGCATCCCTTGATGCACAGGCTCTTAGAGCATCTCCAACCCTAAATCTCATTTCTCACTTTGTGTGGACTCCATTACATGACATTTCATCACAAAGTGGGCAAGGAAAAAAATGAACAATTTCATACAATGCTATGTCCACTTCTACTTTTTTAAAAGTCCAATTAAAAAATTATTAGACTAATTAAATATTTATAACAAATAAATAAAAAGTGAAAAAGTAAGATGGATAATAAAATTGTGCTTAGTAGTATGGTGAACATGGCCACTTTTTTTTGTTCTCATCCAATGCTAATTTTTATATTTATGACATGTTTTTTTAGATTTAATTTCAGTTTATTTTAGTTCAGTTCAGATCTTTTCAGTTGAGTTCGATTCAGATCATTTTTGTTCAGTTCAGTTCATCTTGATAAAATTCGTTTCAAAATTAATTAAATTAAAATAAAATAAAAATAATTTGAATCAATAAATTTAGTTATACAATTTAGTTAATAATAGAATATTATTAATATTTTTAAAAAAATATTTCACAATTTACAAAATTTATTATTATTTTTATAAAAAAATCAATTTAGTTTACTTCAGTTCAGTTTAGATCGTTTCAGTTCAGTTCAGTTCAGATCGTTTCAGTTCAGTTCAGTACAACCTGTTTCAGTTCAAAAGAACAAGTACTTAGGAGTGCTCAAGTCTACTTTACGTGACTCAATGTGCTCAAATGAGCACAATTGTAGATGCTCTTAGCCGTGTTTGGTGACCCATATTCTTATTGGGCTGATAAATTGTTAATTTAACTTGTGAAGTTATACCACGTGATATTTTAAATTCGTGTTTGGTTGGTTTAAATAAATAAAAAATTTCTCTATTTCTTATAAATAATTGTATGCACACACATTGCAAAAGAAAAAAATTTGATATAAATCCATTTGGGATACTCTGTTTAGATCTCCTCAACTGCGGGCCACCACCATTTCCATCGCTATCGAGCTCCTCAAAGGCGGGCCACCACCATCGTCATGGCTATCGAGCCCCTCAATGGCGGGCTACCATCATCGCCACCGCTATCGAGCTCCTCATCGGCGAGCCCCACCATCGCCACAACTATCGAGTGGACAACAAGGAATCTGATAATCTGCGATTTTAATTCTCTTTCAATTTTTAAACCTAAATAATTATCTTTCAATCATTTTCTTAAGTGCTAAATTTATGAATTAAAAAATAATTTATTTATTTGGATTTTAATCTTCTTTCATTTTTGGGTTGTCAATGGTTATTGAGGTAAAAATTGAGATGCAGTAATAGAGCGAGAAGAAGTGAAAAACACGTGTGTTTTCTCTTGAAAAATTTGTAAATTTCGTTTTACTATTCATGTTAGATAGCTCAACATACCATTTTGGGGTGTTAACTCTATGGAGATGGAATAGTATTACTAGCAGGCATATAATTTAACCTGGGTCTTAAAAAACCAAACCAAACACAGGATGATAAGTGTTATCTCCACTATCATTGAGTTATCTTGGACACCAAACAAACTTTTAATGCTTGTTTGGTAAGCTAAACACATTATCTATATTTAATTCAAGATAACTATCTTGATACACTATTTAACTAAGACAAAATAATCTAACTAATGTTTGGTTACTATTTTGATAGACAAGATTGTAATTTAACTCTTTCGAAATAAATACATAAACACTTATTCCTATTAAAAAATCTAAAAAGTATAAAAACTTACAAAAAATGCATTTGACAAACAAATATCGAAATTTGAAAATTACTAACAAACCTTCATCGGCTTACAACAGATTTCATTGGACTTATTCTTAAATTCTAATGTATTTTTTTAACAAAAATTACAGCCTGAATATATAAAATTATAAAGAAGAAAAATAAATTGATAAATAAACTAAAACAAAAAATAAAAAAAAAATTGCATACCACGGTCAACCATAACAAAATAAATAAATAAATAAATAAGAGAAAATGAATTTGATAAATAAATTTAAAAAAAATCGGATCTTGAATCGCATCAAGAATAATAATAAAAGCAAAATATGAGTACTATTTTTTTATATTAAATATGTAATTAAATGACATTTTTTTGTTACCGTAGAAATATGATATTCCGTATTTTATCTCGCCCATTTGAGCTGATAAATAACTTGAAGAGAAACATTAAATTGGGGCGGGCCTTATATCTGTCACATGCCCAAGAAAAACAAACTACATGCCCACTTGGTCTTTCATAATTTTTTTACTTTTAGTAATTTTTGGAGTTGTTAATTAATACTTGTGTGTGAGTATTTATTTTCAAGAGTCTTCAATTAATAATACTTTCTCAATCACAGAGCAGTTGTCGCACTTCTTTTGTTATTTACAAAGGAAGTACGACAACTAGTATGAGACAAATGTAGTATTATTATTCCTTATGTCTCATACTAGTTGTCACATTTGCTTTGTAATTAACAAAAAGAGGTGCGGCAAGTTCTGAAACGGAGAGAGTATTACTTAACACATAATTTAGATAAACAAATACACAATTTAAATATTACAAGAATATAATACACAATTTCAAACACAAATTAAAATTACAAGAAAGTAAAACAATAAATTTATTACATTGAAATAAAACAAAGCACACTTAGCTACACACAAATTTAAGTTACATGGAAATAAAACACAAATATTAATAATACACAAATTCATTACTTAAACAGTGACTATAAATGAAGTTTCATCTCTTCATTCGTTGTAGATAAATGATCTTTAGCTAACAAAGACATTAAAAGTTTGTGTTTCATCTTGTTATTCTCAATTTCAGTTTTCTTCCTTATTATTTGAGTCTCCACTCCAAATTGTCATTCCTAGGGATGGAAAAAATATTCGAAATACCGAAATACCGTACCGAAAAATACCGAAATTTTCGAAATTTTCGGTATGCATTTTAGTTCGGTACGGTATCATACCGTACCGAACGTTTGCTGGAAATCGATATCCCGGGCCATTAAAATTTGCGGAAAATAATAACCCGACCGAAATCCCGTCGCCGGAAACCGATCACGAACACCTGGCAAGACCGGGCTCGACAAGAGCGTCGCCGCGGGATGAACCCGCGGCTAAACCCTAGCCGAACCCTTGCTAGGGTTCGCGATCGCCGTGCATGGCGATCGCATGAGCTGCATGGGGCAGCCCCCGGCGGTGAGTCCGGCGACTCACCGCCACCGCCAGGAGGGGCGGTCAGCCAGGCTGACCTACCGCGGCTCTAGCCGCGGTTTTCCCCCGGCGATTGATCGCCCGATCGATCGCCCGCCTCGGCCCAGCCCGTGGCATCCCTAGCGATCGACCCTAGGTCGATCGCATGCCCCGGCGTCCAGCCGGGGCTTCCTTGCGCGGCACACCGTCGGTCGAAACCCTAGGGTTCGACCGCCCCTCGTTCGATCCCCACGGGGATCCAACGATCCCCGTATCTAGGTCTCGATCGTCCCGGATCGTGCGTTCATGTATATATCACAATTATAGTTCACATAAATGAAGGTACCGGTATACCGATCCGATCGATATACCGTGTGTGCGGAAGCGTGTAAAGCGATAGATCTACTATGCCATGACCTTAGTGCACACAAATATGTATAGACACACATATATTTATATATATATATATACATCCAATATATATATATATAGAGAGAGATATCAACGAGATCTTACTTTTGGTGATGAAGTGATTCGTTGATGTCGATGAGGTGGTGTTGAGTCGATTGAACCACCTCAAATGGATCAGCCTCGAAATGTTCACCTTTGGAATGACCTCGTCATGCCTTTGGATCGCCCGAATGTTGAAGCCGCACAAATGGCCCGGCCTCTACGTGTTGCACACGAACCCGGAAAATGAACTTGCTTGCTTGATTGATTGAAGTGGTTCTCCAAGAACTCTTTTCTCTCTCTTTTGTGTGATTTTCGTAGCTGAATATTGTTGTGAGAAAATCAACATTTTCTCACCTATTAAACCATGAAATAACACCTTTGTAACCCCCCCCCCCCCCCCCCCCCCCATAATGGTGATATTGATGTAGAATCATTATCACACATTAAGGTGTGTTAATGGTGAATTTGAATGGTCATGTCCACATCCTCATGCCACATTGCATTGGATGTGGTCCCATTCGCTTGCGTGGCATGCCATGTCACACCATGTGACATGCATTCCATGCAAGCCATGCATCCCATGCATGTACGTAAATCACATCGAATATAAACCTAGTTTATATATTTATCGATTCCAAATCGACTCATTTTAGCAAACACTTATAGCTCATATTTTCGGTTCGTGTGTGACCCTGTAGGTATAATTATCGATCAATATTATATTTCTCCCAGCAATTAATATTATCTAATAATTATTTAAACATCCATAGACGACCTTATGACTTTATCGATTGCACACGTAGGATCGAAGGACATATCCCAACAATCTCCCACTTGGCCTTCAGAGCTAGTGTGCTGCCAACTTCCTGTTGTCACTTTATGTCTAAATTTGAACTTGAGGCAAGACTCGAGTCATCCTCAATCGGTTCAAACCTTTCTTGGACTTTGAGACAGACTGTAAAACCAGATTTATCACTATGATACGAATCTGGACGTGGCCACGTATTTTCCACAGTCTCGACTCTCCAAGTGGCCCGTAAGACATATATCTCATTATAAAATGGAGGACAATCCCATCTTGTCAATCCAAGCTCTCCCACTTGCTTCCTGATATACCCAATAACAAGTTTTATAACCTCCTTTTACGAAAGGCGTTTACTTGTATCAAAGTACACCATTTCACAATGGAATCACTCTGGACTACTCAGGTCAGAGGAAATTGCTCGACAGTCAATGAAATAGTATTATGACTCGAAATCTTAAATACTATTCCAGTCGGGTCTGTTCGATCATTAGCTCCCAGCTAATATCTATGTAATTGTACTTGATGTCCCACATCACTAGCCCATGAAGCGGCGCTATAGTACACATTACAAACTAGTTCATTGTATTATCGGTTTGTCCGTACTCGATTATACGAACCAGGAACAACTATATGATTTAAGTATATCAGTTCAACCATTGGGACTTCATTATGCGGTAAGTCGACCTCATAACCCAATTGATATCACTTAATCATTTGGACAATTCATATAAATTAAACCATATTTATATGAAAAAATATGTATTATACATATGAGTGAATGTTTACCAAATCTCCAAAAGTATCTAATAAAGTAATAGAAATCACAACCCATCTCTAAGATGTCTGATATCTATTGCAGTGAAAGCCTCAAGCTTAAACTGCTGGAGAGGTTTAGAAAGCGGGTTTGCAACCTTACCAAAAGTTGAAACTTTATTATCTCGATGTCTCCACAAAACTATCTCCCAGATAATGTGGAACTTCCTGAGCACCAGTTTTAGACTTGTGGTGCTTCCTAGCTCATTGGCTTGCGCGATAACTTTACTATAAATAGAGAATTATCGGATGGGCTAAGCTAGTTACGCCACCTAGTTCATTCAAGAACTTTCAAATCTTAACTGCCAACATTACTGCATCCAATGCAATATTATGCTCAGCTTCTGTAGTTTAATCAGCTATATTGCATTGCATGGAACTATTCCAACAAATTTCACCTCTAACCAGACAAAAGATATAACCAGATTAAAATCGAAAATTATCTTATTCTGTTTTGAAGTTAGCAGTCAAACAGCTTGTTAATATCAACTCTTTTTGTCTTCCAAAGACAACAAAATATTCTTTAGTCCATCTAAGGTACATAAGAATATTCTTGGCCGCAGTCTAATGCGCCTCACCTGGGTTTCCTTGAAACCGACTCGTCATGCTCAAAGCATACGATACGTCCGGTCGTGTACATATCATGGCGTACATTATAGACCCTATTGCCGAAGCATAAGGAATGTTTTCCATCCTCTTTTGTTCATCAAGTCCCGTAGGGCCTTGCATCTTGCTAATAGATGTGCCATGACTCATTGGAATGAGACCCTTTTTGGCGTCTTTCATTCTGAACTTACCAAGTACCTTATCAATATAGGTCACTTGACTAAGTCCAAACATCATTTTCGATCTGTTCCGACAGATCTTGATGCCCAATATGTACTGTGCTTCTCCAAGATCCTTCATTAAAAAACATCTTCCAAGCCATTCTTTAACAGAATTAAGCATAGGAATATTGTTTCCAATAAGGAGTATGTCATCGACATACAACACAATTAATACAACGTAACTCCCACTGATCTTCTTGTAAAACAAGACTCTTCCGAGTTCCTCTGAAATCCAAATCCCAGTATGGATTCATTGAACTGAAGATTGCTACTCCTATGTGCATTCTTTATTTCATAAATAAAACTATAAGCTTGCATAATTTCTCAGCCTTATTAAGATCGATAAAACTCTTTGGCTGTGTTAAAACACATTCTCTTCTAGAATCCAATTCAAGAAGTTAGTTTTAACATCCAATATTATCATAACTCATTATCAAGATGAGTCACAATGGCTAAGTTAATCCGAATGAATAAATCACAACAACTGGTGAAAAAGATTGATCATAATCCACCTCGTGAATATAAAACTTTTACCACCAAAATTGCTTTGAAAACCCTAGGTTTTCCATTCATGTCTATATTGATCTTGAAGAACTATTTGCACTCAAAAGGTCTAGCCTCTTGATGCAAATCTATCAAGTTCCAAACTTGATTACCAGACATTGAAATCATCTCGGATTATATGGCACCATGCCAATTTTTAGTAGCTGCACTCGTCATAGCTTGGATATAGTTCGAAGGTTCATCGCTTTTCAAAAGCATGACTTCATATCTCTCATTGATCACAATACCTAAGTATCTGACTAAAAGAGATATATGCCTTCTGGACCTACAAGGGCTGGTATGGTTTCCAAAACCATAGGAATACTCTCAACCCAGTCTTGAGTATTCATCATTCGTTGTTCCACTTGAACCTCGTTCAAGATAACCGAGCTCCCACTGACTTTCTAGGAAAGATATCTCTTTTCAAGAAAATCACCATCTCGAGCAACAAAATATTGTTCTCAGATAGATCGTAGAATTTGTACCCTCGAGTTTCATATGGACATACTATAAGGAAACTTTTATCCCATTTGAGTTCAAGCCCTGTAGAGATAAATCTCTTCATAGAAGCTATAGAACCTCAAATCTTGATGAAAACAATTTAGGGACCCTCCCTTTCCATACCTAGTATGGTGTCTTTATCAACAGCTTTTGACAGTGTCCTATTCAGTGTATAGGTTGAAGTCAAGAATAGTGTGTTCCCAAAAGAGTTCAGTAGTTCAATTAGACTCATCATCGATAGATCGAACTCTATCTAATAGAGTTAGTTTTCTCTTTTCCGAAACATAACCTTCATGTGCTTGTGAACTAATAGGTTCCACATACATCAGTATGGATCATCCCTAATTAATTACTCACATGTTCTCCTTTCTCCAAGAAAGATGACATTGTTATCTTTTCAATCACACATCATTCACATGTATCAAATGACTCCAAGTCAAATGATTCTAAAATTCCTTCTAAAAGAAGCTTCGTTACATGTTTAGATTTTGATTTGATCTACTCAACAATGTTTCAGTTATGTCTCATTGAGACTTATTCGATTTGGCCTTTGGTCTTAATGATATATGTGATTTTGTCAAGTTAAAGTATACATAAACCATATAATAATCGTGCCAAAACAAAGAATAATGCACAATTAAAATAGTTACCAAACTATTTAATAGTGAAAAACGAATCCATCAGTATCTAATACTGAACCAATATTCATTGTTTATTGAAGGTACGAAATTACATAGTTATAATACTAAAACAAAGCCCTAAGGCAAAACAATATCATATGATCATACGGCTAATGCAGCGACATTCGCTCCATTTATCGCCATAGATCGACATCTCTATTCACCAAACTTATACTTCTATGTAGTTCCTTCACATGCAAATGTGAGAACCACATTTGGCATCCAATACCCAAGAAGTAGAATTTGTGAAGTTTAATGTCTATAACATTAATACCTGAAGATGAAACAACCCCGTTCTTCACATCTTCATTGAACTTTGGGCAAATTCAATTATTCTCAATAATTGAGTTTCATTCAAATTTCCCATTCAAAATTATCTCAATGTCAAAACGTGATAAATCGTAAGTGAAAAATCGAAGTTTTCTAACCAGCGATATTATCATGCAATTGAAGCCCTATCTCTCATAAAATATGAGGGAGCCAACCAGACAATCGATTCACGCCATCCCATGGCTCGAAAGTCTCTAATTTGTGTCATTGATGAACTAAGTGTTTTGGATTAAATCACTCCCCGAGGTGTAAATAATCTTAACTTTAGAATTCATCACATGAAAGACAAATCAGGCATTTGTTTTGAAATTGAATAAAATATGAAATTTTATATGTTTGCAAGTAGTGTCCAACACTTTTGCAGTAGACGCATTGAGATTCCCTAGGAACCCTAGTAGCCTTCTTGCCCATGCTCTTTTGAATACCCTATCACATATCATAAGAATTTCCCTCTTAGGGTCCTTCTCTATCGCCGGCTCAGCAGCCTTGAGCATCCCGTGGAGCTCACGAAGCGATTTCTTCAAACCATTCATATGGAAAATTTAGCCTAAAGGCATTATAACCATCATGAGGTTGAAGTATGAAATCGGTTGCCAACTAATCATCATAGTAAAAATCTAGACGGTCACTTGAAGCAAATAATCCAATCATTTGTTGCACATGTGATCCCATAGATTTCCATTTTTCCAGCCTAGCTGAAGCGATGACCCTGGTCATACCGAACCGCTCAATCATAGTCTGTTCCCCGAACATGCTATTGAGTTGTTCAATGATATCATAGGAATTGGTAGTCTAACACATTCTCTTTGTATTCGTATTTGAGGACCATCCTCAAATTACGTTGTCAATCAAGAAAATTTGTTTTGTTCAATTTTTCACAATCAAGAATTGAACCAAACTTGAATTGAGTTGATATTTGACATGATAAACTACAAAAGAAAGATAACTAAAGTATGTAAACATCCACAAAGCGGTAAACAAATAAGGTTGTCTATCAAAACTACTTATTTGTTCCATTTTGTTCAATCGATATACAATATCTATGTTCCCTTGAACAAAACGATCCCAAGACCCTCATCTTGTGAATCCTTAAGCCGACTGAGTCCGCACTTACGAAATCCAAGATAGGTAGACATCCCATGTCAATGACATCTAATGTCACTCTCGGTCGATGAGAGTCCCATTTTCATCTCATGTCTCGATAGCCACGCCTACAGTGGATCTATCGATGAGAAAACCAAACTCACGTGTAAGGGTCTAACCCTTACTCCCACTTATCCCAAGATAACAAGTAGTACCCCGCTGAGGCGGACCTACCAACTTATGATCGAGGGCTTTATGGGTGTGATGTTTTGGACAAGACATTATACTCATTATTTTGGGAACTTGCATGCATAGATTTGTTTATATGTAAGTTGAACATTTATAACATAAAACAACCTATAACTAGCAAAGCAAATAAATACGAAATCGAAAGGCCCCTAGAACCTCACAACTCTCAAACGAAAAGATTAAAAGCAACAAAATAGGCCTTGAACATCTTCTGGACTGGTCCTCGCCCGCCGTATCAGTTCCGTGCTCGCTGATTTAGGCTAACCTTAGTCCGTACCCCAAAAAGGGTATAGAACGGGGCTGACCTAAAAATAGCCTTTCGGCGGTCGCCGTTTCCAAAACGGCGTCCGCCGAATACATTCGGCGCCCGCCGGAGCACAAACGGCGCCCGCCGTTTTGCTCCAGCAGCCCGGTTTTCGCCCGTTTCGCTTCGTTTTGCTTCGTTTCTTCTCGTTTTCGCTGGAGAGCCGATATCCAATGTCGATCCATGGATTCAATCCATTGCTTACACATTGAACAATACATTTTTGAATAGAAAAAACCTATCTATTACAAAAGATTCCAAGGGACGCAGCCCTCAAATACTATGGCCAATCGAAACGTAAAAAACGACGAATTCATTCACCCGACCACTAACGGTGGCCGGCCTTACATCTAATCACATAATCACAATTAAACATATAATCCAATTATGTTGATTAAACTTCTTGTGTCCAACACAAAAGTGTACACGAGCCCTAGGCTCTGATACCAATTGAAGGTACCGGTATACCGATCCGATCGATATACCGTGTGTGCGGAAGCGTGTAAAGCGATAGATCTACTATGCCATGACCTTAGTGCACACAAATATGTATAGACACACATATATTTATATATATATACATCCAATATATATATAGAGAGAGAGAGATATCAACGAGATCTTACTTTTGGTGATGAAGTGATTCGTTGATGTCGATGAGGTGGTGTTGAGTCGATTGAACCACCTCAAATGGATCAGCCTCGAAATGTTCACCTTTGGAATGACCTCGTCACGCCTTTGGATCGCCCGGATATTGAAGCCGCACAAATGGCCTGGCCTCTACGTGTTGCACACGAACCCGGAAAATGAACTTGCTTGCTTGATTGATTGAAGTGGTTCTCCAAGAACTCTTTTCTCTCTTTTGTGTGATTTTCGTAGCTGAATATTGTGGTGAGAAAATCAACATTTTCTCACCTATTAAACCATGAAATAACACCTTTGTAACCCCCCCCCCCCCCCCCCCCCCCCATAATGGTGATATTGATGTAGAATCATTATCACACATTAAGGTGTGTTAATGGTGAATTTGAATGGTCATGTCCACATCCTCATGCCACATTGCATTGGATGTGGTCCCATTCGCTTGCGTGGCATGCCATGTCACACCATGTGACATGCATTCCATGCAAGCCATGCATCCCATGCATGTACGTAAATCACATCGAATATAAACCTAGTTTATATATTTATCGATTCCAAATCGACTCATTTTAGCAAACACTTATAGCTCATATTTTCGGTTCGTGTGTGACCCTGTAGGTATAATTATCGATCAATATTATATTGCTCCCAGCAATTAATATTATCTAATAATTATTTAAACATCCATAGACGACCTTATGACTTTATCGATTGCACACGTAGGATCGAAGGACATATCCCAACAATAAAATCATAGAAGAGAGTTTATGATTTTATACCTCGATTCGTTGTGCGGAGAAACGAAATCAAAACGTTGAAGACCTTCGAATCTTCCTACGTATTCCTTGCACCTCGTCCGAACGCCGTGTGGGCGACGATCTATCGAACTTCTATGGACCTCCTTCAACTCTCAAGAAATATCAAGTGTGATATTCTTGTCTTATGATGTGTATTAATTATGAAGGCCATGTAGTGCTTTTATAGGCTACGTAGGGGATCAAAAGGAGGTGGAATATTGGGCTTCCAATATTGATGATTAAATTGAGTCCAAGCCCAAGTCTATTAATCCTTATCAATATTAATTAATTTATTTTCCACTATATAAATTAATTGCACTCCCAATATTAAACCATATTATATCAAATAATATTTCTCCGGTAGTATTATTTATTCCGTGTATTTAAGATTTAAATATTCATGAATAAAATTAATTTATTGCTAATTAATTTATTCATCTCTTATATCCGAGAATAGTACCATTCAACCTTTATTATTGTGCGGAACAAATCCACTCATGAGGTTTACACAATAATTCCTTATGAACTCATCTCGGGGATATTATCAACCCTTCCGGGATACACTTTCCCGTCAAGTATTCACGGCATGTCATATATAAAATATAGCGACCCAATTTTACCGGTAATTAACCCAATAATTAAATCGGTTAATTCCTTTGGAAAATCAAAGTCTCTTATATTAAATATACACACCCGCAATAGTATCGGGGATTAAGAATAAAATACTCTGAGATTTAAATCAATTATCAAAGGCAATCCTAATTGATAAACTTCAAGTGATCCGCCCAATACACCAAGTGTACAAGTGTGATAAAATAATTAAGATAAATTATTTTCTCTCTCACACAACGACTATACCGATGGATTGGTCCGTGTCCATCTAGGTCGTGAGCAACTGTTTGATTAAATACGAGTAACCGATAGTATGATCTTCTGTGTGGGCCCGACACACCATACTAACTACAACGTATAAAATCCAGGACTATATTTTGCATAATTTAATTAATAATAATTAAATGCAAATAATTGTTTATTATTTAACTAGGTTAAATGCTATGACCGGGAGTTTACCGATACTTAAATCTAGACATTAAGTACACAACTCCAACAACGTTTCGGTACGGTATCGATATACTATTTTTAGGCATTCGGTATATCGGTACGGTACGGTATAAGTTCGGTATTACGGTAACCGTATCCATATCAGTCACCTCACGTGACATATTAATAATTTAATATATTATGTAATTATTAAAAGAATAAACTTAAAATTGTTTTTTACTCTCACTTATCACTTTCCTCATACAGAATTTCAGATCTGAAAATTTGTGAACGGTGAAACTGTGAACCCCCTATTTTTTTTTTCTTTCATTCCAAAACGAGCTATTTATTCAGCCACGCGCAGCATTCGATTTAGGATAATTGGGATACCGCCGGCCAGAAAAGGTAATTATGTTTCTCGATTTAGGTTTTCTCGCTCAGTAACTTCTCTACAATTCTTCTTTCTTCCTTTATTTATTTATTAATTTGAAAAATTAGAGGAGAGTCGGTGACCTAATATGATTGATTATGAATAAGGTGACCTAAAATTGTTATGCTTCTTCAAAGTATTCGGATATCTTAATGCTGGTTTAATCTTGTTTGTTATGGAGACATATATTAATATGATTTCAGGTAGTTCTGTAAAGTCCCTTCCTTCTTGCAACTTTATAACTTGTACTATGAGTGATGAAGAGTGAAACCCCAACAGGCTTTGATGAACCTTTGACCTTTGATTTGAAACAATTATTTTTAGAATTTAGAGTTATTCTAATTATTTATTATTGAAATAATATTTGTTGTTAAGTTTGGAATGCAGAATTCACTAAATTATGGGCTTATGCTACACAACCCGTCTTTGATTTAACAATCAGTTTATTCAGTTGATGATATGATTATAGAATACTCAATTGATCAGAAGTCTAATTTAATTTTTTGTAGTTTGATTTGTTTAGTTATTGGTGTCTTTTTTGTATATTCTATAATCTCACTGTACATTCTCTTTACTGTTTCCAGGATGCATTGATGCTTGGGCAACTCCTCCATCTGGCTTCTGGCCCTTCTTAAACTACTCTTGTTAGATGTCGACCAAGAGCTAAGTAGAGGGCTTTTTTCCCATGCAAGCAAAAATTGCAAGTTCTTGGGTTTGATTCATTCAGTATGCTCAACTTTTATAGTATGTTAAATACGCTATAATTTATCATGCGCATAAGTATAGTACTGAAATTTTACAGATGTTGAAATGTAGAATTGAAACATGATATACCTTCTCTTATACATATGGAGTCTGCATCTTAAATTATCCTTATCTGAATTGGTAATGTAAGATAATAGTATAGTGGAGTTTTCAAGTTTCGTTTAAATAATCAAATTAAATTTAGTACTTAACTTATATTTCAATAATATTAGATTATGTTTCTCATTTCAGTAATCAAATTAAAATGCATCGAGTATAACTGAAGTAGTTTGTGATTTATGCATGGTGATCACCTAATCATTCTTTCCTAAATTTTGTTTTGAAACTTATTTTTCCAGGTTTATTAGTGAAATGGAATCTGAATCTTCTCATTCAACGCCTACTCGTTCAATGTCAATTCAATCCAAGACGCCTGCTCCTATCAGTGACGGAACCAGGAATTTCTTTCAGGGGGCCCCGATATTTCGATGATTTCCCCTTAATAATATAATTAATATATAAATTTAACGAAAAATCAAGCAAAATTTCTCCTTAATAATATGATTAATATATAAATTTAACGAAAAATCAAGCAATTTTTTTCGGGTCAATATTATGATATTTTTCCAAAATATTACGACAATTCTATTAATTTTAATAAAAAATAAACAATACTTAACACATTTTGTGTGTTGTTTTATACTACTGTATTGTAGTAAAGTAGTCAAAAAAAAATTTTGTACATTTAAAAAAAATGTGATTAATTCTGTGAAACTGAACAATATATTCCTACTTATTATTTTTGCCTAAATATTTTAAATATGTTGGGCTAATTATTCAAATAATTAAATTAAATATTAACAATTACAATTAGTTACTTTTTACTTTATATATTCCAATTTTAAATAAAATATAATATATTTTAATTTGTTTTTGTCTTATTTATATATATTAAATAAAAATAATTGTTTTATTTTGAAATATTTTTTTATGATTCCAATGAAATTAAAAAAATCAAGATATTATATTTAACTATTTCATTATAAAAGTTAAATTATTTTTATTCAAATTATTAAAATAATTTTAGAATCAAATTTTTTTCCCCAAATTTTATATATTCTTCTCTATTAGAGATATAAATTATAAATAAAATAAATTTATTACATATATAAAATATCAAGTGCTAAAGTCATTTTAATTAAAAAAAATAATAAAAAGAAAAACAAAAATATAAATATTACTAGTAATAACTTTAATTAAAAGATCCTTGCAACCTCACTTATTGCGCGTGTTAATCACGTCTTAGCACTGTCCATTAACACAATGACAAGTGGCAGTGCATAGATAAATAAAAATACTCCATTTATTGCAGAAGTAAAAAATAGTCGGAAACACTTATACAGTAATTTTAACCGAGTATTACTAAATATATATAGGGTCGAGAAATTTTTATAACTTCAGGGGGGGCCCAGTGCCCCCCCTGGGCCTAGTGTAGGTCCGTCTCTGGCTCCTATCACAGAATCTGAAACACGGAACGAAAGCACAAGTAACACTAACAAGCGACCAAGCAGCCTTGTGATTCTTCCGAAAACTGGAAAAAAGAGGAGTAAATATTGGGATTATTGCACAGAGGCGAGGATAACGTTTGAGGATGGAACCACAATGCGATTAGGGATATGTGACACATGCAAAACTGAGATCCCGTGTAATTCTTCAAGTACCAGTGGATTAATCAACCATTTGGTATTTAGGTGTGAGAAAAGTCCAGTGTACAAGGGTGGCAAATCAAATGATTCCAAACAAAGTATTCTGACAAATGCTGTTATGGGTGAAGGCAGTTCCTTAGTTCCTCATTCTTTTAATCAAAAGCGGTGTGAGATGAAAGTTACAGAGTATGTGATTAGGACGAGGTGTCATTTCGGACCGTCGAAAGAAGTGGATTTGTAAGGCTTCTTCATGAATTACAACCGAGGTTCAAAATCCCTAATCGAAAGAAAGTGGCAGGTTCGGTTTTCGATCTATTCTTACTTGAAAAGGCAAAAATACGAAGTATAATGAGTGGTCAAAGAGTAAGTATCACAACCGATACCTGGACTTCTATTCAAAACATGAACTAAATGGTTGTTACAACACACTTTCTAGACAGTGAATGGAATTTACATAACAAAATAATAAGCTTTTCAAAAATCACTAGTCATGTCGGAGAAGAAATCGGAAAGATGGTCGAGTTATGTTTGAGAGATTGGGGGATAGAAAAAGTCTTTTCAATAGTAGTCGATAATGCTTCTTCTAATGATACTGCTATTGATTACTTGAAGAAAAGAATGAGAAGTTAAAGTACTTTGTTGTTCGATGGAAAATATTTACATTTGAGGTGCGCGTGTCACATACTTAATTTAATTGTGAAGGACGGTTTGAAGGAACTCAGTGGCTCAATAAAATCAATAAGGAATTTTGTGATGTTTATTCATTCTTCTCCATCCAGATTGAATATATTTAGAGAGTTTGTCGTGCTAGCCAAGAATGCAAGTACATCAACCGTGCCTATGGATGTAAAAACGAGGTGGGATGCAACTTATAAAATGCTTGATGTTGCATTAAAGTACAAAAGGGTGTTTGAAAGAATGAGTGAAGAATGTTTACCTTTTATGAATTTCTTTCGTGAACGAGACGAGAAGGGTAAACAAAGGACTGGGCCGCCTAATGAAGTCGATGTTGGAATAGGTGACCGGCGTGCCAACGGTTGGCCGAGCGGTTAACCGTATTCCGTTATATAACGGTTTATTTCGTTAATTAATGAAACCTATATTAATGGCATATACTATATCTTCTCCCAGTGTTAAATCATAGATATAGTCCTGTACAGTTACACATGTTGTATGAATTCGGTTTTGTGGAAACCGAGAGATAATTCTGTTAACGCAACGTAACTGGTCAAACTCAGTTCCTAGTCGATGGGTTACGCCAATAACAAGGATACCCGGCCTTTCCCCCTTGAGACTAGCACTTAGTGTATGTGGGCTAATCTCGAGCCTCGGTGTTGGGACATCGACATACTTGAGTGGGTGCTCACTGTTGATGAGTTCACTGAACCCCCTCTCCCTGGAATCTCTAAGTGGTTATCACTGATCGAGTAGAGAATTCCATAATATAGTTGTACACAATTAATCCTTAAGACCCAGACATCACCGTGACTTCATCAGAGGACTAGCTGTATCGTGACGTGTCTCTGATTCCCTGGAAAGGGAGTAAGTCGAAAAAGGAGACAATGTTCGTGCAGTTCGAAATCTGATGTGAAGTCTGTGCATGGTAGTAGGGGATCTGATCGCTTGATATAGATCATGGATGTCCTGTGTGTTCTGATGGTTCGTAGTCCCGGAATCTCTGGCCAGAGTTGAATAGTGAGGTGATTAGAGAAATGTGTTTCTCTGAATCAATCACGACTGGATTTTACGAAACCTAGAACGTACGCACAGTTATCAAACTCAACAAGAGATCTCGATTAACCAATATCTCTAGTTTGATCGGGACATATGTATCGGAGGGATCGTACTGTACGCTAACTATATTACAAGGTTCTTGCAGGCACTTCATTTGTATCTAGGGAATTAGTGAAGCGTGGCTGCTAGACGCTCGTCACTGATTCGTTGGGCACCGACTTGTTCGGAGATTAAATAATATGATTATTAATCTAAAACTCTTGGGAGTAGTTGAAATAAGAACAATATGTTGTTCGAATCACAATATGTTGTGAGCCCACGGCTAGTTATACACCTGAACCATTGAGGGTCACATTATCGTGTAAACCGATCCTTGAATACGATCATGTATTAATTAACTGTTAATTAAGTACATATAGTCGGAGGTCAATATGATTGAATCCGAGATTCTTAATTGTGATTATGAGTTGGAAATAATAATGAGCTAAAGAAAACGGACACAATGGTGTACACTTTCTATTTTGGGAAATTTCCCGATTTAGCAGTACCCCTGAAATGGGCTTTCCGATTTTGTGAAATTGGAAAATTTTATTTTTATCTCATATTGATGAGAAAAATTAAAACGAGAAAGAAAATATAATCGTTATATTTTTCGGAGATGAAATTGATTGTCAATTTTGGAGAAACGTAATGACGGCTAATGTATTGGGCCGGCTAGGGTTAATGGATCCGATCCATTAGGGTTTGAGCCCAACAAGCTCCTTTCTTCACCTATAAAAGGAGCTCCATAGGCATGAGAATTAACACACCAAAGTGAAGAGCTCAAAACCCTAGCCTCACTTTCTCTCCTCTCCTTCTCCCTCTCGCCGCCCCCTCGGCTCCTCCCTCGGAGGACCGCCGACAACCGGAGCCGCCGCCCGCCGCCGCCTAGTGCCGCCGCCGGCAACCGCCTCCCCTCGCCGGAATCCGATTCCGGCACCGTTTTTCCGGCCCGTTTTTCCCGTCGTATTCTCCCTTACGTGTTTCTAGTGCAATACGTAAGTTGGATTACCTATACGAGGTGAAACCTGATTAGACGAGAGACGCCGAAGGAACGCCCAAGCACAGCCCGAGTCGCGCCCGTGCGCTCCAGCCGTGACACACGAGTCCAGCCGAGAGCCCCGCCACTCGCTCGGCTCTCCCCGCACACGACCCGTGCCGTCCCCGCGTCGCATCCGCGCGACTTCCGACGAACCTCGTTTCGTCCGATGAATCCCTGAGGTACTTACGATTAAATTTAGATTTAATTGTTTGCATTAAATGTTTGCGCTATATACTGTTAATGTTTGCGCTATGGGATTTTTAATTGATAAAGAAAAATTAATTGTGATTAATTTAAATGTCAATTAAATTCAAATTGATTCGAATTAAATAATATGATTATCTTAATTGTCAATTTGACGCAAACTGATTATGTGCACATGTTAATTATATATGTGTAATTAATTAATTTGATTAATTTAATTGCACAATTCAAGTTGATTAGAATTAAATAATATGATTATGTTAATTGTCAATCTGATGCAAATTAATTATGTGCGGATGTTTACATAAACTCAAGTTGATTAGAATTAAATAATAAGATTATGTTAATTGTCAATTTGACGCAAATTAATTATATCTGCGTAATTAATTGTAATATATTAATATGATTAATATAATTGCGCTACAAGTAATATATTAATATGATTAATATAGTTGCGCTAGAAGTAATTATTTTATATGATAATATAATTGCGCTAGAAGTAATTAATTTATATGATAAATTTAATTGCGCTAGATTTAATTTATGTAGTATGGGATGCATGAATTAAATATTTAATTATTTGATAATTAAATTAAATGGTGGATTATTTATTCTAATTAGATTTGAATTAAGTCAATTAATGCATGTAATATTGAAAATAGGATTTTCAATAAAATAAAATAAATATAATGTAAAATGTTTACATTAATGAAAAACGGTTTTTCATAAAATTTTTGTTTTCCGCTGCGTATACATGCACGATCCCCAACAGTGGTATCAGAGCGTAGGTTCTGAAATTGATTAATTGTCTATGAATATAATCGCCTAAAGCGTGCTGTTTGTTGAATTGATTGATTTAATGTTGTTTAATTGGGACTTAGTTGTTTCTATTAAGATATTTATTTCTATCTAATAGATTGAAACAATGCCTGATTTGTTATCAAGTAACAATTCAATGTCGAACATGAATGCACCTCGGGGAGTGATTCATCTAGACTTGTTTTTGTTAAAACAAATTAGAGACATCGAGCCATATGATGGCATGATTCGATGGTCTGCTCGGCTCCCCCATTTATGGGAGATAGGGTCGCTCGCATGATGAATCGCTGGTTAGAAACCTCGAGTTTCACTTACGAGACATCACGTTTTGATTATTAAGATATTAATAAATTGAAATAGAAAGGAAGTATCAATATTTAATTTAGTGAAATTATTTATTGACCAATTAAATAATTGATTTAAATATTCGATCAACAAGGTGATAGATTAATTATTTGATTTAATTGTTAAATCAAGTTAATTAATAGAACACCATTTAATTTGCATACCTCGTTTTAATTGTGATTAAATGCTATGTGAATTATGTGAGATATATATTGTGATATATGTTATGATCGTATGTGCTCGTTAGGATGACCTATAGAGGACATAGTTGTTAAGAATCAACAATCGATCACTCACTTCATTCTCTCCTGAGAATGTACAACGATTATTCTGATGAGATAACCAATCCTATACTCCTCCATTCTCTCCCGAGAATGTATATCAAGCCTTAAAGGAGAACCGATGTGTCGTTCTTTCTCCTTTCCTTCTACCGACAATAAATTATGTGAAAGCCACTTACAAGTAGTATGGTATGCCGTGTTAGCGGGGAGTACTACTTGTGAGTTAAGCTGTAATTTATTGACATAAGATGGAGAGGTGTTAGCTACGATTCTTTTGAATATGTGTGGTCGGATAGATTAACTATGGGCTTACACATGTTTACTGGAGTCCAACTTTCACTTCTCAGATCGGTAGGTCGGTCTTGACACATGGTTGACTTTGAAGGGTACGATTAACGTAGTTCATTGTCATGGTGAGGAAAAGTAATCTTTAGGGTCACATAGAGATGTGATTGAAAATGTTTCTACCTTTAGGTGAATGTAATCGGGCTAGATTAACTACGGGTTATATTCACGCTATTGGACCTAAAGCCCAACTAAGGAAAAATAAGTTTTCCCGTCTGTCTGCTAGAGGATAGCGGAATTCGAAAAATTTAGTGGGAGGCAATTAAATGATAAAGACCAAACATTTAATTGTAATCATTAATAACGAATTATCTCAATGTTAATCTTCTTAATATTTCTCAGTAATATTCTCTAAGATATCCCGTAACATCGATACTCGACCAATCCAAAATCACTGGCCCTAACCATTTGAATTGGAATCTCAATCTTGTGATTTAAAATGATGAGTGCCTCTATGTACTTGAGAATAGATTATTTGATAATCTCACTCAACCTTTGACTGCTGAGTAATGCCACTTATGAGAAGTGGATTTCTAGTTCTTATGAATCGTTCATTATGAACTACAACATGAACAAAGCTCGATCCTTCAATGGATAAGTTGTTCAAGATGTTGATCAAAGAGTCAACCATCAATACGAGAAATTTGTTCTCATTATTGCTTCTTCATGAAAGAAGTGTTCTTCTTGAAGAAAATGACGGAAATGGTTTCCGGTCTAAGCGTAAAGATGGATAAAGGTGATACTAGAAGGGCGACTAAGAACAAGGTCAACAAATGAGTTGATGACGCTTGCCATCGTTGTGTGAATAAAGGCCATAGGGCCATAACTGCTAAAATACCTTGGGCAGAAACGTTCTGACAAAGGTTCGTATTGGGTTGTAGTTATTCTATTGTTTTGAACAATTGATTATTTGTTTCGTCTAAATTTAGAAACCTGTTATTAATAGAAATGTTCTATTATTAGATCTTACTTCTATATTTGATATAGAAGATAAAGGTTTTAATTTTGTTTTGGAAATCCGATTTCCTTTATACAAAAGAAAGCAAATATGATTTGCTAAAGACGATAAACAAATAAACAAGAATGAACTAAACCCAAATATCAGCAATGGATAGAAGTCAAAACCCCGCACAACTTTAGCACGCTAGTTGAGTGTGTTGAAGATCTATTGGATTTGATCCAAACGGAGATGTGTGATCCACTAATGTGTTACTGGTGGGGGTGGTTTTCAACTACCAAATGTACTTATGAAGTACACGTCTCTAATTTTGAAATGTTCAATAATTTTAGACATCAAAGTTGGAAATCAACTTGGTTGCTAAATTACGATATGATCGTGGTAATAAATATTTAAGCACCAAGCTTATTGACTATCTAAAGGAGAATACGATTCGCTGGCAATAGACTCCGTCTGGAACTCCTTAATTGTATTGAGTGTCCGAATGTTGGAATCAAACTTTGTTGGACATGGTTCGATCCACAAAGGGGTTCACCAAATTGCCAACGAAACTGTAAAAGTCCTGCACTTTTGACAGTCGTCCATTTGCTGAATAGTGTTACCACCAAAGCAGTTAAAACCACACCATATGAACTTGGGCACTCCCGTATCCTGCTTGCGTGAAGCGGCTAGTGGGAGATAAGTTGGATAGTAGATCCGGCTTATGCCATTTTGTGAGGTATCCTGAACATTCACAAGGATACCTGTTCTACTATATTTCTAAAACAAAATGTTTGTTTAAAGAAATGTTGCCTTCTTAGAGAAGAAGTTTCTATTCGATAGAAAAGGCAATATAGTAAATCTCGAAATAGTTCGAGAATATGAACCACACTATGAAGTTCAAACACAAGTACTTGGAGATGAACCAATTCAACAAACCACTAATATACCTCTTCATCTATCGGTTCGTAAATCCGAAAATGTTCGGAAGGTACCTGGTAGACGGTTCCAACTTGATAATGATCAAGATAAAGTTGACGATGGATATGATCCAATAAACTTCAACTGATTCGTATTGGATACGAATATGGGACATTGGCTTATTGCCATGAAATTCATAATGGACTGTATGTACTCCAACAAGGTTTGACCTTGGTAGATCCACCAAAGGGAATCGTTCCCAAAGGCTGCATATTGATCTATTAATTATGACGTGAGAGTATATATAGAAAGGTGTGACCTTTAAAGCAAGGATGATGGCGAAAGAAGTTACTCAAAGACAATGTGTTGTTTATGAGGCAATCTTTCCATCAGTCGCTATGCTTAAGTCCATTACAATTTTGCTGGCCATTTCTGCATAGTACGACTATGAGATATGGAAAATAGATATGAGGTCTACTTTCCTTGAATGTGATATTATGGAAGAGTTGTAGCGCAGCCGGAAGGCTTCATATTTTCTGGAAAGGAGCAAAAGGTTTGCATACTCCAGCGATCCATTTATGGATTGAAACGAGCATCCCTAAAATGGAACATGTGTTTTAAATACAATAGTCAAAGCGTTGACTTGGTATAAAACTTGAAGGTACCTTGTATTCAAGAAGGTTAGTGGGAGCGTAGTGAAATTTAAGTGTTGTACGTTGATGACATACTAATCATAGGGATGATTGAGTGATGTTGCAGTCAACGAAAGCACGGTTATCCACACGTTTCTCGAATAAAGGATTTGAGGAGAGGCATCCTACGTATTGTGATACGTCACTATAGATATAGATCTAGAAGAATGCAAAATCTTCTCAATCCTTGTACATAGAAACTGTTTCTGAAATGGTTTAGCATGGAAGAATCCTGAAGAGATTCTTGCCAATGTCCCATGGGGTTCATCTCTCGTAATTCGTGTGACTGTAATTCGAGGAGATGAAATGGACAACACATATATCTCCGCACTAGGGAGCATTATGTATGGCATGCTGTGTACTAGACGTGATATTAAAAATGTTGTGAGTGTCACAAGTGAATATCAGTCGAACCCAAGACCGGCTTATTTGAAGTCGTGAAGGACGAAATCCTTGAGCACTAGCAATCAAAAGCATTAAGGAATTGTTCTTAGTCTATGGGGGGTCCGAGTTGAATTTAGAGGTACTTACGAACTCTAGTTTTCAACCGGATGTGGATGACTAAAAGTCGATATCGGGATTCATATTCGAGCTTAGAGGTGGTGTCGTATGCTGGAATGGTTCCTGCAACGACTAATGATTCTACCACGAGAACCTGAATATGTTGCAGCATCTAAAGCTGTAAAAGAGACTGTTTTGGACACGGAACTTTATCCAAATGTTGGTTATAATTTCGGACGCAAATAATCAAGTAACTTGTACTGTGATTATACGGTGTCCTGTAGCAATGCTAAGGAACCGAGATCTCATCAGAAGTCCAAACATGTACTAGAGATAATATCATGTGATCTAAGAGATCAATGACAGAGGTGACGTCTGAGTCGAGAGTGTCACTTCGGAAGATAACTTTGTAGATCCCTGTACCAGGCCTTTATCTGAATATGTCCGCGACAAACATCGAGGGTCGATGGGACTAAGATTCATGGATAGTTGGCTCTAGGTCAAGTGGGAGATTGTTGGAATAGGTGACCGGCGTGCCAACGGTTGGCCGAGCGGTTAACCGTATTCCGTTATATAACGGTTTATTTCGTTAATTAATGAAACCTATATTAATGGCATATACTATATCTTCTCCCAATGTTAAATCATAGATATAGTCCTGTACAGTTACACATGTTGTATGAATTCGGTTTTGTGGAAACCGAGAGATAATTCTGTTAACGCAACGTAACTGGTCAAACTCAGTTCCTAGTCGATGGGTTACGCCAATAACAAGGATACCCGGCCTTTCCCCCTTGAGACTAGCACTTAGTGTATGTGGGCTAATCTCGAGCCTCGGTGTTGGGACATCGACATACTTGAGTGGGTGCTCACTGTTGATGAGTTCACTGAACCCCCTCTCCCTGGAATCTCTAAGTGGTTATCACTGATCGAGTAGAGAATTCCATAATATAGTTGTACACAATTAATCCTTAAGACCCAGACATCACCGTGACTTCATCAGAGGACTAGCTGTATCGTGACGTGTCTCTGATTCCCTGGAAAGGGAGTAAGTCGAAAAAGGAGACAATGTTCGTGCAGTTCGAAATCTGATGTGAAGTCTGTGCATGGTAGTAGGGGATCTGATCGCTTGATATAGATCATGGATGTCCTGTGTGTTCTGATGGTTCGTAGTCCCGGAATCTCTGGCCAGAGTTGAATAGTGAGGTGATTAGAGAAATGTGTTTCTCTGAATCAATCACGACTGGATTTTACGAAACCTAGAACGTACGCACAGTTATCAAACTCAACAAGAGATCTCGATTAACCAATATCTCTAGTTTGATCGGGACATATGTATCGGAGGGATCGTACTGTACGCTAACTATATTACAAGGTTCTTGCAGGCACTTCATTTGTATCTAGGGAATTAGTGAAGCGTGGCTGCTAGACGCTCGTCACTGATTCGTTGGGCACCGACTTGTTCGGAGATTAAATAATATGATTATTAATCTAAAACTCTTGGGAGTAGTTGAAATAAGAACAATATGTTGTTCGAATCACAATATGTTGTGAGCCCACGGCTAGTTATACACCTGAACCATTGAGGGTCACATTATCGTGTAAACCGATCCTTGAATACGATCATGTATTAATTAACTGTTAATTAAGTACATATAGTCGGAGGTCAATATGATTGAATCCGAGATTCATAATTGTGATTATGAGTTGGAAATAATAATGAGCTAAAGAAAACGGACACGATGGTGTACACTTTCTATTTTGGGAAATTTCCCGATTTAGCAGTACCCCTGAAATGGGCTTTCCGATTTTGTGAAATTGGAAAATTTTATTTTTATCTCATATTGATGAGAAAAATTAAAACGAGAAAGAAAATATAATCGTTATATTTTTCGGAGATGAAATTGATTGTCAATTTTGGAGAAACGTAATGACGGCTAATGTATTGGGCCGGCTAGGGTTAATGGATCCGATCCATTAGGGTTTGAGCCCAACAAGCTCCTTTCTTCACCTATAAAAGGAGCTCCATAGGCATGAGAATTAACACACCAAAGTGAAGAGCTCAAAACCCTAGCCTCACTTTCTCTCCTCTCCTTCTCCCTCTCGCCGCCCCCTCGGCTCCTCCCTCGGAGGACCGCCGACAACCGGAGCCGCCGCCCGCCGCCGCCTAGTGCCGCCGCCGGCAACCGCCTCCCCTCGCCGGAATCCGATTCCGGCACCGTTTTTCCGGCCCGTTTTTCCCGTCGTATTCTCCCTTACGTGTTTCTAGTGCAATACGTAAGTTGGATTACCTATACGAGGTGAAACCTGATTAGACGAGAGACGCCCAAGGAACGCCCAAGCACAACCCGAGTCGCGCCCGTGCGCTCCAGCCGTGACACACGAGTCCAGCCGAGAGCCCCGCCACTCGCTCGGCTCTCCCCGCACACGACCCGTGCCGTCCCCGCGTCGCATCCGCGCGACTTCCGACGAACCTCGTTTCGTCCGATGAATCCCTGAGGTACTTACGATTAAATTTAGATTTAATTGTTTGCGTTAAATGTTTGCCCTATGTACTGTTAATGTTTGCGCTATGGGATTTTTAATTGATAAAGAAAAATTAATTGTGATTAATTTAAATGTCAATTAAATTCAAATTGATTCGAATTAAATAATATGATTATCTTAATTGTCAATTTGACGCAAACTGATTATGTGCACATGTTAATTATATATGTGTAATTAATTAATTTGATTAATTTAATTGCACAATTCAAGTTGATTAGAATTAAATAATATGATTATGTTAATTGTCAATCTGATGCAAATTAATTATGTGCGGATGTTTACATAAACTCAAGTTGATTAGAATTAAATAATAAGATTATGTTAATTGTCAATTTGACGCAAATTATTTGACGCAAATTAATTATGTCTGCGTAATTAATTGTAATATATTAATATGATTAATATAATTGCGCTACAAGTAATATATTAATATGATTAATATAGTTGCGCTAGAAGTAATTATTTTATATGATAATATAATTGCGCTAGAAGTAATTAATTTATATGATAAATTTAATTGCGCTAGATTTAATTTAATTTATGTAGTATGGGATGCATGAATTAAATATTTAATTATTTGATAATTAAATTAAATGGTGGATTATTTATTCTAATTAGATTTGAATTAAGTCAATTAATGCATGTAATATTGAAAATAGGATTTTCAATAAAATAAAATAAATATAATGTAAAATGTTTACATTAATGAAAAACGGTTTTTCATAAAATTTTTGTTTTCCGCTGCGTATACATGCACGATCCCCAACAGTCGATTGGGAGAATGCAAGGGCTTTTGTGCATTTTTTGAAAAAGTTTTATGATGCCACATTGGAGTTGAGTGCTACAAAAACTCCGACGTCTCAACTAATATATCAGTCCATGGTTGCTCTACAAATTGAGATTGAAAAGAGAGGCAATGATGATTCTGATGTAATCCTTAAGAAAGTTGCAAGAGCAATGAAGTTGAAATTTGACAAGTACTGGGGGATTTGGGAGAATATGACTCTTTTGATCTTTGTTGGAAATGTTCTGGATCCGAGAAATAAACTTCAAATGATCAAAGTTAGCATAAAGAAATTGAGAGGGAGTTCTGCTCATATTCAAGAGTTCACTGATAAAGTTAAGAAGGATTTGATAACTTTGTGGACAGAGTACAAAGGGTTTGATTCATTGAACAGTGAGAAACAATGTTTACAAAAAGAGAGTAATTGTGTACAATATATTGATGGAGTTATATTCTAAATGTCTAGTTTAGTGACAATATGGAACTCCTTATCTGTGTTTTTATTATCTATTAATCGAACATTTTGCATTTTGTCTATCATGTACTTTATGCTATAGTCCTAGATATATACGTTGTAGACAGTATGACGTGAGGACACACGCGGAAGATCATACTGTCGGTTACTCGTATACTATCGAACAGTAGCTCACGACTTAGATGGACAGGGACAATCCATCGGTACGTCGTAGTGTGACTGGTAGATAGTCGGTCTTGACTATCATGTTACACTCGTACACTTGGTGTATTGAGCAGGACCACGGGAGGGCGTTCGATTTATACTAATCGCAGTAATCGAACTAGACCTCAAATATTACGGATATACGAATTCCTAATCCCTATATAATTATAGGTGCGTGTGTCCAATTCTCGGTTCTTTGACTTGCTAGTGAGTGAGACTAATTGACTAGTCAATATTCTCGGTAAATTGGGAATCGGAATTGTACACACGGCATGCTATAGATTATAGACAGGAAACCATGTCCCATTTATTGGGTTGATGATGTCCTCGAGATAAGCTCATAAAGTTTATCATGTAAACCCTGCAGGTGGATTCGTTCCACATGATAATAAGGATGAGTGGTACTAGTCTCGGATAATAAGAAATGAATTAATTTAATTATTAGTAATTAAAGTTAATTCGTGGACATTCGATATCTTAAACACGGGGAAAGTCGTATATGTAATTTCGGCGGAAAATATTATTGGTAAAATAATATGGGTTAATTAATTGGGAATTCAATTATAATTTTATAATGGAATTAATTATAATTAAAATTGAATTTAATTAAAGGTTTTCTTTTAAGGACACCGGTTTAATTAAATTACAATTTAGCCTAATTAATTAATTAACCTAAGGTCCCTAGTGTGGCCTATTTAAACCCCCTCCCCCTCTCTTCTCTAGACCTAACATTCGCAGTCTTTTATTTTTCTTTTCTTTTCTGCGTAAGAAAGAAATAAAAACAAAAGAGCGTAAAGAAGTTTCAAGAGAGAAGAAGAAGAGGAGACTTCCGGTGGATCGTTGCCCACACAACGTCTGGAGTCGAGGGCTAGGATACACACTAGAAGATCAGAGGTGTTCGCCTATTCGGCTTCTCCGAATCACGCAACAAAGGTATAAGAAATCGAAACCCTAATTCCGCTTTTATTCGATTTCTTTCTTGTTGATTATACATCGAATCTTAGACCGTGTTCCGGGCGTCGTGGATCATGTTCCTCGACTACTGGGGGGTCAAGGACCTCCGGATCGGTAGTCGGAAGAGGAAAAACAACCCGGAAAAGATCCCGGAACAGCAGGTCGCGCTGCTGTTCGCGGACGAACAGCGCCCGCTGGAGGCCAAACAGCGATCGCTGTTTGAAGCCTATCCAGCGACCGCTGATTGACGGGCAGCGCCTGCTGCCTGAGTCAGATCAGCGGCTGTTTTGCGCGGTTGTCCTTCGGGGCGATGGCTGGGCCCGATTCGGCACATGGGCTGTGACGTGAACGGAGTAGCGCCGCCTGGAGGTCGACTGGGAGCGTTTGGATGTTCGAGCGATCGAACGAACGCATCCCGGGTAGTCGATTTCCAACAATTGGTATCAGAGACGGCTTTGTCGATTCGTTGTATTTTTTGCGAGACATGTTTTGCAGGTTTGAACCCGATTATTATGGCCATGTGTTTTTTTTTAATTTTCGTGGTTTGATTAAACTCTCGGGCTTGTCGAGATCTTTTGGTTTTGAATCGTTGCATGTTTGTAATAGTTAAAACGACGGGTTGAGTCGTTTAGGTTCTATTTATTGTTTCGTTAAATACGGAATTGTATAGGATCGATCACCCTGTATAGGATCAATGCTGGAAGTAGTAGTTTTTACCTTTGTAATGTTTCTGCTACTTGGTGGATCGAGAGAAGATCGAAGGCCAGACGAACGAGGATCGAAGAGTCGAACCCGCAGCTGGCTGGGCTCGATCAGCGACCGCTGGAGCTGTGGCAGTGCCCGCTGCCCAGGGCTGCTCCAGCGAGCGCTGTTTATGGGGCAGCGCCCTCTGCCCGAGGCTCGGCAGCAACGCCGCGGGGAGTTCGACTGACACCACAGAACGCTCGTCGAGGCTGGGGCGATAATCTAGTGGGAGGGGTTCGTCTCTTGGCGCTTAGACGAGTCGGTGGAGGATCGAGACCGAGACGAGCAACGAGATGAAGTTCCGAGAAGACGTGCATCGAAGATTGTTAAAGCCATAATAATCGGGGCCACGTTAATTGCTTATTGTGTGTTTTACGTGCTTTTATTATGCTTACTCTTATGCATGTTATCCCTTCGTAAAATACTAAGTGGGAGAGGGATTGGAAACAATTCTGCGGTCTCCATTCTCTGTTTTGATGGTGATGTGTGTTGACTTACGAGTTGGCTTTAGTGTCATCCTCCCTATCGGATAAAGTCGACACACGGATATCACTGGATCAAAATTCGAATTCAATACCACTTATAGAATTGAACGATTAAATTTCTCAAAGCAATGCCTAATCTGTTTTTCAAAGACTAATTTCAACTCGACTCACTCTCACCCCGGGGAGTGGAATGGAGCCAAAGCGCTTGGTTATGTCGATGACACAGATTAGAGACTTTCGAGTCATTCGATGACTAGATCGATTGTCTGATTGGCTCCCTCACCTTGTGAGAGATAGGGCTCAATTGCATGATTGATCGCTGGTTAGAAACTTTGAGTTTCACTTACGAGATATCAAGCTTTGATTAATAAAATTGTGAAATTTAATAAATGGGATTCAATTAACAAAGTTGTTTGTTTAGTAAACGTCCACAAGAAAGTGGCTTGCTAAATGGAAACAGAACTTTGGGTTAATTGAGGCTCAACAGTTATAGAAAATCGTAAAAGACCGCATGTCAACGTAAACGTTCACAAGAAAGTGGCTTGCGGTGGACATGTAGTTCCCGATCGGTTGACTTAGTACTGAGAAATGGTATACACTTAGGTACGCTTTATAGTATCCTCCCCATCGGAGCACTGCTATAATGATGTACGACCGAAGTAAAAGTCCAGTTATAAAATCGTTTGGATTAGTATACATCCACAAGAAAGTGGCATACTAGTCTGATGGGATTTTAGGATTGATTGGTAAATTTAATGATATTAATTAAGGGAGTTAATATCGAATTAAATTTGACTGTTTGATTTGTCTCTTTTTATAGATATGACACTCAACCCACTGTCTATGATACTAAAAGAAAACAAACTCACTGGTCCGAACTATATTGATTGGAAGCGAAACTTGGACATTGTCCTAACTACTGAGGAGTACAAATATGTACTCCAGGTCGTTTGTCCTGATGAACCTACTGATACCTCCACTGATGAGGAAAAAGAATCATTTAGGAAGTGGAACAAGGCTGATCAGATGGCGCGGTGCTACATTTTGGCTTCTATGTCAAATGTGATGCAACATCAGCATGAAGCCATGGTCACTGCCTATAATATGATGCTTAACCTCAAGGAGTTGTTTGGTCATCAGGACAGGGCAGCCAGGCAAGATGCAATGAGGCAACTCATGACGGCCACTATGTCCGAAGGAACGCCCGTGAGGGATCACGTTCTTAGGATGATGGGCTATCTGAATGAGATAGAGATTCTAGGAGCATTTGTCGATGCGGATACCCAAATCGACATCATACTCCAGTCTCTGCCAAGAAGTTTTGAGCACTTCCGCCTGAACTATAATATGAATAAGAGGGCTTATACATTGGCGGAACTCCTGACTGAACTTCAGGCGGCAGAGGGAATCTTTAAGAATTCTCAAGCACTTGTGGCTGTGAAGACGACTCTTCCTGGGCCTCCGGGCGGGAAAAGGAAGAAGAAGCAAGGACGGAAACCCAGTGGACCCAGAAATGGTGGACCACGGAATGGAGTGAACAAGCCCAAGGGCAAGTGTTTCCGTTGCAAGCAGTCTGGACATTGGAAGTCTAATTGTCCTCTCAGACAAGGAGGTATGAACTTTTCCTTAGTCACTGAAACATGTTTAGCGGTGTTATCCACCGGTACCTGGTGTGTGGATACGGGAGCCACTGATCATGTCTGCAATTCTGTGCAGGGGTTCCAGGAAACCCGTCGGCTTAGAGAGGGAGAGATCACCATCTACATGGGCAACGCTACGAAAGTGGCGGCGGTTGCAGTGGGAGATGTTTATTTATCTTTTAATAATAAAGTTTTGGTATTGAATAATTGTCTTTATGTACCGAATTTTAGAGAGAACCTCGTTTCGGTTTCTAAATTGGTTTTGAATTGATATTCTGTTTCTTTTGATAATTCTGTTATTGTCAAGAAGAATGGTGATCATATCTGTTCTGGTACATTGATAGGCAACTTATATATACTGAATCCTGATTATTCCACGATGCAACGAGTAGAGTCGTATAACACATCTAGTACCAATAAGAGAAATGAGCCTTCTAGAATGAATCAAAAGTACTTGTGGCATCTTAGGCTAGGTCATATTAACTTGAGCAGGATTCAAAGATTGATAACTGATGGAATACTCAGTGATGTGAAAGATGAGGACTTTCCAATCTGCGAATCATGCTTGGAAGGAAAAATGACCAAGCGACCCTTTAGTGATAAAGGGTATAGATCCAAGGAAGTACTGGAATTGATTCACTCTGATTTGTACGGGCCTTTATCTGTCCAAGCGAGAGGAGGTTATGAATATTTCGTAACCTTCACTGATGATTACTCAAGGTATGGATTTATATACCTGATGCGCCGCAAGAGCGAGTGCTTTGAAAAGTTCAAGGAGTACAAAGCTCTTGTGAAGAACCTTCATGGTAAATCCATAAAGACTTTACAATCTGATCGTGGAGGGGAGTACCTCTCGGGAGAGTTTAAAGCGTACTTATTAGAGAATGGGATTGACTCCCAGATGACTGCACCATACACGCCCCAGCAGAATGGTGTAGCAGAAAGAAGGAATAGAACTCTTATGGAAATGGTAAGATCTATGATGAGTTACTCAGACTTACCAGTTTCGTTCTGGAGATATGCCTTGGAAACAGCGGCGTATATCCTGAACTTAGTTCCTTCTAAAACAGTCCCTAAGACACCCTCGGAATTGTGGACCGGGCGTAAGCCAAACTTGAAACACATTCGGATCTGGGGTAGTCCAGCACATGTGCTGAAGCATGGGGCTGATAAGTTGGAATCACGTTCAGATATTCGGTTGTTTGTAGGATATCCTAGAGGAACGAAAGGTGGTTTATTTTATAGTCCTAAGGACCAGAAGATCGTTGTTCGCACCAACGTTCGGTACTTGGAAGAGGATTACGTAATGGATCACAAGCCCAAGAGTAAGATAATACTAAATGAACTGAGAGAGGACGATAAAGGCTTAGATCCAACCCAACCGGGTGATACGCCACCACAGTCTGCACCTGTAGTCACTGAGGTTACACCGGAGCGTCGTCGTAGTGGGAGGGTTGTTCGACAACCCGACAGATTCATGTTTATAGGTGAGTCTTCGGACTTGTTACCTTGAGAACATGAAGCCGACCCCTGGATCTATGACGAGGCGGTAAAAGATCATGATGCTCAGTCTTGGCAAAAGGCGATGAAATCTGAGATTGAATCAATGAATTCAAATCAGGTCTGGAATCTCGTAGCACCGCCCAAAGGTGTAAAAGTCATTGGTTGCAAGTGGGTGTACAAGAGAAAAAGAGGGTCTGACGTGAAGGTGGAAACCTTCAAAGCTAGGCTTGTTGCGAAAGGGTACACTCAGAAAGAAGGGATCGATTATGAGGAAACTTTTTCGCCGGTAGCTATGCTAAAGTCGATCCGAATTCTTTTGTCTACAGCATCTTATATGGATTATGAGGTGTGGCAAATGGACGTCAAGACAACATTCTTGAATGGGAATCTTGACGAGACCATTTACATGAGACGGCCAGAAGGTTTCATCAAGAAAGGCCAAGAGCATCTTGTGTGTAAGCTAAACCGATCCATTTATGGATTGAAGCAAGCTTCTAGATCTTGGAACATGCGGTTTGATGAGGTTATCCAGTCCTATGGATTCATTCAAAGCATGGACGATTCGTGTGTATACCGGAGAAGTGACGGAAACAGTGTGGCGTTTCTCGTGCTTTATGTAGACGACATTCTTCTAATTGGCAACAATGTGAAGATGTTATCGGACATAAAGGGATGGTTGTCCAAGCAATTCGATATGAACGACTTAGGACAAGTTGGGCATGTTCTTGGGATCAAGGTTATAAGGGATCGCCGGAAAAGAACATTAAGCTTGTCCCAGGCTTCATATATTGATACGATTCGGGCTCGTTTCAACAAGCAGAATTCCAAGAGAGGTTCTCAACCTTTCTGCCATGGAATTCATCTATCTAAAGATATGTGTCCCAAAACACAAAAGGAGATAGATTACATGAAGACACTTCCTTATGCTTCGGCAGTAGGAAGTCTAATGTATGCTATGTTGTGTACGAGACCTGATATCTGCTATGTCGTAGGCATGGTGGCTAGATATCAGAGTAACCCTGGACAGGGTCACTGGACTGTTGTAAAGAACATACTTAAGTACATGCGAAGGACTAGGAATTATGTTCTAAGTTACAAAGCGTTTGAGTTGATTCCTATTGGTTACACAGACTCGGATTTTCAATCTGATAAGGACAAGCGAAAGTCTACATCAGGCTATGTGTTCACATTGGGAGGTGGAGCAGTTTCATGGAAGAGTGTTAAGCAGAAATGCATTTCAGACTCTACCATGGAAGCCGAATATGTAGCAGCCTCTGAGGCAGCTAAAGAATCGATGTGGCTCCGGAACTTCCTTATGGAATTAGATGTGGTTCCTGATTTGCCTAGAGCTATCACAATTTATTGTGACAATAGCGGTGCAGTGGAAAATGCGAAGGAACCACGAGCCCACAATGCGAGTAAACACATAGATCGCAAGTACCACCTGATTAGAGACATCGTCAAGAGAGGCGATGCAGTTGTCACCAAGATTGCATCAGCGGATAACCTGGCAGACCCCTTTACGAAGGCACTTCCAACGGAAGCGTTCAAGAGACACGTGAAGGGGATGTGTATCGGATGTATGGGAGAGGGCAACTAGACTTTTAGTATAAGTGGGAGATTGATGGAGTTATATTCTAAATGTCTAGTTTAGTGACAATATGGAACTCCTTATCTGTGTTTTATTATCTATTAATCGAACAATTTTCATTTTGTCTATCATGTACTTTATGCTATAGTCCTAGATATATACGTTGTAGACAATATGGCGTGAGGAGACACGCGAAAGATCATACTGTCGGTTACTCGTATACTATCGAACAGTAGCTCACGACTTAGATGGACAGGGACAATCCATCGGTACGTCGTAGTGTGACTGGTAGATAGTCGGTCTTGACTATCATGTTACACTCGTACACTTGGTGTATTGAGCAGGACCACGGGAGTGCGTTCGATTTATACTAATCGCAGTAATCAAACTAGACCTCAGATATTACGGATATAAAAATTCCTAATCCCTATATAATTATAGGTGCGTGTGTCCAATTCTCGGTTCTTTGACTTGCTAGTGAGTGAGACTAATTGACTAGTCAATATTCTCGGTAAATTGGGAATCAGAATTATACACACGGCATGCTATAGATTATAGACAGGAAACCATGTTCAATTTATTAGGTTGATGATGTCCCCGAGATGAGCTCATAAAGTTTATCATGTAAACCCTGCAGGTGGATTCGTTCCACATGATAATAAGGATGAGTGTTACTACTCTCGGATAATAAGAAATGAATTAATTTAATTATTAGTAATTAAAGTTAATTCGTGGACATTCGATATCTTAAACACGGGGAAAGTCGTATATGTAATTTCGGCGGAAAATATTATTGGTAAAATATATGGGTTAATTAATTGGGAATTCAATTATAATTTTATAGTGGAATTAATTATAATTAAAATTGGATTTAATTAAAGGTTTTCTTTTAAGGACACCGGTTTAATTAAATTACAATTTAGCCTAATTAATTAATTAACCTAAGGTCCCTAGTGTGGCCTATTTAAACCCCTCCCCCTCTCTTCTCTAGACCTAACATTCGCAGTCTTTTATTTTTCTTTTCTTTTCTGCGTAAGAAAGAAATAAAAACAAAAGAGCGTAAAGAGGGTTCAAGAGAGAAGAAGAAGAGGAGACTTCTGGTGGATCGTTGCCCACACAACGTCTGGAGTCGAGGGCTAGGATACACACTATAAGATCAGAGGTGTTCGCTTATTCGGCTTCTCCGAATCACGCAACAAAGGTATAAGAAATCGAAACCCTAATTCCGCTTTTATTCGATTTCTTTCTCGTTGATTATACATTGAATCTTAGATCGGGTTCCGGACGTCGTGGATCATGTTCCTCGACTATTGGGGGGTCAAGGACCTCCGGATCGGTAGTCGGAAGAGGAAAAACAACCTGGAAACTATCCCGGAACAGCAGGTCGCGCTGCTGTTCGCGGACGAACAGCGCCCGCTGGAGGCCAAACAGCGATCGCTGTTTGAAGCCTATCCAGCGACCGCTGATTGACGGGCAGCGCCCGCTACCTGAGTCAGATCAGTGGCTGTTTCCCGCAGTTGTCCTTCGGGGCGATGGCTGGGCGCGATTCGGCACATGGGTTGTGACGTGAACGGAGTAGCGCCACCTGGAGGTCGACTGGGAGCGTTCAGATATTCGAGCGATCGAACGAACGCATCCCGGGTAGTCAATGTCCAACACATACCAACAGTGGTGGTGGTGGTGGTCTTTGGGATGAATTGTTCGAGGATGTTGAAGCACAAAATGAAGAAGAACAACTTCAAGAGATATCTAATGAAGTAAATAAGTATCTTGCCGATGAGATTGAAAAATGAACTACTCAGCCTTTCAATATCTTAGAGTGGTGGAAAGGAAGTGAAGTGAGGTATCCGATTCTTTCGACTATTGCTAAGGATATTTTGGCTATTCCCAGCTCGACTGTGGCTAGTGAGTCCGCTTTTAGTTTTGGAAAACGGGTTGTCGATCCTTTTAGATGTAATTTGAGCCCTAAAATGGTGGAGGCGTTGGTGTGCACCAATGATTGGCTAAGAGCAGAGGATTTCAACTTTCTTTATAAAGATCCAACTGACGACGACCTTGTGTTCTACAAGGAAATTGAAGAAATGGAAAAATGTATCTTTTATATAGTATGTTAATTCTTATAACAAAAATAATGTTATGTAAAATTATTACACATTTGTTATATAGTATGCCACTGTCACTTTTACATATTCTAGTAAAAATAGTTGATATATATATATATATATATATATATATATATATATATATATATTATTATTATATTTTATTATGTTTATATCCTTTTTAGGTTATCTTGACTCTTGAGAAGTAGGATTGCAGGCTTGCAGCAGTGTGTGGATGACACGGGATGACAAGAGAAGTAGGAGTCAACAATATTTTAGTTATGTTCTTGCATTTGTATTGGATTTGCTGTTTAATTTAAATGGATTATATCTTTTGTAGGTTGTCTTGAGAAGTATGATTGGAGCAGTGTGTTTGGATCATTTGATGACACTGGATGACAAGAGAAGTAGGAGCCAACATTATTTTAGTTATGTTCTTGCATTTGTATTGGATTTGATGTTTAATTTTATTGGATTGTAGCTCGATGATGATTGTATTGTTAATTTTTTGTGGCTTAACTTTGGGAATGTTATAACATTGAAATGCTTTTGCTTAAGTTGTTTTTCTTTGGCAGTGGTTCTTATTTGTTCGGTATTTTCGGTATATCGTTAGTTTTCGGTATATCGAAATGTTCGGTATACCCAAATGTTCGGTATATTTCGGTATGACACAGTATTGATTTTATCTCATATTGAAAAATCGGTATATCGAAGTTCGGTATACCGAAATATTCGGTACGGTATCAAAATGATATTTTCAAATTTTAAAGTTTCGGTATGACAATCGGTATGGGGTGTTCGGTACGGTACGGTATCCCATCCCTAGTCATTCCATACTTCAACTTCAGTTTCTCTACTAAGCCTTATGCACGATTTTCGTCAACAATTTCAAAAGAAGAAATTCCTTATAAAAAAAAATCCCGCTTTTTCTCTCCCCTGTGAAGTTTCTAAATTAACGAGTTGAAATAAAATCTTTCTTCACTGGTTCGTGATCTCTTAGAGTTGTCACCATTTTCTCCAGTGCGAATTACATCTTTATTACGAGAACGTGTTAAATCACGATCTTAATTCATTTTTCACTTAGAATGTTTACTCATAACTACATTAAAGACATGAATGTCCTGAAACTTGGAGCCATCTTGTTCATAAATTGTATGAGCTTCTTTCTCGATATCTTGTGTATTCAATTTGTATCTTTTTTCGACATTGTGCTTCTTAGTTAGCAACAATCCATTTGTTGAGATTTTCATTAATTCGTTTAAAACGACCTTTCATCATATCAACATTTATGTTGATTGATTTCGTCCGGATTGTCTTTTCGAGCTTCTTCTTACATTTTATGGACGTGTGCCCAAAATGAGCTACCTCTTTGATTTCGCCCACATGTTTTATCTTCATTCACATAAACGCAAGCTGACATTCGAGCTACATCTTCTTTCACACGCCAAATAACTTTTCGATTTGAAATTGAAACAAATTGTGTGGAACATATTGGGATATTTGAACCTCTTCATTAAGAAGTTGGTTGAGGTAAAGAGAAAATTGAGAACATTGAAAATTTAAATTATCTTTAAAATTTGGATAATTTTCATTGTTGGAAAAAAATTGAAACTTAGAAAACTTATACTCTCCCAAAAAAAATACTCATTGCTTTTTTTAAAATATTTTTTAAGTTATTAAAAAAATATATTTACAAACAATTGTGATTTTACTTTAAAATTTTAAAATGGCAAAACAATATTTCACGAAATAACAAATAACAGTATAAAGTCATATAGTAAGTTTTATTATGTAATAAATACACACATCAATATATATACTTGTCATCAAAAACCTGAAACCTAATGCACCATATCTTGTTTGTTATGCTATCAATAATGCATAAATCAGAGCTAGAACTTATTGTGACAACAATTTTTATCACCCAAACAGTCGATGCTCACAATATATACATATCAACAACTCAATATACTCACACAAGTATTACAAAACAAAAACTCGGTACTAAGATCATCGTTGTTCGGCTCTGAAACTGTACTTGGGTGAATGCACAATCTCCATTGACCTATACCTGTGCAACCCAAAAATAAAAGAAGACAGAAACACGAAAGACAATGTTCATAGCTGGTACGATCACACCGTGTGCGTATTAAATTACATAATCGCCACGCTTACCTCACAGTCGGCTCCTTTCAAACCAACACACATGAAAGCACTAATGCTGGCGCTTTTCAACATACACCGAGCCCCACCGTGGCTTGAATTCTTGTACTCGATTTTTCTAGCCTTATTCAAGCCATTCTCGATAACATCCAGTGACTTCTTGGGGTGCGGGATAGCAACCGTTGTTTTATTTTTGCACTCGCTGTTCTCGTCAAGATCCTCGACTATAGGTGAAAAGACTCGTTCCCTGCTTGAAATATAGAAAGGGCCGGAATGATCAACTAAGAAGCTCGACAAAAAACAAAAGGAAAAAAGCAAACCTTGGCAAGGAGACATAGCGCCTAAGCCACGGGTTTTTTTCTACTTCACCCCGATACTCCTCCAGCCGCACAAACTGTTGCTTAAATTTGTCGAGCCCACTGCAAGCAACATCAACCAAATTTAAGAAAACTAGAAATTAAATTATCACACTTTCAAGATTCAAATATGATTAATACCACAGAACCTTGGATACATAAATCGAGTCTGATTCGTGCCGCGAAGGTACTCCTCAAGCATCCGGGGATGATACTCTAAAATCTGTTAATGCCTTAAATTAAGAAGCATAGTAAGAAGCAGCTAATGCAATGCAACGAGACTGTAGTGATGACTATACGTACCTCTCTGTAAATTAGTTCCCTCACGTCATCTGTTGACAAAGTCCGCTTCTCAAACAAAAAGTCGAGTTTTGAAATCGCCTGAGCCGAAGGCTCGTCTTCTACACTTGCCAACCCATAGAAGTATGGGTCTGCCAGTGCCTGTGTATTGAGAATAAACCAATGATTAATTTGCTACTAATTAAGCCAAACTATTTATACTGTATTATATATATAGTGATCAGTCTTTACTTGTTCTGCAGATGGACGATCCATGGGGTCGAAAGCAAGTAGACGCTCAAGTAAACGAAGAGCCATTGGATCGATTCTCGGAAACTTATGGGAAAGAGGTACACGCGCTTTCTTCTTCATACTGTACAAATATTTCCGGGCCTTTTCATTTCGAATCTGAAGGTAACACAGAAAGAAAAAGTTATATAATTATTCAAATCGCGTTTTTCCCAGAATATGTTAATTAATTAAACGAACCTTTGAAATGACTTGGGAAGAAGGTGAACCGAGGAGATCGGTTATGAGATCCAATTGATGAGCCACGTTGTTCCCAGGAAACAACGGTTTTCCGGTAAGAATCTCCGCAAATATACACCCTATGCTCCAGATATCGATAGCAGGAGTATACTGCAATTCAAAAATAAATACGACTTTTAGGCATAAACGAGAGTATAAACGATTAAAACAAGATCATAATCCTACTCTTGAAAAGAAGCAGCCGCAAAGCTCAGGAGCACGATACCACCGAGTGGCCACATAATCCTATAGGAGTCAGCATTTAAGTCAAAAGTGAAACAATATATATATGTATACACTTCAGAAGATTACATCACACATACAGTCCAAAACACAGCAGACGAGGCATCATCGAAGGACATACGAGCCAGCCCAAAATCGCAAAGTTTCAACTTGCAATCCGAATTAGCAAGAACGTTCTTAGGCTTCAGATCCCGGTGGAACACATTCGCTGCACGAGTAAATAACTACACATTAATATCAAGAAGCGATCAAAACAAAAGAGAAACTATAGAAAGAAAAAGAACACCATGCCTGAATGCATGTATTTGAGGGCTCGAAGCAACTGGTATAGAAAGAACTGATGATGGCCGGGCGTGAGATCATGGTTAGTCCCGATGACGTGATGCAGATCTGTTTCCATCAACTCGAAAATGACGTAAATGTCCTTGAACTCCCTAGTACAAGGGGGCAACATGATGTGCTTTATCTGGACGATATCAGGGTGTTGGAGGAGGCGAAGGAGCTTGATCTCTCGAAGAATGCGAGTGGCCTCGGAGACATGCTCGAATATGTTGTTGATCTTCTTTATGGCTACCTTTTGTCCTGTGCGGGTGTCGACTGCAGATGCCACTACACCGTAGCTTCCCTTTCCGACCACCTCTTGGATTTCGTACAAGTTGGCCTCGCCATATTCCGTGAAGAAATCCTTCATGATTACAAATCAGACAAAAAAAAAACAAAAAACAAATATACAGTGAGATCTGAATAATAGGATCACATGATTACTTGAATCATTCGAACAGTTTATCTCCAAAGGCCAGCAAGACAGACGGAGAGGTCCTTCACACGCGCCTTCGAGAGAATTAATGGAAGCTCTTTACACAGAATGTATTTTGACAAATTAAACAGTATTCCCATTTAAATACTAAATTTAAATAAGTAGTATCCTCTGGTTATAAACTACAGTACTATATTAATCTTCAATTACGTAGTATACGTAAGCACACTCAAATTAATTGAACACTTAAAAAAAGAAAAAGAAGAAGTTATCATCCCCTATTATGGTGCAAACCTGTTGCGATCTACGTGTATTCCGACCAGCAGAGGCTTCTAATTCAGTCTAAACGTTTGAGAAAAAGGGGCCGAGTCAAGCGTTGATGTAATAAAACTGAGATCCGTTTTTCACAAGGAAAACAGAATACTATGAATTAAGATCCACAATGATCGATTGATTGATTGTTTGATTCACAATTATTTGTTGTATAATTATAATAAACTAAAAGGGTCTCTGCTTTTAAAAACAGAGCATCTACATTCTCAGCCTTAAAACAGAGCATGCACATTATCACAAGGGAAGACAAAGGAGATTTCTTTTTAAGCAACATAAAATGTCTATCTAACAATCATAATAATAGTCAAAATCATGATAAATTATTCACATCAAAATTCAAAATCCTCCGGTAAAAAAATCGATTCTTGAGCTGCCGGTGTTATCTATGTGTTCACCTTAGGCGGTGTCCCACTTCCCTGCTCGGGAGTTTGACCGCCCAATCGATCATCAGATGACATCATCACGTCTTTAGTATTAGGCCCAGGACAGTGACGCTTTGCCGGGCTTCCATCATGTTGGCCTGTGGGCTTCTCCAGGCAATCAGCAGACGGCATTTTTTCTGACGGGCTACAGTGCGGTGATGGTAACGCAATCACATAATCCACGACTTCAGTAAGTTTGGCCGGCTTTTCTTCTGACGGGTTACAGAGCTGTGTAGGCAACGCAACCATATAATCCACGACTTTAGTATGCTTGGGTTTAGCCAAACTGAGCCTTAGACTCCTCCGCAGTTCAGGGACCTTTCTTTGCTGAGGTGGCAGCTCTTGAGGTCTCTTTCCGTTCGACGTAATCTCAGATGTACTCGAAGTAAGAGGTAAACTGAGAGAACCTATTTTTTTAAAGTATGGCTCGATTTTCTCAGACATTGTTTTCTTTCTACGGCTATATACCTCATCTACCTTGACCGACATCGAGTCATTTTCACAATGCTTTTGATCTGTATTAGAATCAGGTGTCTTTAGAGGCATTTCCAAATTAGAATGTCCTGATAGAAGAGAATTGCTATCTTCAGACCCATGAGAGGTTACTAATTTTGCAGAATCCATGCTCACGTCGGCTTTAAATTCGGGATGGTCCTGGTTCCAACGCCTCAGCTGTCTGCGTGCACGCTCAGAATTGAACAAATTTTCGGCCGACGTTGGTTCTACCTCTGCCAAGCCCAGATTACGTAAATTCATTACAGAAGACAAGTCACAACCAGGAGGCTCCGAGATTTCAGACTGCTCTTGTTTTTGTACAGAGGCAACATTTGCCTGGGCCAAAATAGTAATACCGCTAGAAACTGGATTTTGTCCAATTTCTCCAATTAATTGTTCTTCTTTTCCATCATGCTCTAGAAGTCTTTCAGATTGTTTGTCGACAGACATTGGTTCTATCTCTACCAAGCCCAGATTGGGAAATTCCTTGAAACAGGCCAAGTCTGAACTGGAAGGGTTCAAAATTTTGGGCATGGTGCCTTCGGACTGTTGCCCGTCCTGCAGGTCTATTGTCGGAAAATTGGCGATATCTCTAGAAATAGGATTTCCATCGTTTTCAAAGAATAATTTATTTCCTCTTTCATCTTGTTCTTGATAATTTTTTACTACTTTGGCTTTTTTGCCCCTCTGTTGAATCCTCGACTTGGCCAGTTTATTCTTCTTAAGTCGCCTGAGTTTATCTTTCTCCCAGTCCCATCTCCACCTCGTCTTCCTCTTTGGCGGGTCCCTCTTAACTTTCGTGTTTGGTGGATTTGGAATGGAAATTTCACTCGGAAGCTTATATGTCTTTGTGCGAGTTACAACAATATCACCGGATAAACAGAGGTTTCCGAGATGGCGTTTCAACATAGTCGGGTGGGCCCATGGCAAACTATTATATTCTTTCTCAAGAAATTGTGATATGGATTCCTCGTTGGAGCCTCGTTTCTCATTTAACTCCCGAATAGCCCTTTCTATCATCTGCAAAGCGAAGGGAAAGATAATGTAAACAAACGGATACAATTTTCTTGAAAAAAACAGATCTTGAAAAATCAAATCCATCACAAAAAAAAAAATGAATTAAACATACACTATAACAAATAGAAACAGAACTCTTGGAATTTACACCATTAATGTTAGATTACCTCCCCTTCAAAGAACAAAACGGAACTCTTGGAATTTATAAGGAAACTGGTAATATAAGGACAAAACCCTTATCAAGCATGAGGGAAAAAGTAGAAACCTCTTTTAATCAATTTTGCTCTGACTCTTATATTTGACATGAAAATTTCACATACTTAAAAATTGAAAACATAGATGGAATAGAACAGATCAAAAGGGGTAAGGGTGGGGGTGTGTGGGTGGGGGTGGGGGTGGGGATGGGGATGGTCAATCAAACAATAATGCAAGCAACAGTATTTCGATTTATACAGTTAACTAGAGTTAGTTAGCCTGTATATATTAAGAACCATCACATCTATATATTGAATCTATTCGGCAACATAAACGAGGCAAAATAAGTGTAAATTCAGTCTTGATTCTTGAACTCAAACTTAGGAAATGAAAATAAGATTTTAGCCAATAGATTCTATAATATGAAATAATCTGCACATACATTTGAATAAGATTAACTACTAGTAAACTCCAGGGGTTAAACTTAAAATACCTGCTTCATTTCAAGATGTTCCTTTAAATATCAAAAAAAGTCAGTTATGCTCTTGGAAATACTAACAGGTAAATAATTACCATGACATAAAATCCAAAGCAATATCAAAGTATCAAACAACAGGATCATTATTGTATATTACCGTTTTGAATTGAAGATAGGACTGATGTAACAATAAGCTTAAATGCTTCCTTATTTTAATTGATTAAGATATAAAAACGGATCAAATTATTACATCTTCCTGAAGCAATTGCAGTGGCCCACTCAGCCTTAATACTTGTGAATTCCCTGTCCAAGTCAGTATATATCCACCTACAGAAAACATAGTACAAATACCCTTTTTTGATTCAAAAATCGAAGTTTACCAAGATTTCCCTTAGCGATAATATTGAACAACATTACTCCAAGGCCCTCATTTGAACTTCTGTTTCTAAAAATCTTTTAATTACTCCCGATTGAAAACATGCAGTAGGCATTAATTAAGATTTCAAATATATATCCACCGAATGAAATACAGAACGAATTTGGTAGGCTTCCTTCAATTAAGATTTCTAAGATATATCACTGAGTGAAATAAAGAAAGGATTTGCTAAGACTCGTTCAATGACATTACACATAATACATCTGGGAAAAAAATACGTTTTCTCAATCAGAAGAAGAGCAATACAAAAAAAGTTTAATTAGCTCTAAGACTATTACTACACAAGTAAGGTTAGGCGTAATTAAATGGTTCAGCTGCCAAAAGGGACAAGCCCCAACGAACTCCTAATTAAGAAGCTAGAGCACATCCTAATTGAATTTGGAGCGAATTATTGAGAGAGCTTTCAATAGTTATAACTACACCAATCTCCAGACCAAATACAATAGTCACATCTTAGGTAATGTAATTAATACTCGTACCAATACATATATGCTAGAGTATATAAAGATTGAGAGATCGTACAATTCTCTTAACTCTACATTTCTACGTTTAACCAGACATCAAATACACATTACAAGATTTTGTATGCAGCCATTGTTACAAGTCTAGTTTCGATCAATTAAATGAATAAATCACAACCCCCAAACAAAATAGAATTTTCAGAAATAAATTGAGACATGCACATATGATAAATGCCCCCCATGCATGAAACATAAAAAAATAAAATTCAAACAAATACAAACATAAATCAAAAATCAAATAATTTTCTGACGGGGCGCGCCCAATCCGTAGCACAAATAAGCTGCGAAACATGCACATTGAAGTTTCACATTGTTCATATACACATCACACAATTTCAGAAAATTACAGTTAAATCACAGGGGGTGGGGGGAATGAATAATAATAAATAAATAAAAATACACAAATGGGGTGCGGAAAAAGGGTGATGATGATTACCGCAGCATAAGGAGGGTGATCGGGGGTCCTGTACTCCGACACGAACCGGTTCAGGCGGTCCTGGAGAAGGGTTCTGGCGGCCGGAGCTAAGGGCGCGTTTGGGAGAGTTTGGGCGAGTTTGAGAACCACGTTTTGGAATTTCTCCATGGGCCCTTTCTGGTTTTCGGGGATTCGGAGGAGGGTTTCGGCGGGCGGGTTCGATGAGGGCTCCATGGAATTCGAGAGGGTGGTGTTGGCGAAGAAGCAATCGGAGAGGAATTTGGGTTTTCGGTTTTTTTTAGGGGAAATTAACTCGCATCACGTGTAGTACGTGGTGCTTGAGATGTGTTTGGCAAGTCTTGTTTTTATGTGTTGAATAAATTAATCACACTTTTTTCTTCTGTGGAAAAAATATTGAAGTTGATGGTCACTTTTTTAGTATTTATAGTTTGACCCCGAAATTTAGTTATTATTATTTTATGGTACAGTCCTATGCTCAGTCAAGTTTGTCTTTGAAATCATAAGACTTTGGTGTTTTGTATTTGGTCGAGTGAATTGAGACTTGAATCAGACTGACACATAGGGTGGAAATAAATTCGCAGTGACAGATCGCCGCGATCATATTATTAAAAGCTTGTGGTAAGAATTGATTTTGTTTTGTACTCAGAAAATATTATTTCAATATTTTTGTATGTTGTTGGTTACTTGTATGGATATGACATTTAATGCATAATATATAATTTCGATCATGTGAATCAATTTCGAGTTATAATTTCATAATAATTCTGTAAAACTTTGCAAAATTTTATTCGCATCGAGCTGACAGATAATAATAGAGCGGATGAGTTCAAACGTGCGGATAAGTTCGCAAAATTTCAATAGTTTATCTCTCCTATCAGATCTAATATTCCTATATTCAATTGATTTTCTCATCTCTCCTAATAAATCGATTATATGAACAAAATATGTAGTACTGTATATGTTTTCAAAAATTAAATTTATTAGTTAATTTTTCCTATATTCAATTCATTTTCTCATCTCTCCTAATAAATCGATTATATGGATAAAATATGTAGTACTGTATATGTTTTCAAAAATTAAATTTATTAGTTAATTTTGTCTTTTTTAATTTAATATGTAAAGTGTTTTTTTTTTTTACACAGATGTAAATTAAAAACACGTCCAACAATTCAAAATGTTATAAAAAATTAATTTAATAATTAATTCAAAATTTATTAGCTGCACAACATTAAAAAAATATAATTGTTGAAATATGACTCGAATCCAAAGAGAAGTAAATCGGGATGAAATTTGGAGTTGGGATGCGAAAAGATCGATGTAGCAGTCTGGCGCGTTCTCGCCAGCCTGCTGAGGCTGTGGCGCGTTCTCGCCAGCCTGCTGAGGCTGTGGCGCGTTCGCGCCAGCCTGCTGAGGCTGTGGCGCGTTCGCGCCAACCTGCTGAGGTTGTGGCGCGTTCTTTTAAACTTAATTTCAGTTTAAGGACTTTAAGGACTTGTTCTTTTGAACTTAATTTCAGTTCCGTTTAGATCAGATAGCTTCAGTTCAGTTCAGATCGCTTCAGTTTAGTTCAGTTCGTTTCAAAATAAATTAAAATAAAATAAAAAATAATAATTTCAATCTATAATTTTAAATATAAAATCTAGTCACTGTTATAATATTATTAATATTTTTAAACAAATATTTAATAATTTATAAAAATTATTATTATTTTTATAAAAAAAATCAATTCAGTTCAGTTCAGATCGCTTAAGTTCAGTTCAATTCAGTCGGTTTCAGTCCAAAAGAAGTACTAAAAGTCCTACAAAAATCCAATAAACTCTCTAACCAATACACCCTCCTAAATAAAGGGTGATTATTTTTAGGTATTTTTAATGTTTAAGACTGCTTAATTGTTATTATTAAAAAAAATACCAATTTGTTATAAACTCAAGAGAATTGAGAGAGAATAATATACTAGAAAGAGAGAAGGAGAATAGAATTGTTGTGAATTCTTATTTCATTCATAAGGGGAGACCCCTTTATATAGGATACAAAGTAGGGTTTCTGTCTTGTTCACCAAGAAAGGGTAAACTAGTCATTCACTAATTAATAATATTCATAACACTCCCCCTTAAATGACTATTTACAGGATTGTTGCCTCGTTAAAACCTTGACAGGAAAACCCAGTGGGATAAAACCTCGACGAAGGAAAAAGAGTACAACTTGTTCCCCCTGATTGTAATCACCGAAGATCTTTGACTTTGTAATCAATCAGTCTCATTAAAACCTGTAACTAATAAAACCATATAGGAAAAACTTAGTTATTCAAATATACATTTTTGTCTTCAGGACACACCCTTCGAATTGTCGAGTTTCACATTCATTTTTATTAATGTATATTTTTCGTCCTTCTGGGACATGCCTTTACCAGACATCTATTGACTAGAGCATTCGCAATTGCTATAACCGACCGGTAACTCTTCTGGAGTATATTAAATGCATCTAGTGTTCAATATACATTTCTTGACAAATGAACAATAATGTGAACTTCAATTCACAATCATTTGAACTTCAGGTTCAATACCTCAGTTTATCTCGAAAACAAATTCATATGGAACATTTCGATGTCCTCATTAATTATTATCGAGTGATGTGCATGCCTCGTTAAAAACCTCGTTATAAAACCTTTTAGGAAAAATACTCGAGGAAAAGAGTGCACGACATTCACATTTAAATTGTGGTGATTGTCTCGTTAAAAACCTTTAACTAAGAAAACCCTGTGGGAAAAACTTAGTAGAGGGAAAAAGAGTACAATCAATGGTCTTCGGGACCAATCACTGGTCTTCGGGACCTTGTCTTCAATATCATTTTTGTCCATAATGACATATGTAATATGATATTGTACATATTCTGATTTTCATTTCCTTTCATATCAGAAATTTTAAAATCCATCCAGGATTTTCATGTATGTATCATTCGATTCATATATTTATCGTTGTTGCTGCCATAAATATTAAGTAGCGGAACTTAATGTCATTCTTAAAAATATTTGATTAACATCGAGTTTCTGCGAAAAACTCTTGAGCAATTAATCTCGCTTTTATATCTCACCACATCATTATTCGTTTTCGTACGAACACCCACATATATCCTTCTGGGATAATATTTTTATCCAGCGAGTAATGCTCAACCTCAATTGCTCGTTTCTATTTCTTTGAGTGCTGTCGGCACACTATTATTGATAAGTTTTGGATCCAGTTTTTCTAGAGCAACTCTTGAGGCAAATATGTCGTTGACGACTTTTTCCATGTTTATGACAATTCAATATATCAACCAAATCTTTAATCATTTCCCAAAATACTGTATTTAATTTGGTTGTTCCGCAATTCCACGATTTTCTATTAGCTTGTGCACATGCTTTTTCAATGGGATTTCCATCTAACTCTCTTCCGGAGATTTTGAGGGTGACTAAATTTTATTATCGCGGATTTATTTTATATCTTGAGATCGATTTACTACGCTTCAGGCGTATATTAGAATCAACATTTGAGTTGATCTCTTTGGTAATTGAACTCTTATAGTTCATTTATCACAAATATATGTGATTTTGTCACACCTTCATTAATTTGGCAGATTACTTGCTGAATATTGCAAGTCACTTATTTTAATGAACTTCGAGTTCAATTGATTGGTGCGTGAATCAAGAATTGAAGATCTTTTTCATTCAATGAAATTTCTCGGCATTTATAACTTTTATATATTTCTATCTCCCCCTAATGCCGAGAAATGATCTTCCTTAAATATGCAAATCAGCGTAATTGCTTTAAACCGATCTTCTGGATCGTGATCTTCTGGATCGTGGGCTCGAGATATTTAATATACTTATTTTCTATTATGTCCGTTCATAAAAATACAATATGAATATAAGTTGCATATTTCAAATTAATTCGCAGATGGGAAATGCTCGATTCATTTCCACGCACTGAATAATAATCATGATATGCATCATCTTCATTTTTAAGTACATTTCTAGTACTCGTGTGGATAATTAGTAAAGCTCTTCCAGAGCCCACTCCTAATATTTCATCATTTGCATAATAATATTTTTACCAATGATCCTCCAGGGATAAAATATCTTTACCAATGATCCTTCGGGGATCAAAATAAAGTTAAATATATAATTTTTTCAGAAATTAAATTTAATTGAAATCGAGTTTTTTGATATTTCATGAGTACCCACATATTACATTTACTCTCGATTTTCAAAATATATCCTTCAGGGATAATTCATATGTAATCATTGTTTCAACGAGAACAATCGAATTTGGCATTTCACTATGAGTATCATGATGTAACTTTATTAAAAACATTTAATGTTTGAACTTTGCTTGTTCGAGAACAATTAATAAAAATAATTGTTACATTTAATGTTCTTCAGGAACATTTAAAACTTATTGCTACTACTGTACGGGAGCAATTAAATTTGATATTTCCAAACTTATTGCTACTACGGGAGCAATTTAATTTCATATTTCCAAACTTATTGCTACTACGGGAGCAATTTAATTTGATATTTATCGAATAATATCAAATCATGATGTTCTATGTTCTTCCCGAACGATCAATATAATATTTAAACCGAAGTATATGCTCTTCAGGAACATTGAATTTAATTGATATATTAAAAATAATTGATTTGATATTACTTCAGGATATCAAAATTATAATGTTTTTCATGATATCTTTATTATATGTCTCAACATATTTAAAATCTCGTAATCCAATGTGGAGTTCATCATACCTCGTTTTGGTAGCACGACCAACTTCGGGTGATCGTATCTTTCTTTTAAATCTTTCCACAAAGCTAGTGGATCTTTCACGGTGAATTTTCAAAAATATTATTCGAGATTATTAGTATATAATCAAATCTTTCCACAAAGCTAGTGGATCTTTCACGGTGAATTTTCAAAAATATTATTCGAGATTATTAGTATATAATCATAATCAATTTGATATTGATATTTCTGCAGGAATATCATATCTTGATGTTCTTTGGGAACATTTAATTTTGATATTTCTTCTGGATTTTATATCATATTCTTTATGAACATCTAGTTTTGATATTTCTTTGGGATATATATTATGTTCTTCAGGAACATTTAGTTTTGATATTTTTCTTCAAGAATATAATATTTTTTCGGGAATATCATATCACAATGTTCTTCATGAACATTAAAATTTTAATTGATTTATTAAACATAATTAATTTGATATTACTTCAAGAATATCAGATTATAATGTTCTTCGTGAACATATGATATTACTTCAGGAATATATTATAATGTTCTTCGGGAACATATGATATTACTTCAGGAATATCAGATTATAATGTTCTTCGGGATCATATGATATTAAGAAGAAGGGAGGAGAAGTATATATATTTATAATTATTAATGAATATAAACAAACATATAAATTCTTGCCTTGGAGGTCGGATCTTGGATGAGTAGAACTTCGATGAAGAACGCGGTTGAGCTTTCGTGCTGATAACGTGTTATAAACTCAAGAGAATTGAGAGAGATTAATATACTAGAAAGAGAGAAGGAGAATAGAATTGTTGTGAATTCTTATTTCATTCATAAAGGGAGATCCCTTTATATAGGATACAAAGTAGGGTTTCTTTCTTGTTCACCAAGAAAGGGTAAACTAGTCATTCACTAATTAATAATATTGTAGGGCAACATTGAATACACAAATGACTAAATTACCCCTATTATGCTTATTAATTGATGTAAGTAACTAGTGTTAATTATATCACCTAATAATAATTAATTAATTTACAAAAAATGATTCAGTGTAACGCTGGTTCTTATCTCGCGATTCAATGATATTCTTGTCTACATTATTTTAGCAAATTAAAAATTATTCGCGTTGTTTCTTATCCTTTTGCAGTTGCATGTGTTGTCTTGGAACTGCATTTGATAAAAATTCATGTGATAAAGTGACATAGATTTAAATTAAATTATTGATTAATATAGTAATAATTAATCATGTTATATTAAATTATTTATTATTATTTGAATTTTTAAGGGTATTTTGGGAATGCTGCCCTAACTTAATATTAAACAAAACAATGAGAGTGAACTTTAATACTCCCTCCCATTTTATTTAGATGACGTTTTAACCTTTGAAAAATATTTGCAATTTAGATGACGTTTTAGGGTATTAAATGATAAAATCACGATAATTCATAATCTTTTTCAATTATCTATGTAGATGTTTTTTTTTCAACCAATTATTTTTCATTGTTTTTCTATATATTTAATTTTTAATGCATATTAATTGTGATAAAATATTTTCTTAAATTATTTGTCCAAGCTTAGGACGTCATCTATTAAAAATGGGAGGGAGTATAAGAATTATAATTGCCCACGTCTATGTATACCCCTTATTTTTAAGAGGTAATTATTAAAAAAAAATATTTTCTTTTCTTTTTATATTTTAAAGTTATCAAACTCTATTATGTTTATTTATATATTTTTTCAATTTTATTATTTTTTTAATAATAAATTATTCAATTAAGTAAAGTATGGATGTGGAAATTGATATTTACTGAAATTTCAATGAAATTAAAAAAAATCTATACACTTTTAAAATATATTAATTATTTATTACATATATAAAATTTAAGATTTTTAATGAAATAAAAAGAAATTTTTAAAATTTTAAAATTTTATGAAATAATTTTTTTATGAGATCATTAAAACTTTCTGGTAGAGTTAAAATCACTTTTTTTCGGGTTTGTATAAGGGATCCCTTACTTTCACTACTAACTCGACGTTTATCAAAAACGCACCCTAGAATGTAATTGTCACTACTATCAATTACAATGGACGTATCAATGCAAATTTGAGACTGAAGATAACCGTCAATGCAACTAGTAATGTGATTATTCCAACTAGATTAAGGACATGTTCTTTTGAACCGAAATCGGTTGAACTGAACTAAACTAAACTTAAGCGATCTGAACTGAACTAAACTGAACTTAAGTGATCTGAACTGAACTGAATTGATTTTTTTATAAAAATAATAATAACTTTTATAAATTATTAAATACTTTTTTTAAAATATTAATAATATTATGACAATAACTAAATTGTATATTGAAAATTATAGATTGAAATTATTTTTTATTTATTTTATTTTAACTTAAGCGATCTGAACGGAACTGAATTGAACTTAAGCGATCTAAACTGAACTGAAAAATTAAGTTCAAAATAATAGGTCCTGAGTATCATACATGTAATGATTTTTAAGATATATTGACGGTTGAATACATATATTTTCGTGATTTTTGAATACATATAAAATTTTTAGAACTATTTTGAAATAAACGTAATTTGAGTGATGATATTATAACTTAAACCCCACAAATTTCCGTATAATTAATATAATATAATAAAAAGTAAAAATAGTAAGTTTATAAAATTGAAATAAATTTAAGTAAACTACTTTTATTTATAATTAAAAAAAATTGAGTTATTTAATTTTAAAGAAACTTTAAATACTCTCTCATATTAAAATTTCCTAAAAATTTAAGATTTTTTATGAAATGAATTTTTTTTATAAAATTTTAAAATTTATTGACAGTTGAATACACACACATATATATATATATATATTATTTTATAATTCAAGATTTTAATAAATTTTTAAATTTTTTATAAAGTCTTAATTGAATACTAATATAGGGACAATATGTAAAAGTAAAATTTTCAATAATTATTTGGTAAATATTTTGAATAAGAAAAATTGAAAGAAGCAAATAAAAACTAAAAGTGTACAGTACTATGAAATTAGAAAAAGTGGAACTGTTCATCATTCATTCATTCACTCACCAACGAAACGAATACAAACACAGTTGATGAATTTGAAGAAGGCAATCGATCAATCGTATTATTCCCTTTTTACATTACCAAACAACTCAACAACCTTTTTCTTTTATTTTTTGAAATTCCATCAACACAAACAAAAACTTGATAATCTAATTTAATCGAGGAGAAAAAACTGCGATTTGAGTGTGAGAGAGAGGGCAAAATCGATGGATGATCAGGTGGTGCAGCGTGTACTCCAAGAAGGTGGGCGTGATTTGTACCAGCATCAGCCTTCGACTTCATCTTCATCCATTCTCCAGTCTCTCCCTCTACACGTGGTATTGCTTTCTTCTTCTTATTCTGCTGCTGCTGCTGCTGCTGATTCGTGTATTAAATTTCAATTCCATTTTTGATAATGAACTTAATTTCAAGAGCTCTTCGTTTTCTAGAGTTTCCAGAAAAAAAAGTTCTAGGAATTTCATGGTTAAATGTGCTTTTGTTTTTGTGTTGTTTGTTTGTGGATGAACTTTTAACTGTTTTTAGAAAGATTAAATGTTTTGGATAAAGCAGTGTGTTGATGGGGTTCATTGAGCCTTAGTCGATCGAATCAGTTGGCAAGTTATACAGTTCAGATTTAAAATGGGGTATTTGAGATGCAACATTTTGTAGAGAATGTCGTTTGGATAGTACCTTCAGGATGAGGCTATTAGTTTTTCGGTTTGGAGATTAGAACTACACTTATGTGTTTCTTGGAGAATGATGGGTTTGTTGTATCATGCAGTCATTTGATCACGGGTATTACTTGTTGGTGAAATCCATTCAAGAACTCAGATCAAAGAAAGATGGAGTGGTCACTATCGGGATTGGAGGCCCAATTGGATCAGGAAAATCAAGGTTATTGTCTTAATCAAATCTGATTTGATGTCTAAGTTAAATTTTTATTGCCTGTTTCGTGGAGTTTCTTATATTCAACATACAAAATGTTTTTTTTTTCTTGAAGCTTAGCTGAAAAAGTAGCATCTGTAATTGGTTGCACTGTTATCTCTATGGAAAACTATCGCACTGGGTCTGACGAAGGGCATGGTTTGGATTCAATTGATTTTGACCTTCTTGTACAGAATCTTGAGGTATGTTTTTTTAATTATACACCTTCTTGTCATATAAGTTACAAACTTTTGTTGACATTTTCTTGGTTCATTATATGAAAGTCATAAGTGAGACTTTTCCGATGTTTTGCAGGCAATCTTTCGCCAAAAAAATTCATATATGGTTTATACAAATTATTAGTATTGAGTCTATTTACTAATATAAAAGCAGTATCAGATAAAAATAGTAAACGATAAAAATAGTAGAAGATAACATAGTAGATTGCTGGAGGAAACATGTGATGCGAATGTCATAGAATAGGAAAAAAAAAAATCAGACATGCACAGATCTTGAATAGAAAAAGTAATTTTAAAAAGCATGCTATTTTCAAAGTGAATTTGACGTTGATCATAAATTTGGCATATGAGCCTTTGGGTTTTATATGATTCAAGCATCGTGTGGTATATGCCTTGTGTAGTTGTAGTATGACATAGTGATCTGCTTAGAATTTATCTCTCCTATGAAAGAATAGTATGCATTCCATGACCTTTTTTTTTAATAGGACTTGACGAATGGCAGAGATACATTGATCCCAGTATTCGATTTCCAAGGAAGAAAACGTATTGGTTCGAATACTATAAATAGCATTTCAGGTGGAGTGGTAAGTGTGCTCATATTTATACTTTTTCTTACAAGTCTACTGAGTTCATTTTCCTGTTTGCATTGTAGGTTATAGTGGATGGTACTTATGCCCTGCATGCAAAACTACGTTCTTTCCTAGATATACGAGTTGCTGTGGTAATTTATGTGTTTTATGTGATATTTCTTGGTCCTTTAGTTATTATAGATTTTTCCATGGGCTTGGATTAAAAGTTTTATACACGGGGAATCAGGTCGGTGGTGTACATTTTAGCTTGCTTTCTAAAGTGCAATATGATATTGGAGAGTCTTGTTCGTTGGACTACCTCATTGACAGCATTTTCCCACTCTTTAGAAAGCATATTGAGCCCGACCTCCATCATGCGCAGGTTGGCATTCAGTGTCCCTGACTTTTATTAACTACATTTTCTTCTTATTTTTGATTGGAGAATCTATTCTGTAGATCAGGATTAACAACAGTTTTGTTTCGTCATTTAGAGAGCCAATTTACAAGCTCAAATGTAGAAGTGAGGTATGTTATCTCAGAGCTGCTATGAGCTAAGCTTGAGGCATAATTTTTGAGTTTGTGGAAGATATTTGGTGGCATTTGTATGTACCTTTTAATTTGTGATTTTTTCTCAAGTTGAAATTTATTGAGAAAAAACTATGTAGTAGAAGTATATTTTTATTCAATTCTCACTAAAAACGCTCAACTCCTATTTAATAATTATCTTAATGTTTTTATATTAAATCAAATTTAATCATAATTATTCTTTCATTTCCGAAATTTTCCAAGATGAAAATGGCATCCATCGCACCCTTAATTCCTTTATCTGGAATAATATGTCTCTGGACTTGGTTAATTTATTTTCCATAACCTTCTTAATTTTGGAAATGACCATGTGTCGCAGAGTGGCCATGCCGCATACATTTTTCATGGAAAGGAAGCACAAGTTGACAAGTAAGTCATCCTGTCCATGATACCTTTTAACCTTTTTAGCAGTCCATGAAAATGGTCTATTGCCATTTCATTTGTCACCTTCTTTATGTTTTAGTAGAATCTGAGCTTGTGGATTTTTGCCTTCCAAGTTTTATTGAGATGTACTTGAGACCGCCTTCTGCTAGTGAAGAAGCACGGATAAATGATTGGATCAAGGTGCGACAATCGGGTATCAAGTATTATCTCTCTCTGGGAGATCAGAGGATTGTGGATAAAAATTTCATCATCCGACCAAGAGCTGAATTTGAGGTAATTATATTTTTTTCAAAATGATTGTAATCTAAATTAATAAATTCCATGTTTCCAAAATCATTAATTTCTAAAGAATGAAAATATCTGTATCAGGTTGGGCGGATGACTCTGGGTGGTTTGCTGGCCTTAGGTTATACAGTGGTGGTCAGTTATAAACGAGCATCAACCTCGGTTATTTCTGGCAATCTTTCGGTGTCTTTGGAAGCAATTGATACTCTAGGAGAAACCTACTTGGTACTCAGGGGCACAAATAGAAAAGTATGGAGTCTTCTATTCTCTTCATAAAAATCTTATCTATTCCAAAACTATCAATTGAACTGAAAATGTGTTTTTTGTTAGTGTGTTCTACTGACGTATTTTCTTTTGTTAGAATTTTTAATGTTCCTCAGTGTTTATTTTGTGGTCAAATAGTACTTTCTTAACATCAAAAGAAAGTAAAATACACTGCAGATTTTTAATAATTAGCAAATTAAATATTTTTAGAAACAATGTACTAATTCGTATTCGTTAAGTTGATTTATTTAGTAATAAATTTTGAGTTGATTATGAAAGAATTACCCGAACTTCTCACATTCATAAACCATAATTCTTGCTGAAACAAACATTTTCAATTTTTTTCTTATTACCTTTCAATTTTGTTTTCCAAAATTGGATTTATGTTTGATGCAGTCAATATTTTCTGTAGATAGTTGGGACTGAGTCATCAAGGATGGGTATAGCTGAACCATGGATCACAAAGTCATATTTGGAGATGATACTTGAGAGACAAGGTTTGAATTTGGATATGTATATATGTACTCATACACATTCACAAATCAGTTACCTGTATATACTATTACTCTTTATTTATAGCTCTTCCTTGTCATATACGTCACTTCTTTCATCGAAAAAATTGTTAATTTTGATTAGGGTTAGTCACAAAAGGTAGCCTTAATATGATCAAATTAGAAGAAAACTCACCAGAATTTCAAAGTTACAAAAATTACCCAGAGATGTTATTTTGTGGTACATTTATACCTTCTGTATGAAAAAAGCATTTCCAATCCCCCATTCGTATCTTACAAGTATTACAGCTAGCCCCTTAATTTCAACAATACATCAGACCTCACTCCTCAAGGGTATTTTGTAGGTATTATTAGGTTAAGTGGTAATTTGGTTTTCGAAATTATAGAAAAGAGCACAATTGTTTAGATACTGTGATAGTTACTACTGTGTAACTATGTAAATAAAATAACTACTGTAGAACTATGTAGCTAACTGTGTGCCCTTTTTTTAAAATGTCCCATTTTTTAATTTCAGAACTTTCCTGTTACTTTTGTAATAAATCTTCCGATAATTTGTTCTCGTGTTTTGAAATTAAATTAGTGACTACATGGATTTATATGTTGTCTGGATCTTAATTTGATTAAAAGTAGCTTTTGGGGTTGTCTTCCATTGTATACATCATTTGTATTGTTTGAGAGATGATTAAGCTTAATGGGTACACAATGACATGAAATTGAGTGACCATTAGAAAATGTAACTGTTGGCACCAGCCAGCTAGTGGCTTAACTTGGAAAATCCTAAATTCCTGGCATTTCTCACCATCTTCTAATCAAGTTCATATTGCTATCAGTAGGCAAAACCATTCCCAGGGCCCATTCTGGGCTTCTAGGCTTGATAGGGATCTGTTCCATCGGATTCAACCCGGACACTCCATTACGCTATTCTATTACTCTTGGTAGCAAGGGCAGGTCTTGTGCTGCGAAAACAGCTCTTGGATGACCTGTACTGGCCCTTTGACATCTCTAACAATCGGTGTATCTTGCAGGAGTTCCAAGGCTTAATACACCTCCGCCTACTTCTCGTGCATCTACGTCCAATGCTCAAGAAACATCGATTCCCACTCCAAAGCCCGTACGCATAGTAGCTCCCAACCTGATCAACCGAATTGATGATATATCTTTGCCGTGGACCCGGTCACCGACCAAGTCCAAAATGGAACCCGTCTCCGCCACATGGCAATTTATCCCACTCTTATCTGATGCATCCAACTCTACTGGTACGTATGTCCCTTCTTTGCTGCTAGTGAGTGAAAAATAATCATCTTCCGTAATGTGTCACGTAATCTTCTCATGAAACCACCATAGGTCCCTCCTCTTCCAGGGATGCCCAGCAGCTTGCCCCGATGCCCGACTCGTATGACTTGGACAGAGGGTTGCTTCTTGCTGTACAAGCAATACAAGTAAGTATTTGTTTAGAAAAATGATTACTGTTGGTGCTTGAGGCGTGAGCTAAAACCTTTATGGGCCGAATCTTGAATTTTTGTACATACCTATTGCAGGCTCTGTTGGAGAATAAGGGACTTCCAGTCATAGTTGGAATTGGTGAGATGGGCTCTCTCTCTCTCTTATGTTTTTGTGGTTGGACATAGTGCACTATTAACTTTAAGCCAATGGTTTTTCTTTGAAATTACATTGTTATTCTTATCCTTTCATATGCTAAATAACTTAATCCTTCTAGTTTGAAACTGATTCCACTTTCTTACAATACAATTTTCATCTCTTAATCTTGTTGTAGGAGGTCCAAGTGGGTCAGGAAAGACGAGTCTAGCTCGCAAGATGGCAAACATTGTTGGTTGTGAAGTCATTTCCCTTGAAAGCTACTATAGATCTGAACAAATGAAGGATTTTAAGTACGATGATTTCAGCTCCCTTGATCTGGCTTTACTGTCAAAAGTATGCAGTTTTTCTTTTATTCTTATTTTCTTGCCCATATGTAACACTATTTATATCTTTCTGAAGAATTTGTCCAACATTACAAGCCACCATAGGTCATCATACTATATTTCTGAACCTACACAATCCTTGTCTCTATTAAATGAAGGAAGTTTCTTTTTCAATAATTATTATTGGAACTGTATATACACACACACACACATAGCATTACTCATTTACTTGTGGATGAAGATGATATAAACTAGATACCATATAGTAACTTGTTTCATCGATATCTTGTGATATAACTGGTTTCCTTATGTCTTGGTCATTTTGGTCTCTTATGTTGTCATTATTTGTGGCGGTTGTAGAACATCGATGACATAAAAAATTGCCGAAGAACAAAGGTTCCTGTATTTGATCTGGAGTCTGGGACACGCAGTGGTTTCAAAGAGCTTGAAGTATCTGAAGATTGCGGTGTGGTATGGTTGCATTTTAAACCTCTTAGTTTAGTTACTGATTACTGACATCAATCAATTTTTTTTCCAATGGGGTCAAAAATTTAACCAATAAATCCTAATATACAATCGTAAGCTTAACTTATCTGAATATATCATTGCACAAATATCTTTTGTAGATAGCGATTATAATAAAAAAAAAATACTACTATATAAAACAAACAAAAATATAATCAAGTCTTTTGTTCTTCTAGTTTAAGGGCTTTAATACTAGATACAAATATAATATCGACCCCTCCACTTTAAACTTCAAAACAAATTTACAATGTCTAGTGGGGTTCACAAGCCACAAGATCACTAGCCGATGCTGACATATTTAGTCTTCTAACGTACCAGCTTGCTTGAGCAGGTAATATTTGAAGGTGTCTATGCTTTGCATCCTGACATTATGAAGCCTCTGGACTTATGGATTGCTGTTGTAAGTATGGCGTAGGCATATACTCTATAGTATACATTTTATTCACTTCAAGATCAGTCACATTTCAAGTTAAAATTACTCACTTGCAAGTATTTCATGTCCTTATAACAGGTCGGAGGGGTCCATTCACATCTTATTTCTCGGGTTCAAAGAGACAAAAGTAGAGTTGGAAGTGTCATGTCCCAAAATGAAGTAATGAACACGGTGTTTCCAATGTTCCAGCAACACATTGAACCACACCTTGTTGAAGCCCACGTTAGTTTCTTAATTGCATGCTTTATAACTCCAAATTTGTATTATAATAATCACACATACCCTGCATATGAACTTGTGTCCAATGCATAGTAATGGGATAATTACATAAACTACCCTTAAGGTTTGGCTTATTTACGAAAACCAGATAACTTTGTAACTTTCAAATTAGCTGTTTTTTTTGGTAATTACTACAAATCTCCAACTTTTTTTGTAATCATCCCTAATGTAGTGGGCACAAATAGATGCACTTGATTGTGTAATTATTTTCCCAGAGTCCATATGTGCCAATTTTACATTCGTTGTTGATTATAGACTTGTTTTATTATCACAAAAGAAGATTTAAAAAAAAAATCAACACTAGTTTTGATTACCATCTGAAGAGCATTCAAACTGGATGCAGCTAAAGATCAGAAATGACTTTGATCCAGTTCTTTCACCCGAGAGCTCATTGTTTGTGTTGAAAAGCAATAAACAAGTGAGTTGTTCATCTCCTCTTCTCCTTTTTCTTTTATATGTTATTTTTTTTAAATTGCTTTTTCTCGTTTGATGAGCTAATTCCATTCACAGGTTGCCTACCAAGATATTCTTAAAATTCTTGATCCAACTAAGATATGCAGTTCGGTTCAGAATTTCATTGACATATATCTAAGACTATCTGGAATACGTGCCAACGGACAACTTTCAGAGAGTGATTGCATTAGAGTCAGAATATGCGAGGGTAGATTTGCCGTGCTAATCCGCGAGGTATCTTTTCTTAAGATGGCAAAAAGCTATTTACTTTATAGTAGCTTTTACACTTTCTTAACTAAAGTTTATTGCTTTGATACCCCCAACCCAAAATCGTGAAGCCTATTACAGAAGGGAACTTCATTATTCAGCCGAAAGTGGATTTTGATATCAGCATCAGTACAGTGGCGGGTCTTCTAAATCTTGGGTATGTTCAAATTCATAGAAAGAAAAACAGAATTTTGTTTTGAATAACCTTCACTTTTTATTTTCTGTATTGCAAATTAATTATGAGCCGATGGCTCATTTATGTTATCTATTACTCCCTCTGTCCCATGGCAAAATTATTATTTGGGCACGTAGATTAAGAAAAATGATATTTTATGTGTGTAATGGAATATTTGAGGTTTTTCTAATATTTTATTTTTATTTATAGATAAAATAGAGTGAGTTATAATTATAATTTAATACATATTAAAATTTGTGGTGGGATGCTCAAAATGGAATACCTAAAATTTATTGTGGGGCGGAGGTAGTAGTAATTTTGTATATGCTCTTCTTGAGTTCTTGTAGAGTTATAATAATCTTATATTGTTCATGGTACAGATGGTTTAATTGTTAATTTGATAGAATCTTGCATTCAAGAGTCTTGTTATATAAGACATGAAAAACTTTGAGTTGTGAGAATATACTGCTCAAGAGAGAATCAACCTATAGATTGTGAAATCTGGATTTTACATGTTGCTGTAAAGAAGTGATGTATGAAGTGTTTGTAAAGGATGATAAATCTTGAATTTCCATGTCCGGATGTGATGGTTCAATTGATTTTTAAATTTGTGAAAACTAAACGTTCTGTGAACATAGAGATATGGATAATTCTCCGAATGGTTCACTTGATTTTTAACTTAGTGAAAACTAAACGTTCTGTGAATAAAGAGATAAGGATAATTCTCGGAACTAGTTAATCATAACACACTTCTCCAGTTCTCTCCCTGTAAATAATGTTTCATGTTGTATCCACGCGATGATAGGTATCAAGCTGTGGCGTATATTGAAGCATCTGCCTACATTTACCAAGATGGAAAGGTTATACTTCTTTTCTCGGCTACCTTGGTTAATCTTCCAAATTTTGACTAGATTGGCTGTTCATCTGTCAGCTGATGGATAATTTGTTCTCTGATTTTTCTCTGCAATTGAACTACCCATCCTATAACTATGGGTGATCAAAGAGGATATAAGAAATAACTTTTTTTTATAAAATTTATAACATTGTTGGTTATCTGCTAAGAAAGTCATCATATGTATTTGTTTATATTTCTTCATATTGTGTTTAATTTTATACTCCACTTAATTATAATTCCTACACTGCTACAACCTACAAGATGCACGTTGGTCTTAATTGTTTATGAAGGCTTTCTTATTTTGGTGCCTTACATTTACATTTAAACCTGAAAATAAGTTTCTTATTCATTTCTATGGGTTCTTAGATTCTTGTGGAGATTGATCATTTACAAGATGTCCCGAATCCTTACCTTCAAATCAAGGGGGTAAACAAAGAAACAGTTGTGGCTGCTGGCTTGACTCTTAAGCTTGATGGTTCATATACCACAAAGGTTCTGCATGATTGCCTTTTACATTTATGTTTTTGTTTGTACTTTTCAAATATCATCTGGTTAACCCTTTTCGCTCCCTCTCTCTCAGAGTTATCTTCAGATAATTCTGGAAAGATTACCTGCAGTTGAGAGGAGTACAAGTGGGATTCACACTCAGCAAGCTGCAAGATTGCAAGAACTAGTCGAACACATACAATCTCGGGTATATTTTCAGTTTTGTTTTGCTGACTAGGTACGCTTTATTTTATTAGTCCTTCATAATTATTGCTACTCTGATGGTAGAGCCGATCATCATTGATCAGTTGTTTGTTCTAGTTATCTTATAACAAAAGGAAGTTTTGGTCATATCTAGAACTTGAAAGAAGAGGATGCTCATGAGAAATATCAAGGGCTTGTCTTGGCTTTTCTCTCTTTTTTCAAGTATGGAAAATGTGCTGTTGTAATAGTATGTATTAAGTGAATGTTTTACACCTTCAAGACGTGAATACCTCCTGATTTTCTTTTGCTTTTTCCCCCCTTCATAAGCAAAACTAAAAACGCTTCACAAATTAATAAATCTTACATTTAGCTCCTTAACTCAACACTGAACGAAACCTTAGAGTGTTGTAATTTTTGAAGTTTTGTTATAAAATTATGCATATATTGTCACAAGAAAGTTATGTTCTGACGAGATTGTGCTGGTCAACAGGGTAGCAGCTCAGCTTCTGAATCATCACCAAGTAGAGAAGTTTGTCCACTAGAAGGTGTTATCGAAGAAATGCATTCGAGGATTAAACGGCTCGAAAGATGGCACACAATTAACACAGTATTCTCACCAAACCATTTCTCTATATTTATTTCAAGACACTTGCTTCCTTTTTTGCTTTTCCTTGACCAATATTTGTCTGCTGTAGGTGCTATGGACATTTTTTATGTCTGCATTTGTTGGGTACTCTCTCTATCAGAGGAAGCGTCAATAACATACTCTACATTGAACTCAAATCTCACTTGGAAAGTGTGGCAAAATTATCCAGGAGCACCTATGACATAATTTACATTGAACTCGATTCTCACTTGGAAAACATGTAGCTGCGATTGAAGAATTGACTATGGCAATTGAAGAATTACTTTAATAGGATACTGCTAACCATCAAGTAGGTTTGTACGTTGCCAACTTATAAATACTCGTTTATAATAACAAACAAAATTTTAAATGGATGACATTTATATTAAACATGTCGTTATTTCGAGAATGAAATCATTTTCGATTGCAATTTTATCTTCTTCTAAGTTAATGAAAATTCCGAATCCCGATTCTCGGCTTTTACTTTTTTTCCTAATATTTCATAATAAACTTATTATGACCATTTTATTTTATTAGCAATTAAAATACACACTATATTTTCTTTAGAAAACTTTTCTTTCAAATACTTGTGTTATCTTCTCTATTTCTTTGCTTTTAATTGTTAAAAGAGTTTCACAATTTTATTTTTTTCAATGTGAACAATCGAACTTGAATTATTATCCCGAAGAGCTTTGTTCTTTACCGGCTTTCCCCATCCGAAATCAGGTGCGTAGAAATCAAGTTTTACCAACCAAGTTTCCAGGATCGGCCTGTAGGAAACATCCATGACCATAACCGAACCCCCTCCTCACTTCCACCGTGCACAACCTTCCGAATCGCCCCTCCGCAGCAACAGAAAACCCGCCTTCCTCCCTTAGCTTTCCATGGCTCAAGCAAGTCCACGACACGAGTGGAGCATTTTCAAGACCTTCCACACTCAAGACAAACGAGTGGAGCATATTGCGTATCATCGAATGATGCCGATGGATACGATCAGGAAACAGCGTCACCGGGTAAGCGGCAAAGTCAGGGGATAAAATAAAATTTTAATCGTATTTTCTTTTTTTTAAATATGTCTAAAATAAAATTTTAATCGTATTTTCTTTTTTTTAAATATGTCAACTATTGTGACCCACCACAAACAAAAAAGTATTAAACTATTAGGGCTTGTTTGGTGGGACTCATTACTTTATCTCGAGATAACTCAACTTGGTTAATATAGTGTTGAGAGAGCCCAACACTCCCTTTTGGCCGGTTAATTATACTAAAGCTGAACAGTGTTTAGGAACGAGCTCATTATCTAATCATGGGCCCATAAAATGTCTACCAAACACATTATAAACCCGTTAACCCAACTAACTGAATTTTAACAAGCCTACATTATAAACCCGTTAACCCAACTAACTGAATTTTAACAAGCCTACCAAACGGGGCCTTATGAGAGAACTATTTATTACCGTATTATAAAGTACTATGAAATAAATGTATAGATATTTGTCTATATAAAAAATACTTTTAAATGTAAAATAACAATTTTACTTGCAGAATAACACCCCCAACAACATTGCAAAATCACAGTTTGAGAGGAAAATATTCATTTCTAGAATAGTATATGGCTATAGCTAGGAAAATGACCAAGAGTACAGCCCACAAGCTCACTCCTGCAAAACAAAAATGAAGCACATATATAAATATCATGTACAGGAAAAGCTGTGGAATATATTTTGTAGCGCAACCTAACTCGAGTCTAATGATGCTAATTTTTCTTTTGCAAGAAAAGAAATAAGAGTTTGTACCGTCTTTCTTCTTATCCTTGATTAGTGTCACCCTTGCACTTGAGTCTAGTGATGCTGACGCTAAAGCCCTGTTTGGAAACCACATTAAGTTTATCTTGATGATGCCTATATTTATAAAGCTCTTTAATGGTATGATGACATGTTGAGAACTCTTGACAAACCTTGAATCTAATGAGAAAGCCAGACTTGTTACGATGCCGAGATGTGCTTTCCTGACGACAGTGTGTACACGCATACTGATGGAACTTAAAATGAAAACATCTCCTTGAATTGTACCTCTGCAATATTTTCGATTGAAAATGGGTGAAATTAATTTTAAAAAATCATATGATTAAGGGTAATAATATGTAAATCTGATGTAAGACCAAACCCCTCAACACCAAATCCAAAAATTTAAAACTAAAAAAATCCATACCAAAAAGACTAGAAAATGTAGAAAGTAAAACGAGTACCAAGCTTTAAAGGAAAAACTTGGGCCTCATCACACAGAGATACATTGTAGAATTTCTGTAAGATGGGTTTAACTAAAATGTAGCAAAGAAGGATATCCTGAAAATTTAAAAGATTCAATATTATTTTCTTACATTGCAAGAAATTTTCCATCGGGCGAAACATTAAAAGCACAAACTGGATCTCTGGAAACATGCGTTGAACTCATCTTTGTCCATGAAGTAGTGTTCCATTTTATGATACGGCCACCTTTATCTGTAGATATATCACAGAAATGGTTAGTACAGCTACTAGTAACTTTTTTATTCATAGAAAAAGAATGTAGAGTATACTAACCACTCATTGATGTTATATACAGAATCTGGTCTGTGTCAGTGGACCGTGAGAATCGGCAAAAACCAAAAATCTCATCCTGGGTTAGGGTAACAGAAATTAAGAGATCAGGACAACCAAAACGTACATTAGGTTAATTTATTTACTAAAAACAACAAATGCACATACATTATAATTCTGTACCACTAAATTTCACATCAAACATGTATTTTAATCATAAACAATTGTCAGGCCGCCTAACAAAAGCATGTAAGTGAGCCTTTTAGTTCAAAATGTATGATTGCCTAACCAAAACCTTCCATCTGCTGATATTATAGGCCATGTAAATGTTTTGAGAATGAACCAAAACATGCATGCAAATCACAACCCAACAAGCTAGACTTCTATGATACTGCCAACAGATTATTTCTAGCACCGAATTGTTCCAGAGAAAAAGTTACATTTTGCTTTGGTAGAGAAGCTACAGATAATGATGTTGCAACATTCCAAATCCTTGCTGGGCCACTTCCCACAGAGACAAGAAACTTCCCATCGGGGCTGCAGAGGAGAAAGAAAGCATTAGAATCAAAATCATTTTTTGATTTCTAGCATTGAATTTTACAATCAGTGTGCTTTAGATGATAAAGTTTCAACAGAACCTGAAATCTAAATCCTTCACAGAGGCATGAACTTTTTCCTCATCGAGTGTAATTTCCATGGATGGCCACCTAAAAACCCTCAACTTTCCATCCTGTGCTGTATGAATATGAGATACTAATACGAAACATAATGCAAATACAACACTTTGAACAGTAACTAAACAAAAGTCTATAACTCCATTTAAACATGTGTTTAAGTCTTAGGGAAACATCTTAGGTAAGCATAGCACCTAAGGGCTTGATTATTAATTTTTTACCAAAATTCTCACCTTTGCACAATTCTAGTTGTCTCTAACATTAAATATTTTTGAAAGATAGGTTTTGATCATTTTTTTAAAGTAGTTGGAGGAATTTCATTGCAAAAGGAAACCTTAGTTGAAGCTATTTAATAATATTATAGAAATTGAGTACTAAATTGTAAGATAGTACTAATTGGCAATTGCAAATGTACAAGGGTTGACATAAAATTGCTAAAAGTTAAAACCATTTTTTATTGTTTTCTAGTAATTAACTCACCTAAAACAGGGAAATAATTACTTCCTACTTATATAGTTTCTCAAATTGAAAATAGTTTCTTACGAGAACGTAGAATGTAATTTATTAGTAAAAACATCATGGCATAATAATGATGACACTAATTCTTTACCTCACCACCAATGGCAATTAAATTTCCTTCACTGTTAAAAGTCATAGCTAATTGTTGTCCAATGTCTTCCAACTGCTCAAGGGTTCTCTCTGATGATCTTAAACTGAAAGTATGCTCATTTGAGTCCCATTCAAACCATCTACACGGTATTGACAGTTAACAGCTTCAGTATTTACACAAACACAAACGGTCAATGCTAGAGAAATTGCGGCGCCAAGCCAGTTATTAGGACCACGTCCACAGGATAGCAAATAAACAACAAAACAATTTTTTTAGAGCATACAACAATAAAAAGCACTCATCTAAATTATTTGTTACTTATAATAGTGGGTGATTCGTTTGCCACTAATAGAGTTTCTTATGCATAATTAGATCATACTCCATTCCACAACAGAGTAGAAATACTCTCGAAAGGTTAAACTACAAAAAGATGGAAAAAGAAAGAAAACACTTATCATGAAAATAGTAATCTATCTGAAAAATCTAATTCCATCAGCAGGAAGTAAGTTAGAACAGAAACAAAAATAAAAAGTCTAATTAGAAACTCAGAAGCTAATATTTCGACTGAAATGGAATTAGATCCTTACTGTTTCAGGAAATAAAAAACACTAATATGAGCAAACTCCTTTCTCATCAATAAGCATAAGCATATCATTGGCATGCGTACTAGGAACCTAATCTAAGAGAGATTGTTTTACACATCAGTCGGCATAAGGAGCTGATCATACCTGCAGCTTTTCGGAAACGAACATATTAAGCCTTCTCCTCCAGGATGCACTGCAATTCTGTATGGCAAATCACTGCCAGTTTCAAGTTTTGCCACCTAACACAGTGAAAAAAAATAGTAATTTGAAATTGAGTTCAAAAGATTAAAAACTGGAATAATAAAATACATTCAAGCAAACAAGAAAATTAAAATTTCAAAACGTCGGACACGGAGAAAAGTTCTTTGGCGTTTTTCTAAAACCCCAAATCATAACAAGACATTCTCACCAAGAAAACAGATCAATTTGAAAGATGGACTACAAAGGCAAACAGCATAAACGCTGTACGTATCCCTAAATACGCAAAATCCCAGATCTAAGCTAGGAAAACAAAAACGAGCGTGTGAATCGGTGATGAGAAAAGCTTACGGGCTGATCTGAAAGAGAAGTCGATTCGAAATCGAAGGCTGAGAGGAGGAGAGCGTTAGGGATTCCGCTGTGGCCTTCGCCGCCACCTCCAGCGAGGACGATGTGCCGTTTCACACTGTGCGAAGCGGGAGCTTCTGATTCCGAAGCGCTGTCTACTTTTTCGGCGGCCGGTGTGACCCAAGCTGCGCCGTAGAGAGGGACGCCGTACTTTTTGCAGCCTACTTCATCGTCGTTCACCATTCTGAATCGTCTCCGATGGATCTTCGGCTTGGGATCTGAGCACACCGAAATTGAAAGCTAATTTTGTCTTTTGATTTAATTGAGTGCCGAATTCGGGGTTTATATCTCTTAAGAAACATTTATTTTCCTCTATTAAGAAACTGTTTCCTTAATTTAGAATTAAAAACAAATACAGTAGCAACAAATGAGCCTTTTGGATCAAGAAAAAATATTATTATAAAGAATTATTATTATAAAGTTTTATAAAATAAAAATAATTTTTTCGTATAAAAACTTATATAAATATAAAAATAATAAAATTTGACCAGTAAAATAGTGTTTAACGTATAAATTGAATAAAATATTAATAAGTCTCTATAAACTTTGACAATGTTATTGATTTTGATAAATATTTTAATTTATTTAAACATGTTATTGATTTTAGTAAGTAAAAACATTATTAATAAATATTTTTATTATATATTAATAATTTATTCTATAAAGAAGTATAAATCCTTAAGAAGATGAAATAAAAAAATGTATAATTTGTTAACGGTCGAAAAATCCTGCTACAACCCTACCGAACAAATATAGAGATTTAGGGGATTGAGTAAAGTGGACAGCGAGCCCTGCTCGGTCCGAATTTATCGGAAATTGTGTCATGAATCATACATTGTAGAGTACCTACTATTTATAGTGGTACAAAGTAGGGTTTACAAAAGTGGGTATTGGGCCAATTCTATTTTGGGCCTATAACCTATGTCGATACGGCCCATCTGGAGCCCATTGCTGACCTCGGTCACTGCCATGCTCGTCGGGGAGGATATACTCTGTCGGCCTGGGCTGGTCCAGCTCGTCTTATTCCCTCCGAGCAAGGTAGGAGTTCCTGATTCGTCTGATTCCTTCCTTGGTGGCCATGTAGCATTTTGTCCCTTCGAGCTGGTTCTTATCACCGAGCTCGTCCAAAGCGGGTGTGCTCGGATTATGCTCTTCTCTTCGCCACCGAGCTGAGTCTGCTTCTTTAGCTGGTACGACGCGGTCCTTCGTGGGTATGTGAATATAAACCTGCACGAATTATTCAATAGCTAACATGTCTCATGATCATCTAATCTTTAACCCACCGAGTAAGCCTCCTTGTCTGAAGGGATTCGAGCTGATCCTTATTTACAAGGCCTCGGGATCGTCTCGGTAAGATGGGTTGGAGAAACATTATACTTCGACCCTGCTTAGTCATCCCGCCCTGCTGGGCATACTGTTATGCTAGGTGGCCTGCCCTGCTCAGTCACCCTGCCCTGTTCAACCATCTTGCCCTGCTTAGTCGTCCTGCCTTGCTGGGCATACTGTTATGCTAGGCATCCTGATGGCTGTTGGGTTATCTTACTCTGCTTGACCTTTCGATGCCGAGCATGTACCGGTGTGCACAACATAAAGGGCTTGTAGGATTTTCTTAATGGACCTTCTTTGACCACCTAAGTAGACTATCGGGCATGTGTGCCTCGTTCTAGGCCTTGGGGCCCATGTTTTAAGGCCTCGGGTAAAATGCCTATCAACATAATTAATGACAATATGAAGTTTATTCCTATTTATAATTTAGTTCCAAGTTGAAATTGAATTTTTTATTATATAGAGTTTTTACTTGTATTTAAGAGCATATCCAATGGAGAGGTAGAAGTCTACGTGTACTTCTACGTCTCACCCAAAAATGTGGTAGAAGCCATTGGAGATGCGATAACGTGTTAAAGTTCCTAAAACATCTAGAGTAGAAGAACTTCTACCCGGTAGAAGTAAATTATATTATTATTTTATTATAATTATTTACCATTATTAATTTATTATTATTATTTCGTATTATTAATTAACAAAATTAATATTGTCATTTTAATTTTTAACGTAACGAATTATTATTTATTTTTTATAAAAAATATTTAAAATTAAGAATTTTGAAATAGATTAAATTTTAACTTATTTTTTTATTTTAACGAATTATTCTATTTTATATAAAAATTAATAAAAAATAAAAAAATTCAAATAGTTAAATTTTTAGCGTTAAAAGTTATTTATATAAAAATTAATTATAAAAAAGAATTTTGAATATATAAAATTATTTAAAATTAAAAATATTGAAATAGATTAAATTTTAACTTATTTTGTATTCTAACGAATTATTCTATTTTATATAAAAATTAATACAAAATAAAAAATTTTAAATAATTAAATTTTTTGCGTTAAAAATTATTTATATAAAAATTAATAAAAAATAAAAAATTTGAAATAGTTAAATTTTTAAAAATTAATAAAAAATAAAAAATTTGAAATAGTTAAATTTTTAGCGTTAAAAATTATTTTTTATTTTATATAAAATTTAATTAAAAATAAAAATTTTGAAATATTTAAAATTTTAAAATCAGTATATTCTTAATTATTTCTATAAATATGAAATAAAAAATAAAAAAATAAGTTAGTGGTGTGACTTTTGTAGGTAGAAACATTGGACGAGGTAGAAGTTTTTTTAGGTAGAAGTAGAAAAAGTATGAATTGGCGCATATGTGATCTACTCCTCACCCAAAAGTTGAAACTACCATTGGAGATGCTCTAAAGCATCTACAATGGAGAGGTAGAAGTAGTCGTGTACTTCAACCTCTCACCTAAAAACAAGGTAGAAACCATTGGAGGTATGCGGTCTATGAGATGCTACTCCTGGAGCATTACTCCTGGTGGCATCTTAACCGTAGATGCATACACCATACACGTCGGGTGTGGGTGATTGCGTGTGTATTTAATATAATAATATTAAATCTACGGTCAAGATGTACATGGTGTACTCCACCTAGAGTAGCATAGATAAAACCGAGGTATGCTAATATTTAAAAGTTAGGACATCCTAAAATTTATGAGGTAGAGGAATTTCTACCCGGGTAGAGATGAAAATAATATTATTTTATTATTATTATTTACTATTATTAATTAACAAAATCAATATTTTCGTTATAATTTTTAAAATAGTTAAATTTTTAACGTAAAAAATTATTTTATTTTTAAATTGTTTTATATTTGTATTTTTATTTTATATAAAAATTAATTAAAATTAAAATTTTTGAAATATTTAAAATTTTAATTAGCGGATTTATTTTATATAAAAATTAATTAAAAATAAAAAAATTTAAAATAATTAATTTTTAGCGTTATTATTTGATATTTATATAAAAATTAATTAAAAATAAAAATTTAAAAATAGTTAAATTTTATTTTGTATTTATATAAAAATTAACAAAAATAAAAATTTTGAATTAGTTAATTTTTTAGCTTAAATTTTTTGAAATATTTAAAATTTTAATTAACGGATTTATTTTATATAAAAATTAATTAAAAATAAAAAATTTAAAATAATTAATTTTTAGCGTTATTATTTGATATTTATATAAAAATTAATTAAAAATAAAAATTTAAAAATAGTTAAATTTTATTTTGTATTTATATAAAAATTAACAAAAATAAAAATTTTGATTTAGTTAATTTTTTAGTGTTACGAATTATTTTATATTTATATAAAAATTAATTATTTTGAATTTTGAAATAGTTAAATTTAAAAAGTTATTTTATATTTATATAAAAATTAATTAAAAATAAGAATTTTGAAATAATTAAATTTTAAAAGTCAATATATCCGTTGTGATATTTTTATTTAAAAAATGAATTATATGAAATATTAAGTATTTATTTTATTTTATTTAAAAAATCATTTTTTTTTACTTTAATATTATTATTATTATTATTTAAATATAAATATTAAATAAAAAGTATAAAGTAAATAAGTGGTGAAACCTATAAAATTTGTATTTTTGAGTAGAATTGTTCGATGGGTAGAAATTTTTTTGGGTAGAAGTAGAAAAAATATGAGTTGGCGCACACTTGACCTACTTATCACCCAAAACTTACATCAACCACTGGAAACCATGGAGATGCTCTAAGAAATTATTTTCTTAATTTAGAATTAAAAACAAATATATATAAATTAATTATTACAGTACTGTATATTTTATTTTAAGGAATATTTTTGAACATTTTTACATTCACCTCTTAACACTATTCACCTCTTAACACTCACATTCACCTCTTGCTTATCTTACTTATTTTTTGTTGGACAAACAAAATAGGTAATTTTTTATTATTTTAAATGGTTCATTACAAATTTACCCTCTTTCACTTTCAATGGTAATTTTTTATTATTTTAAATGGTTCATTACAAATTTACCCTCTTTCACTTTCAATTTTAAAAAAAATGAAAAAAAAAGAATCAAATCTTTAATCTAACAAATAAAAATTAATAAAAATATCATCAACTATTTGCAAAATTACAAGAATCAAATAAAAAAAACTTCAATTAAATTTTAACAATCAAATAAAAATTGATAAAAATATATGAGCATCACCATTCAATTTGAACAATCAAACAAAAATTTATAAAAATATATGAGCATCACCATTCATCAATCATGTTGGATAACTAAGTAAAACAATTGGATAACTAAATAAAATAAAAAAGAACAAAAAGAGTGATGCTTTTTCTTGGATTTTGTCAAGCTTCTTCCTAAACATTTGAAAAGCATCTTCTGCGAGAAATGAAGCTCGCCCTCACGAAGCTCCAGAGAAATGAAGCTCGTCCTCACCGTAGGAGCGGCGAGAGTCCCGACGCCGGTGGAGGGGCGACGACATCTCATGGGATTCCGGCCAAAACCACCATCTCTCCACTACAAAAAAAATCAGGGAATCTCTACGGGGATTCCTTACGGCCTTTTTCCCGTAGGGATTTCTCTACGGGATTCCCTACGGGGATCATATTTTGATTTTCCCTACGGCATTCCCTACCCCCAGTCGTAGGGGTGACTCCCGTAGGGAATCCCCGTAAGGGAATGCGCGCGTAGTCGCGCGCATAGCTTCCCTCCAAGAGACCTTACGGGGTTCCTACGGGCCGTAGGGAAATTGGAAGCACACTGGCTCTGAAGGCCAAGTGGGAGATTGTTGGAATATGTCCTTCGATCCTACGTGTGCAATTGATAAAGTCATAAGGTCGTCTATGGATGTTAAATGATTATTTGATAATATTAATTGTTGGGAACAATATAATATTGATCAATTAAATCATACCTACAGGGTCACACATGGACTCGAAGATAATGTACGATGCTTGATATATATATTGATTTAGAATCAATATTTACGTGGATTTAATATACATGCAGGGGATGCATGGCTTGCATGGATGCATGTCACATAGTGTGACATGGCATGCCACACAAGCAAGTGAGACCACATACAATGCATTGTGGCATGTGTATGTGGCATGACCTTTCACCTCATTTGTAACCTCTTTTGTGTGTTAAATGGTGCATCTTTATGCACATTATGATGGAGGTTACAAGGAAGTGTAATAGTGTGCATAATGAAGTGATTATATAGATGAAAATCTGATTTTCATCACACATAACATTCAGCCACGAAATTCCACACAAATAGAGATAAAAGAGGTGATCTTGGAGATCCATTCTCAAGCAAGCAAAGGTGTTCATTATCCGGGTTCGTGTGCAACACGTAGAGGCCGGGCCATTTGTGCGGCTTCAACATCCGGACGATCCAAAGGAGTGACGAGATCATTCACAAGGAGATCTTTGAGTTGCTGATCCATTAAGGTGGTTCAATCGACTCAACACCACCTTAACCAAAGTCAACGATCACCAAAAGTAAGTAATCGTTGAAACTTATATATATATATATATATATATATATATATATATATATATATATATATATATATATATATACTGGATGTGTATATATATATATGTTTATATGTGTTCTTATACACATTAAGTGTGCACTAAGATCATGGCATAGTAGATGTATCGCTTTACACGCTTCCGCACACACGGTATATCGATCGAATCGGTATATCGGGACCTACAAAAAGAAGGAAAACAATTAAAAACGCGGAACCCTAAAATCCGCCTCCGCTGCCAAATCTGTGAAGATGTCGCACGACGGAATATGGTTGTCGTCCGACATAGACTTTGTCGCCCGACAAGAAATAGTGTCGGCCGACATGCTCTTCATCGCTCGCGGGCTTATTGTTGGAAATCGATATCCCGGAATTAATAAATTTAAATAAATAAATTATCTAATTAATTCCGACCGAAATCCTTTGGAGATCGAATATCCGGATTGTCTAAATTGCGGAACCGACAACCCAATCGAAATCCCTTTGCCGGAAACCACCGCGAACCACCACGCATGACCGGAGCCCGACCAAGGTAGCCGCCGTGGGATGAACCCACGGCAAACCCTAGCCGAGCCCCGCGAGGGGCTCGCGATCGCGGTGGGCGATCGCATGGGGATGCATCGTGCATCCCCGGGCTGCTCGTAGCAGCCCCCGGCGATGAGTCCGGCGACTCACCGCCACCGCCGATGGAGGAGGGGGCGCCTGCCGCGGCACCAGCCCGCGGCTGCCCCCAGCGATCGACCGAGGGTCGATCGCATGCCCCGGCGTCCAGCCGGGGCTTCTTCTTGAAGGTACCGGTATACCGATCCGATCGATATACCGTGTGTGCGGAAGCGTGTAAAGCAATAGATCTACTATGCCATGATCTTAGTGAACACTTAATGTGTATAAGAACACATTATAAACATATATATATACACATCCAATATATATATATATAAGGTTCAACGATTACTTACTTTTGGTGATCGTTGACTTTGGTTAATGTCGTTGAGGTGGTGTTGAGTCGATTGAACCACCTCAAATGGATCAGCCTCTTGAAGCTCTCCTTGTGAATGACCTCGTCACTCCTTTAGATCGTCCGGATGTGGAAGCCGCACAATTGGCCCGGCCTCTACGTGTTGCACACGAACCCGGATAATGAACACTTTGCTTGCTTGAGAATGAATCTCCAAGATCATCTCTTTTCTCTCTATTTGAGTGGAATTTCGTGGATGATCCTCTTGTGTGATGAAAATCTGATTTTCATCCATATAAGTGCATCATTATGCATACCATTACACCCCTTTGTAACCTCCAACATAATGGGCATCATAATGCACCATAATCATGCAAAGGGGTTACAAAGGAGGTGAAAGGTCATGCCACATACACATGCCACTATGCATTGTATGTGGTCCCACTTGCTTGTGTGGCATGCCATGTCACACTATGTGACATGCATCCATGCAAGCCATGCATCCCATGCATGTTAATTAATTCCACGTAAATATTGATTCTAAATCAATATATTTATCAAGCAACGTACATCATCTTTGAGTCCGTGTGTGACCCTGTAGGTATGATTTAATTGATCAATATTATATTGTTCCCAACAATTAATATTATCAAATAATCATTTAACATCCATAGACGACCTTATGACTTTATCGATTGCACACGTAGGATCGAAGGACATATCCCAACAATCTCCCACTTGGCCTTCAGAGCCAGTGTGCTGTCAATTTCCTGTTGTCACTTTATGTCTAAATTTGAACTTGAGGCAAGACTCGAGTCATCCTCAATCGGTTCAAACCTTTCTTGGACTTTGAGACAGACTGTAAAACCAGATTTATCACTATGATACGAATCTGGACGTGGCCACGTATTTTCCACAGTCTCGACTCTCCAAGTGGCCGGTAAGACATGTATCCCATTATAAAATGGAGGACAATCCCATCTTGTCAATCCAAGCTCTCCCACTTGCTTCCTGATATACCCAATAACAAGTTTTATAACCTCCTTTTACGAAAGGCGTTTACTTGTATCAAAGTACACCATTTCACAATGGAATCACTCTGGACTACTCAGGTCAGAGGAAATTGCTCGACAGTCAATGAAATAGTATTATGACTCGAAATCTTAAATACTATTCCAGTCGGGTCTGTTCGATCATTAGCTCCCAGCTAATATCTATGTAATTGTACTCGATGTCCCACATCACTAGCCCATGAAGCGGCGCTATAGTACACATTACAATCTAGTTCTTTGTATTATCGGTTTGTCCGTATTCGATTATACGAACTAGGAACAAGCATATGATTCAAGTATATCAGTTCAACCATTGGGACTTCATTATGCGGTAAGTCGACCTCATAACCCAATCGATATTACTTAATCATTTGGACAATTCATATAAATTAAACCATATTTATATGAAGAAATATGTATTATACATATGAGTGAATGTCTACCAAATCTCCAAAAGTATCTAATACAGTAATAGAAATCACAACCCATCTCTAAGATGTCTGATCTCTATTGCAGTCGTGAAAGCCTCAAGCTTAAACTGCTGGAGAGGTTTAGAAAGCGGGTTTGCAACCTTACCAAAAGTTGCAACTTTATTATCTCGATGTCTCCACAAAACTATCTCCCAAATAATGTGGAACTTCCTGAGCACCAGTTTTAGACTTGTGGTGCTTCCTAGCTCATAGGCTTGCGCGATAACTCTACTATAAATAGAGAACTATCGGATGGGCTGAGCTAGTTACGCCACCTAGTTCATTCAAGAACTTTCAAATCCTAACTGCCAACATTACTGCATCCAATGCAATACTGTGCTCAGCTTCTGTAGTTTAATCAGCTATATTGCATTGCATGGAACTATTCCAGCAAATATCACCTCTAACCAGACAAAAGATATAACCAGATTAAAATCGGAAATTATCTTAGTCTGTTTTGAAGTTAGCATTCAAACAGCTTGTTAATATCAACTCCTTTTGTCTTCCAAAGACAACAAAATATTCTTTTGTCAATCTAAGGTACATAAGAATATTCTTGGTCGCAGTCTAACGCGCCTCACCTGGATTTCCTTGAAACTGACTCGTCATGCTCAAAGCATACGATACGTCCGGTCGTGTACATATCATGGCGTACATTATAGACCCTATTGCCGAAGCATAAGGAATGTTTTCCATCCTCTTTTGCTCATCAAGTCCCGTAGGGCCTTGCATCTTGCTAAGAGATGTGCCATGACTCATTGGAATGAGACCCTTTTTGGCGTCTTTCATTCTGAACTTATAGGTCACTTGACTAAGTCCAAACATCATTTTCGATCTGTTCCGACAGATCTTGATGCCCAATATGTACTGTGCTTTTCCAAGATCCTTCATTGAAAAATAATTCCCAAGCCATTCTTTAATAGAATTAAGCATAGAAACATTGTTTCCAATAAGGAGTATGTCATCGACATACAACACAATTAATACAACGTAACTCCCACTGATCTTCTTGTAAAACAAGACTCTTCCGAGTTCCTCTGAAATCCAAATCCCAGTATGGATTCATTGAACTGAAGATTGCTACTCCGATATGCATTCTTTATTCCATAAATAGAACTATAAGTTTGCATAATTTCTCAGCCTTATTAAGATCGATAAAACTCTTTGGCTGTGTTAAAACACAGCCTCTTCTAGAATCCAATTCAAGAAGTTAGTTTTAATATCCAATATTACCATAACTCATTATCAAGATGAGTAGTAATGGCTAAGATAATCTGAATGATTTAATCAAAGCAATTGGTGAAAGTTTTTCCATAATCCACCTCGTGAATAAAACTTTTACCATCAACCTTGCTTTGAAAACCCTAGGTTTTCCATATGTCTGTTTAGATCTTAAAGATCTATTAGCATTCATTGGGTCTAACCCTGTGATGCAAATATATCAAGTTCCAAACTTGATTATCAGATATTGATATCATCTCAGATTTCATGGCACCATGCCAATTTTCAGTAGCTGGACTCGTCATAGCTTGGAATTAGGTCGAAGGTTCACCGCTTTCCAAAAGCATGAATTCATATCTCTCATTGGTCACAATATCTAAGTATTTGAATAATAGAGATAAATTTATGCCTTTCGGACCTACGAGGGCTGGTATGGCTTCCAAAACCATAAGAATACTCTCAACCCAGTCTTGAGTATTCATCGTTGGTTGTTTCACTTGAACCTCGTTCAAGACAACCGAGCTCCCACTGAATTTCTAGGAAAGATAACTCTTTTCAAGAAAATCACTATCTCGAGCAACAAAATATTGTTCTCAGATAGATCGTAGAAGTTGTGCCCTCGAGTTTCTTATGGATACCATAAAGAAACTTTTATCCCATTTGAGTTCAAGCTCTATAGAGATAAATCTCGTCAGAGAAGCTTTTAGAACCTCAAATTTTGATGAAAACAATTTAGGGACCCTCCCTTTCCATACCTAGTATGGTGTCTTATCAACAGCTTTTGACAGCTTCCTATTCAGTGTATAAGTTGAAGTCTAGAATTGTGTGTTCTCAAAAGAGACCAGTAGTTCATTTAGACCTCTCATCGAATGGTCGAACTATATCTAATATAGTTTGTTTTCTCTTTTCCGAAACATAACCTTCATGTGCTTGTGAACTAATAGGTTCCACATACATCAGTATGTATCATCCCTAATTACTCACATGTTCTCCTTTCTCCAAGAAAGATGACATTGTTATCTTTTCAATCACACATCATTCACATGTATCAAATGACTCCAAGTCAAATGATTCTAAAATTCCTTCTAAAAGAAGCTTCGTTACATGTTTAGATTTTGATTTGATCTAATCAACAATGTTTCAGTTATGTCTCCTCGATACTTATTCGATTTGGCCTTTGGTCTTAATGATATATATGATTTGTCAAGTTTAAAGTATACATAAACAATATAATAATCGTACCAAAACAAAGAATAATTCACAATTAAAATAGTTACCAAACTATTTAATAGTGAAAAACTAATCCATCAGTATCTAATACTGAACCAATATTCATTGTTTATTGAAGGTACGAAATTACATAGTTATAATACTAAAACAGGGCCCAAGGCAAAACAACATCATATGATCATACGGCTAATGCAGCGACCTTCGCTCCATTTCTTGCCCGTAGATCGACATCTCTATTCACCAAACTTATACTTCTATGTAGTTCCTCCACATAAAATGTGAGAACCACATTTGGCATCCAATACCCAAGAAGTAGAATTTGTGAAGTTTAATGTCTATATCATTAATACTTGAAGATGAAGCAACCCCGTTCTTCACATCTTCTTTGAACTTTGGGCAAATTCAATTATTCCCAATAATTGAATCTCATTCAAATTTCCATTCAAAATTATCTCAATGTCAAAACGTGATAAATCGTAAGTGAAAAATTGAAGTTTTCTAACCAGCGATATTATCATGCAATTGAAGCCCTATCTCTCATAAAATATGAGGGAGCCAACCAGACAATCGATTCACGCCATCCAATGGCTCGAAAGTCTCTAATTTGTGTCATTGATGAACTTAAGTGTTTTGGATTAAATCACTCCCCGAGGTGTAAATAATCCTAACCTTATAATCCATCAAATGAAAGACAAATTAGGCATTTGTTTTGAAATTGAATAAAATATGAACTTTTATATGTTTGCAAGTAGTGTCCAACACTTTTGCATTAGACGCATTGAGATTCCCTAGGAACCCTAGTAGCCTTCTTGCCAATGCTCTTTTGAATACCCTATCCCATATCATAAGAATTTCCCTCTTAGGGTCCTTCTCTATCGCCGGCTCAGGAGCCTTGAGCATCCCGTGGAGCTCACGAAGCGATTTCTTCAAACCATTCATATGGAAATTTTAGCCTAAAGGCATTATAACCATCATGAAATTGAAGTATGAAATCGGTTGCCAAATAATCATCATAGGAAAAATCTAGGTGGTCACTTGAAGCAAATAATGCAATCATTTGTTGCACATGTGATTCCATAGATTTCCATTTTTCCAGCCTAGCTGAAGCGATGACCCTGGTCATACCGAACCGCTCAATCATAGTATGTTCCCCGAACATGCTATTGAGTTGTTCAATGATATCATAGGAATTGGTAATCTAACACATTCTCTTTGTATTCGTATTTGAGGACCATCCTCAAATTACGTTGTCAATCAAGAAAATTTGTGTTGTTCAATTTTTCACAATCAAGAATTGAACCAAACTTGAATTAAGTTGATATTTAACATGATAAACTACAAAAGAAAGATAACTAAAGTATGTAAACATCCACAAAGCGGTAAACAAATAAGGTTGTCTATCAAAATTACTTATTTGTTACATTTTGTTCAATCGATATCTAATATCGTTGTTCCCTTAAACAAAACAATCCCAAGACCCTCATCTTGCGAATCCTTAAGCCGACTGAGTCCGCACTTAAGAAACTCCAAGATAGGTAGACATCCCATGTCAATGACATCTAATGTCACTCTCGGTCGATGAGAGTCCCATTCTCATCTCATGTCTCGATAGCCACGCCTGCAGTGGATCTATCGATGAGAAAACCAAACTCACGTGTAAGGGTCTAACCCTTACTCCCACTTATCCCAAGATAATAAGTAGTACCCCGCTGAGGCGGACCTACCAACTTATGATCGAGGGCTTCATGAGTGTGACGTTTTGGACAAGACATTATACTCATTATTTTTGGGAACTTGCATGCATAGGTTTGTTTATATGTAAGTTGAACATTTATAACATAAAACAACCTATAACTAGCAAAGCAAATAAATACGAAATCGAAAGGCCCCTAGAACCTCACAACTCTCAAACGAAAAGATTAAAATAACAACAAAAGCCTTGAACATCTTCTGGACTGGTCCTCGCCCTCCGTTTTAGTTCTGTGCCCTCCGATTTTGGTCAAATCTATTCCGTACCCATAAAACCACGAACAGCGCCCGCCGTTTCACAACCAGCGGTCGCTGAACACCACCGGCGGTCGCCGTTTCCAAAACGGCGCCCGCCGAAAGGTCCGAGAACAATCTGCCAAGAAAAAGGGCTTTCGGAGGTCGCCGTTTCCAAAACGGCGCCCGCCGAAACAAAACAGCGCCCGCTGGAGCTACAACGGCGCCCGCCGTTTGGCTCCAGCAGCCCGGTTTTGTCCGTTTTGCTTCGTTTTGCTTCGTTTCTTCTCATTTTCGCCAGAGAGCCGAGATCCTCCATCGAACCATGGACTAAGTCCATCGCTTACAAGTAGTACAATACAAATATAATAGAAAAACCTATCTATTACAATTGATTCCAAGAGACGCAGCCCTCAAAAGACTATGGCCAATCGAAACGAAAAAAAACGACGAATTCATTCACCCGACCACTAACGGTGGCCGGCCTTACATCTAATCACATAATCACAATTAAACAATTAATCCAATTATGTAGATTAAACTTCTTGTGTCCAACACAAAAGTGTGCACGAGCCCTAGGCTCTGATACCAATTGTAGGTACCGGTATACCGATCCGATCGATATACCGTGTGTGCGGAAGCGTGTAAAGCAATAGATCTACTATGCCATGATCTTAGTGCACACTTAATGTGTATAAGAACACATTATAAACATATATATATACACATCCAATATATATATATATAAGGTTCAACGATTACTTACTTTTGGTGATCGTTGACTTTGGTTAATGTCGTTGAGGTGGTGTTGAGTCGATTGAACCACCTCAAATGGATCAGCCTCTTGAAGCTCTCCTTGTGAATGACCTCGTCACTCCTTTAGATCGTCCGGATGTGGAAGCCGCACAATTGGCCCGGCCTCTACGTGTTGCACACGAACCCGGATAATGAACACTTTGCTTGCTTGAGAATGAATCTCCAAGATCATCTCTTTTCTCTCTATTTGAGTGGAATTTCGTGGATGATCCTCTTGTGTGATGAAAATCTGATTTTCATCCATATAAGTGCATCATTATGCATACCATTACACCCCTTTGTAACCTCCAACATAATGGGCATCATAATGCACCATAATCATGCAAAGGGGTTACAAAGGAGGTGAAAGGTCATGCCACATACACATGCCACTATGCATTGTATGTGGTCCCACTTGCTTGTGTGGCATGCCATGTCACACTATGTGACATGCATCCATGCAAGCCATGCATCCCATGCATGTTAATTAATTCCACGTAAATATTGATTCTAAATCAATATATTTATCAAGCAACGTACATCATCTTTGAGTCCGTGTGTGACCCTGTAGGTATGATTTAATTGATCAATATTATATTGTTCCCAACAATTAATATTATCAAATAATCATTTAACATCCATAGACGACCTTATGACTTTATCGATTGCACACGTAGGATCGAAGGACATATCCCAACACTCCTTTCACGCCCGGCGGTCGAAACCCTAGGGTTCGACCGCCACCCTCGGCGCCCAGCCGAGGGGTTGTAGCCCTCGATCCCGGCGGGGCTCGCTTGACCACCCGCGGTCCGGTGATCTCCGATCACCACCGCGTGGTCAAACCCCATCCCCGGGTTCGTACGTTTCCCGGATCTTCGTTCATGATATTTCTACGATAATTAAACGATAAAATCATAAAGAAGGTTTTACGATTTACCTCGTTCTCGTTGTTCGGAAAAACGAAGAACTCAATTTGACGACCTTGAGATCTTCCGACGTATTCCTTGCACTAGCTCGGACGTCGTGTGGGCGACGATCTACCGAACTCCATGGATCTCCCTCTCTACTTTCTCTCTCTAGAATTGTGATCTTCAAGTTATGAGAATAGAGAAGACCATGTAGTGCTTTTATAGGCTACGTAGGGGATCTTAAGGAGGTGGAATATTGGGCTTCCAATATTAATGATTAAATTGAACCCAAGCCCAAATCTATTAATCCCATTAATATTAATTAATTTATTTTCCACAATATAAATTAATTGCACTCCCAATATTAAACCATATTATATCAAATAATATTTCTCCGGTAGTATTATTTATTCCGTGTATTTAAGATATAAATATCCATGAATAAAATTAATTTATTGCTAATTAATTTATTCATCTCTTGTAACCGAGACTAGTACCATTCATCCTTAATTATTATGCGGAACGAATCCACCTGCAGGGTTTACATAATAATTCCTTATGAACTCATCTCGGGGATATTATCAACCCTTACGGGATACACTTTCCCGTCAAGTATTCACGGCATGCCATATATAAAATATAGTGATCCAACTTAACCGGTAATTGACCCAATAATTAAACCGGTCAATTCCTTTGGAAAATCAAAGTCACTTATATTAAATATACACACCCGCAATAGTATCGGGGATTAAGAATAAAATACACTGAGACTTGAATCAATTATCAAAGGCAATCCTAATTGATAAGTCTCAAGCGATCCGCTCAATACACCAAGTGTACAAGTGTGATAAAATAATTAAGACAAATTATTTTCTCTCTCTCACAACGACTATACCGATGGATTGGTCCGTGTCCATCTAGGTCGTGAGAAACTGTTCGATTAAATACGAGTAACCGATAGTATGATCTTCTGTGTGGGCCCGACACACCATACTAACTACAACGTATAGAATCCAGGACTATAATTTGCATATATTTAATTATAAATAATTAAACGCAAATAATTGTTTATTTAATTAAATAGATTAGTGGCAATGGATTGGGAGTTTCCATTACTTAAATCTAGACATTAAGTACACAACTCCAACAATCTCCCACTTGTACTAAGGTCTAGTCATTTCCTCCAAACTCCCGACTCCCATACTCATCACGTGCTTAAAATGTACTTCCAAGAAGTACCATGTGAATGAGCAATCTAGGTTGCCGCTCTGAAGTTATCTTGGTGACTACAGCGTCGTCTTCCCTGACGATGACTCGTATCAGGTGGTACTTGCTCTATGTGTTATCTTACACTTTTGGACTTGTGATTTCTTACCATTTGCCATCGCACCGCTATTTACATAGACTTTGGTAAATTAAGAATCACATCTAAGTCCCAGAGATTATCCCGGAGCTATACCAAAACTTCTGCTGCCTCTGAGGCCGCTATTTGGTTACCCATGGCAGAGTCCGAAAAGCATCGTGCTTATCACTCTTCCATGTTAAAACTCCTTCTCCTTCAATAGTGAAACACATAGCCTGATATCGACTTACACCGGTCCTCATTCGATTAGAAATCTAAGAGAATGTAATCCAAAGGAAATGCTCGTCTGCGTCGTAGTCTAGAACAGTACTTCGAAAGTACTTTACAGCAGTCGAATATTCCTTTCCAGGATTACCTTGATATCCTCCCACTATGCTTACCGCATAGCCGATATCAGGTTCTCGTTTTTCAACATTGCATTAAGCTTTCCATACTCAAAGTGTAGGAAACTGCTTTAATTGCTTCTATCTTCTTTTGTGTTCCAAAACACATATCCTTAGATAGATGCATTCCGTATCTGAAAGGCAACGAACCTTTCTCGGAATCTTGCATGTTAAAACGAACCATAATCATATATATGTAAGATGTCCAGGAGAAGTACAATGTTCTTTCCCAGAGATCCAAGATCTCAAGAACATGTCCAACTTCTTCCTATCTCTTCCATATTGATTTATCTAGACAACCTCATTTTATGTCTTGACAACATCTTTACATTTTTACCAATGATAAGAATGTTCTCTACATAAAACCCGAGCAACACCACCTTGTTCCATCACGTTTCCAATACACACGATTCGTCTATGCTTTGATGAATCCATAAAATGGACTATCTCATCAATTTGCAAGTACCACGAACTCAATGCTTTGTTCCAATCCATAAATGGATCAACTAAGCTTGTACTCTAAATGATCTTGCCTCTTAGCAATAATCCTTATTGCTTTCCAAGAGAGCACATTTAGATCTAGTACTGCCTATGTGTAGATCCAGGGATCGATTTCATGTATACTAGGTCCAGAGTCCGAAGACTCACCTAGTCTTATGAATATCTCTGGTTGACCCACAACCTCCCACTACAATGGCATTCCGGTGTATTAACAGTAATAACAGTAGGTGCAGTTAGTGGTGTACCGCTACTCAGTTCTGCTGGTTTCCAGTCTTCATCGTTCTCTCTCATTTCAAAGTATCACGTCACTTTGGGCTTGTGGTTCATTATATAGTCTTTCTCTAAGAACCGGGCGTTAGAACTTATAACGTCCTTCTGGTTCATAGTACTATTAAACACACAGCTTTTGTTCTTCCAGGATATTCTACAACCGCATTTGAATGCGCCGTTGTTTCCAGACATATCCATAGAACACAGGTAGTTCCGTATAACTCATGCTTTTACTATTTCTATAAGAGTTCCATTTCTTGTTTACGACACACCATTTCTACACAACAGTGTATGGTGTAGTCATTTGGAATCAAATCCCAATCTCTGATCAGTATGTCATGCATTCCTCAGACAGGTACTTGCCTCCGCGATCAAATCGCAGACTACAAATGGATATACCTTGATGGTTCTCCACAATTTCTTAGTGTCCATTGACTTTTCAAAATACTTGCTTTTGTGGCACATCAGGTATTATAATCCATTTCTCGAGTAATCATCAAATGAAGTACTCGTACCTTATTGTCTGAGTAGACATAGGTCTGCATACATCAGAGTCAATCAATTCTTATACTTGTCCGGATCTTATATCTTATATCCATAAAGGATTGCTTAGTCATATTATCTTCCAAATTAGATTCTTAGGTCGGAAGGTCCACTCCTTCAACTTAATTGATCAAAAAAAGCAATTTTCGACCATTGAACTTCTTATTTGAATAAACATGACTTAGCATAAGAATCCACAAGTATAATTGATAAAGAAATCTCTTATTAGTAAAACGAGTTTCATTCTACGGTTCGTTGCATCGTGGTGGACTTAGGATTCATCATTTATATATTGCTAGCTAATGTACCAGAATAGATAATATCATTATTTCTTCTTATAACCATCAAATGATTAAAAGAAATAAAATATCTATTCATTAGAAATCTAGAACAAAGTTCTTTCTAAATGAAAGGTACATAAAAGCAATAACCCAAAATGAAATCCTATAAAATGTCCTCCACTGCAACTGCTGCCTCCTCTACAGCATTGCCCATGTAGACTACGATTTCTTCTTTTCTAAGTCGTCGGGTTTCCTGGAACCCTTGCATTTATTAATGCACATACCGTCAGTGGTTCCATATCTACACACCAGGTTCCGGCAGATAATACCACTGACTATGTTTTACGACTAAAGAAAATTTTGTACTTTCTTTGAGAGGATAATCAGACTTCCAGTACCCAGACTGTTTGTATCGAGAATACTTGCCTCATGGCTTTCTCGTCCCATCTCGTGGTCCATGTAACTTATGACCACTGGGTTTCTTTGCTTGCTTTTCCTTTCCCCGGATTTTGCCCTTAGGTTCAAAACCTTTGGCATTGGCTACAAGAGCTTGCGATTTCCGTCTCAACTCGTCTAAAAGGTCAATCATCTTAAAAACTTGTTTAAGCGTTTCCTTTAATCGAATGGCCTTTATGAGTATCCTCATCGCCTCTTGTCTAGCCACTACGTCATGTCTAAACATCTCCTTGAGTTTGAACATGATATCAAAATCAGTCCTTTCCTCATCAGTTAAGACATTTGTAGGCTCGGGAGGACAAAGCTCACTGAGTACAAACTTGTACTCTTTAACAGTCTGGGCAATGTCTAGATCTCTATTCCAATCATTACATTTAGGGACCAATGAGTTTAAAATCCTTACGTATCACAGAAAGTGGGTTCAAAGTCATTCCTAATCTATGAGCACATATAACAACAAACAATCGATTTAATCTCCGATATTATCTCCCTCAAATAATATCATTAAACCACTAATCGCATCTAAAATCCCATCAGATATGGCAAGCCACGATAGTGTGGACGTTTACCTATCCAAATGATTTAGCAATTAGATTTGCTTTGGTCGTACATCATCATTAGCGTTACTTCGATGGGAAGAATACTAAGAAGCGTACCTAAGTGTAAACCATTACTCAGTATCTAAGAAGATTGTTTGGGATACGCATATTCACCGCAAGCCACGATAGTGTGGACGTTTACGTTAACATACGCTCCTTTACTCCCTTCTATAACTGTCTACATCAATCGTTCCAAAATCCCATTCAATGTAGCAAGCCACGATAGTGTGGACGTTTACTACACCAAAATATTTTTACAATTGACATCCAATTACTTGAATCATTCGATTTTTTGTAAATCAGAACGCGGAGAATCATAAGTGAAACTCGAAATTTCTAACCAGTGATTCACCATGCGAACGACCCTATCTCTCATAAAATGAGGGAGCCGAGCAGACAATCGATCCATTTCAAGAAATGGTACGAAGGTCTCTAATTTGTGTCATCCACATGACCAAGTGGCTTTGGCTCCATTCCACTCCCCGAGGTGAGAATGAGTCGACTTGAAATCAGTTTCAGAAAGACAAATTAGGAATTGTTTGATAAACTCAATCAATTGTTTCTCGTAAGAGGAATTACAAGAATTCTCCTCCAATGACTTGTCTAAACGAATTTCGAAAGTCCATAAAAGTCACCAAGAGAACAGCAATGGAGACCATGGCATTGTTTCCAATCCCTCTCCCACTTAGCTTTTTATATTAAAGGGATACGCTATCTAATGTATAATTAAATACACATAAGCATGCATACATGAAATAAAGCACATAGAATATCACATAATCAAAATAATACTAGAATATTATTTTCCGACTATTATGGCTTTATCGCATCCCCGTATGCGTCTTCTAGTCTTTAGTCTTCGTTCTTTAAATGCTCCATGTGACGGGAATATTAATTCTAATATTTAAATCTATTTATTTTCAATTAATCCAAAAGTTACTTAATTCGAAAATTAAGTCAATCGAATATATCAAAAATAAAATTAAATATTATTAATATTTTTATTATTTTTATTTTCCTTTTCTACTCCATTAAATCTCTAGAATCCTATCCAAGACCCACTTGGAATATTCTAGAAGATTTCTATAATGGAATAAGGAAATAAAATAATTTAGGACTCCTAATCCTTCTAAATTAATTCATTTCCTAATCTATTAAAAATTCCATAAAGGAATAATTAAATAGGAAAAATTAATTAAGGACTCTTCTACTTTCCAAAATTAATTAATTTCCATGTCCATGAAATTTCCCATAAAATATGAATAATCAATTAGGAAATAAATTAATTTAATAATTAATTATTTTCCTTTCCAATTCTATTAAATCTCTAAAATCCTATCCAAGTAAGACTTGAAATATTCTAGAAGACTTCCATAATAGAATAATGAAATAATTAATTCCAATTAATTCTTTTCTTATTCCATGAGAGTTCCCAAACATAGGAATACTCAAAATAGGAAAATATGAATCAATTAGGAAAGTTGGATCTTGGTAGGAGTAGCATGGGTTGGGAGACCCCACACCACCCCCACCGTCGACCGCCACCACCACCGCCGGCCAAGGCTCACGCGCCACCACCCTTGGTGGCCGGCGTGGCCGAGAGCCCTAAGGCAGCCCGGGCGATCGATCCTCATGGGATCGATCCTCGTGATCGATCCCCGGTCCTCCCTCTCTTCGTCTCCTCCGTCACACTTTTACGGTCGTCGTTTCGTCCTCGATCAAACGTAAAATAAATTACAAATTTATTACTACGCTATCCGGCATCGATTCTCTACATGAAAACGACCTCAAACAATTTCTGGAAAAATAAGAACAAGCATTCACCACACAAGAACGAATCTCGACATCACCGAGAGTTTAATAATCAAGAACATTATTATGACATTAATTAATAAAAATTAAATCTAGCCATAATAATCGGAAACCCTGCAAGGTAGAACAATTTATCGAAAAATACCATGAACTAAAACCAACGCTCTGATACCAATTGTTGGAAATCGATATCCCGGAATTAATAAATTTAAATAAATAAATTATCTAATTAATTCCGACCGAAATCTTTTGGAGATCGAATATCCGGATTGTCTAAATTGCGGAACCGACAACCCAATCGAAATCCCTTCGCTGGAAACCACCGCGAACCACCACGCATGACCGGAGCCCGACCAAGGTAGCCGCCGTGGGATGAACACACGGCAAACCCTAGCCGAGCCCCGCGAGGGGCTCGCGATCGCGGTGGGCGATCGCATGGGGATGCATCGTGCATCCCCGGGCTGCTCGTAGCAGCCCCCGGCGGGGAGTCCGGCGACTCACCGCCACCGCTGATGGAGGAGGGGGCGCCTGCCGCGGCACCAGCCCGCGGCTGCCCCCAGCGATCGACCGAGGGTCGATCGCATGCCCCGGAGTCCAGCCGGGGCTTCTCCTTTCACGCCCGGCGGTCGAAACCCTAGGGTTCGACCGCCACCCTCGGCGCCCAGCCGAAGGGTTGTAGCCCTCGATCCCAGCGGGGCTAGCTTGACCACCCGCGGTCCGGTGATCTCCGATCACCACCGCGTGGTCAAACCCCATCCCCGGGTTCGTCCGTTTCCCGGATCTTCGTTCATGATATTTGTACGATAATTAAACGATAAAATCATAAAGAGGGTTTTACGATTTACCTCGTTCTCGTTGTTCGGAAAAACGAAGAACTCAATTTGACGACCTTGAGATCTTCCGACGTATTCCTTGCACTAGCTCGGACGTCGTGTGGGCGACGATCTACCGAACTCCATGGATCTCCCTCTCTACTTTCTCTCTCTAGAATTGTGATCTTCAACTTATGAGAATAGAGAAGACCATGTAGTGCTTTTATAGGCTACGTAGGGGATCTTAAGGAGGTGGAATATTGGGCTTCCAATATTAATGATTAAATTGAGCTCAAGCCCAAATCTATTAATCCCATTAATATTAATTAATTTATTTTCCACTATATAAATTAATTGCACTCCCAATATTTCTCCGGTAGTATTATTTATTCCGTGTATTTAAGATATAAATATCCATGAATAAAATTAATTTATTGCTAATTAATTTATTCATCTCTTGTAACCGAGACTAGTACCATTCATCCTTAATTATTATGCGGAACGAATCCACCTGCAGGGTTTACATAATAATTCCTTATGAACTCATCTCGGGGATATTATCAACCCTTACGGGATACACTTTCCCGTCAAGTATTCACGGCATGCCATATATAAAATATAGTGACCCAACTTAACCGGTAATTGACCCAATAATTAAACCGGTCAATTCCTTTGGAAAATCAAAGTCACTTATATTAAATATACACACCCGCAATAGTATCGGGGATTAAGAATAAAATACACTGAGACTTGAATCAATTATCAAAGGCAATCCTAATTGATAAGTCTCAAGCGATCCGCTCAATACACCAAGTGTACAAGTGTGATAAAATAATTAAGACAAATTATTTTCTCTCTCACACAACGACTATACCGATAAATTGGTCCGTGTCCATCTAGGTCGTGAGCAACTGTTCGATTAAATACGAGTAACCGATAGTATGATCTTCTGTGTGGGCCCGACACACCATACTAACTACAACGTATAGAATCCAGGACTATAATTTGCATATATTTAATTATAAATAATTAAACGCAAATAATTGTTTATTTAATTAAATAGATTAGTGGCAATGGATTGAGAGTTTCCGTTACTTAAATCTAGACATTAAGTACACAACTCCAACACTTATCCTGCGTTACGACTCAAAGTTTCCTGTCCTTCTCTGATGCCTGTCGGCCGACAGGCCTTGGTGTCGGCCGACACCAAGCCAGAAACTCGACCGAACTTCGCAGCGTCCTCTCGACACGTTCCCGACTCCCATTCCGATGTCTCTTCGTCGTCCCTTCGCCTCGAGCACATTGTGAACTCTCACATAAACTTTCATCCACTAGAAGACCTTGTGAAGCTTACTCTTGTTTCTACTCAATTTTGCCTTCCTCCTCACTTGCGTGTCTTTCATGACGTTGGGGATTAGGAAGAAGAGTTCGGTTCACGGTCGAACCTTCTCCTAACGGGGGAGAATGATGTGAATTGGAAGCCCAATAGTTAATTATATTATTTATATATCTTTTTAATAAAAGCCCTATGTTTAGGGTTTCTTAGTATTTATATTTCGTTTTATTCATTTATTCGATAGTCGTTGTTTTCTATGAAATAAAAGAATAGAATTTTGTCATTTTTCTTATCAAATTTAGGCATTTGTAAGAATCAACGAATTTGACTGTTTGTTAATTTTCGGCATTCTTCGGCATCAACGAGTCTTAATATTTGTTCTATAAGCTTTCGCTACATCAAATAAGGAGGAAAACTCTACATCCTCCAACCGTTGACCCCTCGATCGGGTATGATGATACGGGCCTGAGTATGAATCCCATAGTAGTGCACGAGCCACTGCACAAGTCACTTGCAGCGCCCCGCAGCGAGGCATCAGCGCACGAGCGCGTACGAGAGCCACTTGCAGCGCGCGTTTCGTCCGTAGCAGCTCGCAGTGAGTCACCACTAGAGCCGGATGCTACGAGTTTTCCCGTAGCGATAAACAACATTCCCGTAGTGACCCGTAGTGCAATACGAGAGGTTTACGAGGAATTACGAGACTCGTGGGAGGATCCAGTGAACAACCCAGCATCACCTCACATCAATCCCGCATGGCCCACGAATTTCTCGGCGAAATTCTCGGCGAACCACCAGGGCATGGCGACAGGGAGGGGATTACGGCAGCGGACGATCGAGAGCGTCCGACACTTATCTTTATTTTTATTAGTTTTAATTAATAAATTAGTATTTTAATTAGTAATTTAATTAACTAAGTAGAAAATTTCTTTCCATAGGAGACTTTTATTTAGTTTTCACATAATTTAGGATTCTAATATTATTTTATTAGTTTATTTTACTTTGTCACCGAGTCTTGAGCTCTATATAATAGAGGCTCCGCTATGTAATTTCATATCACATGATTCATCAATAAGATCAGTCTTTGATCTTTAAAAAGTTTTCATACTTCGCCCCTACTGTCGATTATAAAACTCTAAATTATTAATCTCCTATTAAAATTGCGTAGTGCTCTTTTATACGAAGGAGTTACGAGGGATCGTAATAATCCCCGTATCATCCACGCATGATGAGAGGCGTAGTGCTAATCGCACGTACACAATTCACGGATCGAGAAAGGCTAAATAACCCTCTCTTTCCACCAGAAAAATCACATCGAACCACTCGTGGACGGTCGTAAAGGCAATAGACGAGGCGCGCGGTTCACGAAAGGAGACGAGCTCAAGTACACCTACCAGATCAAACGAAGCTAAAGCCGCATAAAGCGCGTTGTCCACGATTGAGATTTTCGGTTGTCGAGTCTACCGACCGGGGCTCGCATCATATAACCCACCCTACCGTTGATTATATTGTATATCATTTTTATCATATACCAATTTGATGGTATATCAATATAGTTGATAATGAAATTGTTGAAACTTGGAATAAAATGTTGCAATATTGTCACCACTAGAATTTATTGTTCAATGGTCTTGCATTGTACTATACAATAGAACTCTCCAGTTTTACACACTAACAACAACCCATTTTTTAAGGTATTATTAATAAATATGGTATTTTGTTTTCATTATTTTAAAGAAAGTAGCGCTATTTGCACTCTTGTTTTCTCTAAGTACATTATAATTTTTTAATTTTAATTATTTATTATTTATATTTTATACACAACTTAAATTTCCTAATTTACCCTTATACACTAAATACACCACTTCATCCTACCCCCAACTCAAACGCAATTTTAAAAGTCAAATTCTCCTCTCTTAATTTGATTTGATGTTTTTTATTTTAAAATTTCTTCTCTACAGAACAAATAAATTAGTAAATTAAGTATCCGCTTGTTGGAAAAATTGAAATAAAATATTTGGTTTGACCAATATATGACTGATTTTTTTATGGCTAAATAGTATTTCAAATTGAAATTAATTTGTTGATAATTTTCTACGATGTTGAGTAGTTAATTATAGTATTTTATTTCGTTTAGATCCGATTTTTCGGTGAGTGGAAAATTAACGAGTGAATTAGCCAAGTGAAAAAATATTATTGAATGAGATAATTAAGTCTCATCCTACATCGGAATGTGGAAGATAATGAGTTTGTGAGAACCATTATAAAAGGTCTTGTGTATTGATTGTTGAGAATGTGAAAAGTCACAATCTCACATTGAATATAATGAGAAAATCAATAGTCTTGTGATATTATATGAGGAGTATTGAAAGAGTAAGTCCATTAACCTTGAATTATTATTCTCGGTTAATTGGAGTATGATGATTTTGACTTGGGTCTCCGAGATTTATCTTTGGCCTAGTAGAGTTTAATAATTACAAATTTAATTTGTATTTTTGGGCATGTTAAATAATAAATGTTGGTTATTATGGTTTGGACTTACCAGCTTTTGGGCTGAGTAAAATTAGTTGAAACTTTTAGTTGGCTTAAGCTGTTGGGCTAGCCTAAATGGGTTGTACGGAATTTAAAGATATTAAGCCCAATATGGGTTGTACAGAATTTGAATAGTCAGTCCAATAACTTGAAAAGTAATCAGATTCATATTTATATATTTAATAAAATATATAAATAATTCCTCATAGATTGTGACATTTGAGTTGCTTAGACCTTTGGAATGTCTTTCATGTCTTTTGAGACTCCCCTTGATGAGTATAAATAGAGCATCTTAGTTGAGAGAGAAAATATCCATAACACTATTCGACAACACAATAAAAAATTAGACTTCAATCCCACATCTCTTAGCTCATAAGAATTCTCATATAGTTAGAATATTGTGTAGGCAATATTTATTGTTCCTTGCATTTGCATATGCTCGGTTCTCTCTCTTTCCCTGTTCGCCGGAGCTTTTAGCTGGTGTGCCTCATACTAAAAGATGATTGAAATCGTTGTATCTTTGGAGACTAACGTCACAAAACCGTAGCATACACGAGACGTTTTAGTCTTGCGGATAGCGAAAGCGCCTCGACTACCCGCAATTCAGGTTGTTTTGTTTATTTAATAATATTCCAGATTTGTAAAGATCAGTACTATTGTTCTAGTTCAGATTTCATTTTATTTTATGTTTCGGATTTAGACATTTGTACAAAAATAACAAACAACATCTAGCGATTTTTAGAACATCGGAAATTACAAGAGCGCGCACACACCTCGATAAGATACGCGGCAAAGGTAAGTCCACGGAGATCGAAAACCCATCTCTCTAAAAAAATATATTAAAATTTAGTTATTTTACAAAAAAATGAAATATTTTTAATTGCATTTTAGAGTAATTATTAAAATTTGTAATGTCTATTATACCAATGTACAATATATGCATATATTAACGAGATTAAATTTAAAAAATTGCTTAAATTTATAATTAAAATAAATTAGTACCGTTAATTATATAAAATTAATTATAATTTTCCTTAAATTAAAATTCCCTTTTAATACATGAATTTATAGTTAACTGGTATTTTTTTAATGGAATTGTTCTATTTATGTGGAATATAATGATTACAAGACTCTCTTCAAGCAATCGCTATTCAAGTTGTATTTTTTTAATTTTGTGTGAGCTTTTAGTGAAATCTTACAAATAATATATTGGTTCCTGAAATTGTATAAATTGTACTTGGGTCTACTTACAAACCGGATGAGTAAGGTAGACCTGGAATACTTAACATAATTTAGAGATTCTAAAAAAAACTTCTTTTATTGAATTTGTAATGGGTGGAACCACTTACAAACACATTTACAAAATTCTAGCGAATCTTGTAGAAAGGTCAACACGACAAAAAACTAAGTCTATGTAGAACTATTCTAGCGAAGCGTCCTACGAAGACTAAACAGAGAATATTATAGGAGCTTTTTAGCGAAGTCTCTCGGTCTTACAATATTTCTCTCTCTAGAGTTTCCGAAATGAATAGTTGAACAATGAAAATAATCTAGCGACTATTTATAGACTTCGTGAAATAGGGTTTTCGGAAATCACGCTTAATGGGCCGAGCCCAAAGCATCTTCATGGGATATTCGAGATTCCATATTTCCGTACTTCACGAACGTAGCTCTACGCACTCCCACACTAGCGTGTCTTCGTGCTTCAAGCTTGTCGCAGGCACAACATGTATACTTGATGATTTCTTCATTAACTTGAATCCTTCTAGCGAAGTCTTCCAGTTACACCCGCATCTGGCTTCATCCCTTAGCAGTTATTCGTCCAGCTCCATGTCTACCCATGCCTGCTCCGCGTCCGTTCACGTTATAGCTCTGATTTAAAGACTTCACGGTAAGTGATAAGTCGTTTTTATAGCGGAAAAATCAATTAAATTTGTATCGAACTAGTTGTCGAAACAACTCGCCCGAGTCGGTCTCGAGGAACACTACTATCGGCGCGTACACGTGTTTATTTGTTTGCAACGGAGGGAACGAAAGTGAAATAGCATAATGCGTACTTTGATTTTGGGTATTGTTTTAAATCTAGAAATTATCTAAGAATTGAAAAGACAAGAAAACGAGAACAATCTATCTAAAATGAACAAGGGTTTCGAAATTCATAATTTTAATCAATGAACACTTGAATTTTAGAACAATGGAATTCGTGAAAAGCAATTTGAAAAATAAAGAACAAAGCAAGTAATCGAACACGAAATTGAAAATCGAACAAATCGAAAGAAAAATAAGACTTACTAGATTAATATTCGAATCCCAAACCAAGGTACCCGTCGGCGGAATCCCCGACTTTTACCGAGTCGATTACAATCCAAAATCAAGAAAAACGGAAATTCAAAACCTAAGTAACGAGTTCCAAAGAGCTCTCCCAAAGTCGCCAATCAATATCCTCCAAGTACGTTCAAAAGTCAGCGAATGAAAAAGTAAGTTCGAAATAGGGTAAAACTTTATTCAAGTACAAAAGTCGACGGTCAAGCAGAAAGTCAACACTCAGAAAACGGGGGCCAAGCGGCCGCTTGGGGGGTCAAGCGGCCGCTTGCCCCAATATCCAGAAACCTTAAACTGCACAGCGGCGCGGCCGCTTGGGTAGGGTAGCGGCCGTCTGCTCTCCTTCCCGAACCAATCTGCCTGCTCAGCTGCGCGGCCGCTTGGGGGGTCAAGCGGCCGCCTGTTGGAAATCGATATCCCGGAATTAATAAATTTAAATAAATAAATTATCTAATTAATTCCGACCGAAATCCTTCGAATATCCGGACTGTCAAAATTGCGGAACCGACAATCCAATCGAAAAACCTTTCGCCGGAAAACAACCACGAACCACCACGTGAACCGGGCCCGACCGAACAACCACCGCCGCGGGATAAACCCGCGGCATGTCCAGCCGAGCCCCGCGAGGGGCTCGCGATCGAATATGATCGCCGGGGATGCACGCGCATCCCCGCGGGCTGCTCGTAGCAGCCCCCCCTGGCGGTGAGTCCGGCGACTCACCGCCACCGCCGTGGAGGAGGGGCGTCCGCCCAGCGGACAGCCGCGGCACCAGCCCGCGGCGCCCCAGCGATCGACCACCGTGGTCGATCGCACGCCCCGGCGTCCAGCCGGGGCTCCTCCTCTACACGATCGGCGATCGTGCCCTAGGGCCGATCGCCACCCTCGGCGTCCAGCCGAGGGGTTTTCGTGTGATCCCGGCGGGGATCTCCCGACCTCCCGCGGTCCGGTGATCTTCGATCACCACCGCAAGGTCAATCCCCATCCCCGGGTTCATCCCTCGGATCTTGGTTCATGATATTTTTACGATAATTAAACGATAAAATCATAAAGAGGGTTTTACGATTTACCTCGTTCTCGTTGTTCGGAAAAACGAAGAACTCAATTTGACGACCTTGAGATCTTCCCACGTATTCCTTGCACTAGCCCGGACGTCGTGTGGGCGACGATCTACCGAACTCCATGGATCCTCCTCTCTACTTTCTCTCTCTAGAATTGTGATCTTCAAGTTATGAACTTATGAGAGAATAGAGAAGACCATGTAGTGCTTTTATAGGCTACGTAGGGGATCTTAAGGAGGTGGAATATTGGGCTTCCAATATTGAAGATTAAATTGAGCCCAATGCTCAAGTCCATTAATCCTTATCAATATTAATTAATTCTATTTTCCACTATATAAAATTAATTGCACTCCCAATATTAAACCATATTATATCAAATAATATTTCTCCGGTAGTATTATTTATTCCGTGTATTTAAGATATAAATATCCATGAATAAAATTAATTTATTGCTAATTAATTTATTCATCTCTTATATCCGAGACTAGTACCATTCAACCTTAATTATTATGCGGAACAAATCCACCTGCAGGGTTTACATAATAATTCCTTATGAACTCATCTCGGGGATATTATCAACCCTTCCGGGATACACTTTCCCGTCAAGTATTCACGGCATGTCATATATAAAATATAGTGACCCAACTTAACCGGTAATTAACCCAATAATTAAATCGGTTAATTCCTTTGGTAAATCAAAGTTACTTATATTAAATATACACACCCGCAATAGTTTCGGGGATTAAGAATAAAATACACTGAGACTCGAATCGATTATCGCCGGCAATCCTAATCGATGAATCTCAACGATCCGCTCAATACACAAAGTGTACAAGTGTGATAAAATAATTAAGATAAATTATTTTCTCTCTCACACAATGACTATACCGATGGATTGGTCCGTGTCCATCTAGGTCGTGAGCAACTGTTCGATTAAATACGAGTAACCGATAGTATGATCTTCTGTGCGCCCATGCAACACCATACTAACTACAACGTATAAAATCCAGGACTATGATTTGCATATATTTAATTATAAATAATTAAACGCAAATAATTTTTTATTTAATTAAATAGATTAGTGGCAATGGATCGTGAGTTTCCGTTACTTAAATCTAGACATTAAGTACACAACTCCAACAATCTCCCACTTGTACTAAGGTCTAGTCATTTCCTCCAAACTCCCGACTCCCATACTCATCACGTGCTTAAGGTGTACTTCCAAGAAGTACTATGTGAATGAGCACTCTAGGTTGCCGCTCTGAAGTTATCTTGGTGACTACAGCGTCGTCTCCCTCGACGATGACTCGTATCAGGTGGTACTTGCACTATGTGTTATCTTACACTTATGGACTCGTGATTTCTTACCATTTGCCATCGCAACGCTATTTACATAGCCTTTGGCAAATTAAGAATCACATCTAAGTCCCAGAGATTATCCCGGAGTTATACCAAAACTTCCGCTGCCTCTGAGGCCGCTATTTGGTTATCCATGGCAGAGTCCGAAAAGCATTGTGCTTATCACTCTTCCATGTTAAAACTCCTTCTCCTTCAATAGTGAAACATATATCCTGATATCGACTTACACCGGTCCTCATTCGATTAGAAATATAAGAGAATGTAATCCAAAGGAAAAACTCGTCTGCTTCGTAGTCTAGAACAGTACTTCGAAAGTACTTTTACGGCAGTCGAATATTCCTTTCCAGGATTACCTTGATATCCTCCCACTATGCTAACCGCATAGCCGATATCAGGTTCTTGTTTTCAACAATGCATTTATTAAGCTTTCCACACTCAAAGTGTAGGAAACTGCTTTCATTGCTTCTATCTCCTTTTGTGTTCCAAAACACATATCCTTTGATAGATGCATTCCGTCTCTGAAAGGTAACGAACCTTTCTCGGAATCTTGCATGTTAAATCGAACCATAATCATATATGTAAGATGTCCAGGAAAAGTACAATGTTCTTTCTAGAGATCCAAGATCTCAAGAACATGTCCAACTTCTTCCTTTATCTTTCATAATGATTCATCTAGAAAACCATCATTTTATGTCTGATAACATCTTTACATTGTTGCCAATGATAAGAGTGTCATCTACATAAAACCTCCGAGAAACACCACCTTGTTTTCCATCACGTTTCCAATATACACAATTCGTCTATGCTTTTGATGAATCCATAAAATGGACTATCTCATCAATTTGCAAGTACCACGAACTCAATGCTTTGTTTCAATCCATAAATGGATCAACTAAGCTTGTACTCTAAATGATCTTGCCTCTTAACAATAATCCTTATTGCTTTCCAAGAAGGCACATTTAGATCTAGTACTGCCTGTATGTAGATCCAGGGATCGATTTCATGTATACTAGGTCCAGAGTCCGAAAACTCTCCTAGTCTTATCAATATCTCCGGTTGTCATACAACCTCCCACTACAACGGCATTCCGGTGTATAAACAGTGATAACAGTAGGTGCAGTTAGTGGTGTACCGCTACTCGGTTCGGCTGGTTCTCAGTCCTCTTCTTCTCTCTCATTTCAAAGTATCACGTCACTTTGGGCTTGTGGTGCATCATATAGTCTTCCTCTAAGAACCGGGCGTTAGAACTTATAACGTCCCTTTGGTTCATAGTACTATTGAACACACATCTTTTGTTCTTCCAGGACATTCTACAACCGCTTTTGAATGCGCCGTTGTTTCCAGACATATCCATAGAACATAGGTAGTTCCGTATAACTCATGCTTTTACTATTTCTATAAGAGTTCCATTTCTTGTTTACGACACACCATTTCTACACAACAGTGTATGGTGTAGTCATTTGGGATCAAATCCCAATTTCTGATCAGTATGCCATGCATTCCTCAGATAGGTACTTGCCTCCGCGATCAAATCACAGGCTACAAATGGATATACCTTGATGGTTCTCCACAATTGCTTAGTGTCCATTGACTTGTCAAAACACTTGCTTTTGTGGCACATCAGGTATTCTAATCCATTTCTCGAGTAATCATCAAATGATGTACTCGTACCTTATTGTCTGAGTAGACATAGGTCTGCATACATCAGAGTCAATCAATTCTTATACTTGTCCGGATCTTATATCTTATATCCATAAAGGATTGCTTAGTCATATTATCTTCCAAATTAGATTCTTAGGTCGGAAGGTCCATTCCTTCAACTTAATTGATCAAATATCAATTTTCGACCTTTGAACTTCTTATTTGAATAAACATGACTCAGCATAAGAATCCACAAGTATAATTGATAAAGAAATCTCTTATTAGTAAAACGAGTTTCATACTACGGTTCGTTGCATCGTGGTGGACTCAGGATTCATCATTTATATATTGCTAGCCAATGTACCAAAATAGATAATATCATTATTTCTTCTTATAACCATCAAATGATTAAAAGAAATAAAATATCCATTTATTAGAAATCTAGAACAAAGTTCTTTCTAATATGAAAGGTACATAAAAGCAATAACTCAAAACGAAATCCTATAAAATGTCCTCCACTGCAACTGCTGCCTCCTCCACAGCATTGCCCATGTAGACTACGATCTTTTCTTTTCCAAGTCGTTTAGGTTTCCTGGAACCTCTTGCATTTAAAATGCACATACCGTCAGTGGTTCCATATCTACACACCAGGTTCCGGTAGATAATACCACTGACTATGTTTTACGACTAAAGAAAATTTCGTACTTTCTTTGAGAGAATAATCAGACTTCCAGTACCCAGACTGTTTGCATTGAGAACACTTGCCTATTGGCTTTCTCGTCCCATCTCGTGGTCCAAAGAGAACCACTGGGTTCCTTTGCTCGCTTTTCCTTTCCCCCGATTTTGCCCTTAGGTTCGAAACCTTTGGCATTAGCTACAAGAGCTTGCGATTTCCGTCTCAACTCGTCTAAAAGGTCAATCATCTTAAAAACGTGTTTAAGCGTTCCCTTGAATCGACTGGCCTTTATGAGTATCCTCATCGCCTCTTGTCTAGCCGCCTATGTCATGTCTAAACATCTCCTTGAGTTTGAACATGATATCAAAATCAGTCCTTTCCTCATCAGTTAAGACATTTGTAGGCTCGGGAGGACAAAGCTCACTGAGTACAAACTTGTACTCTTTAACAGTCTGGACAATGTCTAGATCTCTATTCCAATCAATACATTTAGGGACCAGTGAGTTTAAATAATCCTTAGGTATCACAGAAAGTGGGTTCAAAGCCATTTCCTAATCTATGAGCACATATAACAACAAACAATCGATTTAATCTCCGATATTATCTCCCTTAAATAATATCATTAAACCACTAATCACATCTAAAATCCCATCAGATATGGCAAGCCACGTGGTGTGGACGTTTACCAATCCAAATGATTTAGCAATTAGATTTGCTTCGGTCATACATCACTCAGTACCAAAGTAAATCGTTTGGAATTGCTACATCACCGCAAGCCACGTGGTGTGGACGTTTACGACAACTTCACAACTCTTCACAATTTCTTACAACTGTCTACATCAATTAATCCAAAATCCGTCAGCATAGCAAGCCACGTGGTGTGGACGTTTACTACACCAAGAGACTTTTATAATTGACTCCCAATTACTTGATCCATTCAATCTTGTAAATCAAGACGCGGAGAATCATAAGTGAAACTCGAAGTTTCTTACCAGTGATTCACCATGCGAACGACCCTATCTCTCATAAATGAGGGAGCCGAGCAGACAATCGATCTAGTCATCAAATGACACGAAAGTCTATAATTTGTGTCCTCGACATGACCAAGTGGCTTTGGCTCCATTCCACTCCCCGGGGTGAGAATGAGTCGACTTGAAATCAGTTTTGGAAAGACAAGTTAGGCATTGTTTGATAAACTTAATCAATGTTTCTCGTAAAAGGAATTACAAGAATTCTCCTGCAATGACTTGTCTATACATACTTCAAAAGTCCATAAAAGTCACCAAGAGAACAGCAATGGAGACCATGGATATGTTTCCATACCCTCTCCCACTTAGCTTTTTATAACAAAGGGATACGCTATCTAATGCATAATTAAATACACATAAGCATGCATACATGAAATAAAGCACATAGAATATTATCACATAATCAAAATAATACTAGAACATTATTTTCCGATTATTATGGCTTTATCGCATCCCCGTATGCGTCTTCTAGTCTTTAGTCTTCGTTCTTGAATGCTCCATGTGACGGGAATATTAATTCCAATATTTAAATCTATTTATTTTCAATTAATCCAAAAGTTACTTAATTCGAAAATTAAGTCAATCGAATATATCAAAAATAAAATTAAATATTATTAATATTTTTATTATTTTTATTTTCCTTTTCTACTTCATTAAATCTCTAGAATAATCTATCCAAGATCCACTTGGAATATTCTAGATGATTTACTTAATGAAATAAGGAAATAAAATAATTTAGGACTCTTAATCCTTCCAAATTAATTCCTTTCCTAATTCATTAAAAATTCCATAAAGGAATAATTAAATAGGAAAAATTAATTAAGGACTCTTCTACTTTCCAAAATTAATTAATTTCCATGTCCATGAAAATTCCCATAAAATAAGAATAATCAATTAGGAAATAAATTAATTTAATTATTAATTATTTTCCTTTCCAATTCTATTAAATCTCTAGAATCCTATTCCAAGTAGAACTTAGAATATTCTAGAAGACTTCCATAATAGAATAAGGAAATAAATTAATTCCAATTAATTCTTTTCCTATTTCCATGAGAATTCCCAAAACTAGGAATACTCAAAATAGGAAAACCGAATCAATTAGGAAAGTTGGATCTTGGTAGGAATAGCATGTGTTGGGGATCCCCACGCCATCCCCACCATCGACCGCCACTACCACCGCCGGCCAAGGCTCACGCGCCACCACCCTTGGTGGCCGGCGTGGCCGAGAGCCCTAGGGCAGCCCGGGCGATCGATCCTCATGGGATCGATCCTCGTGATCGATCCCCGGTCCTCCCTCTCTTCGTCTCCTCCGTCACACCTTTCCGGCGGTCGTTTCGTCATCGATCCAACGTAAATAAATTACAAATTTATTACTACGTTCTCCGGTATCGATTCTCTACATGAAATCGACCTCATACAATTTCCGAAAAAATAAGAACAAGCATTCACCACACAAGAACAAATATTGACATCACCGAGAGTTTAATAATCAAGAACATTATTATGACATTAATTAACAATAATTAAATCTAGCCATAATAATCGGAAACCCTGCAAGGTAGAACAATTTATCGAAAAATACCATGAACTAAAACCAACGCTCTGATACCAATTGTTGGAAATCGATATCCCGGAATTAATAAATTTAAATAAATAAATTATCTAATTAATTCCGACCGAAATCCTTCGAATATCCGGATTGTCAAAATTGCGGAACCGACAATCCAATCGAAAAACCTTTCGCCGGAAAACAACCACGAACCACCACGTGAACCGGGCCCGACCGAACAACCACCGCCGCGGGATAAACCCGCGGCATGTCCAGCCGAGCCCCGCGAGGGGCTCGCGATCGAATATGATCGCCGGGGATGCACGCGCATCCCCGCGGGCTGCTCGTAGCAGCCCCCCCCGGCGGTGAGTCCGGCGACTCACCGCCACCGCCGTGGAGGAGGGGCGTCCGCCCAGCGGACAGCCGCGGCACCAGCCCGCGGCGCCCCAGCGATCGACCACCGTGGTCGATCACACGCCCCGGCGTCCAGCCGGGGCTCCTCCTCTACGCGATCGGCGATCGTGCCCTAAGGCCGATCGCCACCCTCGGCGTCCAGCCGAGGGGTTTTCGTGTGATCCCGGCGGGGATCTCCCGACCTCCCGCGGTCCGGTGATCTTCGATCACCACCGCAAGGTCGATCCCCATCCCCGGGTTCATCCCTCGGATCTTAGTTCATGATATTTTTACGATAATTAAACGATAAAATCATAAAGAGGGTTTTACGATTTACCTCGTTCTCGTTGTTCGGAAAAACGAAGAACTCAATTTGACGACCTTGAGATCTTCCCACGTATTCCTTGCACTAGCCCGGACGTCGTGTGGGCGACGATCTACCGAACTCCATGGATCCTCCTCTCTACTTTCTCTCTCTAGAATTGTGATCTTCAAGTTATGAACTTATGAGAGAATAGAGAAGACCATGTAGTGCTTTTATAGGCTACGTAGGGGATCTTAAGGAGGTGGAATATTGGGCTTCCAATATTGAAGATTAAATTGAGCCCAATGCTCAAGTCCATTAATCCTTATCAATATTAATTAATTCTATTTTCCACTATATAAAATTAATTGCACTCCCAATATTAAACCATATTATATCAAATAATATTTCTCCGGTAGTATTATTTATTCCGTGTATTTAAGATATAAATATCCATGAATAAAATTAATTTATTGCTAATTAATTTATTCATCTCTTATATCCGAGACTAGTACCATTCAACCTTAATTATTATGCGGAACAAATCCACCTGCAGGGTTTACATAATAATTCCTTATGAACTCATCTCGGGGATATTATCAACCCTTCCGGGATACACTTTCCCGTCAAGTATTCATGGCATGTCATATATAAAATATAGTGACCCAACTTAACCGGTAATTAACCCAATAATTAAATCGGTTAATTCCTTTGGTAAATCAAAGTCACTTATATTAAATATACACACCCGCAATAGTTTCGGGGATTAAGAATAAAATACACTGAGACTCGAATCGATTATCGCCGGCAATCCTAATCGATGAATCTCAACGATCCGCTCAATACACCAAGTGTACAAGTGTGATAAAATAATTAAGATAAATTATTTTCTCTCTCACACAACGACTATACCGATGGATTGGTCCGTGTCCATCTAGGTCGTGAGCAACTGTTCGATTAAATACGAGTAACCGATAGTATGATCTTCTGTGCGCCCATGCAACACCATACTAACTACAACGTATAAAATCCAGGACTATGATTTGCATATATTTAATTATAAATAATTAAACGCAAATAATTGTTTATTTAATTAAATAGATTAGTGGCAATGGATCGTGAGTTTCCGTTACTTAAATCTAGACATTAAGTACACAACTCCAACACCGCCTGTCTGGGTGGGCAGTCTCTTCGGCTCGTCGGCTCGTCGTCTCGTCCACTCGTATACTCGCCTACACGGAAATGCCTCCACTGTCGCTTCTAATGCCAAATGCCCTGCACACTACACAAACACGTGAAACGTACCAAAATAAGAGGAATACGCAAAATACGACACAAAACAAGAGACAACGACTCAAAACGACGTAAGGAAAACACACAAAAAATCACACACATCAACTCCCCCACACTTGGTTTTTTGCTTGTCCTCAAGCAAACGATCACGAGAGCATAACACGAATCAAACAACATGCCAATTAAATATTCAACCCTCAAAAGCTACGAACAAACCCCCGGTGCGTACGGAAAAAGTAAACATGAATAAAAACTTGACCCGACATGACTAGAAGCTACAAAGATAAAAAGAGAGTCCTCACAAGTCACCACTCACCTTCCCTCGCTAAGATTCACTCTATTCTTTTACTCTCGAGAAGGGGCTCCACTCAAAATCGTACACAAGTGAAAGATTCAAATAAGGAACAACTTGTGCACTCAAGAAAGAAAATAAGCATAAATGGAACGAAGGACGAGCTTCAAATAACACCATGTGTGTCTAAGAACATCAACTAAACACGTACTCAAATCGTATTCTCCACTAATCAAAGTATGCCATCTCAAGAATCAAGGGAGGTCGATAAATCGGGTGTAACGGGGCTCGGCTAAGGGTATTCGGGATTATTTGGGATAAAGTGGACTAATCTTGTACAATCACGCGTCTCCTCCACACCAAACATCCGTCAAACTACACAACATCCCCTACACCTCCAACAATGAAACGTGCACCAACAATCTACAAATCAACCCGAGCAACTGACTAAACGTATTATTTGCTTCTACTACTAATAAAACTCTTTTTTTTTTGGGAGACTAAAACATGTCTCAATTTTCTATTTTTTTAGGAGACTTATAACTCGTCTCATTTTTCTTTTTCTATTTTTTTTTTGGAGACTTATAACATGTCTCGAATTTATTACAATGGCAAAAATCACAATAATCACAAAATCAACACCCTCCAAGCTCATACCCCAACCAAAAGAATCCTTCGTCTCCCTCCTTCACGGTAAATAGGACAAGAAGAAAAAGGCTAAATGTAGGCTCAACGGGGCTACTAGGGTGTCCCACGACGGGCTCCGGGTAAACAAAGAGAGGCTAAAAAGGTTATCCTAATCGATCCTATCCCAATCATTTTCAAGATCAAGCAATTTATGACGTAAAAGTCTCAAATAACGATCTAAGCACGGTTTAGCTATCTCTAGTCCACACGGCACACATTACATAGAACAAGGAAGATAAGAAGCACGAGAAATACAACGAAAGATAACACACGAAGAATAAAGCTAATACGGCTCAAAATCTCACAAGGTTATTCGGAAAGTGACATAGCAACATGCAATTATCCCAATTCACTTCACAACGACTAATCACGGGGTCCAAATTATTCATGTACCGACCTCTAGCACCAAACATCCATCATAACTCCAAGGAACGAAATAAAGTAATCGGCATATAAATCATCTATCGCACGCTCTCATGAAAATCATAGCACATAAAATGAGGGGAATTGATCAAGAAAACAACCTAACGAAACAAACAAGACACACTAAGGCCCAAAGGAAGAATAGAGCTAGAGATAAGAAAGCAAACCCCCCCCCCCCCCCCACACACACACACACACTTGGGCTAATCCGTGTCCTCATGGATAGAGAGCTCCGGTGAACCCCACAGAGTAGTACAAAAGTGTCGAGGAGTGAAGACATGCACACCAGAAGGAAAACAAACCACACAAGAGCAAACAACGAAAAAAATAAAAACAAAAAGAGAAAACACGACACAAAGGAAAAGGAGAGACAATATATACATATCGCGACCGTACAGAACTACGGTCGATCCTCATGGCTCGGAAGGCGGAGGGTATTGGCCTCGGAACATCGAAGTGAGGTTGGCGAGGCTAGAAGTCATGGCCTCGTACCGTTCGTCGTGGTAGCGCTTGGTGCGTTCCTCGTAGGCGTTGAGACGGGCGTCGACCATGCTAGAAATGGCAGCGAGGTCATCCGGATGCATGCGGCCATAAGCGGGGCGAGGAGCCGGAGGAGCATCGGATTCTTGGTTAGTAGCCGAGTCTTCGAGTTCGGGAATCTCGGGCTCCGGTACAGTTCTCTCAAAACGATCATTGTAAGTCTTGATAGTGTTGTTGTCCGTGATGTATCTCTTGAGCATCTTTGCATTTATATTCGCGGGCTTTCGAGTGAAAAGCAAATGGTCGGGGACAGGGCCCGTGAAATCAACGAGCTTCTTGTAAGATGCCAAGACCGTGGCGATGTGGAAGAATGCGGGAAGGCACACGTCCCGGCCTTTCAAAGCTTTGATTTGGTTCCAAATGTAGGGGACCGGAGAACAACGCTTTCCACGAGCTGCTTGACTAAGAAAATAGAGTTCGGTAGTGTTGACTTTGCTTCCCTCCTTCTTCCCCGAGATGTTGAAAGAAAGGAACCGGTGGGCGACAATCATGGCAAAGTCGACGAGATAAACCTCTTGTGAACCCCCAGCAAGCCAAGACGCACCCCCCGCAAATTTTTCCCAAGTCGAATGTGCATTGAAGCTCTCGGTTATAGCTCGAGTAACCTTTGAAGAAGGAAAACCGAAGGCGTCTTCCATATCGGCGATAGTAAAGGAGCATTCGTGCCCCATCAACCGACACGTCATTACCTTCTCATCCAACACATCTACCGTACATAACATCTCGAGCCCTAGTGTCTCGGAGTAGCCAAAGTCCATCTTCGAATATTTCTTCAAGCCTAATCGGTCCAAGATCACCTCGAGGTGTGTTTTGAAGTCATCCCCCAATGCTTCGACCAATTTCCAATCAATCGGGCGAGGCAAAATATCCTTTTTCATTTGTTCTTGGAAACGGAGAAATAGGTCTGCTTCATTCTCGTTGAAAATGGGGAAATTGGCCCCGTAATCTATACTAAGGTCGGCATCCTTATACTCGGGTTCGGGAGACGGACGAGAAGACGAAGCTTCTCCGGTACGGGGACGTTTCGATGCACCTCGTTTCGGGGCCATAACAATTGACAAGAGGAAGAGTAGGATTATACCGTGTCGAATCGGGGCTGTCACGGGACTGCCGTGAAGTCGGAGACGAGACTGTCCGAGGTCTTCCGGGGGCGGTAACGGAGCTGTCGAGCTGTTGGACTGAGAGAGGAGAAAGAGGTGGTTGTTCGGTCGGAACTTCACGAGTATGTTGTGTAGTCGGAGTTGATGGCGGAAGTTGTCCGGAGATGGTGGACTGAGACGGGATGGAGTTGCAGAGGCGGAGGTTTTCAGGGTTTCGGGTTTACCTTGCTGGGCCGAGGTCTGACGGCGAAGAGGCGGGCTGCGTTGGTTGTGCGGAAGTAGAGGCGAGCGGAGGAGATGGTGGTGGTCGACGATGGAAATCAAGAGGAGGTAGCGGGATTCGGCGGCTGTACGAGAGGCGGAAAAGACGGAGGTAAGCTCGGGTGCGGTGGTCGGAGAGATGGCGGCGGCGGACTCGGGTCGCGGTGGTCGGAGCTACGGTCGGGCTGTTGTGGCGGTTCGGTGATGAAGGATTTTGAGTTGGGGAGAACAAATTCGATTTCTGAGTTTGGTGAAGAGAGGGAGGCGGGTGAGTTGGTATATTAGGGTTTGACTCCCACAATTCAAAAACCCAATTAAAACTCTTTTTTTTTCCTTCAGTGAAGCGGCCGCCTGGGAGGTCAGGTGGCCGCGTGCCCTCCACTCCAGCAGAATCTGGAAACACCCCCAAGCGGCCGCTTGGGGGGTCAAACGGGCGCTTGCCACGTGCATCAGAACATTCTGGAACGGCTGCCAGGCGGGCGCTTGGAGGGTGTAGCGGACGCATGCCCCATCATGCAGAAGCTGCTGGAAAGGCCCCCAAGCGACCTCTTGGGGGGTGGGGGGTGGGGGGTGGGGGGTGGCGCGCGCGTTGCTGTACCCTCGGCCCTTATGATTTAATACTTGAATTCCCGTCTTTCCTCGGCTCGACTCTTCTCAACTCCCATAAGAACTCCTGTGCTGCTGTAACGATGCTCATTTTACGTCGTGAGCTTGACAATTCGTGGGTAGGCCCCCACGAGGCGCTCATTTTGGGAACCGAAAGAACAATACGGTCCATGGACTAGTCTCCACACGACGCTCGTTTATCGTCTCGAGCTCGACCAACAATCTCTTTACTCATAGGAGGCGTCCTAGAGTAGAATCGACTCTACTCCGATTTTTTGTGAGTCTCCCTCCATATAGGGCTCAATATACGACTTCACTCAATATACAATTAGTGGGGATTGCTTCGACCCACTTCGACAAATAATCCACGCCAAGTAAAATATATTCAAAGCCATTAGACTTAGGGAACGGTCCCATGAAGACTACGCCCCAAACATCAAAAATATCAACGGCAAGATTAATATTCATTGGCATCTCATCTTTTTTACTAATATTACCCATTCTTTGACACCTATCGCATGATTTACAATATTCTTGTGCGTCACGAAAAAGGGATGGCCAAAACAAACCTGATTGGAGTACCTTGAAGGCGGTTTTCTTACCTCCATAGTGTCCTCCACTCTCGTCGTGATGGCAACACTTAAGCACATGTGGTTGCTCGCCTTCGGAAGGCATCGTCGTATCACTTCATCTTTTCCAAACTTGTAAAGGTACGGGTCATCCTAAAAATAATTTTGGGAGAGATGCTCGAATCGCTTCCTCTCTTGAGTAGTCATGTCCGTCCTTAATGCCCCTGCAACCAAATAATTCACAATATCCGCATACCAATGTACGGGGGTGATGGCCATCGCCGTTTCATAAGGAAAAACGTCAGGGATAACATCTAAAGCATGATTGTTAACGAATTCGGTATGATGCTCCATCCTAGACAAATGGTCCGCTACGGCATTCTCACATCCCTTCCTATCCCTAATCTCAACATCAAACTCTTGGAGAAGTAGGATCCACCTAATCAACCTAGGCTTAGCTTCGGTCTTAGCCAAAAGGTATCTAAGGGCTTGGTGGTCGGAGTGAACAATGACCTTAGAACCTATGATGTAGGATCTAAATTTATCTAAGGAGAAGACTACGGCTAGCAACTCCTTTACGGTGGTCGTATAATTAGCTTGGGCACTATTCAAGGTGTGGCTAGCATAGTAGATGACCTTAAGCAACTTATCGACTCTTTGTCCTAGGACGGCTCCTACGGCGATGTTAGAGGCATCACACATTATCTCGAAAGGCTCCTCCCAATTCGGTGCTACCACTATAGGGGCGGTGACAAGTTTCTCCTTAAGTGTATTGAAAGCATCTAGACACTTCTCATCAAATTTGAACTCTACATCTTGACTCAAAAGGCGACATAAGGGTTGACTAATTTTTGAAAAATATTTGATGAACCTCCGGTAAAAACCGGCATGCCCTAGAAAACTACGAATCCCCTTAACGTTGATAGGTGGAGGTAATTTTTATATGGCTTCTATCTTAGCCTTATCGACCTCGATACCCTTTTCGGACTCAACATGCCCTAGGACTATCCCACTAGGTACCATGAAATGGCTCTTCTCCCAACTCAAAGTCAAGTCGGAGTCAATGCACCTATTCAACACATTGTCAATCTTATCCAAACAATCAGAGAAAGAATCACCGAAAACAGAAAAATCATCCATGAATACCTCGAGGTAGTCGCCGATAATCTCGGAGAAAATAGAAATCATGCACCTCTGGAATGTGCCGGGTGCATTGCATAACCCGAACGACATCCTCCTCCAAGCAAAAGTGCCGAAAGGCGTGGTGAACGTCGTCTTCTCCTGATCCTCCGGTGCAATAGCGACCTGATAATATCCAGATAAACCGTCAAGAAAACAATAAAATTTATGTCCAGCGAGTTTATCTAACATCTAATCAATGAAAGAAAGAGGAAAATGGTCTTTGCAAGTCGCGGCATTGAGCTTCCGGTAACCAATGCACATGCGCCACCCGGTGGTGACTCTTGTCGGTATCAACTCGCCTTTGGCATTTTCCACGACCGTGATCCCTCCCTTCTTCGGTACTACATGGACCGGGCTTACCCAACGGCTATCCGCAACAGCGTAAATCAACCCCTCTTCTAATAGCTTGTAAACCTCTTTCTTGACGACTTCCATTAGAACGGGGTTGAGACGTCGCTGCCCGTCTCTCTTCGGAGTAGCATTCGGTTCCAGTTCAATGCGGTGCATGCAAGTGGAAGGGTCGATCCCTCGAATATCTCCCAAACTCCATCCGAAAGCCTACTTATTCTTTTTCAAGACCTTTACTAAAGCATCTTCTTCCTCGGCGGATAGCTCGACAAAAATGATCACGGGTTTTTGTTCCCCGTCGTCTAAGAACACATACTTAAGGTGCTTCGGTAGCTCCTTAAGTTCAACCTTGCTAGAGGGAGCCTCGATCTCGGGTGTCCGCGAGCTTATTTCTTCTTCTTTGAGATCGTCGACTCGTGTCTCAACCTCACTTTCTTCTTTGGGGTTATTTTCCTCAACGAAATTTAGGGTCACCTCGTCATCCACGGAGTCAACAAACGAGCAAGTCTCCATAGAGTGGGCAGCGGGTTCGGCCCTCTCGGTTTGCACGGAGAAATGCACTTCTTCACCTAGCACGCTCATTTTGAAGGTTCCCTTCTCGACATCGATCACGGTCTTCGTCGTGGCCATGAACGGTCTGCCCAAAATAAGTGAATGGTCCCGACCATTTTCTGGGACGTGTCCGACATCAAGGAGAAAAAAATCGACGGGGACAATGAGTCCCCCAACTTTCACGAGGATGTCCTCTAGGATCCCCTTCGGGTACCGAATGGATCGGTCGGCTAGCTGCAAGCACATACGGGTGGGTTTGAGTTCACCCAAGTACAACTTCTCGTGAACGGCATAGGGCATCAGATTAATGCCGGCTCCAAGATCGAGCATGCCTGAGACTTCACGGCCATTCCCAACGGCAATCGTCACATTAAAACTCCCTGGATCACTCTGCTTCGAAGGAAGAGGGTGCTGAAGTATCGCACTAGCTACCCCGGTGACAACCACTTTCTCGTCATCTACAAATTTCCTCTTATTCGAGGTGAGCTCCTTGAAGAACTTCACGTAAGCGGGCACATTCCGAATGATGTTGAGGAGTGGTAAATTCACGTTGACCCTCGAAAGCAACTTGTAAATTTCGGAGAATTGCCCATCTTGCTTATCATTCTTCATTCGGCCCGGATACGGGAGCGGTGGTCGGTACGGGTTGCTCGTCTTATGCAAAGTGTGAGTGCTCGGTTCGGGCTCTTTTGTTGGGATATCCGGCTGAATCGGCTCAGTCGGTTCCTCTTCTACTATGACCTCCTCCGTTTCTTCCTCAATCACCGGCTCATGTATCTGCTCTCGGTTAGGAATTTGAACCTTATTGTCGATCACTCGACCACTACGGAGGACAGTGACAGCCTTAGCCTGATGTGGCTGGCTAGGGAGCTTGTCCTTCTGATTCGGTTGTGTTAACTCGTTTAGTTTTCCAGCCATTTGCCCGACCTGATTCTCGATTCTCTTAATCGTCGAATTTTGATTGGTCAATGAGGAATTCAACCCATCCATCCTCTGCTGGTTATGTTGCATGTACCCCTGGGTCGAGGACATAAATGCCGCGAATTTTTCATCTAAGTCGGAACTCTTCTGAGGCGGCTGCTGAGGCGGAGGTGGGGCCTGATAAAAGGGCTGATGTGGCTGCTGATACTGAGGCCTCTGGTAGTTCTGATTATTCTGCCAGTTCTGGTTGCCTGCATTCTGATACCCCTGATTCTGAGACCGGTTCTGATTATTGTAGTTCGTCTGAGAACCTTGTCCCTGGGTCTGTGGCTGGTCTTGTTTCCAAGAGAAGTTGGGATGATTTCTCCAGGACGGGTTGTACGTGTTAGAGTAGGGGTCATTCCTCTGGTTGCCCTGTTGATTGTACCCCTGCATCGCATTCACCTGTACCTCGGGACCGTAGTTCTGATCCATCATCTGAGGTGGAGATGGCATGCCCTGACCACACGTGCTCGAGAAATGGCCTATCTCCCCACATAAGCTACACGGTTCTACTCGATAGATCTGTCGCTTTGGCTGCTCCTCAGTGGTCTCAAGCATCTGAACCTTCTTAGTTAGGTCGGCGACTTGCTTCGCCAACTGAGCATTAACACTCCCATCGGACCTGCATAGTTACTACTTCCCCTTGAACTCGTTTGCCTATTGTGAACTCTCACATAAACTTTCATCCACTAGAAGACCTTGTGAAGCTTACTCTTGTTTCTACTCAATTTTGCCTTCCTCCTCACTTGCGTGTCTTTCATGACGTTGGGGATTAGGAAGAAGAGTTCGGTTCACGGTCGAACCTTCTCCTAACGGGGGAGAATGATGTGAATTGGAAGCCCAATAGTTAATTATATTATTTATATATCTTTTTAATAAAAGCCCTATGTTTAGGGTTTCTTAGTATTTATATTTCGTTTTATTCATTTATTCGATAGTCGTTGTTTTCTATGAAATAAAAGAATAGAATTTTGTCATTTTTCTTATCAAATTTAGGCATTTGTAAGAATCAACGAATTTGACTGTTTGTTAATTTTCGGCATTCTTCGGCATCAACGAGTCTTAATATTTGTTCTATAAGCTTTCGCTACATCAAATAAGGAGGAAAACTCTACATCCTCCAACCGTTGACCCCTCGATCGGGTATGATGATACGGGCCTGAGTATGAATCCCATAGTAGTGCACGAGCCAGTGCACAAGTCACTTGCAGCGCCCCGCAGCGAGGCATCAGCGCACGAGCGCGTACGAGAGCCACCCGCAGCGCGCGTTTCGTCCGTAGCAGCTCGCAGTGAGTCACCACTGGAGCCGGATGCTACGAGTTTTCCCGTAGCGATCAACAACATTCCCGTAGTGACCCGTAGTGCAATACGAGAGGTTTACGAGGAATTACGAGACTCGTGGGAGGATCCAGTGAACAACCCAGCATCACCTCGCATCAATCCCGCATGGCCCACGAATTTCCCGGCGAAATTCTCGGCGAACCACCAGGGCATGGCGACAGGGAGGGGATTACGGCAGCGGACGATCGAGAGCGTCCGACACTTATCTTTATTTTTATTAGTTTTAATTAATAAATTAGTATTTTAATTAGTAATTTAATTAACTAAGTAGAAAATTTCTTTCCATGGGAGACTTTTATTTAGTTTTCACATAATTTAGGATTCTAATATTATTTTATTAGTTTATTTTACTTTGTCACCAAGTCTTGAGCTCTATATAATAGAGGCTCCGCTATGTAATTTCATATCACATGATTCATCAATAAGATCAGTCTTTGATCTTTGAAAAGTTTTCATACTTCGCCCCTACAGTCGATTATAAAACTCTAAATTATTAATCTCGTATTAAAATTGCGTAGTGCTCTTTTATACGAAGGAGTTACGAGGGATCGTAATAATCCCCGTATCATCCACGCATGATGAGAGGCGTAGTGCTAATTGTTGGAGTTGTGTACTTAATGTCTAGATTTAAGTGACAGAAACTCACGATCCATTGCCATTAATCTATTTAACTAAATGAACAATTGTTTGCGTTTAATTATTTATAATTAAATATATGAAAATTATAGTCCTGGATTCTATACGTTGTAGTTAGTATGGTGTGCGACGTCACACGGAAGATCATACTATCGGTTACTCGTATTTAATCGAACAGTTGCTCACGACCTAGATGGACACGGACCAATCCATCGGTATAGTCGTTGTATGAGGGAGAAAACAATCTGTCTTGATTATTTTATCATACTTGTACACTTGGTGTATTGAGCGGATCGTTGAGATTCATCGATTAGGATTGCCGGCGATAATCGATTCGAGTCTCAGTGTATTTTATTCTTAATCCCCGAAACTATTGCGGGTGTGTATATTCAATATAAGTGACTTTGATTTACCAAAGGAATTAACCGATTTAATTATTGGGTTAATTACCGGTTAAGTTGGGTCACTATATTTCATATATGGCATGCCGTGAATGATTGACCGGACAGTGTATCCCGGAAGGGTTGATAATATCCCCGAGATGAGTTCATAAGGAATTATTATGTAAACCCTGCAGGTGGATTCGTTCCGCATAATAATTAAGGTTGAATGGTACTAGTCTCGGATATAAGAGATGAATAAATTAATTAGCAATAAATTAATTTTATTCATGGATATTTATATCATAAATACACGGAATAAATAATACTACCGGAGAAATATTATTTGATATAATATGGTTTAATATTGGGAGTGCAATTAATTTTATATAGTGGAAAATAGAATTAATTAATATTGATAAGGATTAATGGACTTGAGCATTGGGCTCAATTTAATCTTCAATATTGGAAGCCCAATATTCCACCTCCTTTAGATCCCCTACGTAGCCTATAAAAGCACTACATGGTCTTCTCTATTCTCATAACTTGAAGATCACAATTTTAGAGAGAGAAAGTAGAGAGGGAGATCCATGGAGTTCGGTAGATCGTCGCCCACACGACGTCCGGGCTAGTGGGCTAGTGCAAGGAATACGTGGGAAGATCTCAAGGTCATCATAAGATCTCGTTTCTCCGCACAACGAATCGAAAGGTGAATTAAATAATTGCTATTTAATTCTTGTCTTATTGAAATCAATTATCGAAAAACAAGATCCAAGGATCGAGACCCGGAACGAGGAGCGATCGCGTGGTGGTGGACGAACCACCGGACCACGGGGATCGATCGCCCTAGGGTTTCAAGGCGCGAGGAGGCTCGACCCTCGGCTGGGCCGAGGGCGTGCGATCGATCACAAGGATCGATCGCCGGAGCGCGGGCTGGTGCCGCGCTCCTCCCCACCGCAACGGTGGGGGCCTCCAGGCAGCGGCGAGTCGCCGGACTCGCCGCGGGGGCTGCTGGGAGCAGCCCCACCCATCGATCGCCAAGGCGCGATCGGGATCGCGTGAACCCCGTCTCGCGGGGGTTCGGCTGGGGGCGGGCCGCGTGCCTTCGGGTGCGTGGTCTCCAAAGGCTGAACTCCGGCGGATGAGTCGGCGTTCATGTGATCTCCGGCGAAGGGTTTGATCGGGTTATTGGTTTCCGCAAATTTAAATAACCCGGGATATCGAATTCCAACAATTGGTATCAGAGCGTACAGTTACGTTTTTCGTTAATTGTTTCGATAATCGATTCTCGATATTTATAGCCATAGATTAATTTAAATTGTTAAATTATTGTGCTATATTTGTTCTACGTACTTGTTTTTCTCTCTTGTATAAATTGTGATGGACGAAAAAAAAAAAAAAAAATTAAATCGAGGGTTTTCGGAAATATCGAACCTCGTCGATCGACCGTGGGCTCGGGAGAGGGTTGTGTATGTTGCTGGACGTGAGCAGGGGCATGGCTGGGCTTGCCGGCGTGAGCCACCAGTGGTGGTGGTTCGCCGGCAGCCGGCAGCTGTGCTCGGCAGTCGCGTTGGCAGCATCACACACGCGACTTCGGATTCGAGCTCGGACGGAATGATCGCACGCTGCTGGTACGCCTTTGTGGGCTGCTGGGGCAGCGGATGGACGTGGGCTGGGCGCGTGGGCTGCTGGGGCAGCGGCTGGTCATGGTGGTGATCGCTGCCAAGAGGCGGTTCAGCCGCTACGCGCGGCGGCTCGTGGGTCGCGGCTTCGGCTTCGCACTCGGACGGGCTGCTGTTGCTCCAAGGCTCGGCGGTCTCGATGGCTGCGGCTGGATCATGTCGATGGCATGGATCGTCAAAGGAGACGTCGTGCTAGAGATCGACGGTCTCCATGGCTGCTGCTGAAGGTTGGCCGATGAAGACCACGATAGAATTTTTACGCTGCTGCGTGAATTAATTCTTGCATGGCTGAGTGAATTAATTCACTTGGAGTTATGCTGTGCATGCATGTCTTCATGCATGGCTAGCCGCACTTACTTTTACCCAAGTGCTGTTCATGGTTCGATTATGGGATGGACCTTTTCGAGCTGGTCTCGTTTTCGGTTCGTCCCGGTAAATCCGATCTTTCCGAAAATAATTTAATCTTTCTAATTTTATTTAATTTAATTTTGGAATTAATTCAAATTTTATTTGGATTAGATTTCTTAATTATGGAATTAAATAATGGAATTAGATGGAGAGTTAAATTAGGAAAGAAAATCCTAGTTTCTCTAGATATCCTATACCTACTTGGATTAGAAGTCTTAAGAAGAATCAAAATTCGATTTTGATTAGGATTCTTGAGATCTAATTTAAATAGGATTGAGAAATTATTAAAATATTGATTTTATTTAATTTAAGTATTTTATTTAAAATCACTAGATTAATTCAAAATTTATTTTGGATTGGAAAATCTTGGATTTTATTTAGAATAGAATTAAATATGGAGATCAATGGATTTTAATAATATTGATTTTATTTAATTTAAGTATTTTATTTAAAATTATTAGATTAATTCAAAATTTATTTTGGATTGGAAAATCTTGGATTTTATTTAAAATAGAATTAAATATGGAAATCAATGGAATTGATTTTATTTAATTGGAGTAAAATTAAATATGAGAATCAAAGAATTTTTCCGTCGCTCGGCAAAGTATTCAAGACGTAGAATGAAGACTCAAGACAAGCATGCTGGAATTCATCAAGGTACGAATAGTCGAGAAATAATTTTACTTGAGTAATTATTTGATTATTTGTGAACGTACTTGCATGAAATGTATGTTTGTTATTATGCTTATGTGTATTTAATTATGCATTAGATAGCGTATCCCTTTGTTATAAAAAGCTAAGTGGGAGAGGGTATGGAAACATATCCATGGTCTCCATTGCTGTTCTCTTGGTGACTTTTATGGACTTTTGAAGTTCGTATAGACAAGTCATTGGAGGAGAATTCTTGTAATTCCTCTTACGAGAAACATTGATTAAGTTTATCAAACAATGCCTAATTTGTCTTTCCAAAACTGATTTCAAGTCGACTCATTCTCACCCCGGGGAGTGGAATGGAGCCAAAGCCACTTGGTCATGTCGAGGACACAAATTAGAGACTTTCGTGTCATTTGATGACTAGATCGATTGTCTGCTCGGCTCCCTCATTTATGAGAGATAGGGTCGTTCGCATGGTGAATCACTGGTTAGAAACTTCGAGTTTCACTTATGATTCTCCGCGTCTTGATTTACAAGATTAAATGAATCAAGTAATTGGGAGTCAATTGTAAAAGTCTTTTGGTGTAGTAAACGTCCACACTATCGTGGCTTGCTACATTGAATGGGATTTTGGAACGATTGATGTAGACAGTTATAGAAGGGAGTAAAGGAGCGTATGTTAACGTAAACGTCCACACTATCGTGGCTTGCGGTGAATATGCGTATCCCAAACAATCTTCTTAGATACTGAGTAATGGTTTACACTTAGGTACGCTTCTTAGTATTCTTCCCATCGAAGTAACGCTAATGATGATGTACGACCGAAGCAAATCTAATTGCTAAATCATTTGGGTAGGTAAACGTCCACACTATCGTGGCTTACCATATCTGAAGGGATTTTAGATGTGATTAGTGGTTTAATGATATTATTTGAGGGAGATAATATCGGAGATTAAATCGATTGTTTGTTGTTATATGTGCTCATAGATTAGGAAATGGCTTTGAACCCACTTTATGTGATACGTAAGGATTATAAACTCACTGGTCCCTAAATGTAATGATTGGAATAGAGATCTAGACATTACCCAGACCGTTAAAGAGTACAAGTTTGTACTCAAGTGAGCTTTGTCCTCCCGAGCCTATTGACATAGGCGGCTAGACAAGAAGCGATGAGGATACTCATAAAGGCCAGTCACTTCGAGGAAACGCTTAAAAACGTTTTTGAGATGATTGACCTTTTAGATGAGTTGAGACGGAAATCGCAAGCTCTTGTAGCCAATGCCAAAGGTTTCGAACCTAAGGGCATAATCGGGGGAAAGGAAAAGCAAGCAAAGAAACCCAGTGGTCCTAAGACCACGAGATGGGACGAGAAAGCCATGAGGCAAGAGTTCTCGATGCAAACAGTCTGGGTACTGGAAGTCTGATTATCCTCTCAAAGAAAATACAAAATTTTCTTTAGTCGTAAAACATAGTCAGTGGTATTATCTACCGGAACCTGGTGTGTAGATATGGAACCACTGACGGTATGTGCATTTTAAATGCAAGGGTTCCAGGAAACCCGACGACTTAGAAAAGAAGAAATCGTAGTCTACATGGGCAATGCTGTAGAGGAGGCAGCAGTTGCAGTGGAGGACATTTTATAGGATTTCATTTTAAGTTATTGCTTTTATGTACCTTTCATATTAGAAAGAACTTTGTTCTGGATTTCTAATGAATGGATATTTTATTTCTTTTAATCATTTGATGGTTATAAGAAGAAATAATGATATTATCTATTCTGGTACATTGGTTAGCAATATATATAAATGATGAATCCTGAGTCCACCACGATTCAACGAACCGTTTTATATATAACTCGTTTTACTAATAAGAGATTTCTTTATTTGATCATTTATACTTGTGGATTCTTATGCTAAGTCATATTTATTCAAATGAGAAGTTCAAAGGTCGAAAATTGATTGTAAGATCAATTAAGTTGAAGGAGTGGACCTTCCGACCTAAGAATCTAATTTGGAAGATGATACGACTAAGCAATCCTTTATGTATATAAGATATAAGATCCGGACAAGTATAAGAATTGATTGACTCTGATATATGCAGACCTATGTCTACTCAGACAATAAGGTACGAGTACTTCATTTGATGATTACTCAAGAAATGGATTAGAATACCTGATGTGCCACAAAAGCAAGTGTTTTGACAAGTCAATGGACACTAAGCAATTGTGGAGAACCATCAAGGTAAATCCATTTGTAGCCTGCGATTTGATCGAGGAGGCAAGTACCTGTCTGAGGAATACATGGCATACTAATCAGAGATTGGGATTTGATCCCAAATGACTACACCATACACTGTTGTGTAGGATTGGTGTGTCGGAAATAATAAATGGAACTCTTATAGAAATAGTAAAAGCATGAGTTAAACGGAACTACCTATGTTCTATGGATATGTCTTGGTAACAACGGCACATTCAAATGTGGTTGTAGAATATCCTAGAAGAACAAAAGATGTGTGTTCAATAGTACTATGAACCAGAAGGACGTTATAAGTTCTAACGCCCGGTTCTTAGAGGAATACTATTAGATGAACCACAAGCCCAAAATGACGTGATACTTCTGAAAAGAGAGAAAACGATAATGACTGGAAGCCAGCCAAACCGAGTAGCGGTACACCACTAACTGCACCTACTGTTATTACTGTTTATACACCGGAATGCCGTTGTAGTGGGAGGTTGTTTAACAACCGGAGATATTCATGAAACTAGGTGAGTCTTCGGACTCTGGACCTAGTATACGTGAAATCGATCCCTAGATCTACATAGAGGCGGTACTAGATCTAAATGTGCCTTCTTGGAAAGCAATAAGGATTATTGCTAAGAGGCAAGATCATTTAGAGTACAAGCTTAGTTAATCCGTTGATGGATTGAAACGAAGCTAGAGATCGTGGAACTTGCGAATTGATGAGATAGTCCATTTGATGGATTCATCAAAAGGCATTGACGAATCGTGTGTATGGGAAACGTGATGGAAACAAGGTGGTGTTTCTCGGAGGTTTTATGTAGATAACATTTTATCATTGGTAACAATGTAAAGATGTTGTCAGACATAAAATGATGGTTGTCTAGAAAAATCGATATATGAGATAAAGAAGAAGTTAGAGCATGTTCTTAAGATCTAGGATCTCAAGAAAAGAACATTGTACTTCTCTAGATATCTTGTACGATTATGGTTCGTTTTAACATGCAAGATTCCGAGAAAGGTTCGTTACCTTTCAGAAACGGAATGCATCTATCTAAGGATATGTGTTTTAGAACACAAAAGGAGATAGAAGCAATGAAAGCAGATTCCTACACTTTGAGTGTGGAAAGCTTAATAAATGCATTGTTGAAAAACGAGAACCTGATATCGGCTATGCGGTTAGCATAGTGGGAGGATATCAAGGTAATCCTGGAAAGGAATATTCGACTGCTGTAAAAGTACTTTCGAAGTACTGTTCTAGACTACGAAGCAGACGAACATTTCCTTTGGATTACATTCTCTTAGATTTCTAATCGAATGAGGACCGGTGTAAGTCGATATCAGGCTATGTGTTTCACTATTGAAGGAGAAGGAGTTTAACATGGAAGAGTGATAAGCACGATGCTTTTCGGACTCTGCCATGGGTAACCAAATAGCGGCCTCAGAGGCAGCGGAAGTTTTGGTATAACTCCGGGATAATCTCTGGGACTTAGATGTGATTCTTAATTTGCCAAAGGCTATGTAAATAGCGGTGCAATGGCAAATGGTAAGAAATCACTAGTCCATAAGTGTAAGATAACACATAGTGCAAGTACCACCTGATACGAGTCATCGTCGAGGGAGACGACGCTGTAGTCACCAAGATAACTTCAGAACGGCAACCTAGAGTGCTCATTCACATAGTACTTCTTGGAAGTACAACATAAGCACGTGATGAGTATGGGAGTCGGGAGTTTGGAGGAAATGACTAGACCTTAGTACAAGTGGGAGATTGTTGGAGTTGTGTACTTAATGTCTAGATTTAAGTGACAGAAACTCACGATCCATTGCCATTAATCTATTTAACTAAATGAACAATTGTTTGCGTTTAATTATTTATAATTAAATATATGCAAATTATAGTCCTGGATTCTATACGTTGTAGTTAGTATGGTGTGCGACGTCACACGGAAGATCATACTATCGGTTACTCGTATTTAATCGAACAGTTGCTCACGACCTAGATGGACACGGACCAATCCATCGGTATAGTCGTTGTATGAGGGAGAAAACAATCTGTCTTGATTATTTTATCATACTTGTACACTTGGTGTATTGAGCGGATCGTTGAGATTCATCGATTAGGATTGCCGGCGATAATCGATTCGAGACTCAGTGTATTTTATTCTTAATCCCCGAAACTATTGCGGGTGTGTATATTCAATATAAGTGACTTTGATTTAGCAAAGGAATTAACCGATTTAATTATTGGGTTAATTACCGGTTAAGTTGGGTCACTATATTTCATATATGGCATGCCGTGAATGATTGACCGGACAGTGTATCCCGGAAGGGTTGATAATATCCCCGAGATGAGTTCATAAGGAATTATTATGTAAACCCTGCAGGTGGATTCGTTCCGCATAATAATTAAGGTTGAATGGTACTAGTCTCGGATATAAGAGATGAATAAATTAATTAGCAATAAATTAATTTTATTCATGGATATTTATATCTTAAATACACGGAATAAATAATACTACCAGAGAAATATTATTTGATATAATATGATTTAATATTGGGAGTGCAATTAATTTTATATAGTGGAAAATAGAATTAATTAATATTGATAAGTATTAATGGACTTGAGCATTGGGCTCAATTTAATCTTCAATATTGGAAGTCCAATATTCCACCTCCTTTAGATCCCCTACGTAGCCTATAAAAGCACTACATGGTCTTCTCTATTCTCATAACTTGAAAATCACAATTCTAGAGAGAGAAAGTAGAGAGGGAGATCCATGGAGTTCGGTAGATCGTCGCCCACACGACGTCCGGGCTAGTGCAAGGAATACGTGGGAAGATCTCAAGGTCATCATAAGATCTCGTTTCTCCGCACAACGAATCGAAAGGTGAATTAAATAATTGCTATTTAATTCTTGTAGTATTGAAATCAATTATCGAAAAACAAGATCCAAGGATCGAGACCCGGAACGAGGAGCGATCGCGTGGTGGTGGACGAACCACCGGACCACGGGGATCGATCGCCCTAGGGTTTCAAGGCGCGAGGAGGCTCGACCCTCGGCTGGGCCGAGGGCGTGCGATCGATCACAAGGATCGATCGCCGGAGCGCGGGCTGGTGTCGCGCTCCTCCCCACCGCAACGGTGGGGGCCTCCAGGCAGCGGCGAGTCGCCGGACTCGCCGCGGGGGCTGCTGGGAGCAGCCCCACCCATCGATCGCCAAGGCGCGATCGGGATCGCGTGAACCCCGTCTCGCGGGGGTTCGGCTGGGGGCGGGCCGCGTGCCTTCGGGTGCGTGGTCTCCAAAGGCTGAACTCTGGCGGATGAGTCGGCGTTCATGTGATCTCCGGCGAAAGGTTTGATCGGGTTATTGGTTTCCGCAAATTTAAATAACCCGGAATATCGAATTCCAACACTAATCGCATGTACACAATTCACGGATCGAGAAAGGCTAAATAAACCTCTCTTTCCACCAGAAAAATCACATCGAACCACTCGTGGACGGTCGTAAAGGCAATAGACGAGGCGCGCGGTTCACGAAAGGAGACGAGCTCAAGTACACCTACCAGATCAAACGAAGGTAAAGCCGCATAAAGCGCGTTGTCCACGATTGAGATTTTCGGTTGTCGAGTCTACCGACCGGGGCTCGCATCATATGACCCACCCTACCGTTGATTATATTGTGTATCATTTTTATCATATACCAATTTGATGGTATATCAATATAGTTGATAATGAATTTGTTGAAACTTGGAATAAAATGTTGCAATATTGTCACCACTAGAATTTATTGTTCAATGGTCTTGTATTGTAATATACAATAGAACTCTCCAGTTTTACACACTAACAACAACCCATTTTTTAAGGTATTATTAATAAATATGGTATTTTGTTTTCATTATTTTAAAGAAAGTAGCGCTATTTGCACTCTTGTTTCCTCTAAGTATACCCTTATAATTTTTTAATTTTAATTATTTATTATTTTTATTTTATACACAACTTAAATTTCCTAATTTACCCTTATACACTAAATACGCCACTTCATCCTACCCTCAACTCAAACGCAATTTTAAAAGTCAAATTCTCCTCTCTTAATTTGTTTTGATGTTTTTTTATTTTAAAATTTCTTCTCTACAGAACAAATAAATTAGTAAATTAAGTATCCGCTTGTTGGAAAAATTGGAATAAAATATTTGGTTTGACCAATATATGACTGATTTTTTTATGGCTAAATAGTATTTCAAATTGGAATTAATTTGTTGATAATCTTCTACGATGTTGAGTAGTTAATTATAGTATTTTGTTTCGTTTAGATCCGATTTTTCGGTGAGTGGGAAATTAACGAGTGAATTAGCCAAGTGAAAAATATTATTGAATGAGATAATTAAGTCTCATCCTACATCGGAATGTGGGAGATAATGAGTTTGTGAGAACCATTATAAAAGGTCTTGTGTATTGATTGTTGAGAATGTGAAAAGTCACAATCTCACATTGAATATAATGAGAAAATCAATAGTCTTGTGATATTATATGAGGAGTATTGAAAGAGTAAGTCCATTAACCTTGAATTATTATTCTCGGTTAATTGGAGTATGATGATTTTGACTTGGGTCTCCGAGATTTTTCTTTGGCCTAGTGGAGTTTAATAATTACAAATTTAATTTGTATTTTTGGGCATGTTAAATAATAAATGTTGATTATTATGGTTTGGACTTACCAGCTTTTGGGCTGAGTAAAATTAGTTGAAACTGTTAGAATATTGTGTAGGCAATATTTATAGTTCCTTGCATTTGCATATGCTCGGTTCTCTCTCTTTCCCTGTTCGCCGGAGCTTTTAGTTGGTGTGCCTCATACTAGAAGATGATTGAAGTCGTTGTATCTTTGGAGACTAACGTCACAAAACCGTAGCATACACGAGACGTTTTAGTCTTGCGGATAGCGAAAGCGCCTCGACTACCCGCAATTCAGGTTGTTTTGTTTATTTAATAATATTCTGGATTTGTAAAGATCAGTACTATTGTTCTAGTTCAGATTTTATTTTATTTTATGTTTCGGATTTAGACATTTGTACAAAAATAACCAACAACATCTAGCGATTTTTAGAACATCGGAAATTACAAGAGCGCGCACACACCTCGATAAGATACGCTAAGTCCAGGGAGATCGAAAACCCATCTCTCTAAAAAAATATATTAAAATTTAGTTATTTTACAAAAAAATGAAATATTTTTAATTGCATTTTAGAGTAATTATAAAAATTTGTAATGTCTATTATACCAATGTACAGTATATGCATATATTAACGAGATTAAATTTAAAAAATTTCTTAAATTTATAATTAAAATAAATTAGTACCGTTAATTATATAAAATTAATTATAATTTTCCTTAAATCAAAATTCCCTTTTAATACATGAATTTATAGTTAACTGGTATTTTTTTAATGAAATTGTTCTATTTATGTGGAATATAATGATTACAAGACTCTCTTCAAGCAATCGCTATTCAAGTTGTATTTTTTTAATTTTGTGTGAGCTTTTAGTGAAATCTTACAAATAATATATTGGTTCCTGAAATTGTATAAATTGTACTTGGGTCTACTTACAAACCGGATGAGTAAGGTAGACCTGGAATACTTAACATAATTTAGAGATTCTAAAAGAAACTTCTTTTATTGAATTTGTAATTGGTGGAACCACTTACAAACACATTTACAAAATTCTAGCGAATCTTGTAGAAAGGTCAACACGACCAAAAACTAAGTCTATGTAGAACTATTCTAGCGAAGCGTCCTACGAATACTAAACAAAGAATATGACCGGAGCTTTTTAGCGAAGTCTCTCGGTCTTACAATATTTCTCTCTCTAGAATTTCCGAAATGAATAGTTGAACAACGAAAATAATCTAGCGACTATTTATAGACTTCGTAAAATAGGGTTTCCAGAAATCACGCTTAATGGGCCGAGCCCAAAGCATCTTCAAGGGATATTCGAGATTCCATATTTCCGTACTTCACGAACGTAGCTCTACGCACTCCCACACTAGCGTGTCTTCGTGCTTCAAGCTTGTCGCAGGCACAACATGTATACTTGATGATTTCTTCATTAACTCGAATCCTTCTAGCGAAGTCTTCCAGTTACACCTCGCCCGAGTCGGTCTCGAGGAAAAATCATAGCGGAAAAATCAATTAAATTTGTATCGAACTAGTTGTCGAAACAACTCGCCCGAGTCGGTCTCGAGGAACACTACTATCGGCGCGTACACGTATTTATTTGTTTGCAACGGAGGGAACGAAAGTGAAATAGCATAATGCGTACTTTGATTTTGGGTATTGTTTTAAATCTAGAAATTATCTAAGAATTGAAAAGACAAGAAAACGAGAACAATCTATCTAAAATGAACTAGGGTTTCAAAATTCATAATTTTAATCGATGAACACTTGAACTTTAGAACAATGGAATTCTTGAAAAGCAATTTGAAAAATAATGATCAAAGCAAGTAATCGAACACGAAATTGAAAATCGAACAAATCGAAAGAAAAATAAGACTTACTAGATTAATATTCGAATCCCAAACCAAGGTACCCGTCGGCGGAATCCCCGACTTTTACCGAGTCGATTACAATCCAAAATCAAGAAAAACGGAAATTCAAAACCTAAGTAACGAGTTCCAAAGAGCTCTCCCAAAGTCGCCAATCAATATCCTCCAAGTACGTTCAAAAGTCAGCGAATGAAAAAGTAAGTTCGAAATAGGGTAAAACTCTATTCAAGTACAAAAGTCGACGGTCAAACAGAAAGTCAACACTCAGAAAACGGGGGCCAAGCGGCCGCTTGGGGGGTCAAGCGACCGCTTGCCCCAATATCCAGAAACCTTAAACTGCACAGCGGCGCGGCCGCTTGGGTAGGGTAGCGGCCGCCTGCTCTCCTTCCCGAACCAATCTGCCTGCTCAGCTGCGCGGCCGCTTGGGGGGTCAAGCGGCCGCCTGCCTGGGTGGGCAGTCTCCTCGGCTCGTCGGCTCGTCGTCTCGTCCACTCGTCTACTCGCCTACACGGAAATGCCTCCACTGTCGCTTCTAATGCTAAATGCCCTGCACACTACACAAACACGTGAAACGTACCAAAACAAGAGGAATACGCAAAATACGACACAAAACAAGAGACAACGACTCAAAACGACGTAAGGAAAACACACAAAAAATCACACACATCAGTAAGTCTTGGAATCTCAGTTGACATTGACTTCAGTTGCAGGTTGACTCAAAGGCCTGATACTTCTAACTCAACGTCGGAGCGAGTGTTCTCTCTACGATGGCGCAGCCGAAAACCTCCATGTTGGTGTAGGAACCAACTCTGCTAGCTCCACGCTGAGCCATTTCTTGCATAATGTGGTCCCACGTTGGCGCACGAGCCAACTCCATGTTGGGCCACTTGTAATTTCGCAGTAAGCTCAGCTAGTTCTACCAAGACCTAACAGACTTGTATGAATTATCATTCACAACATACAAAACACTCAACATGAAGTTATCACACAACGTAGTGTATAGTTCAACTGAGTTTAAACAAGAACAATGTGGTTCTATGTTGAACTAGGAAGAACTACACACTAACAGTTTCTTGTTTTATCAAGATATAATCTTAATGTCATTACTATTTTTATCGTTTTATCACGTGAAACAATCGTCATATGATTCACTAGCATCGAGAGTGAACGACGGATATTATCTTTAGAAACCTTGTATCCAACACGAGCCTCGATTTACAATACCAAATTTTAAGCCATCTACCTTAACATATCCCTACATAAACAAATACGGTAAAAAAGTAAATAAAGGAAACCTAACATTTAATTACTTAAGAGTGTAAAGACATTAAACACCCTCAAATAAAGAAAAAATGACACAGAGTCAACGACCTCTCAAAGTTACAAAAGGGGATGAAGTTCTTGAGTCAACGTGCAAATGAAGATAGGACTCTAAGCTTTGAAGTTACAGAGTACGTCGAATCTCCAATCATAGTGGTACGAATGAATGTAAGATTCATATGATGACCGATCACACTATTTAAGTTCGACGAGTTTTCATTTATACACATGTCAAAACCGATAAATATTATCCCTTATAACGTATTACGAATTCAGTTATAAGCTGATTGTTGCTCCAAGGAAAATCACCGCTTCACCAACTGTCAAGAACATTCGATCAGCTTTCGTAAATTCTTCGCCATTGTTCGATCCTTGCAACTTTTCAATCACCTCCCCGATCGGATTCACCAGCACAAGCTACATGGAAAGCCATTAGTTTCTAAATCAAATAAAAGCGACATGTTAATATAAATCGGTTATACCTCCAAGTTTCGTTTTTCCAGAGCCATCTTCAAATCCTTAAAGAACGAGACCCCATTCATGTCGATTGCGCTGACAGATGACAAATCGAGCACAACAAACTCAAGCACGGGTTGTTTTTTCGCATCCTCCGATACGCATTCTTCCACCCATCTCGTAATCCTGACCGACGATAAAAAAAAATGAAAGATTACATCATGTCGGAAAAAATCAGACAATTAGGCTCCATTCTTTTGGACTTAATTTCAGTTCATTTCAGTTCAGTTCAGATTATTCGTTTTAATTCAGTTCAAATTTCAGCTCCACTAATTTTGTTTGAAAATTAAAAAAATGGAAGATTACATCATGTCGGAAAAAATCAGACAATTAGGAAAATAAATTGAAATAAAATAAATAAAAAATAATTAGAATCTATAATTTTAGATAACAATTTATAAAAATTATTATTATTTTTATAAGAAAATCAATTTAAGATGGTGTATTGGTTAGAGAGTCTGTTGGATTTTTTAATCCAGCCGTGTTCAATCAAGAATTTGAAAAGTCCAAAAGAATCTTGAGGTATTCAATACGATTTTAAACAGTCTTTAAAAATTTACCGATATTAAAAAGTTCATGTATTTTAAAACTCTATTGATTTTGTTGGATTCTCTCATACAAACATAAATATTTAAAATCTCTCTTAACGAGAAAAGATTTCCATGGATTTCACTTTTAATAACATAAATCATTATTAAAAATAATAAAAATTTAAAAAATAAATAAATATGTATATTTATATTTATTTCATTGTTTCTTTAATAAATTAAATTATTATAAAAAATAATAATACTTAAAAAATTATATAAAAAAATATACTTGTTTTTTTTTTAATAAATTAAATTATTATTAAAAAATAATAAAATTTGAAAATTATTTATAGAAAAATTATTAAAATTATTATTAAAAAATAACAAATATTAAAAATTGTTTATAAAAACAAAAATAAATAATATTGTTTAATTTTTTTTATATATAAGTGTGTTAATGTAAATTTTTATAGCGGAAAAATCAATAAAAAAATTAAAAAAATATATTACGCAATTTAATGAAGTCTATGAAAATTCATATAAATCATTAAGAAAAATTAGTCGAACTCTCTATAGAGTCTATGTATTTTTAAAATCCATGGACTTTTTAAAGCCAAAAAAAATCTAATGAAATATGACTTGAAGGTTTAGTTAAGTTTTCAGTTCAAAAGAAGAGAGTCTAACTTATAAGTTATAACCGAATGTACCCGACCTTTCTTTGAGGTACGTCGAATTCGCAAAGTTGATCGGAGCCTCAATGCTCAGAATCAAGAAACCGGGGACACTAACAGCCTCGTTGTATTGATGAAGATCCCGATAGATCTTTGTACCCGATATTCTCCCCAACGCCGCGGTTTTCGGCCTCGTGATTTGCAGCAAGACCTTGAATACAGATATCCCCACCCCTGAACACAAAACTAGTCAGCAAAACAAAACAAAAACAAATAATTGTCAAAATTAGGTCAGTAACACTTTAAAAATTATTTGATAAGGCTATAAGGTTTGCCAACTTATTATATGTTACTCCAATCGAAGTGAGATATATCTAACAATAATGCAAATGTTCGGAAAACGAGACACACTAAACCGCGATGGCGAGGCCGTCCTGAACGGAGACAAAGAGGACTCCCAAGAACGCGCACATCATCACGGTGAAGTCGAACTTGTCGACCTTCCAAATTTCAACGGCAGCAGAGATGTCGACGAGGCCAGCCACCGCGGTGACTATGATGGACCCTAGGACCACGTTCGGGGTGTACTGAAAAAGCCGCATGAGGAAGAGGAGAGTCAACATGACCGTCACCGCCATGACCACGTTGGAGACCGCGGTCTTGCAGCCCGCGTTGTGGTTCACGGCCGACCTCGAAAAAGCGCCCGTCGTGATGTAGGAAGAAGTGGTTGAGCCGACTATGTTCATTACACCGATGGCGATCATCTCTTTGTTTCCGTCTACTTGGTAGTTCTTTAGTGCGGCAAAGGTCCTCCCAACTGCGATTCCTTCCTGCCGATCATGGAAGATGTCAAAGTTGGGTCAATAACACTTATTTAAAAGGTCTTGTTAAAGTGTTAAGGTTGTCCAACTTATATGTAAGCTTAGGGTTCTTTATCCAATCGGTGTGAGATATCTAACAGAAAAATATTCGTAAAACGCCCGAAAACAGAATTTGTGTTATCATGAGAAGAGAATTGCTTACGGTGAGCGAAATGATCCCCGTGACGAGACCTGTTTTCATTACGAGGCCTAAATAGTTTCCGTGGAAACGCAAGGTGTTCCATGAGGGAGGATTTAGTCCCCCTTGAAGTTTCCCGATCTGAGTCGAGAAAGAAACAGCGAAAACTGAAAAGGGTGAGAAACGACGAAGTAATGTATGAGAAACTTACAACGCTTATGCCGTGGTTTTGAGCTTTGAAAGCGAAAACCAAGAGAGTCGAAAGGACTACGGAGAGCAAAGGAGCCCCGGCTGACACCCAAAACAACCCAGGTTTCCGAACACTCTGCATCAATCAATATAAAAAATCTCATCTTTGTATGTAAACAAATGAAATGAAATGATGATAAGGAAAGCAATTGCATACAATATGTCTCGCGAAGAGAAGCAAAACGAGGAAGCAAAAGCCCATCAGTATCGTTTGCCATGACCACTGCGAAATCGAAGGATGATCTCATCTATATTATAGTCCGAATACATATTATAAAAATTAAAGAACACCTCGTGCGTGTTGTGGAAGACGGAACTCAGAACGTGAATAATGTCCATTCGATCGGTGAAGTGTTCAATGCCGAGAAGGCTCTTGAGTTGCTGGAGAGAGACGATAATCGCAGCACCCGACATGAACCCAATAAGAGTAGCTTTCGACAGAAAGTCTATTATAAATCCAAGCCTGCACACACACAAACACAATTAAAGAAAACTGCGAAAATAAATAAATAAAAGAAACATATATATATCAAACCTTAAGAAGCCTAGAGAAGATTGAAAGAGGCCAGCAAAGAAAGTAGACGACAACGCGAGCTGAAGGAACAGAATCGGGTCTTCGACGGGTGAAACTCGCTGCCTCAGCATTGATCCCATGAGCAGAGACGCGATTGAAACCGGGCCCACTGCAAGATCCCTCGAGCTCCCAAGAACAGCATATATCAGGGGAGGCACAAAACTTGAATCTGAAATTAATTCAAGAGTTAGAGTACACTGCCATCAAATTATATATATATATGTACACGTAACAGGACACTTACAAAGGCCGAAAATCGGAGGCAAATTGGCGAGCTTTGCATAACTTATTCCCTGAGGAATGGCAAGGCTAGCAATGGTGAGGCCGGAGACGACATCGGACTTGAGGAGTTTGAGGTTATACTGAGAACCCCATTCTAGGACAGGGAATATGTAGCGAGCTCCGAGTATCACTCTCGCTTTCAATGTCTGGTTTTTGAACAGGCGAAGGGGGTCGTCGGGGAAGAAAGTTTCTTTGAGTTGACTTTTGAGTTTCTGGAAGGTGCTCCGGTGAGGTGGGGTCGCCACACGGTGCACCTCTGCCTCCATGGCTATCTCGCTGAAGTTGGTTGCCTTTGGCTCCATTATTTTTGGTGGCAAAGTGTGTTTGAGTGTGTTGAATTACGTAAAGTAAGTGTAGATATATAGATCGAAATGTATCCAATTGACAATTGGTCATTTTAATATGATCTAATTATAAAAAAAAATTAAGATTCTTTCCTTTTTTAAAATTCTTAATCACTCTTCTAATAAAAAAGATTAGTGTACAACGATTCACCAATCACAGTGTCATGATTGATAAGAGCACATCCCAAAAAGGAAAGAAAGAGAAAAGGAAAGGATGTTACAACTTACAAATAAGTCCATTGAAGTTTTTGGTATGAGCATGTGTCAAAGAAAATATTATGTTCACTTGCAACTCATAAGAACTTTGTAAAACATGTTGTACAAAATTCATGGTGTTTTTTTTTTTTTTTTTTTTTGCTTTAGTTTGATTTGGAAAAACCCATTGTTTAAATCATAAATTTGTAGGAGTATAAAATACGCTTCATTCACTATCCTGTAGTATATCATACAAGTTGTACGGACGCTTCATTTGAATGTACATGAAATTCTAGAACACAACATTTCATTTAAAGCTTGAAATTTATGAATTTTCTACTCACTCCGTCTTTTACTTATAGTTAAAAATTTCATTTTGGTGCGTTAGATACTTACCCACATTCACGCTTAGGAAAAATATATATTACTTATTTTTCATTACAAAAAAGTCTTTCATGCGTACATCTCTTTTATATCTTTTATAATTTAAATAAAAAATGTGCAGACAGATAGATATGTACATATTGAGTAGAGTATTATTTTTAACATCTTACTTTTTTTCTTTTAAATTAACTTACAACTATTTATTTTATTAATTAAAAATAAATTATACCTTTTAATTTTTGTTGAAAAAATTAATAAAATAATATATTTTTTTTTATCTTCCCGGCTGACAGACTATAAAAAAAATCCTACTCCTCATCGCAATTTATGCTCTCTGCATTTTTTATTGTAAAAAAAAGGGCTAAATACACTTTGCCACCTCAGGATAGGGGGTTTTTACACTTTGCAACCTCGTCGGAAAAGTTTTACCGATCAGTACCACAGGATAAACAATATTACAATGTGGTACCTGCCGGCTGCCGGATCGGAATATGCCATGGAATATTCCGTTTTAAAGGGTTTTTTGGTAAATATCAACCCAATAAAAAAGCTGATTACAGTTTTACCCTCATTCAATTATCGGTATTCATTTTTTATTTTTTTAATTCTCCTTTCTCTTCATCTTCTTCCTCCATTAAACACAATTAAATAAATAAAATTCCATGGAGATCCTCCATTAAAAATTCCATGGAGATCCTCCTTCGCCGACAAGTACGGGCCCGTCTTCTCCAACCGAGAATATCTTTGCGAAAATTGAAGGCGGTATTTGAAAATTGTGAATTAGGGTTCTAATTAGTATATGAAATTGGTTATACGAATTGTGGCCTTTGCTGGTGGTGTTCCATTCGAGGACGATCGTGTCGAAATTGCGGGAGGGGCAGCCCGCCGCCGGAAGGGGGTTTGTAGTGGGCGGTGATCGGGGGTTTCCGTAGGTGTCGGCGAAGTCGTGGCGGAGGATCGATTGCGAGCAGGGTATGGTTTTGGGGAGGGGGATGGGTTTGGTGAATTCGAAGAAGGTGGTCGGATGTGATGCAGAGACGGAGGCGGAGGGCTGAGATCGGAAAATTGCGGTGGGGGCGTGGAGATTCACAGCGGATTGAGGCGGAGAGAAGGTGAGGACTGGATTCTCATCATATTATTTTGGGGATTTCGACCAATTCCTTTCGAGATTTTGCCTCTGCCTCGCCTCAATTTCAGTGACGGGAAGATGACGAAGATGAATCGAAGATTAAGATCTTCAATGATCGATCTTGCCTCTGCCTCGCCTCCATCTTAAAGCCAAAAGCTTCGATCTCTATTTTCTGTTTGATTTTTTTTTTTTTTTAGTTGCTGTTGTTTTTAAGAAAAAATAATTATGTAAAAATGTTGTTTTGGAGAAGACGATCCGCACAGACAATTCACAGTAATTCACATATTTTTTTAAAAATTTTTCAATTCTTTTTTAATTAATATTGTGTAATTACTGAAATAACCTTCCTTTCTATTATTAATTATACTCTCACACGCTTAATATGAGCGTGCATTCCACATTCCCGGAATATTCCATGGCATATTCCGATCCGGCAGCCGGCAGGTACCACATTGTAATATTGCTTATCCTGTGGTACTGATCGGTAAAACTTTTCCGACGAGGTTGCAAAGTGTAAAAACCCCATATCCTGAGGTGGCAAAGTGTATTTAGCCCTAAAAAAAATATCATATACAGTATTATTCAAGATTCTAGATTCTATTATACAAAACGTATCTTTAAAAGGTACTTTTATTATTCCACTAGTTTCACAACTTGTAAAACCACAAGTGTTTGGAAAGCACTGTCCATATAATTGGAAAAGTAGATTGAAAGATCTAATTATGAAAGGGAAAAAAAAATCTATATGCATTAACTTCTTCAACTTATCTGTTTTCTTTTTTTTTCAATATACAATTGATTTTTTTATTACAATTATATAATTATTTAATTTAATTTATTTTTTATCTCAAAATTATTTATCCAAACACGTAACATGTCATCTCACAAGTAGATTCAAAATTTTCACTCTATTCATGAATTAGGTGACATTTTTTATTAAATCGAAAATTTCATATAGACTGTGTCATCAATCAATGTTTAAAGCTTGCTCTAATACTATATTTATTAAAATTTGACGAGTATATATTCTAATAAGATTTTATGAGGTGGTAAAATTGTTCAACTTTTATTTGAATTTAGCAATGTTATTAATCCGATTAATGTTACTCCAATCCATCGGCCTATATTTTGTGAGCACACGATGTCCCAGAAAGTGGCTCCATACTCCACAAAATGACTTTAAGCACAATACATGTTTGAAGTTATTAAGATAATAAGTAATTTGATTTTAAAAATTAAAACTCATAAAAGTATAAATTACTACAATTTATTTGTAATACTTTTGTCTAATACTCTTTTTATTTTACAAAAGTTTACACATTTTTTTTTTTGTAAAATACAAAAAAATGTGTGCAGATTTTTCTGAAACGAAAGTACTTTTTTTTAGTTAAGCAATATTAATGCATTCAAGAACCTTTGTATTTGTCTATCTATCAATAATTCAATACTTGAGGTCAATATCATTTCGAGCTACTTATCAAAAATGATATTTACAGTAATGTCCATTATTGAACTCAATTGGTGATAGAAACACTTTTCGAAACGAAAATAATACGTAATTTCGTTTTCATATAAAAATATTGGTAGTGGTAGGCAAGGGTGAGTATTTACGAAGAAAATATGTTGCCTATGCAGTGTGTTAGGCAGAACTATGACTTATAATTGATTCGTTCGTTTTTCTTGATTTTCTTGAAGTATAATTTTTTAACTTTGTCTTAAAAAATCAGATCAATATAAATATATGTGATATATATATATCGTGCAGCAGAACTAAATAAAATTAAGTAATTTTGACGAACTCACACACAAATACGAAATGTAAAAGAAATGAACACAAGAATTAATCATGTATGAGTATTTAAATTAGTGGGAATACCGGATTCAGGACCACCTCATAAAATAAATAAGTTCTGAAGCCCTGTCCATAAAAGTAGAAGTTTATTAGGCAATTGGGTAGGAAAAGTCTACACTACCCTCGCTGTTTAACAAATGAATATAAATTGTATATGTAATTTAAAATAGAATTTCTCTTTTAAAAATTAATAATAAAACTTTAATACAATTTCAGACCATCCACGGTTAAAGTACGCCGTTAGACTATGCACGATAATAAGACACCGTGACATCATTCACGATTATCGTACGCCGTGAGTTCATCCACGATGAATAGACACCGTGAGACCATCCACGATAAATGGACACCGTGAGAACATCCACGATAATCCAACGCCGTGAGAAGTACATCATAACTGGACACCGTGAGAAAATCCACGATAATCGCACGCCGTGAGACAGTACATGATAATTGGACACCGTGTGCTCATCCACGATAGTCGCACGCCATGAGACAAATCTCGATAAATGGACACCGTGATACAATATACGATACTAAGACAACGTGACACCATTCACGATAATCGTACGCAGTGAGTTCAATAACGATAAATAGACACCGTGAAAAAATACACGATAACTGGACACCGTGATCCCAACCATGATAATCCTACGCCGTGAGTTTATTAACGATAAATAGACACCGTGTGAACACCCACAATAAATTTACACCGTAAAACCATATACGATAAGTGGACATCGTGAGCTAATCCACGATAATCGCACGCCGTGTGACCATCCATGAATACCGTAAGACAAAATGATAATCATACGCCGTGAGACCAGACACAATAAATGGACACCGTAGTACCATACACGTTAATTAAAAGTGACTGTGTGATAAATTTGAATGAGAAGCTCAAAAAGATAAACCCTAAAATTTGAGAAAAATTGACGGATCAAAACACTAAACCCTAAACACTACCGGTCAGCGGTATACAAAAAAGCTGAATGAAAAAAAATAACAACATCACATCAGTGAATCTCCTCTTTGGACATCTGGTCAGCAGCAAAGGTTTTTGAGACTCGACCAGACTGGTGATTTCAACGGAGACAAGGAGCTTACGCTACATGCACACTCCGAATCGAATGTGAAAAAGGTGACCGATAAATACCACGGAGGTTTTGGAAACTCGTGTATCTCGTCAGGTTTTCGACAAAAATGCAAAGAAGGTTACTGACCAATACCACTCGATACAGTAATGCAACTGTGAAATTCGAAAAAGTGAGGTGATAACTGATCCATGTAGGCTGTAGCCTAAGGAGCTTAGGCTACATGCACTCCGAATCATATGTGAAGAAGGTAACAGACAAATACTACGTAGGTTTTGGAAACTCGAGTATCTTGGGGAAAATGATCCAGGCAAATGATGGTTTTATTTTTTAGGCTTGTGTATCACGATACAGTAATGCAACTAATCGTATTTATAGGCTTAATATTGGGATCTAATTTAAGTCATCCAACAACCCGGATTTCAATCGTTCCACGAAACGATTCAACTGCCAACTACGCTTATTAATTACTCGTATTAATAAAATTAATAGTAAATCAACCCATCCAACGCTCCATATCCATTAATATGATATGACCATTCAATTCAGGGAATTTATGCATCTCTGTTCTGAGTCAAACCACCGCCGGACTTCAATCGTTGCACGAAACGTCTCATAAACAGATCAACTCCCAACCACTACCATTAAACACAATGCGCTTATTAAATTAAGAAAATAAATAAAACCCTAGAATTGTGTCGCCGTGGGGTTCCCTCAGTGGATTGTAACACCGTGCAACTGTATTAGGTAGAAAAACTTTAAACCTAATGGGTAGTCGTGGTTAGATCACGGTGGATTGTGTCACCGTGGAACGGAAAATAAATTGCAATGTCGCCGTGGATATTTCACGACGACAGAATAATAAATACACCGTGAAATATTATTAAACCGTGCAATAAATTACGGAGCTATATCACCTTATACCAATGCACGGTTACACACACCCGTATTCAATACGAATTTGGTTGATCTCGATAGAATTTAGGTGTCAATACGAATGAGAAACGTGTGAGCATGATTAATAAATGACGGTGATATTATAATATTTTAATGATAAATTAAGGAAAAAGTACAGTAAAGATCGATGGTTCAAAACCATAAACCCTAAACCCTAAAACCTATTGTGAAAAATTGATTGATCAAAACCCTGAACACTATCAATCGAAAAGTAGCAACATCTTGAGGAAACTCTACTGGACGGTGAAAAGAAAATAAAATAAAAATTTCACAACATGAAAATCTCCTCTCAATACAACTAGAAGATTAGTACTTGAGCCGCTTGAGCCTGGACCAGGAATCGTTAGGAAGCCATTCGAAGTCGGACGACATAACGGAAAGAGATCCCGACCAATCCCCATATCGAGCTGCCCAGGAAGAAGAGTACAAGCTGCCAAAAAAATAGGGTCTGGGCAGGATATATCGAAAAGGGATTTCTTCCGTTGGCCGATAAGAAGATGGTGAATGGCCGATAAAAAGATGGTGAATGATGGTTTTCTTTTGGAAACTCGAGTATCTCGATACAGTAATGCATCTGTGAAATTCAAAATTGTGAGATGATAACTGATACATGATAAAACAAACAAAAAGGAGTATCAATGGGTATAGAAAAATGGAGTTTTTCCGTTCGTATTTATAAGCTTAATATCCTGATCTAATTTAAGTCATCGCAGCACCCAGATTTCAATCGTTCCACGAAACGATTCAACTGCCAACTACGCTTATTAATTATTCGTATTAATAAAATTAATAGTAAATCACCTCATCCAACGCTCCAAATCCATTAATATGATATGACCATTCAATTCAGGGAATCGATGCGTCTCTGTTCTGAGGCATCCCACCGCCGGATTTCAATCGTTGCACTAAACGACTCAACTCCCAACCACGCCCATTAAACACATTGCGATTAATTAATTAAGAAAATAAATAAAACCCTAGAACTGTGTCGCCGTGGGTTCCCTCGGTGGATTGTAACACCGTGCAACGGTATTAGGCAGGTAGAAAACCCTAAAACATAATGTATCGCCGTGGTTGGAACACGGTGGATTGTAACACCGTGGAAGGCTCATAAATGAGAAATTAAACCCATAGAACAGCGTCGCCGCGGGGTTCCCTCGTTGGATTGTGACACCGTGCAACGGTATTAGGTGTAAAACCTTAACATAATGTGTCGATGTGGTTTGAGCACGGTGGATTATAACACCGTGGAAGGCTCATAAATGAGATATAAAACACAGAACAGTGTCGACGTGAGTTCCTCGTTTTAGAATACACCGTGAATTAATTCCACAACGTGAAATAAGGGGATGAAATAATTAACCCAGCTTACAATGTTACACGGTTTTACAAACATGTATTCAACACAATAAAAATACACAGTAGACCATGATTTGTTTTATCAAGGAATGCAGTAGGGTGGAAGACGGATCGAAATAAATGAAAATACAGTCGAAGTGTGTTCATTACAATATTAATAATGGGAAACCAAAAATAAAAATTATTAAACAATTTAAACTTAACAAAAGTAGTCTTATTACAGTTGATGGATCAAAACCCTATTGAGAATTACAATTGATGGATCAAAACCCTATTGAGAATTACAATTGATTGATCAAAACCCTATTGGGAATTACAATTGATGGATCAAAACCCTAAACCCAGAACCATACTTGGTTAAACAAAGAAAAAAAAAAAATCCAACCCGCCTCAGAATCTACTCTCTGGATGGGAAGCAATTCGAAGACCTTCTTTTTCTTTGGCCTCAATCATAGCCTGTTATGATCTCAACATATGGCCAGATTCACCGCTACGGAGAAAGTGGCACTTGCTAAGATCCGTATCTAACAAAGATACTCGAGATGTTTTGGAAACTCGAGTACCTCGTCATTGATGATCTAGGAAAAAGAAGGTTTTCTTTTGGAAACTCGAGTATCTCGTTACCGGACTGCAGCTGTGAATTTGAAAGATGTGTGGTGAAAACTGCTCCATAAAAAAAAACAAAACGCAGAAAACATGAGAAAAAATTGGGTATAGAAAAAAATAAAGGTTTTTTCGTTCGTATTTATAGGCTCAATTTTCTGACCTAATAAAGTGATCCCGCCGCCGGCTTTCAATCGACTCACGAAGCGACTGACCTCTAAACTACGCCCATTAAACACATTGCGATTAATTAATTTATTCTTTAAATAAAAACCTAGAACTGTGCCTCCGTGGGTATTTCACGGTTGATTAAATCACCGTGTCGCGGTCACTGTGACTTTGGTAACGTGACTACAACTCTGAATGGGTCGTCGTGATGTTAGCACGGTGCATTCTAACACCGTGTACGTACATGTTATAGGTGACATAAAAAAAACCTAATCCTCCGTCATCGTTGGTATCCCACGGTGCGTAAGCCGTGGTATGTTCATATATGACATAGAAAACTTAACCCCCCATCCACCACGATATCCATTAATTAGATATGACCGTGAAATTCAAAGAATTTATGATGAGTGTATGTTCTGATCCTCCTCCGGATTTCAGTCGTCTCACGACACGACCCAACCCAACTTCCAACTACGCTCATTGATGGTCCAGATATGATATGATATGACCATTCAATTCAGGGAATTGATGCATCTCTGTTCTGAGTCACATCGTCGCCGGATTTAAATCGTTTCACGAAATCACTCAATTCCCAACCACCCCCATTAAACACATTGCGCCGTGGGTTTATTACAGTGGATTTCCTCACCGTGTAACGATTACCGTGACGGTCTATGTGACACTGATAACCCTTGATAAAAACCCTTACCCACCGTCGTCGTTGGTATCTCACGGTGTATTGTGAAACCTTTATTAGTTTATTAACCCCTCAACTACCCACTTTTGGCGTGTATACATAAGCACCGTACCACGCTGAAAACCCTAATTTTTATAAAATCAAATTTCATATTCAATGGCCACCCCAATCCCGATTTGTAGATTCTTCAAAGTTCTGAACACCGTTGATTTCCATGAAGTTTGTCGTTTACCTTCTGATTTTGCTCATGAAAATGAGTATCTGGCAGGCAGGGCTACTTTGCTTGGAGATTGTGAGACACTCGCCTCATTTGCCACCGCTCGTGCCCCGTGGTCCGTGGAAATCTCTTGGGTCAACGGTTACGTGTGCTTTCGTCGTGGCTGGACCGATTTATGCACGGCTCATCATCTTAAATTCGGTTATTTTTTGGTTTTTCACTACGCCAAGAAATTGGGTCCTTTCTTTGTCAATGTCTACAATAAAGATGGTCTCGAGATTCGGAACTTTTCCAATCCTAATGCCCCTGGAGACCCCCTTCTGCCGACCATATCTAAGGTTGTAGAAGAGATCCTGTTTGAGAAGGTGGTGGAAGTGGTGGAGCTCTCGGACGATGAGGACGATATGGACGATGAAGCAGACGATAAGGACAAAACGAGTGATGAAGGCGATGACGCAGATGGCGAGGATGATGAACCATGAATGCAAAGAATGTTTCTTTCTGCGTTTTGTTTATGAATAGTATGTTTTTATTTTTGCTTTTACAGTATGTTTTTCTGGTTTCGTAGCTACTACACTACGTAGTCTACGTTATAATACTGTACTAGTGCTTGTTTTTCTTTGTTAATATATTTCGACCTTCTCCCACCGTGCACGAGTAACCGTGTGACTTTAGCGTTTGAAGATATTACCGTGCGCCAAGGGTCGTGTGATTGAACCGTGGCAAAAGGCAACCGTCCTCTCTCTTTTTTTTTTTTTTTTTTGGTTTTTGGGAATCCCGGTAATTTAATTTATTAAATATTAAAAGATGAATAAAAAGGTTGAATAAACCTGCGGCTTCAAAAGCTGTTCTGTTCACTGACAAAACCCTGCCACGTAAGTATCTGTTTACATACATACATTGATTTGACCGTCGCACGGTACTGACTCACGGTGAGGTCTCACGACATTACCGTGTAAGTATGAACAATGACGTTTTCACGTGATTCTTGCACAATCGCGATAATCTTTTTGGCAAAATGCTTAAGCAAAGTTACTTTCCTATGGAATTGATTATATTGAACCTAAAAAATTCCACAATAATCCATCAAACGATTAAATTTGACATACCATGTGCAGTATGATCACACTTGAGAGTAAATTGTTACCAATGAACTACACATCTCTTAAATTTGAGACATGCACTAATGCAAATCGCATCTCTTTAATTTCAAATACCATACGTCTCACAGCCTGAAACATGACCCCGTTGATGGTAACGACGCCTTAAAAGTGTATACAAACGATTGACGATCGTTTTTTTGCGGGTTGAACAAGCCACGGTGTAGATGTATTGATGACCATGTAACGCCGTGCAGATACAACCGTGAAACTAAATGACCGTGCGAAAGGGCTTGCATCCTCTCATTTATTTTCCGGTGTTTTAACGAGTAATTTTAAATAAAAGAATAAAGGATGACTATACCCGCCTGCAAAAGCTGTCCTGATAACTGACACCACTAATATTTCGCGTGCATCGGTTATCCCGCTCCAATACGAAAATACGCCATCTAAAAAAAGAACTCGTTCAATTTCAAAAATGTTTAAAATTGATTTGATAACCACACGGTGTTGTATCACGGTGACGTCTCATGAGATCACCGTATGAGTATGAACACTCACGTTTTCGTGTGATTCTTGCACAATCGCAATAATCTTTTTTGCTAAATGCCTAAGCAAAGTTAATTTTCTATAGAAATGATTATATTTAACCGAAAAAAATCCACAATAATCCATCAAACGATTAAATTTGACATACCATGTGCAATATGATCACACTTGAGAGTACTCCAAATTGTTACCAATTTTAACTAAACATCTCTTGAATTTGAGACATGCATTAATACAAATCACATCGTACGTCTTTAATTTCAAATACCATACGTCTCAATGCTTGAAATATGAACCCGTAGATGGTAACGACGCCTTAAAAGTGTATACAAACGATTGTCAATCGTTTTTTTCGGGTTGAACAAGCCACGATGAAGATGTATTGATGACCATGTATCACCGTGCGTATACAACCGTGAAACTAAATGACCGTGCACAATATACGTTTTACTGAGCCGTGCGTAAAACGGCTTCCCCCTCTCATTTATTTTCCGATGTTTTAATTTGAATTTTAAATAAAAGAATAAAAGATGAATACCCGCCTACAAAAGTTGTCCTGATAACTGACACCACTAATATTTAAGTACACGTGCATCGGCTAACCCGCCCCAATCATAGAAACGAAAATACGCCATCTAAAAAAAGAACTCGTTCAATTTCAAATATTTTTAGAATGGATTTGATAACCACACGGTGTTGTATCACGGTGACGTCTCGTGAGATCACCGTGTGAGAGTGAAGACGTCTTTAAATTCAAATACAATAACCGTCGCCGTTGGGTATATCACGGTATATTGTAAAACCGTGCCACGGGGCATTGGTATACCGTGAAATGTTTATAGATGACATTATTAAAACAGTGTCGTGAATCGTGAACATACACGACCGAAAGTACACACGGTAAATTTACACCGTGAGATTCTCCTCCAAATTCAGGTCATTGTCGTACATATGCTCCAGTTTGGGCTCGACCTCATTCGGTGCAACTTCATCATAGTCGTAGTCACTTTGGAGATTCTCTTCCTCGTGTACCCACTCGCTTTGATTGCACATCTTATCGATCATATCTCCTATGACCTTAGACCTCGCTTCCGCTTCGATACTCTCTGCCAATCTAACTTCATTCGCCTTTATTGATGCTTCGTTTGCTTTCATGACTCGTTCGGCCATCTGCATGAAATCCTGGAAAGTGTCCTCCAAAGATGGCTTATATGACGGCTTTGGTTGCATCGAATACGGTGGAGGGTATGCCAAATTTGCTTGAGCATTACTGGTCATCGTCACTTCATTCGCTTTGATCGAGGCTTCATTTGATTTCATTATCTGGTTGGACGTTTGCATGAAATCTTGAAAAACGTCATCCAGCGACGGCTTGTATGGAGGCTCAGGTTGCATAGAATCATGTGGAGTGTACACCATGTTCTGAGGAGGCCATTGTTGTTGAGGCCATGTTGTGGATCCCATTGTTGTTGAGGTGGATCAGCATAATAACTCTGATGAGAATGCCACTCCGGATTGTATGCTTGAGACTGAGAGCTAAAATGTGTTGTCGTGTCATATTGGGAAGACTCGTAGTAAGTGCTCGTCTGAGGCCATGTGTTCTCCCACGTATAGTTATTAAATGTATTCATCACTGCTAACAAAAACACTTGACAAAACCATTAAACGCACCGGTGGGAGAAATAATAATCATAAATAAAAAGAAAAAAAAAGTTGCAAACACTCAAACACTAATACTTGTGCCTAAAGTGTTCCCCGGCAACGGTGCCAATTTGATTAGACGTTGTAGTGCGTCAAAAATCAAATAAAAATATCCGAATTTATTGCCGAAGCAATTCGCCCGAGTCGATCTCACGAGGAACACTACTATCGGCACGTATTCATGTTAATTTGTTTGCAACGAGAAGAAAGAAAAGAGATATAGCATAATGCATTTTGATTGGTTTTGTTTTAAACTAAAATTAACTAAGAATTAATAAACTAAAAATAATCAAGAAGCAATTAACGAAAATTAACAAGGTGTAATTAATAAAAAGAATGACTAGGGCTTTGGGTTCATCAAGCATAAACTTCGGGTTGTCAATTTACGAGGTACGAATCAAAACTAAAACGTCCGTCGCCGGTAGATTTTAGGGTGTTCGATAATCCTATGTTTTGTAATTGCTCCTAAGCCTCATACAAAAGTTTTAAAATCATGTTGGCAATTTATCGAGCACATTTGAAGCGTTTGTAAATTTCAAGCCCTAGTTCATGTTTGAATCCTCCTAACCCTAGCGAACAAATTAGCTACTCATATTAATAATCGAGAACAAACAAATAGAGATAGATGAATTCATGATGAAAGAACTAGAGTAAGAACACAAGCAAATAATTAAGAACGAAATTGAAAAGAAATAAAGCTTACTAGATTACTTGTTCGAAGTAAACAATGATCGGTGCTAACCACGTTTAATATCAACGAATCAATGAAAGAAAAATCGATGATGAAAACCTAGGATGTCGAGTCTCAAGTCTTCTCCAAAGCTCGGAAAAAAAATGAATGCCAGGTGTCTTTGTTTATGAACGAAACCCTACTTATAGTGCATAAAAAACGAGGGTCAATCGTCGGTCAAAGCTGTACAAAGAGGCAGGCGAGCGCCTGGGTGCCAGGCGGGCGCCTGGTAGACGTCGCGGGCGGGCGCCAGGTGAGAGAGCGAGCGCTTCCGGAATTGGGCAGATTCTGGACAAAGGGAGCAGGCGGGCGCCTGGTCATCAAGCGCTCGCCTGGTGGTGGTCGCGAGCGAGCGCTTGGATGGCTGGGCCATGTAGAGCACTCTAAGGGTGGTCTGAGTTGGGAGACCCAAGCTCTTCAATTTTGCTGCGCATACTCTCCGGGCAGCTGCGTACTGGTCTGGAAACTCAAGTACTGTGACTATATCACGGGGATATATGATAATAAAAGTGCAGGGCCTCTTACAACTCTTCGAGAGCTTTCCGACAAGGTATGGACCATGCATGTATGTGGTCGGATATGGGAGAACCAAGCTCTCCAGATTTGCTGCACATACACCCCGGGGCAGCTGCATACTGGGCTGGAAACCTGTGAATTCCGGCTTTATGACGGGGAACCATGACAACAAACTGGTAGGACCATGTATAGGATTTCAAGATCTTTCCGACCATGTATGGATGGTGTTTTTAGGTTGTCGGAGTTCAGAGAACCAAAGTGGCCAAGTTTGCAGCGCAATCACGATAGGTGGTCAATCAAATCACTTTACTGTTTTTCAACTCGTTTTTGCTCGTTTTCGCATTGAACATGATCATACACCTACACACTCCACAAAAACGTCAAACCTACCGATAATCATGAGAATGATGCACAAGAATGACACAAAATGGCATGAGACGACACAAAACATCATAGGAAAAGTAGCACAAAAAGTGTATACAAACGATTGTCAATCACATCGTACGTCTTTAATTTGAGACATGCATTAATACAAATCACATCGTACGTCTTTAATTTCAAATACCATACGTCTCAATGCCTGAAATATGAACCCGTAGATGGTAACGACGCCTTAAAAGTGTATACAAACGATTGTCAATCGTTTTTTTCGGGTTGAACAAGCCACGATGAAGATGTATTGATGACCATGTATCACCGTGCGTATACAACCGTGAAACTAAATGACCGTGCACAATATACGTTTTACTGAGCCGTGCGTGAAACGGCTTCCCCCTCTCATTTATTTTCCGATGTTTTAATTTGAATTTTAAATAAAAGAATAAAAGATGAATACCCGCCTACAAAAGTTGTCCTGATAACTGACACCACTAATATTTAAGTATACGTGCATCGGCTAACCCGCCCCAATCCTAGAAACGAAAATACGCCATCTAAAAAAAGAACTCGTTCAATTTCAAATATTTTTAGAATGGATTTGATAACCACACGGTGTTGTATCACGGTGACGTCTCGTGAGATCACCGTGTGAGAGTGAAGACGTTTTTAAATTCAAATACAATAACCGTCGCCGTTGGGTATATCACGGTATATTTTAAAACCGTGCCACGGGGCATTGGTATACCGTGAAATGTTTATAGATGACATTATTAAAACAGTGTCGTGAATCGTGAACATACACGACCGAAAGTACACACGGTAAATTTACACCGTGAGATATATCACAGTCGTGGTTCGTGCTGATACAAGACCGTAAGTGCTGATACAAGACCGTAAGTGCACACGGTGATCAACAATTTTTTTTAGATACAATTTTTATACATACAACGGCATACAGTATATGAAAAGTTTACTCTCTTGCAAACCAAAACGAAACCAACTGTTATCCATCCCTTAATTAAAAAGGGAGTTCAATGTCTTTGCAGGACATCCAAAATATCTTCAGTGCTATGTTTTTTCTGACAGCTTTAATATCGATGTCGTCCGTGTTACGATACAATGATGGGTCAGTGAGCAATCGTTCCAAATACATTGTGCAGAAAGGACCGCAAGAGTGGTTGTCATCTTGGGCAAATTGTTCTTCGGCTGGCATGACCTTGAGCTTGAAGTCTTCCGTTTTCACATGTAATCTTTTTCTTTCCCAGTAACCTGTTTTCTCCAACATTCGAGGTAAGACCTTCAACAAACACTTGAACTCAGGGGCGCGAGGGTTCACACCAGGCTCATAGTTATGAGCTAACGAGTCATACAGCTCGCCAGTCCAATCATCAAAACAAATTCGAACTACGACCCAATGTCCCGGAAGATGACAAACCATGACGGCCTTCACATAAAATAAGTAAAAGATATCATGAGTGCTTAATTAGTGTTCAGAGTTTGTGATTTAGGGTATATGATTGTATTACTTACGTTGACCACATAACTGACCGATATCCGGAACGGACTCGAACATCCAAATTATAAAAGCCCAACTGGGGCCATAGACGTGGTACGAAGTTTTTTCTGCTAATTCAGGGTCCATCGCTGTTGTTTCGAGGTAGTAGCTCAGAGCCTGGTAGGAATAAGCGCCCCATGGAAAACTCTGCCACTTTTCCGGCTCATCCACTAATGCCCATGCCCAGTCCTCGACATACATTTCAGCGGATCGACAAAGAAAGAAGGAATAGTAGACGATGAGATTGGCGACTTTAATGTAATCCTCCAACGAGGCAGGTTGTTCCCCATCGAAGAGTTGTTTGGCCGCAAATAACTTGCGTAGATCATTGCTTCTTACACGCTTCCCACCGAATAGCCGCTTATTTAAGCTACCTGGAGCAGACTGGGGTGTGGCATGGATGTCAAATTCATCGTAGATGCCGAAATTCAGTCCCGTTACAATGGCATAAGCGGCGGGTGTGAGTTTCGTAGTCTTACCACCGACGTAGAACCAATGCTCCTTCTCCGGTATTGACGGACCTGACAACTCTCGACATACGAGGTGGTGCAAAAAATTAGTGCTTGATTTGGCAGTAAATCTTATTCCCAGAACACTTTTCATGTAAGGCAGCGCAAAAAAATCGCGAACTGCGACGGCATCACCCCCGATATCTTTTATTGTCTTCGTGATCAGTTCCGGAACATCGTAGCGAGTATACAAATTGAGACTTAAATTGACCGACTGCAGATTGGTTGGTCTCTTCCATTCAAATCCAGACTGAAATATGAAATAAATAAATAAGAATTAAAGGATAAAAGATGCGAAATATAACGACACGGTGAAATTACACCGTAAGAAAAAAAATATAGAATATCACGGTGTACATTCACCGTGAACATACAAAATGGTGTTCTTCCACGGTGTACATTACACACGACCTTGAACATATGGTGAATATGTTTTTCCACGGTTTACATTACACACGGTGTTTGTACACCGTGAAATAAAACACTGTCGTGGATCGTGCTCGTAAAAGACCGTAAGTACACATACATCGTGAAATAAAACACTGTCGTAGACCGTTCTCGTACAAGACCGTAAGTACACATACACCGTGAAATAAAACACTGTCGTGGATCATGCTCGTAAAAGACCGTAAGTACACATACACCGTGAAATAAAACACTGTCGTAGACCGTGCTCGTAAAAGACCGTAAGTACACATACTGTTGGAGTTGTGTACTTAATGTCTAGATTTAAGTAACGGTAACTCCCGATCATAGCATTTAATCTATTTAATTAATAAACAATCGTTTGCATTTAATTATTGATAATTAAATATATGCATAATATAGTCCTGGATTCTATACGTTGTAGTTAGTATGGTGTGCGACGTCACACAGAAGATCATACTATCGGTTACTCGTATTTAATCGAACAGTTGCTCACGACCTAGATGGACACGGACCAATCCATCGGTATAGTCGTTGTGTGAGAGAGAAAATAATTTGTCTTAATTATTTTATCACACTTGTACAGTTGGTGTATTGGGCGGATCGCTTGAGACTTATCAATTAGGATTGCCGTTGATAATTGATTCAAGTCTCAGAGTATTTTATTCTCAATCCCCGAAACTATTGCGGGTGTGTATATTTAATATAAGTGACTTTGATTTACCAAAGGAATTAACCGATTTAATTATTGGGTTAATTACCGGCTAAGTTGGGTCACTATATTTTATATACGACATGCCGTGAATACTTGACGGGAAAGTGTATCCCGGAAGGGTTGATAATATCCCCGAGATGAGTTCATAAGTAATTATTATGTAAACCTCATGAGTGGATTTGTTCCGCATAATAATTAAGGTTGAATGGTACTAGTCTCGGATATAAGAGATGAATAAATTAATTAGCAATAAATTAATTTTATTCATGGATATTTAAATCTTAAATACACGGAATAAATAATACTACCGGAGAAATATTATTTGATATAATATAGTTTAATATTGGGAGTGCAATTAATTTATATAGTGGAAAATAAATTAATTAATATTGATGGGATTAATAGATTTGGGCTTGGGCTCAATTTAATCATCAATATTGGAAGCCCAATATTCCACCTCCTTTAGATCCCCTACGTAGCCTATAAAAGCACTATATGGTCTTCACAATTAAAGACACCATAAGATTATCATACTTGATATTCTAGAGAGTTTGTGAAGGAGATCCATAAGCTTGGAGGATCGTCGCCCACCCGACGTTCAAGCTAGTGCAAGCAATACGTAGGAAGGTCGTAAGGTCTTCAACTTGATTTCGTTTCTCCGCACAACGAATCGAAGGTAATATCATTAAACCCTTGTGTGATTTTATGTGATATTAATTGTAATATATGTTGGAGTAGTATACTTAATGTCTAGATTTGAGTATTCTGAACTCCTTGTACACTTTCATTTACCTATTAATAACGAACATTCATTTGCTTTTAATTATTGTTAATTAAATATATGCAAATTATAGTCCTGGATTTTATACGTTGTAGTTAGTATGGTGTTGCATGGGCACACAGAAGATCATACTATCGGTTACTCGTATCTAATCAAACAGTTGCTCACGACCTAGATGGACACGGACCAATCCATCGGTATAGTCGTTGTGTGAGAGAGAAAATAATTTGTCTTAATTATTTTATCACACTTGTACACTTGGTGTATTGAGCGGATCGGATGAGACTCATCAATTAGGTTTGCTCGGCGATAATTGATTTGAGACTCAGTGTATTTTATTCTTAATCCCTGATACAATTGCGGGTGTGTATATTTAATATATGTGACTTTGATTTTCCAAAGGAATTAACCGATTTAATTATTGGGTTAATTACCGGTTAAGTTGGGTCACTATATTTTATATATGGCATGCCGTGAATTCTTGAAGGGACGGTGTATCCCGGAAGGGTTGATAATATCCCCGAGATGAGCTCATAAGGATTTATTATGTAAACCTCGCGAGTGGATTTGTTCCGCATAATAAATAAGGTTGAGTGGTACTAGTCTCGGATAAAAGAGATGAATAAATTTATTAAGCAATAAATAAATTTTATTCATGGATATTTAAATCTTAAATACACGGAATAAATAATACTACCGGAGAAATATTATTTGGATATAATATGGTTTAATATTGGGAGTGCAATTAATTTATATGGTGGAAAATAAATTAATTAATATTAATGGGAGATTAATAGATTTGGGCTTGGGCTCAATTTAATCATTAATATTGGAAGCCCAATATTCCACCTCCTTTAGATCCCCTACGTAGCCTATAAAAGCACTACATGGTCTTCTCTATTCTCATAAGTTGAAAATCATAATTCTTCTAAGAGAGAGAAAGTAAGAGAGAGAAGTAGATCCATAGAGCTTGGAGGATCGTCGCCCACCCGACGTTCAAGCTAGTGCAAGGAATACGTGGGAAGATTAAAAGGTCATCTTGATTTCGTTTCTCCGAACAACGAATCGAAAGGTACAATATCTAAACGCCCTTGATATTATTCGGTTTTGGTTTATCGAGAATACCGTAGAACAAGATCCGAAGATCGAACCCGGAGTAGAGGACGATCGCGTGGTGGTGGCGAAGCCACCGGACCACGGGCGATCGCCCCTAAGGTTTCGGCGGGGCAAGGGGGCCGAACCCTCGGCTGGGCCGAGGGTGTGCGATCGACCGCAAGGGGTCGATCGCTGGGCACGGGCTGGTGCCATGCCCAACCTCGCCGTGAAGGCGAGGGCCTCCAGGCGGCGGCGAGTCGCCGGACTCGCCGCGGGGGCTGCTGGAGCAGCCCCACCCCAACCGATCGCCGGCGTGCGATCGGTGATCGCATGAAGCCCTAGCCGCGGGGGCTCGGCTGGGCGTGCGCGTGGCTTCGGCCACGTCGTGCGTTCGGTCGTGCTTCGGCGCGTGCAACGGCGTTCGTGTGATCTCCGGCGATGGGTTTTTGATCGGGCTATTGTTTCCGCAAATTTTAATAGCCCGGGATATCGAATTCCAACAATTGGTATCAGAGCGTGGTTTACGTTCGCGGTATTTTTGATAAAATTGTTCTACCTTGCAGGGCTCCGACTATTATGGCTTGATGATTATTCGTTTAATTATTTTGTCATGTGATTGTTGGTTTGATTAAACTCTCGGACATGTCGAGATTCGTTTTTGGTGGTGAATGCTTGTAATAGTAAAAATTCGGGGGTTGACCGAATTTAGGTTTATTATTATTGTTTTATTTTTCCGGAAAATGTATAGGGTCGATTTCATGTATAGAATCGATACCGGATAGTGTAAAATTAAATTTGTAATTTATTTTACGTTGGATCGATGCCGAAACGACCACCGGAGAAGACGCGTGACGAAGGAGATGATCGTGAGGGTGAGGACAAGGATCGACCATCCCCATGGTCGATCCCACGAGGACGATCGACCCACGCCCAAAGGGGGCTGCCCGCGGGAGCTCCGGCCACGCCGGCCACCATGGGAGGTGGCGCGTGGACTGGACGGCGGCGGCTTGAAGGAGGCGGTCGAGGGGTGGCGCGGGGATCCCCACCTCGTGCTATCCCGGTCCGGAAATTCGCTTTCCTAATTGGTTCGGGTTTTTCCTATTTGAGTGTTCCTATTTTTGGGAACTCTCATGGATTAGGAAAAGAATCAATGTTGGAATTAATTAGGATTCCTAATTGATTATTTCTATTTTATGGAAATATTCATGGATTAGGAATCTAATTAATTAAGAAAGTAGAAGAGTCCTAAATTATTTTATTTCCTCATTTCATTATGGAAATCATCTAGAATATTTCAAGTGGGTCTTGGATAGATTATTCTAGAGATTTAATGAAGTAGAAAGGGAAAATAAAATAAATAAAAATATTAATAATATTTAATTTTATTTTTAATTTATTCGATTGACTTAATTATTATTAATTAAGTATCTTTTGGATTTATTAAAAATAAATAGATTTAAATATTGGAAATTAATATTCTCGTCACATGGAGCATTCAAGAACGAAGACTGAAGACTAGAAGATGCGTACGGAGATGGAGTAAAGCCATAATAGTCGGAAAATAATATTCTAGTATTATTTTGACTATGTGACAATACTATGTGCTTTATTACATGTATGCATGCTATATGTGTTTATTTTTATGCACTAGATAGCGTATCCCTTTATTGTAAAAAGCTAAGTGGGAGAGGGTATGGAAACATACCCATGGTCTCCATTGCTGCTCTCTTGGTGACTTTTATAAACTTTTGAAGTTTATATAGATAAGTTATTGGAGGAGAGTTCTTGTAATTCCTCTTACGAGAAACATTGATTAAGTTTATCAAACAATGTCTAATTTGTCTTTCCAAAGCTGATTTCAAGTCGACTCATTCTCACCCCGGGGAGTGGAATGGAGCCAGAGCCACTTGGTCATGTCGAGGACACAAATTAGAGGCAGTCGTACCATTCTTTGATAGATGGATCGATTGTCTGCTCGGCTCCCTCATTTATGAGAGATAGGGTTGTTCGCATGGTGAATCACTGGTTAGAAACTTCGAGTTTCACTTATGATTCTCCGCGTCTTGATTTACAAGATCGAATGGATCAAGTAATTGGATTTCAATTATATAAATCTTTTGGTATAGTAAACGTCCACACGAACGTGGCTTGCTATACTGAATGGGATTTTAGAATAATTGATGTAGACAGTTATAGGGAATTGTGAAGGATTGCGAGTTGTCGTAAACGTCCACACGAACGTGGCTTGCGGTGACGTAACAATTCTAAACGATTCACCTTAGTACTGAGTAATGGTTTACACTTAGGTGCGCTTTATAAGTATTCTTCCCAACGAAGTAACGCTATAATGATGTACGACCAAAGCAAAATCTAATTGCTAAATCATTTGGGTGGGTAAACGTCCACACGAACGTGGCTTGCTTTAACCTGATGGGATTTTAGAGGCGATTAGTGATTTAATGATATTATTAAAGGGAGATAATATCGGATATTAAATTGTTTGTTTGTTTTATGTGCTTATAGGTTAAGAATGACTCTGACCCCACTTTGTGATATACTTAAAGATGAAAACTCACTGGTTCCATATAGTACTGATTGGAAAAGAAATCTGGACATTGTCCAGACTGTTGAGCCTTCCGAATCCACTATTGTCCCAACTGATGAGGACATTGAAAATGACCTCAAGGAAATGTTAGAACATAGTAAGGAAGCCGGACTAGAGGTGATTGACATACTCATTAAGTTCAGTCCTCTTGAGGAATCGCTTAAAAACGATTTCAAAAGAAATGAACTGATAAGTATGATCAGAGAATCACAAGCTCTAGTGGCCAAGTTGGAAGTGCAAACAAAGAAGCCCAGTGGTTTTGAACCACGGATTGGGAGGAGCAAGCCGCGAGGCAAGTGCTTTCGATGCAAGCAGTCTGGGCACTGGAAGTCTGATTGTCCTCTCATCAAAGGTACGAAATTTTCCTTAGTCACCGAAACATTATCAGTGGTGATATCTACCAGCACCTGGTGTGTAGATACGGGGGCCACTGATCAAGTCTGCAATTCATTGCAGGGGTTCCAGGAAACCCGGAGACTTAGAGAGGGAGAAATCGTGGTCTACATGGGCAATGCTGCAAAGGTGGCAGCTGTTGCAGTGGGAGACGTTCACTTATGCTTTAGTAGTGATAGGGTTTTAGTTTTACAAAATTGTCTTTATGTACCCAACTTTAGAAAGAATTTAATTTCGGTTTCTAAACTTATTATGAATGGATATTCTGTTTCTTTTGACCACTCTGTGATCATAAGAAGAAACAGTGAGATTGTCTGTTCTGGTACATTGGTGGACGATTTGTATGTGCTAAATCCTGAGTCTAACACGATGCAACTAACCGAGAGTAATAACACATCTACGAACACCAATAAGAGAAAGGAACCTTCTAAGATGAATCAATTATACTTGTGGCACCTAAGGCTAGGTCATATTAACTCAAATAGAATTCAAAGGTTGAAAACTGATGGTCTCATCAGTGGTGTTGAAGGAGAGGACCTTACAACCTGCGAATCCTGTTTGGAGGGAAAAATGACCAAGCGTTCTTTTTCTGGTAAACGACGAAGGGCTGAACAAGTATTGGATTTGATTCACTCTGATGTATGCGGACCTATGTCTACTCAGGCAAGGGGAGGGTACGAGTATTTCATCACTTTCACTTATGATTACTCAAGGTATGGATTTGTATACCTGATGCGCCGCAAGAGCGAATCCTTTGACAAGTTCAAGGAGTTCAAGGCTTTTGCAGAGAACCTTCAAGGTAAATCCATTAAATGCCTGCGATCTGATCGCGGAGGCGAGTACCTGTCTGGAGAATTCAAGGCATACTTAGCAGAGAATGGGATTGATTCCCAAATGACATCACCATATACTCCCCAGCAGAATGGTGTGTCGGAAAGAAGGAATAGGACTCTTATGGAGATGGTGCGTTCAATGATGAGTTACTCGGACTTACCTACTATGTTCTGGGGACATGCCTTGGAAACAGCGGCGTACATTCTCAACATGGTTCCAACAAAAACGGTACCCACCACACCCATGGAAAGGTGGAGCGGGCGCAAGCCTAGCCTCAGGCACCTTCGGATCTGGGGATGTCCAGCACATGTGTTGCGACAAGGTGCCGATAAGTTAGAACCTAGATCAGAATAACGGCTGTTTGTAGGATACCCGAAGGGAACTAAAGGTGGCATGTTCTATAGTCCTACGGACCAGAAGATCGTTATAAGTACTAACGCTCGGTTCTTAGAGGAAGACTATGTCACGGACCACAAGCCCAAAAGTGACATAATACTTGATGAGTTGAGAGGTAACAAGGAAGACTTAGATACAGCCGAACCGAGTATAGATACACCACTAGAATCTGCACCTGACACTGTCACTGTTAATACACCGAAACGCCGTCGTAGTGGGAGGGTTGTTAAGCAACCAGACCGATGGATTGGACTGGGTGAGTCTTCGGACTCTGGACCTGGAGTTCATGAAATCGATCCCTGGACCTATGATGAGGCGGTACAAGATATAGATGCGCCTTCTTGGAAGAAAGCGATGAGATCCGAAATTGAATCTATGGATTCTAATAAAGTCTGGGATCTTGTAGAACCACCAAGTGGCGTAAAGCCAATTGGGTGTAAATGGGTCTACAAGAGAAAGAGAGGATCTGACGGAAAGGTTGAAACCTTTAAAGCTCGGCTTGTTGCGAAAGGCTATACTCAGAAAGAAGGAATCGATTATGAGGAGACCTTTTCGCCGGTAGCCAAGATAAAGTCGATCCGGATTCTCTTATCCATAGCAGCTCATATGGATTATGAGGTGTGGCAAATGGATGTCAAGACAGCTTTCCTAAATGGAAGTCTTGACGAGACGATTTATATGAAACAACCAGAAGGATTCATTGCTAAGGGGCGAGATCATCTAGTGTGCAAGCTTAATCGATCCATTTATGGATTGAAACAAGCCTCGAGATCGTGGAACCTGCGGTTTGACGAAGTAGTCCAATCTTTTGGATTTAGTCAAAGCATGGACGAATCGTGTGTGTATTGGAAACGTGATGGGAAGAAGGTGGTGTTTCTCGTGCTTTATGTAGATGACATTCTTCTCATTGGCAACAGTGTAAAGATGTTATCAGACATAAAGGGATGGTTGTCTAGACAATTCGATATGAAAGATTTGGGAGAAGTCGGGTATGTTCTAGGGATCAAGGTTATAAGGGATCGCCGGAATAGAACATTGTACCTATCCCAGCAATCTTACATAGACACGATTCTGGCTCGTTTTAACATGCAAGATTCCAAGAAGGGTGAATTGCCCTTCAGTAAAGGAACTTATCTTTCTAAGGAGATGTGTCCTCAGACACAGAAGGAGAAAGATGAAATGAAAGCGGTTCCCTACGCTTCGGCTGTGGGAAGCTTAATGTATGCAATGTTATGCACGAGGCCTGATATCTGCTATGCAGTTGGCGTAGTAGCGAGATATCAGAGTAACCCTGGAAAGGCTCATTGGAATGCCGTAAAGAGCATTTTCAAGTATTTGCGAAATACTAAGGATTATGTTCTGAGTTACGGGTCAGACAATCTGATTCCTTTGGGTTACACAGATTCGGATTTCCAAGCTGATAAGGACCGGCGTAAGTCGACATCAGGCTATGTGTACACTTTGGGAGGTGGAGCCATATCATGGAAGAGTGTTAAGAAAAAGTGCTTTTCGGACTCTACCATGGAAGCTGAATATGTTGCAGCCTCAGAGGCAGCGAAAGAGTCAGTTTGGTTCCTTAATTTCCTCCAGGACTTAGATGTGATTCCGAGTTTGCCCAAGGCTATGACAATTTATTGTGATAATAGCGGTGCACTGGCAAACAGTAAGGAACCACGGTCCCATAGTGCTACGAAACACACAGAGCGCAAGTACCACCTGATTCGAGACATCGTCAAGAGGGGCGATGCAATAGTCACCAAGATAGCTTCGGAGGACAACCTAGCGGACCCTTTCACCAAGATACTTCCTAAGGAAGTATATTTCAAGCACTTGGAGGGTTTGGGAGTCAGAAGTTTGGAAGATAAGACTAGACCTTAGTATAAGTGGGAGATTGTTGGAGTAGTATACTTAATGTCTAGATTTGAGTATTATGAACTCCTTGTACACTTTCATTTACCTATTAATAACGAACATTCATTTGCTTTTAATTATTGTTAATTAAATATATGCAAATTATAGTCCTGGATTTTATACGTTGTAGTTAGTATGGTGTTGCATGGGCACACAGAAGATCATACTATCGGTTACTCGTATCTAATCAAACAGTTGCTCACGACCTAGATGGACACGGACCAATCCATCGGTATAGTCGTTGTGTGAGAGAGAAAATAATTTGTCTTAATTATTTTATCACACTTGTACACTTGGTGTATTGAGCGGATCGGATGAGACTCATCAATTAGGTTTGCTCGGCGATAATTGATTTGAGACTCAGTGTATTTTATTCTTAATCCCTGATACAATTGCGGGTGTGTATATTTAATATATGTGACTTTGATTTTCCAAAGGAATTAACCGATTTAATTATTGGGTTAATTACCGGTTAAGTTGGGTCACTATATTTTATATATGGCATGCCGTGAATTCTTGAAGGGACGGTGTATCCCGGAAGGGTTGATAATATCCCCGAGATGAGCTCATAAGGATTTATTATGTAAACCTCGCGAGTGGATTTGTTCCGCATAATAAATAAGGTTGAGTGGTACTAGTCTCGGATAAAAGAGATGAATAAATTTATTAAGCAATAAATAAATTTTATTCATGGATATTTAAATCTTAAATACACGGAATAAATAATACTACCGGAGAAATATTATTTGGATATAATATGGTTTAATATTGGGAGTGCAATTAATTTATATAGTGGAAAATAAATTAATTAATATTAATGGGAGATTAATAGATTTGGGCTTGGGCTCAATTTAATCATTAATATTGGAAGCCCAATATTCCACCTCCTTTAGATCCCCTACGTAGCCTATAAAAGCACTACATGGTCTTCTCTATTCTCATAAGTTGAAGATCATAATTCTTCTAAGAGAGAGAAAGTAAGAGAGAGAAGTAGATCCATAGAGCTTGGAGGATCGTCGCCCACCCGACGTTCAAGCTAGTGCAAGGAATACGTGGGAAGATTCAAAGGTCATCTTGATTTCGTTTCTCCGAACAACGAATCGAAAGGTACAATATCTAAACGCCCTTGATATTATTCGGTTTTGGTTTATCGAGAATACCGTAGAACAAGATCCGAAGATCGAACCCGGAGTAGAGGACGATCGCGTGGTGGTGGCGAAGCCACCGGACCACGGGCGATCGCCCCTAGGGTTTCGGCAGGGCAAGGGGGCCGAACCCTCGGCTGGGCCGAGGGTGTGCGATCGACCGCAAGGGGTCGATCGCTGGGCACGGGCTGGTGCCGTGCCCAACCTCGCCGTGAAGGCGAGGGCCTCCAGGCGGCGGCGAGTCGCCGGAATCGCCGCGGGGGCTGCTGGAGCAGCCCCACCCCAACCGATCGCCGGCGTGCGATCGGTGATCGCATGAAGCCCTAGCCGCGGGGGCTCGGCTGGGCGTGCGCGTGGCTTCGGCCACGTCGTGCGTTCGGTCGTGCTTCGGCGCGTGCAACGGCGTTCGCGTGATCTCCGGCGATGGGTTTTTGATCGGGCTATTGTTACCGCAAATTTTAATAGCCCGGGATATCGAATTCCAACAATATATACATGAACACACGATCCGGGAAAACGACGATCTTCGGGGACGGGGATTCGAGATCCCCGGCGAAGGATCGAAAGGGCCCTCGGCTGGGAGCCGAGGGAGTCGATCGAACCCTAGGGTTCGATCGTGTGGCGCGAAGGAGCAGCCCCGGCTGGACGCCGGGGCGGGCGATCGATCATGCGATCGATCGCCGGGGCAAGCCGCGGCTGGAGCCGCGGCAGTCCGCTGGGCGGACGGGGCCCCTCCGGCGATGGCCGTGAGTCGCCGGACTCACCGCCGGGGGCTGCTACGAGCAGCCCCGGGGATGCGTTCATGCATCCCCATGCGATCGCTTAACGCGATCGCATACCCCACATGGGGGTTCGGCTAGGGCTAGCCGCGGGCTTGCCCGCGGTGGTGTGCTCGAGCCGGGCTCCGGCTCGTGTGGTGGTTTGCGATAAACTCCGGCGAGAGGATTTCGGTCGGGTTATTATTTTCCGCAAATTTTTAATAGCCCGTGATATCGATTTCCAACAATTGGTATCAGAGCGTTTGGTTTCGTGTTTATGTATATGTTCAATTATCGTTCTACCTTGCAGGGATCCGACTATCATGGTTTAATTAATTGTTAATTATTTTACCATGATTATTCGTTTATTAAACTCTCGGACATGTCGAGATTCGTTTTGTGTGGATGAATGCTTGTAATAGTAAAAATTCGGGGGTTGACCGAATTTAGATTTATTATTATTGTTCTATGTTTTCCGGAAATTGTATAGGGTCGATTTCATGTATAGAATCGATACCGGAATTGTAAATTTATTTTTTTGTAATTTATTTACGTTGGATCGATGCCGAGACTACCGCCGGAGAACACGTGTGACGAAGAAGACGAAGAGGACGAAGAACCGGGTGGCCGATCAACCCCCTGATCGACCCCATGACCGAAGCCATGGGGAGGGGTCGATCGCCCCTCGGCTGGGGCTGCCGCCGGTATGGTGGTGGCCGGCCGGCTGGGGTGGCGGCGGCGGTGCCCTCCTCCGGTGGTGGTGGCGGTCGATGATGGTGGGGTGGTGCGGGAATCCCCATCCCGTGCTACTCCTACCAAGATTCACTTTCCTAATTGATTCGGTTTTCCTATTTTGAGTATTCCTAAGTTTGGGAACTCTCATGGAAATAGGAAAATAATTAATTTGAATTAATTTATTTCCTTATTCTATTATAGAAGTCTTCTAGAATATTCAAGTCTTACTTGGATAGGATTCTAGAGATTTAATAGAATTGGAAAGGAAAATAATTAATTAATAAATTAATTTTATTTCCTAATTGATTATTCCTATTTTATGGGAATTTTCATAGACATGGAAATTAATTAATTTTAGAAAGTAGAAGAGTCCTAATTTATTTTATTTCCTTATTCTATTATAGAAATCTTCTAGAATGTTCCAAGTCTTACTTGGATAGGATTCTAGAGATTTAATATAATTAGAGAGGAAAATAAATAAATAAAAATATTAATAATATTTAATTTTATTTTTGATTTATTCGATTGACTTAATTTTCGAATTAAGTATCTTTTGGATTTATTGAAAATAAATAGATTTAAATATTGTGATTAATATTCTCGTCACATGGAGCATTCAAGAACGAAGACTGAAGACTAGAAGATGCGTACGGAGATGGAATAAAGCCATGATAGTCGGAAAATAATTTTCTAGCATTATTTTGACTATGTGATACTATGTGCTTTATTGCTTGTATGCATGCTATATGTGTTTACTTTATGCACTAGATAGCGTATCCCTTTGTTATAAAAAGCTAAGTGGGAGAGGAGATGGAAACATTCCCATGGTCTCCATTGCTGTTCTCTTGGTGACATTTATGAGCTTTCGAAGTTCATATAGACATGTCATTGGAGGAGAATTCTTGTAATTCCTTTTACGAGAAACATTGATTAAGTCTATCAAACAATGCCTAATTTGTCTTTCTGAAACTGACTTCAAGTCGACTCATTCTCACCCCGGGGAGTGGAATGGAGCCAAAGCCACTTGGTCATGTGGATGACACAAATTAGAGACATTCGTACCATCCTTTTGAAGGTGGATCGATTGTCTGCTCGGCTCCCTCATCTAATGAGAGATAGGGTTGTTCGCATGGTGAATCACTGGTTAGAAACTTCGAGTTTCACTTATGATTCTCCGCGTCTTGATTTACGAAATCGAATGCTTCAAGTAATTGGATGTCAATTGTAAAAGTCTTTTGGTGTAGTAAACGTCCACACTATCGTGGCTTGCTATACTGAATGGGATTTTGGATCAATTGATGTAGACAGTTATAGAAGAAAGTGAAGGATCGTGTGTTAACGTAAACGTCCACACTATCGTGGCTTGCGGTAACATACGAGTCTCAAACAATCTTCTTAGTACTGAGTAATTGTTTACACTTAGGTACGCTCTATAGTATTCTTCCCATCGAAGTAACGCTATAGTTATGTACGACCAAAGCAAACCTAATTACGAAATCATTTGGATAGGTAAACGTCCACACTATCGTGGCTTGCCATATCTGATGAAAATTTTAGATGTAATTAGTAATTTAATGATATTATTTGAGGGAGATAATATCGGATATTAAATTGATTGTTTGTTTAAATGTGCTTATAGGTTTAGAGAATAGCTATGAATCCACTTTCTGTGATACTCAAGGAGAATAAACTCACTGGCCCCAATTATATTGATTGGAGGAGAAATTTGGACATTGTCCTGACTTCTGAAGAGTACAAATTTGTACTCTATGATGCATGTCCTGCTGAGCCCACGGATGCCTCAACTAATGAGGAAAAGGAAGCATATCGGAAGTGGAAAAAGGCTGATGAAATGGCTAGGTGTTATATTTTGGCTTCAATGTCAAATGTACTCCAAACCCAACATGAGTCGATGGACACTGCCGAGGATATGTTGTACAACCTCAAGGATATGTTTGGGCAGCAAGATCGTGCGGCAAGGCAAGAAGCCATGAGAGTCCTTATGACAACTACTCAGTCTGAAGGAACGCCCGTTGGGGAGCACGTTCTTAAGATGATGAGTTTGTTGAATGAACTTGAGATCCTAGGAGCTCAAATTGATGGTGAGAAGCAAGTCGACATCATACTCCAGTCTCTGACCCCTAGTTTTGAGCAGTTTCGCATGAGTTATAATATGGGTAAATTATCTTATACTCTTGCGCAACTCCTGACTGAACTGAAGGCGACATATGGGATCTACAAGAAGGGCAAGTCTCAAGCGCTTGTAGCTACCAAGTCCAAAGGCTTGAAGCCTGTTGGAGGTAAGGGCAAGAAAAGGAAGTAAGCCTGGAAACCCAGTGGTGCCAAGAGGAATGGACCACGAGTGGGGGCTGCCAAGCCAAGAGGCAAGTGCTTCCAATGCAATAAGTCTGGACACTGGAAGTTTGAATGTCCTCTCAAAGGTACGAATCTTTCTTTAGTCGTAAAAACATAGTCAGCGGTATTATCTACCAGAATTCTGGTGTGTAGATATGGAACCACTGACGGTATGTGCATTTTAAAATGCAGGGGTTCCAGAAAACCCGACGACTTAGAAAAGAAGAGTTCGAGTCTACATGGGCAAAGCTGTAGAGGAAGCAGCTGTTGGAATTTGATATCCCGGGCTATTTAAATTTGCGGAAACAATAACCCGATCAAAACCATCCGCCGGAGATCACGCTAGCACCACGTACGAGCCGGAGCACGAACCGAACGCACGACGAGGCCGAAGCCTCGCGCACGCCCAGCCCGAGCCCCCGCACGCGGGGCTCGCGACGATCACCGATCGCACGCCGGCGATCGGTTTGGGGTGGGGCTGCTCCGGCAGCCCCCGCGGCGAGTCCGGCGACTCGCCGCCAGCTGGAAGCCCCCGCCTTCACGGCGGGGTTGGGCACGGCGCCAGCCCGTGCCCAGCGATCGACCCTCCACGGTCGATCGCACCCCCTCGGCCAAGCCGAGGGTTCGGCCCCCGTCGCCCCCATCGAAACCCTAGGGGCGATCGCCGTGGTCCGGTGGCTTCGCCACCACCACGCGTTCGTCCTCTACTCCGGGTTCGATCTTCGGATCTTGTTCTACGGTATTCTCGATAAATCCAAAATCGAATAAATCAAGGGCGTTTAGATTTTTACCTTTCGATTCGTTGTTCGGAGAAACGAATTCAAGATGACCTTTGAATCTTCCCACGTATTCCTTGCACTAGCTTGAACGTCGGGTGGGCGACGATCCTCCAAGCTCTATGGATCTACTTCTCTCTCTACTTTCTCTCTCTAGAATTGTGATCTTCAAGTTATGAGAATAGAGAAGACCATGTAGTGCTTTTATAGGCTACGTAGGGGATCTAAAGGAGGTGGAATATTGGGCTTCCAATATTAATGATTAAATTGAGCCCAAGCCCAAATCTATTAATCTCCCATTAATATTAATTAATTTATTTTCCACTATATAAATTAATTGCACTCCCAATATTAAACCATATTATATCCAAATAATATTTCTCCGGTAGTATTATTTATTCCGTGTATTTAAGATATAAATATCCATGAATAAAATTTATTTATTGCTTAATTAATTTATTCATCTCTTTTATCCGAGACTAGTACCACTCAACCTTATTTATTATGCGGAATTAAATCCACTCGCGAGGTTTACATAATAAATCCTTATGAGCTCATCTCGGGGATATTATCAACCCTTCCGGGATACACTGTCCGGTCAATCATTCACGGCATGCCATATATAAAATATAGTGACCCAACTTAACCGGTAATTAACCCAATAATTAAATCGGTTAATTCCTTTGGTAAATCAAAGTCACTTATATTAAATATACACACCTGCAACAATATCGGGGATTAAGAATAAAATACACTGAGTCTCAAATCAATTATCGCCGAGCAATCCTAATTGATGAGTCTCAATCGATCCGCTCAATACACCAAGTGTACAAGTGTGATAAAATAATTAAGACAAATTATTTTCTCTCTCACACAACGACTATACCGATGGATTGGTCCGTGTCCATCTAGGTCGTGAGCATCCGTTTGATTAAATACGAGTAACCGATAGTATGATCTTCTGTGTGGGCCCGACACACCATACTAACTACAACGTATAAAATCCAGGACTATAATTTGCATAATTTTAATTAACAACAATTAAAAGCAAATGAATGTTCGTATTTAATAGGTAAATGAAAGTGTACAAGGAGTTCATAATACTCAAATCTAGACATTAAGTATACCACTCCAACAATCTCCCACTTATACTAAGGTCTAGTCTTATCCTCCAAACTTCTGACTCCCAAACCCTCCAAGTGCTTGAAATAAACTTCCTTAGGAAGTATCTTGGTGAAAGGGTCCGCTAGGTTGTCCTCCGAAGCTATCTTGGTGACTATCGCATCGCCCCTCTTGACGATGTCTCGAATCAGGTGGTACTTGCGCTCTATGTGTTTCATAGCACTATGGGACCGTGGTTCCTTACTGTTTGCCACTGCACCGCTATTATCACAATAAATTGTCATAGCCTTGGGCAAACTCGGAATCACATCTAAGTCCTGGAGTAAATTAAGGAACCAAACTGATTCTTTCGCTGCCTCTGAGGCTGCAACATATTCAGCTTCCATGGTAGAGTCTGAAATGCACTTTTGCTTAACACTCCTCCATGATACGGCTCCACCTCCCATAGTGTACACATAGCCTGATGTCGACTTTCGCCGGTCCTTATCAGCTTGGAAATCCGAATCCGTATAACCCAAAGGAATCAGATTGTCTGCCCCGTAACTTAGAACATAATCCTTAGTATTTCGCAAATACTTGAAAATGCTCTTTACGGCAGTCCAATGAGCCTTTCCAGGGTTACTCTGATATCTCGCTACTACGCCAACTGCATAGCAGATATCAGGCCTCGTACATAACATTGCATACATCAAGCTTCCCACAGCCGAAGCGTAGGGAACTGCTTTCATTTCATCTTTCTCCTTTTGTGTCCGAGGACACATTTCCTTAGAAAGATAAGTTCCTTTACTGAAGGGCAGCTCACCCTTCTTGGAATCTTGCATGTTAAAACGAGCCAGAATCGTGTCTATGTAAGATTGCTGGGATAGGTACAATGTTCTATTCCGGCGATCCCTTATAACCTTGATCCCTAGAACATGCCCGACTTCTCCCAAATCTTTCATATCGAATTGTCTAGACAACCATCCCTTTATGTCTGATAACATTTTCACACTGTTGCCAATGAGAAGAATGTCGTCTACATAAAGCACGAGAAACACCACCTTCTTCCCATCACGTTTCCAATATACACACGATTCGTCCATGCTTTGACTAAATCCAAAAGATTGGACTACTTCGTCAAACCGCAGGTTCCACGATCTCGAGGCTTGTTTCAATCCATAAATGGATCGATTAAGCTTGCACACTAGATGATCTCGCCCCTTAGCAATGAATCCTTCTGGTTGTTTCATATAAATCGTCTCGTCAAGACTTCCATTTAGGAGAGCTGTCTTGACATCCATTTGCCACACCTCATAATCCATATGAGCTGCTATGGATAAGAGAATCCGGATCGACTTTATCTTGGCTACCGGCGAGAAGGTCTCCTCATAATCGATTCCCTCTTTCTGAGTATATCCTTTCGCAACAAGCCGAGCTTTAAAGGTTTCAACCTTTCCGTCAGATCCTCTCTTTCTCTTGTAGACCCATTTACACCCAATTGGCTTTACGCCGCTTGGTGGTTCTACAAGATCCCAGACTTTATTAGAATCCATGGATTCTATTTCGGATTTCATCGCTTTCTTCCAAGAAGGCGCATCTATATCTTGTACCGCCTCATCATAGGTCCAGGGATCGATTTCATGAACTCCAGGTCCAGAGTCCGAAGACTCACCCAGTCCAATCCATCGGTCTGGTTGCTTAACAACCCTCCCACTACGACGGCGTTCCGGTGTATTAACAGTGACAGCGTCAGGTGCAAATTCTAGTGGTGTATCTATACTCGGTTCGGCTGTATCTAAGTCTTCCTTGTTACCTCTCAACTCATCAAGTATTATGTCACTTTTGGGCTTGTGGTCCATGACATAGTCTTCCTCTAAGAACCGAGCGTTAGTACTTATAACGATCTTCTGGTCCGTAGGACTATAGAACATGCCACCCTTTGTTCCTCTAGGATATCCTATAAACAACCGCACTTCAGTACGAGGTTCTAATTTATCGGCACCTACCTTCAACACATGTGCAGGGCACCCCCAGATCCGAACGTGTCTCAAGCTAGGCTTGCGCCCGCTCCATCGTTCCATGGGTGTTGAAGGAACCGTTTTAGATGGAACCAAGTTTAGAATGTGCGCTGCTGTTTCTAAGGCATATCCCCAGAACATTGTAGGTAAGTCCGAGTAACTCATCATTGAACGCACCATCTCCATAAGAGTCCTATTCCTTCTTTCTGACACACCATTCTGCTGAGGAGTGTATGGTGATGTCATTTGGGAATCAATCCCATTCTCTGCTAAGTATGCCTTGAATTCTCCAGACAGGTACTCGCCTCCGCGATCAGATCGCAGGCATTTAATGGATTTTCCTTGAAGGTTCTCCGCATAAGCCTTGAATTCCTTGAACTTGTCAAAGGATTCGCTCTTGCGGCGCATCAGGTATACAAATCCATACCTTGAGTAATCATCAGTGAAAGTGATGAAATACTCGTACCCTCCCCTTGCCTGAGTAGACATAGGTCCGCATACATCAGAGTGAATCAAATCCAATACTTGTTCAGCCCTTCGTCCTTTACCAGAAAAAGAACGCTTGGTCATTTTTCCCTCTAAACAGGATTCGCAGGTTGGAAGGTCCTCTCCTTCAACACCACTGATGAGACCATCAGATTTCAACCTTTGAATTCTATTTGAGTTAATATGACCCAGCCTTAAGTGCCACAAGTATAATTGATTCATCCTAGAAGGTTCCTTTCTCTTATTGGTGTTCGTAGATGTGTTATTACTCTCGGTTAGTTGCATCGTGTCAGACTCAGGATTTAGCACATACAAATCGTCCACCAATGTACCAGAACAGATAATTTCACTGTCTCTTCTTATGATCACAGAGTGGTCAAAAGAAACAGAATATCCATTCAAAATAAGTTTAGAAACTGAAATTAAATTCTTTCTAAAGTTGGGTACATAAAGACAATTTTGTAATACTAAAACCCTATCACTACTGAAGCGTAAGTGAACGTCTCCCACTGCAACAGCCGCCACCTTCGCGGCATTGCCCATGTAGACCACGATCTCTCCCTCTCTAAGTCTCCGGGTTTCCTGGAACCCCTGCAATGAATTGCAGACATGATCAGTGGCCCCCGTATCTACACACCAGGTGCTGGTAGATAACACCACTGATAATGTTTCAGTGACTAAGGAAAATTTCGTACCTTTGATGAGAGGACAATCAGACCTCCAGTGCCCAGACTACTTGCATCGAAAGCACTTGCCTCGTGGCTTGCTTTTCCCAATCCGTGGTTCAAAACCACTGGGCTTCTTTGCTTGCACTTCCAACTCGGCCACTAGAGCTTGTGATTCTCTGATCATACTTATCAGTTCAGTTCTTTTGAAATCGTTTTTAAGCGATTCCTCAAGAGGACTAAACTTGATGAGTATGTCAATCACCTCTAGTCCGGCTTCCTTACTATGTCCTAACATCTCCTTGAGGTCATTTTCAATGTCCTCATCAGTCGGGACAATAGTGGATTCGGAAGGCTCAACAGTCTGAACATTGTCCAGATTTCTTTTCCAATCAGTACTATATGGAACCAGTGAGTTTTCATCTTTAAGTATATCACAAAGTGGGGTCACAGTCATTCCTAACCTATAAGCACATAAAACAAACAAACAATTTAATGTCCGATATTATCTCCCTCAAATAATATCATTAAATCACTAATCACATCTAAAATCCCATCAGGTTAAAGCAAGCCACGATAGTGTGGACGTTTACCCACCCAAATGATTTAGCAATTAGATTTCCTTCGGTCGTACATCATCAATAGCGTTACCTCGATGGGAGGAATACTATGAAGCGTACCTAAGTGTTAACCATCACTCAGTACTAAGAAGTTTGTTTGAGATTCGTATGTCACCGCAAGCCACGATAGTGTGGACGTTTACGTCGACACACGGATCCCTTACTCCCTTCTATAACTGTCTACATCAATCGATCTAAAGTCCCATTCGATATAGCAAGCCACGATAGTGTGGACGTTTACTATACCAAAAGACTTATACAATTGAAATCCAATTACTTGAACCATTTAATCTTGTAAATCAAGACGCGGAGAATCATAAGTGAAACTCGAAGTTTCTAACCAGTGATTCACCATGCGAACAACCCTATCTCTCATAAATGAGGGAGCCGAGCATACAATCGATCCATCTATCAAAGAATGGTACGACTGCCTCTAATTTGTGTCCTCGACATGACCAAGTGGCTTTGGCTCCATTCCACTCCCCGGGGTGAGAATGAGTCGACTTGAAATCAGCTTTGGAAAGACAAATTAGGCATTGTTTGATAAACTTAATCAACGTTTCTCGTAAGAGGAATTACAAGAACTCTCCTCCAATAACTTATCTATATAAACTTCAAAAGTTTATAAAAGTCACCAAGAGAGCAGCAATGGAGACCATGGGTATGTTTCCATACCCTCTCCCACTTAGCTTTTTACAATAAAGGGATACGCTATCTAGTGCATAAAAGTAAACACATATAGCATGCATACATGTAATAAAGCACATAGTATTATCACATAGTCAAAATAATTACTAGAATATTATTTTCCGACTATTATGGCTTTACTTCATCTCCGTACGCATCTTCTAGTCTTTAGTCTTCGTTCTTGAATGCTCCATGTGACGAGAATATTAATTTCCAATATTTAAATCTATTTATTTTTAATAAATCCAAAAGATACTTAATTAAAAAATTAAGTCAATCGAATAAATCAAAAATAAAATTAAATATTATTAATATTTTTATTTATTTTATTTTCCTTTTCTACTTCATTAAATCTCTAGAATAATCTATCCAAGACCCACTTGGAATATTCTAGATGATTTCCATAATGAAATAAGGAAATAAAATAACTTGGGACTCTTCTACTTTCCAAGATTAATTAATTTCCATTTCTATGAAAATTCCCATAAAATAGGAATAATCAATTAGGAAATAAATTAATCCTAAATTAACTTTTATTCCTTTCCAATTCTATTAAATCTCTAGGATCCTATTCCAAGTAGAACTCGGAATACTCTAGAAGACTTCCATAATAGAATAAGGAAATAAAATTAATTCCAATTAATTCTTTTCCTAATCCATGAGAATTCCCAAAAATAGGAATACTCAAATAGGAAAAATCCGAACTAATTAGGAAAGTAAATTTCCGGACCGGGATAGCACGGGGTGGGGATCCCCGCGCCACCCTCGACCCACGCCTAGGAGGTGGCCGACCACCATCGCCGGCGGCTCCTCCATGTGAGGGTCGATCGATCCTCATGGGATCGACCATGGGGATGGTCGATCCTTGTCCCGTTGCCCTCACGTCATCTCCTTCGTCACGCGTCTTCTCCGGCGGTCGTTTCGGCATCGATCCAACGTAAAATAAATTACAAAATAAATTTTACACTATCCGGTATCGATTCTATACATGAAATCGACCCTATACATTTTCCGGAAAAAAGTAGAACGTAATAATAAATCCTAAATTCGGTCAACCCCCGAATTTTTACTATTACAAGCATTCACCACCAAAAACGAATCTCGACATGTCCGAGAGTTTAATCAATCCAACATACATGACAAAATAAATTAAACGAGTAATAAATTAAGCCATAATAGTCGGAACCCTGCAAGGTAGAACAATTTTATCGAAAATACCGCGAACGTAAACCACGCTCTGATACCAATTGTTGGAATTTGATATCCCGGGCTATTTAAATTTGCGGAAACAATAACCCGATCAAAACCATCCGCCGGAGATCACGCTAGCACCACGTACGAGCCGGAGCACGAACCGAACGCACGACGAGGCCGAAGCCTCGCGCACGCCCAGCCCGAGCCCCCGCACGCGGGGCTCGCGACGATCACCGATCGCACGCCGGCGATCGGTTTGGGGTGGGGCTGCTCCGGCAGCCCCCGCGGCGAGTCCGGCGACTCGCCGCCAGCTGGAAGCCCCCGCCTTCACGGCGGGGTTGGGCACGGCGCCAGCCCGTGCCCAGCGATCGACCCTCCACGGTCGATCGCACCCCCTCGGCCAAGCCGAGGGTTCGGCCCCCGTCGCCCCCATCGAAACCCTAGGGGCGATCGCCGTGGTCCGGTGGCTTCGCCACCACCACGCGTTCGTCCTCTACTCCGGGTTCGATCTTCGGATCTTGTTCTACGGTATTCTCGATAAATCCAAAATCGAATAAATCAAGGGCGTTTAGATTTTTACCTTTCGATTCGTTGTTCGGAGAAACGAATTCAAGATGACCTTTGAATCTTCCCACGTATTCCTTGCACTAGCTTGAACGTCGGGTGGGCGACGATCCTCCAAGCTCTATGGATCTACTTCTCTCTCTACTTTCTCTCTCTAGAATTGTGATCTTCAAGTTATGAGAATAGAGAAGACCATGTAGTGCTTTTATAGGCTACGTAGGGGATCTAAAGGAGGTGGAATATTGGGCTTCCAATATTAATGATTAAATTGAGCCCAAGCCCAAATCTATTAATCTCCCATTAATATTAATTAATTTATTTTCCACTATATAAATTAATTGCACTCCCAATATTAAACCATATTATATCCAAATAATATTTCTCCGGTAGTATTATTTATTCCGTGTATTTAAGATATAAATATCCATGAATAAAATTTATTTATTGCTTAATTAATTTATTCATCTCTTTTATCCGAGACTAGTACCACTCAACCTTATTTATTATGCGGAATTAAATCCACTCGCGAGGTTTACATAATAAATCCTTATGAGCTCATCTCGGGGATATTATCAACCCTTCCGGGATACACTGTCCGGTCAATCATTCACGGCATGCCATATATAAAATATAGTGACCCAACTTAACCGGTAATTAACCCAATAATTAAATCGGTTAATTCCTTTGGTAAATCAAAGTCACTTATATTAAATATACACACCCGCAACAATATCGGGGATTAAGAATAAAATACACTGAGTCTCAAATCAATTATCGCCGAGCAATCCTAATTGATGAGTCTCAATCGATCCGCTCAATACACCAAGTGTACAAGTGTGATAAAATAATTAAGACAAATTATTTTCTCTCTCACACAACGACTATACCGATGGATTGGTCCGTGTCCATCTAGGTCGTGAGCATCCGTTTGATTAAATACGAGTAACCGATAGTATGATCTTCTGTGTGGGCCCGACACACCATACTAACTACAACGTATAAAATCCAGGACTATAATTTGCATAATTTTAATTAACAACAATTAAAAGCAAATGAATGTTTCGTATTTAATAGGTAAATGAAAGTGTACAAGGAGTTCATAATACTCAAATCTAGACATTAAGTATACCACTCCAACAGCAGCTGTTGCGGTGGAAGACATTTTATCTGCTTTTAAGTAGTTAATTAGGATTTCATTTCGAGTTTATTGCTTTATGTACCCCTTTAATTTTAGAAAGAACTTCTGTTCTGTATTTCTATTATTTATGAATGGATATTTTATTTCTTTAATCATGTTGATGATTTTGATAAGAAATAATGGTATTATCTATTCTGGTACATTAGATAGCAATAATATGAATCCTTAGTCTACCACGATGCAACAAACCGTTCTATAACTTGTTTTACTTATTAGATATATTTCTTGTTAAATCATTATACTTGTGAATTCTTACACTCAGTAGTATTTATTCAAATGAGATTCAAAAGGTCGAAATTGATTTGATCAATTATAGTTGAAGGAATGGACCTTCCGACCTAAGAATCAAATTTGGAAGATAATACAACTAAGCATACCTTTCGGTAAAGGGTAGAATTCGGACAAGTATTGAGAATGATTAATGGTATATGCAGACATATGTGTAAGGTGCGAGTAGTTCTTTTAAGAATACTCGAAGATGGATTAGAATACTTGATGTGCCATAAAAGCAAAGTGTTTTAGTCACAAAGCAATTATGGGGAACCTTCAAAGTATATCCATTGGAAGCCTGCGACTTAGTCGCGGAGGCTACCACCTATAACACATAGCATAATCAAAGAATGGGATTAAATCCCAAGTGACTGCACCATACACTAGAATATTGTGTTCAATGTGGTTGTAAGATATCCTAGATGAACAAAAATATTGTGTTCTATAGTACTATGAACCAGAAGGACGTTATAAGCTCTAACGCCCGGTTCTTAGAGGAAGACTATTAGATGAACTACAAAGCTCTAACTGACTTAATACCTTGGAATGAGAAAAGGACAAAGACTTAGAACCAGCCAAACCGAGTAGAAGTACACCACTAACTGCACCTACTGTTATTAATGTTTATACACCGGAATGCCATTGCAGTGGGAGGTTGTTAAACGACCAGAGATGTTCACAAGACTAGAAGAGTTTCCAACTCTGGATCTAGTAAAGATGAAATCGATCCCTAGCTATGCACAAGGAAAGTACTAGATCTAAATGTGCCTACCTAGAAAGCAATAAAGGTTTATTGTTAAGAGGCAAGATCATTTAGATTACAGCTCAATCCGTTTATGGAATTGATGCAAGGCTGTAAATCGTGGAACTTGCGAATTGATGAGATAGTCCATCTGATGGATTCATCAAAAGGCATAGACGAAAAGTGTATTGGAAACGTGATGGAAACAAGGTGGTGTTTCTCGGAATTTTATGTAGATAGCATTTTATCATTGGCAACAATGTAAGAATGTCATCAGACATAATATGATGGTTGTCTAAATAAATCGGGATATAAGATTGAGTAGAAGTTGAAACATGTTCTTGAGATCTTTCGATCTAAGGATAAGAACATTGTACTTCTCCTAGATATCTTATACGATTATGGTTTGTTTTAAACATGCATAATTCTGAGAAAGGTTATTGCCTTTCAGATACAGAATATATATCTATCTAAAGGGTATGTGTTTCGAACACATAAAGGAGATAGATACAGACAAAGCAGTTTCCTACACTTCAAGTGTGGAAAGCTTTATAGATGCAATGTTGTAAAACGAGAAACTGATATCAACTATGCGGTTTGCGTAGTGGGAGGAAATCAAAGTAATCCGGACAAGAGATATTCGAATGCTTGGAAGTACTAGATTACTAAGCAAGACGAAATATTCTTGGATTACATATTCTCAGATCTCAAATCAGAGAAGGACCAGTGTAAGTCGATATCAGGCTATGTGTTCACTTTTAGAAAGAGGTGGAACCATGAAATGAAAGAGTGATAAGCAGGACGCTTCTCAGACTCTATCATAACCGAATAGCAGCCTCAGAGGCAGCGGAAATTTTGGTTAGGTTGCGGGATAACCTCTGGACTTGGATATGACTCTTAGTTTACCAAAGGCTATTGTATAGCGGTGCACGATAAACTGGAAGAAGTCATAATTCAAAAAAGTGATGATAACACATAGAGCAAGTACCACCTGATACGAGTCATCGTCAAGGGAGACGACGCTGTAGTCACCAAGATAACTTCAGAGCGGCAACCTAGATTGCTCATTCACATGGTACTTCTTGGAAGTACAACTTAAGCACGTGATGAGTATGGGAGTCGGGAGTTTGGAGGAAATGACTAGACCTTAGTACAAGTGGGAGATTGTTGGAGTTGTGTACTTAATGTCTAGATTTAAGTAACGGTAACTCCCGGTCATAGCATTTAATCTATTTAATTAATAAACAATCGTTTGCATTTAATTATTGATAATTAAATATATGCATAATATAGTCCTGGATTCTATACGTTGTAGTTAGTATGGTGTGAGACGTCACACAGAAGATCATACTATCGGTTACTCGTATTTAATCGAACAGTTGCTCACGACCTAGATGGACATGGACCAATCCATCGGTATAGTCGTTGTGTGAGAGAGAAAATAATTTGTCTTAATTATTTTATCACACTTGTACACTTGGTGTATTGGGCGGATCGCTTGAGACTTATCAATTAGGATTGCCGTTGATAATTGATTCAAGTCTCAGAGTATTTTATTCTCAATCCCCGAAACTATTGCGGGTGTGTATATTTAATATAAGTGACTTTGATTTACCAAAGAAATTAACCGATTTAATTATTGGGTTAATTAAGGGCTAAGTTGTGTCACTATATTTTATATACGACATGCCGTGAATACTTGACGGGAAAGTGTATCCCGGAAGGGTTGATAATATCCCCAAGATGAGTTCATAAGGAATTATTATGTAAACCTCATGAGTGGATTTGTTCTGCATAATAATTAAGGTTGAATGGTACTAGTCTCGGATATAAGAGATGAATAAATTAATTAGCAATAAATTAATTTTATTCATGGATATTTAAATCTTAAATACACGGAATAAATAATACTACCGGAGAAATATTATTTGATATAATATGGTTTAATATTGGGAGTGCAATTAATTTATATAGTGGAAAATAAATTAATTAATATTGATGGGATTAATAGATTTGGGCTTGGGCTCAATTTAATCATCAATATTGGAAGCCCAATATTCCACCTCCTTTAGATCCCCTACGTAGCCTATAAAAGCACTACATGGTCTTCACAATTAAAGACACCATAAGATTATCATACTTGATATTCTAAAGAGTTTGTGAAGGAGATCCATAAGCTTGGAGGATCGTCGCCCACCCGACGTTCAAGCTAGTGCAAGGAATACGTGGGAAGGTCATAAGGTCTTCAACTTGATTTCGTTTCTCCGCACAACGAATCGAAGGTAATATCATAAAACCCTTGTGTGATTTTATGTGATATTAATTGTAATATATACATGAACACACGATCCGGGAAAACGACGATCTTCGGGGACGGGGATTCAAGATCCCCGGCGAAGGATCGAAAGGGCCCTCGGCTGGGAGCCGAGGGAGTCGATCGAACCCTAGGGTTCGATCGTGTGGCGCGAAGGAGCAGCCCCGGATGGACGCCGGGGCGGTTGATCGATCATGCGATCGATCGCCGGGGCAAGCCGCGGCTAGAGCCGCGGCAGTCCGCTGGGCGGACGGGGCCCCTCCGGCGATGGCGGTGAGTCGCCGGACTCACCGCCGGGGGCTGCTACGAGCAGCCCCGGGGATGCGTTCATGCATCCCCATGCGATCGCTTAACGCGATCGCAAACCCCACATGGGGGTTCAGCTACGGCTAGCCGCAGGCTTGCCCGCGGTGGTGTGCTCGAGCCAGGCTCCGGCTCGTGTGGTGGTTTGCGATAAACTCCGGCGAGAGGATTTCGGTCGGGTTATTATTTTCCGCAAATTTTTAATAGCCCGGGATATCGATTTCCAACACATACACCGTGAAATAAAACACTGTCGTAGACCGTGCTCGTACAAGACCGTAAGTACACATACACCGTGAAATAAAACACTTTCGTAGACCGTGCTCGTACAAGACCGTAAGTACACATACACCGTGAAATAAAACAATGTCGTGGATCGTGCTCGTAAAAGACCGTAAGTACACATACACCATGAAATAAAACACTGTCGTAGACCGTGCTCGTACAAGACCGTAAGTACACATACACCGTGAAATAAAACACTGTTGTGTATCGTGCTCGTAAAAGACCGTAAGTACACATACACCGTGAAATAAAACACTGTCGTAGACCGTGCTCGTACAAGACCGTAAGTACACATACACCGTGAAATAAAACACTGTCGTGGATCGTGCACGTACAAGACCGTAAGTACACATACACCGTGAAATAAAACACTGTCGTGGATCCTGCTCGTACAAGACCGTAAGTACACATACACCGTGAAATAAAACACTGTCGTGGATCGTGAACATACAAGACCCCGTAAGTACACACGGTAAATGTACACCGTGAGATGAATCATAGTCGTAAATCGACAAGACCGTAAGTAGACACGGTGTATGTCACCCGTGAGATATATCACTGTCTTAAACTCTACCGTGATAATACACGGTGATAAAACTCACGGTTGAACCGTCGTCTACTAGAACTGACACACAACCGCATGCGAAAAAATTGTAGAGAGCAATAAACCATTAACCATTTTAAAATGTCGGAAACAAAAACCCTATCTTGAAAGGATATACCAATATCAAATTACAATCGAATGATTTACAAACATCAAAGCTCGAATAATCGAAAGTTCGAAAGCTAGGGTTATAGACTTACCGGAGGTTGAGCGCGATTGTCTGGGTTGTCCATGTTGTCACTGCTTGCCATAATGATGATCGTCGGAGACGGAGTTGAATAGTTGATAAGATAACGGTCGGGGCTGGTGTTTCACCGTGGCGGCGCTCGTCGTGCGTATGAATTTCAAACGTCGAAAATTGATTTTGTGGGGCAACTTTATTTTTATGATATTCTTTTTGTTAATTTGTAATATTCGATTTGTTGTTTTGTGAGAAAAGATAACTTTTGAGGGCACTTAAGTCTTTTCATTCAAATTGGCCTACTTAACTTACATTTTTATGGACGGGGCTTCAGAACATGTATACTCTTATGCTTTGGCCTTAAAATGCCTCCGCCCCTTTAAATTATACTCATACGAACGTACCTTAAGGCTGAAATTATTATCAAAGATAAAGTCGTTACAAAATATAATCTTGGATTTACAAGGCAATGTAGAAAGCATTCCTTATCGTTTATCATATTTGAAGATATATTATCGAACAACCAACACGAACAACAAGCTACTGGATTGAACCTATACTAGGCTAGTGATCATAAGTGTAGCAGTAAAAACACACTCACAGGCGAGAGATTAAAGGCACAGAGAAATTCACAAGAGGAGTCTTCGGCACATCACACTAGATGATCGATCTAGAAGAAAAGGTGTTTTTGGATGTGTTAATTAGTAACAAAAATCAGTTGGGGTCGTCCTTCACAAAACATGAGTCAGAGCATAAGAACAACTCCCACTCAATGAAAACTCTCTAACTTAGGAGGGTGTATTCGATTATGTTGACGATCGGAACGATGTATAGTATGAAAATATCGAGAATACCGAAGAAAAGAAATCAACAATAAAATAGAGAAGACAAGAATTTACGTGGAAACCCAACTGGGAAAAACCACGAGAGGAACGACGAACAAATCACTATAATATTGTTTCACGATTACAAGGATGATATACGCTCTAAACCCTCAAATCTCACACAATAGTTATAGCTAGAATAGACGGTGTGTCTTATTGTGTCTATGGAGATCCCTATTTATAGTTGTAGAAAACTCATAAAATAGGTAATAATAGGAATAGGAATTATAGTCCTTTCCTAATATAACTCAAACCTCCTAACCAAGTTAGGAATCCAAAAAGACTTATTCCATAAGTTAAGAAGTCATTATAGAAGCTTCTAGGGTCGAAGAGCACGCTGAAAAACCAATCTCGGTTAAGAAACGGGCGCGTCAGGCGCATACGAGCGCGCTGCACTGATTCTTAGCACGCCGCGCTGGGTTTACACTGGAAGTTTTGGTATGGCTCCGGGTTAACCTCTGGGACTTAGATGTGATTCTTAGTTTACCAAAGACTATGTAAATAGCGGTGTAAAGGAAAACTATAAGAAGTCACAAGTCCATAAGTGTAAGATAACACATAGGGTGCAACTTGCGAATTATGTTAATTAAATATATGCGAATTATAGTCCTACACTACAAAAAAACCAGGGAACCCCTACGGGAATTCCCTACGGCTTTTTTCCCGTAGGGGTTTCCCTACGGCATTCCCTACGGGGATCGTTTTCTGAGATCCCCTACGGCATTCCCTACGGCCCCGCCGTAGGGGTGACTCCCGTAGGGGATCCCCGTAGGGGACTGCGCGCGCATTCGCGCCCTACAAGAGGCCCTACGGGGTCCCCTACGGCTAGGCGTAGGAAAATACTCCCTACGGGCATACCCCGTAGGGGAGTAATAAATCCCCTACGGGTAATTTCCCCGTAGGGGTCCCCTACGGCTATTTCCCGTAGGGGAGTAGAGAAATTTATTCCCTACGGCATTTGCCGTAGGGGAATTGTTTTTTTTTTTTTTTTTTTTTTTTTTTTTTTTTTTTAATATTAATTTATATAATAATAAATTAATTAAATGTTATTATAAAATTAAGCTAAATTGTTTTAAATGTATTTTTTAACGCAATTATACCGCAATTACAATTTTATAAACATAATTTTTGTACAATTTTATAAATATAAGTAATTAAAAACAATATCTCAAAAACTACTACTAAACAATACTTAAATTTAAGTAAAACTTGTAAACGCAAAAATAAAAATAAAAAATAAGAGTCCTTATAAATTAATAAAAAACGATTGTGAGTTCTATTTAATTTAATATATTTAAATGCCCTTTTATTTTAAATTATTTTTTTTAAAACCACTATTTATATTTATAATTTGATATATATATATATATATATATATATATATATATATATATATATTATCTTATTATTACATTTTTACATAATAAATATAAGTTAATGAATACATATATATTATCTTTTAAAAATTGTACATATAACTCAGATAGCCCAGCGGTTATCTACCTCCTCTTCACTCATGAGGTCCAGGGTTCAAACCTTGGGCTATGCAATACACATTATTAATTAATACGAATAGGGCTGGGCTTGGGTCGGGCCTTGGGTTGTTGGGATATTGTCGGGCCTTGGGTTGTGGGTCGGGCTAGTGGCCCGAGTAACATATGGGTCACGTTTTTGGATAAAAACTTATCCCCTACGGGCCTAGCCGTAGGGAATTCCCCTACGGGCCAACCTACGGGGATGCCGTAGGGAACCCCTACGGGGAGAAGGGGAGGCGGAAACGAGTTTCCCAAGGGGCTCCCCTACGGCATGCCCGTAGGGATGGCCCCTACGGCTCCAAAAATCCCGTAGGGGATCTGTTCCCTACGAGGAATCCCCTACGGCGTGATTCCCGTAGGGGATGCCGTAGGGAACCCTGTTCCCTACGGATTTTTGTTGATTTCCCTACGGGAATGGCCGTAGGGAATGCCAGTTTTTTTTGTAGTGCTAGAGTATATACGTTGTAGTTAGTATGGTGTTCGACGTCACACGGAAGATCATACTATCGGTTACTCGTATATAATCGAACAGATGCTCACGACCTAGATGGACAGGGACCAATCCATCGGTATAGTCGTTGTATGAGAGAGAAAATAATTTGTCTTAATTATTTTATCATACTTGTACACTTGGTGTATTGGGCGGATCGCTTGAGATTTATCGATTAGAATTGCCTTTGATAATCGATTTAAATCTCAGTGTATTTTATTCTTAACCCCTGATATTATTGCGGGTGTGTGCATTTAATATTAGTGACTTTGATTTTCCAAAGGAATTGACGGATTAAAATAACCGGTCAATTACCGGTAAAGTTGGGTCACGGTATTTTATGTATGACATGCCGTGAATTTTTGACGGAAAAGTTGCTGGGATTCGATGTCCCGGGCTATCAAAATTTGCGGAACCGATAACCCGACCGAAACCCTATCGCCGGAGACCGCGAACGCGAACCATCGTACGACCCGAGGCTCGACCGAGCACCGCACGGGCGAACCCGCGCGCCCAGCCGAGCCCCCGCACGGGGCTCGCGATCGCTCTCGTAGCGATCGCTGGGATCGCTCGTAGCGATCCCCGGGCTGCTCGCAGCAGCCCCGCAGCGAGTCGCTGACTCGCTGCCCAGCGCACGGGGTCACCCCGTGCGAGCCGCTACGGGCGAACCCGTAGCTTGCACGGGGTCGCTGCGAGTCGCCCCGCAGCTGACCCGCGATCGATCCGAGGATCGATCGCATCCCTCGGCTTCGGCCGAGGGTTCCCCGTAGTCGCGCCGGCGGCGATGAGGGCGGGGGGATCCGCCGTGGCACCAGCCCACGGCATCCCCGGCGATCGACCCTAGGTCGATCGCATGCCCCGGCGTCCAGCCGAGGCTTCCCCTTGTCGCGCGTCGCGGCGGTCCGAACCCTAGGGTTCGACCGCCTCTTCGATCCTCGCCGGGGATCTCGAATCCCCGTCCCCGAGGTTCGTCATTTACCCGGATCGTCTTGTTCATGTATACATCACGATTATTACGAACAAATAATCATAGAGGGGTTTATGATTATATTACCTCGATTCGTTGTACGGAGAAACGAATTAACACGTTGATGACCTTGCGATCTTCCTACGTATTCCTTGCACCTCGTTCGAACGTCGTGTGGGCGACGATCTATCGAACTCCTATGGATCTCCTTCAACTCTCTAGAATATCAAGTATGATATTCTTCTTTTTTATGTTGTATATTAATTATGAAGGCCATGTAGTGCTTTTATAGGCTACGTAGGGGATCATAAGGAGGTGGAATATTGGGCTTCCAATATTGAAGATTAAATTGAGCCCAATGCTCAAGTCCATTAATCCTTATCAATATTAATTAATTTATTTTCCACTATATAAATTAATTGCACTCCCAATATTAAACCATATTATATCAAATAATATTTCTCCGGTAGTATTATTTATTCCGTGTATTTAAGATTTAAATATCCATGAATAAATTTATTTATTGCTTAATAAATTATATTCATCTCTTGTATCCGAGACTAGTACCATTCAACCTTAATTATTGTGCGGAACAAATCCACTCATGAGGTTTACACAATAATTCCTTATGAACTCATCTCGGGGATATTATCAACCCTTCCGGGATACACTTTCCCGTCAAGTATTCACGGCATGTCATATATAAAATATAGTGACCCAACTTAACCGGTAATTAACCCAATAATTAAATCGGTTAATTCCTTTGGAAAATCAAAGTCTCTAATATTAAATATATACACCCGCAATAGTATCGGGGATTAAGAATAAAATACTATGAGATTTAAATTGATTATCCAAGGCAATCCTAATCAATAAATCTCAAGCGATCCGCCCAATACACCTAAGTGTACAAGTGTGATAAAATAATTAAGACAAATTATTTTCTCTCTCACACAACGACTATACCGATGGATTGGTCCATGTCCATCTAGGTCGTGAGCAACTGTTTGATTAAATACGAGTAACCGATAGTATGATCTTCTGTGTGCCCATGCAACACCATACTAACTACAACGTATAAAATCCAGGACTATATTTTTGCATAATTAATTAATAATAATTAAATGCAAATAATTGTTTATTAATTTAATAGATTAAATGCTATGATCGGGAGTTTACCGTTACTTAAATCTAGACATTAAGTACACAACTCCAACAATCTCCCACTTGTACTAAGGTCTAGTCATTTCCTCCAAACTCCCGGTTCCCATACTCATCACGTGCTTTAAAGTGTACTTCCGAGAAGTACTATGTGAGTGAGCAATCTAGGTTGCCGCTCTGAAGTTATCTTGGTGACTACTACATCGTCTCCTCGACGATGATTCGTATCAGGTGGTACTTGCTCTATGTGTTAACATCACTTTTTGACTTATGACTTCTTCCAGTTTACCGTGCACCGCTATCCAATAGCCTTTGGTAAACTAAGAGTCATATCCAAGCCAAGAGGTTATCCCGGAACCTAACCAAAACTTCCGCTGCCTCTGAGGCTGCTATTCGGTTATGAGAGAGTCTGAGAAGCGTCCTGCTTATCACTCTTTCATTTCATGGCTCCACCTCTTTCTAAAAGTGAACACATAGCCTGATATCGACTTACACTGGTCCTTCTTTGTTTCAAAATCTGAGAATCTGTAATCAAAGGAGATTTCGTCTTGCTTAATTATCCAGTACTTCGCAAGTACTATTACAGCATCCGAAAATCTCTTTTCTAGATTACCTTGATATCCTCCCACTACGCAAACCGCATAGTTGATATCAGGTTCTTGTTTTTATAACATTGCATCTATAAAGCTTTCCATACTTAAAGTATAGGAAACTGCTTTGTCCTCATCTATCTCCTTCATGTGTTCAAACACATACCCTTTAGATAGATGTATATTCTGTCTCTGAAAGGCAATAACCTTTCTCAGAAGTATGCATGTTTAAAACAAACCATAATCGTATAAGATATCTAGGAGAAGTACAACGTTCTTGTCCTTAGATCGAAAGATCTCAAGAATATGCTCTAACTTCTACTCAATCTTATATCTCGATTTATTTAGACAACCATTATCTTATGTCTGACAACATTTTCTACATTGTTGCCAATGATGAAATTGTCATCTACATAAGATCTCCGAGAAACACCACTTTGTTTCCATTACGTCTCCAATACACCTATCGTCTATGCCTTTTGATGAATCCATCAAATGGACTATCCCATCAATTCGCAAGTTCCACGATTTATAGCTTTGTTTCAATCCATAATGGATTTACTAAGCTTGTACTCTAAATGATCTTGCCTCTTAACAATAATCCTTATTGTTTTCTAAGCAGGCACATTTAGATCTAGTACTGCCTTTGTGCAGAGCTAGGGATCGATTTCATTATTACCAGATCCAGAGTAAAAACTCTTCTAGTTTTATGAACATCTCCGGTTGTCTTAACAACCTCCCACTGCAATGGCGTCCCGGTGTATAACAGTAATAACAGTAGGTGCAGTATGTGATGTACCTCTACTCGGTTTGGCTGGTTCCTAGTCTTTGTCCTTTTTCTCATTCCAAGGTACTACGTCAGCTCGGGCTTTGTGGTTCTTCTAATAGTCTTTCTCTAAGAACCGGGCGTTACACGTCCTTCTGGTTCATAGTACTATAGAACACACAACACTTTGTTCATCTAGGATATCCTACAACCATATTGAATATGCCGTCGTCTCTAGGAATATCCATAGAACATAGGTAGTTCCGAATAACTAGTTCTCTTACTATTAGATTTCCATTTCTTATTTTCAACGCACCATCTCTACACGTGAGTGTATGGCGCGGCCCTTTGGGATTGAATCCCAATCTTTGATTATGCTATGTGTTATTCAGATAGGTGATGGCCTCCGCGACCGAGTCGCAGGCTCCTAATGGATATACTTTGATGGTTCCCCATAATAGCTTTGTGTCCATTGACTAGTCAAAACACTTTGCTTTTATGGCACATTAAGTATTCTAATCCATCACCGAGTATTCTTGAAAGAATTACTCGTACCTTTCTAATTTACACATATGTCTGCATATCTAATCATTTCCAATACTTTGTCTGAATTCTATCCTTTATCCAGAAAGGTTTGCTTAGATGTATTATCCTCCAAATTCAATCCTTAGGTCGGAAGGTCCATTCCTTCAACTATAATTGATTGAATCAATTTCGACCTTTTGAATCTTATTTGAAAAAATACTACTAAGTATAAGAATTCACAAGTATAATGATTAATAAAGAAATACATCTAATAAGTAAAACAAGTTATGCATATAACGGATTGTTGCATCGTGGTAGACTAAGGATTCATCATTCACATATTGCTATCTAATGTACCGGAATAGATAATACCCATTATTTCTTATCTAAATCATCACCATGATTAAAGAAATAAAATATCCATTCATAAAGAAAATCCAGAACAAAAGTTCTTTTCAAAATAAGGGGTACATAAAGCAATAACTCGAAATGAAATCCTAAAACTACTGAAAAACAGATAAATGTCTTCCACTGCAACCGCTGCTACCCCAACAGCTTCGCCCATGTAGACTCGAACTCTTCTTCTCTAAGTCGCCGGGTTTTCTGGAACCCCTGCATTCAAGAATGCACATACCGTCAGTGGTTCCATATCTACACACCAGAATTCTGGTAGATAATACCGCTGACTATGTTTTTACGACTAAAGAAAAATTCGTACCTTTGAGAGGACATTCAGACTTCCAGTGTCCAGTCTTATTGCATCGGAAGCACTTGCCTCTTGGCTTTGCAGCCCCCACTCGTGGTCCACTCCTCTTGGCTCCACTGGGTTTCCAGGCTTGCTTCCTTTTCTTGCCCCTACCTCCAACAGGCTTCGAGCCCTTGGACTTGGTAGCTACAAGCGCTTGAGACTTGCCCTTCTTGTAGATCCCCTCTGCCGCCTTTAGTTCAGTCAGGAGTTGCGCAAGAGTATAAGATAGTTTACCCATATTATAGCTCATACGAAACTGCTCAAAACTAGGGGTCAGAGACTGGAGTATGATGTCGACTTGCGTCTCAGCATCAATAGAAGCTCCTAGGACCTCAAGTTCATTCAACAAACTCATCATCTTAAGAACGTGCTCCCCTACGGGCGTTCCTTCAGGCTGAGTAGTCGACATGAGGACTCTCATGGCTTCTTGCCTAGCCGCACGATCTTGCTCCCCAAACATCTCCTTGAGGTTAAACATCATATCATAGGCAGTGTCCATTGGCTCATGTTGGGTTTGGAGTACATTTGACATGGAAGCCAAAATATAACACCTAGCCATTTCATCAGCCTTTTTCCACTTCCGATATGCCAGTTTTTCCTCATCAGTTGAGGCAGCCGTGGGCTCGGCAGGGCACACTTCATGGAGTACATACTTGTACTCCACAGAAGTCAGGACAATGTCTAAATTTCTCTTCCAATCAATGTAATTGGGACCAGTGAGCTTATGCTCCTTGAGTATCACAGAAAGTGGGTTCATAGCTATTCTCTAAACCTATAAGCACATTTAAAAAAACAATTAATTTAATGTCCGATATTATCTCCCTCAAATAATATCATTAAATTACTAATTACATCTAAAATCCCATCAGGTAAGGCAAGCCACGTGGTGTGGACGTTTACCCACCCAAATGATTTAGCAATTAGATTTTCTTTGGCCATACATCAATTATAGCGTGACTTCGTGGGGAAGAATACTATAACGCGTATCTAAGTGTAAACCATTACTCAGCACCAAAGTACATCGTTTGGAATTGCTACATCACCGCAAGCCACGTGGTGTGGACGTTTACGATAACTTCACAACTCTTCACAATTACTTACAACTGTCTACATCAATTGATCCAAAATCCGTCAGTATAGCAAGCCACGTGGTGTGGACGTTTACTATACTAAGAGACTTTTATAATTGACTCCCAGTTACAAGATCCATTCGATTCTCATAGATCAAGACGCGGAGAATCATAAGTGAAACTCGAAGTTTCTAACCAGTGATTCACCATGCGAACGACCCTATCTCTCATAAATGAGGGAGCCGAGCAGACAATCGATCCATCTATCAAAGAATGGTACGAAGGTCTCTAATTTGTGTCATCCACATGACCAAGTGGCTTTGGCTCCATTCCACTCCCCGGGGTGAGAATGAGTCGACTTGAAGTCAGTTTCAGAAAGACAAATTAGGCATTGTTTGATAAACTTGATCAATGTTTCTTGTAAAAGGAATTACAAGAATTCTCCTCCAATGACATGTCTATATGAACTTCGAAAGCTCATAAATGTCACCAAGAGAACAGTAATGGAGACCATGGGAATGTTTCCATCCCCTCTCCCACTTAGCTTTTTATAACAAAGGGATACGCTATCTAATGCATAATTAAACACATAAGCATGCATGCAAGTAATAAAGCACATATCACATAGTCAAATAATGCTAGGAAATTATTTTCCCGACTATCATGGCTTTACTCCTTCTTCATATGCATCTTCTAGTCTTCAGTCTTCGTTCTTGAATGCTCCATGTGACGAGAATATTAATCCCAATATTTAAATCTATTTATTTTTAATAAATCCAAAAGATACTTAATTCGAAAATTAAGTCAATCGAATAAATCAAAAATAAAATTAAATATTATTAATATTTTTATTTATTTATTCTCCTATCTAATTCTATTAAATCTCTAGAATAATCTATCCAAGTAAAACTTGGAATATTCTAGAAGACTTCTATAATAGAATAAGGAAATAAAATAAATTAGGACTCTTCTACTTTCCAAGATTAATTAATTTCCATTACTATGAAAATTCCCATAAAATAGGAATAATCAATTAGGAAATAAATCAATCCTAAATTAACTTTTATTCCTTTCCAATTCTATTAAATCTCTAGGATCCTATTCCAAGTAGAACTCGGAATACTCTAGAAGACTTCCATAATAGAATAAGGAAATAAAATTAATTCCAATTAATTCTTTTCCTAATCCATGAGAGTTTCCAAAAGGAAGAACACTCAAATAGGAAAACCGAATTAATTTAGGAAAGTGAATCTTGGTAGGAGTAGCATGGGTTGGGGATCCCCACACCACCCCCACCGTCGACCACCATGAGGAGGGCCGCCGCCGCCACCACCCCAGCCGGCCAGCCACCACCCACCGGCGGTAGCCCACGGCCAAGGGAGGCGTCGCCCCCTCCCATCTTGATCGATGCAAGGGTCGATCATGGGGATGATCGGCCCTTCGGTCCTTCGTCTTCTTCGTCACATCTTCGTCTTCCGGTGATCGTCTCAACATCGAACCAACGTAAATAAATTACAAGAATTTAAATTACACTATCCGGTATCGATTCTATACATGAAATCGACCCTATACATTTTCCGGAAAACATAGAACGTAATAATAAACCCTAAATTCGGTCAACCCCCGAATTTTTACTATTAAAAACATTCAACCACACAAAACGAATCTCGACATGTCCGAGAGTTTAATAAACGAATAATCATGATAATTAATTAACACAATAATTAAATCCAACCATGATAGCCAGAAATCCCTGCAAGGTAGAACAATAATCGAACATATACATGAACACGAAACCAAAACGCTCTGATACCAATTGCTGGGATTCGATGTCCCGGGCTATCAAAATTTGCGGAACCGATAACCCGACCGAAACCCTATCGCCGGAGACCGCGAACGCGAACCATCGTACGACCCGAGGCTCGACCGAGCACCGCACGGGCAAACCCGCGCGCCCAGCCGAGCCCCCGCACGGGGCTCGCGATCGCTCTCGTAGCGATCGCTGGGATCGCTCGTAGCGATCCCCGGGCTGCTCGCAGCAGCCCCGCAACGAGTCAGCGACTCGCTGCCCAGCGCACGGGGTCACCCCGTGCGAGCCGCTACGGGCGAACCCGTAGCTTGCACGGGGTCGCTGCGAGTCGCCCCGCAGCTGACCCGCGATCGATCCGAGGATCGATCGCATCCCTCGGCTTCGGCCGAGGGTTCCCCGTAGCCGCGCCGGCGGCGATGAGGGCGGGGGGATCCGCCGTGGCACCAGCCCACGGCATCCCCGGCGATCGACCCTAGGTCGATCGCATGCCCCGGCGTCCAGCCGGGGCTTCCCCTTGTCGCGCGTCGCGGCGGTTCGAACCCTAGGGTTCGACCGCCTCTTCGATCCTCGCCGGGGATCTCGAATCCCCGTCCCCGAGGTTCGTCGTTTACCCGGATCGTCTTGTTCATGTATACATCACGATTATATTACCTCGATTCGTTGTACGGAGAAACGAATTAACACGTTGATGACCTTGCGATCTTCCTACGTATTCCTTGCACCTCGTTCGAACGTCGTGTGGGCGACGATCTATCGAACTCCTATGGATCTCCTTCAACTCTCTAGAATATCAAGTATGATATTCTTCTTTTTTATGTTGTATATTAATTATGAAGGCCATGTAGTGCTTTTATAGGCTACGTAGGGGATCATAAGGAGGTGGAATATTGGGCTTCCAATATTGAAGATTAAATTGAGCCCAATGCTCAAGTCCATTAATCCTTATCAATATTAATTAATTTATTTTCCACTATATAAATTAATTGCACTCCCAATATTAAACCATATTATATCAAATAATATTTCTCCGGTAGTATTATTTATTCCGTGTATTTAAGATTTAAATATCCATAAATAAATTTATTTATTGCTTAATAAATTATATTCATCTCTTGTATCCGAGACTAGTACCATTCAACCTTAATTATTGTGCGGAACAAATCCACTCATGAGGTTTACACAATAATTCCTTATGAACTCATCTCGGGGATATTATCAACCCTTCCGGGATACACTTTCCCGTCAAGTATTCACGGCATGTCATATATAAAATATAGTGACCCAACTTAACCGGTAATTAACCCAATAATTAAATCGGTTAATTCCTTTGGAAAATCAAAGTCTCTAATATTAAATATATACACCCGCAATAGTATCGGGGATTAAGAATAAAATACTCTGAGATTTAAATTGATTATCTAAGGCAATCCTAATCAATAAATCTCAAGCGATCCGCCCAATACACCTAAGTGTACAAGTGTGATAAAATAATTAAGACAAATTATTTTCTCTCTCACACAACGACTATACCGATGGATTGGTCCATGTCCATCTAGGTCGTGAGCAACTGTTTGATTAAATACGAGTAACCGATAGTATGATCTTCTGTGTGCCCATGCAACACCATACTAACTACAACGTATAAAATCCAGGACTATATTTTTGCATAATTAATTAATAATAATTAAATGCAAATAATTGTTTATTAATTTAATAGATTAAATGCTATGATCGAGAGTTTACCGTTACTTAAATCTAGACATTAAGTACACAACTCCAACAAAAGTGTGTCCCGATAAGGGTTGATAATGTCCCCGAGATGAGTTCATAAGGAATTATTATGTAAACCTTGCAGGTGGATTTGTTCCGCATAATAATTAAGGTTGAATAGTACTAGTTTCGGATACAAGAGATGAATAAATTAATTAGCAATAAATATAATTTATTCATTGACATTTCTATCTTAAACGCACGGAATAAATAATACTACCGGAGAGATAATATTATTTGAAATAATATGGTATAATATTGGGAGTGCAATTATATTTATATAGTGTAAAATAAATATAATTAATAGATTAATTAATAGACTTGAGTTTGGGCTCAATTTAATTAATTCTAATTGGAGCTCAATATTCCACCTCCTTTAGATCCCCTACGTAGCCTATAAAAGCACTACATGGTCTTCACAATTAGAACAAGACAAGAATATGAATAGTTGATAGTTCTAGAGAGTTGGTGAAGGAGATCCATAAGAGTTCGGAGGATCGTCGCCCACACGACGTTCGAACGGAGTGCAAGGAATACGTGGGAACGTTTGAAGGTCTTCAAAGATCTCGTTTCTCCGCACAACGAGAACAAAGTTAAAATCATAGAACTCTCTTAATGATTTTAATAATTAATTCGGGTATACGCATGAACGAAGATCCGAGGGACGAACCCGGGGACGGGGATCGACCTCGCGGTGGTGATCGTAGATCACCGGACCCCGGGAGGTCGGGAGATCCCCGCCGGGATCGCATGCAACAAAGCCCATCGGCTGAACGCCGAGGGTGGCGATCGAACCCTAGGGTTTCGACCGTCGGCGCGTACAAGGTGATGGAGTTGTATACTTAATGTCTAGTATTAAGTAATGTAAACTCCCGGTCATAGCATTTAATCTATTAAATAAATAAATAATCATATGCTTTTAATTATTTATAATTAAATATATGCAAATTATAGTCCTAGATTATACACGTTGTAGTTAGTATGGTGTGCGTCGTCACACGGAAGATCATACTATCGGTTACTCGTATATAATCGAACAGTAGCTCACGACCTAGATGGACAATGACCAATCCATCGGTATAGTCGTTGTATGAGAGAGAAAATAATCGGTCTTGATTATTTTATCATACTTGTACACTTGGTGTATTGAGCGGATCGCTTGAGATTTATCGATAGGATTGCCTTAGATAATCGATTTAAATCTCAGAGTATTTTATTCTTAATCCTTAATATTATTGCGGGTGTGTGCATTTAATATTAGTGACTTTGATTTTCCAAAGGAATTGACCTATTAGAATAACCGATCAATAAACCCCCTTGTATGATTTTATGTATATTAAATCGTGATATATACATGAACGAAGATCCGGGAAAACGTACGAACTCCACGGACGGGGATTCGAGATCCCCGGCGGAGCTTGAGAGGACCCTCGGCTGGGAGCCGAGGGTGGCGGTCGAGCCTTAGGGCACCGACCGCCGGCGCGCATCAAAGGAGCCCCGGCTGGACGCCGGGGCATGCGATGGACCGTGAGGTCGATCGCTGGGGGCTGCCGTGGGCTGGTGCCGCGGCGGGTGCCCCCTCCCTCCTCCGATGATGGCGGTGAGTCGTCGGACTCACCGCCGGGGGGTGCCGGAGCAGCCCCATGCGATCGCGGCGGTGGCGCGCGATCGCGAGCCTCGGCGAGGGGCTCGACTAGGGTTTAGCCGCGGGTTGGCCCGCGGTGATGCTCGTGTCGAGCTCCGGCTTCGTGCGATGGTTCGCGTGTTCTCCGGTGAACGGATTTCGGTCGGATTGTCGGCCCAGAGGAGATCACGACTCCGGAGAAAACCGAGAAGTCATGTGTAAAAATCATCAAATAAAACTTGATGGAAATCTCAGAAGTAACTAGAACCATACGACTATCAAAACCCGGAGCAGGGGGCAAGAAATCCCAAACAACCCCACAATCCGGAAGCCGGAGTAAAGATCAGTCCTCCGCAAAATCCAAGAAAACAAGGCCTGAGGGTGCCTCATTACCATACAGACGATTGGCAAAGCAACGCATCCTAAAAAACATAACTATTGTTCGAATGGTTATCCAAAAAACAACACAGATATCAGGGCTACCGCCCAGTAAAACACCGTCTATATCAAAAGCAATATAAGAATTCGGGAATTAAAAATGTTCATTCTCCAGAGGAAAAACATTACAAGCGCTACCATCATGAGAAACAGGCATAAAACATAACCAGATAAGAGACCCCGCGGGGTTACCATTAATTAGAAATTCCAAAAAGAGAGTGTCGCCAAGATCAGGTCCGGGTGGTTCCCGAGGGGCCAGGATTCTCAGCAGAGTAGGATCGATCCGGCCAAAAAATTATGTTACATTGGCTATCAAAGACGGAGATGGAAAACCCGGATCCTAGATTCCACACCAGGTGAACGTGCCATCCTTTACGAAGCCCGGAGTGCTGAACAAATCTAACCCAACCCTGGCCCCCGAGAGCTAACTGCCGGCGCATGCGAGTTTTGGAGACCGTCCACACCTGACCTCCATCGTCAGTTAACGTGATTTCGGGCCCAATAGATCCTCCAACGGCCGGACGAACGCCACCGGGAAGGGGAAACTGTCGTAGTGCCACCGACCCTTGAATTTCCGAGACAAACGTCGCCATCCCGAGGGGGACGAAAGGACTTCTGGCCTCATCTAGAAAAAATCCCTAAATTTTGTGTTCTCACCCTGAGGCTCTCCGACTTGCCTGCAGAACACCAAATCCTTTTATAAGCGGGAAAGTACGCTTAGGAGGGTGAAATTAGGCTGGAGTAATCCCGCCACTTCTTCAAGGTATTCCTAAAGGCTCTGTGAACCTGGGGCGGCACCCAACGATCCACGTGGCAGCCCCTGGGATCACCCGGCCAGCCTTTTGAGTGGACCCTATATCCAAATTCCCGACGCGCTAGGGAAGGGCCAGTTCCGCTCCATCGCGTGAGGTCTAGGGTCCGGAATCGGACCCTAGAGAGATTTTGCGCCCCGGGGAAAACCACCCGAACCTCGATATCCGAACTGTAAAACTCCCTCGATCCCCCTAGGAGGTCTCTCGCAGGGAGTTGCGACTCGTGTGCAAAGCAGGGAAGGACGCAGATAACGCAAAAGGGGGGCAAAGACTAATTTATCGTTCCTCACTAGGGCCTCCCGGAGGAGATCCAGACTAAGCCTAGCTTGGGCAGTCTTTTCACCTTCGAACACGAAAACCCTCAGCAGCCCCACGCACGGCACCTGACCCGAACGGCCTAGCCTGGACAAACGTCGGCAGGACGACACAAGGTTTTCTGCGCTTTGCCAGACAGCCAGAACTAAAAGAAAGGTAAATTACCTCCGGGGTCAGAGACACGGCTACCCACGAAGGAGCTGAACGAGGTCACGTTTTACTGGCCGATCCTCCGTAAGACGTGACGCGCCGGACCGGCGTGTCCATTACCTAGGGAACCGCCGCGACCGTCTGAATCCCAAAGGGCCGAATAGTGTCGAGTGATGGCCCCGGACGCGCTTGGAGCGGATTCCGAACCGACGCCGGAATTGGAGATTTTTTATTTTTGTTTTTCTGTTTTTTGTTATTACTTATTTCAGGAAAGTCTCACCGCGATGCGGTGTCTGGGTCCCGGGGTCCGAGATACAAACACACGAGAATATAAAATCAATACAAAAGTCGCCGAAACACGACGCAAAACAAAGAACGACCCCGTCCACTGGGTCAAAACGTGACCGGTGGCACAGGAACCAGAGATCCATCTTCTCGAAGTTACGGCGACGTTGATGTCCTCCGTTCCCGACCAACGAAGCTCCAACCGCCATCCGTCCTGAAGATGCATGTGCTTAGCAAACACGGCCCAACCGATGCCGCCGATACCCAGACGATTGCCACCGGAAATCAAGTCGAATACCCAGAGACAGCCGGAAGAACCGCTGACGGCGAGCATGGCGGGCCACACGTATTCGTACATCCGTGCGAAAGGCGACGACATCAAGAGGACTTCGCAATGATAGCGAGGGTTGAACTTACGGGATACCACATAGCGTCGCACCCCGGAATCCGCCGTCTCCACCCGTGACTCGTCGCCGGGTTCATGCTCCCAAAGTTGAACGATGGGGCCCACCGCAGAGTGGGCGGTTCGCTAGGGATGGTTATACATGAGAGAAGCAGGATAAGAAAGGCAGTTGCCTCGGGTCCCGTTTATAGCCCAGAAAAGCCCGACGATAAACCCCACATCTCGACGCCACCTCCTGAAGCCATCACTCCGCAAGCGCGGCTTTTATGAGAGATTTCAGCCTTTCAGAGAGCCGCAGGTCCGAAAACACCCAGACCGAGACGAGCCCCTCAAGGAGGACGGTGAGGCAAACAGGTCATACAACCACCAACCGTATCATTTAAATGAAAACCGACCGGCAGGAAGACAACGTCCACGACTCAGCTGGCGGAGGAAAGCGAATGTCATCGGCTCAACGAACGAAAACCTCCCCGGGTCTCCTGCCTCCCGAGGATGTTCCCGGGGGCCAATGTTGAGGGGTAAAAAACCGACTAGTACACGTGGAAATGGGGCCCGCCCGCTGTTGGGGATGAAAAATCAAAATACAGGAAAACAAATATTCGAGGTTGGAACTCATAGGCGAAGACCCGCCAAAGACAAAGTCATGCAGGGAGACTGAGCGGGACGCACATCCGGCTCACGGCCCGGGTCATGGGCCCGTCAAGCAGGCCATACAGAAAGGTGACGCGGGGCGCGTACCCAGCTCGTGGCTCGGGTCACGGGACTGCTCAGCTAGTCTCTCCAGAGGATAACACGAGACAACCCCGGCTCGGGCTTCGGAAACAAGGCCATACAGAAAGGTGACGCGGGGCGCGGACCCGGCTCGCGGTTCGGGTCGCGGGTCTGCTCATCCGGCCACACCAGAGGACACCACGAGATAACCGATGTGGGAAACCCCGGCTCGGGCTTTGGATCTCAAGCCTATTTGACGGGCCGCGGAGAGTGAAGAGCGAAACCGATGTGGGAAACCCGTCCCGGGCCTCGGGTCGCGCGAATCGACATCATCCAGGGGAGGGTCCATCCGAACAGAGTCAGGACGTCTCCCACGAGAGCCCATATGCCCCGAGCATGTACCGGGACCCGGACCTCGGGTTGTCATTAGCCCCATTTAATGCTCTAGACTTAGTACGTGGTCTGGAGGTGATCATTCGGATAAACCCTATAAATAGGGAACTTATCCCTTCAGATAAAGGTTACACTAATTAGTGAATAAGTCCGATATAAATAAAGTCTGGATAATAGAAATCCTTCAGAAGAAGCTTCAAGCTCAAACCTCTGTTCTTTTCAAGATCTAGCTCAACCCTTACTCCAAATATAAATATACATGTATTGGTACATTTCAAACCCTCTATACACAGCCCAGCCCTGTATCATACTACCCGACTAAAACGTGCTAAAACAATAGGTATGAAACGGGTACGGGTTAATTGGTTGGACCATTTTTTTTTATATAAAATATTTTTTTTTATTTTTCATAAAATAAGAAATGATTTAATTTATTATTAAAATGATATAAAATGAATTAATATTAATAAGTGCCATTTTAACAAGACTAATCTCGAAAAGACATTTTCACAAAATATTCTCAAAAAACGGCCATTTACCCGACGCTCACACAAACAAAACCCTACACCACATTATTTCCCTGTTAAATACAAAAAAAAAATACAAAAAATCAAACAGTTTATATAAACAAACTATAACGAAAATATTTCAAATTCATGTTATAATCATTTCAAAATGGATTTAAAAATACTTACAAATATATTGGATTGGAGGGGCTGATATTGAAACAATTAAAGCTAAATAGTTTTGAATTATAGAGCATTTCAATGTTATAGATGAATCTAATATGAATACTATTCAAATTTAGTTTTGTGAATATGCGATCATTCCATGCAATTTCATGTGTGTTTTGTAGACGAGATGGCAGGGACCGCAACTTTACAAGAATCATGCAATTTAGTGAAAAATCGAGTGAGAAATCACTCACCCTAACCCTGCACCTGCGCCCAATTACTGGCCGAAACGGCGTCGGTGTTTCACCGTGCGGAAAATTCAAATTTCTTGGTGAAATTACAAAAATACCCTTCCAGTTGATTTTGGTAGAAATTACACCCAGTAATAGATGGAATCTTAACAAAATAATTAAGTTTGAAAAACTGGAATAGGAATATACAATTATTTTGGGGAAAAATGGCGATAAAGCCATTTTTCAACATTTTTTCGGCAATAAGGCTTTCGAGAAATTACGCGTGTCAATTAGGCAGCATAAAATGTTTAAAGACATTGTTACCCTTCCATATATACAAATTTGAAACAAACGGGTTCTCATTTCTCTCTCGCGCACGAAACCACGAAACCACTGCTCTCTCTCTCTCCCTCTCGCTAAAACACAGTAAAGAACGAAAACCTCTCTCACTTTCGATCTCATCTCAACTGTTCGATTCTCATCTCAACTGTTCGATTTTCATCTCCTCTGTGGCTCCGTCGAGAAGAAAACCGCCGCGAAAAAAATCCACTGTGCCGACTCCAACCACCAGTTCTGTGGCTGCTTCCGAAAACACTGAACGCAGGGAGGCTTGTTCAGTACACTCCGTCGAGTGAAGAGCAGGAGAGCCCTAGCCTTCAGCCTGCCGCCGGCGAGAAGAAGGAGAGGAAGTAAGTATTTCGAACCCTAATTCGATTTTCACTTTCAATCTGTTAATTTCCATTGATTGTGTGTTTTTTATGTGTTTTTCGGTGTGATCGTGTGTTGATCAACTTGATTGTGTGTGTTGGTGTATGTTCAGTGTTAAAATGTTCTGTTCAGTGTTAAAATGTCATGTTCAGTGTTGTACATGCCATTTAAGTGCCTCTGCATGTCACTCAGTGTCATTGCATGGCCACTCAGTGTTGATTGTGTGTGTTGGTGTATGTTCAGTGTTAAAATGTTCTCTTCAGTGTTTTTATGTTCTGTTCAGTGTTGTATATGCCTGTTCAGTGTCTCTGTATACCACCCAATGCCATTGCATGGCCACTCAGTGTTGATTGTGTGTGTTGGTGGCTGTTCAGTGTTAATATGTTCTGTTCAGTGTTAAAATGTCCTGTTCAGTGTTGTACATGCCATTTAAGTGCCTCTGCATGCCACTCAGTGTCATTGCATGGCCACTCAGTTTTTTATTGTGTGTGTTGGTGTATGTTCAGTGTTAAAATGTTATGTTCAGTGTTGTGTATGCCTGTTCACATAAAATGGGGGAGGCAGATAATAACTACTTTTATTTAAGTTATATAAAATGGGATTCTGAAATCACTCAGGTTGTGGAGTTTCATTATTTTCTGTACACATAAAAATGTCTAATTCCTATAAGATTACTTACCGACTATTTATTTATTTTCCTTACAGGCGGCTGGTAGAGCGAAGGTGAGTAGCTTCTTACAAACGTTTACACATTCTGCTGGTCTATTTGCCTTTTCCTGTAACTGATTTCCCCTGTCAAAAATTTATTTGCAGAAATATGCAATGGAACAAGTCTGTGGGAACAGATGCTGGAATGCCACATCATATCCATATCTAAAACCCCTTCACCAAATGGATTGAGTCCATCGAGAATTGGCTTTTCAAATGCGTCTTCCTCAAGCAGAACAAGATATTCGAGCGATACAAGATCAGATTCAAGCCTCCCTCGCTCAAGGACCTGGGCCCGCCGATATACATGATATGCGGGGCCTGGCTGGACCGAAGATGTTTGCTGACCTCCAGGAGGCTATGAGCAGTACAACTCACAGCAAGGATGACTCTAATATATTTTGCAGGAGAATTAATTTAAGGAGATAAATTAAAATAAAGAATCACATATGGAGTACTACATAGTTAGAGAACTATAGAAGAAACATATACATGGTGGGAGTATTTATTTGTACATGACAGATTCAATAAAAAAAAAAGGTTTTTTTTTTGAAATGGGATGTTATGGAGAATGTGGAGAAGCTTTTTGTGTAAAGCTATACAAATTATTTTATATCAGATTTTGCTTTTGCTCAGTTTATGCTCTTATAGTGTTTTTAATTGTTCTTGTGTTGTAATTTTTGCATTTGGTTGTTTTTTAATGTTGCAATTCAAGAAGTTTTCAACTGCTGACACTGAGTGGGCAAGATTAACACTGATGACAATGAAATACAGAATAAACACTGCTAACACTGAGTAGACAATATTAACACTGAGTAGATGACAATTACATAGAAATATGAACAAAAAACATTTTTATTTTTACAGAAAATAAAACCAAAACACAATCATAATCATGTTCATACATTTACAGAGAACAAAAAAATACTTCTTGTTTTTTTCAACCAGAACTAAACAAACAACCCACAGGCCAAGAAGCGCACTACTTTTCCTTCATGGTCAGGATGGTTCGTATCACGTGAGCATTGAATAATTGGAACTCTTCCGTCTGGAATGGACTCTTTCTTCAGAATTTTCTCCATGTAGTAGCATACGTACAAAGCACATTCATTCCTGGACACACACATAGGCGCAGAGGAGTTAAAGGAAAAAAAAAACTCTGACACTGAATGCATAAATATAACACTGAGTGCATAAAATGAAACACAGAAACACTGAATGAGTTAATTATGCACTGAACTACTTACAGAGATGGGGCTTGCTGTGGGAGAGGCTTCACGGCCTCGATTTCATGTATCGGGAAACCAGACTTCCCCGCTTTCTCAAGCCTTTGGTCCACGTTGGTTTCTAACTTTTCCTTCTGAAACGTACGAAACAAACAATTTATCAGTTATCATTAAAAAGGGAACATTTTTAAATATCGACTAAAAAACAGTACACGTACCAATTCCGCTGCATTCGCCATGTAATGGTCCTTTGATTTCGACCCCCTGGGTTGAATCGAGTTGTAGAATCGCCATTTCCGTTGGACGAAGTCGCAGACGAGCAGCGTCCAATGGTTTGGAGCTGCATTCTTTCTCAACCCAGGTGACACCATCGGGACATTATAATCCCTTCTCGCACGCATGGAATCATTTCTGTGATTTTTTCATACAATTTCTCGTTGTCAAGAGTTCCCAAGACAATGGAGGTCTGCGAGAAAAAAAAAAAAAAACAGAGTATAAGACAATGAACATGACATGAAAGACACTGACTAACACATAAAAACACTAACTGAACATGATAAGCACTGATCAACCATCATTAACACTGAACAGCCCTAACAGCACTGATTAACCATCATTAACACAAATACACTGAGCATATACACACTGAGTAGCACATTAAAACACTGAACAACACACACAAACACTGAATCAACCATCAATAACACTAAACAGCACATACAAACACTGAGTAGCACATTAAAACACTGAACAGCAGATATAAACACTGATCAACCATCAATAACACTGAACAGCACATACAAACACTGACAACCCCTAACACACTGTATAACCACTAAAAACACTGAGTAGCACTGAATGCAACGAAAAAACACTAACATGTATATTAAAATCCACACACAGTGCGTGCATGCTGAATCACGCATTTAAGCACTGATTGGGTATGTGGATTCGAAATCACGTACCTGGATTCGAAATCGCCGGCAAGGAAGGCGGCGGCGTATCTGACATTTGAACTGTGCCAGAAACGGCGGCGGCGGCGATGAAATCGATCGATCGTTGCCGATGGAGACGGACTGCATGAAATCGATTCTCCTTAGCGGCGGAGAATTCAAGGTGCTCACCGGTGGCGACCTTCCCCCTCTCCTTAGCTTGAACGCGGCGGCGACGGCGATGAATTCCCTCGGCTCGGAATTGAATTTCAGAATTGAAATCCCCTCGGTTGGAGTAGAGAGAGAGAGAGAGAGAGAGAGAGAGAGAGAGAGAGAGAGAGAGAGAGAGAGAGAGAGAGAGAGAGAGAGAGAGAGAGAGAGATGCGCACATAATTGAATGCGTGATTTTACTCTCGGATCGATTGTGAAAACAGGTGGAAGGGTATTTTCGTCCTTCCAGGTATATTATTTTGGCCCAATTGACACAAAATGGCCTAATTGACACGAAAATTGAAGATCGACCTTATTGCCGAAAAAATGTTGAAAAATGGCCTTATCGCCATTTTTCCCATTATTTTGAGATATTTTCTTAATTCAATGAGAGTAAAAATGATATTTAAGGAGAGGCTTAATTAGTAAATTAATTAATAAATAAAAGAGGGGTGAATTAATAAGTGGGACAGGCTTAACTAGTAAAGTAATAAATAAAAGAGGGTGAATTAATCAGCGGTGAGTTTAATATAAACGGCAGGCGGGCACCATTTTGAAATTCTTCTTTCTTGTAATTAAGTTAAAACCGGAGGATAATTAGTACTACTTGCGTAAGTGAGTATTTTGAATTGCTAAATTTGTGATATTGTGGTAATGGATGAACACAAAAAAGCTATGCGAAGAGTGAAACTGGGAAGCCAAGGACTCGAGGTGATTTTCAACCCTTTTGTGTTTACTTTCTGTTTCCAGTAATTTATTTTTCTGATTTATCCGTCGTTGCGAAGAGTATTTCTAGGGTTTGTGGATCAATTGTGAATTGTTCAAATTGTGTATTGAGTGTGGACTTGTGAATTGACTGATGCTCCGATTTCTACATGAATTTCTCCAACGTTTTAGAACTCGAAACAGTTTGGTTGATCTAGCTATTCTTTGACTTAGCTTAATTTATCCGATTAATTTATTTAGGTGTCGAAAATGGGATACGGCTGTATGGGTCTTACGGGACAGTACAATGCCCCTGTTTCTCAGGAAGATGGGATTGCACTGCTCAAAGAGGCCTTTCACAAAGGCATTACATTTTTCGACACTGCTGATATTTATGGGTCGGCCTTTGCGAATGAGTACTTAGTAGGAAATGTAAGTCTCCGAATGCCTTTTTTTCTCTTAATATATTCGAATGTGTAGTTTATTTTGTTGACATTTTCTTCTGTCTAAAGTCGAAACTCGATTTGATTAAATCTGTTGACTGTGAGAGTTTCCTGTGAAGGTTAAAAAAATAGGTTTGATTCAATGTTGGAACTAATAAGGGGTAACAATATGTTTTGATAAATGTGAAGGGTTTTTATACAGGGGTAGTTTTGATAATATTAATCCGACCTCAGAGTACATTTTGTAATTAAGATAAAATGGCATGAGCCATTTTTTCAAATTTTGTTTTCTCTCTTGGAAACTCGAATGGCTCAGGCACTTAAGCAGCTGCCTCGAGAGGAAATTCAAATAGCAACAAAATTTGGTTTCTATGCCATAAAGCGCCCGGATGTAATAATTAAGGGTAGTGCTGAGTATGCCCGAGCTTGCTGTGAAGCCAGCCTTAAGCGTCTCCAGCTGGACTATATCGATCTCTACTACATACACCGAATTGACACTACCGTCCCCATTGAGGAAACCGTAAGTCCTTTTTCGACATTTTATACTCTTTTTTCTCTCGTCTTGTCCTTATTTTGTTCTTTCGTTCTTTCCAGATGGGGGAACTTAAAAAGTTAGTCGAAGAAGGTAAAATTAAGTATATTGGATTGTCTGAAGCAAGTGCGGACACTATAAGGAGGGCCCACGCCGTGCATCCTGTAACTGCATTGCAAATAGAATATTCCCTTTGGACCCGTGACATTGAAGAGCAAATAATCCCTCTTTGCAGGTTTTTCCTATCGTCATCCATTCATCAATTCATTGACATGTCCAATATATATTTTCTTTCTAAAAATTCATTAAAACGGAATAATGAGGATTTCTTACCAGTTTAAATTGATGGCCCAGGGAACTCGGGATCGGTATAGTTGCATACAGCCCAGTTGGTCGTGGATTTTTTGGTGGAAAGAAAATCGTGGAGAGCTTAGCTGAGGAGAGTTACTTGGTATGTATGAAACATTGAAACTGTGTAAACCGATTTGGGATGTATTAATCGAGCTAATATAACTACCATGTTTTTTCAATTAGAAATCTCACCCGAGGTTTACTGGAGAAAACTGGGAAATAAACAAAGCTATTTATTTTCGCCTGGAAGAACTTGCCAGGAAGCACAATTGCACACCTGCTCAGCTTGCACTTTCATGGGTTTGTCACCAAGGAGCAGATGTTGTACCTATTCCCGGTGAGCGACCCTCAACTTGAATTCCCTTTGTTGACTCAGAGTTAATGTGAAGCAAGTAAATGCATGAAAAAGTTTTTTTTTTTTTTAATAAAATCGGTCTTTTCTTGTGATATGATTCTCAGGAACTACGAAGATAAAGAATCTACACGACAATATCGCTTCTGTGAGTGTGAAGCTCACTGGCAATGACCTGGAAGAGATCTGCAAAGCTGTCCCGATTCAAGAAGTAGCTGGAGCGAACCATGATGAGGTGTTTCAGAAGGTCTCGTGGAGATTTGCTAATACTCCATTACCAAAAAATGCATAGCAAAAGTAAATTTGCATGTACGACGGTAGTATGTGTTTTGCAACGGTGTTTTATACCAAGCTTGTGTTAGATAAAAAATACAAAAGGGATAGAAGAAGAAGTAATATTATTTTGTATTGAGTAGAACACAAGCGGTGATTATAATTCACAAGGATACAACCCTTTTATACAGATTTCCTAACGTTCAAAAACATAAAATAGGAAGGTAATTGTTCTCCAAAAATATTGACGCTAATTGTGATATGATTTTTGCTTGATCACGGCTGAGTTTCCTTTGGCTTTTGGTCTTCCAAATCTTCCAGAATATTCTTTGAATATGAATTATTGCCGTTACCGTTAATACCCGCCCTCAAACTATGTCGAGGGTTGAGACATAGTTTGGTCTGAAAGAAACCATGCACGTTTTTAGGTAGTGATTTCGTGAAGATGTCGGCAACTTGGAGGTGCGTTGGGATATGTTTGGTAATAAGATGACCGGCAGAAACTTTCTCACGAACAAAATGATAGTCGAGTTCAATATGCTTGCTGCGGGCATGGAAAACTGGATTAATTGTCATGTGAAGAGCGCTAATGTTGTCACAGTGGAGTACCGGAGGTGATGTGGTTGGGATTTGAAGATCTTTCAAAATAAATGTCAGCCAGGTGAGTTCAGCCGCGGTATGAGCCATGGCACGATATTCTGCTTCAGTACTTGAACGAGATATAGTGGGTTGTTTTTTCGCACACCATGAGATCAAATTTTTCCCAAGGAAGGTGCAAAACCCTGTCGTGGACCGTCGTGTAACCGGACAACCAGCCCAATCTGCGTCAGAAAAAGCACTAAGATCAAGTGTAGTGTGGGAAGTGAAATGTAAACCAAGATGTATAGTACCTTTAACATAACGCAATATACGATGCACAATTTTAAGATGCGATGAACATGGCGTTTGCATAAATTGTGAAGCATAATTAACACTATATGTGAGGTCACGCCGAGTGAGTGTTAAATATTGAAGAGCCCCAACAAGACCTCTATATTGGCTAGGATCATCAAGGGGTTGAGTAGTTGCATGTAGTTTGTTTTTTGTTTCTAAAGGAGTAGGCATGGGTTTGCAGTGTGTCATATTAGCACGTTCTAAAATAGTAAGGGCATAATGTGATTGAGAGAGAAGTAAGCCTTGTGAGGTTTTAGTAACTTCAATTCCAAGGAAGTGATGAATATCACCAAGGTCTTTCATAGCAAATTCATGACTAAGTACTTGAATAAAAGAAGTAACAAGTGACATATTAGAACCTGTAAGTAGGATATCATCGACATATAATAATAACACAAGTGTACCAAGAGTAGAATGTAAAATGAATAGAGAAGGATCAGCCAGACTACAAAAAAAACCATACTTGAGTAAGAAGGCGCTGAAGCGGTCAAACCAAGCACGTGGAGCTTGTTTGAGGCCGTAAAGTGCTTTATGTAGTTTGCAAACATGATGGGGATTTTGAGAGTCTTTCATACCTGGGGGTTGTGTCATATAGATATCTTCATGTATATGGCCGTGGAGAAAGGCGTTCTTGACGTCTAGTTGACGAATGGGCCATTGTTTAGCAAGTGCGATAGTTAACACCAATCGAATTGTCCCGGGTTTAATGACAGGGGAAAACGTTTCTGTATAATCAACTCCATCTTGTTGATGGTATCCTTTCGCCACAAGACGGGCTTTTAATTTTTCTAATGATCCATCTGGTTTTAATTTTGTTTTAAAGACCCACTTCGATCCAATAATATTCATACCTGGGGATGGTGGCACCAAAGACCAAGTATCATTTTTATGGAGGGCATCAAGCTCTTCTTCAATAGCAGCACGCCAACCGGGATGATTAAGTGCATTACGAGCAGAAGTGGGTTCGCGCGGAACATCTGATGAGAGAGTCATGGTTAAAGCATATTTTGGGTTAGGCTTTTGGTTACCTGTCCTAGAACGAGTGAGCATGGGATGTTCAAGATGGCTCGATTGGGAGGGAGGTGCAAGTAAAGGGAAAGGAATAGGATGAGGTTCGTGCGCAAAAGGTTGGGAACCCATTGTTTGTATATTCGAGTTTTCGGGTCGTGCTCGCCTACTATAGACTTTTAGTTGCGACTGATCTCGAACGAGAGAAGTTTCTAATGGAGGACTAGTAGGCTGCATGGATGGTGATATATTAGAAGGTTGTAGTGGAGTTGTGGGAGTTTCTGCTATGGATTCTGTGATTATGGATTCCGTGATGGTATTGGAAGTGGGGAATAATATATGAGCTTCAGTAGTATTATTAGAAGTGGAGGAATTTGCAGTAGGTGAAATGATGGGATTAGAGGAAGTATTATTAGATGCACCTGTAGAAGACAAAGCTAATGGGAGAGGGATGTTAATACCTGCAGAGGAGTTCATCTCAAAAGAAGCTTTAGTATTACCTGTTGTAATATTTTCATTAATCATAGGTAACCAAGTGTCAAAGATATTAAGTGTAGAGTTTTTATTAATTTTAGAGTGCATGCTTTCTTTATAAGGGAAACATAATTCATCAAACACAACATGACGCGAGACAAAAATCTTTTTTGTAGAAGGATGAAAACATTTATATCCTTTGAATTGATCACTATAACCTATGAAAACACAAGGAACACTTTTCGGGTCAAATTTATTTTTTCGAGAATCCCATGTATAGGGAAAACATTTTGATCCAAAAACACGTAAAGAATTATATATTGGTTGTTTTCCATGTAAAGTGAAATATGGAGAACGAGAGTTAAGAGCGGAAGAGGGTAACCGATTGATGAGATAAACTGCTGTTGAGAAAGCTTCCACCCATAGGGACAATGGAGCACCACTGTGAAAGAGCATTGTCATGCCTAATTCCCGAATAATGCGATGTCGTCTTTCAACCATACCTGTTTGCTCTGGTGTATACGGGCATGATTTTTGATGAATAATACCTGAGGAGATAAAATGGGCAGACAATTTTGTATTGACGAACTCACCTCCTCCATCAGATCGGAATATTTTAATTTTTTTATTAAACTGCCGATCAACATAACGTTCAAAATTAATAAACGTTTCAAAAAAATCAGATTTCAGTCTTAAAGGAATAATCCATATATATTTGGAAAAATCATCAACAAAACATGCATAATAACGAAAACGCCCAAGAGATAAAATAGGAGCTGGACCCCATAAGTCGCAATAAATTTTTTCAAAACAATGAGTACTTGAACTTTCCGAATTTCTAAAGGGAAACTTACTCAGTTTTCCCAACTGACAACTATCACAAACATGTTCAAGTTTTGTTGGGCCCGTAACATGAATAAGACCATTATTTTTTAGGAAAAGTAAAGAAGAATGTTGTGGATGTCCTAAACGTTGATGCCACAGACTAGTCGAACCGGACTTGAAGCGACAAGAAAAATTTAATTTTGGTTGATCATGGAGAACATAGAGATTTGCCTTACGCTTCCCGGTTATCAAAGGTTGGCCTGTTTTTCTGTCCTTAACACAAAAAAAATTATCAGTAAATTCACAATCAATAGGATATTCAGATGTAAGTTGACTAACCGATAGTAAATTTTTCTTTAAATCTGGAACATATAGAACATTATTTAAAGGTATTCGAATATTTTTTTGATGAATTTCTGAATCTCCGATTCCAACAATCGGTAAACATGAACCATCACCAATGAGAATAGAGTCTGAGGTATAATTATTTTTGAGATTAGAGAGCATACCTAAGTTACCTGTCATATGGTTTGAAGCACCAGTATCAGAGGTCCACTCGGTATCGGCAATGGAAGTATCCAAGGTAAGAGCAGCCAAAGCTTGAGGCAATTCATTTGTGTTTTGTGTCGCCTTAAGTATCCACCAACATATTTTTGCAATATGACCTTTAACACCACAATATTGGCACGTCTCTTCGCGATAGAGATCACGTTCCTTCTGGGACATTCTTCGCTGTCCTGCTGGGGGTGGTCTTTTTTGTTGAGGATTTGATTTTTGAGGAGGGTTTGTTGATTGTTGTGCTGTGAAGCCACGTCCAGAGGAGTTGAAGTGTGATTGTCCTCCTTGGTGTCTTTGGTGTTGTCCAAAAAAGGCTATTGGGTTATTGAAGGGGTTGTTGCTCATATCGGTGTTGTTGGTCATCCAGTTGCGCCTTTGATCAAAATTTTGTAGTTGCGCAACTAGTTCCGTATAGGTAGGTCGAGGGGGTTTTAACATAGTGGTAGTAAATGTTTCATATTGGGGGCCAAGACCTGTGAGTAAGTAAAATACCTTTTCTTTATCAAGGACAGGCTTTCCAATGGTTGCTAAATCATAGCATAGGCCTTTGAAGATCCGTATATGGTCTGAAATGGATTTGTCGTCGCTTTTACGAAAATACGTGAGTTGTTGTCTGAGGGTAAATTCTCTTTCTTGTGAGTCTTGTGCGTAAGCATCTTTCAGGGCTTCCCAAACGCCGAAAGCTGTTTCGATTCCAATAATCAATCCAAGCGCTTCTTCCGACAATGTACCGATTAACCATCCTCGTAAAAGACGATCGGATTTTTTCCAAACTAGAAATTCTTTTGTCAGTTCTGGTGTGAACTTTTCGGCTTCAACTGGGTTGTTAGGATTTGGAATGGTAAATTTTGGTGGAGCTGAATTTTTGTTTGTGAGATGTTCGACAAACTCTTGACTTTCAGCAAGGGCTAATGCTTGCTCTCGCCAAAGAGGGTAATTTGTTGCCGAAAGCTTGAGGGTAATAAAATTTCCAACGTTCAGAGATAATGAACTCATTGGATGGATTTTTTTTTGTGGGTTTGCTCGCACTTGTGTTCTGGCTCTGATACCAAGATAAAAAATACAAAAGGGATAGAAGAAGAAGTAATATTATTTTGTATTGAGTAGAACACAAGCTGTGATTATAATTCACAAGGATACAACCCTTTTATACAGATTTCCTAACGTTCAAAAACATAAAATAGGAAGGTAATTGTTCTCCAAAAATATTGACGCTAATTGTGATATGATTTTTGCTTGATCACGGCTGAGTTTCCTTTGGCTTTTGGTCTTCCAAATCTTCCAGAATATTCTTTGAATATGAATTATTGCCGTTACCGTTAATAGTGTTATGTATCTTGTACTTTATATCGTAAAGGAAGTCTGGATTGAAATCGGTAGGATTTGTGTAGTTGATACTGTGAAAGAAATATGGATCTATTCGATTCGAGTTGAATACCAGAGTGAAGACTGAAGTATATTTATCATGTTTTATATATGGTGGTTCTCTAGTTTATAACTAGGTGAATGTTTTACTATATTTCTTTATAAGTAGATATATTTATATTCTTCTACAATTTGGTGTTATATTTCTTTTTAGATTAATTTTTAATTTATTTTAATTTTTCACTTTAAAATATAATTTAATTTGTACTCTATTCACTTTTTAAAATTTATTACCAACTTTAATTTGCAACTTACAAATAGTGTTAAACTCTTTATTTTTTGATTAAAAAAAACAAAAAATTACTACAATTTTCTAAATACCATGTTTTGACACAAATATTAAGAATTTTTTTATAAAATATGATCAGAAAAAAAAAATTAGTTTTTTAAATTAAAAAATACTACCCCATTTTATAATATCAAGATCACTTTTCTTAAATTGATATTTCTCAATAATAGAATCTCCAAAAAAAGAAATAAATACATTAACTTTTCACTTTAAAATACAATTTTACCCCTACTTTATTCAAAAACTTTTCAACTTTATTTATAATTATTCTACTTTTTAACTTAAAAATACATTTATTTCATTCATTTTTTGGTTAAAAAGTAACATTTTTCTTAATAAATGTACTATATTTATGAAAGGAGAGAGTATATAATAGATTAAAAGGAAAGAAAAAAATAAATGTACTATATTTATGAAAGGAGAGAGTATATGATAGATTAAAAGGAAAGAAAAAAGTAAGTAAAAAATATTTAAAACAAAAAAAAAATCAAGCAATTTTTATATTTATAAAAATGTATATTTAATTTTGAGTGAATATTATTTTGAGATTGGAAAAATGGAAAAGTTGGAATAAGTTTTTAAGAAAAATAATTATTTTTTTAGATGGACTATTTATTGTTTAGTTTAGCGGGCCGAACTCTCGAAAGCAAATGTATTTAGGCCCAATCCACATTTCATGGACTCACTAAACCCTTTGTAAAACCCTAAATAAATATGCCCCCTTTCGCAAGAAAAACCTTAGCACAGTCATCCCTTCCACTCCATTAAAAACCCTCGAATTCGCATTCGATAGCTGCAAACAAAACTCCTCCCTTTCATCTTCACCAATGGCGAAGCGTTTGATTCCAACTCTGAACCGAGTCCTCGTGGAGAAAATCGCCGCCCCGACCAAAACCGCAGCCGGTATTCTCCTCCCAGAAAAATCATCCAAGGTATTCTAACCTTTTTCCATTTTCCTGCTATTCGATGTTTTTAGGGTTTGATTTTAGTATGTTTTTGGAATCGATTCATTTGGGGGTTTTTCTCTACAGTTGAACTCCGGTAAGGTGGTCGCAGTCGGGCAGGGCCTGCTCGACAAATCCGGGAAAAGTATCCCGGTTGCTGTCAAAGAAGGTGACACTGTTCTCTTGCCTGAATACGGAGGCACCGTGGTCAAATTGGGTGAAAAAGAGTGAGTCTTTTTTTAGTTTTCACATGGCGTTTTTGTGATAATTTTCTTGACTGAATTTTTTGGGGGTGCAGGTATCATTTGTTCCGGGACGAGGATATCTTGGGAACACTTCATGACTGAGTTCGCAGCACGAATTCCTGAAATTGGCCGACGAGGTTCTTTAATGTAGGAGTATTTAATTTTCATGTATCTCGAGTTTTCGTTGTGTGGCTCAAGACAATGATGCTGAATTGTGGTTTTACAATCTGATGAGAATCGATGAATTTATCTATCCTTTGCTTAAATGTTCTGTTTTGCTTGGTTCTACGTTTTTTGTTGTTCGTTTCAGTATTATCAAGTTAATAGGATGTTGCGGTATAATTGATTCATCGTTCTAATAAATATTATACATATTTGTTCGGTAATTGCAATGTGCATTTATTTGTTCTTCTTCCTTTTGGCCCCGTTTGTGTAGAGTTGATTAGTCATTTCATGTTCACCCTATTACATAGCTTGCTTCAAGAAACAAGTTCATGTAAAGATTAGTGACAAGAGAGATTGCCCATTTGACCTTCTTTTCCTGTTTTTCCGACCTTCAATATTAGCATTTTAAAGCCAGAATTAACCCTTTAAAACATAAGAATCGACCATGGTTGCAAATACATTGTCAAATGTCCCAGTCCCAGTCCAAAATATAGTTGCCACAGTTGTGGAGGCCGAAAAAAAGGTGTCTATTCTTAATTTGAGATTCTGTCAATGGGATTAAATTTAATGGATTTTGGGTCCTTTTCACAGTTTTTGGAATCAGAGGTGGTTGTTTAAAACTTTAAATCTGAAGATAATGAGGATTAAAGAAGTTTTAAAGTGAGATCTTTATTCTATAGGATTTTTATTTTAAATTTGAAGGAATTAAGGATACATCCATATCAAGGAAAAGTCTGGAATCCGTTTGGCATGCATCTCATCATCATACATCTTAAGATAGCTTATATGTATCAAAATGTATACTACATCTTAAGATAGCTTATGTATCAAAATTTTGTTATGAAGGATTGAATAGCACTAACAAGACATGATTGTATTCTGTGTGAGTGGTTGTTGGTGCGTGTTTGGTATCTTATTGTTGATGTTTTGTTGGTGGTTTGATGGTGTTTTGCTCCCCACATATGGCCAACAACTCAAGGCTCAAAACAAGAGTTCTATTTAAAATGCTAAGAACACACTTATATTTTATAATCTTACTATTTAAATAATAATAATCCTATATTACTATATAGGATTGATATCTCACTCCAAACAGATCAGTTAAAGAGTAATTATTATTATTATTATTATTATTATTATTATTATTATTACCAGATCAGTTAAAGAGTAATTATTATTATTATTATTATTATTATTATTATTATTATTATTATTATTGTTGTTGTTGTAATTGCATTGCATCCATCCCATGTGAAGTTGAGGTTGTGCACCATAGTTAATTCCTCCAAGAATTATGCAATGCAAGAATATTAATCATATTAATAATGAGGAGACAAGATGAGTGAAACCTGCCGCTTATTTTATGTTTTCTTACATACGGCAACGTGGCTCGGCTTATACAATAATACTCAAATACTTATTATTTTCAGTTTGTAAAGTAATAAAAATATATATGAAATTTAAAATTTGTTTGTTTTTTTTATTAATAAAAAATATCATGTGAAAAAAAAAATGAGTGGCATAGCATATAAATAATTGCGTTAAACTAAATTAATTTGATAAAAGTAGTACTCAAATACTTATTATTTTTATTTTTTAATTTGCATAAAATAATAAAAATATATTAAATTTGAAATTTATGAATTAATTTGCGTAAATAATACTCAAATATTTATTATTTTCATTTTTTAATTGGCCTAAAGTAATAAAAATATATTAAATTTAAAATTTATGTGTTTTTATTAATAAAAAAGATTATGTAAAAAATACAATTTTAAATTCAACGGAAGAGATTGAAAAACAAAATTGAGTGGAGATGTGCACTGCTTATTATGCAGTGGATTTTTGCACTGCACCGCCCCTCAATCCGATTGGTGAGGCTATCGTGAAGGCTTATTTTATAATTTTATCTTATTTGATATTTATCCAAATAAGAAAGTGTGAGCTTTTGTGACTGCTTATTCTATAATTTTATCTTATTTGATATTTATCCAAATAAGCAAGTCGTAAATATGAAAAAATTAAATGTATTTAATTTTTTAAGTCAAGATTTTATTAAACTTGCTCAATTGAATTGACTTAATAAGAGACAACGTTATAATGTTATAATGAATTGAATTTAGATAAGATCATTGATTTTTCATAAATTTAATTGACTAAATGTGGAATCGAATTACTATGTTTTATTATTATATAATTATATTTTTATTTTAAATTTATTTTTTAATATTTTAAAAGCATTTATTAAGGATATAATGGGCTTCAGCTATCGGGCTCAATACTTTAAATGGACTCTTGTATATATGGTAGAATTATGTTTATAGTATTTGTCGGATATTATTAGGTTTACCTTATTAGTCCTCTTTTTAGTTAAATATAATTTTGTGTTTTATGTACATTGTAATATCACTGAATATACTGATCATTGATCAATACAATACACATATTGTTCTCAGTTGCTTCTCTTTCCCTATTATCTCTGCAACTTTACATGGTATCAAAGCACAGTTACTATAATCTTTTTTTTTCCTTTTCACTCTTCGTCTCCGTTCAATGACGATCCCAGAAATCACAGCTTCTACCAACTTCGGATCTAACCCTGTGTCACCGAACGAGGATCCCACATCTCCGTACTACCTGCATCCAGCCGATCACCCAGGGGTAAAGGTCATCTTCGAAACCTTCACCGGCGACAATTTCAGTGCCTGGAAGAAATCGGTGCAAATGTCTTTCACCTGCAAAAATAAATTAGTGTTCCTCGACGGCAGCATCCCAATTCCGCCCACCACGGACCAGATCCTTCACTCCGCATGGTATAGAGTCAACGCTTTGTTGCTCTCCTGCTTAGTCTACTCTATTAGTGCTGAAATTCGAACCACTCTTCTTTACTTCACCAATGCAAAAGCTGTGTGGGACGAGATCTAATTGCGCTACGCCAAGAGTGACGGACCACGGGTTTTCCAGTTGGAGAAAAATTTGAGCACCATCTCTCAGGGCTCACAAAGTCTTACTGCATACTACAACACCTTCAAAGGATTGTGGGATGAATACATTAATTTCAGATCCCTACCTTCCTGCTCCTGTGGACAGTGCACCTGCAGCATTGGCATAGCCTTCCTTGATCTCCAACAAAAGGATTCAGTGCTGAAATTCTTAGTAGGACTCAATGATTCCTATTCTCATATCTCATGACTAACCCTCTTCCTGCTCTTTCTAAAACTTATTCTATTTTGAGACAAGAAGAGAGCCAAAGATCATTACAACATGATTCTCTTTCTACAGGTTTCTATAGTGGCACTCCTATTGAAAATACTAGTACTGCTAATCTGGTTAAGTTTGCAGGTAGAGAGAAACAAAAATATACAGGGAAATGCGACTTTTGTGGCTACAATGGGCACCCAGCAGAGAGGTGTTTCCAACTCAAAGGATATCCCAATCATTGGAAGGGCATAAGAGCTGCAAGGATAGCCCCTGGACATGTTCCACCATCCAGACTGCATCCCATCATTCAACCTCTACCCACTGCCAACCATGCATCCACCACTCCTGTCAACACTGATTTGGATTTATTTGATTGATTAGACGTTTTTGTGTACGTCTCTCGTCAAAATCCGAGGTCAATTGTAGTTGACTCGGTTATCAATCCTAAGAAAAGAAAGAGAATAGTTTTCGTGTTTGAAAAGAGTTAGAAACATAAATCATTAAACTAAGTCCTAAATTCATTTTGGTTCTCGACAAGCAAAGTAAATATTGAAAATAAATCAAATAAGAGAGACTCGAATAATTATAATCCAAACTCGACTTCAAATCATTTATTCCTTTTTCAATCTTAACCTTCAAACACTCGAAAGGCAAGTTCCCGGTCGGGTTGCTTAACTCGTTTTTCAAACGTTTAATCCACTTGATTGCTCGCTCCCGGTCGGGTTACGAGTTCAAGAGTGTGTCGATTTCCTCGAGCCGAAAAACCTCGACATTCCCGATTTTCGACTCTCCTTCATAGTACCGTTTCACTAAATGTCCATTGACCTTGAACTCATGTTCATCTCCTTCCTTCTTCAACGTGACTGACCCATTCTCATGTACCGTTACAACTTCATATGGCCCGACCCATCTTGACTTAAGCTTTCCCGGAAATAATCGAAGTCGGGCATTAAACAAAAGTGCTTTCATACCCGGTTGTAAGTCTTTTTCAATCAATTTCCGGTCATGTGCCTTCTTCATCTTGGCCTTCAAGATCATGGCATTCTCATAAGCTTCATTTCTCAATTCCTTAAGCTCCTCAATTTGCAAAGCTCTTTCCTTACCGGCCTTTGTCATTTCCAAGTTTACCTTCTTAATAGCCCAAAAAGCTTTGTGTTCAATCTCAACCGGTAAATGGCAAGACTTCCCATACACAATTTGGAAAGGAGTAGCATTAAGTATTGTCTTGAAAGCCGTCTGGTAAGCCCAAAGTGCATCTCGAAGTTTTTCCGGCCAATCTTTCCTCGATGGCTTCACGGTTTTAGCAATGATCGTCTTGATTTGGTTATTGCTCGTCTCGGCTTGACCGGAAGTTTGAGGATGGTACGGAGTAGCAACTCGATGATCAATCCCATTCAATCTCATCAACCTCTTGAAAAGTTTGTTGCAAAAATGTGACCCTCCGTTACTAATGATAGCTTTTGGAAAACCGAATCGAGAAATGATATTCTCCTGCACAAACTTTAAAACGACATCAGCTCCACACGTTCGAGTAGGGATTGCCTCAACCCACTTCGAAACATAATCAACGGCTAATAAGATGTACTCGTATTTGTTAGCATTGATAAAAGGACCCATAAAATCGATGCCCCATACATCAAAAATTTCACAAACTAGATTAACTTGCATGGGCATATCATTCCTTTTACCAATGTTTCCAATACGTTGACATCGGTCACATGAAAGAATAAAATAATGAACATCTTTAAACAAAGTAGGCCTGAAAAAACCCGATTGTAGAATCTTAGCTCCGGTCTTCCTACTTGCAAAGTGTCCACCCGATGCATCTTCATGACATTTAGAAATGATAGCTCGTTGCTCTCCTTCCGGTACACATTTTCTCAACAAGTTGTCCTTCCCAAGCTTGAACAACAAAGGATCGTCCCAATAGTCATACCTACAAACATGCAACAAACGTTTGCGTTCTTGGGAAGTAATTCCCTCACGCATCTCACCACTTGCCAAAAAGTTAGCAATGTCGGCATACCATGGAACCTTTTCATCAATAGCATTTATAAGCATGGATTGTTCATATGGAAAAGTTTCAGAAATAGGAACATTAGCAATCACATTATTATCACAAGACTCAAGTCTAGATAAGTGGTCGGCTACCGCATTTTCACAACCCTTCCTATCTCTTATTTCCACATCAAATTCTTGCAACAAAAGTATCCATCTTATGATTCTCGGTTTAGCTTGTGCTTTAGTCATTAAGTACCTAAGAGCCGCATGATCACTATGAACAATAACCTTAGTACCAAGCAAATATGACCTAAACTTGTCTAGCGAGAAAACAACCGCTAACATTTCTTTTTCAGTAGTCGTGTAATTTACCTGTGCATCATTCAAAGTCATACTAGCATAGTAAATCACATGCAACATCTTATCAATTCTTTGACCCAACACCGCACCCACAGCAAAGTTCGAAGCATCACACATGATTTCAAATTCCAAATTCCAATTCGGTGACACTAAGATAAGTGCACTCACAAGCTTCTCCTTAAGAGTATTAAAGGCATTTAAACATGCATCATCAAAGACAAACTCAACATCTTGACCAAGTAAATGACACAAAGGTTGTGCAATCTTTGAAAAGTCTTTAATGAAACGACGATAAAATCCCGTATGCCCAAGAAAACTTCTCACACCTTTTACATTGACCGGTGGTGGCAAATTTTTAATCACTTCAATTTTGGAAGGATCAAATTCTATCCCTCTCCTAGATACAACATGCCCAAGTACTACCCCTTGTGTAACCATGAAATTCGATTTTTCCCAACTCAAAGTAAGGTTACACTCAATGCATCTTTTTAAAACCGTATCTATCTTTTTCAATGCATCATTAAATGACGAACCAAACACGGAAAAGTCATCCATAAACACTTCAACAAAATCCCCTACCATCTCGGAAAATATGGAAAGCATGCAACGTTGAAACGTACCTGGGGCATTGCAAAGCCCAAATGGCATCCTTTTCCATGCAAATGTTCCAAAAGGACTCGTGAAGGTCATCTTTGATTGATCCTCCGGTGCTATAAAAATTTGGTAATAACCTGAAAGTCCATCAAGATAATGATATAAGAAATTACTGGCAAGTTTATCAAGCATTTGATCAATAAAAGGTAAAGGAAAATGATCCTTTTTCGTAGCGGCATTCAACTCCCGATAATCCATGCACATTCTCCACCCGGTCCTCTCCCGAGTAGCTATTAGTTGTCCCGCCTCATTCTCCTCAACTGTGATTCCACCTTTCTTAGGTATCATATGAATCGGTGATACCCGTTCACTATCCGCTGCCGGTACAATCAAACCACCTCCATGTAGCTTGATAATCTCCTTCTTCACGACATCACTAAGAAGTGGATTTAGTCGTCTTTGGGGCTGCCTCTTTGGAGTAGCATTTTCGATCAAGTTGATCCGGTGCATGCACATAGAAGGACTGATTCCCTTCAAGTCCTCGATACTCCAACCAATGGCAGCCTTATTCTCTTGAAGTACCTCAACTAATCTCACCTCTTCTTCAACAGTCAACTTCGATGAAATAATGACCGGCTAGTTTTCACCTTCTTCCAAAAACACATACTTGAGGTTAGGAGGCAAATCCTTCAAAACCAACTTCACACTCTTCGTTGGCAATGAAACCTCTTTCTTTCGATCCTCTCCCCCCACGCTCAAGTCGACAAACCTTGGAGCTTGTTCATTCTCTTCTAGTTCTTCTAAATCTTCGTCCCCAAGCTCCACCTCGTTCTCTTCTTTAATATCCAAAGCTTGCATCGTCAATGTATCGATCACATTAATAAATGAGCACTCTTCCATTAACGTTGCAGCTGGAGCCATGTTCTTCTTTCTAACCGAAATCGACACCGTTTCTCCAAGTACCGACATTTGGAGTTGTCCCTTCTTCACATCAATGAGAGTGTTGGTAGTAGCCATGAAAGGACGTCCCAATAATATGGAGTGATCTTGGGAATTCTCCGGTATGTCACCAACATCTAACACGACGAAATCAACCGGAACTATCAGCCCTCCGACTTCAACTAAAATATCTTCAACAATTCCTCTCGGATACCTCACCGATCGGTCGGCTAGTTGAAGACAAATTCTTTTCGGCTTCAAGTTATCAAGCTTCAATTGGTCAAATATAGCCGACGGCATCAAGTTGATCCCAGCTCCCAAGTCTAGCATACCGGACACCTCATTTCCGGATCCAATCACAATTTTAATCACAAAGCTTCCCGGATCACTCTCTTTCGGTGGTATTTGGTGTTGCATCACAGCACTAGCACCTGCAAACAACACAACTTTCTCGTTCTCCTCGAACTTTCTCTTGTTAGAAACCAATTCCTTAAAAAATTTAACATAAGAAGGGATATTGGAAATCATATCAAGCAAAGGGACATTTACCTCAACCTTTGCTAGAAGATCGTATAGTTGCTGAAATTGTTTATCCTTCTTTTTGTTCCTAAGATTAGTCGGATAAGGAACGGGAGGCTTATACGGGTTCTTTGCTTTGTGAAGAACTACCTTTTCACTTTCGGCCTCGGCTTCTACTCTCTTTCTCTTCTTTCTTTCCTCTTCTTTCTCATCGCTTTCTACTTCCTCTTCTTCTACTTTCTCTTATTTCTCCTTAAAAACAACCTCTTCACTTTCTTCCTCATTCTCTGAAATAGATTCATTTTCAACTTTCTCATCTTTCTCACCCGGCATCCTCACTTTATTATCAATAATCTTACCCGACCTTAACACCGTAAGGGCTTTTGCATGGGATGGTTGACTTGGAAGTCTTCCCGACTCTTCTTTAGCTTGCATTTTTCCAAGTGTAGTAGCCATTTGTCCCATTTGAGTGTTGATGCTATTAAGCATCGCATCATAGCCTCCAACTTTCACCTCTAAGCTATCCATCCTCAAGTCATTTCTCTCGGCATACTTCTTCACCCATTCTTCAAAATTATTACTCGATGGTTGTTGAGGTGGCCTTAGAGGCTGTTGTTGTTGAGTAGAAGCTTGATACGGAGCTCGGTATTGTTGGTTCGGTGCTTGATAAGGAGCTCGGTACGGTGTGCTCGAAGATTGACCTTGCTGAAATTTTTGCCTCGGTTGCCATTGTTGAGGTTGTGGCCTTGGTTGATAAGAGTAATTAGGCCTTTGATTTCCTCCTTGTTGATTGTTGTAGTAGCCTCCTTGTTGATTATTAATTATACCACCGAAGCTTGTACTTCCGAAATCACCATTTCTCCTTGTTGTGGTTGATATGGAACACACGCCATGTTCCCTTGCTTTCCAACCATGGGCTGCCCTTCAATCATCAAAGGAGCTTGCATTTGAGGCATCGGACAAGTAGCTGGTCCATGCCCTTGATAACCACACAACGTACACACCTCCATTTGGTTCAAAAGAAGTTGTGTCTTCAAGTTACCTTCCTCCATTTTCAAATCTTTGATCTCTTTAGCCATCTCCTCAATTTTTATATTGAGGTTGCTAGCTTCCACTTCCTTAACATCATTCACAACCCTTCTTCTCGAGCTTTTTCTCCTTGAATTCCCATCCATGGTCTTGTAGATTGTAACCATTTCTTCCGGTGATCGGTAAGTGATATTGCCCCCGGCTTGATTATCTACCGATCCTTGCAAAGAATCTGTCAAAGAGTCATAGAAAATTTGGTTAAGCAAGACTTGAGTAAAAGTGTGATGTGGACATTTAAGAAGTAAGTCTTGAAAACGATCCCAAGTTTCATGGAAAAATTCTCCCGTACGACTAGTGAAGCCACAAATTTGATTTCGGAAATCCGTCGTCTTGTGATGTGGAAAGAATTGACTAATGAACTCATCATAAATATCATTCCAAGATTGGAGAGAATTTGGTGGCAATGATATCCACCAAGACTTGGTGGCAATCATAGGTTGTTATTGATTCATCATTTGATAGTTGGCCATCATTTGAGGGTTCATCATGTTTTGATTCATCATCGGTTGAGCATTTGCCATTTGAGGATTATTCGTCATCTCCGGATTAGCCATATTTGTTTGAATCGGAATATTTTGATTCTCCGGAGGAAGATCTGGCATATGTATCTTTTCTCCTAATGGCCAATGAGGATGACCAAGAGGGTTGCTAGTGTGTTGATGAGGAGTATTTAACAAAGCTTCATTGATTGGCTCTTTTGAATTAGACCCTTGAGGAAGCAAGTCTTTTAATCCCGGTGAACTTTGCGATAATGGAGATTCTCGACCAATTTCATCTTCAACCCGAACTTTATCCTTGTCCTTCTCCATGTCTTCGGTTGATGAACCTTGTTGCTCACTAGCCGCCCTACTTCTTGTAGTGACCATGCACACTCAAAGTAGATGATTAGTAATAACAAGAAAATTAACTAAACTAACTAAAAGAAATACGAAACTAAAACTAAACAAACACTTAAACAAAACTATCCGTTTCCCCGGCAACGGCGCCAATTTTGATTAGACGTTTTTGTGTACGTCTCTCGTCAAAATCCGAGGTCAATTGTAGTTGACTCGGTTATCAATCCTAAGAAACGAAAGAGAATAGTTTTCGTGTTTGAAAAGAGTTAGAAACATAAATCATTAAACTAAGTCCTAAATTCATTTTGGTTCTCGACAAACAAAGTAAATATTGAAAATAAATCAAATAAGAGAGACTCGAATAATTATAATCTAAACTCGACTTCAAATCATTTATTCCTTTTTCAATCTTAAACTTCAAACACTCGAAAGTCAAGTTCCCGGTCGGGTTGCTTAACTCGTTTTTCAAACGTTTAATCCACTTGATTGCTCGCTCCCGGTCGGGTTACGAGTTCAAGAGTGTGTCGATTGTTTAAGACCTTCCGGTTTCAATGATTTTCCGCTTTGTTTTTCATGTAATTATTCGAGTGAAAAGTTTAGTTCATCATCTTCAACAAGTAACGAATAATGATTAAGTCGTTTTTGTAGCGTCACAAACCAAATAAAATAATCGAACTAGTTACTAAAGCAACTCGCCCGAGTCGATCTCTCGAGGAACACTACTATCGGCGTAAAAGCGTTTAATTGTTTGCAACTAAGAAGCGAAGAGAAATAGCATAATGCGAGAGTTGAGTTTTGGTTTTGTTTAATTCTAAAAATTAGCTAAATATTGAAAAGACGAGGAACGAATTTAAAAGCTAGTAAAGTTGTTTTTGAAATCAAGTAATAAATGAACTAGGGTTTCGGGAATCACGATTCTATACTTCGGAGCGAATTCGATTCTATGAATTAAGGTTGATACGTCCGTCGCCGGTAGGCATCTATTCAATCTCGAGATTCAAATTAGACCTTAGTAGGGAGAATCGATCATCCCTAGCCCTAGAAAAAGGATTTAGCTACTCATCATAGTACTTGAAAAAGATTTAAGTTTTTGAAGATAAAAATCCATGGAAGCGATTTTCGGAAAATAAAAAATAATGAAGCAATTAATCGCACTAAGAATTGAAGAACAAACCAAGAAATTAAAGAACAAACAATTGAAATAAAACGTCTTACTAGATTAATTGTCAAATCCAAAACAAAGTACCCGTCGGCGGAATCTCCGACTTTTACCGAGTTTCAATCCAATCCAAGAAAAAGCAAAACGGAATTCAAGCTACGTGAACGAGTTCAAAGTTCTCTCTCAAAAACGAAAATAAAAGTCTGGAAAAAAAAAGTGTTTAAACCCTAGGTTCAAAAACCTATTAAATAGTCTCGAAAACTCGGAGGTCAAATCGCGGTCAAGGCTGGAAAAAGAGGGCAAGCGACCGCCTGGGGCATGGGGCGATCGCCCGCGTCACGGGGCAGGCGACCGCTTGCCAAGGGGGCGATCGCCTGGTGCTGAATTCTGCTTCTCTGAAGACGGGGGCAAGCGACCGCCTGGCAAGGGGGGCGATCGCCCGCGGCAGTGAGGAGGCGACCGCTTGCCAAGGAAGCGGTCGCTTGGTGCGTTTTTCTGAGCCTCTGAACTTGAAGGCAAGCGAGCGCCTGGAGGTGATGCGGTCGCCTGCGTCCTGTGGCAGCCGGGCGCCTGAGCTGATGCGATCGCCTAGTGCTGGGGCTGCGGCTGGACTCTTTTCCGATTCGTTTCTGCTCGTTTCTTGAACTTTTTCGGCACACTCAAGCCCGAACACCTGCACACTCAACAAACGCATCACACCTACCAAAGCCACGAAGAATAAACAAATAATCAACTAAACACAACACAACTCACACACAAAAGACACGGAAAATCGACACAAAATCACACGAATCAACTCCCCCACACTTAGTCTTTTGCTTGTCCTCAAGCAAACATTCATGAAAACAAGAACCAAATCACACAAGCATGCCAACTACTTATTCCATCTCCCAAAAGATACAAGTAAACCCCCGGTGCATACGGAAAAAGTAAAACAAATAAATCTCAACCCCAAAGTACATAGAAGCAACAAAGGCCAAGTAAGAATCATCACATGTAACTACTCCAATTTCCCTCACTCGGGTTCACTCTTATCTTCTTCTCTCGAAACAAGGTTCCACTCAAAAGCGTACACAAGCGAAGGATAAAACAAGATATAACTTGTGTACTCAAGAAAAGATAAACAGAAATGGAACAAGGATGAGCTTCAAATAATAACATGTGCACCTAAGAACATCAACCAAACACGTACTCAAGTTGTACTCTCCACTAATCAAAGTCTACTATCTTAAGAATCATGGGTGATCGATAAATCGGGTGTAATGGGGCTCGGCTAAGGGTATTCGGGATTATTTGGGCGAAAGTGGACTAATAATGCTCAACTACACGTCTCCGCCACACCAAACATCTACTTAATCTTCACAACAACTCCGACAACGCCAATCATGATAAACAAACTCATCTCGCCTCACAAATATCCCAAGAGAGCAACTAAAAACATTATTCGACTCTTTTTTTTTTTTTATTCACTTTTTTTTTGGAGACTTATAACATGTCTCGACTCTTTTTTTTTTTTTTTGGAGACTTATAACATGTCTCGACTCTTTTATTATTATTATTATTATTTTTTTTTTTTTGGAGACTTATAACATGTCTCGACTCTTTTTTTTTTTTCTTGGAGACTAAAATACGCATGTCTCAAATTATTACAAAGGAATCACACGCATAAATCAACACCCTTCGTACCCTCAACAACAATACTTCGCTTCCCTCCTCCACGGAATATAGGACAAGAATAAAAGGCTAAACGTAGTCTCAACGGGGTTACTAGGGTGTCCCACTACGGGCTCGAGGTCAAAAGTGAGCGGCAAAAATGGCTATCCTAATCGATCATGTCCCAATCACATTCAAAATCAAATAAGTTATGATATACTAGCCTCGAGTAACAACCTAAGCACGTCCTAGCTATCTCTAGTTCATACGGGCACACATGATATAGATCAAGGAAATAAGAAGCTCGAAAGACAATGAATCATATATCACACAAAGAAGAAAGCTATAAAGGCTCAAACTCTCACAAGGTTTTTGGAAAATGTAATAGCTAACATGCGATTATCTCACAATTACTCCATTCCAACTAGACAAAGGATCGAAACTACTCGTATACCGACCTCTAGCACCAAGACTCTACCGCACTTCAAGAGACGAAATAAAGCAATAGGCATACGAACGCAATCTAGAACATGCTCATGATAGACATATCACATAAGTGGGTAATGGGGGGTGATCACACAACTAATCTCAAAACAAACGAAAGAACACAAAATCAAAACACGACAAGATCACAAACGCACATAAAACAAGAGAAGAGAAACCAAAAACAAGAAAAAGGGAAAAGGAAGCAAACCCCCCCACACTTGGGCTATTCTGTGTCCTCATGGAAGTCCGAGCCTCCGAAGAAAGCTACGCCCTATGGAAATCGACCTCGAAGTAGTCCAATGGTGTCCGGGGCGAACAACCTACACGCACAACTAAAACAAAACCACACGAGCAAAAACAAGTAATAAAAGGAAACAATAAACAAAACAAAACTCAATGAAAAGAACGACAAAGACGAAACTATATACATACCGCGACCGTACGAAGGTACGGTCGATCCTCATGGCTCGGGTGGTGGATATTGTGGCCCTCGGAACATGGCCATCATCTGAGCGTACTGGGAAACGTGGTAGGCATGCTCTGTGTCCTCTCGGGCCTGCCGGCGGGCATTCTCGGCCACATAGTAGTCATGATATGTGGCCTGCTGAGTCTCGATCCGGTCGAGCCGACCATTGAAATGGTCGTACTGAAGAGTGGCTTGGGCCTCCATCCGGGTGAAACGTTCATCAATGTAGGTCCGAGTATCTCCCGAAGTCGTCCGAAAGTCCTCCCGCATATCATACTCGATCTCCCTCCTACTAGTCTCCGCGTCCTCGAAACTAGTCCGCATGTCCTGGAACTGATTGATCATGTCGTGAAACCCGGCGGTGTACGACGAATAAGCCGGATAAGGGATCGGAGTATCGTATCCCGCTGCATATCCCGGCTGAGGGGGCGAGGAGGGCGGAGGTGCGGTGCTCGTCGATGCGGCATTCCTCGAGCCTCGCGCAATGCGCACGGAATGAGGGAGAAAATCACCATTTGCATCGAGAAGATGGGAGCCGTTGAGTTCTTGTAGATCAATGCAACGGGGCTCCCCGACAAAGTCCGCTGGAAGTGTGGCGGGGTCGTCGAAATTCATTAACGCAGTGGAATTTGCAAGTCCCGCGGCAATGTGGAAGAAGGAGGCGTGGTGGGCTCCGCGCTCGAATGTCCGTTTCATCTGCCCTAGCAAGTAGTCGACCGGAGTAGAGGGCAGTCCCTTTGTGGCACACTCAAGAAGGAAGAGCTCTGATTTGTTCACCTTATTGCCTTCGTCCTTCCCAGAGAGATTGTATGCCATGAAGCGATGCACGAGGAGGAGGGCCGGGTCGGCTATATGTGCACTCTTCCCAGTGTGAGAGGGCATCGAGGCAACGGCTTGCCAAGCCGCGTCCTTGTTGATCTTTTCGGGTATATGCATCTGGACTCCGTCAAAGTCGAAGAGGAAGGAAACCGAAAGATCCTTGGGAGTGAACTCCACCTCGTTGCCCAATAACCGGCATGTGTAGAATCGCCCATTCGAGTGCCGCTCCCAGGTGCAGAGCATCTCAAGGCCTAGGGACGTAGAGTACTTGAAAGGAAGATTCGCGAAGTTCCACATTCCCATCAACTTCAAGTATCCCTTAACTCGATCATAAAGCCCCAACTTCCGGATCAAATCCCAGTCAAAGGGTCTGGGGTATTCAAAGGGGTGATTCCGGAAGGCTAGTAGTCGACGGCCTTCCTTGTGAGCGTAAATTGTGAAGTCGGCCCCATATTCATCCCGGAGGTCGGGCCGGCGATTACTCGGAGGCGCTTGTGGTTGAGGAGTGGGCTGCCTCGGAGGGGTGGGAGTTCTATTCTCATCGTCGTGGTTTGGGGACGCGTTGGAGGGGCCCACGTCCGTTCGAGCTCTCTTGGATGCCGGGGCTTTCTTCCGACTACGAGTATTCACCATAATGTCCAAGAGTCGAGGAGTTACCGGGAGTGCCGGAAAAAGACAAACGGGGCTGCCGAGAGACGGAACGGGGCTGTCGAGTACTCACGGGACTGCCGTGAATCGAATCAAAGCCGAGAATGGGTTGCCGAGGTCAGTCGAAAACCGAGACGGGACTGCCGAAGCTCGGAATCGGGACGGAATAACCGAACGTTCACGGGAGTGCCGTGAATTGAGTCCGGGCGTGAGTCGAGTCGAAGGAGGGAGCTCGGGGCTGCGGGAATTTTCCACGGGACTGGGCGGCTGAGCTCGGAGCAGGTGAGACGGCGGTCAGAGGCGAGGCTCGGTGGTGACGACTGAGGTCGGCGGGTGAGCGGAGGTTTGGCGGTGGTTCGGCTTGGCGAGACGGCGGCTGAGACGGTGGTGAGAGGCGGCGGCGATACTGCTGATCTGAGACGACGACGGCGGTGAAGAGGTCTCGGAGGCGAGCTCGGAGCAGGAGCGTGGGGCCTGGGCGGCTGAGCTCGGATGTAGATGGGTCGGCGGGGCACGGCAGCGGTTGGAGGTGAATGGCAGCTCGTGGGGGCGACGACGGCTCTGGGCGGCTGACGGCGGGTGGTGTTTTGGCTGCTGAACGGCGGCGAGAGGGTAAGGGTGATGGTGGTTCTCGATCTGCAAGAACACAAGAGAAACGAAAATAAAAAAAAAAGGAGATGGCGGCTGCAGAAGTTTAGGGCAACCCCCCCTTTTTTAAAACAAAAAATTTATTAAAGGTTTTTTTTTTTTTTTTATTCGGGGGAAGCGAGCGCTTCCTGGGCAGGCGGGCGCCTGCCCGAAATTTCTTGTCTCTGAAATCCGCACGAAGCGAGCGCTCGACACCAGGGGCGACCACTCGCGAAGGGGGGAGGGCGATCGCCTCGTTACCAAGCGGTCGCCTGGTCAATTTTTGGGTTCTCTGAAATCGGAACGAAGCGACCGCTCCAGGCCCGGGCGATCGCTCGCGAAGTCCAGTAAGCGATCGCTTGCTAGGCAGGCGGGCGCCTGCTGAGATATCTCCTTCTCTGAAGTTTGCTCCACGCGATCGCTTCCGGACGGCGCGCTCGCCCGCAGAGGGTCTTAGGCGAGCGCCTGGCTTTCTGGCGCGCGCCTGGTAGGGTTGAAGAGTCGGTCTTCTCCGATTCCCGTGCTATCCTTCCGAACTGGTTCCCCTGCAATACAAAACCACAAGATGGCTCAATTTACGTCGTGAGCTTGACGTTCGTGGGTAGGCCCCCACGTGGCACTCATTTTAGAACCGAAAGAGCGACACGGTCCGTGGACTAGTCTCCACGCGACGCTCGTTTAGAGTCTCGAGCATCGACTAATGGGCTCTACTCATAGGAGACGTCACCGAGTAGAATCGACTCTACTCCGAACTTAATTTTGTCTCCCTCCATATAAGGCTCGATATACGGCTTTACTCGGTGGCCATTGACTTGAAATGCCTCTTTCGTCTTTGGATTGTAGAGCTTAACAACTCCATACGGGAACACCTCCATTATCTCATAGGGTCCACTCCATCTTGATTTGAGTTTTCCGGGGAACAACCGGAGTCTCGAGTTGAATAGAAGTACTTTCATTCCGGCGGTTAGCTCCTTATTCTTGATTCTCTTATCGTGAGTCGCCTTCACTTTCTCCTTATAGATACGAGAATTCTCGTACGCCTCATTGCGCATCTCATCAAGCTCGGACAACTCCAAAGCCCGGGCTTCTCCACCTTCCATTAAGTCCATGTTGGTGGCCTTGATCGCCCAATAGGCTCGGTGCTCTATCTCCACCGGTAAATGACAATATTTTCCAAAGACGAGCCGGTAGGGACTCATGCCGATCACCGTCTTGTAAGCGGTCCGGTAAGCCCAAAGAGCTGAGTTCAACCGCTCCGACCAATCTTTGCGGGAAGGTTTTACAGTCTTTTCAAGGATCTCCTTCACTTGACGGTTACTTGTCTCGGCTTGCCCCGACGTTTGTGGATGATAGGCCGTGGCTATTTTGTGATTGATGCCATTCTTCACCATTAACTTCTCGAAAAGCTTGTTGCAGAAGTGTTTCCCGCCATCGCTGATAATGGCTTTCGGGAATCCGAACCTAGAGAGAATATTCTCCTGCAAAAACTTGAGAACAACTTTAGCATCACACGTCCTAGTGGGGATTGCTTCAACCCACTTGGACAAATAATCGACACCTAGCAATATGTATTCAAAACCGAAAGACACAGGGAAGGGCCCCATAAAATCAATCCCCCAAACATCAAAAATTTCAACAGACAAGTTAATATTTAAGGGCATTTCATCACGTTTACCTATGTTCCCCATGCGTTGACACCGGTCACAAGCTTTGCAATAATCGATTGCATCACGGAAAAGAGATGGCCAAAACAAACCTGATTGGAGGACTTTGTGGGCGGTTTTATGACCCCCAAAGTGACCTCCACTCTCGTCGTGGTGGCAACACTTAAGCACATGTTCTTGCTCCTCCTCCGGAAGGCAACGACGAATCACCTCATCCTTCCCGAACTTGTAGAGGTAAGGGTCCGACCAAAAGTACTCTCGGGACAAATGTTCGAACCTTGCCTTTTCTTGAGAAGTCATGCCTTCTCTTAGAGCTCCTGCAACCAAAAAGTTCACAATATCCGCGTACCAAGGTACCGGAGTCATAGACATAGCAAGCTCATAGGGGAAAGAGTCGGGGATCGAGCCATCAATACTATCTCCTAAACTCTCGGGGGGCGGCTCTAGCCTAGACAAGTGATCGGCTACTACGTTCTCGCACCCCTTTCTATCCTTAATCTCTACGTCAAACTCTTGTAGTAAAAGGATCCATCTAATCAACCTCGGTTTGGCTTGGGCCTTGGCTAGCAAGTGCCGTAAGGCCTGATGATCACTATGGACAATAACTCTAGACCCTATGATGTAAGACCTAAACTTATCCAAGGAAAACACAACCGCTAGCAACTCTTTCTCGGTAGTGGTGTAGTTGGTTTGGGCACTATTGAGGGTCACACTAGCATAATAAATAACCCTAAGCAACTTATCCACTTTCTGACCTAGAACCGCTCCTACCGCCGAATTAGACGCATCACACATAATCTCAAAGGGCAACTCCCAATTAGGTGCTACAACTACCGGGGCTGAGGTAAGCTTCTCCTTAAGTGTATTAAAAGCTACTAGACACGACTCATCGAACTTAAACTCAACATCTTGTCCTAGCAAATGACACAAGGGTTGGCTAATCTTAGAGAAATCCTTAATGAACCTCCTATAGGACCCGGCGTGACCAAGGAAGCTACGGATGCCCTTAACATTAATGGGAGGAGGTAGTCGCTCAATAACCTCAATCTTAGCTTTATCAACCTCTATCCCCCGACTAGACACCATATGTCCTAGCACTATTCCACTAGTAACCATGAAATGACTCTTCTCCCAACTCAAGGTAAGACTACTCTCAATACATCTCTTAAGAACCCTATCAAGCTTACCCAAGCAATCATTAAATGAAGAGCCAAATACAGAGAAATCGTCCATAAAGACTTCCATGAAGTTACCTATCATCTCGGAGAAGATGGACATCATACACCGCTGGAATGTTCCCGGTGCATTGCACAAACCGAAGGGCATCCTCCTCCAAGCATAAGTACCAATGGGGCACGTGAAAGTCGTCATCTCCTGATCCTCCGGTGCTATCGCCACCTGATAATAACCTGACAAGCCATCAAGAAAACAATAAAATGCATGTCCTGGCAATTTATCAAGTAATTGATCAATAAAGGGGAGAGGGAAATGGTCCTTTCGGGTGGCGGCATTTAACTTCCGATAGTCAATGCACATTCGCCACCCAGTAGTGATTCGAGTCGGAAGGAGCTCTCCTTTCTGATTCTCCACCACGGTGATGCCTCCTTTCTTTGGGACCACATGAACCGGACTCACCCATCGGCTATCGGCAACGGCATAGATCAACCCCTCATCCAGGAGCTTGTAGATCTCCGTCCTCACAACTTCCATCAAAACCGGATTGAGTCTCCTTTGCCCATCTCTCTTGGGAATCGATCCTTCCTCCAAGATTATCCGGTGCATGCACACCGAAGGGTCGATACCTCGAATATCACCTAAGCTCCACCCAAAAGCCTTCTTGTTTTGCTTAAGTATCGCCACGAGCGCTTCTTCATCCTCGGCTCTCAAAGTGGCTGAGATGATCACGGGTTTTTGTTCCCCGTCTTCCAAGAAAACATATTTGAGGTGGCTTGGTAACGGCTTCAACTCCACCTTATTTTTCGGAGCCTCGATCTCGGCTTCCTGTGAACTAGGTCGCACAAAAGTGGGGTCCGTTAATTTTTCTTCTTCACCGTCAAGGACCTCGGGGCTGCTCTCCTCTACGAAAGCGGCTTCCACTTCGTCATCAACATGGTCGACGAAGGAGCAATTCTCCACATAAAGGGCAGCGGGGGTAGCTTTCCCCGTTCGGACGGAGAACGAGACTTTCTCACCAAGAACAGTCATCTCAAGTGCACCGTTCTTCACATCGATCACCGTATTAGTGGTGGCCATGAATGGTCTTCCCAAAAGAATGGCGTGATCTCGCCCATTCTCGGGAACTTCTCCAACGTCGAGTACCACAAAATCCACGGGTACTATCAATCCACCGACCTATACCAAAATGTCTTCCACCATCCCCTTGGGATATCGAATTGATCGGTCGGCGAGCTGGAGGCACATACGAGTGGGCTTGAGATCGCCCAACTCCAATTTCTCGTACACGGCGTACGGCATCAAATTTATACCAGCTCCCAGGTCAAGCATTCCGGACACCTCCTTGCCATTCCCAACGGCAATCATAATGTTGAAGCTTCCGGGGTCTCTTTGTTTCTCGGGTAGCTTGTGCTGGAGTATCGCACTTGCCACCTCGGAGACTACAACTTTCTCATTGTCGATGAACTTCCTCTTCCTCGAAGCGAGATCCTTGAAGAACTTGACATAGGACGGAATATTTCGAATGATGTCGAGGAGCGGGAGATTCACATTCACCTTGGACAAGAGCTGGTAAATCTCCGAGAATTGCTGATCCTGCTTCTCGTTCCTCAACCGCTGCGGGTATGGTGGCACGGGAGGTCTATAGGGGCTATCGGCCTTGTGTAAGGCTGCCCGACTCATCTCCGGTGCTCGTACCGGACTTTCTACCGGTTTCTCCACCGGCTTCTCTAACGGGTCCTCGATCGGGGCCCTTTGCTCGGCCACTTCCGGTGCCGGAATGTCCTCTACTACTTCCTCGGTTGGCATTTCAACGTGATTGTCGATGACACGTCCACTCCTAAGCACGGTGACCGCCTTAGCCTGATGTGGTTGACTCGGGATCCGATCCTTCTGATTAGCTTGTGCTATCTCATTCATTCGACTAGCCATCTGCCCAACTTGCGTCTCGATTCTCTTAATCGCCGCGTTCTGGTTGGTCATATTAGACTCCACCCCCTCGATCTTTTGCTGGTTATGGTTAAGGATGGCCTGGGTCGAGGCCATAAAGGATGCAAACTTCTCGTCTAAGTCTGAAGTCTTTGGTGGAGGTGGAGGTGCGTGATATGACTGGTTCTGCTGCTGGTATTGGGGCCTCTGGTAATTCTGGTTATTTTGCCAATTCTGATTTCCCGGATTCTGGTACCCCTGATTCTGAGACCGGTTCTGATTATTGTAGTTCGTCTGAGAACCTTGTCCCTGGGTCTGTGGCTGGTCTTGTTTCCAAGAGAAGTTGGGATGATTTCTCCAGGACGGGTTGTACGTGTTAGAGTATGGGTCATTCCTCTGGTTGCCCTGTTGATTGTACCCCTGCATCGCATTCACCTGTACCTCGGGGCCGTAGTTCTGATCCATCATCTGAGGTGGAGATGGCATGCCTTGACCACACGTGCTCGAGAAATGGCCTATCTCCCCGCATAAGCTACACGGTTCAACTCGATAGATCTGTCGCTTTGGCTGCTCCTCAGTGGTCTCGAGCATCTGAACCTTCTTTGTTAGGTCGGCGACTTGCTTTGCCAACTGAGCATTAACACTCCCATCGGACCTGGCATAGTTACTACTTCCTCTTGAACTTGTTTGTCTCGACTCGGCTGATAGCGACTTGAAGATCTCCATCATCTCATCACTGTTCCGACTACTGATATTTCCGCCGGCTGCGGTTTTCACCTCTCTCTGGTCCTCTCTGCTCAGACCCTTGTAGAAGAACTGGATGATCGAGTTGGGAGTGAGATCGTGATGTGGGCACTGCCTCAGTAAGCTCCTGAATCGCTCCCAAGCTTCATGGAAAAATTCCCCCGGTTCTTGCTCGAAGGCACAAATCTGGCCTTTCAGGTCGAAGGTCTTCTATTGAGGATAGAACCGAGTGATAAACTCCCGGTACATGTCCGCCCAAGTGGTGATCGAGTCCGGCTCCAAAGATAGCAGCCAGTTCTTCGCCCTATCTCTCAAAGCATATGGTACACACTTCAGCCGGAGCTGATCATCATCGAGTACTCCGAGTGGGAAGGCATGCAGGGCTGTATAGAATTCCCTGATGAAGTTGAGTGCATCCTCGTTGGTGGTTCCGTAGAACTGAGGGAGCTGAGCAAGGTGGTGCGCCTTGAGGTCGTATCTCCGGGCGGCATCACTTAGGACAATGCATGAGCTGGCTCCGTCGATTTGCGGATGCGTCAAATCTCCAAAGAGGAGTGGCTGGGCACGGTTTCCGTTGTTCCCATTGTTACCATTATTTCCATTGTTCCCGTTGTTACCGTTATTCCCATTGTTCCCGTTGTTGCCATTGTTTCCTTTATTGCCATTGTTTCCGTTATTCCCATTGTTTCCGTTGTTATCCACAACGGCGGCCATGACTGGAGTTTCGGTCTCAGGTTCGGAGTCGGTAGTGGTAGAGTCAAACGAGGAGTCTTTGCCTAACTTCGTGCACCGACTGATGCTCTTGCGTCTGTTGATGTTTTCAATCACTGGTGCAAGCTCGGTATTCGCTCTCCTTGTACCTACCATGCACCAACAAAGACAAACACACGGAATCAAACGCACCTGAACAAATAAATAAATAAGAAAGAAAAATAAAAAGAAATTGTTGCAAACACCTAAACACTAATACTAGTGCCTAAAGTGTTCCCCGGCAACGGCGCCAATTTGATTAAGTCGTTTTTGTAGCGTCACAAACCAAATAAAATAATCGAACTAGTTACTAAAGCAACTCGCCCGAGTCGATCTCTCGAGGAACACTACTATCGGCGTAAAAGCGTTTAATTGTTTGCAACTAAGAAGCGAAGAGAAATAGCATAATGCGAGAGTTGAGTTTTGGTTTTGTTTAATTCTAAAAATTAGCTAAATATTGAAAAGACGAGGAACGAATTTAAAAGCTAGTAAAGTTGTTTTTGAAATCAAGTAATAAATGAACTAGGGTTTCGGGAATCACGATTCTATACTTCGGAGCGAATTCGATTCTATGAATTAAGGTTGATACGTCCGTCGCCGGTAGGCATCTATTCAATCTCGAGATTCAAATTAGACCTTAGTAGGGAGAATCGATCATCCCTAGCCCTAGAAAAAGGATTTAGCTACTCATCATAGTACTTGAAAAAGATTTAAGTTTTTGAAGATAAAAATCCATGGAAGCGATTTTCGGAAAATAAAAAATAATGAAGCAATTAATCGCACTAAGAATTGAAGAACAAACCAAGAAATTAAAGAACAAACAATTGAAATAAAACGTCTTACTAGATTAATTGTCAAATCCAAAACAAAGTACCCGTCGGCGGAATCTCCGACTTTTACCGAGTTTCAATCCAATCCAAGAAAAAGCAAAACGGAATTCAAGCTACGTGAACGAGTTCAAAGTTCTCTCTCAAAAACGAAAATAAAAGTCTGGAAAAAAAAGTGTTTAAACCCTAGGTTCAAAAACCTATTAAATAGTCTCGAAAACTCGGAGGTCAAATCGCGGTCAAGGCTGGAAAAAGAGGGCAAGCGACCGCCTGGGGCATGGGGCGATCTCCCGCGTCACGGGGCAGGCGACCGCTTGCCAAGGGGGCGATCGCCTGGTGCTGAATTCTGCTTCTCTGAAGACGGGGGCAAGCGACCGCCTGGCAAGGGGGGCGATCGCCCGCGGCAGTGAGGAGGCGACCGCTTGCCAAGGAAGCGGTCGCTTGGTGCGTTTTTCTGAGCCTCTGAACTTGAAGGCAAGCGAGCGCCTGGAGGTGATGCGGTCGCCTGCGTCCTGTGGCAGCCGGGCGCCTGAGCTGATGCGATCGCCTAGTGCTGGGGCTGCGGCTGGACTCTTTTCCGATTCGTTTCTGCTCGTTTCTTGAACTTTTTCGGCACACTCAAGCCCGAACACCTGCACACTCAACAAACGCATCACACCTACCAAAGCCACGAAGAATAAACAAATAATCAACTAAACACAACACAACTCACACACAAAAGACACGGAAAATCGACACAAAATCACACGAATCAAATAACTAGAATAACGATAAATGAAAACGTAGCTTTTAAGATGCACTCGAAAATAAACACGAAATTAAACAAGAGAATGAAACAAAGTAAAAGTTTAAAGCAATCTTTAAATATCAAAGCATTCATTTACGAAATTCTTCTACATTCTCAAACTTTGAAAGCATTCAGAAGATATTGCAAAATACGAAAACAACATGAAAAGAGAACAAACTAGAATTCTAGAAAATGAAATAGCGACTAAGATTACGGTAATTAAAACGGCTCGTGACTTGAACGTGAATCTCGAAGTTGTCGGCTCCGAGTGGATCGTCTCCCTTTTCCCTGACTCAATTCCCAGGCGAAAGTTGTCTCAAAATCCGATTTTCACGCCTAAATGCATCATTCATCTCCCAAGTAACCGCCTTGGAACTGCCCCAAAACGGCGCCCACCAATCTAATTTCCGCGACCGCCGTTTACAAAACGGCGACCGCCGTTTTGCCCAAATATCTTGGCTAGCCATCTGCCTCTTTTCGGCCCCTTTGGCGGTCGCCACTCCCTTTCCGGCGTCTGCTGTAATATTTCGGCGACCGCCGTTTTCATTTTGGCGCCCGTCATTTCATCTCCTCCAGCCCTTGGTTCGATTTCTCGACTTTTCTCGGCAACCGACCTACAAAACAACTCGAAAACCTCCAACACACCCCGTGAGACCCGATACACATAAAAACATAAAAAAACATAAAAAACGACACAAACATAACAAGCACAACTCACAAACGATATTAAAACATAAACGAAAAATAACACACACACGAACTAAATCAGTGATCCAGCCCTTTATGAAAAATTTAGGCAATTTATGCAGCACCAGAAGCACACATCCATGGACACCACTGGCCCCTCAGTCAATGCTGCAATGGCCATGGGATCCTCTTCACAAACTGCATCTGACATCACCCCTATAGGGGGTCAAGGTATGACTTCAAAACCTCCTCCTTTACACTCCACAACCTGGATACTTGACACGGGAGCTTCTGATCGTATGGTCAACTCCCTGGGTTTTTTCTATGATTCTCCTATTAAAATCAACATTAAAGTACAACTACCTACTGGTGAATGCATATTAGCCACTCATAAAGGCACTGTCCTCTTTAAAAACTCTCTGATTTTACACAATGTTCTATGTGTGCCCAGTTTCAAGTTCAACTTAATTTCTGTCTCCAAATTAACTATGATGGGAAATATCTCTGTAAAGTTTGTCTCCACACATTGCATTTTGCAGGACCTAACAAAGAACAAAACCCTTGGCTATGCTGAGTCCTCTAATGGCCTCTATCACCTCAAAATGGATTCTCATCATCCCTCTTTTATGCATCCAGTAGCTTCTAATATTGCAATTTCTCCAGATAAATCTTTACTTTGGAATTACCGACTTGGGCATATTCCTTTTAAGAAACTGCAGAACATTCATTCTTTACACATTCATGATACAACTGTTAGCACTCCTTGTGATATCTGTCATTTTGCCAAACAAAAGAAATTGCATTTATCCGATAGTTCCTCTCATGCTATTGCCTGTTTTGATCTTATTCATATGGATATTTGGGGACCCTTTAAAGTTTAATCTTATAGTGGATACAAATATTTCTTAACTATTTTAGATGATCATTGTAGATGCACTTGGATTTATTTAATGAAAAACAAGTCTGAAACCAGAACTCACATGCAATCTTTTTACAATATGGTTGAAACACAATTTTCAAAAAGAATCAAAAGTATAAGAACTGACAATGGGGTGGAGTTCTTGTTTTTTGAGCTTTAACTTTCAAAAGGCATCCTTCACCAGACATCTTGTGTTGAAACACCACAACAAAATGGTAGAGTTGGAAGAAAACATCAACATATTTTACAAATTTCTAGGGCCTTGCTTTTTCAATCTTGCCTTCCATTAAATTTTTGGTCCGACTCTGTGCAGACTGCTGCACACTTAATTAATAGGACTCCTTCACCATTGTTACAAAATAAATCCCCTTTTGAAATCCTTTATGGCAAAAATCCTGATTATTCTCATTTAAAAGTATTTGGTTGCCTATGTTATGCTTCTGCTTTGAGTTCAGACAGGCACAAATTCACAAGCAGAGATACCAAATGCATCTTCCTTGGCTATGTCATTGGCACTAAAGGGTACAAACTGTATGATCTCTCTTCCCATCAAACTTTCATTTCAACACATGTTAAATTCTATGAACTAACCTTTCCTTTCAAGAGAGATAATGATGATAAAGTTTTTTCAAAAACTGATTCTTTTACAAACTTCTCTGAATCTCTCAGTCCCCAAGATACTATCTCTGATTTTATTTGGAAGGATATCTCTCCATTACCTACTGCATCACCACACCTTACAAATACACCTACTACTAACATTTCCTCTAGCCCTGTGCAATTACCACAGGATCCAACTACTGAAACTCCAATGGACACTACAAATTCTTCCACTGCTGATATAAGAAGGTCCTCCAGAACCAAAAGACTGCATGGTCACCTAGCAAACTATGAGCTGGATCCACTTCATTCCTCCAACATGCTTTCTAGCTCCCAGACCACACATTCCTCCAACACTGTCAGGTATCCCATACATGAATATGTAGGTGTTCATGCTCTACCCTCTGAATATAAAAGCTTTGCTGCCTCGGTAGCAATACTCTCTGAACCAAAAACCTACGTACAAGCCATTAAATTTCCAGAATGGCAAGAAGCCATGGCTTTTGAGTTAAAAGCATTAGAACTTGGGATTTAGTTGATTTACCTGAAAACATGCATGCTATTGGTTGTAAATGGGTTTTCAAAACTAAACTTAAATAATATGGCACTCTTGAAAGATATTGTTATACCCAATAAAACAGTCACCGACACGTGTCACGAATCAAAGGGCCACGTCATCAAGAGAGAAATTCAGCCAAGACAATCATGAAAGACCTTCAAAGGCATATCTAAGAAGAAGATGAGGAGCTTGGACAGTAGAGAGCGCACGGTAGAATCAGACTCCTTTCACAGGGGAATCGCCTGGGGAGACTCCTGGGACGCCCGTCAATGAACTGGGACTTCACGGGGAAAGAGGCAGATTAAGCACTAAGGGAAATTAGTGGATATTTAATGCTTCATATTAGTGGAGTAGAGGTCCAATAAGAGGCCTATATGTGGGCATTAGGTGGCATAATTAAGCCATGCATAGAGTATTATAAATAGTGGGAGTTAGATAGTGGAAAAGGGGACATGCAACCTTGATTTTAATCATGTACTCTAAGTATGGATATTTGAATAAAGAGGAGCCTTGAGCTTCCATTTCCAGTACTTATGATTTCTGCATTTAGCTTAATCCTCTTGCTTTCTTACCTATAACAAATTTACCATTTTGTGTTGTTTACCAAAACCCTCTATTACCAGCAAATACTACCGACAAGTACAAAAACAACCAAAACAGTTGGCGCTAGAAGGAGGGGCATCAGGTATTTAAGTTGCAGAAAAAGCTCGATTAAAATCAGAAATGGTGAACGAAGGCGAAGGCACTACAGTGTCAGGTGCATCCGGCACAAGCGGCAGGTGGCGAGCTGTGATGGGTAAGGCCGTGATGGTGGAACCCGAGGTTCCATCTCCGCCTAAAAACCCAGAACCTGAAAATAAGGAACAGCCGCCGCCTACCCAAATCAGCTCCGATGAGCACAATAGCAAACGTGCAGAGGCCGATGAGCCCACTGACAGTCAGGCAGATCAATGACAACGTCGACTTCGGTCACGGCGTCGGAATCGCCGTCTTCATCCTTACGAGATCGGAGGGCCGTCGACGCCTATGGCTCCACCTCCGATTAGATTCGCGAGTCTTGATACTCCACAGAAAATTGATGAAGCAATGGCTGAGTTGATGTCTTTAAAATATGTGATGACAACCCCTGTGATCCCGGTGAGGGGCATGCATGCACCCGCCGGGGAAAATCCAGGGAAGGACCCTGAGCGAACTGCCCGAGCTCCCCGGGGGAACCGCAGAACACGCCGGGCTTTAGATCTAAATAAAAGGGCCGAATCAGTAGCTACTTCTACGGATCCTCATCGACAGGCAAGTGACATGCACGGTCAACGTGTGAATTTCTCACCGACGAGGGCCCGCAGAGCCCCCGGTGCTGATCTTGAACTGGCCGATTTGAGGCAAAAGTACTCTGAACTGGAAAGGCGATTGAACGAAAATCAAATTCTCGCCGCCCCGACAGGTCGTCATAATGATCCCTTGGCTCCCGAGGTTGAACAAGCTCCAATGCAACTGGAAATTCAGCCCATGCAAATTACTTTGTACAGCGGCAAGACTGACCCAGAGGTGCACTTGAGCAGATTCAGGACGTACATGTCCGGCCGAGGAGCCACTGATGCTACTCGGTGCAAACTATTCCCACTCACCCTGGGCGATATTCCTCACCAATGGTACGTCAGCTTACCTACACATTCTATTAAGTGTTTTGACGATTTGGTGCATAGGTTTGTGTCGTATTTTGCATCCAAAGCTTCCTATATGGAGTATAGTCAGAAGCTGCTTGGGGTCAAACAGGGTGAGAACGAAACAGACGAGTCGTATGTGGATCGCGTGGAGGAACTACTGATGGCGGGCGGAGAAGAGATTGGCGATAACCTCAAACTGCACACAGTGTTGGCAGGTTTGAGAAGAAATTCTAAGTTGTTTAAATCTGCAATGTTGAACTATCCCCGATCGTATGAGGATTTTAGGAGGAAAGCTGGGGCCCAAGTGGCCTACCAGCGTCTTGTTGCTGGCGGGGGACACTCCCCCGAGCAAAAGAAAAAACCTCCTTTTTCCTCCGATCGAAGGCCAAACTATATTGGCAAAAAACCAGGCCCTAGGCCAAATGACCCACGAGTGGATGAGATCCGTGAGTGGGAAGGAAAACTCACTGCTCAGACTGGTCATACACCAACAAATATCCTGAATATCATGGTGGTACAAAAATCCGATCTGTTGGAAAAACCACCACCAATTCTAACTTCCCCGGACAAGTTGAATCCCAACAAATGGTGTGCCTTTCATGAAAAGATTGGTCACAACACCAGTCAGTGCAGACAACTGGTACAACTGTTGTGGAAACTTTTCAAGGATGGGAAACTATGGCAATTCTTGCCCAGGCCAGGTGCCGGGGGAAATCCGCAGGGGCCTCCTCCCCGGGAAGTACCCGCACCAGCTCCACCACCGCTTCCTCCGGCTCAGGATCCCCCAAGAGTGGGTCAGATCATGATGATCGGTGGTTTAAAGCCGGTGAACGAGGAGAGCCGCCGCAAAAGGAAAAGAGACTTTCAGATGTGGGAAGTTTGGTATGAAACTGCCCCATCGAAGGAAGCAGCAATTAATGAAACGGCGGTGATAACTTTCACCCCGGAAGATCGAGCCGAGACAAAGTTCCCGAAGGATGTGCCTTTAGTGATAAAGGCAAGAATCCTCGGTCTGGACGTGTCTCGCACGCTGGTAGACAATGGCGCGCATCTTAATGTTCTTTACAAAAAGACCCTGGATCTGATGGGGAAGCTGGCGCGCTATGTCAACCCGTGCGATATGGTGCTGAAAGGTTTTGGTGACGACGTAGTCATCCCCTACGGAGAAATAATCCTCCCGGTGGAAATGATGGACGCGAAGAATCCCGAAGTCGTGATGGTTAGGAATCTTAAGTTTGTAATAGTTGATAAGGTTAGTGGCTATAATGCTTTGTTAGGCAGGCCCTTTCTGGACGCTTTTGAAGCAGTCGCCTCGTCCTATTACTACTGTATCAAGTTTCCAACACCCTCCGGTGCAGTTGGCACCGTCAGAGGGGACCTAGTAATGGCTAAGAAGACTTTGATGTATTTTCGCGATCTTGATAAAATCAAAAACAAAGTAAAAGCTAACATTCCCCAAATCATTTTGGAGGAAAGCAACATAAAACAAATCGATCACATCAAAGATATCATTAAAATACCCGAGGAAGGAATGAGCTCCCCCGGGAAAAACCCGTGCGGAGAAGTTCTTCAGATCCCCTCGGATGACATGAATAATCCCCCCGAAAAAGAACCCAGTGAAGACTTAGCATCTCCTGGGGAAAAAACAGCCTAAACTCAAAACAAACTTAGAGGATTGGGGCTCACGGGGAGGATATCAATGCAAAAAAGCACCCGGTGTAGAGATGGTTGAAACTCTGGACTCTATAATTGTAGATCCAGAGCAGACCGAAAAACAAATACTTGTGGGGTCTCATATGGAATCCACTGTCAGGAGCGACTTGATAAAATTCCTAAAGGAGAACATCTCCGCTTTCTCATGGTCCAGTGCGGATTTAGGAAAGATAGATCCTAAACATGCCTGCCATCGATTGAAAATTGATCCCTGCAAAAGGCCAATTGCGCAGAAGCGCAGGAAAATGGGCCCCGAGAAGTGCCAGGCACTCGCCGGGGAAGTAGATAAACTAATTGAAAGTAAACTGGTCAGGAAAGCTTCGAGTGATGTCACTTGGCTTTCCAATGCGGTAATGGTGACAAAAACGGCCGGAGCATGGCGTTTGTGTATAGATTTTACAGATCTAAACAATGCTTGCCCGAAAAACCTTTTTCCCATGCCACACATCGACCATGTGGTTGATAATTTGACAGGTCACGCGATATTCTCGACATTGGACGCTAAGGCCGGATACCATCAAATTCCCATGCATCCAGATGACGTTGAACACACGGCTTTCTACTCAAAGAAAGGGATCTATTGCTGGGAAAGAATGCCCTTTGGCCTAAAGAATGCTGGGGCCACCTATCAAAGGTTGGTAAATCTAATGTTTTCTGAATTAATTGGTAAAACCATGGAAGTGTACATTGATGATATTATTGTAAAAAGTAAAAACGAATCAGACCATATCAAAGACCTCGAAGAAGTTTTCAAAATTCTGGGGCATTATAATATGAAACTGAACCCCAAGAAATGTAACTTCGGAATCAAAAAAGGGATGATCCTGGGGCATGTGGTTAGCGAGAAAGGCATTGAGCCCAACCCTACCAAAGTCCAAGCTATCTTGGACATGCGAGAGCCCCGGGACGTCAAAGGCGTACAACGACTCACGGGTCGTCTAGCCGCCCTGAATAGATACATTTCTTGCCTGGGAGATAAAACTCGACCGTTCTTTGCCTCCATTAAAGGACAGGAATTTCACTGGAAGAAGGAGGCCCAACAAGCTTTTGTACGGATAAAGGAATATTTATCCAATCCGAAAGTAGTTGTGGCACCTAAACCAGGAGAAAAGTTGTATTTATACCTGGCCGCCTCAGAACATGCCATCAGTGCAGTCTTGACGAGAGCGGAAGGAATACAACACTTCCCGGTCTATTTTGTGAGCCAAGTATTACATGAGGCCGAAATTAAATACACTCCACTGGAAAAATTAACATATGCTTTAATAGTGTCAATTAGAAAACTCCGGGCGTACTTATTTGAGCACCCCGTCGAAGTTTTGACTACTATGCCTTTAAGGCAAGTATTGCACCGGTCAGATATCTCCGGGAGACTCCTGCGTTGGGCGTTAGAAATTAGTCAGTATGACATAACTTTCGCCCCGAGGACAGCAATCAAAGCACAAGCCCTGGCCGATTTCATTGTGTAATTAACTTTCCCTGAGAAATCCCAGAATCAACCACGCGCCTGGCAGCTGTTCGTAGATGGATCATCTACCACCGCGTGCTCGGGGGCAGGAGTGGTATTACTCAGTCCCGATGGAGACTCAGTAACCCATGCGGTAAAGTTTGAATTCCCCACATCTAACAATGAAGCAGAGTACGAAGCTCTCATTTCTGGGTTGGAATTGGCTATAGCCGTCGGGGCAAGAAAACTCCATGTGTTTATGGACTCCCAGCTAGTAGTAAACCATGTAAGTGGGGACTACGAAGCCAGAGGGGAACAAATGATAAAATACCTGAAACTGGTATGGGAACTTTGTGAAAAAATCCCTGAAGTTCTAATCGAACAAATCCCACGGGAACACAATTCACAAGCTGACGCCCTGTCGAAATTAGCATCAGCTGAGGGCTCAGCAGACTTCTCAAATATTGTTCTGACAAAATTAATGTCTCCATCAATAGAACAAAGAGAGATACAAATGCAAATACTTGCCGGGGCCGGAGAAGACTGGCGAATTCCCATTCAACGGTACATAGATACCGGGGAAGTACCAGCAGATAAAACCGAAGCAAAACAACTCCGATCCCGAGCAGCAAAGTATGCTTTAATAAACACACAACTTTATCGAAGAAGTTATTCCCTTCCACTACTAAAATGTGTGTCGAAGGAAGAAGGATTTAAAATCCTGGAGGAAATACATGATGGTGTGTGTGGAAATCATGCGGGGGGAAGATCCCTGGCACACAAAACCATGGGGCAAGGATTTTACTGGCCAAGCCTGAGAAAGGACGCAGTCGGATATGCACGCAAATGTGTTAAATGCCAGACGCATGGGCCTAACATCCGCATTTCCCCAGAAGCCTTGAAATCCATTTACAGCCCGTGGCCATTTGCTCGGTGGGGTATCGATTTGATCGGACCACTAGCAACCGCACGGGGCGGAGTGAAATATGCGATTGTAGCAGTCGACTATTTTACCAAGTGGGTTGAAGCAGAGCCATTGAACAAAATTGATCAACCACAGGTTATCAAGTTCATATGGAAAAACATTATATGTCGATTCGGTTTGCCCGAGTCAATCATTTCTGACAACGGAAAACAATTCGATGGGGCTGAGGTGGAGGAATTCTGTGAAAAATGGAAGATCAGAAGGTTATTCTCTACTCCTTACCACCCCCAGACGAATGGTCAGGTTGAAGCAGTGAATAAAATACTAAAGCACACCATCAAATCAAAATTAGAAAGTCGCAAAGGAAAGTGGGCGGATGAACTTCCAGAGGTCCTGTGGTCGTACCGTACCACAGCCAGAAATGCCACTGGAGAAACCCCCTACTCTTTAGCTTTTGGAACAGAGGCGGTAATTCCAGCGGAAATAACGGTGTTATCACATCGGACCGCCCAGGAAATCTCCCCGGAGAATGAAGTAACCATCCGGAAAGAGCTGGACCTTCTTGAAGAAAGAAGGTTAGCCTCGGATTCTCTAAATGCCATGAACAAACAAAGAATTGCAAAACTATTTAACTCTAAAGTAAAAACACGAGAATTCCAAGTAGGAGACTTGGTGTTGAAGAAAATCTTGGGGACGCACCAGGGAGCACTGGGGCCGAACTGGGAGGGACCGTTTAGAGTGAGCCACTGCCTCCAAAACGGAGCGTACGAGTTAGAGCTTCTCGACGGGACCAAGGATCAGTATCGGTGGAATGCGTTGCACCTAAAGAAATTCTATCACTAAAACCGAAAGGTTAATTTTGGCTTTTTTGTAAGAGTATTATTTTATAAAAACCTTTTTACTATCTTATAAATCTTCTCGGTATTTAAAAATACTTGTATGATTTCAAAGTTATATTTTCTCTATAATAAAGAAAAACATTTTCCCGGAAAAAGGAATAAATTTCCCGGTCAGAATAAAGAATGTTGAGTATTCCTAAAAGAATACTAAGGTTCGGTAAAGACCCAAAAGATCTGCGGATTAGGGGCCGAACACTTCTTTCTGCGTACGGATTCAACAGAGTAAGAGAAACTCAAAGAATCGCGCGGGAGGAAGATATTGGTCCGAGGACTATCCTAAGAGGTATTTCATCATGGACTGAACCTCAAAAGGGTATTCATGATGGACAAACCACAGGATCGGACAGTCTTTGTAAAAGGAGAGATGGAGGAGAAAAATGTTACTCAGAATCAAAGAATTCCAAGAGGTAACTTAATCCGAAAATCACTTTTGCAGGACAAAGAGCTCACGAAGAAGTCCCAACAAAGTTTTAAAATAAAACGTGGGTGTGAGCCAAGAATTATCTGATTCACAAGAATTACGATTCACCAAACAAGCTAGAATAGACTTGTCAAGTGACAGATAATTATGGTAGAAAAAAGCCTAAACAAATGGTGGACGGGCTATGTGTAAGACCCAAAGGATAATATCCAAAAGTAACTTACTAAGTTATTACACACCAGCAAAATATAAAAACTTGTCCAGGCAAAAAACTGCCTCTGAAATTCAAGCAGAAATTGCAAATATTGTCTTATGGCCTTGGGCCCAAATAAGAAATAAAACATAAAAACCCCTGAGCTTTTTACACTCAGGGTAGGGTTCATCTTAGCAGACTCCTGAGTTGTTAAACTCAGGAGGTGGAATTACCATCACCAGGGGGGGTTACCAGAGGATCTTTTGGCTTTCCATCAGGCCCAACACCAAGTAGATCCACACCCTCATCATCAAATTCATCCTCATCAGCAGGAGCATCATCAGCTAACTTTGCAGGTTCACCAGGCATAGAAAGGAGACTGTATGATGGCCACCATGTCATGTCAATCCCATGGACAACTTCCAGATCCATGAAAGGTTGAGGAACTCTGGAATCCAGGGTGCATCCCTTCATGTGATCTTTGAGGAGTTTGAGTCCATACTCTTTGGCCACATCATTCTTCTCCTTTGCTGCAGACCTAATGAGATCAGCATATGCAGTTACATAAAGGAGGTCAGTCAATACCCTGGGATTGTGAGCAGGTGAATCCAGTAGAGTTTCAAGCTCCACAACTCTTTCCATGGACTGTGCGAAGTTATCCTGGACCTGCTTCAGTTCACTGGTGACTTTGACCACCTCATCCTTTAGCTCTTTCTTTTCCCTGACAAAGCTGTCCTGGGCATCCTCAATCTGTTCTTCTTTTTCCTTGATGGTTTTCAAAGCTTCCTGCATCTCAGACTTCAACTTCCCCATCTCTGCCCGTGCAGTGTCTGCAACCTTCTTCCACCTATCCCTGTCCCCTGCTGCGGCTATGTAGGCTGCATTGAGCTCCTTCACTTGTGTTTCTTGACCAGTGCTGGTGATGCGTAGCTTGGTAACCTCAGCTCTGAGTTTCTCAGCCATGGTATGAGCACCAGAGATGGCAACTGCACTTTGACTGGCCAGTTTAAGGGCCAGGGAAAAGGCATGTTCCTCATGGTCCATCAGGTCATTGAGCTCTGAGGTCCAGCACCTCCCAACTGCATCAATTGAATCACCAACAGGATTGCCCAGGGTAGTGACAGGGTCAATAGGGCCTTTGCCAGAGAAGAAGGGAAGGAGCACAGATGGAAGTTTTTCCTGGGAAAACCTAGCCGAGAAATAAAACATAAGGATAAGAGTGAATATTTTGTAAAGATAAAGAAAAAATATAAAGTTAATAAAAACTTACTTATCAGAGAGAACTTTCTCAACTCCAAAAACAGACTGACTTATGTCAGCGCGGGGAGGTGATTCAGTCACATCAATAATACCCCCATCAACTTTCTTCCTTTTCTTGTCGCCCTCGAGCTTGACTTGTAGAAGAGTGGACGACCCAGAAGGAGGCAAACCCTGACTGGGAACAACATCAGTCATCACAGCATCAGCGGGGGCCGGGGAATCTTTGTAGGAGTCCACCACCTCCATGATCCCCAGAGAATCTGTCTCACCGCCCTGGACGGAGACAGTTCGGGATCTGGTCCGGGAAGCCGGGGCACCTACTGTTCCACCCCGAGTCTTCACAGATCCTCGGCCACCTATGCTGGTTGAACTGGTTTTTGCTTTACGGGCTTTCCCCACCTGGGATGGATCCACAAGTCCAAGTCTCTCAAACAATCTGTTATCCGCCATCTCTGGGGGTTTCACGTCAAACACTGTAGAGAAAAATTCTGCACGGGGAAAAGTAAAGATATTACACCCGACAAAATTGACAATATTTCCCCGAGGGATATGTCCCCAGGGAATAAGACAAAACAAAAACTGTAGAAAATACAGGACTTTACCAAAACAAGGTTTATCTTCAACGAATGGAGGACAGAACAAGCCTGCTGCGTCACGAATACTGTCGTCGTTAAGGTACATCGAATCCCTCTCAGTAGTAGGAATGCACTGGGCCAAAAGATTCGCTGTAGCCAAATCCCACGGGATGCTATAGTCAGTTTTGGAGATCCGGGCACCTACAAACATAAGAACAATTTTAGATCAGTCAAAACTGTAAAAAACTTAAAAAGTATAACTTACTTTCATCTTTAACGCCATAAGTTAGAGGAATTTCAATTTCTCCCTCTCGGGTCTGAGTTCTCCATCTCCCCGAGACATAAAACCATCGATCCCAACAAGTAGGATCTTTAACTTCCGGTTCCTTTATCTTCACCATGTTTTTCTTGCATCGAACTGTGTAATCACCCAACAACCCTTTCTGGAAATTGACCGGACTAAAGAACAAATGGAATTCATCCCCCGTGAGGGGTCGAGAAAATCCCACTTGTCCTAGAACCTTCAAAACCCCATACAACTGAGCCCACCCGTTCGGATGAATCTGATGAGGAGCCACACCCCACCGGTTCAACAGGCCTGAAATTGAGGGATGCAGAGGGAACCGCAGACCTTGATCCATCGCGTCGACGCCGATGGCCACCATGCCTGGAGGTGGACAACAGGCGGATTCTCCCTCTTCTGGCGCATGCAAATGCACGTTGAAGGGAACCCGCCAGTCATCCCTCCAGTCGGTGAGTTCGTCCGCCGTCACCGTGCTATCTCGGCCATGCGCACCCCACTCCTGGTGATTTGGGTCCGGTTGAACCGAAGTGATGGTCCTCTCAGCGGGAACGTAGGGATGGGCCGCGTCTAGTTCGTCCAGTCGGAATTCTGGCAAGGCCGGTTCCGCCTTGTCCATAAATTCCTTGTACTGACGAGCGAGCAGGACGTGAGGCTCTTCGACCACCTTGGGGCGAACGACTCTCGTGTACTTTGGCATGATGGCGAGGGTTGCAGATGGAAATTTACACTACAAACTAAATAAATTTACACAGTAAAATTGCAGGGGGAGAAGGTTCTTACCGATCTTTAGATCTGAGAATCGGGGAAAGAGATGTGAAGTTTTGAAATTTGAAAAGGGTTAATGTGTTTTGAAAGTTAACCCTGCCTCCTGATTTGATCAACGGCTGAGATCAAGGAAGGGGAAGAGAGGGCGGTTACCGATGAGAAACGCACTCAAGTATCCCCCACTACCCCGTAAAACCTAAAATACTTGGTCAGGATAATGCCACGTGGCAAATATTTACTGACAAAATCCAGGTTGAAAAGAAACCTCTCTTTTTACATTCTTTTATTATTTATTTGTTAATCAGTTTACTGATTTATCACAGAAAGAAAGTTTATGATACTTATCACGATTTACAAAATAAAAGAGTCCTTCAAAGACAACAAAACTTATTCATTTCACCGGGAAATAAAACCGGGGGAATATGATTTAACAAAGAAAATACCAATTTCCTATATTCTGGATAAACCTCACGGGGAAGAATATCCCCAGTCATCTTTTACAGGAAGTTTTTCAGGTTCGGAATCAACCGAGCTGTCTTCAGAATCAGTTCCCAGATCAATGATCTCCTCTCCATCTCTCCCAAATACTCCAATACTGAAAGACTTTTGCCCACGCAACTCCAGAAAGATGGTCACATCCACCGAGACAAAACGGCGTTCACAGAATTTGTCCCAACCGTCACTCAGAGCGAGACGTCGACCATCCTTCTCTACCTTAACTGTCCAGACCCGTTCAAAAGCATCTACCAAAGCAACATCCTGTCCATCAAGCTCCGGAAACTTCTGAGAAAAAGACAAAGAAAGAGGCAACTTAGTTTTCATCGACCGATTCCTGATCCGAGAAGAAAAGCTAGTTATTTGATTCGGGTACACCTCTCGGTTCCAAATAAAAGCCATGATATGAAGACATAATCCAGAGTCGAAGAGCCTTTAAAGGCGTAAAACTCAGTATTAAATGAAGTCTCAACCACCAACAGAAAGTCAGAATGCGATTTCCGAGACAAGTCAACCGAAAAAGACGACCATAAACTTCAGGGAAATCAGAGTTGAAAGCTCTAATTTTCCTGGGGGCCTATGTTATACCCAATAAAACAGTCACCGACACGTGTCACGAATCAAAGGGCCACGTCATCAAGAGAGAAATTCAGCCAAGACAATCATGAAAGACCTTCAAAGGCATATCTAAGAAGAAGATGAGGAGCTTGGACAGTAGAGAGCGCACGGTAGAATCAGACTCCTTTCACAGGGGAATCGCCTGGGGAGACTCCTGGGACGCCCGTCAATGAACTGGGACTTCACGGGGAAAGAGGCAGATTAAGCACTAAGGGAAATTAGTGGATATTTAATGCTTCATATTAGTGGAGTAGAGGTCCAATAAGAGGCCTATATGTGGGCATTAGGTGGCATAATTAAGCCATGCATAGAGTATTATAAATAGTGGGAGTTAGATAGTGGAAAAGGGGACATGCAACCTTGATTTTAATCATGTACTCTAAGTATGGATATTTGAATAAAGAGGAGCCTTGAGCTTCCATTTCCAGTACTTATGATTTCTGCATTTAGCTTAATCCTCTTGCTTTCTTACCTATAACAAATTTACCATTTTGTGTTGTTTACCAAAACCCTCTATTACCAGCAAATACTACCGACAAGTACAAAAACAACCAAAACAGATATAAAGCAAGATTAGTAGCTAAAGGTTACACACAAGAAGAGGGAATTGACTACTTTGAAACTTTTTCACCTGTAGTAAAAATCACCACTGTAAGGGTCTTACTTTCTGTTGCTGCCTCTAATGGTTGGTTTCTTAAACAATTAGATGTTAATAATGCTTTCCTACATGGTGACCTTACTGAAACGATCTATATGAAACCACCTCCTGGTTATTGTTCTCCAACTGACAAAAGAGTTTGCAGGTTATTAAAAAGTCTCTATGGGCTTAAACAAGCCTCTAGACAGTGGTTCTGTAAGCTTTCTGACTCTTTGATCACATATGGCTACACCAAATCTGTTGCTGACCCTTCTTTATTTATTAAAAGTTCTGGTTCTCACATAACTGTACTTCTTGTTTATGTAGATGATATAATACTTGGTGGTAACAACTTAACTGAAATAAATGCTGTGAAAACCTTCTTACATAAACAATTCACCATTAAAGATTTAGGTGATCTTAAATATATCCTAGGTGTAGAAATCATTAGAGATTCTACTGGCATTTATTTATCACAGAAACAATTTTGCCTTGACATTTTATCTACTCATGGTTATTTAAACTGCAAGCCTATTCAAAGCCCTATGGACTCTACTTTGAAACTCTCTAAAACAGGTGGCACTTCCCTTTCAGATCCTAAAATTTACAGAACTCTCATTGGTAAACTCTTGTATTTAACAGTTACTAGACCTGATATAGCTTTTTGTGTACAAACTTTAAGTCAATTTTTATCATGCCCTAATACTTCTCACCTCACTGCTGCCCATAGAGTCCTTAGATACCTTAAACAATCTGTAGGCTTAGGACTTTTTTATAATTCTATTTCTGACTTCACTCTAACAGGCTACACTGATTCTGATTGGGCAGGATGTATTGATACAAGAAAAAGTGTTTCAGGCTATTGTTATTTTCTTGGTTCGTCACTTATATCTTGGCAATCTAAAAAACAGGCTGTTATAAGCAGATCATCCACAGAGGCTGAATACAGGGCAGCATCAAACACAGTCTGTGAAGGCCAATGGTTATTATATTTACTTAAGGATTTTAACATTTACCCTTCTCCTATACAGGTTTACACTGACAACATCTCAACTTACTATCTCGCACACAACCCTGTCCAACATCAACGCACAAAACACATAGAGCTGGATTGTCACCTCATAAGGGAAAAGATTGAAGCTGAACTTTTTCAACTGAACCACATTCCAACAGAACACCAATTGGTTGATATCTTCACCAACCTTTATCATCAAACTCTTATCCGGCCTTTCATTCCAAGTTGAACATGAAGAACCTCCACGTTCCTCTTGCGGGGGTATTAAGGATATAATGGGCTTCAGCTATTGAGCCCAATACCTTATATGGGCTCTTGTATATATGGTAGAATTATGTTTATAGTATTTGCCGGATATCATTAGGTTTACCTTATTAGTCCTCTTTTTAGTTGTATATAATTTCTGTGTTTATGTACATTGTAATATCACTGAATATACTGATCATTGATCAATACAATACACATATTGTTCTCAGTTGCTTCTCTTTCTCTATTATCTCTGCAACTTTACAGCATTCATTAATGAAATAATATAAAAAAAATATTTTTACGAGACACATGAAGCAATATAATTTTTGTTATGCTATTATTGTATTTTTCTTTACAATATATGAAAATGTCAATTGTATATTATTTTTTATTTTATGAGTTCGGAGTCTTTGAACAAATATACGTAAAATCGAATTTAAAATATAACATTCTCATCAAACATATAATAAAATTATTTTGAATTTGAAACAAATATATTGCTCCTCTATCTTAAAATAACAGTAACATATCTAACACATAAATTAAGACTTTTTTTTTAGGTCGAAAAATTTGATGATATAAATTTATTTTTGAATTAACAAAATGATGTTTAAATAAAGACTCATGAAAATGTAAGGTATAAATTTATTTAAAATGAACATAGTAGAACGAATTATATTTTTTAAATGAGGTGCCATCTTTGATAGTATTAGACAATTCAAAAAATAAAATGTAATCATTGATACGAGATAAAATCAGTACAATTGAAGCATATTTATTTAACAACAAAAGTAATATGCTTTTGGAATTAAAACTTGGAGATATTGAATATGAAGTGTCGCGTAAGCAATCATTTGGGGAATAATTCTTTTTGCTTTATCATACATGAAGTTACTAAAAATGTATTGTGTTGTAGTATAAAAGAAAATAATACATATGTACTTGCTCGATAATAATTAATTAATTAATTGCAAGACATATAAAGGATAAGTTAATAACTTTTGCAACATTATCTTATGTGTATACAAATTAAAATTGAAATCTTAATTGACAGTTGTAATTAGTTTGTAAAATCATAAATTGGCAATGCAGAAATGTATTGCTCCATCTCATGAAAGATAAGCCATCTCATTTGTAATTTATAAAAAAAAAAAATTGGTCATTTTTTATGAGAGAGAGAGTACTAATTAATAATAGAACTAATTTCCAATCATTCATTCACTTGAATCTTATGGGAAAAACATAAAACAATGTCATTCAGGTTAGATAATTTTAGCAATTTTAATTTGGGAAAACGTTGAAATATTCTTAATGAAACTACAATTTTTAATGATATTTAGATGAATTATTTTAACTTGTTTTTACTTTTTACTATGTGATCTAATAGAAAATTATATTGCACTATAAAATCACTTTATGTGTTCTGACAATGTTGAAAATAAGATAAAATTATATGATAACATATTATCCTAATGTTGAATACGCACCAAATCAATTTGATGTATTTGATATTGACTTTTTAAGAATAATAAAAAAAAAAGCATTAGTCCAAAGTTAAAATGATCAAACAATTTTTAGTTAAGGAGTTAAAACACCACTCCAACTAATGAAAAGTAAAACCAAAAATTTACATAAAAAAATATTTTAAAAATTGGGTAGAAAGTTGTTGCAATCACCACACTATAAGCTCTATAAATCAAAATCATAAAAACTAACAAAAAAAAAAAAAAAGAATTAAAATGAAAATTTCAGCTGGAATTGAACACAAACCCGTTAGCTTCCAATTGTTTTATACTATAATCTTCAAATTTCAACCTTGAGTACATTTTTTCTTATTAATTTTTGATCGAAAAATTAAATTTGAAAAACGATTGAATCTTTTGTTCGCCAAAAGATCATATCCATCTTAAATTCTAACCGTAGTGCAATTTTCAAACAGATTTATCATATTTAATTTTTTTTAAGGTGAACTGTGTTATAAATTTTAATTGTATGAATTTTTAGTTGATGTTGGCTTTTAAATTTTAATTACATACATATTATTTTTAGTACAATTAATCATATTTTGCAAAAAATAATAGTAATACATATATTTTCAATTATATATTTTTAATTTTTATAAAACAAAATTTTCTTATAATCCTTGTTTCTTACCCAAATCAAATGGGGATTTTTTAACAATCAAACATTTTCTAATTCTAGAAAATATATTTCAAACTTTATAAACACACATAAAACATTTGATTTTGAGTATTAATGCATTACTAGTTTACTACTACTACTTTATATGCTTATTTTAAAATAAAAACAATTACTATAGTGAAATCAATTTGGCCGTACAAAAAAAATAAGAATTACCTTTTTATAATTAATTATTCATTTCCAAATCTGAAAAAGGAAACGCATTAAATTAATTTAGGAAAGCCAAAAAAAAAAAATTACCGTTGACTCCTTTTCACGACGGTCAAAATTAATTCCGAACACGCCCTAATCCAGCCACAATTTCCCTGCGCCATCTTCATCGTCGTCGTCGTCATCATCATCTCTCTCCCTTCTGTTGTTCGTTGTCCTGTCGTCTCTCACTCTTCTAGCACGTGCGTCTCCCTTTCTCTCTCTAACGTCACGTGCCCCCACCGCCGCTCCAGCTCCCTCACTTTCTCTCTCCTCCGGACACCCAATTCAAACACGCCTGTATCCAAGCACTTCATCATTTTTATTTTATTTTTTATATTTTGCTTTTATGCGAAAAATTCCATTATCATTACTATGATGTGAAGAATTAGCGCGATGCAAGCCTACAATCGGCTACCGAGCAGCGGACATAACAGCCCAACGTCGCCGCCGGTGTCGCCGCTCAGCCGCTCCCCGCGGTACCGTCACCGCGGTTCCAAATCGGGACGCCCGCCTCCGAAGACACTCGCGCAGCGGGTCGCGTGGATCCTACTCTCGTTTCTCTTGAAACGGCAAGGGATTTTTCTATTCGCCCCTCTTTTGTATATTGCCGGGATGCTGTTCTATATGGGGACGGTGTCGTTTGATGTGGTTCCTGTAATTAAGCATAGGCCGCCCCCCGGCTCGGTTTACCGGAGCCCGCAGCTGTACGCCAAAGTCCGACCCGAAATGGACTCCGATAATTCCACAGCAGATGCGGTTAGTACTTCTTCTTTCGTGCGTGCAACCTTTTCCAGTTTTTTTTCCTTTTTTTCTTAAATATTTTCTATTATTCTGAAGTGCCAAGTTATTGCAATTAGATTGAAAGGGATTTCAATTCTTATTATTCGGGGATTTTTTACATTTCACCTTCCTTGTGTATTCCAGAAGTATTCATGGTGGTAATTTTTTTGTTATTTTAGAACTGATTTTTTTAATCAGTGTACTTTTTATTTGCTGCTTAGTATTCTGCCAAGAACTCTGCTATTCAAATTTAACCATTTGTGATGGGGGCTGGTGATATGTTTAAGAGCCCTTTATTTCAAGACAATAGGGGTTTCAGCGCTTCATATGGTTGGATTTGATTCACTAACTATTGTGCCTAGATCGTCAATCTGTTGCTTTGCCAGTTGCATTCCAGTTTGGGGTATACTTGTTTCTGATTTGAACCACAAAGATTTTCGTTTTCTGGAAATGCTGTGAGAATCATGACACTTAGGTTTATGAAACAAATTTATGATAACCAATGAGGTTATCCACATAAATTTAGATGATTAATCTTCTTTTGTCCCGTATACATAATACATTTAAAATGGTGTAAAGATATAATGAGAAAGGTGTGGATTATAGGATTACTTGGAACCATGTGGGGCTGCATGTAATGATGTAATTTCAGGCTTCGGCAACATTGAACATCATGTGAACTTGAACTTTAGGCAGTGTTTGGTTGATAATTTCAGCAAATTCTCAAAGTTTATAATACTTTAATTTTTCATCTGCCAAATTTTGTTAATGTGAGTTGAATTCCTACAGATATCAACCATATGGAAAAACTCTTATAAAGATGGCGAATGGAGACCATGCATCAACATGCCTACAGAGGGTAAGAAACTTTCTCATGGTTGGACTTTTAAGTAGACAACTAACACCATGCAAAGGAAAATATTTTGAATATATCTACTTTTAGTGTGGCAATGAGAATCCTTTTTGCCAAGTAATATCTACTTCTGCTATAATTATTTTGAATCTCTTCACTCATTCACATGTATTTCCTCTTGGTTTTTCATTGTCTTGTCATGTTATTTGTTTGCATATGTTCTTTTATTGAGCTTCAACTATGAATATGTGATCTTTTTTCTTTGTGTAAAATTATTATTGTAGGATTACCTGAATCAAATGGATATATTTTTGTTGAGGCCAATGGTGGTTTGAATCAGCAGAGAACATCGGTATGTTCGATTTGATTTACTTATTTATATTGTAATGATGATGTATATAGTTACATACATGTCACATGTGGGCTGCGGTTCACTCTATTGCTTATATTGTTTCTTTATTGTTTCTTCCAGATATGCAATGCTGTGGCTGTGGCAGGCTACCTCAATGCAACTCTTGTAATTCCAAACTTTCATTTTCACAGCATTTGGAGAGATCCAAGGTCGGTAATACTTTTATGCTTTTCATGGCTCATTAGTTAACTAAAAAGATTCAAACGTAAGGATAAAATACGGGAGTTTTGCTGTTATAAGGTTCTTACTGAATTTTTTTTGGCCATGATTGTGAATGTTATTGATGTTTTTTGGTTTGAATTTTTTCATTTATCTATTTCAACCTGAAAATTGCATTAGGTTAATAGTTTTTTGGTATCACTTACTTCTTTTCTGGTTCATGACGATGTGATATTTGATGAAATGTGCAAATATATCCAAATCTGCACATCCAGTTTTGATGTGAAACTTACAAATTTTGTCAATTTCCATATCATCAATATGAAAGGAAATAAACAAATAGGGAAGGTTGCTTTGTTATATTATATGTAACCTAGTATTTTTCATCATTGTGGCAAAGTTTTGTTGGGGTAAGCACTAGGGTAAGATGAACCTTTTACGAAGGAAGTCCCAAAAGTGTATGATTTTGTTACATAGTAATGGTCAACATTATTTTTGGTATTATTTAAGTCAGAGGATTACTTATCTCCTCCTGGGTTAAACTAGCTCTTTGGTTGGGGGCCGGGCGTTGATATTCAACCCTAGCCTATATATAATTAGTTAGTTCTGCCTATATATAATTATAAAGTTCTGCTTATAGATATGATTTGTTAGAAAATGAGTTGCTTAGCATTTTCTGAACATATGATCCTTTTTCATTTCGGACAACAAATTTACTGATACTTAAATTTCTATGTGCAGCAAATTTGGTGATATATATGATGAAGAATTCTTTATAAAAACATTAGAAAATGATGTTCGGATAGTTAGCACAATTCCAGGGAACATAATGGAGAGATTCGACTATAACATGAGCAATGTACACAACTTCAGGATAAAAGCCTGGTCATCTATCAAGTACTACAGTGACACAGTACTTCCATTGCTACTTGAAGAGAAGTGAGTCTTTCAGGTTTCTTATACTCGTTCATCCATCATCTAAGAGACTGTAATGCATTATTTTAATGATTCAATCTATTGCACCTTCGAAAACGATATTTATTTTGGACTTTTTGGATTTTGAAAATATTCTAACAGTAGATTGTTCTTTTATTCTGAAGGAGAAAGTTTGAGATGTAGTCTAAACTCATAGGAGATTTCTCATTGATACATTAGTAATCTGGTGCTTTTCTTTCTCTTCCTTTCTGTTGAAGTTTCATTATTCATTCTACTTGTGCTAATCTGGTGCACTAGGCACGACTGCTTAGCCTAAATTCATTTTAATTGCATTCCAGCTTGTGAATTTTTATATTATTCGTGACACTGAATCTTGGAATATTTTTATAATGTAGCTTCTTATATCCAAGTACAATTTTTTCGCACTAAAATAAATGCTCTAAACTGTCATATTTAGATAACTTTGTTCATTTTTCTGTTTTGGCTTCACTTATTTATTTATTATAGTTCTATTATGATCCTTATACTATAGTATTTGTCCTGTTTCAAGTTTCACGTAGTCCTCTTCATTACTTCTACCACACCTATTTCACATAATCAAACACTTCTTTGAACTAATAACTGTTCCATTGGAAAACTCAGGATTATACGTATTTCTCCTTTTGCAAATCGGCTGTCATTTGATGCACCACCTGCAGTACAGCGACTTCGATGCTTATCGAACTATCAAGCTCTAAAGTTTTCGAATCCTATATTGACTTTGGGTGAAACTCTGGTTGCAAGAATGAAAGAGCGTAGTGCAAATAATAGAGGCAAGTATATCTCTGTGCATCTTCGCTTTGAGGAGGTTGGTTTAGACGGAATGGGATTTTTTTGGTTTTGTTTTACCTGTACAGCAAAACAAACACTTATAATCTTCTTTTGTAGGATATGGTTGCTTTTTCTTGTTGTGTATATGACGGTGGGGATCAAGAAAAAGTAGACATGGATGCAGCTAGGGAGAGAGGTTGGAAGGGAAAATTTACTAAACGTGGTCGAGTCATTCGTCCTGGGGCCATCAGATTAAACGGAAAGTGTCCTTTAACACCTTTAGAGGTACTCCACTATCTTTTCTTTTCCTTCTGTGCATAATCTCTTAACACCATATACTTTTCTCTTATTAATGTTTTATTTGAACAGGTAGGTTTAATGCTCAGAGGGATGGGCTTTGACAGTAGTACCTCTATATTTTTGGCGTCCGGAAAAATATACGACTCTGAGAGGTATATGGCTCCTCTGTTAGAGATGTTTCCTTTACTACAAACAAAAGAGATGCTGGCATCTGCAGAGGAACTAGCTCCGTTTCAGGTATAAATCCAAACTATATTTATATCCTCCTTTTTTTGCCTCATATTTCTTTTTATTCATATTTATTGTTATATTTTGTTCAATATATTGACGTGAGTTAGTTGTTTTCAGAACTACTCATCCCGAATGGCAGCTATAGACTACACTGTTTGTCTCCACAGTGAAGTATTTGTTACGACTCAAGGTGGGAATTTTCCACAATTTCTTTTGGGCCACAGAAGATATTTGTATGGTGGACACTCCAGGACAATTAGGCCTGACAAGCGGAAGTTGGCGTTATTATTTGATAATCCAAATATTGGGTAATTCTATTTTTCGTTATAAATTAGTTTTCCAATATTTTGTTATATCCGACTGATTATCCTGGTTGTGTTGCTTCTCGCGACACTTTTTGCATCATGATCAATCATCAGCTTATTTTGTTTTCAAGTTTTAATGTTATTTTGTTTTCAAGTTTTAATGTTAGTCCTATTACAAATAATGTACTTGACAATAGGCATATTTTCATTTCCCATTAGAGACCTTTTTCTGTAGCATGATTGCATGAAGTGCGAAATTCTCAATAGGAACCTTGAAAGAGTTCTGACAAATTACATAATGTGCCCTTGAGGTTTGGCGTAGTTACAAAAAAAACCCAACAAACTTCCAAATTTACAAAAATAACCCTAATTAAAGGGCTAGGTGCACTATTGTTTTGTTAATGTGTAGGGGGTGGGGTTGTAATGTTTGTCAATTATTAAGGGTGTAAATAGATGATAAAATAGATTCTGTGTGTTTTTTAATTTGGAAAGAGCTGTTTTTTGGTACTTTGGTTAAATCTCAAGGGTAGTTTTTTGTAATAAAACCCAATTAAATAACCCAACGAGAAATATCAGCCTTTGTAGCGTGTCTCACCCATGAGGACCTTCTATCTCTCTACCCTGATTGATTAATTCAACAAGTTTTGATTGATTGGTTCTTCTCTCCAGGTGGAAGAGCTTAAAGCGGCAAATGCTAAATATACGAGCTCATAGCGATTCAAAAGGCATTGAAATCAAGAGACCTAACGACTCCATATATTCGTACCCCTGTCCGGACTGCATGTGCAAACTCAATAAAACAGAGGATTTGAAACCCGTAACTTGATTTGTTCCCTTTGGACATAAGTAAAAATAGAGAAGGTCCTTTTTCACCTTTTTAGTAGTGTTTCACGTGTGGCTGCTAACCCCATATATACCTCTTTTGATTGTGATTCTTTCATTTTTTTCTCCACCTTCTTTGAAAAGTGAAGGGCTGAGACAGCTTCTTTTTTTGTGTGTGAGGAGGTGGTGAGAATAGGAGAGATGTGTAGTGAGATGTATTTTGATTGTTGGCCGGGTAAATTGAGACTGCATCTTTTTTGTGCATGATGCCAGGATAGAATGAGAAGGGTAGTGTTTTGTTTTCCTATACTGGACGAACACGAATTAGTTACCTGGGTATTTGGTAGTTATACATCAATTCGTCGTGTTAGATTAGCTACTGTTTCTGACGAGTCATAAGAGCGAGTTTGGACATGTATTGTGTGCGCCCATTGTTTGTATTGTACATTAGTCGGTTTCAGATGTACAAGACCATAGAGCAGGATTGGACATTATCATACATTAATCAAAGGTTCTCAAATTTGTGATTGATTTTTTTTTTTTTTTTTTTTGTGATCACATTTTGTTCTGTGTATTGCACTTAAAGATAGATGTAAATGTGACTACTTTTGTCCTAAAAGATATGATTATGGTTTTTGGTTAGTTTTATTTCAGAAATTTTCAAACTTTTACTTTGGAAAGTGTAGATGTGAAAGGAATCAACAATCCTGTGAATCCAAATACAGAAAGAGAGAGGAGTAAGTTTACATTGCAAGTATTATAATATAAAATACTAGGTGTATAATCACTTTCCACTAACGTTACAATTAGGGGTGAGAACGAGCCGGGCTTTACTTAAATAGGCCTGGGCTTGATGTGAAAATTTTAGACTTGAGTCTGGCCTATTACCTGTTATAGGCTTTTTTTAAAGGCTCGATCTGAGCCTTTCAAATAAATAGGCCCGACCTGAAAGCCTTTTATAAGCCTTTTTAAATACAATTTGAACTTTAACCCGATTTAATGATTAGTCGAAAATTCATTGAAAAATATTTTAATTAAATTTGCTTATATTTAATTTATTTCATAAAATTATTTTTAATTTTAAGTAATTAATAATAATAAAACAAGTAAACAACCTCTTATAAATAAAAAAAAGTTCAAAATATTCTTCAATCAATATACAATATTCTATTTCACTTTTCAATTATAATTTTTTTTAACAATGTATGATATATTAATAAGTCCTTACAAAATTACAACTAAATGAATTGTATTGTTCCATTAATTTAGATAAATACCTTATTAATATATTTATATATTATAATTTATAAGCTTATTAAATATATATATAGAAGTACTTTATGAATAATATATATATATAGAAAGTTCAAGTTCGGCCTACTAGGCTTCAAAGGCTTAAAAGAAAGTTCAAGTTCGGCCTGTTTATATAAACGAGTTTTTTAAAAAGCTTGAGTCTGGTTTGTTTTAAATGAGCCGAGCCGAGCCCGAGCTTTTGTAGGCCGAGTCATAGGCCCCTGTCGGGTAGTCTGACTCATTCCCACCCCTAGTTACAATAGACATACTTTTTTGTACTTTCTCTTTTAAAAGTTGAAATACTTTCTGTTTGGGTATAGTTGGATTCCCCCAAAAAAGAAATAAATATCATTATTTTTTAATTATAAATACAATTTATTCATTATTTATTCAATTTTTAAACTTCAATCACAACTAACTTTACTTTGTATTTTAAAAATACAATAAATTCATTACTTTTTGGTCAAAAAGTTAAAAACAATATTTTTTTAATTTTCGTGTAAAAAAAGTATTAGATCTTTAGTGAATTAGAAGATGTTAGTATTGAAAAACAATATCTCTGTGCCCAAAAGTATTAGATCTTTAATAAAAAAACAATATTTTTCTTAATCTTCGTGTTCAAATTCATATTGATTATTGACGAAATTAGTATTTTTATTATTTGTCAAGAAAATAATTAATTACTCCATTCATAATAGTAAATTATGAACACATCGGTTGACACGAAAATTATTTAAAAAAATTAAAAACAAATGAATTTAAAAAATATTGTTATGAATCTCGACTTAAAAATGTCATTGATAACTACAATTGAAGAAATTCAAGTCATTTGGGATAACTCTGCTCCACATGTCAGATATTGATTGGTCAACCATTCTAAAAACTAAAATAAAAAAACTATGTAATTTTTTAAAAACACTTGCATTGGTTACTTCATATTCACCAACTTTTTTTTTTATTAATTTTCAATAATTATTTAGTTAACTGAACCAAGATTTTTAAACACCCACATTGGTTTTAACTTTTAAGAGCTTCTATCAATGCACAAATTCACTTCTAACTTTTTGTGAGCCTGTTTATTGTCATATAATAGTAAAGTGGGCCAATGAAAGTGGACAATTCACTCCAATCCAAAAGTCCACTTCTCTATTTTTAAATTCCAATTTTATTAATTAAATACTACTACTACAACATACAAAAATTAAAAAAAACATGTGACTCACATATCAGAAGTGGGCATGACCATCATAGCAGGCATGCCCATTTTTTTCATTTTTTCTAAAATAAAAAAAAAACATTTTTTAGAACCCAAAATCCACTTCACTTGGCCCAAGGTTACCGAAAGCACCATTGGAGATGCTCTAAATTGAACTCCTCGATAGACACACACATCATATATATAATAAAAATAATAAAAATTGCAGATTTAAAATAATAAAAATTAGATTTTACTTGCATATTTTGTGCGTGTAATACACACTCAAATTGTTCATTGACATGTGTCCTTTTTTGCAGAGAAAATAAAAATAAAAAATTGAGTTCAAAAGTTTGAACTCGGTTCAATTGAGTGATACTCTTTGCACATCGATGTGACATATTGATGTGATATTTTTTTTCTTTTCTTTTCTATTTTAATTATTTAATAAAATTATTATATAAATATATTAATTTTATAATAAAAATACGTTTTTCGAAAATATTAATTAAAATTCATTTTTACTAAAGATAAATATTTTAACATTTTTGAAATCTACACAATACGTAAGTAATAAAAACATCAATTTTAAATATCAATTAAGTCATGCTTTTTACTTATTCGTACACGCAATTAAATTCGTCCCGAATTTCAAAACTTACTAGTTTTTTAGTTTCTAAAAATTGCGAAATAAATATAAACAAATACGACGAGATTTCTAAATTATAAAATTGAGATTAAAAATCATAAAAATATTGAAACACCTTAATATAAATAAATTATATTATAAAATATTTATTATACTTTAAAATATTCAATAAACAATTAAAATACTAAAATAAGTTTTGGATGTTACACAATTTTATACTTACAATTAAATTTCTCTCCAATTTCAAAACATATTACTTTAGAAAGTGTTATCGTATTTGTATATATTTATTACGGCAATTTTTAGAAACTAAAAAAACTAATAAAGTTTTGAAATTCCGGACGAATTTAATTGCATGTACGAGTAAGTATAAATGCATAACTTAATTGATATTTAAAATTGATGTTTATATTCCTGCGTATTTTGTAGATTTCAAAAATATAAAAATATTTACGTTTTGTAAAAATGAATTTTTATTAATATTTTCGAAAAACATGTTTTTATTATAAAATTAATATATTTATATTAAATAATTAAAATATATAAAAAAGTAAAAATAATAAAATAATAAACAAAGTCATTTGTCACATCGACGAAACAAAGCCGTTTTTAGTTTTTGAAAATTGCGCAATAGATATAAACAAATATAACGAAACTTCTAAAGTGTAAAATTTCGATAAAATTTTAAACACATTGAAACACTTTAATATAAATAAATTATGCTATAAAATACTTATTAAACTTTAAAATATTTAATAAATAATTAAAATACTAAAAGAATTTTACGGCGTTACACACTTTTAAGCCGTTAACATTTTCATAAAATAATAAAATGAAAAACAATCATTTGAAATGAAAATCTTAACGGTTTCAAGGTGTGTATTGCTCAAAATTTATTTTAATAATTTATTATTTTTTTAAAATTTTAAAATATAATAAGTATTTTATAGTATAACTTATTTACGTTAAGGTGTTTCGATATATTTATGATTTTCAATTGCAATTTTATACTTAAGAAGTCTCGTCGTATTTGTTTATATTTATTGTGTAATTTTCATAAACAAAAAACGTACTATATTTTGAAATTCGGGACGAATTTAATTGTGTGTACGAGTAACTAGAAACGCATAATTGAATCGATATTTAAAATTGATGTGTATATTACGTGCACATTTTGTAGGTTTTAAAAATGTAAAAAAAATTATGTTTTGTTAAAATAAATTTTAATTAATCTTTTCGAAAAACGTATTTTTAATCAAATAATTAAAAAAAAAATATATCAAGTCATGTGCAAATAGCATTTCTGAGTTCATTTTAAGAGGTACAAGGTAAGGTAAAATAAAGTGAACTCCACTCTACAATGGATTAAATAATATCAGTTCATTTAAAAGAGTTTGAACTCAATTTTTTTTATATCAATGTAAATGCTAAGATAAACCACCTAATATGTTAAGGGCCAGTTCATTTAAATGAGTTTGAACTCAATTTTTTTTATATCAATGTAAATGCTAAGATAAACCACCTAATATGTTAAGGGCCTTTTTTTTTCCTTCTTTTTAATTTAATTAATTTTTATGCAAGGTCATTTCCAATATAATTAAAAAACTAAAATCATAATCAAAGTAGGTATAAAAAAAATGAAAACATCATCTTCAGCATTCTTCTTCATATGAAAATATTCAATAAGCTCGAGCTCGGATCGCCAATATTCACATAAATTTTAATTAATTAAGCCAAAATTCCATTTAATATTATTTTTTATATTATGATATTCAAATCAATGTCAAATTATACTTTTACAATAAAGTCATGTAAAGAAGATTTAGTTTATATTATAAAAAAATATCATGTAAAAGTAAAAGATCATAAATTTAATTCAATAAGATTTGACAAGACTCTGATATCACTTGTTTAAAGTACAATAAACAAAAATTGAATAGAAAGCAAATAAAGAAGACAAACCATTTACTTGAAAACTCAGCAAAATGTCTTAAAAATGAAGTTCTAATTATAGAACCTATTTGTTTGTCTGGAAAAAACGATGGGCAATTTCTTATGGGAAAAAACGATGGGCAATTTCTTATGTATCCATCCCTAGTTATTTCGTTGATTAATTGAAGTAAACCCCAAACTAATCAAAAATAAAAAGCAAGGATATTTTTCTAAAAATCATTTTGGTAAAGTTATTTTAACACACCAAAAAGTGGCAAATTATTAGGTGGTACTAGTACCATACTAGGAGACATGGTACCATTTTTTAATATATAAACCATTCGTATTTTTTCAACCCTTTTTTCCTTTTTTTTTTTCACTTTTACGCCATTCTCTCCTCTCCCCCTCAAACAACAGAAACAACCTCCACCTCTATCGGATTCGGCGGATTTCGACGTCGATTAATCGAGGACGGCGACGAGGCCAAAACTTCTACGGCGATAAATCGGAGAAGGACGACGACGACGCAGCAACAATTGCGATTCGACGGCGACAACGTAATTCAGCGATTGTTGCGGCGGCTTAATTCGATAATTGGCGCGGCGGCATAACTTCATTTGGACGGTAATTCGGTAATTAACATGTGAATTACAGTTCTGAACCTGAATTATCGAGATGCGTTTTCATAGTTTCGAAGATTTTGTTTATGTAAAATTAGGTTTTAGTTTTAGAGGTAATTAATTGTTGGATAAATCCGTGTTTATAGTGTTCTGGAAATTTCTCTTTTCGATTCCGAATCGCATCATCGTTGTTCTTGCAGGTGCGCCTTGGAGATGTTGGAATTGGAAAGTGCAGTTTGGTGCTGCGTTTTGTGAAAAGATAGTTCGTCCTTGGCCACGTTCCGAAAGATATTCCTTGCAGCTACTATCGCCTCGTGTTCGCTTCTAATCTGAGTAGCGTTCTCGTCTCCCTGGGCGCTACCCGATACTCGCTCGTCGAGCGTCGTTAAAACCCCGTGCTTCACAACCTTCATCAGCCCCTTAATGTTCCACACAGACACGTTCTTATGGTTCAGATACTGCAGTTGTTCGATAGATATATCGTGGTCGTTATTACTAAGACTAGTACTATTATTATTCTTGTTATTATTAATATTCTGATCGTTGCTTTTACAGGAGAAGATTAAGGTCGGAGGAAAAGCCGACGCTCTCGGCTATTTCGATTTTTGAGTTAATTTGCGCTTGGTTTTCAAAAGTTGTTTGAGTTCGACTTGGATCTATTTTTTAGGTATAATGATCAGATACTCGAGGACACTGAAGAGGAATACTATGCCAAGTGCCTGAATATACTGAGTCAAGGATTGTGTATTTTGTACGATCGACTGAAGGAGATTCCTTGCTTAACTTGCACGGGAAAATCCGAAGGAGATATATTTTCTATGGATGGGGATCATAACTGATTTGAACTATTATTGGGTGTTATTTAGTGTAAAAATGAGTGGTTCGGTTGGACTAGTCGCTGCTAGAAGACATTGACGATGACCTGGATTTCTGCTTCAAGCTGGCAAAGGAAGAGTGTCATTCTAGTTCCTGGTAATTAATTAGTCTATAAAACACGTAACACAAAATATATATAGTTGGGCGACGTTTTATTTATTTGATTAAATCGTTTGTTCATTTATTACGTGTGGTGCAGGGGTTGTGGTTGGAGTGAAGCAGTGGCTTCGATTCTGTTACGCCATAGAAGCAGCGGATCTAGAAGAAGGGATGGAAAGGGTTAAATCTTTCTGCCAGAGGCATGCAAATCAGAGCAAGCAAATGTGTAATTTGGTGAAAAGCAAATTACTGATTGTTAAAAAGCAATCTGTAATTTGGTGATAAGTGCAGAGGAGACATTTTATAAATATATTTATGATTGTTGTTTATGCTCAGTTAGGAAATGTAGATTTCGGCTTATATAATAATTATGCTTTATTATGTATTTTACTATTTTTAATGCTGAGTTCTACTCTGTTTTAAACTTACTTCTACTCTGTATTTAATACTTTTATGTTGTGCTTTGTTAGGATGGCGAGGGTAATTTCATTGTGCACGAAGTTCGATGTCTAGAAGTTGTTTCATATTAAGAATAATTTGGTTATAAACAGAGTAAAATATAGGGTTAGTATATAGTTACAAATAAAATAAAATTTATTAATAAATAGAGTACAATATTGTTATAAAGATAGTAGAATTCATTAATAAGTGGAGTATAAAGAGAGAAGAATTCATTAATAAGTGGAGTAGAATATTGTTATAAAGAGAGTAGAATTCATTAGAACATGGAGAAGATTATAGATCTCCACTTCGATACAAGACCTTTCGATACAAGACCGCTCTTGATCCCTTTATAAACCCCCTGAGCCGCCGAAGGCGACCGTGATCGTTCGCCTCCCTCTATTATTGTTTCCACTTCGATACAAGACCTTTCGATACAAGACCCCCCCCCCCCCCTCTTATCCCTTTATTAAAATTCTGAAGCCGCCGAAGGTGGCCGTAATCATTCTCCTCCATTGATTATTGTTGCCTCCCTCGATTATTGTTCGCCTCTCTCGATTATTGTTGTCACTTCGATACAAGACCTTTCGATACAAGACCCTCCCTTTATCCCTTTATTAAAATTCTGAAGCCGCCGAAGGTGGCCGTGTAATCATTCTCCTCCATCGATTATTGTTGCCTCCCTCGATTATTGTTCGCCTCTCTCAATTATTGTTGCCACTTCGATACAAGACCTTTCGATACAAGACCCCCCCTTTATCCCTTTATTAAAATTCTGAAGCCGCCGAAGGTGGCCGTAATCATTCTCCTCCATCGATTATTGTTGCCTCCCTCGATTATTGTTCGCCTCTCTCGATTATTGTTGCCACTTCGATACAACACCTTTCGATACAAGACCTTTCGATACAAGACCTTTTGATACAAGACCCCCCCTTTATCCCTTTATTAAAATTCTGAAACCGCCGAAGGTGGCCGTAATCATTCTCCTCCATCGATTATTGTTGCCTCCCTTGATTATTGTTCTCCTCCCTCGATTATTGTTGCCACTTCGATCATTGTTTCCACTTCGATACAAGACTTTTCGATACAGGACCCCCCTATCCCTTTATTAAAATTCTTAAGCCGCCGAAGGTGCCCGTAATCATCACCTCCCTCGATTAGTGTTCGCCTCCATCGATTAGTGTTCGCCTCCCTCGATTATTGTTCGCCTCCTTCTATTATTGTTCGTCTCTCTCGATTATTGTTGTCTCCTTCGATTATTGTTGTCACTTCGATACAAGACCTTTCGATACAAGACCCCCCATTTATCCATTTATTAAAATTCTTGAGCCGCCGAAGGTGGCCGTAATCATTCACCTCTCTCGATTAGTGTTCGCCTCTCTCGATTATTGTAGAATTCATCAATAAATGGAGTAGAATAAGATACGAAATAGAGTAGACTACACTACTAAATGCAGTAGAACTCATTAGAACATGGTAATGTCCTCGATTAATGTTCGTCTAACTCGATTATTTTTGTCACTTCGATACAAGACCCCCCCTTTATAGAATTTAGGGTTTAGGGTTTTAGGGTTTATGGTTTATTTTTAGGGTTTATTTTATACTGTTTTTGAATATTTATAGTGATATCTACTCTATTGTATACTGATATCTACTATGTTTTGTACAATTTTTAATATTTGCGGTTTAATGTTTCCAAGTATACTGGTGTTGTTCATCCAAAATTTGTTTTCTTAGTTTTACTATGTTTACTATGTTCATCCAAAATCTGTTAATGTCGTGATCGTTCGCCTCCCTCGATTATGGTTTGCCTCCCTCGATTATTGTTGTCACTTCGATTATTGTTCGTCTCCCTCGATAATGGTTTAGGGTTAAGGGTTTAGGGTTTTAGGGTTTAATAGTATAGGGTATATTTTTAGGGTTTAGGGTTTATTTTTAGGGTTTATGGTTTAGGATTTAGGGTTTCTGGTTTAAAGTTTATTTAAGGTTTATTTTTAGGTTTAAGATTTAGGGTTTAGGTTTATCTTTAGGGGTTTAGGGTTTATTTTTAGGGTTTAGATATAAATTTAGTAGAATATTGTAATAAAGAGAGTAAAATTAACTAACCAATGCAGTAGAATTTATTAATAAATGGAAAAGAACTCATAATAATGTAGTATAGGATTTTATGTTTTTAGGGTTTTAAAATATAAATGGAGTAGAATATAACTATAAATAGTTTAGAAATTTCGATTACAGAGAGTAGAAAACAGTATTGAAAAGAATGTACAATAAATAGAGTAGAATTAATCTAAAGATTTAGTAAAATTTTGCTGTAAATTGAGTAGAAATCATAAATACAACTAGTTCATCAATCTAAATATATGGAATACAACTAGTTAATCGATATAAATATTAAAACAACAAAGCCCTTTCTCAATCTGCAATCCGACTTTAACAATTTCATTATCCACTACTGCATTTTCTCTGGCTATTCTTGTTACTTTTTTTCTGCACTTCATTCTTCTCCATCATTATAATTGCCGAACAATATTTGATACGAAGCACATTGATGAACTCATCGTCCTGTTCAAAAGTAAAACACAAAACAGTATTTTTACAATCTACAGTAATAATGATTTAAAACCAAAAATCCATCACAAAAACACATAAAAAAATAGTTAACAAAATTACCTTGTTCTTTGTAAATCCAGTGTCCTATTCATCTCCTTCTCTCTTTTTAATGGCCGAACAATATTTCACACGAAGAACTCTGAGGAAATCATCGTCCTGTTCTAAAAAGAAAATAACATATCATCCCATTTCAGATGTTGATGCTAAACTTCACGCAATTCAATCTAATAACATATCAAACACAGGAGAATCCAAAACAAATCAGTGTAGATTCTAGTAAATAAGTGTGATGGTTCACCTTTTGATCTTACGTTTTTTGTTTGTTTATGATTTCTCACACAAATCATAACAATTACGAAATCACAAAACAACAGACCAAATAGAGGAGAATTCATCACAAATCAGTTTAAATTTCAACTAATACGTGTAATCATTCATCTTTTGATCTTACATTTCTTGATTGTTTATTCTTTTTCATTTAATTCATACTGATTACAAAGTCACAAAAGAACATACCAAATAGAGTAGAATTCATCACAAATCACTGTAGATTTAAGTAAATAACTGTGATGATTGACCTTTTAATTTTACATTTCTTGATTGTTTATTTTCTTTCAATCAATTAATGCTGATTACAAAGTCACCAAATAACATACCAAACATAGTAGAATTCCTCATAAATCAGTGTATATTCTAATAAATAAATGTGATGATTCACTTTTTGATCTTACAATTTTTGTTTGTTTATGATTTCTCACACAAATCATACTAATTACAAAATCACAAAAAAAAAAAAAAAAAAACACTAAACAGAGGAGAATTCATCATAAATCAGTGTAAAGTCTAGTAAATAAGTATGATGATTCACTTTTAATCTTACTAAATCATATTCCTACTAATCATGATAAAAACAGACATAAAATTCATAGAGTTTAATAACTAACAAATAAATCAACACAGTAAAAAAAAAAGATTTTATTTCACCTATGTAGGTTAAAAAAGAACACACCACGGACCTCATCAGATTTTTCAACAAAAGTGAGATAATAGTAATAGGCATAATTCCTCAGGAACTTACTGAGTAAGAATAGAAAATTTGTGAAAATGACGACTCCAATCGCCCGCGGGACTTTCTGAACAAATTCTAGGGCTTTATTAAACAACTCCTGCAATTGGATCTGCAATTCCCCCAACTTGTCTCTATCCAGCTATTCTAATTTTTATGAGAATTAGAGGTAATTAGCATAGAGAATAAAATGTTACAGCGAGAGAAACCAAACCACGTCGAGTCCAGGCGCACCTTTTGTCGAATCCCGGCTCCGGAGGAAGAGAACGAGACGACACATATATGCTGGACTTGGAGTTGCGAAGTGAGATGTTGAGGGGCCTGAAGTTGACCGGGATGGTCCTGGTGCCTGTCGCGGTGATGGCGGGGGGCTGGAGCAGCCACTCGATGGTCGTCTCCCCGTCGGACATCTATTCGTGATTGTCCCGGTGCTCGAATCCCTAACCACAAATAGATATCTATGGACAAGAACAGGAAAATCAGCTCGAAAAAAAAAATCTGACGAAAATGTAAAGTAAGAACGAAGGTACGGCGATCGGAATACGATTCATCGGTGGATTCCTCGTCCCGCGAGGTTTAAGATCGTCTTCCTCTTCGTCGGAAGTATGGGTATCATGTAAATTCTGGTGTAGTAACCCATGGACGCCATCGATCGGTTTATGAACGGAGTGTGAAGGGACGCGCGGTGGCGGCGGTGGTTAGGGTTTCTGAACAGTGAGTTAGCGGGCGAAGGTGAGAAGAGAGAACATATTCTCTCTGAGTTGGTTCGTGGGTTGTGTGAAGTAATTGGGCCGAAAGTGTTTTTGTATGTGGGCCGGTACCATACTGTTCATATGGTACCAGTAACCACAAAAAGCACCTTGATAGAAACAAAATAAATTTTCTTTGGCTTAATTATCGAAGTCAGCAGCTAAATCTCCGGTTAAGGTCTGCTTTTGGGAATGCCGACGATTTGAGGAGAATGTCGAGCTTTTCTTAGACGAGTTAAAGGAATGATGCGTAGCGTATGTTGTGTTTTGATTTTTCAAAAAAAGTTGCTCGTGAAAGTTCGACTCAGGCTGCCAAGCTTTGAGGCTGACTGAGGCAACCGAGTTTTAGCAGCTGACTCAAAGCAAGAATATCCACCAAATATAGTAAAACACACTTCACACCTACTGGTTTAGGTAAATCAACAAAATAACTAAAAGAAAAAGACACATCAGGATTAAATACTACTACTAAAGAGTTCAACCGAAAACATGCACGGCATAAACAACTCATTCACTTGTAAACAAGAAGAATGAAGCCTTTCCTCATACCTCAAAATATCAGCCCAACTTTACTTTATTATCCTATCCATGACAAGCTTTAAGAGACTCTTGATATCCATTAGACTCTTGTAGATCTTACACTCTTCCATATTGAGCTTCTCCCATTCCTCACCCAATTTCCCTTCTTCAAACAACTTCTCACCCATCAGCATAATCCTCTCCTCACAACAAATATTCTGATAACGAGTTCTCTCGGCGGACGTTTCATTTTCCTCAGCGAGTCGTTTGGAAGGAGTGACTGGGACAGCAACAGAAGTCAGGTTGGAGTCCGTCTCAGATCCCGATTCGAATTCGGATTCGGATTCGGATTCGGATCCGGACTGTTCATCATCATCATTGGAAGGCTCCGAGGCCGAGGGCTCTTTGGTCAATTGGGTCGGTTCGGGCTCTGGGTCGGATTCCTCGCTCGAGCCTTCGACATTGGATTCAGTTTCGGGTTCAACGGGCTTCACCGGTTCGCGATTTTTCGCCATGGGAATGTTTTAGTTAAAAAAGTATTTTAAAAAATAAATAGGGTTTTCGGAGAGATGACAACTCAAAGGGTATCTTATTGATCTTTATAATAACTCACCGTAAACAGTTTTCCATCTCCACAAAATCTTTCGTATTTCCAATAAAATCTCATTATTGCTTTGTAGATAAACCTTTCCACTTCCTTTTCCCTCAAAATTTTTCTATTTCCAATAAAATCTCATTATTGCTTTGTAGATAAACTTTTCGACTTCTTTTCTAAAAATGTAGGAGTATTAGTAATTTTTTTTGGTTTCATATTTCAAAAAATGTATTGTAGTAAAAAAAATTCAAATTATTTTTTCATCTCCTTGGTATCTTTTGGCATTTTACATAAGATCAATAAAACTTTTAAAAAAGGATAATTTATTCGTAGCAAATATAATACTACCTCTGTCCCGTTGCTATAGTCATACTTTGCCATTTCTTTGTCCCACATCTATAGTCACACCCCCTCTAAAAAATAATTTCTACCCAAAATAACCTTACAAATAATTTTCTACTCTATTACAGTTTATAATTTATATTTATCTCCACCGTCATCATTTATCCTCACCGCCCATCGTCATCTAGAGCTGTTAAAAATGGGCCCGGCCCATCGGGCCGGGCCGGCCCGCCTGGCCAAAGGAGGGCTTGGGCCTCAAATATAGAAACCCAAAAAGAGTCGGGCCTTTTTGGCCCGGCCCAACAGGCCCGATGGACTGATGGGCTTGGCCCGATGGGTTGGGCCGGCCCGTCCATCTTTTTTTTTATTTATAATTTTTTATTTATAAATAATAATAAAACTTAATATTGTTATATATTTGTTTAAAAATAAAATTTAAAATCAAAATATTTATTAATTTAACTATATTTTTAGTATATAAATATTATTTTTAATATAAAAGAAATATTAAATTATTATTTAAAATGAATTTATAAACATAAATTTAATTTAATTATTTTTTTCAAAATAAAAATTTATTATTAATTAATTTTCTTTAATTTAATTGTGTAATTAACAATTTTTATAATTAAAAATTAATTTTTTTTTATTTTATATCTTGGGCCGAAAAAGCCCGGTGGCCCGACGGCCCATCCAAAGCTGGGCTAGGCCAAGATATTCTAGGCCCATCAAAATTCGGGCCGGGCCAGCTCGGCCCATAAAAGTCTCAAAGCCCGATGGGCCTGGACTGGGCCGGCCCAGCCCGACCCGCCCATTTGACACCTCTATCATCATCATCTACATTTAACACCATCACCCATCACCCATCACCCATCATCTTCATTTATAATTTTTAATTTTGAGAGAAAACCCAGAATAAACACTGTCATTTTTTTCACTTCGATTGAATCTACCTTCAATCGATTTCGTCGGCAAATATGTGGGTACAGAGCACCGAAGTCGCCACCACATGAGACGAAATTCAGACCATCGCGTGTTTGGTCGAAGCTCGTCGTCGCTGATGTTCGGATCTTCGGATCTTGATCTCTCTCTAACTGGTACGTGGATCTACTAATTGTTTTATTTAAAATTCATGAATGTCTTATTTTAAAAGAACAAAACCTAGATCTAGCTTTTTTATTTCTCGAAAAATTCATAGATGTGGGTGTATGAGTGTTTTTATTTCTCAAAAAATCCATAGATATAGTTTATGTACACATTGTGATTTTTTAACAATTGATTAATTTTCAAATTTAATTTGTCTAATTTGTTTTTCCAGGGACTTCTTGGAGAAATTCAAGAACAACAGGAAGATTTTGAAGAAGTAGAAAATGAAAAAAAAAAAAAAATGAATCTGAAAGTATGTAAAAAATCACGCGTTGAACTTGATTTTGTTTGATATTATTTTTTCTGTAATTAAAGTTTAATTAAAGATTAAAATTGTATTTTAATTTATGGAACTGACTGATTTACCCCTGAAAAACACAAGCAAAAAAACCACGAAACTCCTTTTCTTAAAAACTGTGCAAGGCTCTCTCTGGCCATTGCCATGGGACAGAGGGAGTATTTTATTAATTAAAGTAGTAATTGATGTACCATAACTCTAAATTTCATTTTATTTTATTTATTAAATAAATAAAATTATTAATTTTGTAAAGAAATTAAGAATGGAGAATTTAAGACATGAAAATTTAAAAGGCTAATTTTTTAAATAAATATATATGCAACGAAATTAATTTAAAAATTTTAACATGTGCAACACGTCCTAAAAATAATTATAGTATCACCTGATAACACGATTGACATTCCTTCTTCTCCTTCTCTTCCGTCATCTTGGCTCGACGTCCTTTCTCTTTTTTTATAATCTAAAAAATAGTTGAGAGGGTGCAATCGCACTCCTTTTGACCAAGTGTCTATGTCACTCTGGGTAGTGAGTGGAATGAGGGCGGTGCATTGTGAAATTCACTGCATATGCATAAGAGCATCTCCAATAGTATACATGTACTTGGGTACAAATTTGTGTCACATCATATATGACACATCAAAAATAAATTATATCTATCAATTTTTATCTACATTCCCAAACAATACAAGGTACAATTTATATGTTTGCAGGTACCACCATTATACACATTTTTATTTTATTTACATACATATATTATAAAAGAAATAAAAAAAAAATGCGCAAACTTGATCATTTGGGCCCACAATTGGAATTGTACATAGTATCTAATATTAGATACTCAAATTTCTCTCTCAATTGTATCTCATCTCCCAATGGTGTACCTAGGTACAATTCCATGTCATGTAGAAATTGTACCTACCATTGGAATGCTCTAATAAGCCGTGCACATAAAAATCCTTCATTCAATATAAAGCTTAGATTTTTTTAACAATTTAACTTTTATTATATTTCCCCAAGTTTACACAATTAACCAATTAACATATATTTCAATTTAATTTATTTACCAAAATTATTTTATATATGCAAATTTACGCAATTAACATTTAACATTCTTTTATATATCTTTTTTTTATTAACTTAAACACTTAACTTTTTTAACGGTGCAGATGCGCACTGCTTATTAAGCAGTGAAATTACACACTGCACAGCCCCTCGTCGTAGTGGGTACAACTCATTGGAGTTATCTAACTCATTTAATTTAAAAAGTTTAGCATTCCATAAAATAAAAGACTTAGACAACTCATTTTAATATAATTTTACAAGCCCACAAAAATAAAAGTTAAGCCATTAAGTGTATTTAGATTGGGTAAAGTTATTTACACCTATGTACTTACTGTGTACACTCACAAGATAATTATACCCTACTTAAAATACAAAATTTATAAACACTGTAAAGAAGTACTTCGAATGACCACCGCCGATCGATCTTGCATTTGGAGATCCAATCAAGGCTCATGATGGATTTAATGATAAGTCCATCTATCCCTGGAGCATTGATAGCTTTCATCCTGAACAGATTAACATGATGTTAGGCATGATGATCGCAGTCTCAAATGGCTATCTTCACGAGAAGAATGAAGTTGAAACTGCGTATCTACTTATCACTGAAGGATTTGTCAGTAACCTTCCCTAAACTTCACAAATTACCCTTTTAATTATATTTCACTTTAATATACTTCTTGCATGTTTCACGATTCTTAGATCAGGTCATTCATTAATTCTTTATTCAATTTCAATTTACGGAGTATAAAGTAAATTCTTCCAACGTCGGTAAAGTAGATTTCCAACTGCGCATACAGCTTGCAGGCAAGTGATCGGTCCAGATGGATATCGTTGCGGAGGCTTTAGAACTTAGATCTTATGGCGGAAGTGACGAAGAATCTTACTGTGGTGAAAACAGTTACAACGGTGGAGAAGAGAGGAGGCGATGATGGAGGTTATGTAAGCCGTGGCGGTTGCAGTGGAGGCGGATTCTACTCGGTCGTGTATGTCCAGGAGGAGTTATATGTGATTTTTGCCAGATTAAATCAAATCTGAAATGTCTAAAATCGATTATGTTTTGGTTTTGTTATGACTTAGAGCATCTCCAATTAAGAGATAAAAGTCTACATGTAACTCTACCTCTCACCCATAAAATAGGTAGATACCATTGTGAAGGAGATGATGTGGCATGAGGTAGAAGTATGGGGTAGAAATACTTCTACCCGGGTAGAGTAAAAGCCGTGGGTATTTCATTATTATTTTAATAGTAAAATAATGATTAAAATATAAAATATAATATAAATAAATTAATAGTGGGCTTGTTTGTGAGATAGAATCATTAAGTAGGTTAGAAGGTTTTGAGGTAGAGATTAATAATTTTTGACGTGGCATCACTTTTTACCTCAAAACTTCTAACTTGCATTTAAGATGCTCTTATGAGTCATTTTCTTCGTCATGTTGGATTGGGTCTCTACTTATATTTTAGACCTCATATATTATATATGTTGAATTTCATGATTAATTGGATGAATGAAATTTTATTCTACTTTTCTATTTTTAATTGGACTAATTAACTTTCGCTGACAAAACTGGTGTCATGAGTAATATGTTGTTTGTTATAAAATGAGCATTTTAGGTATTTAACATTATACTTTAAATAATAAAATAATATAAGAGGTGTACACAGTAAAGCTAGAGGTGTAAATAAAAATTACCCAATTACATTTTATAAGTCTGTTAAAATAAAAGCTCAATTTTTAAAAATACTTAAGTACAATTAACACGTGTACAAATGAGATATTTAAATAAATAATTTTTTATTGTAAAAATATGAGTTGTTACAATCTACCCATTTTATAAAAAAATTTGTTCTCGAAACTTTGTTCAATTTTTATAGGGCATGTATCAAAAGATTCAAACACATCACGCAATATAAACAAAATGTAACCATATAAAAATCAAAATCAACTTTCCAAAGATAGCAATTGCAACTCTCATAACAAATACTCTGTAGAACAATCATGATCATTGAACATTCACATATTCCAAGTTAACATTGATATTATTATCATATAACAAATAATTGATATAAGAAAAAACATACCGAATTACTGAAGATGTCTGACGTGATTCAAACTCATAACTTAATTTTTTTAATTTGTTAATTATGGAATTTTTAACACATGTCGAAAAAACCGATTTTAAAACTCTGCGCCCTGGTTCCATTTGTCACGCCCCATTTCATTTTATTAAATAAATAAATAAATAAATAAAACTATGAATTTTGTAAAGAACCCAATTAAGGGCGGAGAATTTAAGAATTCAAAATCCACGTCGACATGAAAATTTAAACGGCTAACTTTTCAAATAAACATTTATGCAGCGGAATAAATTTAAACATTTAGTGCATGTTTGGTAGCCATGTTATTCTCAAGATAGTTTAGTTAACATACCTTATCTCATGTTGGTAGTAAATACTTGAGCCCGATATAGATAATAGACTCGGTTGTAATAATTGTTCACCTTCTAGAGTTAACCACCCAAATACGTGTGTTGGGGAAGTTTGTTTGAACAGTAGCTCAAACTAATTTATGAAATTACTAATTCGCCCTTGAGGTATTTGAAGTTAAAAAACAATCTTCAGTTTCATTTGACCTAATTTCGCGCAGCAAATTTTATTGGTGATTCCAGATTCAAGTTCGTACTTTTCTCTCTCTCTTCCCATCTTCAAATAATCATAGCTTACAAATTTGATTTTAGTTTGTGACTGCGCATACCTGTTCTTTGTCGATTAGGACGTATTTTTTGAAAATGCACTGTGTTTTGTCATACAGAATTTGGTTTATTTCATCATGTTTAAATTCAAGTTTTGAATCAAATTTTAGCTAATTTCGTTTTGTTTCCGTCACCAAAAGAACATGTGTTCTACCATCTCTCCCACCCCTGAGCCCTTTGGTATATGTGAACAAATATTTTGGGAACAAATAATTAAATTTTTTTACACAGAAAAAAAAAATATAAAAATTGGTAACGAAAACCTCATATTTATTTGTGCATATGAATCACACATTGTTTATTTGTAGGTTTTTTTTGCTTGTGCTATATGGATTACTACATGATATTTTTAACATTATTTGTTACTGCATATGACATGTTGACAGTATGAGTTTGGTGAAGAAGGAGGAGGATATACTCTACTTATTACTTGAAGAAATAATACTTAATTCTATTGTCGTAATTTCTATGATTATTGAAATTATGAAAAAAAGATCAACGAAAAAACGTAAACGTGTAGTGAGTTATAGTATGAATGAACGCATTCTCGATCAAGTTAAAGAGATGAAAAGACTCGTAGGATGTCATAATTCGGACTGCATTGATAATTTGAGAATGGACAGAAACACATTTGGGAGACTTTGTGTGTTGTTGAAAAATGTTGGAGGTTTAGAAAAAGGAAAATTTGTTAGCGTGGAGGAGCAAGTTGCAATGTTTCTATCCGTATTAACTCACCACAAAAAAATAGGGCCCTTAGATATGATTTTAATCAATCAAGACAAACGGTGTCTCATTACATTAATATCGTACTCGCCGCGGTTTTGCAATTACATTTTATGCTACTTGTCAAGCCCGTAGCAATTTGTGCTGAGAGTAATAATCATCGATGGAAGTGGTTCAAGGTATTGTCAGTTTAATATATGTGTGTGTGTATCATTTACAAATTATTGTTTTTATTATTGAAACAATAACCATGACTTCATTCATTTGTTTGTACAGGGGTGTCTTGGGGCACTCGATGGTACTTATGTAGACGTACACGTCCCATAATCGGACAAATGTCGGTTTAGAACAAGGAAATGACACATTTCAACAAATGTGTTGGCTGCGTGTGATACAAATATGCAATTCTCATACGTACTCCCCGGTTGGTAAGGATCAGCTTCTGACGCGAGAGTGTAGGGATGCGGTAAATCGATCTTTCGGTTTTAAAATCCCAACCGGTAATAATTTTTATTATCATGATTTTTTTTTTTATTTTCATATCATATTCCTTACATGGTTGTGACATTCATTGTTTGAATTTCATTTCACATAACAAGGAATTATTATCTATGTGACAACGGCTACGCAAATAGTCCGGGTTTCCTATCACTGTATAGAGGAGTCCGTTATCACTTAAATGAGTGGGGACCGCATGTTACACGACCTATTACTAGTAGAGAACATTTTAACATGCGTCACACTCGTGCACGAAATATTATAGAATGTGCGTTTGGAGAAATGAAGACGCGGTGGGGTATTTTTAAAAGTGCAACATATTATCCAATTAAGACACAAATAGGGTTGATAATGGCATGTTTCCTCCTCCATAACTTCATTCGTCGAGAGATGATTATTGATCCTATGGAATCATTGTTAGATGCTGATGCGGCCCGAGAATCGTCTAAGAGGCAAGATGTTCGTTGTCGGGCTAGAATGGCAAAGAAAACGCTGGAACGGAGGTCAGACGTGAGCCGAGGACGCACCGCTGATTTTGGCTGCGAGAATGGCCGTGTGTCGGACGACACCCCTAGGATGTCGGACGACATGCTGTGTAAAAGGGAAGCGGTACAGACGGGATTCGCAGGTTGAACCTGCGAACGACGGAAGTTTGTCGGACGACAGGATTTCCTGTCGGACGACAAGAGAATGTCAGACGACACCATAAACCTGTCGGCCGACAAAGTCCCAGATTCTGAAAACGGGGGGCGGACGACTTTTTTTTACTTTGTTTTTGTTTCCTTTTGTTATTTCTTTTAGGGTTTCTTTATGCCTATTTAAGGTTTTTCAAGACATTGTTTACGGAGACTTTGATATTTGAATAAATTATTTGTGAGATATATTTCTCCTTTGGGTTTTCCGAATTCTTCCGGGTTCTACCAAAAGAATTCACCGGCGAATCAACGAAGCTTTCATCCTTCGTTTGTGTGTCATTCATCGTCTCCGAATTGTTGAGTCGCGTTCCGTTGGGGTTTAGGTCGTCGAATCTAAATCATTTCGGGGGTAGATTCAAAGGTTTTGGGATCTCCACCAGGTATCCTTTAATTATTCCGTATCTTCTTCTCTTCCGATCGAGGTGCGTATCATCTGGTATCAGAGCCCAGGTTAGGGCTATTTTCTGATTTCGTACCTCGTTTGTTCTTTTTTTTTCCCTTTTCGTAACCCTTCTATCTCAAAATTTTTTTTTGTTCTTCTTCCCCTTTTTACTGTTCATCGAACGCAAAAAAAAAAAAAAGTATTTTTGCGGAAATTTTTTTCTTCGACCAAATTTTTGTTCGTGATTCCTGAAATTTCCGGCATCGTTTTGAGCTACTTTGATACTATCGAAATTTTCGTGCCAAATTCTATCACCTTCCAACCGACCATCCCATTGAGTGTTTTCGTTGATATTGTTAGAGTGAATTCGGCTGGTAATTCCAGAAGTTCGATTCTTAAGGGAGAAATTGAGAGAATACTGAGTGACCTCCTATATTGAGAGACACACGAGAGCTGTGAGAGAAAGATTTCTTCATTTCTCTTGTTTTTTGTTTTAACGTTATTTTGCAGGATGTCTGGTGGGACTTCACCAAAGGCTGAAGGTACAATGATCGATCCCCAAATTAAGTACCTCATGGAGGCCATGCGAACTGAGTTGAGAAAGTTCATTACCTCTGAAATGGAGGCCGTGCATGAGCGGGTTAGTGCCATGGAGGAGAGGCCTAATCGGAAACAACGAGATAGTCGGAATGGTAACCATCGTTACCATGGCAGAAATAGGGACTTCGATTCCGAGGAGGATGAAGCATCTGAGACTGATGAGAGGAGGCGAGGAGGTAGAGACCAGGAAGATGACAACTTGGGCAACATCAAGATGAACATTCCCTCATTCTTAGGGAAGAACGATCCTGAGTTGTATTTGGAGTGGGAGCGTAAGGTGGAGCTAATGTTTGATTGTCATAACTATTCTGAGCTCAAGAAGGTGAAGTTGGCAGCGATAGAGTTCTCTGAATATGCACTGGTTTGGTGGGATCAGCTTGTAACCAGTTGGAGGCGGAACCGAGAACAACCTATTGAAACATGGGCCGAGATGAAAGCTGTGATGAGGAAGCGGTTTGTTCCAACTCACTATTACCGAGAGTTGTACAACAAGTTGCAGAATCTACGACAGGGGTCGAAGAGTGTGGATGAGTACTTTAAGGAAATGGAGGTGTCTATGATTCGAGCCAATATTGACGAGGACAGAGAGGCGACCATGGGGAGATTTCTGGCTGGTTTAAATTGGGAGATTCGTAACACCGTGGAGTTGCAGCCATACGTTGAGTTGGAGGAAATGGTTCATGTGGCAATCAAGATTGAGAACCAGCTTAAGAGGAGGGGTAGCTTGGGCAATTCGAAGCCAATTCAGTCTACATGGAGACAATCCCAGGGCCCTAGTGGTTCATCATACAAGGGGAACCACTGGAAGGAGGAAACAACAACACGGGATGAGAAGAAGATCTTCTACAAAGATCGTCTGGAGGGTGCAGGTCCGACTACTCAGGCCAGTCCCGTGGTTCCTGATAGTCGCAATCGGGATAAGAGGTGCTTCAAGTGTCAGGGATTCGGGCATATCATGAGTGAGTGTCCCAACCGGAGACTTATGCTCTTACGAGATGATGGGGAAGTTGTGACTGATGACGAGGGTGAAAAGCCGGTACCGACAGCTACGGTAGAGTCTGAGGAGGAGGAGGAGATTATCGCACCGGACGGGAAGCTACTTGTAGCGCGAAGAGTATTGAGTGCACACATTCAGCCCGATGTTCAGGAGCAGCGAGAGAACCTTTTCCACACAAGGTGTCATGTGCAGGATAAGGTGTGCAGTGTCATCATTGATGGAGGTAGTTGCACGAACGTGGCTAGTGCAACCATGGTTCAGCGTTTGGGTTTGGTTGTGGTGCAGCATCCTAGGCCATACCATCTACGGTGGTTGAATACGACTGGCGTCATCAAGGTGACCAAGCAAGTGGAGGTTCCTTTCCGCATTGGGAAGTATGAAGATAAGGTACTATGTGATGTCATTCCCATGCACGCGAGCCATATTCTATTGGTGCGTCCGTGGCAGTATGATCGGCGAGCTATCTATGACGGTTTCACCAACAAGTACTCTTTCGAGTATAAGCAGAAGAAGGTATCCCTTGTTCCTCTCACTCCTACACAGGTTTACGAGGATCAAGAGCAGTTGCAACGAGAGGCCGAAAGGGGAAAGTCTAAGGAGCAGCCCTTACCAAGCGAGGCTAGTGACATGACGCACGGAGTGGGGGCAAGTACGTTGGCGATGTTGTGCGAGAAGGACCCATTTATCACTAACGATCTTTCTCCGCTACTACCTTCTATTTAGTCTGTTTTGCAGGATTTTGTTGATATAACTCCTGTTGATACTCCTCCTGGATCACCACACATGGGAGGGATTGCGGAGGTGCCGACTTTGTTTGGGCCAGTGGTGTTTGAGCCTGGTGCAGCCTTGGATTTGAGGACAAATCCTCTTCAAGAGGAGGGGAATGATGCGGCCCGAGAATCGTCTAAGAGGCAAGATGTTCGTTGTCGGGCTAGAATGGCAAAGAAAACGCTGGAACGGAGGTCAGACGTGAGCCGAGGACGCACCGCTGATTTTGGCTGCGAGAATGGCCGTGTGTCGGACGACACCCCTAGGATGTCGGACGACATGCTGTGTAAAAGGGAAGCGGTACAGACGGGATTCGCAGGTTGAACCTGCGAACGACGGAATTTTGTCGGACGAAAGGATTTCCTGTCGGACGACAAGAGAATGTCAGACGACACCATAAACCTGTCGGCCGACAAAGTCCCAGATTCTGAAAACGGGGGCGGACGACTTTTTTTTTTTACTTTGTTTTTGTTTCCTTTTGTTATTTCTTTTAGGGTTTCTTTATGCCTATTTAAGGTTTTTCAAGACATTGTTTACGGAGACTTTGATATTTGAATAAATTATTTGTGAGATATATTTCTCCTTTGGGTTTTCCGAATTCTTCCGGGTTCTACCAAAAGAATTCACCGGCGAATCAACGAAGCTTTCATCCTTCGTTTGTGTGTCATTCATCGTCTCCGAATTGTTGAGTCGCGTTCCGTTGGGGTTTAGGTCGTCGAATCTAAATCATTTCGGGGGTAGATTCAAAGGTTTTGGGATCTCCACCAGGTATCCTTTAATTATTCCGTATCTTCTTCTCTTCCGATCGAGGTGCGTATCAGATGCAGAGGAAAATTTGGAGGAACGCCATTCAGAAATACCAGATTTCATTTCCACTATTGAGACCACAAACGAATGGACAACCTATAGAGACGAGCTTGCTCAACAAATATGGGCAGAATATAATAATCAATAGTTCCTAAGTAATATTTGTAATTTTTGTCGTATACATTGGTTGGGAATGTGATTTAAAGTTGATTATCAAATTATTTTTGTTTGTGCTGCTTTATGTTTGTGTTGTTATTTATTTTTTTGAATTTGATACTTACCTGCCAAAATTATTTTTTGGCTACAAATGACTTACAATGTGTAATATGTTTTGTGTTTACAACTTGCAGAAAGATGGAATCGCCTGGACTTAATTTGGTTCGATGTAGGGGGAATGTCAAAAAAAGTGTGAATAACACTCGTAGAGTTTGGTCGAACAGAGAAGAACAAGTGCTTATTCAGTCACTTATGGGTGGAAAAGTGATAATGGATTTCGTACTGGGTATTTTCTTAAGTTGGAAGATGCATTGAAGACAGCGTTTCCGACGACCGACTTGGTGGTTAATCCTCACATTTGTTCAAAACTCACATCATGGAAGAAGTCGTACGCATCCTTGGTGTCTGCACAAAAGGATACCACAGGTGTTGGGTTCAATATGACAACAAATTAACTTGAAGTCACAGATGATCAATGGGAACAAGTTATTCAGGTATACATATGTAATGTCCATGCGTAAAGAATAAAACAAAATAATTATCTATTAATATTGTTTAATTATTTGGAGTTAGAAGTCCCGTTCTTAGCGCATAATTAGAAATTTAATCTAATGATTAAATTACAAATTATAAAGATATAATACAATAAATAAATTATAAGCTATATAATTACATCATCTAAATTAATATTACCAATCGCAAAAAAAATAAATAAATAAATAAATAATAATAATAATAAAATTATTTAACTTAACAAAATTAATTCAGTCAACCAGGCTGAGGACATAGTCACAAGCTATAACGTTAATTTTAACGTTAATAAATCTATAACTCCGCAACTGCCCCTTAAATTTAGGATTGACCACCTCAAATAGCTAACAACTCAACCCTATTTATACTACACACGACTACATCGTCAACCCACAATACTACAAACTGAAGTCATCAACTCTATATGTTTGCCGATCCCAAAATACCGAATATAAAAAAATCCTGAACACTACACCGCAAATTGGAGAAGTTGTACGCAAGAGATAGACGACTCTCGGGCTCCGGATTGTCGATAACAAGAAATTCCAAGTAGCCTACGGGGGAGTTTAAAACGAGCATCAGAAGGAGGTACCTGGGGCTACAAACTAATCGAAGGAAATCCGAAAAACTCAATCTCTCTCTCTCTAAAAGGTAACACCCTCAAACCCTTTGCTTATGGAGTTACCCACGAACTGTTAGTTTCACCCTCTCTGCATCTCCTAAAGAACTCCTAAATTTACGCTATTATACCCTAAACGTAGAAACTAGTCGCTGTCCTTATCTGTCGAATCTTCGGCGAACGCCGAAGAGTAGTCGCATGTACCACGGCGAGTCGAGCGAGTCTCGTCTCGCCAACCCATCTTTTGCTGAACCTCGATCTGTCAAACTTCTTTAGAGGACGAATAGGATTCCAAAGCTTAAACCTTAGTCTAATGTAATTATTGCTTAAAAAGAATCGAAAAGGGGGAAGAGTGATCAGGCTTCTGTTCTTTAACCTTGTTAAATGTATTTGTGAAAAGGAGGTTAGGGTTCTGTACTTACAATTCCAAATACACCAAAGCCGTAAATTTCATAGTGTAGTTTTCAACTCTTTAAGTATTTACATATCACCCCTTTGAACTCATTAAATTATAAAGTGGTCCTAAATGATTATAACTAAAATTAAAATGTACAGTTTAATCAAAATTAACATTAACAATAATTAGAATCAATATACATTAAAATATTATACGTATTGATTTAATTAAATAATCTATATTGACTAAGTTGGTGAATTTCACCTTAAAAGGAAACGAAGCGCAAGGGACTTAGGGACTTCTCTCAAATTCAAAGACTTAATCGCACGACACGTTTATAAGGTAGGGGTTTCTCATCTCCTTTTTAATGTCTAATTTCAAAGTATGTGTTATATGTGATTTAAATACGTGAATTATTGCATGATATGAAAATTTTTTAGACTCGTGACCCAAAAGGGTCAGTGTCAGGAGGAGGCACCGAGGTATACTCGCATGGGTCAAAAATTTATATTATAGAACCTGTGACCCAGAAGGGTCAGTGTCAGGAGGAGGCATCGTGGTTTACACGCCGTGTTCTATAATATGCGCAACATGTATTGAAAATTATGTTTCATTTTGTGATTTCATGATATGATCATTGCATATATATATCGTACGGTGATTTGCGATGTTGATTGGAGATGAGTAGTCCTTATTGAGCACGTTGAGCTCACCCCAAATCAACGCATTGTTTTTCAGGTACTTACGAGGATGATCACCGGGGGAATGATGAGGAGACGAATTAGGAATTTTCATTGGTTATTTATTATTTTCCGCTGCAAACATTGATTTCTAAAACGTCTAGAAGTACTTTTATTTTTGAACTAATAACTCTGAAACGATGATTTTATTTTTATTATTGGTATTTAAAAATTTTGACGTGGAATATTTGACTTTTCAAAAGTACGTGAGTAGCGCCTCTAGATACGAAATTGTTTTCTGATGAAATATCTTTTATTTTGAGTTCGAAAATTGGGGCGTTACAGTGTGGTATCAGAGCTAGGTTGCTTTTCTGCAGACTCGTTAAAACTTTTCTTTATATTATTAGTTTCATTCGTCCTCGTCCTACCCCGTGACATCCTCAAGGTACGTAGCACATGAATTATTAAAGTATTTAAGATCAATATTAATTTCTTTACGCATGAACAATTATGATTAATCCCGTTGGGCATCTAGGAACCCTCCAATGGCAGAAGAACAAGAAAACCCACGTAACAACATCCATGTCGACCAGGCTGCTGCGAATGCCATGGGAGCTGTCTTGGCTAATTTTCTTCAGAATCTACAGAATCAAGCAAATGGCAATGGCAACGGTAATGGAAATGGAAATCGGAATGGAAATCGAAATGTCAAAGCAGTTGAACAATTTCGTTCTTATAGTCCCCCAAGTTTCAATGGAAAAGATGGACCTGAAGCCGTCGAAGAGTGGTTCCGCTCGTTGGAGAGGATATATCGAATGATCGAGTGTGACGATGCACAGAAGATCACATGTGCCACCTTCCAGCTGACGAAAGATGCCGATCACTGGTGGGAGGGTTACTGGAGGACTCTTACAGATGCACAGCGAAATGCTTTCACTTGGGAGGATTTCAAGACAGCAATGATGGACAAATTCTTCCCACATTCCTATCGTGACGAAATGGAGACCGAGTTCTTGAACCTCAAGCAAGGGAATCTGACTGTTATTGAGTACGAACGCAAATTTAATCAATTGAGCCGATATGCCCCGCATCTAGTGAACACGGATGTTAAGAAGGCACTCAGGTTCCGCAGAGGATTGAAGTCCCAATTGGCTGGTATCCTATCAGCTCAAGGGAATATCGAGTATTCGGAGATGGTGAGTAGAGCTCATGATGTGGAGACGAGCTTGAGAATTGCAGAAGTAAAGCCAAAACCAGTCACAGGCTCGTCCGAAAAGAGAAAGTGGAATGGAGGATACTAGAATGACAACAAACATATTAGAACTGGCGGAGACAACCGCAATGCAGCACCAAACAACCGACCATTGTGCAATGAATGTGGGAAACATCACTTCGGAGTCTGTTTGAGAGGCAAGAACGCATGCTACCGATGTCACCAAGAAGGGCATCAAGTTTGGGATTGTCCAAAGGGTAACCAACAGGGTAACCCGAGACGTAATGGCGGTAATGCACCTCAGCAGCAAAATCAAGATAGGCGTGGACCGGGAGGAAATGCACGGATGTATGCAATGGCAAGGGAAGATGCTGCTAAAGATCCTGAGGTGATGACTGGTATGTTATCAATCTCTAGAGTACCTGCACTTGTGTTATTTGATACGGGTGCTTCACATTCTTTTATCTCTAGAAAGTTTCACGATATAACTGATAAACATAGCACTAGAGTAGAGAATTCTTTGGAAGTCAGTCTACCTTCAGGGAACACAATCTTAACGAGTGAAAGAGTCGAAGGAGTAGAAGTTGATGTTGGTGGAAGAATTCTATTGGCTGATCCTTACGTGATCGATATGAAGGATTTCGACTTGATTTTGGGCATGGACTGGCTTAACAGACATCGAGCTAACATCCAATGCCACGAGCGAGAAATCATTTTTCCACTTCCAGAAGGGGGTGAACTTAAACTTCCCGGAGCAAAGGCTAAGACACTACCATATGTAATATCAGCGATGAAGGCCGTAAAGATGTTAAGAAAAGATCAGTGTCAAGGTTTCCTTGTGAACCTAATCAGCGGTGTAAAGACTGAAGCTGTGCCAAGTGATGTGCCCGTTGTACGAGATTTCTTGGATGTATTTCCAGAAGAGCTACCAGGCGTTGCACCAAACCGTCAAGTGGAGTTCACGATCGATTTAATACCTGGAGCAGCCCCTACATCGAAGGCCCCATATCGTATGGCACCGAAAGAGCTGCAAGAACTAAAAGGGCAAATTCAAGAACTATTGGACTTGGGTTTCATTCGACCGAGCGTGTCACCTTGGGGAGCACCAGTGTTGTTCGTCAAAAAGAAGGATGGGTCATTCCGAATGTGTATCGATTATAGAGAACTTAACCGACTCACGGTGAAGAACAAATACCCACTGCCGAGAATCGAAGACTTGTTCGATCAACTAAGAGGAGCAAGTTGCTATTCAAAGATTGATTTGAGATCAGGGTATCATCAACTGAGGATCAAGGAAAGCGATATTCCAAAGACGGCGTTCAGAACTCGGTATGGACACTATGAATTTGTGGTTATGCCGTTTGGTCTAAGTAATGCACCTGGAGTATTCATGGATTTAATGAACAGAGTATTCCAACCGTACTTGGACCAATTCGTCATCGTGTTTATCGACGACATCCTTATTTACTCGAAGAGTCGAGAAGAGCACGAAGAGCATTTGCGAATAGTGCTAGAGATACTTCGTAAAGAGAAATTGTACGCAAAATTCAAGAAATGTGAATTCTGGATTAATCGAGTTGTGTTTCTGGGACATGTTATCACTGCTCAAGGAATTGAAGTCGACCCGAGCAAAGTTGAAGCTGTCAATGAATGGGTTGCACCTACTAATGCAAGCGAAGTTCGAAGTTTCCTGGGCTTAGCAGGTTATTATCGGAGGTTCATTGAAGATTTCTCTAAAATAGCAATACCGATGACTCGACTGACGAGGAAAGGGGAGAAGTTTGTATGGAACGAAAAATGCGAGAACAGTTTCCAAGAGTTGAAGAAGAGACTCACTACTGCACCAGTGCTGACAATTCCTGACCCCAGTAAGGATTTTGTCATTTATAGCGACGCATCGAAATTGGGTTTAGGCTGCGTTTTGATGCAACAGGGCAAAGTGGTGGCTTATGCCTCACGACAACTAAAGCCGCATGAGACGAACTACCCCACACATGACTTGGAGTTAGCTGCAGTAGTCCATGCACTAAAGATTTGGAGACACTACTTGTACGGAGGAAAATGTGAGATTTTCACCGACCATAAGAGTTTAAAATACTTGTTCACGCAGAAAGAATTGAACATGAGACAACGGAGATGGTTTGAGTTAGTAAAAGACTACGACTGCACAATTAGCTACCATCCGGGTAAGGCAAATGTGGTAGCTGATGCTTTGAGTCGAAAAGGGAAGTTGGCAAATTTACTTTCCGATCAAGAACACCTGGTACGAGATTTTGAAAGGCTGAAAATCGAAGTAATCGTACCTCCGAGTAACACGAAAGCGAGATTAGCTTCTTTGACTGTACGACCAACTCTCAGAGATCGAGTGAAAGAACTCCAGCCTCGAGATGAGTTCTTGAATAAAATGAGACAAAAAGCACAAGAAAGAAACATCAAAGGTTTTGCAATAGCCGATGATGATGTCCTGGTATACGACGGGAGGTTATGTATTCCAAAAGAGGAAGAGTTGAGAAGAGAGATTCTCGACGAAGCTCATAGTACTCCTTATACAGCACACCCCGGTGGAACAAAAATGTATCAAGACTTAAGAACCATGTTTTGGTGGAGAGGCATGAAGAGGGATATAGCTAAGTTCGTGGAAAGTTGCATGGTTTGTCAACAAGTGAAGGCTGAACACCAACGACCGTCGGGTCTGCTCAAGCCGTTAGAAATCCCTGAGTGGAAATGGGAGCACATTACGATGGACTTTGTGGTAGGCTTGCCACCATCAAAAAGAGGTAACAAAGCTATTTGGGTGATTGTTGATCGTCTCACGAAATCAGCACATTTCTTACCAGTTAAGATGACGTTCAACATGGAGCAATACGCTCAAATATATATTCGAGAAATTGTGAAATTGCACGGAGTTCCTGTGTCGATTGTGTCAGATAGAGACACGAGATTCACCTCTCGATTTTGGAGAAGTTTGCAAGAAGCTCTTGGAACAAAATTAAGGTTCAGCACAGCTTATCACCCCCAAACGGATGGTCAATCCGAAAGAACGAATCAAATACTTGAAGATATGTTGAGAACTTGCGTTCTTGATTTAGGAGGCCAATGGGAAACTCTTTTACCGTTGGTAGAGTTTGCTTACAATAACAGTTACCAAGCGACAATCGGTATGGCGCCATATGAAACTTTGTACGGAAGAAAGTGTAGATCACCATTATATTGGAGCGAAGTGGGTGAGAAAAAGATTCTAGGACCGGAGTTGGTCCAAGAAACCGTGAAACACATCGCTACTATACAAAATCGAATTAAAGTCGCCCAAGATAGACAAAAATCGTACGCCGATCGACGAAGGAAAGAGCTTCACTTTGAGATTGGTGATCATGTATTTTTGAAAGTAGCACCGGTCAGAGGCATCATAAGATTCGGCGAGAAGGGTAAACTGAAACCAAGATACATAGGTCCTTTCGAGATATTAAAAAGGATCGGAGACTTAGCTTACGAGCTAGCATTGCCACCGAAATTGTCAAACGTGCACAACGTCTTTCACGTGTCTATGCTCAGAAAATATGTGCATGACCCGAGACACATTGTGTGTCACGACGAGTTAGACATTCGAGAAGACCTAACTTACGAAGAGACTCCCGAGGAAGTATTGGATCGTAAGGTCCAAACTTTAAGGAACAGAGAAGTTATTCTGATCAAAGTTCAATGGAGACGACATAACAAGAGTGAAGCTACATGGGAACTAGAGGATGAATTTTATGCCAAATATCCAAACTTTTTGCCAAGTGGTTAGTTTCTGAATTTCGAGGACGAAATTTTTTTGAAGGAGGGTAGTATTGTAATGTCCATGCGTAAAGAATAAAACAAAATAATTATCTATTAATATTGTTTAATTATTTGGAGTTAGAAGTCCCGTTCTTAGCGCATAATTAGAAATTTAATCTAATGATTAAATTACAAATTATAAAGATATAATACAATAAATAAATTATAAGCTATATAATTACATCATCTAAATTAATATTACCAATCGCAAAAAAAATAAATAAATAAATAAATAATAATAATAATAAAATTATTTAACTTAACAAAATTAATTCAGTCAACCAGGCTGAGGACATAGTCACAAGCTATAACGTTAATTTTAACGTTAATAAATCTATAACTCCGCAACTGCCCCTTAAATTTAGGATTGACCACCTCAAATAGCTAACAACTCAACCCTATTTATACTACACACGACTACATCGTCAACCCACAATACTACAAACTGAAGTCATCAACTCTATATGTTTGCCGATCCCAAAATACCGAATATAAAAAAATCCTGAACACTACACCGCAAATTGGAGAAGTTGTACGCAAGAGATAGACGACTCTCGGGCTCCGGATTGTCGATAACAAGAAATTCCAAGTAGCCTACGGGGGAGTTTAAAACGAGCATCAGAAGGAGGTACCTGGGGCTACAAACTAATCGAAGGAAATCCGAAAAACTCAATCTCTCTCTCTCTAAAAGGTAACACCCTCAAACCCTTTGCTTATGGAGTTACCCACGAACTGTTAGTTTCACCCTCTCTGCATCTCCTAAAGAACTCCTAAATTTACGCTATTATACCCTAAACGTAGAAACTAGTCGCTGTCCTTATCTGTCGAATCTTCGGCGAACGCCGAAGAGTAGTCGCATGTACCACGGCGAGTCGAGCGAGTCTCGTCTCGCCAACCCATCTTTTGCTGAACCTCGATCTGTCAAACTTCTTTAGAGGACGAATAGGATTCCAAAGCTTAAACCTTAGTCTAATGTAATTATTGCTTAAAAAGAATCGAAAAGGGGGAAGAGTGATCAGGCTTCTGTTCTTTAACCTTGTTAAATGTATTTGTGAAAAGGAGGTTAGGGTTCTGTACTTACAATTCCAAATACACCAAAGCCGTAAATTTCATAGTGTAGTTTTCAACTCTTTAAGTATTTACATATCACCCCTTTGAACTCATTAAATTATAAAGTGGTCCTAAATGATTATAACTAAAATTAAAATGTACAGTTTAATCAAAATTAACATTAACAATAATTAGAATCAATATACATTAAAATATTATACGTATTGATTTAATTAAATAATCTATATTGACTAAGTTGGTGAATTTCACCTTAAAAGGAAACGAAGCGCAAGGGACTTAGGGACTTCTCTCAAATTCAAAGACTTAATCGCACGACACGTTTATAAGGTAGGGGTTTCTCATCTCCTTTTTAATGTCTAATTTCAAAGTATGTGTTATATGTGATTTAAATACGTGAATTATTGCATGATATGAAAATTTTTTAGACTCGTGACCCAAAAGGGTCAGTGTCAGGAGGAGGCACCGAGGTATACTCGCATGGGTCAAAAATTTATATTATAGAACCTGTGACCCAGAAGGGTCAGTGTCAGGAGGAGGCATCGTGGTTTACACGCCGTGTTCTATAATATGCGCAACATGTATTGAAAATTATGTTTCATTTTGTGATTTCATGATATGATCATTGCATATATATATATCGTACGGTGATTTGCGATGTTGATTGGAGATGAGTAGTCCTTATTGAGCACGTTGAGCTCACCCCAAATCAACGCATTGTTTTTCAGGTACTTACGAGGATGATCACCGGGGGAATGATGAGGAGACGAATTAGGAATTTTCATTGGTTATTTATTATTTTCCGCTGCAAACATTGATTTCTAAAACGTCTAGAAGTACTTTTATTTTTGAACTAATAACTCTGAAACGATGATTTTATTTTTATTATTGGTATTTAAAAATTTTGACGTGGAATATTTGACTTTTCAAAAGTACGTGAGTAGCGCCTCTAGATACGAAATTGTTTTCTGATGAAATATCTTTTATTTTGAGTTACGAAAATTGGGGCGTTACAACATAAGAAAGATTTTGTTTATCTGTTGATTTATTTTTTAGTCTTGATTTCTAATTTAAATTGTGAAGGGTTTGTTTCTCAGTTGATTTATTTTTAGTTTCTCAAAAAATATATATATGCTTGAAGAAAAATGCCTATAGAAAAAATGTTTTAATCCTATTTTATAACTATTTTGTTGGTATAATGTAGAAAGATCCCAACATGCGTGGGATGCGACTCACAGAATGGCCATATTTCACGGATTGGTTGGAAATTTTCGGGAAAGACCGGGCAACTGGAGATGTGTCTGAGGATGTAGGTGTTGCAGCTGCTATCATGCGTGAGAAACGTGAAAGACAAAAAGAAATTAATGAAGAGTTCAACGATGAAAATCAAGTAAATTTGGAAGAAAATATGCATGTTAACAACGGTGTCGACAAAGACGAAGACAATGGATCAGCAAGCACTGCTTACACAAAAGAAACGACTCAACCGTCGGTGACGAGCACCAAAAAAAGGAAAAGGCGTGCTAACTCGGGAGAAGATAAAATGGTTGAGGTACTTATCGACTATTGCAAGGCTACTGGTGAAAGACTTGAACAAATTGGAAAAAGAATTGGTCATGATCATGATCTAGGTGAAGCTCGTAAAAATTTATTCGGTTTACATGCCAAGATTCCCGGATTGAGCGTGTCCGAAAAGTTAGAAATTACTACAGTGCTCAGAGCAAATCCGAATCAATTGGAAATATTCATAGGATACCCGGACGAGGCTAGAGCAATGTACGTGAATCGTTTGCTGGGAAGGGAGACATCCTAAACTTCATCGCTTTATGGAAAACTATATTTTGTATACTATGACATTATTTGAAGTCGCACACTTTTTAAACTTCAAGATGCAAATTTGCTTAGGTGCTTTTGTAATTAAGATATTTAATCATTATTCTGTCGTGTTTAATTGTAAGGTGGTCTACGGCAATGATCTCATGGATTATATGTATTCGTGTGAATGCTAGCTAGTACTTGTTATGCTTGATATCTACTTTGATTGGGTTGATGAGTTGAATTTCTATAAAATGTAGCACATCTTAGTTTGAAGTCAGTAAAAACTTACAGAGACCCCAACATAGATGTAAACAAATGGATTATTAAAACATGCATGTTATATAAAAAGGAAAATCATGTATCAACAAGTACATGACTACACATAAGAACCACACAAATAAGTACAAAACACCATATGTGATGAAATGTACTTAGAACTTAAATAACTTAGCCATGAAAACATAAAATTTCAAGGACTTAGAACCTAAAAAACATAAACTTGAAAACATTAAATTCCGTAATAACTAGCAACTGGAAAATTGGAAACATTCTAAATTCCCACTTGATTTTTTAATTCCCATTGGCAGACAGGGGGCCTTCCTCCAGGCTATTTGATGCACAAGAGCTTGCATCCTTTTTCATTGCAATATTTTTTCCCTTTGAATTTGCATCAGACGGTGGATGTACCTTCAACGGCACTCCTTCAAGGGCAATTTTGCTGCTCTGATCCTCAAATAGTCTTTTTCGCGGTGGCTTACGATCAGCAGCGCATGGGGAATCAACCTCAGTCTCATTGTCAGAGTCATCAATAAGGATTGGATTAAGAGATGTGTTTGGCTTGCCAATCTTTGTGTCACTTGAGCTTATGACGATAATATCAGAGGGTAAATCATAATTTGGATCAAAGAGAGACTTAAGCTTTTCATACATAATGTCTCCCTTAATGGTAGAAAGCTTTGACGAAGTCTTCACCCTGTTTCATTACCAAAATAATAGGATTTAACTTGATTTTAAAAAATTCAAGTATAATTAATAGTTATTCACAACACAAAATTTAAAAGAGGAGTAAAGCAAATATTAGCAAATGAAGAAATACAAACATTACAGTTCACTGAATACATATTACATATCTTTGTTAATTGAATCCATGTAGTGGAGTATGCATACACATGGTTGCAATGCTTGTCCCAATAAACATCATTCGTCTCGAGAACGTTCATAAAAGTTTGATAACGCTTCTTAAGTAGGTTTCTCTGATGGAGGATTTCTTCTTTTGAAAAATTTGCACCCATCATCATGTTAAGGAACCCTTAACCAGACTTGAGAAAAGCAACATTATCATCGATGGCCTTCCACGAGCCTTTGTGTTTCTCATCCAACAAGAGGTTGATGATGTTGGAGTAGTATACTTAATGTCTAGATTTGAGTATTCTGAACTCCTTGTACACTTTCATTTACCTATTAAATACGAACATTCATTTGCTTTTAATTATTGTTGATTAAATATATGCAAATATAGTCCTGGATTCTATACGTTGTAGTTAGTATGGTGTGCGACGTCACACAGAAGATCATACTATCGGTTACTCGTATTTAATCGAACAGATGCTCACGACCTAGATGGACACGGACCAATCCATCGGTATAGTCGTTGTGTGAGAGAGAAAATAATTTGTCTTAATTATTTTATCACACTTGTACACTTGGTGTATTGAGCGGATCGATTGAGACTCATCAATTAGGATTGCTCGGCGATAATTGATTTGAGACTCAGTGTATTTTATTCTTAATCCCCGATATTGTTGCGGGTGTGTATATTCAATATAAGTGACTTTGATTTACCAAAGGAATTAACCGATTTAATTATTGGGTTAATTACCGGTTAAGTTGGGTCACTATATTTTATATATGGCATGCCGTGAATGATTGACCGGACAGTGTATCCCGGAAGGGTTGATAATATCCCCGAGATGAGCTCATAAGGATTTATTATGTAAACCTCGCGAGTGGATTTAATTCCGCATAATAAATAAGGTTGAGTGGTACTAGTCTCGGATAAAAGAGATGAATAAATTTATTAAGCAATAAATAAATTTTATTCATGGATATTTATATCTTAAATACACGGAATAAATAATACTACCGGAGAAATATTATTTGGATATAATATGGTTTAATATTGGGAGTGCAATTAATTTATATAGTGGAAAATAAATTAATTAATATTAATGGGAGATTAATAGATTTGGGCTTGGGCTCAATTTAATCATTAATATTGGAAGCCCAATATTCCACCTCCTTTAGATCCCCTACGTAGCCTATAAAAGCACTACATGGTCTTCTCTATTCTCATAAGTTGAAGATCATAATTCTTCTAGAGAGAGAAAGTAGAGAGAGAAGTAGATCCATAGAGCTTGGAGGATCGTCGCCCACCCGACGTTCAAGCTAGTGCAAGGAATACGTGGGAAGATTCAAAAGGTCGTCTTGAATTCGTTTCTCCGAACAACGAATCGAAAGGTAAAAATCTAAACACCCTTGATTTATTCGGTTTTGATTTATCGAGAATACCGTAGAACGCAAGATCCGAAAGTTCGGACCCGGAGTAGACGGACGATCACGCGGTGGTGGCGAAGCCACCGGACCGCGTGGGATCGCCCGGCTAGGGTTCGGGCGTGAGCATGAGGAGCCCTCGGCTTCGGCCGAGGGAGGCGATCGCGGGGTGCGATCGCCGGCGGTGGCGGGCTGGTGCCGCCACCTCCCCACCGCGACGGTGGGGCCTCCTCCACGGCGGGCAGCAGGTCGCCGGACCTGCTGCCGGGGGCTGCCGGATGCAGCCCCAACGATCGCCCATGCGATCGATGCAAATCGATCGCGAGCCCCGCGTGCGGGGGCTCGGGCTGGGCGTGCGCGAGGCTTCGGCCTCGTCGTGCGTTCGGCTCGTGCTCCGGCTCGTACGTGGTGCTCGCGTGATCTCCGGCGGATGGTTTTGATCGGGTTATTGATTTCCGCAAATTTAAATAGCCCGGGATATCGAATTCCAACAATTGGTATCAGAGCGTGGTTTACGTTCGCGGTATTTTCGATAAAAATTGTTCTACCTTGCAGGGTTCCGACTATTATGGCTTAATTTATTATTCGTTTAATTTATTTTGTCATGTATGTTGGATTGATTAAACTCTCGGACATGTCGAGATTCGTTTTTGGTGGTGAATGCTTGTAATAGTAAAAATTCGGGGGTTGACCGAATTTAGGATTTATTATTACGTTCTACCTTTTTCCGGAAAATGTATAGGGTCGATTTCATGTATAGAATCGATACCGGATAGTGTAAAATTTATTTTGTAATTTATTTTGCGTTGGATCGATGCCGAAACGACCGCCGGAGAAGACGCGTGACGAAGGAGACGACGTGAGGGCTAGGGCTCGGATCGATCGCATGGTGAGGCGCCGAATTCGCGCCTCCCGGCGGCGAAACCACCGGCGGTGGTGGTTCGCCGGCTAGGTGGCGGCGGCGGCGGTCCTCGGCAGGTGATGGCGGTCCGGTGGGGGCGCGGGGGTCCTTGTGATCTTCGTGCTCTCCCGGTAAATCCACTTTTCTAATTGATTCGGGTTTTTCCTATTTGAGTATTCCTATTTTTGGGAATTCTCATGGATTAGGAAAAGAATTAATTGGAATTAATTTTATTTCCTTATTCTATTATGGAAGTCTTCTAGAGTATTCCGAGTTCTACTTGGAATAGGATCCTAGAGATTTAATAGAATTGGAAAGGAATAAAAGTTAATTTAGGATTGATTTATTTCCTAATTGATTATTCCTATTTTATGGGAATTTTCATAGAAATGGAAATTAATTAATCTTGGAAAGTAGAAGAGTCCTAAGTTATTTTATTTCCTTATTTCATTATGGAAATCATCTAGAATATTCCAAGTGGGTCTTGGATAGATTATTATAGAGATTTAATGAAGTAGAAAGGGAAAATAAAATAAATAAAAAATATTAATAATATTTAATTTTATTTTTGATTTATTCGATTGACTTAATTTTTTAATTAAGTATCTTTTGGATTTATTAAAAATAAATAGATTTAAATATTGGAGATTAATATTCTCGTCACATGGAGCATTCAAGAACGAAGACTAAAGACTAGAAGATGCGTACGGAGATGGAGTAAAGCCATAATAGTCGGAAAATAATATTCTAGTAATTATTTTGACTATGTGATAATATTATGTGCTTTATTACATGTATGCATGCTATGTGTGTTTACTTTTATGCACTAGATAGCGTATCCCTTTATTGTAAAAAGCTAAGTGGGAGAGGGTATGGAAACATACCCATGGTCTCCATTGCTGCTCTCTTGGTGACTTTTATAAACTTTTGAAGTTTATATAGATAAGTTATTGGAGGAGAGTTCTTGTAATTCCTCTTACGAGAAACATTGATTAAGTTTATCAAACAATGCCTAATTTGTCTTTCCAAAGCTGATTTCAAGTCGACTCATTCTCACCCCGGGGAGTGGAATGGAGCCAGAGCCACTTGGTCATGTCGAGGACACAAATTAGAGGCAGTCGTACCATTCTTTGATAGATGGATCGATTGTCTGCTCGGCTCCCTCATTTATGAGAGATAGGGTTGTTCGCATGGTGAATCACTGGTTAGAAACTTCGAGTTTCACTTATGATTCTCCGCGTCTTGATTTACAAGATCGAATGGATCAAGTAATTGGATTTCAATTGTATAAGTCTTTTGGTATGGTAAACGTCCACACTATCGTGGCTTGCTATATCGAATGGGACTTTAGATCGATTGATGTAGACAGTTATAGAAGGGAGTGAAGGATCCGTGTGTCAACGTAAACGTCCACACTATCGTGGCTTGCGGTGATATGCGAGTCTCAAACAAACTTCTTAGTACTGAGTAATGGTTAACACTTAGGTACGCTTCATAGTATTCCTCCCATCGAGGTAACGCTATTGATGATGTACGACCGAAGGAAATCTAATTGCTAAATCATTTGGGTGGGTAAACGTCCACACTATCGTGGCTTGCCTTTCCTGATGGGATTTTAGATGTGATTAGTGATTTAATGATATTATTTAAGGGAGATAATATCAGATATTAAATTGTTTGTTTGTTTTATGTGCTTATAGGTTAGGAATGACTGTGACCCCACTTTGTGATATACTTAAAGATGAAAACTCACTGGTTCCATATAGTACTGATTGGAAAAGAAATCTGGACAATGTTCAGACTGTTGAGCCTTCCGAATCCACTATTATCCCAACTGATGAGGACATTGAAAATGACCTCAAGGAGATGTTAGGACATAGTAAGGAAGCCGGACTAGAGGTGATTGACATACTCATTAAGTTCAGTCCTCTTGAGGAATCGCTTAAAAACGATTTCAAAAGAACTGAACTGATAAGTATGATCAGAGAATCACAAGCTCTAGTGGCCAAGTTGGAAGTGCAAGCAAAGAAGCCCAGTGGTTTTGAACCACGGATTGGGAAGAGCAAGCCGCGAGGCAAGTGCTTTCGATGCAAGCAGTCTGGGCACTGGAGGTCTGATTGTCCTCTCATCAAAGGTACGAAATTTTCCTTAGTCACCGAAACATTGTTAGTGGTGTTATCTACCAGCACCTGGTGTGTAGATACGGGGGCCACTGATCATGTCTGCAATTCTTTGCAGGGGTTCCAGGAAACCCGGAGACTTAGAGAGGGAGAGATCGTGGTCTACATGGGCAATGCCGCGAAGGTGGCGGCTGTTGCAGTGGGAGACGTTCACTTACGCTTTAGTAGTGATAGGGTTTTAGTTTTACAAAATTGTCTTTATGTACCCAACTTTAGAAAGAATTTAATTTCAGTTTCTAAACTTATTATGAATGGATATTCTGTCTCTTTTGACCACTCGGTGATCATAAGAAGAAACAGTGAGATTATCTGTTTTGGTACATTGGTGGACGATTTGTATGTGCTAAATCCTGAGTCTAACACGATGCAACTAACCGAGAGTAATAACACATCTACGAACACCAATAAGAGAAAGGAACCTTCTAGGATGAATCAATTATACTTGTGGCATCTAAGGCTAGGTCATATAAACTCGAATAGGCTTCAAAGGTTGAAAGCTGATGATTTAATCACTGGCGTTGAAGGAGAGGACCTTCCGACCTGCGAATCCTGTTTAGAGGGTAAAATGACCAAGAGTCCTTTTTCTGGTAAAGGACGGAGGGCTGAACAAGTATTGGATTTGATTCACTCTGATGTATGCGGACCTATGTCTACTCAGGCAAGGGGAGGGTACGAGTATTTCATCACTTTCACTGATGATTACTCAAGGTATGGATTTGTATACTTGATGCGCCGTAAGAGCGAATCCTTTGACAAGTTCAAGGAGTTCAAGGCTTTTGTGGAGAACCTTCAAAACAAATCCATTAAGTGCCTGCGATCGGATCGCGGAGGCGAGTACCTGTCTGGAGAATTCAAGGCATACTTGGCAGAGAATGGGATTGATTCCCAAATGACATCACCATATACTCCCCAGCAGAATGGTGTGTCAGAAAGAAGGAATAGGACTCTTATGGAAATGGTGCGATCAATGATGAGTTACTCGGACTTACCTGTTATGTTCTGGGGATTTGCCTTGGAAACAGCGGCGTATATCTTGAATAGGGTTCCAACCAAAACGGTACCAACCACACCCATGGAATTGTGGAGTGGGCGCAAGCCTAACTTAAGACACATTCGGATCTGGGGTTGTCCAGCACATGTGTTGCGACAAGGTGCCGATAAGTTAGAACCTAGATCAGAATTACGGCTGTTTGTAGGATACCCGAAAGGAACTAAAGGTGGCATGTTCTATAGTCCTAAAGACCAGAAGATCGTTATAAGTACTAACGCTCGGTTCTTAGAGGAAGACTATGTCATGGACCACAAGCCCAAGAGTGACATAATACTTGATGAGATGAGAGGTGACAAGGAAGACTTAGATACAGCCGAACCGAGTATAGATACACCACTAGAATCTGCACCTGATACTGTCACTGTTAATACACCGGAACGCCGTCGTAGTGGGAGGGTTGTTAAGCAACCAGACCGATGGATTGGACTGGGTGAGTCTTCGGACTCTGGACCTGGAGTTCATGAAATCGATCCCTGGACCTATGATGAGGCGGTACAAGATATAGATGCGCCTTCTTGGAAGAAAGCGATGAAATCCGAAATAGAATCTATGGATTCTAATAAAGTCTGGGATCTTGTAGAACCACCAAGCGGCGTAAAGCCAATTGGGTGTAAATGGGTCTACAAGAGAAAGAGAGGATCTGACGGAAAGGTTGAAACCTTTAAAGCTCGGCTTGTTGCGAAAGGATATACTCAGAAAGAGGGAATCGATTATGAGGAGACCTTCTCGCCAGTAGCCAAGATAAAGTCGATCCGGATTCTCTTATCCATAGCAGCTCATATGGATTATGAGGTGTGGCAAATGGACGTCAAGACAGCTTTCCTAAACGGAAGTCTTGACGAGACGATTTATATGAAACAACCAGAAGGATTCATTGCTAAGGGGCGAGATCATCTAGTGTGCAAGCTTAATCGATCCATTTATGGATTGAAACAAGCCTCGAGATCGTGGAACCTGCGGTTTGACGAAGTAGTCCAATCTTTTGGATTTAGTCAAAGCATGGACGAATCGTGTGTGTATTGGAAACGTGATGGGAAGAAGGTGGTGTTTCTCGTGCTTTATGTAGACGACATTCTTCTCATTGGCAACAGTGTGAAGATGTTATCAGACATAAAGGGATGGTTGTCTAGACAATTCGATATGAAAGATTTGGGAGAAGTCGGGCATGTTCTAGGGATCAAGGTTATAAGGGATCGCCGGAATAGAACATTGTACCTATCCCAGCAATCTTACATAGACACGATTCTGGCTCGTTTTAACATGCAAGATTCCAAGAAGGGTGAGCTGCCCTTCAGTAAAGAAACTTATCTTTCTAAGGAAATGTGTCCTCGGACACAAAAGGAGAAAGATGAAATGAAAGCAGTTCCCTACGCTTCGGCTGTGGGAAGCTTGATGTATGCAATGTTATGCACGAGGCCTGATATCTGCTATGCAGTTGGCGTAGTAGCGAGATATCAGAGTAACCCTGGAAAGGCTCATTGGACTGCCGTAAAGAGCATTTTCAAGTATTTGCGAAATACTAAGGATTATGTTCTAAGTTACGGGGCAGACAATCTGATTCCTTTGGGTTATACGGATTCGGATTTCCAAGCTGATAAGGACTGGTGTAAGTCGTGATCAGGCTATGTGTTTCACTATTAAAGGAGGAGGAGTTTTTAACATGGAAGAGTGATAAGCACGATGCTTTTCGGACTCTCCCATGGGTAACCAAATAGCGGCCTCAGAGGCAGCGGAAGATTTGGTATGGCTCCGGTATAACCTCTGGGACTTAGATGTGATTCTTAGTTTACCAAAGGCTATGTAAATAGCAGTGCAGTGGCAAACTTTAAGAGATCACGAGTCCATGGGTGTAAGATAACACATAGAGCAAGTACCACCTGATACGAGTCATCGTCAGAGGGACGATGCAGTAGTCACCAAGATAACTTCAGAGCGGCAACCTAGAGTGCTCATTCACATGGTACTTCTCGGAAGTACAACTTAAGCACGTGATGAGTATGGGAGTCGGGAGTTTGGAGGAAATGACTAGACCTTAGTATAAGTGGGAGATTGTTGGAGTAGTATACTTAATGTCTAGATTTGAGTATTCTGAACTCCTTGTACACTTTCATTTACCTATTAAATACGAACATTCATTTGCTTTTAATTATTGTTGATTAAATATATGCAAATATAGTCCTGGATTCTATACGTTGTAGTTAGTATGGTGTGCGACGTCACACAGAAGATCATACTATCGGTTACTCGTATTTAATCGAACAGATGCTCACGACCTAGATGGACACGGACCAATCCATCGGTATAGTCGTTGTGTGAGAGAGAAAATAATTTGTCTTAATTATTTTATCACACTTGTACACTTGGTGTATTGAGCGGATCGATTGAGACTCATCAATTAGGATTGCTCGGCGATAATTGATTTGAGACTCAGTGTATTTTATTCTTAATCCCCGATATTGTTGCGGGTGTGTATATTCAATATAAGTGACTTTCATTTACCAAAGGAATTAACCGATTTAATTATTGGGTTAATTACCGGTTAAGTTGGGTCACTATATTTTATATATGGCATGCCGTGAATGATTGACCGGACAGTGTATCCCGGAAGGGTTGATAATATCCCCGAGATGAGCTCATAAGGATTTATTATGTAAACCTCGCGAGTTGATTTAATTCCGCATAATAAATAAGGTTGAGTGGTACTAGTCTCGGATAAAAGAGATGAATAAATTTATTAAGCAATAAATAAATTTTATTCATGGATATTTATATCTTAAATACACGGAATAAATAATACTACCGGAGAAATATTATTTGGATATAATATGGTTTAATATTGGGAGTGCAATTAATTTATATAGTGGAAAATAAATTAATTAATATTAATGGGAGATTAATAGATTTGGGCTTGGGCTCAATTTAATCATTAATATTGGAAGCCCAATATTCCACCTCCTTTAGATCCCCTACGTAGCCTATAAAAGCACTACATGGTCTTCTCTATTCTCATAAGTTGAAGATCATAATTCTTCTAGAGAGAGAAAGTAGAGAGAGAAGTAGATCCATAGAGCTTGGAGGATCGTCGCCCACCCGACGTTCAAGCTAGTGCAAGGAATACGTGGGAAGATTCAAAAGGTCGTCTTGAATTCGTTTCTCCGAACAACGAATCGAAAGGTAAAAATCTAAACACCCTTGATTTATTCGGTTTTGATTTATCTAGAATACCGTAGAACGCAAGATCCGAAAGTTCGGACCCGGAGTAGACGGACGATCACGCGGTGGTGGCGAAGCCACCGGACCGCGTGGGATCGCCCGGCTAGGGTTCGGGCGTGAGCATGAGGAGCCCTCGGCTTCGGCCGAGGGAGGCGATCGCGGAGTGCGATCGCCGGCGGTGGCGGGCTGGTGCCGCCACCTCCCCACCGCGACGGTGGGGCCTCCTCCACGGCGGGCAGCAGGTCGCCGGACCTGCTGCCGGGGGCTGCCGGATGCAGCCCCAACAATCGCCCATGCGATCGATGCAAATCGATCGCGAGCCCCGCGTGCGGGGGCTCGGGCTGGGCGTGCGCGAGGCTTCGGCCTCGTCGTGCGTTCGGCTCGTGCTCCGGCTCGTACGTGGTGCTCGCGTGATCTCCGGCGGATGGTTTTGATCGGGTTATTGATTTCCGCAAATTTAAATAGCCCGGGATATCGAATTCCAACAGATGAAGGAGGCAGCACACTTTTCGTCCCATTGGCCAGTGTAGAAGTAATAGTCCTGTGGTGGAATCATCTCAACACAAGCATTTGGAAGCATTGAACCTTGCATATTTGTGAAACTAATTTTTTTTCTCAATAATGTATATATGGTACTTCTGTAAGAGCTAACATGTATATAGTAGAACCTCTATAAATTAATACTCGATAAATTAATAATCTCTCTAAAATAATAAAATTCTCCGGCCCCGACTTGGGCCTTTGTAAAAAATGAGCAAATTCGATAAAATAATATAATAATAATTTTTTGAAAAAATCATTTATAAGTATGAGGTCTCATCAAAATTTTAAATTAATAATTTGTAAATATTACAATTATAAATATTAGTTCTCATCAATAATCTCAAAGTTGGGTATTCAAATGATCTATTTAGAGAGTTTGATAATATACATTGACTAACATTTAAAGAATATTTTTCATCAACTAATTTTTGTAATATTTTTAGTGCATGATGGTCCATTTTATATTCACATAATATTTTATGTGTTTGATCATTTATTGATGATTTTGTGATTCATTTTAGATGATGAGAAAACATAATTTGGTATTATAAATTAGTGTATTTTTATGAATATATAGTTAACATTATACATTGAATTTATAATAATATACATGAATATATCAATTAGTTACAATAAAGTCGATACTTATTTTAAATAGATATATTTAAATTTATTAAATTTGAAAATTCTCTTTTTTAATTAATAAAATATTAATTTATCGATATATTAATACCTCTTTAAATTGATAAAATTTTACGGTCCCGAGAGTATTAATTTATAGAGGTTTTACTATATATAGAGAATGTAAAATTTGATTACTACACCTCATTAAAACGAGTAGTTGTCTAAATAGTGGCAAATTAATTGCACATTAAACCAAATACTACAATAAATGAAAATATTTTGTAGTTGTGAATTTATTGAGAATCAAAAATATTGATTTTGAAGAGAGGTTGATGTAAGTGTTGCAGACTACTTTACTTATCAAATCTTGTAAAAAATAAATTTTACGAATAACACAGTTTCTCAAAAAAATAAATATATATTTCTGGATGAATGAACTAATATTTCAAGAGAGCTATAGATCTAAAAATTTCAAGGCAAGGTTTTGTTAAGACTAAAAAATAATTAGGAAGAATAATAATGAATCCAAAAAATACCTGTTCTTGAAATTCAATTGAAGGGAACAATTGGCAAACCCTAGTCGACAAATAATCACCAATGACCTTATTTTCACTCTGATTTGTTATTTGTAATGAGATATCTTGTATGATTCCCCAATTTCTTGAAATTATTGCAGCAAAAAAAATAAAAATTGTTGGTCGAAGAGTTCACTGAAATGGTGAATTGATGCGCGTGGTGTGCGTGGTGAGTTTTACAAAAAAAAAGTATAAAAAATTTAATAAATAAATAAGGATAGTTTTGTCATTTGTTTATTCAACAATGCTTTATTTTTTGGAAATAAATTGCAATACATGAATTGTACCAAACAACCGCATGTTATCCTTATTGGGTTATGTTAAGATTAGTTAACTAGGTTAACTTATCGGCCCAACATATTAACCAAGGAACCAAACATGCACTTAAGATCTTGGTTCTTTAGCAAGTGATGGCGTGATGCTTCGATTTCTCCAAAGGATCGTTTCTTCGATGGCTGCAGGGCGATTGGGGCTTTGAGATTTCTCTGGTTATTTTTTGCTATAAGAGTTCTATAGCGACGTCGAGACGACATCTTTGTTTAGAGCACAAATTCAAGCTTCGATCTGGGTTTTCGAATTATGAATTTGTGATTTGATTAACAAATGGTGATTTTAGACTTTGTGAGTTAAAAAAATATTTAAAAAAATGAGAGATAAATGAGTTTTTAACCAGGGGCGGACCTACGTTGAGCTTATGTTCGGGCTGAGCGTGGGCCTTGGCCCACCCTGAAAATTTTAAAATTTCTATTATTATATATATAATACTTCCTCCCAGCCACAACAATAGTCACATGTGGTCAACGTTGACTTTTTTCGTCCGTTCAATACATATGATAAATAGTGTACAAAAATTATAAAAAAAAATACTAAAATAAAATATAACTATTATATTTTATTTTAGTATTTTTTTTATAATTTTTGTACACTATTTATCATATGTATTGATCGGACCAAAAAAGTCAACGTTGACCACATGTGACTATTGCTGTGAGTGGGAGGTAGTATGTGTATATAAGTCTATGTTTATGTATGTATGTTCACCGTGGTCCACGATAGAATTATTTATTCATGTCTTAATTATTTATTCTTTAATTGTAATCACTTCATTCTTCTCGTAAATTGTGTAGACATTTTTATTCATTTTTTTCCATTAATAAAATAAAAAAAAATTAATTAATTAACCGATTTATGCTAATTAGTAATTAATTCAAAAAAATCCTTAATTATAGGTCTACGCAATTAATAGGCGAGAATATTATTTTTTATTAATATATTTAACTGGTTAATTAATTTATATTATATATAAACAATAATATCAAAATTTATGGTAATAAATTCACTCCTTATTTTAAAGCAACTAAATAAATTTGATATTATTTATTATTTATATTACTATAATCATTAATAATTCGAATTATATTACTGTAGCATTTAAATTAAGAAAATTCAATTATTAAATTATTAAAATCGGTAATTCAAATTAATTATATTTAAAAAAATAATAATAATCAAACCCTACCTCAATCTGTGTGTATATAAAGAACTTCATCTTCACTCACTCCTTTACCTTTCAATTTAACTATTTTATTTATTTATTCATGTTCACACTTTCTTCCCTAACTCCTACCTTTCAATTTAACTATTTTTTTATTTATTCATGTTCACACTTTTTTCCCTACCTCTTACCTTTCAATTTAACTATTTTTTTTATTTATTCATGCTCATACTTTTATGTAAGTTTTGTTTATTGTTTTTTTTTATTTCTTATTAATTTTACAAATATTGTTTTTTGTGTTTTTTGTAGAGTAAACATTTTTTTACTAATTTGATTTTAATTTAAATATTATTGTTTGATAATTAATGTTTTTATTTTTTTTAGCCTAAGAATCTTTTACTACGAATTTTAATTTTAATATTAATATTTAATCATTAATATTTGTATTTTTTGCAGGTAAGTATTTTTTTTTTAATTCGAATTTTTGTTTTAATATTATTGTTTGTTGATTATAATTGTATAATAAAAATAACAATTTATTTGATAATGATTTTTGTATTTTTTTCAGGTCTTTTGAATTTTTTACTCTTTTTAATGATTCATTTTTTTTACAAGCCTCTTTTGTAATTATTTTTAATATGGTAATCCTCGAAAAATAAGCTTTTTTAAAGAAAATAAGAGGGAAAATACTTTTTTTAACAGTTTATGAGCTTTTCCAGCTTAAATAATAAAATATTAAATTACCCTTAAAATTATTACCTTATATATATATATATATATACAAAAAATTTGAATTTATTATTTAGTTAATATAATTTTTTTTTTCATATATGACAATTTGATTTTGGTAATTTTAACTATATCCGCCTACACTTGGTAGACAGAAATCATGATCAACAGGAATGCATGAAAAAATAAGTTGTTTAAGAGTTTATAAGCTCTTAAAATTTGTTTGGTAAGCTTTAAAATAAAATTTTAAAAAACTTTAAAATAAGTTGTATAACAGCTTATAAGCTTTTTTAAAAAAAGTAGGAGGGAAGATACTTTTTTTAACGGCTTATAAGCTCTTCCAATTTAAATAATAAAATATTAAATTACCCTTAAAATTATTAACTTTTATATATATACAAAAAATTCTAAATTTATTATTTAATTAATATAATTTTTTTTTAGTGATTTTGATAATTTTAACTATATAAGATCTGCCAAAGCAATTACTCTCTCTGTCCAAGAGCTATAGGCAAAGTTGGTCAACGTTGACTTTTTTTGTTTATCGAATACATATGATAAACAGTATAAAAAATTATGAAAAAATAACTAAAATAAAATTCAATAGTTAAATTTTATTTTAGTTATTTTTTAATAATTTTTGTATACTATTTATCATATGTATTTGACGAGCAAAAAAAGTCAACGTTGACCACATGTAAGACAGAGGGAGTAACATTTTATAAGTTTATATACATATCCTTATAATATATAATTCAGCTAGCAATTGTCCTAGTTGGCATATTTTTAACCGTTAGATTTTGTTGTGTTCACACCTATTAATAAACCCGTTAGATTAAGTTTGTGTTCACACTAATAATTAATTAGCGTAATTATTTTTAATTAGTGTAATTATTTATTTATTTATATAATATAATTTACATTTATAATCTCCATTAATAAACTAGATTAAATTTGTGTTCACACTAATAATTAATTATTAGCGTAATTATTTATTTATTTATATAATTTACATTTATAATCTCCTTAATTATTTACATTTATAATTTCCTTAATTATAGTAAGAGTAATTTAGAGAAAAAAATTAAAATGAGATTATGATTTAAAGAAAAAGATCCTAGTTTACCTCCCTAATAAAAAAGGTAATTTATTAATTGAGTATATATAATTTAATGTATTTATATTTCTTGTATTCATAATGAAGGTAAGATTTTGAAATTGGATTTGTCTATTTTAACCTTTTTATTATAAGTAATCATATTTTCCATTTATTATATACGTTTTATATATTAAATGATGAAATCTCAATCGTTTGGACAGAGATTCTTGAAATCAATCACAGAACACTGTTTTTGGAAATTATTTTTTGATTGCGATTGTGTTTTTTCAAAATTCAAAAAACATCCATAGACGTTCTCGCATTTCTCAAGATACCGTTTGTATGTTATTGAACTCCACCGAGGTAAATTCTTGTTCTTCTTTGAATATCGATAATCGGGGGTTTGTTTTTTATTTTCTGAAAATACACTACCAAAGGTTCTTCTAGATCATCTACTGTATACGAGATGAACAGTGCCTCTTGTTGCAAGTGTAAATCTTAGTCTGGTTGTCAACACACTATCACGTCATGCTTTTTGTGTTTTTATTTTTTTGGGAAGAGCACACGGCTCCCAAATATAAACTGTGTCATTGCGGGATTTTTTGTCAAGTTCTATCGGTGGGTGGTTCTACTGATGTTAAAATTTATGTCCATGAAGTATAGTAATAAACGGGGTTTGCTAGCGTAGTGTTAAGATTGTTTAATCATTCTACAGTTTATATAATCAAAACTGGTCGTTGCGACTTTTTCATAATTTTCGTCGAGGTTAACCGAGCAGCTTTTCTTGTTGCAGGACCAATGGATGCTTATGTTGCTAAGATTGTTTACAATGGCGAGGGTGCGGGTATATCGTTTGGCTCCAACTTATCCTTCAACGAACTATGCGACAATATTCGAATCCAATTCCCGATTTTGATTGACAAGGCGTTACAACTTAAATTCTCGGTGGTTCCCGAATCAACAATCTATCGTCTACGTAACGACGTCGACATGTCCATGTTATTTTTGGTACTCCGTCAACTAAAGTCGTCTTGGGTCGATATTAGCGTTTCAACACTCAACGAAGCCACTCCTGTGATGAATCAACCTCCTGCTCCAGCACCAACTGAGGATATTTTTCCCGACTTAGACCCAAACCAGTACCTGGGATGCTTTAGAAGGGAAGATGCGAAGTCATATATGACCGAGCCATGGAAGAGTTATATCACGCATAAAGGTCAAATTTTTGAACGTGGAGCTAAGGACTTTAGGGTTAAGCTGCGAATGTATGCCATCGAGGTTGGTTTTGAATTCTCCTACGGAATAAATAAGCCTAATCGTGTCACAGCTTTTTGCAAGAAAAGGGATGCTGAAGGCTGCCAATGGCGCGTAAAAGCCTCGCTGAATAGGTATGCTGCACTTCTTTTATTTCTTAATGTATTAAACAACAGGTATGGTTCACTTGATATGCTTTGAAAGTTTATATTTCCAGTAGTTAATAGTCAATGGGATTAAGAGCTTTAAGTAGTTTTTCAAAATTTTTGCTTTGGATTTCTTAAACTGTCACCTAATCACTCTGTTGCATTCTGTACGTCAATCATAGTAAATGTCAAATTTAATTCAAGAAAATGTTTTTCCACTACGATACTAATCATCATAGTGTGCACTGACATGCCTAATTAAGTAGTAGTGTGTTCTTCATAGATTGTTGAGATGTTATTTGTATCGATTCCTGTTCATTAGTATAGAGAACATTGTTCAGGGACATGCTTTTTTGGCATATTAATTGTCTGTCACAGCTTGTTCAATCTACTACTTAAATTTTTTAAATCCCAGGCACAATGGATTCTTCAACATATACGATTTGGAAAATGAACACAAGTGCAGATCAGTTGTTCGTCTTTCCAAGAGCAAGATGCTCTCCAGTAATATTATTAAAGCAGTAATGGTCGACAAGATTCGTGATAACCCGAACTCCAAAGCAGTTGATATTCTAAAAGATATGAAGTTGAATTTCGGATTAGATATTGCATACCACAAGGCCTAGTACGGGAAGGAACGTGCTAGGGATGACGTGCTCGGTGTGGAGGCTGACTCATACCGCCAGCTAAGATGGTTCGGTCAGAACACGATACAAGCTAATCCCGGCTCAAGAATTGATGTCCAATGTCTGCCATTAACAGAATCTCAGGACAATGAATACAGGTTTCAACGGATGTTCGTGTCATACGCCTCCGTATTTAGCGGATTTGAGCATTGCAGGCCAGTACTCCATATTGACGCTACATTCATTACAAACAAGTATAGAGGAATGCTCCTTGCGGCTACAGCTAAGGATGCTAATTGTGGTATGATCATTTGCGTATTTTTATGATTTCAGTTTCAAAGCACGCTTTATAACTGTTCAAGTCACTATTACAGTATTTGAAAATTAGTGTTTCAGTAGTTTTCCTTTCCATTTGGGAAACTAAGTTGAATTTGTTGTTATTTATCATAGAGTAAAAAGAGACAGTTAATTTCATCTCCCACTCTGTTCGGGTATTTTTTCGATTGCGTTTAACAATGAAAATGACCAGTTAAACTAATGTTCTGGTACACAATTGTATGTCGCAACAAGTCAGCCTATTGACTGCCTACTTTTCTTGTTAAACAGGTCTATATCCAGTAGTTTACGCCATTGTGGATTCTGAAAATGAGAGCAACTCGACATACTTTCTCGAGAATATCAAAGCTTGTTTAGCCACGGGTTCTGGACGCACAATTACTTTTATTTCAGACCGTAATCTTGGTTTGTTAGCTGCTGTCCGTAGTGTGTTTCCTAACAGCCCGCTTGGATTTTGTTATCGACATTTGCATGTTAAATTACTCAATAAGTATCCCTCGGGCTCAGTTCATGGCAAGAGGATCACTTACTTATTTATGGTAGCTGCATACTCACGTGACGAAGAGAGTTTTGAATTACATTTACATAAACTTAAACAAGAAGGTGGCCAAATAGTTGAAGACTTTTTAAAGGATCTACCTCCTAAAACTTGGGCATCGTGTCGTTTCAACGGGGAGAGGTTTGGTGAAATGAAGAACAATCTAGCGGAGTGTTTTAACAGTTGGGTTAAAGATTTAAAGGGATTGCCAATCACAGATTTAAACAATGAAATCCGCGTTAGAATAATGAATCTTATTGCGACACGAAAAAGTTGGCCGATGGATGGGTATCAGAACTATGTCCCGTCATGGAGAAGAGATTGGCAGCTAATCTTGAACTAGGAAGACATTGGCGTGCTAGCATGTCAAACGAGTTTCTTTATGAAATTAAGACGGGAAATCATACCGTTGGTGTTGACCTGCTAAAGAAGATTTGCTCGTGTGGTGAGTGGCAAATTCATGGTTTCCCTTGTGCGCATGCTCTAGTTGCTGCTCAAAGTCAAAGTTCAGATATTTACGCTTATGTGGATCCTCTCTTTCAGGTCCGATACTAGTATCATCTAAATTCAATTCCCCTGCTAGTTAGCATATTATTATAGTACTAAGGATTATTGCTTATTATGCAGGTGGATAAATATCGCTTGACGTACTCTTTTACAATCAATCCCGTCCCCACTATAGCAAAACCAATTCAGATGGTTTCACAGACCGTCAACATCAAACCTCCAAAGACACGACGTCCAGCTGGGCGACCAAGACAAGTGAGGTTAAAGCCCAGGAGTGAGATCAAACGGATAATCAAGTGTAGTCGCTGTAACAAATTCAAGAACCACAATAAGAAGACATGCGAAGAAGTTATATAGTATGGAGTTTATCCAACTTAATTGCAGTTCATGCCCAATAAAACACGGTGTTGGATGCAGCTTTCAACCGAGGTTGAATATTAATAAATCTGAGTCATGGTTTAAGATTCACATGAAACTATGTTCATTATTTCTGGTATTTTGTAATACATTGGTCTCATTTACATTTCTCATCTTTTTAGTTTTTATTGCTGTGGAGTTTTTTACTAAGATAGTGTTAAATTGTACCAGTGATTGTTTTCTGTTTTTCCCTACAGCAAAAGTTATCTCCATCTGCCACTTTGTGTTGGTAAATCATTTTGGAAGTACGGTTAACACTGAGAAATGATTAGTTTAACTGTTATACAGTGTTTTTGCTACACATGATTATGTGGATACAATTCAGTTGAGTTTTAATTTATTAGTGTTTCTTAGAATCATATTGATTTACTTGCATTTATTCTACGTATACGCTTAAATCTGAGTCCTAGACTATGTTGCTGTGGATCATAAAGGGTAATACGAACAATTTATATTTCTGTTGTTGTGGATCATTCACACTACCAATATCACTTTTAAGTATAGTAACAATGATAATAGTGGGTATAAAAAAATACTAGTTCGGGAGAGTGAAAAACTGGTTCAAGGGTATTAGCTAATGAACACATACCAACTAGTTGAATGTATCTATTAACAACCATGCTCAGTGTATGATATACTTGTTAGTTTGGAACATTCACACTACCAATAACACTATGAACAGTTGTTTTGGTAGCCTTATAAAATTTAGTAATTGAATCGAACAATTTAGTACTAAACTTGCAAGGATGCAATCTGTTATTGTTGATGTGGATCAATCACACTACCAATAACACTATGACCATTGGTTTTGGTTGCCTTATAAAATTTAGTAATTGAATCGAATAATTAGTACTAAACTTGCTAGGATGCAATATGTTATTGTTGATGTGGAACATTCACACTACCAATAACACTATGACTGCGGGTCTAAGGGGAAGTTTCATGTCTATGTATAAACCTGGTTCAAGGGTATTAGCTAATGAACACATGCCAACTAGTTTAATGTATTTATTAACAACCATGCTTAGTGTATGATATACTTGTTAGTGTGGAACTTTCAAACTACCAATAACACTATGAACACAGGTTTTCGTAGCCTTATAAAATTTAGTAATTGAATCGAACAATTTAGTACTAAACTTTCAAGGATGCAATCTGTGTTTGTTGATGTGGTACATTGCCACTACCAGTAACACTATGACACCGGTTTTAAGGGGCAGTTTCATGTAAGTCATGACTATGTATAATTTTAGCCTGCAACTTAAGGAGTATTTTGTTATGAGGCTTCTTATTAGTGGGACATCATGTATTTGAATAAAAGCTACTTAAGAAGCTTCAACTGATATTAACATGTTTCAGAGACAATGTATATATATTTGCTTTAACTTCACTAATTTATAAGGTGTTTTTACCAGACACAATTGCTTGTGCTGTACTTTAGTTACGTTATTTTCTGAGATCCAAATACATCATGTTTCTCTTTCTCATGTTCTTATAATAACATAATGCAATCTGCTTGTTATAAGAACAATTCAACTATAATCTCACGGAGCAATATCAAAATAAACAAGACAATATTTAGAAACTTCAACACTACCTTATCGAAAATCTTAACGTTAACACAATCTTTTCAGAACTTGAACTAATTCAAAGTAGAAAAACAAAAACGACAATGTCTGATAAACCAGCTGCCTACTTATTAATGTTTGGAAAAAAACAAAAGCATAACTGAAGTTTCTAAATCGCAGCCCTCCAACGCTTTGAACTTTTTGCAAATCTTTTGATAAGATCAGCTCTGAATACCATTGCTGCAGTCTCGTCAAATGTATCACTCGGCAACCTTTCATATGCAAGATCATCCATATAGTGCATCACATAAACGCCGCAATCCATGCTGTCATAGTAACAAACTATTAGTATTATCCACACATTCTACACTATTCTATTTAGAGCAGTAGTATATATCTTATATACTTACGATCCAGAAGCCTGCTTTGAGACACTATCTTTCTGATCAATACATTTAAAATTGGTCTCGAAGTTTTCCTTCACCCACTGTATAGTCAGTATGTCTTTCTCGGTCAAAGCATCCCGATCCATCTGCAACGCAACATTCGAGCATGCACGCTTGTTTAGTCTTTTCCGCATCCCTGAATTCAGCATGATGTTGGCTTGGAACGCTACGCCACGCATCCACATATTGATCATGTGGACCTAATACCAATACAGTTAAATAACAGGTTAATTACGTGATGTGATAAACACTACCCACATTCATTTTGAACTGCTTACTTGGGAAGCTATCTGAAATACTAGCATTAAAAAAAATGTGAACAAAGAGATTATTATACCATAAAGGCTGCCTCCTTCATGCACTCTGTAGACCTTGAATCTCTTGACGACATGGAGTCTTAATGGAAAAAACACTTTGAAATAGGGTCTAAAGTTAATAGTGTGAAGTGGAATTTCCGCTTGTGGGTAAGCGGAATGAGGATTAAATGCGCGCTCCCCAAGTACTCATACAGTGGCTCAAAAATAAATTCATGCATTGCCACTGCATCAATGTTCTCGATTGCGACCTGCATTCATTTCAAAAGGAAACACCACTCTAATTATAACAAAATAAATACACTAAGTCATCAAAGGCAGTGTCTCTAATAAGTTTATTTTTAAACTGATATGTTGAAGAAGGTCATATTTATAACTGATATGCTTAGTTCAGATCATTAGTCTAATTATATATCGTGAAACTGACACATGTGGATATACACTATCAGAATATAGGCAGTGTTGTGAATAGTGTATATATATTGAACTATATCTCATTAAAGTATGGGATTTATGACATACAAATTGTTGGGATATGTCCTTCGATCCTACGTGTGCAATCGATAAAGTCATAAGGTCGTCTAAGGATGTTAAATGATTATTTGATAATATTAATTGTTGGGAACAATATAATATTGATCGATAAATCATACCTACAGGGTCACACACGAGTCGGAATTACGTTGCTTGTTATATTGATTTAGAATCAATACGTATGGATTTTCACATGCATGGGATGCATGGCATGCATGAGATGCATGGCTTGCATGGATGCATGTCACATGGTGTGACATGGCATGCCAAACAAGCAAGGGGACCACATCTAATGCCATTTGGCATGGTGATGTGGAAATGACCATTCACCTCCCCATTATTCACCATTACTTGTGCATTATGATGCACATTATGGTGGGGGTTACAAGGGAGGTTAATGGTGATCAATATAGTGATGAAAACATGTGTTTTCACATCACTTTTGATCAGCCACGAAATTCCACACAACAAGAGAGAAAAGAGTGAGAGAATCACTCAAGAACAAGCAAGCAAGTTCAATTCCGGGTTCGTGTGCAACACGTAGAGGCCGGGCCATTTGTGCGGCTTCAACATCCGGGCGATCTAGACAAGAGGAGTGACGAGGTCATTCAAAAGGAGAGCTTCGAGAGGCTGATCCATTTGAGGTGGTTCAATCGACTCAACACCACCTCAACGACATCAACGAATCACTTCGTCACCATAAGTAAGTAATCGTTGAATCTTGTATATATATATATGTTTATATGTGTTCTTATACACATTAAGTGTGCACTAAGATCATGTCATAGTAGATCTATTGCTTTACACGCTTCCGCACACACGGTATATCGATCGGATCGGTATACCGGTACCTTCAATTGGTATCAGAGCTTAGGGCTCGTGCACACTTTTGTGTTGGACACAAGAAGTTTAATCAACATAATTGGATTAATTGTTTAATTGTGATTATGTGATTAGATGTAAGGCTGGCCACCGTTAGTGGTCGGGTGAATGAATTCGTCATTTTTTACGTTTCGATTGGCCGTAGTATTTGAGGGCTGCGTCCCTTGGAATCATTTGTAATAGATAGGTTTTTCTATTATATTTGTATTGTACTAGTTGTAAGCAATGGACTTGGTCCGTGGTTCGATGGAGGATCTCGGCTCTCCGGCGAAAACGAGAAGAAACAAAGCAAACCGAAGCAAAACGAAGCAAACCGGGCTGCTGGAGCCAAACGGCGGTCGCCGTTTGAGCTTCGGCGGGTGCCGCTTTGATTCGGCGGGCGCCGTTTTGGAAACGGCGACCGCCGAAAGCTCTTTTTTGGGGCAGACGGGTTTTTGCCCTTTCGGCGGGCGCCGTTTTGGAAACGGCAACCGCCGGTGGTGTTCAGCGACCGCTGGTTGTAAAACGGCGGGCGCTATTCGTGGTTTTTGGGGTAATGACTTAGTTTGACCAAAATCGGCGAGCGCGAAACTGAAACGGCGGGCGCGGACCAGTCCAGAAGATGTTCAAGGCCTATTTTCGTAGACATCGATTATCGTAGGAGGTGACCTGTTTTTAGCATTATTCCTTGCAATCCTCCTTTTCTTCACAATAGGAAAATAGTAGATGTTGTCATTTCGTGGCTTCAGTATTCGTTTATCCGGCAGATCTGCGTACGAATATAGGCCTATCGACGATCCTGTCATCCCCGTATGCATATCATCCAGTGTCAAGATAGTCGATGTACACTGTGCAGGAAGCTGAGGTTCTGGGGTATGGATCTCGTCGTCACTCAAGAGGGAAAAGCTTGGTCCATCGAAATTAGACCATCTCACATTGTCGCGTGCTTCACCAAATACTGAATTTGTATTAGCGTCAGTTCGTGGCGTTTCTCCACCTGTAGATTAGTGTTTAATGTGTATGTAAAAAACCGTTCCCAACTTCAAACATAATTCTTTATGGATTGGAAATTGTTCACATTACCTTCTGGTTTATTAGTCTTTGCAGACTCCACAGATTTCTCAACAGCCTCTACTGCCTCGATGCAAAGCATATCAAACTCCTCCTCTTCTAAAGGTTTTAATGTAGAAAATCAACAATTTGTATATCCAAAGGTATTATATATATATATATATATATATATATATATATATATATATATATAGTACCTGACATCTGCTTTCCAGCAGAATGTATAGGTGACCCGAACCCCCCTCTGGGATCATCGCATCCGACCACCATAGCCCACTGTTGTTTATCACCTAACATAGTTTAAGACAATAAAACAAGTTCCTGGTTGTTAAGGTAGGCATAACACTATCCACATAACACAGATTAACAAATATAGATTCACACATTCATAGTCAGTCAAAGTTTACAAAAATAACATACAACACAATAAGAGATTAAAAATATTACAACTGATCCTAGAGTTAGGGACTACTTTTAACACTATTTAAACTGACTTTGTGCATCTCTTTCCTGAAACATATGTTCATTATCCGGAGCCCTTCTTCCTTGCGCTTCATGGGACTGAACATCATCTGGTATTCAAATCAAGTATAATTAAGTAGTGTTAAACATTTTGAATTCGATGTGCCATACTTTAATTGAACTAGTATATTTAAATACCATATTACCTTTTTGAAAATCTGTCGAGTCAACCTCGTTCACACTAGGTTCACTGTGTCCTTCCGTCCTCGGTGCACTTTTGGAGACCGAATCTTCGATAATCTATTCGAGTCTTTTAATCTTCAACTCCTGCTCCTCAGATTTAGTCTTCAAAAGATTAATCTCTCTCTTTGAATCTTCAACTTCCTTTATGAGATCCGCCATTGACAGACCGTACCCATCGTTATCGGTTCCGTTAATTCTTGCCTGCCAGGTTCACAAACAACCCAATCAAAACTAAAGACAATATACTAGATTAATATATTGTGCACTAATCTAAACTATCAGCCGTTTGACGAGTCGAACTCACACAGAATTCTGTAAAACTCATCTTTTTCAGCATCTTCTCCAGAACGGTAAAATCATAGCGTTTTATTAGAGGCAACGCATCCTCCATCCCAGCCATTGGTTTTAGAATGTTTGTTTTCAAACATAACCAATACTGCGAAAAGTAATATATCAGTATTATGTAATACAATGTGATATCTGACCATAACATAATAGAAACTGTTACAAGAATTATATAGCAACATCCTCCAGTGTTCTTTGATATAGAATTCCTGGTGAAGTATTGAAATTACGCCTTCAGCGTAGGATACCAATTTTTCGTGAAATTGGTCTTGAACACACAGACAGCAGCTTGCGTCAAAGTAAACACTCACACAATTTGTAGAATAAAAAGTGGAGACAAAGTTATGTAATAGTTTTCATTTCATTGATCAACAAAACTAAACTATTACACTTGAAGAGTATGGTAGGCAAAGCGATTACAAGAAGTTTCCTGAGTGTCGCAACAACTCCCACTAACTTGCAATCTAGCACACGAGTACCTAGAGCTAAATCTCCTAACTCTAATCTTGGCACAAGGCGCAAAAGCTACTACACAAACTCGAAGCTCGACTACGATTCTAAAAATCAGATTTCGTTCTCTCAAAATCGTCAAATGATGAAATGAACATCCACGGGTATTTATAGTAGAGTCGCACATGTGAGAGTGATTACGTGGCACGTCCTCATTGTTGGAGTTGTGTACTTAATGTCTAGATTTAAGTAACGGAAACTCACGATCCATTGCCACTAATCTATTTAATTAAATAAACAATTATTTGCGTTTAATTATTTATAATTAAATATATGCAAATTATAGTCCTGGATTTTATACGTTGTAGTTAGTATGGTGTTGTATGGACACACAGAAGATCATACTATCGGTTACTCGTATTTAATCGAACAGTTGCTCACGACCTAGATGGACACGGACCAATCCATCGGTATAGTCGTTGTGTGAGAGAGAAAATAATCTATCTTGATTATTTTATCACACTTGTACACTTAGTGTATTGAGCAGATCGTTTGAGATTTATCGATTAGGATTGCCGGCGATAATCGATTCAAGTCTCAGTGTATTTTATTCTTAATCCCCGATACTATTGCGGGTGTGTATATTTAATATAAGTGACTTTGATTTACCAAAGGAATTAACCGATTTAATTATTGGGTTAATTACCGGTTAAGTTGGGTCACTATATTTTATATATGACATGCCGTGAATACTTGACGGGAAAGTGTATCCCGTAAGGGTTGATAATATCCCCGAGATGAGTTCATAAGGAATTATTATGTAAACCCTGCAGGTGGATTTGTTCCGCATAATAATTAAGGTTGAACGGTACTAGTCTCGGATATAAGAGATGAATAAATTAATTAGCAATAAATTAATTTTATTCATGGATATTTATATCTTAAATACACGGAATATATAATACTACCGGAGAAATATTATTTGATATAATATGGTTTAATATTGGGAGTGCAATTAATTTATATAGTGGAAAATAAATTAATTAATAATAGTAAGGATTAATAGATTTGGGCTTGGGCTCAATTTAATCACTATTATTGGAAGCCCAATATTCCACCTCCTTAAGATCCCCTACGTAGCCTATAAAAGCACTACATGGTCTTCTCTATTCTCATAAGTTGAAGATCACAATTCTAGAGAGAGAGAGAAAGTAGAGAGGAAGATCCATGGAGTTCGGTAGATCGTCGCCCACACGACGTCCGAGCTAGTTGAAGGAATACGCGGGAAGATCTCAAGGTCATCAAATTGAGTTCTTCGTTTTTCCGAACAACGAGAACGAGGTAAATCGTAAAACCCTCTTTATGATTTTATCGTTTAATTATCGTAAAAATATCGTGAACCAAGATCCGAGAACGAGACCCAAGACGAGGACGAACCGGGCGGTGGTGGTCGAAGACCACCGGACCGCCGGCGGATCGTCGGCTCGCCTAGGAGGGGTCGAAGGGCGTGAGCCTCGGCGCGACGCCGCTTGCGCGACTGGACCTCCGCTCGCACGGCGGTGGGCTGATGGTGATCGCAAGCCACGGTTCGACCGTGGCTGGTCGTGCGATCACCGGGGGCAGCTGGGCGTGCATAAGGGGCTGCCAAGGGCAGCCCTAGGCGGCTGCTACGAACAGCCGCGAGCCCCATGCGGGGGCTCGACCGAAACAGCCGCGGGCTATCCCCGCGGTTAGGGTTTTGGTTGAGCCGGCCTTCGTGGTGGTTCGTGGCGGGTTTCCGGCAACCGGGATTTCGATTGGGTTGTCGGTTCCGCAATTTAGACAATCCGGATATTCGATCTCCAAAGGATTTCGGTCGGAATTAATTAGATAATTTATTTATTTAAATTTATTAATTCCGGGATATCGATTTCCAGCAATTGGTATCAGAGCGTTGGTTTTAGTTCATGGTATTTTTCGATAAATTGTTCTACCTTGCAGGGTTTCCGATTATTATGGCTAGATTTAATTATTGTTAATTAATGTCATAATATTTCTCTCGGTGATGTCGATATTTGTTCTTGTGTGGTGAATGCTTGTTCTTAATTTTTCCGGAAATTGTTTTAGGTCGTTTTGTAGAGAATCGATATCGGATAGCGTAGTAATAAATTTGTAATTTATTTTACGTTGGATCGAGGACGAAACGACGACCGGAAAAGTGTGACGGAGGAGACGAAGAGAGGGAGGACCGGGGATCGATCATGATGATCGATCCCATGAGGATCGATCGAAGGGGGGCGTGGGGGCTGCCCGCGGGAACCCTCGGCCACGCCGGCCACCGGTGGTGGTGGCGCGTGGGCTGAGGTGGCGGCGGCGCTCCTCCCTGGCCGACGATCGATGGTGGGGGACGCGGGGTCCTCGTGATCTCGTGTTCTCCTACCTAGATTCACTTTCCTAATTGATTCGGTTTTCCTATTTTGAGTATTCCTATTTTTTGGGAATTCTCATGGAAATAGGAAAAGAACTAATTGGAATTAATTTATTTCCTTATTCTATTATGGAAGTCTTCTAGAATATTCTAAGTTCTACTTGGAATAGGATTCTAGAGATTTAATGGAATTAGAAAGGAAAATAATTAATTATTAAATTAATTTATTTCCTATTTGATTATTCCTATTTTATGGGAATTTTCATGGACATAGAAATTAATTAATTTTGGAAAGTAGAAGAGTCCTAATTTATTTTATTTCCTTATTCTATTATAGAAGTCTTCTAGAATATTCCAAGTGGGTCTTGGATAAATTATTCTAGAGATTTAATAGAATTAGATAGGAAAATAAATAAATAAAAATATTAATAATATTTAATTTTATTTTGATTTATTCGATTGACTTAATTTTCGAATTAAGTAACTTTTGGATTTATTAAAAATAAATAGATTTAAATATTGGAATTAATATTCCCGTCACATGGAGCATTCAAGAACGAAGACTAAAGACTAGAAGATGCGTACGGAGATGCGATAAAGCCATAATAGTCGGAAAATAATATTCTAGTATTATTTTGATTATGTGATAATATTCTATGTGTTTTATTTCATGTATGCATGCTTATGTGTATTTAATTATGCATTAGATAGCGTATCCCTTTGTTATAAAAAGCTAAGTGGGAGAGGGTATGGAAACATATCCATGGTCTCCATTGTTGTTCTCTTGGTGACTTTTATGGACTTTTGAAGTTCGTTTAGACAAGTCATTGGAGGAGAATTCTTGTAATTCCTTTTACGAGAAACATTGATTAAGTTTATCAAACAATGCCTAATTTGTCTTTCCAAAACTGATTTCAAGTCGACTCATTCTCACCCCGGGGAGTGGAATGGAGCCAAAGCCACTTGGTCATGTCGAGGACACAAATTAGAGACTTTCGTGTCATTTGATGACTAGATCGATTGTCTGCTCGGATCCCTCATTCTATGAGAGATAGGGTCGTTCGCATGGTGAATCACTGGTTAGAAACTTTGAGTTTCACTTATGATTCTCCGCGTCTTGATTTACAAGATTAAATGATTCAAGTAATTGGGAGTCAATTGTAAAAGTCTTTTGGTGTAGTAAACGTCCACACGAACGTGGCTTGCTACATTGAATGGGATTTTGGAACGATTGATGTAGACAGTTATAGAAGGGAGTAAAAGAGTAATGTTAACGTAAACGTCCACACGAACGTGGCTTGCGGTGAATATACGTGTCCCAAACAATCTTCTTAGATACTGAGTAATGGTTTACACTTAGGTACGCTTTATAGTATTCTTCCCAACGAAGTAACGCTATAATTGATGTACGACCGAAGCAAATCTAATTGCTAAATCATTTGGATAGGTAAACGTCCACACGAACGTGGCTTGCCTTATCTGATGGGATTTTAGAGGTGATTAGTGGTTTAATGATATTATTTGAGGGAGATAATATCGGAGATTAAATCGATTGTTTGTTGTTATATGTGCTCATAGATTAGGAAATGGCTTTGAACCCACTTTATGTGATACGTAAGGATTTAAACTCACTGGTCCCTAAATGTACTGATTGGAATAGAGATCTAGACATTGCCCGGACTGTTAAAGAGTACAAGGTTGTACTCAATGAGCTTTGTCCTTCCGAGCCTATTGACATAGGCGGCTAGACAAGAAGCGATGAGGATACTCATAAAGGCCAGTCGCTTCGAGGAAACGCTTAAACACGTTTTTGAGATGATTGACCTTTTAGACGAGTTGAAACGGAAATCGCAAGCTCTTGTAGCCAATGCCAAAGGTTTCAAACCTGAAGGCATGAATCGGGGGAAAGGAAAAGAAAGCAAAGAAACCCAGTGGTTCTAAGTTACATGAACCACGAGATGGGACGAGAAAGCCAATAGGCAAGTATTCTCGATACAAACAGTCTGGGTACTGGAAGTCTGATTATCCTCTCAAAGAAAGTACGAAATTTTCTTTAGTCGTAAAACATAGTCAGTGGTATTATCTACCGGAACCTGGTGTGTAGATATGGATGTTGGGATATGTCCTTCGATCTTACGTGTGCAATCGATAAAGTCATAAGGTCGTCTATGGATGTTTAAATGATTATTCGATAATATTAATTGTTGGGAACAATATAATATTGATCGATAAATCATACCTACAGGGTCACACACGAGTCGGAATTACGTTGCTTGTCATATTGATTTAGAATCAATACGTATGGATTTTCACATGCATGGGATGCATGGCTTGCATGGATGCATGTCACATGGTGTGACATGGCATGCCACACAAGCAAGGGGACCACATCCATGCCAATTGGCATGGTGATGTGGAAATGACCCTTTACCTCCCCATTAACCACCATTATTGGTGCATTATGATGCACATAATGGGGGGGTTACAAGGAGAGGTTAATTGTGGTGAATAAAGAGATGAAAACATGGTTTTCATACCACTTTATGATCAGCCACGAAAATCAACACAACAAGAGAGAAAAGAGTGAGAGAATCACTCAAGAACAAGCAAGCAAGTTCAATTCCGGGTTCGTGTGCAACACGTAGAGGCCGGGCCATTTGTGCGGCTTCAACATCCGGGAGATCTAGACAAGAGGAGTGACGAGGTCATTCACAAGGAGATCTTCGAGAGGCTGATCCATTTGAGGTGGTTCAATCGACTCAACACCACCTCAACGACATCAACAAATCACTTCGTCACCAAAAGTAAGATTTCGTTGATTTCTCTCTATATATATATATTGGATGTATATATATATAAATATATGTGTGTCTATACATATTTGTGTGCACTAAGATCATAGCATAGTAGATCTATTGCTTTACACGCTTCCGCACACACGGTATATCGATTGGATCGGTATACCGGTACCTTCAATTGGTATCAGAGCCTAGGGCTCGTGCACACTTTTGTGTTGGACACAAAAAGTTTAATCAACATAATTGACTTATTTGTTTAATTGTGATTATGTGATTAGATATAAGGCCGGCCACCGTTAGTGGTCGGGTGAATGATTTCGTTGTTTTTTACGTTTCGATTGGCCATAGTTTTGGAGGGCTGCGTCCCTTGGAATCATTTGTAATAGATAGGTTTTCTATTTCAATTTGTATTGTTCAAACTTGTAAGCGATGGACTTGGTCCATGGTTCGATGGAGGATCTCGGCTCTCCGGCGGAAACGAGAAGAAACGAAGCAAAACGAAGCCAAACGAAGCAAAACGAAGCAAACCGGGCTGCTGGAGCCAAACGGCGGTCGCCGTTTGAGCTCCGGCGGGCGCCGTTTTGATTCGGCGGGCGCCGTTTTGGAAACGGCGACCGCCGAAAGGCCGTTTTTGGGGCAGATGGGTATTTTTGCCTTTTCGGCGGGCGCCGTTTTGGAAACGGCGACAGCCGATGGTGTTCAGCGACCGCTGGTTGTAAAACGGCGGGCGCTGTTCGTGGTTTTTGAGGCAATGACTTGTTTTGACAAAAATCGGAGGGCACGAAACTAAAACGGAGGGCGAGGACCAGTCCAGAAGATGTTCAAGGCTTTTGTTAATACTTTAATTCTTTTCGTTTGAGAGTTGTGAGGTTCTAGGGGCCTTTCGATTTCGTATTTATATGCTTTGCTAGTTATAGGTTGTTTTATGTTATAAATGTTCAACTTACATATAAACAAACCTATGCATGCAAGTTCTCAATAATAATGAGTATAATGTCTTATCCAAAACGTCACACTCATGAAACCCTCGATCATAAGTTAGTAGGTCCGCCTCAGCGGGGTACTGCTTGTTATCTTGGGATAAGTGGGAGTAAGGGTTAGACCCTTACACGTGAGTTTGGTTTTCTCATCGATAGATCCACTGCAGGCGTGGCTATCGAGACATGAGATGAGAATGGGACTCTCATCGACCGAGAGTGACATTAGATGTCATTGACATGGGATGTCTACCTATCTTGGAGTTCTTAAGTGCGGACTCAGTCGGCTTAAGGATTCGCAAGATGAGGGTCTTGGGATCGTTTTGTTCTAATTTATTAAAATGTCAAAAACCAATGCCTAATTTGTTTTTCAAAGACTAAGTTCAACTCGACTCATTCTCACCCCGGGGAGTGGAATGGAGCCAAAGCGCTTGCTTATGTCGATGACACAGATTAGAGACTTTCGAGCCATTGGATGGCATGAATCGATTGTCTGGTTGGCTCCCTCATTTTAAATGAGAGATAGGGCTTCAATTGCATGATAAGATCGCTGGTTAGAAAACCTCGAGTTTTCACTTACGATTTATCACGGTTTTGATATTAAGATAATTGGGAACGACGATATTGGATATCGAATGAACAAAATGAAACAAATAATAGTAGTTATGCGAGACAACCTTATTTGTTTACCGCTTTGTGAATGTTTACTTACGTTATTTATCTTTCTTCTGTAGTATAATATGTCTGTCTCAACTCAATTCAAGTTCAGCTCTATCTTGGATAGAGAAAAGTTGAACAACACCAATTTCCTTGATTGGCAACGTAACTTGAGGATAGTCCTCAAATACGAAGAAAAGGAAAGTGTGTTGGACAAACCCCTTCCCGTGCTTCCCGCTGATGGGGGCACGGTTGCCCAAAAGGCATCATATGCCCTTGCTAAGAAAGCCTCGAATGAGGTGACATGTTTGATGTTGGCATCCATGGTACCCGAGTTGCAAAAACAATTCGAGTTCATGGAAGCCTATGACATCATAGAAGAGCTCAAGAGCATGTTCGGGGAACAGGCTAGGATTGAGCGCTTCGGTGTCACCCGGGCTATAGCAACAGCTAGGCTGGAAAAGGGTAAACCCGTGGGACCACATGTACAGCAAATGATTGGATTATTTGCTTCAAGTGCTCGCCTCGGTTTTGCATATGATGACGAGTTGGCTACCGATTTCATTCTCCATTCTCTTCATGACGGTTATGACGCCTTTAGGCTGAATTTCCACATGAATGGACTGAAGAAATCGCTTCATGAGCTCCATGGGATGCTTAAGGCTGCTGAGCCGGCGATTAAGAAGGACCCTAGGAGGGAAGTTCTTATGATTCGGGAAGGAGGTACCAAAAAGTTCAAGGGGATTAAGAAACCAGAAGTGAAAGGCAAAGGGAAAGGGAAAGTTGTGGCAACTCCTTCCAAAAGGTTCTTGAAAGCTTCTAAGGTTCCTGGGGAATCTGAGTGTTTCTACTGCAAGAGTGTTGGACACTACAAGCGAGATTGCCCCAAGTTTAAGGAGGATGTGAAGAACGGTGTCGTTCCTTCATCTTCAGGTATTTATGTCATAGACATAAACTTTACAAATTCTTCTTCTTGGGTATTGGATACCGGATGCGGTGCTCACATTGTTTCACATGTGCAGGGACTGCGAAGAAGTAGAACTTTGGTAAAGGGAGATGTCGATCTGCGGGTTGGAAATGGAGCGAGGGTCGCTGCATTAGCCGTAGGATCTTATGATTTGTGTTTGCCTTCGGTCCTTGTTTTAGTATTGAATAATGTTTATTTCGTTCCAAGTATTACCAAGAACATAATTTCTATTTCAGTATTGGATACTGAAGGATTTTCCTTCACTATAATAAATGGTTTATTTACTATTTCAAAAAGTGGAGTGTTCTATGGTTCGGCACGATTAGAACATGGTTTATATATACTTCAACTTGACAATCATATATATAACATTGATACCAAAAAGGCCAAATCGAATGAATTCAATGAAACATACCTTTGGCATTGTCGATTAGGCCACGTCAACGTTAAACGTGTAGAGAAACTTCTTAAAGAAGGTATTCTCAAATCTTTTGACTTGGAGTCATTCGATACATGTGAAGGATGTTTGATGGGCAAAATGACAAAGTCACCTTTTCTAGGAAAAGGAGAACGTGCAATTGATCTATTGGGTTTAATCCATACTGATGTATGTGGTCCAATGAGCTCACAAGCACATGGAGGTTATTTCTACTTCATAACTTTTACCGATGACTTAAGTAGATATGGTTATGTCTATTTAATGAGGCATAAGTCGGAAGCCTTTGAAAAGTTCAAAGAATTCCAAAATGAAGTTGAGAATCAACTTGGTAAGAAGATAAAAGCCATTCGATCGGATCGAGGTGGTGAGTATCTTAGCCAAGAATTCGATGATCATCTTATGAGTTGTGGTATTCTATATCAACTCACTCCTCCTGGAACACCCCAGATGAATGGTGTTTCCGAAAGGAGGAATAGAACCTTATTGGATATGGTTCGATCGATGATGAGCCTTAGTGAACTACCAAAATCTTTTTGGGGACACGCACTTTTAACAGCGGCCTATACACTGAATAGGACACCGTCAAAAGCTGTTGATAAGACACCATACGAGGTATGGAAAGGGAAGGTCCCTAACTTGTCTTATATCAAGATTTGGGGATGTGAAGCTTATGTGAAGAGAAATATCTCTACAAAGCTTGAACCCAAATCGGATAAATGTTTCTTTGTGGGTTATCCAAAAGAAACACGAGGGTACTACTTTTACAACCAATCTGAGAACAAAGTCTTTGTTGCTCGAGATGGTGTATTTCTTGAAAAGGAATATCTTTCCAAGAAAGTAAGTGGGAGCTCAGTTGAATTGAACGAAGTTCAAGAAGACTTGAACGAGGTTCAAGAAGATCAAACTGAGATGGACACTCAAGACCAAGTCGAGAGTGCTCCAGTGGTTTTAGAAACCACACCTAACCCTCGAAGGTCCGGAAGGACTAGATCTCAACCTGACAGATACTTAGGTATTCTGACAAATGAGAGCTATGAAGTCATGCTTTTAGAAAGCAATGAACCTTCGACCTATATCCAAGCTTTGACGAGTCCAGATTCCGAGAAATGGCAGGGTGCCATGAAATCCGAAATGGAATCAATGTCTGAAAATCAAGTTTGGAACTTGGTCGATTTGCCTAAAGGGGCTAGGCCCATTGGATGCAAATGGATTTACAAAATAAAAACAGACATGAATGGAAAACCTAGTGTTTTCAAAGCAAGGTTGGTGGCAAAAGGATATAAACAAATTCACGGGGTGGATTATGATGAAACCTTTTCACCAGTTGCTATGATTAAATCCATTCGGATTCTCTTAGCCATTGCTACTCATTATGATTATGAGATATGGCAAATGGACGTTAAAACCGCCTTCTTGAATGGGATTCTAGTAGAGGAAGTGTTTATGACACAACCAGAGGGTTTTATCGATCCTAATCAGGCTGAGAGAGTATGCAAGCTTAATAGATCCATCTATGGATTAAAGCAAGCATCTCGGAGCTGGAATCTTCGGTTCGATGAATCCATACAAGAGTTTGGATTTCAAAAGAACATGGAAGACTCTTGTGTTTACAAGAAGGTCAGTGGGAGTTACGTTGTATTCATTGTGTTGTATGTCGATGACATACTCCTTATTGGAAACAATATTCCTATGCTTAATTCTGTTAAAGAATGGCTAGGAAGATGGTTTTCAATGAAGGATCTTGGAGAAGCACAGTACATATTGGGCATCAAGATCTGTCGGAACAGATCGCAAAGGATGCTTGGACTTAGTCAAGCAACCTATATTGATAAGGTGCTTGACAGGTTCAGAATGAAAGACGCCAAGAAGGGTCTCATTCCAATGACTCATGGTACATCTTTAAGCAAGAGTCAGTGCCCTTCGGGACCTGATGAGCAAATAAGGATGGCAAATATTCCTTATGCTTCGGCGATAGGGTCTATTATGTACGCCATGATATGTACACGACCGGATGTATCGTATGCTTTGAGCATGACGAGTCGGTTTCAAGGAAACCCAGGTGAGGCGCATTGGACTGCGGCCAAGAATATTCTTAAGTACCTTAGAAGGACTAAAGAGTATTTTCTTGTCTTTGGAGGACAAAAAGAGTTGGTTGTGACAGGATATACGGATGCAAGCTTCCAAACAGACAAAGATGATTTCCGGTCTCAATCCGGATTTGTCTTTTGTCTGAATGGAGGTGCGGTGAGCTGGAAGAGTTCCAAGCAACCCACCGTAGCTGATTCTACTACAGAGGCTGAGTACATTGCTGCATCAGAAGCAGCAAAGGAGGCCGTTTGGATGAGAAAGTTCTTAGATGAGCTCGGTGTCGTACCTAGTTCGGCCCATCCGATAGCTCTCTATTGTGATAATAGTGGAGCTATCGCGCAAGCCAAGGAGCCTAGGGAGCACCACAAATCCAAACATGTGCTCAGGAAGTTCCACATTCTCAGGGAGATAGTTAGTCGTGGAGACATCGAGATAAATAAAGTTGCAACTGATGATAATGTTGCAGACCCGTTAACTAAACCACTCCAGCAGTCAAAGCATGATGCTCATACGACTGCAATAGGGATACGATATCTTAGAGATGGATTGTGATTCCTATTATTGTATTGTCTACTTTTGGAGTTTATGTAAACATTCACGTATCTTTTATGATATTCAATAAATTTCTTCATATAATTGTGGTTTAAATTGTATGAATTGTCCAAATGATTAAATTATATTAATTGGGTTATGAGGTCGATTTACCACATAAATGAAGTCCCAATTGTTGAACTAATATAATTAAATCATAGAATTGTTCCTAGTTCGTATTATCAAGTACGGACAAACTGATAATACAATGAACTAGATTGTAATGTGTACTTTAGCGCCGCTTCATGGGCTAGTGATGTGGGACATCAAGTACAATTACATAGATATTAGCTGGGAGCTAATGATCGAACAGACCCAACTGGAATAGTATTTAAGATTTTGAGTCATAATACTATTTCATTGACTGTCGAGCAATTTCCTCTGACCTGAGTAGTCCATAGTAATTCCATTGTGAAATGGTGTACTTTGATACAAGTAAACGCCTTTCGTAAAAGGAGGTTATAAAACTTGTTATTGGGTATATCAGGAAGCAAGTGGGAGAGCTTGGATTGACAAGATGGGATTGTCCTCCATTTTATAATGGGATACATGTCTTAACGGCCACTTGGAGAGTCGAGACTGTGGAAAATACGTGGCCACGTCCAGATTCGTATCATAGTGATAAATCTGGTTTTACAGTCTGTCTCAAAGTCCAAGAAAGGTTTGAACCGATTGAGGATGACTCAAGTCTTGCCTCAAGTTCAAACTTAGACATAAAGTGACAACAGGAAGTTGACAGCACACTGGCTCTGAAGGCCAAGTGGGAGATTGTTGGGATATGTCCTTCGATCCTACGTGTGCAATCGATAAAGTCATAAGGTCGTCTATGGATGTTTAAATGATTATTCGATAATATTAATTGTTGGGAACAATATAATATTGATCGATAAATCATACCTACAGGGTCACACACGAGTCGGAATTACGTTGCTTGTCATATTGATTTAGAATCAATACGTATGGATTTTCACATGCATGGGATGCATGGCTTGCATGGATGCATGTCACATGGTGTGACATGGCATGCCACACAAGCAAGAGGACCACATCCATGCCAATTGGCATGGTGATGTGGAAATGACCCTTTACCTCCCCATTAACCACCATTATTGGTGCATTATGATGCACATAATGGGGGGGTTACAAGGAGAGGTTAATTGTGGTGAATAAAGAGATGAAAACATGGTTTTCATACCACTTTATGATCAGCCACGAAAATCAACACAACAAGAGAGAAAAGAGTGAGAGAATCACTCAAGAACAAGCAAGCAAGTTCAATTCCGGGTTCGTGTGCAACACGTAGAGGCCGGGCCATTTGTGCGGCTTCAACATCCGGGCGATCTAGACAAGAGGAGTGACGAGGTCATTCACAAGGAGATCTTCGAGAGGCTGATCCATTTGAGGTGGTTCAATCGACTCAACACCACCTCAACGACATCAACAAATCACTTCGTCACCAAAAGTAAGATTTCGTTGATTTCTCTATATATATATATATATTGGATGTATATATATATAAATATATGTGTGTCTATACATATTTGTGTGCACTAAGATCATAGCATAGTAGATCTATTGCTTTACACGCTTCCGCACACACGGTATATCGATTGGATCGGTATACCGGTACCTTCAATGGAACCACTGACGGTATGTGCATTTTAAATGCAAGGGTTCCAGGAAACCCGACGACTTGGAAAAGAAGAAATCGTAGTCTACATGGGCAATGCTGTAGAGGAGGCAGCAGTTGCAGTGGAGGACATTTTATAGGATTTCATTTTGGGTTATTGCTTTTATGTACCTTTCATATTAGAAAGAACTTTATTCTGGATTTCTAATAAATGGATATTTTATTTCTTTTAATCATTTGATGGTTATAAGAAGAAATAATGATATTATCTATTCTGGTACATTGGCTAGCAATATATAAATGATGGATCCTGAGTCCACCACAATGCAACGAACCGTAGTAAAACTCGTTTTACTAATAAGAGATTTCTTTATCAATTATACTTGTGGATTCTTATGCTGAATCATGTTTATTCAAATAAGAAGTTCAAAGGTCGAAAATTGATATTTGATCAATTAAGTTGAAGGAGTGGACCTTCCGACCTAAGAATCTTATTTGGAAGATAACATGACTAAGCAATCCTTTATGGATATAAGATATAAGATCCGGACAAGTATTAGAATTGATTGACTCTGATGTATGCAGACCTATGTCTACTCAGACAATAAGGTACGAGTACTTCATTTGATGATTACTCGAGAAATGGATTAGAATACCTGATGTGCCACAAAAGCAAGTGTTTTGACAAGTCAATGGACACTAAGCAATTGTGGAGAACCATCGAGGTATATCCATTTGTAGCCTGCGATTTGATCGCGGAGGCAAGTACCTGTTTGAGGAATGCATGGCATACTGATCAGAGGTTGGGATGATCCCAAATGACTACACCATACACTTTTAGTGTAGAAATGGTGTGTCGTAAACAAGAAATGGAACTCTTATAGAAATAGTAAAAGCATGAGTTATACGGAACTACCTATGTTCTACGGATATGTCTGGAAACAATGGCGCATTCAAATGCAGTTGTAGAATATCCTGGAAGAACAAAAGATGTGTGTTCAATAGTACTATGAACCAGAGGGACGTTATAAGTTCTAACGCCCGGTTCTTAGAGGAAGACTATGTAATGAACCACAAGCCCAAAGTGACGTGAAACTTTGAAATGAGAGAGAAAGATTAAGCCTTAGAACCAGCCGAACTGAGTAGCGGTACACCACTAACTGCACCTACTGTTATTACTTTTTATACACCGGAATGCCATTGTAGTGGAAGGTTGTGGGACAACCGGAGATATTCATAAGACTAGGAGAGTCTTCGGACTCTGGACCTAGTATACATGAAATCGATCCCTAGATCTACATGAAGGCCGTACTAGATCTAAATGTGCCTTCTTGGAGAGCAATAAGGATTATTGCTAAGAGGCAAGATCATTTAGAGTACAAGCTTAGTTAATCCATTTATGGATTGGAACAAAGCATTGAGTTCGTAGTACTTGCAAACTGATGAGATAGTCCATTTTATGGATTCATCAAAGCATAGACGAATCATGTGTATTGGAAACGTGATGGAACAAGGTGGTGTTTCTCGGGTTTTATGTAGAGAACATTCTTATCATTGGTAACAATGTAAAGATGTTGTCAAGACATAAAATGAGGTTGTCTAGATAAATCAATATGAAAGATATAGGAAGAAGTTGGACATGTTCTTGAGATCTTGGATCTCTGGGAAAGAACATTGTACTTCTCCTGGACATCTTACATATATATGATTATGGTTCGTTTTGACATGCAAGATTCCGAGAAAGGTTCGTTACCTTTCAGAGATGGAATGCATCTATCTAAGGATATGTGTTTTCAAAACACAAAAGGAGATAGAAGCAATGAAAGCAGTTTCCTACACTTCGAGTATGGAAAGCTTGATAAATGCGATGTTGAAAACAAGAACCTGATATCGGCTATGTGGTTAGCATAGTGGGAGGATATCAAGGTAATCCTGGAAAGGAATATTCGACTGCTGTAAAAGTACTTTCGAAGTACTGTTCTAGACTACGAAGCAGACGAGCATTTCCTTTGGATTACATTCTCTTAGATTTCTAATCAAAGAAGGACCGATGTAAGTCGATATCAGGCTATGTGTTTCACTATTGAAGGAGAAGGAGTTTTAACATGGAAGAGTGATAATCACGATGCTTTTCGGACTCTGCCATGGGTAACCAAATAGCGGCCTCAGAGGCAGCGGAAGTTTTGGTATAACTCCGGGATAATCTCTGGGACTTAGAGGTGATTCTTAATTTGCCAAAAGGCTATGTGTATAGCGGTGCGATGGCAAATGGTAAGAAATCACAAATCCATAAGTGTAAGATAACACATAGTGCAAGTACCACCTGATACGAGTCATCGTCGAGGGAGACGACGCTATAGTCACCAAGATAACTTCAGAGCGACAACCTAGAGTGCTCATTCACATAGTACTTCTTGGAAGTACAACTTAAGCACGTGATGAGTATGGGAGTCGAGAGTTTGGAGGAAATGACTAGACCTTAGTACAAGTGGGAGATTGTTGGAGTTGTGTACTTAATGTCTAGATTTAAGTAACGGAAACTCACGATCCATTGCCACTAATCTATTTAATTAAATAAACAATTATTTGCGTTTAATTATTTATAATTAAATATATGCAAATTATAGTCCTGGATTTTATACGTTGTAGTTAGTATGGTGTTGTATGGACACACAGAAGATCATACTATCGGTTACTCGTATTTAATCGAACAGTTGCTCACGACCTAGATGGACACGGACCAATCCATCGGTATAGTCGTTGTGTGAGAGAGAAAACAATCTATCTTGATTATTTTATCACACTTGTACACTTAGTGTATTGAGCGGATCGTTTGAGATTTATATATTAGGATTGCCGGCGATAATCGATTTAAGTCTCAGTGTATTTTATTCTTAATCCCCGATACTATTGCGGGTGTGTATATTTAATATAAGTGACTTTGATTTACCAAAGGAATTAACCGATTTAATTATTGGGTTAATTACCGGTTAAGTTGGGTCACTATATTTTATATATGACATGCCGTGAATACTTGACGGGAAAGTGTATCCCGTAAGGGTTGATAATATCCCCGAGATGAGTTCATAAGGAATTATTATGTAAACCCTGCAGGTGGATTTGTTCCGCATAATAATTAAGGTTGAACGGTACTAGTCTCGGATATAAGAGATGAATAAATTAATTAGCAATAAATTAATTTTATTCATGGATATTTATATCTTAAATACACGGAATATATAATACTACCGGAGAAATATTATTTGATATAATATGGTTTAATATTGGGAGTGCAATTAATTTATATAGTGGAAAATAAATTAATTAATAATAGTAAGGATTAATAGATTTGGGCTTGGGCTCAATTTAATCACTATTATTGGAAGCCCAATATTCCACCTCCTTAAGATCCCCTACGTAGCCTATAAAAGCACTACATGGTCTTCTCTATTCTCATAAGTTGAAGATCACAATTCTAGAGAGAGAGAGAAAGTAGAGAGGAAGATCCATGGAGTTCGGTAGATCGTCGCCCACACAACGTCCGAGCTAGTGCAAGGAATACGCGGGAAGATCTCAAGGTCATCAAATTGAGTTCTTCGTTTTTCCGAACAACGAGAACGAGGTAAATCGTAAAACCCTCTTTATGATTTTATCGTTTAATTATCGTAAAAATATCGTGAACCAAGATCCGAGAACGAGACCCAAGACGAGGACGAACCGGGCGGTGGTGGTCGAAGACCACCGGACCGCCGGCGGATCGTCGGCTCGCCTAGGAGGGGTCGAAGGGCGTGAGCCTCGGCTGGACGCCGAGACTCGATCGAGCACGAGCTCGATCGCCCGTGCACATCCAGCGGGCTGCTGGAGCAGCCCCGCTCGCGCGGCATGAGCTCCGCTCCGGCGGGGCGACGCCGCTTGCGCGGCTGGACCGCCGCTCGCGCGGCGGTGGGCTGATGGTGATCGCAAGCCACGATTCGACCGTGGCTGGTCGTGCGATCACCGGGGGCAGCTGGGCGTGCATAAGGGGCTGCCAAGGGCAGCCCTAGGCGGCTGCTACGAACAGCCGCGAGCCCCATGCGGGGGCTCGACCGAAACAGCCGCGGGCTATCCCTGCGGTTAGGGTTTTGGTTGAGCCGGCCTTCGTGGTGGTTCGTGGCGGGTTTCCGGCAACCGGGATTTCGATTGGGTTGTCAGTTCCGCAATTTAGACAATCCGGATATTCGATCTCCAAAGGATTTCGGTCGGAATTAATTAGATAATTTATTTATTTAAATTTATTAATTCCGGGATATCGATTTCCAACACTCATTCGTCGCATGCTTGGCCTATGTCACTTTTCCATGGATGACATCATCTTTGTAGAACTTGGATTCTTGAATCTTGGAATCTTGAATCTTCGATTCTTGAATCTTCGAATCTTGAATCTTCAATTTCAAAACAAACTTCAATTTCAATCTTGACTCCATCGATCTCAATTCTTCATCTTCAATTTCTTGCGAAAATCTCTAAGTGTTGAAGCCTCAGAATTTCATCGTCTTCATGGTCGTCGATCTTGTTGAAGTTGCAAACTTGGAACAATTCTTCATTTCCTCGAACTGAGTACCTAGTGAGAGAAATCACATTGTAAGTACTTAGTCTTTGAAACCATGACACAGAAACAAGAATTGTTGAAAACATCACAAGGAACCAAAACCGGCGACTCCTGTCGCCGGATCCATGTACGCCCACAAAACCAGCGACTCTAGTCGCTGGAAAAATTCCATGCACCAAAAACGGCGACTGGAGTCGCCGTTTCTCCAACACACCAAAACAGCGACTCTTGTCGTTGGAAATTCACCATGACACAAAACCGGCGACTCGAGTCGCCGTTTCTTCACAGCAACAAAAGTGGCGACTCGTGTCGCCGTTTTCATGTCAATCCTGCCTTGCACCAAAACCGGCGACTGGAGTCGCCGTTTCCTTGCTTCACCAAAAGCGGCGACTCTGGTCGCCGTTTCCTTGTCCTTGCATCCAAAGCGGCGACTGGAGTCGCCGTTTCCTTGCATCACCAAAAGCGGCGACTCTGGTCGCCGTTTTTCATGTAGTTCTAAAAGTGGAGACTCAATTCTCCATTTCCATGCGCAAGGTAGTTGACTTCGGATTCTTAACCTGTAACCCTGAAAAACAACAAAAACAAAAACACAAGGAAAAAATACGTTGTCGCCAAAATCAACATTTACAATCTCCCCCTTTTTGGCACAACTCATAGAAACAAGTTAAGTAAAAAGAGATAGAAGTATCTCCCCCTCAATCCAATAAATCATTCAAGAATAAGCTAAGTAAAAAGATGGAAAACATCAATCATACAATCAATGAAAACCATAAAAAGACTTAGCCAACAATTATAAACCAAAAGATAATACTTTAGATAAAATTCAAAACCAAGGATAAACCAATGTATCAAAACAGAATTCCAGAGTTAAGCAAATATGAAAAACAATGCATGGACGAATAAGTTTAGAGTTGAATGCATGCAAAAACAAAACAAGAAAAACAAGTTCAGAAGTTCATCAAAAACATAAATTAAAAACTTGAACTTGGAACTTCAGTCTTGAGGCGAAGCTGTGGGAGTTGGAACACGCTCCGGACTTCCGATCAACTCTTCTTCGTCGTCTTCGTAACTGAAGCCGTCGTCAGAACTAGAGTCGTCACTTTCATCGGAGTCGGTATCTGGATCTCCGAAAATTTCTCGCTCGCCCAACCCATCACCAGCTTCATCGTCAACATCCACAACGTCGACATCATCTTCGTCCCTGAGACCATCAGACGGCATCGCGAACGACGCCCCTGGATTTGTAGTATCCTCCATCTTCTTCTTTCCTTTGTCACGAATATCAAAAACTCCATCAAAGATATCGTCGTCAGTTTTCTCGGCATCATCCGATTTCTCACCGTCATCTTTCACCACTTCTATCAGCTTGCTTTTGGACAGCTGCGTATGAGCTTCCTGAATTGCATCCCTCACCATCTTCAGAATAACGTATCCTTTAAACTTGCATCGGGGGCTCCAACATCACCAAGTCCTCCCCCTTGTTGGATTTCCCGTTGAAGTTTCTTAAAGGCTTGTTTTTGAAGTTCTTGCGCCTCAACCATCTTGTTATACGCAGTGACGTGTTCAAGTTGATGTTTCTCAACTAACTGAGATGCGGCATAGAATTCTTGAACGACAGCTGATGGAACCACAGCACGGTGACTATGGATCGGATGATAAGGATTTTGATAGGAAGGAATGCCTGAAGTTGGACCGAACCCTTGAGGCACAACCCTTGGTGACTTAGCACCCTCAGCTGCAGTTTCTTCGACAGCAGCTGTCGTCTGTGATTTCTGGCGCTTAGCTGCTGGAGACTTGGTTTTTGGAGTTACAGGCTTGCGCTTTCGTGAAGACGTAGGAGTTGGGGGCGGAGTTAAGATTTCTGGAAGCGCATTTCGGTTGACAAGTCCGTGCCAAGGTAAGTCGATTACGCGCTTTGCAGGATTCAGATATTTTCCGGTTATCTTGACAGCCCCATTTTTCTTCATCTTTTTCTCTGGGCCAGGGTTCGGAAGAAAGTCTTGTGCATGGAGCATCCCATATATCAGACACGGATGTGTAAGATGGATTCTCTTTTCTTCGGGCAAGTCAGCTTGCTTAATAATTCTTTCATCCGAAGTTTTGGCGATTTTGCACAAGTCATTAAAAATGATTTGGCCAAGGTCAACTTGTTCGCCGCAGCCGAGGCGAAAGATCAGATGCATCAACTCAGGAGTCATGACCGATGAATCCCTGTTAGCAATCCAGTTTGACATCCCTAATCGATGAAGAATGCCATAAAAAGCAGACAGCTTGGAGGGCGGTGGCAGTTCAGACTTGACTTTCTTTTGGGTGATGGAAGTTCCAATTTTCAAGTCTTCAGCTCTCTCAGCAGCTGATGGTGTCGTCCAAGTGCCATCAACATCGAGTCTCTTCAAAAAGAAATTAATGTGGTAGGGACGAAACTTGTAAAGCGAGTTGCGAAAGATAAAACAACCATACAACCGACTCTTCGGATCGGCAAATTCAGGCGTCAGGCTGGCGTAAAATTTGTGAATGATAGGAATCGAGTAACGGTAGGTTAGATGCACAGAATCAAACAAGTTCATCTGAGTAAGAAAGTCCGTGATTCCATGGTTTATATAATCCTCCTTCAGGATAGTGCGGTCAGTGTGGATTGGAAGTTTGACTATCAGTTTATGGCGACGTTCAGCAGTCGCCGTAAAAAATTCCTCAGAATGAGCTTTAGGACATTCTTCAAACCTTCGAATATATTGGAAGGTGTCAGTCGATTTTTGGGATCCAGCTGATCGCGAAGAAGGCGCCAGGGGCGGTTTCTGAGAGCTGTGGGTTTTGGATTTTGCAGCTGACCCACCAGCCGAAGTTTTTGGAGTTGCAGGTTTAGCTCCACTGCCACTCACGATAGGTTTCTCTCCAGCAAGACTCCCAGATGGAGTCTTAGGATTCGCAGTCTTTGGGACTTTGCCCTCAGTCACAGTAGCAGTTGATGGAATGTTGACAACTTTCTTTCCATCCTTAGTTATCTCGCCAGCTGCGAGTAACCGCTGATATTCAGTCCTGGAAACAGTTCCCTTGTAGATGCGGAGGGAAGAATCTCTCTCTTTTGTTTTTCCTGACTTAGGTTCTTTTCCCGGCTGACGGGCAGTCGAGAGTTCAGGAGTTGCTGATCTAGTCAAGTCAGGCTCGACAGACACAGTCTTGCCAGATCGTCGCTCAACTTTGTCCAAGTGAGCTTTCAGTTCTTCATAAGCCGCTTTCTTGGATTTTGGATACTCGGCTTTCTCAAACTGTTCGTTCAGGTAGACAGACATGTCAGCCATCATATCATCAAAGTTCTTAGCCATGTCGAAGTTCAAAATTTGTGAGTAACTGACAGTTAGCAGCTGTGAGAACGGTAACCACGAAAAAGAAGTTCAACTTCAGAGAACAAGGACAGGGCGCCGGATGCGCAAAGCTAGAGTTGCCGGATGCAACGGAAAAACAAGAACCTAAGAACTAAGAATTTCGGACGCCGAACTTGCAGTTGAGAGTCGAGAGATCGATAGCTTGAGAGTTAGAGAATTCTGATGTAAGCGTAAATGAATTAGGTTTTCATCAAGGCCTATTTATAGGAAAAATTTGGGCCGCCCGTCGGAATGAAAAAGCCCAGTCCAAGACCTGTAAAAAGCTCATCTCAAGAAGAAAAATTAGGTCTCAAAGACGAACAAAAATTTATTAATTTTGAAAATATTATTAAAATAATAATTTCAAAATTAATAAAAATAAAAATAAAAAAAATAATAATAAAATAATAAAAAAAAAATCAAACCAAGCATGAAAACCGAAGTTGAGAACCATCGGTTGAGAAACGAAGTTGAGAGCCATTGGTTGAGAAACTTGAGTTGTCAATTTTTCGTTGACGCTGAAAAAAATCAGCTAAGGCAAAAACGAGAGTCGCCGTTTTTGTGGCATAAGTTGAGTCTCCGGTTTTGTGCCACAAGGAGAGTCTCCGTTTTGTGGGTGAGTCGCCGTTTTTGGCACCAGTCGCCGATTTTTGGCACCAGTCGCCAGTTTTGGAGATTCTCCGTTTTGTGGATGAGTCGCCGTTTTTGGCACCAGTCTCCGTTTTTGGCACCAGTCGCCGTTTTTGGCACCAGTCGCCAGTTTTGGAGATTCTCCGTTTTGTGGAGTCTCCGGTTTTGGCAGTCTCCGTTTTTGTGTCCAAAAATTCTGGTACTTGAATTTTGCAAGCTGGCCGTCACTACACTCAAAATTTAGACTTCAGAGATGGTAAACCACGTAGCGCTGGATATGAACTACAAAAATGCAAAATCAAAACAACACATCCCGAGTTAGACATTCAAGTGTTCAACACACTACAAACATTCAAAACCATTTTAGTGGAGATTCGAGGGGTGATATTAGGCAATGAAGAGCAAATATTTTCCCAGAAAAAAAATCCACATTTTCATCAGTTTCCAAAACCAAAAAATTTTCACACGAGGTGATAGCAACTTTGAGGTATATGAACAATCTCTCATATTAAAAACCGGTGGAAGGACCGAAGTATGTGATAGATATTGAACTTGTCCTTCGTCACAATCACAAGAATACATGCCGTGTTTCGTCGGAACACATTTGATGAGTTTGCACCGCACAAGAGATTTTAATTCATGAGTACAAGGTGAACTTTTAAGGCACTCCACTTGGGACAAGCATTACTACAATCAGAGGGGAGCAAGGTTCGACCTGCGTCCTCCAGACGAGTTTTTAGCTTTTAAATGAAATGCAACAGATGCTCATTACAGCAGTCAGAGGGGAGCGAGGATCATCCCGCATCTCCGAAGTGTGATTGAAGAGCATCTTAAATTATGGCGTCCATGTGCTACCTTTCGAAGAGGGGAGCCGGGGTAACCGGCGTCCTCCGTTACTTGGTATTATGGATCTATGCAAATGATAGCTTATGGGAGTTATATGCCAAGTTTACATGTTTGCACTCAGAGGAATAAATGCACTTGGGTCCGAAGACTAAATCGGCCTTGAATCCATGTTCAACTTTATTAGACTAGTCCACGACGATTCAGCGTGCATATTCAGAAGTAAAGACAATAATCTGTCAGACTTCAAAATTTTCGTGAACTCTTAAAGAGAACACATGCAGAGAGAATTTCGTAGAGTTTGAAATCTCTCAAAGTCAAGTGGTTTGGTAAAGATGTCAGCGAGCTGTTTTTCTGTTGAAATATGCTGTAGACTAACTATATCACGATCAACCAAATCTCTAATGAAATGATGTCGAATGTCGATGTGTTTAGTTCTTGAATGCTGGACAGGATTTTCGCTGATTTTGATAGCACTCTGATTATCACAAAACAGCACCAATGGAGCACTCTCGATGAGATAGTCATTCAACATTTGTTTCAACCAAAGCATTTGAGTGCAGCAACTTCCAGCTGCAACATACTCAGACTCTGCAGTTGAGAGCGCGATGCAATTTTGTTTGCGGCTATGCCATGACACAATATTGTTGCCAAGGAAGCAACAACATCCAGAAGTGCTTTTTCGATCGTCAGTGTCGCTTGCCCAGTCCGCATCGGAGTAACCGACAAGATTTGATGAAGTGTCGCATGCATACCACAATCCTAGTTCAGAAGTTCCAGAGATGTAGCGGAGAATCCGTTTGACAGCTCGTAGATGGTCCTCCTTTGGATCAGCTTGGTACCTAGCACACATACAAACACTAAACATAATGTCAGGGCGAGTAGCGGTTAGATAAAGTAAACTACCAATCATGGAACGAAAAAGAGTTTGATCAACACTTCGACTTTTAGTAGATTTAGATAACCGTTCAGTCGTCGCCATGGGAGTTTTGGCGGGCTTAGCGTGGTGCATCTCAAATTTTTCGACCATGTTTTTCGCATATTTGCTTTGAGAAACGAAGATCCCATCCGGTCGTTGAGAAATTTGTAGCCCAAGAAACTGATGTAGCTCTCCTTCAAGACTCATCTGAAATGTCGAAGACATAGATTCCGTGAAAGCTTTCACGAGTTTAGAGCAAGTAGCGCCAAAGACAATGTCATCAACTTAAATCTGAGCAACCATCATGTGTTTCCCATCCCGTTTAATGAAAAGAGTTTTGTCCACAGAGCCACGTTCAAAACCGAACTTCAGAAGATAGTCCGTCAAACATCCATACCAAGCGCGAGGCGCTTGTTTCAAACCATAGAGAGCTTTGTGAAGTTTGTAGACATGATTCGGTTTCTTAGGATCCTCAAAACCTTTCGGTTGAGCTACATAAACTTCTTCTTCCAATACTCCATTTAGGAATGCAGCTTTGACATCCATTTGTCTGAGTTTGATGCCGAGGTGACATGCAATAGCAATTAAGAGTCTGATGGATTCAATTCGTGCAACTGGAGCAAAGGTTTCATCAAAATCAATACCCTCAACTTGGGCATAGCCTTGTGCGACAAGTCGTGCTTTGTTTCGAACAACTTGGTTGTGTTCATCAGTTTTATTTTTGAAGATCCATTTAGTTCCAACTACATTCATGTTTGACGTTCTGGGAACTAAGGACCAAACATTGTTTCTAGTAAACTCATTCAACTCTTCTTGCATGGCCATTATCCAAAAATCTTCTTTCATGGCTTCCTTGTAATTTTTCGGCTCGTTTTCAGAAAGAAAGCAAGAGATGCCGATTTCATTATAGATTGCAGAAGTGCAGATGTTGTAGAGTTCATTCGGAGAATTTGTCGGTTTCTTTGAGCGCGTAGTTCGCTCATTTAAGTTCCCAATCATTTGGGTCGGCGGATGTTTCTTTTGAATAAGTCTGGGTGCCTCTCTTGGAGCATTTGCTGGGTTTTCAATGTCTAGCTCAGTTTCTTCATCTTCAGACGATGAAGTGTCATTTTCCTGATTACTAGAATCTCCAACTTCAGGTGAAGTGTTTGGAGTAAAATTTTGTGGAGACACATTCTCAGAAACAGCAGTTGTGGGTGTTGATGGTGTTGGAGTTGTGTACTTAATGTCTAGATTTAAGTAACGAAAACTCACGATCCATTGCCATTAATCTATTTAATTAAATAAACAATTATTTGCATTTAATTATTTATAATTAAATATATGCAAATCATAGTCCTGGATTTTATACGTTGTAGTTAGTATGGTGTTGTATGGACACACAAAAGATCATACTATCGGTTACTCGTATTTAATCGAACAGTTGCTCACGACCTAGATGGACACGGACCAATCCATCGGTATAGTCGTTGTGTGAGAGAGAAAATAATCCATCTTGATTATTTTATCACACTTGTACACTTGGTGTATTGAGCGGATCGTTTGAGATTTATCGATTAGGATTGCCGGCGATAATCGATTTAAGTCTCAGTGTATTTTATTCTTAATCCCCGATACTATTGCGGGTGTGTATATTTAATATAAGTGACTTTGATTTACCAAAGGAATTAACCGATTTAATTATTGGGTTAATTACCGATTAAGTTGGGTCACTATATTTTATATATGGCATGCCGTGAATACTTGACGGGAAAGTGTATCCCGTAAGGGTTGATAATATCCCCGAGATGAGTTCATAAGGAATTATTATGTAAACCCTGCAGGTGGATTTGTTCCGCATAATAATTAAGGTTGAATGGTATTAGTCTCGGATATAAGAGATGAATAAATTAATTAGCAATAAATTAATTTTATTCATGGATATTTATATCTTAAATACACGGAATAAATAATACTACCGGAGAAATATTATTTGATATAATATGGTTTAATATTGGGAGTGCAATTAATTTTATATAGTGGAAAATAGAATTAATTAATATTAATGGATTAATAGATTTGGGCTTGGGCTCAATTTAATCATTAATATTGGAAGCCCAATATTCCACCTCCTTAAGATCCCCTACGTAGCCTATAAAAGCACTACATGGTCTTCTCTATTCTCATAAGAAAAAAGATCACAATTCTAGAGAGAGAAAGTAGAGAGGAAGATCCATGGAGTTCGGTAGATCGTCGCCCACACGACGTCCGAGCTAGTGCAAGGAATACGTCGGAAGATCTCAAAGGTCATCAAATTGAGTTCCACGTTTTTCCGAACAACGAGAACGAGGTAAATCGTAAAACCCTCTTTATGATTTTATCGTTTAATTATCGTAAAAATATCATGAACCAAGATCCGAGGGACGAACCCGGGGATGGGGTTTGACCGCGCGGTGGTGATCGAAGATCACCGGACCGCGGGCGGTCAAGCGAGCCCCACCGGGATCGAGAGCAAAACCCCTCGGCTAGGCCGAGGATGGCGATCGGCCCTAGGGCACGATCGCCGGCGCGCACACGGGAGGAGCCCCGGCTGGACATCGGGGCATGCGATCGAGCTGGGCTCGATCGCCGGACAGCCGCGGGGCTGGTCCGATCGCGGTCCGCTGGGCGGACCGCGCCTCCACATGCGGTGGCGGTGAGTCGCCGGACTCACCGCCGGGGGCTGCCATGAGCAGCCCCGGGGGTTGCACGCGCAACCCCATGCGATCGCCCACCGCGATCGCGAGCCCCTCGCGGGGCTCGGCTAGGGTTTGCCGTGGGTTCATCCCACGGCGGCTACCTTGGTCGGGCTCCGGCATGCGTGGTGGTTCGCGGTGGTTTCCGGCGAAAGGATTTCGATTGGATTGTCGGTTCCGCAATTTTGACAATCCGGATATTCGAAGGATTTCGGTCGGAATTAATTAGATAATTTATTTATTTAAATTTATTAATTCCGGGATATCGATTTCCAACAATTGGTATCAGAGCGTTGGTTTTAGTTCATGGTATTTTTCGATAAATTGTTCTACCTTGCAGGGTTTCCGGTTATTATGGCTAGATTTAATTATTGTTAATTAATGTCATAATATTTCTCTTGATTATTAAACTCTCGGTGATGTCAATATTTGTTCTTGTGTGGTGAATGCTTGTTCTTAATTTTTCCGGAAATTATATGAGGTTGATTTCATGTAGAATCGATACCGGATAGCGTAGTAATAAATTTGTAATTTATTTTACGTTGGATCGAGGACGAAACGACGACCGGAAAAGTGTGACGGAGGAGACGAAGAGAGGGACGATTCCGGGGATCGATCAACCCCATGATCGACCCCAAAGGAAGGATCGATCGAACGGGGAGGGGCTGCCCGCGGCCTTCTCAGCCGTGATGCCGCCGGCGACGGTGGCTGGCCGGCCGGGCTGTGGTGGTGGAGGCTCCCCTCTCGGCCGACGATGGTGGTGGTGGGGCGCGAGGATCCCCAACTCGTGCTCTCCTGCCAAGATCCAACTTTCCTAAATTATTCGTTTTTTCCTATTTTGAGTATTCCTTTTTTTTTTTGGGAATTCTCATGGAATAGGAAAAGAATTAATTTAGAATAAATTTATTTTTCCTTATTGATTATTCCTATTCTTGGGAATATTCATGGATTAGGAAAGGGAATAAATTTATAATTAATTTATTTTTCCTATTTAATTATTCCTTTATGGAATTTTTAATGGATTAGGAAAATAATTAATTTGGAAAGTTTAGGAGTCCTAAATTAATTTTTCCTTATTTAATTATTCCTTTATGGAATTTTTAATGGATTAGGAAAGGAATTAATTTGGTAGGACTAGGAGTCCTAAATTATTTTATTTCCTTATTTCATTATGGAAATCATCTAGAATATTCCAAGTGGGTCTTGGATGGATTATTCTAGAGATTTAATGAAGTAGAAAGGGAAAATAAAATAAATTATTTTATTTCCTTATTTCATTATAGAAGTCTTCTAGAATATTCCAAGTGGGTCTTGGATAGATTATTCTAGATATTTAATGAAGTAGAAAGGGAAAATAAAATAAATAAAAATATTAATAATATTTAATTTTATTTTTGATTTATTCGATTGACTTAATTTTCGAATTAAGTATCTTTTGGATTTATTAAAAATAAATAGATTTAAATATTGGAATTAATATTCCCGTCACATGGAGCATTCAAGAACGAAGACTAAAGACTAGAAGACGCATACGGGGATGCGATAAAGCCATAATAGTCGGAAAATAATATTCTAGTATTATTTTGATTATGTGATAATATTCTATGTGCTTTATTTCATGTATGCATGCTTATGTGTATTTAATTATGTATTAGATAGCGTATCCCTTTGTTATAAAAAGCTAAGTGGGAGAGGGTATGGAAACATATCCATGGTCTCCATTGCTGTTCTCTTGGTGACTTTTATGGACTTTTGAAGTTCGTATAGATAAGCCATTGGAGGAGAATTCTTGTAATTCCTCTTACGAGAAACATTGATTAAGTTTATCAAACAATTCCTAATTTGTCTTTCCAAAACTGATTTCAAGTCGACTCATTCTCACCCCGGGGAGTGGAATGGAGCCAAAGCCACTTGGTCATGTCGAGGACACAAATTAGAGACTTTCGTGTCATTTGATGACTAGATCGATTGTCTGCTCGGCTCCCTCATTTATGAGAGATAGGGTCGTTCGCATGGTGAATCACTGGTTAGAAACTTCGAGTTTCACTTATGATTCTCCGCGTCTTGATTTACAAGATTAAATGATTCAAGTAATTGGGAGTCAATTGTAAAAGTCTTTTGGTGTAGTAAACGTCCACACGAACGTGGCTTGCTACATTAAATGGGATTTTGGAACGATTGATGTAGACAGTTATAGAAGGGAGTAAAAGAGCGTATGTTAACGTAAACGTCCACACGAACGTGGCTTGCGGTGAATATACGTGTCCCAAACAATCTTCTTAGATACTGAGTAATGGTTTACACTTAGGTACGCTTTATAGTATTCTTCCCAACGAAGTACGCTATAATTGATGTACGACCGAAGCAAATCTAATTGCTAAATCATTTGGATAGGTAAACGTCCACACGAACGTGGCTTGCCTTATCTGATGGGATTTTAGAGGTGATTAGTGGTTTAATGATATTATTTTAGGGAGATAATATCGGAGATTAAATCGATTGTTTGTTGTTATATGTGCTCATAGATTAGGAAATGGTTTTGAACCCACTTTATGTGATACGTAAGGATTTAAACTCATTGGTCCCTAAATGTATTGATTGGAATAGAGATCTCGACATTGCCCGAACTGTTAAAGAGTACAAGGTTGTACTCAATAAGCTTTGTCCTTCCGAGCCTATTGACATAGGCGGCTAGACAAGAAGCGATGAGGATACTCATAAAGGCCAGTCGCTTCGAGGAAACGCTTAAACACGTTTTGAGATGATTGACCTTTTAGACGAGTTGAAACGGAAATCGCAAGCTCTTGTAGCCAATGCCAAAGGTTTCAAACCTAAAGGCATGAATCGGGGGAAAGGAAAAGAAAGCAAAGAAACCCAGTGGTTCTAAGTTACATGAACCACGAGATGGGACGAGAAAGCCAATAGGCAAGTATTCTCGATACAAACAGTCTGGGTACTGGAAGTCTGATTATCCTCTCAAAGAAAGTACGAAATTTTCTTTAGTCGTAAAACATAGTCAGTGGTATTATCTACCGGAACCTGGTGTGTAGATATGGAACCACTGACGGTATGTGCATTTTAAATGCAAGGGTTCCAGGAAACCCGACGACTTGGAAAAGAAGAAATCGTAGTCTACATGGGCAATGCTGTAGAGGAGGCAGCAGTTGCAGTGGAGGACATTTTATAGGATTTCATTTTGGGTTATTGCTTTTATGTACCTTTCATATTAGAAAGAACTTTGTTCTGGATTTCTAATAAATGGATATTTTATTTCTTTTAATCATTTGATGGTTATAAGAAGAAATAAAGATATTATCTATTCTGGTACATTGGCTAGCAATATATAAATGATGGATCCTGAGTCCACCACAATGCAACGAACCGTAGTAAAACTCGTTTTACTAATAAGAGATTTCTTTATCAATTATACTTGTGGATTCTTATGCTGAATCATGTTTATTCAAATAAGAAGTTCAAAGGTCGAAAATTGATATTTGATCAATTAAGTTGAAGGAGTGGACCTTCCGACCTAAGAATCTTATTTGGAAGATAACATGACTAAGCAATCCTTTATGGATATAAGATATAAGATCCGGACAAGTATTAGAATTGACTGACTCTGATGTATGCAGACCTATGTCTACTCAGACAACAAGGTACGAGTACTTCATTTGATGATTACTCGAGAAATGGATTAGAATACCTGATGTGCCACAAAAGCAAGTGTTTTGACAAGTCAATGGACACTAAGCAATTGTGGAGAACCATCGAGGTATATCCATTTGTAGCCTGCGATTTGATCGCGGAGGCAAGTACCTGTCTGAGGAATGCATGGCATACTGATCAGAGGTTGGGATGATCCCAAATGACTACACCATACACTTTTAGTGTAGAAATGGTGTGTCGTAAACAAGAAATGGAACTCTTATAGAAATAGTAAAAGCATGAGTTATACGGAACTACCTATGTTCTATGGATATGTCTGGAAACAACGGCGCATTCAAATGCGGTTGTAGAATATCCTGGAAGAACAAAAGATGTGTGTTCAATAGTACTATGAACCAGAGGGACGTTATAAGTTCTAACGCCCGGTTCTTAGAGGAAGACTATGTAATGAACCACAAGCCCAAAATGACGTGAAACTTTGAAATGAGAGAGAACGAAGAAGACTGAGAACCAGCCGAGCCGAGTAGCGGTACACCACTAACTGCACCTACTGTTATCACTGTTTATACACCGAAATGCTGTTGTAGTGGGAGGTTGTGTGACAACCAGAGATATTCATAAGACTAGGTGAGTCTTCGGACTCTGGACCTAGTATACATGAAATCAATCCCTTGATCTACATGAAGGCAGTACTAGATCTAAATGTGCCTTCTTGGAAAGCAATAAGGATTATTGCTAAGAGGCAAGATCATTTAGAGTACAAGCTTAGTTGATCCATTTATGGATTGGAACAAAGCATTGAATTCGTGGTACTTGCAAATTGATGAGATAGTCCATTTTATGGATTCATCAAAGCATGGACGAATAGTGTGTATTGGAAACGTGATGGAAAACAAGGTGGTGTTTCTCGGAGGTTTTATGTAGATGACACTCTTATCATTGGCAACAATGTAAAGATGTTATCAGACATAAAATGATGATTGTCTAGATGAATCATTATGAAAGATAAAGGAAGAAGTTGGACATGTTCTTGAGATCTTGGATCTCTAGAAAGAACATTGTACTTCTCCTGGACATCTTACATAAATGATTATGGTTCGTTTTAACATGCAAGATTCCGAGAAAGGTTCGTTACCTTTCAGAGATGGAATGCATCTATCTAAGGATATGTGTTTTGGAACACAAAAGGAGATAGAAGCAATGGAAGCAGTTTCCTACACTTTGAGTGTAGAAAGCTTAATAAATGCAATGTTGAAAACGAGAACCTGATATCGGCTATGCGGTTAGCATAGTGGGAGGATATCAAGGTAATCCTAGAAAGGAATACTTGACTGCTGTAATGAACATTTTAAGTACTTTCGAAGTACTGGAAACTATGTTCTGGATTACGGAGCAAACAAGCTTTTCCTTTGGATTACATTCTTTTAGATTTCTAATCGAATGAGGACCGGTGTAAGTCGATATCAGGCTATGTGTTTCACTATTGAAGGAGAAGGAGTTTTAACATGGAAGAGTGATAAGCACGATGCTTTTCGGACTCTGCCATGGGTAACCAAATAGCAGCCTCAAAGGCAGCGGAAGTTTTGGTATAACTCCGGGATAATCTCTGGGACTTAGATGTGATTCTTAATTTGCCAAAGGCTATGTAAATAGCGGTGCGATGGCAAATGGTAAGAAATCACTAGTCCAAAAGTGTAAGATAACACATAGTGCAAGTACCACCTGATACGAGTCATCGTCAAGGGAGACGACGCTGTAGTCACCAAGATAACTTCAGAGCGGCAACCTAGAGTGCTCATTCACATAGTACTTCTTGGAAGTACAACTTAAGCACGTGATGAGTATGGGAGTCGGGAGTTTGGAGGAAATGACTAGACCTTAGTACAAGTGGGAGATTTTTGGAGTTGTGTACTTAATGTCTAGATTTAAGTAACGGAAACTCACGATACATTGCCATTAATCTATTTAATTAAATAAACAATTATTTGCATTTAATTATTTATAATTAAATATATGCAAATCATCGTACTGGATTTTATACGTTGTAGTTAGTATGGTGTTGTATGGACACACAGAAGATCATACTATCGGTTACTCGTATTTAATCGAACAGTTGCTCACGACCTAGATGGACACGGACCAATCCATCGGTATAGTCGTTGTGTGAGAGAGAAAATAATCTATCTTGATTATTTTATCACACTTGTACACTTGGTGTATTGAGCGGATCGTTTGAGATTTATCGATTAGGATTGCCGGCGATAATCGATTTAAGTCTCAGTGTATTTTATTCTTAATCCCCGATACTATTGCGGGTGTGTATATTTAATATAAGTGACTTTGATTTACCAAAGGAATTAACCGATTTAATTATTGGGTTAATTACCGGTTAAGTTGGGTCACTATATTTTATATATGGCATGCCGTGAATACTTGACGGGAAAGTGTATCCCGTAAGGGTTGATAATATCCCCGAGATGAGTTCATAAGGAATTATTATGTAAACCCTGCAGGTGGATTTGTTCCGCATAATAATTAAGGTTGAATGGTACTAGTCTCGGATATAAGAGATGAATAAATTAATTAGCAATAAATTAATTTTATTCATGGATATTTATATCTTAAATACACGGAATAAATAATACTACCGGAGAAATATTATTTGATATAATATGGTTTAATATTGGGAGTGCAATTAATTTTATATAGTAGAAAATAGAATTAATTAATATTAATGGATTAATAGATTTGGGCTTGGGCTCAATTTAATCATTAATATTGGAAGCCCAATATTCCACCTCCTTAAGATCCCCTACGTAGCCTATAAAAGCACTACATGGTCTTCTCTATTCTCATAAGAAAAAGATCACAATTCTAGAGAGAGAAAGTAGAGAGGAAGATCCATGGAGTTCGGTAGATCGTCGCCCACACGACGTCCGAGCTAGTGCAAGGAATACGTCGGAAGATCTCAAAGGTCATCAAATTGAGTTCCACGTTTTTCCGAACAACGAGAACGAGGTAAATCGTAAAACCCTTTATGATTTTATCGTTTAATTATCGTAAAAATATCATGAACCAAGATCCGAGGGACGAACCCGGGGATGGGGTTTGACCGCGCGGTGGTGATCGAAGATCACCGGACCGCGGGCGGTCAAGCGAGCCCCACCGGGATCGAGAGCAAAACCCCTCGGCTAGGCCGAAGATGGCGATCGGCCCTAGGGCACGATCGCCGGCGCGCACACGGGAGGAGCCCCGGCTGGACATCGGGGCATGCGATCGAGCTGGGCTCGATCGCCGGACAGCCGCGGGGCTGGTCCGATCGCGGTCCGCTGGGCGGACCGCGCCTCCACATGCGGTGGCGGTGAGTCGCCGGACTCACCGCCGGGGGCTGCCATGAGCAGCCCCGGGGGTTGCACGCGCAACCCCATGCGATCGCCCACCGCGATCGCGATCCCCTCGCGGGGCTCGGCTAGGGTTTGCCGTGGGTTCATCCCACGGCGGCTACCTTGGTCGGGCTCCGGCATGCGTGGTGGTTCGCGGTGGTTTCCGGCGAAAGGATTTCGATTGGATTGTCGGTTCCGCAATTTTGACAATCCGGATATTCGAAGGATTTCGGTCGGAATTAATTAGATAATTTATTTATTTAAATTTATTAATTCCGGGATATCGATTTCCAACAGATGGAAAATTTTGATATTCCAAAATTCCTTCTTTTACCCAGTCTTCATCTACATCTTTTCCAAGGAAGTCTTGTTCATCAAAATTTATGTTAACAGTTTCGATGACTTTCTTAGTTCGAAGATTGTAGGCACGATAGGCATGGCTATTTTGACTATAACCAAAAAAAATACCACGATCAGCTTTGGCTTCAAATTTCTTCAGAGGATCACGATCCTTCAAAATATAGCAGGTACAGCCAAAGACACGAAAGTGTGCAACTGAAGGTTTCTTGCCATTCACCAGTTCATAGGCAGTTGCGGTCGTCCCAGATCGAATACTTATCCGATTCAAAATATTTCCAGCAGTTGAGACAGCTTCTGCCCAAAAAGTTCGTGCAAGATGTTTTGAGATTAGCATCACACGTGCCATTTCTTGCAGTGTACGATTTTTGCATTCGGCAATCCCATTTTGTTGAGGAGTTTTTGGGGCCGAGTATTCATGATGAATTCCCTTCATCATACAGAATTCGTTGAAGCTAGCATTTTGAAATTCAGTTCCATGATCACTTCGGATCCTTTTTACTTTAGCCTCATGATTCGTTTTGATCCATTTCACAATGCCTTTGAAGGCATCAAAAGTTTCATCTTTGGTAGCCAAAAATCTAGTCCAAGTGCAGCGAGAAAAATCATCAACTACAACCAACACATATTCTTTCTTTGCAATACTTTTGACTTCCATTGGACCCATCAAGTCCATATGTAGCAGTTCAAACGGAGCCGACGTGCTCATTAACGTTGGCAGTGCAGGATGAGAAGTTCTCGTCAGCTTGCCTTTTTGACAGTCACCACACACTCGTTTTTTCAATTTTGGGGAGTTGAGAGATTCCTCGAACTATCTCCCCCTTAACCAGTTTACTCAGATTTCGAGTGCCAGTGTGGCCAAGTCGTTGATGCCACAAATCAACTTCATCAGGAACGGTCACAGAAAAACAACTATACTCGGTTGTATAGCAATTATTTTTAGCTCGTGGACCTTCCATTATACACTTTCCTTCACCATCAAAAACTCTGCACGACTCCTTATCAAAACTCACATTCAGTCCTTCATCGCACAGTTGACTGATGGAGATAAGATTTGCAACAAGTCCCTTTACATGGACTACATTTCTGATAGGAGTTAAACCTTTGATTTGTAGAGTCCCCTTTCCCTTTACGACGCCTTTTGCTCCCCCTCCAAACACTACGGGAGCTCCAGTCATAGGCTCGTAATTTTTTAGAAACTTTTTCGTGCCAGTCATATGGCGGGAACAACCACTATCAAAATACCAAATTCCTTTGGTTCCAGTCTCAGATGCATTAAGTGCAACATTGCAGAAAATGAGTTCTCTTGGTTGCCAACAACTTTTGGAGTTAGAGTTAAGTTCAACTTCACTCTTTTGAAACTTAGGCACCCATATCTTTGTGTCATTCGAAATTTGGACATTTCTCTCAATCACACTCTTCAGATGTGTCTTAGTTTTCAAGTTTTGAGAAATGGGTTTCTTCAAGTCATTGGCAACCTCAACCTTCTTCACATTAACATTTCGTGAGTTTGTCATATTTTTCTCAATTTTCAGCTTTTGAGAAATTTGTGATTTGTCATCCTTAGTCATCATCTCACGGTTAATGTCAGCTTTAAGTTTGTAGCAAAACGGTCTTATGTGTCCGAGCACATTGCAGTAGTGACAGACATATTCTCGTCTTTGACGAGTTTCAGCTTTTGTTGGCGTTTTGACAAAAACAGGTTTAGATTGAGAGTGTCCTACATTCGGCTTAACACTCTGAGTTTTGTTCAACTTTTTCAACAAAGTTTTCTCATATGGTAGAATACCACGAGGATGTTTCACAATATTTCTTGGAAATTGATATGTCTCAGATTTAGAGTTCGAAGTCGAGACTGACGTTTGAGGTTTAGATTCAGGAGACTTTACAATCTTCTTTCCTTCAGCAATCTCTTTTCGTTTCAATATTTCAGACTCAGCTTTAAGTTCATCCTCTGGTTGATCATTTGAAGCTTTGACAAATGTCACATTTTTCTTCTCAGGTGTAGAGTAAATAGACTCAAAAACTTTTTAAAAGCCGAGTCCATAGCGATTAGGATTCATGTAGGACGCAGCATTATCAAACACAGAAGAATTCGTATTCATCTTCCTCAAAAGTTCGTCAGTCATGTGAAGTTTTTCCTTCAAAACGTAGCGTTCCTTGTCTGTCATGGCAAGGTCAGTCTGAGCTTTCAGAAGGGATGACTTCAGTTCATCATTCTCAGCATCGGAGTTTTTGAACAAAATTTGAAGTTTCTTAACTTCTGCAGTTTCCTTTTTCAGGAGAGCTTTTAGTTTCGAATTTTCAGAATTCGACTTCTCAGAAGATTCTCTCAGTTCAACAACCTCTTTGTAGTATTTATGTTTTTCTTCGAAGAGAGTATCAAACTTGATCTTCAGAATTGTTAGAGAATTATTCAACCTTTGTTTTTCATCCTTTGTCTTCTCAACTGAGTTTTTTAATTCAACTGCGTCATCATACATCTTTCGGTTAGCAGTTGAGAGTTCATTACAAGATTCTGTAAGAACTTTCAGAGACACTTCCAGAGTGCTATTCTCAGTGATAGCAGTGTCATAAACAGTTTTGAGTTCAGAAAGACTCTCTCTTAGAGTGAGTAACTCAACACATACATCTTCAGTTGGAGATACTTCTGATGTCTTCACTATCTCTTCAGTCTCAGACACGGATTCAACATCCGAGAAAATATCATCATCACAGAAGTTTCGGTTTGCTGAAGCTATATTAAAGATGTTGTCTGCAGTTGCAGTATCTTTCAGAAACCCATCAAAAACAAAGTTCTCAACTTCCACGTTTGAGAGGTCAAAGTTTTCACCAAAAGTGACAACTAGAGCGCTGTCCTCCTCGTTGTCAGAAATTTCATTCTCAGACTCCTCGCTTTCTGAGATTACATTTTCATCATCGAAAACAACATAGCTCACCGGCAGTTTCTTTTTGCGATGCAAGTTGGGGCACTCATTTTTGACATGTCCAAATCCCTTACATTCAAAACACTGCATTTTAGAAACATCCTTGCTAGTTGATGAATATGGAGATAGTTTTGTCTCCTTAAATTTTTTGTCAGAGAATGAAGTTTGTTTTCGGTTGTCAGAGTTTCTCTGAAATGAGTTAGAATTTTTCTGAAAATTTCGAAAATTTCGAGCTCGATTCTTTCTCTTAAACTCTTGCTTCACAAGATAAGTGACGATTTCAGTCAGTGCAGCAAGTTTGTCCGGATTATTTGAGTTCATCAAACGTTCAATGTCCTCTGCTTCATCGTCATCAGATTCATTCACATCAGCTGAGAAACTACATTCAGACTTCTCATTTCTCGAAAAAGTTTTCTGAGGTTTTGGACTTCTAGAACTCTTACCCTTCTCAGAAATTTTTAGAGCAGTCATCGGTTCGTAGACAAGCGACATATCTGGGTTGCTTCAAACTTTGAGAGTTAAGTCATAGTTTCTCAGATCAGCCATCAAGTCAGCATAATCCCAGTTTTGGTTTTCGTCGTTGCGAGCTACGATAGTCAGCACCTTGCTTTCAAATCTAGTGCTCACACTGGATAAAACTTTCTCATAGACCATGGGAGCAGGAAAGATTTCTCCCAGTTCAAAAGCTTCGTTGACATATCTCATGATCTTGTCCAAGTAATCATTGATGTCTTCATCTTCTCTCATCCTAAGTTGATGGAATTGAGTAGTGATAGTTCGGATTTTGGATCGCTTAACTGCATGACTTCCCTCACATGTTCTTTGTAGAGTCTCCCATGCATCTCTGGCAGATGTGCAATTTTTGACCAACTGATACATACTGAGGTCCAGCCATTCACAAATAATCAGAAGAGCTTTGCTGTTAGCCGTAGACAAGTCATGCTCTTCTCTTGTCCAACTGTGTTCCGGTTTCGGAGTTCTCACGCCATCTGCGTCCTCAGTATATGGGCGTTCCCATCCTTCTGACACTGCCATCCAAGATCTCGAGTCAAGGCCCTTAATTCTAGCTGAAACTTTAGCTTTCCAGTTAGAGTAGTTCTGATGAGTAAGCATAATCGGTTTCTGGACAAACATTGGCGACTCCATTTTAGCGGAAATATGAAGTCAAGTTACGGATCACGTCTTGTACGTATGACGTCCCGCTCTGATACCAATTGAAATTACGCCTTCAGCGTAGGATGCCAATTTTTCGTGAAATTGGTCTTGAACACACAGACAGCAGCTTGCGTCAAAGTAAACACTCACACAATTTGTAGAATAAAAAGTAGAGACAAAGTTATGTAATAGTTTTCATTTCATTGATCAACAAAACTAAACTATTACACTTGAAGAGTATGGTAGGCAAAGCGATTACAAGAAGTTTCCCGAGTGTCGCAACAACTCCCACTAACTTGCAATCTAGCACACGAGTACCTAGAGCTAAATCTCCTAACTCTAATCTTGGCACAAGGCGCAAAAGCTACTACACAAACTCGAAGCTCGACTACGATTCTAAAAATCAGATTTCGTTCTCTCAAAATCGTCAAATGATGAAATGAACATCCACGGGTATTTATAGTAGAGTCGCACATGTGAGAGTGATGACGTGGCACGTCCTCATTCGTCGCATGCTTGGCCTATGCCACTTTTCCATGGATGACATCATCTTTGTAGAACTTGGATTCTTGAATCTTGGAATCTTGAATCTTCGATTCTTGAATCTTCGAATCTTGAATCTTCAATTTCAAAACAAACTTCAATTTCAATCTTGACTCCATCGATCTCAATTCTTCATCTTCAATTTCTTGCGAAAATCTCTAAGTGTTGAAGCCTCAGAATTTCATCGTCTTCATGGTCGTCGATCTTGTTGAAGTTGCAAACTTGGAACAATTCTTCATTTCCTCGAACTGAGTACCTGGTGAGAGAAATCACATTGTAAGTACTTAGTCTTTGAAACCATGACACAGAAACAAGAATTGTTGAAAACATCACAAGGAACCAAAACCGGCGACTCCTGTCGCCGAATCCATGTACGCCCACAAAACCAGCGACTCCAGTCGCTGGAAAAATTCCATGCACCAAAAACGGCGACTGGAGTCGCCGTTTCTCCAACACACCAAAACAGCGACTCTTGTCGCTGGAAATTCACCATGACACAAAATCGGCGACTCGAGTCGCCGTTTCTTCACAGCAACAAAAGTGGCGACTCGTGTCGCCGTTTTCATGTCAATCCTGCCTTGCACCAAAACCGGCGACTGGAGTCGCCGTTTCCTTGCTTCACCAAAAGCGGCGACTCTGGTCGCCGTTTCCTTGTCCTTGCATCCACAGCGGCGACTGGAGTCGCCGTTTCCTTGCATCACCAAAAGCGGCGACTCTGGTCGCCGTTTTTCATGTAGTTCTAAAAGTGGAGACTCAATTCTCCATTTCCATGCGCAAGGTAGTTGACTTCAGATTCTTAACCTGTAACCCTAAAAAACAACAAAAACAAAAACACAAGGAAAAAATACGTTGTCGCCAAAATCAACATTTACAAGTATGTTTCCAGCTTCTCATTAAGGTATTTCAAAACCTTCTTCGCCCATGCATATTTACCTATCTCGTTCAAATCCTCGCATGCTCGGACATGCTTCATACTTAGACTACCCATTCCATTTGCGAACAGGAACTTGATGCATATATCAATAATAACGAGGCGTGCCAAGTTCTGATCTCTCTCTTCAACATCAATCACCCTCACAGGCACTTTGAGCAGTTCTCGAGTGATTGCATCAGCAACGTCCGACTTCTTTATCGAGGAATTGCCTATTCCAAATGCTTCCACCACAAACGCAGAAGGTGGAGTACCTTTCTCTTCAATGTTCTCTCCAGCACCACTCAACCCAAGTATGTTTTCGACATCTTTCACAGATATTTGGTCGTGTGTACCTCCGAATGAAAAGGATTCATCTTCTTTGTTGTAACCTTTTAGAATCATGCAAAGCTGATTGTTTGACTTAGAAATAGTCAATTTACCGGTGAAGAATAAATCAAATAAGTCTGCAAATGGGGTTTGGGAAAAAATCCTTCTAACACCCTCTGTGATAGGGTTTCCTGTTTTGTCATTGTACTCAGGAACAGTGCTCCTAAACTGAGGAGTCTGCGAATCATAACAAAGAACATGTCAGTCGATAAAATGTTTAAAAGTATTCTGTTATTAGTAGTGTGAATTATCATTGGTAATATGCTTGAGAGTGTTATTGGTAGTGTGAATTTTATACAACTAATTAAGTAACAGAGTACACGTTCTTGTACTACATATAGGTCTTGTCATATGGCAGTGTTAAAATGGGTTAATTCTGAGTTAATTATGTCTACATATAGGTCTTGTCAACACGTAATCCAACACTGTTAAAATGGATTAATTATGTCTACCTATAGGTCTTGACATATGGCAGTGTTTGAGTATGTGGATCTAATACTATATATTAAAATGTTTGTTCACAAACCACGAAAAAACTTATGCAACAACAACTATAACATACACTGAACATGGTTTGTATTAGATGATGAGGTTTGATACATTAAACTAGTGGACAGTTGTTCATTAGCTAATACCCTTGTATCAGGTTCACAGTATCTGAAGTCGTGTTTGTAGTATATTTGATAGTGTTATTGGTAGTGTGAGTGATCAATTTTTCTCAATTAAACCTAAACAGTACACTACCACTAACACTGCATTGTTAGTCCCATTAACCCTTAACGGTACACTGCCACTGTTCAATAGATTAGTTCCATTAACCCTGAAAATTAAACTGTCACTGTGCAGTTTGTGCAGCAGATTGTTAGTTTTTTGCCTTCAAAGTGTTATTGGTAGTGTGAATGTACAATATAATCCAATAAAACCTGGACAAAACACTGCCACTAAACGTGCAAAGTGTGGCAGAGGTCGGTTCCATTATACAGGTATGAAGCATACCTGTATATTTCTGAGCATAGGAACCCATACGTGTAATATTCGGTTAAAAACAAGTCACTGATTAAACGTAAACTTACTCTAATTAAAATTTTACTTACTACATCAATGAATATTACTCTATCAGACTACTATAAGGAATGATGACATCAGATCATGTATAAAAGCCAGCATATTGGACATACCTTTTTAACAGCCAACATTTCTCGAGCAAGCTTGCCACGGCCGATTCCAATTTTTATTCCACTCTGGTAAATAAAGAAATTTTGTCATACACGTTGACACACTGTGTACATTAGTAATACGTTCTCTGACGGATGTTGAAATTATTTGAATAGACAAATGAATTAAGTCAGTCACTTACGCGCTTTTTTTTCTTTAGAATAAACTGGTTAGATTGAAAATCGTCATCGCTTACAATCACTTGTTCGTACTCCTAAAAGAAAGTAGAATTCATTCCGATTAGGTTTTATGAATACGGAACATAATAATATTGCATATACCTTTTGCTTCTTAGCTATTTTCGGAGTGTTTATTCCAACGTTGAATCTTTTCCTCTTTTGCGACTTTATCGGCACCGGCCTGTTAGTATTCTTTGTCACCTTTTTGGCAACCTATTGGGTAATTAGTAGATAGTTTGGATAACGACAGACATTCAATGACTGATTTTAAACAAAACTTCGAATACCTTTTTAGGTTCAGGTTGTGACTCAGATGTAGTTGCCTCAAAGTCATTATTCAGACTACGTTTGGCCGATCTAGAATAGGCCTCTCTAATCTGAACCTTCTTTTTCAGCGAATCGGAACGAGTTTTCGGAAACATCTTCAGAAGTCATGTTTCAAAATAGAAAGTGTTAAGATATCAAATAACCAAAATATGCTTCGTCAAACACATGGAAAAAAAACAATAAAATATATGGATCTATGGTTTGTTGATAAATCAGTTATCAAAACCAAATAAGTTTACTACACGGTGTTTTCCAAAAACAAATGGTGAAGATTAAATCATAAACCAACTATTTTTCAACATAAAACAACAATGCTCTAACTGTGAAAAAAAACGATCGGGGCTGACACTACAGTACCTACTACTCTCTAATTCGTCTGATTGCAGATTTTGGTCCAAGCATAAAAATATGAAATTATTTGTACAGGAACAAAACATAAAATACATCCTCAGATTGTGAGAATTGAGACAATTGAATATTAATCTTTCAACATGCAATTGTTTATGCTCCTACACTGCCTATATGCAGACCTAAAAAATAATCTTTAATGTAGGCAATCAGAAAACCCCAAATCAGGTATGCAATATATGCAACCATTAATTTCAATTCACTGAAACTTAATTCACAATACTTACCTAAACACTACGATGCTTCGATGTTCGAGAGTAAACACTGCAACGACGACACCGGCGATATGTGAATTCCGTAAGACTTGATTTTTAGGTTTCAGTTTTTACGCTCGCTCATGAAAGAATTTAGTGTATCCTTAGAAGCTGAAAGTGGGATATGTATTTAATTGCCTACCCGTTTTTTTTTGGTAGTGTATGGTTATATATGGTAAATGTATAATTAGTATCATCAATTAAGATATACCATATAATTATTCTAACTTTCCTTCGGTCCAAAGACAGTTGTCATACTTTCCTTTTTGGGGTGTCCAACAATAGTTGACACACCCCAAAAAAGGAAATAATTATTCTAACTTTTTCATTTTAATATACAATTTTATTCTACTTTACCCCACCTACTTTTTAAACTTACTCACACCTACTTTACTTTTCACTTTTAAAATATATTTTAATCTTTACTTTTCAATTAAAAAATAAAAAAATTACAATTTTCTTAAACTCCGTGTCCAGAAAAGTATGACATCTATTAATGGCCGGATGGAGTATATTATATAGTTTTCAGTAATTAAAAGGGCAGTTTAGGTAAATCTAGTTTTTTTATAATTAGTGTAAAGATTGGTCTTAATATGTGTTTTAGAGTAAGATATTTACCCTTTTTAAAAATCCCCCTTATAGTAAATATTGACTTGAAATATTCAAAATATCACATCTTCCTTATTTATCTCCTTTAATTACGTTTATTATATTATACTACTATTTATTTATAGTACTAAAATTATATATAATAGTATGCATTTTTTTATTAATATATTTAATCGATTAATTAATTAATTTATATTATATAAACAATAATATCGGTAAGGTAAATCTACTTCCTTATTTTAAGCAACTAAAGAAATTTGATATTAACTACAATTTATATAACAATTCAAATCCGTTATCTTCACTCACTTACTTCCTCTCACTATTATATTTTTTTAATTTGTTCATGCTCACACTTTCTTTTGGAGAGCTAGTTTTGTTTTTTTTTTATTTTTTGCAGTCTTAAATGTGTAAGCATTATTTTACTAATTCGATTTTAATTGAAATATTATTGTTTGATAATTAATGTTTTATTTTTTGTAGATGTTTTCAAATGTAAGTATTTTTGAATTTTAATTTTAATATTATCGTTTAATTATTAATATTTTTATTTTTTTTGCAGCCCTTTTAAGTATTTTTTATTAATTTGAATTTTAGTTTTAATATTATTGTTTGATCATTAATATTTTTAATTTTAATATTATCGGTTTAATTATTAATATTTTTATTTTTTGCAGAGTATTTTTTACTAATTTGAATTTTAGTTTTAATATTATTGTTTGATAATTAATATTTTTATTTTTTGCAGCTTTTAATGTAAGTATTTTTTACTAATTCGAATTTTAGTTTTGATATTTTGTTGATTATAATTGTATTGTAAATATAAAAATTTATTTGGTAATGATTTTCGTATTTTTTTTCCATATTTTTTGGATTTTTTATGCTTTTTAATGATTCATTTTTTTGCAGAACTTTTGTATTTTTTACTGTTTTTTTTGTTTATTTTGTAGGTTTCTTTATAAGTAAAAGACTCAGTTTATTTTGTAGGTTTTTTTATAAGTAAAAGACTCTGCAAATCGAACAATTAGAAGTCAATGAATAAAGATCAAATATTGGATTGCACAATTAGAGTAGTATGCGTTAATTTTATTTATGATTTAATTTACTCAATTTATTGTAATTTATAAAATTTACGATTTACAATAATTTTATTTAATTTCATTCTAATTTTGTTTATGTTGTAACTTACCGAACAATATTTGTATTTGTATTACTTAAAAATATCACTAAAAAATAGAATTAAAATAATTAATTGAGTTAATGAAATAAAATTATATTTAATAATTATTCGAATAATTTAAAAAACAATAATACAATCTATGATTATTATTTTTGTACAAAATAATTGTTTATTAAAGTAATAAATAACAAATATAATTATTTAATCAATTAGTAAACATTCAATAATACAATCGTTGATTTTTTTTTAAAAAAATTTGTTTTTTAAAGTAATAAATTACAAAAATAATTTTTTAGTCAATTAGTCAACACGTTTTTTCCTTTCTAATCTCCTTTAAATCCGTTATTCTATTCAAAATAATATTATTTATATATTTATAATCTCTAAATCCGTTATTCTATTAAAGATAATATTATTTATACATTTATGATCTCTATAATTATAGTAAATATTGACTTTAATAAATTTAAAATAATAAATAAATCATGTTTAATGTATAAATATTATTTATATATTTATAATCTCTAAATCCGTTATTCTATTAAAGATAATATTATTTATACATTTATGATCTCTATAATTATAGTAAATATTGACTTTAATAAATTTAAAATAATAAATAAATCATGTTTAATGTATATATTTATTTTTAACACGTTTTTTCTTATTAATCTCTCTTAAATCCGTCTATTAAAAAAATATTATTTATAACACCAAATATACCATAATAAAAGCTATAAAATCATGTTGTCTATTTTTTATCAGATTTATTATTGATATTTTTTTTTTCTTCTCTTCCTTTTTTATATAAATAATAAATAATGTTTTTATATAATAATTATTATATTCATCTACAATTAATATAATATAAATTGTTGTTTGCTTAATCAAAATTTGCATTTAACTCTTAAATTTTTGTGAATATTTTGAATTTTGTATCTCAAATTATATATTGGATATCTTTATTTAAGAAATTACCTTTTATATACTAAATTATACTAAGCGTACTAAAATTCCCTCAATTCTGTTGACTACCATTTCTAAAATTAGAATTCAATATTGGAAGAACCATAAAATGTCATTATCCCTGATGGATACTGTTTCTATAATTATAATTAAACATTTTAAAATTTTGTGTATTACTTTTTGAGCAAATAGAAACTCGATAAATTAAATGACAGGTTAAAAAAATATCAACAAACTCATATTAAATCAAAAATATTCTAAAACACCAAAAAAAATTATATAGTAAATCAAATAAAGAGTTTTTCACCAACATGCAATATATTATCGATGTGAACGTTGAAAAAGTAGGATATTATTATATTACAAGCAAAAATAAATTGTTATATTTATAAGCATAAATAAAACAATCATTAAAAAAAATTGATAGACAAGCAATACTTAATGTGGCCGTCGATGTGAACGTTGAAAAAGTAGGATATTATTATATTACAAGCAAAAGTAAATTATTATATTTATAAGCATAAATAAAACAATCATTAAAAAAAATTGATCGACAAGCAATACTTAATTTGGCCGTATTAGAATTGTTAGATTATTAATAACGTTTCGTTTAAATTTTCGTTCATAAATTAATTAGTAACAAAAAATAATTAAATTTTATAAATATAACAATTATTCAATCAATATTAATTTAGGATGACATACAATTGATCAGTGATAGAATGCATGCCCAATGAAAAAATGATCATTGTTTAAGTAATTTGTTTTTGTACTTAAATTTTTTTTAGTTTGTCAGTTGGTATTTCCGAACAATTTATTTTGATATTTGAATACTTTTTGGGTTATGTTTGAATAGTTTAAATGGTTATTCAAGTTTAAATTATAACTGCATGTTTTTAGGACTAATTATTTACTTATTTTATGTTCATGTTTTATTTTGATTTGAGTCACCGTCAATTTCTTTACTTATTTGTTAATATGAAATTTTCAAATGGAACTAAACTTTTTGTTGTTGAACCAATTGGTTTGTAAAATTGATTTATACTATCAAATGATATTTAATTATTTCAATATTAATATTAATAATATTAATATTAATAGACTTTTATATACGTATAATTTGATGAATGACTTTATTTACAAAACTATTTTTTAACGCAAAATATCTATTCTATTAAATATAAATCAGACTTAATTGATAATGACTTTATTAACAAAACTATTTTTAAAGCAAAATATCTATTCGATTAAATATAAATCCAACTAAATGTAGTCTATAAAGAATTATTTGTAATATCATTGTGATTTCTTTATTGTACTATTTCAATTATATAATTCACTTAATGTTTATTTGTTAATTATCAATGTTTACATCTAACATGAGTTTATGTTAAACATTCAATTTAAGTAGAAAGAGCACTACTCGAGTAATAGAAAGTAAAATTAAATACACGTGCATCGCACGGGAAGGAGAACTAGTTTTACTTAAATAGTTTAACAACTTATTTATTAAATAAAACATAACAACTTATCAGTTCTTGAAATAACTTATAATACATAACATCTCTAAAGGGACATAACAACTTATCAGTTCTTGAAATAACTTATAATACATAACATCTCTAAGAGCATCTCCAGTGGTGATTTTAAGTTTTGGGTGATGAGTAGGCCACATGTGCGCCAACTCATATTTTCTCTACTTCTACCCAAAAAAACTTCTAACACATCCAACAGTTCTACCCAAAAATAAATTTTATAGGTCCCACCACTTACTTATTTTATATTTTTTTATTTATTATTATATTTAAATAATAATAATAATAATTGTAGTAGTAAAAGTAAAAAAATGATTTTTAGATTAAATAAAGTAAATTAATTACAAAATAATAATTGCCCCGTAATTTATAAAAATAATCGCAATTGATATATTGACTTTTAAAATTTAACTATTTCAAAATTCTTATTTTTAATTAATTTTTATATAAATATAAAACGTAATTGATATATTGACTTTTAAAATTTAACTATTTCAAAATTCTTATTTTTAATTAATTTTTATATAAATATAAAACGTTAAAATTTTAACTATTTCAAAAATTTTAATTTTAATTATTTTTTATATAAAATAAATCCCTAACGTTAAAATTTTAACTGTTTTAAATTTTTTAATTTTAATTAATTTTTATATAAAATAAAAATACAAATAATCCAGTTACAAATTTAATTAGTTCAAAATTTTTATTTTTTATATAAAAAAAAATTGAATAGTTCAAAATTCTTATTTTTTATATAAAAAACAAAATAGCGTTAAAATATAAAATAATTCTTAGTTCAAAATTCTTATTTTTTATATAAAAAGAAAATTAAATAGTTTAAAATTCTTATTTTTTATATAAAAAACAAAATAGCGTTAAAATATAAGATAATTTTTAACGTTAAAATTTTAACTATTTCAAAAATTACAAAGAAAATATTGATTTTATTAATTAATAATAGTAAATAATAATAATAAAATAATGTTATTTTTTACCTCTACTCGGGTAGAAGTTCTTCTACCCAGAACTTTCAGGACGTCCTCACTTTTACACATCAGCATACCTCCAATGACTTCTACCTTGTTTTTGGGTGAGAGGTAGAAGTACACGTAGACTTCTACCTCTCCATTGGAGATGCTCTAAAGGGGCCGGGGCGTTACAAAGCGTTAATTTTTTTTTTCAATATATATGATAAATAATATACACGAATTAAGAAAAAAATTATAAAAAAATAAATAAAATAAATTTATGAATAATTATAAAAAAAAATTAAAATAAAATAAAATTTAAGTTAAATTTAGAGTAGAAAATCAATCTACTTGTCAAACTCAGTTTCCATCTATCTCCTCCAGTCCCCAGTTTCAGAAGGAAAACCCTAATAATCCGTGAGGTAGAAGATAAGCTTTCCATTTCTGTGTGACCTCAACTAACCATGGGCATCATTGGAAATCTAAATCCCGAACAGCTTCACTTCTTCAACTCTGAGGGTTACCTGGTTTTCGACTCTTTTGCGAACCCAGATCAGATTAATTCCCTCCGCTCCGAAATGGATCAATTACTCGATCAATTTGATTGTTCCAGCAGAGCTTCCATTTTCTCTACCAAAAACCAAGTAACAATTTAATTCAATTTATTTTTTCTTTCTAGTTTTATCGAGATTCATCTAATTTTAGAGAGCTGACTTTTTTTATTATCTGGGTTCGATGCAGCGACAAACCACTGATGATTACTTCTTCGAAAGTGCTGAGAACATTTCCTTCTTCTTCGAAGGTATGGAATTACAGTAGGTGTGTGTGTGTGTGTTTGGCCGATTATTGATGTGAACATCCTTTACAGAAAAGGCATTTGATGATGATGGGAACTTGAAGCAACCAAAGCAGTTATCGATAAACAAAGTCGGGCACGGTATACTTGAATCTCGACATTGTATTGCTTTCTGGATACAATTTTGAGTGAGATTTTATTCTAATGTGTGTTGTGTTCTTGGTAAAATTTGTGCGACGTCTATTTTTCTTTTGCAGCACTACATGAAAAGAACCCTGTATTTAAGAGCTTCTCAAGCTCAGAAAAATTGTCTAGTTTGCTAATTTCGTTGAATTATAGAAGGCCAGTAATCGTACAATCCATGTACATTTTCAAGGTATTCACTTTAAATTCAAAAAAGTGCTAAATTCCTATATGATAGTACTCGTATTTCTTCAATCCATTTATTTGGTTTGAGTTTTTCTGTGGGATCCGACAATCCTTTCTTTGCAAACTTTGTTTTTCTTCACTAGATATATTTTAGTCTTATGGATGAATAAAAATACAAAAGTAATTTACTATGTTGTTTATTTGTGACCGTATTAGATGGTCCAATATGGTAAAATTAGATGGTATTGGTGTTTTTGTTGTAGAATTATTAATGTTTCTACTAATATTATTATGATGATATGTAGAGGTCACTCCATGATATGAAACTAATACTTAGTAGAGCCTAGTGTATATAGTTGTAAGTTGGACCAACTCATGTTTCCTCATTCAGTAAGAAATAATACCTCTAATTTCATTAGCGTATTATAACGAAAATGACATTCAATTTGTTGCTCTGGTGTTAATTTCCAGTATGCTTAGTACTATTAGTGCACCGTATGATCTTTTCTTTTCAGCAACCTGGGATTGGTGGAGAGGTGGTCCCACATCAAGACAACTCATTTCTGTACACTGATCCAACAACTTGCACGGGATTATGGCTTGCCCTAGAAGATGCCACCGTTATAAATGGTTGCCTCTGGGCTATCCCTGGATCTCATAAGGGTACTTCTTTGTTCCCATATTACTTTGTGCCCTCCTTTTTTTTTTCTTTAAATGAATTCAAATTGTCAATAAGGCAGTTTCTGCAATCACTCATATCCAATGATACTCATTATTTTGTGTTTCTTAAAAATATCACACCATTTGCTTCTGTTTTTTGCATTATTCATTTGGAATCTAAAAGTTTATTGAACTTTAGGGATAACAATTCATTCATGTCATATTCTTATGAGGTCGACACGGCACGATGCGTCCCAACACGATATACTCAACAGGCCAAAAATACAAACAAAAAATGACACTCTAAAAAAACCAAAGGCACACTGATAAGAATAACTGTTGGCTTTATGTAGTCCTTTATCCAATTAGCTGAAAAACACGTTTCCTTTTGTTTACTTGATACTTAATACCAAATGTCACAATAAATTAACTATACAAATAGTGTATTATAATTTAAAAGTCATAGCATGACAAAATGAAATTTCAAAAAAATACATGCTTGATCTATTTTTTTTGTTGGCATATTAGGCCAGATGTTGACCCTTATTAACGTCCCTTAGTATGCTGGCTCGATAAGCCCCAACCCATACCTTATAGCTTATTGTCATGTTATTTTCATGCGTAGTCGCATCTAGTTATACATTTTCACAAACAAATAAGCATTTTTACAACTTGTTCACCTAAAACTCTCTTTATTATTCAATCCCTAAGGTCTTCTTTTTCTTGCATGGTAGATGGCCTTGTGAGAAGATTCATCAGAGATGAGAATGGAGTCCACTTTGATAAGCCATCTCCATCTTACGACCATAAAGATTTTATCCCAATTGAAGTGAAAGCTGGTGCCTTGGTTGTCCTTCATGGGGATCTAATTCATCAGAGGTCCTTGCTCCTAACTATATGAGTTTGCATTGAATTGAACGAGTGTATTTAGCTGATTCATATGTTGATTTCACATAAATGTTTGAAATATTACAGTTTTGAGAACAAGTCCTCGGCATCACGGCACGCATACAGTCTGCATGTAGTGGATACCGATGGCTGTAAATGGGCTGCTGATAATTGGTAAGAAGTGATGGAATAAATTATAAAATAGTTTTACTTATAAATATATTTTCCATCTTGTGGCTAGTGGAATGATCAGTAAATTTTCTGAATGAAAAATATTCTTGAGGAGCAATTCCCCCTTAACCCTTAGGTGTATAACAAAGCCCCCTTAAGTACCTGGAAAACTCCAAACTCTATTGGTTGTTTATAGAAGAAATATCCCATGAAATTATAATTACAAAAAAAGACTTTGAAGTTTGACCTAATTACGAGAAGTGAATTATCTTACAGAATTATGAATATAACCCCTTATGTATATCAAAAGCCCCCCTTTGCGGTTAGTATTTTTGTTTACCAGGTAACCTCCGATCGAGCATTGAACTTGTACAATAGACCAGATATAGTTTGAGGAAATACTTTGCTTTTAGTACATTTATTTAAGGTTTCTGCAAAAAAATCTAGAGGAGAAAATAATTTCTACTTTTAGCTCGTGTAGTCAAATGATTTCTTTTCTTACAGGATGAAAAGAAGTGTGGAGCCTGAGCCTCTTTATGCTTCCTGAGGTTTTCTACCCAAGTAAAATTTTAAACTCTGTACAGTATATAAATTACCCAATATTTACAATTCGCATAATAATGTAATGATCGGAAAATGGATCTGATTAGCTCAATATGATTGGATGCTACCTTGAATTCCTTTGTTGTGTATGTCATCTATTTCTTTGTAAACATACATGAAAAAAATAATTTTACATCCAAAACACAAGGCCTACTAAACTCCATTCATTTCTCATTTGAGCCTACTACCACTACTAGAGTACTAGTACAATACATGTGGTCCCCTGACTAGTAGAAAACGATCGAATATCTGTTTAGTACTGTCCTCATTAACAAAAAAAATTACCTCTAATTAAATTCACTGATTTGTTATAGAAACATGTGAACCAAAATGAAGATTATATAGACAAGCCATCAGTAATTTTTTGTAGGAAGAAACTCAAAAAAGTGATTAGGCTTGTTGCTGTAGGCATTACAAAAACTCATATCCTGCTGCTGCTGTTGTATGTCGGCTTTAACCGGAAACAGATCAAGAGTTTGAAAACTTCCATTCCCATTTCGATTTCCTGCAAATTCATTTTCTTGAATGCAAGGAGACAACACCTCCAATGGCAATGGCCAGCAGCACCTCTTCTCACTTGTCTGCAGTTCCTTGCAATTCCAGTGCCTCCAGTTATCAGCTTCTTCCTTACATTCTTGTACCACATGAACTGATGCCCCCTGCTGCTGCAGAATTAATTACAGCTCATGACATTATTATTATTATTATTATTATTATTATTAATATTATATTTCAATTTTCTTGCCCATTAATGCCCAAAGCACAAGGGCTGCTGCTGCTGCAGCCTTTTGGGTTTCATTCTTTCTCCATCGTACAAAGAAGAAAAGAACAGAAAAGAAAAGAAAAAGTCTTGGTTTCAATTAATTCATTCTTTGACTTTTAGTGTTGTATAATTGGCCCATCATTTTGCCTCTGCAAAATTATTATGTCTCTTGTAAATGCTTCTGTGCAGTGCAACTCAGATATTGTGCTTTGTGCAAACGCATTATAGAGAGAGTATCACAAATCACAATTACTACGGTATTAATTAAGCACATAAAACTCCATATGAATTTGATTATTTTGGTAATTATTCTTTAAGAATGTAGTTGTTTTGAAAATGTCTTACTAATTTTCATATTTGATTTAGTTGAAAAAACTTAGTTGATAAATAAAACTCACTACAAGTCATATCATATCTTTTTTTCTAATCGAAGCAAAAAACGAGACAAAGATAGTAGTATTAATTTACCTCAGAGGTTGCAGGTGTAGGCGGCAGCTCCTTGGGATGTTTATTAGTAGTTTCCAAATATCTTCTGCCCACTCCTGCAAAAAAATTCAATTGTATTTATTTTGAATAAGAATGACATATTTATTAGTCACACGAAAAAGACAGATCATGAAGATGTTGTTTTCTTGTGTAACATTTGATGTACACAAAACATGCATCATTCATTTTGTCTAATATATTAATCATAATATAATGAATTAATTATACCGGTGGAGGATTGCCTCTTTTCTCCGGCGAAGAACTCCATCTGGCGGCGTTTTCTCTGCCTCTCTCTAGCCTTGTGATTTTGGAACCAGTAGAACACGTTCTTGCCTTCGATCTTTCCGAACCCACGAAGCTTAGCCGTGATTTGTTGGATCTGTTGAGCCGAAGGGGTTCGAATTCCTTGTCCGTACATTTCTTCGAGGGCTTGCAATTGCTCGGTCGTAGGGTTCCATCTCGTGCTCACCAATGGCACCGCGTTTATTATTATGTTGTCACTCCTATAACCATATCCACCTGATACAAAAACAAAAACATAAGCAAGTTAATGAAACAACATATATATAATATATATATATATTCGGTTAAGGTTGTTAGGGGATAACAACATGAAGTCGGAGTTGGAGTTGGAGTTGGAGTTGGGAGTGTGGAGAATATGTTGCTAAATGGCTTTGGGATTAGTGGCCGGAGCTTGGGCCGGCCGGGAGCCGGAATATTCGGTTCTTGGTGGGCCGACATCATATGGTTATTACATTCTACTACTACTACCCTCATACATTTATAAATATGTACTATATATAATATTAATTTATTAGTATTTGGTTTGGGAATTGGGAAATGGGAAATGGGAAATGTGATTTTTTATGGAGAGATAAAGACATGACGAGGAAACAAAAGGAGAGGAATGCCGAAAGGAATGCACGGATTGAGAAAATACAATTCCACACATTAAATGGATATATTGGTTTTGGGGAGTTGGTTTGTCAAAAGCGACGTGACAATGATAGAGGTTATGACATGTGGGTGTGTGTGTCCATCTCACATCCTTCTCGTCTCGTCATACATATCCCATGGAGATGAGCAAATTCAATTCAATAATATTAACTGTCTCACAATTATTTATGACTATTTGATGAAAACTTATGTTAAAAAAAATATTACTTTTAAAGTATTTGACTTAAAAGTGAGAAAATATATTTTTAAGTTTAAAAAAATAAAATAATTGTTAATAAAGTTTAAAAAATAAATAAATTAGAGTTACAATTATATTTGAAATAAAAAAAATAAAAGAAAATTATATTTTCTTTTAAAAAATGTTTTTATTGAAGAAATATTTAAGAAAAAAGGTAGTTCTTTAAATTTGGTCATTTAAAAAAGTTGTATAATTGGTTGGAACATATAAAAAGAGTACTAGTATATTAAATTCTCTTGTTTTTGATAAAAAAAAATTCAAAATTTATTAAGTAGGTCAATTGCAAAAATTTAAATAATCACACACATGTCTCATGTTCGAACCTTAAACTTTAATGTGCTCAATTCAAGTACTCAACCAACTGAAATAATAACTCTTGACATGACAATATGTTTCAATTATTGACTATTGTCATATTGATATTATCGAGCGTTCTTAATAATACTACCACTTTTGCTGAAAATGTGCCAGAGTATAAATGTATTTTTAATTAAAAATAAAATAAAATGTTAATTTTTAAATTTTGATTAAAAAGAGAAAAATATAAATGTATTTTTAATTAAAAAGTAAATTAGTTACGAACAAAATTGAAAAAATATATTAAAAGATAAGGAAAAAAATTATTTAAAAATTCATAAATAATTTTTTTAGGATCATATTATTGTGAAATATTTATTTAATGAAATATGAAATATATAGTATTATTGATAAAGTTAGTTCTCATACGTTTATTTAAGGAAATATGAAATAACTGTTAGGAGAAGGAAATATGAAATAACTGTTAAAAGAGAATAATTGTTTTTCTCAAAGAATACGTGATTAGTATATTTTTGTATTGTTTTTCTTAGATTATATGTGTGTGAGTTATGTCGTTTTGAGTTATTTGTTTGTATCTTTCTCTTGGTTTGTGGTAGGCTTGATGTTGTCTTGAGTGTGCAGGCTTGTAAACTTTATTGGAATGAAAGTAGCGAAAAAACGAGTTTGAACGAGTCAAGACGGAATAGAGGACCAAAGCTGATCTAGCACCCGCTGCAGTACCTAGCACCCGCTAGGTTTGACTTCCAGCAAGTTTGTTCCTTCATCATCTAGCACCCGCTGCATCACCTAGCACCCGCTAGGTTCGACTTCCAACAAGTGTGTCCCATCAACACCTAGCACCCGCTAGGCGCGTTTTAAGAAAACAATTGACCTTGTTTGACCGACGAAAATTTGGGAATTATTTATAGGGTTTCGACCCTAGCTTCTACATATACCTCTCCCCACGTACGATTTTTGGGAGTTCTTCCTCCTTAGACATAGTTTTCATATTGTTTTGATTTGTCTCGAAAAATTGGATCGACTACTTCGCAACCTTGAATCTTGATTTATTGTTTTCAATAATCTAGTAAGTTTATTTCTTTTTCATTCTTGCGTCTTAATTATTTTTGCTTTAAACTTTCAATTTGATTATAAATATTAATTCTTTCATCTCTATATGTCTCTTGATCATCAATATGTGTAACTAAATTTCATACTAGGGTCAGGGTTCATCGATTTTCGAAAGTAGGGATTGAGTTTTGGTTTGCACACAAAGTGTTCGATAAAATGCTAACTTGATTTTAAACTCACGTTTGAGGCTGTTAGTCAATCTCGTGATTTAAATTATTGAACCACGTTAATACCAACCGGAGACGGACGTATTAATATAATTTTTTCAAACTATGATTTAACTCTGAAATTGAATATTGGTGAACCCAATCCCTAGTCCCCTTTTATCATTTGAAACTTATTCATTCATTGCTTGTCTTTAATTTACTTGTTATTATTTTGTTAGTTTAGAACTTATATTATTAAAACAAATCAACTCAAAACTTGCATTATGCTTATACTCCTCTTTTCTTTCTCTTTTGCAAACACAATAACACATATACTAAGCCATTAAAAACTCCCAAAACAACCATGCATTATGTTATAAATTTCTTTTCTTTTTCTCTTTCGTTTGCAACCACTTGAATACATATACTAGTACCGATAGTAGTGTTCCTCTCGAGATCGACTCGGGCGAGTTGCTTCGGCAATTAGTTCGATATAAATTTTTATTTGATTTTTGACGCACTACAACGTCTTGTCAATACGTTTATTGAATTATCAATATATAGAGTACAATAGAACCATAAAATAAGGAAACAAGATAAAAACAAATAATACGAGATAAGTGATAAATATATATAAAATATCGCTAACACCCTCGCAAGCGACGCGGAAGACTGTGGTAAGACGCAGAGTTTGGACCGAAATAATTTGAATAGCGAACGTGGCAGGCTTTTGGTGAAGATATCGGCAAGCTGTAGATTTGATGGGATAAAACGAGAAGACGATCAGATTCAACAACTTCGCGGGTGAAATGATAATCAATGTCAATATGTTTGGTTCGCTTATGTGCAAAGGGATTTTGTGTGAGAAATAGAGCACTCTTGTTACTTAGTAGTACCGGCGGTTGAGACGGGAGAGCATGCATGTCACGAAGTAGATGAACCACCCAAATGAGTTCAGCGGAAGGGTTGGCGAGAGCACGGTACTCGGATTCACAACTTGAACGAGAGACGGTCGGTTGCTTTTTAGCACTCCAAGAGACAAGGTTTGGACCCAAGAAAATTGCATACCCGTATGTCGAGCGTCGAGTGTCGAGGCAACGGGCCCAGTCCGCATCGGAGTAGCCAAGGAGGGACGAAGTGCCGGGAGAAAAAGAACCATAACCAAGAGTACCTTTGACATAACGGAGAATGCGTTTAACCGCCTGGAAGTGACCATCAGTGGCACGCTGCTGAAATTGGCTCATAGTATTAACAGAGTATGATAAGTCAGGCCAAGTAATAGTTAGATACTGGAGAGCTCCGACCAATGAACGATACAACGTGGGATCCGAGAAAGAGCTGTCGGCCGAAGTAAAAGTGGCGTCGGGTGCAAGCGGAGTAGCTACGGGCTTGGAATCCAAGAGATCAGCACGAGCGAGAATGTCACGAGTATACTTTGATTAACTAAGGAAGAGGCCCGTCGATGGGTAAGAGACCTCTAAGCCAAGAAAATAGCTGAGTCGACCAAGATCCTTGAGAGCGAATTCTTTACTTAAGCGGGCCATTAGGGTATGAAGAGACGCTGTGTTGTTGCTGGTAACAATGATGTCGTCAACGTAGAAAAGAAGGTAAATGAGAATGGACTGACGATGAAAAATGAACAAAGAAGTACCAGCCGTGCTACAAGAGAATCCAAGAGTAATAAGAAAGGCACGAAGACGCTGATACCAAGCGAGTGGAGCTTGCCGAAGCCTATATAACGCTTTGCGAAGTCAGCCAACATGATCCGGGTACATAAGGTCGATGTAGCCGGGTGGTTGTTCCATGTAGACGGGCTTGGAAAGAACTCCGTTCAAGAACGCATTTTTGACATCAAGTTGATGTAACGGCCAAGAGCGCATAATAGCGAGAGATAGAACAATCCGAACTGTAGAAGCTTTTACTACCGGGCTAAAAGTATGAGAAAAATCAAAATTAGGAACTTGGCTGAAACCCTAGGCAATGAGGCGAGCCTTGTAGCGGTCAACGGTGCCATCGACAAGAAATTTTGTGCGATAAACCCATTTGGAACCAATAATATTTTTATGTGGTGGTCGAGGTACGAGCTCCCACGTTTGGTTTTGACGAAGAGCGTATATCTCTTCTTTCATTGCATGTACCCATTCAGGATGCTTAAGTGCACTTTTGATGCCTTTTGGTTCAGAGATTGCGGTAAGAGCGGAGTATAGTCGATTGGACTGAAGTAGGGCCATATCAATGGGATACCACGGTTTAAAAATACCAGATTGGGCTCGAGTGCGCATCGAGTGGGATCGATGGGGAACAACAGGTGGGGGTTGTGCTACGGGAGGAGGTGCAGGATCTGACGGAGGATGATTATCCAACGGTGGTGTGTGATAGGCAGGGGCTGGCGGATGAGATGGTGGGCAGTCCATCTTGTAAAAATGGAGGTGGAGTGACCAGCGGAGCAGACGATGATGGCAGGGAAGGAGTTGGCGGGCATGCATGAGAAGAGGATGACGTGCATGCATCGATAAACTCTGAGATGGCGAGGGACGAGACTGTCCGAATGGAAAATAAGTCTCATCAAATTTAGCATGTCGTGTAATATACAAGCGACGTGATGAAATATCCAAACAACGAAAATCCTTGTGTTGTGTACTGTAGCCCAAGAATACACATGGCCGACTACGAGGATCAAATTTATTCTTGGCGTAATCACGTAGACATGAATATACTCGACAACTAAAAATATGGAAGCTCTCGTAAGCACGTAAGCAGGTAACCGACGGAATAATATTTTGAACAGTGATTTCTGGGCGAGAACAACAGTAGGTAGCCGATTTATAGTGTATACTACCGTACTGAAGGCATCGACCCAATGAGATAAAGGATTCGAGGAATGAAAAAGTAGCGCGAGACCCATTTCGGAGATATGACGATGCTTGCGCTCGGCTCGACCGTTTTGAGCGGGAGTGTGGGGGCAAGAGAGAAGATGGTGAATTCCCGAAGAAGCAAAATGGGACTGTAGTTGATGATTAGTAAATTCGGTACCGCCGTCACTTTGAAACTGTTTGATTTTCCTGGAAAATTGTGTCTCGACAAACTTCTGAAAAGTTAAAAAAATATCCATAAAGTCGGATTTTGCGCGTATGGGATAGAACCAACATAAACGAGAATGATCGTCAATAAATATCACATAATATCGAAAACCGAGAGTAGTCGTAACGAGTGCAGGACCCCATAAATCACAATGTATTAAATCTAAAATATCAGCGGCACGTTTTTTGTTAGTAACAAAAGGCAAACGTTTACTCTTTGCTAATTGACAAGTCTGACAAAGAGTTGGCGACAGTAATAGTGAAGTAACAAATAGGAGTCCCAATTTATTTAATAACGAAACAGTTGCAGGGGCAACATGCCCGAGGCGCGAATGCCATAAATCAAAAGAAGCTGGTAAATGTCGATGCTCATGAACCGCGGCAAGAACAGGGGTTGGGGAATCCAACAAGTAAAGGCTTCGATCAATGGTGCCGGTTGCGAGTACCTTGCCTGTTAGTTTATTCTGAATAGAAAATGAAGATTTATGAAACATGACCGCAAGAGGTAGATCACGGGTTATCTGACTAACAGAGAGTAGGTTCTTAGTCAATCCAGGAACAACAAAAACATTACGTAACGTAAGATTTTGTGAGATATTAAGAGACCCAATATGTGAAATAGAGAGATTTGCGCCATTACCGACTGTGACGTGATCTGTGCCATCATAAGGAGAAGTATGATCGAGAGAAGTTGTGTCGGCAGCCATGTGGGCGGAGGCACCCGTATCTAAATACCAGTCGGAAGAGATGGTCGGAGAGACTTTGCAGCCGGCAGAGAAGGCCTCGGCAAGGTTGGCGGTGTTGGATGGACGACAGGAGAGATCATAAGAGCGATCGAAACGCAGGGGCAGTCGAAACTATCGTGGTCTGTTTTGCGGCAGAAGAAACATCGCATGGTGAAAATTTTACGCCTCCGATTTGTATTGGAACTAGCAGTGTGAGAGTTGTTATTTCCACGCCCTCGGTTGGAATAGGAGCCTCGTCCGCGATAATTTCCAGAACCTCGTCCGCAACCACGAGTAATGGCGGTGAAAGCGGCTTGGGAGTTAACCTGCAAGGTGTTAGTAGATACTATAGATTTTTGGAATAATTCATGAGACTGAGCCCTTGCAAAAAGATTAGGAAAGTCAGGCAGTGGATCTTGTGCCATCTGAGCCGCCGTGAAACCGGCGAAGTCGGGGCCGAGTCCCCGAAGAAACCAGTGAGATTGATCGGAGGCGTCAATTGGTCGACCAATGGCAGTGAGTTGATCGGAGAGGGCTTTGAAGTTACGCGCATAATCGACAACGGATTTGTTGCCGCGTTTGGTGGAGAGTAGATCGTCCTTGAGGTTGAGTTCACGAGCCATAGAATTGTGGTTGTAGGAGCGAGAGAGAGCGTCCCATACTTCGTTGGCCGTTTTGCATCCGATGACCATGGCCATGGATTCCTAGGTAAGAGTCGACACGAGAAATAACTTGATGGTTTGGTCGCGTTGTTGCCATGTAACAAACGCTGGATTGGATGTGGTGCTGCCAGCGGAGGTGCTGATGGTTTGTTCTGGAGCAGGCGAGGAATCGTCAAGCATCGACATGATACGTTGGGTGGTTAGAAGAGGCTCGATTTGAGCATGCCAAAGAAGATAATTTGATGAAGTGAGTTTGATATTTACCATATGAATCATGGTTGAGAGAGGGAGGGTAGGGACCTCAGTGTCAACCATGGAAAAGTGTCGACGGAGAAGAGAATAAAAAATAGGGTTTCGACCAAAGTTAAGCTGATACCATGTTAGGAGAGAATAACTGTTTTTCTCAAAGAATAGTTTATTGAATTATCAATATATAGAGTACAATAAAACCATAAAACAAGGAAAGAAGATAAAAACAAATAATACAAGATAAGTGATAAATATAAAATATGCTAACAATGACAAAAAACCAAAAAACAAGCAAGGTACAATAGAACCATAAAATAAGGAAATAAGATAAAAACAAATAATAGGCCGGAGATAAGTAATAAATATAAAATATCGCTAACAATGACAAAAAACAAAAAACATGCAAGATTGATGTAGTACATGCTAAAGAAAAATGATTTTTTATTTATTTAATTATTTATTACAAAAGATAAAATAATAATTGCTATCAAACGTTCCACTTCATTCTTTATGATCTCTCTCTAAATTTTATTTAAAATTTATTGAACATAACAACTTAATTCTTTAATTTTGTCAAACGGACAAGTGAGAAATAAATTCAGTGTCGACAATAGTTGTGATCTCTAAAATTAATTTATACTATAAACAATAAAACAAACCATAGTTATTTAATCAATGAGGAGTGACCACTTTAGCTAAATGAGGAGTGACCACTTTATATAAACAAACAATTTTTTTAAAATAACGATGGAAATACACTAGTATGTGACATATGGAGTCCTATTTTAATTAACTATTTTTAGTTACATAACTAAAAAAATTATTTGGAAAGTCTCCTCAGGAAGACTTAGGACCTGTTCTTTTAGACCGAAACCGATTAAACTGAATTGAACTTAAGTGATCTGAACTGAACTGAAGTTAAGCGATTTGAACTGAACTGAATTGATTTTTTTATAAAAAATAATAATAATTTTTATAAGTTATTAAATATTTTTTTAAAAATATTAATAATATTATGACAGTAACTAGATTTTATATTTAAAATTATAGATTGAAATTATTTTTTGTTTATTTTATTTTAATTTATTTTGAAACGAACTGAACTGAACTGAAGCGATCTGAACTGAACTGAACTGAACTGAACTAGACTGAAATTAAGTCCAAAACTGAACTGAACTGAACTGAACTAGACTGAAATTAAGTCCAAAAGAACAGGTCCTTAGACTGTACATGTTTTTTTGCACTTAATTTTAGTTAATTTCAATTTAATTTAGTTCAGTTCAATTTCAATTCAGTTCACCTCGATTAAGTTCGTTTCATAATAAATTAAAATAAAATAAATAAAAATAATATGAATCAATAATTTTAGTTATATAATTTAGTTAGTGTTTCTTAAAATTATTTAACAATTTATAAAAATTATTATTATTTTTATAAGAAAATCAATTTATTTCAGTTTAATTCAGACACCTTTCAGTTTAGTTTAGCTCGTTTCAATCCGAAATTGAGATTCAAAATTGAGATTAACAAGTTTATGGATAAGAAGACTTTGATTTTTGAAGAATCAGAGTAAAGGCAATGTTAACACATCATAAATTGCTCTGAACACTTTATCTCTATATGAAACTTCTAAAGGTGAGAAAAATGTAAATAAAAAAAAAAAAACATGTATGTTAATGTTGTTGCACACCCACTACGAAAGACTACACATGAAGCATAATTAAGACCTATTCGGTGAAAGCATAATGAAGCATAATTAAGATCAATTCCTCTACACGGAAGGAATTGTTGAGAACTTATGTTACCATAATTAATCTGCTAAGTGAATAATCAACAACAAGGTCTAGATATTTGTTCTATATATAATAGGCAAATGGTTAATTTCCCTCCTTTTCGGCCGGGTGGAGATAGTGAAGTTTATAATAGAGTTTTTTGTAATGCCGGTTAAGGTTTATTGTATGTTACTCTAACCGTGTATTGCTATAATTAGGGGTGTTAATTCGGTTAAACCGAACCGAAATTTCGGTTAACCGAACCAAACAAGACTTATTTTCAAGAACCGAAAACAAAACCGTTTAAGAAATGGTTTGGTTCGGTTTTAACCGAATAATTTCGGTTTGGTTTGGTTTGGTTCGGTTTTAATCAAATTTTAATTAAAAAAATAAAAAAATATTTTTTTTAATATTTTCATTTAAAAATAATTTTTATTTTTTATTAAAATAATTAAAACAAAATATAAAAAATAAAAAAATTTAATTTTAATTAAAAATAAAATATTATTATTAAAAAATATAAATATATATATATAAATTATTATTATTTACATTTAAAATAATATATATATTAATTATTTTTTATTTTACTTTTATTCGGTTTGGTTTGGTTTGGTTTTAATCGTTTTATTCGGTTAAAAACCAAACCAAACCGAAAACCAAAAAATTAAAAAAATCAAAACCGAAAACCAAACCAAATTAGTTTGGTTCGGTTTGGTTTAACCGAACAGTGTCGGTTTGGTTCGATTTGATCGATTTAACTAAACTTTTGACACCCCTAGCTATAATTCACACAAAATGTAACATGCCGCTACCAAAAATCTTCTAATCAATGAAGTAAAGAAAAAAGTATTTACATGTGTAATGTGTATGGGATTAAGTATTGTAGAATATATTAGGGTAGTGCCCCTAGCCTATTGTTTACTAATAAACATGTGATTATTGAAACGAAATGATAATTTTTTGTCACTAAATAGCATTTTTGAAGAAAAATAATGTTAATATGCCGAATTTGCTTGTTGCATTCTCAGTTTATTGTAGTATTTAGAGGTTATTAATATCTCTATTTCAAAATTTCCTAGTTGAAAATAATACGATTCTTACTTTTTACTCCCTTCTCCCTCCGTTCAAACAAAAGATTCAATACTTATTTTTGTCCGTTCAAGCAAAAGATGCAATACTTATTTTTGTTTGTTAGATGAGTAATCAAGTATTCATGTTTGCTTCATTTATTATATACTATTTTTATCCCAACTATATATGCAATGATGGTTATGAAATAAATTTTTTTTTATAAAAAAATAAGGAGTAGGATTTCAAGACAAAGTGCCCACCCCTAATCAAGTTTGCTTCATTTATTATATACACTATTTTTATTTCATCTATTTATGCATTGAATGACCAATCTCTCTGTGATACATCTAAGTGTACATACATTGTACACTAAAATTTAGGTTAAATATAAAAAATATTCATTTTAAAAATGAATAATTATCCTTCAACAATAAAAATTCATCATTTTTAAAATTATCATTACATAAAATAAAAATTATCATTTACTAAAATATTCATTATATATCAAAACAATCTTCATTAACAATACACTGTAGTGTACAACACTCTTCTGAATGATGGTTATGATATTAAAAAATAAACTTTTTTTTTTTTATTATAAAAAAATAAGGAGTACGGAGTGTGACCGTTAATACGAAATATAGTGAGTATTAGTTTAGACGAAAATAGTATCAAATTTCCATTTCATCTTGAAAAATATTTGTTGGATTAAGAACGAATGTGAGACAAATTCAACATTAGATTAGGGAGTTATCTCCCGGCCCAATAAACCATATTCAAAATAAAAGATTGCAGTCGATGGTACAGAATTACAATTCCATTGCCGGACTATATACATTGCAGTTGATGGTACAGAATTACAAACACTACACACCTATAATCTAATGAGAGATGTTCAGCTCTCTTTTATAAACTACTCCAGGAGCTTGTTGCAAGTGCCAACTCCGACGGCAGCAGCAAGATGCCAACCGGCGTGCAAAAACGGAGTTTCGGTAAAAATATCATCGGCCACAAAAAGCACACCTCCTAATAGCAATGACATCGTATGCACATTATGGGCACTCCTCAAACCCGGATCTTGAATCGCCCTCTTTGCAAATGCAACCTGAAAAACAGAAAGAAGTACATTTTGTAATCCGAAATCCCAATTGATTATTAAACGAAAAAACGCAAAATTAATGGTGTATACCTCCATTAGTCCCGTGTGAACGGCTGACACCATCAGAGGTTGTATTGGTAGAAAAAGAGCCGATGCCGTCATCAATATTTTTGAGTCCTCATTCCCAAGTGCTCTTGACAGACACTGCAATGCAGCTTATACATAAACCGGGCACTAATTATATACATATACATAATACTGACCACTGTTGCTGTGGCTATCATGGTGTAGTCGGCCCATCTGAGATACTTCCTCAGTTTCCCTCTCGAAGAATGGTACAAACTGGAAGCAACCCCAACTCCGATTAACGAATTTGCATAGATTGTGCAGTTGAGATTTTTCCTGCCTCAGCCAAATAACAATAATGAACGAGCGAGCAAGTTTGATGGATGTAACAATATTAATATATTATCACCTTGGGATATTAATTCCAAAGGCGACAAAAGGAAGCGAAGTAAGCACGTTAGCAACAGTTTCAACAAGACTTCTATCACCTTCGACAGACGAAATATTTCCTTAGTCAAACGAACATTTAATCACAAGAATGTATACACAAAAATAAACACTACCATCAAGACCACAATGAATGGGCCTCAGACAAGAAATTCTTTGCTGCCAAACTTTCCTGATTAAAACGGAAAACTAGTTAACTACTCCGTTCTAAAAAGGGAACAGAGGAACAAAACGTTAGACTCACTGAGTTGATTCCCAACGGTTGCTACCGATGTTGGACTCAAATGGCGAATACGGCAACAAACGGACCCCGTGCAGTCCACTTAAGGCTTCACTAGAATTCAGCGTGCCGTCGGAATTCATGCTATCAACCGAAATTCGACTGATCTCAAATGACTGGTTTATCTAATTTTATCATCAGACTAAGTAAATAAATTTCATAAGCAAACAAACACTTGGAAATGTTCTTTTGAATAAAATGTTAATAGAAGAAATAAAGAACCTGAATCCTGGCCTGGCCCGGGCCAAGAACATCGGGTCAGTTTAGCCCGATTGGCCAGCCCACAAAGAATCTGCAGACAAGAATTATACATGGGTCCACCGGGGTTATAATACAGTCCGAGGATAAATCAGCTCAGACATCACTGATTTCTCTAATTGGATCAGTGGGCTCGGGCCGGGCCAAGTCTATTTCTCTAACTATCATGCTTCAGCGAGTACAAATTAACGATTCGAATTCCCAAATTAGTCTTTTGCATTTTCAGAATAAAAATGATTTTTTTTAAATAATAATTAAATAAGATATAATCTGCAAAGCCAGAGAAAAAAGAAAGATGGAATTGTGAGAAAATTACCCGAGATTGAAGTAGGGAAATTTGGGGGCGGAACGAGATGTTGTGTATAAACGAAGGAGGTGTGTTTGTCTGTGTGGTAATAAGTGCAGGGGAAATCGCCAATCACAAATAGGAATTGGATTTTGTGTCTATGTATGTGGGGCTTAATTTCCTTCACCCTTTTTCTTTAGATTCACAAGTTTTGTCAAGCCAAAAACTAAACTCAAGTTAAACAAAATAATTTAAGTTTTGCCTAAAAAAAGATACAGTACATTTTAGTCATATTTAATACCTTTAAAAAATCACTCGAGGTGAATATCTTTAATTTAATAATTGAACTACTTTTTATGGGTCACACTCCATTTAAAAAAATAATTACACACATGTTGTTATGAATATTATTATATTATAGTGAATGACTTGTTCGCTAAGTCAGAAACCCTAGATTGTATCCTATATAAAGGGGTCTCCCCATATGAATGAATACAACAATTTATAACAATTTTATGCTCCTCTCATATTGTTTCTCTTTCTACTATATTATACTCTCTCAATTCTCTTGAGTTTATAACACGTTATCAGCACGAAAGCTCAACCGCGTTCTTCATCGAAGTTCTACTCATCCAAGATCTGAACTCCAAGGCAAGAATTTATATGTTTGGTTATATTCATTAATAAATATAAATATATCTACTTCTACTCCCTTCTTCTTAAATTCAAATGTTCCCGAAGAACATTATAATCTGATATTCCTGAAGTAATATCATATGTTCCCAAAGAACATTATAATCTGATATTCCTGAAGTAATATCATATGTTCCCGAAGAACATTATAATCCGATATTCTTGAAGTAATATCAAATTAATTATGATTGAGTTCCTGAAGAACACTATAGTATGATATTCTTGAAGTAATATCAAATTAGTTATACTTAGTAAAATCAGAATTAAATTTTAATGTTCCTGAAGAACATGATATTTCTGAAGAAATATTAAAACTAAATTAAAGTAAATGTTCCTGAAGAACATGATATGATATTCCTGATGAAATATCAAAATTAAATGTTCCTGAAGAACATCGTGATGTGATATTCCTGCAGAAACATCAATATCAAATTGATTATGATTATATACTAATAATCTCAAATAATATCTTTGAAAATTGATGGAGATTTAATGATTGACTCGGATTACAAGATTTTAAATCTGTCGAGACACGTTATAATTTGATATTCCTTAATAATCAATTAAATTGAATGTTCCCGAAGAACATATACTCCGATTTAAATATTTTATTGATCGTTCTGGAAGAACATCATAATTGAACATCATAATTTGATATTATTCGATAACTATCAAAGTAAATTGCTCCCGTAGTAGCAATAAGTTTGGAAATATCAAATTAAATTGCTTCTGTAGTAGCAATAACTTTTAGATGTTCCGGAAGAACGTTATGATATGATATTCCCGCAGAAATATCAAATCAATGGCTTTTGATGTAATAATTATTTTTATTAATTGCTCCCGAAGAAGCAAAGTTCAAACATTAAATGTTTTTAATAAAGTTACATCATGATAATGATACTCATAGTAGCCAAAATCGATTGTTCTAGTCATATGAATTATCCCTGAAGGATATCTTTTGAAAATCGAGAACAAATGTATCTTATTATGTGAGTACTTGTGGAATATCGAAAAAGTCGATTCCAATTCTAATAAAATTATATATTGAGATTTATTTTGTTTTCCAAAAAGGTTTGGGTGAAATAATTAAAGAAGAAAACACGAAATCCCTGCAGGACCGTGAATAAAGTTTGAATGACACAAGTATTTTGATCCCGAAGGATCATTAGTAAAGATACTGTATCCCCGAAGGATCGTTGGTAAAGTTATGTAAATGATAACATATTAAAAGTTGGCTCCCGAAGAGCTTTACTAATTATCTCCGAAAGAGCTTTACTAATTATCCCCACGAGTAGTACAAATGTACTATAAAAATAAAAATGATGCATATCATGATTATTATTAAGTGCGTGGAAATTATTATTTCCCATCTGCGAATTAATATGCAACTTATATTTATATCACCACTAGAGCGTATTTTCATGAACGGGCATATTAGAAAATAAGGTATATTAAATATCTCGAGCCCGCGATCCAGAAGATCGGTTTATAGCAATTACGCTGATTTGCATATTTAACGAAGATCATTTCTCGGCATTAGGGGGAGATATGAATATTAAAGATATAAATGCCGAGAAATTTTATTGAATGAAAAAGATCTTCAATTCTAGATCCACGCACCAATCAATTGAACCCGAAGTTCATGAAAATAAGTGACTTGCAATATTCAGCAAGTAATCTGCCAAATTAATGAAGGTGTGACAAAATCACATATATTTGTGATAAATGAACTATAAGAGTTCAAATACCAAAGAGATCAACTCAAATGTTGATTCTAATATACGCCTGAAGCGTAGTAGATCGATCTTAAGATATAAAATAAATCTGCGGAAAAACAAAGAAATTAAGTCACCCTCAAAATCTCCTGAAGAGAGTTAGATGGAAATCCCATTGAAAAAGCATTGAAACAAGATAATAGAAATCGTGGGATTGCGGAACAACCAAATTAAATACTTTGGGAAATGATTAAAGATTTGGTTGATATATTAAATTGTCATCAAATGGAAAAATGAAAAGTCCTCAACGACATATTTGCCTCAAGAAGTTGCTCTAGAAAAATTGGATCCAAAACTCATATCTATAATAGTGTGCCAGCAGCACTCAAGAAAATAGAAATGAGCAATTGAGGCTGAGCATTACTCGTTGGATAAAAATATTAACCCAGAAGGATATACGTTGGTGTTCGTACGAAAACGAATAATGATGTGGTGAGATATAAAGGCGAGATTAGTTGCTCAAGAGTTTTTCGCAGAAACTCGATATTTTTAAGGATGACATTAAGTTCCGCTACCTTATACTTCTGGCAGCAACAACTATAAATATAGATATGCGTTGAATGTATGATTTGACTACGTAGAAGTCATTAGAATGATACATACATGAAAATCCTGAATGGATTTTAAGATTTCTGATATGAAAGGAAATGAAAATCAGAACATGTACAATATCATATTACATATGTCATTATGGACAAAAATGATATTGAAGACAAGGTCCCGAAGACCAGTGATTGGTCCCGAAGACCATTGATTGTACTCTTTTTCCCTCTACTAAGTTTTTCCCACAGGGTTTTCTTAGTTAAAGGTTTTTAACGAGACAATCACCACAATATAAATGTGAATGTAATGTACTCTTTTCCTCGAGTATTTTTTCCTACAAGGTTTTATAATGAGGTTTTTAACGAGGCATGTACATCACTCGATAATAATTAATGAGGACATCAGAATGTTCCATTTGAGTTTATTTTCGAGATAAAGTGAGATATTGAACCTGAAGTTCAAATGATTGCGAATTGAAGTTCACATTATTGTTCATTTGTCAAGAAATGTATATTGAACACTAGACGCATCTAACAGAAGAGTTACCGGCCGGTTATAGCAATTGCGAATGCTCTAGTCAATATAGATGTCTGGTAAAGGCATGTTCCAGAAGGACGAAAAATATACAATAATACAAATGAATGTGAAACTCGACAATTCGAAGGTTGTGTCCTGAAGACCAAAATTTATATTTGAATAACTAAGTTTTTCCTATATGGTTTTATTAGTTACAGGTTTTAATGAGACTGGTTGATCACCAATAACTACGTTCAAGAAATCAAAGATCTTCGGTGATTACAATCAGGGGGAGCAAGTTGTACTCTTTTTCCTTCGTCGAGGTTTTATCCCACTGGGTTTTCCTGGCAAGGTTTTAACGAGGCAGCAATCCTGTAAATAGTCATTCAAGGGGGAGTGTTATGAATATTATTATATTATAGTGAATGACTTGTTGGCTAAGTCAGAAACCCTAGATTGTATCCTATATAAAGGGGTCTCCCCATATGAATGAATACAACAATTCATAACAATTTTATGCTCCTCTCATATTGTCTCTCTTTCTACTATATTATACTCTCTCAATTCTCTTGAGTTTATAACACATGTAATATTTTTTTAGACTGAATTCCATGGAATTGAATTGAATATGTTTAATTGAAACTAAACTACTCTGATTTTGTTATAATAATAATAATTTTAATATTATTATATTTTTATTAAAATTATGAATAATATTTTACTATGTTGATGTAGTGCAAATTGATTAATTTCTGATTTCATAACCACTTGCTAATTGTTTTTTGATACAATTTATACAACTTCAGTTTTTGTTGGGATGTGGAGTCAAAATCGAGGACGAAAACGGAGGAAAAACGAAGTCGGATGAAATCTGGGCACCTAGCACCCGCTAGGTAGGCTAGCACCCGCTAGGTGTGACCAGCGGGCGCCGAAAAGGTTTCGGCGGGCGCCGAAACCAGGAAATTGGATCAGATCGGTTTTGGCCATTTCGGCGTGCGTCGAAGGCAAAACGGCGGGCGCCGTTTTGCGGATTCCTGGCGACGGGATGTTTCTTGTTCGCCAAGTTTCGCGGATTTCGTGTCCTTTTCGGCGTGGACTCCTACCTAAATTAAGTTTAGGGTTTCTTATATGTCTTAGTCTATATAAGAAAGCCCTCCAACAATGTAATTAGTATGATAGCATCATCGAGAGAATACTAGAGGGATAGAATAGACGAGAGCGAGAATACTGTGATACGTGTGTGTGCGTTTGTAAACTCCCGGAGTCGTCTATTATTATTCTAGTGAAAGATCTGCAGCGGCGAGAGTGGACGTAGCCTATTTGGGTGAACCACTATAAATTCTTGTGTTCTTTTATTCTCGTTTATTTTTGTTCGTGCTTGTTTATCGTTTCTTGTAGACGAAATTGGGCGAAAATCCCAACAACTGGTATCAGAGATTTGGTGGAAAAGCTGGGCAATCGAAGAAACGATGGGCGATTCGACGAACCTTGGAATTACGAGATTTGATGGCCTGGATTTTGCATCCTGGAGGATGGAAATCGAGAAGTACCTGGGAGAGAAGAAAATTCATCTATCGTCGGAAGGCGTGAAGTCGGAGGAGACGAGCGAGGCGGATTGGGCTCTCCTTGATCGACAAGTACTCGGATTGATCCGATTGACGTTGTCGGAGAACGTTGCCAAGAAGGTGATGAAGGAGAAGACAACCGCGGGGATGATGAAAATTCTTTCTAACTTGTACGAGAAGCCATCGGTGACGAACAAAGTGGCCTTGCTGCAGAGGTTGTTCCATTTGAAGATGGAAGAAGATGCTGTGGTTGCGACTCATGTGAACGAGTTCGACTCGATTGTCAAAGAAGTTGCTTCGTTTGAGATCGAGGTTGATGATGAAGTTCTGGCCCTAAATTTATTGGCATCGCTACCGACTAGCTGGGAACCAATAAGAGAGGCGTTGGGTGATTCCATGGGAGATGGGAAGTTGAAGCTTGAAGATGTGAGGGACCGCGTCCTTGCCGAGGGAGTTCGGAGGAGGGATTTCAGGGAAGCATCTACTTCGACTACGTCGGCCATGTCTATGAGCCGAGGTGAGCATCGCTATGGGGACTTAAAACGCAGTGGAAGGGTGAGTTCGAGCAACCGAAAAAAAAAGCAATTCAAGTGCTGGAATTGCAGAAAAGTCGGTCACTTAAAGAGGCATTGTGGAGAGCTTTCGGGGATCGGAGGCGGGACAAATGCGGTGACGGAAAAAGACGAGAGTGGAGATGTCTTGCTAACATCTTCTGAGCCTCTCGGAGACTCTTGGGTGCTTGACTCGGGAGCATCGTTTCACACAACGAAGAGACGTGAAGGCATGGAGGATTTTGTTGCCGGAGATCACGGGAAGGTTCATCTTGCGGATGGAAAGACCTTGGGCGTCGTGGGTGTTGGTAACGTGAGATTGAAGACGTCGTTTGGGCAGACGTTGAAGCTGTCGAATGTAAGGTGTGTGCCGAAGCTGTGGGGGAATTTGATCTCGGTTAGCCAGCATGAGAGGGGTGGACACAAAGTTACGTTCGAGAATGGGTCTTGGAAGGTGTCAAAGGGTGCGATGATTATTGCTCGTGGTCGAAGGACGGGTACCCTTTACACTACGACTTGTGGTCGTGATATTGGTGTTGCCGACGACACCAATGAGCCTGAGCATTGTGGGTTGGGTCATATGAGCGAAAGAAGGTTGCAACCAAAAGTGAGTTCGGAGGAACCTCATATGGATCGGAGTCCGTGTCTCGAGAAGCAGAGAAGAGTACGATTCTCAGTAGCCGAGAGAGAATCGAAAGATGGAGAGCTGAGATATGATTTGGGAGATGTTCCGGTAGATGTGGCCCATGTAGACCAACCGGATGAGGTCTCGATGTTCAATCATATGCTTTCAAAGCGAGACGACGTAGCAATGTTGGTTGAAAAGGCGAGCAATAGGGCAATGAGAAACGAGATGAGCTCGTTATTGTCAAAGAGTGGCTCGTTGGTAAGAGACGAGGTAATGCATTCGGGTAAGTCTTCTTGTGACTCTGCTGAAGAAGGACTTATGAAAATTTCGAATAGCATTGTTGAGGAGTCCAACATTTCCCATGCGGTGGGAGTTGTTAGACGATTTGAATGCAGCTATGGGGATCGTTTTGAGAGAGTCCGGTGATGAGGATTCTGGAAACGAAGAGGAGTATGCAAGGGAATCGTGAATCTAACGGTGAGAATGTCGGTGGTTCTTGAAAGGAGTCGTTGGGGACAGACGACGGGCATCCGAATGCCGACGTTGTCCATACAGTGGGAGTTAGCCGGTTCACAAGCAATTCGGGAAAGCGACATTTGGGAGCTTTGAGAAGCTTGTTTTCAATGTTGCGGTTTTGGAGGTCCGAAAGGGAGTTGCGAGGTGATGAGAAGGTTAACGGGGATGGCAATGTGATGAAGGCCTGGAAGAACCTGAGAAGTCGCGGTGCGTCGAAGTTGGTTGAAACTTCGACTGGGCGACGTTGGTAATGATCGGGGATGCCGCTGCAGTGGGAGGTGATCGAGTTTCGCCTCCAAGTGGGAGATTGTTGGGATGTGGAGTCGAAATCGAGGACAAAAACGGAGGAAAATCGAAGTCGGATGAAATCTGGGCACCTAGCACCCGCTAGGTGTGACCAGCGGGCGCCGAAACCAGGAAATTGGGTCAGATCGGTTTTGGCCATTTCGGCGGGCGCCGAAGGAAAAACGGCGGGCGCCGTTTTGCGGATTCCTGGCGATGGGATGTTTCTTGTTCGCCAAGTTTCGCGGATTTCGTGTCCTTTTCGGCGTGGACTCCTACCTAAATTAAGTTTAGGGTTTCTTATATGTCTTAGTCTATATAAGAAAGCCCCCCAACAATGTAATTAGTATGATAGCATCATCGAGAGAATACTAGAGGGATAGAATAGACGAGAGCGAGAATACTGTGATACGTGTGTGTGCGTTTGTAAACTCCCGGAGTCGTCTATTATTATTCTAGTGAAAGATCTGCAGCGGCGAGAGTGGACGTAGCCTATTTGGGTGAACCACTATAAATTCATGTGTTCTTTTATTCTCGTTTATTTTTGTTCGTGCTTGTTTATTGTTTCTTGTAGACGGAATTGGGCGAAAATCCCAAAAGTTTTAATGTGTTGACCCTTTATGACCATGGATCTTAGGGTCGTTGAAATGAGATGCAATTTGATCTGTTCATTGCCTATGATTTAATAAATCCTTTGCTGCGTATTCACTCACTTCTTTCCCTTCTCAGACCCTAATCCTTGGGTGCGATTATACCTTTGAGTATGTGCGGTTTCCCCTCCTCCGTCAACTTCCTCTGATTACTTCGGCTTGCATTTTCGGATTCCGGTGCTTGGAGAAGCCTTGTGATCGAAGGAGTGTTGTGTGACTAACCTCTTTGTGAGGCGAAGGTGTTCTCTGAGTGAAGTGAGTTGAGTGCTCCTGAGCCGTCAGCGAGGTCACCGTGACCTTCTCTACCTGTTCAATCACCATTAGTCATGCTACGATGATGAAATACAATCATGAGCCGAACCCTACCTTTAATTTCTGGTTTTACTTAGATCTATACATATATATATTCTGCTTCTGCTGTTATTTCTTGTTTATATCTTCAAATTTGTATATTGATTTCTCTGTTTAGTGTTTGTGTTCGCAGATTCCTCGTATCCAACACAGACATCAAGGCTTACTAAGTTGTATATTCAATTGCCAAAAGTTTCGAGTTTATTTGGTTTTAAAATTTTCGTTTCTCACTCGTATCTTATATTGTGATATTTAACATTAATTTTTATTTGTTTTTTCTTCATATAAATTTATAGTCAATTTAAAAGTTGTTTGTTTTTCGTTTTTCGTCAAACACGCATTTCAATAATTAGAACTTCTCTCTATATAAAGAGAGCTACTCTATTGACACAAAAGGCATCGATTATTTTAGCTATAACTATTGTGTGAGATTTGAGGGTTTAGAGTGTATATCATCCTTGTAATCGTGAAACAGTATTATAGTGATTTGTTCGTCGTTCCTCCCGTGGTTTTTCCCGATTTGGGTTTCCACGTACATTCTTTGCCTTCTCTATTTAATTGTTGATTTCTTTTCTTCGGTTTTCCTTATTCTCATACTATACATCGTTCGATTCTACAAAAAGTGGTATCATAGCTAAGGATTTATGACGAGCGTGAAGTATGACATACCGTTGCTAGATCTCAACACAAGGTTCCCGATTTGGCAATACAAGATGAGGTTAGTTCTACGATCTCTCAAGCAAGAGATTGCTCTCAATGGTATTCACATGTCGGTTTATATGGAGCATGACGAGCGGGTGACGCTCGATCAGATGGCTATGGCGACCATATGACTCCATGTTTCGAACAGTTTAGCGGAGGATATCATGGAAACGAAGACAGCGAAAGAATTGTGAGAGAAGCTTGAAGAGATGTGCGTTACCAAGACGGTATCAATTAAGCACAATTTGAAGAGGAGTCTATATTTCCTCAAGATGGTGGAGGGATCTTCGATCCCAGCGCACATAGCGAAATTCAAGGAGAAAGTAGCCGACCTTGGGAACATTGGCGTGAAGATCGAAGATGATGATCTTGCGTTTTGGCTACTAATTTCGCTACCCCTTTCGATGGCGAGCTTCCGAGATACTCTCCTATATTCTCGAGATAGTCTCACGTTTAAAGACGTAACATAGTCTCTCTCTTCAAGAGAGAATTTTATGATGATGGAGAATCCCAATTCTGGTGAAACTCCAAGCGGAGGATTGAATGTCCGTGGACGGACCAAGGAGAGATCGGGGCAAGATAGGTCTCGATCGAAGTCACGACATGGTAACAAAGTTTGCAACTATTTCAAGAAGAATGATCACATCAAAGCCGATTGCTACACCTTGAAGAACAAGAAGGAGAGAGAAGGCGACAACAATAATAATTTCAGTAGGAGTTCCGGTGAGGTTGGAGTAGCCGAGAATTATTGCGATCTCCTTATGGCTTTGGGTGAAGCCTCCAAATCAAGCGAGGAGTGGATTCTAGACTCGGGATGTACGTTCCACATGTGCCCGAATCGTGATTGGTTCGAGACTTTTGAGAAGGTGGAACAAGGTGCGGTGACTATGGGCAACAATGCGGCATGCAATATCGAAGGGATAGGAAGCATCCAGATCAAGATGTCGGACGGCGCGATCCGCACCTTTAGCGAGGTTAGATACGTTCCCGGCTAAAAGCGAAATTTAATTTCGCTTAGTACTTTGGAGTTAAAGGGTTACTCGTTCACCGGAGAAGGTGGAGTCGTGAAAGTAGCCAACAGTTCGTTGTTGGTTATGAATGGCGAACGGAAGTCTAATAGGCTTTACGTTCTTATTGGTTCCACGGTGAAAGGTGAAGTAGCCGTAGGCGATTCCAAAGTCCCGGATGTTGAAACAACGAGACTTTGGCATATGCATCTAGGGCATATGAATGATTCCAGAATGGCAGAGTTGAGTAGGCAAGGGCTCTTGCGGATAAGGGCTTGTCGAAGTTAGAGTTCTGTGAGTATTGCGTCCTTGGGAATCAAACGGGGGTGAAGTTCACCACTGGCGCTCACACGACGAAGGAGATACTCGGGTATGTTCATTCCGATTTATGGGGACCATCCCCGGTTCCCTCAACTGGAGGTTCTTACTATATGCTGACCATCATCGACGACTATTCCCGAAAGGTTTGGTCGTTCTTCTTGAAACACAAGAGAGGCGTGTTTTCTACCTTCAGAGATTGGAAGGTAATGATAGAGAAACAAACCGGGAAGGTCGTGAAGAACCTACGTACGGACAATGGCCTAGAATTTGTGTCTGACGAATTCAACCAGTTCTGCAAGAGTTCGGGAATTGTGAGGCACCACACTATGAGATACACGCCCCAGCAAAACGGAGTAGCCGAGAGGATGAATCGAACTATTACGGACAAGGTACGTTGCTTGTTGGCAACTTCTGGGTTGACGAAACGTTTTTGGGCTGAAGCGGCTTCTTTGGCATGCTACCATATCAACCGATCTTCGTCCACGGCGATTAATAAGAATACTCCACTAGAGTTGTGGAAGGGATCTCCGGCGAATTACTAGGACCTGAGGGTGTTTTGGTGTCCGGCATACATGCACGTCAACCAAGGTAAATTTAATGCACGAGCTAGAAGGTGCATATTTGTTGGCTTTAAGGAAGGGGTTAAGGGACAAGCTTTGGTGTCCAGAGACGAAGAAGATCACAATTAGCCGTTATGTAGTGTCAAAAATCAAATAAAATAACCGAACTAATTGCTAAAGCAACTCGCCCGAGTCGATCTCTCGAGGAACACTACTATCGGCGGTAAAAGCGTTTATTTGTTTGCAACGAAGAAAGCGGAGAGAAATAGCATAGTGCTCAAGTTGGTTTTGGTTTTTTATTAAATCTAAAAATTAACTAACAAAATAAAAAGACGAGAAAGCGAGTAAAAAAGCAAGAGAAAGTGTTTTTGAAAGTAATTTGGAAAAAGTCTAGGGCGTCGGGATCGCGATTCTCTTCTTTATGTTTTAATTCGAATTTCATGAAAGGATATTAATACGTCCGTTTCCGGTTGGCATCAATTCAATAACGAGACTCAAACTCTAACCCTAATTAAAGAATCGCTCACCCTTAACCCTAGAAAAATTAATTAGCTACTCATAATCTTGATTGAAAAACTATTGAAATTTTGAAAGTGAAAATTCATAAGACGATTCTTGAGACGTGAAAGCGACGATTAAACTAATAGTAACAAGAATTGAAACAAGCGGTAGATAAAAGAAAAGAAACTTACTAAGATCAATAACAGAATAAAAGCATCTATCGGCGGTTAACTTCGACTTTTACCGAATCCGAATACAAAAGCCAGCGATGAAAAACCTAGGTGAAAGCGAGTCCCAATGTATTCTCTCTAATCCCAGAAAATAAGTGAAAAAAGCGTGTCCTAAAACCTAGGTTTAAAAACCAATAAGTAGTCTAAGAATCGGGGGTCAAAACGCGGGTCAATGGCTGGACGAGAAGGCAGGCGATCTCCTGAGGGAGGAGGCGCTCGCCCGCGCTGGCTGGGAGGCGACCGCCTGGCAGGGAAGCGGGCGCTTGGTGTCAAATCCTGCATTCTGAAGTTCTGGGGCAAGCGATCGCCTGGCAACCAAGCGGGCGCCTGCTGAATGCCGCAGGAGAGCGGTTGGATGGCTGGGCCATGTATAGGACTTCAAGAGCTTTCCGTAGAGGTATAGATCGTTGCTGTAGGTGGTCTTAGTTGGGAGACCCAAGTTCTCCAAGTTTGCTGCACAAACACTCCAAGGCAGCTGCGTACTGGGCTGAAAACTCGTGAATTCCGGCCATATGACGGGGAACCATGATAGAAAATTGGTAGGGCCGTGTAGATGATTTCAATAGCTTTCCGACAATATATGTATCATGGTTTTAGGTGATCGGAGTGTGGAGAACCTAAGTGGCCAAGTTTGCAGCGCAATGTCGATAGTTTGTCGGCCAAATCACTTTTACCATTTTTCAACTCGTTTTTGCTCGTTTTCGCATCGAACATGCTTATACACCTGCACACTCCACAAAACATCAAACCTACCATAATCCATGAGAATGATGCATAAGAATGACACAAAATGGCACGAGACGACACAAAACATCATAGGAAAAGTAGCACAAAAACATGTAAATCAACTCCCCCACACTTAGCTTCTTGCTTGTCCTCAAGCAAGAAATCATGAAGGCAAATAAGTCACACAAGCATGCCAATCACTCACTCAATTTTTCAAAACTACAAATAGACTCTCGGTGCGTACGGAAAAAATTACATGAACAAATATCGACCCACAATGAATCAGAAACAACAAAGGTCACACAAGAATCATCACATGTCACCACTCCAAGTTCCCTCACTAGGATTCACTCTTTCTTCTTTATCTCTCGAAAAGGGGTTCCACTCAAAGCATGCACAAGAGAATGATAAATCAAGGAAGAACTTGTGCACTCAAGAAAGAAAAGCATGAAAGGAACAAGGACGAGCTTCAAATAACATCAAATGCACCTACGAACATCAACTAAAAACATACTCAAATTGCACTCTCCACTAATCAAAGTCTACCATCTTAAGAATCATGGGTGATCGATAAATCAGGTGTAACGGGGCTCGGCTAAGGGTATTCGGGATTATTTGGGAAAAAGTGGACTAAATTCGTTCAAACACACACCTCCACCTCAACCAAACATCCGTCTAACTCACAAAAACCCCCTTCACTTCAATCACAACAAAGAACTCAACAAAGCCACATAGATCATCCGAGCAATCAACTAATATTATTATTCGACTCTTTTTTTTTTTGGAGACTTAAAACATGTCTCGACTCTTCTCTTCTTTTTGGGAGACTTATAACACGTCTCATTTTTTTTTTTTTTTTTTTTGGGAGCCTTATAACTCGTCTCGAATTATTACAAAAACAAACATTGTATCAACACCTTATATCCCCAAATACAAACCTCCCTTATCTCCTCCACGGAATGTAGGACAAAAAGAAAAGGCTAAATATAGGTTCAACGGGGCTACTAGGGTGTCCCACGACGGGCTCGGGGTTAAAAACTCGAAAAGCGGCTAAAATGGCTATCCTAGTCGATCATATCCCAATCATTTTCAAAATCAAGTAATTTATGACGTACAAGTCTCGAGTAACAACCTAAGCATGCTTTAGCTTTTTCTAGTCCATACGGGCACAATTGATGTAGAACAATAAAAATAAGAAGCTCGAGAAGCCACAACGAGATATATCATACAAAGAAGAAAGCTAAAATGGCTCAAATTCTCACAAAGTTATTTGGAAAGTGAAACAGTGACATGAAAATATCTCAAGATCACTTTACGGCATCTAAACACGAAGTCAAAAGTTATTCACATATACCGACCTCTAGCACCAAAAATCTATCGCACCTCAAGAAACGAAATAAATCAACTAGCATGCATGGGGAAACCACATCAACTACACGCTCTCATGATAATCATATCTCAAATGGGGATGGGTGATCGACACTACAAGACAAACCAACAGGCATAACATAAACGATGTTTGAAGACTACTATAACCCCAACAAACCTCGCGAAACAACGGATACCCTAAGAACATGCAAAGCTACCTCCCCCACACTTGAAAGACACATTGCCCTCAATGTAAAACACATAATCAAGCAAATCTCAGGCAAGGGAGAAACAAAACATGTCCAAACTAAAATAAGAACTACCTAAAGAAACATATACACATAACAAGCATAAAAAGAGGAAGGGTAAGAAGGTGCAAAAAGTGATGTCGACTCCTTTAGTCTTCTCGAACCAGCCCGTATGAAGTCATGGGAAGGCCCCCACGTGGCGCTCATTTTGGTATCCGAAAGAGCAGCACGGTCGGTGGATTAGCCTCCACGCGGCGCTTGTTTAACGTCTCGAGCTTGACTCATACATGTGCAGAGCCTCTCCGATTCGAAGAGTGCACCAAACAAAAGTCTTTCACCATGGTCTCTTTCCTTGGCACTAGGGGTGTTCAAAAAAACCGCCAAACCCGCTCCGCCCGCAAAACCGACCGAAATCCGCCCAAACCCGTCGGTTTAATTTTGAAAAAATTACCCGTCGGTTAGAAATTTTAGCACCCGCCAAAAAATGGGTGGGTAGCGGTTTCGTTAGATGTTACCTGCAAATAGGCCGACCCGCCCGTATAAATAAATAAATATATATATATATATATAACTTCTCTTTTTTTTTTTTTTGAATTAGAAAATAACATGAATAAATGTCCTACAAAGAAGTTAGAACACAACTTTGATTCTCTTAAACCTTTAAAAACACAGAAATTCTTCAAAGACTAATTCTTTCAAGAAAACAAAATACTAGTACTATAATATTTCACTAGTAACAAATATTTGTAATGGTGAGAACACAAACGACGATGAATTTGAAAATCGAAAATCATGGTGTCGCAATATTTCAAGAGGTTCAACAAATATAGAAATTAGAGCATCTTCTAATTATGCTTCCGTGAATATGTAGTCCATCCGAAATTGCATGGTACATAAAATTTGATAAATCATTTCAATTTACATATTTAAACCCGCTATTTCGCCCGCCATCCGCCCGCACCCGTTTTGGCCCGACCGCACGGTTAGAGTAAAAACAAGGGCGGGTACGGTTGATAAAAGTGACAACCCGCTATCATTGGGTCGGTTCATTATTTAGAAATATACCCGCCCAAACCTGCCCGTGAACACCCCTACTTGGCACCACCAAAATTTCATCTCCCGATATGTTCATGCGGAGATTGTGTGCATGAACATCGATCACAACATGGGTAGTGACCAAGAACGGTCTCCCAAGCAATATCTCCCGATTATTCGCACTCCCCGAAATCCACAAAGACCTTTTTACCACAAACTCTAACAACAGTGTTTTTTGTAAATCCGCACGGATTTCGCACCGATTTGTCTGCCATTTGCAACTTCATCTTTGTTGGTTGCAGTATTCCTAAGTTGAGCTCCTAAAAAAGAGACAAAGACATCAAGTTAACTGCTGATCTCAAGTCGAGCATTCCTTGCACATCCTTAACATTCTCAATTTCGCAGTTAATCATGAAGCTCCCGGGATCTTCGATCTTAATTGGCATATGACATTGGATTTTTTAGGCTCTTTCGATGTCTTGTTAATGTCAGCTCTTCCTACTCTCGTCCCCACCACTTCCATAAGGGTTTCCAGCTTTTTAACGGTAAGATCCTCAACTTTCGGCTTATGTACCGGAGTTTCAGCCACTAATCTAGAGCCCAACATAGGAGGTCTATAGGGATTCTTGGCCCGACGCAATTTCTCTAGGGATTTCCTACTTTCTGCCTCATGCCCCTCAATCTTCTTCACAAATGATGCACCCACCAAACGACTCTGGAATGGTAGTTTAACCGTGTTGTACATCTCTGCTCTTCGAGAGGCTGATTCAGCTTGTCTTCTCAAATCCTCCTCGTCGTACTCTTCCAACAGAGGTGCATCAATGTAAGCATATCTCGCAGCCATTTCGTTCTTGCTCGACTCCTCCTTGTTGGCCTGATTAGTTAAGGGTTTATCCACTCCCACATGCTCAATCTTGATCTCATTATTCTCCACATCGTCTTCTACCGAATCATCTTCATCACCATCTCCATACTCACTCATTAACACTGTGAGGGCATTTACTTGAGCGGGGTGGCTCGAGAATTTTCCTTTTTGATTTGGCTGTGTTATCTCGTCTAGCCTTCCAGACAGCTGCCCGACCTGAATCTTAATTCTCTTAATCACCGAATTCTGATTAGTCATTGTGGACTCCACCCCATCCATTTTCTGCTGGTTATGATGCAGTATAGCCTGTGTCGAGGCCAGGAACGATGCAAAATTTTCTTCTAAGTCTAAATTCTTAGGAGCCAGCTGATGTGGTTGAGGTGGTGTCGGTGCCTGATAGATGGATTGATGCTGCTGCTGGTACTGGGGCCTTTGATGATTCTGATGATTCTGCCAGTTTTGGTTCCCTGCATTCTGATACCCCTGATTCTTAGATCGGTTCTGATTGTTATAGTTCTGTTGAGACCCTTGCCCATGCATTTGTGGCTGGTCTTGCTTCCACGAGAAGTTAGGGTGATTTTTCCAGGCCGGGTTGTACGTGTTAGAGTAGGGGTCATACTTCTGATTTCCTTGCTGATTGTACCCCTGCATCGCATTCACCTGTACCTCGGGGCCATAGTTCTGATCCATCATCTGCGGTGAAGATGGCATGCCCTGTCCACATGTGCTAGAGAAGTGACCAATCTCCCTACATAGGCTACACGGCTCTACATGGTAAATTTTCCTCTTGGGTTGCTCCTCCGTAGTCTGCAACATCTGAACCTTCTTCGTTAGGTCGGCAACCTGCTTCTCCAACTGTGCATTAACACTCCCCTCGGGCTTGGCATAACTATTGTTTCCTCTCGAACTGGTCTGCATGGACTCTGCCGCTAGAGATTTGAAAATCTCCGTCATCTCATCACTATTCCGACCACTGATGTTACCGCCGGCTGCGGTTTTCACATCTCGTTGATCTTCTCGGTTCAAACCCTTGTAGAAGAATGAGTTGACCGAGTTGGGGGTGAGGTCGTGATGTGGACATTGCCTCACTAGGCTCCTGAATCGTTCCCAAGCCTCATGAAAGAACTCCCCAGGCTCTTGCTCGAAGGCGCATATCTGACCTCTCAAGTCGAATGTCTTCTGCTGAAGGTAGAACCGAGTAATAAACTCCTTGTACATGCCCTTTCATGTAGTGATCGAATCCGTCTCCAAAGATAGCAGCCAGTTCTTCGCCCTATCTCTCAAGGCATAGGGAACACACTTCAAGCGGAGTTGATCGTCATCCAGTGCTCCGAGGGGGAAGGCGTTCAAGGCTGTATAGAACTCCCTGATGAAGTTAAGAGCATCCTCGTTATCTGTTCCGGAGAACTGTGGGAGCTGAGCAAGGTGGTGAGCTTTGAGATCGTATCTCCTTGCGGCATCACTAAGGACAATGAACGAGCTAGCTCCATCGATTTGCGGATGCGTCAAGTCTCCAAAGAGGGGTGGCTGTGTTTGTGTTGTTGTTGTTATTGTTTGTGAGGAATCGAACCCCGGCTGGACGCCGGGGGAGCGATAGATCTCGATGATCGATCGCTGGGGTACGGGCTGGTGCCGCACCCCTCCCCACCGTGGACGGTGGGGCGATCCTCCAGGCGGCGGCGAGTCGCCGGACTCTCCGCGGGGGCTGCCCATGCAGCCCCAGTCGATCGCGATGATCGACGCGATCATCGATCGCGATCCCGGCACCATGCGGGGGTTCGGCTGGGAATGCGTGCGCCGCTTCGGCCGCGTCGTGCATTCGGGTGGACCCCGGCGCGTGAGGCGGTGTTCGCGTGTACTCCGGCGACGGAATTTCGTTCAGGTTATCGTTTCCGCAATTTTGATAACCCGGGATATCGATTTCCAACAATTGGTATCAGAGCGTAGTTTACGTTCGCGGTATTTTCGATATAATTGTTCTACCTTGCAGGGTTTCCGACTATTATGGCTTGTTTAATTTTCGTTAATTATTTTGTCATAATTGTTGGTTTATTAAACTCTCGGACATATTGAGATTCGTTTTGTGTGGTGAATGTTTGTAATAGTAAAAATTCGGGGGTTGACCGAATTTAGGGTTTATTATTATTGTTCTATGTTTTTCCGGAAAATGTATAGGGTCGATTTCATGTATAGAATCGATACCGGATAGTGTAGAATTAAATTTGTAATTTATTTTGCGTTGGATCGATGCCGAAACGACCGCCGTAGAAGACGTGTGACGGAGGAGACGAACGAGAGGGGGAGGACCCCGGAGGGCGGAGCTGCCGACGAGGGATCAACCGCGGAGGGCGGGGCTGCCGGTGACGGTGGCCGGCCACCTCATGGCGGCGGTCCGGTGGGGGCGCGGGGGTCCATGTGATCTTCGTGCTCTCCCAGTAGATCCACTTTCCTAATTAGTTCGGTTTTCCTATTTTGTGTGTTCTTATTTTTGGGAACTCTCATGGAATAGGAAAAGAATTAATTTGGAATTAATTAGGTTTCCTAATTGATTATTCCTATTTTATGGTAATATTCATGGAATAGGATTCTAATTAATATGGAAAGATTAGGAGTCCTAAATTATTTTATTACCTTATTTCATTATGGAAATCTTCTAGAATATTCCAAGAGAGTCTTGGATAGGATTCTAGAGATTTAATGAAATTGGAAAAGGAAAATAAAATAAATAAAAATATTAATAATATTTAATTTTATTTTTTGATTTATTCGATTGACTTAATTTTTATTAATTAAGTTTCTTTTGGATTTATTAAAAATAAATAGATTTAAATTGGAATTAATATTCCCGTCACATGGAGTATTCAAGAACGAAGACTGAAGACTAGAAGATGCGTGCGGGGATGCAATAAAGCCATAATAGTCGGAAAATAATATTCTAGTATTATTTTGATTATGTGATAATACTATGTGCTTTATTTCATGTATGCATGCTTATGTGTATTTAATTTATGCATTAGATAGTGTATCCCTTTGTTATTAAAAGCTAAGTGGGAGAGGGATTGGAAACAATCCCATGGTCTCCATTGCTGTACTCTTGGTGACTTTTATGGACTTTTGAAGTTCATATAGATAAGCCATTGGAGGAGAATTCTTGTAATTCCTTTTACGAGAAACATTGATTAAGTTTATCAAACAATGCCTAATTTGACTTTCAAAAATTGATTTCAAGTCGACTCATTCTCACCTCGGGGAGTGGAATGGAGCCAAAGCCACTTGGTCATGTCGAGGACAAAAATTAGAGACTCTCGTATCTATGGATCGATTGTCTGCTCGGCTCCCTCATTCTATGAGAGATAGGGTTGTTCGCATGGTGAATCACTGGTAAGAAACTTTGAGTTTCACTTATGATTCTCCGCGTCTTGATTTACAAGATTGAATGAATCAAGTAGTTAGATGTCAATTATAAAAATCTTTTGGTGTAGTAAACGTCCACACAAACGTGGCTTGCTATACTGAATAGGATTTTGGATTAATTGATGTAGACAGTTATAAGGAATTGCGAAGGATTGTGAGTTATCGTAAACGTCCACACAAACGTGGCTTGCGGTGACGTAGCAGTTCCAAACCATTCATTTTAGTACTGAATAATGGTTTACACTTAGGTACGCTTTATAGTATTCTTCCCAACGAAGTAACGCTATAATTGATGTACGACCGAAGCAAATCTAACTGCAAAATCGTTTGGGTAGGTAAACGTCCACACAAACGTGGCTTGCCATATCTGATGGGATTTTAGATGTGATTAGTAATTTAATGATATTATTTGAGGGAGATAATATCAGTATTAAATTGTTTGTTTGTTTTATGTGCTTATAGGTTAAGAATGACTGTGACCCCACTTTGTGATATACTTAAGGATGAAAACTCACTGGTTCCATATAGTAATGATTGGGAACGAAATCTAGACATTGTTCAGACTGTCAAGCTATCCGAATCCACTGTTGTCCCAACTGATGAGGACATTAAAAATGACCTCAGGGAGATGTTGAGACATAGCGTGGAAGCTGGACAAGAGGTGGTTAACATACTCACGGAATTCTCTCTTAACAAATCTCTTAAAAACGATTCAATGAGAGCGAATTTTGTACGTAAGTTAAGAGAATCACAAGCTCTTGTGGCCAAGCTAAAGGAAAAGCGAGCAAAGAAACCCAGTGGATTCAAGCCACGAAAAGGGAAAAGCAAGCTGCAAGGCAAGTGCTTTCGATGCACGCAGTCTGGGCACTGGAGGTCTGATTGTCCTCTCATCAAAGGTACGAAATTTTCCCTAGTCACTGAAACATTGTCAGCGGTGTTATCTACCAGTACCTGGTGTAGATACGGGAGCCACTGACCATGTCTGCAATTCAATGCAGGGGTTCCAGGAAACCCGGAGACTGCGAGAGGGAGAAATCGTGGTCTACATGGGCAATTCTGCGAAGGTGGCGGCTGTTGCAGTGGGAGACGTTCACCTACGCTTTAGTAGTGATAGGATTCTAGTTTTACAAAATTGTCTTTATGTGCCGAATTTTAGAAAGAATTTAATTTCGGTTTCTAAGTTAATTCTGAATTGATATTCTGTTTCTTTTGATCACTCCGTGGTCATAAGAAGAAATAGTGAAATTATATGTTCTGGTGCATTGGTTGATGATTTATATGTACTCAATCCTGAGTCTACCACGATGCAACTAACTGAGACTAATAACACGTCTACGAACACCAAGAGAAAGGAACCTTCTAATATGAATCAATTATACTTGTGGCATCTAAGGCTAGGTCATATTAACTCAAATAGACTTCAAAGGTTGAAAGCTGATGGTTTAATCAGTAATGACGAAGGAGAGGACCTTCCAACCTGCGAATCCTATTTGGAGGGTAAAATGAACAAGCGACCTTTTTTCTGGTAAAGGATATAGATCCGAGCAAGTATTTGATTTGATTCACTCTGATGTATACACAAGCAAGGGGAGGGTACGAGTACTTCATCACTTTAATGATGATTACTCAAGGTATGGATATGTATACTTGATGCGCCGCAAGAGCGAGTGCTTTGACAAGTTCAAGGAGTACAAAGCTCTTGTGGAGAACCTTCAAGGTAAATCCATAAAATGCCTGCGATCTGATAGCGGAGGCGAGTGCCTGTCTGGAGAATTCAAGGCATACTTGGCAGAGTCTGGGATAGATTCCCATCTGACTTCACCATATACTCCTCAGCAGAATGGTGTGTCAGAAAGAAGGAATAGGACTCTTATGGAGATGGTGCGATCAATAATGAGTTACTCAGATTTACCTATTATGTTCTGGGGATATGCATTAGACACAGCGGCGTACATTCTAAACATGGTTCCAACGAAAACGGTACCCACAACACCCATGGAATTGTGGAGCGGGCGCAAGCCTAGCTTGAAACACATTCGGATCTGGGGATGTCCAGCACATGTGTTGCGACAAGGGACCGATAAGATAGAACCTAGATCAGAAGTACGGTTGTTTATAAGATACCCGAAAGGAACTAAAGGTGGCATGTTCTATAGTCCTACGGACCAGAAGATCGTTATAAGTACTAACGCTCGGTTCCTAGAGGAAGGCTATGTCATGGACCACAAGCCCAATAGTGACATAATGCTTGATGAGTTGAGAGGTAACGATAAAGGCTTAGATACAGCCGAACCGAGTAGTGATACACCACTAGAACCTGCACCTAACACTGTCACTGTTAATACACCGGAACGCCGTCATAGTGGGAGTGTTGTTAGACATCCGGACAGATTTATGGGACTGGGTGAGTCTTCGGACTCTGGACCTGGAGTACATGAAATCGATCCCTGGACCTATGATGAGGCGGTACAAGATATAGATGCGCCTTCTTGGAAGAAAGCGATGAAATCCGAAATAGAATCAATGGATTCTAATAAAGTCTGGGATCTTGTAGAACCACCAAATGGCATAAATCCAATTGGGTGTAAATGGGTCTACAAGAGAAAGAGAGGATCTGACGGAAAAGTTGAAACCTTTAAAGCAAGGCTTGTTGCGAAAGGATATACTCAGAAAGAGGGAATCGATTATGAGGATACATTCTCGCCGGTAGCCAAGATAAAGTCGATCCGGATTCTCTTATCCATAGCAGCTCATTTGAACTATGAGGTGTGGAAAATGGATGTCAAGACAGCTTTCCTAAATGGAAGTCTTGACGAGACGATTTATATGAAACAACCAGAAGGATTCATTGCTAAGGGGCGAGATCATCTAGTGTGCAAGCTTAATCGATCCATTTATGGATTGAAACAAGCCTCGAGATCGTGGAACCTGCGATTTGATGAAGTAGTCCAGTCTAATGGATTCATTCAAAGCATGGACGAATCGTGTGTGTATTGGAAACGTGATGGGAAGAAAGTGGTGTTTCTCGTGCTTTATGTAGACGACATTCTTCTCATTGGCAACAATGTAAAGATGTTATCAGACATAAAGGGATGGTTGTCTAGACTATTCGATATGAAAGATTTAGGAGAGGTGGGACATGTTCTAGGGATCAAAGTTATAAGGGATTGCCGGAATAGAACATTGTACCTTTCCCAGGTATCTTACATAGACACGATTCTGGCTCGCTTTAATATGCAAGGTTCCAAGAAGGGTGAGTTACCCTTCAGTAAAGGAATTTATCTTTCTAAGGAGTTGTGTCCTCGGACACAAAAGGAGAAAGATGAAATGAAAGCGGTTCCCTACGCTTCGGCTGTGGGAAGCTTGATGTATGCGATGTTATGCACGGGACCTGATATCTGCTATGCAGTTGGCATAGTGGCGAGATATCAGAGTAACCTTGGAAAGGAACATTGGTCTGCTGTAAAGAGCATTTTCAAGTATTTTCAAAATACTAAGGATTATAATCTGAGATACAGAGCAGACAAGCTATTTCCTTTGGGTTACACAGATTCGGATTTCCAAGCAGATAAGGACCGGCGTAAGTCGACATCAGGCGATGTGTACACTTTGGGAGGTGGAGCCGTATCATGGAAGATTGTTAAGCAAAAGTGCATTTCGGACTCTACCATGGAAGCTGAATATGTTGCAGCCTCAGAGGCAGCGAAAGAGTCAGTTTGGTTCCTTAATTTCCTCCGGGACTTAGATGTAATTCCGAGTCTGCCCAAGGCTATGACAATTTATTGTGACAATAGCGGTGCAGTGGCAAACAGTAAGGAGCCACGGTCCCATAGTGCTACGAAACATATAGAGCGCAAGTACCACCTGATTCGAGACATTGTCAAGAGAGGCGACGGTGTAGTCTCCAAGATACCTTCAGAGGATAACCTAGCGGACCATTTCACAAAGGTACTTCCTAAGGAAGTATATTTCAAGCACTTGAAGGGTTTGGGAGTCAGAAGTTTGGAAGAAAACTAGACCTTAGTATAAGTGGGAGATTGATGGAGTAGTATACTTAATGTCTAGACTTAAGTGATCTGAACTCCCTGTACACTTTCATTTATCTATTAATAAATAAACATTCATTTGCTTTTAATTATGTTTAATTAAATATATGCAAATTATCGTCCTAGATTATACACGTTGTAATTAGTATGGTGTGCGACGTCACACAGAAGATCATACTATCGGTTACTCGTGTATAATCGAACGGTTGCTCACGACTTAGATGGACAGGGACCAATCCATCGGTGTAGTCGTTGTATGAGTGAGAAAATAATTGGTCTTGATTATTTTATCATACTAGTACACTTGGTGTAATGAGCGGGTCTGCTTGAGATTTATCGATTAGGATTGCCGTTGATAATCGATTTAAATCTCAGAGTATTCTATTCTTAATCCCTGATATTATTACGGGTGTGTGCATATAATATTAGTGGCTTTGATTTTCCAAAGGAATTGATTGATTAGAATAACTAGTCAATTACCGGTAAAGTTGGGTCGATGTATTTTATGTATGACATGTCGTGAATTCTTGACGGGAAAGTATGTCCCGATAAGGGTTGATAATATCCCCGAGATGAGCTCATAAGGAATTATTATGTAAACCTCGCGAGTGGATTTGTTCCCGCATAATAATAAAGTTGAGTGGTACTATTCTCGGATATAAGAGATGAATAAATTTATTAAGCAATAAATAATATTTATTCATGGATATATCTTAAACATACGGAATAAATAATACTAACGGAAGAATATTATTTGATATAATATGGTAAATATTGGGAGTGCAATTATATTTATATAGTGGAGGTAATTATATAATTAATATTAATGGATTAATAGATTTGGGCTTGGCTCAATTTAATCATTAATATTGAAAGCCCAATATTCTACTTCCTTAAGGTCCCCTACGTAGCCTATAAAAGCATTACATGGTCTTCACAATTACATAAGACAAGAATATCATACTTGATATTCTAGAGAGTTCGTGAAGGAGATCCATAGGAGTTCGGAGGATCGTCGCCCACACGACGTTCGAACGAGGTGCAAGGAATACGTGGGAAGACTTCAAGGTCATCGAAGTTCTTCGTTTTTCCGGACAACGAGAACGAGGTAAAAATCGTAAAACCCCCTTTATGATTTTAATTGTTAATATATCGTAAATACCGACGAACCAAGATCCAAGGTATGAACCCCGGAACGAGGGACGAACGGGTGGTGGCGGTGTGAACCGCCGGACCACCGACGATCGCCCTTAGGTTTGCGCGAGGAGGAATCGAACCCCGGCTGGACGCTGGGGGAGCGATCGATCGCTGGGGTACGGGCTGGTGTCGCACCCCTCCCCACCGTGGATGGTGGGGCGATCCTCCAGGCGGCGGCGAGTCGACGGACTCGCCGCGGGGGCTGCCCATGCAGCCCCAGTCGATCGCGATGATCGACGCGATCATCGATCGCGATCCCCGCACCATGCGGGGGTTCGACTGGGCATGCGTGCGCGACTTCGGCCGCGTCGTGCGTTCGGCTGGACCTCGGCGCGTGAGGCGGTGTTCGCGTGTACTCCGGCGACGAAAGTTCGTTCGGGTTATCATTTCCGCAATTTTGATAACCCGGGATATCGATTTCCAACAAATAATAAATAAAATTGAAATTAATTAAGGATTTCTTTTAAGGACTCCAAGTTAATTAATATTTCAATTTAGCCCTAAATTAATTTACCTAAGAGGTCCCAAGTGTAGCTCTATTTAACACCCCCCCCCCCCCCCCCCCCCTTGCCCTCTCTTCTAAACCTACAGAACGCCGCTTAGCGCAATTTTTTTTTCTCTGTTTAAATAAAAGAGTTAACGCAATTATTATTCTTACATAGAGAATAATTAATGTCACGATGGTTTAGAAGAGAGAGCAGAAAAGAAAAGGAGAATCCATCGTTGCCCACACAACGGCTGGAGTCGGGGCAGAGACATACACTAGCAATCTCTAAGGTCTCAACAATCGACCGAGAATGTATGAGATCGAATCCTTTTTTCCGCAATTATTCGATCTCTAATTCGTTGAAAATATATCGGATCTAAGATCAGGTTCCGGGTATCTTGGATCGTGTTCCTCGACTACTAGGGGTCAAGGACCTCCAGATCGGTGGTCGGGAGAGGAAAAACGACCCGGAAACGAGCCCGGAACAGCAGGTCGCGCTGCTGTTCGCGGACGAACAGCGCCCGCTGCCCAGAGCCTCACCAGCGACCGCTAGTTACGGGCAGCGCCCGCTGCCCGAGGCAGACCAGCGGCTGTTTCGCGCGGTTGTCCTCCGGGGCGATGGCTGGGCGCGATTCGGCACACGGGCTGTGACGTGAACGGAGCAACGCTTCCGGAGGTCGACTGGGAGTGTTCGTATGTTCGAGTGATCGAACGAACGCATCCCGGGTAGTCGATTTCCAACAGTCCGGATTTGGCGCACACCGTGAGTGTCGTAAGTAGGTATATGACGAATCCCGGAAGAGAGCATTGCAATGTGGTGCAATGAATATTGCGTTATTTGAGAGGTACGTCTAACATGAGTTTGGTGTTCGGGAGTAATCAAGATGAAGTCATGAGGTTTGTGGATTCCGACTATGCCAGGGATCATGATAAGAGAAGATCACTTACCGGGTACATTTTCACCATTGGTGGATGTGCTATTAGTTGGAGGGCTATTTTGCAAAGTACGGTGGCATTATCGACTACCGAGGCGGAGTACATGGCAGTCACCGAGGCTTGCAAAGAGGTTATATGGTTGAGAGGTTGGTTTGGAGAACTCTTGGAGGGTTCGGAGGCAACGGCAATCTTTTGAAACAATATAATAGTGAATTTTCGTCGTTCTTCCCGTGGTTTTTTCCGCTTTGAGTTTCCACGTAAATTCTTTGTCTTTTATTGTTAATTTCTTTTCTTCGATTCTCGTTATCGTTATCGTCATACTATAAATCGTCGATTATACAACATTCCTATTAATTTGTTTCAAGTTCTTCACATTAGTTTTACATATAAATAAATATAATTATGTATTTTTAAATTAAATTAAGAATTATTTTTATATTTAATTAAATTTAAATTTTATTAATTCTACTTAGTAGTAAAGCCATGACCAGTCTACATAACATAAATAAAGAGCATTATTTGTAATGATATTCAACCCTTGATCTCGAGTACTCGCTCGTGCAACAGCTGGCATTCCCATAGGTCCCCAAAAAAGAATTAAACATAAAAATGAAACAAAATATTTTTCTGCTGTGTTTTGGCAGCATGTGTTTGTCCTTATACGAAAAGTAGTTAAATATAAATACATCTTTCTTCCTTATTAACGTTGCAAACAAGTTACACCAAATTTTGACCGGACTAAAATTTGTATAAATAATACTCTACTCAATACATATTACGTACTACAAAAATAGTTACATGTGGTCAAATTTTACTTTTTTTTTTCTCCAATAAATATAATAAATAGTGTAAAAAATTATAAAAAAATTATTAAAATAAACTTTAATAGTTAAATTTTATTTAATTATTTTTTTCATAATTTTTTTACACTATTTATCATATATATTGGATTGATAAAAAAAGTCAAACCACGTGACTATTTCTGTGAGACGGAAAGAGTATACTTATTATCTTTCATTTTTCACTCTTTCATTTTTCACTATATGCATGGGACGAAAATTGATCATAACATATTTCATGTTCGCTTCCCAATCCCAAAATTATTGAATTAAATTGTGAGAAGAACAAAACATTTCTCAATATTAATTAAAATATTAAATAAATTGTTCACCATTTTTATTTTCCGATTAAAATTCCGGGGCTAGTGAATTTATTTTGCTTTCATTGAAAAGGTATATAGACGCGTATAGATGGATAAGAGTATTAAATTCTTTGGTCCATAAGAAAATTAAAAAAAATGATAGGTAGACAAACTCTGACGTACACACATAGAGCAAGTCAAACCTAGCTAGGATCAAGGCCCTGACTAACGAAAAAGAAGCAAACCTTTTTAAAGAAATAAAATACTAAATGTCATAACAATTTAGTGATGTGGGGATCTTTCTACCTTTTAGCTAGATTTCATATTTATATACCCTCTTCCAGGGTCGGCCCCTTCGAGCAGGGGCCTAAATACTGTACTTAGTTCATAAAATGCTTCTCAATTTTTAATTTTTTTTATAAATTACAAAAAAATTGAGAAAGTACATGGAGAGTAATAATACTACTATCTCTATCCTATAATTACAGTCACACTTCCTTTGTTATTTGTGAAAAAAGTGTGACTATTGCTTTGAGACAGAGGTAGTATGTACTTAAAAAAAAAATTACTTGATATATTTAGTTTATGTAATGCATTTTTATTTTTAATTATATATAAATTAGTACTTAAAAAAAAAATTACTTGATATATTTAGTTTATGTAATGCATTTTTATTTTTAATTATATATAAATTAGCCAAATAATTAGGTCAATTGCAATGTCTTGGGGTTCGAACCTAGAACCTTTGATTCTCAATTCGAGTGCTCAGTCAACCAAGCTAACAACTCTTGACTAAATTACAAGAGTTAACAACTAAAAAACATAATAGGCCCAGGGTGCAACGGCCCAGGGCCCAACAATAAAAGGGAATAAAAGGGGCTCATGTTTGATTATACATATATGTATTTATTTATTTATTTATATTTTATAAGTAATGGAGTATACATTATAATCATGCCCTTTGAATACCGCGGTTGATAATTATGTGAATTTAATTGTAATTTTGGAGTGGGCCCATATAATTTTAATTGTAAACTTAAATATTTAATGTACTGTGAATCTTACTTATTTTAGCGTATTTTATTTTCTAGTAACAAAATTCATTGTTTATTTTGTCATCTCTTTTAAAGAATCTTAACATATCTTATTTTATAGTAACAAAATTCATTGTTTATTTTGTCATCTCTTTTAAAAAATCAACGTGATTATAAGAATATACAATTTAGTTCATTTTTAAATTTTATTAATAAAAAATAAATAATTTAAAAACAGATTTTTTACGTCTTTGTTTCAATTGTGCGAATATACAAATTTAAAGTTTTTGATTATTTTTTTGTCAAGAATGTTTCTAATTTATATAGATTTTTTCAATATATTTTTTATTTGGAATATTTTTTTTTGGAAAAAAAAACGTTATGTGCTATTTAATTTTAGATTTTTTTAATTTTTTTGCTTGATATTGATGTATTTTAATTTTTTTCAATATGATTTTAGTTGTAAGTAATGAAAAAACATTTATAAATTTTTAAATAAAATTTTCTTTTTTAATTGAAAAAATATTCTAATACATGAAAAAATATTTATAATTTTTTGAATATTTTTTAAATAAAATTTTAATTTTTTAATTAAAAAAATATTTTAATGTAAGGGTCCGATTTTCATATTTGGCCTAGGGCCCTTAAAATGTCAGGAACGGGCATGCATGGATCTAGTGCGCACGTAGTAGTAAAAACAATTATCGAGTTAGTTTAAGAATCGTGTACCTTGTGATTCTTCTTAAATTCTTGATGCGCAGACGTAGATGGAACAGCTGCGAAAATATCTGGCCTCAATTCGTTGCACGAACCCTCCTTGATCAACGAACAACGAACCTTTCAACGTAGTATCGAGTCTCACTCGATTCTCTAGTCTCCTTCGTATTTTGGTGCTTGTGAAATAATATATTTCGCGTGTATTAGCAATCAAAATCGTGGGTCTAATGTCCTCTTTATATAGGAGGAGGTATGAGAGAGTTTAGGGTTGCATAGGAGAAGAAAAGAGGTCCGCGACCTAAAAAACGCCGTTGTCGGCCGACATATAGAGGTGTCGGCCGATACCCTTTGAAAATCCAAACCGCCATAAAATTATACATGGTGTCGGCCGACACTACCCATAGGCAAAATGGGTGTCGGTCGACATATAGTACAAAATTTGCCCATTTTGCCGATTCTCGTTTTCTCTCCGTTTCTTTCGTCGTTCAACATCGATTCTCAACCAAAGTTTATATACTCCAAGTATACATAATCGATAGGGCCGTGTGACTCATTTGGATTGATCGTCGACTATTAAGTTCAAGTTTACGACTCGACACTTAACGTCGCCCAATCGATCCATCTACACACGACGCACTACATAGCTCGTTTCGGTACGACACACGTGGGATGAAGAACACCATTCCAACAATCTCCCACTTGGACTTTAGATCAAGTGTGTATTCACGTTTCCCTTATCGCTTGATGTCTAAGTCCGAATTAGAGGTAAGACCAGTGTCACCCTCGTTTCGTTCGAACCTTTCTCGAATATATGAGCGGATTGAGAACCGGATGATCACAATGATACATATCCGGGCATGGCCATGCAATTTTTCAATCCCAACTCTTCGAGTGGCCTTTAAGACATTTAATCCTACCTCGTAGGAGGATAATCCCATCTTGTCAATCTAAGTGTTCCCACTTGCTTCTTGAGGTATCCAACGACTATCTTTATAGCTCCGTTTCACCGAAAGAGTTTTACAGCGTCAAAACACAACATTTCACAATGTAGCTACTCTCGACTACTCAGGTCTGAGGAGACGTTCGGAAGCTATAAAAATTGGTATTATGACACACTGCCTCATATATCATTCTTAGGCGAGTCACGTCTGACACTCAGCTCCCAGCCGTTGTCTATACAATTCTACTCGACGTCCCACGTCTAGCCCATGAGGTGGCGCTATAGTACAACTTGCAATCTAATCTTTATATTGATCAATTGTGTATGTTCGTACACGGTGATCTAGATTATGGACTTAAGTAGATTTTAATTTTAGTTCAATCACTGAGACTCATTATGTGACATTATCACATAACTTAGATAAAATTTAAAATCTACAGTTGAAAGGTTCATATAATCCAAACCAAGAGAATATGAATAAAATTAATTTATTAATAAAAAATGAATGTTTACATTATAATCTCCGAAGTAAAATAAAATTACAGCGTAATAATTAGCCTTTAAGACGTTTAATTCCTATCGCATCTCTTAAGGTACCATGCCTTAACCGCGGGAGCGATTTGGTAAATGGATCAGCAACGTTCTCTTCTGTTGCTATCTTGCGTATTTCTATATCACCTCTTCCCATGAAGTCGCGGATGACGTGATATTTCCTGAGTATGTGTTTGACTTTGTGGTGATTGATTACTTGGCTCTTTTGCCTGAGCTATAGCTCCACTATTATCACAATAGAGAACCATAGGTTTGGCAGCACTAGTGACGACACCAAGTTCCTCAAGGAACTTTTTCATCCATACACCTTCCATTCTTGCCTCCGAGGATGCAATGTACTCAGATTCTGTAGTTGAGTCGGCAGCAGAGGTTTGCTTGGAACTCTTCCAACTAACCGCACCTCCATTCAGACAGAATACGTAACCAGACTGAGATTGGTAATCGTCTTTATCAGTCTCAAAGCTCGCGTCCGTATAGCCCGTCATTTCTAACTCCTTTTGTCCCCCATAGACAAGATAATTCTCCTTAGTCCGGTTAAGGTATCTAAGAATGTTTTTTTGCCGCAGTCCAATGCGCCTCACCCGGGTTCGACTGAAAACGACTCGTCATGCGCAAAAAGCATACGATACGTCTGGCCTCGTACATATCATGGCATACATAATCGATCCTATTTTCGTAGCGTAAGGAACATTATCCATCCTCTTTTTCTCATCAGGTCCTTGCGGACACTGTGTCTTGCTAAGAGTTGTGCCATGTGTCATGGGTAGAAGACCCTTCTTAGAGTCCTTCATCTTGAACCTTTCAAGTATCTTGTCAACATAAGACTATTGACTTAGTCCAAGCATCCTTTTGGATCTATTCCGATAGATCTTGATGCCCAATATGTATTTTGCTTCTCCCAGATCCTTCATCGAGAAATACTTTCCGAGCCACTCCTTCACAGAGTTCAGCATCGGAATGTCATTTCCAATAAGGAGTATGTCATCGGCATACAACACAAGAAAAACGATTGCGCTCCCACTGACCTTCTTGTATACACAAGATTCCTCTGGGTTACGTTCAAAGCCGAATTCCTTTACGACTTCATCGAAACGCAGATTTCAACTCCGAGAAGCTTGCTTGAGTCCATAAATGGATCTGTTAAGCTTGCATACCTTCTTAGGCTCTTTTGGATCGATAAAACCCTCAAACTGTGTCATATACACATCCTCTTCAAGAATTCCATTCAAGAAGGCGGTTTTAACATCCATTTGCCAGATCTCATAATCATTATGAGCGGCAATGACAAGAAGTATCCTGATGGACTTAAGCATCACGACTAGTGAATAGGTTTCGTCGTAGTCCACCCCCGTGGATTGGGCGATCCCTTTCGCTACCAATATAGCTTTGAAAACCTCGATTTTTCCATTCATGTCGGTCTTAATCTTATAGACCCATGTACACTCAATAGGCCTAACCTCTTGAGGTAAATCGATCAAATCTCAAACTTGATTCTCAGACATGGAGTCTATTTCGGATTTCATGGCTCTCGGCCATTTCTCGGAATCCGGACTTGTCACGGCTTGACTATAGGTGGATGGTTCCTCATTCCTTAAGATATTAATATATCTAGCGGGACGAGTTATAGTTCTTTCCGACCTATGAGGACCAGTTACCGCATGAAGAGGTTCAAGAATTACCACGACCTCGTCGTTTGTTTACTCGGTAACTGGTTGTTCATCATGGACCTCATCCAGAACAACCTTACTCCCACTATCTTTCTTAGAAAGGAATTCCTTTTCCAGAAAGATACAATCGCGAGCAACAAAAAATTTGTTCTCCAATAAGTTGTAGAAATGATATCCTCGGGTTTCTTTTGGGTAACCCACAAAAAAAACCTTGTCAGATTTGGGTTCAAGCTTGCCAGAGATATTTCTCTTGACATAGGCTTCGCAACCCCAAATCTTGAGATAAGACAAATTCGAGACCCTCCCGCTCCATATCTCATATGGTGTCTTACTCACAGCCTTTGACGGCGTCCTGTTCAGTATTAGGGCAGCAGTAGATAGTGCATGTCCCCAAAAGGATATAGGAAGTTTTGCTGAGCTCATCATAGATCAAATCATGTCCAACAGAGTTCGATTCCTTCTTTCAGACACTCCATTTAACTGCGGAGTTCCAGGAGGAGTGAGTTGAGATCTAATCCCACACTTCACTAGATGATCATCAAAGGCAAAATGGGTGTAAGAGATCTTATACTCAAATCTGACAAGGTTTTCTTTGTGGGTTACTCAAAAGAAACCCGAGGATATCATTTATACAACCAATCGGAGAACAAAGTTTTTGTTGCTCGTGATGGTGTTTTTCTGGAAAAGGAATTCCTTTCTAAGAAAGATAGTGGCAGTAAAGTTGTTCTGGACAAGGTCTACGATGAACAATCAGTTACCGAGGAAACAAACAACGAGGTCGTGGTGATTCCTCAAGCTGTGGAGGGGATAAATGTTCCTCGTAGGTCGGAAAGAATTAGAACTCAACCCGATGGATATATAGGTATCTTAAGGGACGAGGGATATGAGGTTCTTCTCTTAGAGAGTAACGAACCATCAACCTATAGTCAAGCCTTGACAAGTCTGAATTCCGAGAAATGGCTGAGATCCATGAAATCCGAAATGGACTCCAAGTCCATTAGGATACTTCTTGCCATTGCCACTCATTGATTATGAGATTTGATAAATGGATGTTAAAATCGTCTTCTTGAACGGAGTTCTTGAAGAGAATGTGTATATGACACAGCTTGAGGGTTTTATCGATCCAAGAAGGGCTAAGAAGGTATGCAAGCTTAAGAGGTCCATTTATGGACTTAAGCAAGCATCTCGGAGTTGGAATCTGCGTTTCGACAAAGCCGTAAAGGAACACGGTTTTAAACGAAACCCAGAGGAATCTTGTGTATACAAGAAGGTCAGTGGGAGCGCAAACGTTTAACCCTCGCCAATGGACTTGGATTTGTTCTTCCTTTACGAAATTCCACCTTCCTTTATCATAAGAACATCTCTCCCAAAGTTGTTCTTGATCGTAGGATATACAGTCTCCAAATGACTATGTCCATCAACGATCTCTGTACTCCGTCCACATGATAGTTCGTCCTCAAGGAGTCATAACCATCATGCAACCAGTGCAGAACGATTTTTTCTTCGGAAAGCACAGGAATTGGATTTTCATTAGCATTCTCTCGTTTTTCGAATTTGAGATCCAATCTCATGTTTCGATGTCAATCGAGAAAGTTAGTACCGTTCAATTTTTCCTTCTCAAGGATTTCCTTCTCAATGATTGAACGCATAGTAACTTGGGTGATAGAGTTTAGATGAGATATATTAATTATAGAAAGAAATAAGCAAATATTCAGTAAACATTCAAAATTTTGACAACAAGTCGTTCCTCGAACACTTATTTAGTTATCTATTTTGTCCTCCAATGTCCAACATTGGTGTCTCTAGGAAAAAACAATTCCAAGATCCTTATCTCGCAATTTCTCGAGCCAAGGAGAGCTTGACACTCGAAAAATCCAAGATATGTAGACAATCTCATTGTCAATGTTATTTCAATAGTCCCACTATCGATAATAACACTCTCGGTCGATAATAATCCCATTCTTATCGTCTCGCCTCGACTACCACGCCTCCAGTGGGTTTGTCGATGAGAAATCAAAAACACGTTGTAGAGGCCTCGTTGTTCCTCTACCCTCACCTTATCTCAAGATCAAAAATATAGCACCCCGCGGAGGCGGAACCTACTAATTGATGATCGAGAGCTTAGGGTGTGTGTCTAATTGGATAAGGCGATAACTCATTTTATGAGACATAGCATGCAGGTTACGTTTAAATCGATTGAACATGATAAATACGCAAAATAAAACCTAAAGCATGCATAAACGCACTCCAATGGCCCCTAAGTCCTATACTACGAAAACGATAAAATTACAATTTGGTATCCTCCTAGAGGTACTTGTAATCTTGAGTCCCACTCACGTCTTCGTCTTCTCGAGTCTCACTCGATTATGGCTTTGCGTCTTCTCGAGTCTCACTTCATTTCGTCTTGGACGAGTCGCACTCGTGTAAAAGTCTCTTCAAATCATTGTCTCTTGTAAGACCTTCGATTGTGGATCCCACCACTGCTTTCAATGAATAAATGGCATGCAAGCCATAGCATAAAAATAAATCTATACTATATATGGCACGCAGTCCATATAAAACTCTAAGGCCATTGAGTACGAAAAACGCAAGACATACACCCAATGACTAACGGTCATTGGACTTACATCTAGCAAGCAACAAGAATTCTCAATTCCTAGCAGGCAATATGCAACAATTAATTCAATTATGCCTACTAATTTTATTCTCAATAAAATCAGATTTTAATTGTTCGATTATTCCCAATAATCGACTTCTATTTGTATCTCCGTTCATAATTATCCCAATAACCAAAACGCGACAAATCGTAAGTGAAAACTCGAGGTTTCTAACCAGTGATTTATCATGCAATTGAAGCCCTATCTCCCATGTGACATGGGGGAGCCAATCAGACGATCTTACCATCTCATGGTTCGAAAGTCTCTAATTTGCGTCGTCCACAAATCTAGTATTTACAATAAAATTCACTCCCCGGGGTGAAAATTATCTTCAACTCATGACTTGCTTGAGAAAGACAAATTAGGCATTGTTTTGAAAATTTGATAAAACATGAACTTCATGAAAAATACAAGAATTTTAAATTCTTTATTAATCATCATTAAGAGAAAAAATTGACAAATAATATTCCAAATAAATATATCAATTCCAAATTTCACATCATGGAGATTTGATTTATGCATACAAAAAAATCGAATTAATTTTTAACATCAATTCAATTACTATTTTTCCAAAAAAAAAATATGAAAAATTACATGAAAATATCACAAAAAATTCATGGACACTTGATTTATGCAAAAATAATCCAATTAAATTAACATACTATCAAATACTATTTTTCCAAAAAATAGTCCAGGAAAAATTCACAAATAAAAATTAAAACAATTTTTATAGGCATTTGTTCTACGCGCATATGCAAACGCACGACCAAGACTCTGATACAACTGGGTATTGTATGGATCTCATCCATAACCCAATAGATGGATTTACGTATTTTACAAGCATGAAAAAGTGCGGAAGAAGAAATCATGCATAAACACGTAAAACCCTAATCATATGGATCTAGTGCTAGTAGTAAGAATAATTAATTGAGTTGGTAAAGAATTATGTACCTTGTAATTCTTATATCTAGATAGCCCACGCGTAGATAGATAGCCGCGAACGTATCCGACCTCAATTCGTTGCACGAACCCTCCTTGATCAACGAACGTTGGAAGTCCTCTTTAGTATCGAGTCTCACTCGATTCTCTCGTCTTGCCGTATGAAGCTTGTAGAAAGTGAATTCTATTATATTATAGCAACATAATTCATGGGTAGATGTCAACATAGGAGGGGGAGGAAGAGATTTTAGAGTTGAATTGGAAAAAAGAAACTCCCGGCCGAAAATTTTCCAAAATAAAGCCTCCGTCGGCCGACACAATGCCTTTGCATATTGTGTGTCGGCCGACACCATTATTAAAAATAAGCCGCCATTGACTTTTCATTAGCCTCACTATTCTTCTTTGTATCGGCCGACACCACCCAAAGGCAAAATGGGTGTCGGCCACAATCAGTACAAAAAGTGTCGGATTCGATTTTTCTTTCCGTTTCTTCCATCGTTCAACCTCGATTCCCAACCAATGTTTATATACTTCAAGTATACATGATCAATAGGGTCGTGTGACTCATTTGACATGATTGTCGACTTATTTAGTTCAAGTTCTCGACTCAGCACTTAACGTTGCACAATCGATTCATCTACACAGGACGCACTACATAGCTTGTTTATGTACAACACACGTAGATTGAAGGACATCATTCCAACAAAAATTACTTCTTGTAACTTGTTTAAGCTTTACATTTCTTAAAAACTTGAAACTTGGAATAGAGTGTCTCTTTGTATCCATTCATCTCCTTTATAATGTACTCGATCATGATCAAGCAACAACAACAATAAAAACTTAAAAGTCCAGCAATAATAAAAACTCTCTTTTCTTTCTTAATATTTTTATTTCGCATAGGACATACCTTACGTTGTTGCGTAGTGTTAAGATTGAGCATGCAACGAGCCATGCAGATTAGGGTTACGGATTTACATGAGTTATTTATTTATGATAATCATTGTATTTTAGGATTCGCTTTTATATGGGAATTCTGTTGGAGTGATAAGGATTAGAGTTTCACCCTTAGCCGCTCGTATCCATATATAAATATGGAGAGCTAGGGTTCATTGAAAATCAGTTTTTCAGATTAATAAAAACTCCTTCTTTCATCATACTATTATTCTTTTATGGTATGAGAGCAATTGTGATCTTTTGGCCGTGATCATTAATTGACTTTTTAAAAAAAAAAATGTCTACTACGCAAGTGCAGCAACCACAAGGACAACTTGTGACAATCAAGTTGAATGAATCCAATTATTTGGTGTGGCGCCACCATATCCTTGCATCCATTCGAGGATATGGATTGGAGGGGTATCTCAACGGTGACGTCCAGCAACCTGAAAAGTTCAAGAAGGACTCAGCAGGTGATGATGTCATAAATGATGACTACCTGTTTTGGATGAGGCAAGATCAACTCATTGCCTCCTGGTTACTATCATCTCTCTCAGAAAGTCTATTGATTGGGACAGTCGGCTTGACGACTGCAGCAGAGATATGGAAAAGCTTAGAAAACAATTTTTCAATTCAATCCATGGCCAAGATTTTGCAGCTTAAAGAACAGCTACAAAATGTCAAGAAAGGGAATACTCGTATGAGGGAATACCTAAATAAGGTTAAAGGGTATTGTGATGCTCTTAACGCAGCTGGACACAAAATCAATGACGAAGATCACCTCCTCCACATCATGTCTGGACTAGGGGCTGAATACAATCCAGTCATGGTCTCAGTTACCTCTAAGGTAGATCCTATATCCATTATGGAAGTAACATCTCTTCTTCTCACTTTTGAATCCAGGTTGGAAAGGGTTGACAAAGCTCTCACCAACTCTGAGGGATCAAACCCTACTGTGAATTATGCCTCTCAAAACCATGACACAAGAGGAGGTTACAACAATTATAGAGGAAGAGGTTACACAAATTCCAGAGGAGGCAGAAACAACAATTCAAGAGGTGGTCAATCCAATAGAGGTAGAGGTAGGTCCACTGGCAGAGGGTTTGTTAAGTGTCAAATCTGCCATAGGACCAACCACACTGCAGATAAATGCTATTATAGAGCTGATCTTGATTATGTACCTAATCTTGAGCCCCAGCAACAACAGCAGCAACAGTACAATGCTAATTACACTCAACAAAGTCCAGGCACCAGTACAAACAAGTCAGCAACAAACTTTACTGATGCAGCATGGTTCCCAGATTCGGGGGCCAATAGTCATGTCACATATGACTTAAACAACCTCAGCCTTGGCTCAGAATATCAAGGACCAGATAAAGTTCACATGGGCAATGGTACAGGTTTGTCAATATCTCATCTTGGTAATTCCATTGTCAAATCTCCATCCCTTCCTCTATCTAGACAATTTCTGCTAAAAAATCTCTTACATGTGCCTCTTATCAAGAAGAATTTACTCAGTGTGTCCCAATTTGCAAAAGATAACAATGTATTCTTTGAGTTTCACTCTAATTTCTGTCTTGTCAAGGACCAGCTCACCACTCAAACTCTACTCAAGGGCACAGTTAAAGATGGGCTCTACTCCTTTGACCTCAGTTGTATCCATCCAAGTTCACCCTCCTCGTCCAGTCAAGTCCCACACCATTCATCATCACCTTGGATTCATTCAGCTCACAAGATTTCTAGTCTTAAAATCTGGCATGGCAGATTAGGTCATGCACCTTTTGATATTGTTAAAACTCTTTTGCATTCTGATGGTATTTCATTTAAAAATTCAGATTTGAATAAACTTTGTGTTCCTTGTGCGCAGTCAAAGAGTCATAAACTTCCTTTCACTTCTTCTCAATCCCATAATTATCAACTGCTTGAAGTTATTCATAGTGACCTATGGGGTCCTTCACCCATTATATCCAGGAATGGTTATAGATATTATGTCACATACATTGATGATAAATCAAGATATACTTGGATTTATTTTTTGAAAACCAAGTCAAAAGTCAAAGACACCTTCATCCACTTAAAAACCATGGCTGAAAAACAATTTAACCATAAAATTAAAATCCTTCAAACTGATGGAGGGACAGAATATCTCACACTACTCCCTTTCCTTGAAAACAATGGCATCATACATAGAAAATCATGTCCTTATAAACCTGAACAAAATGGTTTAGCTGAGAGAAAGCATAGACACATTGTTCAAATGGCTCTCACCCTTTTATCCACAACCTCAGTTCCCACAACCTTTTGGGATGATGCTTTTGCCCACAGTGTTTACCTAATCAACCTTACTCCCACTCCTGTTCTAAAAAACACTTCACCAACTACTGTTCTTTATGGTCAATCACCAATTTTTTCTGACCTTAAGATTTTTGGTTGTCTTAGCTTCCCTCACATCAGACCCTATAATGACCACAAGCTTCAACCTAGAGCCATGGCTGCTGTTTTTCTTGGTTACAGTCATCAATACAAAGGCTATAAGCTCTATCTACTGGAGTCAAAAATAATAATTATGAACAGACATGTTATCTTTGATGAAAGTGTGTTTCCTTTTGCTCATTCATCATACTCTACAAACTCATTTCCAGCTCAATTTACAACCTTATCTCCTCCACCAGTTCTTCATTCTACTCCCACTCAAATCACAACTACCACTCCAAACCCTACTCCACCTCCCACACCTCCCACACAACCTATCCATTCTGGTGTTATACCTACCCCTACTGATACTTCCACCACCATCACTGATCCCCATAACCTGTTTGTTCAACTACCTATCCCAGCTGGTCCTTCCTCAGGTCAACCAACTTCTACTGTAGCTCCTTCTCACTCCATGAAAACTAGGTCTCAATCTGGAATTACCAAGAAAAAGGTATTGACTCTTACTGCTCCTTTGCACCTCAGAGTACCTACTTCTTATGAGGAAGCCCTTACCTCTCCTCACTGGGCTGCAGCTATGCAATCAGAGTATGCTACCCTCTTAAAAAACCACACTTGGAATCTCACTACATTACCTACTGGACAGTCATCAGTTGGTTGTAGATGGATCTTCAAATTAAAGACTCATGCTGATGGTAGTATCTCCAGATATAAGGCACGTTTGGTTGCAAAAGGCTACTCTCAGATCCCTGGTTTTGACTATCATGATACTTTTAGTCCTGTGGTAAAACCTACCACAATAAGAATCATCCTCACCATTGCTCTTATGCATTCTTGGCCTCTTAAGCAGCTTGATGTGGAGAGTGCCTTTCTCAATGGAGACATGGACACCACTCTCTTTATGGATCAACCACCAGGATTTGAGCAAGGGGGCAATATGGTTTGTAAACTCAACAAATCTATTTATGGTCTAAAGCAGGCATCTAGAACTTGGACAACAAAGTTTGCTTCTGTCCTTCAAGCTCACCAATTCACATCATCCAAAGTTGATAGCTCACTGTATTTTAGAAAGTCTCGTGGCTCTATCATCTTTATCCTTATATATGTTGATGATATTATCATAACAGGATCTAACCAATCAGATATACAAGGAGTTATCAGTGCCTTAAACAACCACTTTACACTCAAAGATCTGGGATGCCTTAATTACTTTCTGGGAGTTGAGATTGCTCAAACCTCTGATGGTATGTTCCTTGGGCAGCAAAAATATATTGAGGGTGTTCTAAAGAAAACAAACATGTCTGAAGCAAAGGGATTCACTACTCCCATGGTAAGCAGCAACTTCCTTTCTAAATATTCAGGACAACCATTTGAGGATGGAAAGCTATATAGGAGCATGGTTGGAGCACTTCAGTATGCAACTATAACCAGGCCTGATATTGCCTATTCAGTTAATAAGCTCAGCCAATATATGCAAAACCCTACTGATGTCCACTGGAAAGCTGTCAAAAGAGTTTTGAGATACTTAGCACATACACGGGATCTTGGTTTACATTTCAGAAAGCCAACCAATCTCAACCTCACTGCTTTTGCAGATGCAGCTTGGGAAACGGATCTTGATGATAGAAAATCAACAAGTGGATACTGTGTATACATGGGAGGCAATCTTATCTCTTGGAGCTCAAAGAAACAACCAACTGTTTCTAGGTCCAGCACTGAAGCAAAATATAGAAGTTTGGCAAATGTAACTTCTGAAGTTGTGTGGATTAAATCCTTACTATATGAACTTGGCTTCCTCTCCAAAACAGCACCAGTTGTGTGGATAGACAACACTGGTGCAGTCTCCCTCTCAGCCAATCCTACTGCGCATTCAAAGACAAAACATGTTGAGCTTGATATTCATTTCGTACGAGACAAAGTTAATTCAGGAGAAATTTCAGTGAGACATGTTCCAGCTATTGATCAAGCAGCCGACTCCTTTACCAAAGCATTGAGTGGTCAATTCTTCTTGCGTATGCGTGACAAGATCAACATCACTTCTAAATCCGCACTCGAATTGAGGGGGCATGTTAAGATTGAGCATGCAACGAGCCATGCAGATTAAGGTTACGGATTTACATGAGTTATTTATTTATGATAATCATTGTATTTTAGGATTCGCTTTTATATGGGAATTCTGTTGGAGTGATAAGGATTAGAGTTTCACCCTTAGCCGCTCGTATCCATATATAAATATGGAGAGCTAGGGTTCATTGAAAATCAGTTTTTCAGATTAATAAAAACTCCTTCTTTCATCATACTATTATTCTTTTACGTAGGCTTTGAACAGCGAGCGCTCCCTTCACAATTTTTTCTTGTCGCGATTTTTCAGTCACAATTTCAACAAAGTTCAATGTTATACAATGACATTCTAAATGCACTTTTCAATAGTATAAATTTAATAAATTGCAGAAAAAGAACATATACACGTTGCTATAAGAGGGACACAAAACACAAATGGTGGTAGTACATCTTAATTGGGTCCGCATAAAGCGCCTTTTAATTAATACTTGACTCTATATATATGTATGCAACAAACACACGTCCACAGGTAACATGCACAACAACCCCATTCACTTGTTTACTTTGCAAGCAAAAGAAAAATAAAATAAAAAATATCAATAATTTCCAAAGCTCGAAGACCAATTTCGAAGCTTACGAAGACTCCACGAATCAAGTGGTCAATATAGTCTCAACTTGTCCCACAAGATAAGGCCTCTCTCTCTATATAGGTTTTTCCAAGTGTGTTTTGTTGTTGTTTGATCTTGATTACTAAGATCATGACGAGTTCTAACCAAGGCGAAGAAAGAAGAAGTAGAAGAAGACGAAGAAAAACAAGAACCGTGCTTCTTTTTCTCTGTTTTCTCCTCGTCACAATTTCCTCGGAAGTTTGCGCCGAAGTAAATGTCGTCCGACGATGGTCAGCGTCGAGAAAGGTGAGGATCATGGATACGAGGGCATCGTCGGAATTTGTCATAAACAATGATCATGAAATAAGTCCGTCTTCTTCGACTGATGAGTTGTACGGAGGCGAGAAGAGATATATCCGAACCGGGCCCAACCCTCTCCACAACTTATAAGAGATAAAAGATCTAGTGTACCTGACTCAGGCTTTGCTACTATGGATTCTATGTGGTTAGTCTTAGATTTCAGATATATTATTGTTTAGAAAAAGAAAAAAAATATTGTAACTTCCTTGTGCTATTATAAGTCTTTTGATTTTTGTTTTGTTTTGTTTTCTTGAATTAGAATTAATAGTAGCAGGGTTTAATTATTTATTTAACTTTAATTTAAATTGAAATGTTTATTAATTGTAATTTTTATTGAAGAAATTAAAAGTGGGATTTTTGAATTTAATGCTCTTGCTTCCATTGTTGCAGAGTGTGTTCTGTACCTTGTGTTACAAAATTTACTGTAGTATTAATTGCTACGTAAGCTTTTTATTTTTTTAGTATTTGATTCTTTTTTAATTTTTTTGGCAGTTAGTTAGCTGGCATTAATTCTTAATGGTCACCCCAAGATATATAGTAGTACTGTAGTAAAAAAAAGGGGAAAAAAAAAATCTGACTGATAATTAATTGAGTTTAGGACCGTGTTATTTATGTTTTTTTTAATAAATATAAAATTCTTGAAATGAAATATTTAATATGTATGATGAATCGCCATCAGTGCAGGCTTAATTTGATCTGAGAAAAGCGGTTGAATTCTGTGTGTCTAGAGTCTACACTATCAGTCTTTTGCACAATGGGGTGTTGAAGCTTTTTGGTTGTGCCAAAAATAGCATCATAAAATATGGCAAATTCCAAAAGAACCTGCAGATACAATCCCTATATATAATTGATTGTATATGGGTGTTGTACAATATCATCAAAAAAATGTTGCATGATAGGGTTAAATCCAAGTATTTACGAACCAAATAAAACGAAAAATTAGTTTGAATCTATATAATTGTGAGAATAAAAATTGAAATTAGTATTTTTTTTCTTTCAATTAAAATCATCTTAACACCTGTTAATTAAAACTTGTTTTTTTTAATTAATTTCAGTTCAGTTCAATCGTTTAATTTTAGTTCAGATTTATTCAATTTTACTCAATTGAGATCGTTTTAAAATAAATTAAAATAAAATAAATAAAAAATAATTTGAATAAATAATTTTATATAATCTAGTTTATCCTATATTATTAATAGTTTTTTAAAAATATTTAATAATTTATAAAAAGTATTATTATTTTTATAATTAATCTAATTCAGTTCAAATTTCATTAATTTCAGTTCGTTAATTTCCATGGTTTCAATAGAAAGAACAAGTTCTTCGGTTTAACGGTAAAAATCAAACTTTGTTTTTTGATCTGTTGAATCGTGAAAACATCATTTTCTTTGATGATAATTTTGTAAAAAGATGTTAATAAAATAACAATAAATATTACACCAATGTTTACATATTTATATCCAAAGAGTTTTGTTAACTTGTGTGTTAAGTAGCCAAACCCAAATAAGGTATTTTGCACTTTTTTGTCAAATCATTTGACATCATTGTCTACTGATTACATCTTTAGGACAAACTAATAATGATGATGCCGACCGGAAAAAAATTAAGATTTGCAAAAGGCAACATTTAAAATACAAATAAATACTAACGTATAAACAATTTACAGAATTTAGTGTGTGTTTTTTTCTCGTAGTATTACAAAAGAAGATGAAAAACATAGTTTTTTTTCTTCTGAAAGGTTGACTCTGAAAAATATTATGACATTAATAAGTGATATCTCTATCTAAGTAAAAATAAAATATGGGTTTTGTTGTTTCGATGCCACATGTTTTGCTAAGTAACAATGCAATGTTGTTCACGTTCTCAAGGTGAGATCTATGTATAAAGTAGTCATAGAAACTTCGTTGGAATTGAAATTTTCAACTAACCCACTACAAAACTATGTTAATTGTTTAATTTATAGCCTGAAAGATTCTTGAAAGCGGGAACTTATATGCAAAACCATACATATTTATTTATTTTGTCAACGAGTTGATATTCTGTTTTTCCCCTAAGATGAATGTTTGCAACAAGATTACTTCTCAAACACTCGTAATATCCTACTTTACTTTCAATGTTTGAATCATAGTACGCTTGGTCAAAACAATACTGGAACCGCTTGGGCAATATAGTATATTAGAGTACGTATGTGTATATTGTTGGTTATTTTTGTACAAAATGTCTAAATCCGGAATATAAAAATAAAAATAAAATCTGGACTAGAACAGTACTACTGATCTTTACAATTCCAGAATAATATTAAATTAAATAAATTAACCTTTATCGGGCTTCGATCAGAAACTTGTTGCGGGTAGTCGAGGCGCTTTCGCTATCCGCAAGACTAAAACGCCCCGTGTATGCTACGGTTTTACGACGTTAGTCCCAAAGATACAACGACTTTCAATCATCTTCTAGTCTGAGGCACACCAGCTAGAAGCTCCGTCGAACGAGAAAGAGAGAGAACCGAGCATATGCAAATGCAAGGAACTAATATTGCCTACACAATATTCTAACACTAGAATGTTTATGAACTTAGAGAGAAGGGATTTCAGATGTGGGATATGAAGTATGAAATGAATTGTTGTGTTATGGGATGAATCTCTCTCAACTAAAAGCTTCTATTTATACCCATCAAGGGGGGAGTATCAAAAGACACAAGGCATTTCAAAGGTCACATGCAACTCAAAGGTTACATCAATTATGAGGAATTATATGACTTTTCAAGTCTTGGGCCGGAAAACTATTCAAATTTCGTACAACCCATTTAGGCTAGCCCAACAGCTTAAGCCAACTAAAATATTTCAACTAATTTTACTTAGCCCAAAGGCTGATAAACCCAAGCCATAATAACCATACGTGTTATTAATTAACAGGCCCAATACAAATAAATTTTGTACTTATTAGACTCTTATAGGCCCAAGAAAATTCTCGGAGGCCCAAAGTCCAAATCATCATTTTCCAATTGACCAAGAATAATAATTCAAGTCAATGGGCTTACTCAAAGTTGAAACATTTTCTAACTCCTCATATAACATCACACAAATATTGATTTTCTCAACACATTCAATGTGGGATTGTGACTTTTCACATTCTCAACAAGCAATACACATGACCTTTTATAATGGTTCTCACAAACCCATTATCTCCCACATTCCGATGTGGGATGAGACTTAATTATCTCATTCAATAATGCCTTTTTCACTTGGCTAATTCATTATTTATTTCTCACTCACCGAAAAATCGGATCTTGACGAAATAAAATACTATAATTATCTACGCAACACCGTAGAAAATTATCAACAAATTAATTCCAACTTGAATTAATATTTAGCCATAAAAAATCAGTCAAATATTGGTCAAACCAAATATTTTATTCCAATTTTTCCAACAATCCCCCACATGAGTGGAAATGAATGCATGCCATCTATGCAGACCTAGTGCTCGATTCTCAAGAGAATTTATTGCTTCAGGAAAGGTAGTTTGCGGCTTTGAACCTCCCGTAGTAAATTATCATCGGAAGTACAGGAGGCCTAGTGGACGCGATGCCTTGAACTATTCCCCCACAACGTACAACGAGTCAATGATATTTACACAATAAATCCCCAACAATTTCCCGTTCTTATGTTGTGTCCGTTTTGGCCATGGACTCACTTTGGATTCATAAATGTTTACATTTGAAGCGGCCCTCACTTCACATTTATATAGGTGACCTCCCACAAAAGTATCCTGACATACTTCACCTTTTCAAGGTTGGGATTCATTAAAAGTCTCCACGAGAACTTAACCTTTTACCACACATCAGGATTTAGCACTTGATTTGCCCTTAGGGATGAATTCAGAAAATATATAAATATATAAAATATATAAATATATTTTTCAAGTGCTCAACTGAATTTTCATAACTTAGTTTTCCCTTTGAACCAAGTTCATGGGATCTCCATTCATTATGGTAGGGTTACCGTTATGATCGTTCATTAAAATGTGGTTTTTCAAACCCAATCCCTTTAGCACATACTCAATTGATCTCTATCAATTCCTTTCGTCAAAGGATCAATCAATTTTATTTTATTTTTCTTAGATTTCACACATTCTAAGAAAATTACTCCATTAGAGATCAATTGTCTAACGGTGTTAATTCTCCGACGAACATGTCGAGATTTACCGTTATACAAAATGCTCTATTCTCTTTCTATAGCAACTTGGCTATTACAGTGAATCATCACATAAGACACAAGCATTTTCACTTGCTTTGGTTTAGGAATATACACCTTAGCCAAACACCCCCACACTTTAAAATATTTATAAGACGGTTTACGAATTTTTCAAAAATCCGTAACACCTCTCATTTTTATTTTATTTTTAGTGGGTATTTTTTTTTTTTTTTCTCAATACGTGGTTAGCTTCTCAAAACAGCTTCCCCCACATGTTCTGAAATAATCTATAATTAATCAATACGACGTTCATCAATTCTTCAAGAGTTTAATATAATAATAATAATAAATATTATTATTAATTTTTTTTTCCTTCAACCACACCATTCAATTGTGGTGAATACGAACCGTCGTTTGAAAATATTATCTCATTTTCAGAACAAAATTAATTTCTCAAATGCAACACCCATTTGGAAATATTCACTGATCGACATGCCTTCTCCGGCTATGTATACATTAATTGGTACTCTTGGAATTAAAAAAATATCACGATCTTAGTCACGATCATTTAATAATTCAAGAACATACCGACGATGAACATTCTAGTTCCAACGTCCTCAATCTTATATTTCTTCTCCTTAGACACTCAAAGTGCTTTGGACGAAGTCATACTCTATACATACCGTATAGTTCAATATTCAATCCATTAAGGACAATATTCCGGCAAAGGTAAAACCTTGCTCTTATGCTTCAAACGTTACACGTTTCTCAGCATCTATCTCATTCTCGTAGATGACCAAAGGTCCATCATTGAGATATACCTTACCGGACTCATTAGTCCCGGAGGTAGACATTTTATATAGAGGTTTTTAGTCTTGCGTTGTTGGTTATTTTTGTACAAAATGTCTAAATCCGGAACATAAAAATAAAAATAAAATCTGGACTAGAACAGTACTACTGATCTTTACAATTCCAGAATAATATTAAATTAAATAAATTAACCTTTATCGGGCTTCGATCAGAAACTTGTTGCGGGTAGTCGAGGCGCTTTCGCTATCCGCAAGACTAAAACGCCCCGTGTATGCTACGGTTTTACGACGTTAGTCCCCAAAGATACAACGACTTTCAATCATCTTCTAGTCTGAGGCACACCAGCTAGAAGCTCCGTCGAACGAGAAAGAGAGAGAACCGAGCATATGCAAATGCAAGGAACTAATATTGCCTACACAATATTCTAACACTAGAATGTTTATGAGCTTAGAGAGAAGAGATTTCAGATGTGGGATATGAAGTATGAAATGAATTGTTGTGTTATGGGATGAATCTCTCTCAACTAAAAGCTTCTATTTATACCCATCAAGGGGGGAGTATCAAAAGACACAAGGCATTTCAAAGGTTACATCAATTATGAGGAATTATATGACTTTTCAAGTCTTGGGCCGGAAAACTATTCAAATTTCGTACAACCCATTTAGGCTAGCCCAACAGCTTAAGCCAACTAAAATATTTCAACTAATTTTACTCAGCCCAAAGGCTGATAAACCCAAGCCATAATAACCATACGTGTTATTAATTAACAGGCCCAATACAAATAAATTTTGTACTTATTAGACTCTTATAGGCCCAAGAAAATTCTCGGAGGCCCAAAGTCCAAACCATCATTTTCCAATTGACCAAGAATAATAATTCAAGTCAATGGGCTTACTCAAAGTTGAAACATTTTCTAACTCCTCATATAACATCACACAAATATTGATTTTCTCAACACATTCAATGTGGGATTGTGACTTTTCACATTCTCAACAATCAATACACATGACCTTTTATAATGGTTCTCACAAACCCATTATATCTCACATTCCGATGTGGGATGAGACTTAATTATCTCATTCAATAATGCCTTTTTCACTTGGCTAATTCATTATTTATTTTTCACTCACCGAAAAATCGGATCTTGACGAAATAAAATACTATAATTATCTACGCAACACCGTAGAAAATTATCAACAAATTAATTCCAACTTGAATTAATATTTAGCCATAAAAAATCAGTCAAATATTGGTCAAACCAAATATTTTATTCCAATTTTTCCAACACCAAATATTTTATTCCAATTTTTCCAACATATATGGTATATAACTTAATCTTGAAAGCCATTTGACTTGTACGTATGTGCATAAACATCAAATTATACGATTAAATATTACTCCCTCCGTTTCATAATATATAATATTATTATCTTTTTCTTAAATGAACATTTCATAATAAGAGTACTCTCTAAAATAAGAATTAAATACTTTTACTTTTTCATTTAAAAATACATTTATACTCTTTATTTTTTGATAAAAAATCAAAAAGTATCATTTTTTTAATTTTTCGTGTTTCAAAAAAATGTCCTATATTTATGAAATGGAGAGAGTATTTATCATGATTGTTCAAACAAAATGTGCATGCGCATTCGATTTCTCACAATATTGTCAAATTCCAAATGGGGGTGTTCAAGTGCGGTCCCACGCCTAGCGCACACACGAGAGCGGGAGCTTGAATATGCACTAGAGAGCCTCAATCTATCTTAAAACCATATGGTACTAAGTAGGAGAACTCCCTAGGCTTATATCATAGACTCCCCTCTCACAATTATTCGATGTGGGACAACTCACAAGTGGCCTTCAACACACTCCCTCCACTTGTGAGTCCTAGTCAAAGGGTGGTTATAACCACTCACAAACAGGATCGAAACCTGCTCTGATACCATGTCAAATTCCAAATGAGGGTGTTCAAGTGCGGTCCCACGCCTAGCGCACACACGAGAGCGGGAGCTTGAATATGCACTAGAGAGCCTCAATCTATCTCAAAACCATATGGTACTAAGTAGGAGAACTCCCTAGGCTTATATCATAGACTCTCCTCTCACAATTATTCGATGTGGGACAACTCACAAGTGGACTTCAACACACCCCCTCCATTTGTGAGTCCTAGTCAAAGGGTGGTTATAACCACTCACAAACAGGATCGAAACCTGCTCTGATACCATGTCAAATTCCAAATGGGGGTGTTCAAGTGCGGTCCCACGCCTAGCGCACACAAACGAGAGCGGGAGCCCGAATATGCACTAAAGAGCCTCAATCTATCTCAAAACCATATGGTACTAAGTAGGAGAACTCCCTAGGCTTATATCATAGACTCTCCTCTCACAATTATTCGATGTGGGACAACTCACAAGTGGACTTCAACAAATATCACCATTTTTCTATAATGTGGTACTACTAATATTTTTTATACTACCTCGTTTGTTTTACAAGCACACATCTTCGCAAAAAAACTAGATTCGAAACACTCCACCCAGGGGCGGAGCTACACTGGGCACAGAGGGGGCACTGGGCCCTCCTGACCTAATTATAACTTCCTTATTATATACTCTCTCTATCCAAAGACAGTTGTCATACTTTCCTTTTTGGGGTGTCCAACAATAATTGACACACTCCAAAAAAGGAAATAATTATTCTAACTTTTTCATTTTAATATACAATTTTATTTTACTTACCCCACCTACTTTTTAAACTTTACTCACAACTACTTTACTTTTCACTTTTAAAATATATTTTTACCTTTTACTTTTCAATTAAAAAATACAAAAATAACAATTTTCTTAAACTCCGTGTCCAGCAAAGTATGACATCTATTAATGGGAGTATTTAGTATTAGGGTCCTGAACTAAATATAAATTCTTATTAGTATATACTAAGGTTATTTTTGCAATTCTATGATAGTAGAACCGAAACATCATTTAAAAACCGGCACTTGTCACGGTACTTGCCAATGATGAGCGTGATTCACACGCACCAAAAATGGGTTCCCCAAATGTGGCATCAATACTGCAAATTTCTTATTTTTTTTTAATTAAATTAGTGTTTTATTTAATTAGAATAACTTTTGTACATTCAGTAGTCAATAAAAATATAAACTATTTTACAATTATTGAGTTAAAATGATCTACAAATAAAATATAATATTGATATATTGGCATACAATAAAAATAATTTATTCTAAAATTATTTTGTTAATAATCTTTTTAAAAATCAATTAAATTAAAATAGAACTCTTAAATAAATTGTAATATATATAATTTAATTTAATTTAATTTTTATTATAAATTATTTTGTAAAGTTAAAGCTTAAGGGTTCATTTAATCCGATTCTAAAAAATCTTTGCAAATAAAAAAATGGCATTGTCACGAAAAAATTATACTTCTTCCGTTTCATAATAACACGATTGTCATTCGTATTTTGTAAACAAAGAGTTTTGTTATTATTATGAAACAAATTTATTATCTAATTTTCATTAAAATTACTAGAATTATTATGATATTCAGAAAAATTTAATAATATTGGTTTCTAATTTTTTTTTTTTTTATAATTATCATATACTATTGAGGAAATTACAATAATATTGGGCCCCCGACAAAAATTTCTAGTTCCGTCGTCACTGACTCCACCCATCGAGGAGCTATTGATTGCTTAATTGGGTCATTTTGACTTCATTCATATGCCCAAAACACAAATGCCATAGCCAGGGTCAACTCTTCATCGGAGAGTCCATGCATAATCAACCACGACTACTTCACTTTTCTTTCATAGTGCAGTGCAGGCTCACTTGCTCAACTTTGTCATTACAACTTCACGCATATGCCCAAGTCCTAATGTATCATAGCCGAATTGAATCTTCACCCGAGAGTCTATTTATTGGTCACGCCTGCTAGCTGCACCTATCAACCAATTTCAAAATGAACTTATAACAAGAAATGGGGCTCAAAGGTAAACTCATCTCTCAAACTAACATAAGGTCAGACGGGAATGTGTTGACACAAATCCTCTCAAACTCGTCTGTCCTAACATGTTTGAGAGGATTTGTGTCGAGCGTGGCCACTGGGGAACCGTTGGATCAGTCATCGACTTTCACTTCACTCACGGTCAGTATATGTGTGTGTTACAATAGTTCACAAAATTAATATATACTGTATATTTTAATTCATTGACAACAGATGGAGAAAAGAAGTTTGCAAGAGAAACGATTGAAGCTGAAATTACGTCTTCGACGTATGATACCAACTTTTCGCGAAGTTGGACTTAAAAGCACGATCAGCAATTTCAGTCAAGGTAACACTTACACAAGTTCGTGGAATGAAAGACGGAAGACAAAGTTATGTAATATGTTTCATTCCATTGAAAAAACGAAACTAACTATTACACTGAGTATGGTAGGCAAAACGATTACAAGAAGTTTCCCGAGTGTCGCAACAACTCCCACTAACTTGCAATCTAGCACACGAGTACCTAGAGCTAAATCTCCTAACTCTAATCTTGGCACAAGGCGCAAAAGCTACTACACAAACTCGAAGCCCGAAGCTGTCGGTCACGATTCTAAAAATCAGATTTCGTTCTCTCAAAATCGTCAAGTGATGCCATTGAACTCCATGGGTATATATAGGCAGCCCGCACATGTGAGGTGATGACGTGGCATATTCTCATTCGTCACATGCTTGGCTGATGTCACTTCTCCATGGATGACATAACTATTGTTGAACTTGGATTCTTGAATCTTGGAATCTTGAATCTTTGATTCTTGAATCTTCGAATCTTGAATCTTCAATTTCAAAATCAGAACTTCAATTCAATCTTGACTCCATCGATCTCAATTCTTCATCTTCAATTTCTCGTGAAAATCTCTAAGTGTTGAAGCCTCAGAATTTCATCGTCTTCATGGTCGTCGATATTATTGAAGTAGAAAACACTGGAACCATTCTTCATTCCTTGATTTGTGTACTTGGTGAAAGGAATCACGTTGAAAGTACTTAGGTGAAAATCGTCGTTGAAGAATGTCATAGTCGCTGGCACCGTGCCTTGAGGACAGCGTCACCGAAACCGTGCCATAGGCAAAACCGGCGACTGCTGTCGCCGATTCCATGTCATGTCCTTATGCGCACAAACGGCGACTCCTGTCGCCGTTCCATTCACTTGGCCAAATACGGCGACTCCAGTCGCCGTTCCAAGCCCCTCCCAAACCGGCGACTCCAGTCGCCGGATCCAAGACATGTCCAAGGCAGCGACACAAGTCCTTTCCACGCCATGCATCTGGAACGGCGACGCCAGTCGCCGTTTTCGCCCCTTCCCATATTCGGCGACTCCAGTCGCCGATTCCGTGTATTCCATGGCACCAAATTCGGAGACTCAAGTCTCCTTTTCCATGCACCTGCAATCACGAAAACCAACAAACACAAAAACACAAGTACAAAAACATTGTCGCCAAAAACAACATTTACAATCTCCCCCTTTTTGGCACAACCCATAAAAAAAAAGTTAAGTAAAAACGAGATAAACATATCTCCCCCTCAATCAAATATATCACCAAAAACAAACTAAGTAAAAAGATGGAAAAACATCAATCATATAATCAATGAAAAACCAAAAAGACTTAGCCAAATATCTCAAACCAACCATCAAATACTTAGATAAAAAATCAAACCAAAAACATTATCCAAGAGATAGAGAAATATGAAAAACATATGCATGGACGAATTCAGAGTTTGATGCATGCAAAACAAAATATGAAAAACGAGTTCAAGAGTTATGAAAAACAGAAAAAAGGAAAACTTGAAATAAAACTTGAACTTGGATTTTGAACTTAAGATCTTGACTCTTCATTCCTTTGGCGAGCCAGCTGGAGTGGATTCACGTTCTGGACTCTCCAGCACTTCTTCTTCGTCCTCGCCGTAGTCAAATCCGTCATCAGAACTTGACTCTTCCTTCTCATCCTCATCAGTCTCTTCGCCCAGACCAAAAATTTCGTACTCACCGAAATCTTTTCCACCTTCATCTTCAACATCAATGACATTGACATCGTCATTATCATCTTGATCTTTCAGTCCATCGGACGGCATCGCCCTCGACACCTCCGGATTTGACGTTTCCCCAACCTTAGCTTTTCCTTTGCGAGAAGCCATTATCACATCATCAAAAATTTCCTCATCGGTCTTCTCACCATCATCAGCATCATCAGGAATATGTTCAACAGAGATGTTGTTTCCTTTGGACAGCTGAATATGCGCCTCTTGGATAGCATCCCTAACCATCTTCAAAATGAACGTATCCTTCAAACTTGCATCGGGGGCTCCAACATCACCGAGTCCTCCCCCTTGTTGGATCTCACGCTGAAGTTTGTCAAAAGATAACTTTTGTTTCTTCTGTGCGTCAATCATCCTGTTATAGGCTAAGGCATGTTCTTCCTGACGCTTTTCCAGAGCAAGGGTGTCAGCATAAAACTCCTTGACGCAAGCTGATGGCACTACAGCTCGATGACTGTGGATAGGATGATAGGGATTCTTATAAGAAGGAACTTTGGAGTTAGGGCCAAAACCGCGAGGAACGATTCTGGGTTCTTGTGAAGTTCGAGGTTCCGTCTCAGCAGCTGCAGCTGTCGATTCATTTTTCTGTCTCTTGGCCGGAGGAGACTTAGGTTTCTTGGCTACTGATTTTCGCTTCTTTTTCTGTGGAGATGGTGGAGGAGTAAGAATTTCCGGAAGCGCATTCCTATCAACAGTCTCGTGCCAAGGGAGATCGATAACACGTTTGTTCGGATTCAAGTACGTGCCAGTGATCTTGACGGCGCCATTTTTCTTCAACTTTTTCTCAAAGTCTGTATCAGGTGTAAAACCTTGGGCATGTAGCATGCCGTAGATCAAACAGGGATGAGTGAGTTGAAGTCTCTGTTCCTCTGGCAACTCAGCTTGCCGAATTATAGTCTCGTCCGTCGTTCTAGCAATCTTGCATAAGTCATTGAAAATGATTTTTCCAAGATTGATTTGTTCGCCACAGCCAAGGCGAAAAATGATATGCATCAGTTCCGGAGTTAACACGGATTCGTCCTTGTATGCTGTCCAGTTGGACATGCCGAGTCGCTGCAAGATGCCATAGAAGGCTGACAGCTTGGACGGCGGCGGCAGTTCAGACCTAACCTTCTTTTGAGTAATGAAGGTGCCAATGGTTAAGTCCTCAGCCCTTTCCTCAGCCGAGGGCGAAGTCCAGTTTGAATCAACTTCCAACCTTTCAAGAAACTTGTTGATGGAGAATGGACGGAATTTGTACAACTTGTCGCGAAAGACAAAGCAGCCATACAGACGACTCCTCGGATTCGCAAAGTCTGGAGACAAGCTGGCGTAAAACTTGTAGAGAATGGGAATGGAATAGCGGTAAGTCAGGTTAACAGATTTTAGCATATGCATTTTGCTAAGGAAATCAGTGATGCCATGCCGTTCGTAGTCTTCCTTCAGAATAGTGCGATCAGTGAGGATTGGTAATTTCTGAATGAGTTTGTGGCGACGTTCAGCAGTCGCAGTGAAGAAATCAGGAGAGTGAGGTCTCGGGCACTCTGAAAATTCTGAGATGTAGCTGAACCCATCAGTCGACTTTTGGGATCCAGCTGATCCCGAAGAACGTGGTGGTTTCTGAGAGCTGTGAGTTCGAGACTTTTCGACTTGGCCACCAGAATTTTTCGGAGTTGGTTTCTTGCCTTCGGCACTCCCAGCTGGAGTCGCCGATTTCTTACCTGAGCCAGACGGCTTAGCAAGTTTTGGGTCAGTGGCAGCAGTCACAGTGGCTACCGAAGGGATGTTAACAACTTTCTTTCCTTCCTTAGTTATCTCGCCAGCTGCGAGTAACCTATTGTATTCAGCCCTACTCACCACACCAGAATAAATACGAACCGACGACACCTTGTCTTTGCCCGGCTGACGGACAGATGAGTGTGCCGGTTTGGCAGTAGTAGTCAGTTCAATGGACGGTTCAGTGGACGCAGCCTTGCGTTTTTCAACTTTGTCCAAGTGAGCTTTTAGTTCTTCATATGCCGCTTTCTTGGACGTGGGCGAAGGAGCTTTCTCAAATTGCTCGTTCAAGTAGACAGTCATATCGGCCAACATATCATCCAAGTTCTTAGCCGCAGACATTTCGAAAGAAAAAAAATCTAACACTTGGAAAGATTTTCAACCACAGAATCGATGACAGGGCGCCGGATGCGCAAAGCTAGAGTTGCCGGATGCAACGGAATTTGGAAAAACTAAAAACCTAGGAACAACGGACAAGCAGTCAGCAGCTGAGAGTCGAGAGTTCGAGAGATTCTAGAGTTCGATGTAAGCGTAACGAAGTAGGTTTCACCCGGGGCCTATATATAGGAAAATTTTGGGCCGCCCGTCCGGATTTGAAAAACATAGCTCAAGACCTGTAAAAAGCCCATCTCAAGAAGAAAATTTGAGCCCATTAGACGAACAAAAATTTATTAATTTGAAAATATTATTAAAATAATAATTTTCAAAAATAATAAATAAAAATAATAATAAAAAGAATATGAAAACCGAAGAATCAAACCGAGGGTCGGAAAGACGAAGTTCAGTGCCATAGGTTTGAGTTCCAAGGTACAAGACTCCGGAAAAAAGGACGTGGCGCTGGACAGAGAACGAGGCTGGGAGTCGCCACAATTCCAGCGACCCTGGTCGCCGCTTTTTCGGCGACAGGTGTCTCCGGATTTTGGCATGGGCATGAGTCGCCGCTTATCCGGCGACAGGAGTCTCCGGAAATGGCCAGGTTGCCTTTTTGGAGACAAGTCATGGTTCAGGAAATTTTTCCAGGAGTTAGGATTCTCCGTTTTTGAAGTCACCCGAATTTGATGTGCCAAAGGTTTTGCGTTGTCGTTGCTGCACTCGATGTTTAGACTTCCGAGATTGTACACCACATAGCCCTGCATATGAACTACAGAAATGCCAAAACAAAAACAACACATCCCGAGTTAGTCATACAAGAGTTCAACACACGCAAACATTCAAACACATTTTAGTGGAGATTCGAGGGGTGATATTAGGCAATGAAGAGCAAATATTTCCCCAGAAAAGAGACACTTTCATCATTTTTCCAAAACAAAAATTTCACACAAAGTGAATAGATCTTTGAGTTAATGAAAAATCTCTCATGTTTAAAACCGGTGAGAAGGACCGAAGTATGTGATAGACATGTTTACTTGTCCTTCGTCTCAGTCACAAGGAAGCAGTCGTGTTTCGTCGAAACATATTGGCAGAGTTGGCACCGCACAAGAGATTTTAATTCATGAATGCAAGGTGAACACTTAAGGCACTCCAATCAGGAACTAGCATAACCTCAATCAGAGGGGAGTCGGGGGAACCGACGTCCTCCAGACGAGTTTTTAGCTTTAAATGAAATGCAACAGACATTCCTCCCATATTACATCAGTCAAAGGGGAGCAAGGTTCACTTGCGTCCTCCGAAGTGTTTTTGGAGATCGTCTTAAAGTTCAGCGTCCATGTACGACCTTTCGAAGAGGGGAGCCGGGGGTACCGGCGTCCTCCGTTACTTGGCTTTATGGATCAATGCAAGATGAAGCGAGGAGTTATGAGCCATGTTCATATGTTTGCATTCAGCGGAATAAATACTCTTGGGTCCGAAGACTAAAGCGGCCTCAAATCCATGTTTGTCTGACTAGACTAATCCACAACGATTCCGAGTCCGTATTCAGAAGTAAAGAAACTACTCTTTCAGACTTCAAAATTTTTCGTGAACTCTTAGAGAGAACACATGCAGAGAGAATTTCTTAAAGTTTTGAATCTCTCAAAGTCAAGAGGTTTGGTAAAGATGTCAGCAAGCTGTTTTTCCGTTGAAATATGCTGTAGACTGACTATATCACGATCAACCAAATCTCTAATGAAATGATGTCGAATGTCGATGTGTTTAGTTCTTGAATGCTGGACAGGATTTTCGCTGATCTTGATAGCACTCTGGTTATCACAATACAGCACTAATGGAGCACTCTCAAGAAGATAGTCATTCAACATTTGTTTCAACCAAAGTAGTTGAGTGCAGCAACTGCCAGCTGCAACGTACTCCGACTCGGCAGTAGACAATGCGATGCAATTTTGCTTTCTACTATGCCAGGACACGATATTATTGCCAAGGAAGCAACAACATCCGGAGGTACTCTTTCGTTCGTCCGTGTCCGTCGCCCAGTCGGCATCAGAAAAACCGACAAGGTTGGATGAAGTGTCGCGTGCATACCACAGACCTAGCTGAGAAGTCCCAGAGATGTAGCGGAGAATCCGTTTCACAGCTCGTAGATGGTCTTCCTTTGGATCAGCTTGATACCTGGCACACATACAAACACTAAACATAATGTCAGGACGAGTGGCAGTTAAATAAAGTAAACTCCCAATCATGGAACGATAAAGAGTTTGGTTTACACTTCGACTTTTCGTTGACGTAGATAAGCGTTCCGTAGTTGCCATCGGAGTGTTAGCTGGCTTGGCATGATGCATTTCAAACCTCTCAACCATGTTTTTAGCATACTTACTTTGAGATACAAATATCCCATTTGATCGTTGAGAAATCTGAAGGCCAAGAAATTGATGCAACTCTCCCTCAAGACTCATCTGAAATGTTGAGGACATAGCTTCTGTGAATGTAGTCACGAGTTTAGAGCAAGTAGCTCCGAAGACAATGTCGTCAACGTAAATTTGGGCAACAATCATGTGTTTGCCATCTCGCTTGATGAACAAAGTTTTGTCCACCGATCCACGCTCAAAACCGAAGTTTAGGAGAAAATCCGTGAGACATCCGTACCATGCGCGGGGCGCTTGTTTCAAGCCATATAGAGCTTTGTGAAGCTTGTAGACATGATTCGGCTTTTTCGGATCCTCAAAGCCCTTAGGTTGGGCAACGTAGACTTCTTCTTCCAAGACACCGTTCAAGAAAGCAGCTTTGACATCCATCTGTCGAAGTTTGATGCCAAGATGGCATGCAATAGCGATTAAGAGTCTGATGGACTCAATTCGTGCGACGGGAGCAAAAGTTTCATCAAAATCTATGCCTTCCACTTGGGCATATCCTTGGGCAACAAGACGAGCTTTGTTTCGGACAACTTGGTTGTGCTCATCTGTTTTGTTCTTGAAAATCCATTTAGTTCCAACAACATTGATATTTGAGGTTCTGGGAACTAAGGACCAAACATTATTTCGTGTGAACTCATTCAACTCTTCTTGCATGGCCATGATCCAAAAATCATCTTGCATGGCCTCCTTGTAATTTTTCGGCTCATTTTCGGAGAGAAAGCAGGTGATGCCGATTTCATTACATACTGCAGAAGTACAGATGTTGTAGAGTTCGTCAGGAGAATTCATTTGTTTCTTTGAGCGTGTAGTTCGCTCATTCAAACTCCCGATCATTTGATTCGGTGGATGACGTTTTTGAATATGACCAGGTGCTTCTCTCGGAGCGTCAGCTGGGTTTTCAACTTGATCATCATCGTCATCCTCAGTGACCGAAGTGTCATCATTACGGTTGCTAGAATCTCCAACTTCAGGTGAAGTATTCGGAGTAGCGTTTTCAGAAGTTTCAGTCGTGGGTGTTGAAGGAAAAGTTCGAACTTCAAGAATTCCTTCCTTAACCCAATCAGCCTCTGCATCTTTTCCTAGGAAGTCTTGTTCATCAAAGTTGATGTTCACAGTTTCTATGACTTTCCTAGTTCGTAGATTGTATGCACGGTAGGTATGACTATTTTGGCTATAGCCAACAAAAATTCCACGATCAGCTTTGGCTTCAAATTTCTTTAGAGGATCACGATCCTTCAAAATGTAGCAGGTACAGCCAAAGACACGAAAGTGTGCCACCGAAGGTTTCTTGCCATTTACAAGTTCATAAGCAGTAGCAGAAGTACCAGATCAAATGCTTATCCGATTCAAAATGTAGCCAGCTGTAGAGACGGCTTCTGCCCAAAAAGTTCGAGCCAAATTTTTTGAGATTAACATCACGCGTGCCATCTCTTGCAGTGTTCGATTCTTACGTTCGGCGATCCCATTTTGTTGAGGCGTTTTTGGGGCCGAGTATTCATGGTGAATACCTTTCATCAGGCAAAATTCATTGAAGCTAGAATTTTCAAATTCTGTTCCATGATCACTTCTGATCCTCTTCACCTTAGCTTCATGATTTGTTCGTATCCATTTCACTATTCCTTTGAAGGCATTAAACGTTTCGTCCTTGGACGCCAGAAATCTTGTCCAAGTATATCTAGAAAAATCATCGACAACAACCAACACATATTCTTTCTTAGCTATGCTCTTCACCTCCATTGGACCCATCAAGTCCATGTGTAGAAGTTCGAAAGGAGCGGAAGTACTCATAAGTGTTGGGAGTGCTGGATGAGGGGTTCGTGTTAGCTTTCCCTTCTGACAGTCACCACATACTCGCTTCTCGATTTTGGGGAGTTGAGAGATTCCTCGAACTGTCTCCCCCTTAACCAGTTTGCTTAGATTGCGAGTGCTAGTGTGGCCAAGTCGTTGGTGCCACAAGTCAACTTCATCAGGAACGGTCACGGAGAAGCAACTATACTCAGTAGTATAGAAATTGTTTTTAGCACGTGGACCTTCCATGATACACTTCCCTTCAATATCAAAAACTCTACAGGATTCTTTATCAAAACTCACATTTAATCCTTCATCACACAGCTGACTGATAGAGATGAGGTTGGCAACAAGTCCCTTGACATGGACAACATTTCTTATCGGCGGTAAACCTTTGATTTGCAGCGTCCCCTTTCCCTTGACAACACCTTTTGCTCCCCCTCCAAACACCACGGGGGAACCAGTCATCGGCTCATATTCTTTCAAGAATTTCTTAGTGCCGGTCATATGTCGGGAGCAGCCACTATCAAAGTACCAAATGCCTTTGTTGCCAGCTTCAGAGGCATTGAGTGCAACATTGCAGAAAATCAGTTCTCTTGGTTTCCAGTCAGTTAAAATGGTGGAGTTAAGTTTAACTTCATTATTTTGGGACTTAGGCATCCACTTCTTCCCATTAGAATTATGACCGTTCCTCTCAGTCACAACTTTCGGATTTGTCTTAGCTTTTGGATTTGGAGAAATGGGTTTCTTCATTTCCTTAGTCACTTCGGCCTTTCTCTTCATAGTCATCAACTCTCTGTTCATGTCATCCTTCATCTTATAACAAAATGGTCGAATGTGTCCAGGTTGGTCACAGTAGTGACATACATACTTTCTCCTTTGACGAGTTTCAACCTTCGTAGACGTCTTGATCAAAACAGTTTTAGTGCGAGAGGATTGTCCATTTTTCTTCACGTTCTGAGCTTTCTCTAAGTTCTTCAGCAACGTCTTCTCATAAGGTAGGATGCCACGAGGATGTTTGACAATATTCTTCGGGAATTGATATGTCTCAGATTTTGAAGTTGAGATTGACTTTTGAGTTTTAGGTTCTGGAGACTTAGCAATCTTCTTCCCTTCAGCAATCTCCTTCCGTTTAGATGATTCAACGTCATCCTTGCTATTATCCTTAGGCTGATCGGTTGATGCCTTTACAAAAGTCATATCATCCTTCTTTTCAGGAGTCGAGTATATAGACTCAAAAACTTTTTGGAAACCAAGACCGTTACGATTTGGATTCATATATGAAGCAGCATTGTCAAACACAGAAGAATTCGTGTTCATTTTCCTTAATAACTCGTCAGTCATATGAAGTTTTTCTTTCAACACATATCGTTCCTTGTCAGTCATGGCAAGGTCAGTTTGAGTTTTCATCAGTGATAACTTCAGTTCATCGTTCTCAGCATCTAAGTTCTTAAATAGAGTCTGCAGTTTCTTAACTTCAGTTGACTCCTTTTTCAGTGAGGTCTTCAATTTTGAGTTTTCAGAACTCAACTTCTCACACACTTCTTTCAGTTCGACAACTTCCTTGAAATACTTATGCTTTTCTTCGAAAAGATCATCAAATTTGACTTTCAGAATTGTCAAGGAGTTGTTCAACTTTTTCTTCTCGTCCTCAGTCTTCTCCACCGAGATTCTCAATACAATAGCCTCATCATTCATTTTCCGTTTTTCTTCAGAGAGTTCATAGAGAGATTCTTTTAGGAATTTCAGTGACACTTCAAGTGTGCTATTCTCAGTGATAGCTATGTCACAATATTTTTCGAGTTTGGAATAGCTCTCTTTCAAATCCACCAGTTCAGCAGACTCGGTTACACTTTGATGAACATCAGATGTCATCTCTTCCCTTTCGGTCTCAGACTCAGATTCATCATCCGAGAAAATGTCATCGTCACAGAAATTTCGATTTGTCGATGCCACACGGAAGATGTTGTCTGCAGTTGCAGTGTCCTTTAGAAAAGTGTCGAGTTCAAAGTTTTCAACTTCGAAGTTTGCAAGTTCAAAGTCTTCACCAAAGGTGACAACTAGAGCGTTGTCCTCATCATCGTCAGAATTATTGTCCTCAGACTCGTCGTTCTCAGAAATGACATCCTCATCGTCAATCACAACATAGCTAACTGGTAGCTTCTTCTTACGATGTAAGTTCGGGCATTCATTTTTAACGTGTCCATATCCCTTGCACTCATAGCATTGTATCTTAGAAACATCTTTGCTAGTAGAGGAGTATGGCGAAAGTTTAGTCCCCTTGAACTTTTTGTCAGACGATGATCCCTGATTTCGGTTGTCAGGAGTGTTCAGGTATGAGTTAGAACTTTTCTGAAATTTTCGAAAATTTCGGGCACGGTTCTTTCTCTTAAATTCTTGTTTCACGAGATAAGTGACTATCTCAGTCAGTGCAGCCAGTTTGTCCGGATTTTTAGAATTCATCAGTTTTTCAATTTCCTCAGCTTCCTCATCATCAGATTCACCCAGATCAGCAGAAAAACTACTTTCAGTTTTCTCATTTTTCAAATGAGTTTTTCGAGAGTTAGAGCTTCTGGAACTTTTTCCTTTCTCTGAAATTTTGAGGGCAGTCATCGGTTCGTAGAAAAGAGACATGTCTGGGTTACTTCGAACTTTGAGAGTTAGGTCATAGTTTCTCAAATCAGCCATCAAATCGGCGTAATCCCAGTTTTGGTTCTCGTCATTTCGTGCTTCGATAGTCAGCACCTTACTCTCGAACCTAGTGCTAACACTGGAAAGGACTTTCTCATAGACCATGGGAGCAGGAAAGATTTCTCCAAGTTCGAAGGCTTCATTCACATATCTCATGATCTTGTCCAAGTAGTCATTGATGTCTTCATCTTCCCTCATCCGGAGTTGATGGAATTGGGCAGTGATAGTTCGGATTTTCGATCGCTTAACAGCATGACTTCCCTCACAAGTTCTTTGTAACGTTTCCCATGCATCTCTGGCAGATGTGCAATTTTTGACCAGCTGATACATACTGAGGTCCAGCCATTCACAGATAAGAAGTAAAGCTTTGCTGTTGGCCGTGGACAAGTCATGTTCCTCTCTCGTCCAGCTACGTTCCGGTTTCGGAATTCTTATGCCATCGGCGTCTTCAGTATATGGGCGTTCCCATCCCTCTAACACTGCCATCCAAGATCTAGAGTCAAAGCCCTTAATTCTAGCAGACACTTTGGCCTTCCAGTTGGAATAGTTCTGATGGGTAAGCATAATCGGTTTCTGGACAAACATGGACGACTCCATTGTAGCGGAAATATGAAGTCAAGTAACGGATCACGTCTTATACGTATGACGTCCCGCTCTGATACCAATTGAAATTACGTCTTCGACGTATGATACCAACTTTTCGCGAAGTTGGACTTAAAAGCACGATCAGCAATTTCAGTCAAGGTAACACTTACACAAGTTCGTGGAATGAAAGACGGAAGACAAAGTTATGTAATATGTTTCATTCCATTGAAAAAACGAAACTAACTATTGAGATCGATGGAGTCAAGATTGAATTGAAGTTCTGATTTTGAAATTGAAGATTCAAGATTCGAAGATTCAAGAATCAAAGATTCAAGATTCCAAGATTCAAGAATCCAAGTTCAACAATAGTTATGTCATCCATGGAGAAGTGACATCAGCCAAGCATGTGACGAATGAGAATATGCCACGTCATCACCTCACATGTGCGGGCTGCCTATATATACCCATGGAGTTCAATGGCATCACTTGACGATTTTGAGAGAACGAAATCTGATTTTTAGAATCGTGACCGACAGCTTCGGGCTTCGAGTTTGTGTAGTAGCTTTTGCGCCTTGTGCCAAGATTAGAGTTAGGAGATTTAGCTCTAGGTACTCGTGTGCTAGATTGCAAGTTAGTGGGAGTTGTTGCGACACTCGGGAAACTTCTTGTAATCGTTTTGCCTACCATACTCAGTGTAATAGTTAGTTTCGTTTTTTCAATGGAATGAAACATATTACATAACTTTGTCTTCCGTCTTTCATTCCACGAACTTGTGTAAGTGTTACCTTGACTGAAATTGCTGATCGTGCTTTTAAGTCCAACTTCGCGAAAAGTTGGTATCATACGTCGAAGACGTAATTTCAGAAGCCATAGACGAGAAGAAGAAATCAGTCACTTACAACGTGATGGAAGGAGATATATATAAAGGATGCGTACAAAACATTTAAATTAACTATTGATGTCAACACAAACGCTTATGATGATGATCACCTAGTTACATGGACCATAGCGTACGAGAAACAAACTGCAGCTATGCCGGCTCCACACTCCCTCATGGATTTCTGCGTTAATTGCACCAAAGCAATCGAGCGCCACTGCTTGCTCGTGCCTAATTAATCAACTAGATCATCCGTGGATCCATCATAATTATTACTAGCTATAATTATAACCTCAGTGTTATGCTGGCTGGGCTGCAAAAATGTTCTAGCTTTACGACTAATAAGTTCTTATAAGTAAATAAATTATGGAATTTTAATGATTGTGTGAACATATCAACTAAATTATCGAGCTATGATAGCATGAACGGATTTGAAAGACAAAAACAAACTATATAAATAAACAACTGAGAAAGGAAGAAACGAAATATTGAGAGATGAAGGCACTGTCGCATGCATTTATATTTTCATGGTGAAGGTTTCCCATTTGTGGCGTACTCGTCGATTTGAGAAATGTCGAGAAATTTATCCATCCCGCTTGCTAAAAGAAATCTAAAAGAAGAACACATATTGTTGCTATCAGAATCGATAATAGCTAGTATGTTACTTTAAATGTTAGTAAATGATATGGATGCTTACTTATCTCTAAGGGCTATTGTCATGGCCCGGCAACCTCCGGGGATTGTCGACTGCATGTTAACAGCTATGTTCGGGTTGTGAATACTCTGCCGGATGTGAGTCCACCCGATTTCTCCATGTTCCCCTGCCAAAACTTTTGCCCTGCACGCACGCATAATTGTTTGTATTGATCACGAGCCTAAACTTATAATATAAACATATATGTGTGTATACATGTGTGATCGTGCGTGTGTGTACCTGTACATATGAGCGTCGATAGCAGATGGAGTCTCGTTGGAGTCGACAAGGCACCCGTCACTTACCCAACAGTCTCCACATGAATCTAACTCCCACCCTTCCAATCTTCCTTGCTGTTTGTTTGTTTGTTTTTTTCAGTGAAAAGAATTTCATTTTAATGAAAACTAACATTCATACCTCAATGTAATTTCTGAATTCCTCGATAACCTCAACTCCTTTCGCCTTAGCATGCCTTCGTTCGGAGAGAATGTTTATTCTCAGCTCCACCGACTCGAGTGGCTCTTCCAGATCTCTTATCAGGCTTCCGACCCCTTCATCCGATCCTTCGAGTCTCATCCTCACCATCTCAATGATGATTCTGACCACCATATAAGCACCTGTCAAGTACAATCCATCGATGAGAACAACTCGTCGTTCAACATTTAATCGTAACACACACACACACACACACCATCATCAAGAAAGTAATTTTCTTTCAGAGCCCCATGTCCCGAAGTCTCCATCATAAGATGCGCCTCGACTCCCTCCTCGTTCAACTGAACCCCCTTGTCGATCACATTCCTATACCCAACCCTGTACAAGCAGTGCTGCCCTCCTCTGCCCGTTATAAACCGAGTCAAACCCATGCTCGTACGAGCATCAGTCACCACAGTCGACCCCGGGTGCTCCCTCAGCACGATTGCTGACATCAGCGCGATCAGCCGATCTCCGTTGATGGGGTTGCCTCGATTATCCACCACTCCGCTCCTGTCGACATCCGTGTCGAAGACAACTCCGAGATCAGCCCTGTTTTCAAGAACAGCCGACCTCGTCATGGCCATGGCGATTTTGTCCTCAGGGTTGGGGATGTGGTTCGGGAACATCCCGTCCGGGTTGAGGTGGAGGGACCCAAACGTGTCGGCCCCGAGCTTGTCGAGCACGGCCCACGTGAAGAATCCACCCGACCCGTTTCCGGCGTTCACGATTATTTGGAACCCTCGAAGAGGGGAGTCGTAGTGTAAAGGATGGTTGACTCTCTGCTTGATGATGTCTCGGAGGTGGTTAGCGTACGCGCTCATGAAGTCGACTTTCGTGGGCGGGCTCTTGAGGGCGGTCGAGACTTTTGCTATGCGGTTGGAGTATTTCCGAGCTGCCTTGTCGCAGATTTCCTCGACTTGGGTCGAGGTGAGCCCGCCTTTCCTAGTGAAGAATTTCAGCCCGTTTCGAGTGTAGGGCAAGTGGGACGCTGTCATCTGTCGAGTACATAAAAAACTCGATTATCATTCATTCGATCGATCGAGCAGTGTACGTAAAAAAACGTTAAACGTACCATTATAGAAGCATCGTAGTTGAACGGAGGGAGCATTGTGCTCATGAAGCAAGCCGGCGTGGTGCCTAGTCCCATGTCGAAAGCCGCGCACCCGGCCCGTGCAAGGCCCGAAAACACGGCGGTGCTGAGTTTCGGGCCGGAGATCCGCGGGTCCCGCCCCAACGAGACCCTAACCGGGGGGGTTATGGCCTCTCCTCCTCTCTCCAGCTCTTCAACCACCCACTCACCGAAGCTCTCGGCTATGGCCTCCATGGCTGGAGGGGTGAGGTCCACCTCCCGCCCTTTCTCGCCTTCAAGAGCCACCCCGCGAACGTCGGACCCATTCTGGAGCCGCCTGATTCTGTCCATGTCTTCATTGTGTGTTGAGGAAGTGGAGTAGGAGAGTTGGAACTTAGTCGAAGAGGAAGGTGGGAACGAGACGAGGTTTCTGCTTGTGGGAAATGGCTTGGTTTTAGAATGAGAAATTTGGGTTTGGTTGAATGAGTAAGATGGTTTTGAAGTGGAAGAAGCCATGGAAAAGGGTTCTTGGAGCAATGGAGTGAAAACCATTCCACAGAAAATGGGAAGATAAGATTTTTTATTAGTGAAGGAGAACCTTACATTTCCAAATCAGGACAAACTCCATGAACCTGATCTTTCTCTTGTTTTTTTCCCATCAAAACTACAACTACTAACATTTAGAAAACACTAAAATGCTATTACATTTTCGGACCAACCAACGAATATCAGATCGAACCATCGATCATCATCAACAACAACAACAGCAACACCAAGACTTCCAAGATACAATACATTAAGCAACTCCAATTACATATTCTTATCAGTTACAATAATAAGCAAGTTCCTATTCTTCATTCCATCTCTTCTGCTTAATTCCCGAGACCTCTTGTGCCGGGAAGATCGAGCCACTCAATCTCGATCTGGATTTCACCACACTCGACGTTTCTCAACCTCAGAATCATTTCTTGGGTGATGACGTTTTTGCCCTTGTTCCAAACAACACAGCTCTCGTCAGCTAAGCAGTTCTCGCGGGTCGGCTCGACCTGGTGGACTTTAGTGCCGTCGGGGAGATCCTTTAGCCCCATCTTCAGACATTCCACGTAAGGCTTGATATCGATGTGGGCGTATCCCATACTGTCGTCTAAGGTGAAGGTGTCTTTGTCGAAAACAGACTTCAAAAGCAATACACAACATTAATCGAGATGCAATCGATGAGGACTAAACGATCGACGAAGAAATCGTTATGATGCATACTAGAGTAATGGGAACATTAAGATCCTTGATAGAAATGGTGAGCTCTTGATCCCAAACAGGATTGCAGTTGTCGTTCACTACGCCGGTCTTCACCCTCTGCGAATCAATTTTTTTTTTTCACATAAATTTCAGCATCGATAAATTCAAATTCAATCCATAAATACTACTCGTAATTCAATTTGAAGCTGAGATCTAATTTAACCGATAAGATCTAATTCAATTTAATTGAAATATACAGAAAAATCGAAATCGAACCTGAAGAGAACCGCACTCGACGACGACGTAAGGATCACTGGTTCTGGTGTCGCGAACGGCGAGATTGAAACCCTTGAGGACACGAATCTTCAGAAGGCCCAGAGAATCCATTATTTGAGTTTCTTCACTGCTTCCTTCTTTCAATCTTTCTCAAAAAATAAATTAATATAATAAAAATGTAAAAATAGAGATTATTTCTTTGGAAATCAAAAACATTCTTTTAAAAACAAATGTAATTATCTAATTCTGTCACGTCAATAATTAATTCACATACCCCTTTGTCTAAAAAAAAACTCCCTCCATCCAAAAATAGTTGTCATACTTTCCTTTTTGGGGTGTCCAACAATAGTTGACAAACCCCAAAAAAGAAAATAATTATTCTAACTTTTTCATTTTAATATATAATTTTATTCTACTTTACCTCACCTACTTTTTAAACTTTACTCACAGTTACTTTACTTTTTATTTTTAAAATATATTTTTACTTTTACTTTTCAATTAAAAAATACAAAAATAACAATTTTCTTAAACTCCGTGTCCAGCAAAGTATGACATCTATTAATGGCCGGGAGTACAAAACATTTATGTCCTATCTATTTAATTTAATATATAAATCCAGCTATCCCACGTTGCCAGTGTAAACACAAAAAATTACACTACAAAAAATGAGCATTTTCACACTACATGTCACAAACAATGTTTTGATTGGCCAAGACATTCTTATGTGGCTTTATTATTTATTATGATGTGGCTTTTAATTCAACTAATTACATAATAATTTTATATTCATTATATTTTCCAATTTCCATAAATACTAATCAATTTACGTCAATTCCTTAAATCGATATTAATCTAATTGTTTTTACTAATCAATTCCTTAATTTTCTCAATTATATTAATTGACCATTTACTATAAATAATTTATTTAATTGATTTGTTACTTAATTCATCTATTATATTACATCTCTTACCATATATATTAAAATAACAATATAGAAAAAATCAATCAATTTCTATAATCTCTACAAAATTAATTAACAAATATTAATATAACGGTCAATTAATTATTGATTTTTTTTACAACTAATATTATAAAATAATAAGTAATTTCTTAATATTAATTTAATTTATTTATTTTAAGAATCTTAATGGAGTATTCTATGTACTCTTTATTATTTCTATTTCAATTTTATGCATATATAATATTTATATAAGATCATATTTTTTATTCATATTCCATATTACTATTATTTTAAATTAAAATTTTTTTTTTTGAAAATAAATCAATATTTATTGTTTCTCTGTATAAATAATGCTTATACCTACTAAAAAACTTAATTATGACAACTTCTCTATTCGTATTCAAATCTTTCATTAATATGTCATTATAATTTGTCCATAAATATTCTTTTCCTTTTAATTAATAATAACAATAATTAATAGATTCTAATTCATATCTAATGCTATAAATTGGTCTTCTTCTTCACTCATTCTTTACCTTTCACTTTTCATTTCTCTCATTTTAGTTTTTTTTACATATTATTGTATAAATATTAATATATTCACTAATGATTCTAACAATGTACTAATGATTCTCACAATATTTTTTGCAGGAACTCTATGTAAGTAATTTTCTTGCTTTTATTTATTGCATTTTTTTTTTCATTTAGTATGTTTACTATATTCTATATATTTTTTTGTAGGAATTGTCAACACGGTAAGTATTTTTATTGTGTTTTTCTATTATTGTATATTTTATTATATGATAATTATTGTTTTAATTTTTTGCAGTAAAGTATTTTTATTGCGTTTTTTTACTAATTTTATTTTATAATAATGAATAATGATTCTTGATGTGCTAATTTTTTTTCAGGACACATGGTAAACATTAATTTATTGATTGTATTTAAATATTTTGTTTCATTCTTTATTAAAGAATCATCTATTGTTTGTATTTTTGTAAGTTACATATTTGTTCTAATAATTTTTATTGATTTCTATTATTCATTGCAGATTCAAAGACAATTATATTGTTTTTATATTTATTTTCTAATTAGTGTCATATTTTTTTTTAATTTTTTTTACAATTTCTAATTTTTATTATAATCTTTAATTTTATTTTTATATTATAATTATCTCATTTTATTATAATTTAAATCACAAATTTGTTTGCAGATTCATTGTTTAAAAAAATATCATATTTTTATTTTAATAGGTAAATGATTTAGGTTATTTATTTATATTTTTTATTTTAATGTTTATAGCTGATTATAACTTATTTAATTTTATTATTATTCTTATTCATTTTTTATAATCTAATTAATTTTTTTTTTATTTTACAAATTCAATTTATGTTTGAATACTAATCAATTTACGTCAATTCCTTAAATCGATATTAATCTAATTGTGTAAATGTTGGTTTTGACAACAACATATGAGTTTCTTTGTTTGATTGGATTTCAGGTGATTGAATGAATGGATTCAAGTGAAGTACATATATTGCGAATAGAGTCGCAAAACTCATCATCATCATCGTGTGCGACTGAAGTCGCAATTCTCTGCCATCCCCTATTTGCGAACGCGTTCGCAAAATCCGTGCTCTCCTACTATTGCGACTGGAGTCGCAAATCTCCAGCCCATCTCATTTGCGAATGGGTTCGCACATCCCAGCTCTCAACGATTTGCGAATCGGTTCGCAATTCTCTGCACTCCAAAATTGCGAATGGGTTCGCAATCCGTCCCCCCCCCGATTTTGGCGAATGGGTTCGCATTTCTGCCCTTCAACATTTGCGACTCAGTTCGCAATTCTGGCCTCCCTCCGTTTGTTGCGAATGTGTTCGCAAATCTCAGTCACAACAGAAATTGCGAACCGGTTCGCAATTCCCTGCCTCTCCAACTAATGCGAACGGAGTCGCAGGTCTTGCCCTCTCCACTACATGGTGTTTGTTCATCCCACCTTCAACGTCAACGAAGTGCTCTGAGTTCAAGTGCCGACGACGTGTGGGATTGGTATTTACTACTTCAATACTATCGACGACCATGAAGACGATGAAATACTGAAGCCTCAACGACGAGTGTTTATCACGATGAAGTTGAAGACGAAGTATTGAGATCGATGGAGTCAAGATAGAGTTGAAGTTTGAAGTTGAAGAAATTGAAGATTCAAGATTCGAAGATTCAAGAATCAAAGATTCAAGATTCCAAGATTCTAGAATCCAAGTACAAAAAGTGATGTCATCCATGGATCTGTGACGTCAGCCAAGCATGTGACCAGTGAGATTGCTCCACATCAGCGCTCCACATGTGCGGCACTCCTATATAAACCCATGAAAGCTGAAGACTTCACTTGACGATTTTGAGAGAACGAAATCCGATATCTAGTATCATCTATCGTTGTTTGTTGGCGCTGAGCCTTAGAGTTTTGGTAGTTAATTTTGTGCTGTGCACCACTAGTAGGGTTATGTGATTTAGCTCTAGGTGTAGTAGTACTAGGTCTCTGGTTCGTTGGAGTGCTGCGTCACTTGGGATACGACCTTTGATCATTCCGTCTACCTTTCTCTCCACGTGTAATAGCTTTCGTTTTGTGATCAATGAAATGAAAAATATTACATAACTTTGTCTTCACAACTTTACCTTTCATTTGCTGAGCATGTGCGAACGAAGTTGCTGAAGTGTTAAGTGTTTAAGACCGACTTCGCGAAAAGTTGGTATCTTACGTCTAAGACGTAATTTCAAATTGTTTTTACTAATCAATTCCTTAATTTTCTCAATTATATTAATCGATCATTTACTATAAATAATTTATCTAATTGATTTGTTACTTAATTCATACATTCTATTACATCTCTTACCATATATATTAAAATAACAATATAGAAAAAATCAATCAATCCCTATAATCTCTACAAAATTAATTAGCAAATATTAATATAACTGTCAATTAATTATTGATTTTTTTACAACTAATATTATAAAATAATAAGTAATTTCTTAATATTAATTTAATTAATTTATTTTAAGAATCTTAATAGAGTATTCTATGCACTCTTTATTATTTCTATTTCAATTTTATGCATATATAATATTTATATAAGAGTATATTTTTTATTCATATTCCATATTACTATTATTTTAAATAAAAAAATCTTTTTTTTTTTGAAATAAATCAATATTTATTGTTTCCCTATATAAATAATGCTTATACCTACTAAAAAACTTAATTATGACAACTTCTCTCTTCATATTCAAAACTTTTATTAATATCTCATTATAATTTGTCCATAAATATTCTTTTCCTTTTAAATAATAATAACAATAATTAATAGATTCTAATTCAAATCTAATGCTATAAATTGGTCTTCTTCTTCACTCATTCTTTACCTCTCAACCGAAATTTTATGATCTGAAATTAATAGGTCTTTAATGAACTGAACTGAATTGAATTGAATCGAACTGAACTGAATTGAATCGAAATGAAATAAAATTAAGTTCAATCTAATTTAATTTAATTTTAAAATATTTAAATAATAATAATAAATAAAAACAAAATTAAATAGAACTGAACTTAATGTAGATGAACGGAAATTAACTTAGTACCGGTTCTTTTAGAGTTATTCTTTTAGAAGTAAAGTTATTTTGGACTTATTCTTAGTTTACTTCAGACCAGTGTTCTAAAAAACGCTAGGCGTTAGCAGGTCGGTGATCTAGGGCCTAGCACCTAGACGGTTAGGCGGGGCCTAGACGGATCTAGGAGGATTTAATTTTTTTCAATTTTTTTATTTATATATAAGAAAATATCAAATTATTAATAGATTTTTTATATAAAAATCCATATATAAGATATTATTTCTTAAATAAGCTAAATAAGTTAAATATATATACTATTATACTATATATTTTTACAAAGTAGGAGAATAAGAAAAAAAAAAGGAAAACTAATAATATTATAATATTATAGTAGTAGCAAAGAAAAGGGAATAAGAAAGGGAAAAAATGGAAAATTAGGAAAAGAAAAAATGAAAACTAATAAGAAAGGAAAAAAATGAGATTAAAAAGGAATAAAAGTAACATATAAACAAAGAAAGAGAAAAATATTACAGTGGACAAGAGGGGAGGGGGAAAGCGGCTCTGCAAGAGGGAAGGTGAGAAATATTTTCTAATTTCCATTAAAACTCAAACCCACAAAACGTGAAATATAAATACGGGGAAGGGGAAAGCCGATCTGCAAGAGGGAAAGTGAGAAATATTTTTCTAATTTTTTTCTTACAAGCCGCCTAGAACGTTTCGAAGCCGTCTAGACCGTCTAAAAGCCGTCTAAAATCCGTTTTGCTTAAGACCCGCTTAGAAAATCCGCCTAGAAGAAAAACTCAGCCGTCTAAAATCCGTTTTGCTTAAGACCCGCTTAGAAAATCCGCCTAGAAGAAAAACTCAGCGGTAGACCGCCGCCTAGCGTCTAGGCGGCCGCGGCCGCCTAGACCGTCTTTTAGAACACTGCTTCAGACTCATTAAGTTCGGTTCAGTTTATATAAATTAAATTAATTCATTTCATATCCATTAAGTTCAGTTTATTTATTTAATTTTTAATTTTGTATTATTTTATTATTTTTCTTATTTTCATTTTAATATTTTAAAATTAATTTATATTAAACTTAGTTTCTGTTTTGTTAGTTCAAATTTATTAAGTTTATTTAAGTTCAGTTTAATTCAGTCAATTCTCTTTATTCCAGACGCATTAAGTCCAGCTTATTGGCAATTTTGAGTCATAAAGAACATGTCTTTAATAGTCTTTAATAAGTAATAAAAAAATTACTACTTCTGTCTCATTTTTATAGTCACACTTTCTTTGTTATTTGTGAAGGAAGTGTGATCATTGTGTTGGGATAGAGGTAGTATATATTTAGAGCGTATTTTCATTAAGAATTAAATATAATTTCAAACACAAAAAATTAATTATTTACAATTTATGTTTTTTGGAATAGTTCATAAAATTATAAAATTTGAATTAAAAAAACATGATTAGAAAGATAGTTGAAATACAAAAAAAATAATTATTTAACAATTTAATTTTTTAACTATTCAACTATATTCACTATTCATAATTTACACGAGTTATATGATTCAAAATATGAATGATTAATTATTCAACTATTCATCATTTATAAATTAAACGAGTTATATGATTTAAAAGATAAATCAAACTGAACTTAATAGGTTTCAACTGAAGTGAACTGAACTTTATAGATTTGAACTGAAATAATATGAACTGATTTTAATAGATATTAAATGAACTTAACTGAATTGAACCGAACTGAACTGAAATTAAGTTCAATCTAATTTAATTTAATTCTATAATATTTACATTATAATAATAAAAATAAAAATAAACAAAATTAAATAACTGAGCTGAACTCAATAGATCTGAACTGAATTAACTTAAGATTCGTTTAGACGTATTTTCATTTCAATTCAGTTTACACTCATTGATCAGTCAATTTTCACTTCAGTTCATAACTATTAAGTTAACATCTATTCAATCATTTAATTTAATATTATTATATTATTATTATTATTTGAATATTTTGAATATTAAATTGAAATTAATTTATGTTCAATTCCATTCAAACTTATTAAATTTTGTTCAGTTAAGTTTAGTTCAGATAATTTCAGTCCAAAAGAACATGTTCTTAATTGATCTGAACTGAAGTAAAACTATTTTGAACTTATTCTCAGTTTATTTCAATTTAGTTCAGTTCAGATAAATTGAATTTAGTTAATTTCAGATCCATAAAATTCAGTTTATTCATTTAATTTTTAATTTTTGTATCATTGCATTATTTTTCTTATTATCATTTTAATATTTTAAAATTAAATTAAACTTAAACTTTAGTTCAATTTAGATTTATTAAGTTAATTTCAGTTTAGTATAATTCAGTTCAGTCAATTTCAGTCCAAAAGAGCAGGTCCGTAATGTTGAAAATGATTATTCTCTGTTTGCTTTATTTAAGATGCATTAAGTTTAGTCCAGCTCAGCCATTTTGAGTCATTTAAGACTAAAATTAAATTCAATATAGCTTTTAAACTTATTCTCATTTGAGTTGAGTTTATATTAAGTGGGAATACCGGATTCAGGACCACCTCATAAAATAAATAAGTTCTGAGGCCCTGTCTATAAAAGTAGAAGTTTATTAGGTAATTGGGTAGGAAAAGTCTACACTACCCTTGCTATTTAACAAATGAATATAAATTGTATATGTAATTTAAAATAGAATTTCTCTTTTAAAAAATAATAATAAAACTCCAATACAATTTCAGACAATCCACGGTTAAAGTACGCCGTTAGACTATGCACGATAATAAGACACCGTGACATCATTCACGATTATCATACGCCGTGAGTTCATCCACGATGAAGTAGACACCGTGAGGACATCCACGATAATCGAACACCGTGAGTTATTCCACGATAAAGAGAGACCGTGTGACCATCCACGATAATCGAACACCGTGAGTTCATCCAAGATAAAGAGAGACCGTGTGACCATCTACGATAAATGAACACCGTGAGAACATCCACGATAAATGGACACCGTGAGGACATCCACGATAAATAGAGACCGTGTGACTATCCACAATAAATTGAAACCGTGAAAACATATAAGATAATTGCACACCGTGAGCTCATCCACGATAGTCGCACGCCGTGAGACAAATCACGATAAATGGACAGCGTGATGCATACACGATAAGTCAACTCCGTGAGAACATCAACGATAATCATGTTGGAATAGGTGACCGGCGAGCCAACGGTTGGCCGAGCGGTTAACCGTATTCCGTCATATAACGATTTATTTCATTAATTAATGAAACCTTTATTAATGGCATATACTATATCTGCTCCCAATGTTGAATCATAGATATAGTCCTGTACAGTTACACATGTTGTATGAATTCGGTTTTGTGGAAACCGAGAGATAATTCTGTTAACGCAACGTAACTGGTCAAACTCAGTTCCTAGTCGATGGGTTACGCCAATAACAAGGATACCCGGCCTTTCCCCCTTGAGACTAGCACTTAGTGTATGTGGGCTAATCTCGAGCCTCGGTGTTGGGACATCGACATACTTGAGTGGGTGCTCACTGTTGATGAGTTCACTGAACCCCCTCTCCCTGGAATCTCTAAGTGGTTATCACTGATCGAGTAGAGAATTCCATAATATAGTTGTACACAATTAATCCTTAAGACCCAGACATCACCGTGACTTCATCAGAGGACTAGTTGTATCGTGACGTGTCTCTGATTCCCTGGAAAGGGAGTAAGTCGAAAAAGGAGACAATGTTCGTGCAGTTCGAAATCTGATGTGAAGTCTGTGCATGGTAGTAGGGGATCTGATCGCTTGATGTAGATCATGGATGTCCTGTGTGTTCTGATGGTTCGTAGTCCCGGAATCTCTGGCCAGAGTTGAATAGTGAGGTGATTAGAGAAATGTGTTTCTCTGAATCAATCACGACTGGATTTTACGAAACCTAGAACGTACGCACAGTTATCAAACTCAACAAGAGATCTCGATTAACCAATATCTCTAGTTTGATCGGGACATATGTATCGGAGGGATCGTACTGTACGCTAACTATATTACAAGGTTCTTGCAGGCACTTCATTTGTATCTAGGGAATTAGTGAAGCGTGGCTGCTAGACGCTCGTCACTGATTCGTTGGGCACCGACTTGTTCGGAGATTAAATAATATGATTATTAATCTAAAACTCTTGGGAGTAGTTGAAATAAGAACAATATGTTGTTCGAATCACAATATGTTGTGAGCCCACGGCTAGTTATACACCTGAACCATTGAGGGTCACATTCTCGTGTAAACCGATCCTTGAATACGATCATGTATTAATTAACTGTTAATTAAGTACATATAGTCGGAGGTCAATATGATTGAATCCGAGATTCATAATTGTGATTATGAGTTGGAAATAATACTGAGCTAAAGAAAACAGACACGATGGTGTACACTTTCTATTTTGGGAAATTTCCCGATTTAGCAGTACCCCTGAAATGGGCTTTCCGATTTTGTGAAATTGGAAATTTTTATTTTTATCTCATATTGATGAGAAAATTAAAACGAGAAAGAAAATATAATCGTTATATTTTTTGGAGATGAAATTGATTGTCAATTTTGGAGAAACGTAATGACGGCTAATGAATTGGGCCGGCTAGGGTTAATGGATCCGATCCATTAGGGTTTGAGCCCAACAAGCTCCTTTCTTCACCTATAAAAGGAGCTCCATAGGCATGAGAATAAACACACCAAAGTGAAGAGCTAAAAACCCTAGCCTCACATTCTCTCCTCTCCTCTCTCCCTCTCGTCCGCCCCCTCGGCTCCTCCCTCGGAGGACCGCCGACAACCGGAGCCGCAAACTAATTAAATAATATAATTATCTTAATTGTCAATTTGACGCAAACTGATTATGTGGCACATGTTTACGTAATTAATTATATATGTGTAATTAATTAATTTGATTAATTTAATTGCACAAATCAAGTTGATTAGAATTAAATAATATGATTATGTTAATTGTCAATCTCAAGCAAATTAATTATGTGCGGATGTTTACATAAACTCAAGTTGATTAGAATTAAATAATAACATTATGTTAATTGTCAATTTGACGCAAATTAATTATGTCTGCGTAATTAATTGTAATATATTAATATGATTAATATAATTGCGCTACAAGTAATATATTAATATGATTAATATAGTTGCGCTAGAAGTAATTAATTTATATGATAAATTTAATTGCGCTAGATTTAATTTATGTAGTATGGGATGCATGAATTAAATATTTAATTATTTGATAATTAAATTAAATGGTGAATTATTGATTCTAATAGATTTGAATTAAATGCATGTAATATTGAAAATATGATTTTCAATAAAATAAATAAATATAATGTAAAATGTTTACATTAATGAAAAACGGTTTTTCATAAAATTTTTGTTTTCCGCTGCGTATACATGCACGATCCCCAACAAATCATACGTCGTGAGACCATCAACGACAGTCATACGCCGTGTGACTAGCCACGATAAATGGGCGTCGTGGCATCGTACACGATAATTAAAAGCGACTGTGATAATTTTGATTGAGAATATGAAATTGGACAAATTTAAAATAAATTTAAATATTATAATTGAGAACAATTGATGAATCAAAACTCTAAACCCTAAAACTTTAGAACAATTGATGGATCAAAACTCTAAACCCTAAACACCATCGGTCAGCGTAATACAAAAAAGATGAGCAAATAAAAAGAATAACAAAGCACACAGTAAATCTCCTCTTTTGACATCTGGTCAGCAGCACAGATTTTTGAGCCTCAACCAGAAGTGAAGCGGCGATTGAAGACCTAACTGGTGATTTTGACGGAGATAAGGAACTCAGGTGTTCCCGAATCATTCCAGCCGAAACCCCGAATCATCTCTGGTGGAAGATAATTCAGGGGAATGATGATTTTATTTTGGAAACTCGAGTATCTCGATACAGTAATGAAACTATGAAAATCGAAAAAGTGAGGTGATAAGTACTGCTCCATGAAAAAACCAGAACAAAACAGAAAAATGGATTATTAATGGGTATAGAAAAATAGAGTTCTTTCGTTCGTATTTATAGGCTTAATATTCTGATCTAATTTAAGTCATCCAACCACCAGGATTTCAAACGTTCCGCGAAACGATTCAACTGCCATCTACACTTATTAATTACTAGTATTAATAAAATTAAAATTTATAGAAAATCACCCCATTAAACACGCTATCCATTAATTTGATATGACCATTCAATTCAGGGAATTGATGCATCTCTGTTCTGAGTCATCCCACCGCCGAATTTCAATCGTTGCACGAAACGACTCATCAACTCCCAACCACACCCATTAAACACATTGCGATTAATTAATTAAAAAAATAAATAAAACACTAGAACTGTGTCGCCGTGCGGTTACCACGGTGGATTGTAACTGCTGGGATTCGATGTCCCGGGCTATCAAAAATTAGGCGGAACCGATAACCCGACCGAAACCCCGTCGCTGGAGACCGCGAACGCGAACCACCGTATGACTCGAGGCTCGACCGAGCACCGCACGGGCGAACCCGCGCGCCCAGCCGAGCCCCCGCACGGGGCTCGCGATCGCTCTCGTAGCGATCGCTGGGATCGCTCGTAGCGATCCCCGGGGCTGCTCGCAGCAGCCCCTGCAGCGAGTCGCTGACTCGCTGCTCGCATGGGGTCAGCCCCGTGCGCCTCTGCTACGGGAACTCCCGTAGCGCGCACGAGGCAGCTGCGGGTTATCCCCGCAGCGACCCGCGATCGAGCTCTCGGGCTCGATCGCCCCTCGGCTTCGGCCGAGGGCTTTGCGTCCGACGCGCCGCCGGCGATGGTGGCTGGGATCCGCCGTGGCACCAGCCCACGGCATCCCGGACGATCGACCCTAGGTCGATCGTGCGCCCCTTCGCCGCGCGTCATGGCGGTCCGAACCCTAGGGTTCGGCCGCACCTCTCGATTCCGACGGGGATCTCGAATCCCCGTATCCCGGTCTCGATGTTTTCCCGGATCGTCTTGTTCATGTATATATCACGATTATTACGAACACATAATCAAAGAGGGGTTTTTTAGATTATGTTACCTCAATTCGTTGTGCGGAGAAACGAATTAAACGTTGATGACCTTGCGATCTTCCTACGTATTCCTTGCACCTCGTTCGAACGTCGTGTGGGCGACGATATATCGAACTCCTATGGATCTCCTTCAACTCTCTAGAACTATCAAGTATTGATATTCTTGTCTTATTCAAGTTATGATTTATGAAGGCCATGTAGTGCTTTTATAGGCTACGTAGGGGATCATAAGGAGGTGGAATATTGGGCTTCCAATATTGAAGATTAAATTGAGCCCAATGCTCAAGTCCATTAATCCTTATCAATATTAATTAATTTATTTTCCACTATATAAATTAATTGCACTCCCAATATTAAACCATATTATATCAAATAATATTTCTCCGGTAGTATTATTTATTCCGTGTATTTAAGATTTAAATATCCATGAATAAATTTATTTATTGCTCAATAAATTATATTCATCTCTTCTATCCGAGACTAGTACCATTCAACCTTAATTATTGTGCGGAACGAATCCACTCATGAGGTTTACACAATAATTCCTTATGAACTCATCTCGGGGATATTATCAACCCTTCCGGGATACACTTTCCCGTCAAGTATTCACGGCATGTCATATATAAAATATAGCGACCCAACTTAACCGGTAATTAACCCAATAATTAAATCGGTTAATTCCTTTGGAAAATCAAAGTCTCTAATATTAAATATATACACCCGCAATAGTATCGGGGATTAAGAATAAAATACTCTGAGATTTAAATTGATTATCCAAGGCAATCCTAATCAATAAATCTCAAGTGATCCGCCCAATACACCAAGTGTACAAGTGTGATAAAATAATTAAGATAAATTATTTTCTCTCTCACACAACGACTATACCGATGGATTGGTCCATGTCCATCTAGGTCGTGAGCAACCGTTTGATTATATACGAGTAACCGATAGTATGATCTTCTGTGTGCCCATGCAACACCATACTAACTACAACGTATAAAATCCAGGACTATAATTTTGCATAATTAATTAATAATAATTAAATGTAAATAATTGTTTATTAATTAAATAGGTTAAATGCTATGACCGAGAGTTTACTGATACTTAAATCTAGACATTAAGTACACAACTCCAACAATCTCCCACTTGTACTAAGGTCTAGTCATTTCCTCCAAACTCCCGACTCCCATACTCATCACGTGCTTAGAGTTGTACTTCCAAGAAGTACTGTGTGAATGAGCACTCTAGGTTGCCGCTCTGAAGTTATCTTGGTGACTACTGCGTCGTCTTCCAGTTTACCATGCACCGCTATACAATAGCCTTTGGTAAACCAAGAGTCATATCCAAGTCCAGAGGTCATCCTGGAACCTAACCAAAACTTCCGCTGCCTCTGAGGCTGCTATTCGGTTATGAGAGAGTCTGAGAAGCGTCCTGCTTATCACTCTTTCATTTCATGGTTCCACCTCATTCTGAAAGTGAACACATAGCCTGATATCGACTTACACTGGTCTTTCTTTGATTTTTGGATCTGAGAAACTGTAATCTAAGAAGATTTCGTCTTGCTCCGTAAGCCAGTACTATGAAAGTACTCTTACAGCATTCGAACATCCCTTATCCAGATTACTTTGATATCCTCCCACTACGCAAACCGCATAGTTGATATCAGGTTCTCGTTTCTCAACATTGCATTTATAAGGATTTCCACACATAAAGTGTAGGAAACTGTCTTCATCTATCTCCTTCATGTGTTCGAAACACATATCCTTTAGATAGATGTATATTCTGTCTCTGAAAGGCAATAACCTTTCTCAGAATTATGCATGTTTAAAACAAACCATAATCGTATAAGATATCTAGGAGAAGTACAATGTTCTTATCCTTAGATCGAAAGGTCTCAAGAACATGCTCTAACTTCTACTCAATCTTATATCTCGATTCATTTAGACAACCATTATTTTATTCCTGACAATCATCTTTACATTGTTGCCAATGATAAAATGTTATCTACATAAAATCTCCGAGAAACACCACCTTGTTTCCATTACGTCTCCAATACACCTTTCGTCTATGCCTTTTGATGAATCCATCAAATGGATTATCCCATCAATTCGCAAGTTCCACGATTTATAGCTTTGTTTCAATCCATAATGGATTTACTAAGCTTGTACTCTAAATGATCTTGCCTCTTAACAATAATCCTTATTGTTTTCTAAGCAGGCACATTTAGATCTAGTACTGCCTTTGTGCAGAGCTAGGGATCGATTTCATCTTTACCAGATCCAGAGTTAAAAAAACTCTTCTAGTCTTATGAACATCTCCGGTTGTCTTAACAACCTCCCACTGCAATGGCGTCCCGGTGTATAACAGTAATAACAGTAGGTGCAGTATGTGGCGTAATTCTACTCGGTTTGGCTGGTTCCTAGTCTTTGTCCTTTTCCTCATTATAAGGTACTGCGTCAGTTCGGGCTTTGTGGTCCTTCTAATAGTCTTTCTCTAAGAACCGGGCGTTACACGTCCTTCTGGTTCAAAGTACTATAGAACACACAATACTTTGTTCATCTAGGATATCCTACAACCATATTGAATATGCCGTTGTCTCCAGGAATATCCATAGAACATAGGTAGTTCCGAACAACTTGTTCTTTTACTATTAGAATTCTATTTCTTACTGACTCACCATCTCTACACGTAAGTGTATGGTGTAGTCATTTGAGACTTAATCTCAATCTTTGATTGTGTTATGTGGTAGCCTCCGCGACTAAGTCGCAGGCTTCCAATGGATATACTTTGAAGGTTCCCCATAATTGCTTTGTGACTAAAACACTTCGCTTTTATGGCACATCAAGCATTCTAATCCATCTTCGAGTATTCCTAAAAAGAACTACTCGCACCTTACACATATCATTGATCATTCTTAATACTTGTCCGATTTCTATCCTTTACCGAAAGGTAAGCTTAGTTGTATTATCCTCCAAATTCAATTCTTAGGTCGGAAGGTCCATTCCCTCAACTATAATTGATTAAATCAATTTCGACCTTTTGAATCTTTATTTGAATAAATACTACTAAGTATAAGAATTCACAAGTATAATGATTAATAAAGAAATACATCTAATAAGTAAAACAAGTTATACATAACGGATTGTTGCATCGTGGTAGACTAAGGATTCATCATTCACATATTGCTATCTAATGTACCAGAATAGATAACACCATTATTTCTTATCCAAATCATGAAATGATTAAAGAAATAAAATATCCATTCATAAATAATAGAAATCCAGAACAGAAGTTCTTTCTAAAATAAAGGGGTACATAATGCAATAAACTTGAAATGAAATCCTAAAACTACTGAAAGCAGATAAATGTCTTCTATTGCAACCGCTGCTACCCCAACAGCTTCGCCCATGTAGACTCGAACTCTTCTTCTCTAAGTCGCCGGGTTTTCTGGAACCCCTGCATTCAAGAATGCACATACTGTCAGTGGTTCCATATCTACACACCAGAATTCTGGTAGATAATACCGCTGACTATGTTTTTACGACTAAAGAAAAATTCGTACCTTTGAGAGGACATTCAGACTTCCAGTGTCCAGACTTGTTGCATCGGAAGCACTTGCCCCTTGGCTTACTAGCCCCCAGTCGTGGTCCATGCCTCTTGGCACCATTGGGTTTCCAGGCTTGCTTCCTTTTCTTGCCCCTACCTCCAACAAGCTTCGAGCCCTTGGACTTGGTAGCTACAAGCGCTTGAGACTTGCCCTTCTTGTAGATCCCCTCTGCCGCCTTCAGTTCAGTCAGGAGTTGCGCAAGAGTATAAGATAGTTTACCCATGTTATAGCTCATACGAAACTGCTCAAAACTAGGGGTCAGAGACTGGAGTATGATGTCGAATTGCGTCTCAGCATCAATGGAAGCTCCTAGGACCTCAAGTTCATTCAACAAACTCATCATCTTAAGAACGTGCTCCCCAACGGGCGTTCCTTCAGACTGAGTAGTCGACATGAGGACTCTCATTGCTTCTTGCCTAGCCGCACGATCTTGCTCCCCAAACATCTCCTTGAGGTTAAACATCATATCATAGGCAGTGTCCATCGGCTCATGTTGGGTTTGGAGTACATTTGACATGGAAGTCAAAATATAACACCTAGCCATTTCATCAGCCTTTTTCCACTTCCGATATGCCAGTTTTTCCTCATCAGTTGAGGCAGCCGTGGGCTCGGCAGGGCACACTTCATGGAGTACAAACTTGTACTCCTCAGAAGTCAGGACAATGTCTAAATTTCTCTTCCAATCAATGTAATTGGGACCAGTGAGCTTATGCTCCTTGAGTATCACAGAAAGTGGATTCATAGCTATTCTCTAAACCTATAAGCACATTTAAACAAACAATTAATTTAATGTCCGATATTATCTCCCTCAAATAATATCATTAAATTACTAATTACATCTGAAATCCCATCAGGTAAGGCAAGCCACGTGGTGTGGACGTTTACCCACCTAAATGATTTAGCAATTAGATTTTCTTTGGTCATACATCAATTATAGCGTGACTTCGTGGGGAAGAATACTATAACGCGTATCTAAGTGTAAACCATTACTCAGCACCAAAGTACATCGTTTGGAATTGCTACATCACCGCAAGCCACGTGGTGTGGACGTTTACGATAATTTCACAACTCTTCACAATTACTTACAACTGTCTACATCAATTAATCCAAAATCCGTCAGTATAGCAAACCACGTGGTGTGGACGTTTACTACACTAAGAGACTTTTATAATTGACTCCCAGTTACAAGATTCATTCGATTCTCGTAGATCAAGACGCGGAGAATCATAAGTGAAACTCGAAGTTTCTAACCAGTGATTCCCCATGCGAACGACCCTATCTCTCATAAATGAGGGAGCCGAGCAGACAATCGATCCATCTATCAAAGAATGGTACGAAGGTCTCTAATTTGTGTCATCCACATGACCAAGTGGCTTTGGCTCCATTCCACTCCCCGGGGTGAGAATGAGTCGACTTGAAGTCAGTTTCAGAAAGACAAATTAAGCATTGTTTGATAAACTTGATCAATGTTTCTTGTAAAAGGAATTACAAGAATTCTCCTCCAATGACATATCTATATGAACTTCGAAAGCTCATAAATGTCACCAAGAGAACAGTAATGGAGACCACGGGAATGTTTCCATCCCCTCTCCCACTTAGCTTTTTATAACAAAGAGATACGCTATCTAATGCATAATTAAACACATAAGCATGCATGTAAGTAATAAAGCACATATCACATAGTCAAATAATGCTAGAAAATTATTTTCCCGACTATCATGGCTTTAATCCTTCTTCATATGCATCTTCTAGTCTTCAGTCTTCGTTCTTGAATGCTCCATGTGACGAGAATATTAATCCCAATATTTAAATCTATTTATTTTTTATAAATCCAAAAGATACTTAATTCGAAAATTAAGTCAATCGAATAAATCAAAAATAAAATTAAATATTATTAATATTTTTATTTATTTATTTTCCTATCTAATTCTATTAAATCTCTAGAATAATCTATCCAAGTAAAACTTGGAATATTCTAGAAGATTTCTATAATAGAATAAGGAAATAAAAATAAATTAGGACTCTTCTACTTTCCAAGATTAATTAATTTCCATTACTATGAAAATTCTCATAAAATAGGAATAATCAATTAGGAAATAAATCAATCCTAAATTAACATTTATTCCTTTCCAATTCTATTAAATCTCTAGGATCCTATTCCAAGTAGAACTCGGAATACTCTAGAAGACTTCCATAATAGAATAAGGAAATAAAATTAATTCTAATTAATTCTTTTCCTAATCAATGAGAATTCCCAAAAAAAAGAAAACTCAAATAGGAAAACCGAATTAATTAGGAAAGTAGTATCTTGGTAGGAGAACACGAGATCACGAGGACCCCGCGCCTCCCACCTTGATCGCCGGCCGGGAAGGAGCGCCGCCGCCACCTCAGCCCACGCACCACCACCACCGGTGGCCGGCGTGGCCGAGGATCCCCGCGGACAGCCCCCTCGCCCCCTTCGATCATTATCATCATGGGATCGATCCCTAGTCCTCCCTCTCATCTTCTCCTTCGTCACATGAGTTCTCCGGCGGTCGTCTCGGCATCGATCCAACGTAAATAAATTACAAGAATTAAATTACACTATCCGGTATCGATTCTATACATGAAATCGACCCTATACATTTTCCGGAAAACATAGAACGTAATAATAATTCCTAAATTCGGTCAACCCCCGAATTTTTACTATTACAAACATTCAACCACACAAAACGAATCTCGACATGTCCGAGAGTTTAATAAACGAATAATCATGATAATTAATTAACACAATAATTAAATCCAACCATGATAGCCGGAAATCCCTGCAAGGTAGAACAATAATCGAACATATACATGAACACGAAACCAAAAACGCTCTGATACCAATTGCTGGGATTCGATGTCCCGGGCTATCACAAATTATGCGGAACCGATAACCCGAGCGAAACCCCGTCGCCGGAGACCGCGAACGCGAACCACCGTATGACCCGAGGCTCGACCGAGCACCGCACGGGCGAACCCGCGCGCCCAGCCGAGCCCCCGCACGGGGCTCGCGATCGCTCTCGTAGCGATCGCTGGGATCGCTCGTAGCGATCCCCGGGGTTGCTCGCAGCAGCCCCTGCAGCGAGTCGCTGACTCGCTGCTCGCATGGGGTCAGCCCCGTGCGCCTCTGCTACGGGAACTCCCGTAGCGCGCACGAGGCAGCTGCGGGTTATCCCCGCAGCAACCCGCGATCGAGCTCTCGGGCTCGATCGCCCCTCGGCTTCAGCCGAGGGCTTTGCGTCCGACGCGCCGCCGGCGATGGTGGCTGGGATCCTCCGTGGCACCAGCCCACGGCATCCCGGACGATCGACCCTAGGTCGATCGTGCGCCCCTTCGCCGCGTGTCATGGCGGTCCGAACCCTAGGGTTCGGCCGCACCTCTCGATTCCGACGGGGATCTCGAATCCCCGTATCCCGGTCTCGATGTTTTCCCGGATCGTCTTGTTCATGTATATATCACGATTATTACGAACACATAATCAAAGAGGGGTTTTTTAGATTATGTTACCTCAATTCGTTGTGCGGAGAAACGAATTAAACGTTGATGACCTTGCGATCTTCCTACGTATTCCTTGCACCTCGTTCGAACGTCGTGTGGGCGACGATCTATCGAACTCCTATGGATCTCCTTCAACTCTCTAGAACTATCAAGTATTGATATTCTTGTCTTATTCAAGTTATGATTTATGAAGGCCATGTAGTGCTTTTATAGGCTACGTAGGGGATCATAAGGAGGTGGAATATTGGGCTTCCAATATTGAAGATTAAATTGAGCCCAATGCTCAAGTCCATTAATCCTTATCAATATTAATTAATTTATTTTCCACTATATAAATTAATTGCACTCCCAATATTAAACCATATTATATCAAATAATATTTCTCCGGTAGTATTATTTATTCCGTGTATTTAAGATTTAAATATCCATGAATAAATTTATTTATTGCTCAATAAATTATATTCATCTCTTGTATCCGAGACTAGTACCATTCAACCTTAATTATTGTGCGGAACGAATCCACTCATGAGGTTTACACAATAATTCCTTATGAACTCATCTCGGGGATATTATCAACCCTTCCGGGATACACTTTCCCGTCAAGTATTCACGGCATGTCATATATAAAATATAGCGACCCAACTTAACCGGTAATTAACCCAATAATTAAATCGGTTAATTTCTTTGGAAAATCAAAGTCTCTAATATTAAATTTATACACCCGCAATAGTATCGGGGACTAAGAATAAAATACTCTGAGATTTAAATTGATTATCCAAGGCAATCCTAATCAATAAATCTCAAGTGATCCGCCCAATACACCAAGTGTACAAGTGTGATAAAATAATTAAGATAAATTATTTTCTCTCTCACACAACGACTATACCGATGGATTGGTCCATGTCCATCTAGGTCGTGAGCAACCGTTTGATTATATACGAGTAACCGATAGTATGATCTTCTGTGTGCCCATGCAACACCATACTAACTACAACGTATAAAATCCAGGACTATAATTTTGCATAATTAATTAATAATAATTAAATGCAAATAATTGTTTATTAATTAAATAGGTTAAATGCTATGACCGGGAGTTTACCGATACTTAAATCTAGACATTAAGTACACAACTCCAACAGTAACACCGTGCAACTGTATCCGATAGCAAACCTTAAAACCTAATGTGTCATCGTGGTTAGATCACGGTGGATTGTAACACCGTCGTATGAAAAAGAAATTGCAATATAAAATACATAAAACAGTGAAATAATATTACAGCGTGAATTAATATACACCGTGCAAAAATTCAAGATGCTATATCATACAACCTTATACCGATGCACGGTTACACACACCCGTATTCAACACGGTAATAGTACACGGTAAAATAAATAGTAAATTAGTACACGCATATATATATTGTAATTTTAATTTTAATTTTAATTAATGAAATCCAGGCGGAGCGCCAACGCGTCTGGCAACTACGGCCGTCTCTTAATAATTAATACGAATACTGATAGATTTAGGGTTTCTATATTAATGAGTAACCGTGTGACGGTTTTAGCAAGATTAATAAATGACGGTGATATTAAAATCTTTTAATGATACATTTAAGGAAAAAGTACAGTAAACAATTGATATTTGGTTGAAAACCCTAAAACCTATTGTGAAAAATTGATTGATCAAAACCCTGAACACTATCTATTGAAAAGTAGATACATCTTGAAAAGCCGCTTGACCCTGTACATGAATAATGGGAAGCTCGGAATGTTGGAAATCGATATCCCGGGCTATTAAAATTTGCGGAAAAATAGCCCGAACGAAATCCTTCATCGCCGGAGATTTGATCCCCGACTCATCCGCAGGAGTCCGACCTTTGGAGACTACGCGCCCGAAGACACGCAGCCCGCCCCCAGCCGATTTTCTCCCACGAGTCGGATCCACGAACGCGAACCACCGTACGACGGAACCGGGCCCGACGAGAGCTCCACCGCGGACAAGCCGCGGCAAAACCCTAGCCGAGCCCCCGCCGCAAAGGGGCTCGCGATCGCATATCGCGATCGCCGGGACTGCCCAGCAGCCCCCGGTGGTGAGTCCGGCGACTCACCACCATCGCCGGAGGAGGGGCGGTCAGCCTCCAGCTGACCCGCCGCGGCTCCAGCCGCGGCTTTCCCCGCGATCGACCTCACGGTCGATCGCATGCCCCGGCTCCAGCCAGGGCTCCTCCGTCGCGCCTGGCCGCCGGTCGAGGTGGCTGGGGGGACCAGCTGCCGTGGCACCAGCCCACGGCGGTCTCCCCGCGATCGACTCACGGTCGATCGCTTGCCCCGGCGGTCCAGCCGGGGCTCCCTCGTCCGCGCGCCGCGATCGAACCCTAGGGTTCGATCGCCCTCTCGGCTCCAAGCCGAGGGTCCTTCGATCTTCGCCGGGGATCTCGAATCCCCGTCCCCGAAGTTCGTACGTTTATCCGGATCGTGTGTTCATGTATACGCTACAATTAATTTACATGAAATCATAAAAGAGGGTTTATGATTTTACCTTCGATTCGTTGTGCGGAGAAACGAAATCAAACACCTTTGATGACCTTGCGATCTTCCCACGTATTCCTTGCACTCCGTTCGAACGTCGTGTGGGCGACGATCTATCGAACTCCTATGGATCTTCCTCACTCTCAAAACTTTATGATTGGCGTAACTTATGTACTCTTTTCTTAGTTATGAAAAGTGAAGACCATGTAGTGCTTATATAGGCTACGTAGGGGATCATAAGGAGAATAAATATTGGGCTTCAATATTGAAAATTAAATTGGGTCCAACCCAAATCCATTAATTCTTATCAATATTAATTTTATTTAATTTCCACTATATAAATAAAATTGCACTCCCAATATTATTCCATATTATATCAAATAATATTTCTCCGGTAGTATTATATATTCCGTGTATTTAAGATTTAAATATCCATGAATAAATTTATTTATTGCTCAATAAATATTATTCATCTCTTATATCCGAGACTAGTACCATTCAACCTTAATTATTATGCGGATTAAATCCACCTGCAGGGTTTACATAATAATTCCTTATGAACTCATCTCGGGGATATTATCAACCCTTACGGGATACACTTTCCCGTCAAGTATTCACGGCATGCCATATATAAAATATAGTGACCCAACTTAACCGGTAATTAACCCAATAATTAAATCGGTTAATTCCTTTGGTAAATCAAAGTCACTTATATTAAATATACACACCCGCAATAATATCGGGGATTAAGAATAAAATACACTGAGACTCGAATCGATTATCGCCGGCAATCCTAATCGATGAATCTCAAGCTGATCCGCCCAATACACCAAGTGTACAAGTGTGATAAAATAATTAAGATAAATTATTTTCTCTCTCACACAACGACTATACCGATGGATTAGTTCGTGTCCATCTAGGTCGTGAGCAACTGTTCGATTAAATACGAGTAACCGATAGTATGATCTTCTGTGTGCCCATGCAACACCATACTAACTACAACGTACAAAATCCAGAACTATATTTTGCATAATTAATTAAATGCAAATAATTGTTTATTAATTAAATAGGTTAAATGCTATGACAGGGAGTTTACCGATACTTAAATCTAGACATTAAGTACACAACTCCAACAATCTCCCACTTGTACTAAGGTCTAGTCATTTCCTCCAAACTCCCGACTCCCATACTCATCACGTGCTTAAGTTATACTTCCCAGAAGTATCATGTGAATGAGCAATCTAGGTTGCCGCTCTGAAGTTATCTTGGTGACTACTGCGTCGTCTCTCTGACGATGATTCGTATCAGGTGGTACTTGCTCTATGTGTTATCATCATCTTTTGAACTTATGACTTCTTCCAGTTTACCATGCACCGCTATGTACATAGCCTTTGGTGAACCAAGAGTCATATCCAAGTTCAGAGGTCATTCCGGAACCTAACCAAAACTTTCGCTGCCTCTGAGGCCGCTATTCGGTTTATGATAGAGCCCGAGAAGCTTCACGCTTATCACTCTTTCTTCCTTAGGTTCCACCTCTTCTAAAAGTGAACACATAGCCTGATATCGACTTACACTGGTCCTTTCTCTGATTTTTATCTGAGAAAGCGTAATCTAAGAAGATTTCGTTTTTGCTAGTCATCCTGTACTTCCAAGTACTTTTACAGCATTCGAATATTTCTTTTCCAGATTACTTTGATATCCTCCCACTACGCTAACCGCATAGTTGATATCAGGTTCTTTGTTTTATAACACCGCATTTACAAAGCCCTTTACACTCGAAGTGTAAGAATCTGCTTTGTCTATATTTATCTCCTTCATGTGTTCAAGACACATACCTTAGATAGATGCATTCTGTTCTCGAAAGGCAATAACCTTTCTCAGAATTGTGCATGTTTAAAATAAACCATAATCGTATAAGATATCTAAAGAGAAGTACAAATGTTCTTATCTAGAGATCGAAAGATTTCTAAGAACATGATCTAACTTCATCTTAATCTTATATCTCGATTTATTTAGACAACCTCTATTTTATGTCTGACAACACTTTTACATTGTTGCCAACGATAAAGTGTTATCTACACAAAATTCCGAGAAACACCACCTTTTTTTTTTCATTACGTCTTTAATACACCTTTTATTGTCTATGCCTTTTGATGAATCCATATAATGGACTATCTCATCAATTCGCAAGTTCCACAATTTCCAGCTTTGTGATAATCCATAAATGGATTCACTAAGCTTGTACCTCTAAATGGTCTTGCCTCTTAACAATAAAAAATTGTTATCCAAGTAGGCACATTTAGTTTAGTACTGCCCTCTATGCAGAACTAGGGATCGATTTCATGTCTACTAGATCCAGAGTTTGAAACTCCTCCAGTCTTATGAACATCTCTGGTTGCTTAACAACCTCCCACTGCAATGGCGTTCCGGTGTATAACAGTAATAACATTAGGTGCAGTTAGTGGTGTACTACTACTCGGTTAGGCTGGTTCTCAGTCTACTCTTTCCTCTTTATAAGGTACTTTGTCAATTAGGGCATTGTAGTTCATCCAATAGTCTTCCTCCAAGAATCGGGCGAAGACACCATTCTGGTTCGTAGTACTATTGAACATACAATTACTTGTTCTTCTAGGATATTCTACAATTACATCGAATGTGTCATTGTATCCAGAAATATCCATAGAACATAGGTAGTTCCGAACAAACTTGTTCTTTTACTATTAGAATCCTATTTCTTATTCCTGACACACCATGTCTACACATCAGTGTATGGTGCAGTCGTTTGAGATTTAATCTCAATCTTTGATTTATGCTATGTGTTATTTAGATAGGTGATAGCCTCCGCGAACAAGTCGCAGGCTTTCAATGGATATACTTTGAGGGTTCCCCATAATGGTTTTTATGGCACAACAAGTAGTCTAATCCATTTTCGAGTATTCTTGAAAGAATGACTCGTACTTTCTCCAATCACACATACCGCATTAATCATCAATCATTTTCTATACTTGTCCGAATTCCATCCTTTACCCAGAAAGGTTGATTTAGTTGTATCACCTTTCAAGATCGATTCTTAGGTCGGGAGGTCCATTCCTCCAACTATAATTGATCAAATCAATTTCGACCTTCTGAATCCCTTTTGAATAGATACTACCAAGTTCAAGAATTCACAAGTATAACGATCGATAAAGAAATACATCCAATAAGTAAAAATAGGTTATAACGGTTTGTTGCATCGTGGTAGACTAAGGATTTATCATTCATATATTGCTATCTAATGTACCATAATAGATATCGCCATTATTTCTTGTCTAAATCATCAAGTGATTAAAGAAATAAAATATCCATTAATAATAGAAATCCAGAACGAAAGTTCTTTCTAAAATAAAAAGTACAAAGCAATAAACTTGAAATGAAATCCTATAACTATCAAACAGATAGATAAATGTCTTCCACTGCAACCGCTGCTTCCTCAACAGCTTCGCCCATGTGGACTCGAACTTTTCTTCTCTAAGTCGCTGGGTTTTCTGGAACCCCTGCATTTAGAATGCACATACCGTCAGTGGTTCCATATCTACACACCAGAACTCTGGTAGATAATACCGCTGACTATGTTTTACGACTAAAGAAAAATTCGTACCTTTGAGAGGACAAGATGTAGACCCCCAGTACTCAGACTGCTTCCCTTGGGGATGTTTGCCCGAAGGCTTCTTTATCCCACCCTTTGGTCCAAGTCCTTTAGGACCACCGGACCCCCTTGTCTTCTTCTCCTTTCCTTTGCCTTTAGGTTCGAAACCTTTGGCTTTGACTATAAGAGCTCGCGATTGTTTCAACTCGTCTAAAAGATCCATCATCTCAAAAACATGATCAAGTGTTTCATCGAAGTAACAGATCTTTATGAGTATCCTCATCGCCTCTTTTCTAGCGTTCTCATCATGTCCAAACAGCAACTTGAGTTTAAGCATGACATCATGATTAGCGGCTAATGCACGAGCACTACCCCACTTTTCAAAGTCAAAAATCTCCTCCTCAGTTGAGTTAATGGTGAGTCCAGGAGGACAAGTTTCACTGAGTACATCTTTGTACTCCTTTGCAGTCTGAGCAATGTCTAACTCTTCTTTCCATTCAATACAGTATGGAACCAGTGCGTTAATTTCCTCAAGTATCAACAAAAGTGGATTCATAGCAATTCTCTAAACCTATAAGCACATTTAAACAAACAATTAATTTAATATCCGATGTTATCTCCCTAGAACAACATCATTAAATTACTAATCACATCTAAAATCCCATCAGGTAAGGCAAGCCACGTGGTGTGGACGTTTACCCACCCAAATGATTTAGCAATTAGATTTTCTTTGGCCATACATCAATTATAGCGTAACTTCGTGGGGAAGAATACTATAACGCGTATCTAAGTGTAAACCATTACTCAGTACCAAAGTAAATTACTTGGAATCGCTACATTACCGCAAGCCACGTGGTGTGGACGTTTACGATAACTTCACAACTCTTCATAATTACTTACAACTGTCTACATCAATTAATCCAAAATCCGTCAGCATAGCAAGCCACGTGGTGTGGACGTTTACTACACTAAGAGACTTTTATAATTGACTCCCAATTACTTGATCCATTTAATCTCGTAAATCAAGACGTGGAGAATCATAAGTGAAACTCGAAGTTTCTAACCAGTGATTCGCCATGCGAGCGACCCTATCTCTCATAAATGAGGGAGCCGAGCAGACAAGCGACCCATCTATCAAAGAATGGCACGGAAGTCTCTAATTTGTGTCCTCTACATGACCAAGTGGCTCTGGCTCCATTCCACTCCCCGGGGTGAGAATGAGTCGACTTGAAGTCAGTTTCAGAAAGACAAATTAGGCATTGTTTGATGAATTTGATCAATGTTTCTTGTAAAAGGAATTACAAGAATTCTCCTCCAATGACTCGTCTATACGAACTTCGAAAGTCCATAAGAGTCACCAAGAGAACAGTAATGGAGACCATGGGAATGTTTCCATCCCCTCTCCCACTTAGCTTTTTATAATAAAGGGATACGCTATCTAGTGCATAAAAAAATTAAACACATATAGCATGCATACAAGCAATAAAGCACATAGTATCACATAGTCAAAATAATGCTAGAAAATTATTTTCCGACTATCATGGCTTTATCCCATCTCCGTACGCATCTTCTAGTCTTCAGTCTTCGTTCTTGAATGCTTCATGTGACGAGAATATTAATCTCTAATATTTAAATCTATTTATTTTCAATTAATCCAAAAGTTACTTAATTCGAAAATTAAGTCAATCGAATATATCAAAAATAAAATTAAATATTATTAATATTTTTATTTATTTTCCTATCTAGTTCTATTAAAACTCTAGAATAATCTATCCAAATAAAATTTGGAATACTCTAGAAGTTATCTATAATAGAACAAGGAAAAATAAATTAGGACTTACTACTTTCCAAATTTATTTTTATTCCTAATCCATGAATATTCCCATGAGTAAGAATAATCAAATAGGAAAAATAAATTTAGTACTAAATTAATTAAATTTCTAATCTATGAATATTTCCATGAAGGAAATAAATCAATAGAAAATTAATTTAAATTAATTCTTTTCCTAAACCATGAGAGTTTCCAAAAAGAAAATACTCAAATAGGAAAAATCCGAATTAATTAGGAAAGTGGATCTTGGTAGGAATAGCATGAGATTGGGAGATCCCACGCCATCCCCACCGTCGACCTCCACCGCCCGGGACCACCACCACCGCCGCCCCCAGCCCACGCGCCACCACCACCGGTGGCCGGCGTGGCTAGAAGCCCTAGCGGGCAGCCCCCGGGATGAGGTCGATCGATCCTCATGGGGATCGATCATGGGGATGGTCGACCCCCCCGGTTTTTCGTCCTCTTCGTCTTCGTCACACGTCTTCGTCTTCCGGTGATCGTCTCATCATCGAACCAACGCAATTAAAATTACAAGAATTAAAAATTACAATTATCCGGTATCGATTCTAATACATGAAATCGACCCTATACATTTTCCGGAAAAACAAAGAACGTAATAATAAATCCTAAATTCGGTCAACCCCCGAATTTTTACTATTACAAACATTCATCCACACAAAACGAATCTCGACATGTCCGAGAGTTTAATAATCATGATAATTAATTAAGCAATAATTAAATCTATCATGATAGCCGGAAATCCTGGAAGGTAGAACAATAATCGAGCATATACATGAACACGAAACCAAACGCTCTGATACCATTTGTTGGAAATCGATATCCCGGGCTATTAAAATTTGCGGAAAAATAGCCCGAACGAAATCCTTCATCGCCGGAGATTTGATCCCCGACTCATCCGCAGGAGTCCGACCTTTGGAGACTACGCGCCCGAAGACACGCAGCCCGCCCCCAGCCGATTTTCTCCCACGAGTCGGATCCACGAACGCGAACCACCGTACGACGGAACCGGGCCCGACGAGAGCTCCACCGCGGACAAGCCGCGGCAAAACCCTAGCCGAGCCCCCGCCGCAAAGGGGCTCGCGATCGCATATCGCGATCGCCGGGACTGCCCAGCAGCCCCCGGTGGTGAGTCCGGCGACTCACCACCATCGCCGGAGGAGGGGCGGTCAGCCTCCAGCTGACCCGCCGCGGCTCCAGCCGCGGCTTTCCCCGCGATCGACCTCACGGTCGATCGCATGCCCCGGCTCCAGCCAGGGCTCCTCCGTCGCGCCTGGCCGCCGGTCGAGGTGGCTGGGGGGACCAGCTGCCGTGGCACCAGCCCACGGCGGTCTCCCCGCGATCGACTCACGGTCGATCGCTTGCCCCGGCGGTCCAGCCGGGGCTCCCTCGTCCGCGCGCCGCGATCGAACCCTAGGGTTCGATCGCCCTCTCGGCTCCAAGCCGAGGGTCCTTCGATCTTCGCCGGGGATCTCGAATCCCCGTCCCCGAAGTTCGTACGTTTATCCGGATCGTGTGTTCATGTATACGCTACAATTAATTTACATGAAATCATAAAAGAGGGTTTATGATTTTACCTTCGATTCGTTGTGCGGAGAAACGAAATCAAACACCTTTGATGACCTTGCGATCTTCCCACGTATTCCTTGCACTCCGTTCGAACGTCGTGTGGGCGACGATCTATCGAACTCCTATGGATCTTCCTCACTCTCAAAACTTTATGATTGGCGTAACTTATGTACTCTTTTCTTAGTTATGAAAAGTGAAGACCATGTAGTGCTTATATAGGCTACGTAGGGGATCATAAGGAGAATAAATATTGGGCTTCAATATTGAAAATTAAATTGGGTCCAACCCAAATCCATTAATTCTTATCAATATTAATTTTATTTAATTTCCACTATATAAATAAAATTGCACTCCCAATATTATTCCATATTATATCAAATAATATTTCTCCGGTAGTATTATATATTCCGTGTATTTAAGATTTAAATATCCATGAATAAATTTATTTATTGCTCAATAAATATTATTCATCTCTTATATCCGAGACTAGTACCATTCAACCTTAATTATTATGCGGATTAAATCCACCTGCAGGGTTTACATAATAATTCCTTATGAACTCATCTCGGGGATATTATCAACCCTTACGGGATACACTTTCCCGTCAAGTATTCACGGCATGCCATATATAAAATATAGTGACCCAACTTAACCGGTAATTAACCCAATAATTAAATCGGTTAATTCCTTTGGTAAATCAAAGTCACTTATATTAAATATACACACCCGCAATAATATCGGGGATTAAGAATAAAATACACTGAGACTCGAATCGATTATCGCCGGCAATCCTAATCGATGAATCTCAAGCTGATCCGCCCAATACACCAAGTGTACAAGTGTGATAAAATAATTAAGATAAATTATTTTCTCTCTCACACAACGACTATACCGATGGATTAGTTCGTGTCCATCTAGGTCGTGAGCAACTGTTCGATTAAATACGAGTAACCGATAGTATGATCTTCTGTGTGCCCATGCAACACCATACTAACTACAACGTACAAAATCCAGAACTATATTTTGCATAATTAATTAAATGCAAATAATTGTTTATTAATTAAATAGGTTAAATGCTATGACAGGGAGTTTACCGATACTTAAATCTAGACATTAAGTACACAACTCCAACACGGAAGACATAACCGGAACACTATCTATTGAAAAGTAGATACATCTTGAAAAGCCGCTTGACCCTGTACATGAATAATGGGAAGCTAGGAAGACATAACCGGGTCGGAAGAGATCCCGATCTATCCCCATCAAATGCACAGTCTGAAGAGAGTCAAGAAGATGGAGTCCGGTATCATGAAAGATAAGAAGATGGTTTTCTTTTGGAAACTCGAGTATCTCGATAAAGTAATGCAACTGTGAAATTCGAAAAAGAGTGGTGATAACTGCTCCATGAATAACAAGAACAAAACAGAAAAATGGAGTATTAATGGGTATAGAAAAATAGATTTCTTTCGTTCGTATTTATAGGCTTATATTCTGATCTAATTTTAAGTCATCCAACCACCAGGATTTCAATCGTTCCACGAAACGATTCAACTGTCCACGATGCTTATTAATTACTCGTATTAATAAAATTATTATAAAATCACCCCATCCAACAATCCCTATCCATTAATTTGATATGACCATTCAATTCAGGGAATTGATGAGTCTGTTCTAAGTCATCCCACCGCCGGATTTCAATCGTTGCAGAAACGACTCAACTCCCAACTACGCCCATTATATACATTGCAATTAATTAATTAAGAAAATAAATAAAACCCTAGAACTGTGTCGTCGTGGGGTTCCCTCGGTTAGCCACGGTATTAGGTAGAAAATCCTAAAACCTAATGTGTCCCCGTGGTTTGGCACGGTGGATTGTAACACCGTGGAACTCTCATAAATGGGATATAAGACCCTTGGAACATTTTCGCCGTGGGGTTCCCTCTGTGGATTGTAACACGTTGCAACGGTATTAGGTAGAAAACCCTAAAACCTAATGTGTCGTCGTGATTATATCACGGTGGATTGTAACACCGTGGAACGCTCATAATTGGGATATAAAACCCATAGAACAGGGTCGTCGTGAGGTTCCATCGGTAGCTAATAACACCGTGCAACCGTATCATGCAGAAAACCCTAAAACCTCATTTGTCGCCGTGGTTCAAACACTGTGGATTGTAACACCGTTACAGATCTTAAATGGCATAGTCGAAGTGTGTTCATTACAAAATTTACAATGGAAACCAAAAAGAAAATTATTAAACAATTTAAACTTAACAAAAGTAGTCTTATTACAATTGATGGATCAAAACCCTATTGATAATTACAATTGATGGATCAAAACACTACTGAGAATTACAATTGATTGATCAAAACCCTATTGGGAATTACAATTGATGGATCAAAACCCTAAACCCAGAACCATACTTGGTTAAACAAAGAAAAAAAAAAGAAATCCAACCCGCCTCAGAATCTACTCTCTGGATGGGAAGCAATTCGAAGACCTTCTTTTTCTTCGGCCTCAATCATAGTCTGTTATGATCTCAACATATGGCCAGATTCACCGCCACGGAGAAAGAGGCACTTGATAAAATCCGTATCTAACAATAAGATACTCGAGATGTTTTGGAAACTCGAGTACCTCGTCATTGATGATCTAGAAAAAAGAAGGTTTTCTTTTGGAAACTCGAGTATCTCGTTACCGGACTGCAGCTTTGAATTTGAAAGATGTGTGGTGAACTGAAAACCGCTCCATAAGAAAAAAAAAAAACGCAGAAAACATGAGAAAAAATTGGGTATAGAAAAAAAAAGGGTTTTTTCATTCGTATTTATAGGCTCAATTTTCTGACCTAATAAAGTGATCCCGCCGCCGACTTTCAATCGACTCACGAAACGACTGACCTCTAAACTACGCCCATTAAACACATTGCGATTAATTAATTAATTATTTAAATAAAAACCTAGAATTGTGCCTCCGTGTGTATTTCACGGTTGATTAAATCACCGTGTCGCGGTCACTGTGACTTTGGTAACGTGACTACAACTCTGAATGGGTCGTCGTGATGTTAGCACGGTGCATTCTAACACCGTGTACGTACATGTTATAGGTGACATAAAAACAAACCTAATCCTCCGTCATCGTTTGTATCCCACGGTGCGTAAGCCGTGGTATGTTCATATATGACATAGAAAACTTAACCCCACATCCACCACGATATCCATTAATTAGATATGACCGTGAAATTCAAAGAATTTATGATGTGTGTCTGTTTTGATCCTCCTCCCACGACCCAACCCAACTTCCAACTACGCTCATTGATGGTCCAGATATGATATGATATGACCATTCAATTCAGGGAATTGATGAGTATCTGTTCTGAGTCACATCGTCGCCGGATTTAAATCGTTTCACGAAATCACTCAATTCCCAACCACCCCCATTAAACACATTGCGCTGTGGGTTTATTACAGTGGATTTCCTCACCGTGTAACGGTTACCGTGACGGTCTATGTGACACTGATAACCCTTGATAAAAACCCTTACCCATCGTCGCCGTTGGTATCTCACGGTGTATTGTGAAACCTTTATTAGTTTATTAACCCCTCAACTACCCACTTTTGGCGTGTATACATAAGCACCGTACCACGCTGAAAACCCTAATTTTTATAAAATCAAATTTCATATTCAATGGCCACCCCAATCCCGATTTGTAGATTCTTCAAAGTTCTGAACACCGTTGATTTCCGCGAAGTTTGTCGTTTACCTTCTGATTTTGCTCATGAACATGAGTATCTGGCAGGCAGGGCTACTTTGCTTGGAGATTGTGAGACACTCGCCTCATTTGCCACCGCTCGTGCCCCGTGGTCCGTGGAAATCTCTTGGGTCAACGGTTACTTGTGTTTTCATCGTGGTTGGACCGATTTCTGCACGGTCATCATCTTAAATTCGGTTATTTTTTGGTTTTTCACTACGCCGAGAAATTGGGTCCTTTCTTTGTCAATGTCTACAGTAAAGATGGTCTCGAGATTCAGAACTTTTCCGATCCTAATGCCCCTGGAGACCCCCTTCTGCCGACCATATCTAAGGTTGTAGAAGAGATCCTGTTTGAGAAGGTGGTGGAAGTGGTGGAGCTCTCGGACGATGAGGACGATATGGGCGATGAAGCAGACGATAAGGACGAAACGACTGATGAAGGCGATGACGCAGATGGCGAGGATGATGAACCATGAATGCAAAGAATGTTTCTTTCTGCGTTTTGTTTATGAATAGTATGTTTTTATTTTTGCTTTTACAGTATGTTTTTCTGGTTTCGTAGCTACTACACTACGTAATCTACGTTATAATACTGTACTAGTGCTTGTTTTTCTTTGTTAATATATTTCGACCTTCTCCCACCGTGCACGAGTAACCGTGTGACTTTAGCGTTTGAATATATTACCGTGCGCCAAGGGTCGGGTGATTGAACCGTGGCAAAAGGCAACCGTCCTCTCTTTTTTTTTTTTTTTTTTAGTTTTTGGGAATCCCGGTAATTTAATTTATTAAATATTAAAAGATGAATAAAAAGGTTGAATAAACCTTCGGCTTCAAAAGCTGTTCTGTTCACTGACAAAACCGTGCCACGTAAGTATCTGTTTACATACTTACATTGATTTGACCGTCGCACGGTACTGTATCACGGTGACGTCTCACGACATTACCGTGTGAGCATGAACAATGACGTTTTCACGTGATTCTTGCACAATCGTGATAATCTTTTTGGCAAAATGCTTAATAAAAGTTAATTTCCTATGGACATGATTATATTGAACCTAAAAAATTCCACAATAATCCATCAAACGATTAAATTCCACAATACCATGTGCAATATGATCACACTTGAGAGTAAATTGTTACCAATGAACTACACATCTCTTGAATTTGAGACATGCACTAATGCAAATCGCATCGTACGTCTTTAATTTCAAATACCATACGTCTCACTGCCTGAAACATGACCCCGTTGATGGTAACGACGCCTTAAAAGTGTATACAAACGATTGAGATCGTTTTTTTGCGGGTTGAACAAGCCACGGTGTAGATGTATTGATGACCATGTAACGCCGTGCAGATACAACCGTGAAACTAAATGACCGTGCGAAACAAAAGAATAAAGGATGACTATACCGGCCTGCAAAAGCTGTCCTGATAACTGACACCACTAATATTTCGCGTGCATCGGTTATCCCGCTCCAATACGAAAATACGCCATCTAAAAAAAGAACTCGTCCAATTTCAAAAATGTTTAAAATTGATTTGATAACCACACGGTGTTGTACCACGGTGACGTCTTGTGAGATCACCGTGTGAGCATGAACACTCACGTTTTCGTGTGATTCTTGCACAATCGCAATAATCTTTTTGGCTAAATGCCTAAGCAAAGTTAGTTTCCTATGGAAATGATTATATTGAACCTAAAAAATCCACAATAGTCCATCAAACGATTAAATTTGACATACCATGTGCAATATGATCACACTTGAGAGTAAATTGTTACCAATGAACTACACATCTCTTGAATTTTAGACATGCACTAATGCAAATCGCATCGTACGTCTTTAATTTCAAATACCATACGTCTCACTGCCTAAAACATGACCCCGTTGATGGTAACGACGCCTTAAAAGTGTATCCAAACGATTGACGATCGTTTTTTTGCGGGTTGAACAAGCCACGGTGTAGATGTATTGATGACCATGTGTCACCGTGCACAATATACGTTTTACTGAGCCGTGCGTAAAACGGCTTCCCCCTCTCATTTATTTTCCGATGTTTTAATTTGAATTTTAAATAAAAGAATAAAAGATGAATACCCGCCTGCAAAAGCTGTCCTGATAACTGACACCACTAATATTTAATAAGTACACGTGCATCGGCTTGAACCCGCCCCAATCCTAGAAACGAAAATACGCCATCTAAAAAAAGAACTCGTTCAATTTCTAATATTTTTAGAATGGATTTGATAACCACACGGTGTTGTATCACGGTGACGTCTCGTGAGATCACCGTGTGAGAGTGAAGACGTCTTTAAATTCAAATACAATAACCGTCGCCGTTGGTACCTCACGGTTCGTGCTGATACAAGACCGTAAGTGCACACGGTTATCAAATTTTTTTTTTAGATACAGTCATTGATAGTTTTGCACACGGCGCTGATCAACCACACGGTGATAAACACACGTTTATACATACAACGGCATACAGTATATGAAAAGTTTACTCTCTTGCAAACCAAAACGAAACCAACTGTTATCCATCCCTTAATCAAAAAGGGAGTTCAATGTCTTTGCAGGACATCCAAAATATCTTCAGTGCTATGTTTTTTTTGACAGCTTTGATATCGATGTCGTCCGCGTTACGATACAATGATGGGTCGGTGAGCAATCGTTCCAAATACATTGTGCATAAAGGACCGCAGGAGTGGTTGTCATCTTGGGCAAATTGGTCTTCGGCTGGCATGCCCTTGAGCTTGAAGTCTTCCGTTTTCACAGGTAATCTTTTTCTTTCCCAGTAACCTGTTTCCTCCAACATTCGAGGTAAGACCTTCAACAAACACTCGAACTCAGGGGCGCGAGGGTTCACACCAGGCTCATAGTTATGAGCTAACGAGTCATACAGCTCGACAGTCCAATCATCAAAACAAATTCGAACTACGACCCAATGTCCCGGAAGATGACAAACCATGACGAACTTCACATAAAATAAGTAAACGATATCATGAGTGCTCAATTAGTGTTCAGAGTTTGTGATTTAGGGTATATGATTGTAGTACTTACGTGGGAATATCTGAACCATTCGAAATCGTAATATAAACTGACTGGGAGTTTCCAATTTGGATTGTTCAATGAGCTGTAAGCATGTTTGAAGGTCATCTGAAGAAGTGCAACGAAAATATATAAGGTCATAAGTGAGCTAGATTTTATTGAGTTCATACCACGGAGTTTGTGAAAACTTACAAAATAGTTTGGGGGTAAAATTACGAAGGATTCCTTAGGCCACTTTTCCTTTTCCATTTTTAACAACATGTAACTGCAGAAGATAGTTATCACCTGATATAAAAATACTAGTTGGTAAGTATATAAAATTTATTTCTGAATTATACTACTATATACCTTAAATTTGCAATGGTTACCTCTTCGTCGAAGTCCCAATCCACGTTTTCAATGTCAAGAAATGTTTTCCGTTTCACGGTAATTTGCGTGCCACTTAAATTTACACAATCGACAGAACATTTGGTCCGTTTGGATGGTCTCAGAAACGACCGATATGCTTTTACAACGGCTTCAAGTCCTTCACTGGGAGAAAGTGGTGTCTCACCGTGAGTTTGGGGAGCATTTTTCGCCGCTTCAGGCTTACGAGTTCTCAGCCTACGGGGAGAAACAATTGGCCTACCAACATGTTCGCACGCATCTGTGGGATTCACTGTGAGCTGATTGGTGGGATCAGCTGCGTTTGATGAAATGTCGAGATCAACCGCCGCCAAGTGATCAGCTACAGCGGTTGTCGAGGCTACGTCACTGGCCACATCAGCTACCATCCCGGTATCAACTGTTGGCGATAGGTCAATGTTTTCTTGGACTTCTCCGGCAGGGAGTGTCGGTTCTAGGACACTGGCTTCATCTGCTGAAAGTTGTCCAACAATAGACATCACTAAGTCGCTGGGATCAGTGGTTTGGCCGACTTCGACGGTATCAGAAACAGGGACTGTGAATATTTGGCCGACTTCGACGGTATCAGAAACAGGATCTTGCTCCGGTTGAACGTGGTTTTTTTCGACTTCTCCGGCAGCAACTGTCTGATTTTGGACGTCGGCTTCTCCGGCAGCCTCACTCGCTGTATTATTGTCTGATGTGATCAGCGATACAGGTCGACGCAGATCTCCCGGCGACTCATGCAGAGACGCGCTCTCATGAAGTTGTTGTGGAGTGATGCCTTTAATCCGCTCAAAGATATATCCAGCAAAATCTGCAATCAATCCCTCATCAGACAAAATCCGTTCATGCTCGGCTCTCAATTTGGCCCTCAAAAGCCCAGTCAGTCGTCTGTCCAACTCAGAAACATCTTCATGCGGGCAACAAAGTGTACGCCAACAACATACGGGCCTACAACACACATGCCCACTTGGACCAGGAGTACTCTGCTCAGAAGCACGTTGTCTGCGTGATCTAGAAACGTGCATTTCAATATCCGTGGCTGCAACACGCTTTTTCGAAGAAGGCTTCTTGGTTTGTGTAATTTGCTTCTCCGGATTTTGTTTGGCTTTGATTGCATTACCACCATTGCGTACTGGACGATTGTACTCAACATGAAATGGTCTGTCATGTACAGAAAGGTAACACGGCTTATTTTTCTCTTCATCAGTAGGAATCAAGGTTTCATGAACAACTTCAATCTGAAACTTATCAACACAGAGTATTAATATTCCACCGCGTGAAACAAATACTATTACTAGCAAAATATAAGTAGGAGTAGATGGTTACGTACCTCTCCTTGGAAGAAAAGATCATCGCAATCAGTCTTTGTTGTAGATGTACTCCACACCAAACAACGTGGCACTTTCATATTCGGATCACGTTGACCACATAACTGACCGATATTCGGAACGGACTCGAACATCCAAATTATAAAAGCCCAACTGGGGCCATAGACGTGGTACGAAGTTTTTTCTGCTAATTCAGGGTCCATCGCTGTTGTTTCGAGGTAGTAGCTCAGAGCCTGGTAGGAATAAGCGCCCCATGGAAAACTCTGCCACTTTTCCGGCTCATCCACTAATGCCCATGCCCAGTCCTCGACATACATTTCAGCGGATCGACAAAGAAAGAAGGAATAGTAGACGATGAGATTGGCGACTTTAATGTAATCCTCCAACGAGGCAGGTTGTTCGCCATCGAAGAGTTGTTTGGCCGCAAATAACTTGCGTAGATCATTGCTTCTTACACGCTTCCCACTGAATAGCCGCTTATTTAAGCTACCTGGAGCAGACTGGGGTGTGGCATGGATGTCAAATTCATCGTAGTTGCCGAAATTCAGTCCCGTTACAATGGCATAAGCGGCGGGTGTGAGTTTCGCAGTCTTACCACCGACGTAGAACCAATGCTCCTTCTCCGGTAATGACGGACCTGACAACTCTCGACATACGAGGTGGTGCAAAAAATTAGTGCTTGATTTGGCAGTAAATCTTATTCCCAGAACACTTTTCATGTAAGGCAGCGCAAAAAAATCGCGAACTGCGACGGCATCACCCCCGATATCTTTTATTGTCTTCGTGATCAGTTTCGGAACTTCGTAGCGAGTATACAAATTGAGACTTAAAGTGACCGACTGCAGATTGGTTGGTCTCTTCCATTCAAATCCAGACTGAAATATGAAATAAATAAATAAGTATTAAAGGATAAAAAATGAGAAATATAACGACACGGTGAAATTACACCGTAAGAAAAAAACCCATAGAATATCAAGGTGTAAATTCACCGTGAACATACAAAGTTGTGTTCTTCCACGGTGAACATTACACACGACCTTGAACATATGGTGAATATGTTTTTCCACGGTTTACTTTATACACGGTGTTTGTACACCGTGAAATAAAACACTGTCGTGGATCGTGCTCGTACAAGACCGTAAGTACACATAAACCGTGAAATAAAACACTGTCGTGGACCGTGCTCGTACAAGACCGTATGTACACATACACCGTGAAATAAAACACTGTCGTGGACCGTGCTCGTACAAGACCGTAAGTACACATACACCGTGAAATAAAACACTGTCGTGGACCGTGCTCGTACAAGACCGTAAGTACACATACACCGTGAAATAAAACACTGTCGTGGATCGTGCACGTACAAGACCGTAAGTACACATACACCGTGAAATAAAACACTGTCGTGGATCGTGCTCGTACAAGACCGTATGTACACATACACCGTGAAATAAAACACTGTCGTGGACCGTGCTCGTACAAGACCGTAAGTACACATACACCGTGAAATAAAACACTGTCGTGGACCGTGCTCGTACAAGACCGTAAGTACACATACACCGTGAAATAAAACACTGTCGTGGACCGTGCTCGTACAAGACCGTAAGTACACATACACCGTGAAATAAAACACTGTCGTGGATCGTGCACGTACAAGACCGTAAGTACACATACACTGTGAAATAAAACACTGTCGTGGATCGTGCTCGTACAAGACCGTAAGTACACACGGTAAATGTACACCGTTAGATGAATCATAGTCGTAAATCGACAAGACCGTAAGTAGACACGGTGTATGTCACCCGTGAGATATATCACCGTCTTAAACTCTACCGTGATAATACACGGTGATAAAACTCACGGTTGAACCGTCGTCTACTAGAACTGACACACAAACGCATGCGAAAAAATTGCAGAGAGCAATAAACCATTAACCATTTTAAAATGTCAGAAACAAAAACCCTATCTTGAAAGGATATACCAATATCAAATTACAATCGAATGCTTTACAAACATCAAAGCTCGAATAATCGAAAGTTCGAAAGCTAGGGTTATGGACTTACCGGAGGTTGAGCGCGATTGTCTGGGTTGTCCATGTTGTCACTGCTTGCCATAATGATGATCGTCGGAGACGGAGTTGAATAGTTGATACGATAACGGTCGGGGCTGGTGAGAAAAGATAACTTTTGAGGGCACTTAAGTCTTTTCATTCAAATTTGCCTACTTAACTTACATTTTTATGGACGAGGCTTCAGAACTTGTATACTCTTATGCTTTGGCCTTTAAATGCCTCCGCCCCTTATATTAATTTAGTTCAGTTTTGACCTCTAAAGTTCAATTCAGTTCATAACTATTAAGTTACATCAATTCACTCATTTATTTTATACTATTATTTTAATTTTATTTATTAAAATTTTAAAAATAAATTAAATTGAACTTACTTTCCGTTCAATTAAGTTAAACCTATTAAATTCAATTGAATTTAGTTCAAACAGTCCAAAAGAACAGGTCTTCAATGGATCTAAACTAAACTGAACTAAAATAAAGTTATTTTGTAGTTATTTTTAGTTCGCTTAAGTTTACTTCAGTTCAGACTCATTAAGTTCATTTCAGTTCAGATAAATTAAGTTAAGTTTAGTTTAGTTCAGATAAATTAAGTTAACTTCAGTTCAGTACAGATCCATAAAGTTCAGTTTATTAATTAATTTTTAATTTTTGTATTATTTCATTATTTTTATTATTATCATTTCAATATTTTAAAATTAATTTAAATTGAACATCATTTAAGTTTACTTCAGTTCAGACTTATTAAGTTCAATTCAGTTCAGTTTAATTTCGTTCAGTCAGTTTCAGTTCAAAAGAGCAAGTTCGTAATGTTGATAATAGTTTAGAACCTTTCTTTAGACTTATTCTCATTTCGCTTTATTTCAGACTCATTAAGTTAAGTTCAATTCAGTTCAATTCAACCTTATTAAGTTAAGTTTAGTTAAGTTCAACTATTTTGAGTCTTAAAGAACATGTCTTTAATAATTAATAAATGTTTTATATATTGAGACCTTATTTTCATTGAGAATGAGATATAGTTTCAAACACAAAAATATAATTATTTATCAATTTAATTTTCTTAAAATAGCTCATAAACTTCTAAAAATTGAATATAAAAAAAAATTGAATAGAGCGATAGTTGTAATACAAATAAAATAATTATTTAACAATTTAATTTTTTAACTACTCAACTATTCACCATTTATAATTTACACGGGGTTATATGATTCAAAAGATAAATGAAAATAAACATTTTCAATTTTTTTGTGTGTGTATAATTCTAAAAAACATTGATCGAGTAAAAAGATTATTGTAATATAAACAAAGAATTATTTTAACGGTTTAAATTTATAAAGTTCAATTAAGTTTAGATTTATTAATTTCAATTCAGCTCAGTTCAAACATATTAAATTCAATTCCGTTCAGTTTAGATATATTTAGTAGAGTTTAGTTCAGTCATCTAGAACTAAAATTAAATTTATTTATTCTCATTTCAGTTTAGTTTAGACTCATTCAATTCAGTTTCAGTTTTAATAATTATTAAACTTACATCAATTCAGCCATTTAATTTAATATTATTATATTATTATTACTATAATATTTTAAAATAAAATAAAATTGAACTTAATTTAAGTTCAAATTCAATTCAAACATATTAAATTCTCTTCAGTTTAGTTCAGACAATATCAGTCCAAAAGTACAAGTTCTTAATGGATCAACACTAAAGTAAACTGAAGTAGTTGTTTTTGAGTTTTAATCAGTTTCTTCATTTTAGTTCAGTTTAGAATCATTAAGTTCAGTTCAGATAAATTAAGTTAAGTTCAATTCAATTCAGTTCAGATCTTCAGTTTATTATTTAATTTTTATTTTTTGTATTATTTCATAATTTTTATTATTATCATTTCAATATTTTAAAATTAAATTAAATTGAATCTAATTTTAGTTTAGTTCATATTAGACTTATTAAGTTCAATTCAGTTCACTTTAATTCAATTAAGTCAGTTTCAGTCCAAAAGAAATGTTGATGATGATTTAGAACCTGTTCTTTAAGACTTATTCTCAATTGACTTTATTTCAGACTCATTAAGTTAAGTAATTCAGACCTATTAAGTTTAATTCAGTTCAGTACAACTATTTTGAGCATTAAAGAACATGTCTTTAAAAATTAATAAATATTTTATTTATTGAGACGTATATTCATTGAGAATGAGGTATAGTTATAAACACAAAAAAATGGATTATTTATCAATTTAATTTTCTTAAAATAGTTTATAAACTTCTAAATCTTTAATTAAAAAAACAATTGAGTAGGGAGATAGTTTAAATACAAATAAAAAAACTATTTAACAATTTAATTATTTAACTACTCAACTATTTACCATTCATAATTTACACTGTTTATATCATTTAAAAGATAAATGAAAACATTAGAAAATATTATTGAAAAATATTTTCAATTTTTTTATTATAATTCTAAAAAAGTTTGATCGAATAAAAGATTATTGAATATAAATAAAAGAATTATTTTAACAGTTTAAATTTATTAAGTTCAATTAAGTTTAGATCTATTAATTTCAATTAAGTTGAGTTTAAACTTATCAAGTTCAATTAAGTTCAGTTCAAACATATTTAGTGCAGTTGAGTTAAAGTCATTTATGACAAAAATTAAATTCAATATATTACTTTTATACTTATTCTCATTTCAGTTCAAGTTTAGACTTATACAATTCAATTAATAATTATAAAGTTTACATCAAGTTAAGTTAAGTTCAGTTAATAATTATAAAGTTTACATCAATTCAGTCATTTAATTTAATATTATTATTTTATTATTATCATTTGAATATTTTTAAATGAAACTAAATTGATCTTAATTTCAGTTCAATACAATTCAAACCTATTAAATTCAGTCAAGTTTAGTTCAGATTTCAGTCCAAAAGAAGTCCTTAATGGATCAAAACTAAACTCAACTGGAATAAGGTCCTTAATGGATCAAAACTAAACTCAACAGAAGTAAAACTTTTTGGAGAATCATTAAGTTCAGTTAAGTTCAGATAAATTAAGTATTAAGTTCAGTTCAGACCCATTAAGTTCAGTTTATTTATTTAATTTTTAATTTTTGTATTATTTCATTATTTTTATTATTATAATTTCAATATTTTAAAATTAAATTAAATTAATTTCGGTTTAGTTCAGTTCAAACTTATTAAGTTCAATTAAGTTCAGTTTAATTCAATTCAGTCAGTTTCAGTCCAAAAGGTTGGTAATGATTTAGAACATGTTCTTTTAGACTTAGTCACAGTTCGCTTTATTTCAGACTTATTAAGTTAAGTTCAGTTCAATTCAGACCTATGTAGTTTAGTTCTATTCAGTTCAGCCATTTTGAGTATTAAAGAACATGTCTTTAATAAGTAATAAATATTTTATATATGTATATTCATTGAGATTGAGATACAGTTTCAAACACAAAAAATTAATTATTTATCAATTTAATTTTCTTACAATAGTTTATAAACTTCTAAACCTTAAATTTGAAAAAAGAATTGACTACAAAGATATTTTAAATACATACAAAATAATTATTTAACAATTTAGTTTTTTAACTACTCAACTATTCACCATTCATAATTTACACGAGTTATATAATTTAAAAGACAAATGAAAATATTAAATAATATTATTGAAAAATATTTTCAAGTTTTTTTGTGTGTATAATTCTAAATAAAATTGATTAAGTAAGAAGATTGTTGAAATAAAAACAAAATAATTATTTTAACAATTTAAATTTATTAATTTCAATTTAGATCTATTCATTTTAGTTTAGTTCAGTTCAAACATATTAAGTTCAATTCAGTTTAATTCAAATCTATTAAGTACAGTTAAGTCATTTAGGACAAAAATTAAATTCAATATAAGTATTTAGACTTATTCTCATCAGTTTAATTTTGACCTATTAAGTTCAGTTCAATTAATAATTATTAAGTTACATCAATTCAATCATTTAATTTAATATTAGTATTTGATTATTATTTTAATATTTTAAAATGAAATTAAATTGAACTTAATTTTAGTTTAATTAAATTGAAACCTATTAAATTGAGTTCAGTTTAGTTTAGACGATTTCGGTCCAAAAGAATAGGTCCTTAATGGACATACTCATTAAGTTTAGTTCAGTTCAGATAAATTAAGTTAAGTTCAGATACATTAAGTTCAAATTATTCATTTAATTTTTAATTATTTTTATTATTATTATATCAATATTTTAAAATTAAATTAAATTGAATTTAATTTTGGTTTAGTTTAGTTCAAACTTATTTAACAATTTAAATTTATTAAATTCACTTTAGTTCACATATATTAAATTCAATTCAATTCATTTCAAACCTATTAAATGCAGTTTAGTTCATTCATTTATGACTAAAATTAAATTCAATACAGTTATTTTAGACTTATTCTCATTTCACTTCGGTTTATATTTATTCAATTTAGTTTTTACCTATTAAGTTTTAATAATTATTAAGCTTACATCTCATTTAATTTAATATTAGTAAATTATTATTATTACAATATTTTACTATAAAATTAAATTGAACTTAATTTCATTTTAATTCAGTTGAAACCTATTAAATTCAGTTCAGTTTAGTTCAAACAGTTTCAGTCCAAAAGGACAGGCCCGAATGGATCAACTAAACTGAACTGAAGTAAAGTTGTTTTTTAGTTATTCTCAGTTCGCTTCATATACTTCAGTTCAGACTCATTAAGCGCTTTAGGTATTCTCAGTTCGCTTCATTTTACTTCAGTTCAGACTTAATAAGTTTAGTTCAGATAAATTAAAGTCAGTTTAGTTAAGATCAGACATTTTCAGTCTAAAAGAACAGGCCTTAATGGATCTGAACTAAACTGAACTGAAGTAAAGTTGTTTTGTAGTTATTCTCAGTTCACTTCAGTTTAATTATTCTCAATTCACTTCAGTTTAAGCGCTTCATTTATTCTCAGTTCGCTTCATTTTACTTCAGTTCAGACTTATTAAGTGCAGTTCATATAAATTAAAGTCAATTCAATTAAGATTTATTAAGTTTTTTTATTTATTAAAATTTTAATTTTGTATTATTTAATTATTTTTATTATTATAATTTCAATATTTTAAAATTAAATTAAATTGAACTTAATATCTTTTTTTTTCTAACCACAAAAATTACATTAAATATTTCTTACATTAAAATTTTAGCACGAGCAGTTTTTATTTGTGCGTTTCATATAAATAATTTTTTTTATAACATTAAATTAATAAGTTATTAATCTAATGTCAATCTTTATCTGAATGAATGAATGTAATACAAAATTCAATAAATTATATTTTTCAATATTAATTAGTTTTTATTTTCCAAAAATAAAATTTTGAAAGATGAAATTAATTCATTTTAACTTTTAATATAGTAGAACCTAATAAAGAATTTATAAAATTAGAATTTAAAAACAAACTAATTAAGAAAATATTGTATATCGAATGTTACTTAGTATAAAATTTATAATTAATTGTAAAAAATACTTATATTAAATGTTATGTATTTTATTTAATATTAAATGAAAACATTAAATATTACCGTGCATCGCACGAGCAGGTTTTACTAGTAATTCTTAAATACGTAGTACTATTAATTAAAGCAACTCGACTTTACAGTACCTAACCAATATTCACATTTACTTTTCCAAATCATTCAACGATAATAATTATATTACTCATTATATATTTTTCAAGAATTACAAGATTAATTAATACTCCCTCCTATTTTTTTTAAATGTCATCCTAAGCTCCTACACACTTTTTAATAAATATTATAATTTCCTAAATTAATCCTATTTAATTTTATTAATTATTTAAGTTTACTTATTAATCTCCTCTTTCTTTCCTTTAGTGAATTTATATTTATTAATTAAAGAGTAATTAATGAAGGGCAAAAAAATGAAAAAAAATCTTAAAACGACAAATAAAAAACTAAAAATCATAAAAGTCAAAACGTCAATTAAAAAGAATAGGAGGAAGTACCATTTACTTAGAGAACATATTTTAAGAAAATTTTCATATTTATATATTTTTTTAATTTTTTTAAAGTAAATGAATTTTAGTAAAAGAATAATATAAATGTAACAATGTATTTTAAAGTAAAAATGTTAAAATAACTATTTTTCTTTTGGACATTATTCTGAGATAGTTGACATATTTTTCTTTTGGACATTATTCTGAGATAGTTGACATATTTGAGTATGTATATCATACACATAAGAGTATGGAGTATAGTACTCTTGACCCAATTGCAAATACAAGCTCATCATGACGATTCTAACATATATATTGTTAGCGATAATTAGGGATTTGCGTATATCTTGTATTCTTAAGTAGTTATCTTATTCCTTTTATTACGGATACTTTGTATTATATATTTCACCGTATCAATAAAATTGTTCTTCGAGGTAAATATTTTTCTCTCCTAACATGGTATCAGAGCAGGCCCAACACAATGATGGAGCCCCAGCCGATGAAATTTCCGGCTTGCCCAAAGATGGCACTATATCCACGAGTAGAGCCGACAAAACCGAGCATACTCGTGAGGGGGCGTGTTAAGTATCCCACATCGGTTGGATAACGATCCTAGAGCTCACATATAAGTTGGACAACCTTAATACCTTAACAAGGCCTTTTAAGGTGTTATCAGCCTAACTCTTGGCGTGAAACCCTACCTTTGTTTTTCCTCTCCTCTGCTCCTGCAGATTTCAGAGACTCCCACGTTGCCTCTTTCCACCATGATTCACATGGTGAATATAAAACTCACTTCTGCAAATTATCTCCTCTGGCATGCTCAGATCGAGCCCTTGCTCACTAGCCAGCAGTTCATGTCCTTGCTTGATGGCACCTCTCCTGCTCCAGCAACCACCGTCTCCAACTCGGGCTCCGTCCCCTCCCCAAACCCTGAATTTATAAAATGGCAACAACGAGATCAGACCGTAAAATTATTTCTCGTCTCCACCCTTACAGAGGAATCCATGGCCATCGTCATCGGTTGCAAGACATCCAAGGAGGTTTGGGATGCTCTTGCTCGATCGTACAGTCACAACTCAAAGGCCCGCGAACTTAGTCTCAAGGATGATCTCCTTTTTGCCAAACGAGGTGATGAATCGGTCGCTGATTATGGGCGTCACTTCAAAGCCCTTTCGGATCAACTCACTGCTATTGGTCGTCCAATTGACGCATCTGATAAATCACACTGGTTTCTTCGTAGACTTGGTCCCGAATTTGCGAGTTTCACGGCTGCACAAATGGCGCAAGATCCTCTTCCCGATTTTTCTACTCTTTTTGCAAGGGCACAATCCCATGAATTATTTCATAAATCTCTTGATACTAATAATAGTTCTCAGTTTGCTTCACAGGCCGCTTTCACTGCTATAAATCGTGGACGAGGGCGTTCATCGGGTGGATATCGCGGTCGCAACTCCGGCACAAACCGAGGTCGTGGTGGTTCTATCTCCTCAAATAATCATTCTGGTGGAAATCGTGGGCGCCGAAATTATACCCCACGTTTTTTTTTCTGTAGAGAGACCGATCATGATGGATTTGATTGTCCCAAGCGATTTGACCGCAGCTATGACCGCTCTTGTCGTCCAACTACCTCGGCCAACCTTGCAGAAGCTTTCTCGGCCGGCTGCGATATTTCTCCGGCTTCTTCTTCTGACTGGTATCTCGACACTGGAGCGTCGGCTCATATGGCCAGTGATCACACCCAACTTGAAAACGTGTCCTCTTACGCTGGCAACGATCACGTCACAGTCGGAAACGGTGCGAATTTGTCTATTTCTCATACCGGTTCTCTTCGTCTTTCGCATAATATTACTTTACAGGATGTTTTTATTGTACTGGGTTTAACCAAAAATTTATTATCTGTGAGTCAGCTTACTCGCGACTACCCGGTTAACGTGATCTTTACTGCTTCCCATTTTCTTATTCAGAATCGACTCACCGGACAAACTCTCGCCACCGGCCATCGTGATCGGGGGCTTTATTTGTTGGACTCTAAAGCTCATGCTCTTGCTACAACGTTTCAAGCAAAAAGATCACTTGTCTCCTTCGAATTATGGCATTCTAGGCTTGGGCATGTTGCCCCTACTACTGTGTCTTTATTAAATAAACTCGGTCTATTATCAGTTTCTTCTTTATTGCCTCTACCTACTCTTTGTCAAACTTGTCAATTAGCAAAGAGTGCTCGGTTGCCGTTTGTTGCGAATATTAAACGTGCCTCTCATGTTTTGGATTTAATTCATTGTGATTTATGGGGTCCTGCGCCGGTTACTACTCTAGCTGGTTTTCGCTATTATGCTATTTTTATTGATGATCATTCTCATTTCTGTTGGTTTTACCCATTGCACGCAAAATCCGAGTTCGTGGATGTTTTTCTAAATTTTCAGCGCTTCGTTGAAACTCAGTTTTCTCGAAAAATTAAGCAATTTCAAAGTGACGGTGGTACAGAATTTACAAATCATCGTTTGCGACAACATCTCACATCTTGCGGCATTCATCATCTCATGTCTTGCCCTCATACCCCAGCACAAAATGGCAGGGCGGAACGTAAGCATCGACACATCACCGAAATGGGTCTTGCTTTGCTCTTTCATTCATCCACCCCTTCATCATATTGGGTTGACGCCTTTAGCACAGCAGTGTATACCATAAATCGGTTGTCGAGTGATATTCTGGGTAATAAATCTCCTTTTGAAATACTTTTTGGTCGACCCCCTGCCTACGACTCCTTTCATGTATTTGGTTGCAGAGTATACCCGTGTCTCCGTGACTACACAAAAACCAAGTTCGACCCCCGAAGTCTACCTTGCGTTTTTCTCGGATTTAGCACACATCAAAAGGGATTTCGCTGCTTGAATACTTCAACCCGTCGTGTGTATATTACTCGGCACGCTCGGTTTGACGAGGCATGCTTTCCGTTTGCCTCCACTTTTCGCACTTGTCCGCCGTCGTCTCTAAATATTTCTGATTTTTTCGATGTGTGTGCTACTCCAACTGCTCTAGTATCTTCACAAGGACCACACACTCATCCTTCAACCTTGCATAATAATATGTCCCATCCACCTTCTCATATTTTTTGTGATACTACACATCAGCTGGCCCCCACCATACCACGCACACCACCACCAGCACCTCAACAAAACAATCAGCAACCCATGCATGAAAATCACCAACCCACGCATGCTACTCCGACCGAAACTACTGTAGCCTCATCTGCTGCTCCGCTTGCCTTTAATGCAGCCCCATCTGTTGCTCCGCATGTTCACCCGCCACCACCGCAACAGCTCGCTCCCATGCGCTCCCATTCCATGCGCACTCGTGCCCAGTCCGGTATTTTCAAACCGCGGTACCCTGCTGATATTGCTCTAGTTGAGTCTGATTCTTTATACGCTGCTCTTACGGTTGTCTCTGAGCCTAAGGGTATTAAGACTGCACTCAAGCACCCCGAATGGGTTAATGCCATGAACGATGAAATGGAAGCCCTTCGTCGCAACCAAACTTGGGACCTCGTTCCTCGGCCTCCTAATACAAATATCGTTGGCTCAAAGTGGGTTTATCGTACTAAATTCCTTGTCGACGGCTCCTTCGATCGCTACAAGGCTCGTCTAGTGGCACAGGGTTTCAGCCAAGTTCCTGGATTTGATTTCACTCACACCTTCAGCCCGGTGGTAAAAGCCTCCACTGTCCGTATCATATTATCTCTAGCGGTTATGAACTCTTGGCCATTACATCAACTTGATGTCAAGAATGCATTTTTAAATGGCGTACTCGATAATGAAGGTACCGGTATACCGATCCGATCGATATACCGTGTGTGCGGAAGCGTGTAAAGCAATAGATCTACTATGCTATGATCTTAGTGCACACTTAATGTGTATAAGAACACATTATAAACACATATATATACACATCCAATATATATATATACAAGGTTCAACGATTACTTACTTATGGTGACGAAGTGATTCGTTGATGTCGTTGAGGTGGTGTTGAGTCGATTGAACCACCTCAAATGGATCAGCCTCTCGAAGCTCTCCTTGTGAATAACCTCGTCACTCCTCTTGTCTAGATCGCCCGGATGTTGAAGCCACACAAGTGGCCCGGCCTCTACGTGTTGCACACGAACCCGGAAAATGAACTTGCTTGCTTAATAGATTGAAGTGGTTCTCCAAGAACTCTTTTCTCTCTCTTTGGTGTGATTTTCGTAGCTGAATATTGTGGTGAGAAAATCAGCATTTTCTCACCTATTAAACCATGAAATTACACCAAGTAACCTCCCCCATAATGGTGATATTGATGTAGAATCATTATCACACTTTAAGGTGTGTTAATGGTGAAGTTGAATGGTCATGTCCACATCCTCATGCCACATTGCATTGGATGTGGTCCCATTCGCTTGCATAGCATGCCATGTCACACCATGTGACATGCATTCCATGCAAGCCATGCATCCCATGCATGTACGTAAATCACATCGAATATAAACCTAGTTTATATATATATATATATGTCGATTCCAAATCGACTCATTTTAGCAAACACTTATAGTTCGTATTTTCGGCTCGTGTGTGACCCTGTAGGTATAATTATTGACCAATATTATATTGCTCCCAGCAATAAATATTATCTAATAATTATTTAAACATCCATAGACGACCTTATGACTTTATCGATTGCACACGTAGGATCGAAGGACACATCCCAACAATCTCCCACTTGGCCTTCAGAGCCAGTGTGCTGCCAATTTCCTATTGTCACTTTATGTCTAAATTTGAACTTGAGGCAAGACTCGAGTCATCCTCAATTGGTTCAAACCTTTCTTGGACTTTGAGACAGACTGTAAAACCAGATTTATCACTATGATACGAATCTGGACGTGGCCACGTATTTTCCACAGTCTCGACTCTCCAAGTGGCCGGTAAGACATGTATCCCATTATAAAATGGAGGACAATCCCATCTTGTCAATCCAAGCTATCCCACTTGATTCCTGATATACCCAATAACAAGTTTTATAACCTCCTTTTACGAAAGGCGTTTACTTGTATCAAAGTACAACATTTCACAATGGAATTACTCTAGGCTACTCAGGTCAGAGGAAATTGCTCGACAGTCAATGAAATAGTATTATGACTCAAAATCTTAAATACTATTCCAGTCGGGTCTGTTCGATCATTAGCTCCCAGCTAATATCTATGTAATTGTACTTGATGTCCCACATCACTAGCCCATGAAGCGGCGCTATAGTACACATTACAATCTAGTTCTTTGCATCATCAGTTTGTCCGTACTCGATGATACGAACTAGGAACAATTTATGATTTAATTATATTAGTTCAACAGTTGGGACTTCATTATGTGGTAAATCGACCTCATAACCCAATTAATATAATTTAATCATTTGGACAATTTGTTGGAAATCGATATCCCGGGCTATTAAAATTTGCGGAAAAATAACCCGAACGAAATCCTTCATCGCCGGAGATTGGATCCCCGACTCATCCGCAAGAGTCCGACCTTTGGAGACTACGCGCCCGAAGACACGCAGCCCGCCCCCAGCCGATTTTCTCCCGCGAGTCGGATCCATGAACGCGAACCACCGTACGACGGAACCGGGCCCGACGAGAGCTCCACCGCGGACAAGCCGCGGCAAAACCCTAGCCGAGCCCCCGCCGCGAGGGGGCTCGCGATCGCGCACTTGCGATCGCTGGGGCTGCCCAGCAGCCCCCGGTGGTGAGTCCGGCGACTCACCACCGCCGCCGGAGGGGGGCGGTCAGCCCCCAGCTGACCCGCCGCGGCTCCAGCCGCGGCTTTCCCCGCGATCGACCTCACGGTCGATCGCATGCCCCGGCTCCAGCCGGGGCTCCTCCGTCGCGCCTGGCCGCCGGTCGAGGTGGCTGGGGGGACCAGCTGCCGTGGCTCCAGCCCACGGCGGTCTCCCCGCGATCGACTCAAGGTCGATCGCTTGCCCCGGCGGTCCAGCCGGGGCTCCCTCGTCCGCGCGCCGCGATCGAACCCTAGGGTTCGATCGCCCCCTCGGCTCCAAGCCGAGGGTTCTCTCGATCTTCGCCGGGGATCTCGAATCCCCGTCCCCGAAGTTCGTACGTCTATCCGGATCGTGTGTTCATGTATACGCTACAATTAATTCACACAAAATCATAAAAGAGGGTTTATGATTTTACCTTCGATTCGTTGTGCGGAGAAACAAAATCAAACACCTTTGATGACCTTGCGATCTTCCCACGTATTCCTTGCACCTCGTTCGAACGTCGTGTGGGCGACGATCTATCGAACTCCTATGGATCTTCCTCACTCTCAAGACTTTATGATTGGCGTAGGTCAATTAAATGTGTTATGAAAAGTGAAGACCATGTAGTGCTTATATAGGCTACGTAGGGGATCATAAGGAGAATAAATATTGGGCTTCTAAATATTGAAGATTAAATTGGGTCCAACCCAAATCCATTAATCCTTATCAATATTAAATTTTATTTATTTTCCACTATATAAATAAAATTGCACTCCCAATATTATTCCATATTATATCAAATAATATTTCTCCGGTAGTATTATATATTCCGTGTATTTAAGATTTAAATATCCATGAATAAATTTATTTATTGCTCAATAAATATTATTCATCTCTTATATCCGAGACTAGTACCATTCAACCTTAATTATTATGCGGATTAAATCCACCTGCAGGGTTTACATAATAATTCCTTATGAACTCATCTCGGGGATATTATCAACCCTTACGGGATACACTTTCCCGTCAAGTATTCACGGCATGCCATATATAAAATATAGTGACCCAACTTAACCGGTAATTAACCCAATTATCAAACCGGTTAATTCCTTTGGTAAATCAAAGTCACTTATATTAAATATACACACCCGCAATAGTTTCGGGGATTAAGAATAAAATACACTGAGACTCGAATCGATTATCGCCGGCAATCCTAATCGATGAATCTCAAGCTGATCCGCCCAATACACCAAGTGTACAAGTGTGATAAAATAATTAAGACAAATTATTTTCTCTCACACACAACGACTATACCGATGGATTAGTTCGTGTCCATCTAGGTCGTGAGCAACTGTTCGATTAAATACGAGTAACCGATAGTATGATCTTCTGTGTGCCCATGCAACACCATACTAACTACAACGTATAAAATCAAGAACCATATTTTGCATAATTAATTAAATGCAAATAATTGTTTATTAATTAAATAGATTAAATGCTATGATCGGGAGTTTACCGTTACTTAAATCTAGACATTAAGTACACAACTCCAACAATCTCCCACTTGTACTAAGGTCTAGTCATTTCCTCCAAACTCCCGACTCCCATACTCATCACGTGCTTAAGTTATACTTCCCAGAAGTATTATGTGAATGAGCAATCTAGGTTGCCGCTCTGAAGTTATCTTGGTGACTACTGCGTCGTCTCTCTGACGATGATTCGTATCAGGTGGTACTTGCTCTATGTGTTATCATCATCTTTTGAACTTATGACTTCTTCCAGTTTACCATGCACCGCTATGTACATAGCCTTTGGTGAACCAAGAGTCATATCCAAGTTCAGAGGTCATTCCGGAACCTAACCAAAACTTCCGCTGCCTCTGAGGCTGCTATTCGGTTTATGATAGAGTCCGAGAAGCTTCACGCTTATCACTCTTTCTCCTTAGGTTCCACCTCTTCTAAAAGTGAACACATAGCCTGATATCGACTTACACTGGTCCTTTTTCTGATTTTTATCTGAGAAAGCGTAATCTAAGAAGATTTCGTATTGCCAGTAATCCTGTACTTCCAAGTACTTTTACAGCATTCGAATATTTCTTATCCAGATTACTTTGATATCCTCCCACTACGCTAACCGCATAGTTGATATCAGGATCTTGTTTTATAACACCGCATTTACAAAGCCCTTTACACTCGAAGTGTAAGAATCTGCTTTGTCCATATTTATCTCCTTCATGTGTTCAAGACACATACCTTAGATATATGCATTCTGTTCTCGAAAGGCAATAACCTTTCTCAGAATTGTGCATGTTTAAAACAAACCATAATCGTATAAGATATCTAAAGAGAAATACAAGTGTTCTTATCTAGAGATCGAAAGATTTCTAAGAACATTGATCCAACTTCATCTTAATCTTATATCTCGATTTACTTAGACAACCTCTATTTTATGTCTGACAACACTTTTACATTGTTGCCAACGATAAAGTGTTATCTACACAAAATTCCGAGAAACACCACCTTGTTTCCATTACGTCTCCAATACACCAATCTTGTCTATGCTTCTTGATGAATCCATATAATGGACTATCTCATCAATTTGCAAGTTCCACAATTTTCAGCTTCGTGATAATCCAGAAATGGATTCACTAAGCTTGTACCTCTAAATGGTCTTGCCTCTTAACAATATCATTGCTTTCCAAGTAGGCACATTTAGATTAGTGCTGCCCCTTATGCAGAACTAGGGATCGATTTCATGTCTACTAGATCCAGAGTTTAAAACTCCTCCAGTCTTATGAACATCTCTGGTTGCTTAACAACCTCCCACTGCAACGGCGTTCCGGTGTATAACAGTAATAACATTAGGTGCAGTTAGTGGTGTACTACTACTCGGTTAGGCTGGTTCTCAGTCTACTCTTTCCTCTTTATAGGGTACTTTGTCAATTAGGGCATTGTAGTTCATCCAATAGTCTTCCTCTAAGAACCGGGCGAAGACACCCTTCTGGTTCGTAGTACTATTGAACATACAATTACTTGTTCTTCTAGAATATTCTACAATTACATCGAATGTGTCATTGTATCCAGAAATATCCATAGAACATAGGTAGTTCCGAACAAACTTGTCCTTTTACTATTAGAATCCCATTTCTTATTCCTGACACACCATGTCTACACATCAGTGTATGGTGCAGTCGTTTGAGACTTAATCTCAACTTTTGATTTATGCCATGTGTTATTTAGATAGGTGATAGCCTCCGCGAACAAGTCGCAGGCTTTCAATGGATATACTTTGAGGGTTCCCCATAATGGCTTTGTGTTGAAAACACTCCGCTTTTATGGCACATCAAGTATTCTAATCCATTTTCGAGTATTCTTGAAAGAATGACTCGTACCTTCTTTAATTACACATACTGCATTAATCATCAATCATTTTCTATACTTGTCCGAATTCCATCCTTTACCCAGAAAGGTTAACTTAGTTGTATCATCTTTCAAGATCGATTCTTAGGTCGAGAGGTCCATTCCTCCAACTATAATTGATCAAATCAATTTCGACCTTTTGAATCCCTTTTGAATAGATACTACCAAGTTCAAGAATTCACAAGTACAATGATCGATAAAGAAATACATCCAATAAGTAAAACAAGTTATATATATAACGGTTTGTTGCATTGTGGTAGACTAAGGATTCATCATTCATATATTGCTACCTAATGTACCAGAATAGATATCGCCATTATTTCTTGTCTAAACCATCGAATGATTAAAGAAATAAAATATCCATTAATAATAGAAATCCAGAACAAAAGTTCTTTCTAAAATGAAGGGTACAAAGCAATAAGCTTGAAATGAAATCCTATAATTATCAAAAAGATAAATGTCTTCCACTGCAACCGCTGCTTCCTCAACAGCTCTGCCCAAGTGGACTCGAACTCTTCTTATCTAAGTCGCTGGGTTTTCTGGAACCCCTGCATTTAGAATGCACATACCGTCAGTGGTTTCATATCTACACACCAGAATTCTGGTAGATAATACCGCTGACTATGTTTTACGACTAAAGAAAAATTCGTACCTTTGAGAGGACAAGATGTAGACCCCCAGTACTCAGACTGCTTCCCTTGGGGATGTTTGCCCGAAGGCTTCTTTATCCCACCCTTTGGTCCAAGTCCCTTAGGACCACCGGACTCCCTTGTCTTCTTTTCCTTTCCTTTGCCTTTAGGTTCAAAACCTTTGGCTTTGACTATAAGAGCTCGCGATTGTTTCAACTCGTCTAAAAGATCCATCATCTCAAAAACATGATCAAGTGTTTCATCGAAGCAACAGATCTTTATGAGTATCCTCATCGCCTCTTTTCTAGCCTTCTCATCATGTCCAAACAACAACTTGAGTTTGAGCATGACATCATGATTAGTGGCTAATGCACGAGCACTACCCCACCTTTCAAAGTCAAAAATCTCCTCCTCAGTTGAGTTAATGGTGAGTCCAGGAGGACAAGTTTTACTGAGTACATCTTTGTACTCCTTTGCAGTCTGAGCAATGTCTAACTCTTCTTTCCATTCAATACAGTATGGAACCAGTGCGTTAATTTCCTCAAGTATCAACAAAAGTGGATTCATAGCAATTCTCTAAACCTATAAGCACATTTAAACAAACAATTAATTTAATATCCGATGCTATCTCCCTAGAACAACATCATTAAATTACTAATCACATCTAAAATCCCATCAGGTAAGGCAAGCCACGTGGTGTGGACGTTTACCCACCCAAATGATTTAGCAATTAGTTTTTCTTTGGTCATACATCGCTTATAGCGGAACCTCGTGGGGAGGAATACTATAAGGCGTATCTAAGTGTAAACCATTACTCAGTACCAAAATAAATTACTTGGAATCGCTATATCACCGCAAGCCACGTGGTGTGGACGTTTACGATAACTTCACAACTCTTCATAATTACTTACAACTGTCTACATCAATTAATCCAAAGTCCGTCAGCATAGCAAGCCACGTGGTGTGGACGTTTACTACACTAAGAGACTTTTATAATTGACTCCCAATTACTTGATCCATTTAATCTCGTAAATCAAGACGTGGAGAATCATAAGTGAAACTCGAAGTTTCTAACCAGTGATTCGCCATGCGAACGACCCTATCTCTCATAAATGAGGGAGCCGAGCAGACAAGCGACCCATCTATTAAAGAATGGCACGGAAGTCTCTAATTTGTGTCCTCTACATGACCAAGTGGCTCTGGCTCCATTCCACTCCCCGGGGTGAGAATGAGTCGACTTGAAGTCAGTTTCAGAAAGACAAATTAGGCATTGTTTGATAAATTTGATCAATGTTTCTTGTAAAAGGAATTACAAGAATTCTCCTCCAATGACTCGTCTATACGAACTTCGAAAGTCCATAAGAGTCACCAAGAGAACAGTAATGGAGACCATGGGAATGTTTCCATCCCCTCTCCCACTTAGCTTTTTATAATAAGAGGGATACGCTATCTAGTGCATAAAAATAAACACATATAGCATGCATACAAGCAATAAAGCACATAGTATCACATAGTCAAAATAATGCTAGAAAATTATTTTCCGACTATCATGGCTTTATTCCATCTCCGTACGCATCTTCTAGTCTTCAGTCTTCGTTCTTGAATGCTCCATGTGACGAGAATATTAATCTCTAATATTTAAATCTATTTATTTTCAATTAATCCAAAAGTTACTTAATTCGAAAATTAAGTCAATCGAATATATCAAAAATAAAATTAAATATTATTAATACTTTTATTTATTTATTTTCCTATCTAGTTCTATTAAAACTCTAGAATAATCTATCCAAATAAAATTTGGAATACTCTAGAAGTTATCTATAATAGAACAAGGAAAAATAAATTAGGACTTACTACTTTCCAAATTTATTTTTATTCCTAATCCATGAATATTCCCATGAGTAGGAATAATCAAATAGGAAAAATAAATTTAGTACTAAATTAATTAAATTTCTAATCTATGAATATTTCCATGAAGGAAATAAATCAATAGAAAATAAAATTAATTTAAATTAATTCTTTTCCTAAACCATGAGAGTTTCCAAGAAAGTACTCAAATAGGAAAAATCCGAATTAATTGGGAAAGTGGATCTTGGTAGGAATAACATGAGATTTGGAGATCCCACGCCATCCCCACCGTCGACCTCCACCGCCCGGGACCACCACCACCGCCGCCCCCAGCCCACGCGCCACCACCACCGGTGGCCGGCGTGGCTAGAAGCCCTAGCGGGCAGCCCCCGGGATGAGGTCGATCGATCCTCATGGGGATCGATCATGGGGATGATCGACCCCCCGGTTTTTCGTCCTCTTCGTCTTCGTCACACGTCTTCGTCTTCCGGCGATCGTCTCAACATCGAACCAACGTAATCAAAATTACAAAATTTAAATTACAATTATCCGGTATCGATTCTATACATGAAATCGACCCTATACATTTTCCGGAAAAACAAAGAACGTAATAATAAATCCTAAATTCGGTCAACCCCCGAATTTTTACTATTACAAACATTCATCCACACAAAACGAATCTCGACATGTCCGAGAGTTTAATAATCATGATAATTAATTAAAAACAATTAATTAAATCCAACCATGATAGCCGGAGATCCTGCAAGGTAGAACAATAATCGAGCATATACATGAACACGAAACCAAACGCTCTGATACCATTTGTTGGAAATCGATATCCCGGGCTATTAAAATTTGCGGAAAAATAACCCGAACGAAATCCTTCATCGCCGGAGATTGGATCCCCGACTCATCCGCAAGAGTCCGACCTTTGGAGACTACGCGCCCGAAGACACGCAGCCCGCCCCCAGCCGATTTTCTCCCGCGAGTCGGATCCATGAACGCGAACCACCGTACGACGGAACCGGGCCCGACGAGAGCTCCACCGCGGACAAGCCGCGGCAAAACCCTAGCCGAGCCCCCGCCGCGAGGGGGCTCGCGATCGCGCACTTGCGATCGCTGGGGCTGCCCAGCAGCCCCCGGTGGTGAGTCCGGCGACTCACCACCGCCGCCGGAGGGGGGCGGTCAGCCCCCAGCTGACCCGCCGCGGCTCCAGCCGCGGCTTTCCCCGCGATCGACCTCACGGTCGATCGCATGCCCCGGCTCCAGCCGGGGCTCCTCCGTCGCGCCTGGCCGCCGGTCGAGGTGGCTGGGGGGACCAGCTGCCGTGGCTCCAGCCCACGGCGGTCTCCCCGCGATCGACTCAAGGTCGATCGCTTGCCCCGGCGGTCCAGCCGGGGCTCCCTCGTCCGCGCGCCGCGATCGAACCCTAGGGTTCGATCGCCCCCTCGGCTCCAAGCCGAGGGTTCTCTCGATCTTCGCCGGGGATCTCGAATCCCCGTCCCCGAAGTTCGTACGTCTATCCGGATCGTGTGTTCATGTATACGCTACAATTAATTCACACAAAATCATAAAAGAGGGTTTATGATTTTACCTTCGATTCGTTGTGCGGAGAAACGAAATCAAACACCTTTGATGACCTTGCGATCTTCCCACGTATTCCTTGCACCTCGTTCGAACGTCGTGTGGGCGACGATCTATCGAACTCCTATGGATCTTCCTCACTCTCAAGACTTTATGATTGGCGTAGGTCAATTAAATGTGTTATGAAAAGTGAAGACCATGTAGTGCTTATATAGGCTACGTAGGGGATCATAAGGAGAATAAATATTGGGCTTCTAAATATTGAAGATTAAATTGGGTCCAACCCAAATCCATTAATCCTTATCAATATTAAATTTTATTTATTTTCCACTATATAAATAAAATTGCACTCCCAATATTATTCCATATTATATCAAATAATATTTCTCCGGTAGTATTATATATTCCGTGTATTTAAGATTTAAATATCCATGAATAAATTTATTTATTGCTCAATAAATATTATTCATCTCTTATATCCGAGACTAGTACCATTCAACCTTAATTATTATGCGGATTAAATCCACCTGCAGGGTTTACATAATAATTCCTTATGAACTCATCTCGGGGATATTATCAACCCTTACGGGATACACTTTCCCGTCAAGTATTCACGGCATGCCATATATAAAATATAGTGACCCAACTTAACCGGTAATTAACCCAATTATCAAACCGGTTAATTCCTTTGGTAAATCAAAGTCACTTATATTAAATATACACACCCGCAATAGTTTCGGGGATTAAGAATAAAATACACTGAGACTCGAATCGATTATCGCCGGCAATCCTAATCGATGAATCTCAAGCTGATCCGCCCAATACACCAAGTGTACAAGTGTGATAAAATAATTAAGACAAATTATTTTCTCTCTCACACAACGACTATACCGATGGATTAGTTCGTGTCCATCTAGGTCGTGAGCAACTGTTCGATTAAATACGAGTAACCGATAGTATGATCTTCTGTGTGCCCATGCAACACCATACTAACTACAACGTATAAAATCAAGAACCATATTTTGCATAATTAATTAAATGCAAATAATTGTTTATTAATTAAATAGATTAAATGCTATGATCGGGAGTTTACCGTTACTTAAATCTAGACATTAAGTACACAACTCCAACACAATTCATACAATTTAAACCACAATTATATGAAGAAATTATTGAATATCATAAAAGATACGTGAATGTTTACATAAACTCCAAAAGTAAACAATACAGTAATAGGAATCACAATCCATCTCTAAGATATCGTATCCCTATTGCAGTCGTATGAGCATCATGCTTTGACTGCTGGAGTGGTTTAGTTAAGGGGTCTGCAACATTATCATCAGTTGCAACTTTATTTATCTCGATGTCTCCACGACTAACTATCTCCCTGAGAATGTGGAACTTCCTGAGCACATGTTTCGATTTGTGGTGCTCCCTAGGCTCCTTGGCTTGCGCGATAGCTCCACTATTATCACAATAGAGAGCTATCGGATGGGCCGAACTAGGTACGACACCGAGCTCATCTAAGAACTTTCTCATCCAAACGGCCTCCTTTGCTGCTTTTGATGCAGCAATGTACTCAGCCTCTGTAGTAGAATCAGCTACGGTGGGTTGCTTGGAACTCTTCCAGCTCACCGCACCTCCATTCAGACAAAAGACAAATCCGGATTGAGACCGGAAATCATCTTTGTCTGTTTGGAAGCTTGCATCCGTATATCCTGTCACAACCAACTCTTTTTGTCCTCCAAAGACAAGAAAATACTCTTTAGTCCTTCTAAGGTACTTAAGAATATTCTTGCCCGCAGTCCAATGCGCCTCACCTGGGTTTCCTTGAAACCGACTCGTCATTCTCAAAGCATACGATACATCCGGTCGTGTACATATCATGGCGTACATAATAGACCCTATTGCCGAAGCATAAGGAATATTTGCCATCCTTATTTTCTCATCAGGTCCCGAAGGGCACTGACTCTTGCTTAAAGATGTACCATGAGTCATTGGAATGAGACCCTTCTTGGCGTCTTTCATTCTGAACCTGTCAAGCACCTTATCAATATAGGTTGCTTGACTAAGTCCAAGCATCCTTTGCGATCTGTTCCGACTGATCTTGATGCCCAATATGTACTGTGCTTCTCCAAGATCCTTCATTGAAAACCATCTTCCAAGCCATTCTTTAACAGAATTAAGCATAGGAATATTGTTTCCAATAAGGAGTATGTCATCGACATACAACACAATGAATACAACGTAACTCCTACTGACCTTCTTGTAAACACAAGAGTCTTCCATGTTCTTTTGAAATCCAAACTCTTGTATGGATTCATCAAACAGAAGATTCCAGCTCCGAGATGCTTGCTTTAATCCATAGATGGATCTATTAAGCTTGCATACTCTCTCAGCCTGATTAGGATCGATAAAACCTTCTGGTTGTGTCATAAACACATCCTCGACTAGAATCCCATTCAAGAAGGCGGTTTTAACGTCCATTTGCCATATCTCATAATCATAATGAGCAGCAATGGCTAAGAGAATTCGAATGGATTTAATCATAGCAATTGGTGAAAAGGTTTCATCATAATCCACCCCGTGAATTTGTTTATATCCTTTTGCCACCAACCTTGCTTTGAAAACACTAGGTTTTCCATTCATGTCTGTTTTTATCTTGTAAATCCATTTGCATCCAATGGGCCTAGCCCCTTTAGGCAAATCGACCAAGTTCCAAACTTGATTTTCAGACATTGATTCCATTTCGGATTTCATGGCACCCTGCCATTTCTCGGAATCTGGACTCGTCATAGCTTGGATATAGGTCGAAGGTTCATTGCTTTCTAAAAGCATGACTTCATAGCTCTCATTTGTCAGAATACCTAAGTATCTGTCAGGTTGAGATCTAATCCTTCCGGACCTTCGAGGGTTAGGTGTGGTTTCTAAAACCACTGGAGCACTCTCGACTTGGTCTTGAGTGTCCATCTCAGTTTGATCTTCTTGAACCTCGTTCAAGTTTTCTTGAACTTCGTTCAGTTCAACTGAGCTCCCACTTACTTTCTTGGAAAGATATTCCTTTTCAAGAAATACACCATCTCGAGCAACAAAGACTTTGTTCTCAGATTGGTTGTAAAAGTGGTACCCTCGTGTTTCTTTTGGATAACCATCAAAGAAACATTTATCCGATTTGGGTTCAAGCTTTGTAGAGATATTTCTCTTCACATAAGCTTCACATCCCCAAATCTTGATATAAGACAAGTTAGGGACCTTCCCTTTCCATACCTCGTATGGTGTCTTATCAACAGCTTTTGACGGTGTCCTATTCAGTGTATAGGCCGCTGTTAAAAGTGCGTGTCCCCAAAAAGATTTTGGTAGTTCACTAAGGCTCATCATCGATCGAACCATATCCAATAAGGTTCTATTCCTCCTTTCGGAAACACCATTCATCTGGGGTGTTCCAGGAGGAGTGAGTTGATATAGAATACCACAACTCATAAGATGATCATCGAATTCTTGGCTAAGATATTCACCACCTCGATCCGATCGAATGGCTTTTATCTTCTTACCAAGTTGATTCTCAACTTCATTTTGGAATTCTTTGAACTTTTCAAAGGCTTCCGACTTATGCCTCATTAAATAGATATAACCATATCTACTTAAGTCATCAGTAAAAGTTATGAAGTAGAAATAACCTCCACGTGCTTGTGAGCTCATTGGACCACATACATCAGTATGGATTAAACCCAATAGATCACTTGCACGTTCTTCTTTTCCTAGAAAAGGTGACTTTGTCAATTTGCCCATCAAACATCCTTCACATGTATCGAATGACTCCAAGTCAAAAGATTTGAGAATACCTTCTTTAAGAAGTTTCTCTACACGTTTAACGTTGACGTGGCCTAATCGACAATGCCAAAGGTATGTTTCATTGAATTCATTCGATTTGGCCTTTTTGGTATCAATGTTATATATATGATTGTCAAGTTGAAGTATATATAAACCATGTTCTAATCGTGCCGAACCATAGAACACTCCACTTTTTGAAATAGTAAATAAACCATTTATTATCGTGAAGGAAAATCCTTCAGTATCCAATACTGAAATAGAAATGATGTTCTTGGTAATACTTGGAACGAAATAAACATTATTCAATACTAAAACAAGGCCCGAAGGCAAACACAAATCATAAGATCCTACGGCTAATGCAGCGACCCTCGCTCCATTTCCAACCCGCAGATCGACATCTCCCTTTACCAAAGTTCTACTTCTTTGCAGTTCCTGCACATGTGAAACAATGTGAGCACCGCATCCGGTATCCAATACCCAAGAAGAAGAAATTTTAAAGTTTATGTCTATGACATAAATACCTGAAGATGAAGGAACGACACCGTTCTTCACATCCTCCTTGAACTTCGGGCAATCTCGCTTGTAGTGTCCAACACTCTTGCAGTAGAAACACTCAGATTCCCCAGGAACCTTAGAAGCTTTCAAGAACCTTTTGGAAGGAGTTGCCACAACTTTCCCTTTCCCTTTGCCTTTCACTTCTGGTTTCTTAATCCCCTTGAACTTTTTGGTACCTCCTTCCCGAATCATAAGAACTTCCCTCCTAGGGTCCTTCTTAATCGCCGGCTCAGCAGCCTTAAGCATCCCATGGAGCTCATGAAGCGATTTCTTCAGTCCATTCATGTGGAAATTCAGCCTAAAGGCGTCATAACCATCATGAAGAGAATGGAGAATGAAATCGGTAGCCAACTCGTCATCATATGCAAAACCGAGGCGAGCACTTGAAGCAAATAATCCAATCATTTGCTGCACATGTGGTCCCACGGGTTTACCCTTTTCCAGCCTAGCTGTTGCTATAGCCCGGGTGACACCGAAGCGCTCAATCCTAGCCTGTTCCCCGAACATGCTCTTGAGCTCTTCTATGATGTCATAGGCTTCCATGAACTCGAATTGTTTTTGCAACTCGGGTACCATGGATGCCAACATCAAACATGTCACCTCATTCGAGGCTTTCTTAGCAAGGGCATATGATGCCTTTTGGGCATCCGTGCCCCCATCAGCGGGAAGCACGGGAATGGGTTTGTCCAACACACTTTCCTTTTCTTCGTATTTGAGGACTATCCTCAAGTTACTTTGCCAATCAAGGAAATTGGTGTTGTTCAACTTTTCTCTATCCAAGATAGAGCTGAACTTGAATTGAGTTGAGACAGACATATTATACTACAGAAGAAAGATAAATAACGTAAGTAAACATTCACAAAGCGGTAAACAAATAAGGTTGTCTAGCAAAACTACTTTATTTGTTCCATTTTGTTCATTCGATATCCAATATCGTGTTGGAAATCGATATCCCGGAATTAATAAATTTAAATAAATAAATTATCTAATTAATTCCGACCGAAATCCTACGGAGATCGAATATCCGGAATTGTCAAAATTGCGGAACCGACAACTCCAATCGACTCCCGGAACACGTACATGACCATACGAAAAAGTTACGCGGGAAAAACACGAGAGAACTCGCGTGAACCCGCGAAACCCGCAGCAGCCACGCGGGGTTGCTCGCAGCAGCCCGCAGCAACCCGCAGCGAGTCGCCTGACTCGCTGCTGCTGGGACCCTGCTGGATCTCTGCGGGTCAGCTGCGGGAAATCCCACAGCACCCAGCGAAATCCCCGTAGCAGCCCACAGCAACCCGCAGCGAGTCGCCTGACTCGCTGCTGCTGGGCGCTACGAGTCGCTGCGGGAAAACCCGTAGCTGGCAGCAGATCGCTACGGGAAAACCCGCAGCCGATCCGCGTGATCGAGCCCTAGGCTCGATCCACCTCGCGCGATCCCTTTCCAGCCGAGTCGTCGAGCCGCCGGCGGTCCGACCACCACCGCCCGGTTCGACCTCGTCTCGTGGGTCCGTTCCTTGGATCTTGGTTCAAGATATTTTTACGATAATTAAACGATAAAATCATAAAGAGGGTTTTACGATTTACCTCGTTCTCGTTGTTCGGAAAAACGAAGAACTCAATTTGACGACCTTGAGATCTTCCCACGTATTCCTTGCACTAGCCCGGACGTCGTGTGGGCGACGATCTACCGAACTCCATGGATCCTCCTCTCTACTTTCTCTCTCTAGAATTGTGATCTTCAAGTTATGAGATTAGAGAAGACCATGTAGTGCTTTTATAGGCTACGTAGGGGATCTTAAGGAGGTGGAATATTGGGCTTCCAATATTGAAGATTAAATTGAGCCCAATGCTCAAGTCCATTAATCCTTATCAATATTAATTAATTCTATTTTCCACTATATAAAATTAATTGCACTCCCAATATTAAACCATATTATATCAAATAATATTTCTCCGGTAGTATTATTTATTCCGTGTATTTAAGATATAAATATCCATGAATAAAATTAATTTATTGCTAATTAATTTATTCATCTCTTATATCCGAGACTAGTACCATTCAACCTTAATTATTATGCGGAACGAATCCACCTGCAGGGTTTACATAATAATTCCTTATGAACTCATCTCGGGGATATTATCAACCCTTCCGGGATACACTTTCCCGTCAAGTATTCACGGCATGTCATATATAAAATATAGTGACCCAACTTAACCGGTAATTAACCCAATAATTAAATCGGTTAATTCCTTTGGTAAATCAAAGTCACTTATATTAAATATACACACCCGCAATAGTTTCGGGGATTAAGAATAAAATACACTGAGACTCGAATCGATTATCGCCGGCAATCCTAATCGATGAATCTCAACGATCCGCTCAATACACCAAGTGTACAAGTGTGATAAAATAATCAAGACAGATTATTTTCTCTCTCACACAACGACTATACCGATGGATTGGTCCGTGTCCATCTAGGTCGTGAGCAACTGTTCGATTAAATACGAGTAACCGATAGTATGATCTTCTGTGTGGGGCCCGACACACCATACTAACTACAACGTATAGAATCCAGGACTATGTTTTGCATATATTTAATTATAAATAATTAAACGCAAACAATTGTTCATTTAGTTAAATAGATTAATGGCAATGGATCGTGAGTTTCTGTCACTTAAATCTAGACATTAAGTACACAACTCCAACAATCTCCCACTTGTACTAAGGTCTAGTCATTTCCTCCAAACTCCCGACTCCCATACTCATCACGTGCTTAAGTTGTACTTCCAAGAAGTACTATGTGAATGAGCACTCTAGGTTGCCGCTCTGAAGTTATCTTGGTGACTACAGCGTCGTCTCCCTCGACGATGACTCGTATCAGGTGGTACTTGCACTATGTGTTATCTTACACTTATGGACTAGTGATTTCTTACCATTTGCCATTGCACCGCTATTTACATAGCCTTTGGCAAATTAAGAATCACATCTAAGTCCCAGAGATTATCCCGGAGTTATACCAAAACTTCCGCTGCCTCTGAGGCCGCTATTTGGTTACCCATGGCAGAGTCCGAAAAGCATCGTGCTTATCACTCTTCCATGTTAAAACTCCTACTCCTTCAATAGTGAAACACATAGCCTGATATCGACTTACACCGGTCCTCATTTGATTAGAAATCTAAGAGAATGTAATCCAAAGGAAATGCTCGTCTGCTTCGTAGTCTAGAACAGTACTTCGAAAGTACTTTTACGGCAGTCGAATATTCCTTTCCAGGATTACCTTGATATCCTCCCACTATGCTCACCGCATAGCCGATATCAGGTTCTCGTTTTTCAACATTGCATTTATTAAGCTTTCCATACTCAAAGTGTAGGAAACTGCTTTCATTGCTTCTATCTCCTTTTGTGTTCCAAAACACATATCCTTAGATAGATGCATTCCGTCTCTGAAAGGTAACGAACCTTTCTCGGAATCATGCATGTTAAAACGAACCATAATCATATATATGTAAGATGTCCAGAAGAAGTACAATGTTCTTTTCTTGAGATCCTAGATCTTAAGAACATGCTCTAACTTCTTCTTCATCTCATATATCGATTTTTCTAGACAACCATCATTTTATGTCTGACAACATCTTTACATTGTTACCAATGATAAAATGTCATCTACATAAAACCTCCGAGAAACACCACCTTGTTTCCATCACGTTTCCCATACACACGATTCGTCTATGCTTTTGATGAATCCATAAAATGGACTATCTCATCAATTTGCAAGTACCACGAACTCAATGCTTTGTTTCAATCCATAAATGGATCAACTAAGCTTGTACTCTAAATGATCTCGCCTCTTAGCAATAATCCTTATTGCTCTCCAAGAAGGCACATTTAGATCTAGTACGGCCTTCATGTAGATCCAGGGATCGATTTCATGTATACTAGGTCCAGAGTCCGAAGACTCACCTAGTCTTATGAATATCTTCGGTTGTCCCACAACCTCCCACTACAATGGCATTCCGGTGTATAAACAGTGATAACAGTAGGTGCAGTTAGTGGTGTACCGCTACTCGGTTCGGCTGGTTCTAAGTCTTAATCTTTCTCTCTCATTTCAAAGTATTACGTCACCTTGGGCTTTGTGGTTCATCATATAGTCTTTCTTTAAGAACCGGGCGTTAGAACTTATAACGTCCCTCTGGTTCATAGTACTATTGAACACACATCTTTTGTTCTTCCAGGATATTCTACAACCGCATTTGAATGCGCTGTTGTTTCCAGACATATCCATAGAACATAGGTAGTTCCGTATAACTCATGCTTTTACTATTTCTATAAGAGTTCCATTTCTTGTTTACGACACCATTTCTACACAAAAAGTGTATGGTGTAGTCATTTGGGATCATCCCAACCTCTGATAAGTATGCCATGCATTCCTCAGACAGGTACTTGCCTCCGCGATCAAATCGCAGGCTACAAATGGATATACCTTGATGGCTCTCCACAATTGCTTAGTGTCCATTGACTTGTCAAAACACTTGCTTTTGTGGCACATCAGGTATTCTAATCCATTTTTCGAGTAATCATAAAATGAAGTACTCGTACCTTATTGTCTGAGTAGGCATAGGTCTGCATACATCAGAGTCAATCAATTCTTATACTTGTCCGGATCTTACATCTTATATCCATAAAGGATTGCTTAGTCATATTATCTTCCAAATTAGATTCTTAGGTCGGAAGGTCCACTCCCTCAACTTAATTGATCAAATATCAATTTTCGACCTTTGAACTTCTTATTTGAATAAACATGACTCAGCATAAGAATCCACAAGTATAATTGATAAAGAAATCTCTTATTAGTAAAACGAGTTTCATACTACGGTTCGTTGCATCGTGGTGGACTCAGGATTCATCATTTATATATTGCTAGTCAATGTACCAAAATAGATAATATCATTATTTCTTCTTATAACCATCAAATGATTAAAAGAAATAAAATATTCATTTATTAGAAATCTAGAACAAAGTTCTTTCTAATATGAAAGGTACATAAAAGCAATAACTCAAAATGAAATCCTATAAAATGTCCTCCACTGCAACTGCTGCCTCCTCTACAGCATTGCCCATGTAGACTACGATTTCTTCTTTTCCAAGTCGTTAGGTTTCCTGGAACCTTTGCATTTAAAATGCACATACCGTCAGTGGTTCCATATCTACACACCAGGTTCCGGTAGATAATACCACTGACTATGTTTTACGACTAAAGAAGAATTTCGTACTTTCTTTGAGAGGATAATCAGACTTCCAGTACCCAGACTGTTTGCATCGAGAACTCTTGCCTAATGGCTTTCTCGTCCCATCTCGTTGTCCAAGAAACCTAGGACCACTGGGTTTCTTTGCTTGCTTTTCCTTTCCCCCGATTTTTCCCTTAGGTTCGAAACCTTTGGCATTGGCTACAAGAGCTTGCGATTTCCGTCTCAACTCGTCTAAAAGGTCAATCATCTCAAAAACGTGTTTAAGCGTTTCCTCGAAGCGACTGGCCTTTATGAGTATCCTCATCGCTTCTTGTCTAGTCGCCTATGTCAATAGGCTCGGGAGGACAAAGCTTACTGAGTACTAACCAGTACTCTTCAACAGTCTGGACAATGTCTAGATCTCTATTCCAATCATTACATTTAGGGACCAGTGAGTTTAAAAATCCTTAGTTATCACATAAAGTGGGTTCAAAGCCATATCCTAATCTATGAGCACATATAACAACAAACAATCGATTTAATCTCCGATATTATCTCCCTCAAATAATATCATTAAACCACTAATCGCATCTAAAATCCCATCAGTTATGGCAAGCCACGATAGTGTGGACGTTTACCTATCCAAATGATTTAGCAATTAGATTTCCTTCGGTCGTACATCATCGTTAGCGTTACTTCGATGGGAAGAATACTAAGAAGCGTACCTAAGTGTAAACCATTACTCAGTATCTAAGAAGTTTGTTTGGGATACGCATATTCACCGCAAGCCACGATAGTGTGGACGTTTACGTTAACATACGCTCCTTTACTCCCTTCTATAACTGTCTACATCAATCGTTCCAAATCCCATTCAATGTAGCAAGCCACGATAGTGTGGACGTTTACTACACCAAAAGACTTTTACAATTGACTCCCAATTACTTGAATCATTTAATCTTGTAAATCAAGACGCGGAGAATCATAAGTGAAACTCAAAGTTTCTAACCAGTGATTCACCATGCGAACAACCCTATCTCTCATAAAATGAGGGAGCCGAGCAGACAATCGATCCACCTTCAAAAGATGGTACGACTGCCTCTAATTTGTGTCCTCGACATGACCAAGTGGCTTTGGCTCCATTCCACTCCCCGGGGTGAGAATGAGTCGACTTGAAGTCAGTTTTGGAAAGACAAATTAGGCATTGTTTGATAGACTTAATCAATGTTTCTCGTAAAAGGAATTACAAGAATTCTCCTCCAATGACTTGTCTATACGAACTTCGAAAGTTCATAAAAGTCACCAAGAGAACAGCAATGGAGACCATGGATATGTTTCCATACCCTCTCCCACTTAGCTTTTTATAATAAAGGGATACGCTATCTAATGCATAATTAAATACACATAAGCATGCATACATGAAATAAAGCACATAGAATATTATCACATAATCAAAATAATACTAGAATATTATTTTCCGACTATTATGGCTTTATCACATCCCCGTACGCATCTTCTAGTCTTTAGTCTTCGTTCTTGAATGCTCCATGTGACGGGAATATTAATTCCAATATTTAAATCAATTTTCAATTAATCCAAAAGTTACTTAATTCGAAATTTAAGTCAATCGAATATATCAAAAATAAAATTAAATATTATTAATATTTTTATTTATTTTATTTTCCCTTTCTACTTCATTAAATCTCTAGAATAATCTATCCAAGACCCACTTGGAATATTCTAGAAGACTTCTATAATGAAATAAGGAAATAAAATAATTTATTTTATTTTCCCTTTCTACTTCATTAAATCTCTAGAATAATCTATCCAAGACCCACTTGGAATATTCTAGATGATTTCCATAATGAAATAAGGAAATAAAATAATTTAGGACTCCTAGTCCTTCCAAATTAATTCCTTTCCTAATCCATTAAAAATTCCATAAAGGAATAATTAAATGAGGAAAAAATTAATTTAGGACTCTTCTACTTTCCAAAATTAATTAAATTCCATGTCCATGAAAATTCCCATAAAATAGGAATAATCAACTAGGAAATAAATTAATTTTAATAATTAATTATTTTCCTTTCTAATTCCATTAAATCTCTAGAATCCTATTCCAAGTAGAACTTAGAATATTCTAGAAGACTTCCATAATAGAATAAGGAAATAAATTAATTCCAATTAATTCTTTTCCTATTTCCATGAGAATTCCAAAAAATAGGAATACTCAAAATAGGAAAACCGAATCAATTTAGGAAAGTTGGATCTTTACCGGGATTAACACGGAATGGGGATTTCCGGTCTATCCCCGAGCTCGGCCGAGGAGCACGCCCACCACCGCCACCACCCAACCGGCGCGCCACCACCGCCGGTGACATCGCACGGCCGAGGGTGCGGTCGAGTGCCCCCCACGCGCTCGATCCATGGTTCGGCTATGGGGATAGCCGAACCGAGCCCTAACCCTCTCTTCGTCTCCTCCGTCACACTTTTCCGGTCTTCGTTTTGTCCTCGATCCAACGTAAAATAAATTACAAATTTATTACTACGCTATCCGGTATCGATTCTCTACAAAAACGACCTCAAACAATTTCCGGAAAAATTAAGAACAAGCATTCACCACACAAGAACGAATATTGACATCACCGAGAGTTTAATAATCAAGAACATTATTATGACATTAATTAATAAAAATTAAATCTAGCCATAATAATCGGAAACCCTGCAAGGTAGAACAATTTATCGAAAAATACCATGAACTAAAACCAACGCTCTGATACCAATTGTTGGAAATCGATATCCCGGAATTAATAAATTTAAATAAATAAATTATCTAATTAATTCCGACCGAAATCCTACGGAGATCGAATATCCGGAATTGTCAAAATTGCGGAACCGACAACTCCAATCGACTCCCGGAACACGTACATGACCATACGAAAAAGTTACGCGGGAAAAACACGAGAGAACTCGCGTGAACCCGCGAAACCCGCAGCAGCCACGCGGGGTTGCTCGCAGCAGCCCGCAGCAACCCGCAGCGAGTCGCCTGACTCGCTGCTGCTGGGACCCTGCTGGATCTCTGCGGGTCAGCTGCGGGAAATCCCACAGCACCCAGCGAAATCCCCGTAGCAGCCCACAGCAACCCGCAGCGAGTCGCCTGACTCGCTGCTGCTGGGCGCTACGAGTCGCTGCGGGAAAACCCGTAGCTGGCAGCAGATCGCTACGGGAAAACCCGCAGCCGATCCGCGTGATCGAGCCCTAGGCTCGATCCACCTCGCGCGATCCCTTTCCAGCCGAGTCGTCGAGCCGCCGGCGGTCCGGTGGTCCGACCACCACCGCCCGGTTCGACCTCGTCTCGTGGGTCCGTTCCTTGGATCTTGGTTCAAGATATTTTTACGATAATTAAACGATAAAATCATAAAGAGGGTTTTACGATTTACCTCGTTCTCGTTGTTCGGAAAAACGAAGAACTCAATTTGACGACCTTGAGATCTTCCCACGTATTCCTTGCACTAGCCCGGACGTCGTGTGGGCGACGATCTACCGAACTCCATGGATCCTCCTCTCTACTTTCTCTCTCTAGAATTGTGATCTTCAAGTTATGAGATTAGAGAAGACCATGTAGTGCTTTTATAGGCTACGTAGGGGATCTTAAGGAGGTGGAATATTGGGCTTCCAATATTGAAGATTAAATTGAGCCCAATGCTCAAGTCCATTAATCCTTATCAATATTAATTAATTCTATTTTCCACTATATAAAATTAATTGCACTCCCAATATTAAACCATATTATATCAAATAATATTTCTCCGGTAGTATTATTTATTCCGTGTATTTAAGATATAAATATCCATGAATAAAATTAATTTATTGCTAATTAATTTATTCATCTCTTATATCCGAGACTAGTACCATTCAACCTTAATTATTATGCGGAACGAATCCACCTGCAGGGTTTACATAATAATTCCTTATGAACTCATCTCGGGGATATTATCAACCCTTCCGGGATACACTTTCCCGTCAAGTATTCACGGCATGTCATATATAAAATATAGTGACCCAACTTAACCGGTAATTAACCCAATAATTAAATCGGTTAATTCCTTTGGTAAATCAAAGTCACTTATATTAAATATACACACCCGCAATAGTTTCGGGGATTAAGAATAAAATACACTGAGACTCGAATAGATTATCGCCGGCAATCCTAATCGATGAATCTTAACGATCCGCTCAATACACCAAGTGTACAAGTGTGATAAAATAATCAAGACAGATTATTTTCTCTCTCACACAACGACTATACCGATGGATTGGTCCGTGTCCATCTAGGTCGTGAGCAACTGTTCGATTAAATACGAGTAACCGATAGTATGATCTTCTGTGTGGGGCCCGACACACCATACTAACTACAACGTATAGAATCCAGGACTATGTTTTGCATATATTTAATTATAAATAATTAAACGCAAACAATTGTTCATTTAGTTAAATAGATTAATGGCAATGGATCGTGAGTTTCCGTTACTTAAATCTAGACATTAAGTACATAACTCCAACATATCGTCGTTCCCAATTATTTTAATGACAAAAACGTGATAAATCGTAAGTGAAAACTCGAGGTTTTCTAACCAGCAATCTTATCATGCAATTGAAGCCCTATCTCTCATTAAAATGAGGGAGCCAACCAGACAATCGATTCACGCCATCTAATGGCTCGAAAGTCTCTAATTTGTGTCATTGATAAACTTAAGTGTTTTGGATTAAATCACTCCCCGAGGTGTAAATAATCCTAACCTTATAATTCATCAAATGAAAGACAAATTAGGCATTTGTTTTTGAAATTTTAATAAATTAGAACAAAACGATCCCAAGACCCTCATCTTGCGAATTATTAAGCCGACTGAGTCCGCACTTAAGAACTCCAAGATAGGTAGACATTCCTTGTCAATGACATCTAATGTCACTCTCGGTCGATGAGAGTCCCATTCTCATCTCATGTCTCGATAGCCACGCCTGCAGTGGATCTATCGATGAGAAAACCAAACTCACGTGTAAGGGTCTAACCCTTACTCCCACTTATCCCAAGATAACAAGTAGTACCCCGCTGAGGCGGACCTACTAACTTATGATCGATGGCTTCATGAGTGTGACGTTTTGGACAATACATTATACTCATTATTATTGAGAACTTGCATGCATAGGTTTGTTTATATGTAAGTTGAACATTTATAACATAAAACAACCTATAACTAGCAAAGCATATAAATACGAAATCGAAAGGCCCCTAGAACCTCACAACTCTCAAACGAAAAGATTAAAAGCAACAAAATAGGCCTTGAACATCTTCTAGACTGGTCCTCACCCTCCGTTTCAGTTCCGCGGTCGCCGATTTTGGTCAAAACAAGTCATTACCCCAAAAACCACGAACAGCGCCCGCCGTTTTACAACCAGCGGTCGCTGAACACCACCGGCGGTCGCCGTTTCCAAAACGGTGCCCGCCGAAAAGGCAAAAACCCGTCTGCCCCAAAAAAGAGCTTTCGGCGGTCGCCGTTTCCAAAACGGCGCCCGCCGAAACAAAACAGCGCCCGCTGGAGCTACAACGGCGCCCGCCGTTTGGCTCCAGCAGCCCGGTTTTGTCCGCTTCGCTTCGTTTTGCTTCGTTTCTTCTCGTTTTCGCCGGAGAGCCGAGATCCTCCATCGAACCATGGACCAAGTCCGTCGCTTACAAGTAGTACAATACAAATATAATAGAAAAACCTATCTATTACAAATGATTCCAAGGGACGCAGCCCTCAAATACTACGGCCAATCGAAACGTAAAAAACGACAATTTCATTCACCCGACCACTAACGGTGGCCGGCCTTACATCTAATCACATAGATACAAATAAACAAGTAATCTAATTATGTTGAATTAACCTTCGTTTCCAACACAAAAGTGTGCACGAGCCCTAGTCTCTGATACCAATTGAAGGTACCGGTATACCGATCCGATCGATATACCGTGTGTGCGGAAGCGTGTAAAGCAATAGATCTACTATGCTATGATCTTAGTGCACACTTAATGTGTATAAGAACACATTATAAACACATATATATACACATCCAATATATATATACAAGGTTCAACGATTACTTACTTATGGTGACGAAGTGATTCGTTGATGTCGTTGAGGTGGTGTTGAGTCGATTGAACCACCTCAAATGGATCAGCCTCTCGAAGCTATCCTTGTGAATAACCTCGTCACTCCTCTTGTCTAGATCGCCCGGATGTTGAAGCCGCACAAGTGGCCCGGCCTCTACGTGTTGCACACGAACCCGGAAAATGAACTTGCTTACTTAATAGATTGAAGAGTTCTCCAAGAACTCTTTTCACTCTCTTTGGTGTGATTTTCGTAGCTGAATATTGTGGTGAGAAAATCAGCATTTTCTCACCTATTAAACCATGAAATTACACCAAGTAACCTCCCCCATAATGGTGATATTGATGTAGAATCATTATCACACATTAAGGCGTGTTAATGGTGAAGTTGAATGGTCATGTCCACATCCTCATGCCACATTGCATTGGATGTGGTCCCATTCGCTTGCATGGCATGCCATGTCACACCATGTGACATGCATTCCATGCAAGCCATGCATCCCATGCATGTACGTAAATCACATCGAATATAAACCTAGTTTATATATATATGTCGATTCGAAATCGACTCATTTTAGCAAACACTTATAGTTTGTATTTTCGGCTCGTGTGTGACCCTGTAGGTATAATTATCGATCAATATTATATTGCTCCCAGCAATAAATATTATCTAATAATTATTTAAACATCCATAGACGACCTTATGACTTTATCGATTGCACACGTAGGATCGAAGGACACATCCCAACAGATAAGCCCGTCTACATGACACAACCGCCTGGGTACATCGACCCTCTACGTCCTGATCATGTGTGTCGCCTTCGAAAGGCGCTATATGGGCTTCGGCAGGCCCCATTGGCCTTGTATCACCGTCTGCGCGCTTTTCTTCTTCACCTTGGATTCGCTTGCAGCCATTCCGATACCTCGCTTTTTATTTTTCATCGTCAGAAGCTCCTTATTTATCTTCTTGTATATGTTGACGATATCATTGTCACGAGCAACAACACCGCCTCGTTTCACGCTTTACTGACTCGATTGAGCAAAGAATTTGCTCTTAAGGACCTTGGTCGCCTTGGCTACTTCCTTGGCCTTGAAGTCTCCTATCCTTCATCGGGGTTATTTCTTAGTCAGTCAAAATATGCTCGCGACATCCTTGCTCGTGCTGATCTTCTAGACTCCAAGCCCGTGTCCACTCCTTTTGCACCCGGGGCTTCATTTACTACTGTCGGCACCCCGTTTTCGGATCCTACTCTCTATCGCTCTTTGGTTGGGGCCTTACAATACCTCACCATTACTCGTCCCGATCTCTCATATTGTGTAAATACTGTTAGTCAGTTTCAGCAGAAACCCACTACTGATCACTTCCAAGCGGTAAAACGAATTCTTCGTTATGTCAAGGGGACGCTGAGTTCTGGTCTCTCGTTCTCTCCTGGGCAGCCCTCTCTTCTTGGTTATTCGGATGCGGACTGGGCCCGTTGCTTAGACACTTGACGTTCTACTTACGGCTACGCTATCTTCTTAGGGCCCAACCTCGTTTCTTGGAGTGCGAAGAAGCAACCGACCGTCTCTCGATCTAGTTGTGAGTCCGAGTATCGGGCTATGGCTAATACGTCAGCCGAATTAATATGGGTCTGCCATCTTCTTCGAGACCTTTATGCTCTTCCACCAAAGCCGCCCTTTCTACTTTGTGACAACAAGAGTGCACTCTTTCTCACTCAAAACCCTGTCTCCCACAAGCGTGCTAAACACATTGACATTGATTGTCACTTCGTCAGAGAGCTTGTTGAGGCTGGCCGTTTATCCACTCGATTTGTCCCATCCGAACTTCAGCTAGCCGATGCCTTCACCAAAAGTCTATCTCGTCCCTTGTTCGAGCTGTTTCGATCCAAGCTTCGCGTTCTACCAAATCCCACGCTTCGCTTGCGGGGGGGTGTTAGCGATAATTAGGGATTTGCGTATATCTTGTATTCTTAAGTAGTTTTCTTATTCCTTTTATTACGGATACTTTGTATTATATATTTCACCGTATCAATAAAATTGTTCTTCGAGGTAAATATTTTTCTCTCCTAACATATATATATATATATATATATATATATATATACTGAGCCAAAAAAATCACATAATTATTGGGTTTAGAATCAACATTGTGCTTCAGTTCCTAAACCCAAATTACCACAAAGATTCATCATTTTCACTCAAATTTGTCATCCTTACTACTTCGATTCTACATAAGAAGTGGTAATTCATGATTTGTCAGACATCATAATTTTGTAAATTAATTACAAATGATGGAGTTATATTCTAAATTTCTAGTTTAGTAATAATGTGGAACTCTTTATCTGTGCTTTATTATCTAGTAATCAAACAGTTTGCATTTTCTCTTTTAAGTACTCTATGCTATAGTTCTTGATGTATACGTTGTAGATAGTATGGCGTGAGGAGACACGCGGAAGATCATACTATCGGTTACTCGTATACTATCGAACAGTAGCTCACGACTTAGATGGATAGGGACAATCCATCGGTAGGTCGTAGTGTGACTGAAAAATAGTCGGTCTTGACTATTATGTTACACTTGTACACATGGTGTATTAAGCAGGACCACGGGAGGACGTTCCATTTATACTATTCTCAGTAATTGAACTAGACCTCAGGTATTATGGATATGTGACTTCTTAATCCCTATATAATTATAGGTGCGTGTGTCCAATGCACGGTTTTTTGACTTGTCCAGTGAGTGAGACTATTGATTAGTCAATATTCTCGGTAAATCGGGAATCGATATTCGGCATGCTATAGATTATAGACAGGAAAGCGTGTCCCATTTATTGGGTTGATGATGTCCCGAGATGAGCTCATAAAGTTTATCATGTAAACCCTGCAGGTGGATTTACTTCGCATAATAATAAGGATGAGTGGTACTAGTCTCGGATAATAAGAAATGAATTAATTTAATTATTAGTAATTAAAGTTAATGTGGACATGCGATATCTTAAACACGGGAAATGATCACATATGTAATACAGGGGAAATATTATTGTTGAACGGAAATATTATTGTTGAAACAATATGAATTAATTAATTGAGAAATCAATTATAATTTTATAGTGAAATTAATTATTATTAAAATTGAATTTAATTATGGTTTTCCTTTTGGGAAACCAAGTTAATTAAATTACAATTTAAGCGTAATTAATTAATTGCCTCTAGGTCCCTAGTGTAACCTATTTAAACCCCTACCCTCCTACTCTTAACCTAAGAAACGCATACAATTTATTTTTCTTCTGAGAAAATAATAACTTACGTATATGTTTCTCTCTAGAAAATAAAAGAGTTAGCGCAATTATATTTTCTCCAAGAGAGAAATATACTTACGTTGGTTCAAGAGAGAAGGAGAATCCGGGAGGCTCCCGCGGATCGTTGCCCACTCAACAGCTGGAACAACGGGGCTAGGACATACACTAGAAATCTCGAGGTCTCATCAATCGATCAAGAAGGTATGAAATCGAAACCCTATTCCGCTTCGTTTTCGATTTCAATTCGCGTTATTCATACAACGAACCACTGATCGTGTTCGATGGTCTCGGACTGCTGGGCGGTCGCCGATCGCTGGAACAGTATTCAGATCGATTAAAATGGCCGGAACATCCCGAACAGCAGCATCGCGCTGCTGGAATCGCGATGTTGTCGGCCGACAACTTTTAGTGTCGGCCGACACTGCCCTGTCGTGCGACAGACAGGGCAGCAAGTCCCGTATCGCGCGGTCGTGCCTCGGGCACGATGGCTAGGCGTGATTCGGGTCTGGAGCTTCGTCGTGAGTGCATTAGTGATGCTAGGGGTCGACTGGGCGTGTCCGGATGTTCCAGTGGTCGAACGGAGACGTCCCGGGTAGTCGATTTCCAACAACAAACAGGTAAATTTTATGATTTTAAACCCTACCAAATTATTGATTATCGTATTGAATGTGTATGCATATGATTTTGTTGATCTATGATTTGTTTTGGGTTTAAATCCTAACCAAGAACATGACATGCTTCATGAAATCATGATTTTGACATGACATGCTAATGAAATCATGATTTTGTTTGGAAATCGATTTGCAAATTACATGAATAGGGATATATTCATTTTTATATCATAATATCTCCAATATAAGTTGTATGATGGATAATACTATATGTATAATACTTCCATGAAATGACACTCGAATACTTGACGGGTTTCCAGGGCGGACGAGTGTGATTTTTTAAGATAGTCGTCGTCATTAATTACGGTAAATGTGTCGAAATCCTTCTTCCCAAGTCCCACCGCAAGCAGCGGAGCCGATCCCTCAGCACCGACGATCGCTGAATAGATGGTGTGGATGATTGTTGTGTTTTTGACACAAAACCGAAAAGGAGACGCTGATCAGATTCTTCGACCGTCGGTCTGAAACGACGGTCGTCGGTGTTGGAAATTGATATCCTGGGTTATCAAAATTGCGGAAACCGACAACTCGACAGAAATCCCTTCGCCGGAAAAACAACCGCAAACACCGCACGAACCGGAGCCCGACCAAAGCGTCACCGCCGCAGGATAAACCCGCAGTTAAAACCCTAGCCGAACCCCATGCGGGGTTCGCGATCGCCGTGCATGGCGATCGCCGGGGATGTGCGTGCATCCCCCGGGGCTGCTCGTAGCAGCCCCCCGACGGTGAGTCCGGCGACTCACCGCCACCACCGTCGAGGGAGGGCGGTGCGCCCAGCGCACCCGCCGCGGCTCCAGCCTCGACTGCCCTAGCGATCGACCTCACGGTCGATCGCATGCCCCGGCGTCCAGCCGGGGCCCCTTCGGTCGCACGCCACCGGCGGTCGAAGCCCTAGGCTCGACCGCCATCCCTCGGCTCCCAGCCGAGGGCTTCATCGATCTCCGCCGAGGATCTCGAATCCCCGTCCGCGGAGTTCGTTCGTTTCCCGGATCTTTCGTTCATGCGTATATCACGAGATCTTTAGTTGAAGACCTCTAGACCTTCCCGCGTATTCCTTGCACTCCGTTTGAACGTCGTGTGGGCGACGGTCCTCCGAACTCTAATGAATCTCCTTCTCGAACTCTCTAGAATATCAAGTATGATAATTCTTATTATTGGTGTCTTGTATTGTGAAGACCATGTAGTACTTTTATAGGCTACGTAGGGGATCTAAAGGAGGTGAAATATTGGGCTTCTAATAATAATGATTAAATTGAGCCCAAGCCCAAATCTATTAATCCATTATTATTAATTATATTTATTTTCTACTATATAAATATAATTGCACTCCCAATATTATACCATATTATATCAAATAATATTATCTCCGGTAGTATTATTTATTCCGTGCGTTTAAGATATAAATGTCCATGAATAAATTAAATTTATTGCTAATTAATTTATTCATCTCTTATAATCCGAGAATAGTACCATTCAACTTTAATTATTATGCGGAACAAATCCACTCATGAGGTTTACATAATAATTTCTTATGAACTCATCTCGAGGACATTATCAACCCTTTCGAGGACATACTTTCCCGTCAAGAATTCACAGCATGTCATACATAAAATACCGTGACCCAACTTTGCCGGTAATTGACCGGTTATTATAATCGGTCAATTCCTTTGGACAATCAAAGTCACTAATATTAAATGCACACACCCACAATAATATCAGGGATTAAGAATAAAATACACTAAGATTTAAATCGATTATCTAAGGCAATCCTAATCGATAAATCTCAAGCGATCCGCCCAATACACCAAGTGTACAAGTATGATAAAATAATTAAGACCAATTATTTTCTCTCTCGTACAACGACTATACCGATGGATTGGTCCTTGTCCATCTAGGTCGTGAGCTACTGTTTGATCAATATACGAATAACCGATAGTATGATCTTCCGTGTGACGTCGCACACCATACTAACTACAACGTATATAATCTAGGATTATAATTTGTATATATAATCTACAACGTATATAATTTATAATTAAATATATACAAATTATAGTCCTAGATTATACACGTTGTAGTTAGTATGGTGTGCGACGTCACACGGAAGATCATACTATCGGTTACTCGTATATAATCAAACAGTTGATCACGACCTAGATGGACAAGGATTAATCCATCGGTATAGTCGTTGTATGAAAGAGAAAATAATTTGTCTTAATTATTTTATCATACATGTACACTTGGTGTATTGGGCGGACCGCTTGAGATTTATCGATTAGGATTGCCTTGGACAATCGATTTAAATCTCAGTGTATTTTATTCTTAATCCCTGATATTATTGCGGGTGTGTGCATATAATATTAGTGACTTTGATTTTCCAAAGGAATTGACTGATTAGAATAACCGGTCAATTACCGGTAAAGTTGGGTCACTGTATTTTATGTATGGCATGCTGTGAATTCTTGACGGGAAAGCATGTCCTCGAAAGGGTTGATAATGTCCCCGAGATGAGCTCATAAGGATTATCATGTAAACCTTGCAAGTGGATTTGATCCGCATGATAATAAAGTTGAGTGGTACTATTCTCGGAATTATAAGAGATGAATAAATAATATTAGCAATAAATATAATTTATTCATGGACATTTATATCTTAAACATGTGGAATAAATAATACTACCGGAATATTATTTGATATAATATGGTATAATATTGGGAGTGCAATTATATTTATATAGTGGAGTTAATATATAATTAATAATAGTAAGGATTAATAGATTTGGGCTTGGGCTCAATTTAATCACTATTATTGGAAGCCCAATATTCCACCTTCTTAAAGTCCCCTACGTAGCCTATAAAAGCACTACATGGTCTTCTCTTTTCTAATAACTTGAAGATCACAATTCTAGAGAGAGAAAGAAAGAGAAGGAGATCCATGGAGTTCGGAAGATCGTCGCCCACACGACGTCTGCTGGGATTCGATGTCCCGGGCTATCAAAATTTGCGGAACCGATAACCTGACCGAAACCCCGTCGCCGGAAACCGATCACGAACACCACGTCTCCGGAGTCCGACGAGGGAATCGCCGCGAGGGCGAAACCCTAGCCGAACCCCACGCGGGGTTCGCGATCGCCCGTGCATGGCGATCGCATGGGGCTGCTCCGGCAGCCCCCGGATGGCGGTGAGTCCGGCGACTTCACCGCCGTCGCCACCAGGAGGCGGGGGGAGCCACCAGCCGCGGCACCAGCCCGCGGCAATCCCCCCGGCGATCGAGCGAAGGGCTCGATCGCCCCCAGCCGCGGCGTCCAGCCGCGGCTTCTCTCCGTGCGCACGCCACCGCCGGCAAGGGTGGCCGGGGAGGTCGTCTGCCGTGGCGCCAGCCCACGGCGACTCCCCAGCGATCGACTTCACGTCGATCGCATGCCCCGGCATCCAGCCGGGGCTTCCCCTTGCCGCGGTACCGGCGGTCGAAACCCTAGGGTTCGACCGCCCCTCGTTCGATCCCTACGGGGATACAACAATCCCCGTATCTAGGTCTCGACGCTTTCCCGGATCGTCTTGTTCATGTATACATCACAATTAACGAACACATAATCAAAGAGGGGGTTTTAGATTATGTTACCTCAATTCGTTGTGTGGAGAAACGAATTAAACGTTGATGACCTTGCGATCTTCCTACGTATTCCTTGCACCTTGTTCGAACGTCGTGTGGGCGACGATCTATCGAACTCCTATGGATCTCCTTCAACTTTCTAGAGTATCAAGTATGATATTCTTCTCTTATGTTGTGTATGAATTATGAAGGTCATGTAGTGCTTTTATAGGCTACGTAGGGGATCATAAGGAGGTGGAATATTGGGCTTCCAATATTGAAGATTAAATTGAGCCCAATGCTCAAGTCCATTAATCCTTATCAATATTAATTAATTTATTTTCCACTATATAAATTAATTGCACTCCCAATATTAAACCATATTATATCAAATAATATTTCTCCGGTAGTATTATTTATTCCGTGTATTTAAGATTTAAATATCCATGAATAAATTTATTTATTGCTCAATAAATTATATTCATCTCTTATATCCGAGACTAGTACCATTCAACCTTAATTATTGTGCGGAACAAATCCACTCATGAGGTTTACACAATAATTCCTTATGAACTCATCTCGGGGATATTATCAACCCTTCCGGGATACACTTTCCCGTCAAGTATTCACGGCATGTCATATATAAAATATAGCGACCCAACTTAACCGGTAATTAACCCAATAATTAAATCGGTTAATTCTTTTGGAAAATCAAAGTCTCTAATATTAAATATATACACCCGCAATAGTATCGGGGATTAAGAATAAAATACTCTGAGATTTAAATTGATTATCCAAGGCAATCCTAATCAATAAATCTCAAGCGATCCGCCCAATACACTTAAGTGTACATGTGTGATAAAATAATTAAGACAAATTATTTTCTCTCTCACACAACGACTATACCGATGGATTGGTCCATGTCCATCTAGGTCGTGAGCAACTGTTTGATTAAATACGAGTAACCGATAGTATGATCTTCTGTGCGCCCATGCAACACCATACTAACTACAACGTATAAAATCCAGGACTATATTTTGCATAATTAATTAATGCAAATAATTGTTTATTAATTTAATAGATTAAATGCTATGATCGGGAGTTTACCGTTACTTAAATCTAGACATTAAGTACACAACTCCAACAATCTCCCACTTGTACTAAGGTCTAGTCATTTCCTCTAAACTCCCGGTTCCCATACTCATCACGTGCTTTAAAGTGTACTTCCGAGAAGTACTATGTGAGTGAGCAATCTAGGTTGCCGCTCTGAAGTTATCTTGGTGACTACTACATCGTCTCCCTCGACGATGACTCGTATCAGGTGGTACTTGCTCTATGTGTTAACATCACTTTTGACTTATGACTTCTTCCAGTTTACCGTGCACCGCTATCCAATAGCTTTTAGTAAACTAAGAGTCATATCCAAGCCAAGAGGTTATCCTGGAACCTAACCAAAACTTCTGCTGCCTCTGAGGCTGCTATTCGGTTATGAGAGAGTCTGAGAAGCGTCCTGCTTATCACTCTTTCATTTCATGGTTCCACCTCTTTCTAAAAGTGAACACATAGCCTGATATCGACTTACACTGGTCTTTCTATGATTTTTGGATCTGAGAAACTGTAATCTAAGAAGATTTCGTCTTGCTTAATTATCCAGCACTTCGCAAGTACTTTTACAGCATCCGAAATTTCTTTTCTAGATTACCTTGATATCCTCCCACTACGCAAACCGCATAGTTGATATCAGGTTCTTGTTTTTATAACATTGCATCTATAAAGCTTTCCATACTTGAAGTATAGGAAATTGCTTTGTCCTCATCTATCTCCTTCATGTGTTTAAACACATACCCTTTAGATAGATGTATATTCTGTCTCTGAAAGGAAATAACCTTTCTCAGAAGTATGCATGTTTAAAACAAACCATAATCGTATAAGATATCTAGGAGAAGTACAATGTTCTTATCTTTGGATCGAAAGATCTCAAGAACATGCTCCAACTTCTACTCAATCTTATATCTCGATTCATTTAGACAACCATTATCTTATGTCTGACAACATTTTCTACATTGTTGCCAATGATGAAATTGTCATCTACACAAGATCTCCGAGAAAACACCACTTTGTTTCCATTACGTCTCCAATACACCTATCGTCTTTGCCTTTTGATGAATCCATCAAATGGACTATCCCATCAATTTGCAAGTTCCACGATTTATAGCTTTGTTTCAATCCATAATGGATTCACTATGCTTGTACTCTAAATGATCTTGCCTCTTAACAATAATCCTTATTGTTTTCTAAGCAGGCACATTTAGATCTAGTACTGCCCTCATGCAGAGCTAGGGATCGATTTCATCTTTACCAGATCCAGAGTTAAAACTCTTCTAGTCTTATGAACATCTCTGGTTGCTTAACAACCTCCCACTGCAATGGCGTGCCGGTGTTTTAACAGTAATAACATTAGGTGCAGCATGTGATGTACCTCTACTCGGTTTGGCTGGTTCCTAGTCTTTTGTCCCTTTTCTCATTCCAAGGTACTATGTCAGTTCGGGCTTTGTGGCTCTTCTAATAGTCTTCCTCTAAGAATCGGGCGTTACACGTCATTCTGGTTCATAGTACTATAGAACACACAAACCTTTGTTCATCTAGGATATCCTACAACCATATTGAATATGCCGTTGTCTCTAGGAATATCCATAGAACATAGGTAGTTCCGAATAACTTGTTCTTATATTATTAGATTTCCATTTCTTTATTTATAATGCACCATCTCTACACGTGAGTGTATGGCGCGGTCCTTTGGGATTGAATCCCAAACTTTGATCATGCTATGTGTTATTTAGATAGGTGATGGCCTCCGCGACCGAGTCCCAGGCTCCTAATGGATATACTTTGATGGTTCCCCATAATAGCTTTGTGTCCATTGACTAGTCAAAACACTTTGCTCTTTATGGCACATTAAGTATTCTAATCCATCAGCGAGTATTCTTGAAAGAAATACTCGTACCTTTCTAATTTACACATATGTCTGCATATCTAATCATTTCCAATACTTGTCTGAATTCTATCCTTTATCCAGAAAGGTTTGCTTAGAAGTATTATCCTCCAAATTCAATCCTTAGGTCGGAAGGTCCATTCCTTCAACTATAATTGATCAAATCAATTTCGACCATTTGAATCTTATTTGAAAAATACTACTAAGTATAAGAATTCACAAGTATAATGATTAATAAAGAAATATCTAACAAGTAAAACAAGTTGTACATAACGGATTGTTGCATTGTGGTAGACTAAGGATTTATCATTCATATATTGCTATCCAATGTACCAGAATAGATAACACCATTATTTCTTATCTAAATCACTGAATGATTAAAGAAATAAATATCCATTCATTAATAAAGAAAATCCAGAACAAAAGTTCTTTTCAGAATAAGGGGTACATAAAGCAATAACTTGAAATGAAATCCTAAAACTACTGAAAACAGATAAATGTCTTCCACTGCAACCGCTGCTACCCCAACAGCTTCGCCCATGTAGACTCGAACTCTTCTTCTCTAAGTCGCCGGGTTTTCTGGAACCCCTGCATTCAAGAATGCACATACCGTCAGTGGTTCCATATCTACTCACCAGAATTCTGGTAGATAATACCGCTGACTATGTTTTTACGACTAAAGAAAAATTCGTACCTTTGAGAGGACATTCAGACTTCCAGTGTCCAGACTTGTTGCATCGGAAGCACTTGCCTCTTGGCTTTGCAGCCCCCACTCGTGGTCCATTCCTCTTGGCACCACTGGGTTTCCAGGCTTGCTTCCTTTTCTTGCCCCTACCTCCAACAGGCTTCGAGCCCTTGGACTTGGTAGCTACAAGCGCTTGAGACTTGCCCTTCTTGTAGATCCCCTCTGCCGCCTTTAGTTCAGTCAGGAGTTGCGCAAGAGTATAAGATAGTTTACCCATATTATAGCTCATACGAAACTGCTCAAAACTAGGGGTCAGAGACTGGAGTATGATGTCGACTTGCGTCTCAGCATCAATAGAAGCTCCTAGGACCTCAAGTTCATTCAACAAACTCATCATCTTAAGAACGTGGTCCCCAACGGGCGTTCCTTCAGATTGAGTAGTCGACATGAGGACTCTCATGGCTTCTTGCCTAGCCGCACGATCTTGCTCCCCAAACATCTCCTTGAGGTTAAACATCATATCATAGGCAGTGTCCATCGACTGATGTTGGGTTTGGAGTACATTTGACATGGAAGCCAAAATATAACACCTAGCCATTTCATCAGCCTTTTTCCACTTCCGATATGTCAGTTTTTCCTCATCAGTCGAGGTAGCCGTGGGCTCGGCAGGGCACACTTCATGGAGTACAAACTTGTACTCCTCAGAAGTCAGGACAATGTCTAAATTTCTCTTCCAATCAATGTAATTTGGACCAGTGAGCTTATGCTCCTTAAGTATCACAGAAAGTGGGTTCATAGCTATTCTCTAAACCTATAAGCACATTTAAACAAACAATTAATTTAATGTCCGATATTATCTCCCTCAAATAATATCATTAAATTACTAATTGCATCTAAAATCCCATCAGGTAAGGCAAGCCACGTGGTGTGGACGTTTACCCACCCAAATGATTTAGCAATTAGATTTCCTTTGGTCATACATCAATTATAGCATGACTTCGTGGGGAAGAATACTATAACGCGTATCTAAGTGTAAACCATTACTCAGCACCAAAGTACATCGCTTGGAATTGCTACATCACCGCAAGCCACGTGGGGTGGACGTTTACGATAACTTCACAACTCTTCACAATTACTTACAACTGTCTACATCAATTAATCCAAAATCCGTCAGTATAGCAAGCCACGTGGTGTGGACGTTTACTACACTAAGAGACTTTTATAATTGACTCCCAGTTACAAGATCCATTCGATTCTCATAGATCAAGACGCGGAGAATCATAAGTGAAACTCGAAGTTTCTAACCAGTGATTCACCATGCGAACGACCCTATCTCTCATAAATGAGGGAGCCGAGCAGACAATCGATCCATCTATCAAAGAATGGTACGAAGATCTCTAATTTGTGTCATCCACATGACCAAGTGGCTTTGGCTCCATTCCACTCCCCGGGGTGAGAATGAGTCGACTTGAAGTCAGTTTCAGAAAGACAAATTAGGCATTGTTTGATAAACTCGATCAATGTTTCTTGTAAAAGGAATTACAAGAATTCTCCTCCAATGACATGTCTATATGAACTTTGAAAGCTCATAAATGTCACCAAGAGAACAGTAATGGAGACCATGGGAATGTTTCCATCCCCTCTCCCACTTAGCTTTTTATAACAAAGGGATACGCTATCTAATGCATAATTAAACACATAAGCATGCATGCAAGTAATAAAGCACATATCACATAGTCAAATAATGCTAGGAAATTATTTTCCCGACTATCATGGCTTTACTCCTTCTTCATATGCATCTTCTAGTCTTCAGTCTTCGTTCTTGAATGCTCCATGTGACGAGAATATTAATTCCAATATTTAAATCTATTTATTTTTAATGAATCCAAAAGATACTTAATTCAAAAATTAAGTCAATCGAATAAATCAAAAATAAAATTAAATATTATTAATATTTCTATTTATTTATTTTCCTATCTAATTCTATTAAATCTTTAGAATAATCTATCCAAGTCAAACTTGGAATATTCTAGAAGACTTCTATAATAGAATAAGGAAATAAAATAAATTAGGACTCTTCTACTTTCCAAGATTAATTAATTTCCATTACTATGAAAATTCCCATAAAATAGGAATAATCAATTAGGAAATAAATCAATCCTAAATTAACTTTTATTCCTTTCCAATTCTATTAAATCTCTAGGATCCTATTCCAAGTAGAACTCGGAATACTCTAGAAGACTTCCATAATAGAATAAGGAAATAAAATTAATTCCAATTAATTCTTTTCCTAATCCATGAGAGTTTACTAAAGGAAGAACACTCAAATAGGAAAACCGAATTAATTTAGGAAAGTGAATCTTGGTAGGAGTAGCATGAGATCGGGAGACCCCACGCCACCCCACCGTCGACCACCTCCATGGGAGGAGCACCGCCGCCCAGCCACCAGCCGCCACCGTCGCCGGCGGCAGCCCTAGCCGAGGGCGATCGACCCCTCTCCTTGGTCGATCGCTTGGGGTCGATCAAGGGGTTTGATCGATCCCCGGTTCTTCGTCCTCTTCGTCTTCTTCGTCACATGAGTTCTCTGGCGGTCGTCTCGGCATCGATCCAACGTAAATAAATTACAAGAATTTAAATTACACTATCCAGTATCGATTCTATACATGAAATCGACCCTATACATTTTCCGGAAAACATAGAACATAATAATAAATCCTAAATTCGGTCAACCCCCGAATTTTTACTATTACAAACATTCAACCACACAAAACGAATCTCGACATGTCCGAGAGTTTAATAAAACGAACAATCATGATAATTAATTAACACAATAATTAAATCCAACCATGATAGTCGGAAATCCCTGCAAGGTAGAACAATAATCGAACATATACATGAACACGAAACCAAAACGCTCTGATACCAATTGCTGGGATTCGATGTCCCGGGCTATCAAAATTTGCGGAACCGATAACCTGACCGAAACCCCGTCGCCGGAAACCGATCACGAACACCACGTCTCCGGAGTCCGACGAGGGAATCGCCGCGAGGGCGAAACCCTAGCCGAACCCCACGCGGGGTTCGCGATCGCCCGTGCATGGCGATCGCATGGGGCTGCTCCGGCAGCCCCCGGATGGCGGTGAGTCCGGCGACTTCACCGCCGTCGCCACCAGGAGGCGCGGGGAACCACCAGCCGCGGCACCAGCCCGCGGCAATCCCCCCGGCGATCGAGCGAAGGGCTCGATCGCCCCCAGCCGCGGCGTCCAGCCGCGGCTTCTCTCCGTGCGCACGCCACCGCCGGCAAGGGTGGCCGGGGAGGTCGTGTGCCGTGGCGCCAGCCCACGGCGACTCCCCAGCGATCGACTTCACGTCGATCGCATGCCCCGGCGTCCAGCCGGGGCTTCCCCTTGCCGTGGTACCGGCGGTCGAAACCCTAGGGTTCGACCGCCCCTCGTTCGATCCCTACGGGGATACAACAATCCCCGTATCTAGGTCTCGACGCTTTCCCGGATCGTCTTGTTCATGTATACATCACAATTAACGAACACATAATCAAAGAGGGGGTTTTAGATTATGTTACCTCAATTCGTTGTGTGGAGAAACGAATTAAACGTTGATGACCTTGCGATCTTCCTACGTATTCCTTGCACCTTGTTCGAACGTCGTGTGGGCGACGATCTATCGAACTCCTATGGATCTCCTTCAACTTTCTAGAGTATCAAGTATGATATTCTTCTCTTATGTTGTGTATGAATTATGAAGGCCATGTAGTGCTTTTATAGGCTACGTAGGGGATCATAAGGAGGTGGAATATTGGGCTTCCAATATTGAAGATTAAATTGAGCCCAATGCTCAAGTCCATTAATCCTTATCAATATTAATTAATTTATTTTCCACTATATAAATTAATTGCACTCCCAATATTAAACCATATTATATCAAATAATATTTCTCCGGTAGTATTATTTATTCCGTGTATTTAAGATTTAAATACCCATGAATAAATTTATTTATTGCTCAATAAATTATATTCATCTCTTATATCCGAGACTAGTACCATTCAACCTTAATTATTGTGCGGAACAAATCCACTCATGAGGTTTACACAATAATTCCTTATGAACTCATCTCGGGGATATTATCAACCCTTCCGGGATACACTTTCCCGTCAAGTATTCACGGCATGTCATATATAAAATATAGCGACCCAACTTAACCGGTAATTAACCCAATAATTAAATCGGTTAATTCCTTTGGAAAATCAAAGTCTCTAATATTAAATATATACACCCGCAATAGTATCGGGGATTAAGAATAAAATACTCTGAGATTTAAATTGATTATCCAAGGCAATCCTAATCAATAAATCTCAAGCGATCCGCCCAATACACTTAAGTGTACAAGTGTGATAAAATAATTAAGACAAATTATTTTCTCTCTCACACAACGACTATACCGATGGATTGGTCCATGTCCATCTAGGTCGTGAGCAACTGTTTGATTAAATACGAGTAACCGATAGTATGATCTTCTGTGCGCCCATGCAACACCATACTAACTACAACGTATAAAATCCAGGACTATATTTTGCATAATTAATTAATGCAAATAATTGTTTATTAATTTAATAGATTAAATGCTATGATCGGGAGTTTACCGTTACTTAAATCTAGACATTAAGTACACAACTCCAACAACGTCCGAGCTAGTGCAAGGAATACGTTGGAAGATCTCAAGGTCTTCAATTAAGTTCTTCGTTTCACCGAACAACGAGAACGAGGTATAAATCGTAAAACCCTCTTTATGATTTTATCGTTTAATTATCGTAAAAATATCGTGAACCAAGATCCGAAGTTTGGGATCCTCACCGGGGTCGAGCCGAGCTGTGGTGATCGAGGATCACCGGACCGCCGCGGCTGGAGAGACCCGGCGGCAAGGATCGCACGGAGCCGCTGCCTGGGGAGGCAGGCAACCGCCTGGGGGGCCAAGCGCCCGCCTGGTGGTGGTCGCGGGCGACCGCCCGGTAGGCTGGCGGGCGCTTCGTGTGGCCTGGCAGCGGGCTGCGGGTTTTTCCCGCAGCGGATCCGCGGGGCTTCGCTGGTCGTGTACGGGACCTTGTGGCTGCAGCCCTAGCGCTCGCATGGACGCGAGCGCATGCCTGATCGGGACAGCGGCGGTTCAAGCCGCGGCTAGGGCACGATCGGGCTAAACCTCCGGGAGGTTTGGGCTGTTCGCGTGGGCTCTCGGACACGTCCAACGGGCTGCTTTGAGCAGCCCCTCACGCCATCCATGAGATGCGATCGATCGCCTCGGGTACGCCCATAGACGGTGATCGATCGGGCTTCTCCCCGCGTCCGGTGACGTGGGATTTTTCCGGTGGCGGGATTTCGACCGGAGTTGTTATTTCCGCGTTTCCCGACGACTCTGGGATGTCGATTTCCAACATGAAAAGCATCGTGCTTATCATTCTTCCAAGTTAAAGCTCCACATCCTATATAAGTGAACACATAGCCTGATATCGACTTACACTGATCCTGATTTGATTATAGATTTAAGAAAATGTAATCCTAAGGAAAAACTCATCTGCTTCGTAATTATAGTACTTCGAAAGTACTTTACAGCAGTCGAATATTCCTTTTTCCAGGATTACCTTGATATCCTCCCACTATGCTAACTGCATAGCTGATATCAGGTTCTCGTTTTTCAACATTACATTTATTAAGCTTTCCACACTCAAAGTGTAGGAAACTGCTTTCACTACTTCAATCTCCTTTATGTGTTTCCAAAAACATGTCCTTAGATAGATGCATTCCGTGTCTGAAAGGTAGCGAACCTATCTCGGACCATAATCGTATGTTAAAACGAACCATAATAGTATAAGATATCTAGGAGAAGTACAATGTTCTTTTCTTGAGATCCTAGATCTTAAGAACATGCGCTAACTTCTTCTTTATCTTACACATCGATTTATCCAGACAACTATCATTTCATGTTTGATAAAATCTTTACATTGTTGCCAATGATAAAATGTTATCTACATGAAACTCCGAGAAACACCACCTTGTTTCCATCACGTTTTCAATACACACGATTCGTCTATGCCTTTTGATGAATCCATCAAATGGATTATCTCATCAATTCGAAAGTTCCACGATTTTTAGCCTTGTTACAATCCATAAATGGATCAACTAAGCTTGTACCCTAAATGATCTTGCCTCTTAGCAATAATCCTTATTGCTTTCTAAGAAGGCACATTTAGATATAGTACTGCCTCAATGTAGATCCAGGGATCGATTTCATGTATACTAGGTCTAGAGTTCGAAACTCTCCTAGTCTTATGAATATCTCTGGTTGATCCACAACCTCCCACTACAATGGCATTCCGGTGTATAAACAGTAATAACAGTGGGTGTAGTCAGTGGTGTACCGCTACTCGGTTCGGCTGGTTCCCAGTCCTTGTCCTATTCTCTTATTCCAAAAGTATTACGTCACTTTGGGCTTTGTGGTTCATCTAATAGTCATCCTCCAAGAAACGGGCGTTAAAACTTATAACGTCCTTCTGGTTCATAGTACTATTTGAACACACAACTTTTGTTCTTCTAGGATATTCTACAACTGCATTGAATGCGCCGTTGTCTTCCAGAATTATCCTTAGAACATAGGAAGTTCCGATTAACTCATCCTTTTACCATTTGTTGGAAATCGATATCATGGGGTTAACGGAATTGCGGAAAACATAACCCCAACCGAAATCCCATCGCCGGAAATCCGATCACAAACACCACGTCTCCGGAGTCCGACGAGAGAATCGCCGCCGCGGGATAAACCCGCGGCCGAAACCCTAGCCGAACCCTACGCGGGGTTCGCGATCGCCGTGCATGGCGATCGCCGGGGATGCGCGTGCATCCCCGTGGGGCTGTTCGGAATAGCCCCCTGGCGGTGAGTCCGGCGACTCACCGCCAGCATCCGACGGGAGGAGGGGCGCCAGCCGCGGCACCAGCCCGCGGTAGCCCCCGCGATCGACCTCACGGTCGATCGCTCGCCCCGGCTCCAGCCGGGGCCTCCCTTGTGCACGCCGGCGGTCGTGCCCTAGGCCGACCGCCACCCTCGGCTCCCAGCCGAGGGTTTCTCCTGAGCTTCGCCGGGGATCTCGAATCCCCATCCCCGAAGTTCATACGTTTCCCAGATCTTTCGTTCATGTATATATCACGATTTATTCAACGTAAAATCATAGAGGGTGTTTATCGATTTTACCTTTGATCTCGTTGTGCGGAGAAACGAGATTGTTTTGAAGACCTTCGGATCTTCCTACGTATTCCTTGCACTAGCTTGAACGTCGTGTGGGAGACGATCCTCCAAGCTTATGGATCTCCTTCACAAATCTCTAGAACTATCAACTAATGATATTCTTGTCTTGTAGGTGTGTTCTAATTGTGAAGACCATGTAGTGCTTTTATAGGCTACGTAGGGGATCTAAAGGAGGTGGAATATTGGGCTTCCAATATTAATGATTAAATTGAGCCCAAGCCCAAATCCATTAATCCATTAATATTAATTATATAATTAATTCCACTATATAAATATTATTGTACTCCCAATATTCACCATATTATATCAAATAATATTTTCTCCGGTAGTATTATTTATTCCATGTGTTTAAGATATAAATATCCATGAATAAAATTAATTTATTGCTTAATTAATTTATTCATCTCTTATATCCGAGACTAGTACCATTCAACTTTAATTATTATGCGGAACAAATCCACTCATGAGGTTTACATAATAATTCCTTATGAACTCATCTCGGGGATACTATCAACCCTTTCGAGGACACATTTTCCCATCAAGAATTCACGGCATGTCATACATAAAATACCGTGACCCAACTTTACCGGTAATTGATCGGTTATTATAATCAATCAATTCCTTTGGAAAATCAAAGTCACTAATATTAAATGCACACACCCGCAATAATATCAGGGATTGAGAATAAAATATACAGAGATTTAAATCGATTATCCAAGGCAATCCTAATCGATAAATCTCCAGCGATCCGCTCAATACACCAAGTGTACAAGTGTGATAAAATAATCAAGACCAATTATTTTCTCTCTCATACAACGACTATACCGATGGATTAGTTCTTGTCCATCTAGGTCATGAGCTACTGTTTGATTATATATGAGTGACTGATAGTATGATCTTCCGTGTGACGACGCACACCATACTAAATACAACGTATATAATCCAGAACCATATTTGCATTTATTTAATTATAAATAATTAAAAGCTAACGATTATTCATTTAAATAGATTAAATACTATGACCAGGAGTTTATGTTACTTAAATCTAGACATTAAGTATACAACTCCATCAATCTCCCACTTATACTAAGGTCTAGTCATTTCATCCAAACTCCCGACTCCCATACTCATCACGTGCTTAATCTGCATTTCCAAAGAAGTGCCTTGTGCATGAGCATTCTAGGTTGTCGTCTCCGAAGTTATCTTGGTAACTACAACGTCGTCTCACATGACGATGACTCGTATCAGGTGGTACTTGCTCTATGTGTTATCATCACTATGGACTTATGATTTCTTTCAGTTTGCCATCGCACCGCTATCTTAATAGCTTTTGGTAAACCAAGAATCATATCTAAGTCCAGAGGTTATCCCAAAGCTTCACCACAACTTCCGCTGCCTCTGAGGCTGCAGTTTGGTTACCCATGGTTGAGTCCGAAAAGCATCATGCTTATCACTCTTCCATTCTAAATCTTTACCTCCCTTTATAAGTGAACACATAGCCTGATATCGACTTACACTTATCCTGATTTGATTTGAGATCTGAGAAATGTAATCCAAAGGAAAAGCTCGTCTGCTTCGTAGTCTAGAACAGTACTTCGAAAGTACTCTTACAGCAGTCGAATATTCATTTCCAGGATTACTTTGATATCCTCCCACTATGCCAACTGCATAGTCGATATCTGGTTCTCGTTTTTCAACATTGGATTTTAAAGCTTTCCACACATCCGGTGTAGGAAACTGCTTTCACTGCTTCTATCTCATTTATGTGTTCCAAACACATACCTTAGATAGATGCATTTCTTCTTGAAGGTCACACACCCTTCTTGGAATGATGCATGCTAAAACGAACCTTAATCGTATAAGATTTCTTAGAGAAGTACAATGTTCTTTTCTCAAGATCCTAGATCTTAAGAACATGATCTAACTTCTTCTTTATCTTATATATCGATTTTTATCTTAGACAACCATTATTTTATGTCTGATAACACTTTTACATTGTTCCCAATGATAGAATGTTATCTACATAAAATCTCCGAGAAACACCACCTTGTTTCCATTACGTTTCCAATACACATTATTCGTCCATGCCTTTTGATGAATCCATCAAATGGATTATCTCATCAATTTGCAAGTACCACGAATTATAGCTTTGTCACAATCCATAAATGGATCAACTAAGCTTGTATTCTAAATAATCTTCTCTCTTAGCAATAATCCTTATTGCTTTCTTAAGAAGACATATTTAGATTCAGTACTGCCTTTATGTAGATCTAGAGATCGATTTCATGTTTACTAGATCCAGAGTTCAGCAACTATTCTAGTCTTATGAACATCTCCGGTTGTCAACAACCTCCCACTACAACCGCGTTTCAGTGTATAAACAGTAATAACAGTAGGTGCAGTTAGTGGTGTATCTACTCGGTTTGGCTGGTTTCCAGTCTTTGTCTTTTTCCCTCACTCTAAGGTATCTCGTCTTTTTGGGTTTTGCGTTTCACAATAGTATTTCTTCTAAGAACCGGGCGTTAGAACTTATAACGTCCTTCTGGTTCATAGTACTATTTTGAACACACAACTTTTGTTCTTCTAGGATATTTTACAACAACATCGAAATGTGTCGTTGTCTTTCATAAATATTCATAGAACATAGGTAGAACCGATTAACTCTTTCTTTTACCTTTCCTTTAGAGATCTATTTCTTATTTATACACCATGTCTACACTTAAAGTGTATGGTGTTAGTCATTTGGAATCTATTTCCAACTACTGATTATGCTATGTCTTCAGACAGATACTAGCCTCCGTGATTAGATCACAGGCTACTTATGAATATACTTTGATAGTTCTTCCACAATAGCTTGTGTCCATTGACTTGTCAAAACACTTGCTCTTGTGGTATATCAAGTATTCTAATCCATATTTAGAGTATTCATTAAATGAAGTACTCGTACCTTTCTTGTCTGAGTAGACATAGGTCTACATATCAGTGTTTAATCAATTTCAATACTTGTCCGGATTCTTTATCCTTTATCCAGAAAGGTTTGCTTAGTCGTATTATCTTCCAAATTCAATTCTTAGGTTGGAAGGTCCACTCCTTCAACTTAATTGATCAAATCAATTTTCAACCTTTGAATCTTATTTGAATAAATACTAATTAGCATATAATTCACAAGTATAATGATTTAGTAAAGAAATATCTCTTTAACAAGTAAAACGAATTATATACTACGGTTTGGTGCATCGTGGAGACTTAGGATTCATCATTCACATATCGCTAACTAATGTACCAGAATAGATAATATCATAATTTCTTCTCAATAATCATCAAATGATTAAAAGAAATAAATATCCATTCATTAATAATAGAAAACCAGAACCAAGTTCTTTCTAAAATAAAAGGGTACATAAAAGCAATAATTTTGAAATGAAATTCTATAGCTATTAAAAGCATATAAAATGTCTTCCACTGCAACAGCTGCCTCCTCTACAGCTTTGCCCATGTAGACTCGAACTCTTCTTCTCTAAGTCGCCGGGTTTTCTGGAACCCCTGCATTTAAAATGCACATACCGTCAGTGGTTCCATATCTACACACCAGAATTCTGGTAGATATTACCGCTGACTATGTTTTAATGACTAAAGAAGAATTCGTACCTTTGAGAGGACAATCAGACCTCCAGTGTCCAGACTTCTTGCATCGGAAGCACTTGCCCTTAGGCTTGCTGGTCCCTTCACGCGGTGCTTGCTTCTTTGCACCACTGGGTTTCCAGACTTGCTTCCTTTTCTTCCCTCTACCTCCATTAGGCTTAAAGCCTTTGGACTTAGTAGCTACAAGAGCTTGAGACTTGCCCTTCTTGTAGATTCCCTCCGCCGCTGTCAGTTCAGTCAGGAGTTCCGCTAGAGAATAAGATAGTTTACCCATATTATAGCTCATGCGGAACTGCTCAAAACCAGAGGCCAGAGATTGGAGTGTGATGTCGACTTGCGTCTCTCCATCAATTTGAGCTCCTAGGATCTCCAACTTATTCAACAACCACATCATCTTAAGAATGTGCTCCCCTACGGGCGTTCCTTCAGATTGAGTAGTTGTCATAAGGACTCTCATTGCATCTTGCCTAGCCGCACGGTCTTGATGCCCAAACATCTCTTTGAGGTTAAACAGCATGTCATAGGCGGTGTCCATCGACTGATGCTGGTTTTGGAGTACATTTGACATGGAAGCCAAAATATAGCACCTAGCCATCTCATCAGCCTTTTTCCACCTCCTATATGCCTATATGCCGTTTGTTCCTCATCAGTTAAGGCATTCGTGAGGTCAGCAGGGCATTGATCATGAAGTACAAACTTGTACTCCTCAGAAGTTAGGACAATGTCCAGATTTCTCCTCCAATCAATATAATTGGGGCCAGTGAGTTTATTCTCCTTGAGTATCACAGAAAGTGGATTCATAGCTATTCTCTAAACCTATAAGCACATAAACAAATAATCAATTTAATTTCCGATATTATCTCCCTCAAATAATATCATTAAATTACTAATCACATCTAAAATCCCATCAGATAAGGCAAGCCACGTTAGTGTGGACGTTTACCTATCCAAATAATTTAGCAATTAGATTTACTTTGGTCGTACATCATTATAGTGTTACTTCGTTGGGAAGAATACTATAAAGCTTACCTAAGTGTAAACCATTACTCAGTACTAAGGTGAATCGTTTGGAATTGCTATGTCACCGCAAGCCACGTTTGTGTGGAAGTTTACGACAATTCACAATCCTTCACAATTCCCTATAACTGTCTACATCAATTATTCCAAAATCCCATTCATTATAGCAAGCCACGTTTGTGTGGACGTTTACTACACCAAAACATTTTTATAATTGACTCCCAATTACTCGAGACATTTAATCTTGTGAATCAAGACGTGGTAAATCATAAGTGAAACTCGAAGTTTCTTACCAGTGATTCACCATGCGAGCGACCCTATCTCTCATAGAATGAGGGAGCCGAGCAGACAATCGATCCACCTTCAAAAGGATGGTACGAAGATCTCTAATTTGTGTCCTCGACATGACCAAGTGGCTTTGGCTCCATTCCACTCCCCGGGGTGAGAATGAGTCGACTTGAAATCAGTTTTAGAAAGACAAATTAGGCATTGTTTGATAAACTTAATCAATGTCTCTTGTAAACGGAATTACAAGAATTCTCCTCCAATGACTTGTCTATATGACTTCAAAAGTTCATAAAAGTCACCAAGAGAACAGCAATGGAGACCATGGGTATTGTTTCCAATCCCTCTCCCACTTAGCTTTTTACAATAAAGGGATACGCTATCTAATGCATAATTAATACACATAAGCATGCATACATGGAATAAAAGCACATAAATATTATCACATAGTCAAAATAATACTAGAATATTATTTTCCGACTATTATGGCTTTATTCCATCCTTGTACGCATCTTCTAGTCTTCAGTCTTCGTTCTTGAATGCTCCATGTGACGAGAATATTAATCTCAATATTTAAATCTATTTATTTTTAATAAATCCAAAAGATACTTAATTCGAAAATTAAGTCAATCGAATAAATTAAAAATAAAATTAAATATTATTAATATTTTTTTTATTTTTTTTTCCTTTCTAATTCTATTAAATCTTTAGAATCCTATCCAAGTCAAACTTGGAACATTCTAGAAGACTTTCATAATAGAATAAGGAAATAAAATAAATTAGGACTCTTCTACTTTCCAAATTAATTAATTTCCATGTCCATGAAAATTTCCATAAAATAGGAATAATCAATTAGGAAATAAATTAATTCCAAATTAATTCTCTTCCTTATCCATGAGAGTTCCCATAAGAACACTCAATAAGGAATAAATTAATTCCAATTTAATTCTTTTCCTATTCCATGAGGGTTCCTAAAAATAAGAACACTCAAAATAGGAAAACCGAATTAAATTAGGAAAGTGAATCTCGGTAGGAGTAGCACGGGGTGGGGATCCCCGCACCACCCCCACCGATCGACCGGCCAAGGGAGAGGAGCACCGCCGCCGCCACCAGCCGGCCGGCCACCACCATTGTCGGCGGCAGCCCCAGCCGAGGGCGCGTCGCCCCCTTCCCCATCGGTCGATCGCATGGGGTCGATCATGGGGATGATCGGCCCCGGTCCTTCCCTCTCATCGTCTCCTTCGTCACACTTCGTTCTCCGGTGATCGTCTCAACATCGAACCAACGTAAAATTAAATTACAAATTTAAATTACAATTCCGGTATCGATTCTATACATGAAATCGATCCTATACACTTTCCGGAAAAACAAGAACAATAATAATAAATCCTAAATTCGATCAACCCCCGAATTTTTACTATTACAAGCATTCATCCACACAAAACGAATCTCGACATGTCCGAGAGTTTAATAAAAATTATGACAATAATTAATAAATAATTAACAAGCCATAATAGTCGGAATCCCTGCAAGGTAGAACACAAAATCGAACATATACATGAACTAGAACCAACACTCTATTACCAATTGTTGGAAATCGATATCCCGGGGTTAACGGAATTGCGGAAAACATAACCCCGACCAAAATCCCATCGCCGGAAATCCGATCACGAACACCACGTCTCCGGAGTCCGACGAGAGAATCGCCGCCGCGGGATAAACCCGCGGCCGAAACCCTAGCCGAACCCTACGCAAGGTTCGCGATCGCCGTGCATGGCGATCGCCGGGGATGCGCGTGCATCCCCGTGGGGCTATTCGGAACAGCCCCCCGGTGGTGAGTCCGGCGACTCACCGCCACCATCTGACGGGAGGAGGGGCACCAGCCCGCGGCAGCCCCGCGATCGACCTCACGGTCTATCGCTCGCCCCGGCTCCATCCGGGGCCTCCCTTGTGCACGCCGGCAGTCGTGCCCTAGGCCGACCGCTACCCTCGGCTCCCAGCCGAGGGTTTCTCTTGAGCTTCGCCGGGGATCTCGAATCCCCGTCCCCAAAGTTCATTCGTTTCCCGGATCTTTCGTTCATGTATATATCACGATTTATTCAACGTAAAATCATAGAGGGTGTTTATCGATTTTACCTTTGATCTCGTTGTGCGGAGAAACGAGATTGTTTTGAAGACCTTCGGATCTTCCTACGTATTCCTTGCACTAGCTTGAACGTCGTGTGGGCGACGATCCTCCAAGCTTATGGATCTCCTTCACAACTTTCTAGAACTATCAACTAATGATATTCTTGTCTTTTAGGTGTGTTCTAATTGTGAAGACCATGTAGTGCTTTTATAGGCTACGTAGGGGATCTAAAGGAGGTGGAATATTAGGCTTCCAATATTAATGATTAAATTGAGCCCAAGCCCAAATCCATTAATCCATTAATATTAATTATATGATTAATTCCACTATATAAATATAATTGCACTCCCAATATTCACCATATTATATCACATAATATTTTCTCCGGTATTATTATTTATTCCATGTGTTTAAGATATAAATATCCATGAATAAAATTAATTTATTGCTTAATTAATTTATTCATCTCTTATATCCGAGACTAGTACCATTCAACTTTAATTATTATGCGGAACAAATCCACTCATGAAGTTTACATAATAATTCCTTATGAACTCATCTCGGGGATATTATCAACCCTTTCGAGGACACATTTTCCCGTCAAGAATTCACGGCATGTCATACATAAAATACCGTGACCCTACTTTGCCGGTAATTGATCGGTTATTCTAATCAATCAATTCCTTTGGAAAATCAAAGTCACTAATATTAAATACACACACCCGCACTAATATCAGGTATTAAGAATAAAATACTCAGAGATTTAAATCGATTATCCAAGGCAATCTTAATCGATAAATCTCAAGCTATCCGCTCAATACACCAAGTGTACAAGTATGATAAAATAATCAAGACCAGCTATTTTCTCTCTCATACAACGACTATACCGATGGATTAGTTCTTGTCCATCTAGGTCGTGAGCTACTGTTTGATTATATACGAGTGACTGATAGTATGATCTTCCGTGTGACGACGCACACCATACTAAATACAACGTATATAATCCAGAACCATATTTGCATTTATTTAATTATAAATAATTAAAAGCAAACGATTATTCATTTAAATAGATTAAATACTATGACCGGGAGTTTACGATACTAAAATCTAGACATTAAGTATACAACTCCATCACCATTCCCATAAGAGTTTCTATTTCTTATTGTTGACACACCTTTTCTACACGTGAGTGTATGGTGTAGTCATTTGGGATCTAATCCCAATGTCTGATTATGCCATGTTTTTCTCAGACAGGTACTAGCCTTTGCGATTAGATCGTAGGCTTCTAATGGATATACCTTGAAAGTTCTCCACAATAGCTTTGTGTTTATTGACTTGTCAAAACACTTGCTCTTGTGGCATATCAAGTTTCTTAATCCATACTTCGAGTAATCATTGAATGAAGTACTCGTACCTTTCTTGTCTGAGTAGACATAAGTCTGCATACATCAGTGTTAATCAATTCTAATACTTGTCTGGATCTCATATCCTTTATCCAGAAAGGATTGCTTAGTTGTATTATCTTTCAAATTTAATTCTTAGGTCGGAAGGTCCACTCCTTCAACTTAATTGATCAAATCAATTTCGACCTTTGAATTTTATTTGAATAAATACTACTTAGCATAAGAATCCACAAGTATAATGATTCAATAAAGAAATATATCTAATAGGTAAAACAAGTTATATTTGTTGGAGTTGTGTACTTAATGTCTAGATTTAAGTAACGAAAACTCACGATCCATTGCCACTAATCTATTTAATTAAATAAACAATTATTTGCGTTTAATTATTTATAATTAAATATATGCAAATTATAGTCCTGGATTCTATACGTTATAGTTAGTATGGTTTGTCGGGCCCACACAGAAGATCATACTATCGGTTACTCGTATTTAATAAAACAGTTGCTCACGACCTAGATGGACACGGACCAATCCATCGGTATAGTCGTTGTGTGAGAGAGAAAATAATCTGTCTTGATTATTTTATCACACTTGTACACTTGGTGTATTGGGCGGATCGCTTGAGATTTATCGATTAGGATTGTCTTGGATAATCGATTTAAATCTCAGTGTATTTTATTCTTAATCCCCGATACTATTGCGGGTGTGTATATTTAATATAAGTGACTTTGATGTAGACAGTTATAAGGAATTGTGAAGAGTTGTGAAGTTGTCGTAAACGTCCACACCACGTGGCTTGCGGTGATGTAGCAATTCCAAACGATTTACTTTAGTGCTGAGTAATGGTTTACACTTAGATACGCATTATAGTATTCTTCCCCACGAAGTTACGCTATAAGTGATGTATGACCGAAGCAAATCTAATTGCTAAATCATTTGGATTGGTAAACGTCCACACCACGTGGCTTGCCATATCTGATGGGATTTTAGATGTGATTAGGGGTTTAATGATATTATTTGAGGGAGATAATATCGGAGATTAAATCAATTGTTTGTTGTTATATGTGCTCATAGATTAGGAATGGCTTTGAACCCACTTTATGTGATACGTAAGGTTTTTAAACTCATTGGTCCCTGAATGTATTGATTGGAATAGAGATCTAGACATTATCCAGATTGTAAAAGAGTACAAGTTTGTCTCAGTGAGCTTTGTTCTCCCGAACCTACAAATGTCTTAACTGATGAGGAAAGGACTGATTTTAAGAAGTGGGAAAATGCTTATGCAATAACCACTGATTATGATATCATGTTCAAACTCAAGGAGATGTTTAGACATGACGTAGTGGCTAGACAAGAGGCGATGAGGATACTCATAAAGGCCATTCGATTCAAGGAAACGCTTAAACACGTTTTTGAAATAATGGACCTTTTAGACGAGTTGAGACGGAAATCGCAAGCTCTTGTAAGTCAATGCCAAAGGTTTTGAACCTAAGGGAAAAATCGGGGGAAAGGAAAAGCGAGCAAAGAAACCCAGTGGTCCTAAGTTACTTGGATCACAAGATGGGACGAGAAAGCCAATAGGCAAGTATTCTCGATGCAAACAGTCTGGGTACTGGAAGTCTGATTATCCTCTCAAAGAAAGTACGAAATTTTCTTTAGTCGTAAAACATAGTCAGTGGTATTATCTACCGGAACCTGGTGTGTAGATATGGAACCACTGGCGGTATGTGCATTTTAAATGCAAGGGTTCCAGGAAACCCGACGACTTAGAAAAGAAGAAATCGTAGTCTACATGGGCAATGCTGTAGAGGAGGCAGCTGTTGCAGTGGAGGACATTTTATAGGATTTCATTTTGAGTTATTGCTTTTATGTACCTTTAATTTTAGAAAGAACTCTGTTCTGGATTTCTGAAATTTAAAGAATTGATATTTTATTTCATTTAATCATTTGATGGTTATAAGAAGAAATAAAGATATTATCTATTCTGGTACATTAGCTAGCAATTTATAAATGATGAATCCTGAGTCCACCACGATGCAACAAACCGTTTTATATAACTCGTTTTACTAATAAGAGATTTCTTTATTAAATCATTTATACTTGTGGATTCTTATGCTAAGTCAAATTTATTCAAATAAGAAGATCAAAGGTCGAAAATTGATTGTAAGATCAATTAAGTTGAAGGAGTGGACCTTCCGACCTAAGAATCTAATTTGGAAGATAATATGACCAAGCAATCCTTTATGGATATAAGATATAAGATCTGGACAAGTATTAGAATTGATTTACTCTGATGTATGCAGACCTATGTCAACTCAGACATAATGGTACGAGTACTTCATTTTATGATTACTCGAAAAATGGATTAGCATACCTGATGAGCCACAAAAGCAAAGTGTTTTGACAAGTCAATGGACACAAAGCTATTGTGGAGAACCTTCAAGGTATATCCATTTGTAGCCTGCGATTTGATCGCGGAGGCAAGTACCTGTTTGAGGAATGCATGGCATACTGATCAGAGATTGGGATTTGATCCCAAATGACTACACCATACACTGTTGTGTAGAAATGGTATGTAGTAAACAAGGAATGGAACTCTTATAGAAATAGTAAAAGCATGAGTTATACGGAACTACATGTGTTCTATGGATATGTCTGGAAACAACGGCGCATTCAAATGCGGTTGTAGAATATCCTAGAAGAACAAAAGATGTGTGTTCAATAGTACTATGAACCAGAAGGACGTTAGAAGTTCTAACGCCCGGTTCTTAGAGAAAGACTATAGGATGAACCACAAGCCCAAAGTGACGTGATACTTTGAAATGAGAGAGAACGAAGAAGACTGGAAACCAGCAGAACTGAGTAGCGGTACACCACTAACTGCACTTACTGTTATTACTGTTAATACACCGGAATGCCGTTGTAGTGGGAGGTTGTGGGTCAACCAGAGATATTCATAAGACTAGGAGAGTTTTTCGGACTCTGGACCTAGTATACATGAAATTGATCCCTAGATCTACATGAAGGGCGTACTAGATCTAAATGTGCCTTCTTGGAGAGCAATAAGGATTATTGCTAAGAGGCGAGATCATTTAGAGTACAAGCTTAGTTGATCCATTTATGGATTGAAACAAAGCATTGAGTTCGTGGTACTTGCAAATTGATGAGATAGTCCATTTTATGGATTCATCAAAAGCATAGACGAATCGTGTGTATTGGAAACGTGATGGAAAACAAGGTGGTGTTTCTCGGGTTTTATGTAGAGAACATTCTTATCATTGGTAACAATGTAAAGATGTTATCAAAACATAAAATGGAGGTTGTCTAGATAAATCAATATGAAAGATATAGGAAGAAGTTGGACATGTTCTTGAGATCTTGGATCTCTGGGAAAGAACATTGCACTTCTCCTGGACATCTTACATATATATGATAATAGTTCGTTTTAACATGCAAGATTCCGAGAAAGGTTCGTTACCTTTCAGAGACGGAATGCATCTATCTAAGGATATGTGTTTTAAAACACAAAAGGAGATAGAAGCAATGAAAGCGTTTCCTACACTTCGAGTGTGGAAAGCTTGATAAATGCAATGTTGAAAACAAGAACCTGATATCGGCTACGCGGTTAGCATAGTGGGAGGATATCAAGGTAATCCTGGAAAGGAATATTCGACTGCTGTAAAAGTACTTTCGAAGTACTGTTCTAGACTACGAAGCAGACGAGCATTTCCTTTGGATTACATTCTCTTAGATTTCTAATCGAATGAGGACCGGTGTAAGTCGATATCAGGCTATGTGTTTCACTATTGAAGGAGAAGGAGTTTTAACATGGAAGAGTGATAAGCACGATGCTTTTCGGACTCTGCCATGGGTAACCAAATAGCGGCCTCAGAGGCAGCGGAAGTTTTGGTATAACTCCGGGATAAATCTCTGGGACTTATATGTGATTCTTAATTTGCCAAAGGCTATGTAAATAGCGGTGCGATGGCAAATGGTAAGAAATCACAAGTCCATAAGTGTAAGATAACACATAGTGCAAGTACCACCTGATACGAGTCATCGTCGAGGGAGGCGACGCTGTAGTCACCAAGATAACTTCAGAGCGGCAACCTAGAGTGCTCATTCACATAGTACTTCTTGGAAGTACAACTTAAGCACGTGATGAGTATGGAAGTCGGGAGTTTGGAGGAAATGACTAGACCTTAGTACAAGTGGGAGATTGTTGGAGTTGTGTACTTAATGTCTAGATTTAAGTAACGGAAACTCACGATCCATTTCCACTAATCTATTTAATTAAATAAACAATTATTTGCGTTTAATTATTTATAATTAAATATATGCAAATTATAGTCCTGGATTCTATACGTTGTAGTTAGTATGGTGTGTCGGGCCCACACAGAAGATCATACTATCGGTTACTCTTATTTAATAAAACAGTTGCTCACGACCTAGATGGACACGGACCAATCCATCGGTATAGTCGTTGTGTGAGAGAGAAAATAATCTGTCTTGATTATTTTATCACACTTGTACACTTGGTGTATTGGGCGGATCGCTTGAGATTTATCGATTAGGATTGCCTTGGATAATCGATTTAAATCTCAGTGTATTTTATTCTTAATCCCCGATACTATTGCGGGTGTGTATATTTAATATAAGTGACTTTGATTTTCCAAAGGAATTAACCGGTTTAATTATTGGGTCAATTACCGGTTAAGTTGGGTCACTATTTTTATATATGGCATGCCGTGAATACTTGACGGGAAAGTGTATCCCGGAAGGGTTGATAATATCCCCGAGATGAGTTCATAAGGAATTATTATGTAAACCCTGCAGGTGGATTTGTTCCGCATAATAATTAAGGTTGAATGGTACTAGTCTCGGTTACAAGAGATGAATAAATTAATTAGCAATAAATTAATTTTATTCATGGATATTTATATCTTAAATACACGGAATAAATAATACTACCGGAGAAATATTATTTGATATAATATGGTTTAATATTGGGAGTGCAATTAATTTTATATAGTGGAAAATAGAATTAATTAATATTAATGGATTAATAGATTTGGGCTTGGGCTCAATTTAATCATTAATATTGGAAGCCCAATATTCCACCTCCTTAAGATCCCCTACGTAGCCTATAAAAGCACTACATGGTCTTCTCTATTCTCAAGTAAGTTCATAACTTGAAGATCACAATTCTAGAGAGAGAAAGTATAGAGGGAGATCCATGGAGTTCGGTAGATCGTCGCCCACACGACGTCCGAGCTAGTGCAAGGAATACGTGGGAAGATCTCAAGGTCGTCAAATTGAGTTCTTCGTTTTTCCGAACAACGAGAACGAGGTAAATCGTAAAACCCTCTTTATGATTTTATCGTTTAATTATCGTAAAATTATCATGAACCAAGATCCGAGGGACGTACGAACCCGGGGACGAGGATCGACCTCGCGGTGGTGATCGAAGATCACCGGACCGCGGGAGGTCGAGGGATCCTCGCCGGGATCGAGAGGATGAACCCTCGGCTGGACGCCGAGGGTGGCGGTCGAGCCCTAGGGCTTCGACCGCCGGCAGCATGCATGAGGAGCCCTCGGCCGAAGCCGAGGGGGCGATCGCTGCACTAGGGCACGATCGCCGGGCGGGCGGCTGGCGCGCCCGCAGCGACTCACGGTTGAGTCGCCCCTCCACGGCGAGCAGCAAGTCGCCGGACTTGCTGCTGGGGGGGGGGGGGGGGGGGGGGGGGCTGTCGGAACAGCCCCGGTCGATCGCACCCCGGTCGATCGCTCCATGCGATCGTGAGCCCTTCTCGCGGGGGTGCGGCTGGGCGTGCGCGCGTCTTCGGACGCGGCGTGCGTTTGGTCGTATCCCGGACCGCGTGATGTGCTCGCGTAGATTCCGGCGAAAGGATTTCAATTGGGTTGTCGGTTCCGCAATTTTGACAATCCGGATATTCGAAGGATTTCGGTCGGAATTAATTAGATAATTTATTTATTTAAATTTATTAATTCCGGGATATCGATTTCCAACAATTGGTATCAGAGCGTTGGTTTTAGTTCATGGTATTTTTCGATAAATTGTTCTACCTTGCAGGGTTTCCGATTATTATGGCTAGATTTAATTTTTGTTAATTAATGTCATAATAATGTTCTTGATTATTAAACTCTCGTTAATGTCGAGATTCGTTCTTGTGTGGTGAATGCTTGTTCTTAATTTTTCCGGAAATTGTTTGAGGTCGTTTTGTAGAGAATCGATACCGGATAGCGTAGTAATAAATTTGTAATTTATTTTACGTTGGATCGAGGACGAAACGACGATCGGAAAAGTGTGACGGAGGAGACGAATAGAGGGAGGATTCCGGGGATCGATCAACCCCATGATCGACCCAAGGGATGGATCGATCGACCACCAAGGGGGCTGCCCGCGGGCTTCTCGGCCTTGGGTCGCCGGCGACGGCGGCTGGCCGGTTGGGCGGCGGCGGCGTGCTCCTCCGGGGGTGGTCGATGGTGGGGGTGTGGGGATCCCCAACCCGTGCTCTCCTACCAAGATCCAACTTTCCTAAATTATTCGGTTTTCCTATTTTAAGTATTCTTATTTTTGGGAATTCTCATGGAATAGGAAAAGAATAAATTTAGAATAAATTTATTTTTCCTTATTGATTATTCCTATTCTTGGGAATTTTCATGGAATAGGAAAAGGAATAAATTTAGAATTAATTTATTTTTCCTATTTAATTATTCCTTTATGAAATTTTTAATGGATTAGGAAAATAATTAATTTGGAAAGTTTTAATAGTCCTTAATTAATTTTTCTTTATTTAATTATTCCTTTATGGAATTTTTAATGGATTAGAAAGGAATTAATTTGGAAGGATTAGGAGTCCTAATTTATTTTATTTCCTTATTTCATTATGGAGATCTACTAGAATATTCCAAGTGGGTCTTGGATAGGATTCTAGAGATTTAATGGAATTAGAAAGGAAAATAAAAATAAATAAAAATATTAATATTATTTAATTTTATTTTTGATTTATTCGATTGACTTAATTTTCGAATTAAGTAACTTTTGGATTTATTAAAAATAAATAGATTTAAATATTGGAATTAATATTCCCGTCACATGGAGCATTCAAAGAACGAAGACTAAAGACTAGAAGACGCATACGGGGATGCAATAAAGCCATAATAGTCGGAAAATAATATTCTAGTATTATTTTGATTATGTGATAATATTCTATGTGCTTTATTTCATGTATGCATGCTTATGTGTATTTAATTATGCATTAGATAGCATATCCCTTTGTTATAAAAAGCTAAGTGGGAGAGGGAATGGAAACATTGCCATGGTCTCCATTGCTGTTCTCTTGGTGACTTTTATGGACTTTTGAAGTTCGTATAGATAAGCCATTGGAGGAGAATTCTTGTAATTCCTCTTACGAGAAACATTGATTAAGTTTATCAAACAATGCCTAATTTGTCTTTCCAAAACTGATTTCAAGTCGACTCATTCTCACCCCGGGGAGTGGAATGGAGCCAAAGCCACTTGGTCATGTCGAGGACACAAATTAGAGACTTTCGTGTCATTTTATGACTAGATCGATTGTCTGCTCGGCTCCCTCATTCTATGAGAGATAGGGTTGTTCGCATGGTGAATCACTGGTAAGAAACTTCGAGTTTCACTTATGATTCTCCGCGTCTTGATTTACAAGATTGAATGGATCAAGTAATTGGGAGTCAATTATAAAAGTCTCTTGGTGTAGTAAACGTCCACACCACGTGGCTTGCTATACTAACGGATTTTGGATTAATTGATGTAGACAGTTATAAGGAATTGTGAAGAGTTGTGAAGTTGTCGTAAACGTCCACACCACGTGGCTTGCGGTGATGTAGCAATTCCAAACGATTTACTTTAGTGCTGAGTAATGGTTTACACTTAGATACGCATTATAGTATTCTTCCCCACGAAGTTACGCTATAAGTGATGTATGACCGAAGCAAATCTAATTGCTAAATCATTTGGATTGGTAAACGTCCACACCACGTGGCTTGCCATATCTGATGGGATTTTAGATGTGATTAGGGGTTTAATGATATTATTTGAGGGAGATAATATCGGAGATTAAATCAATTGTTTGTTGTTATATGTGCTCATAGATTAGGAATGGCTTTGAACCCACTTTATGTGATACGTAAGGTTTTTAAACTCATTGGTCCCTGAATGTATTGATTGGAATAGAGATCTAGACATTATCCAGATTGTAAAAGAGTACAAGTTTGTCTCAGTGAGCTTTGTTCTCCCGAACCTACAAATGTCTTAACTGATGAGGAAAGGACTGATTTTAAGAAGTGGGAAAATGCTTATGCAATAACCACTGATTATGATATCATGTTCAAACTCAAGGAGATGTTTAGACATGACGTAGTGGCTAGACAAGAGGCGATGAGGATACTCATAAAGGCCATTCGATTCAAGGAAACGCTTAAACACGTTTTTGAAATAATGGACCTTTTAGACGAGTTGAGACGGAAATCGCAAGCTCTTGTAAGTCAATGCCAAAGGTTTTGAACCTAAGGGAAAAATCGGGGGAAAGGAAAAGCGAGCAAAGAAACCCAGTGGTCCTAAGTTACTTGGATCACAAGATGGGACGAGAAAGCCAATAGGCAAGTATTCTCGATGCAAACAGTCTGGGTACTGGAAGTCTGATTATCCTCTCAAAGAAAGTACGAAATTTTCTTTAGTCGTAAAACATAGTCAGTGGTATTATCTACCGGAACCTGGTGTGTAGATATGGAACCACTGGCGGTATGTGCATTTTAAATGCAAGGGTTCCAGGAAACCCGACGACTTAGAAAAGAAGAAATCGTAGTCTACATGGGCAATGCTGTAGAGGAGGCAGCTGTTGCAGTGGAGGACATTTTATAGGATTTCATTTTGAGTTATTGCTTTTATGTACCTTTAATTTTAGAAAGAACTCTGTTCTGGATTTCTGAAATTTAAAGAATTGATATTTTATTTCATTTAATCATTTGATGGTTATAAGAAGAAATAAAGATATTATCTATTCTGGTACATTAGCTAGCAATTTATAAATGATGAATCCTGAGTCCACCACGATGCAACAAACCGTTTTATATAACTCGTTTTACTAATAAGAGATTTCTTTATTAAATCATTTATACTTGTGGATTCTTATGCTAAGTCAAATTTATTCAAATAAGAAGATCAAAGGTCGAAAATTGATTGTAAGATCAATTAAGTTGAAGGAGTGGACCTTCCGACCTAAGAATCTAATTTGGAAGATAATATGACCAAGCAATCCTTTATGGATATAAGATATAAGATCTGGACAAGTATTAGAATTGATTTACTCTGATGTATGCAGACCTATGTCAACTCAGACATAATGGTACGAGTACTTCATTTTATGATTACTCGAAAAATGGATTAGCATACCTGATGAGCCACAAAAGCAAAGTGTTTTGACAAGTCAATGGACACAAAGCTATTGTGGAGAACCTTCAAGGTATATCCATTTGTAGCCTGCGATTTGATCGCGGAGGCAAGTACCTGTTTGAGGAATGCATGGCATACTGATCAGAGATTGGGATTTGATCCCAAATGACTACACCATACACTGTTGTGTAGAAATGGTATGTAGTAAACAAGGAATGGAACTCTTATAGAAATAGTAAAAGCATGAGTTATACGGAACTACATGTGTTCTATGGATATGTCTGGAAACAACGGCGCATTCAAATGCGGTTGTAGAATATCCTAGAAGAACAAAAGATGTGTGTTCAATAGTACTATGAACCAGAAGGACGTTAGAAGTTCTAACGCCCGGTTCTTAGAGAAAGACTATAGGATGAACCACAAGCCCAAAGTGACGTGATACTTTGAAATGAGAGAGAACGAAGAAGACTGGAAACCAGCAGAACTGAGTAGCGGTACACCACTAACTGCACTTACTGTTATTACTGTTAATACACCGGAATGCCGTTGTAGTGGGAGGTTGTGGGTCAACCAGAGATATTCATAAGACTAGGAGAGTTTTTCGGACTCTGGACCTAGTATACATGAAATTGATCCCTAGATCTACATGAAGGGCGTACTAGATCTAAATGTGCCTTCTTGGAGAGCAATAAGGATTATTGCTAAGAGGCGAGATCATTTAGAGTACAAGCTTAGTTGATCCATTTATGGATTGAAACAAAGCATTGAGTTCGTGGTACTTGCAAATTGATGAGATAGTCCATTTTATGGATTCATCAAAAGCATAGACGAATCGTGTGTATTGGAAACGTGATGGAAAACAAGGTGGTGTTTCTCGGGTTTTATGTAGAGAACATTCTTATCATTGGTAACAATGTAAAGATGTTATCAAGACATAAAATGGAGGTTGTCTAGATAAATCAATATGAAAGATATAGGAAGAAGTTGGACATGTTCTTGAGATCTTGGATCTCTGGGAAAGAACATTGCACTTCTCCTGGACATCTTACATATATATGATAATAGTTCGTTTTAACATGCAAGATTCCGAGAAAGGTTCGTTACCTTTCAGAGACGGAATGCATCTATCTAAGGATATGTGTTTTAAAACACAAAAGGAGATAGAAGCAATGAAAGCGTTTCCTACACTTCGAGTGTGGAAAGCTTGATAAATGCAATGTTGAAAACAAGAACCTGATATCGGCTACGCGGTTAGCATAGTGGGAGGATATCAAGGTAATCCTGGAAAGGAATATTCGACTGCTGTAAAAGTACTTTCGAAGTACTGTTCTAGACTACGAAGCAGACGAGCATTTCCTTTGGATTACATTCTCTTAGATTTCTAATCGAATGAGGACCGGTGTAAGTCGATATCAGGCTATGTGTTTCACTATTGAAGGAGAAGGAGTTTTAACATGGAAGAGTGATAAGCACGATGCTTTTCGGACTCTGCCATGGGTAACCAAATAGCGGCCTCAGAGGCAGCGGAAGTTTTGGTATAACTCCGGGATAAATCTCTGGGACTTATATGTGATTCTTAATTTGCCAAAGGCTATGTAAATAGCGGTGCGATGGCAAATGGTAAGAAATCACAAGTCCATAAGTGTAAGATAACACATAGTGCAAGTACCACCTGATACGAGTCATCGTCGAGGGAGGCGACGCTGTAGTCACCAAGATAACTTCAGAGCGGCAACCTAGAGTGCTCATTCACATAGTACTTCTTGGAAGTACAACTTAAGCACGTGATGAGTATGGAAGTCGGGAGTTTGGAGGAAATGACTAGACCTTAGTACAAGTGGGAGATTGTTGGAGTTGTGTACTTAATGTCTAGATTTAAGTAACGGAAACTCACGATCCATTTCCACTAATCTATTTAATTAAATAAACAATTATTTGCGTTTAATTATTTATAATTAAATATATGCAAATTATAGTCCTGGATTCTATACGTTGTAGTTAGTATGGTGTGTCGGGCCCACACAGAAGATCATACTATCGGTTACTCTTATTTAATAAAACAGTTGCTCACGACCTAGATGGACACGGACCAATCCATCGGTATAGTCGTTGTGTGAGAGAGAAAATAATCTGTCTTGATTATTTTATCACACTTGTACACTTGGTGTATTGGGCGGATCGCTTGAGATTTATCGATTAGGATTGCCTTGGATAATCGATTTAAATCTCAGTGTATTTTATTCTTAATCCCCGATACTATTGCGGGTGTGTATATTTAATATAAGTGACTTTGATTTTCCAAAGGAATTAACCGGTTTAATTATTGGGTCAATTACCGGTTAAGTTGGGTCACTATTTTTATATATGGCATGCCGTGAATACTTGACGGGAAAGTGTATCCCGGAAGGGTTGATAATATCCCCGAGATGAGTTCATAAGGAATTATTATGTAAACCCTGCAGGTGGATTTGTTCCGCATAATAATTAAGGTTGAATGGTACTAGTCTCGGTTACAAGAGATGAATAAATTAATTAGCAATAAATTAATTTTATTCATGGATATTTATATCTTAAATACACGGAATAAATAATACTACCGGAGAAATATTATTTGATATAATATGGTTTAATATTGGGAGTGCAATTAATTTTATATAGTGGAAAATAGAATTAATTAATATTAATGGATTAATAGATTTGGGCTTGGGCTCAATTTAATCATTAATATTGGAAGCCCAATATTCCACCTCCTTAAGATCCCCTACGTAGCCTATAAAAGCACTACATGGTCTTCTCTATTCTCAAGTAAGTTCATAACTTGAAGATCACAATTCTAGAGAGAGAAAGTATAGAGGGAGATCCATGGAGTTCGGTAGATCGTCGCCCACACGACGTCCGAGCTAGTGCAAGGAATACGTGGGAAGATCTCAAGGTCGTCAAATTGAGTTCTTCGTTTTTCCGAACAACGAGAACGAGGTAAATCGTAAAACCCTCTTTATGATTTTATCGTTTAATTATCGTAAAATTATCATGAACCAAGATCCGAGGGACGTACGAACCCGGGGACGAGGATCGACCTCGCGGTGGTGATCGAAGATCACCGGACCGCGGGAGGTCGAGGGATCCTCGCCGGGATCGAGAGGATGAACCCTCGGCTGGACGCCGAGGGTGGCGGTCGAGCCCTAGGGCTTCGACCGCCGGCAGCATGCATGAGGAGCCCTCGGCCGAAGCCGAGGGGGCGATCGCTGCACTAGGGCACGATCGCCGGGCGGGCGGCTGGCGCGCCCGCAGCGACTCACGGTTGAGTCGCCCCTCCACGGCGAGCAGCAAGTCGCCGGACTTGCTGCTGGGGGGGGCTGTCGGAACAGCCCCGGTCGATCGCACCCCGGTCGATCGCTCCATGCGATCGTGAGCCCTTCTCGCGGGGGTGCGGCTGGGCGTGCGCGCGTCTTCGGACGCGGCGTGCGTTTGGTCGTATCCCGGACCGCGTGATGTGCTCGCGTAGATTCCGGCGAAAGGATTTCAATTGGGTTGTCGGTTCCGCAATTTTGACAATCCGGATATTCGAAGGATTTCGGTCGGAATTAATTAGATAATTTATTTATTTAAATTTATTAATTCCGGGATATCGATTTCCAACAATTGGTATCAGAGCGTTGGTTTTAGTTCATGGTATTTTTCGATAAATTGTTCTACCTTGCAGGGTTTCCGATTATTATGGCTAGATTTAATTTTTGTTAATTAATGTCATAATAATGTTCTTGATTATTAAACTCTCGTTAATGTCGAGATTCGTTCTTGTGTGGTGAATGCTTGTTCTTAATTTTTCCGGAAATTGTTTGAGGTCGTTTTGTAGAGAATCGATACCGGATAGCGTAGTAATAAATTTGTAATTTATTTTACGTTGGATCGAGGACGAAACGACGATCGGAAAAGTGTGACGGAGGAGACGAATAGAGGGAGGATTCCGGGGATCGATCAACCCCATGATCGACCCAAGGGATGGATCGATCGACCACCAAGGGGGCTGCCCGCGGGCTTCTCGGCCTTGGGTCGCCGGCGACGGCGGCTGGCCGGTTGGGCGGCGGCGGCGTGCTCCTCCGGGGGTGGTCGATGGTGGGGGTGTGGGGATCCCCAACCCGTGCTCTCCTACCAAGATCCAACTTTCCTAAATTATTCGGTTTTCCTATTTTAAGTATTCTTATTTTTGGGAATTCTCATGGAATAGGAAAAGAATAAATTTAGAATAAATTTATTTTTCCTTATTGATTATTCCTATTCTTGGGAATTTTCATGGAATAGGAAAAGGAATAAATTTAGAATTAATTTATTTTTCCTATTTAATTATTCCTTTATGAAATTTTTAATGGATTAGGAAAATAATTAATTTGGAAAGTTTTAATAGTCCTTAATTAATTTTTCTTTATTTAATTATTCCTTTATGGAATTTTTAATGGATTAGAAAGGAATTAATTTGGAAGGATTAGGAGTCCTAATTTATTTTATTTCCTTATTTCATTATGGAGATCTACTAGAATATTCCAAGTGGGTCTTGGATAGGATTCTAGAGATTTAATGGAATTAGAAAGGAAAATAAAAATAAATAAAAATATTAATATTATTTAATTTTATTTTTGATTTATTCGATTGACTTAATTTTCGAATTAAGTAACTTTTGGATTTATTAAAAATAAATAGATTTAAATATTGGAATTAATATTCCCGTCACATGGAGCATTCAAAGAACGAAGACTAAAGACTAGAAGACGCATACGGGGATGCAATAAAGCCATAATAGTCGGAAAATAATATTCTAGTATTATTTTGATTATGTGATAATATTCTATGTGCTTTATTTCATGTATGCATGCTTATGTGTATTTAATTATGCATTAGATAGCATATCCCTTTGTTATAAAAAGCTAAGTGGGAGAGGGAATGGAAACATTGCCATGGTCTCCATTGCTGTTCTCTTGGTGACTTTTATGGACTTTTGAAGTTCGTATAGATAAGCCATTGGAGGAGAATTCTTGTAATTCCTCTTACGAGAAACATTGATTAAGTTTATCAAACAATGCCTAATTTGTCTTTCCAAAACTGATTTCAAGTCGACTCATTCTCACCCCGGGGAGTGGAATGGAGCCAAAGCCACTTGGTCATGTCGAGGACACAAATTAGAGACTTTCGTGTCATTTTATGACTAGATCGATTGTCTGCTCGGCTCCCTCATTCTATGAGAGATAGGGTTGTTCGCATGGTGAATCACTGGTAAGAAACTTCGAGTTTCACTTATGATTCTCCGCGTCTTGATTTACAAGATTGAATGGATCAAGTAATTGGGAGTCAATTATAAAAGTCTCTTGGTGTAGTAAACGTCCACACCACGTGGCTTGCTATACTAACGGATTTTGGATTAATTGATGTAGACAGTTATAAGGAATTGTGAAGAGTTGTGAAGTTGTCGTAAACGTCCACACCACGTGGCTTGCGGTGATGTAGCAATTCCAAACGATTTACTTTAGTGCTGAGTAATGGTTTACACTTAGATACGCATTATAGTATTCTTCCCCACGAAGTTACGCTATAAGTGATGTATGACCGAAGCAAATCTAATTGCTAAATCATTTGGATTGGTAAACGTCCACACCACGTGGCTTGCCATATCTGATGGGATTTTAGATGTGATTAGGGGTTTAATGATATTATTTGAGGGAGATAATATCGGAGATTAAATCAATTGTTTGTTGTTATATGTGCTCATAGATTAGGAATGGCTTTGAACCCACTTTATGTGATACGTAAGGTTTTTAAACTCATTGGTCCCTGAATGTATTGATTGGAATAGAGATCTAGACATTATCCAGATTGTAAAAGAGTACAAGTTTGTCTCAGTGAGCTTTGTTCTCCCGAACCTACAAATGTCTTAACTGATGAGGAAAGGACTGATTTTAAGAAGTGGGAAAATGCTTATGCAATAACCACTGATTATGATATCATGTTCAAACTCAAGGAGATGTTTAGACATGACGTAGTGGCTAGACAAGAGGCGATGAGGATACTCATAAAGGCCATTCGATTCAAGGAAACGCTTAAACACGTTTTTGAAATAATGGACCTTTTAGACGAGTTGAGACGGAAATCGCAAGCTCTTGTAAGTCAATGCCAAAGGTTTTGAACCTAAGGGAAAAATCGGGGGAAAGGAAAAGCGAGCAAAGAAACCCAGTGGTCCTAAGTTACTTGGATCACAAGATGGGACGAGAAAGCCAATAGGCAAGTATTCTCGATGCAAACAGTCTGGGTACTGGAAGTCTGATTATCCTCTCAAAGAAAGTACGAAATTTTCTTTAGTCGTAAAACATAGTCAGTGGTATTATCTACCGGAACCTGGTGTGTAGATATGGAACCACTGGCGGTATGTGCATTTTAAATGCAAGGGTTCCAGGAAACCCGACGACTTAGAAAAGAAGAAATCGTAGTCTACATGGGCAATGCTGTAGAGGAGGCAGCTGTTGCAGTGGAGGACATTTTATAGGATTTCATTTTGAGTTATTGCTTTTATGTACCTTTAATTTTAGAAAGAACTCTGTTCTGGATTTCTGAAATTTAAAGAATTGATATTTTATTTCATTTAATCATTTGATGGTTATAAGAAGAAATAAAGATATTATCTATTCTGGTACATTAGCTAGCAATTTATAAATGATGAATCCTGAGTCCACCACGATGCAACAAACCGTTTTATATAACTCGTTTTACTAATAAGAGATTTCTTTATTAAATCATTTATACTTGTGGATTCTTATGCTAAGTCAAATTTATTCAAATAAGAAGATCAAAGGTCGAAAATTGATTGTAAGATCAATTAAGTTGAAGGAGTGGACCTTCCGACCTAAGAATCTAATTTGGAAGATAATATGACCAAGCAATCCTTTATGGATATAAGATATAAGATCTGGACAAGTATTAGAATTGATTTACTCTGATGTATGCAGACCTATGTCAACTCAGACATAATGGTACGAGTACTTCATTTTATGATTACTCGAAAAATGGATTAGCATACCTGATGAGCCACAAAAGCAAAGTGTTTTGACAAGTCAATGGACACAAAGCTATTGTGGAGAACCTTCAAGGTATATCCATTTGTAGCCTGCGATTTGATCGCGGAGGCAAGTACCTGTTTGAGGAATGCATGGCATACTGATCAGAGATTGGGATTTGATCCCAAATGACTACACCATACACTGTTGTGTAGAAATGGTATGTAGTAAACAAGGAATGGAACTCTTATAGAAATAGTAAAAGCATGAGTTATACGGAACTACATGTGTTCTATGGATATGTCTGGAAACAACGGCGCATTCAAATGCGGTTGTAGAATATCCTAGAAGAACAAAAGATGTGTGTTCAATAGTACTATGAACCAGAAGGACGTTAGAAGTTCTAACGCCCGGTTCTTAGAGAAAGACTATAGGATGAACCACAAGCCCAAAGTGACGTGATACTTTGAAATGAGAGAGAACGAAGAAGACTGGAAACCAGCAGAACTGAGTAGCGGTACACCACTAACTGCACTTACTGTTATTACTGTTAATACACCGGAATGCCGTTGTAGTGGGAGGTTGTGGGTCAACCAGAGATATTCATAAGACTAGGAGAGTTTTTCGGACTCTGGACCTAGTATACATGAAATTGATCCCTAGATCTACATGAAGGGCGTACTAGATCTAAATGTGCCTTCTTGGAGAGCAATAAGGATTATTGCTAAGAGGCGAGATCATTTAGAGTACAAGCTTAGTTGATCCATTTATGGATTGAAACAAAGCATTGAGTTCGTGGTACTTGCAAATTGATGAGATAGTCCATTTTATGGATTCATCAAAAGCATAGACGAATCGTGTGTATTGGAAACGTGATGGAAAACAAGGTGGTGTTTCTCGGGTTTTATGTAGAGAACATTCTTATCATTGGTAACAATGTAAAGATGTTATCAAGACATAAAATGGAGGTTGTCTAGATAAATCAATATGAAAGATATAGGAAGAAGTTGGACATGTTCTTGAGATCTTGGATCTCTGGGAAAGAACATTGCACTTCTCCTGGACATCTTACATATATATGATAATAGTTCGTTTTAACATGCAAGATTCCGAGAAAGGTTCGTTACCTTTCAGAGACGGAATGCATCTATCTAAGGATATGTGTTTTAAAACACAAAAGGAGATAGAAGCAATGAAAGCGTTTCCTACACTTCGAGTGTGGAAAGCTTGATAAATGCAATGTTGAAAACAAGAACCTGATATCGGCTACGCGGTTAGCATAGTGGGAGGATATCAAGGTAATCCTGGAAAGGAATATTCGACTGCTGTAAAAGTACTTTCGAAGTACTGTTCTAGACTACGAAGCAGACGAGCATTTCCTTTGGATTACATTCTCTTAGATTTCTAATCGAATGAGGACCGGTGTAAGTCGATATCAGGCTATGTGTTTCACTATTGAAGGAGAAGGAGTTTTAACATGGAAGAGTGATAAGCACGATGCTTTTCGGACTCTGCCATGGGTAACCAAATAGCGGCCTCAGAGGCAGCGGAAGTTTTGGTATAACTCCGGGATAAATCTCTGGGACTTATATGTGATTCTTAATTTGCCAAAGGCTATGTAAATAGCGGTGCGATGGCAAATGGTAAGAAATCACAAGTCCATAAGTGTAAGATAACACATAGTGCAAGTACCACCTGATACGAGTCATCGTCGAGGGAGGCGACGCTGTAGTCACCAAGATAACTTCAGAGCGGCAACCTAGAGTGCTCATTCACATAGTATTTCTTGGAAGTACAACTTAAGCACGTGATGAGTATGGAAGTCGGGAGTTTGGAGGAAATGACTAGACCTTAGTACAAGTGGGAGATTGTTGGAGTTGTGTACTTAATGTCTAGATTTAAGTAACGGAAACTCACGATCCATTTCCACTAATCTATTTAATTAAATAAACAATTATTTGCGTTTAATTATTTATAATTAAATATATGCAAATTATAGTCCTGGATTCTATACGTTGTAGTTAGTATGGTGTGTCGGGCCCACACAGAAGATCATACTATCGGTTACTCTTATTTAATAAAACAGTTGCTCACGACCTAGATGGACACGGACCAATCCATCGGTATAGTCGTTGTGTGAGAGAGAAAATAATTTGTCTTGATTATTTTATCACACTTGTACACTTGGTGTATTGGGCGGATCGCTTGAGATTTATCGATTAGGATTGCCTTGGATAATCGATTTAAATCTCAGTGTATTTTATTCTTAATCCCCGATACTATTGCGGGTGTGTATATTTAATATAAGTGACTTTGATTTTCCAAAGGAATTAACCGGTTTAATTATTGGGTCAATTACCGGTTAAGTTGGGTCACTATTTTTATATATGGCATGCCGTGAATACTTGACGGGAAAGTGTATCCCGGAAGGGTTGATAATATCCCCGAGATGAGTTCATAAGGAATTATTATGTAAACCCTGCAGGTGGATTTGTTCCGCATAATAATTAAGGTTGAATGGTACTAGTCTCGGTTACAAGAGATGAATAAATTAATTAGCAATAAATTAATTTTATTCATGGATATTTATATCTTAAATACACGGAATAAATAATACTACCGGAGAAATATTATTTGATATAATATGGTTTAATATTGGGAGTGCAATTAATTTTATATAGTGGAAAATAGAATTAATTAATATTAATGGATTAATAGATTTGGTCTTGGGCTCAATTTAATCATTAATATTGGAAGCCCAATATTCCACCTCCTTAAGATCCCCTACGTAGCCTATAAAAGCACTACATGGTCTTCTCTATTCTCAAGTAAGTTCACAACTTGAAGATCACAATTCTAAAGAGAGAAAGTAGAGAGGGAGATCCATGGAGTTCGGTAGATCGTCGCCCACACGACGTCCGAGCTAGTGCAAGGAATACGTGGGAAGATCTCAAGGTCGTCAAATTGAATTCTTCGTTTTTCCGAACAACGAGAACGAGGTAAATCGTAAAACCCTCTTTATGATTTTATCGTTTAATTATCGTAAAATTATCATGAACCAATATCCGAGGGACGTACGAACCCGGGGACGAGGATCGACCTCGCGGTGGTGATCGAAGATCACCGGATCACGGGAGGTCGAGGGATCCTCGCCGGTATCGAGAGGATGAACCCTCGGCTGGACGCCGAGGGTGGCGGTCGAGCCCTAGGGCTTCGACCGCCGGCAGCACGCATGAGGAGCCCTCGGCCGAAGCCGAGGGGGCGATCGCTGCCCTAGGGCACGATCGCCGGGCGGGCGGCTGGCGCGCCCGCAGCGACTCACGGTTGAGTCGCCCCTCCACGGCGAGCAGCAAGTCGCCGGACTTGCTGCGGGGGGGGGGGGGGGGGGGGGGGGGGGGGGGGCTATCGGAACAGCCCCGGTCGATCGCACCCCGCGATCGCTCCATGCGATCGTGAGCCCTTCTCGCGGGGGTGCGGCTGGGCTTGCGCGCGTCTTCGGACGCGGCGTGTGTTTGGTCGTATCCCGGACCGCGTGATGTGCTCGCGTAGATTCCGGCGAAAGGATTTCGATTGGGTTGTCGGTTCCGCAATTTTGACAATCCGGATATTCGAAGGATTTCGGTCAGAATTAATTAGATAATTTATTTATTTAAATTTATTAATTCCGGGATATCGATTTCCAACAATATTCTACGGTTTTTTGCATCGTGGCAGACTTAGAATTCATCATTCATATATTGGTCTAATGTACCAGAATAGATAATACCATCATTTTTTCTCAATAACCATCAAATGATTAAAAGAAATAAAATATCCATTCATTAAAATTAGAAAACCAGAACATAGTTCTTTCTAAAATAAAAGGGTACATAAAGCAATAACTTGAAATGAAATCCTATAACTACGAAAGAATATGTCCTCCACTGCAACAGCTGCTGCTTCCACAACATTGCCCACATAGACCACGATCTTTTCTTTTCAAAGTCGTTGGGTTTCCTGGAACCCCTGCATTTAAAATGCACATACCGTCAGTGGTTCCATATCTACACGCCAGGTTACTGGTAGATAATACCACTGACTATGTTTTAAATGACTAAAGAAAATTTCGTACCTTCTTTGAGAGGAAAATCAAACTTCCAGTACCCAGACTATTTGCATCGAGAATGCTTGCCTGTTGGATTTCTCGTCCCATCTCGCGGTCCAAGTAACGTAGGACTACTGAGTTTCTTTGCTTGCTTTTCCACCCCCCGGTTTCTGCCCTTAGGTTAGAAAACTTTGGCCTTGGCCACAAGAGCTTGCGATTTCTGTCTCAACTCATCAAAAAGGTCCATTATCTCGAAAACGTGTTCAAGCGTTTCCTCGAAGCAACTGGCCTTTATGAGTATCCTCATCGCTTCTTGTCTAGCTACTACGTCATGTCTAAACATCTGCTTGAGTTTGAACATGATATCATAATCAGTGGTTATTGCATAAGCATTTTCCCACTTCTTAAAATCAGTCCTTTCCTCATCAGTTGAGGCATTTGTAGGCTCGGGAGGACAAAACTCACTGAGTACAAATTTGTACTCTTTAACAGTTTGGACAATGTCCAGATTTCTATTCCAATCATCACAGTATGGAACTAGTGCGTTGAATTCCTTGAGTATCACAGAAAGTGGATTCATAGCTATTCTCTAAACCTATAAGCAAATTTAAACAAACAATCAATTTAATCTCCGATATTATCTCCCTCCAATAATATAATTAAATCACTAATCACATCTACAATCCCATCAGATATGGCAAGCCACGTGGTGTGGACGTTTACCTACCTAAATGATTTCATGATTAGATTTGCTTTGGTCGTACATCATTAGAGCGTTACTTCGTGGGGAAGGATACTATAAAGCGTACCTAAGTGTAAACCATTACTCAGTACTAAGGAGAATCGTTCGGAATCACTACGTCATCGCAAGCCACGTGGTGTGGACGTTTACGATAACTCACAATCCTTCACAATTCCCTATAACTGTCTACATCAATTAATCCAAAATCTCATTCAGTATAGCAAGCCACGTGGTGTGGACATTTACTACACCAAAAGATGTTTATAATTGAAATCCAATTACTTGATTCATTCAATCTTGTAAATCAAGACGCGGAGAATCATAAGTGAAACTCGAAGTTTCTTACCAGTGATTCACCATGCGAACAGCCCTATCTCTCATTGAGTGAGGGAGCCGAGCAGACAACCGATCTAGTCATTAAATGACACGAAAGTGTCTAATTTGTGTCATCTACATGACCAAGTGGCTTTGGCTCCATTCCACTCCCCGGGGTGAGAATGAATCGACTTGAAATAAGTTTCAGAAAGACAAATTAGACATTGTTTGATAAACTCAATCAATGTTTCTTGTAAAAGGAATTACAAGAATTCTCCTCCAATGACTTGTCTATACAAACTTCAAAAGTCCATAAAAGTCACAAAGAGAACAGCAATGGAGACCATGGGATTGTTTCTAATCCCTCTTCCACTTAGCTTTTTACAATAAAGAGATACGCTATCTAATGCATAATTAAATACACATAAGCATGCATACATGAAATAAAGCACATAAATATTATCACATAATCAAAATAATACTAGAATATTATTTTCCGACTATTATGGCTTTATCGCATCCCCGTACGCATTTCTAGTCTTCAGTCTTCGTTCTTGAATGCTCCATGTGACGAGAATATTAATTTCAATATTTAAATCTATTTATTTTTAATAAATCCAAAAGTTACTTAATTCGAAAATTAAGTCAATCGAATAAATCAAAAATAAAATTAAATATTATTAATATTTTTATTTATTTATTTTTCCTTTCTAATTATATTAAATCTTTAGAATCCTATCTAAGTCAAACTTGGAATATTCTAAAAGAATTCTATAATAGAATAAGGAAATAAAATAAATTAGGACTCCTAAACTTTTCATACTAATTAATTTTCATGTCCATGAAAATTCCCAAAAAATAGGAATAATCAATAAGAAAATAAATTAATTTCAATTTAATTCTTTTCCTATTCCATGAGAGTTCCCAAAAATAGGAACACTCAAAATAGGAAAACCGAATTTAATTTAGGAAAGTCGGATCTTGGTAGGAGAAGCACGGGGTGGGAATCCCCGCGCCCCCTCCCCCCCCCCCCCCCACCCCCCCCCCCCCCACCATCGACCACCGCCCAGAAACCCTCGCGACAGCCCCCTTTGCCGGCGGGTCGATCGATCCTCATGGGATCGATCGTGGGGATTGATCGATCCCCGGTCCTCTCTTCTCTTCGTCTCCTTCGTTACATCTCGTTCTTCCGGTGATCGCTCCAACATCGAACCAAAGTAAAATAAATTACATAATTTAATTAAAATTCCGGTATCGATTTTATACATGAAATCGACCCTATACAATTTCCGGAAAAACAAGAACAATAATAATAAATCCAAAATTCGGTCAACCCCCGAATTTTTACTATTACAAGCATTCATCACACAAAACGAATCTCGACATGTCCGAGAGTTTAATAACAAAACAATTATGACAATAATTAACGAATAAATGATATCTAGCCACAATAGTCGGAAACCCTGCAAGGTAGAACAATTATATCGAACATACACATGAACTAGAACCAACGCTCTGATACCAATTGTTGGAAATCGATATCCCGGGTTATCAAAATTGCGGAAACCGACAACCCGACCGAAATCCCTACGCCGGAAAAACAACCGCAAACACCGCACGAACCAGAGCCCGACCAAAGCGTCACTGCCGCGAGATAAACCCGCGGTTAAAACCCCAGCCAAACCCCATGCGGGGTTCGCGATCGCCGGGGATGCGCGTGCATCCCCCGGGGCTGCTCGTAGCAGCCCCCCGGGGGTGAGTCCGGCGACTCACCGCCACCGCTGTCGAGAGAGGGCGGTGCGCCCAGCGCACCCGCCGCGTCTCCAGCCGCGGCTGCCCTAGCGATCGACCTCACGGTCGATCGCATGCCCCAGCGTCCAGCCGGGGCCCCTTCGGTCGCACGCCACCGGCGGTCGAAGCCCTAGGCTCGACCGCCATCCCTCGGCTCCCAGCCGAGGGCTTCATCGATCTCCGTCGGGGATCTCGAATCCCCGTCCGCGGAGTTCGTTCGTTTCCCGGATCTTTCGTTCATGCGTATATCACGATATTAAAATTAAAATCATAAGGGGGTTTATGATTTCTACCTTTGTTCTCGTTGTGCGGAGAAACAAAATCTTTAGTTGAAGACCTCTAGACCTTCCCGCGTATTCCTTGCACTCCGTTCGAACGTCGTGTGGGCGACGGTCCTCCGAACTCTTATGGATCTCCTTCACGAACTCTCTAGAATATCAAGTATGATAATTCTTATTATTGGTGTTTTGAATTGTGAAGACCATGTAGTGCTTTTATAGGCTACGTAGGGGATCTAAAGGAGGTGGAATTCTAATAATAATGATTAAATTGAGCCAAAGCCCAAATCTATTAATCCATTATTATTAATTATATTTATTTTCCACTATATAAATATAATTGCACTCCCAATATTATACCATATTATATCAAATAATATTATCTTCGGTAGTATTATTTATTCCGTGTGTTTAAGATATAAATGTCCATGAATAAATTAAATTTATTGCTAATTAATTTATTCATCTCTTATAATCCGAGAATAGTACCATTCAACTTTAATTATTATGCGAAACAAAACCACTCATGAGGTTTACATAATAATTCCTTATGAACTCATCTCGGGGACATTATCAACCCTTTCGAGGACACACTTTCCCGTCAAGAATTCACGGCATGTCATACATAAAATACCGTGACCCAACTTTGCCGGTAATTGACCGGTTATTCTAATCGGTCAATTCATTTGGAAAATCAAAGTCACTAATATTAAATGCACACACCCGCAATAATATCAGAGATTAAGAATAAAATACACTGAGATTTAAATCGATTATCTAAGGCAATCATAATCGATAAATCTCAAGCGGTCCTCCCAATACACAAGGTGTACAAGTATGATAAAATAATTAAGACCAATTATTTTCTCTCTCATACAGCGACTATACCGATTGATTAATCCTTGACCATCTAGGTCGTGAGCTACTGTTTGATGAATATACGAGTAACCGATAATATGATCTTCCGTGTGACGTCGTACACCATACTAACTACAACGTATATAATCTAGGACTATAATTTGCATATATTTAATTATAAATAATTAAAAGCAAATGATTGTTTATTTATTTAAATAGATTAAATGACATGTACCGGGAGTTTACGTTACTTAAATCTAGACATTAAGTATACAACTCCATCAGTCGGTGGGTCAACCGCGATCGCGGGAAGGCGGTCGCACTCGCCGAATGTGTCATTTTTCGGATCGAAGGTTCGATCGGGATCTAATGAGATTCAGCGCCCACCGATGGCCAATCGGCACCCGATGAAGGGTGAACCCTGACCGCGGGTGGAAAACGACGGTCGTCGTTTTCGTCTAGGCGTGAATTTGAAATGTTTTCCTATTTTGATCCGATTTTGATTCATTCTTCTCCAAGGCTTCTTATGGGCGAGAATTATTGTTTCCATACAATAATTAGTACCCCTATATAAAAAGAGCTTCTTCATGGACACAAACAACACGAGAGAACACCAATCAAGAGAGATATTATTGTTGTGTGAGATTAGAGGGTTTTAGAGCGCATATCATTCCTTGTAATCGTGAGTAATATTATAGTGAAAGTTCTCGTCGTTCCTCCCGTAGTTTTTCTCAATTGGGTTTCCACGTAAATTCCTTGTCTTCTTTACTTGTCTCCTTTTGCTTATTGTGGAGTTATTTTTGGTTTCTCGTTATTATCGTACTATACATCGTCGAGTCTTCAACAAGTGGTATCAGAGCTTTGCCGGTCGCGATCAAGTGGCATCAAGAGCTTTGTCAAAAAGCTAACACTGATCTTCGTTTGTTTCGAAAACGTGGAATTGAAAATTGGGGTTTATGATCTGATCGATTAAGAGGATCTAGAAGAATGGATTTTTTTAGCATGTATAGAGAAATGTAAAGAAATGATTGTGGAGAAAGAATGAAGATCCAAAAAAAAGAAGACCTAGTAATTTTTTTTTTTTAACTTTATATACTATAAAGTAGTTGTGTACCATACATGGTACACATAAGTGTACGATAAAAATTGCCGACATATTTTACTTTCCGGGGTGTCCCATAATAGTTTACACACCCAAAAAAATAATATTATTATTCTAATTTTTTTATTTTAAAATATAATTTTATTTTACTTTAGACACATATTTTTTAAATTTTACTCACAGCTATTTTACTTTTCACTTTTTACTTATTAATTAAAAAGTCAAAAATTAACATTAATCTTAAACTTTGTGCAAGTATAACCTATATTTTGGGACGAAGAGGATAACTGTTGGACCGTAAGTTTTACTACCCACAATCATACTAACTCTGGTGCGTTCTTTCCGTCGTGTCGTGTAAACAGGTAGGTGAAGTCAAAGCTAAAAAGCAAAGTCAAAAAGTCAAATATCAAAGCAAATATCATAAAGTCAAAGCAAATAAACTTGGTAATTAATTTTAATAAAGTAATTAATTTGATGGCTTAAAGGTGCAAAGTGGGGGTAAAGCTGTCAAAATTGGGCCCAGCCCATCGGGCCGGCCCGACCCACCCGACCAAAGGAGGAGGGCTTGGGCCTCAAATATGGAGGCCCAAAATGAGTCGGGCCTTTTTGGCCCGACCCGACAATCCCGATGGGTCGATGGGCTTGGGTCGGGCTTGAAGCCAATAAAAAGTTATAATTTTTTTTACAATTTTTAAATTATAAATAATATTAAAACTTAATATTTTTACTTATTTATTTAAATATAAAATTTAAAATCACAATATTTAATAATTTAAGTATAATTTTAGTATATAAATATTATTTTTAGTATAAAAAAATATTAAATTATTATTTAAAATAAATTTTTAGACATTAATTTAATTTAATATTTTTTTTAAAATGAAAATTTATTATCTATTATTTTTTTTTAATTAATGACTGTAATTAACAATTTTTATATTTTTTTAATTAAAGCCCGATGGGCTTGGGCCAAGCTGGCCCGGCCCGGCCATTAAACACCTCTAAGTGGGAGAAAGTGGCTAGCTACTGTCTAATTATGTCAGAATGCTTGTCACTCTAAGTGGAGGACTTTATTTTATATCAAAGAAAAGCAAGACTTTAGCTTCTCAAGGAAGCTACACACTTTGTCTATATAAACAAGAGCTTGACAATTGATTAAGTTAGAAAGTTTGAAATAATTTGTGAGAGAGTGTTTTTAGTGAGAAATTATTCTTTGAGTTTATCTCTCTCATTTATAACTTTTTCATTTTGGAATAAGTTTCTTTTAGTTTTTGTACTTCTTGTGAAGTTGAACTCCAAATGTATATCTGAGTTGTTTTAATAAAGATTTTTAACTGTGAGGTCATTTGCGAGCTGTTGAGGAAACATTTCGCAAAGGTTTAAACATTGGGTCAACTCGCCATGACCCATTTAATAAATGGGTCAACCACGAGTTGACCTGCGAATTCAAAATTAATCCGTTTAACTAATTTATTGAATTTATTTTTATTTTTTATATTACAATAATAAATTATCCGTTAAATAAATAATAATAATAATAATAATAATAATAATATATTAATGGTTTAGAATGATCGATTAATTGTCTCTCTTACAATTAGATTATACAAACATTCACTCTCTCTTTTAAATTTGTATGTTTATGTGATTTGTGATGTGTAGTTTATTTTATTTAATCGAGCAACTGTTTAAAATATGTGTCATTTATATACTATTATCATTGAACCGTTAAATAAGTGTGGTCATTTTTATGAAATAGAAAGAGTATGTAAAATGACAAGCTTAGAAAGTTGTATGACGCATTCATACTATACATATCAGTATTTTTAGTCAATTAAATTAATTCATTGTATTATTATTTATAAATGAAATATAAATTTTGATTTTAATGATTCAAAAAAGTTTTTTTTATTTCTATTTAAATTGATTTCTTAATATTTTATTTTTATTTTATTCAAAATGAAATAATTTATTTAAAAATTAAATGAGTTAAATGGGTTGAAAACGTGTTGTAAATGAGTAGCACGTTTAGAAATAGGTTGAGTTTGAGTTTAATATTTCGACACGATTATTAAATGGGTTGGGTTTGAGTCTATGTTTTGTGACTCGCGAATAGCCTTGACACATAGCCTTGATACGACACGAACCCGATCCGGCACGACCCATTGACACCCCTATTTATACTATCTATATCTCTTAATATTTGCAACACTTTCTTTTTTGGGATTTCTCACAATAATTGACGCACAAAAAAAATTAATTTTTTCATTTTAAAATATAATTTTACTTCTACTTTATTCATCTACTTTTAAATTTCATTTACAATTACTTTAATGTTCAACTTAAAAATATATTTTTAACATTTATTTTTTGATCAAAAAATATAAATATTTGATTTATTTAGATTGATTCTCATTTATATGAGTAAATTTGTTTAATTTGATTTAATGAATTTACATAAATTTTGAGTTCGAGCTCAAAATTGATCAACTCGTCAAGCTCGAGCTCAAAATCGATTGACTCGTTAAGCTCGACCTTGAATTCGTTTTATCAATCATACTCAATAAAATCAATATTAAAATAAACTCGACTTGTTTGTTGCTCTAAACCTGATAAACTTGATAAACTGCTACCAATAACACCAGAAAAATTATCATATATTTTATTACCCTTTTTGTTTCTCAAAACTTTCATACTTTTTTTGTTGTTTTTTAAAAGTTTGAATTCCATAAATAAAATATTTTTTTTATAACTTTAAACTTCTAATATTCATCTATTTATATTATATTATTATTTTTTCACTTAACTTATTTATTACATAAAAAACAATATTTATTATTATATTCTTACTTATTCATTAAATAAATAACAATATTTATTATTATACCTTTACTTTTTTATGGCTGGAGAATGCTAAAAGCTTTCCGAAAGGCAAAATAACGGCAAGAAAGGGCTCTACAAGAGACCTTGACATTTGTCAATGGTTGTTAGTTCAGTTGGTTAAACACTTGAATTGAAGATTGTAAGGTTCAATGTTCGAACCCGAGACATTGCAATTGATGTCGATCAACAAAAAAAAAAAACCTTGACATACCATTTTGGAAGATGAATGAGCAAAAGGAGGATTGCCTTTAGGGCTGGATAATCGGTTTTCGGGTTTCGGGTAACCCGAAAACCGAACCGAATTCTTGGTTATACGGGTACCCGAACACCGAATTATCGGGTTTCGGTTCGGTGTTCAGACAATATTTTTTTTTAATCTGGTTTCGGGTAACCCGAAACCGAATAACAAACACCCGAGAAACCGAAATTCCAGTAATTAATTTAAAAATAATAATAATAATTAATATTATATTTATAAATTATAATGGATATTTTTATAATTTTACATTCTTAATCTCAATATATAATTCAGTTCTCTCTCTACTCTCGTCTACGTCTACGCAAAACCTAAATATGAAAAATTATGTGGCCTCAACATCTAAAATCGTCGCTCACAGTCACATGCTCACAGCTAGCCTCGATGGTAGGGTAGCTTCTCCAGCTGGACTCCTGACTTTTCATAGCCTCGGCCCTCAGACTTCAATCGATCGACGTCGCGCGTCAGTTCTTCTCCCCTCTCTGAATCAGATTTGTAGTTGAATTAAGGTAATTTTGTATACCAATTGCACATGTGAGAATGTGAAGTTGTGAACTACTGAGTATTTAGATTTTTGTAAATTGGATTTTTCAAACTCAAATTACTTTCATAAATTTGATTCTTTTGTTCCATTTAGGTCATTTTTGAATAACCATTTCTGAATGTATTTAATTTTTAGATGGAAATATCTCAAGAAGTAGCAAGCAATGTACCTGTTATACCTGAGATGTTGAGGACGAGGTGATTGAATCTGAAGAAGAAACAGTTTTTGAGTCTTCAAATCTGAAGAAGCGTAAAAAAATCAAGAAAAGGTCGGCATATTGGGATTTCTATGATGAGGTGAAGGTTAAAGAAGGAGATCCTCCAGTTAAAATTCTCAAAGGCAAATGCAAAGAATGTAAAACTTTGATAAAATCAGAGTTAGAGAAAAATGGTACGAGTGCTTTAAAAAAGCACTATATTGTTTGTTGTTGTCATAAAGCGGAACAAAAAAAAATCACAGTGTTTTGAATTTGCAAGCTAGTGCAAGTACTGGTGGAACAGGAGCATTGACTAAATGGAAGTTTGATCAGAAGAAAATTAGAAAGTTATTGTGCGAGTTGGTCGTTCTTCTAGAGATTCCATTCCGATTTGATGATCATAAAGCGTTGAAAAAGTTATTTGTGTTGGAAAACGGTGTCCCGGAATTAATAAATTTAATTAAATAAATTATCTAATTAATTCCGACCGAAATCCTTTGGAGATCGAATATCCGGAGTTGTCAAAGTTGCGGAACAACAACTCCAATCGACTCCCGGTTGCCGGAAACCCGCCACGAACCACCACGAGGAGAAACCCAACCGAAACCCTAACCGCGGGGATAGCCCGCGGCTGTCCGGTCGAGCCCCCGCATGGGGCTCGCGGCTGTTCTTGGCAGCCGCCTAGGGCTGCCCTTGGCAGCCCGCTGAGCACCCCCAGCTACGTCCCGCTGATCGCCCTCAAGCCACGGTCGAACCGTGGCTAGCGATCAGCCCGCAGCCACCGCCGCGCGAGCGGCGGTCCAGCCGCGCGAGCGGTGATCGCTCCGCCGGAGCGGAGCTCGTGCCGCGCGAGCGGGGCTGCTCCAGCAGCCCGCTGGATGTGCACGGGCGATCGAGCTCGTGCTCGATCGAGTCTCGGCGTCCAGCCGAGGCTCACGCCCCTCGACCCCTCTCTAGTCGAGCCGTTGAGCCGCCGGCGGTCCGGTGATCTTCGATCACCACCGCCCGGTTCAACCTCGACATGGGTCGCGTTCTCGGATCTTGGTTCACGGTATAATCACGATAAATAAATGATTAAATCATAAAGAGAGTTTTACGATTTACCTCGTTCTCGTTGTTCGGAAAAACGAAGAACTTTTGAAGACCTTGAAGTCTTCCCACGTATTCCTTGCACTAGCTTGAACGTCGAGGTGGGCGACGATCTATCAAGCTTCCATGGATCACCTTCTCTCTCTAATTTCTCTCTCTAGAATTGTGTCTTGAGACTTATGAAAGAAGAGAAGACCATATGAGTGCTTTTATAGGCTACGTAAGGGGACCTTAAGGAAGTAGAATATTGGGCTTCCCATAAATTAATTAAATTGAGCACAAGCCCAAATCTATTAATTAATTCATGAATTATATATTACCTCCACTATATAAATATAAATGCACTCCCAATATTTACCATATTATATCAAAATAATATTCTTCCTGTAGTATTATTTATTCCGCATGTTTAAGATATAAATGTCCATGAATAAATTATATTTATTGCTAATATTATTTATTCATCTCTTTTAATTCCGAGAATAGTACCACTCAACTTTATTATCATGCGGATCAAATCCACTTGCAAGGTTTACGTGATAATCCTTATGAGCTCATCTCGGGGACATTATCAACCCTTTCGAGGACATGCTTTCCCGTCAAGAATTCACAGCATGTCATACATAAAATACAGTGACCCAACTTTACCGGTAATTGACCGATTATTCTAATCAGTCAATTCCTTTGGAAAATCAAAGTCACTAATATTATATACACACACCCGCAATAATATCACGGATTAAGAATAGAATACTCAGAGATTTAAATCGATTATCAACGGCAATCCTAATCGATAAATCTCAAGCAGATCCGCCCAATACACCAAGTGTACAAGTATGATAAAATAATTAAGACAAATTATTTTCTCACTCATACAACGACTATACCGATGGATTGGTCCGTGTCCATCTAGGTCGTGAGCAACTGTTCGATTATATACGAGTAACCGATAGTATGATCTTTCGTGTGACGTCGCACACCATACTAACTACAACGTATATAATCTAGGACTATAATTTGCACATAAATGCAAATGATTGTTTATTATTAAATAGGATAAATGCTTTTTAGACGGAGTTCAGATGTTACTTAAATCTAGACATTAATTATACAACTCCATCAATTTGCACAGGCATGTCCTCAATTTGTTGTTCCCGGTAGAAAAGCAATTAAAGCGGATTGTGTTCGGCTATTCCGGGATGGCAAAGAGGAACTGAAATCTTTTTTTTCCAAATAAGGCATGGACAAAGTATGATCACAACAGATTTTTGGACGTCAATTAATACAAGCTTCATTTGTGTCACTGCGTATTTTAGCGGAGGGGACTGGAATTTGCACAAAAAAATTGCTAGTTTTCAGAATATTTCCTTGATACGAACCTCGTTGGGATGGAAGAATTGAAGAAGAACGAAGAACGAAAAGATAAAGATACCGGCGGAAGTCCCAAAACCTCTGAATCTGATTCGTGAAATAATCTAAGGACGGAACCCTAGACCCCAACACGTGATCGACGCAGCAACTCGGGGATGAGGAAGACACACGAACGAAGGGTGGATCGCTTCGTTGATTCGTCGGTTGAATTCTTTGGATAGTCGGGTAGAATTCGAACCCCAGAGAGAATTTTAGTAAAACTCACAAAAATTAATTTTATTCATCAATAAGGTTCTAATTAAAAACAATGCGTTGGGGAGCTTTATATAAGCAATGCCCTAATTATTAAATAAAAAGAAATAAAACAATTAAATTCAAAACAATTAAAAACTGACGCAAATAAAACAATTAAAATCAAAACAATTAAAAAACTGACGCAAATATAACAATTAAAAACCCACGCAAATTAAAACACATAACGCAATCATTAAAACTTAACGCTGCGCTACTTTTCTGAAGATGTCGGCCGACAGAATATGGGTGTCGGCCGACACCAACCCAAACTCGGGGTCTTCCTCGGGTTGAGCCGCGGGATCGTCAGAATCTCGATTTTCTGCACTCCTGTCGGCCGACAGGCCTTGGTGTCGGCCGACACGAAGCCAGAAACTCGACCGAACTTCACGGCGCGTCCTCGGGACACTCTCGACCCTCGTTCTGATGCCTTCTTCGTCGTCCCGGCCTGACTTCGCACAACTTGCTTAATTGCCGAACATTGGGTTGCATCATTCCCCTCCTCTTCAAGAGGATTTGTCCTCAAATCCACGTCGATGCCAGGGTCGAACACCACTCTCACGAACAAGTTCAGAACAATGTCAGTCTGCAGCTCACACCCTCGATGTAGTGGAAATCCAGGAGATTTATCGTCAAGGAAGACATCATGAATTTCCTGCAAAGCATAATGAGTAGAAAAGTGTAGAGAGAACAAAACGTTAGTGGTAATCATCTCCTTCATCACCAACGTCGGCGGCTCCTCAATGGTTAGAATATCATCCACCCCAGACTCCACCGAAACCTCCTCCTCGGAATCCATCGAAGCCTCCTTCTCGGACTCCATCGAAGCCTCTGCGACGTCAAAATCCACCGAAACCGACGGTGTCAATTCGTCGTACTCTTCAACGAGCTCCACCGAAGTCGAATCTTCCTCGGAATACACCAAGACCGACTCTTCTTCGGACTCTACCACTGCCTTCGGTTCTAGTTTCTCGCCTTCGTCTTCAGTCGCTACTTTCCCAGGCTTCATTGTCGCTTGTACCAGCTCCCCCATCTGACGCTTAATATCGTTCCAACACTCGTCCCAACGCTCAGCTCTGGACCTCCTCTCATCGCGAAACTCCCGACTACGATCACGGACTCGATGATGGCCATTCTGAACTTCTCGGTATCCGCTGCCACCTCGTCGATTCCATGCATCTCCACGATGAGCTTTCTCCTCTAAGGCGGTAAGTCGCTCATTCACCACCTTCATCCTCGATGTAATCATCCTTTCTAACCGTGCAGTCGCCTTCTCCACGATGAGCTTAGCTTGGGTATGATCCATGTCAGTTATCCTGCAAAAGTGTTAGAAACACAATAGGAAATTCCTCACCACTCTCGTGTATCACTCAATATGGTAAGTCACTCACGCTCGTATTCCCCTCACTTTCTCTCTCTCAAGAATCGAACTCTCCCAATCTACCGGTCGAATTCAATCCCAACAAAAGATCTCACCCAACAGACTCCACGAATGAACAAAGAGATAAAAGACTTAAAATTGCTGAACGAACGATGCACAGCAATAAAAAGAATAATCGAGAATAAATAATAATAATAATATTTTTTTTTTAAATTTCGGATGAACAGTAACTGTTCAAGATGAACAGTAAATTCGAAATAAAAAAAATAAAAAAATATTTTTTTTTTTATTTTAAATTAGGGAAGAAGAAGAAAGAATAAGAAGAAACAAAAATGAAAAAAACGAAAAAAGAACGAGGCTACGTATTCAGAAAAATAAAGAACCCAAACCTCGCTCTGATACCAAATGATACGAACCTCGTTGGGATGGAAGAATTGAAGAAGAACGAAGAACGAAAAGATAAAGATACCGGCGGAAGTCCCAAAACCTCTGAATCTGATTCGTGAAATAATCTAAGGACGGAACCCTAGACCCCAACACGTGATCGACGCAGCAACTCGGGGATGAGGAAGACACACGAACGAAGGGTGGATCGCTTCGTTGATTCGTCGGTTGAATTCTTTGGATAGTCGGGTAGAATTCGAACCCCAGAGAGAATTTTAGTAAAACTCACAAAAAATAATTTTATTCATCAATAAGGTTCTAATTAAAAACAATGCGTTGGGGAGCTTTATATAAGCAATGCCCTAATTATTAAATAAAAAGAAATAAAACAATTAAATTCAAAACAATTAAAAACTGACGCAAGTAAAACAATTAAAATCAAAACAATTAAAAAACTGACGCAAATATAACAATTAAAAACCCACGCAAATTAAAACACATAACGCAATCATTAAAACTTAACGCTGCGCTACTTTTCTGAAGATGTCGGCCGACAGAATATGGGTGTCGGCCGACACCAACCCAAACTCGGGGTCTTCCTCGGGTTGAGCCGCGGGATCGTCAGAATCTCGATTTTCTGCACTCCTGTCGGCCGACAGGCCTTGGTGTCGGCCGACACGAAGCCAGAAACTCGACCGAACTTCACGGCGCGTCCTCGGGACACTCTCGACCCTCGTTCTGATGCCTTCTTCGTCGTCCCGGCCTGACTTCGCACAACTTGCTTAATTGCCGAACATTGGGTTGCATCATTTCCCTCCTCTTCAAGAGGATTTGTCCTCAAATCCACGTCGATGCCAGGGTCGAACACCACTCTCACGAACAAGTTCAGAACAATGTCAGTCTGCAGCTCACACCCTCGATGTAGTGGAAATCCAGGAGATTTATCGTCAAGGAAGACATCATGAATTTCCTGCAAAGCATAATGAGTAGAAAAGTGTAGAGAGAACAAAACGTTAGTGGTAATCATCTCCTTCATCACCAACGTCGGCGGCTCCTCAATGGTTAGAATATCATCCACCCCAGACTCCACCGAAACCTCCTCCTCGGAATCCATCGAAGCCTCCTTCTCGGACTCCATCGAAGCCTCCGCGACGTCAAAATCCACCGAAACCGACGGTGTCAATTCGTCGTACTCTTCAACGAGCTCCACCGAAGTCGAATCTTCCTCGGAATACACCAAGACCGACTCTTCTTCGGACTCTACCACTGCCTTCGGTTCTAGTTTCTCGCCTTCGTCTTCAGTCGCTACTTTCCCAGGCTTCATTGTCGCTTGTACCAGCTCCCCCATCTGACGCTTAATATCGTTCCAACACTCGTCCCAACGCTCAGCTCTGGACCTCCTCTCATCGCGAAACTCCCGACTACGATCACGGACTCGATGATGGCCATTCTGAACTTCTCGGTATCCGCTGCCACCTCGTCGATTCCATGCATCTCCACGATGAGCTTTCTCCTCTAAGGCGGTAAGTCGCTCATTCACCACCTTCATCCTCGATGTAATCATCCTTTCTAACCGTGCAGTCGCCTTCTCCACGATGAGCTTAGCTTGGGTATGATCCATGTCAGTTATCCTGCAAAAGTGTTAGAAACACAATAGGAAATTCCTCACCACTCTCGTGTATCACTCAATATGGTAAGTCACTCACGCTCGTATTCCCCTCACTTTCTCTCTCTCAAGAATCGAACTCTCCCAATCTACCGGTCGAATTCAATCCCAACAAAAGATCTCACCCAACAGACTCCACGAATGAACAAAGAGATAAAAGACTTAAAATTGCTGAACGAACGATGCACAACAATAAAAAGAATAATCGAGAATAAATAATAATAATAATTTTTTTTTTTTTAAATTTCGGATGAAAAGTAACTGTTCAAGATGAACAGTAAATTCGAAATAAAAAAAATAAAAAAATATTTTTTTTTTTATTTTAAATCAGGGAAGAAGAAGAAAGAATAAGAAGAAACAAAAATGAAAAAAACGAAAAAGAACGAGGCTACGTATTCAGAAAAATAAAGAACCCAAACTCGCTCTGATACCAAATGATACGAACCTCGTTGGGATGGAAGAATTGAAGAAGAACGAAGAACGAAAAGATAAAGATACCGGCGGAAGTCCCAAAACCTCTGAATCTGATTCGTGAAATAATCTAAGGACGGAACCCTAGACCCCAACACGTGATCGACGCAGCAACTCGGGGATGAGGAAGACACACGAACGAAAGGTGGATCGCTTCGTTGATTCGTCGGTTGAATTCTTTGGATAGTCGGGTAGAATTCGAACCCCAGAGAGAATTTTAGTAAAACTCACAAAAAGTAATTTTATCCATCAATAAGGTTCTAATTAAAAACAATGCGTTGGGGAGCTTTATATAAGCAATGCCCTAATTATTAAATAAAAAGAAATAAAACAATTAAATTCAAAACAATTAAAAACTGACGCAAATAAAACAATTAAAATGCAAACAATTAAAAAACTGACGCAAATATAACAATTAAAAACCCACGCAAATTAAAACACATAACGCAATCATTAAAACTTAACGCTGCGCTACTTTTCTGAAGATGTCGGCCGACAGAATATGGGTGTCGGCCGACACCAACCCAAACTCGGGGTCTTCCTCGGGTTGAGCCGCGGGATCGTCAGAATCTCGATTTTCTGCACTCCTGTCGGCCGACAGGCCTTGGTGTCGGCCGACACGAAGCCAGAAACTCGACCGAACTTCACGGCGCGTCCTCGGGACACTCTCGACCCTCGTTCTGATGCCTTCTTCGTCGTCCCGGCCTGACTTCGCACAACTTGCTTAATTGCCGAACCTTGGGTTGCATCATTCTTGCCACAAGGTAGATGGCATTGCTCATTCTATCATTGAATCTATGAACGATTGGGAGCTGAAGACATTAGTTTGTTGTACGATGGATAATGCATCTGCTAATGATAAAGCCGTTAACTATCTTCGTGGTTTTCTAAATAGTCGAAAGATGACTATTTTGGATGGTAAGTATCTCCACATGCGTTGTGTTGCGCATATCATTAATTTATTAGTGTCCAGTGGCCTAGAAGAGATAGGAATGTTAGTGAGAAGAGTTAAAGAGGTTGCTGTTGGAGTTGTGTACTTAATGTCTAGATTTAAGTAACGGTAAACTCCCCGTCATAGCATTTAATCTATTAAATTAACGAACAATTGTTTTGCTTTTAATTACTTGATAATTAAATAAATGCAAACCATGGTTCTGGATTTTATACGTTGTAGTTAGTATGGTGTGCATGGGCACACAGAAGATCATACTATCGGTTACTCGTATTTAATCGAACAGTTGCTCACGACCTAGATGGACACGAACTAATCTATCGGTATAGTCGTTGTGTGAGAGAGAAAATAATTTATCTTAATTATTTTATCACACTTGTACACTTGGTGTATTGAGCGGATCGTTGAGATTCATCGATTAGGATTGCCGGCGATAGTCGATTCGAGTCTCAGTGTATTTTATTCTTAATCCCCGATATTATAGCGGGTGTGTATATTCAATATAAGTGACTTTGATTTACCAAAGGAATTAACCGATTTAATTATTGGGTTGATTACCGGTTAAGTTGGGTCACTATATTTTATATATGGCATGCCGTGAATGATTGACCGGACAGTGTATCCCGTAAGGGTTGATAATATCCCCGAGATGAGTTCAAAAGGAATTATTGTGTAAACCTCATGAGTGGATTCGTTCCGCACAATAATTAAGGTTGAATGGTACTAGTCTCGGATTCAAGAGATGAATAAATTAATTAGCAATAAATTAATTTTATTCATGGATATTTAAATCTTAAATACACGGAATAAATAATACTACCGGAGAAATATTATTTGATATAATATGGTTTAATATTGGGAGTGCAATTAATTTATATAGTGGAAAATAAATTAATTAATATTAATGGGAGATTAATAGATTTGGGCTTGGGCTCAATTTAATCATTAATATTGGAAGCCCAATATTCCACCTCCTTTAGATCCCCTACGTAGCCTATAAAAGCACTACATGGTCTTCTCTTTTCTACACACATAATAACTTGAAGATCATAATTCTTCTAGAGAGAGAAAGTAGAGAGAGAGAGAAGAGGATCCATAAGCTTGGAGGATCGTCGCCCACCCGACGTTCAAGCTAGTGCAAGGAATACGTGGGAAGATCGTAAGGTCATCATCTTGATTCCGTTTCTCCGCACAACGAATCAAAAGGTAAAATCATATACTCTCTTCTATGATTTTATATGGATTAATTGTGATACATACATGAACGCATGATCCGGGAAAACGACGAACTTCGGGGACGGGGATTCGAGATCCCCGGCGAAGCTCGAGAGGAGCCCTCGGCTGGGAGCCGAGGGGCGATCGAACCTAGGGTTCGATCGCGGCGATCCGCGCGAAGGGACCCCGGCTGGACGCCGGGGCTAGCGATCGAGCTGGGCTCGATCGCGGGGGCGAGCCGCGGCTGTTGCCGCGGTGGTCAGCTGGGCTGACCGCCCCTCCCGACGGCGTGGGCGGTGAAGTCGCCGGACTCACCGCCCCGGGGCTGCCGGAGCAGCCCCACGCGATCGACGGCGATCGCGAGCCCCACGGTGGGGCTCGGCTAGGGTTTAGCCGCGCGTTTATCCCGCGGCGATGCTCTTGACGAGCCCGGTTCTTCGTGGTGTTCGTAATCGGTTTCCGGCGAGAGGATTTCGGTCGGGTTATTATTTTCCGCAATTTTTTAATGGCCCGGGATACCGAATTCCAGCAATTGGTATAAGAGCGTTTGGTTTCGTGTTCATGTATGTGTTCAATTGCGTTCTACCTTGCAGGGATTCCGACTATCATGGTTTAATTAATTGTTAATTATTCGTTCAATTAATTGCTATTTAATTTACCATGATTGTTCGTTTATTAAACTCTCGGACATGTCGAGATTCGTTTTGTGTGGATGAATGCTTGTAATAGTAAAAATTCGGGGGGTTGACCGAATTTAGGATTTATTATTACGTTCTATGTTTTCCGGAAAGTGTATAGGGTCGATTTCATGTATAGAATCGATACCGGAATTGTAAATTTATTTCTTGTAATTTATTTACGTTGGATCGATGCCGAGACGACCGCCGGAGAACTCATGAGACGAAGAAGACGAAGAGGACGAAAAACCGGGGGGGTCGATCATCCCCATGATCGATCCCCATGAGGATCGATCGACCCCACGCCCGGGGCTGCCCGCTAGGGTTTCCGGCCACGCCGGCCACCAGTGGTGGTGGCGCGTGGCTAGGGGACGGCGGCGGTGGTGCCCGGCGGTGGTGGTGGTCGACGGTGGGGGTGGTGCGGGGATCCCCAACCCGTGCTACTCCTAATCCTACCAAGATACTACTTACCTAATTGATTCAAGTTTTCCTATTTTGAGTATTCCTAAGTATGGGAACTCTCATGGAGATAGGAAAAGAATTAATTAATATTATTTATTTCCTTATTCTATTATAGAAGTCTTCTAGAATATTTCAAGTTCTACTTGGAATAGGAATCTAGAGATTTAATAGAATTAGATAGGAAAAGAATTAATATTATTTATTTCCTTATTCTATTATGGAAGTCTTCTAGAATATTTCAAGTTCTACTTGGAATAGGAATCTAGAGATTTAATAGAATTAGATAGGAAAATAATTAATTAATTTATTTCTATTTGATTATTCCTATTTTATGGGAATTTTCATGGACATGGAAATTAATTAATCTTGGAAAGTAGAAGAGTCCTAATTTATTTTACTTCCTTATTCTATTATAGAAAGTCTTCTAGAATATTCCAAGTTTGACTTGGATAGATTATTCTAGAGATTTAATAGAATTAGATAGGAAAATAAATAAATAAAAATATTAATAATATTTAATTTTATTTTTGATTTATTCGATTGACTTAATTTTCGAATTAAGTATCTTTTGGATTTATTAAAAATAAATAGACTTAAATATTGGAATTAATATTCTCGTCACATGAAGCATTCAAGAACGAAGACTGAAGACTAGAAGACGCATACGGAGATGGAATAAAGCCATGATAGTCGGAAAATAATTTTCTAGCTTATTTTGACTATGTGATATGTGCTTTATTACTTGTATGCATGCTTATGTGTTTAATTATGCATTAGATAGCGTATCCCTTTGTTATAAAAAGCTAAGTGGGAGCGGGGATGGAAACATTCCCATGGTCTCCATTATTGTTCTCTTGGTGACTCTTATGGACTTTTGAAGTTCGTATAGATGTGTCATTGGAGGAGAATTCTTGTAATTCCTTTTACAAGAGACATTGATTAAGTTTATCAAACAATGCCTAATTTGTCTTTCTGAAACTGACTTCAAGTCGACTCATTCTCACCCCGGGGAGTGGAATGGAGCCAAAGCCACTTGGTCATGTCGAGGACACAAATTAGAGGCTGTCGTACCATTCTTTGATAGATGGATCGATTGTCTGCTCGGCTCCCTCATTTTATGAGAGATAGGGTTGATCGCATGGTGAATCACTGGTAAGAAACTTCGAGTTTCACTTATGATTCTCCGCGTCTTGATTTACAAAATCGAATGCATCTTGTAATTGGGAGTCAATTATAAAAGTCTCTTAGTATAGTAAACGTCCACACAACGTGGCTTGCTATACTGACGGATTTTGGATTAATTGATGTAGACAGTTGTAAGGAATTGTGAAGATTTGTGAAGTTGTCGTAAACGTCCACACAACGTGGCTTGCGGTGATGTAGCAATTCCAAACGATTTCCTTTGGTGCTGAGTAATGGTTTACACTTAGATACGCTTTATAGTATTCCTCCCACCGAGGTTCCGCTATAAATGATGTATGACCAAAGCAAATCTAATTGCTAAATCGTTTGGGTGGGTAAACGTCCACACACCGTGGCTTGCCTTACCTGATGGGATTTTAGATGTAATTAGTAATTTAATGATATTATTTGAGGGAGATAATATCGGATATTAAATTGATTGTTTGTTTAAATGTGCTTATAGGTTTAGAGAATAGCTATGAACCCACTTTCTATGATACTCAAGGAGCATAAGCTCACTGGCCCCAACTACATTGATTGGAAGAGAAATTTAGACATTGTCCTAACTTCTGAGGAGTACAAGTTCGTACTCCATGAAGTGTGCCCTGCTGAGCCCACGGCTGCCTCAACTGATGAGGAAAAACTAACATATCGGAAGTGGAAAAAGGCTGATGAAATGGCTAGGTGTTATATTTTGGCTTCCATGTCAAATGTACTCCAAACCCAACATGAGTCGATGGACACTGCCTATGATATGATGTTTAACCTCAAGGAGATGTTTGGGGAGCAAGATCGTGCGGCAAGGCAAGAAGCCATGAGAGTCCTCATGACAACTACTCAGTCTGAAGGGACGCCCGTAGGGGAGCACGTTCTTAAGATGATGGGTCTGTTGAATGAGCTTGAGATCCTAGGAGCTCAAATTGATGCTGAGACGCAAGTCGACATCATACTCCAGTCTCTGACCCCTAGTTTTGAGCAGTTTCGCATGAGTTATAATATGGGTAAACTATCTTATTCTCTTGCGCAACTCCTGACTGAACTGAAGGCGGCAGAGGGGATCTACAAGAAGGGCAAGTCTCAAGCGCTTGTAGCTACCAAGACCAAAGGCTTTAAGCCTGGTGGAGGTAGGGGCAAGAGAAGGAAGCAAGCCCGGAAACCCAGTGGTGTCAAGAGGACTGTACCACAAATGGGGGCTGCAAAGCCAAAGGGTAAGTGCTTCCGATGCAACAAGATGGGACACTGGAAGTCTGAATGTCCTCTCAAAGGTACGAATTCTTCTTTAGTCGTAAAAACATAGTCAGCGGTATTATCTACCAGAATTCTGGTGTGTAGATATGGAACCACTGACAGTATGTGCATTTTGAATGCAGGGGTTCCAGAAAACCCGGCGACTTAGAAAGGAAGAGTTCGAGTCTACATGGGCAAAGCTGTAAAGGAGGCAGCGGTTGCGGTGGAAGACATTTATCTGCTTTAGTAGTTAAATAGGATTTCATTTCAAAGTTATTGCATTATGTACCCCTTTATTTTAGAAAGAACGTTTTGTTCTGGATTTCTATTATTAATGAATGGATATTTTATTTCTTTAATCATTGGATGATTTTGATAAGAAATAATGGCATTATCTATTCTGGTACATTAGATAGCAATATATGAATGATGAATCTTTAGTCTACCACGATGCAACAAACCGTTCTATAACTTGTTTTACTTGTTAGATATTTCTTTATTAATCATTATACTTGTGAATTCTTATACTTAGTAGTATTTTTCAAATAAGATTCAAATGGTCGAAATTGATTTGATCAATTAAAGTTGAAGGAATGGACCTTCCGACCTAAGAATTGAATTTGGAGGATAATACATCTAAGCAAACCTTTCTGGATAAAGGATAGAATTCAGACAAGTATTGGAAATGATTAGATATGCAGACATATGTGTAAATTAGAAAGGAACGAGAAATTCTCTCAAAGAATACTCAGTGATGGATTAGAATACTTAATGTGCCATAAAAGCAAAGTGTTTTGACTAGTCAATGGACACAAAGCTATTATGGGGAACCATTAAAGTATATCCATTAGGAGCCTGCGACTCGGTCGCGGAGGCCATCACCTATCTGAATAACACATAGCATAATCAAAGATTGGGATTCAATCCCAAAGGACCGCGCCATACACTTGCGTGTAGAGATGGTGCGCTATAAAGAAATGGAAAATCTAATAGTAAAAGAACAAGTTGTTCGGAACCACCTATGTTCTATGGATATTCCTGGATACAACGGCATATTGAATATGGTTGTAGGATATCCTAGATGAACAAAGTATTGTGTATTCTATAGTACTATGAACCAGAGGGACGTCTCGTCCGGTTCATAGAGGAAGACTATTAGATGGATCACAAAGCCCAAATTAATGTAATACCTTGAAATGAGAAGAAGGACAAAAGACTAGGAACCATCCAAACATACTGCACCTATTGTTATTACTGTTATACACCGGGACGCCATTGCAGTGGGAGGTTGTCGGACAACCAGAGATAATCATAAGACTAGAGGAGTTCGGACTCTGGATCTAGTAAAGATGAAATCGACCCCTAGCTCTGCATAAGGGCAGTACTAGATCTAAATGTGCCTGCTTGGAGCAATAAGAATTATTGTTAAGAGGCTAGATCATTTAGAGTACAAGCTTAGTAAATCGATTTATGGATTGAAATAAAGCTACGAATCGTGGAACTTGCGAATTGATGGGATAGTCCAGTTGATGGATTCATCAAAAGGCATAGACGAAAGGTGTATTGAAAACGTAATGGAAACAAGGTGGTGTTTCTCGGAGATTTTATGTAGATAACATTTCATCATTGGCAACAATGTAAAAAAGCTGTCAGACACAAAATAATGGTTGTCTAAATAAATCGAGATATAAGATTGAGAAGAAGTTAGAGCATGTTCTTAAGGTCTTATGATCTAGAGATAAGAACATTGTACTTCTCCTAGATATCTTGTACGATTAAGGTTTGTTTTTAACATGCATACTTCTGAGAAAGGTTATTGCCTTTCAGAGACAGAATAAACATCTATTTAAAGGTTATGTGTTCGAACACATGAAGGAGATAGATGAGGACAAAGCAGTTTCCTATACTTCAAGTATGGAAAGCTTTATAGATGCAATGTTGTAAAACAAGAACCTGATATCAAACTATGCGGTTTGCGTAGTGGGAGGATATCAAAGTAATCTGGATAAGGGATGTTCGAATGCTGCAAGAATACTTTCATAGTACTGACTTGAGCAAGACGAAATCTTCTTAGATTACAGATTCTCAGATCCAAAAATCAGAGAAGGACTAGTGAAAGTCGATATCAGGCTATGTGTTCACTTTTAGAAAGAGGTGGAACCATGAAGTGAAAGAGTGATAAGCGGGACGCTTTTCAGACTCTCTCATAACCGAATAGCAGCCTCAGAGGCAGCGGAAGTTTTGGTTAGGTTCCGGGATAATCTCTTGACTTGGATATGACTCTTAGTTTACCAAAGGCTATTGAATGGCGGTGCACGGTGAACTAGAAGAGGTCATAAGTCAAAAGTGATGTTAACACATAGAGCAAGTACCACCTGATACGAGTCATCGTCAGGGGAGACGACGTAGTAGTCACCAAGATAACTTCAGAGCGGCAACCTAGATTGCTCACTCACATAGTACTTCTCGGAAGTACACTTTAAAGCACGTGATGAGTATGGGAACCGGGAGTTTGGAGGAAATGACTAGACCTTAGTACAAGTGGGAGATTGTTGGAGTTGTGTACTTAATGTCTAGATTTAAGTAACGGTAAACTCCCCGTCATAGCATTTAATCTATTAAATTAACGAACAATTGTTTTGCTTTTAATTACTTGATAATTAAATAAATGCAAACCATGGTTCTGGATTTTATACGTTGTAGTTAGTATGGTGTGCATGGGCACACAGAAGATCATACTATCGGTTACTCGTATTTAATCGAACAGTTGCTCACGACCTAGATGGACACGAACTAATCTATCGGTATAGTCGTTGTGTGAGAGAGAAAATAATTTATCTTAATTATTTTATCACACTTGTACACTTGGTGTATTGAGCGGATCGTTGAGATTCATCGATTAGGATTGCCGGCGATAGTCGATTCGAGTCTCAGTGTATTTTATTCTTAATCCCCGATATTATTGCGGGTGTGTATATTCAATATAAGTGACTTTGATTTACCAAAGGAATTAACCGATTTAATTATTGGGTTGATTACCGGTTAAGTTGGGTCACTATATTTTATATATGGCATGCCGTGAATGATTGACCGGACAGTGTATCCCGTAAGGGTTGATAATATCCCCGAGATGAGTTCAAAAGGAATTATTGTGTAAACCTCATGAGTGGATTCGTTCCGCACAATAATTAAGGTTGAATGGTACTAGTCTCGGATTCAAGAGATGAATAAATTAATTAGCAATAAATTAATTTTATTCATGGATATTTAAATCTTAAATACACGGAATAAATAATACTACCGGAGAAATATTATTTGATATAATATGGTTTAATATTGGGAGTGCAATTAATTTATATAGTGGAAAATAAATTAATTAATATTAATGGGAGATTAATAGATTTGGGCTTGGGCTCAATTTAATCATTAATATTGGAAGCCCAATATTCCACCTCCTTTAGATCCCCTACGTAGCCTATAAAAGCACTACATGGTCTTCTCTTTTCTACACACATAATAACTTGAAGATCATAATTCTTCTAGAGAGAGAAAGTAGAGAGAGAGAGAAGAGGATCCATAAGCTTGGAGGATCGTCGCCCACCCGACGTTCAAGCTAGTGCAAGGAATACGTGGGAAGATCGTAAGGTCATCATCTTGATTCCGTTTCTCCGCACAACGAATCAAAAGGTAAAATCATATACTCTCTTCTATGATTTTATATGGATTAATTGTGATACATACATGAACGCATGATCTGGGAAAACGACGAACTTCGGGGACGGGGATTCGAGATCCCCGGCGAAGCTCGAGAGGAGCCCTCGGCTGGGAGCCGAGGGGCGATCGAACCTAGGGTTCGATCGCGGCGATCCGCGCGAAGGGACCCCGGCTGGACGCCGGGGCTAGCGATCGAGCTGGGCTCGATCGCGGGGGCGAGCCGCGGCTGTTGCCGCGGTGGTCAGCTGGGCTGACCGCCCCTCCCGACGGCGTGGGCGGTGAAGTCGCCGGACTCACCGCCCCGGGGCTGCCGGAGCAGCCCCACGCGATCGACGGCGATCGCGAGCCCCACGGTGGGGCTCGGCTAGGGTTTAGCCGCGCGTTTATCCCGCGGCGATGCTCTTGACGAGCCCGGTTCTTCGTGGTGTTCGTAATCGGTTTCCGGCGAGAGGATTTCGGTCGGGTTATTATTTTCCGCAATTTTTTAATGGCCCGGGATACCGAATTCCAGCAGTTGCAAAATGAATTAAGGGCTCGACCATAAGTAGTGATCTATTTAAGAATTGCGTGAAGATGTGCTCGATTGATTCGAAGATATTTCTATGTCTGGATGTGGCAACAAGGTGGAATTCAACATATTTGATGTTAGAGGCGGTCGAGTCGTATGCAAAAGCAATAAAAATGTGTGTATCAATGAGTAATCCTTCGGCAGTGGCAGAGTTATCTCAAAAGACACACAATGGTCTTATTGTTGGGCCGCCCGGAGAAGAGGATTGGAATAATGTCCGAAAAATAATCAAATACTTGAAAAAGTTCTACGACATGACATGTCTTGTATCAGTTCCCACATATGCCACATCTCATTTATTTTTATTGGAACTATGCAACTTAATCAACGTTATTTCCGAGTTAGAGGCAAGTATTGATATAGAAGTTTCTCTAATGGCAACCAAGATGAGAGAAAAGGTCGGAAAGTATTGGCTGGAAGAAGAAGTTCTAAATCCAAAAATGAACAAACTTTTGTATATAGTGTCTGTTCTTGATCCACGCCAAAAGATCAAGGTGGTTCAATAATGTTTCAAGAAGTTGTTTGGTGATTTTCGCACAAACGAGTTTGGTGAAACAAGTGAAAGAATTGGTGTTTGAGATGTTTGACCATTACAAGGCTATGTCGATGACGACTCCATGTACGTCTTCGACTACTTCTCGGTCTTCGATTGAAAGAAGCTCACATCCTCGAGATTCATATAGTGAATTGTTGGACAATAGTTATGATGAGGACGATGCTTCATATTCTTCAGAATTGCATATGTATCTCGCTGAAAAGTACAAGAAGGAAGGTCCATTTGAATTTGAATTGAAATTCTCGTTTGATGGTCGAAACATGATTTGCGCTACCCTATTTTGTCGTGGATGGAAAAAGTTTTTTTGGCTATTCCTATATCAACTGTTCCTTCAAAGTCGGCATTTCGCACGGGAGGTCGTGTTTTAGACAAACTTAGAAGCTCGTTGAGCCCTAGTACTGTTGAGGCATTGATTTGCGCGGAAGATTGGTTGAAATCGAGCTACAATTTGAAAATGAAAGAAGATAAAGAGGATGAGCCCGAAGAAATACAAGAAGAAGAATTTCGAAGTAGTAAGTGTTCTTAAATTTATAATATTAATTTCTTTATTTATAATTTTTTTTCTGTTTATACTTTGCAATGTGGAGTTTGGGAAAGCATCGACAATCGTAGTTTTTTGTCGTTTGAGTAATGAGATGGTAAATTTTTTTATGATTTGAACTTCATTACATTTTAATACTGTAAACAACTAACTTACATTGTTATATTTGTTATTTTATGATTTTTGTAGATATGAATGATTTGGAGAAAGACGAGAAAATTACGATCAACGAGTTGAAATACTCAAAACTTCAACGAGGATCGTATTTGCTTGATTTGTTTTGAGATTTTATTTTTGTTGTTATGAACGGATGGTTTGGTACATTTGTTTCGGTAGCTTTGATTTGAATATTTGCTTGGTTTGATTTTGAAAAAGAATAGTGCAATTGATCATATTTTGAATATTTCTTTGGTTTGAATATTTGTTTGTTTTAGTACTATTATTTCTATCAACAGAACATGAAAAAAAGAAGAACCGTGCAATTCTAATATTTTCGGTTCCTAGTTCGGGTTTTTGAAACCGAACCGAAATTTTCGGTTTGGTTTTTGAAAAACCGAAAATCCGAACATCTCGGTCTTCGGTTCCTAAAATGATAGAATTTCGAGTTCGGGTACCCGAAATTTCGAGTTCGGGTACCCGAAATTTCAGTACGGGTAACCCAGAACCGAACCGATATCCAACCTTAAGGATTTGCTCTCCTGATAAAAATTTATTGGAAATAGTTAAATATTACTTTTAACATAAAAAATTATTTTTCTGAGAATTTGCACTCATTTATTTTTCTATGCAAATTCTTTAGAAACGAAGGGAGTAGTATTTTTTTAAATATATTTACATTTTTATTATGAAAAATCACACTAGGTTTTTAAAAAAATATACATTTTTATTTTGAAAAATCACATTATCATTTATTAATATCGTTCTAATTATATTCATTCTCATGATTTTAAATAATTATCACATTTAAAAAAAAATGAAAGTGATCTTCATACTCATGTATAATCAATGAATATTAAAAAGTTTGAGAAAATTGTAAAAAGATCATTACAAAATTCTCCCTCTTATAGTAATAAATAATTAATTGTAAAAACATCTTAAGCTTGGACATCTAAATTGCAGTAATTTTATCATTTAATAAATCAAAACGTCATCTAAATTGCAAAAAATTTGAAAAATCAAAGTTGTCATGTAAATAAAATGGGAGAGGAGTATTAATGATATAGTTTTCGGACTGCATTGATCTTACAAGTAAAACATAGAAGTCGAACAAATGAGCAAACATAGACGTCAGAGACCAATGGCAATGAGCCACACATCTACCAATGAGCCACCTACGACAGCTACCACTGAGCCACCTAAGACACTAGGTTGAGCGACAAGACAAAACAGCTGCGATATTACTCAACAAGCAATGAAACCAAAGACTCCCTCCCCTAATATTTTCCAATCAATTGTCCATGCCAGGCAAGAACAGCACACCAGAAGCACTATAAAGTTTATAGAAAACCCACCCGAAAAGTAGTAAGATTGTTCGGTAACAACCTAATAAACCAATAGTAGTCAATCAGTAACTACCCAGATTATGTTTAATACATATCGACTAGCAAAAGCAAATCAATACCTTCGACACAACCGCCATGGAACTACATTGATCTTGATTTTATTATAGATTCAAAACCTAAATAAAATAGGTTTCTTTGTGCTACGAGCAAGTTTGCAAACATTCGACTCAAAGCTACCATACAAACTACAGAGTCTAAGCTCAAGTTCATTTGAGCTACAAGCAAGTTTGCAAACATTCGACTCAAAGAGTCAAAGTTACCATACAATCTACAGAGTCTAAGATCACTTTCCGAAACAAATTGATCAATGAAGTTCAGACCACATTCTAAACAAGCTCAAGTTCATTTGAGCTACAAGCAAGTTTGCAAACATTCGACTCAAAGAGTCAAAGTTACCATACAATCTACAGAGTCTAAGATCACTTTCCGAAACAAATCGATCAATGAAGTTCAGACCACATTCTAAACAGAGCAAAAATGAAAAACAACCAACTAACAAAACATCAAACTGCAAGTAATTTATTAAATCCACCAAACCACACAGGGTTCCACTTATTCATCACAACACATAAGACGTTCACACGGCAGGAATCCAAAACCAACACAAGAGAAACACACAACGAAAATCCATAACACAAATAAGAGTTTCCCTTCAGTGAGAAGATATCTTTAGATTGAGAGACTTATTGAACCAAGCCTTCCAGCTTCCAGACCCTTTCCTAGACATCGAAGGACCTGATGATGACTCACCTTCAACGGAATTGATCTCAGTTTGAGGCTTCTTGCACAGCATGAAGTTGCGCACACCAGCCGACCCGATCGTCTCCCACGGACTAAGAGCTACAAAAACCAATCACAGAAGTGTATTCATCGTAAATTGATTCCAATTCACCAAATTAATCACAACCCACAAGACAAAAAACACACCTTTAGTTCCAGCAATAGGGCAGTAGAGGATAAAATTATTGAGATCAGATCCGAGAATCGGGAGCCGGCCCTCGCGAGCATACGATTTCATGGCCGTGTCGATCACCGAAGCCACGTGCTCATCCTCATTGACCACGAATCTAATCGGTCCAGCACTCCCGAGAACAGTGACGCTAATCAAAAACCTTTTTCCCTTCAAGGGCTGATTCTTCTTCTGCTTCATCAACATTTTTTATATAATTTTTTTTCCGACAAAAATTCAAAATTGAAACCAAATAACAGGAGATCCGAGCAAAGAAAGGAATTGTAAAAAGAAAGGAATTGAAAAAAAACAAAAATCGAAAAGGACGAATCGTTCAAGGGTCGACGCCGATGCAGCGGTAGTACCAGCCTTCCATGCAAGAGCCGAAGCAGAAAGAAGTAGAGATCCCCCTTCTTGAAGAAGAAGAAGGGATGACCATCAATTGTTCGCTAGAGATTTCCACCATTCACAAATCAAAAGGAGCTTTGATTTTAGTTTTATTCAGAACAAACAACATAAAGGGGCTTTGCAGAGGAATGGATTCGGACGAAAATAAAATTAAATTAAAAAGAAATGAAAAGATTGGGATATTGATTGAGGACGAAGAGAGACGTGATTTTATAGATCTCTCAATCTCAATGCATTTAGGGTTAGGGTTTGGTTGTATTTGTAACGTGATTTTATCGTCCTCCGCCTCACGTTTTTTTTTTTCTTTTAATTATTGATGAAGAAAAAAAGGGGTGGCAGGTGAAACGACGTCGTACTCCGCAATCGGTTTCCGGAAGACTTTATCCGAAAAGGAACGGGTCCACCAGAAATTATTGTTGAGGGAAGGAGCGGATGAATTTGATTATTTAACGTTTAAATTTCTTCTTACTTGATTTAAATACACATAACCTGCTATATTAATTAATTAATCAATTCAACTATTTGACCAATGTTTTTTTTAAATTAATTAGTTTGATTTAAATACACATAACCTGCTATATTAATTAATTAATCAATTCAACTATTTGACCAATGTTTTTTTTAAATTAATTAGGCTTCTCATTCTGACATCTTTTTGACCTAATTTTTTTTCTAATTTAGAATATTTATTAAATAATTAAATTTAAATTTTTAAAAACTTTGAATCATTTAACTTGAATCATAACTATTTTCATTAGTATTAAACTCTAATTTGAATACTCAAAAATCATCATGGCATATTTATATAATGTTAAGATGAGACGGTTGACTCGGAAATGTGCCCTTTTGGAGTTGTTGATGTATCTCACCAAGACTTGTAGAATGTTGCCCCACTTGAGTTTCTAGATGTTTCTGTTGGGATATGCGCCCAATTCCGTTTCTGCAAGAAACGAATACGAAATACAAACCACAAACGAGAAATTAAAAGACACAAAGAATTATAGTGGTTCACCCCTCTATGGGCTACGTCCACTCTCGCCGCTGCAGATCTTTTACTAGAATAAATAAACGACTCCGGGGAGTTTACAAACGCACACGCGTATCTCAGTATTCTCACGCTCTCGTCTATTCTAGCACTCTAGTATTCTCTCGATGATGGTGATAATAAAATACATGGATGGGTATCTCTATTTATAAAGGTAGAAACTTAAACCCTAATCATAAAATAGGTAGAAGTCCAAATCATAAAAGGACACAAGATCACATCTAGAATCTTCCTCAATAATTAATTACTCAATTAATTATTTTCCTAATTTGACTCCACATCCCAACAATCTCCCACTTGGAGGCAAATCCGATCACCTCCCAATCTCCCACTGCAGCGGCATCCCTGGTCTTCACCAACATCGCCCAGTCGAAGTTTCCACCAACTTCGACGCATCGCAACTTCTCAGGTTCTTCCAGGCTTTCTTCACATTGTCATCCCCGTTAACCTTCTCATCACCTCGCAACTCCCTTTCGGACTTCCGAAATCGCAACATTGAAATCAAGCTTCTCAAAGCTCCCAAACGTCACTTTCTCGAATTGCTTGTGAAACGGCTAACTCCCACTGAATGGTCAACGTCAGCATTCACATGCCCGTCGTCTATCCCCGACGACCCTTTTCGAGAATCACCAACATCCTCATTGCTAGCCTCACGATTCCCTTGCATACTCCTCTCCGTTTCCAGAATCCTAATCACCGGACTCTCTCCAAAACGATCCCCAGAGCTGCATCCAAATCGTCTAACAACTCCCACCGCATGGGAAATGTCGGACTTCTCATCAATGCTATTCGAATTTTTCATAAGTCCTTCAGCAGAGTCACAAGAAGACTTACCCGAATGCATTACCTCGTCTTTTACCAACGAGTTACTCTTTGTCAATAACGAGCTCATCTCGTTTTTCATTGTCCTATTGCTCGTATTTTCAGCCAACATTGCTACGTCGTCTCGCTTTGAAAGCATATGATTGAACAACGAGACCTCCTCCGGTTGGTCTACATGGGCCACATCTACCGGAACATCTCCCAAATCATATCTCAGCTCTCCATCTTATGATTCTCTCTCGGCTATTGAGAATCGTACTCTTCTCTGCTTCTCGAGACACGGACTCCGATCCATATGAGGTTCCTCCGAACTCACTTTTGGTTGCAACCTTCTTTCGCTCATATGACCCAGCCCACAATGCTCAGACTCATTGGTGTCGTCGGCCACACCAATATCACGACCACAAGTCGTAGTGTAAAGGGTGCCCGTCCTTCGACCACGAGCAATAACCATCGCACCCTTTGACACCTTCCAAGACCCCTTCTCGAACGTAACTTTGTGTCCACCCCTCTCAAGCTGGCTAACCGAGATCAAATTCCTCCACAGCTTCGGCACACACCTTACATTCGACAGCTTCAACGTCTGCCCAAACGACGTTTTTAATCTCACGTTACCAACACCCACGACGCCCAAGGTCTTTCCATCCCCGAGATGAACCTTACCGTGATCTCCGGCAACGAAATCCTCCATGCCTTCACGTCTCGTCGTTGTGTGAAACGATGCTCCCGAGTCAAGCACCCAAGAGTCTCTGAGAGGATCAGAAGATGTTAGCAAGACATCTCCACTCTCGTCTTTTTCCGTCACCGTATTTGTCCCGCCTCCGATCCATGAAAGCTCTCCACAATGCCTCTTTAAGTGACGGATTTTTCTGCAATTCCAGCACTTGAATTGCTTCTTCTTTTGGTTGCTCGAACTCACCCTTCCGCTGCGTTTAGAGTCCCCATAGCGATGCTCACATCGGCTCATAGACATGGCCAACGTAGTCGAAGTAGATGCTTCCCCGAAATCCCTCCTCCGAACTCCCTCGGCAAAGACGCGGTCCCTCACATCTTCGAGCTTCAACTTCCCATCTCCCATGGAATCACCCAACGCCTCTCTTATTGGTTCCCAGCTAGTCGGTAGCGATGCCAATAAGGTTAGGGCCAGAACTTCATCATCAACCTCGATCTCAAACGAAGTCACTTCTTTGACAATCGCATTGAACTCGTTCACATGAGTCGCAACCACACCATCATCTTCCATCTTCAAATGGACTATTATTTGCATAAATTTAATTATAAATAATTAAAAGCAAACGATTGTTCATTAATTTAAATAGATTAAATGTTATGACTGGGAGTTTACGTTACTTAAATCTATACATTAAGTATACAACTCCATCAGTCATACCATGTGACATGCATCAATGCAAGCATGCAATGCATCCCATGCATTTACATGAATCCTCGTAAATATTGATTCTAAATCAATATAAGTAACAAGCATTGTACATCATCTACGAGTCCGTGTGTGACCCTGTAGGTATGATTATCGATCAATATTATATTGCTCCCAGCAATAAACAATATTATTGATTAATCATTTAACATCCATAGACGACCTTATGATTATATCGATTGCACACGTAGGATCGAAGGACATATACCAACATGAATATGATAGAGTTGTATACTTAATGTCTAGATTTAAGTGATGAACTCTTTGTAAAACCGTTTATCCTATTTAATAATAAACAATTATTCGCCTTGAATTATGTTTAATTATATATGTGCATATTATCGTCCTAGATTATACACGTTGTAGTTAGTACGATGTGCGACGTCACACGGAAGATCATACTATCGGGTACTCGTATATAATCGAACAGTTGCTCACGACATAGATGGGCAGAGACCATCCATCGATATAGTCGTAGTATTATTGGAAATAATTTATCTTAATTACTTTATTATACTTGTACGCTTGGTGTATTGAGCGAACCCCATGAGATTGATCGATTAGGATTGCCTTGGATAATCGAATTAAATCTCAGTGTATTATATTCTTAATCCCTGATATTATTGCGGGTGTGTGCAATTAATATTAGTGACTTTGACTAACCAATGGAATTGACTAAAATGTACTTTGTATAATTACAGGCAAATTGGGTCAATGTATTATTTGTATGACATTCTGTGAATTCCTGACGGGAAAATGTGTCCCTATAAGGGGTGATAATGTCCCCGGAATGAGCTAATAATGAATTATTATGTAAACTGTGTGTGTGGATTTGTTTCGCATAATAATAAAGTTGAGTGGTACTAGTTTCGGAAATAAAGAAAGAAATAAATTTAATTAATAATAAATTAAATTAATTTATGGATATTTCAATCTTAAACACATGTATTAAAATAATATTAAACAAAAAATATTATTTGATATAATATGATTTAATATTGAGAGTGCAATTATATTTATGTAGTGGAGTTATAATATAATTTATGGAAATTAATTAATAGACTTGGGCTTTGGCTAAATTTAATTAATTTCAGAAGAACACCATTATTAATCCTATTAATGTCCCCTACGTAGCCTATTAAAGCACAACATATGATCTTCTCTTTTCACTTGTAATTCATAAGAGAAATCTAGAGAGAGAAAAAGAGAGAAAGAGATCCATAGAAGCTTGGTAGATAGTTGCCCACACAACGTTCGAGCTCGTGCAAGGACATACTGACGCTACCGTCGTTTGAGTAGCGAGCAAAATAAATTTATAAGACCTAAAGCTTCACACCAACAACGAGTATTAGTGGTAAGTATTAGGTGTCGATCCCACGAGGAGTTTATTGTTATTTTATCACGGCGTTGCCCAAAGTAGGTTGTCACGATTTTTGAAAGGGTTTTGAGTGAATAATCGACCAGCTAAAATAACTAAAAGCAAATAATAAATTAACTAAATCTAATAAAAATAAATAAAATAACAAACTACTGAACTTGACCAAACCGTAAAACAGAGCATTTGGGCACAGTCGTCACCTTGTCTACCTGGTCAAGTTTGTACTGTTCATCAGCACATAAGATTTTGCTAACAGCTTTCTCTTTCGGTTATAGGTTGTCCAATTAAAGTATAAATGCCCCTATGATGTCACGCACGCAAATACCCCAACCCTTATTCACTCTTTCAGTTTAAAGTTTTACTAGATCTCTCTAAGCACAACTTCTAGTATTGATCAATTCGACACTATGTTAGCCGACATGAGTCTAAGTTGACCAAACTGCATTAATCTCTAAGCGAACCCAAAATGGCCAATAGCATGCCCGGACAGACCCGAGTCATACGACCACAACTCCAGCAACATGTAATACTATGCGGACGCCCAGTCTCCCGGCACGTTGATCCGCGTATGTGTGTATTAGGTGAAAAGGGATTCCTACTGGCTACTGTAAGTTGCCCCAAGTCCCTAACATGCCTGTAGATACTACCCTGTTGAATCGGGAATAAAACTAAGTTAGTTGCTATAATCAAAAGCCTCTCAGTATTTTAGACAACAGACAGACCAAGTTCAGACGTTGCCCAGGCGCAGATTAACTAGCTACGCATGAACATATATAAAATAAATAAAATAAAAACGAAACCAAACATGCTTATATTAAACTAAGAAATCAAAGAAACAATTGTCTTGAATTAACAGAAATTAAAAGACGAAAATAAAAACTTGAATTAAAACGAAATTGCCCAGCTATGCCCGAAGGCAATAGCCGGCGAGAACTCGTCTTCTTCTTCCTCCGATCTTCTTTGGTGGGTTGAATATTTTCTCTCTATGTGTCTACATATGTAAACCACGTGATTGGTAGGTCTTCATGTGTATTTATAGATGCTGGAAGTCTTGGGAAGCAAGTAAAATCGCTGGCTTGATCAGATTAATTAAGATAAGGAAAGAAAAGATTCTTTCCTTATCCTATCCTGAAAAATAGGGATCCTGTCGCGCCCTTGACCAATTCCGTGTATATATAGGACTCTGATTGATGTAGAGACGTGTTGGACAATGACTCTAACGTTGGATGAGAGTCCATCTTTGATAGTTCTATGAATCTGGTCGCCTTTGAAGACTTTTGGATTTCTAGGACTCTTCGTACACTGCTCACTCAACGTCCTTCTCTGGTCTACTCCGATCTTTGTCCAAACTCTTTACTTCGTGCGTTACTTGGTCAAGCTTCGGTCTTGGTCACATTCTGACTTTGGCCAATATGATATGGGTGTTCGTGTCAGGCTAACTTGCTCAACCAGCATACTTGCTCAACCAGCATACTTGCTCAATGCGACGATTTCTTGCTAAATGTGCGTCTTTTCATGTTTCACCTGCATAACTTGACTATAGACTCCAAATGTGCCCTCCCAGACACAAACAAGGTGAAAACAACTAAAATGATTCAATTAACTTGACTCAAAAGAACTAAAAATGAGCCAAAAAATATGGCTCATCACATACGTAGGAAGGCTTCGAGGTCGTCATCTTTATTTTTTGGGAAACGAGAAAACAGTGTTATTACACTTTTTATCTTATGATTTTAAGAGATAATTATCGTAAAAATACCGAGAACAAATATCAAGATGTGGAGCGATTACTCCACACGCGGCTGCTCCACAGGTGTGGAGCGACTGCTCCACATCTACACTTCAGATGTGGAGCACTTTCTCTGAGGGGTTGTCCAGATGTGGAGCGTGGGAGGTCGATCGAAGTTGTTTTTTTCGTGTTCCCGACGACTCCGGGATGTCGATTTCCAACAGAAGACTCCTTCGACCTTGCATACATAACAACAAACAAAAAGATCAAAAGGAAACAAGAACTAAATTAGCACAAAAATCAATTCACGTCGCCTAAATTGCTCCCTGGCAACGACACCATTTTGGTTGCTCAAAACTAGAGACAAAATCATAAACATGCCATCATATAAGAAATATATTGTTAAGGAAGCTAATATTACGTAGAATATTACCCATTTATTAGCTGTATATTTATACATATATATGTACATATTTGTAGCATGCGTTTCCTTTAGATTAGTTACGTTCTTAGAATAGCTTCTTGTTGTATCTATATATTTCTCAGTAATGAAATCTCATCAATCATTGGCGATAATATTAAATTCTCTCATGGTATCAGAGCCAACGTCGCTCAATCCCTAATATCTTTTCTTTCTACTCTTTTTTGCAGACAGGTCCCATCCGCCACCATGACCACGACATCCTCTACCACTCCTCTCTCCACCACTGCAATGATCAATCTCGTCCAGATCAAGCTCTCGTCTGCCACGTTCTTGATGTGGAAACGTCAATTCCTCTCTATGGCTACTTCCTTCGAGATGATGGATCTCATTGACGTTTCCATACCGACCCCTTCGCCCACCATCATCTCTGCCACCGGCGACCACACTCCAAATCCAGCATACTCCACTTGGTATCTCCGTGATCAGAAACTACTCGGTGTCCTTTTCGCCACTCTCGAACCAGAAGACATGGCCGAAGTCCTTGATTGCATCTCCTCTCGCTCGGCCTGGATCACCCTTGAATCTATCTTTGCCAACACATCTACATCTCGGGTCAATCAACTTCGTAAGGCGCTGCTTTCTCTTCGCCGTGACTCTCTCCATGTTGCCGAATATGGTAAGAACTTCAAATCTCTGTGTGCTCAACTCTCTGCCATAGGGAAACCCGTCGACGAAAGCGATAAGAGTCATTGGTTCCTTCGTGGTCTCGGTCCAAAATTTGCAAATCTTGCCGACACTCGCATGGCTATGACTCCTGTCCCTCCGCTCCGTGATCTCCTTACAGGCCATTCAGTTTGAACTCATCACCGCCGCCATGGAAGGTCCACCGGAAACACAGGCAGCTTTCATCACCTCCACAACCAGTCCTGCACTCGCTCCCGCGCATCTCGGGAGTCTCCCTCTCATCTTGGCCATGTCTCTGCTGGTGGCCGTGGACCAGGCACCACCACTGGTGCTCGTCGTCCTTACGTCCCTCGTTGCCAACTACGTCGAGGTGAGAACTATGCCGATAAATGTCCGACGTTTCTACTGTTGGAAATCGGCTTCCCGAAATTAATAAATTTAAATAAAATTAATTAAATAAATTATCTAATTAATTCCGACCGACGTCCCTTTAGAGATCGAATATCCGGAGTTGTCAAAATTGCGGAACAACAACTCCAATCGACTCCCGGATGCCGGAAAAACCCACCATGAACCACCACGAAGCTGGACTCAACCAAAAACCCTAACCGCGGGCAAACCCGCGGCTGTTCGGTCGAGCCCCCGCGTGGGGCTCGCGGCTGTTCTTGGTAGCCGCCTAGGGCTTCTCGTAGCAGCCCGCTAGGCACCCCAGCCACGCCCCGCTGATCGCCCTCCAGCCATGGTCAAACCGTGGCTAGCGATCAGCCCTAGCCACCGCCGCGCGAGCGGCGGTCCAGCCGCGAGAGTAGTGATCGCTCCGCCTGAGCGGAGCTCGTACTGCATGAGCGGGGATGCTCCAGCAGCCCGTTGGATGTGCACGGGCGATCAAGCTCGCACTTAATCGAGTCTCGGCGTCCAGCCGAGGCTCACGCCCTTCGACCCCTCTCTAGTCGAGCCGTTGAGCCGCCGGCGGTCCGGTGGTCTTCGACCACCACCGCCCGGTTCAACCTCGTCATGGGTCGCGTTCTCGGATCCTTGTTCAAGGTATTTTCACAATAATTAAATTAAAATCATCGAAGGGGTTTCTATGATTTTACCTTGTTCTCGTTTGTCGGAAAATCGAGATCTATTTGATGACCTTGAGATCTTCCCACGTATTCCTTGCACTAGCTTGAACGTCGGGGTGAGCGACGATCCTCCAAGCTTCCATGGATCTCCTTCTCTCTACTTTCTCTCTCTAGAATTATGTTATGAATAATTCACTTGGCATGAGAATAGAGAAGACCATATGAGTGGTTTTATAGGCTACGTAGGGGATCTTAAGGAGGTGGAATATTGGGCTTCCAATAGATTAATTAAATTGAGCTCAAGCCCAAGTCCATTAATTCAATCTATTAATTATATTTAATTCCACTATATAAATATAATTGCACTCCCAATATTATACCATATTATATCAAATAATATTATCTCCGGTATTATTATTTATTTCATGTGTTTAAGATATAAATGTCCATGAATAAATTATATTTACTGCTAATTAATTTATTCATCTCTTGTAATTCCGAGAATAATACCACTCAACTTTATTATCATGCGGATCAAATCCACTTGCAAGGTTTGTATGAAAATCCTTATGAGCTCATCTCGGGAATATTATCAACCCTTTCGAGGACACACTTTCCCGTCTAGAATTCACAGCATGTCATATATAAAATACAGTGACCCAACTTTACCGATAATCGACCGGTTATTCTAATCTGTCAATTACTTTAGAAAATCAAAGTCACTAATATTATATGCACACACCTGCAATAATATCAGGGATTAAGAATAAAATACACTACGATTTAAATCGATTATCTAAGGCAATCCTAATCGATAAATCTCAAGCAGATCCGCCCAATACACCAAGTGTACAAGTATGATAAAATAATTAAGAAAAACTATTTTCTCTTTCATACAACGACTATACCGATTGATTGGTCCTTGTCCATCTAGATCGTGAGCAACCGTTCGATTATATACGAGTAACCGATAGTATGATCTTCCGTGTGACGTCGCACACCATACTAACTACAACGTGTATAATCTAGGACTATGGTTTGCATATATTTAATTAAATATAATTAAATGCAAATGATTGTTTATTATTAAATAGGAAAAATGCTTTAGACGGAGTTCACATGTTACTTAAATCTAGACATTAAGTATACAACTCCATCAATCTCCCACTTATACTAAGGTCTAGTCGCTCTCTCCCAAACATATGACGCCCATACCATCCACATGCCTACTGAACGCTTTCGCTCGTAGGGCCTTAGTGAACGAGTACTCTAGGGTGTCCCCCGATTCTATCTAGGTAACGACTATATCGCCTGGCGATATCTCGAATCAGGTGGTACTTGCTCTATGTGTTATCTCACACTATGGACTTGTGGTTCCTTTTTGCCACTGCACCGCTATTGTCACAATAGCATTGAGTAAACAAGGTACCACATCTAAGTCCTGGAGGAATCTCCGGAGTCACACCGATCCTTTAGTTGCCTCAAAAGCTGCTACCTATTCGGTTTCCGTGGTAGAGTCTGTAATGCATTGCTTTACACTCTTCCATATGAGATCTCCATTTCTTAGTGTGAACACATAGCCTGACTTCGACTTACAACTTTCCCCTTGCGATTAGAAATCCGAATCTGTGTAACCCACATGAAATTGCTCGACTGCTCACAGCAGTCCAATGTTCCTTTCCAGGGTTACTCTGATATCTCGCCACTATGCTCGGCATAGAAGATATCAGGTCTCGTGCATAACATACATTAAGCTTCCATAACCGAGGGGTAGGGAACTTTCATTTCTTCTATCTTCTTTTGTGTTTACACACATCTTTAGATAGATAGATTCCATATCTGAAAGGTAAAAACCTTTCTAGGAATCATGTATGTTTAACGAGTCAGAATCGTGTCTATCTATGAAGCTTGGGATAGGTACAATGTTCTTATCTTGTGATCAATCATAACTTTGATCCCAAGAACATGTCCAACCTCTCCTAAGTCCTTCATATCGAATTGTCTAGAGCAACTATTCTTTTATGTTTCATAACATTTTCACATTGTGGCCAATTAGAAAAATGTTGTCTACATAAAACACGAGAAACCACTTTGTTTCCAACACGTTTCCAATACACACACGATTCGTACATGCTTTGAATGAATCCATAATGGATTATCAAATCGCATGTTCCACGATCTTGTAGCTCGCTTCAATCCATAAATGGATCGATTGAGCTTGTACACTAAATGTTCTTGCCTATTAGCAATAAATCCTTCTGGTTTTGTTTAAATGAATATGTCAAGACTTCCATTAAGGAAAGCTGTCTCGACAACCATTTTACCACACCTCATAATCCATATGAGATGCTAAGAGTATCCGGATTGACTTTAGCATTACTACCGGCGAAAGGTCTCCTCATAATCGATCCATTTCTTTCTGAGTATATCCTTTCACAACAAGCTTTGCTTTTGAAGGTTTCGACCTTCCCATCATATCCTCTCTTTGTCTTGTAGACCCATTTACACCCAATTTGGCTTCACGCCTTTCGGTGGTTCTACAAGATCCTAGATTTTATTAGAATCCTCAGATTCTATTTCGGATTTCATCGCCTTACACAAGAAGGCGCATTTAGATCTTGTACTGCCTCATCATAGGTCCAGGGGTGTTTCTCGGAGGTTTTATGTAGATAACATTTTATCATTGGTAACAATGTAAAAGTGTTGTCAGATATTAAAATGATGCTTGTCTAGATAAATCGAGATATAAGATAGAGAAGAAGTTGGAACATGTTCTTAAGATCTAGGATCTCAAGAAAAGACTTTGTACTTCTCCTCAAAAATCTTATACGATTGTGGTTCGTTTTAAGATGCAGAATTCCGAGAAAGGTTCGTTACCTTTCAGACACGGAAGGCATCTATCTAACGGTATGTGTTTTGGAACACAAAAAGAAGATAGAAGCAGTGAAAGCAGTTTCCTACACTTTGAGTAAAGGAAAGCTTAATAATTGCAATATTGAAAAACGAGAACCTGATATCGACTATGCGGTTAGCATAGTGGGAGGATATCAAGGTAATCCTGGAAAAAGAATATTCAAATGCTGTAAAGTACCCTGGAAGTACTAGATTACGGAGCAACGCGAATTTTTCTTTGGATTACATTTCTCAGATCTCTAATCTAATCAGGATCAGTGTAAGTCGATATCAGGCTATGTGTTCACTTGTAAAAGAGGCAGATCTCTAAAATGGATGAGTGATAAGCACGATGCTTTTCAGAATCAACCATGGGTAACCGAACAGCAGCCTCAGAGGCAGCAGAAGTTTTGGTAGGGCTCTGGGATAACCTCTGGACTTAGATATGATTCTTAGTTTACCGAAAGCTATATAGATAGCGGTGCAATGGAAAACTGAAAGAAATCATAAGTCCATAGTGAAGATAACACATAGAGCAAGTACCACCTGATACGAGTCATCGTCAAGTGAGACGACGCTGTAGTCACCAAGATAACCTCGGAGACGGCAACCTAGATTGCTCATTCACAAGGCACTTCTTTGCAAGTGCATATTAAGCACGTGATGGTATGGGAGTCGGGAGTTTGGAGGAAATGACTAGACCTTAGTATAAGTAGGAGATTGATGGAGTTGTATACTTAATGTCTAGATTTAAGTAACGTAAACTCCTGGTTATAACATTTAATCTATTTAAATAAATAAACAATCGTTTGCTTTTAATTATTTATAATAAAATAAATGCAAAATATAGTCCTGGATTATATATGTTGTAGTTAGTATGGTGTGCGACGTCACACGGAAGATCATACTATCGGTTACTCGTATATAATCGAACAGTTGCTCACGACCTAGATGGACAAGGACCAATCCATCGGTATAGTCGTTGTATGAGAGAGAAAATAATTGGTCTTAATTATTTTATCATACTTGGGCGGATCGCTTGAGATTTATCGATTAGGATTGCCTTAGATAATCGATTTAAATCTCAGTGTATTTTATTCTTAATCCCTAATATTATTGCGGGTGTGTGCATTTAATCTTAGTGACTTTGATTTTCCAAAGGAATTGACCGATTAGAATATCTGGTTAATTACTGGTAAAGTTGGGTCACGGTATTTTATATATGACACGCCGTGAATTCTTGACGGGAAAGTGTATCCCGAGAAAGGGTTGCTAATATCCCCGAGATGAGTTCATAAGGAATTATTATGTAAACCTCATGAGTGGATTTGTTCCGCATAATAATTATAGTTCAATGGTACTATTCTCGGATATAAGAGATAAATAAATTAATTAGCAATAAATTAATTTTATTCATGGATATTTATATCTTAAACACATGGAATAAATAATACTACCGGAGATAATATTATTTGATATAATATGGTAAATATTGGGAGTGCAATTATATTTATATAGTGGAGTTAATATATAATTAATATTAATGGATTAATTGATTTGGGCTTGGGCTCAATTTAATCATTAATATTGGAAGTCCAATATTCCACCTCCTTTAGATCCCCTGCGTAGCCTATAAAAGCACTACATGGTCTTCACAATTAGATAAGACAAGATTATCATACTTAATATTCTAGAGAGTTCGTGAAGGAGATCCATAGGAGTTCGGAGGATCGTCGCCCACACGACGTTCAAACGAAGTGCAAGGAATACGTAGGAAGATCCGAATGTCTTCAAATTAATCTCGTTTCTCCGCACAACGAGACTAAGGTAAAATCGTAAAACCCCCTTCTATGATTTTACGTTTAATTAATCGTGATATACACATGAACCGAAGGTTCGGGAAACGAACGACCCCGCGGATGGGGATGGACCATGAGGTTGACATCCCCGCGAGATCGGCGAGAAAGGCCCTCGGCTGGGCGCCGAGGGTGGCAGTCGAACCCTAGGGTTTCGACCGCCGGGCATGCAAGGACCCCGGCTGGAGGCCGGGGGTGCGATCGATCCGAGGATCGATCGCGGGTAAGGTGCGAGGTCACCTGCAGCGATCTCGTACGTGCTGCGGGTTCGCCCGCTTGCGGGGGCGAAGCCCCGCTAGCAGCGAGCCCGTGAGCTCGCTGCAGGGCTGCTACGAGCAGCCCCGTGGATACTACGAGCATCCCCATCCATCGTCCGTGAGACGATCGCGAGCCCCGTTCGGGGGCTCGGCTGGGCACCACGGGCGGACCGTGGTGGTGCTCGATCAGGCTCCGGCTCGTGCGGTGTTCGCGGTTGGTTCTCCGGCGATCGAGGATTTCGGTCGGGTTGTCGGTTTCCGTATTTTTTTTGATAACCCGGGATATCGATTTCCAACAGTTACTTGAGGTTTGTATGTCATAAATTACTTGATTTTGAAAATGATTGGGTTATGATCGATTAGGATAGCCATTTTAGTCGCTTACTTTTGACCCCGAGCCCGTCGTGGGACACCCTAGTAGCCCCGTTGAGCCTACATTTAGCCTTTTCTTTTTGTTCTATATTCCAAGGAGGATAGATGTGAAGAATTGTGTTTGGGGACATAAGGTGTTCTCTATACGATGTTTGTGATGTTTGTGACTACTTTGTAATTATTCGAGACGTGTTATAAGTCTAAAAAAAAAAAAAATGAGACGAGCTATAAGTCTCCAAAAAAAAGAGTCGAGACGTGTTATTAGCCTCCAAAAAAAAGAGTCGAATAATGGTATTAGTTGATTGCTCGGATAATACATGTGGCTTTAATGAGTTTGTTTGTCGTGCTTGGAGTGGTGGGGGTTGTTGTGGAGTTAGTTGGATGTTTGGTGTTGGTGGAGGTGCGTAATTGAACAAGTTTAGTCAATTGTTTCCCAAATAATCCCGAATACCTTTAGCCGAGCCCCGTTACACCCGATTTGTCGATCGCCCATGATTCTTAAGATGGAAGACTTTGATTAGTGGAGAGTACAATTTGAATATGTGTTTAGTTTTTGTTCTTAGGCGCATTTGATGTTATTTGAAGCTCGTCTTTGTTCCATATATGCTTTTCCTTTTTTAGTACACAAGTTGCTCTATGATTATGATCTTTCGCTTGTGTACATGTATGAGTGGAACCGCTTCTTGAGAGACGAAGAAGAAAGAGTGAATCCTAGTGAGGGAATTTGGAATGGTGACATGTGATTATTCTCATTTGATCTTTGTTGCTTCTAGTCATTTTGGTCGAGATTTATTCATTTTTACTTTTTTCGTATGCACCGGGAATTTACTTGTAACTTTTGGGGGATTTAGTATGAAATTGGCATGTTGTGTGATTCGTGTGGTGCTCTTGTGATTGTTTGCCTGAGGACAAGCAAGAAACTAAGTGTGGGGGAGTTGACGTATTCATATTTGTGTCGTTTTTCCGTGTGTATTTGTGCTTGAGTAGTGTCGTTTTTGGTCTTTGTTTATGTTTTCCTCGTGGCTATGGTATGTGTGATGTTATGTTGAGCGTGCAGGCTCTCGAGAGTGTTCGTGTGGAAAAGATCGAGGATTCGAGCATGTTAGAGTTGATGTCGAGACGAGACGGCCCCAGCAGGACTAGGCGGCCACTGAAACCCCAGGCGCCCGCCCGCGACAGTCACCAAGCGCCCGCTTGTTGACCAAGCGATCGCCTGCTCTCAATTCCAGAGTGGCATTTTCTGTGCAGGCGATCGCCTCCAACGCGAGCGGTCGCTCGCGACCAACCCCAGGCGACCGCGTGGACCTCAGGCGACCGCCTCCTCCTGGCTACAGCATTGACTGAGTTTGACCGCGGAAATTCTTGAACGATGACTAGGGTTTCGACCCGAAAAACTTGTTATGCTTTTTTTACTTTATTTTTGCTGGCATTAGAAAGGAGACTTGGAGACTCATACTTGGATCGAGTTTTTTTTCATCGCTTTTCTTTTGTATTCGAATTGGGTAAAAGTCGGAGTTAACCGCCGATAGATGCTTGTGTTCTGTTATTGATCATAGTAAGTTTTCTTCTCGATTTGTGTTCGTATCTTTATTGATTTACTATTTCGTGCTCTTTTCTGTTTAGTTTAATCATGATTTCGCATAAACCAACCTTTTCGTTTTCAATTCAAAACTAGCTAAACTTTTATGATTAGGGCTAGGGGATTTAATTCGCTAGAAGTAGAGGTTTGATTTTTGAGTTCTTGAAAGGTGTTTGTTAAAACGTATACTTTCGAATTAATCAACCCACGTAATTGAGCCAACCGGAGACAGACGTTTTCTTGTGACTTTTGCAAACAACTTCAAACATAATCCTTTTCTTTTGATTCAACTCTTTTAATTAAATTAGTTAATTCTTAGTTTTTAATCAAAAACTAAAAATCAACACGAGCATTATGCTATTTTTCTTCTCTTTTCTTCCTAGTTGCAAACAAATAAGCATTTCTACACACCGATTGTAGTGTTTCTCGAGAGATCGACTCGGACGAGTTTCTTTAGCAACTAGTTCGATATTTTTATTTGATTTTTGCTATACAAAAAACGATTAATCAGTCAGCTTTGATAATCGACATTGGTTTTTCAATTATTCCCCACACAAGTTGAGTCAATATATAACAGACATGCAAAAAATAAAAAAAGAGATAGTACGTTGCCAGTGATTAATTGAGAGTTCCATATATGGTGCAAGTGATTGTAGCAATCAAAGCAATAAACATTGAGTACATTTTATATTGATTCATAGTCTCTCTAATAAACAAATTGTTTTCCAACATGTCTTCACCTTATCAAAGAATTGATCATCATCGTCATTTTTTAGAGAATCGGTCATGATGATGAAAAGTTGATAAAGCTCAGATCAATCTGTTTGGAACTTGAGATTTAGGTGATGACGAAAGTAGATAATAAAACACATCCACATATGAGATTTAGGTTATTTTCAAATTAAAACACAAAAACTGAATTTAAATTTGTTAGTTATAATTATATTTGTTGGACGATTATTAAATTCGTTGCCGGAGAGGTAGACAAGCTTGAGCTTGAGGTTGACATTGAGGCGGTTGTCGCAGAAGTCGAGGAGACGGATCTGGTCAAGGGAGGAGATGGGGTCGCTGAGGCTCTGGGAGGGGAGGGAGGGTGGCGGCGGTGACACGGTTCTCGGTGTAGTTGATGCCCTACCAGTGGAATTGTGGTCCAGTTGGATAAGAGTGTGTTGTTGAGCTCTGTTTGAGAGCGAAAGATGAAGAGGGTGGTGTGGTTGGATTCGACGGAAGTGAATATTAGAATAAAAAAAAATGATATTTTGGGTATTTTAATTTTTAAAAAGATACTTGAAATATAATTTTTAAATTTTGAAGTACTCTTAATAATGGTAAAGAATAATAAAATCTACATCCATTACCATTAGTCAATACTTCATTTTATATTTTTAGAATAACAAAATCTAAAGTATTTTTTTCTCTAAATTTACCAAAATTAAATTATTTATATTTTTTTATAAAATAATTATTAAATTAATTAAAAATACAAAATAAATGTATAATAAAAATTTATATTAAAAAATATAATAAAATTTATTCAAAATTAATAAATTATAATTATAATGTTAGTTAAATTAGTACTAAAATTAATATTAAATTAATATATTAAACAAATAATATTTTTAAAATATAAAAAAATATTAAAATTAAGAATATTCAGGTCGACCCAGCCCGTCGGGCTGAAAATAAGTTTTACCCATCAGCCCATCGAGCCGGGCCAAAGACCCGGCATATTTTGGGCCTCAAATTTCATGGCCCAGTCTGGCCCATTGGTTGGGCCGGCCCATCGGGCTGGGCTAGAATTTCGAGCTCTAAGTATTACTCTAATTTAAAATGAATCTGGGATGAACTTGGGTTGGCCCCTGCTATGTACTGTACCAATTCATTTCCAACTTCAGGGATTATTTTTCATAAGCCCAAAATTGAATTGGTCTAACAAATGTTCCTTACTAGTCTACTTTAAGGGTTAAAGGGTCACGATGTTTATATTTCTACAACTAGTAAATTCTGTCCGCGCAGATGCGCGGGATATATAAATTAAAAAAAAAAATACATTATTTGTAAACAATCTTAATTAATTAATACGTTCGTTTAGATTTTTTAAATTGAATTCAGAAATCATGGTCATATTATTAAGATTATCATATAAGAATTTTTATTATCAGGCCGTGTGATGGATATTTAGTAACATTATTATCCACACGTGATATATTCTAAAATTTGATCTGATAATTACAATTCTATAAAATTAAATCTTATATTTCTAAAATCAATTCTATAAAATTAAATCTTATACTTCTAAAATTAGATCGTATACTTGAAAATTACAATTTCAATTATTTTTTATTTAATTTATTTTAAAACAAAAACATAAAGTAACAATTTCAATTAGTTTTTATTTATTTTATTTTAATTTATTTTAAAACAAACTTAATCGAACTTCAACTAAAACGGTCTTAATTGAATTTAAATAGATTGTAATTAAGTCTAAAAGAACTGCTCCTTAATATTATACTACTCCTACTTTTTGTTAAAGCATTATTATTATTATTATTATTATTATTATTATTATTATTATTATTATTATTATTATTATTATTATTATTATTATTATTATTATTAAATGAAAAACATAATTTTTAAGTAAAATTAAATATGAATCTCTATAACAATACATTATTATTTAAGCGTAAAGATAAATAAGATATCCCGAATATCAAAGTCCAAACACTTTAACATTACCTTTTAATTGGGGATATTTTGAATTAGTATATTGTTTTAATATTAACATTTATTAAATATATATAAATCTGATTTGTGTTTTACTATATATACATAATATATGTATCCTAAGATGATTTGTGTTTTACTTTATATACAATTAAATCGTAAATTATGATATAATTATTTTTATATTATTATTATTATATAAGAAATCATAAATCATAAATTATAAATCTGGCTAATTGACAACTTCTTTTTTTTAATAAGTAGTGTGATCACAATTAAATATGCTAATTGTCAAATTCCAAATGGGGGTGTTCAAGTGCGGTCCCACGCCTAGCGCACACACGAGAGCGGGAACTTGAATATGCACTAGAGAGCCTCAATCTATCTCAAAACCATATGGTACTAAGTAGGAGAACTCCCTAGGCTTATATCATAGACTCCCCTCTCACAATTATTCGATGTGGGACAACTCACAAGTGGCCTTCAACACACCCCCTCCACTTGTGAGTCCTAGTCAAAGGGTGGTTATAACCACTCACAAACAGGACCGAGCTCCTGCTCTGATACCATGTGATAATATTGTGTGAGATTAGAGGGTTTTAGAGTGTATATCAATCCTTGTAATCATCGGCAATATTATAGTGAAAGTTCTCGTCGTTCCTCCCGTGGTTTTTCTTGATTTGGGTTTCCACGTAAATTCCTTGTCTTCTCTTTTATTGTTGAGTTATTTTCGGGGTTCCGCATTATTATTTGTACTATACATCGTCGATCTGCAACAAGTAGTATCTAGTGGCACCGGTCTTGATCGTGTGGCGTTCAGAGCTTTGTCCCGTAACAAGTGGTATCATAGCCAAGTTACGATCCTAAAAGCTAACAAGTGGTATCAGTTTATGAGGCTACCGAAGAGGCTTTGGTAGTGTTGGGAGGAGACGAAAAGGCGAGACGACCTTATGTCCTCCAAGAAGGCACGGTGAAGGAAGTAACCGAGGCCGAAACCCGACTCTTGGTAGAAGAGTCTATCCGGCTTAGAAGCACGCTTATTTGTTCTAATACTACAAGTTTTCTACGTTTATCTTTTCCTTTAATCCTTATTCGATTATATAAATCCTAACAAGTGGTATCAGAGCCAGGCAACGATCCCGTGACCTTCCAGACAACGATCCCGTGACCTTCCAGACTACGATCCTACTACCTTCCGGAGCAAGGTTTCGATGACGAGCGTGAGGTACGATTTACCGAATTTAAGTCTCAACGGGGGGTTTCCTCTTTACCATCACGACATGGAGGAGTCCAGAAGGATTGAGCTCGATCGGAAGGTAATTTCAATTGACCTTCATATATCGAACTCCATGACCGAGGAAACCATAGAGACAAGGTCCGCAAAGGAGTTGTGGGAATTATTGGAAGAGTTGTGGCAACTTTTCGAGATAATATCCTATGTAGCCGTGTTATTGGCGCTATTTGCGGGGGAGAACGTGAAGAAAATTGGTGTGGGTGTCTCCAATGTGACATCGTGTGATGGACTTGACGTCCAAAAGAAGTACCGTGATAAAGGGAGCGACTCGGGGAATTCGAAGTCGCGACACGGGAATAAGGTATGTCACTATAGCTCGGCGAACGAAGTAACCAGAGTTATGTTTAGCTACACCTGTGAAGGTGGAGTTTTAAGAGTTACCAAAGGTGGTTTGGTAATATTGCGGGGAAAGAGAAAGACGAGTCGTCTTTATGTCCTCGATAGAAGCTCGGCGAAAGAAGTAACCGAGGTTGATACAAGCTACACCGGAGAAGGTGGAGTTTATGAGGCTACCGAAGAGGCTTTGGTAGTGTTGGGAGGAGACGAAAAGGCGAGACGACCTTATGTCCTCCAAGAAGGCACGGTGAAGGAAGTAACCGAGGCCGAAACCCGACTCTTGGTAGAAGAGTCTATCCGGCTTAGAAGCACGCTTATTTGTTCTAATACTACAAGTTTTCTACGTTTATCTTTTCCTTTAATCCTTGTTCGATTATATAAATCCTAACACTAATTAATTATAAATTATATTCTGAATTATGTAAATGATTATGTCAAGCAAATAACTCATTTTAAATTCTTGCAAGTATAGCACATAAAAAATAAAATTAACTTGAATGAATATTTTTTATTTAACATAATTTATCGTAATTTAATATCAATCAAAGTTAATAGAATCATATTTCTTTTATGAACATGATTAAGAGATAACATGTATTAAAAAATTATATTTCAAAAATAAAATGCAACAAACCCAAAAAAACTTGAATAAAAGATGTATTTAATAAAATTACTCAGCGCACTCTTTTATTTATTTTTATAATTACTCAGCACACTCTTTTATTTATTTTTCTTTTTGATAATTAATGTAAAATTCTTAGTTTTTCCTTTAATAAAATAATACATTACTTAGTACACCTATTTATCATAATTAGTAAATATATTTTTTAAACCTAACTACTTAATTAGTTTTATTAATTAATCTGCTCTCTTTAAAAAAAAATCACGTTTAATAAAAATTCAATCCAATAATACTTATTGCTTGAGAGTAAAAATACTAATGAATAACAATTTTACGTTATGAGCAATAAACCCTAAATTTTTTTGCCAAAAAAATTTGAATTTCCGTTGTACAGAAATTCTCGAGCCTTGTCTAAAATTTATCGATCCATCGAACATAAACGGCTTGTAATCTAGCTATTTTTGTATAGTACAATGATAAAATTTGTCAAACCCCACTCTTTAGCCGATGTGTATATTTTTTAAAATTAAAGTTACAAAATTTTAATTTAATTTAATTGAGAGTTTTGTTGGTTATTTTTGTACAAAATGTCTAAATCCGAAACATAAAATAAAATAAAATCTGGACTAGAACTGTACTACTGATCTTTACAATTCCAGAATAAAATTAAATAAAATAATTAAATAAATTAACCTTTATTGAGCTTCGAATAGAAACTTGTTGCGGGTAGTCGAGGCGCTTTCGCTATCCGCAAGACTAAAACGCCCTGTGTATGCTACGGTTTTCCGACGTTAGTCCCCAAAGATACAACGACTTTCAATCATCTTCTAGTCTGAGGCACACCAGCTAGAAGCTCCGTCGAACGAGAAAGAGAGAGAACCGAGCATATGCAAATGCAAGGAACTAATATTGCCTACACAATATTCTAACACTAGAATGTTTATGAGCTTAGAGAGAAGAGATTTCAGATGTGGGATATGAAGTATGGAATGAATTGTTGTGTACTCTTCTCAACTAAGAAGCTCTATTTATACCCATCAAGGGGGGAGTATCAAAAGACAAAAGGCATGCCAAAGGTCATAGCAACTCAAAAGTCACAACCATTATGAGGATTAATTTATATATTTTTATTAAATATATAAATAAAATTCTGATGACTTTTCAAGTCTTTGGGCCGACTATTCAAATTCCGTACAACTCATATTGGGCTGACTATTCAAATTTCGTACAACCCATTTAGGCTAGCCCAACAGCTTAACCCAATTAAATATTTCAACTAATTTACTCAGCCCAAAGGCTAGCAAGCCCAAGCCATAATAGCCAACGTGTTATTATTTAACAGGCCCAATACAAATTAAATTTGTACTTATTAGACTCTACTAGGCCCAAGAAAAATCTCGGAGGCCCAAGTCCGAATCGTCAATTCCCAATTGACCAAGAATAATAATTCAAGTCAATGGACTTACTCAAAGTTGAAACATTTTCTAACTCCTCATATAACATCACAAAAGTATTAACTTTCTCACCACATTTAATGTGGGATTTGAGACTTTTCATATTCTCAATAATTAATACACAAGACCTTTTATAATGGTTCTCACAAACTCATTATCACCCACATTTCGATATGGGATGAGACTTTAAAGTTCTCATTCAAACAATGTCTTTTTCACTTGGCTAAACCCGATCATTTATTTCTCACTCACCGAAAAATCGGATCTTGACGAAATAAAATAATATAATTATCTACGCAACATCGTAGAAAATTATCAACAAATTAATTACAACTTGAATTAATATTTAGCCATAAAAAATCAGTCAAATATTGGTTAAACCAAATATTTTATTCCAATTTTTCCAACAAGTTTTTGGTCTCTAATAAAAATATTCACATTACGGGGGTTACGTTGATGATGGTGTTAACAGCAACTCATATATTTATTTATTTTCATTTTTAGAGTTAGAAAGAGTAGAAGGAAGAAGTGAGAGTGAGAAAGAAAAGAAAGAGTCCGATTTTCAGATATGAAACGTGGGCGAGTGAATGAGCATATTAAAAAATAATTTGTGTGTAAAAAGGTATTAAAGTAAATTAAATAGAGGTGTAAGGTGTGCTGAGTAATTTTTTAGTAATTTTAGAGTGTAAACATCATGGCCCTACTTTAATTATGGGTGAAAATCTTATACTAGTACACCGATGGATGAAAATTACTTAGGCTACTTTAATTAATGAACCGTCTTCTTGTAGGGATATTGTAAGGTAGATGAATGATGAATTTGGTGTTGGACACAGATTTCTTTAAAATAGTATTCGCCCTTCACCCTCTTGTTCCTGTAGCAAATCAAACCCGAATACCCAAATACTATCGACTCTCTAAAAAGTCTAACTTAAAAATTCAATTAATAAATGAAAAAATATTCACCGACCACAAGATATTTACTATAGATGAGAAGATAATGATTTTGTGGACCAAACGGATCGAATCATCTTTGGTCAATGCTCTTATATACTTGAGTTTAATCTTAATCTTGACCAAATTATTAATTAAGTTATTACTGTAATAGTATACACTTTATGTATCATAAAAATGATTTTTTTTGTTAATTTTTAAAGAAAAAAATAGTTTTTTCCTGAAAAACAAAAAAAAAGGAGTATAATCGACACTTAATAGTGGAGAACACAATATTACGAAAATTTGCAGTGGAAATCGCCCAAAATTTCAACTTTTCAAAAATCACTTTTATTTATTTATATATATATATATATAAAGTAAAACCCCACGGCAACGAGTGATGTTGACAATTAAACTTCCACTCTCATTCCATATAACAACGTGATCCATAAAATCTTTAAATATTGTGTATGTATTTTTATAAAAATAAATAAATCTATAATTAGATTTTGAGCTGGATAGTTTTGACTGGGTTGCTAGTCTTTCACTTTCCACTATAACTTAGACATGCGTATAAAAATGTAAGAAAAAAAATTAAACATTTTATAATGTATCAAGATTGAAACACACGACCTTATCAAAAAGCAGATACATTATTTTCGAGCATGTGTATTGCGAGTCCAATATCCATGGAATAAAATCGAATTAAAAGATGAAAACATTTTAGTTGCTCGTTAAGTCAACCTTGTTATATTAATTTACGCAAAAATTATTGTGTAATCTTGTTTTGAGTGGATTTGAATTTTGAAAAAGGAAAAAAAAACGAGGTTAATGAAAATATAAACATTAATATAAGTACTAAAATTGTTTGTCAACTTTTTGTTATAAATTACGCAAACGTCAGTTGTAAAAGATAAAGAAAGTATAATACTACTCAATCATTTTTTTTATTTCCTTGAATGTTATACTTTCAACTTTTGATTATTTATTTATAAACAATTATAATTAATAATAGTAGTAGTAACGGTTTCAACTTTTGATTATTTATTTATAAACAATTATAATTAATAATAGATGTACATTAAAACCTCTCTATAGTCATATAGTTGGTACCATAAAAAAATATTCCTAAATGGAAGTTATTTTTAAATAGAGTTAGTATAAGGTTTTTTTTAGGAGGATTTTGAAAAAGAGTAAATATCTTACTCTCTATTATACATTAGGAACAATCATTACACTATTTATAAAAAAATTGGATTTACGCAATCAACCCTTTTAATTCTTAAATATGTCATATATTTTATTATACACAATATATTTTGATATCTCTTAATTGAAGGTAATAATTATATATTTTCCATAAGTGCAAAACACTACAAAAAAACAATAATACGTAAATCACTCCTCTTACATAAAGAAACGTACAATACACTTTCTACCGCTAGCGATTTGTGATTTCCTTACAGTGTCCACGCAGTAGTTTCTCTTCCGAAACCTCACATCTCTGAGATTTTAAGGTAAGTTATGCCAATTCATCATCATTGAATTTACACGGCTGGATGTTTAGATTGCATAATTGATTTAGGGTTCTTCGATTTTTGGTTTGATTCAATCCAAATTAGTAGTTTTTAGGTAAGTATTGACATGGTCTACCTGTCGAATTGGTTGCATGTGTTATTTATGGTTCTTGGATTGGTATTTTAATTCTACCCAAATTTGTAGTTTCTATGTTGTATTTTGTAGACACTGCCTCTGATTAGACTTTGGTACAGGAGGATGTGTTGCCTCAGATTTAGGGTTCTTCAATTTTTTTTCAATTCAAATTAGTAGTTTTTAGGTTGCATTTGACATTGTGTATCTGTCGAAATGATTGCATGTCTAACTTATGCTACTTTGATTGGTGTTTTAATTCGATTCAAATATGATAATTTTAGGGAAGATTTTAGAGTGTAAACCAGCACGGTTCTTTTCAAGTCGTTCTTGAAAACATATGTTGTACGCGAATCAAGGTTTTGGATTGAGTTGGATGTTACAGTAGGAGTTAATGGAGAATTCTGGTTAGTAATTACATTGATCATATGTAGTATTGTCGGCAGTGGTGTTGGCTCAAGTCCTTGTATACTCAAATATGCAGATGGATAATCGTGCATCTGAATTGGATGGATGTGCTAATATATTGATTAAACAAATAAAACAATTGTGCTTGCCTTTTAATTGTTCTAGTCAGACATATGATTTTAGTGTGGATGGTTTTATTTTTTCAGTTAGTATGTGTGACGTTTCACTGCTGATAATGTTTTGATTCTATTCATAAAACACTGTTTACAATGTGGACTATAGGGCTCATTGGAAGGTAATGCAAACTCATTTACAAAAAATTACCCTTTTTGAAATTATCCCTATAGTTTAATATTCATATTCATGTGTTGACTATGATTGATTTGGTTAAGTAATACCTGGAACTTTTCTATTTTAAATCAGGAATTGAAAACATGTCTCCAACCACTCTCGTTTCGAATCTCTGAAAAAAAAGGAGCAAAATCGGGAGGCCTATTCAAGATTTGCCAAACGGAGGCTGGAGAATGATTTCGAGGCAACTACTTTCGAGCCAGAGCATGAGCTTAATAAGGTATTTAAAGCGTGTTAAATAACTGTCTTTTAGTCAGTATTGTATTACAGACATTAACTACTTTTTCCATCATAGGACGCGAAACGTGCGACAAAGCACAACCAGAAGCTGGTGTCGCTAAAGTCACAAAAGAGAAAACGATTCAACGTGGGAATAAACACACTGAAAATAACAAAAAGGTCAAAGGTATCTGCCAGATTCTTATTTCTATTCAAGATTTTCTTTATCACACAACCTAGTTTGTATTAATTATACTTTCTTTTAGGAGTCTGAAAATGTAATTTTATGTGACGATGATTTCCAGACTAACCAGACGATTCAGAAGAAGAAAAAGCGCGTAAGTGTATGATCTAAGTCATTTGACGTTTCAATATTGCTACATATTTCAGAACATCAATATTGGTATCGAACTATTAAAGCCTAATAAACAGTTTAGCAAAGATCATGATATCTTATTTTTTAAAGCAGAGTGGCATCAAAATTGGGATCGGTCGTGGAAAGTTTCTTCGAGAAACATCGGATGTTCAAAAGGTTCGTATAAATTTTAAATACTTTATAGAAAGTGAGAAATTAATTTTGCCTGCTATTGGTTATATAAGCGTCCTCTTTGAACACACTTTGCATTGTTCCCATCGAGTGAAGTAGTTCAGTAGCTTAATAGCTACTGATTTAGTATGTCAAAATTTAAATTGACTAACCTTTACGTTACTAAGTCCCTTGTTTGTAACTAAACACTACAATTTATGTGTTGTATGCATAAATAAAGTATACACTATTACATATAATGTATTGATGATTCATTCGGATCAACATGAGAGTCCAACTGCATTGCCCATGTGGAAAATATTTTTAGAAAATCATCAAGATTATAACATTTAGTATGTACAAATCAAGGTAAACTTGGTAATCTGTTGCAAACACTGCATCTTTATTGACAGTGTATTACATGGTTATAATTTCAAACATCGGACAACGGTATAGTAGATTAGTTGTTGCAAACTACTCAAACATGTTCATGGACACCACCAATTAAAAATTTAGGTAGTTTAACGATGATAACGGTGTTTATAAAACCACTAAATCTATCACAAACACTGACTCTTTTATGGTAATGTATATTTTTTTATAATTGAATAATACGGGCATTGTTTCAGTAGAGTAATGGCATTCCATACTCAATCTTGTTCATGTACACTAACAAATACACTTTCAAAGTGTCTAACCATGATACCAGGACATTAGATATTGAACAAGTGTCCACTGTTGTCGAATCTCTGAATCTACTGCACACACTGGCACTTCAACGTACAGTGTATATTATAGTTCTATATACATTAACTCACACTCTTAACAGTATATTAGTTGACACACACTTTGTTGTCTAGTGTATTTGGTTTAGTGAGTGTTAATATATATGATTAATATTTATCATGTGCATATGTTCATAACCAAGCTAGCTTCAAATTATATTGTGTTCTATTTAATACATTATGTTTGATAGTATATATAAAACATATCAATTTCAAATAATCAGGGTAAAACCATTAAATCTATCATAAACACTGGCTATTTTATGGTAGTTTATATTTTGTTATAATTGAATACTACGGGCACTCTTTGAGTAGAGCATTGGCATTCCATACTCAATCTTGTTCATGTACATTAACAAATACACTTTCAATGTGTCTAACCATGATACCAAGACATTAGATATTGAACAAGTGTCCACTATTGTCGAAACTATGAATCTACTGCACACACTGTGACTTCAACGTACAGTGTATATTATAGTTCTATATGCATAAAGCTGTTCAATCGCTTGTTAACTCATAGTTTAGTTTATTAAGAGTTGCACTGACTCAAATCCTTTCATAGCACAACAACTATTACTGCCAATAGTTAAATTTTAAAATCAGGGTTGAATTGTGTGTTAATTCAATCATGGTTTAGTCTGTTACATACACTTCACAATTAGTGGCACAGTGTAGTTAATCCTGAAATAGTGTATGGTAAAACGTGCTTTACCTGAATGTCATAATCTGTTACACATGGTTTACATGCTTGGTAGAGTATTTGTTAGATTAAACCTAATTTGTACATCTATATTATATCATATTTGATTGTTCAGAGAAAAGAATTTGACTCTACCATATGTCCCAACTGTTTTTTTATTTACAATGAATACTTGCAATGTATATTCGGATAAAATTCTTTCTAATTTATATCAACATCATGTTTAATCGTATACAGGTCGCGGTCGAGAACCTTGATACAGTGCCAATGCATGAATTTATATTTGAGCCGTTGTATGAGTACTTGGGAAGCGCGCATTTAATCCTCATTCCGCTGAACCACAAGCGAAAATTTCACTACATCCTCTTAACTTTCTACACAATTACCAAGTGTTTTTTTCCATTATGAATCTATGTCGTCAAGACAATCAAGGTCCGAGGAATACTTAAAAAAAGCAGCTATTATGGTAAAACAAACTTATGATTCTTTGATTTTTATAATGCTTTTGTAACTCAATTCGATTTCCATACACACTACGTTGTATTACGGTAGTGTTTAAAACATCACCTGATATTTTAGGATTTTAAATATAATGTTATTAGGTCTACATCACAAATTTTTTAATGGGTGGCGTAGAGTTCCAAGCCGACCTCATGCTGAAATCAGGATAGAGGAAAAAACTAAACAAGGGTGAAAGCTCGAATGTTGCGTTACAGCTGGACCGGGATGCTTTGATCGAGAAATAAATACTCACTATAAAATGGGTGAAGGAAAACTACAAGTCACCTTTCAAATTGTTTGATCAGAAAGATCTTGTCCCAAAGCAGGCTTTCGGATCGTAAGTTTAAAAACTTTCTAATACTCGTTTTAATTGAACCATATAGAATATGAGAATAGTATTAATAATAGTTTGTTACAATGACAGGCTGGATTGCGGCGTTTATGTCATGCACTATATGGATTTAATTGCATATGAAAGGTATCTGAGTGATCCATTTGACGAGACAACGACTATGGTATTCAGAGTTGATCTTATCAAAAGATTTGCAAGAAGTTCAAAGTGTTGGAGGCCATCGAGTTAGGAACTTCATTTATGTTTTTTTTTATTTCAAACAATAAAATGTAGGCAGATGGTTTATCAAACAAGATCCTTTTGTTTATCTACATTGCTTTTGATCTGGTAGTTCATGACAGATTACAGTTGTTTAGAATTTTGATGAGATAAATGTCATTGAAACGATTGTCACAACATTTTGATATAACTAGTTGGAGATTGACCATGAAGTTTTTTTTTTGTTTTGATAGTTGAAGTGTTCAGAAGCAGGTTGTCTTCTGATATAAACAAAACATGAGAAACAGGGTTCCTCAATTACAACACACTCAATATGTTTGTGGTAAAACATTGTTGTTTAAGTTGGAAAAATAAACGTCACACGTCAAACTTTATATACATGGAAACCAGAGAGCTCTTAAGAGCGGTTTAAACAATATGATGCAGCTTATGTTCAAATATATGATGCCCAACTAACAATATTACTCCAAACTCAATCTACCTAAATGGACATGTAGTAGCTTCTGTTCAAATATATGATGTCCAACTAAGAATATAACTCAAAACACAAGATACCTAAAAGTTCAGGCAGCTTAAATTATACATATATTACACAATATACTTAAATGTTCATATATTAATTTCTCATTTACCGGAAGCTGCCCAAATCAATCTATAACGAAAATAACGGCCTCATGCACCGCCCCATGATAGTACCTCAAACATATGTCTATTTAATAGTGTACACAGACACACACACACAAAAAAAAAAAAAACGAAAAATATAAATGAGACCAATGTATTCAAGATAACCAGAAAATGGGTACAAAGTTTGTGTGAATCTTATACAATGGCTAAAAATTAAAAATTATTCAGATTCAACCTCGGTTGAAAAGCAAAATAAGTTCAACTACAGAGTAACTCTACACATTATTATTTATTGGACACACATGGCGTCTGTGTTCGATAAGCTCCATACTAAACTTATTGACATTGTCCAACCCGTATATGTAGAAGAATCCAATATGCCTGTGATTTAAACACAACGTATGTTAGAGTAGTACCAACACGACAACTAAGTTAACAAAAAGTCATACAACTACTGTGAACATTATCATAAACATAATGTATTCAACTAACACTATTATTTCCTAATGAATACTACTGCACACATTTATGACAACTACTGTGAACATTTTTGAACTTTCTTCATGTTTCAAAGTAGTGTACCCTGCAACCCTAGATAATTTATTACTTTCCTACATAGTACTACATAAACTAAAAACTCCTTGAACTTTTCAAAGGTGAAAAACAAAATTGCTATCTAACAAGCAAGTTATTATTACATTAAGATTTAAGAAAAATAAACTAAAGTAATTCGACACACGGAATCTAAGGAAAGAAAGATACCTATTGAGAGATGACTTCACGCACCAGTTGCACCCTTCGTTATCCTTTTCTTGCAAATAGCTAAACCACGATCGGGCTTGTTTATTTGGTAAGTATATTCAAAACCAACCTCGATGGCATACATACGCAACTTCAACCTAAAGTCTTTAGATCCACGTTCAAACATTTGACCTTTATGCGTGATATAATTCTTCCATGACGAGGACATATAAGTTTTCGCTTCTTCCATTCTAAAGCATCCCAAGAATTGGTTTGCGTCGTCCCCATAAAAAGTATTTTCAGTTGGTGTTGGAGCAGGAGGTGGGTTGTTCACAGTAGTCGCTTCAGTGTGTGTTGAAACGTTAATATCGACCCAAGACGACTTCAGCTGGCCGAGTACCATAAACAACATGGAAATGTCGACGTCGTTACGTAGCCGATAGATTGTTGAGTCAGGAAGCACCGAGAATTTGACTTGTAAAGCCTTGTCAACCAAAACCGGAAATTGGTAACGAATATTGTCGCATAGTTCGTTGTAGGATAAGTTGGAGCCAAACGATATAGCCGCACCCTCACCACCGTAAAAAATCTTAGCAACATATGCAGCCATCTATCCTGCAACAAAAAGGTTCTTTGATTACCTCGACGAATCTTTTGTACAAATCATACGAGAACAGAACAAATGTAACAAAAAAAAAATAGACTACGCTAGCAGCAATTGTAACCCCCGAATCTGCTCTTAACCCCCGATATAGATACAAAACTGCTCTTAACCCCCGAATCATACACTACGCTAGCAGCAATTGTAACAACAATACAACCCGTCCCGACCGACATGGGCGAAAAATCACCAATCGGTAACTTACCTAGGAGTAAAAACACATACTTGGTAGTGTGCTCGATGAACTAGAAGGAGACATACAATTGTTGTGTTTACATAAAAAAACGCACAAAATCCGAATTAAAAGATACCTAGAAAACAACTGGCCGACCGATTTGTTTACTCAACTCTAGATTACAAATTGAAAAAAAAAAAATTACCTCGTGGCGAGCTCAAGAACATAAAAACTGCAGTATGCGAATAAGAACGGCTATGATTTTTTTTTGGAATTTTGAAAAAAAAAAAAGAATCGCAATTAGAATCTATTTCTAAAAAAAGCTTATTGTGATTGATTTCAATAATCAATATCAGCAATATTTACATAATGTACAAAATAAATAGAAAATATCATTAATATAATACAAAGGTTAAAATAGACAAATCAAAATTGAAAAGCCTACCTAAATTATGAATAGAATTAATATAAATACATTAAATTATATATAACGCATAAATTGATTACCTTTTTTATTAGGAATGTAAACTACAATAGTTATTTATAAATCATAAACCTATTCTAATTTTTTCTCTAAATTACTCTTTTTTTAATGCATGTATATTAAATAATGGTATAAATAGTAGATACATTAAATGTAATGTGTTGAACTTAATTGAACTAATTTACTAATGTAATATGAAAAGACAAGAAAATGAGAAAAATTATCCACAGGATGATGGCATAGAAGTACAAAAAGTTTAATGTGAAGAAGCATTAAGCTTACTCGACAAGTTGGAAATGTTTTGGGCTCAACAAGAAGGTGGTCATGTGGACTTAATGTGCACATGCAAGTTGAAGGATAAGGTTACAACACAAAAGATTAAATCATTGTCACAATCAACTTTGAACAATTATTTTAAATCAACTTAAATCTATTGTAAAATTATATATAATTATTATGATATATTCCTAAATGGAGGTGTATTTCTTTATGTTGGGACTTGAAAAAAATATGAATTATGACAATATGAAGTTTATTCCAAATTATAACCGGTCCCAAGTTGGGACCATGATTTTTATTCCTAAAGAGAGTTTATTCCTTAATAGAGTATTCTTTTTTAGAGGTTTTACTGTAGTACCGGTATATGTCTAAGTTGAACAAATAATACTTTAAAAATCTTTTGTTAAGTTGATAAGGTTGTGAAACTTATAATTAAGCTTTAAAATCGACTTATAATTAAGCCATAGGGTCTATTTTCAACACATGTGGGATATTTAACACCAATAATACCTTAAAAGACTTTGGTAAAGTGATAAGGTTGTTCAACTTATAATTGAGTTTTAAGATCTATTTCCTACTGATTGAAATATTTAACAGTACAATTTTTCAAAAAATAGAAGTATAATTCTTTAATTTTCATTTATATATATATACATGTGTAGTGATATTAACGCTCAATAACCTCAAACAATGCTCGAATATCACTTGTTGCGATTATTTGATCTAATTCCACACCGTTCCGAATATATATAAAATGATGACTACGAAAAAAATATAAGAAAGATTAACACACAAATTTACGTAGAAACACAAAATTGAGAAAAAACCTTAATAATAAAGAAACAATTCACTATATCGTTGAGATTACAATAATTCACTCTATATTTTTTGTTTATGGAGAACCTCAATTTCTAAGTATAACATACATATCGTCTACGGAGAACCTCAATTTATAAGTGTAGCAAACATATCAAATAGAAATTTGTGAATAAAAATTTTCCCTAATATAACTCTTAATCTTTTAGGAAATATAATTATATTCCTAATATAATTTTAATAATCCTAAAACAAAATTGTATCATCAAACTTCACAATCCACGAACTTGTAACTCACGCCTTCGATCCCTCAGCTCAACACTGGCGGGAGGATCTTTGCACCAAAAATGATTCACACATATTTTTTGGCGGGAATCGAACTCAGGATCTCGAGTTATCCCGAGGCTCTGGTAATTGATGTGGAATATCTTAACAGTTAATTTCTATTGTAACTTTTTTTTTCAGAGTTGAAAAAGCATACCACAGTGATGCAGCGTAGCAGACCAACAAGAACACTAATCAAAGTTCGTTGATTCCGTAGAATCACTACAAGAAAACTTGAAAATGCTTTCGGAATTTGCTTACGGATTATGTCCGTAAGCATTTCCTTACAGATTTGCTTACGGATTTGCAATCTGGTGAAAATGTTTACGGATTTGCTTACGACATCAGCCGTAAATAAAATTCCGTAAACAAATCCGTAAGCTTTTAGGCGGGTGTTATTCCCTCCAATTTTGTTTACGGATGTGCTTACGGATGTGCCGTAAGCATTTGCTTACGACACATAATCCGTAAGCAAACGAAGCGCCAAAATTTCCGCCCAAAAATCTTTACTTAAATTCTTACGGATAAGAGAATCCGCCAGCGTTTGCTTACGGAAAATATGCCGTAAATAATGGTTTACGGAGCTATTTCCGTAAGCAAACACACGCCACTTAAAAACGACGCCGTACATTGGGTCACTTAAATGCTTACGGACTCGGTCCGTAAACAAGGACGTCAACAAAAAATATCATAATTAAACAAAGAGCGGGCAGACGAAATATCCTTAATTCATTTAACTTCTCTCTTTTATATTTCTCCAGCAGCGGCGACGAGAGAATCCACCCAAAATCGACCTGTGCGTGCGAGGAGTGGCGGCCATCCCCTTCGAAGCTCCGGCGAGTCCTCAGCGGCGAGTTACGTCACCACAACTTCGGCCGTTTGTAGCAACGAGCGGGCAGCGGGTTCTAGGTCGAGCAGCTAGGTTTCAAGTCCCGTGGTCACCAGCGGCGGCACAAGAAGGTATTGAAGAAGTTGTAGTTCGGATCTTTAGGTTTGTTTAATAATAGTCCTGTTATTAAGGGCTTGTTGACTTGGGTTTATCATGGTTGTTATCACTTTCCTAGTTTTTCTAGGTTAGTTTGTTTTGCTTTCTTATTTCTTTGTAAGGCTTTATAAAGCCATCTCATTCTTAATAAAAGTGTAAGTCATTCCCAGATGTTTTAGTTCTCATATTACTTTTTCTTGAGTGCTATATATTTCACATTTGGTATCAGAGCAAATATTATATATACAATAAACACGAGAGAAAGTGAGGAATTTAACAGGGTGTAGATGGCATCGGAGAAGAATTCATTGTTAAGTATTCCACAACTCAGCGATGATTATGAGCATTGGGCTATGCTCATGGAAAATCTGATTCGCTCAAAGGAATGGTGGTCATTGGTGGAAACTGGAGTCGTAGAACCAACAAAAGGACAGGTTCTTACTACACCACAACAAGCAGACCTTGCAGCAATGAGGTTGAAAGATTTAAAGGTAAAGAATTACCTTTTCCAGGCGATAGACAAGACAACTCTGAAAACCATTCTTCAAAAGGATACTTCCAAGCAGATTTGGGATTCATTGAAAACTAAATATCAAGGGAATGAGAGAGTCAGAAACGCACAATTGCAGACACTCAGAAGAGATTTCGAGGTGCTCGAGATGAAATTGGGAGAATCCATTCGTGATTACTTCTCAAGGGTGATGATTGTTGCAAATAATATGCGCAATTTGGGAGAAGACTTCCAAGATGATAAAATTGTTGAAAAGGTATTGCGCTCTTTATCTGAAAAATACAATTATATTGTATGTTCGATTGAAGAATCAAAGGATATCAAGAGTTTGACAGTTGATGAACTTCAAAGCTCTTTATTAGTCCATGAGCAAAAATTTCGAAGACAATCAAGTGGGGAAGAACAGGCACTTAAAGTCTCTTATGCCGAGGGAAGTAGTACTAGAGGGCGCGGAAGAACAAACTCTCGAGGAGGAAGGGGCCGAGGAAGAGGTCGACAAACCTATGACAAATCATTAATCGAGTGTTACAAATGTCACCAGCCCGGACATTATCAATATGATTGTCCAACGTGGGAAGAAAAGAAGGCAAATTTTGCCGAGTTTGATGAATCGGAGGAAGTATTACTTATGACATACGTAGAGATGCAAGGAGGTAATCGAAATAATTTATGGTTTCTCGATTCTGGTTGCAGCAATCATATGTGCGGAGATCGTTCCTTGTTTTGCGATCTGGATGAGAGTTTCACAGACACAGTAAGGCTCGGAAATAATACAAAAATGAACGTGGCTGGAAAAGGGAACGTTAGGCTATTTCTGGAGGGAGTTAGCTACGTGGTTACAACCGTCTTCTATGTGCCTGATCTACAAAATCATCTTCTTAGCATTGGTCAGTTGCAAGAAAAAGGCCTAGCTGTGTTGATCCAATCCAATAAATGTCGAATTTATCATCCGTCAAGAGGCTTGATTATCAACACCGACATGACTGCAAACAGAATGTTTGTTGTGTTATCCAAGTCACAACCAATGGAGGATCAGTTGAAGAAGGAGATATGCTTGCAAGCAGGAACTCAAGACATGACTAACCTTTGGCATCGAAGGTACGGTCATCTTGGTTATCAGAATCTCAAAATATTACAACAGAAAGGAATGGTGAAGGGTCTGCCTACTTTAACCGACACCAAAGTTGTATGTATTGATTGCTTAAAGGGAAAGCAACATCGAGATTCTTTTCCGACTAAGAGTACATGGAGAGCTTCTCAAAAACTCGAACTTGTTCATGCCGACATATGCGGGCCTATTACTCCCATTTCAAACAGCCATAAAAGGTACCTTATATGCTTTATTGATGATTTCAGTCGAAAAGCTTGGGTACATTTTTTGCATGACAAGTCAGATGCTTTTGCCTCTTTCAAATTATTCAAGAACTGTGTTGAGAAAGAAGCAGGCCTTAGTATCAAGTGTCTTAGAACTGATCGTGGTGGAGAATTTACTTCAAACGAGTTTAATGATTTTTGCAAAGAAAACGGAATTAAAAGGCAATTGACAGCATCATACACGCCGCAACAAAACGGCGTTGCGGAAAGGAAAAATCGGACTGTTATGAACATGGTGAGGAGTATGTTGTCCGAAAAAGATGTCCCCAAAACTTTTTGGCCAGAAGCTGTGAATTGGAGTTTCTATGTTCTTAATAGAAGTCCCACTGTATCTGTCATGGATATGACACCGCAAGAGGCGTGGAGTGGAGTTAAACCTTCGGTATCTCATTTCAAGGTATTTGGAAGTATCGCTCATTATCACGTTCCAGATGCACGGAGAACGAAGTTGGAAGAAAAAAGTCGGAATGGTGTTCTGTTGGGAGTAAGTGAAGAATCGAAGGCCTATAGACTTTATGATCCCATTCTACAGAAAGTAATAATTAGTCGGGATGTTGTCGTTGAGGAAGACAAGAAATGGAATTGGGATGACAATTGTGAAGGAAATAGTATTTTCGGGTTAAAGTGGGGTGAAGACGATGAGCTGAATACCGTGAATAAGGCGGGAGACGTGAGTACAGAAGCTGGAATGATATCAAATCCTGCTAGAGAAGCTGAAGTTGTATCAAATCCTGTTGATCCTTTGAGGGTGAGAGCAAGCACAAGACATACAAGAACCCCAGCTTGGATGGACGATTATATCTCAGGAGAAGAATTATTGGATATTGATGGTGAAGCTAATTTGGCTCTTCTTGCTACCACTGACCCAACAACTTATGAGGAAGCTGCAAGTGATGAAAAATGGCGAAAAGCTATGGACTCGGAGATAAACGCCATTAAGAAAAATAATACATGGTATCTGACGGAACTTCCAGTAGGTGCTAGAAAGATTGGCGTCAAATGGGTGTACAAGACAAAAATCAATGAACGTGGTGCGGTGGAAAAATACAAAGCTCGCTTGGTCGCCAAAGGCTATGCACAAAAGTATGGGGTTGACTATGAGGAGGTATATGCACCTGTATCTCGTATGGATACTGTTCGAATGTTTCTTGCTTTAGCTGCACAAAGAGGATGGTCTGTTTATCAACTCGACGTTAAATCAGCTTTTCTTCATGGAAACCTGAGTGAGGATGTTTATGTCGAACAACCAAGAGGTTATGAGGTGAAAACAGCAATGCAAAAAGTCTATAAGCTAAACAAAGCACTATATGGGCTCAAGCAAGCACCGAGGGCCTGGTTTAGTCGCATTGAAGCTTATTTCTGTAAAGAAGGGTTTGAGAATAGTGAAAGTGAGCATACACTTTTTACCAAGGTTAGTAAACAAGGTAAACTTCTGGTTATTAGCCTTTATGTTGATGATTTGATTTATGCTGGAGACGATGAAATTATGGTCGCGGAGTTTAAGAGATCGATGATGAATGAATTTGATATGACGGACCTTGGTAAAATGAGGTTCTTTCTTGGATTAGAAGTTTTGCAGCAAAGTGAAGGAATCTTTATTCACCAAAAGAAATACGTACTCGAAGTTCTTAAGAAATTTGGAATGGAACATTGTAATGCTGTTCAAAATCCAATTTGTCCAGGTTTTAAAATCACTCGAGATGATAATGGAGTGGAAGTAGATAGCTCGTATTACAGGCAATTAGTTGGCAGCATGATGTATATGACAGCCACGCGGCCGGATATCATGTACGCAGTCAGCTTAATTAGTCGATATATGTCAAAACCAACGGAGCTTCATCTTTTAGCCGCTAAACGTATCTTGCGTTATCTACAAGGAACTTCTGGTTTTGGAATATTGTACAAGAAGAATGGAAATAAAGAGCTGATTGGATTCACCGACAGTGATTATGCTGGTGATGTAGAAGATAGAAAAAGCACTTCTGGATATGCTTTTATTTTGAGCTCAGCTGCAGTAGCTTGGTCTTCACGCAAGCAGCCGATCGTTACCTTGAGTACAACCGAAGCTGAATACGTGGCTGCTGTAGCGTGTTCAACTCAAGCAGTTTGGATGAAAAGAGTATTGGAGAAGATGGGTTATGAAGGAAATGAAACGACTGTCATTTTTTGTGACAATAGCTCAACCATTAAACTTGCTAAAAATCCTGTTTTACATGGCAGAAGCAAACATATTCAGGTACGTTTTCATTATCTTCGTAACCTTGTAAATGATGGAGTTGTGGATATGCGACATTGTGGTACGCATGATCAGGTGGCTGATGTGTTCACAAAGCCATTGAAGTTGGAATCCTTTCAAAGGATAAGAGGGCAGCTGGGAGTTTGTGATGTATCTCTGATAAACTAGTTTTCAGACATTCTAGTTTAGGAGAGGGAATGAAGAAGTTGTAGTTCGGATCTTTAGGTTTGTTTAATAATAGTCCTGTTATTAAGGGCTTGTTGACTTGGGTTTATCATGGTTGTTATCACTTTCCTAGTTTTTCTAGGTTAGTTTGTTTTGCTTTCTTATTTCTTTGTAAGGCTTTATAAAGCCATCTCATTCTTAATAAAAGTGTAAGTCATTCCCAGATGTTTTAGTTCTCATATTACTTTTTCTTGAGTGCTATATATTTCACAGGTATGTCGACTCTACCTCTTTCTAGTCTCGTTTTTTCGATTATTTTTTAATTTAGGTTTGAATTTAGTTTTGATTTAGGATTACAAATTTATTTAGGGTTCGGATATTATTTGGTAATTAGGGATATATGGTTTCGTTTTTCTGATTCTTTGTTGATTTAGGGTTTGAATGTTGTTTACCTTGAATGTGATTTCAGTTCTTGATTTTGGCCTGGAAAAACAGTTTTAGCCGAAGAACCTCAGATTATTTTATTTTTAATCTCTAAATACAGTAAAGAAAAAAATTCGGATTGTTAGGTACTTCGGTGTCATATTCAACTTAAATCCTAACTCCCCAAATTTCTATATAAGACATAGGCAGACACCTAAACACACAGTTGGCTTTACGGGCTTGAGAAATACAACACAAAAGAAAAGGAAAAACAAAGCATTTTCATATATTTGCACAATTTTCTTGATAAGCTATGGCTTTGAATTTGCTTTCTCCAACTGAAATCAAGACTCTTTAGAGAAAACTTAAAAGTTATTATGCTCATGCTGATTTTATTTTTATTTTTTTTATTATACATCACCTTTATTCATATCCAAATAACATCAAAAAATCATTTTTAAGGTAAAATAAGTTTTCTACATTTACAAAAAAAATTAGAGTTACAAGATTGATGAAATCTATTCTTAAACTTAAAGTTTAGTAATAATTTAATAAGTTTAGGAAATTTAGTAACTTAAAGTGTATAAGAATTTATTTGCTTTATATGGAGACATGGATCTTTTTCAATATCGTTTCGTTTTATATGGAGACATGGATCTTTATTAATATCGTTTCGCTTTATATGGAGACATGGATCTTTATCAATATCGTTTTGCTTTATATGGAGACATGGATCTTTAGCAATATTGTTTTGCTTTATATGGAGACATGGATCTTTATCAATATTGTTTTGTTCATTTAAAAGTTTAGACCCGTTTGAGATCTAGTATCGAACTAACAATTCGATATTAAATCTTGAAATGTCGAAATGTTGTGAAAAATCATAAGTCTTTGAGTCCCATGTAAAAAAATAAAAAAAATAGGATGAGTTCAGAACGCGAGTGGATGTACAAGAGAAGAGTTGGTGGTTACTTATCAAATGAGTTCGTCGAAGGAGTTGAAAAATTTATTGAGTTTGCGAGCAAACTGTTGGAATTCGATATCCCGGGTCATCAAAATTGCGGAACCGATAACCCGAACGAACCATTCGCCGGAGATCACACAAACGCCGACTCATCCGCCGGAGTCCGGGCTTTGGAGACCACGCGCCCAAAGGCACGTGATCCGCCCCCACCCGAACCCCCGCGAGCCGGGGTTCGCACGATCATGATGATCGATCGCACGCCGGCGATCGATCGGGGTGGGGCTGTTCGACAGCCCCCCGCGGCGGGTCCGGCGACCCGCCACCACCAGGAGGCCCCCGCCTTCACGGCGGGGTAGGGCACGGCACCAGCCCGTGCCCAGCGATCGACCCTCGTGGTCGATCGCACACCCTCGGCCCAGCCGAGGGTTCGCCCCCATGCCCCACGGCCGAAACCCTAGCCGGGCGATCCGCGGTCCGGTGGCTTCGCCACCACCGCGTGATCGTTCGTCTAATCCGGGCTTCGATCTTCGGATCTTCATCCTACGGTATTCTCGATAAAATCAAATCGAACAATAATCAAGTTAGTTGAGAATTGTACCTACGATTCGTTGTTCGGAGAAACGAAATCGACGACCTCGTGATCTTCCCGCGTATTCCTTGCACTCCGTTCGAACGTCGGGTGGGCGACGAGCTATCGAACTCTATGGATCCTCTTCACGACTTTAAGATTGGCGTATCTTATATTTTTCTCTCTTATGAAAAAGTGAAGACCATGTAGTGCTTTTATAGGCTACAAGGGGGATCAAAAGGAGATTAAATATTGGACTTCTAATATTGAAAATTAAATTGGGTCCAACCCAAATCCATTAATTCTTATCAATATTAATTTTATTTATTTTCCACTATATAAATAAAATTGCACTCCCAATATTTATCCATATTATATCAAATAATATTTCTCCAACTTAGTATTATTTATTCCGTGTATTTAAGATTTAAATATCCATGAATAAAATTTATTTATTGCTTAATAAATTTATTCATCTCTTATATCCGAGAATAGTACCACTCAACCTTATTTATTATGCGGAATTAAATCCACTCGCGAGGTTTACATAATAAATCCTTATGAGCTCATCTCGGGGATATTATCAACCCTTCCGGGATACACTGTCCCTTCAAGAATTCACGGCATGCCATATATAAAATATAGTGACCCAACTTAACCGGTAATTAACCCAATAATTAAATCGGTTAATTCCTTTGGTAAATCAAAGTCACTTATATTAAATATACACACCCGCAATTGTTTCAGGGATTAAGAATAAAATACTCCGAGACTTAAATCAATTATCACAGAGCAATCCTAATTGATAAGTCTCAAGCGATCCGCTCAATACACCAAGTGTACAAGTGTGATAAAATAATTAATATAAATTATTTTCTCTCTCACACAACGACTATACCGATGGATTGGTCCGTGTCCATCTAGGTCGTGAGCAACTGTTCGATTAAATACGAGTAACTGATAGTATGATCTTCTGTGTGCCCATGCAACACCATACTAACTACAACGTATAAAATCCAGGACTATAATTTGCATGTATTTAATTAACAATAATTAAAAGCAAATGAATGTCTGTAATTAATAGGTAAATGAAAGTGCATACAGAGTTCAGAATACTCAAATAGACATTAAGTATACTACTCCATCAATCTCCCACTTATACTAAGGTCTAGTCTTATCCTCCAAACTTCTGACTCCCAAACCCTCCAAGTGCTTGAAATATACTTCCTTAGGAAGTATCTTGGTGAAAGGGTCCGCTAGGTTGTCCTCCGAAGCTATCTTGGTGACTATCGCATCGCCCCTCTTGACGATGTCTCGAATCAGGTGGTACTTGCGCTCTATGTGTTTCATAGCACTATGGGACCGTGGTTCCTTACTGTTTGCCACTGCACCGCTATTATCACAATAAATTGTCATAGCCTTGGGCAAACTCGGAATCACATCTAAGTCCTGGAGGAAATTAAGGAACCAAACTGACTCTTTCGCTGCCTCTGAGGCTGCAACATATTCAGCTTCCATGGTAGAGTCTGAAATGCACTTTTGCTTAACACTCCTCCATGATACGGCTCCACCTCCCATAGTGTACACATAGCCTGATGTCGACTTTCGCCGGTCCTTATCAGCTTGGAAATCCGAATCCGTATAACCCAAAGGAATCAGATTGTCTGCCCCGTAACTTAGAACATAATCCTTAGTATTTCGCAAATACTTGAAAATGCTCTTTACGGCAGTCCAATGAGCCTTTCCAGGGTTACTCTGATATCTCGCTACTACGCCAACTGCATAGCAGATATCAGGCCTCGTACATAACATTGCATACATTAAGCTTCCCACAGCCGAAGCGTAGGGAACTGCTTTCATTTCATCTTTCTCCTTTTGTGTCCGAGGACACATCTCCTTAGAAAGATAAGTTCCTTTGCTAAAGGGTAGTTCACCCTTCTTGGAATCTTGCATGTTAAAACGAGCCAGAATCGTGTTTATGTAAGATTGCTGGGATAGGTACAATGTTCTATTCCGGCGATCCCTTATAACCTTGATCCCTAGAACATGTCCGACTTCTCCCAAATCTTTCATATCGAATTGTCTAGACAACCATCCCTTTATGTCTGATAACATTTTCACACTGTTGCCAATGAGAAGAATGTCGTCTACATAAAGCACGAGAAACACCACCTTCTTTCCATCACGTTTCCAATACACACACGATTCGTCCATGCTTTGACTGAATCCAAAAGATTGGACCACTTCGTCAAACCGCAGGTTCCACGATCTCGAGGCTTGTTTCAATCCATAAATGGATCGATTAAGCTTGCACACTAGATGATCTCGCCCCTTAGCAATGAATCCTTCTGGTTGTTTCATATAAATCGTCTCGTCAAGACTTCCATTAAGGAAAGCTGTCTTGACATCCATTTGCCACACCTCATAATCCATATGAGCTGCTATGGATAAGAGAATCCGGATCGACTTTATCTTGGCTACCGGCGAGAAGGTCTCCTCATAATCGATTCCCTCTTTCTGAGTATATCCTTTCGCAACAAGCCGAGCTTTAAAGGTTTCAACCTTTCCGTCAGATCCTCTCTTTCTCTTGTAGACCCATTTACACCCAATTGGCTTCACGCCGCTTGGTGGTTCTACAAGATCCCAGACTTTATTAGAATCCATAGATTCTATTTCGGATTTCATTGCTTTCTTCCAAGAAGGCGCATCTATATCTTGTACCGCATCATCATAGGTCCAGGGATCGATTTCATGAACTCCAGGTCCAGAGTCCGAAGACTCACCCAGTCCAATCCATCTATCTGGTTGTTTAACAACCCTCCCACTACGACGGCGTTCCGGTGTATTAACAGTGACAGTATTAGGTGCAGGTTCTAGTGGTGTATCTATACTCGGTTCGGCTGTATCCAGGTCTTCCTCGTTACCTCTCAACTCATCAAGTATTATGTCACTTTTGGGCTTGTGGTCCATGACATAGTCTTCCTTGCTGGGATTCGATGTCCCGGGCTATCAAAAATGCGGAACCGATAACCCGATCAAAAACCCGTCGCCGGAGACCGCACGAACACCAACTCATCCGTAGGAGTCCGACCTTTGGAGACTACGCATCCGAAGACACGCAGCCCGCCCCCAGCCGATTTTCTCCCACGAGTCGGATCTACGAACGCGAACCACGGACGAGCTAGAGCATGACCAAGGCGTCGCCGCGGGAGAACCCGCGACTAAACCCTAGCCACGCCCACGCCCGGGCTCGCGATCGCCGTGCATGGCGATCGCCGGGGATGCGAGGCATCCCCGCGGGGCTGTTCGGAACAGCCCCTGGCGGTGAGTCCGGCGACTCACCGCCTCCGCCATCGAGGGGAGGGCGGTCAGCCCAGCTGACCCGCCGCGGCCTAGCCGCGGCTGCCCTAGCGATCGACTTCCGAGTCGATCGCTCGCCCCGGCTTCAGCCGGGGCCCCCTTCGTGCGCACGCCGCCGTCGAGGGCGGCTGGGGTCCGCCACGGCACCAGCCCGTGGCACCCCAGCGATCGACCGGAGTCGATCGCGTGCCCCGGCATCCAGCCGGGGCTTCGCCCCTCGTCGCGCGCGCCGGGCGGTCAAACCCTAGGGTTTCGACCGCCCCCTTCGATCTTCGCCGGGGATCTCGAATCCCCGTCCGCGATGATCGTCGTTTTCCCGGATCGCGTCGTTCATGTATATATCACAATTATTCAACGCACAAATAATCATAGAAGGGGGTTCTCGATTATTACCTCGAATCGTTGTACGGAGAAACGAATTCGGTTGACGACCTTGTGATCTTCCCGCGTATTCCTTGCACCTCGTCCGAACGTCGTGTGGGCGACGATCTATCGGATTCCTATGGATCTTCCTCACTCTCAGAACTTTATGATTGGCGTAACGTAGGTTAATGAAAAGTGAAGACCATGTAGTGCTTATATAGGCTACGAAGGGGATCATAAGGAGAATAAATATTGGGCTTCAATATTGAAAATTAAATTGGGTCCAACCCAAATCTATTAATTCTTATCAATATTAATTTTATTTATTTTCCACTATATAAATAAAATTGCACTCCCAATATTATTCCATATTATATCAAATAATATTTCTCCATCTTAGTATTATTTATTCCGTGTATTTAAGATTTAAATATCCATGAATAAATTTATTTATTGCTTAATAAATTATATTCATCTCTTGAATCCGAGACTAGTACCATTCAACCTTAATTATTGTGCGGAACGAATCCACTCATGAGGTTTACACAATAATTCCTTATGAACTCATCTCGGGGATATTATCAACCCTTCCGGGATACACTGCCCCTTCAAGAATTCACGGCATGCCATATACAGAATATAGTGACCCAACTTAACCGGTAATTAACCCAATAATTAAATCGGTTAATTCCTTTGGTAAATCAAAGTCACTTATATTAAATATACACACCCGCAATTGTTTCAGGGATTAAGAATAAAATACTCCGAGTCTCAAATCAATTATCGCCGAGCAATCCTAATTGATGAGTCTCAATTGATCCGCCCAATACACCAAGTGTACAAGTGTGATAAAATAATTAAGATAAATTATTTTCTCTCTCACACAACGACTATACCAATGGATTAGTTCGTGTCCATCTAGGCCGTGAGCAACTGTTCGATTAAATACGAGTAACCGATAGTATGATCTTCTGTGCGCCCATGCAGCACCATACTAACTACAACGTATAAAATCCAGAACCATGATTTGCATATAATTAAATGCAAATAATTGTTTATTAATTAAATAGATTAAATGCTATGATCGGGAGTTTACCGTTACTTAAATCTAGACATTAAGTACACAACTCCAACAATCTCCCACTTGTACTAAGGTCTAGTCATTTCCTCCAAACTCCCGGTTCCCATACTCATCACGTGCTTTAAAGTGTACTTCCGAGAAGTACTATGTGAGTGAGCAATCTAGGTTGCCGCTCTGAAGTTATCTTGGTGACTACTACGTCGTCTCCCTGACGATGACTCGTATCAGGTGGTACTTGCTCTATGTGTTAACATCACTTTTTGACTTATGACCTCTTCTAGTTCACCGTGCACCGCTATCCAATAGCCTTTGGTAAACTAAGAGTCATATCCAAGTCAAGAGGTTATCCCGGAACCTAACCAAAACTTCCGCTGCCTCTGAGGCTGCCATTCGGTCATGAGAGAGTCTGAGAAGCATCCTGCTTATCACTCTTTCATTTCATGGTTCCACCTCTTCTAAAAGTGAACACATAGCCTGATATCGACTTTCACTGGTCCTTCTCTGATTTTTGGATCTGAGAATCTGTAATCTAAGAAGATTTCGTCTTGCTCAAGCCAGTGCTATGAAAGTACTCTTGCAGCATTCGAACATCTCTTATCCAGATTACTTTGATATCCTCCCACTACGCAAACCGCATAGTTGATATCAGGTTCTTGTTTTACAACATTGCATCTACAAAGCCCTTTACACTCGAAGTGTAGGGAACTGCTTTGTCTATATCTATCTCCTTTATGTGTTCAAGACACATACCTTAGATAGATGAATTCTGTTCTCGAAAGGCAATAACCTTTCTCAGAAGTATGCATGTTTAAAACAAACCTTAATTGTATAAGATGTCTAGGAGAAGTACAATGTTCTTATCTCTAGATCATAAGATCTTAAGAACATGCTCTAACTTCTTCTCAATCTTATATCTCGATTTATTTAGACAACCTCTATTTTATGCCTGACAACACTTTTACATTGTTGCCAACGATGAAGTGTTATCTACACAAAATTCCGAGAAACACCACCTTGTTTCCGTCACGTCTCTAACACACCTTCTTTGCTAATCTTATGCAGACCTAGGGATCGATTTCATGTATACTGGATCCAGAGTTCAAAACTCCTCCAGTCTTATGAACATCTCTAGTTGCTTAACAACCTCCCACTGCAATGGCGTCCCGGTGTGTAACAGTAACAACATTAGGTGCAGTTAGTGGTGTACTACTACTCGGTCAGGCTGGTTCTCAGTCTTTCCCTTTCCTCATTTTAAAGTATTTTGTCAATTAGGGCATTGCAGTTCATCTAATAGTTTTTCTTCTATGAACCGGACGAGACGTCCCTCTGGTTCATAGTACTATAGAACACACAATACTTCGTTCATCTAGGATATCCTACAACCATATTGAATATGTTGTTGTCTCCAGGAATATCCATAGAACTTAGGTAATTCCGAACAACTTGTTCTCTTTTTATTAGATTTCTATTTCTTTACAACGCACCATCTCTACACGTAAGTGCACGGCGTGTCTCTTTGGGAATTAATCCCAATCTTTGATTATGCTATGTGTTATCTAGATAGGTGATGGCCTCCGCGACCGAGTCACAGGCTTCTAATGGATATACTTTGATGGTTCCCCATAATAGCTTTGTGTCCATTGACAAGTCAAAACACTTTGCTTTTATGGCACATCAAGCATTCTAATCCATCACTGAGTATTCTTTGAAAGAATTACTCATACCTCTCTAATATACACATATGTTTGCATATCTAATCATTTCCAATACTCTTCTGAATTCTATCCTTTTTCCAGAAAGGTTTGCTTAGACGTATTATCCTCCAAATTCAATCCTTAGGTCGGAAGGTCCATTCCTTCAACTATAATTGATCAAATCAATTTCGACCATATGAATTTTATTTGAAAATACTACTAAGTATAAGATTTCATAAGTATAATGATAAAGAAATATCTAATAAGTAAAACAAGTTATATATAACGGTTTGTTGTATCGTGGTAGACTAAGGATTCATCATTCACATATTGCTATCTAATGTACCATAATGAATATCACCATTATTTCTTATCCAAACCATCCAATGATTAAAGAAATAAAATATCCATTAATAAAGAAAAACAGAACGAAGTTCTTTTTCAAAATAAAAGGGGTACATAAGCAATAACTGAAATGAAAACTTAAAACAGATAAATGTCTTCCACCGCAACCGCTGCTACCCCAACAGCTTCGCCCATGTAGACTCGAATTCTTCTTCTCTAAGTCGCCGGGTTTTCTGGAACCCCTGCATTAAAAAATGCACATACCGTCAGTGGTTCCATATCTACACACCAGAATTCTGGTAGATAATACCGCTGACTATGTTTTTACGACTAAAGAAAGATTCGTACCTCTGAGAGGACATTCAGACTTCCAGTGTCCCATCTTGTTGCATCGGAAGCACTTACCCTTTGGCTTTGCAGCCCCCACTTGTGGTGCAGTCCTCTTGACACCACTGGGTTTCCAGGCTTGCTTCCTCTTCTTGCCCCTACCTCCACCAGGCTTAAAGCCTTTGGACTTGGTAGCTACAAGCGCTTGAGACTTGCCCTTCTTGTAGATCCCCTCTGCCGCCTTTAGTTCAGTCAGGAGTTGCGCAAGAGTATAATATAGTTTACCCATATTATAGCTCATACGAAACTGCTCAAAACTAGGGGCCAGAGACTGGAGTATGATGTCGACTTGCGTCTCAGCATCAATAGAAGCTCCTAGGACCTCAAGTTCATTCAACAAACTCATCATCTTAAGAACGTGCTCCCCAACGGGCGTTCCTTCAGACTGAGTAGTCGACATAAGGACTCTCATGGCTTCTTGCCTTGCCGCACGATCTTGCTCCCCAAACATCTCCTTGAGGTTAAACATCATATCATAGGCAGTGTCCATTGGCTCATGTTGGGTTTGGAGTACATTTGACATGGAAGCCAAAATATAACACCTAGCCATTTCATCAGCCTTTTTCCACTTCCGATATGCCAGTTTCTCCTCATCAGTTGAGGCAGCCGTGGGCTCGGCAGGGCACACTTCATGGAGTACATACTTGTACTCTTCCGAAGTTAGGACAATGTCTAAATTTCTCTTCCAATCAATATAGTTGGTGCCAGTGAGCTTATGCTCCTTGAGTATCATAGAAAGTGGGTTCATAGCTATTCTCTAAACCTATAAGCACATTTAAACAAACAATTAATTTAATATCCGATATTATCTCCCTTAAATAATATCATTAAATTACTAATCACATCTAAAATCCCATCAGGTAAGGCAAGCCACGTGGTGTGGACGTTTACCCACCCAAATGATTTAGCAATTAGATTTTCTTTGGTCATACATCGCTTATAGCGGAACCTCGTGGGGAGGAATACTATAAGGCGTATCTAAGTGTAAACCATTACTCAGCACCAAAGTGAATTGTTAGGAACTGCTACATTACCGCAAGCCATGTGGTGTGGACGTTTACGACAACTTCACAACTCTTCACAATTCCTTACAACTGTCTACATCAATTAATCCAAAATCCGTCAGTGCAGCAAGCCACGTGGTGTGGACGTTTACTTCACTAAGAGACTTTTATAATTGACTCCCAATTACTTGATCCATTTAATCTCGTAAATCAAGACGTGGAGAATCATAAGTGAAACTCGAAGTTTCTAACCAGTGATTCACCATGCGAGCGACCCTATCTCTCACGAATGAGGGAGCCGAGCAGACAAGCGACCCATCTATCAAAGAATGGCACGGAAGTCTCTAATTTGTGTCCTCCACATGACCAAGTGGCTCTGGCTCCATTCCACTCCCCGGGGTGAGAATGAGTCGACTTGAAGTCAGTTTCAGAAAGACAAATTAGGCATTGTTTGATAAACTTGATCAATGTTTCTTGTAAGAGGAATTACAAGAATTCTCCTCCAATGACACATCTATACGAACTTTAAAAGTCCATAAGAGTCACCAAGAGAACAGTAATGGAGACCATGGGAATGTTTCCATCCCCTCTCCCACTTAGCTTTTTATAACAAAGGGATACGCTATCTAATGCATAATTAAACACATAAGCATGCATGAAAGCAATAAAGCACATAGCACATAGTCAAAAATAATGCTAGAGAAATTATTTTTCTCCGACTATCATGGCTTTATCTTCATATGCATCTTCTAGTCTTCAGTCTTCGTTTCTTGAATGCTCCATGTGACGAGAATATTAATCTCTAATATTTAAATCTATTTATTTTCAATTAATCCAAAAGTTACTTAATTCGAAAATTAAGTCAATCGAATATATCAAAAATAAAATTAAATATTATTAATATTTTTATTTATTTATTTTCCTATCTAGTTCTTATTAAATCTTTAGAATAATCTATCCAAGTAAAACTTGGAATATTCTAGAAGATATCTATAATAGAACAAGGAAATAAAATAAATAAATTAGGACTACTACTTTTCAAATTTATTTTTATTCCTAATCCATGAATATTCCCTTGAGTAGGAATAATCAAATAGGAAAAATAAATTTAGTACTAAATTAATTAAATTTCTAATCTATGAATATTTCCATGAAGGAAATAAATCAATAGAAAATAAAATTAATTTATATTAATTCTTTTCCTAATCCATGAGAGTTTCCATAAAGGAAAGTACTCAAATAGGAAAAATCCGAATTAATTTGGAAAGTAGATTTTTGTAAGAATAGCACGGGATTAGGAGATCCCACGCCATCCCCACGATGATGGATCGGCCGGCCACTCGGGAGGAGCGCCGCCGCCGCCTAGCTACCGCCGGCTAGGCCATGGGTCGATCACCACCATGTGATCGATCCCAAGCCCTTGTCTTCTCGTCACTTCTTCGTCTTCCGGCGATCGTCTCAACATCGAACCAACGTAATTAAAATTACAAAAATTAAATTACAATTCCGGTATCGATTCTAAACATGAAATCGACCCTATACATTTTCCGGAAAATAAAGTACGTAATAATAAATCCTAAATTCGGTCAACCCCCGAATTTTTACTATTACAAACATTCAACCACACAAAACGAATCTCGACATGTCCGAGAGTTTAATAATCATGATAATTAATTAAAAAACAATTAATTAAATCCAACCATGATAGCCGGAAATCCTGCAAGGTAGAACAATAATCGAACATATACATGAACACGAAACCGAACGCTCTGATACCAATTGCTGGGATTCGATGTCCCGGGCTATCAAAAATGCGGAACCGATAACCCGATCAAAAACCCGTCGCCGGAGACCGCACGAACACCAACTCATCCGTAGGAGTCCGACCTTTGGAGACTACGCATCCGAAGACACGCAGCCCGCCCCCAGCCGATTTTCTCCCACGAGTCGGATCTACGAACGCGAACCACGGACGAGCTAGAGCATGACCAAGGCGTCGCCGCGGGAGAACCCGCGACTAAACCCTAGCCACGCCCACGCCCGGGCTCGCGATCGCCGTGCATGGCGATCGCCGGGGATGCGAGGCATCCCCGCGGGGCTGTTCGGAACAGCCCCTGGCGGTGAGTCCGGCGACTCACCGCCTCCGCCATCGAGGGGAGGGCGGTCAGCCCAGCTGACCCGCCGCGGCCTAGCCGCGGCTGCCCTAGCGATCGACTTCCGAGTCGATCGCTCGCCCCGGCTTCAGCCGGGGCCCCCTTCGTGCGCACGCCGCCGTCGAGGGCGGCTGGGGTCCGCCACGGCACCAGCCCGTGGCACCCCAGCGATCGACCGGAGTCGATCGCGTGCCCCGGCATCCAGCCGGGGCTTCGCCCCTCGTCGCGCGCGCCGGGCGGTCAAACCCTAGGGTTTCGACCGCCCCCTTCGATCTTCGCCGGGGATCTCGAATCCCCGTCCGCGATGATCGTCGTTTTCCCGGATCGCGTCGTTCATGTATATATCACAATTATTCAACGCACAAATAATCATAGAAGGGGGTTCTCGATTATTACCTCGAATCATTGTACGGAGAAACGAATTCGGTTGACGACCTTGTGATCTTCCCGCGTATTCCTTGCACCTCGTCCGAACGTCGTGTGGGCGACGATCTATCGGATTCCTATGGATCTTCCTCACTCTCAGAACTTTATGATTGGCGTAACGTAGGTTAATGAAAAGTGAAGACCATGTAGTGCTTATATAGGCTACGAAGGGGATCATAAGGAGAATAAATATTGGGCTTCAATATTGAAAATTAAATTGGGTCCAACCCAAATCTATTAATTCTTATCAATATTAATTTTATTTATTTTCCACTATATAAATAAAATTGCACTCCCAATATTATTCCATATTATATCAAATAATATTTCTCCATCTTAGTATTATTTATTCCGTGTATTTAAGATTTAAATATCCATGAATAAATTTATTTATTGCTTAATAAATTATATTCATCTCTTGAATCCGAGACTAGTACCATTCAACCTTAATTATTGTGCGGAACGAATCCACTCATGAGGTTTACACAATAATTCCTTATGAACTCATCTCGGGGATATTATCAACCCTTCCGGGATACACTGCCCCTTCAAGAATTCACGGCATGCCATATACAGAATATAGTGACCCAACTTAACCGGTAATTAACCCAATAATTAAATCGGTTAATTCCTTTGGTAAATCAAAGTCACTTATATTAAATATACACACCCGCAATTGTTTCAGGGATTAAGAATAAAATACTCCGAGTCTCAAATCAATTATCGCCGAGCAATCCTAATTGATGAGTCTCAATTGATCCGCCCAATACACCAAGTGTACAAGTGTGATAAAATAATTAAGATAAATTATTTTCTCTCTCACACAACGACTATACCAATGGATTAGTTCGTGTCCATCTAGGCCGTGAGCAACTGTTCGATTAAATACGAGTAACCGATAGTATGATCTTCTGTGCGCCCATGCAGCACCATACTAACTACAACGTATAAAATCCAGAACCATGATTTGCATATAATTAAATGCAAATAATTGTTTATTAATTAAATAGATTAAATGCTATGATCGGGAGTTTACCGTTACTTAAATCTAGACATTAAGTACACAACTCCAACAATCTCCCACTTGTACTAAGGTCTAGTCATTTCCTCCAAACTCCCGGTTCCCATACTCATCACGTGCTTTAAAGTGTACTTCCGAGAAGTACTATGTGAGTGAGCAATCTAGGTTGCCGCTCTGAAGTTATCTTGGTGACTACTACGTCGTCTCCCTGACGATGACTCGTATCAGGTGGTACTTGCTCTATGTGTTAACATCACTTTTTGACTTATGACCTCTTCTAGTTCACCGTGCACCGCTATCCAATAGCCTTTGGTAAACTAAGAGTCATATCCAAGTCAAGAGGTTATCCCGGAACCTAACCAAAACTTCCGCTGCCTCTGAGGCTGCCATTCGGTCATGAGAGAGTCTGAGAAGCATCCTGCTTATCACTCTTTCATTTCATGGTTCCACCTCTTCTAAAAGTGAACACATAGCCTGATATCGACTTTCACTGGTCCTTCTCTGATTTTTGGATCTGAGAATCTGTAATCTAAGAAGATTTCGTCTTGCTCAAGCCAGTGCTATGAAAGTACTCTTGCAGCATTCGAACATCTCTTATCCAGATTACTTTGATATCCTCCCACTACGCAAACCGCATAGTTGATATCAGGTTCTTGTTTTACAACATTGCATCTACAAAGCCCTTTACACTCGAAGTGTAGGGAACTGCTTTGTCTATATCTATCTCCTTTATGTGTTCAAGACACATACCTTAGATAGATGAATTCTGTTCTCGAAAGGCAATAACCTTTCTCAGAAGTATGCATGTTTAAAACAAACCTTAATTGTATAAGATGTCTAGGAGAAGTACAATGTTCTTATCTCTAGATCATAAGATCTTAAGAACATGCTCTAACTTCTTCTCAATCTTATATCTCGATTTATTTAGACAACCTCTATTTTATGCCTGACAACACTTTTACATTGTTGCCAACGATGAAGTGTTATCTACACAAAATTCCGAGAAACACCACCTTGTTTCCGTCACGTCTCTAACACACCTTCTTTGCTAATCTTATGCAGACCTAGGGATCGATTTCATGTATACTGGATCCAGAGTTCAAAACTCCTCCAGTCTTATGAACATCTCTAGTTGCTTAACAACCTCCCACTGCAATGGCGTCCCGGTGTGTAACAGTAACAACATTAGGTGCAGTTAGTGGTGTACTACTACTCGGTCAGGCTGGTTCTCAGTCTTTCCCTTTCCTCATTTTAAAGTATTTTGTCAATTAGGGCATTGCAGTTCATCTAATAGTTTTTCTTCTATGAACCGGACGAGACGTCCCTCTGGTTCATAGTACTATAGAACACACAATACTTCGTTCATCTAGGATATCCTACAACCATATTGAATATGTTGTTGTCTCCAGGAATATCCATAGAACTTAGGTAATTCCGAACAACTTGTTCTCTTTTTATTAGATTTCTATTTCTTTACAACGCACCATCTCTACACGTAAGTGCACGGCGTGTCTCTTTGGGAATTAATCCCAATCTTTGATTATGCTATGTGCACGCCGGCGATCGATCGGGGTGGGGCTGTTCGACAGCCCCCCGCGGCGGGTCCGGCGACCCGCCACCACCAGGAGGCCCCCGCCTTCACGGCGGGGTAGGGCACGGCACCAGCCCGTGCCCAGCGATCGACCCTCGTGGTCGATCGCACACCCTCGGCCCAGCCGAGGGTTCGCCCCCATGCCCCACGGCCGAAACCCTAGCCGGGCGATCCGCGGTCCGGTGGCTTCGCCACCACCGCGTGATCGTTCGTCTAATCCGGGCTTCGATCTTCGGATCTTCATCCTACGGTATTCTCGATAAAATCAAATCGAACAATAATCAAGTTAGTTGAGAATTGTACCTACGATTCGTTGTTCGGAGAAACGAAATCGACGACCTCGTGATCTTCCCGCGTATTCCTTGCACTCCGTTCGAACGTCGGGTGGGCGACGAGCTATCGAACTCTATGGATCCTCTTCACGACTTTAAGATTGGCGTATCTTATATTTTTCTCTCTTATGAAAAAGTGAAGACCATGTAGTGCTTTTATAGGCTACGAGGGGGATCAAAAGAAGATTAAATATTGGGCTTCTAATATTGAAAATTAAATTGGGTCCAACCCAAATCCATTAATTCTTATCAATATTAATTTTATTTATTTTCCACTATATAAATAAAATTGCACTCCCAATATTTATCCATATTATATCAAATAATATTTCTCCAACTTAGTATTATTTATTCCGTGTATTTAAGATTTAAATATCCATGAATAAAATTTATTTATTGCTTAATAAATTTATTCATCTCTTATATCCGAGAATAGTACCACTCAACCTTATTTATTATGCGGAATTAAATCCACTCGCGAGGTTTACATAATAAATCCTTATGAGCTCATCTCGGGGATATTATCAACCCTTCCGGGATACACTGTCCCTTCAAGAATTCACGGCATGCCATATATAAAATATAGTGACCCAACTTAACCGGTAATTAACCCAATAATTAAATCGGTTAATTCCTTTGGTAAATCAAAGTCACTTATATTAAATATACACACCCGCAATTGTTTCAGGGATTAAGAATAAAATACTCCGAGACTCAAATCAATTATCACAGAGCAATCCTAATTGATAAGTCTCAAGCGATCCGCTCAATACACCAAGTGTACAAGTGTGATAAAATAATTAAGATAAATTATTTTCTCTCTCACACAACGACTATACCGATGGATTGGTCCGTGTCCATCTAGGTCGTGAGCAACTGTTCGATTAAATACGAGTAACTGATAGTATGATCTTCTGTGTGCCCATGCAACACCATACTAACTACAACGTATAAAATCCAGGACTATAATTTGCATGTATTTAATTAACAATAATTAAAAGCAAATGAATGTCTGTAATTAATAGGTAAATGAAAGTGCATACAGAGTTCAGAATACTCAAATCTAGACATTAAGTATACTACTCCATCACAAACATGCTGAATTGAAAGACGGGAATTTGTTGAAGTGTCCTTGCAAGCACGTGAAATGTAGGAACATTCCTTATCGAGATACAGAGACAATCAAGTATCACTTAGTGAGAAACGGGTTTGTACCGGACTACTACATATGGAGTTTTCACGGAGAGAGTCATCTAGACGTGTTAGTTCGTCCAATTGATCTCGGAGATCCATCAAACTCACCGTCCAATGTTTCTGCAAATCCATACACCGATATGATTCGAGATGCTGCGGGTCCTTCTTGTTTTAATGTAGCGGAAGATATTGAAGAGCCACCAAATCCTGAGGCTAAAAAAATTTATGACATGCTTATAGCTGCCAATTATCCACTGTGGCCTGGGTGTGAGACTCACTCTCAGTTATCTTTCGTTGCACGACTAATGAATATGAAATCAGAGCACCATATTTCTCAGCGGTGTTACGATCAGTTTACTTCTTTAGTCAAGGAAGTTGTTCCGGGTGATAATTTAGTTACAGAGAACTTTTACAAGAGTAAAAAACTGCTGCGAGGTATGGGGTTACCTGTCCAAAAGATTGACTCGTGTCTCAACAACTGTATGATATATTGGGGAGGATTGGAAAACCTTTTGGGGCATCTAAGAAACGGTTTCTATACACGAGAGAATACAATGTTGCGAGGAGATACGTGCTACTGAATTGCCCAGAGATTGAACCTTTTTTGAGGTAATTAATAATTAACTTATGTTTTGTGAGGTTGAACCTTTTGTGAGGTAATTAGAAATTAATTACAGTATAATTAACTTGCAGTATATTCACCGAGAATATTAAACTTCTCCAACCGCACCTAACTGAAGCTCAACTGAAAGAGGAGGTAGATACCAATTTTGCTGATTGGTTTCAAAAACATGCGCGAGATACACTGAATAATATTACAGACAAGTATATTTGTAGTTTAGCTGAAGGACCCTCACATTGTGTGCTTACATATCCTGGCTGTCAAATAAATGGATATAAATTCCACACTATTGATTACGGATCAAACAGAAAAACATCAAATATGGGTATACGGGGGTCAACCTACGCAGAAGATGAGTATGATTACTATGGTCGACTTCAAGAAGTTGTTCAGCTAGAGTACTCAGGTTATCGTGTTTTGATGTTCAAATGTGAATGGTTTGATCCAACATCATCGGGGACAAGGGTTGATCCAAATTATAAACTCGTTGAAATCAATCAGAAGCGTAGATTCAACCTCTATGAACCATTTGTTCTTGCTTCACAGGCCATACAAGTTTATCACACTTCTTATCCCAGTGCGAAACGAGACAAAATTGATTGGTTATCCACTTGTAAAATAAAATCGAGATCAACCGTGGATTTCATTGAGACTACTTCTGAGTCCTTTCAAGAGGAAATTGTGGAAGGGCATCCATTGATTGAAGCAGATGATACATGGATTCAATTGGCACATCCAAATGAACATGATACAGAACTTGTAGATGAAGAAGGTGATGAAATAAATGACGATATCATTGATAGTAATAGTGATAGATCTGTAGGTGAAGAAGATGAATTTGACTCTTCATCTTTAGGTGACTAGAATGTTAAATTGTGTTACTTTATATGTTTCTTTTAGACAATGTATATACATATGTATATATATATATATATACAATTTAAACTAATAATTTAAGTGTGTAATATTTACAAATGCATAGATGGTTAGATCTAGAGGTGTCACTGGCAGTGGTCCTCGACATGTGGGTTCACGACATGTGGGTTCTCGACCTGGTCGTGGTGATCAGATCACTCGTAGTTTGAGAGACAATGATGATGATGACATAGTGAATGAGACATCTTCTGGATCTGAGCGAGTTCCGGTTACGCCGGTAACATCGCAGACACTTACTACACCAGCGACACCCCAGGGTGGGTCGGGAGGCTCGACATCTTCGACTTATTCTCGTCCTGCTGCGGGGCCTATCGACATAGTCTTGACTTCTAAAGAGTACGAAATATATTAACATTAAAATTATTTAATATTTTTTCTTATTAAGATTGAATTGCCATTAATATTTATATTTTCAGTATACTTGACCGCTCAACTGGACATTCTGTGAGTACTACATTGTCAAAGATCATCGAGGCTCGGATTTCTCTTCTTGGCCACACGTACACCGCTGTGGAGAATGAGCATTTGCTTGGATATTGGGCTGAGTTCCAGGTTAGTTAGTTTTTTCAACATTAAATCATTTATATTAACTTTCATAATATAACATCTAAATTGTATATGTGCAGCGTCAATGCACTTGGGACAGATCTATCTACAGTGACGCTCAGGTTGAGACTGCCTTTTGGTCTCTGTTGAGGCGACGTTACAGCAGCCGCATATACGAGTGGCGCAAGACATGGCGCAAGAAAGGTAAGAAACCCGTGTGTGTCACTGAAGAGGTATGGAAGCAGTGGCTGGTAGTGTACGACTCTGATGACTTCAAGAAGAAGTCGACCCAGAACACTTCGAATCGATGCAGCGAGCCTGACGGACCGGGCACTGGTATGTCGAGGCATACGGGAGGGTCTCGTTCGTCGCTCAAACACAAGGAGGTCCTGGTAAGTAATTAACAAATTCTATTTTTTTTATATTAGTAAATTATGAGGCTAAATAATATTAACTAATCTTTAATTAAAATTTTTATATGTACAGTCTCAGGAGCTTGGTCGAGAGGCCACGTCCTTGGACGTGGCCAAACGTCTACACTTGAGGAAAGACGGTACAGCAACGTCTCAGCGAGCTGCGCGTGTTATTGTAATTTTTGAAACAATTTATATATGTACTTATTTATATTGTTAGTATGTAATTTTAAAAGTTTTGATCTGAAATTATTAAACTAATTTTCGACAGGCTGATGTAGAAGCTGCTGTGGATGAGAGACGCGTAGCGACACAGGACGAGCCCGACATTGACGAGATTTATGCCAGCGTTGTCCCGAAGAAGAAGAATAGCATATTTGGGACCGGCCTCTTAGGGAGGACGTTGTTATGTGGATCTTCGACGACTAACTCCCAGACGACAGGTGCTGCAATGTCTCAGGAGCGCATTCAAGAAATTATTGATACTGCTGTCGAGTCACGAGTGGCTGAGCTGACAGAGCTGACTAGGGGACTTGTTGCTGAAATCGCAAAGATGAAATCAAAGATGCCTTCTAGTCCTTCCTCGAGTCCTTGATGTTTTTATATATGTTAGTTTGATGTTGTGATACTGTTTGAATTTTATTAATGTTTATGTTAGTTTGATGTTATGATACTGATTGAATTTTATTAATGTTGAAATTGTTTTGTTTTAGATTTTTACGATATTTTGAATTTTATTTAAAAATATTTTGAGATTTTATAATTAAATTTGTTATTTATTAATTAAAATTTATTAAATTAAGCATAAAAAATATATTTAAAAAAATAATAATTAAGCATTTACTTACGGCGAGTGACGTAAGCATTTGCTTACGGATTTCTTTACAGCTCAAGTCGTAAAGATTTGCTTACGGCTCTATCCGTAAGGATTTGTTTACGGCAGTGTCCGTAAGGATTTGCTTACGGAGTAGTCCGTAAGCAAATGCTTACGGTCTCTTCCGTAAGCATTTGCTTACGGAATAGATCGTAAACAAATCCGCAAGCAAAGACGTCCGCAATTCTTGATCTTACGGAGTGTCCGGACGACTATTCTTTACGGATAGGCCGTAAAGAAATCTGTAAGGAAATGCTTACGGCATCTGAAATCCGTAAACAAAAAATTTACTGACGAGACATTTGCTTACGGCTACAATATGTAAACAAATCCGTAAGCAAACCGTTTACTTACGGATTGGGCCGTAAGCAAAAAACTGTTTTTTTGTAGTGAATATTGTTGATGCACTTGAGCCAAATGAGTAATAAGGTCAGTAGCAGTAACATGAGGTCGCACCTTGCTAGGCAACGCAAGCAAATCAAGTGGTCCTCGTTGGGATAACCCATACACGACATGAAACGGACTGAAGTCGGTGGTCCGATTAATGGCATGATTATGTGCAAATTCAGCTTGAGGTAGCTTCAGGTCTCACGCTTTGGGATGGTTCCCAACCAAACTACGTAGTAGATTACCGAGAGAGCGATTAACCACCTCAGTTTGGCCATCGGTCTGAGGGTGATAAGCACTACTAAAATTCAGCTGGGTATTTACTGTGCGCCATAAGCTACGCCAAAAATGACTCACAAAACGAGTATCATGATCAGACACAATAGAGGCAGGTAGACCACGTCCCAAAAACTATTAATTTTCATGACAATAATTTATTTTATCATTAAAAATAATTTTTTTCGTCATTATTTCATATGTACCTGGACGAAAATCAAAACTTCGTCAAACATTTTTATGTGACAATATTTATATTAGCTAATGACGATATTAATGGTCATGAAAAATAACATTTTTATAACGAAATTATCTTTTGTCACTAACTATTCAAAATTATAAATGACATAATTATTTTGTCATTTTATTATTTGAGACGATAATAAACTTTAATTAGTGATAATAACATTTGTCATATAATATATATTTTTATGACGATTTTATTTTTCGTCATTAATCAATTTAATTAACTTGTTTGATTTTTTTTTACGTCACCAATACTCACCAATACTCGTATGGTGACAATTGTTAATTATTTGTCACTTTAGTATAAGTGAATCACAATTTTAAAGTAAAAGTTGAAACGACACAATTTTGTTATACTTTTTTTATATAAATATTAGATTTAAAAAAAAATCATTAAATTTATTTATAGTTTTTATTATTTATAAATATAAAAAAAAATATAAACTTTTAACATATATAATGAAAACATTATAACAATATTCTAATTAGTTTTATATTTGATAAATAAATAGGAAAATAATTGTAGCCCAATTAACTTCATATTTGTTATGAAAATTATTAATTAGTGAATGACTAGTTTACCATTTCTTGGTGAACAAGACAGAAATCCTACTTTGTATCCTATATAAAGGGATCTCCCCATATGAATGAAATAACAATTCTATTCTCTCTCATATTGTCTCTCTTTGTACTCTATTATTCTCTCTCAATTATTTTTGAGTTTATAACACGTTATCAGCACGAAAGCTCAACCGCGTTCTTCATCGAAGTTCTACTTATCTAAAATCCAAAGTTCTAATCACTAATGATTCAATATCAAGTAAGAAGTTATACTTATATTTAATAATACTTATACATATATCTTCTTCTTCTCCCCTTTTTCACAAATTGCTCATGTTGAAGCAATTAAATGTATAATGTTCCTAAAGAACATTATAATCCAATATTCCCGAAGTAATATCAAATTAATAATTATAATTTGATATTGTTGAAGTAATATCAAATTAATTATGCCTAAGTTCCCGAAGAACATTATAATATGATATTCTTGAATTAATATCAAATTAATTATGCCTAGTAAATCAATTAAAATTTTAATGTTCCTGAAGAACATGATATGATATTCCTGAAAAAATATATAAACCAAATGTTCCGGAAGAACATCGTGATATGATATTCCTGCAGAAATATCAATATCAAATTGATTATGATTATATACTAATAATCTCGAAAATATCTTTGAAAAATGACCGTGAAAGATCCAATAGCTTTGTGAAAAGATTTAAAAGAAAGATACGATCACTCGGAGTTGGTCGTACTACCAACACGTGGTATGATTGACTCCACATTGGATTATGAGATTTAAAATTTGTCGAGGCATATAATAAATCTATCATGAAAGTAACATCTCACAAGTTTGAGTCGCATTATAATTTGATATTTCTGAAGTAATATCAAATCAAGTATTCTTAATAATCAATTAAATTAAATTTTCCTGAAGAACATATACTCCTGGTTTAAATATTATATTGATCGTTCTGGAAGAATATCATGATTTGATATTATTCGATAAATATAAATTGCTCCCGTAGTAGCAATAAGTTTGGAAATATCAAATTAAATTGCTCCCGTAGTAGAAATAAGTTTTAAATGTTCCCGAAGAACATTATGATATGATATTCATGAATAAATATCAAAATTAAACTTTAAATGTCATCATGATATGATATTCCCGCATAAATATCAAATCAAATGGCTTATGGTGTAGAATAATGCAAAATATTTTTGAAATAATATTATTATTGATTGCTCCCGAAGAATAAACATTTAAACATTATATGTTTTTGAATAAGGTTACATGCTCCCGAAGAAGCAAATTTCAAAACATTATACGTTTTTGAATAAAATTACATCTCATGATACTCATAGTGAAACGCCAAATTCGGTTATTCTCGTGAACAACGATGACATATGAATTATTCCTGAAGGATATCTATTGAAAATCGAGAACAAATGTATCTTATTATGTGGGTATTAATGGAATATCGAAAAAGTCGATTCCAATTAAATGTAATTTCAGAGAAAATTATATATTGAGATTTATTTTGATCTCCAAAAGATTGAGTAAAAAAAAAAACCCTAATATTTTGATCCCCGAATGATAATTGGTAAAAACTAATATTTTGATCCCGAATGATCATTGGTAAAGAGTGGGCTCTGGAAGAACTTTACTAATTATCCCCACGAGTACTAGAAATGTACTTAAAAATGAAGATGATGCATATCATGATTATTAATAAGTGCGTGGAAATTATTATTTCCCATCTGCGAATAAATATGCAACTTATATTCATATCACCACTAAAGTGAATATTTATGAACGGACATAATAGAAAATAAGGTATATTAAATATTTCGAGCCCACGATCCAGAAGATCACCATCCAGAAGATCGGTTTATAGCAATTACGCTAATTTGCATATTTAAAGAAGTTCATTTCTCGGCATTAGGGGGAGATAAAAGATATAAATGCCGAGAAATTTCATGGAATGAAAACGATCTTTAATTCTAGATCCACGCACCAATCAATTGAACCTGAAGTTCATGAAAATAAGTAACTTGCAATATTCAGCAAGTAATCTGCCAAATTAATGAAGGTGTGACAAAATCAAATATATTTGTGATAAATGAACTATAAGAGTTCAAATACCAAAGAGATCAACTCAAATGTTGATTCTAATATACGCCTGAAGCGTAGTAGATCAATCTTAAGATATAAAATAAATCCGCGAAAAAACAAAGAAATTTAGTCACCCTCAAAATCTCCTAAAGAGAGTTAGATGGAAATCCCATTGAAAAAGCATGTGCACATGATAATTATAAATCGTGGGATTGCGGAACAACCAAATCAAATATTTTGGGAAATGATTAAACATTTGGTTGATATATTGAATTGTCATCAACATGGAAAAATAGAAAGTCGTCAACGACATATTTGCCTCAAGAGTTGCTCTAGAAAATTTGGATCCAAAACAAAAATCAATAATAATGTGCCGGCAGTACTAAGAAACGAGCAATTGAGGCGGAGCATGACTCGCTAAATAAAAGAGATATTTTGACTCTATAGTACACACCTCAAAATATTATCTCAGAAGGATATATGTGGGTGTTCGTACGAAAAATGAGTAATGATGTGGTGAAATATAAAAGAGAGATTAGTTGCTCAAGAGTTTTTCGCAGAAACTCGATGTTAATCAAATATTTTGAAAGATGACATTAAGTTCCGCTACTTAATATTTATGGCAGCAACAACGATAAATATATGCATCGAATGTATGATTTGATCATGTAGTAGTCATTAAAAAGATACATACATGAAAATTCTGGATGGATTTTAAGATTCCTGAAATGAAAGGAAATGAAAACCAGAACATGTAGTATCATATTACATATGTCATTATGGACAAAAATGATATTGAATATAAGGTCCCGAAGATCAGTGATTGGTCCCGAAGACCAGTGATTGCACTCTTTTTCCCTCTACTAAGTTTTTCCCACATGGTTTTCTTAGTTAAAGGTTTTTAACGAGACAATCACCACAATATAAATGTGAATGTCATGTACTCTTTTCCTCGAGTATTTTTTCCTACAGGGTTTTATAAAGAGGTTTTTAACGAGAAATGTACATCACTCGATAATAATTAATGAGGACGTCAGAATGTTCTATATGAGTTTTTTTTCAAGATAAACTGAGATATTGAACCTGAAGTTCAAATGATTGTGAATTGAAGTTCATATTATTGTTCATTTGTCAAGAAATCATATATATTGAAAACTAGACGCATCTAAAATACTCCAGAAGAGTTACCGGCCGGTTATAGCAATTGCGAATGCTCTAGTCAATAGATGTCTGGTAAAGGCATGTCCCAGAAGGACGAAAAATATACAATAATATAAATGAATGTGAAACTTAACAATTCGAAGGTTGAGTCCTGAAGACCAAAATTTATATATACGAATAACTAAGTTTTTCCTATATATGGTTTTATTAGTTACAGGTTTTAATGAGATTGATTGATCACAAATAATTACTTTCAAGAAGTCAAAGATCTTCGGTGATTACAATCAGGGGGAGCAAGCTGTACTCTTTTTCCTTCGCTCAGGTTTTGTCCCACTGGGTTTTCCTGGCAAGGTTTTAACGAGAAAGCAATCCTGTAAATAGTCATTCAAGGGGGAGTATTATGAATATTATAAATTAGTGAATGACTAGTTTACCCTTTCTTGGTGAACAAGACAAAAACCTACTTTGTATCCTATATAAAGAGGACTCTCCATATGAATGAAATAACAATTCTATTCTCTCTCATTGTCTCTCTTTGTACTCTATTATTCTCTCAATTCCTTTTGAGTTTATAACAATATTTTAATAATACTATTAAAATATATTATTTTTCTAAACATTGACTTTTCTTGTGTAAAATACTAAGGTAATAAATTTTTATTGTGAAAAATAATATTGTGTTTAACCTAAAATGTAAATATAAAATCGTGGCCTCCCCCACTCTCCCATCTTCTACGAATCCACTTCAACATTTCCCGATCCACTTCCTAAAAGTCCTACGAAACTCTCCAACATCGTTGAATATTTCCCCCTTTACTGTGATGAATGTTCTTAGTCAGTATGGTATTAAGTTGAATTTTATATGTTTGTAAATTGTAACGAGTTCTTATTTTTTACAAAATTAAGAATTTGTGATGAATACAATAAGTCACGCTTGAAAAAAAACTATACTACTATTATCGTACTAACATTTTTAGTCATATAAATAAAAATAATATTTTATAATATATGACAAATAAAAATATTATTTTGTTACGAGTGACATATTTAATCGTGGCAAACTAAATAAAATATGACAAAAAAATAATTTTAGGTAACGAAATAAGCGTCACAATAATTCTATGACAAAAAAATAATTTTAGGTAACGAAATAAGCGTCACAATAATTCTATAATTTTAATAATTAATGCAAAATCGTCGCAAAAAATAGGATTTTAGATACAAAATTCGAAATAAGCGTCACAGTAATTCTATAATTTTAATAATTAATGCAAAATCGTCGCAAAAAAATAGGATTTTAGATACAAAATTCGAATCGTCATAATAAAAGTAATATGTAGTGACGAAATATTTTATTTAGTGATGAAATTCTGAAGACATATGTGACAAAAAATGTCATTTTAGATAAATATATAAAGTGACGATAACTTATATCGTCATCAGAAGATGACTTTAGATGACGAATCATATTAACGTCACTCTTACCTATTGTTACGCACATTCGGTGACAATTTTTGTGACACAAAAAATTGTTATCATAGACATATCGTGACAAAAAATAACGTTTTGATGACGAAATATGTCGTCGTGATTTCTCAATTTTTTTTTTTTGTAGTGATGCTTGAAGCTCTTGGTCTTGGTGGCAACTAGTGCTTGAGACTTGCCCATCTTGAAGATCCCCTCTGCCGCCTTTAGTTCAGTCAGGAGTTCCGCCAGAGTATAATTTAGTTTACCCATATTATAGCTCATACGGAACTGCTCAAAACCAGGGGTCAGAGACTGGAGTATGATGTCGACTTGCGTCTCAGCATCAATTTTAGCTCCTAGGACTTCCAACTCGTTCAACAAACCCATCATCTTAAGAACGTGCTCCCAACGGGCGTTCCTTCAGACTGAGTAATTGTCATGAGGACTCTCATAGCATCTTGCCTAGCCACACGATCTTGATGTCCAAACATCTCCTTGAGGTTGAACAACATGTCATAGGCGGTGTCCATTGACCGATGTTGGTGTTGGAGTACATTTGACATAGAAGCCAATATATAGCACCTAGCCATTTCATAGGCCTTTTTCCACCTCCTATATTCTGCTTTCTCCCCATCAGTTGAGACATCCGTGAGTTCAGCGGGACAGTTTTCGTGAAGTACAAACTTGTACTCCTCAGCAGTCAGGACAATGTCCAAATTTCTCTTCCAATCAATGTAATTTGGGGTCAGTGAGTTTATTCTCCATAAGAGCATCTCCAGTGGTGGGTTCAAGTTTTGGGTGATAAGTAGGCCACGTGTACGCCAACTCATATTTTTTCTACTTCTACCCCAAAAAACTTTTAACTCATCCAACCGTTCTACTAAAAAAAATAATCTTGATAGGTCTCACCACTTACTTATTTTATACTTTTTATTTAATATTTATATTTAAATAATAATAATAATAATAATAATAATAATAATAATAATAATAATAATAATAATAGTACACGTTAAAAAACTGTTTTTTAGATAAAATAAAATAAATATTTTATATTTTATATAATTTATGATTAAAATAAAAATATCACAAAAAATAATTTAAAATAAAAATAAATATTATATATAATAAATCAAATACAAAATAATTCATAACGTTTAAAATAAAAATAAATATTATATTTAATAAATCAAATACAAAATAATTCATAACGCTAAAAATTTAACTATTTAAAAATTCTTATTTTTAATTAATTTTTATATAAAATAAATCAAAAGTACAAAATAATTCATAACTTAATTGTTTCAAAATTCTTATTTTAATTAATTTTTATATAAAATAAATCAAAAATACAAAATAATTCATAATACTAAAATTTAACTATTTCAAAATTCTTATTTTTAATAAATTTTTATATAAAATAAATCGTTAAAATTTTAATTATTTCAAAAATTTTAATTTTAATTAATTTTTATATAAAATAAAAACTATATTTAATTAATTTTTATATAAAATAAAAATACAAATAATCCGTTAACATTAAAATTTTAACTATTTCAAATTTTTTAATTTTAATTAATTTTTATATAAAATAAAAATACAAATAATCCGAGTTAAAAATTTAATTAGTTCAAAATTTTTATTTTTTATTATTTTTTATATAAATATAGAATAACGTTAAAATATAAAATAATTCTTAACGCTAAAATAATAATAATACTAATAAAATAATAATATTTTTTCTCTTACCCGGGTAGAAGTTCTTCTACCCCAGAATTTTTGGGAACTCCTAATCTTAACACGTCAGCGCTATAATGATTTCTACCTCGTTTTTGGGTGAGAGGTCAGCGCTGCTCCAATGTTTTCTACCTCGTTTTTGGGTGAGAGATAGAAGTACAGGTAGACTTCTACCCCTCCATTGGAGATGCTCTAAGTATCACAGAAAGTGGGTTCATAGCCATTTTCTAAACCTATAAGCACATTTAAACAAACAATCAATTTAATACCGATATTATCTCCCTCAAATAATATCATTAAATCACTAATCACATCTAAAATCCCATCAGATATGGTAAGCCACGATAGTGTGGACGTTTACCTATCCAAATGATTTAGCAATTAGATTAAAATCCCATCAGATATGGTAAGCCACGATAGTGTGGAAGTTTACCTATCCAAATGATTTAGCAATTAGATTTGCTTTGGTCGTACATCATCAATAGCGTTACTTCGATGGGAAGGATACTATGAAGCGTACCTAAGTGTAAACCATTACTCAGTATTAAGAAGTTTGTTTGGGATTCGCATATTACCGCAAGCCACAATAGTGTGGACGTTTACGTTAACACACGGTCCTTCACTCCCTCCTATAACTGTCTACATCAATTAATCCAAAATCCCATTCAATGTAGTAAGCCACGATAGTGTGGACGTTTACTACACCAAAGGATTTTTATAATTGACATCCAATTACTTGATTCATATAATCTTGTTAAGCAAGAGGTGGTAAATCATAAGTGAAACTCGAAGTTTCTAACCAGTGATTCACCATGCGAACAGCCCTATCTCTCATAGAATGAGGGAGCCGAGCAGACAATCGATCTAGTCATAAAATGACACGAAAGTCTCTAATTTGTGTCCTCGACACGACTAAGTGGCTTTGGCTCCATTCCACTCCCTGGGGTGAGAATGAGTCGACTTGAAATCAGTTTCAGAAAGACAAATTTGGCTCAATCAATGTTTCTCGTAAAAGGAATTACAAGAATTCTCCTCCAATGACTTGTCTATACGAACTTCAAAAGTCCATAAAAGGGATACACTATCTAATGCATAATTAAATACACATAAGCATGCATACATGAAATAAAGCACATAGAATATGATTTCTACGTATGTGAAGACGGGGATTTGTGAAGACCATGTAGTGCTTTTATAGGCTACGTATGGGATCTAAAGGAGGTGGAATATTGGACTTCCAATAATAGTGATTAAATTGAGCCCAAACTCAAATCTATTAATCCTTACTATTATTAATTATATTTATTTTCCACTATATAAATATAATTGCATTCCCAATATTATACCATATTATATCAAATAATATTCTCTCCGGTAGTATTATTTATTCCGCGTGTTTAAGATAGAAATGTCCATGAATAAATTATAATTATTGCTAATTAATTTATTCATCTCTTGTAACCGAGAATAGTACCATTCAACTTTAATTATTATGCGGAACAAATCCAGTCATGAGGTTAACATAATAATTCCTTATGAACTCATCTCGGGGAGATTATCAACCCTTTCGAGGACACACTTTCCCGTCAAGTATTCACAGCATGTCATACATAAAATACCGTGACCCAACTTTACCGGTAATCGACCGTTTATCCTAATCAGTCAATTCCTTTGGAAAATCAAAGTCACTAATATTAAATGCATACACCGGCAATAATATCAGGGATTAAGAATAAAATACACTGAGATTTAAATCGATTATCTAAGGCAATCCTAATCGATAAATCTCAAGCGATCCGACCAATACACTAAGTGACAAGTATGATAAAATAATTAAGACAAATTATTTTCTCTTTCATACAATGACTATACCGATGGATTGGTCCTTGTCCATCTAGGTCGTGAGCTATTGTTTGATCAATATACGAGTAACCGATAGTATGATCTTCTGTGTGACGTCGCACACCATACTAACTACAACGTATATAATCTAGGACTATTATTTGCATTTTTATAAAAGCAAATGATTGTTTATTTATTTAAATAGATTAAATGCCATGGACCGGGAGTTTACGTTACTTAAATCTAGACATTGAGTATACAACTCCATCAGCAACTTCCGGCATCAATAATGAACGTGCAGATTTCCCCACTAATAGTACAAATGGAATGGAAGAGGTTATTGCGCAACCACTCCGTCTCAGGAGCACGGGGCGTCAAGAAATTTCGCCGTAACATCAAGAGGGGACCGACATCTCCAGTCACATATTCTTCGACGACTTCCCCATCGTCGTCATAAATAGGGTGATCAAAAATAGGAGTAGGTTCAGGTTCAATAGTATCGCTAAATAGACCACGATTACCAGGAGGTGTTTTTCGGCAATCAGCCTGCCTGTGCCCAAGATTGCCGCAGTTAAAACACCTCAAGCCTCCGGGACGCCCATGAGTAGGGTTGGAAGACCCGCGAGCTAGTGCAGGGGAGGGTTGTTCATGTGGACCCTTCAGAATTTGAGAGGAGGGTCCTGAAGCACTTGTTGATCCATAAGATTGTCGATATGTTGAGTTGCTACGACGAGCTAACTGTTTCTCTGCTTGGGAGGCCCGTTGGTGTGCTTCAGCAACCGTTAATGGATCAAACATATTGAGTACATCTTGTAATTGGAGGCGCAGACCCCCAATATAACGAGAAACCAATTGAGTGGGGGTTTCATGCAGGGTGACACGGGCGAGGAACTCGTAGAATTCGGTCGAGTAGTCCTCGACGGAACGAGATCCCTGACGAAGGTTATGGAAGCGTTGGTACAATTCTCTATCAAAATTGTAAGGTAAAAACGCAGTCCTAAGGTGTTTCTTGAATTTTTCCCAGTTCGCAATTTTAGTCTTGTCGTGGCGAACACGAGTCTGTTTCAATTGTTGCCACCAGGCTTGCGCGCGACCACGCAAATGGATTGTTACGAGCGGAACGCGTCGCTCATTTGGAACCTCTTTAAAGTCCAGAATCTCTTCTACTTGAGAAAACCAATCTAGAAACTCTTCAGGTTTAAGACCGCCATCGAAGTGTGGAATTTCCACCTTAAGCTTTGTTCCCAATTGCGATTGTGGCGTTTGGGGAACGATGTCGAGGAACCCCGTAAGGATTTTCATCCGTAACAGTTACGTCATCATCACGATGATGCATGTTTGCGGCTTCATCAAGTTGTTAGGTCAGTAAATCAATCTGGCGCCGTAGAGCGGCATTGTCCCGTTGCAGATCAGCAGCGTTAGCAACCCCATTGTCTTCGTCATTGGAGGCTCATCGTTGTCGTCGGGGCGGCATAATCCAAGATCGACTGTAATCTGATACCAATCTGATGCAGCGTAGCAGACCTGTTACGTATTACCAATATGTATAGGAGACAGAAATTGAAAAGCCTTGAGGCGTGTTGATCACTATCCGAAAACAATATTTCCACTATGTAGAAATTTGTTTACAGGATACAACAAGGCACAAAATTCATTTGAGAAACAGGAGATTCTTTTTCTGCGTTTGTATGTACTGTACTCTCTTGTACTTTGTGTTTCTCTGTATGTGTTACTAACTCTGTTTTTTTTATGCGTCTTAATGCAAACACATATTTATACGCATAAAAGAGACTGTTGAAGAGGGATGCAACGTTTTAGATTATACGCAATGTTTCAGCGCAACAACGTTTAACTTTTCAGCGTTAATATTTATTATACACAATGTTTAAGCGCAACAGCGTTTAAGACACAACTTTTCAGTTAATATTTATTAAAGTTTATTGAATAATAAATTAATCTCATATCTGTTTTACTAATTATTAACTTATATCAAATTGATATAATTAATTTATTACGTAAAATATTATATCTGTTTCAACAAATACAATTTATTTTATTTACGTAAAATAACAGATACAAATTACTAACAATCCCCCACTAATTTGTATATTCTCCACTTTGAACATATTATGAATACAAGAAGGTATCTTTCGATTTGGACCTTCAATTAGTGTATATACTTTAAAGTTTAACGAAATTATAGGAATCTTTAAGATTTGAACCTTAATCTCTTAAATGTTAAACCGAAAATATAACTCACATAATATATTTATTATTATATTTCTCAAAAAAAATTAACTAACCTTAGCACTATTATATATGGCCATGTGCTAATCCTGTCACTTTCGTAAACATTAATAGAATATCACAAATTCTAATCGAAGCGGCACCACTTCTATGTTTACTTAGGTAAAGTCTTTAATTTGTCCCAATTGCTTTAGACTTAAGACTTTATTAAGAACAATATGTTCATCCTCTTCTTCTGGCAATTGTCACCACTAGTTATAATTGTCTTCTTCTGGCAATTGTCACCACTAGTTATAATTGTATTGTTTTGAAATACACTAGTGCTATCAAACACATTACTATGACTTGTTATTACCCATTGAACTTTATCATTAGTGGTTACTAATTCAAAGTTAGGTTCCCATCATAGGTGCTTATTTATTTTTTAGTTTTTATTTTTAAATCCAATAATTTTGGTCGAATTACTCACTAATTACTTTAATGAGATGATCTGCGCAGATCTTATAATTGTAATTATACTTGTAATTAAATCTCTTACATATTAGTCTTTTAAACAAATATGTTTATTATATATGTTGCTATATGCTCTTTTAATTACACACTTTGTAATTAAATTTCTTACAAATTAGTGTTTTAAACCAATATGTTTATTATTATATATATATATATATATATCAATATACTCTTGACATTGACGGTATAAATAAATAGCAGGGTTGTGGCCACAACTCTATATTTTTTCTATTTTATTGCACACGCATGGCTATAAACATTTTATTGTGCAATATACTCTATAAACTCATATTTTATTGTGCAATATACTTTTATTGCTCACGCAAAGTTATAAACTCAGATTTTACAATATAATATGCAAGTTTATTTATTGGGCGACCAACTTATAGTCTCTCCTTAATATTACAAATATTCATTAAGAGATATATTTTTCTCTAAACTTGCATCCATTAACTTTCTAGTACATTTGAAAGTTATTATCATCTTAGTCTTTCTAAGATAATCAAGATTCATTGTGATTATTTAATCCACTGAAATAAAAACAGGACAAAAGCCCTTTTCTTTTCGTACTCGTAGACTTCTTAGTGGATTTACACTTAAAATCTTTTCACGGTTTTCTGTATACCATGATTATTTGATATATTTTATCTTGCTTTACAATCCTTTGCCTTTTATCTCAGGCTCAACGATATTAGGTAAGAATATATCTTCAAAAATTCCAGTTAAATGGATTCACCATTATATTAGATTGTAAGTCCAACAATCTCTATGCTTTATAATTTTGAGCATAACCAACAAAACAATTTTAATTTCCCTGATTCTAACTTGGATTTATTAGGAACAAACCAACAAAGCACTTTTAATGTCCCTTGATCCTAACTTGGATTTATTAGGAACAAACCAACAAAGCACTTTTAATGTCCCTTGATCCTAACTTGGATTTATTAGGAACACTAACCAACAAAATACTTTTAATGTCCCTTAATCCTAACTTGGATTTATTAGGAACAATAAGTTTATAATAATCACTTTTAATTTCTCTTGATACTAACTTGGATTTATTAGTAACATTAAGTTTATAATAACATATAGTACAACGTATCAAAGAGAGTAGATGTCACCTTATTTTATCTTGTCACCTTATATAGTTTGTGCCATCGAGTTTGATGAAGTCCTTCTCCTTGGAATTGCACCTTCACATGTTGATTTCTGGAATTGCACCTTCTTGATGATTTCTTCTTTCTCTATTAGTCGGAAGTATTGTTTTCGATTGTTACGTATTACCAATATGTATAGGAGACAGAAATTGAAAAGCCTTGAGGCGTGTTGATCACTATCCGAAAACAATATTTCCACTATGTAGAAATTTGTTTACAGGATACAACAAGGCACAAAATTCATTTGAGAAACAGGAGATTCTTTTTCTGCGTTTGTATGTACTGTACTCTCTTGTACTTTGTGTTTCTCTGTATGTGTTACTAACTCTGTTTTTTTATGCGTCTTAATGCAAACACATATTTATACGCATAAAACAGACTGTTGAAGAAGGATGCAACGTTTTAGATTATACGCAATGTTTCAGCGCAACAACGTTTAACTTTTCAGCGTTAATATTTATTATACACAACATATTTATCTATACTCTCTTTGAATATTAACGCTGAAAAGTTAAACGTTGTTGCGCTGAAACATTGCGTATAATCTAAAACGTTGCATCCCTCTTCAACAGTCTGTTTTATGCGTATAAATACAAGAACACTAATCAAATTAGTTCGTTGATTCCGTAGAATACCGTAACTTGATAGATTAAAGGAAGACCTTTAAAGTTTATTAAATATCAAAAGCTACTGAAAGAAACAAGCGACAAGTCCTTAAATAATAGTAAAACCTTAATTCGCCTATAAATACGAAAATTACGAATAAGTCCATGTTAGCTTTTAGGATCGTAACCTGGCTCTAATACCACTTGTTACGGGACAAAGCTCCGAACGCCACACGATCAAGACCGGTGCCACTAGATACTACTTGTTGCAGATCGACGATGTATAGTACGAATAATATGCGGAACCCCGAAAATAACTCAACAATAAAAGAGAAGACAAGAGAATTTACGTGGAAAACCCAAATCGGGAAAAACCACGGGAAGAACGACGAGAACTTTCACTATAATATTGCCGATGATTGCAAGGATTGATATCCACTCTAAAACCCTCTAATCTCACACAATATTATCACATGGTGTCTCTCTTGGTGTTCAACACACAAATAATTGTGTCTATGGAGATCCCTATTTATAGGTGTAGAAAACCTATCAAATTAGGTAACCAATAGGAATAGGAATAAACCTTTTTCCTAATATATGTCTCCTAAATCCATAAGGAATAGAATTATATTATATTCAATATAATTCTAATTTTCCTAAATAAGGAAACAAAATTCCTACAGATTCGAGTCATATTTTAACAATCTCCACCTTGACGAGAAACCGCGAAATCCCATCGCTCATGTGAAATCACATCACATATAACACAAAGCCGCGAAATCCCATCGCGCATGCGAAATCTCATCGCACATCAAATCATAAAGCGAAATCACATCGCCCATGCGAAATCACATCGCACTCCATAGTATCGTCCTTCGTCTTCCTCCAAACGCCCTAACGGGCCTAGTTCCTAGAAGATTGGACCTTCAAAGGTCCCCATGAATCGGAACGTACATACCTGAGTGTCTTCTTCGAATTGTGAGCCCAATTCGAGATATACCCTCTCGACCGCTTTCCAAGCGCACATGGCTCACCGGGTTTAGAAACACTCCATAGATCGAGAAACACTCGATCCTTCTTGTCGACTTTCCTCACATGCCCAAGCCGCACATGGTCTAGTCGTGTAGACTCTTCATCCGAGAGCCTAGTTTTTCCCACGGTTACTTCGTTCACCGCTTCATCTTTAATCAGCTTGGTCACTCCGGCCTTACTTGGTTGCGCGCCTCTAAGGCGGATAGACTCTTCTACCAAGAGTCGGGTTTCGGCCCCGGTTACTTCCTTCACCGCGCCTTCTTGGAGGACATAAGGTCGTCTCGCCTTTTCGTCTCCTCCCAACACTACCAAAGCCTCTTCGGTAGCCTCATAAACTCCACCTTCTCCGGTGTAGATTTTATCAACCTCGGTTACTTCCTTCGCCGAGCTTCCATCGAGGACATAAAGGCGACTCGCCTTTCTCTTTCCTCGCAATATTACCAAACCACCTTTGGTAACTCTTAAAACTCCACCTTTACAAGTGAGTTTATAGCCCTTCATATCAAGGGTACTCAAGGAAATCAAATTCCTCTTCAAGTCAGGGACATGTCTTACCTCGCCTAACGTGCGCACTGTGCCATCGAACATCTTCAAGCGGATATTTCCAATCCCTTCGACCTTGCACGAGGTGTCATTAGCCATGAACACCGCACCATGCTCCAAAGATTCATAAGTCTCGAACAACGACCGGTCCGGACACATATGAAACGAGCAACCCGAGTCTAAGATCCAATCACCACAAAAGTTGGAGTTCTCGCCTAGAGCCATTAGTAGTTCTCCATAGAAATTCCCATCTACTAATCCAACGTCACCGGAATTCCGATTACCGAAATTATTGTTGTTGCTCTCCTTTTTCTTCCACGCGTAGCACTCCGACTTTATGTGTCCCTTCTTCTTGCAATAGAAACACTCCTTATTCCCGTGTCGCGACTTCGAATTCCCCGAGTCGCTCCCTTTATCACGGTACTTCTTTTGGACGCTAAGTCCTTCACCCACATCGGGCATACCATCCTTGTTGGACTCCATCCTTTGTACGTTTTCCCTTGACGAGAGAGTCGAAGTTATGTCTTTAAACGTGAGACTATCTCGTCCATAGAGAAGCGTGTCCCGAAAAGCCGCCATGGAGGGGGGTAGCGAGCATAACATCCAAAACGCAAGATCATCATCTTCGATCTTCACGCCAATTTTCCCAAGGTCAGCTACACGCTCCTTGAATCTCGCTACATGGTCTTGAATCGACGACCCCTCCGCCATCTTGAGGAAGTAGAGACTTCTCTTCAAGTGATGCTTGCTGGACACCGTTTTCTCAACGCACATCGATTCCAACAACTCCCATAATTCCTTTGCGGTCTTCGCCTCCGTCGTTTCCTCAGTCAACGAATCCGAAACATGAAGCCCTATGGTCGCCATAGCCATCTGATCGAGCTCCACCCACTCGTCATGCTTCATGTCTTTCGGCTTGTTGTCAATACCAAGTAGAACAATCTCTTGCTTAAGAGATCTGAGGACTAACCTCATCTTGTATTGCCAAATAGGAAACCTCGTGTTGAGACTTAAATTCGGTAGATCGTACCTCACGCTCGCAATCGAAACCAAAGCTCTGATACCACTTGTTGTAAAACGACGATGTATAGTACGAACAATATGCGGAACCCCGAATATAACTCAACAATAAATAAAGAAGGAGACAAGAAAAGAAGACAAGGAATTTACGTGGAAACCCAAATCGGGAAAAACCACGGGAAGAACGACGAGAACTTTCACTATAATATTGCCGATGATTACAAGGATTGATATCCACTCTAAAACCCTCTAATCTCACACAATATTATCACATGGTGTCTCTCTTGGTGTTCAACACACAAATAATTGTGTCTATGGAGATCCCTATTTATAGGTGTAGAAAACCTATCAAATTAGGTAACCAATAGGAATAGAAATAAACTTTTTTCCTAATATATGTCTCCTAAATCCATAAGGAATAGAATTATATTATATTCAATATAATTCTAATTTTCCTAAATAAAGAAACAAAATTCCTACGGATTCGAGTCATATTTTAACAGTCCATAACTATAAAAATATAACGAAAAGTGCTATTTGCGTAAATTCTTTAGGTGTTCCATTTTGCGCAAGTAATTTAACTGCAAGTAATTTAACTGCATCTGTAATGCATCACACAGTAACTAACATGTAGGTTTATTTTCATATAATATATATCCACTGCGGTAGTCTCTAGCAATTAAAACAATGAACATTAACACACTTTTACAATAACCACATGAGCAAAAAATTAGTAATTAATAGTCTACACATTGTTAAGATATTACACAAACAATAAACACATTAATTAACAGATAATGTAGTAATAATTTAACCAATATTGTTAAGATATACACTCATATAGGCTGAATATATAGTAAGCACTTTTTGTTAGTACAACATTATATTGGCTTCGAGAATTGGCTTATTCTTCGATGGGGTTGTTGGTTTATTGGGTAAACAATGTTTAAGTTAATTCATTGAATAGACACTGTGTTATGTCAAGGAAAATATCTTGTCAAGATCCTAGATAATTTGTCTACAAGTTAATCCTTGGAAGAATGTTTGAAATTATCAAATATTTAAATTGTAGAGCAAGATTATAGGTAAAATAATAAAATAAATAGACTTTATCAAAAGTATAGATAAATACAGTACGTCATTCTATACACAATTATAGTATTAATTATGACCACAAATAATAAAAAGTCTACCTTGAAAGATATTCACTTTAAAAAAAATCAGTAAAGACATGTTTTTTGGACATAATTTAAGTGCAGTTCAGTTCAGTTCAGTTTAGATTGCTTCAGTTCAGTTCAGTTCAATTCAGTTCACTTCACTTCAGTTCAAGTTCAGTTCAGTTCAGTTCACTTCACTTCACTTCACTTCAGTTCAAATCGGTTCAAATCGGTTCGTTTCAAAATAAATTAAAATAAAATAAACAAAATATAATTTTAATCTATAATTTTAAATATAAAATTCAGTTCATGTTATAATATTATTAATTTTTTAAAAAAAAAATATTTAATAATTTATAAAAATTATTATTATTTTTATAAAAAAAATCAATCAATTCAGTTCAGTTCAGTTCAGTTCAGATCGCTTAAGTTCAATTCAGTTCAACTGATTTCAGTCCAAAAGAACATGTCCTAAATCCTTACGAATTTTCCATACGGTCTAGTTCCCGTAAGGAATTCCCTACGGCATTCCCTACGGAATAAATATAGTGTCTTTCCCTACAACATTCTCTACAGAAATGACCGTAGGGGGCCATGCCGTAGGGGATGACATAGGGAATTTCACGCTCTTTAATTCCCAAAAAAAGTTCTTATGGCCATCCCTACGGCGAACCGTAGGGCTTTTGGGCGCCAACTCCCCTACTGCGAAGTCCGTAGTTAATTTCCTACTGATTTCACATCCGTAGAGAATTTCCTACGAATTACATGTTGTATGTATTTTCTAAATTAAATATAATTAATATTTTATACTATATTTTAATAAAATAAAAATATTTTTTTATTATTAGTTATTATAAATTTTATTTTTTTCTCACTAATTTATATAATAATAATAAATAAATTAAGTGTTATTTTAAAATTATATTTTGAAATTTATATCTCACACAAATAAAATATACTATATAATAAAATTAGGGTTCGGTTTTTTTTTTAATAATTATAATGATATATTATTTGTAATAAATTTATATTGAAAATTTAAAAACAAAAAACACATCATCTTTAGTTATTATTATAGTAGAATGTTTATGTTTTTTTATTTAAAAAAATAAATATTTCAAATAAAAAAATAAACAATAAAATATATAATTTAATTATAATTGTATATATATAATTATTCTAAGTTTTGTTATTTAAAATATATGTATATTTTCTTGATAACAATTGATAAGATTAATCAATTGTTTTTGTGAAATTTTATAATTGTTTGTAATTTAATTAATTTTTTTCAATCAATAACTAAAAAATAAGTTCAAACGATTTGGAAAAAAAAACTAAAACGAGATATTAAAATCATTTTAAAATACATTTGTCACAAAAAATTAACAAAGAGTCAAGTAATATAATTATAGAAAGCAATCTAACTAGTATCACACGTAATATTAATTTTAATATATGATATAAATATATATAATATATTGGCAATAAATTTAAAATAAGAGATAGAGTATGGAATTAAAATTAATATAATAATAAAAATTTATTTAATATATATATTATCTTTCAATAAATGTACATATAACTCAGATAACTTATCGGTTATCTTCTTCTACTTCACAAATAAGGTTCAGGGTTCAAACCCTTGCCAATGCAATTCACCTTAATTAATATTCCTACTTGACTTTGGGTTGAGGGTTAGGCTTGTTTTGGGCTTCCGATTGAGGATTGAGTTGGACGGGAAAGAAGAGAGCGAAAAATTCCCTACGGATTTCCCTAGCCAATGCAATTCAAATTAATGAATATTCCTTCTTGACTTTGGGTTGAGGCTGGGCTTGTTTCGGTGGCCAATGCAATTCAAATTAATTAATATTCCTCCTTGACTTTGGGTTGAGGCTGGGCTTGTTTCGGGTTGAGGCTGGGGAATTTAATTAATAAAGAACCCTAATCCTAATGGAATAACGAAACAACCGAAACCCTAATAATAAACACCATAATGCAATTAACATAAAATATAATGTTTTATAAATTGCAATTCAGTCCCTATGACTTCTTCAATATGCATGGGGATGTTGTGCGTATGAGGATGGAAGATACACTGCATGCAGACCCATGCATGCAACTGAAGTGACCACATCAACTCGAAAAGAATGTGTATATATTAATACCCCCTCAAAATAGGAATATATGTTCTTTATACTCCTCTTGCACGACAAATGATGAAAAGGTTTTGACCCTAAAGCTTTGGTAAAAAGATCTGTCACCTGATCCACAATTTTCATATGAAACATTTTTTAACAAGCCCTTTTGCAGCCACTCGCGCACAAGATGACAATCAATCTCGATGTGTTTAGTAAGTTCATAAAAATGGGATTAGAAGCAATATGCATAGCGGAAAGGTTATCACAATAGAGAAGGGCCGATTTATGATGGATTATGCTAAAATCACTGAGCAACTTCTTGAACCAAACTAACTCACAAAACAAGAGAAGCCATAGCCCTCTAGTCTGACTCGGCTGAGGATCTAGAAACAATAGTTTGTTTCTTTGATCTCCATTCAACAAGTGAATCACCAAGAAAAACACAGTAACCTGTAATGGACGTTCTGGTATCAATTTCAGCTGTCAATCAGCATCACAGAAAGCCTTGAGGTGTATAGAAACTATTGATGGATAAACAAACCTTGTCATGGTGAACCTTTCAAATACCTAAGAACTCGAAGTGCAGCTGTCATATGAAGATTAGTTGGTTTGTCTGGAAACTGACTAAGCACCTGAATAGAGTAGCAAATTTCTGGTCTAGAAAGGGTTAAATAGAATATCCTTCCAATGAGTCTCCCGTATTCTGAAGGGTTGGATATAGCTTCTCCCTCGTCTTTACTTAACTTTACTCCTTGTTCAAAAGGAAACTGAACAGGTTTACTTTCAAGTAATCCACATTCTGAAATGATATCTAGAGTATACTGCCTTTGATTAATCACCAAACCATCAGAGTTCCTGCCAATTTCAATACCAAGAAATAACTTTAAATTACCCAAATCATTGAGTTTAAACTGACCTGCTAAATAAGCTTTAAGTTTGTGAATAGCTTCCTTATCATTTCCTCCAAGGATGATGTCATCCACATAAATGAGGAGGAAAGTGAGGGAAACACCTATGGATAATATAAAGAGAGATGAGTCAGTTGTACTTTGTTTAAAACCATAGGAGATAATTACAGTTGAAAGCTTCTCAATCCACTGTATGGAGGCTTGTTTGAGCCCATATAGAGACTTATGGAGTCTGCAACACATGTTTGTCTTGTTTGCAACTGAATATCCTTCAGGAAGACTCATGTAAACCACCTCATGTAGATCACCATACAAAAATGCATTATTTACATCCTGCTGGTATAGAAACCAATTAGAGCAAGCAGCTAGAGCTAAAACAGTTATAATTGTGGCTATTTTGGCAACTGGGGAGAAGGTCTCAAAGAAATCCAATCCTTCTCCTAGGAAACCAACTTTACGCCTCTCAATGGATCCATCAGCTTCCAGTTCGATTTTATATACCCATCTATGATGGAGTTGTATTCTAAATGTCTAGTTTAGTGCAAATACGGAACTCCTTATCTATGCCTAAGTCTATACATAATTCAAGCATGATTGCATTTATTGCAATAGTCCTTGATGTATACGTTGTAGATAGTATGACGTGAGGAGACACGCGGAAGATCATACTATCGGTTACTCGTATACTATCGAATAGTAGCTCACGACTTAGATGGACAGGGACAATCCATCGGTACGTCGTAGTGTGACTGGTAGATAGTCGGTCTTGACTATCATGTTACACTCATACACTTGGTGTATTGAGCAGGACCACGGGAGGGCGTTCGATTTATACTAATCGGAGTAATCGAACTAGACCTCAGATATTACGGATATATGAGTTCTTAATCCCTATATAATTATATGTGCGTGTGTCCAATGCTCGGTTCTTTGATGTGCCAATGAGTGAGACTAATTGATTAGTCAATATTCTCGGTAGATTGGGAATCGGTATTGTACACACGGCATGCTATAGATTATAGACAGGAAACCGTGTCCCATTCATTGGGTTGAGGATGTCCCCGAGATGAGCTCATAAAGTTTATCATGTAAACCATGCAGGTGGATTTGTTCCACATGATAATAAGGATGAGTGGTACTAGTCTCGGATAATAAGAAATGAATCAATTTAATTATTAGTAATTAAAGTTAATTCATGGACATGCGATATCTTAAACACGGGGAAAGTCGTATATGTAATTTCGGCGGAAATATTATTGGTAAAATAATATAGATTAATTAATTGGGAATTCAATTATAATTTTATAGTGGAATTAATTATAATTAAAATTGAATTTAATTAAAGGTTTTCTTTTTAAGGACACCGGTTTAATTAAATTGCAATTTAGCCTAATTAATTAATTTTCTTAAGGTCCCTAGTGTGGCCTATATAAACCCCTCAATCTATCTTCTCCTAACCTAACTTACACAGCTTTTATTTTTCTTCACTTGAGAAAATAAAACGTGAGAAAGAGGGTTTGAGAGAGAAGAAGAAGAGAAGACTCCGGTGGATCGTTGCCCACACAATGTCCGGCGTCGAGGGCTAGGATACACACTAGAAGATCTCAGGGTGTTCGCCTATTCGGCTTCTCCGAATCACGCAACAAAGGTATAGAATCGAAACCCTAATTCCGCTTCGTTTCGCTTCTATCTCGTACGTAATAATATAAAGAACCTCCGATCGAGTTCTGGGATCGTGGTTGGTGTTCCTAGATCACTGTGGGGTCGCTGACTTCAAGAGCGGTGGTCGGAATCGGAAAATCCGACCAGAAACGGACCTGGAACAGCAGCGTCGCACTGCTGTTCGCGACGGCTGTCGGCCGACAAGATTAGCTGTCGGCCGACATGGACTTGTCTGTTGGAAATCGATATCCCGGAATTAATAAATTTAATTAAATAAATTATCTAATTAATTCCGACCGAAATCCTTAGGAGATCGAATATCCGGAGTTGTTAAAGTTGCGGAACAACAACTCCAAACGAAATCCCATCGCCAGAAATTACACGAACACCTCCTCACGAACCGGGGCCCGACCGAAGAGACCACGCACCCGAAGGCACGCGATCGCCACAGCCGAACCCCCGCGAAGGGGTTCACGCGATCGATGATCACAATCGCCCAAGGCGATCGATCGGGGCTGCATGGGCAGCCCCCGCGGCGAGTCCGACGACTCACCGCTTGCGGTGGGGAGGGGCGCGGCACCAGCCCGCACCCCCAGCGATCGATCGTCACGATCGATCGCACCCCCGGCGTCCAGCCGGGGTTCCGCCCCATGCGCACGCGATCCCCACAGGGATGATCGCCGGTGGTCCGGCGGTTCATACCGCCACCACCCATTCGTCCCTCGTCCGGGGTTCGTTCCTCGGATCTTGGTTCTACGGTATTTTCACGATAAATAAAACGATTAAAATCATAAAGAGGGTTTTACGATTTACCTCGTTCTCGTTGTTCGGAAAAACGAAGAACTTTTGAAGACCTTGAAGTCTTCCCACGTATTCCTTGCACTAGCTTGAACGTCGAGGTGGGCGACGATCTATCAAGCTTCCATGGATCACCTTCTCTCTCTACTTTCTCTCTCTAGAATTGTGATCTTCAAGTTATGAGAATCATGAAAGAAGAGAAGACCATAGGAGTGCTTTTATAGGCTACGTAGGGGACCTTAAGGAGGTGGAATATTGGGCTTCCAATATTAATGATTAAATTGAGCCCAAGCCCAAATCTATTAATCCATTAATATTAATTATATGATTAACTCCACTATATAAATATAATTGCACTCCCAATATTATACAATATTATATCAAATAATATTCTCCGGTAGTATTATTTATTCCGCATGTTTAAGATATAAATGTCCATGAATAAATTATATTTATTGCTAATATTATTTATTTATCTCTTATAATTCCGAGAATAGTACCACTCAACTTTATTATCATGCGGATCAAATCCACTTGCAAGGTTTACATGATAATCCTTATGAGCTCATCTCGGGGACATTATCAACCCTTTCGAGGACATGTTTTCCCGTCAAGAATTCACAGCATGTCATACATAAAATACACTGACCCAACTTTACCGGTAATTGACCGGTTATTCTAATCAGTCAATTCCTTTGGAAAATCAAAGTCACTAATATTATATGCACACACCCGCAATAATATCAGGGATTAAGAATAGAATACTCAGAGATTTAAATCGATTATCAACGGCAATCCTAATTGATAAATCTCAAGCAGATCCGCTCAATACACCAAGTGTACAAGTATGATAAAATAATCAAGACCAATTATTTTCTCACTCATACAACGACTATACCGATGGATTGGTCCTTGTCCATCTAGGTCGTGAGCAATTGTTCGATCATATACGAGTAATCGATAGTATGATCTTCCGTGTGACGACGCACACCATAGTAACTACAACGTATAAAATCTAGGACTATGGTTTGCATATAAATGCAAATGATTGTTTATTATTAAATAGGATAAATGCTTTAGACGGAGTTCAGATGTTACTTAAATCTAGACATTAAGTATACAACTCCATCAATCTCCCACTTATACTAAGGTCTAGTCTCTCTCTTCCAAACATCTGACGCCCATACCATCCACGTGCCTACTGAACGCTTTCGCTCGCAGGCACTTAGTGAACGAGTACTCTAGGGTGTCCCCGATGCCATCTAGGTAACGACTATATCGCCTCGCTGACGATACCTCGAATCAGGTGGTACTTGCTCTATGTGTTATCTTCACACTATGGACTCGTGGTTCCTTTGTTTGTCACTGCACCGCTATTGTCACAATAGCATTGGGCGAACAAGGTACCACATCTAAGTCCTGGAGGAATCTCCGGAGTCACACCGATCCTTTAACTGCCTCAAAGGCTGCTACCTATTCGGTTTCCGTGGTAGAGTCCGTAATGCACTGCATTACACTCTTCCATTCGAGATCTCCATTTCTTAGTGTGAACACATAGCCTGACTTCGACTTTCAACTTTCCCTCTGCGATCAGAAATCCGAATCTGTGTAACCCACAGGAAATTGCTCGACTGCTCACAACAGTCCAATGTTCCTTTCCAGGGTTACTCTGATATCTCGCCACTATGCTCCCGGCATAGCAGATATCAGGTCTCGTTCATAACATACATTAAGCTTTCATAGCCAAAGCGTAGGGAACTGCTTTCATTTCTTCTATCTCCTTTTGTGTCTCAAGTCACACATCCTTAGATAGATAGATTCCATGTCTGAAGGGTGAAAACCTTTCTTGGGAATCTTGTATGTTACACGAGTCAGAATCGTGTCTATGTATGAAGCTTGGGATAGGTACAATGTTCTTCTCTTGTGATCCATCACAACTTTGATCACAAGAACATGTCCAACCTCTCCTAAGTCCTCCATATCGAATTGTCTAGAACAACCATCCCTTTATGCCCGATAACATTTTCACATTATTGCCAATTAGAAAATATCATCTACATAAAGCACGAGAAACCACTTTGTTTCCATCATGTTTCCAATACACACACGATTCGTCCATGCTTTGAATGAATCCATAACGGATTATCAAATCGCATGTTCCACGATCTTGTAGCTTGCTTCAACTGACCTTGCACACTAAATGATCTCGCCCCTTAGCAATGAATCCTTCTGGTTATTTCATACGAATGGTTCCGTCAATACTTCCATTCAGGAAAGCTGTATCGACAACCATTGTACCACACCTTATAATCCATATAAGATGCTAAGAGAATCCGGATTGACTTTAGCATTGCTACCGGCGAAATGTCATCATTTCACAACAAACTTTGCTTTGAAGGTTCCGACCTTCCCGTCACATCCTCTCTTCGTCTTGTAGATCCATTCACCCGATTGGCGTCACGCCTTTCGATGGTTCTACAAGAACCTAGACTTTATTAGAATCCTCAGATTCTATTTCAGATTTCATCGCCTTACCCAAGAAGGCGCATTTAGATCTTGTACTGCCTCATCATAGGTCCAGGGATCGATTTCATGTACTCCAGGTGCCGAGTCCGAAGACTCACCCAGTCCCACGAATATTTTCGGTTGTCTCACAACCCTCCCACTATGACGGCGTTCCGGTGTATTAACAGTGATAACAGGGTGCAGGTTCAAGTAATGCACTACTCGGTTCGGCTGGTTCTAAGTCTCGATTATTCTCTCTCATTCTCATCAAGTATCACATCACTTTTGGGCTTGTGGTTCATCACATAGCCTTCTTCTAAGAACCGGGCGTTAGAACTTATAACGACCTTCTAGTCCTTAGGACTATAGAACACACAACTTTCGTTCTTCTAGGATATCCTATAAACAACTGCATTTCCGTACGAGGTACTGAACCAAGTCTAGGATGTGCGCCGATGTTTCCAAGGCATATCCTTAGAACATAAAGGTAAGTCCGAATAACTCATTATCGTTTTCACCATTCCTATAAGAGTCCTTTTCCTTCTTTCTGACACACCATTTCTCAGAGGAGTAAATGGAATAGTCACTTGGGAATTAATCCCATTCTCTGATCAGTATGCCTTGAATTCTCCAGACAGGTATATGCCTCCACGATCAATCGTAGGCATTTAATGGATTTACCATGAAGGTTCTCTACAAGAGCTTCGTACTCCTTGAACTAGTCAAAGTACTTGTTCTCGCGGCGCATCAGGTATATAAATCCATGTCTCGAGTAATCATCGAAAGATGAAGTACTCGTACCCTCCTCTTGTCTGAGAAGACATAGGTCCGCATACTTCAGAGTGAATCAAATCCAATACTTGTCCGGAGCTATAGCTTTTATCCTTAAAAGGTTACTTGGTCATTTATTACCATCCAAAATCGATTCATAGGTAGGAAGGTCCTCTCCTTCAACACCACTGATTAAACCATCAGTTGTTCAACCTTTGAATCCCATTTGGATTAATATGACCTAGCATAAGATTCCACAAGTATAATTGATTCATCCTAGAAGGTTCTTTTCTCTCATTGGTGTTAGATAATGTGTTACTAGTTTCGGTTCGTTGCATCGTGGTAGACTCAGGATTTAACATATACAAATTGTCAACCAATGTGCCAGAATAGATATTATCATCTATTCTTCTTAGAATTATCGAATGATCAGAAGAACTAGAATATCCATTTCTTTTAGAAACTGAAATCAAATTCTTTCTAAATTCAAGCACATAAAGACAATGTATAAAATCCTTTCATTACTTCAAAAGTAATGAATCTCTCCCACTGCAACAGCCGCCACCTTCGCAGCATTGCCCATGTAGATGGTGATCTTTTCCTTTCTAAGTCGCCGGGTTTCCTGGAACCCTTGCATACAAATGAAAAACATGATCAGTGGCCTTCGTATCTACACACCAGGTGTTGGTAGATATCACCACTGAAAATGTATCATCGACTAAGGAAAAACTCACTCCTTGTTTTTATGAGAGGAAAATCAGACTTCCAGTGCCCAGACTGCTTGCAACGGAAGTACTTGCCTTGAGGCATACTTATCTCATCTCGTGGTCCAATAACAAGGATCACTGGGTTTCCGTATCTTGCTTCTTCTTTTCCATCTACCCGTTCATAGGTTCAAAACCATTTCTTGACACGGGAGGACAAAGAACACGAAGTACGTACTCGTACTTCTCAGCAGTTAGGACATTGTCCATAATCAACATTCTAAGGGTCGTTGAGTATATAATGCCTTATCGTATATCACATAGTGGGGCAAAGTCATTTCTAACCTATAAGCACATAATACAAACAATCGATTTAATCTCCGATATTATCTTCCTTAAATAATATCATTAAATCACTAACCGCATCTAAAATCCCATCAGATATGGCAAGCCACGTGGTGTGGACGTTTACCTATCCAAATGATTTAGCAATTAGATTTGCTTTGGTCATACATCAATTATAGCGTAACTTCGTGGGGAAGAATACTATAATGCGTATCTAAGTGTAAACCATTACTTAGTACTAAGGTAAATCGTTTGGAATTGTTACATCACCGCAAGCCACGTGGTGTGGACGTTTACGATAACGCACAATCCTTCACAATTTCCTATAATTGTCTACATCAATTAATCCAAAATCTGTTAGTATAGCAAGCCACGTGGTGTGGACGTTTACTACACCAAGAGACTTTTATAATTGACTCTCAATTACTTGATCCATTCGATCTTGTAAATCAAGACGCGGAGAATCAAAAGTGAAACTCGAAGTTTCTTACCAGTGATTCACCATGCGAACGACCCTATCTCTCATAGAATGAGGGAGCCGAGCAGAACATCGATCCACCTTAAAAAAAATGGTACGAAAGTCTCTAATTTGTGTCCTCGACATGACCAAGTGGCTTTAGCTCCATTCCACTCCCCGGGGTGAGAATGAGTCGACTTGAAATCAGTTTTGGAAAGACAAATTAGGCATTGTTTGATAGACTTAATCAATGTTTCTCGTACGAGGAATTACAAGAACTCTCCTCCAATAACTTGTCTATATAAACTTCAAAAGTTTATAAAAGTCATAAAGAGAGCAGCAATGGAGACCATGGCATTGTTTCCAATCCCTCTCCCACTTAGCTTTTTATAACAAAGGGATACGCTATCTAATGAATAAATTAAATACACATAAACATGCATACATGAAATAAAGCACATAGTATTATCACATAATCAAAATAATACTAGAATATTATTTTCCGACTATTATGGCTTTATCGCATCCCCGTATGCGTTTTCTAGTCTTTAGTCTTCGTTCTTGAATGCTCAATGTGACGGGAATATTAATTCCAATATTTAAATCCATTTATTTTTAATAAATCCAAAAGTTACTTAATTAGAAAATTAAGTCAATCGAATAAATCAAAAATAAAATTAAATATTAATTAATATTTTTATTATTTTTATTTTCCTTTTCTAATTCCATTAAATCTCTAGAATCCTATCCAAGACCCATTTGGAATATTCTAGAAGATTTCCATAATGAAATAAGGAAATAAAATAATTTAGGACTCCTAGTCCTTCCAAATTAATTTTTTTCCTAATCCATTAAAAATTCCATAAAGGAATAATTAAATAAGGAAAAATTAATTTAGGACTCCTAAACTTTCCAAATTAACTATTTTCCTAATCCATTAAAAATTCCATAAAGGAATAATTAAATAAGGAAAATAAATTAATTCCAAATTAATTCTTTTTCTATTCCATGAGAATTCCCAAAAATAGAAATATTCAAAATAGGAAAACCGAATTAATTCTTTTCCTAATCCATAAAAATTCCCATAAAATAGGAATAATTATATTAGGAAAACCGAATTATATTAGGAATAGGATCTTTACCGGGATTTACCGGGATTAACACGGAAACCGAATAGGTAGCGGCCTTTGAGGCAGCTAAAGGATCGGTGTGACTCCGGAGATTCCTCCAGGACTTAGATGTGGTACCTTGTTTGCCCAATGCTATTGTGACAATAGCGGTGCAGTGACGAACAAAGGAACCACGAGTCCATAAGTGTGAAGATAACACATAGAGCAAGTACCACCTGATTCGAGGTATCGTCAGCGAGGCGATATAGTCGTTACCTAGATGGCATCGGGGACACCCTAGAGTACTCGTTCACTAAGGCCCTGCGAGCGAAAGCATTCAGTAGGCACGTGGATGGTATGAGCGTCAGATGTTTGGGAGAGAGCGACTAGACCTTAGTACAAGTGGGAGATTGATGGAGTTGTATACTTAATGTCTAGATTTAAGTAACATCTGAACTCCGTCTAAAGCATTTATCCTATTTAATAATAAACAATCATTTGCATTTATATGCAAACCATAGTCCTAGATTTTATACGTTGTAGTTAGTATGGTGTGCGTCGTCACACGGAAGATCATACTATCGGTTACTCGTATATAATCGAACAGTTGCTCACGACCTAGATGGACAAGGACCAATCCATCGGTATAGTCGTTGTATGAGTGAGAAAATAATTGGTCTTGATTATTTTATCATACTTGTACACTTGGTGTATTGAGCGGATCTGCTTGAGATTTATTGATTAGGATTGCCGTTGATAATCGATTTAAATCTCTGAGTATTCTATTCTTCCCAACGAACTAACGCTATAATTGATGTACGACCAAAGCAAATCTAATTGCGAAATCATTTGGATAGGTAAACGTCCACACAAACGTGGCTTGCCATATCTGATGGGATTTTAGATGCGGTTAGTGATTTAATGATATTATTTGAGGGAGATAATATCGGAGATTAAATCGATTGTTTGTATTATGTGCTTATAGGTTAGAAATGACTTTGCCCTACTATGTGATATACGATAAGGCTATTTATATACTCAATGACCCTTAGAATGTTGATTGGAATCGAAATCTGGACAATGTCCTAACTGCTGAGAAGTACAAGTATGTACTTCGTGTTCTTTGTCCTCCCGTATCAAGAAATGGTTTTGAACCTATGAACGGGTAGATGGAAAAGAAGAAGCAATATACGGAAACCCAGTGGTTCTAGTTTTGAACCACGAGAATGGGGTAAGTATGCCGCAAGGCAATTACTTCCGTTGCAAGCAGTCTGGGCACTGGAAGTCTAATTGTCCTCTCATAAAAACGATTAGTGAACTTTTCCTTAGTCATTAATACATTTTCAGTGGTGATATCTACAAGCACCTGGTGTGTAGATACGGAGGCCATTGATAATGTTTTGCATTTGAATGCAAGGGTTCCAGGAAACCCGAAGACTTAGAAAGGAAAAGATCACCATCTACGTGGGCAATGCTGCAAAGGTGGCGGTTGTTGCAGTGGGAGAGATTCATTTACTTTTAAGTAATGAAAGGATTTTATACATTGTCTTTATGTGCCTGGATTTAGAAAGAATTTGATTTCAGTTTCTATTGAAATGGATATTCTATTTCTTCTGATCATTCGATGATTCTAAGAAGAATAGATGATAATATCTGTTTTGGCACATTGGTTGAAAATTTGTATATGTTAAATCCTGAGTCTACCACGATGCAACGAACCGAAACTAGTAACACATTATCTAACACCAATAAGAGAAAGGAACTTTCTAGGATGAATCAATTATACTTGTGGTATCTTAAGCTAGGTCATATTAATCCAAATGGGATTCAAAGGTTGAACAACTGATGGTTTAATCAGTGGTGTTGAAGGAGAGGACCTTCCTACCTATGAATCGATTTTGGATGGTAAATGACCAAGTAACCTTTTAAGGTTGAAGGCTATAGATCCGGACAAGTATTGGATTTGATTCACTCTGAAGTATGCGGACCTATGTCTTCTCAGACAAGAGGAGGGTACGAGTACTTTATCTTTCGATGATTACTCGAGACATGGATTTAGATACCTGATGCGCCGCGAAAGCAAGTACTTTGACTAGTTCAAGGGGTACGAAGCTCTTGTGGAGAACCTTCATGGTAAATCCATTAAATGCCTACGATCTGATCATGGAGGCATATACCTGTCTGGAGAATTCAAGGCATACTGATCAGAGAATGGGATTAACTCCCAACTGACTGTACCACTTACTCCTCTAAGGAATGGTGTGTCAGAAAGAAGGAAAAGGACTCTTATAGGAATGGTGAAAACGATAATGAGTTATTCGGACTTACCTTATGTTCTATGGATATGCCTTGGAAACATCGGCGCACATCCTAAAATTGGTTCTTAGAACCTCGTACGGAAATGCGGTTGTTTATAGGATATCCTAGAAGAACAAAAGTTGTGTGGTCTATAGTCCTAAGGACCAGATGGTCGTTATAAGTTTTAACGCCCGGTTCTTAGAGAAAAGCTATGTGATGAACCACAAGCCCAAAAGTGATGTGATACTTGATGAAATCAGAGAGAATAATCGAGACTTAGAACCAGCCGAACCGAGTAGTGCACCACTTGAACCTGCACCCTGTTATCACTGTTAATACACCGGAATGCCGTCATAGTGGGAGGGTTGTGAAACAACCGAAAATATTTGTGGGACTGGGCGAGTCTTCGGACTCGGCACCTGGAGTACATGAAATCGATCCCTGGACCTATGATGAGGCAGTACAAGATCTAAATGCGCCTTCTTGGGTAAGACGATGAAATACGAAATGGAATCTAAGGATTCTAATAATGTCTGGGATCTTGTAGAACCACCGAAAGGCGTGAAGCCAATCGGGTGTGAATGGGTCTACAAGACAAAGAGAGGATATGACGGGAAGGTCGAAGCCTTCAAAGCAAAGCTTGTTGTGAAATGATGACATTTCGCCGGTAGCAATGCTAAAGTCAATCCAGATACTCTTAGCATCTAATATGGATATGAGGTGTGGTAAAATGGTTGTCGAGACAGATTTCCTATATGGAAGTCTTGACGGAACCATTTATGAAATAACCAGATGGATTCATTGCTAAGGGGCGAGAGCATTTAGTGTGCAAGCTCAGTCGATCCATTTATGGATTGAAGCAAGCTACAAGATCGTGGAACATGCGATTTGATAATCCGTTGTGGATTTATTCAAAGCATGGACAAATCGTGTGTGTATTGGAAACGTGATGGAAACAAAGTGGTTTCTCGTGCTTTATATAGACGATATTTTCTAATTGGCAACAATATGAAATTGTTATCAGACATAAAGGGATGGTTGTTCTAGACAATTCGATATGAAGGACTTAGGAGAGGTTGGACATGTTCTTGTGATCAAAGTTGTGATCGATCACAAGAGAAGAACATTGTACCTATCCCAAGCTTCATACATAGACACGATTCTGACTCGTGTAACATACAAGATTCCAAAGAAAGGTTTTCGCCATTCAGACATGGAATCTATCTATCTAAGGATGTGTGTCAAACACAAAAGGAGATAGAAGAAAAGAAAGCAATTCCCTACGCCTCGGCCATGGAAGCTTAATGTATGTTATGTACGAGACCTGATATCTGCTATGTTGGAGCATAGTGGCGAGATATTAGAGTAACCCTGGAAAGGAACTTTGGACTGCTGTGATCAGTCGAGCAATTTCCTGTGGGTTACACAGATTCGGATTTCTAATCGCAGAGGGAAAGTTGAAAGTCGAAGTCAGGCTATGTGTTCACACTAAGAAATGGAGATCTTGAATGGAAGAGTGTAATGCAGTGCATTACGGACTCTAACACGGAAACCGAATAGGTAGCGGCCTTTGAGGCAGCTAAAGGATCGGTGTGACTCCGGAGATTCCTCCAGGACTTAGATGTGGTACCTTGTTTGCCCAATGCTATTGTGACAATAACGGTGCGGTGACGAACAAAGGAACCACGAGTCCATAAGTGTGAAGATAACACATAGAGCAAGTACCACCTGATTCGAGGTATCGTCAGCGAGGCGATATAGTCGTTACCTAGATGGCATCGGGGACACCCTAGAGTACTCGTTCACTAAGGCCCTGCGAGCGAAAGCGTTCAGTAGGCACGTGGATGGTATGGGCGTAAGATGTTTGGGAGAGAGCGACTAGACCTTAGTACAAGTGGAAGATTGATGGAGTTGTATACTTAATGCCTAGATTTAAGTAACATCTGAACTCCGTCTAAAGCATTTATCCTATTTAATAATAAACAATCATTTGCATTTATATGCAAACCATACTCCTAGATTTTATACGTTGTAGTTGATGGAGTTATATTCTAAATGTCTAGTTTAGTGACAATATGGAACTCCTTATCTGTATTTTACATTATCTATTAATCAAACTGTCGGCATTTTGTCTATCTTACACTTGAATGCAATAGTCCTAGATATATACGTTGTAGACAGTATGGCGTGAGGAGACACGCGGAAGATCATACTGTCGGTTACTCGTATACTATCGAACAGAAGCTCACGACTTAGATGGACAGGGACAATCCATCGGTACGTCGTAGTGTGACTGGGTAATAGTTGGTCTTGACTATTATGTTACACTTGTACACTTGGTGTATTGAGCAGGACCACGGGAGGGCGTTCGATTTATACTAATCGACGTAATCGAACTAGACCTCAGAATTACGGATATACGAATTCTTAATCCCTATATAATTATAGGTGCGTGTGTCCAATTCTCGGTTCTTTAACTTGCCAATGAGTGAGACTAATTGATTAGTCGAGATACTCGGTAAATTGGGAATCGTAATTGTACTCACGGCATGCTATAGATTATAGACAGGAAACCGTGTCCCGTTTATCGGGTTGATAACGTCCCCGAGATGAGCTCATAAAGTTTATCATGTAAACCCTGCAGGTGGATTTGTTCCACATGATAATAAGGATGAGTGGTACTAGTCTCGGATAATAAGAAACGAATTAATTTAATTATTAGTAATTAAATAAATTCGTGGACGTTCGATATCTTAAACACGGGGAAGGTCGTATATGTAATTTCGGCGGAATTATTATTGTTGAAATAATATTAAAATTAATTTCGGGAATTCAATTATTATTTTATAGTGGAGTTAATAATAATTAAAATTGAAATCGATTAATTAAGGAATTGCGTTTACGTATTCCAAGTTAATTAATATTTCAATTTAGCCCTTAATTAATTTATCCTAAGGTCCCTAACGTAACTCTATAAAAACCCCCCTCCCATACTCTCCTAAGACCTAACATTCGCCGCAACAATTCATTTCAGCAGAGAAAAATAATTGTTAGCGCAATTAAGATTTTTTCTCTGTTTAAATTAATTAGTTAACGCAAATAAAATTATTCTCACAGAATAGTTTATACGCTGGTCTTGGAAAGGAGAATACAGAAGGGAGAACTCCAGCGGATCGTTGCCCACACAACGGCTGGAGAAGGGATCTGAGGCATACGTTAGAAGCATCTAAGGTCTCAACAATCGACCGAGAAGGTATGAGATCGAATCTCAATTCCGCAATTTCATTCGATCTAATTTCTCGTTAATCATACATGAACGTAGATCGGGTTCCGGGGTCGTGGATCGTGTTCCTCGACTACTGGGGGGTCTAGGACCTCCGGAACGGTAGTCGGATGAGGAAAAACGACCCGGAAACGAGCCCGGAATAGCAACATCGCGTTGCTGTTCGCGGACAAACGGCGGTCGCCAAAGGGCAAACGGCGGTCGCCGTTTGCAGTCCCTTTCAGCGACCGCTGGACTGCTTTCGGCGGTCGCCGAATTGATGCAGTCCAGTCCCGTTTCGCGCGGTTGTCCTTCGGGGCGATGGCTGGGCGTGAATCGGGTCAAGGCTTGTCGGGTGAACGAAGTAGCGACATCGGAGGTCGACTGGGAGTGTTCGGATGTTCGAGCGATCGAACGAACACATCCCGGAGAGTCGAAATCCAACAATTGGTATCAGAGCCGGTTATGCGTTCTTGTATTGTTTGCGAGTTTGTTTTGCAGGTCACCCGATTATTATGGTCAATTTTTTTTGTACTGTATGTTGTGGTGTGTTAAACTCTCGGGATTGTCGAGATTTTTGGTTTTTAATCATTGCTTGCTTGTAATAGTTAAAACGACGGGTTGAGTCGTTTAGGTTTTTCTATTTTCGTTTTTCGTTTATCCGGGTGTATAGGATCGATCGATATGTATAGGATCGATGCCGGAAGTAGTTAGTTTTACTCTTGTAATGATGCTGCTGCTTGGTGGATCGAGACGAGATCGAGGGCCGGACGAACGAGGGTCGAGAAGTCGAACCCGCGGCTGCTGAAGGGCAAACGGCGGTCGCCGTTTCTCAAACGGCGGTCGCCGTTTCGGTGTTTTCTTGGCAGCAGCTTGCGGGGGTTCGACGGACATCACGGATCGCTTGTCGAGGGCCCGGGATGATACTCCAGTGGGAGGGGTTCGTCTCTTGGTCCTTAGACGAGTCGGTGATGGACCGAGACCGAGGCGAGCAACGAGACGAAGATCCGAGAAGACGTGCATCGAAGATTTTAAAGGCCATAATAATCGGGCCACGTTAATTGCTTTTTGTGTGTTTAACGTGTTTTTATTATGCTTTAAATTTCATGCATGCTTGTATATCCCTATATCGTAAAATACTAAGTGGGAGAGGGATTGGAAACAATCCCGCGGTCTCCATTCTCTGTTTCGAGAGTGATGTGTATTGACTTACGAGTTGGCTTTAGTGTCATCCTCCCTATCGGATAAAGTCGATACACGGAAATCACTTTGATCGAAATTCGAATGAAATTCCAATTTTAAAATTGAACACTTAAGTTTTTCAAAGCAATGCCTAATCTGTCTTTCAAAGACTAATTTCAACTCGACTCATTCTCACCCCGGGGAGTGGAATGGAGCCAAAGCGCTTGGTTATGTCGATGACACAGATTAGAGACATTCGAGTCATTTGATGACTAGATCGATTGTCTGGTTGGCTCCCTCACTTTGTGAGAGATAGGGCTCAATTGCATGATTGATCGCTGGTTAGAAACTTCGAGTTTCACTTACGAGATATCAAGCTTTGATTAATGAAATTGTGAAATTTATTAAATGGAATTCAATTAACAAAGTTGTTTGTTTAGTAAACGTCCACACTATCGTGGCTTACTAGACGGAAACGGAACTTTGGGTTAATTGAGGCTCGACAGTTATAGGAAATCGTAAAGGGACCGCATGTCAACGTAAACGTCCACACTAACGTGGCTTACGGTGGGCGTGTAGTTTCGGAGCGGTTAACTTAGTACTGAGAAATGGTATACACTTAGGTACGCTTTACAGTATCCTCCCCATCGGAGTCACTGCTGTAATGATGTACGACCAAAGTAAAAGTCCAGTTATAAAATCGTTTGGACTAGTATACGTCCACATGAACGTGGCATGCTAGTCTGATGGGATTTTAGGATTAATTGGTAAATTTAATGATATTAATTAAGGGAGTTAATATCGAATTAAATTTGACAGTTTGATTTGTCTCTTTTATAGATATGGCACTCAACCCGCTGTCCATTATACTAAAAGAAAACAAACTCACTGGTCCGAACTATGTTGATTGGAAACGAAACTTGGACATTGTCCTAACTGCTGAGGAGTACAAATATGTACTCCATGAGGTTTGTCCTGATGAACCTATTGACACCTCCACTCCTGAGGAAAAGGAAGCTCATCGGAAGTGGGTCAAGGCTGATCAGATGGCGCGGTGCTACATTTTGGCTTCTATGTCAAATGTGCTGCAACATCAGCATGAGGCCATGACCACTGCCTATGATATGATGCTTAACCTCAAGGAGATGTTTGGTAGTCAGGATAGGGCAGCCAGGCAAGATGCCATGAGAAAACTCATGACGGCCACTATGTCCGAAGGAACGCCCGTGAGGGATCACGTTCTTAGGATGATAGGCTATCTGAATGAGATAGAGATTATGGGAGGAGCTATCGATGGGGAAACCCAGATCGATATAGTACTCCAGTCTCTGCCTAGGAGTTTTGAGCAGTTCCGCTTGAACTATAACATGAACAAGAGGTTATATTCGTTGGCGGAGCTCCTGACTGAACTCCAGGCGGCAGAGGGAATCTTTAAGAAATCTCATGCACTTGTGGCTGTGAAACTTCCTGGCCCTCCGGGGACTAAGAGGAAGAAGAAGCAAGGACGGAAACCTAGTGGACCCAGCAATGGTGGACCACGGAATGGAGTGAACAAGCCCAAGGGCAAGTGTTTCCGTTGCAAGCAGTCTGGACATTGGAAGTCTAATTGTCCTCTCAGACAAGGAGGTATGAACTTTTCCTTAGTCACTGAAACATGTTTAGCGGTGTTATCCACCGGTACCTGGTGTGTGGATACGGGAGCCACTGATCATGTCTGCAATTCTTTGCAGGGGTTCCAGGAAACCCGGCGGCTTAGAGAGGGAGAGATCACTATCTACATGGGCAACGCTACGAGAGTGGCGGCGGTTGCAGTGGGAGATATTCATTTATCTTTTAATAATAAAGTTTTAGTATTTAATAATTGTCTTTATGTACCGAATTTTAGAAAGAACCTTGTTTCGGTTTCTAAGTTGGTTTTGAATGGATATTCTGTTTCTTTTGATAATTCTGTTATCATCAAGAAGAATGGTGATTATATCTGTTCTGGTACATTGATAGACAACTTATATATACTGAATCCCACGATGCAAAGTGTAGAGTCATATAACACATCTAGTACCAATAAGAGAAAGGAGCCTTCTAGGATGAATCAAAAGTACTTATGGCATCTTAGGCTAGGTCATATTAACTTGGGTAGGATTCAAAGGTTGATAACTGATGGAATACTCAGTGGTGTGAAAGATGAGGACTTTCCAACCTGCGAATCATGCCTGGAAGGAAAAATGACCAAGCGACCCTTTAGTGATAAGGGGTATAGATCCAAGGAAGTACTGGAATTGATTCACTCTGATTTGTGCGGGCCTTTATCTGTCCAAGCGAGAGGAGGTTATGAATATTTCGTAACCTTCACTGATGATTACTCAAGGTATGGTTTTATATACCTGATGCGCCGCAAGAGCGAGTGCTTTGACAAGTTCAAGGAGTACAAAGCTCTTGTGGAGAACCTTCATGGTAAAACCATAAAGACTCTACGATCTGATCGTGGAGGAGAGTACCTCTCGGGAGAGTTTAAGGCGTACTTATTAGAGAATGGGATTGACTCCCAGATGACTGCACCATACACGCCCCAGCAGAATGGTGTAGCAGAAAGAAGGAATAGGACTCTTATGGAAATGGTAAGATCTATGATGAGTTACTCAGACCTACCAGTTTCGTTCTGGGGATATGCCTTGGAAACAGCGGCGTATATCCTGAACTTAGTTCCTTCTAAATCAGTCCCTAAGACGCCCTCGGAATTGTGGACCGGGCGAAAGCCGAACTTGAAACACATTCGGATCTGGGGTTGTCCAGCACATGTGCTGAAGCATGGGGCTGATAAGTTGGAATCTCGTTCAGATATTCGGTTGTTTATAGGATATCCTAGAGGAACGAAAGGTGGTCTATTTTATAGTCCTAAGGACCAGAAGATCGTTGTTAGCACCAACGCTCGGTTCTTGGAAGAGGATTATATAATGGACCACAAGCCCAAGAGTGAGATAATACTTAACGAACTGAGAGGGGACGATCAAGGCTTAGATCCAACCGAACCGGGTGATACGCCACCACAGTCTGCACCTGTAGTTACTGAGGTTACACCGGAGCCTCGTCGTAGTGGGAGGGTTGTTCGACAACCCGATAGGTTCATGTTTATAGGTGAGTCTTCGGACTTGATACCTGGAGAACATGAAGCCGATCCCTGGACCTATGGCGAGGCGCTTAAAGATCAAGATGCTCAGTCTTGGCAAAAGGCGATGAAATCTGAGATTGAATCAATGGATTCAAATCAGGTCTGGAATCTTGTAGCACCGCCCAAAGGTGTAAAAGCCATTGGTTGCAAGTGGGTGTACAAGAGAAAAAGAGGGTCTGACGGGAAGGTGGAAACCTTCAAGGCTAGGCTTGTTGCGAAAGGGTATACTCAGAAAGAAGGGATCGATTATGAGGAAACCTTTTCGCCGGTAGCTATGCTAAAGTCGATCCGGATTCTTTTGTCTATAGCATCTCATATGGATTATGAGGTATGGCAAATGGACGTCAAGACAGCATTCTTGAATGGGAATCTTGACGAGACCATTTACATGAGACAGCCAGAAGGTTTCATCAAGAAAGGCCAAGAGCATCTAGTGTGTAAGCTAAACCGATCCATTTATGGATTGAAGCAAGCTTCTAGATCTTGGAACATGCGGTTTGATGAGGTTATCCAGTCTTATGGATTCATTCAAAGCATGGACGAGTCGTGTGTATACCGGAGATGTGACGGAAACAGTGTGGCGTTTTTCGTGCTTTATGTAGACGACATCCTTCTAATTGGCAACAATGTGAAGATGTTGTCGGACATAAAGGGATGGTTGTCCAAGCAATTCGATATGAAAGACTTAGGACATGTTGGGCATGTTCTTGGGATCAAGGTCATAAGGGATCGCCGGAAAAGAACATTAAGCTTGTCCCAGGCTTCATACATTGATACGATTCTGGCTCGTTTCAACATGCAGAATTCCAAGAGAGGTGCTCAACCTTTCTGCCATGGAATTCATCTATCTAAAGACATGTGTCCCAAAACACAAAAGGAGATAGATTACATGAAGAAGGTTCCTTATGCTTCGGCAGTAGGAAGTCTAATGTATGCCATGTTGTGCACGAGACCTGATATCTGCTATGCCGTGGGCATGGTAGCTAGATATCAGAGTAACCCTGGACAGGGTCACTGGACTGCTGTAAAGAACATACTTAAGTACCTGCGAAGGACTAGGAATTATGTTCTGAGTTACAAAGCGTCCGAGTTGATTCCTATTGGTTACACAGACTCGGATTTCCAATCTGATAAGGATCAGCGAAAGTCTACATCAGGCTATGTGTTCACATTGGGAGGTGGAGCAGTCTCATGGAAGAGTGTTAAGCAGAAATGCATTTCGGACTCTACCATGGAAGCCGAATATGTAGCAGCCTCTGAGGCAGCTAAAGAATCGGTGTGGCTCCGGAACTTCCTTATGGACTTGGATGTGGTTCCTAAGATGCCTAGAGCTATCACAATTTATTGTGACAATAGCGGTGCAGTGGCTAATGCAAAGGAACCACGAGCCCACAATGCGAGTAAACACATAGATCGCAAGTACCACCTGATTAGAGACATCGTCAGGAGAGGCGATGCGGTTGTCACCAAGATTGCATCAGCGGATAACCTGGCTGACCCCTTTACGAAGGCACTTCCAGCGGAAGCGTTCAAGAGACACGTGAAGGGGATGGGTATCGGATGTATGGTAGAGGGCAACTAGAGATTTAGTATAAGTGGGAGATTGATGGAGTTATATTCTAAATGTCTAGTTTAGTGACAATATGGAACTCCTTATCTGTATTTTACATTATCTATTAATCAAACTGTCGGCATTTTGTCTATCTTACACTTGAATGCAATAGTCCTAGATATATACGTTGTAGACAGTATGGCGTGAGGAGACACGCGGAAGATCATACTGTCGGTTACTCGTATACTATCGAACAGAAGCTCACGACTTAGATGGACAGGGACAATCCATCGGTACGTCGTAGTGTGACTGGGTAATAGTTGGTCTTGACTATTATGTTACACTTGTACACTTGGTGTATTGAGCAGGACCACGGGAGGGCGTTCGATTTATACTAATCGACGTAATCGAACTAGACCTCAGAATTACGGATATACGAATTCTTAATCCCTATATAATTATAGGTGCGTGTGTCCAATTCTCGGTTCTTTAACTTGCCAATGAGTGAGACTAATTGATTAGTCGAGATACTCGGTAAATTGGGAATCGTAATTGTACTCACGGCATGCTATAGATTATAGACAGGAAACCGTGTCCCGTTTATCGGGTTGATAACGTCCCCGAGATGAGCTCATAAAGTTTATCATGTAAACCCTGCAGGTGGATTTGTTCCACATGATAATAAGGATGAGTGGTACTAGTCTCGGATAATAAGAAACGAATTAATTTAATTATTAGTAATTAAATAAATTCGTGGACGTTCGATATCTTAAACACGGGGAAGGTCGTATATGTAATTTCGGCGGAATTATTATTGTTGAAATAATATTAAAATTAATTTCGGGAATTCAATTATTATTTTATAGTGGAGTTAATAATAATTAAAATTGAAATCGATTAATTAAGGAATTGCGTTTACGTATTCCAAGTTAATTAATATTTCAATTTAGCCCTTAATTAATTTATCCTAAGGTCCCTAACGTAACTCTATAAAAACCCCCCTCCCATACTCTCCTAAGACCTAACATTCGCCGCAACAATTCATTTCAGCAGAGAAAAATAATTGTTAGCGCAATTAAGATTTTTTCTCTGTTTAAATTAATTAGTTAACGCAAATAAAATTATTCTCACAGAATAGTTTATACGCTGGTCTTGGAAAGGAGAATACAGAAGGGAGAACTCCAGCGGATCGTTGCCCACACAACGGCTGGAGAAGGGATCTGAGGCATACGTTAGAAGCATCTAAGGTCTCAACAATCGACCGAGAAGGTATGAGATCGAATCTCAATTCCGCAATTTCATTCGATCTAATTTCTCGTTAATCATACATGAACGTAGATCGGGTTCCGGGGTCGTGGATCGTGTTCCTCGACTACTGGGGGGTCTAGGACCTCCGGAACGGTAGTCGGATGAGGAAAAACGACCCGGAAACGAGCCCGGAACAGCAACATCGCGTTGCTGTTCGCGGACAAACGGCGGTCGCCAAAGGGCAAACGGCGGTCGCCGTTTGCAGTCCCTTTCAGCGACCGCTGGACTGCTTTCGGCGGTCGCCGAATTGATGCAGTCCAGTCCCGTTTCGCGCGGTTGTCCTTCGGGGCGATGGCTGGGCGTGAATCGGGTCAAGGCTTGTCGGGTGAACGAAGTAGCGACATCGGAGGTCGACTGGGAGTGTTCGGATGTTCGAGCGATCGAACGAACACATCCCGGAGAGTCGAAATCCAACAGTAGTTAGTATGGTGTGCGTCGTCACACGGAAGATCATACTATCAGTTACTCGTATATAATCGAATAGTTGCTCACGACCTAGATGGACAAGGACCAATCCATCGGTATAGTCGTTGTATGAGTGAGAAAATAATTGGTCTTGATTATTTTATCATACTTGTACACTTGGTGTATTGAGCGGATCTGCTTGAGATTTATTGATTAGGATTGCCGTTGATAATCGATTTAAATCTCTGAGTATTCTATTCTTAATCCCTGATATTATTGCGGGTGTGTGCATATAATATTAGTGACTTTGATTTTCCAAAGGAATTGACTGATTAGAATAATCGGTCAATTACCGGTAAAGTTGGGTCACTGTATTTTATGTATGACGTGCTGTGAATTCTTGACGGGAAAGCATGTCCTCGAAAGGGTTGATAATGTCCCCGAGATGAGCTTATAAGGATTATCATGTAAACCTTGCAAGTGGATTTGATCCGCATGATAATAAAGTTGAGTGTTACTATTCTTAGAATTATAAGAGATGAATAAATAATATTAGCAATAAATATAACTTATTCATGGACATTTATATCTTAAACATGCGGAATAAATAATACTACTGGAGAATATTATTTGATATAATATGGTATAATATTTGGAGTGCAATTATATTTATATAGTGGAGTTAATCATATAATTAATATTAATGGATTAATAGATTTGGGCTTGTGTTTAATTTAATCATTATTATTGGAAGCCCAATATTCCACCTCCTTAAGGTCCCCTACGTAGCCTATAAAAGCACTCCTATGGTCTTCTCTTTTTCTCATAATTTGAAGATCACAATTCTAGAGAGAGAAAGTAGAGAGAGAAGGTGATCCATGGAAGCTTGATAGATCGTCGCCCACACGACGTTCAAGCTAGTGCAAGCAATACGTGGGAAGACTTCAAGGTCATCAAAAGTTCTTCGTTTTTCCGAACAACGAGAACGAGGTAAATCGTAAAACCCTCTTTATGATTTAATCGTTAATTATCGTAAAAATATCGTGAACCAAGATCCGAGAACGCGACCTATGACGAGGTTGAACCGGGCGGTGGTGGTCGAAGATCACCGGACCGCCGGCGGCTCAACGGCTCGGCTGGGAGGGTCGAGGGCATGAAGCCCGGCTGGACGCCAACCGCCGCTCGCACAGGGCTGTCTCCGCTCGCGCGGCTGGACCGCCGCTCGCGCGGCGGTGGCTGGGGTGATCGCTAGCCACGGTTCGACCGTGGCTGTGCGTGCGATCACCGGGGCGTGGCTGGGGGTGCCCAGCGGGCTGCCAAGAACAGCCGCAAGCCCCATGCGGGGGCTCGACCGAACAGCCGCGGGCTATCCCCGCGGTTAGGGTTTTGGTTGAGTCCGGCCTTCATGGTGGTTCGTGGTGGGTTTCCGGCAACCGGGAGTCGATTGGAGTTGCTGTTCCGCAACTTTGACAACTCCGGATATTCGATCTCCGAAGGATTTCGGTCGGAATTAATTAGATAATTTATTTAATTAAATTTATTGATTCCGGGATATCGATTTCCAACACATTATGGGATGTTGTATGATAGTTTTTTTGTGGTTTGTTAAACTCTCGGGCTTGTCGAGATTGTTTTGTTTTGGAAAACTTTGCTTGTTTGTAATAGATAAAAACGACGGGTTGAGTCGTTATGTTTATTTATTTTTCGTTTGTTCTTTCGGGCATGTATAGGATCGATCATCTTGTATAGGATCGATGCCGGATTTAGTAGATTTATTCTTGTAATTTTTCTTGCTATTTTTGGCGGATCGAGACGAGATCGAAACCCGGAGAAACGAGAGTCGAGGAAACGAACCGGCAACGGGCAGCCATCGAACACACCCCGTGTTCGTGACGGGCAGCAGCGGAGCTGGGGTTCGTTCGACCCCACGGACGACTCATCGAGGCTCGAGACGAGGCTCCAGTGGGAGGAGTTCGTCTCTTGACCCTCGAGCGAGTCGGTGGTGGACCGAGATCGAGACGAGCAACGAGATCCAAGAGACGTGCATTGGAGAACACTTAAGGCCATAATAATCGGGACCACGTTAATTGCTTTTTGCTTGTTTTACGTGCTTTATTATTATGCTTAATTGTTTATGCATGTTATCCCTTGTCGTAAAATACTAAGTGGGAGAGGGATTGGAAACAATCCCGCAGTCTCCATTCTCTGTTTTGAATGTGATGTGTATTGACTTACGAGTTGGCTTTAGTGTCATCCTCCCTATCGGATAAAGTGGATACACGGATATCACTGGATCAAAATTCGAATTAAAATTCCACTTATAGAATTGAACTATTATATTTCTCAAAGCAATGCCTAATCTGTTTTTCAAAGACTAATTTCAACTCGACTCATTCTCACCCCGGGGAGTGGAATGGAGCCAAAGCGCTTGGTTATGTCGATGACACAGATTAGAGACATTCGAGTCATTCGATGACTAGATCGATTGTCTGGTTGGCTCCCTCACCTAGTGAGAGATAGGGCTCAATTGCATGATTGATCGCTGGTTAGAAACTTCGAGTTTCACTTACGAGATATCAAGCTTTGATTAATAAAATTGTGAAATTTAATAAATGTAGGAGTCAATTAACAAAGTTGTTTGTTTTAGTAAACGTCCACAAGAAAGTGGCTTGCTGAATGGGAACGAAACTTTGGGTTAGTTGAGACTCTATAACATTTAAATAAGTATGATTCAATTAACAAAGTTGTTTGTTTAGTAAACGTCCACAAGAAAGTGGCTTGCTAAATGGAAACGAAACTTTGGGTTAATTGAGGCTCGACAGTTATAGAAAATCGGAAAGGACCGCATGTCAACGTAAACGTCCACAAGAAAGTGGCTTGCGGTGGACCTGTAGTTCCCGAGCGGTTGAATTAGTACTGAGAAATGGTATACACTTAGGTACGCTTTATAGTATCCTCCCCATCGGAGTCACTGCTATAATGATGTACGACCGAAGTAAAAATCCAGTTATAAAATCGTTTGGATTAGTATACGTCCACAAGAAAGTGGCATGCTAGTTTGATGGGATTTTGGAAATGATTGGTAGTTTAATGATATTATTCGAGGGAAATGATATCGAATTAAACTCATTGTTTGTTTTATATGGTATTATTCCCATTAAAAGTCAACAAACTCACTGACCCTGATTGTATGGATTGGAGATGAAACTTGGACATTGTCCTAACTGCAGAGGAGTACAAATATGTACTCCAAGTCGATTGACCTGCTGAGCCAAATGATGCTTCCACTACTGAGGAAAGGAAACTCATTGGAAATGGATCAAGGCTGATGAGATGACGCGGAGCTACATTATGGCTTTCATGTCAAATGTGCTGCGACATCGGGATTAAGCCGTGACCATTACCTATGATATGATGCTTAACCTCAAGGAGCCTTTTGGTTATCGGGACAGGGCAGCCGGGCAAAAATGCAATGAGGCAACTCATGACGGCCATCATGTCGGAAAAAACGCCCGTGAGGGATCACGTTCTTAGAATGATGGGCTATCATAATGAGATAGAGATTCTGGGAGCAATTATCAATGGGGTAACCCAAGTTGATATTGTGCTCCAACCTCTGCCGAGAAGTTTTGAGCAGTTCCGCCTGAACTATAACATGAATAAGAGGTCTTATTCATTGACGGAGCTCCTGATTGAACTTCAAGCGGCTGAGGGAATCTTTAAGGGCTCTCAAGCACTTGTGGCTGAGAAATTGGCTCTTCCTAGGCCTCCGGGCGGCAAAAGGAAGAAGAAACAAAGACGGAAACCCAGTGGGCCTAATATATCTGGACCACGGAATGGGACAAGCAAGCCAAAAGAGCAAGTGCTTCCGTTGTAAGCAGTCTGGATACTGGGAGGTTTAGTTGTCCTCTTAAGCAACAAGAAGTTGACTCTTCCTTAGTCACCGAAACATGTTTAGTGGTGTTATCTACCAGTACCTGGTGTGTGGATACATGAACCACTAATCATGTCTGCACTTAAATGCGGGGGTTCCAGGAAACCCGGAGACTTAGAAAGAAAGAAGTTATAACCTACATGGGCTATACTGTTAAGGTAACAGCCGTTGCAGTGGGAGATGTTAAATGTTTTAATGGTAGCATTTTAGTTCTAATAAATTGTCTTTATGTGCCGGCATTTAGAAAGAAATTTCATTTTGGATTTCTAAATTGGCTTAGAATGGATATTCCGTTTCTTTGGATAGTTTCATACTTATCATAGTAGGAAACGGGGATATTATCTATTCGGGTACATTGATAGACAATTTAATACTAAATCCGTATTCTTCCACGATGCAACAGACCGGAGCTAATAACACACTGTCGAAACCCAATAAGAGTAAATATTCTTCTAAGATGAATCACATGTACTTATGGCATCTTAGGCTAGATCATTTTAACTTGAGTACGATTCAAAGGGTGAAGGCTGATGGACTACTCAGCTAGGTTGAAGGAAAGGACCTTCCAACCTTCGAATCATACTTGGAAGTTTAAATGACCAAGAAACCCTTTACGGTTAAAGGGCAAAGATCCAAGAAAGTACTAGAGTTGATTCGCTCTGATGTATGCAGACCTCTTTGAGGATTAAGGCATACTTATCAGAAAGATGGGATTTTCTCCCAACTGACTGCACCATTTATGCTTCGGCAAAATGATGTGTCATAAAGAAGGAATAGGACTCTTATGGATATGGGAAAGTAGACAATGAGTTAGTCGGAGTTACCTAATTCGTTTTTGGGATATGCCTTGGAAACAGCGGCGTTTATCCTGAACTTGATTCCTTTGGAAACTTGTACAGATATTCGGCTGTTTATAGGATACCCTAAGAAAACGAATTGAGATATGTAATATAGTCCAAAGGACCAGATGTTCGTTGACTGGATCAACGTTCGGTTCTTAGACATGGACTATATATGCAAGATCACAAGCCCAAGAGTAGAGTAATAGTTAATGTGCTTAGAGGGACTGATCAAGACTTAGAACCAGCCTAACTGAGTAGTTCACTACTATAATCTTTAGTCACTAAAGATACACCGGAGCGTCGTCATAGTGGGAGAGTTGTTAGACAACCTGATAGGTTCATGTTTATAGGTGAGTCTTCGGACTTGTTACCTGGAGAACATGAAGCCGAACCCTGGACCTATGACGAGACGCTGAAAGATCAAGATGCTTAGTCTTGGAAAAAGGCGATGAAATCTGAGACTGAATCTTTGGATTCAAATCAGGTCTAGGATCTTGTAGCACCGCCCAAAGGTGTAAAAACCATTTGTTGCAAGTGCGTTTACAAGAGGAAAAGAGGGTCTGACGGGAAGGTGGAAACCTTCAAGGCTAGGCTTGTTGCGAAAGGGTACACTCAGAAAGAGGAGGATCGATTATGAGGAAACCTTTTCGCCGGTAGCTATGCTAAAGTCGATCCGGATTCTTTTGTCTTCACGTGGAAGATGGAAGTCAAGACAGATTTCCTAAATCGAAGTCTTGACGGGACCATCTGTGTGGGACAGCCAGAGGGATTCATCGAAAAGAGCCAAGAGCATTTGGTAAGCAAGCTTAATCGAGCTTTGGATTGAAGGAAGCTTCAAGATCTTGGACACATGCCTATGAGAAAATCCATTTATGGATTTATTCAAGGCATGTTTGGGTCCTGTGTGTAACAAAGAAGTGACGGAAAAGATGTGGTGTTTTCTCATTCTTTGTGTAGACAACATTCTTCTAATTGGCAACAATATGAAAATGTTATCAGACATAAAGGGATGGTTGTCCGAGCAATTCGATATGAAGGACTTAGGATAAGTTAGGCATGTTCTTGGCATCAAAGTTATAAGGGATCGCCAGAAAAGAACATAGTACTTATCCCAAGCCTCATACATAAATAAAATTCTTGCTCGTTCTAGCATGCAGAATTCCAAGAAAGGTTTTCACCTTTTAGATGTGGAATTATTTATCTAAAGTTTTGTGTCTGACACAATAAGGAGATAAATGAGAAGTAAGCAGTTCCCTACACCTTGACGGTGGGAAGCTTAATGTATGCAATGCTGTACACAAGACTGATATCTACTATGCCGTGGGCATGGTGGTGAGATATCATAGTAATCCTGGAAAGGATCACTCGACTGACGTAAAGAACATGTTTAGGCGCCTGCAGAGGACCAGGAAATATGTTCTGAGTTACGAAGCAGTCAAGTTGTTTTCCTTTGGATTACAGATAATTGGATTTCCAATCAAACAGGGATAGTTGAAAGTCGAAGTCAGGTATGTGTTCTCACTGTGAAGTGGAGCAGTAACATGGAAGAATGTAAAGCAGCGATGCATTACGGACTCTACCATGGAAACTGAAAGGATAACGGCCTCTGGGCAGTTAAAAGGTCAGTGTGGCTCCAGAACTTCCTGAGAGACTTAGATGTGGTTTCTAGTTTGCCCAAAGCTATTTTGAATAGCGGTATATTGGCAAACTTGAAATGCCACGAGTCCACAGTGGGAGATAACACGTAGAGCGCAAGTACCACCTGATTCGAGAGATCGTCTAGTAAGACGATGCAGTTGTCACCTAGATAGCATCGAGAGGATTGCCTGGAAAACCCGTTCACAGAGGCTCTTCCAGCGAAAGCGTTGGGTAGGCGTGATGAGGTTATGGGAATCTGATGTTTGGGAGATGGCGACTAGAATTTTAGTATAAGTGGGAGATTGATGGAGTTGTATTCTAAATGTCTAGTTTAGTGTAAATACGGAACTCCTTATCTATGCCTAAGTCTATACATAATTCAAGCATGATTGCATTTATTGCAATAGTCCTTGATGTATACGTTGTAGATAGTATGGCGTGAGGAGACACGCGGAAGATCATACTATCGGTTACTCGTATACTATCGAACAGTAGCTCACGACTTAGATGGACAGGGACAATCCATCGGTACGTGCCAATGAGTGAGACTAATTGATTAGTCAATATTCTCGGTAGATTGGGAATCGGTATTGTACACACGGCATGCTATAGATTATAGATAGAAAACCGTGTCCCATTCATTGGGTTGATGATGTCCCCAGATGAGCTCATAAAGTTTATCATGTAAACCCTGCAGGTGGATTTGTTCCACATGATAATAAGGATGAGTGGTACTAGTCTCGGATAATAAGAAATGAATTAATTTAATTATTAGTAATTAAACTTAATTCATGGACATGCGATATCTTAAACACGGGGAAAGTCGTATATGTAATTTCGGCGGAAATATTATTGGTAAAATAATATAGATTAATTAATTGGGAATTCAATTATAAATTTATAGTGGAATTAATTATAATTAAAATTGAATTTAATTAAAGGTTTTCTTTTTAAGGACACCGGTTTAATTAAATTTTAATTTAGCCTAATTAATTAATTGTCCTAAGGTCCCTAGTGTGGCCTATATAAACCCCTCAATCTCTCTTCTCCTAACCTAACTTACACAGCTTTTATTTTTCTTCACTTGAGAAAATAAAATGTGAGAAAGAGGGTTTGAGAGAGAAGAAGAAGAGAAGACTCCGGTGGATCGTTGCCCACACAATGTCCGGCGTCGAGGGCTAGGATACACACTAGAAGATCTCAGGGTGTTCGCCTATTCGGCTTCTCCGAATCACGCAACAAAGGTATAGAATCGAAACCCTAATTCCGCTTCGTTTCGCTTCTATCTCGTACGTAATAATATATCGAACCTCCGATCGAGTTCCGGGATCGTGGTTGGTGTTCCTAGATCACTGTGGGGTCGCTGACTTCAAGAGCGGTGGTCAGAATCGGAAAATCCGACCAGAAACGGACCTGGAACAGCAGCGTCGCGCTGCTGTTCGCGACGACTGTCGGCCGACAAGATTAGCTGTCGGCCGACATGGACTTGTCGGACGACACCATATGGTGTCGGACGACAGAGAAGTCAGCAGCCCCTTGTTTCGCGCGGTCGTGCCTCGAGTGCGATGGTTGGGCGTGTTTCGGGTCTGGGGCTTCGTCGTGAGTGCAGTAAGGATGCTAGGGGTCGACAGGGCTTGTCCGGATGTTCGAGTAGTCGAACGGACATGTCCCGGGTAGTCTATTTCCAACATTCTACATCCCACTAATTTCTTGCATGGTGGTAGAGGCATTACTGTCCATGTATGATTTGCTTAAAGGCCCTCAACTTCCTCTTGCAAAGCCTTTTTCCATTCAGGACTGAGAGAAGCTGTCTTGAAGCTTCTATGCTCTGAATGAACTATGGTTGACATGACATAAGGCAAATATTGTGATTTTATTCTGTTAAAGGTGAGACAATCATTGAGAGGACAAGGAGAGTCATATGAAAATTGCGCAAGTTAATCATTGTGGGCTGTATTGATCAAATTACACTGATACTCTTGAAGGTAACTGGGAGGATTAATATTTCTACTGGTACTCCTGAGAATCACTTCAGTGTGAGGTGAACCATTAGAGTCAGTAGTGTCTGATGGATTCTAATATGTGGAGGCATTGGGAGAGGCATCATCAGGATGAGGTGCAGATGGTGATGCTTATGAAGTTGAAGTGGGAGATGTGGTATCTGTTTTCTCATCACCACTAGAAGTATGTTGAGACTGAGATTGATCAGTGTTACTAGATATCTGATGCTCAAAAATATCAAATATAGATGCATCATCACTATAAGGGTTTTCTGTTTCTACTTGTTGAAATAGGGAATTCATCTTCATAAAAATGAACATCTCTTGCTGTAAACAATACCTTTTCTTGTAGATCATACAAGATGTGAAGGTATAAGTTTACCGATCCGATCGATAAATCGTATGTGCGGAAGCGTGTAAAACATATAAATTTATCATGCTTGATCTAGTACACACAATATATGTATAGACACATCTATATATATATATATATATATATATATATAGAGAGAGAGAGAGAGAGAGAGTGAGAGATCAACGAGTTCTTACATATTGTGATGCGTGCCTCGTTGATGTTGATGAAGGTGGTGTTGAGTCGATTGAACCACCTTAATGGATCAGCCACTAGATGCCCTCCTTGTGAATGACCTCGTCACTCCTTTGGAACGCCCGGATGTTGAAGCCGCACAAATGGCCCGGCCTCTACGTGTTGCACACGAACTCGGATGACGAACACTTTGCTTGCTTGAGTCGGTTCTCCAAGAACACTCTCTCCTTTCTCTCTTTGGTGTGGATTTTGAAATTGGTGATTAAGTGAAGTGAAAATTTGATTGTCACCCTATTATTCATCCCATTATGGTCACATAAATGTCCCATTATCAACCTTGTAACCCCCCCCACCTTAATGTGTGTCATAACCACACATAATGGGGTGGTTTATTGTGAATTTGAATGGTCATACCACATCATCATGCCTCCAAGTATAAGACATTGTCCCACTAGCTTGTGTGGCATGCCATGTCACACTATGTGAAATGAATCCATGCAAACCATGCAATGCATCCCATGCACGTATATGAATCCACGTAAATATTGATTCTAAATCAATATTATTAACAAGCACTGTACATCATCTACGAGTACATGTGTGACCCTGTAGATATGATTATCGATAAATATTATATTGCTCCCAACAATTAATATTATTGAATAATCATTTAACATTCATAGACGACCTTATGACTTTATCGATTGCACACGTAGGATCGAAGGACATATACCAACAATCTCCCACTTGGCCTCCAGAGCCAGTGTGCTGCCAATTTCCTATTGTCACTTTATGTCTAAGTTTGAACTTGAGGCAAGACTCGAGTCATCCTCAATCGGTTCAAACCTTTCTTGGACTCTGAGACGGACTGTAAAACCAGATTTATCACCATGATACGAATCTGGACGTGGCCACGTATTTTCCACAGTCTCGACTCTCCAAGTGGCCGGTAAGACATATATCCCATTATAAAATGGAGGACAATCCCATCTTGTCAATCCAAGCTCTCCCACTTGCTTCTTGATATACCCAATAACAAGTTTTATAACCTCCTTTTACGAAAGGTGTTTACTTGTGTAACGCCCCACAAAATTCACAGGCTTAAAGGAATTGAATATGCTACTCATATCAACAGATGCATCTTCTTTTCTGGGCATCCTCCTATAAGAACTCCAAAGTTAAGCGTGCTGGCTCTGGAGTGATTCTAGGATGGGTGAACCCCTGGGAAGTCACCCGGGTGCGCACGAGTGAGGACAAAGTGCGCTGGAAAAGACAAGTGTTGGTACAGTGGGGCCAGGATATCACTCCCTACGGCAGTCATTGGTAACCGAGCCGGCCCATTAGGTTCGGGCTTCGACCCCGCAACGGGCCAGGGCGTTACAACTTGTATCAAAGTATATTATTGCACAATGGAATTACTCTGGACTACTCAAGTCAGAGGAAATTGCTCGACAGTCAATGAAATAGTATTATGGCTCGAAATCTCAAATACTATTTCAGTCGGGTATGTTCGATCATTAGCTCCTAGCTAATATCTATGCAATTGTACATGACATCCCACGTCACTAGCCCACTAGCCCATGAAGTGGCGCTATAGTACACATTGCAATCTAGTTGTTTGTATCGTCAGTTTGTCCGTACTCGATCATACGAACTAGGAACAATTTTATGATTTAATTATATTAGTTCAACAATTGGGACTTCATTATGTGGTAAATCGACCCCATAACCCAATTAACATAATTTAATCATTTAGACAATTCATACAATTTAAACCACAATTATATGAAGATTTTGAATATCATAAAAGATACGTGAATGTTTACATAAACTCCAAAAGTAAAAAATACAGTAATAGAAATAACGACCAATCTCCAAGATGTCGTATCCCTATTGCAATCGTATGAGCATCATGCTTTGACTGCTGGAGTGGTTTAGTTAACGGGTCTGCAACATTATCATCAGTTGCAACTTTATTTATCTCGATGTCTCCACGACTAATAATCTCTCTGATAATGTGGAAATTCCTGAGCACATGTTTGGTTTTGTGGTGCTCCCTAGGCTCCTTAGCTTGCGCGATAACTCCACTATTATCACAATAGAGAACTATGGGATGGTCCGAGTTAGGTAAGACACCTAGTTCATCCAAGAACTTTTTCATCCAAACAACCTCCTTTGTTGTCTCTGATGCAGCAATGTACTCAGCTTCTGTAGTAGAATCCGCTACGGTAGTTTGCTTGGAACTCTTCCAGCTCACTGCACCTCCATTCAGACAAAAGACATAACCGGATTGAGACCGGAAATCATCTTTTTCTGTTTGGAAGCTCGCATCCGTAAACCCTGTCATAATCAATTCTTCTTGTCCTCCAAAGACAAGAAAATACTCTTTAGTCCGTCTAAGGTACTTGAGAATATTCTTGGCCGCAGTCCAATGCGCTTCACCTGGGTTTCCTTGATACCAACTCGTCATGCTCAAAGCATACGATACATCCGGTCGTCTACATATCATGGCATACATTATAGACCCTATATCCGAAGCATAAGGAATGTTTTCCATCTTCCTTTGATCATTATGTCCCGAAGGGCACTGCCCCTTGCTCAGAGATGTACCATAAGTCATTAGAATGAGACCCTTCTTGGCGTCTTTCATTCTGAACCTATCAAGCACCTTATCAATATAGGTTGTTTGACTAAGTCCAAGCATCCTTTTCGATCTGTTCCGACAGATCTCGATGCCCAATATGTACTGTGTTCTCCAAAATCCTTCATTGAAAAACATCTTCCAAGCTATTCTTTAACAGAATTAAGCATATGAATATTGTTTACAATAAGGAGTATGTCATCGACATACAACACAATGAATACAACGTAACTCCCACTGACCTTCTTGTAAACACAAGAGTCTTCCATGTTCTTTTGAAATCCAAATTCCTGTATGGATTCATCGAATCGAAGATTCCAGCTCCAAGATGCTTGCTTTAATCCATAAATGGATCTATTAAGCTTGCATACTCTCTCAGCCTGATTAGGATTGATAAAACCCTCTGGCTGTGTCATAAACACATCCTCTTCTAGAATCCCATTCAAGAAGGCGGCTTTAACATTCATTTGCCATATCTCATAATCATAATGAGCAGCAATGGCTAAGAGAATCCGAATGGATTTGATCATAGCAAATGGTGAAAAGGTTTCATCATAATCCACCCCGTGAATTTGATTCAATCCTTTTGCCACCAACCTTGCTTTGAAAACACTAGGTTTTCCATTCATGTCTGTTTTTATCTTGTAAATCCATTTGCATCCAATGGGCCTAGTACCTTTAGGCAAATCGACCAAGTTCCAAACATGATTTTCAGACATTGATTCCATTTCGGATTTCATGGCACCCTGCCATTTCTCGGAATCTGGACTCGTCATAGCTTGGATATAGGTCAAAGGTTCATTGCTTTCTAAAAACATGATTTCATAGCTCTCATTTGTCAGAATACCTAAGTATCTGTCAGGTTGAGTTCTAATCCTTCCGGACCTTTGAGGATTAGGTGTGGTTTCCAAAACCACTGGAGTACTTTCGACCGAGTCTTGAGTATCCATCTCAGTTTGATCTACTTGAACCTCTTTCAAGTCTTCTTGAATTTCGTTCAAGTCAACTGAGCTCCCACTTACTTTCTTGGAAAGATATTCCTTTTCAAGAAATACGCCATCTCGAGCAACAAAGAATTTGTTCTCAGATTGGTTGTAAAAGTGGTACCCTCGTGTTTCTTTTGGATAACCCACAAAGAAACATTTATCCGATTTGGGTTCAAGCTTTGTAGAGATATTTCTCTTCGCATAAGCTTCACAACCCCATCAAACACCCTTCACATGTATCAAATGACTCCAAGTCAAAAGATTTGAGAATGCCTTCTTTAAGAAGTTTCTCTACACGTTTAATGTTGACGTGGCCTAATCGACAATGCCATAGGTATGTTTCATTGAATTCATTCGATTTGGCCTTTTTGGTATCAATGTGATATATATGATTGTCAAGTTGAATTATATATGAACCATGTTCTAATCGTGCCGAACCATAGAACACTCCACTTTTTGAAATAGTAAATAAACCATTTATTATAGTGAAGGAAAATCCTTCAGTATCTAATTCTGAAATAGAAATGATGTTCTTGGTAATACTTGGTACGAAATAAACATTATTCAATACTAAAACAAGGCCCGAAAGCAAATAAAAATCGTAAGATCTTACGGCTAATGCAGCGACCCTCGCTCCATTTCCAACCCGCAGATCGACATCTCCCTTTACCAAACTTCTACTTCTTTGCAGTCCCTGCACATGTGAAACAATGTGAGCACCACAACCGGTATCCAATACCCAAGAAGAAGAATTTGTAAAGTTTATGTCAATGACATAAATACCTGAAGATGAAAGAACGACACCGTTCTTTAAATCCTCCTTGAACTTGGGGCAATCTCGCTTGTAGTGTCCAACACTCTTGCAGTAGAAACACTCAGATTTCCAGGAACCTTAGAAGCTTTCAAGAACCTTTTGGAAGGAGCTGCCACAGCTTTCCCTTTCCCTTTGCCTTGTACTTCGGGTATCTTATTCCCCGAACTTTTTGGAACCTCCTTCATGAATCATAAGAAAATCCCTTCTAGTGTACTTCTTAATCGACGACTCAGCAGCCTCAATGTACCCAAAAATTTGAGTCAGTGGTACATATTTGATAAAAAAAAATATAATATTCAAATTGTTTCAAATTAACCGTGTTTTGACAATGAAATTAAAAAAATGTTACTTTGTAATATTTTTTTAATCAAAAAATTTTAAAAAAAATACTTTTAAATTTTTTGATCAAAAGGTAAAATAAAATTTTATTTTTAAGTTAAAAATAAATTAGCTTTAAGAAAAAAATTGAAAAAACACAACCTATATATGCTAATTAATTACAACCTACCAAATATTTTAATGTCAAACACAATTTCTTGTATTCTCGATTTTTTTTTATTAAAGTAATAAATAAGGTTATTTTCTTAATATAATGAATCAAGTATATTTTACGTGCATTTTATTATAATTTAATAAAGTAATTTGCGTGCATTTTATTATAATTTAATAAATAACATGCAATTTACGTGAATTTTATTATAATTTAATGACTCACATAAATTTTATTATAAAATATTTTAACAATTTACGTACATTTTATTATAAATTAATAAATAACGTGCAATTTTCGTTTATTTTATTATAATTTAATAAAAAATATGTAATTTAAGTGTATTTTATTATAATTTAATGAATCATATACATTTAATTATAAAATATTTAAAAAAGGAAAAGAAAACGTGAATACTTTTATAAGATATGAGAAATATAAATTTAAACACAAATATTTATTCATTTACAATAAAAAAATGTTTATTAATATATGAAATCACTAAAAAATGTTTAAAAAAATTAGTGTTGTTATTCAATTTTTTTTTAATATTATTATAAAATTGATATAAAACATTTAGTATAGACTGTTTATCCTAGAGCCGATTAAAATTCGAATTGGAGTTACACTCAAAAAGCACAAATTCATTCTTAAATTTAAATAGAAAAATTGACTTTTTTAAAAAGTCAATCATAATGGAATCATATACTACTAGTAAACAATGCGTGAAAAATCAACGTGGTAGATTAATTTTTTTATCTTATCTTACTTATTTACGTTTTATAATTTTATGTCAACGTTAAAACCAGTTTAAATTTTACTCAAATAGGCTGTTTGTTTGTCAAAAGGGGATAGCTGGAATTGAACAATTTTAATTTTAATTAAATTCGGCAAACCATTTTTATTTTAAGGTCAATTATAGAATATTAGAACGAATCAACAAACAAGATCACATATATATATACACACACCTACTAATTATAATTATGAGTTAAATAAGTTAATTAAAGTTGGTCATCTTACATCACATATTCACATGCACACAATCAAGAAATATATTTAATTTCATCAAGACTGTGATTACCAATTGATATTATCTTAAAGTAGAATACGAAATGAAATTAATTATTACTATTAATATAGATTAGTAGTAAGATTTAAGATCGAAATCTCAGTATTCAATGTGTGTGTACATCTCTAAATATTCTCAAAAGTGATCGATAATTGAACTTTATTTACTAGTACTAATATTTAATTGTTAAAAGCTGCTGCTTGAATCGTGCTAATTAATTATCTGGATAAATTAATTACTACAGTATACTATATCTATATTAATGGTTAAGCAAGCATCCAGCTCATCAACATATTCATTAAATAAACTGATTATTCCTTAATTGATTCCCTCAACTATTCATTAATTTTAATCCATTCTTATGTAAACAGGGTTAAAAGCTCGTCTTTTAACCTTTTTTCTTCTTACCGTCAATAAATATACTCAAGTGATTGTGATCGTGTGTGTTTACTGTTTAGTTGACCAAACCAAATGCAATTAGAATTGAAATTCTAGTCAATGAAATTTGATTTTCTATTTATTATTATAAAATATTAATATTAATTAATATAACAATCATATCAATCCAATAAATATCAGTATTTTATTGTCAACATAGGGAGTAAATACGTGCAAACAATAAAACTAGTTGTATTATAAAGTTTTACAACTATTTTTCCAATTTTACAACTTTTTTAATAAATATTTTCCAATTTTTTAAAATATTCATAAAGAAATTGAAAAACAATTGAAAGAAAGGAATACTACCGAGTAGTGCTATTTAAATTGATATAGTTAGTATAAGTGGATACGTAATTCTATCCCTAGACTATAGTCTCAATCATGTCACATACGTGATGCATTGAACTTTATATTTATCACTTTAATGATTTTTTGTTTGTGGGCCCCACCGACTAAACATTTCATCATTTTTTTTTTTAATTTCAGTCTAAATTATTGGACCAATTTCCGTCAACACACACATGGGATGGATCTGGGCATTCCCCTTTTTACTTCACATGTACTACTATATGTGTTTATGTATATCCACAATATATATTAAAATGAAAAAAAAAAAAAGTGATCTTTATTTTATGCTTAATAAATACATACACATCTCACTATTTCCAAATCTACCCCTCAGATTCCACGATATTTCAAAAAAAGGAAAAACCAACAAAGAGGGTCTAGAAAAAGGCACACTTGTTGAGGGTGGGCCCCGCCCCGACCCGACCCACAAGGAAAAAACAAAACATTGACCGAGTCAACCCGGCGAGTCTAAGCGAGTTTCCAAGCCGAGGTAGCAATCAACGGTCTGGTGTGCCACCCGAGCATCAGGCAGCCGCTGTTCTCCTCCACTCTGTACCCGTCCCCACCGGCGAACCATTCCAGCAGCATACTCGCTTCCTTGAAAGCGTTCGATCCCAGGTGAACCGGCTCGAACCCGGCCGAACCGAACCGGGTTCTCCACTGACCCAGCGTCTCGTGCCTTTCGACCCGGTCCACTCCCTCGCAAGCCACCACATTGCAAATCTGAAGCCCCAGGTACACCTCGCTCATAACCTTATCCTGTACGCTCACCGCCGCGTCTCCGCCGCCGGCGCTCTCCAGCGAGTCGAAGAGGGTGGAGTAATAGTGCAGCGACTCGGTGAACCGGTCGAGGAAAACGCTGCCGTTGTGATTCGCCTCCTGCTCCGCCACCGTCACTATCGCCGGTTTCAAATCGCGCACCACCTGCAACACCTTATCCACAGAACCGGGCCGGGCCAGCGACCGGTGCAACTCGAAGATCGAATTGACCGCCACCGTCTCCCCCTCCCGCACATCGAACGCCGAGGGCTTCAAATCGGCCAGCGATTTCGCCGCGAGCCTCCCGCACTCGAACCTCACGTTGATGTTCTTCGCGAACTGAGCGAGATTCCGGAGGACTTCCGGCAGATTATCGCCGTCGCGGCCGACGGCGGTGAGGCGGAAGGTCGGCGGGCCCTCGGGCCTCCGGGCGAGAGCCTGCAAAAGGACGGGCCACTGCATCCCCTGTTTGGTACTGAAATCGATGACGTGGACTCTGGATTTTCCGGCGAAGGCCTCGAGAATCGCCTGATTGGCCGTGAAGTGCGCGAATTTTAGATAAGGGCAGGCCTCGTAAAAGTGCATCTGCAGGGAATCGGTGAAGGCGGAGTCCTGTGGGTTGGCGAGGTGAAGCCTGTAAATCCTGCTCTCGAGAGCTTTGGCGAAATAGGTGGCGACTTTCCCCATAGCTCCGGCTTGAGAAACTGCCAGAATCTCTATGTTCTTAACCAGGGCCTTGGCCATTTTCAGATTCCCTTGCTGCACGGCGTCGGCGCAGGCCATGAGGCTGTGGACGAGGCGGATTCCGTTCTCCTGCGAGTCGACGAGGACGACGGGCCGGGCCGGCTCGGCGAGGGCTGGCAAGCCCGGAGCGGGGGGGCTTTCTTCAGTTTTGAGCCTCTTGGGGTGAGGGTAAATGGCCTCTCCGGGTATGGAGATGAGATCAGATCCGAAATCGTCGAGGTCAACCGGAGGAGGAGCGGAAGCGCTGGTGATGGTGGAGGAGTCGAGGAAGGGATCCTCGATGCCGGAGATCATGGATTCGAGCCAGGAGGAGAGATCCGATGGGTTGTAGTGGACGGTGTCGGAAGCGAGCTGGGAGAGGCCTTCGGGCTGGGCGCTCTCCATGGCTTGCTCCAGCTGCTGGATCTTGTGGGCCACATCCGCCATGTCGGAGCACTTGACGTTGTAGCCAAGGACGGCGAAGAGCTCGTCGACGCCGTCGTCGCCGGACCAGAGGGCGGCCTTGTCGGAGGAGCTGCAGCTCCCCGTGCTAGAGAAATTCCCTGGATTCGTGTGGTGGTACTCTCGTTTCATTTTATTTTTTTTATTTTAATTTGTAATTTGTTTTGACCAAGGATGGTGAATGGAGGAGGAAGAAGAAGAAGGATAATCAGGGGATTGAGGATTGGCTCAAAGGTGCTTGGTTTTTATCACACACAGAGAAGGATACATACACATATAGATACAGATACAGATACATACATGGAATCTGTTTCTGAAACTGTGTGTGGTGTGTGAGTTTTTTGTAGAGAGAGAAAATCAGGGTGTGTTGTATTTGTATTGTACTATTGGATTGGGGACTAATTAACCAGTAATAATAATAATAATAATAATAATAATAATAAAAGGACGGGTAAAGAAAGAAAGGCTCGTGATGAAGGCGGGCGCGACATTCGACACTGAATATTTTGCAGCAAAAGTGTATGCTTCAATTATACACACCTCTCCTCTGTACGATCCGTTTCCTTTTTTTTGGACGATTCAATTTTTACACTAATTAAATTATCCATTGAGGTAAATATTTAGGAGTCAATGATTTTTATAGCTTCAAACTAAGGAATGTGATCGGTAAATATTGTTAAAGTTTTGATGTAGCTTTTAATTCCCATATAGAGTTGGGTAATCGAAGGTTCTTACTATATCTCTCAAATCAATTTTCACGTTTTATTTATAAAATAAAAAAGAAGTGTAACGATTAGTCTGAAATAAAGTTTGAAATAAAATAAAAAAAAAGTGTAACGATTAGTCTGAAATAAAATTTCAAGTCTCTTACTTTGTTTTAAATAAATTGACGCTTATTTATAAAATACAAAACACTTATAAGGAGAAAAAATTCGGGTAGATGTTGTCAAACTATTTTTTTTTATATAGTCTCTTACTAGTTGTCAGACCATAAAAATGAAAATAATCATTACATTCTATACCTTTAAAACAACCTAATATTTCTAACGGTAATTAAATATGGGCAGAATGTCCAAATTTATTTTTTATTTTTATTTTTATTTTTTATATAATGATAAATACAACTAATTTAATAAATATCTTAAAATTAAAATTTTATTTTTCATTATTATATATTAAAATATATTTTTTCTATTTAATAGATTTTTTTTATATAAATAAGTATAAATATAAAGATATGCATTATCTTTAATTTAAAATTTTATTTTTTTATTTTTGTTGCGTAATATTTGTTTTATATACTATATTTAATTATAATAAATGTAAAAAAAATAATTAAAATATCATAACATATTTTAAATATAATTTTTAAAGGAGTTCTGCCCTAATAAATGTAAAAAAAAATAATTAAAATATCATAACATATTTTAAATATAATTTTTAAAGGAGTTCTGCCCACAGGCAGAATTTGATCGTTTAGTGTGACAACTATTTTTAAAATATATCATTTTTACCCAACAAAAAATATTCTCTCACAAAAAAAACCAAATTAATTTTAATCAATAACAATATAATAATATTTTTTTCTTAACTTCCGTGTCCATTTTAGTGTGACAACTAAGTATAGAGATAATTTGTGAGATATCATTTTTTGTAATTTGTGATATTGTTAGAGTGAGAATCATCATTTCTCTTGTATTATGGAATATGTAATTATAAGTTGAGGATAAAGTTTTCGTACCAAAAAAAATTAGAGTTTAATGTGTTGTTTCCAACACCAAAACAACACTTGTGGGTAGGGGTGTGGGCGTCTAAGCTCGAAAATTCGAAAGCTCAGACCGAAAATCCGAAAAAACCCATCGCTGTCGAGCTCAAATTTTCTTGAGACCAGCCCATCAAGGGCCCGGACCAAAACATAAAAAACCGGTCCGAGCCCGGGCCCTAAAAAATTAGGACCGAAAGCCCAGACCGGTCCGTTTTTTAATTTTTATATAATTTTTTTAATAAATATTATATATTTTTATATAATTTTTAATATTTTAATTAATAATTCAAATTTAAAAACTTAAATTTTAAATATGTTATACAATTGTATTATTTGAAATTTTATTTTTTAATTTTTTTATAAAAATATATTAATAATTTTTTTTTTAATAATTAAAAATATTTTTTTATAATTAAAAAAATTGGGCTCGAAAAGCCCGAAAACCCATCTCAGATCGCCGGATTCGGTCCCAAGCCGGGTCCTCATTACAAAAAATCTTGCCCAACCCAACAAAATCGTGTTTTGGCCCGGGCCTTCAAATTTTGGGACCGGCCGGCCGCGCTCAGCCCTAGTTGTGGGTACTAAGTTGCAAAAAAAAATTATCGACCACCAATGCTATTTGCACATCGATTCCACGCATCGATGTCGCATCGATGTGACAAATAACTTTTGTTAATTAATTTTTTTTTTGTTTTTTTTATATTTTTATTTTTTAATATAAATATATTAATTTTATAATAAAAACACGTTATTCGAAAATATTAATTAAAATTCATTTTTACATTAATATTTTTAAAATTTTGAAATCTATGTGCAAGTAATATTAAATTCATCGCGATTGTCAAAACATATTAATTTTCTGAAAATTGCGCAATAAATATAAACATATACAACGAGACTTCTAAATTATAAAATTGTAATAAAAATATTGAAACACTTTAATATAAATAAATTATACTATAAAATACTTATTATAATTTAAAATATTTTATAAACAATTAAAATACTAAAATAAATTTAGGATCGTTACTAAAATAAATTTTAATATATAAAAATATATTAATTTTATAATAAAAACACGGTTTTAGAAAACATTAATTAAAATTCGTACTAAAACCTAAAAAATATAGATTTTTGAAATGTACAAAATGCAATAATATAAATATCAATTTTAAATATCAATAAAGTCATGCGTTTATACCACGCAATTAAATTTTCCCGAATTTGGAAATATAGATTTTTTGTTTCGTAAAATTGCGGAATAAATATAAATAATTACATTTTTTGTTAACAGACTTAAAAATGTGTAACGCCATAAACTTATTTTAGTATTTTACTTGTTTGTAGAATATTTTAAAGTACAATAATAATTTTATAATATAATTTATTTATATTAAGGTGTTAAAATGTTTTTATAATTTTGGATCGCAACTGTACGAGTAAGTAGAAATGGATTACTTAATTAATATTTAAAATATATTTATATTAACCTCGCATTTTGTAGATTTTGTTTTTATAATTTTGGATTGCAAATGTACCATTAAGTTGACTTAATTGATATTTAAAATTGATGTTTATATTAATTGGCGCATTTTTGTTTTTATAATTTTCAATTTCAAGTGTACGAGTAAGTAAAAACGCATATATTTAAAATTAATGTTTTGTTTTTATAATTTTCCATAAGTAGAAACGCATCAATTAAGTTGATTTTATTGATTTTTATATTAACTGCATTTTGTAATTTTCAAAAATGTAAAAATATTTATGTTTTGTAAAAGTGAATTTTAATTAATATTTTTGAAAAACCATGTTTTTATTATAAAATTAATATATTTAAATAATAATTTTATTAAATAATTAAAATAAAAAAAAGTAAAAAAAAAAATATAATACTAATGCTATTTGTCGCATCCATGCGTTATGCAAATAGCATCACTCCAGTGACTTATACACCTTGATCCACTAGACCAAACCAAAATATATACTCCCTCCCACCCACAGTAATAGTCACATGTTGTGTTGACTTTTTTAGTCCGTTGAATAAATATGATAAATAGTGTACAAAAATTATAAAAAACATACTAAAATAAAATAATAGTTATATTTTATTTTAGTATTTTTTTTATAATTTTTGTACACTATTTATCATATGTATTGAACGGAGGAAAAAAGTCAACGTTGACTATTGCTGTGGGTTGGAGGAGTAGTACTGTATATGTTTCTTCACTATGGTGGTTTTGAGTGTTGATAGAAATAAAATGTGTTAAAAGTTAAAACCCACGCATACACAATGTAAGGACACATTTTACCGTGGAAACATAATTTAATAAAATTGTTTTAATAAAAATTCTAAAATAACAAATAAAATTATTTCAATACACAAACAAATATGGCCGATCTAACAAAGTAAAGATTGTGTTGCACACAATATCCCCTATAGAATACTATAAAATTATAAATTAGTGGTTTGGAGAATATATGATTCAATAATGCTATTCAATTCTCTATCAAATCAACAGGTTTTAAAGCAGCAGTAGCTTTTCTTATCAGGTTCAGCAAAGCATCAAGAATCACATCAATATTTCAATTAAAAAATAAAATAAAAACACCTTTTATAGAAAATAATACTCAAGAAATGTGTTTCCTTATTAGGAAAATCTGTTATACCTTTTCATAATTAATTTTACATTTTATTTTGGTTGTTCAAATGAAATCACTTATTTTTATATTTTTCATTATTTGGAACACTTATCAAATAATTATAACATGATTGCGAATTACAAAATGTTTGCACGCTTTAAAATAAAAAGTTGTTACCTAACTTTATTCTCATAATATACATACATTAAAAAAATTTGATTTGAATAATATAAAGAAGGAATATATAAAATGCACAAGTCAATGGTATATTAAATTGATATAGTGTTAAAGGTTGTTAGCTCAGTTGATTGAGCAGTTGAATTGAAGATCATAAAATTTTAAGTTCGAACTCGAGATATTCCAATTGACTTAGACAAAACAATAATAATATAGTATTGTTCTACCTCTTACATGCGCGCAGAGAATGCAATACTTGACTAAAATGTCTTACAAATCTCGAACTTGTGTGTTGGACGACTCCCATTCTCATATTATAAATATGAGCTCATGTTTGAGAAAGAATAACAGAACAACCACTCTAATCTGCTATATATATATCTTCTTCATTTTTTCCAGACATCTTTCGATAGAGGACGAATAATATTTTAAGAAAAGAAGATGGTGTTAAACATGCACCTCGTTTTGTTTTCTTATTTTGCTATCTCAATTGTTGTGTTTTTGACACAAAACCGGAAAAGAAGAAACGGCGACCGCTGTTGTGAAACAACGGTCGCGGATGTATGTCCCGCGCCCGCGGAAGGGTGTCGGCGACCGAGGATTTCGTCGTTTTCGGGATCGAAGGTTCGATCGGAATTTTATGTGATTCAGTGACCGCCGAAGGACATTCAGTGCCCGCTGATGGGCGACCCGCGACCGCGGGTTGAGAACGGCGCCCGCCGTTTTCGTCCAGGCGTGGAACATGAACGTTTTCTTATTTCGATCCGTTTTGGTTTCCTTCTTCGCCTGGGCTTCTTATGAGCGTGAATTATTGTTTTCATACAATAATTAAGACTCCCTCCAATATTAAGAGAGATTCTCCATGGACACAAACAACGCGAGTTAACACCATCAATTAGAGAGATAATATTGTGTGAGATTAGAGGGTTTTAGAGTGGATATCAATCCTGTAATCGTTGACAATATTATAGTGAAAGTTCTCGTCATTCCTCCTGTAGTTTTTCCTGATTTGGGTTTCCACGTAAATTCTTTGTCTTCTTTACTTGTCTCATTCTTTGTTTATTGTTTAGTTATTTTCGAAGTTCCGCATTATTATTCATACTATACATCTTCGATTTGTAACAAGTATTATCTAGTGGCACCGATCTTGAACTGTGACGTTCAGAGCTTTGTCTTAAAAGCTACCATCAATAATCCATATCTACCAAAAATTCCCTAGATAAAAATCGTCTGTACGGAGGTTTTACAATTTACTTTGTAAAGTTACACTCTTATCCTTTTTTTATTATTATTATTATTATATATATATATATATATATATATATATATGTTGAGCCACAAAAATCCCCCACCGACACGTGGAATGGGCCGACACCTGGCACCGGATAAAAAGGCCCGGATAGGGCTCCTACTGGTACCATGGGCCCCCAGGACAACTCGCCATCACAAGAATCAGATAATGCCCACGCATACCGTGCCCGGAACGCGGCCTAGCACGAAGCTCGGGCGACAATAACCCGACATACGGGACGACGGGTCAAATGGTCCCGGAACGCGGCCCAGCACGAAGCTCGTGCGACAATAACCCGACATACGGGACGACGGGTCAAATGGCCCCGGAAGGCGGCCCAGCACGAAGCACGGGCACCAACGGCCGACCGGCACAATGGTGACGATGATAGGGCCCCACATGCCAGCCCGGACCGCGTCGGCACATCCCGCACGGACGCCGAAGATTAATCCCCCAACCAACTGGTGGCGTGGGCCCACGTGCCAGCCCACCATCGCGAGGATCAGGACATGCTCCGCATGCAATGCCCCGGCTCCGAGCATCACGATCAGGCGCCAATGACCCGTACGAAGATGGACGACGGGGTTCCGAGACCCGGGACCGCACAGCGAGCACCCGAACGGGCGCCAACGATCCGGCTTGCGGGAGGACAGACCCGGGATCACGCCCCAGCACGGGACACGAAGGCGCCTACGACCCGCATGCAGTGGGATGATTTCCGAGCCCCCGGATCACGCCCCAGCACGGGGCACGGACATTAACAACCCGGCGCACGCGATGACGAGGACGATGGGCGAACCAACCCCGAGCCCCAAATCACGGGAGACCACCACATGAATAAACACGCGACGGAAGGAGCGCCCGAAGACGGAGAGAGGCCATACTCAATCCCGGGCATCGTGTCCCGGGAACGTACCTCGGGCCGCTGACGCCACACAGATGCGACCTGCACCAGGCAGAAGTGCACGAGCCAAAGACGTCTCTATCTATGCATGTAAATACACGTGTCAAAAATGGATAGATGGATTCTGCGTAATCCATCTATAAATAGACTAGATCCGGACGAGAGAGGGGAGAGGGGAGGTCGTAAGACTGACGGACGCTCGGGGAGGAAGATCCCGGTCGAGTGATCTGATACCCACCCACATACTTATTAGTCCACAATATTACCTGGAAATACCAGAGAATAAACAGAGATCATCTCGGGCATTCAAGCCTAGTCTCGGTGTGATTTCATTTCAGCTCTCTTTCCACATACAAATATACGTGTTTTTGCACCGTCTCCAAACCCTACCAAGCGCATTTAATATATAATAATCCCCGACAAAAAACGGTCAAAACATTTGGCGCGCCAGGTAGGGAGCTGAGAAATCTAACCATCCGAAGATCCGGCAACGAGATGCCAAGCAATGACGAAGCTTGGCCACGGCGTCAGAACCCGCACCGTTCCCCGAGGAACGAGGGCGCCGGTGGAAGAATTCATGGGTGTAGAAGACGATGACCTCATCCCAATGTCAGATCCAGAGCCCGAGGAGCATGGTCAACCGGAGATGGAGGAAGATGCTCAAGAAGAAAACATGGCGGAGGACGAGGCTTCGGTCACGCGAGCTTTACGCCGTTCGCGGTCAGACCGTCGACACCGTCGACCGCATCCCGCACGAAGAAGGACGGGACATGGTGTCAGATCCAGCGGGGTCCCAGACAACCTAGATCCAAAGAGACGGACTACGCGACTGACTCGCCGAGCGTGGCCGAACCAACGACAGCGTCTAACACGAGCGAGGCGAGATCTACGCAACCAATAACGCAACAACGGACCATCGAGACACATCAACCGGTCCCGGGGCCCGTGCCCCGCCACTTGGACCAACTTGCCCCGGGGCCCGAGTCCCGTCTCCCAAACCTGCCAATCCCGGGTCCCGAACCCGATCTTGCAAACTTATTTCATGGAGTCATGAAGGTTAGGAGCAGTGATGACGGATGACCCTGACCTTTGCATACCAATATCCCGGGCGACGACACAGACCAGTGGTCCCGAACCCCCTCTCTCGTGGGCCGGCGTGCAGTTCGCACGGTCCAGGAGGATCAGATAAGAAAAGTCACTTAATAATTTGCTATGTTTATATGTCTGTGTTAGAAGTATTATTACAGATTCTCGGCACAAACTCGTACAAGATTGTTGAATAAGATGGCAGAACCGACGGGCACTCGTATCGTAAAGAGGTGGCCAGACCCGGTCCCGCCGCATCACGAATCGCGGGACCCAACCCGAAGCACATTGCAATCGCGGCGAATGGGACTCTAGGGAAGACGCCATCCCAACAGCCTCGGACTCCGGGGCCAATGACGGGACCAAACCAAGAATTTCATGAGGTCCGGGGCCCTGCCCCCGGACACGGTCGAGACAAAACAGCTCTAAATGCGAGCTGCAAGGTACTCTGTTTCGATTTCTCAAACTTTATCGCAAGAACTTGTCATTGCCTTTGTTAAAATGAATGTCCAGAAACGACGGGCCAATGACCCAATGGCCAAACCTTCCGGGACCTCCTTGAGGAGCGGAGGTTGAGTTCTGACTCCCTGCGAGGCCCGACTTTCATCACCGCGACCGGGACCTCCTTGAGGAGCGGAGGTTGAGTTCTGACTCCCTGCGAGACCCGACATTCATCACCGCACCGGGACCTCCTTGAGGAGCGGAGGTTGAGTTCTGACTCCCTACTAGGCCCGACATGATTCACCGCACCCGAACCTCCTTGAGGAGCGAAGGTTGAGTCCCGACTCCCTCACATGCGATGAATAAAGCGGGTGATGGAAAAACGGTTTTGATGCGAAGGTTGTGTGACAAACGGAGCATATGAGGTGAAGCAACCAGGCGGGACCCAGACCGATACCATGAAGGCCAAGCCACCAGAAGAAACTCTACCAATGGTCAAGCCAGAAGAGCGAAGAGGAGCCCCGACAAAACCGTCCAAATAAAGGTAATAAATATTTGCTCCAGAGTAGCAAATAAAAAAGCACCCCACGAGGGCCTCGGGAATTCGAAGCAATTCCTTCTGGGTTACACATCGTCGCGAAAGTCGATGTGACCTAAACCAAAAAGACCCCAAATCCCGAAGATTGAAATAAACGCAATCCCGGGATACAGGGCAAAAGCTCAAGAGCCTCGTAAAACCCCAAATGTCAACTAGTCCTCAAAACCCTTAAGGGGTACCGGAAGTGAGGGTAGAAAAAGTAAATCCCCAAAACCATAATTCATAAACCCACACGGCCTCAATAGGTCTAGGGTCACGAAGGTAAGGGAACCAAAGTTAAATAAAAAAAACCCAGTGTCCAAACGGGGTCCCGGAATAGAACCCCGGTCCCGAAAAGACACTAAAAATCATACACACAGCGCCCCGGGGTAACGCCATCCTATACGAACCCCTAGGTCGATATCAACTAGCAAAGACCCAGAGTCAAACCAGGTCCCGGAGGTAAACCCCGGTCCCGGATCAAACACTTAGAACATCAAAAATTCGGCATCCCGGAGAAACGTCGTAAAGACAGAACTCCGGGGCCGTGAACATTAAATTCGGCATCCCGGAGAAACGTCGTAACGACAGAACTCCGGGGCCGTGAACATTAAATTCGGCATCCCGGAGAAACGTCGTAACGACAGAACTCCGGGGCCGTGAACATTAAATTCGGCATCCCGGAGAAACGTCGTAACGACAGAACTCCGGGGCCGTGAACATTAAATTCGGCATCCCGGAGAAACGTCGTAACGACAGAACTCCGGGGCCGTAAAAATTAAATTCGGCATCCCGGAGAACGTCGTAACGACTGAATCCCGGGGCCGTGAACATTAAAATCGGCATCCCGGGGAACGTCAAAACGACCGAACCCCGGGGCCGTGAACATTAAACAATACAATCGGCATCCCGGAGAACGTCAAAACGACCGAACCCCGGGGCCGCTAACAATAAAACCCCAAAACCACGAATCCCTAAACCGTACGACCTCAACGAGTCTCAGTACGAGGAGGTGCGGGTGCACAAAACAAATAAGTAAAACAAATCGATGGTTTTTCTATATTATTGCTCTCCATTGAGAATATAATCGCAGGTCTCTGTGAGCCAACTCCACCTCGCGGCGCCGAGCGAAGAAAGCAAACCAAGAAAAATACAACGCGAGTGGTCGTCCAAACGCAGGCCATTTGGGATGGAAACAAAGTAGTCACACGCTAGGACGCAGAGCCCAGAGTAAGGGAAGATGGTTGATGATAAAGGGAAGAGGGCTACGCCCACGGGGGCGAGTAACCGGGCGACGGGGCCGGACCCCGGCGGCAGAGGAAGTTCATGAAGCAATGTCCCGAGTGGAGTCCGCACACACCGATGATCAGCCCCCGCCATCTCAGCAAAGGGCCACATACCAATTCATCCACCCGGAGATCGGAGCTAGACCCCACATACGACGTACCAACCTCGGTTATCTCGACCGGACGCCTATGATCCACATGCAAAGGAACGAGTTCCGGACCCGAGGACCACGTCCCGACATGGATGCCGATAATCGGCCCCCGCCAACTCGGGCACAGGCACACGTGCCATATCACCACTACAAAAGACACGAATAGAATGCGCAAACCTCGACCATCACGACCCGGCGTCGATGACCCGTCAGGCGAAGGTTTCGCCTCGGGCCCCGGTCTTCGCTTTGGTTCACCACCGCGGAAAATATAAAGCCCCCGAGCTAAGGATCTATGGTGGCACAAGCACAAACGCCGGACAACGACGACAGAGCCTGCCTCAAAGCAACGACCGCCTACCATCCGTCACAAACTAAAGCCCTTTCAAAGCCTCATTCAAGATAAAGAAACGAATTCATAAGCAACGGACCAGACCAAACTCAACATACAGAGAAATCAGCGGATCCCATCCACGGACATCTCTGGGGGCCAGTGTTGAGCCACAAAAATCCCCCACCGACACGTGGAATGGGCCGACACCTGGCACCGGATAAAAAGGCCCGGATAGGGCTCCTACTGGTACCATGGGCCCCCAGGACAACTCGCCATCACAAGAATCAGATAATGCCCACGCATACCTGTTGGAAATCGATATCCCGGGCTATTAAAATTTGCGGAAAATAACCCGAACGAAATCCTTCATCGCCGGAGATTGGATCCCCGACTCATCCGCAAGAGTCCGACCTTTGGAGACTACGCGCCCGAAGACACGCAGCCCGCCCCCAGCCGATTTTCTCCCGCGAGTCGGATCCATGAACGCGAACCACCGTACGACGGAACCGGGCCCGACGAGAGCTCCACCGCGGACAAGCCGCGGCAAAACCCTAGCCGAGCCCCCGCCGCGAGGGGGCTCGCGATCGCGCACTTGCGATCGCTGGGGCTGCCCAGCAGCCCCCGGTGGTGAGTCCGGCGACTCACCACCGCCGCCGGAGGGGGGCGGTCAGCCCCCAGCTGACCCGCCGCGGCTCCAGCCGCGGCTTTCCCCGCGATCGACCTCACGGTCGATCGCATGCCCCGGCTCCAGCCGGGGCTCCTCCGTCGCGCCTGGCCGCCGGTCGAGGTGGCTGGGGGGACCAGCTGCCGTGGCTCCAGCCCACGGCGGTCTCCCCGCGATCGACTCAAGGTCGATCGCTTGCCCCGGCGGTCCAGCCGGGGCTCCCTCGTCCGCGCGCCGCGATCGAACCCTAGGGTTCGATCGCCCCCTCGGCTCCAAGCCGAGGGTTCTCTCGATCTTCGCCGGGGATCTCGAATCCCCGTCCCCGAAGTTCGTACGTCTATCCGGATTGTGTGTTCATGTATACGCTACAATTAATTCACACAAAATCATAAAAGAGGGTTTATGATTTTACCTTCGATTCGTTGTGCGGAGAAACGAAATCAAACACCTTTGATGACCTTGCGATCTTCCCACGTATTCCTTGCACCTCGTTCGAACGTCGTGTGGGCGACGATCTATCGAACTCCTATGGATCTTCCTCACTCTCAAGACTTTATGATTGGCGTAGGTCAATTAAAAATGTGTTATGAAAAGTGAAGACCATGTAGTGCTTATATAGGCTACGTAGGGGATCATAAGGAGAATAAATATTGGGCTTCTAAATATTGAAGATTAAATTGGGTCCAACCCAAATCCATTAATCCTTATCAATATTAAATTTTATTTATTTTCCACTATATAAATAAAATTGCACTCCCAATATTATTCCATATTATATCAAATAATATTTCTCCGGTAGTATTATATATTCCGTGTATTTAAGATTTAAATATCCATGAATAAATTTATTTATTGCTCAATAAATATTATTCATCTCTTATATCCGAGACTAGTACCATTCAACCTTAATTATTATGCGGATTAAATCCACCTGCAGGGTTTACATAATAATTCCTTATGAACTCATCTCGGGGATATTATCAACCCTTACGGGATACACTTTCCCGTCAAGTATTCACGGCATGCCATATATAAAATATAGTGACCCAACTTAACCGGTAATTAACCCAATTATCAAACCGGTTAATTCCTTTGGTAAATCAAAGTCACTTATATTAAATATACACACCCGCAATAGTTTCGGGGATTAAGAATAAAATACACTGAGACTCGAATCGATTATCGCCGGCAATCCTAATCGATGAATCTCAAGCTGATCCGCCCAATACACCAAGTGTACAAGTGTGATAAAATAATTAAGACAAATTATTTTCTCTCTCACACAACGACTATACCGATGGATTAGTTCGTGTCCATCTAGGTCGTGAGCAACTGTTCGATTAAATACGAGTAACCGATAGTATGATCTTCTGTGTGCCCATGCAACACCATACTAACTACAACGTATAAAATCAAGAACCATATTTTGCATAATTAATTAAATGCAAATAATTGTTTATTAATTAAATAGATTAAATGCTATGATCGGGAGTTTACCGTTACTTAAATCTAGACATTAAGTACACAACTCCAACAATCTCCCACTTGTACTAAGGTCTAGTCATTTCCTCCAAACTCCCGACTCCCATACTCATCACGTGCTTAAGTTATACTTCCCAGAAGTATTATGTGAATGAGCAATCTAGGTTGCCGCTCTGAAGTTATCTTGGTGACTACTGCGTCGTCTCTCTGACGATGATTCGTATCAGGTGGTACTTGCTCTATGTGTTATCATCATCTTTTGAACTTATGACTTCTTCCAGTTTACCATGCACCGCTATGTACATAGCCTTTGGTGAACCAAGAGTCATATCCAAGTTCAGAGGTCATTCCGGAACCTAACCAAAACTTCCGCTGCCTCTGAGGCTGCTATTCGGTTTATGATAGAGTCCGAGAAGCTTCACGCTTATCACTCTTTCTCCTTAGGTTCCACCTCTTCTAAAAGTGAACACATAGCCTGATATCGACTTACACTGGTCCTTTCTCTGATTTTTATCTGAGAAAGCGTAATCTAAGAAGATTTCGTATTGCCAGTAATCCTGTACTTCCAAGTACTTTTACAGCATTCGAATATTTCTTATCCAGATTACTTTGATATCCTCCCACTACGCTAACCGCATAGTTGATATCAGGATCTTGTTTTATAACACCGCATTTACAAAGCCCTTTACACTCGAAGTGTAAGAATCTGCTTTGTCCATATTTATCTCCTTCATGTGTTCAAGACACATACCTTAGATATATGCATTCTGTTCTCGAAAGGCAATAACCTTTCTCAGAATTGTGCATGTTTAAAACAAACCATAATCGTATAAGATATCTAAAGAGAAATACAAGTGTTCTTATCTAGAGATCGAAAGATTTCTAAGAACATTGATCCAACTTCATCTTAATCTTATATCTCGATTTACTTAGACAACCTCTATTTTATGTCTGACAACAATTTTACATTGTTGCCAACGATAAAGTGTTATCTACACAAAATTCCGAGAAACACCACCTTGTTTCCATTACGTCTCCAATACACCAATCTTGTCTATGCTTCTTGATGAATCCATATAATGGACTATCTCATCAATTTGCAAGTTCCACAATTTTCAGCTTCGTGATAATCCAGAAATGGATTCACTAAGCTTGTACCTCTAAATGGTCTTGCCTCTTAACAATATCATTGTTTTCCAAGTAGGCACATTTAGATTAGTGCTGCCCCTTATGCAGAACTAGGGATCGATTTCATGTCTACTAGATCCAGAGTTTAAAACTCCTCCAGTCTTATGAACATCTCTGGTTGCTTAACAACCTCCCACTGCAACGGCGTTCCGGTGTATAACAGTAATAACATTAGGTGCAGTTAGTGGTGTACTACTACTCGGTTAGGCTAGTTCTCAGTCTACTCTTTCCTCTTTATAGGGTACTTTGTCAATTAGGGCATTGTAGTTCATCCAATAGTCTTCCTCTAAGAACCGGGCGAAGACACCCTTCTGGTTCGTAGTACTATTGAACATACAATTACTTGTTCTTCTAGAATATTCTACAATTACATCGAATGTGTCATTGTATCCAGAAATATCCATAGAACATAGGTAGTTCCGAACAAACTTGTCCTTTTACTATTAGAATCCCATTTCTTATTCTTGACACACCATGTCTACACATCAGTGTATGGTGCAGTCGTTTGAGACTTAATCTCAACTTTTGATTTATGCTATGTGTTATTTAGATAGGTGATAGCCTCCGCGAACAAGTCGCAGGCTTTCAATGGATATACTTTGAGGGTTCCCCATAATGGCTTTGTGTTGAAAACACTCCGCTTTTATGGCACATCAAGTATTCTAATCCATTTTCGAGTATTCTTGAAAGAATGACTCGTACCTTCTTTAATTACACATACTGCATTAATCATCAATCATTTCTATACTTGTCCGAATTCCATCCTTTACCCAGAAAGGTTAACTTAGTTGTATCATCTTTCAAGATCGATTCTTAGGTCGAGAGGTCCATTCCTCCAACTATAATTGATCAAATCAATTTCGACCTTTTGAATCCCTTTTGAATAGATACTACCAAGTTCAAGAATTCACAAGTACAATGATCGATAAAGAAATACATCCAATAAGTAAAACAAGTTATATATATAACGGTTTGTTGCATTGTGGTAGACTAAGGATTCATCATTCATATATTGCTACCTAATGTACCAGAATAGATATCGCCATTATTTCTTGTCTAAACCATCGAATGATTAAAGAAATAAAATATCCATTAATAATAGAAATCCAGAACAAAAGTTCTTTCTAAAATGAAGGGTACAAAGCAATAAGCTTGAAATGAAATCCTATAATTATCAAAAAGATAAATGTCTTCCACTGCAACCGCTGCTTCCTCAACAGCTCTGCCCAAGTGGACTCGAACTCTTCTTATCTAAGTCGCTGGGTTTTCTGGAACCCCTGCATTTAGAATGCACATACCGTCAGTGGTTTCATATCTACACACCAGAATTCTGGTAGATAATACCGCTGACTATGTTTTACGACTAAAGAAAAATTCGTACCTTTGAGAGGACAAGATGTAGACCCCCAGTACTCAGACTGCTTCCCTTGGGGATGTTTGCCCGAAGGCTTCTTTATCCCACCCTTTGGTCCAAGTCCCTTAGGACCACCGGACTCCCTTGTCTTCTTTTCCTTTCCTTTGCCTTTAGGTTCAAAACCTTTGGCTTTGACTATAAGAGCTCGCGATTGTTTCAACTCGTCTAAAAGATCCATCATCTCAAAAACATGATCAAGTGTTTCATCGAAGCAACAGATCTTTATGAGTATCCTCATCGCCTCTTTTCTAGCCTTCTCATCATGTCCAAACAACAACTTGAGTTTGAGCATGACATCATGATTAGTGGCTAATGCACGAGCACTACCCCACCTTTCAAAGTCAAAAATCTCCTCCTCAGTTGAGTTAATGGTGAGTCCAGGAGGACAAGTTTTACTGAGTACATCTTTGTACTCCTTTGCAGTCTGAGCAATGTCTAACTCTTCTTTCCATTCAATACAGTATGGAACCAGTGCGTTAATTTCCTCAAGTATCAACAAAAGTGGATTCATAGCAATTCTCTAAACCTATAAGCACATTTAAACAAACAATTAATTTAATATCCGATGCTATCTCCCTAGAACAACATCATTAAATTACTAATCACATCTAAAATCCCATCAGGTAAGGCAAGCCACGTGGTGTGGACGTTTACCCACCCAAATGATTTAGCAATTAGTTTTTCTTTGGTCATACATCGCTTATAGCGGAACCTCGTGGGGAGGAATACTATAAGGCGTATCTAAGTGTAAACCATTACTCAGTACCAAAATAAATTACTTGGAATCGCTATATCACCGCAAGCCACGTGTTGTGGACGTTTACGATAACTTCACAACTCTTCATAATTACTTACAACTGTCTACATCAATTAATCCAAAGTCCGTCAGCATAGCAAGCCACGTGGTGTGGACGTTTACTACACTAAGAGACTTTTATAATTGACTCCCAATTACTTGATCCATTTAATCTCGTAAATCAAGACGTGGAGAATCATAAGTGAAACTCGAAGTTTCTAACCAGTGATTCGCCATGCGAACGACCCTATCTCTCATAAATGAGGGAGCCGAGCAGACAAGCGACCCATCTATTAAAGAATGGCACGGAAGTCTCTAATTTGTGTCCTCTACATGACCAAGTGGCTCTGGCTCCATTCCACTCCCCGGGGTGAGAATGAGTCGACTTGAAGTCAGTTTCAGAAAGACAAATTAGGCATTGTTTGATAAATTTGATCAATGTTTCTTGTAAAAGGAATTACAAGAATTCTCCTCCAATGACTCGTCTATACGAACTTCGAAAGTCCATAAGAGTCACCAAGAGAACAGTAATGGAGACCATGGGAATGTTTCCATCCCCTCTCCCACTTAGCTTTTTATAATAATAGGGATACGCTATCTAGTGCATAAAAATAAACACATATAGCATGCATACAAGCAATAAAGCACATAGTATCACATAGTCAAAATAATGCTAGAAAATTATTTTCCGACTATCATGGCTTTATTCCATCTCCGTACGCATCTTCTAGTCTTCAGTCTTCGTTCTTGAATGCTCCATGTGACGAGAATATTAATCTCTAATATTTAAATCTATTTATTTTCAATTAATCCAAAAGTTACTTAATTCGAAAATTAAGTCAATCGAATATATCAAAAATAAAATTAAATATTATTAATACTTTTATTTATTTATTTTCCTATCTAGTTCTATTAAAACTCTAGAATAATCTATCCAAATAAAATTTGGAATACTCTAGAAGTTATCTATAATAGAACAAGGAAAAATAAATTAGGACTTACTACTTTCCAAATTTATTTTTATTCCTAATCCATGAATATTCCCATGAGTAGGAATAATCAAATAGGAAAAATAAATTTAGTACTAAATTAATTAAATTTCTAATCTATGAATATTTCCATGAAGGAAATAAATCAATAGAAAATAAAATTAATTTAAATTAATTCTTTTCCTAAACCATGAGAGTTTCCAAGAAAGTACTCAAATAGGAAAAATCCGAATTAATTGGGAAAGTGGATCTTGGTAGGAATAACATGAGATTTGGAGATCCCACGCCATCCCCACCGTCGACCTCCACCGCCCGGGACCACCACCACCGCCGCCCCCAGCCCACGCGCCACCACCACCGGTGGCCGGCGTGGCTAGAAGCCCTAGCGGGCAGCCCCCGGGATGAGGTCGATCGATCCTCATGGGGATCGATCATGGGGATGATCGACCCCCCCGGCTTTTGTCCTTTTCGTCTTCGTCACACGTCTTCGTCTTCCGGCGATCGTCTCATCATCGAACCAACGTAATTAAAATTACAAAATTTAAATTACAATTATCCGGTATCGATTCTATACATGAAATCAACCCTATACTTTTTCCGGAAAATAAAGTACGTAATAATAAATCCTAAATTCGGTCAACCCCCGAATTTTTACTATTACAAACATTCAACCACACAAAACGAATCTCGACATGTCCGAGAGTTTAATAATCATGATAATTAATTAAAAACAATTAATTAAATCCAACCATGATAGCCGGAGATCCTGCAAGGTAGAACAATAATCGAGCATATACATGAACACGAAACCAAACGCTCTGATACCATTTGTTGGAAATCGATATCCTGGGCTATTAAAATTTGTGGAAAAATAACCCGAACGAAATCCTTCATCGCCGGAGATTGGATCCCCGACTCATCCGCAAGAGTCCGACCTTTGGAGACTACGCGCCCGAAGACACGCAACCCGCCCCCAGCCGATTTTCTCCCGCGAGTCGGATCCATGAACGCGAACCACCGTACGACGGAACCGGGCCCGACGAGAGCTCCACCGCGGACAAGCCGCGGCAAAACCCTAGCCGAGCCCCCGCCGCGAGGGGGCTCGCGATCGCGCACTTGCGATCGCTGGGGCTGCCCAGCAGCCCCCGGTGGTGAGTCCGGCGACTCACCACCGCCGCCGGAGGGGGGCGGTCAGCCCCCAGCTGACCCGCCGCGGCTCCAGCCGCGGCTTTCCCCGCGATCGACCTCACGGTCGATCGCATGCCCCGGCTCCAGCCGGGGCTCCTCCGTCGCGCCTGGCCGCCGGTCGAGGTGGCTGGGGGGACCAGCTGCCGTGGCTCCAGCCCACGGCGGTCTCCCCGCGATCGACTCAAGGTCGATCGCTTGCCCCGGCGGTCCAGCCGGGGCTCCCTCGTCCGCGCGCCGCGATCGAACCCTAGGGTTCGATCGCCCCCTCGGCTCCAAGCCGAGGGTTCTCTCGATCTTCGCCGGGGATCTCGAATCCCCGTCCCCGAAGTTCGTACGTCTATCCGGATCGTGTGTTCATGTATACGCTACAATTAATTCACACAAAATCATAAAAGAGGGTTTATGATTTTACCTTCGATTCGTTGTGCGGAGAAACGAAATCAAACACCTTTGATGACCTTGCGATCTTCCCACGTATTCCTTGCACCTCGTTCGAACGTCGTGTGGGCGACGATCTATCGAACTCCTATGGATCTTCCTCACTCTCAAGACTTTATGATTGGCGTAGGTCAATTAAAAATGTGTTATGAAAAGTGAAGACCATGTAGTGCTTATATAGGCTACGTAGGGGATCATAAGGAGAATAAATATTGGGCTTCTAAATATTGAAGATTAAATTGGGTCCAACCCAAATCCATTAATCCTTATCAATATTAAATTTTATTTATTTTCCACTATATAAATAAAATTGCACTCCCAATATTATTCCATATTATATCAAATAATATTTCTCCGGTAGTATTATATATTCCGTGTATTTAAGATTTAAATATCCATGAATAAATTTATTTATTGCTCAATAAATATTATTCATCTCTTATATCCGAGACTAGTACCATTCAACCTTAATTATTATGCGGATTAAATCCACCTGCAGGGTTTACATAATAATTCCTTATGAACTCATCTCGGGGATATTATCAACCCTTACGGGATACACTTTCCCGTCAAGTATTCACGGCATGCCATATATAAAATATAGTGACCCAACTTAACCGGTAATTAACCCAATTATCAAACCGGTTAATTCCTTTGGTAAATCAAAGTCACTTATATTAAATATACACACCCGCAATAGTTTCGGGGATTAAGAATAAAATACACTGAGACTCGAATCGATTATCGCCGGCAATCCTAATCGATGAATCTCAAGCTGATCCGCCCAATACACCAAGTGTACAAGTGTGATAAAATAATTAAGACAAATTATTTTCTCTCTCACACAACGACTATACCGATGGATTAGTTCGTGTCCATCTAGGTCGTGAGCAACTGTTCGATTAAATACGAGTAACCGATAGTATGATCTTCTGTGTGCCCATGCAACACCATACTAACTACAACGTATAAAATCAAGAACCATATTTTGCATAATTAATTAAATGCAAATAATTGTTTATTAATTAAATAGATTAAATGCTATGATCGGGAGTTTACCGTTACTTAAATCTAGACATTAAGTACACAACTCCAACAATACCGTGCCCGGAACGCGGCCTAGCACGAAGCTCGGGCGACAATAACCCGACATACGGGACGACGGGTCAAATGGTCCCGGAACGCGGCCCAGCACGAAGCTCGTGCGACAATAACCCGACATACGGGACGACGGGTCAAATGGCCCCGGAAGGCGGCCCAGCACGAAGCACGGGCACCAACGGCCGACCGGCACAATGGTGACGATGATAGGGCCCCACATGCCAGCCCGGACCGCGTCGGCACATCCCGCACGGACGCCGAAGATTAATCCCCCAACCAACTGGTGGCGTGGGCCCACGTGCCAGCCCACCATCGCGAGGATCAGGACATGCTCCGCATGCAATGCCCCGGCTCCGAGCATCACGATCAGGCGCCAATGACCCGTACGAAGATGGACGACGGGGTTCCGAGACCCGGGACCGCACAGCGAGCACCCGAACGGGCGCCAACGATCCGGCTTGCGGGAGGACAGACCCGGGATCACGCCCCAGCACGGGACACGAAGGCGCCTACGACCCGCATGCAGTGGGATGATTTCCGAGCCCCCGGATCACGCCCCAGCACGGGGCACGGACATTAACAACCCGGCGCACGCGATGACGAGGACGATGGGCGAACCAACCCCGAGCCCCAAATCACGGGAGACCACCACATGAATAAACACGCGACGGAAGGAGCGCCCGAAGACGGAGAGAGGCCATACTCAATCCCGGGCATCGTGTCCCGGGAACGTACCTCGGGCCGCTGACGCCACACAGATGCGACCTGCACCAGGCAGAAGTGCACGAGCCAAAGACGTCTCTATCTATGCATGTAAATACACGTGTCAATAATGGACAGATGGATTCTGCGTAATCCATCTATAAATAGACTAGATCCGGACGAGAGAGGGGAGAGGGGAGGTCGTAAGACTGACGGACGCTCGGGGAGGAAGATCCCGGTCGAGTGATCTGATACCCACCCACATACTTATTAGTCCACAATATTACCTGGAAATACCAGAGAATAAACAGAGATATCATCTCGGGCATTCAAGCCTAGTCTCGGTGTGATTTCATTTCAGCTCTCTTTCCACATACAAATATACGTGTTTTTGCACCGTCTCCAAACCCTACCAAGCGCATTTAATATATAATAATCCCCGACAAAAAACGGTCAAAACAATATATATATATATATATATATATATATATATATATATATAAAATATTATTTATTTCTTCTATAGATGGAAAGATCAAAACCCGTCTTTAAGTATTTTAGACGGCCGGGAGTTGGGAAGAAGAGAGGTGATTGGGAACGTTTTCCCTGATTAAATCTCGAGATATAGATTTTGTCAAATACACCATTTGAATGTTTGGGTTCGAATTAGATAAGGTTCAAGACATGAAAAATTAAAACTATATATTTACGATTTACATTTTTTTTAAGATAATAAAATTTATTAGTTTTTATTTCGAAACGTCAATTGACAATAATACTGAAATAAATAAGTATTATTCTTTTGAACTTAATTTCAACTAAGTTCAGAATCTTACTTCATTTCAAAATAAATTAAAATAAAATATAGTTAAGTTCAGAATCATTCCATTTAGATAAATTGAGTTCGTTTCAAAATAAATTAAAATAAAATATAAAATAATAATTTAACAATAATTTTAGGAATACAATCTAATTAATTTGATATTATTATTATTATTTTTTTAAAAAATATTTAACCATTATAAAAAATAATAATTTAATTCATTTTAATTAATTTAAATAAATTCAATTCAAATTCATTCAATTCAGTTTAATCAGTTTAATCATTCAATTCAAAGTATATATTCGTCTATTTTTTCTTTTTGGCTAATATTAAATGTGTGAAAATTTGGCAAAATATATAATATTATAATTAGAAATTGTCAAATTAAAGAAATTCCTGGAGCAATAAAGCTTAATTAATATTCTAAAGTAGATATTTTCCTATTTGGTATATATGGGTATAGCTAGGGATGTAGAATTACTTGTGATCTTAATTTAGTTTATTTGTACATTGTTCTCCCTACGCCCCCCCTACGAATTAATGCCGTAGGAGCAAGGCGTTTCGAATAAAGGAAAGGGTCATTTATTTCATTTATTAGTTCTATTTTTGGGTTTAGTTTAGAATATTAGATTGATTTGTTATAAGGTATATTTAAGATTAATGGTAATTTAGTTTATTAATTTACATTTTAAACTTTAAAAACAAACTTTCAAATTAAGTGTAAATTTATTTTTTATTAATTGAAGTATTGTAAATTTTATAATTATAAAAAAGAGTAAAATAATTACTAAAATACCCATGACGGTTATTAAATAACTACCCTCTCATGTTATAATAAAAAGGGTAATTTTGGAATAGTACACAAATTTATAATTAAGAAAAATTAATACCCTAAATTACATAAAAAAATTTAAATTACCCTATACAAAAAATCACCCCTGTTATAATTAATAATTTTTAGGTTTGGACGCACGAGTCAAATAAAAAATGGATCATCCTTTTGTTCTGTGAAATGAACCAAGCAAAGAATTTTATATATTTCTTTTAAACATTCTATTTCATTTCAAATTCAATTTCAGACGGAAAAAAGACAGGATAAAGTCCAAAATAAACATTCTTTTTTTAACAAATTTTATGATATTAAAGGAACCTAAATTAACAACTAAATCATTCTGATTTAATTCAATACAATATATATACCATGATGTTTCTTAGCAACGACTACTCGCGTAATTTTGAATTCATAGATATCGTTTTTGCATCAACCTAAAAAACGGGTTTCCTATGTCCTTTTTGATAGCCGTAAGGGTAACCTTTACTGATGGAGTTGTATACTTAATATCTAGATTTAAGTGATATTTACTTTCGATCCATTGCCATTAATTTATTTAATTAATAAATAATTATTTGCTTTTAATTATGTTAATTAAATATATGCAAATTATAGTCCTAGATTATATACGTTGTAGTTAGTATGGTGTGCGACGTCACACGGAAGATTATACTATCGGTTCCTCGTATATTAATCGAACCGTCACTCACGACCTAGATGGATATGGATCAATCCATCGGTATAGTCGTTGTATAATAAGAGAAAATAATTTGTCTTAATTATTTTATTATACTTGTACACTTAGTGTATTGAGTGGACCGCTTTAGATTAATCGATTAGGATTGACTTGGATAATCGATTTATATCTCAGTGTATTATATTCTTAATCCCTGATATTATTGCGGGTGTGTGCATTTAATATTAGTGACTTTGACTTTCCAATGGAATTGACTAATTAGATATATTCGGTCAATTACCGGCAAAGTTGGATCACTGTATTTTATGTATGACATGCTGTGAATTCTTAACAGGAATGCGTGTTCCGATAAGGGTTGATAATGTCACCCAGATGAGTTCATAAGGAATTATTATGTAAACCTCATGAGTGGATTTGATCCGCATAATAATTAAAGTTGAATGATACTAGTCTCGAGAGATTAATAAATCAATTAGCAATAAAATAATACTCCAGAAAATATTATTTGATATAATATAGTCTAATATTAGGAGTTGCAATTATATTTATATAGTTGAATTAAATATAATTAATAGAGTAATTAATAGACTTGGGCTTGAGCTCAATTTAATTATTTCTATTGGGAGCTCAATATTCCACCTCCTTAAGGTCCCCTACGTAGCCTATAAAAGTACTACATGACCTTCTCTATTATAGACACAAAACAAAAACACAATATAAGAATATCATACTTGATATTCTAGAGAGTCAGAGAAGGAGATCCATAGAGTTCGGAGGATCGTCGCCCACCCCAACGTTCGAGCTAGTGCAAGGAATATGTGGGAAGGTCTCAAGGTCTTCAGCAGATCTCGTTTTTTCGGACAACGAGAACAAGGTAAAATCATGAAACCCTCCTTTATGATTTTAATCGATAATTCGAATATATCGTGAACGTAAGATCTGAGAAACAAAACCGGGGACGGGGATAGATCTGGCGGTGGTGGTCGAAGACCACCGGACCGCCGGCGGTCTAGAGATCTCCGCAGGGATCGTGCGCGAGAACCCTCGGCTGGGAGCCGAGGGATCGATCGAGCCCGTAGGCTCGATCGTTGGGAGCTGCGGGAGTTACCCGCAGCGACTCGTAGCATGCTGCGGGGTTTCCCGCAGCGGTGCGCTGGGGGCTCCGGGTTCGATGACTAGCTGCAGGGCTGCTACGAGCATCCCCAGCGATCGTCCGTAGACGATCGCGAGCCCCGTCCGGGGGCTCTATTGGGCGCGCACGACTGCAGCCTTGCGGGTGCGTTCGATCGGGCCCGATTCCGTGCGGTGGTTCGCGTGTTCTCCGGCGATGGGGGATTTCGGTCGGGGTCGTCATGTTTCGTATTTTACGATGACCCCAGTATGTCGATTTCCAACAATTGGTATTAGAGCGAGGTTTTCGTTCATGGTATATTCGCTATAATTGTTCTACCTTGCAGAATTTCCGACTATTATGGCTAGATTTAATTATTGTTTTAATTAATTTCGTAATAGTTTTGATTATTAAACTCTCGGGCATGTTGAGATTCGTTTTATGTGTGGTGAATGCTTGTGATGAGCCATATTTTTTGGCTCATTTTTAGTTCTTTTGAGTCAAGTTGATAGAGTCTTTTAGTTGTTTTTACTTTGTTTGTGTCTGGGAGGACACGTTTTGGGTACTTGGTCAAGTTATGCAGGTGGGAGAAGAAAAAGGCGCAAATGGTGTGAAAGAGGCAAGGAAAACAGCTTCTTGGTCAAGTATGCTAGTTGAGCAAGCTGACCTGACTGAAACACCCAGATCCCGTTGGGCAACGAGTCATGTTGGGCAAGGTCAGTGAAGTGATCAAGATAGAAGGATGACCAAGCACCACGCGAAGCAGTTGACTAGATACATGAACTGACCAGATACAGAACATTGACTAAAGACGCGTCAGGATCCTATATTTTGGGAAAGAATATCTTCTTTCCTTATCTCAATGTATCAAATCAAGGCAGCGATTTTCCTTGGTCAGCAAGACATCCAGCGCCTATAAAAGAGGAGTATCAAACCCTAAAAAACGCAGCCATATAGACAGCCTTTTTGGAGAGCCTTGGAGAGCCAAACATAGCCACGAAAATACCAGCCACACAAAGAATTCACGAAGTAACTGAACCCTAGTTGACCAGCGAAGAACACGGAGGAAGAAGACGATGTGGAGTGAGCCAAAACTCCTCCTCGTCGAGTTTTGATCATTGCCTACGGGCTAAAAACAATTTCTTTATGTTTTGATGCTTTCAATTTCCGTACTTTGTTTTTATTTTCTTTTGAACAATTTCCCTTTTGCAATGAATAAAATAGTTCGCCCGATTTCTTTTGTTTAATTATTTACTATGAGTAGCTAATTAGTTTGTGTCTGGGCAACAACAGAACCTGACCAACCCTGAGATGCGATCTGCCGGGAGGCTTAGTGATGACAGCAACTAGCTTAGTTTCGTTCCCGATTCAACAGGGTACTATATCGAGCATGTTAGGGACTTGGGCAATCCTATAGTGACCAGTGGGAACCTCGACTTGCCTAACACAAAAGTACGTGGATCAACGCGACCCTGAGATGTGGATCAACGACAGAACCTGACCAACCCTGAGATGTGATCTGCCGGGAGGCATAGTGATGACAGCAACTAGCTTAGTTTCGTTCCCGATTCAACAGGGTACTATATAGAGCATGTTAGGGACTTGGGCAATCCTATAGTGACCAGTGGGAACCCCGACTTGCCTAACACAAAAGTACGTGGATCAACGCGACCGGGAGACTGGGCGTCCGCGAAGTACAACATGTTGCTGGAGATGTGGTCGTATGACTTGGGTCTGTCCAGGCATGCTATTGGCCATTTTGGGTTTGCTTGGAGGATGAAAGCGGCTTGATCAACTTAGACTCATGCGGTCACATAGTGTCGAATTAATCATAAGAGCGAATGAGGGTTCGGGGTATTAATATGCGTGACATTATAGGGATGTTAATACTTAGGGCCTATAACCTAAAGATGAAACTGTTATCAAAATGATATACGTACCAATGATCGGCAGCACTAGGTCAAGGGGGAAGTCAGGGGAGTCAATGCCTGGATACTTTATTCTTTATTTGATTTCTTATTTGTTTAGTCAATTCTGTTAATTGCTCAGTCTGTTAGCTTTTACATAATAGTATTCAAGTTGCATGCTAGTTTTATTTTCTGTTATTTAATTTGTTTATTTCCAGTCTAGTTGTTAAGGTGACCACTGTTCGGCAGTGCCCAACTGCTTCCCAAAACAAAATCTTTTTAAACGTGACAACCCAATTGAGCAAAACGCCGGGAAAACTAAAAGCTAAATCGCCTCCTCGTGGAATCGACCCTATACTTGCTACTAGTAATTGTATTAGTAAAGAGTTTAGGACTTATAAATATTATTTTGCGCTACTCCACGACGGTAGCGTCAAAATTGGCGCCGTTGCCGGGGAGGCAACATTCTAAGCAATTAGTTTTCCGTGCTAACAGCTTGATCAACTTTGTGTATGCAGGAATCTGACTCAACGGAGAGCATTGATCAAGAGTTGTTATACGACCCTGAAATCGAGTGAACCGAGAGGAAGTTGAGAGCAGACGCAAGGCGAAAGAAAGCACTAGCACGAGCAGCTCAATACCCCCAGTTGACCACAGCTGGAACTAGGGAACCAATCTCATTAAAACCGAGAAGGGGCCCACGAATCGCATCCAAGTCACCTCAAAGACCAAGGATGGGAGATACAGCACCAAAGACGTTAAGGGACAGGATGTTCCCAGAGAATCTGAATCTGAAGCCGCTGGGCATCACCTTGCCCACGGTAGAAAACAACACTTGGGAGATGAGGCACGGCTTCATCCAGATCTTGCCCAAGTTCAGTGACATGCCATTGGAGGATCCCCAGTGACATCTCCAAGACTTTGAATTGGCATGTGGTACCATTCGAGCAAGTGAGGGGCTAGGGGAGTACATCAGGCTCCTGGCCTTCCCATTCTCCTTGGCCGAAGGTGCCCGAGAGTGGCTCTACACTCTACCTGCTAGAGAAGTGACCACCTGGAGTCAACTTCAGCAGAAGTTCCTCGAGAAGTACTTCCCAGCTGCACGCATCCAGCAAATGAGGACAAAGATCAATAGTATCAAGATGGGGACTGGAGAGAACTTCCATGACTACTGGGTCAGGTTCAAGCAGATGTTGGCCAAGTGCCCGCAACATCAGATACTTGACCATGACCTGATCCAATACTTTATCACAAGATTAAGACCTACAGAACGTACCTTGATCAACGCAGCAAGTGGAGGATCCATCTTGAACAAGAGCGCTGAAGAAGCGTTCAAATTGTTCAAGGAAACGACAGAAGAGTCAAGAGAGGATGGCAGTGATCTACCTAGGAACAATTTGCCCGTACCTTCAGCAACAGAAGTTAAGCTTGACAAGCTTTGCAACATAGTTGAGCAACTAGTACTCAACGGTAACTCGGGGCAGAAAAGAGCTGTCAAGGCGTGTCAAATATGCAAGATGCGCAACCACGCTACTGATGAGTGCCCTGAACTGTTCGATGAGGAGGTCAAAGCAATCATGCAACCCAATGGGAATGGGCAAGATAGGAGGCCAAGGTACGAGCCGAACTCCAACACGTACAATCCGACATGGAAGAATCATGAGAATCTCCGCTATGGGAATAATAACTATCAAGGAGGAGGACACCAAGGTAATCAAGTCCAAGGTAATCAGTACCATGGGCAAGGAAATCAACAGAGTAATAACTACCAAGGGCAAGCCAATCAGCAGCAGAACCAGAGCAATGGCCCAACTTTGGCAGACATGATGCAGACCTTGGTTGCTGAAAATATCAAAGCCCAAGAGGAGAATGATAGGTACAAGCAGGAGAACGAAAAGTACAAGCTAGAGACACGTGGTCAACTCCAGAATATAAATGCTCAATTACTTGAGTCACGTGGGCAATTTCAGAACATGAATGCCCAACTGGCGCATCTGACCCAGTCAATGACCAAGTTAGAGAAAAAGACCAATGAACTGCCCTCCCAAATTGAGCTGAACAGAGCTCAACTTAACGCCATCAAGCTGAAGAGTGGAAAGACTCTATCTGAAGTGCCCAAGAAGCCAACTCCAGCACCAAGAGTGGAAGGAACCATGGAGGATATGAACGAAAATGAGGAGTCAGAAGAGGAACTTGATCAACCCTTACCCAAGCAGAAGGAAAAATCAACCCCTGACCAAGCTGGAGCACCACCAAAAATTTACCCGCCCTTTACAGGAAGATTGAGCAAGAAGAAGATACCAACGAGATGTTCCAGATGTTTAAGAAGGTGGAGATCAACATGCCTCTACTGACCATATTGAATTCCATGCCCAGATGCGCGAAATTTCTCAAGGAGCTATGCACGAAGAAAGTCAAGTACCAAGACGATGCCAAATTTGAAGTCGGGGAGAACGTGTCAGCTGTACTCCAAAGGAACGTGCCCCCGAAATGTGCAGATCCTGGAATGTTCTATATTCCATGCATCATCGGAAGGATGAAAATAGAGAAGGCCATGCTTGATTTTGGAGCATCAATCAATGTCATGCCCAAGTCTATGTACGAAGATTTGGGCATAGGACCAATGAAACCTACGAGGGTAGTGATCCAGTTGGCGGATAGGTCAAATGTGTAACCCGAAGGAATCCTGGAAGATGTGTTGGTCAAGGTTGAAGAACTTATATTCCCAGCCGACTTCTACGTCCTGGACATGGGAAGATCAAGCAAGCAGCCAGTGATGATCTTGGGCAGGCCATTCTTGAAGACAGCCAGAACACACATTGATTGTGAAACTGGAAAATTGACCTGTAAATTCGAAGGAGAGACGGTCACATTTGACTTGTTCAAATCAATGAAGCACCCAGTAGACACTGAGCAAGTACACTTTGTTGACCAATTTGATGAGATGATCGAGGAACAGACCCTGGGATATGGAGTTTCTGACCAAACCGACCTGGTGATACAAAGGAGACTAACCAAAGATGAAGCTAAAGATGAGCAACCTGAAATCAGAGAGATAGTTGAGCAACTGGGAGCCTTGGAAAATCATACTACGGGAATGAGCAAGCTTCCACCTCATGAAGTTTCGGTCATGGTACCATCCCTGGAGAAACCACCAGAATTAGAGTTGAAGAAGCTCCCTGCACATCTCAAGTACATATTCCTTGGGCAGAATGACACATTGCCCGTGATCATAAGTTCGAAACTGAAGAGGGAAGAAGAGAAGAGGCTGAGGGACATCCTTGACCAGTACAAGCAAGCTATTGGATGGACTCTAGCCGACATCAAGGGAATCAGCCCCACCATATGCCAACACCACATATTGCTCGAGGAAGAGTCAAGTCCAGTACGTGATCCACAGAGGAAACCGAACCCTGCCATGAAGGAAGTAGTGCTCAAGGAGATACTCAAGTTGCTTAACTTGGGCATTATCTACCCTGTTTCAGACAGCAAATGGGTCAGTCTAGTTCATGTAGTGCCCAAGAAGTCAGGAATTCAAGTGGTAGAGAACGAGAAAAAGGAGCAGATAGCAACTCGACTTCAAACCGGATGGAGGGTATGCATAGACTACAGGAAGTTGAACAAGGTAACAAAGAAAGACCACTTCCCCCTGCCTTTCATTGACGAGATGCTCGAGAGGCTAGCTGGAAAGACACATTTCTGCTTCCTTGTCGGATACTCAGGCTACATGCAAATTTGGGTGGCCCCGGAAGACCAGGACAAGACCACTTTCACTTGCCCATACGGTACTTTCGCATATAGACGCATGCCTTTTGGGCTATGCAACGCCCCTGGGACATTCCAGAGATGCATAATGAGCATTTTCGCTGATCTGCTTGAGCAAGGAATAGAAGTTTTCATGGATGACTTCACTGTATATGGAAACTCGTTCGAGATGTGCTTGAGCAACCTGGAGTTAGCCCTCAGCAGATGTGTGGAGAAAAGTTTGGTGCTGAACTACGAGAAATGCCACTTTATGGTCGAGGAAGGGATAGTACTTGTTGGAATTCGATATACCGGGCTATTAAAAATTGCGGAAATCATAGCCCGATCAAAAACCCATCGCCGGAGATCACATGAACACCGTTGCACGCGCCGAAGCACGACCGAACGCACGACGTGGCCGAAGACACGCGCACGCCCAGCCGAGCCCCCGCGGCTGGGGCTTCATGCGATCACCGATCGCACGCCGGCGATCGGTTGGGGTAGGGCTGCTCCCAGCAGCCCCCGCGGCGAGTCCGGCGACTCGCCGCCGCCTGGAGGCCCTCGCCTTCACGGCGAGGTTGGGCACGGCACCAGCCCGTGCCCAGCGATCGACCCCTTGCGGTCGATCGCACACCCTCGGCCCAGCCGAGGGTTCGGCCCCCTTGCCCCGTCGAAACCCTAGGGGCGATCGCCCGTGGTCCGGTGGCTTCGCCACCACCACGCGATCGTCCTCTACTCCGGGTTCAATCTTCGGATCTTGTTCTACGATATTTTCAATAAACAAAATCGAATAATATCAAGTTAGTTTAGATATCATACCTACGATTCGTTGTTCGGAGAAACGAAATCAAGATGACCTTTGAATCTTCCCACGTATTCCTTGCACTCCGTTCGAACGTCGGGTGGGCGACGATCTATCGAACTCCTATGGATCTCCTTCAACTCTCTAGAATATCAAGTATGATAATCTTTTCTTATGATTTATGAAGGCCATGTAGTGCTTTTATAGGCTACGTAGGGGATCTAAAGGAGGTGGAATATTGAGCTTCGAATATTGAAGATTAAATTGAGCCCACTGCTCAAGTCCATTAATCCTTATCAATATTAATTAAATTTATTTTCCACTATATAAATTAATTGCACTCCCAATATTAAACCATATTATATCCAAATAATATTTCTCCGGTAGTATTATTTATTCCGTGTATTTAAGATATAAATATCCATGAATAAAATTTATTTATTGCTTAATAAATTTATTCATCTCTTTTATCCGAGACTAGTACCACTCAACCTTATTTATTATGCGGAATTAAATCCACTCGCGAGGTTTACATAATAAATCCTTATGAGCTCATCTCGGGGATATTATCAACCCTTCCGGGATACACTGTCCCGTCAAGAATTCACGGCATGGCATATATAAAATATAGTGACCCAACTCAACCGGTAACTGACCCAATAATTAAACCGGTCAATTCCTTTGGAAAATCAAAGTCACTTATATTAAATATACACACCCGCAATTGTATCGGGGATTAAGAATAAAATACACTGAGTCTCAAATCAATTATCGCCGAGCAAACCTAATTGATGAGTCTCAATCGATCCGCTCAATACACCAAGTGTACAAGTGTGATAAAATAATTAAGATAAATTATTTTCTCTCTCACACAACGACTATACCGATGGATTGGTCCGTGTCCATCTAGGTCGTGAGCATCTGTTCGATTAAATACGAGTAACCGATAGTATGATCTTCTGTGCGCCCATGCGCACCATACTAACTACAATGTATAAAATTCAGGACTATAATTTGCATATATTTAATTAACAATAATTAAAAGCAAATGAATGTTTGTATTTAATAGGTAAATGAAAGTGTACAAGGAGTTCATAATACTCAAATCTAGACATTAAGTATACTACTCCAACAATCTCCCACTTATACTAAGGTCTAGTCTTATCTCCCAAACTTCTGACTCCCAAACCCTCCAAGTGCTTGAAATATACTTCCTTAGGAAGTATCTTGGTGAAAGGGTTCGCTAGGTTGTCCTCCGAAGCTATCTTGGTGACTATCGCATCGCCCCTCTTGACGATGACTCGAATCAGGTGGTACTTGCGCTCTATGTGTTTTGTAGCACTATGGGACCGTGGTTCCTTACTGTTTGCCACTGCACCGCTATTGTCACAATAAATTGTCATAGCTCTAGGCAAACTCGGAATCACATCTAAGTCCTGGAGGAAATTAAGGAACCAAACTGACTCTTTCGCTGCCTCTGAGGCTGCAACATATTCAGCTTCCATGGTAGAGTCTGAAATGCACTTTTGCTTAACACTCCTCCATGATACGGCTCCACCTCCCAAAGTGTACACATAGCCTGATGTCGACTTTCGCCGGTCCTTATCAGCTTGGAAATCCGAATCCGTATAACCCAAAGGAATCAGATTGTCTGCCCCGTAACTTAGAACATAATCCCTAGTATTTCGCAAATACTTGAAAATGCTCTTTACGGCAGTCCAATGAGCCTTTCCAGAGTTACTTTGATATCTCGCTACTACGCCAACTGCATAGCAGATATCAGGCCTCGTGCATAACATTGCATACATCAAGCTTCCCACAGCCGAAGCGTAGGGAACTGCTTTCATTTCATCTTTCTCCTTTTGTGTCTGAGGACACATCTCCTTAGAAAGATAAGTTCCTTTACTGAAGGGCAGCTCACCCTTCTTGGAATCTTGCATGTTAAAACGAGCCAGAATCGTGTCTATGTAAGATTGCTGGGATAGGTACAATGTTCTATTCCGGCGATCCCTTATAACCTTGATCCCTAGAACATGCCCGACTTCTCCCAAATCTTTCATATCGAATTGTCTAGACAACCATCCCTTTATGTCTGATAACATTTTCACACTGTTGCCAATGAGAAGAATGTCGTCTACATAAAGCACGAGAAACACCACCTTCTTCCCATCACGTTTCCAATACACACTCGATTCGTCCATGCTTTGACTGAATCCAAAAGATTGGACTACTTCGTCAAACCGCAGGTTCCACGATCTCGAGGCTTGTTTCAATCCATAAATGGATCGATTAAGCTTGCACACTAGATGATCTCGCCCCTTAGCAATGAATCCTTCTGGTTGTTTCATATAAATCGTCTCGTCAAGACTTCCATTTAGGAAAGATGTCTTGACATCCATTTGCCACACCTCATAATCCATATGAGCTGCTATGGATAAGAGAATCCGGATCGACTTTATCTTGGCTACCGGCGAGAAGGTCTCCTCATAATCGATTCCCTGTTTCTGAGTATATCCTTTCGCAACAAGCCGAGCTTTAAAGGTTTCAACCTTTCCGTCAGATCCTCTCTTTCTCTTGTAGACCCATTTACACCCAATTGGCTTTACGCCGTTTGGTGGTTCTACAAGATCCCAGACTTTATTAGAATCCATAGATTCTATTTCGGATTTCATCGCTTTCTTCCAAGAAGGCGCATCTATATCTTGTACCGCATCATCATAGGTCCAGGGATCGATTTCATGAACTCCAGGTCCAGAGTCCGAAGACTCATCCAGTCCAATCCATCTTTCTGGTTGCTTAACAACCCTCCCACTACGACGGCGTTCCGGTGTATTAACAGTGACAGTAGGTGCAGGTTCTAGTGGTGTATTACTACTCGGTTCGGCTGTATCTAAGTCTTCCTTGTCACCTCTCAACTCATCAAGTATTATGTCACTTTTGGGCTTGTGGTCCATGACATAGTCTTCCTCTAAGAACCGAGCGTTAGTACTTATAACGATCTTCTGGTCCGTAGGACTATAGAACATGCCACCTTTAGTTCCTTTCGGGTATCCTACAAACAGCCGTAATTCTGATCTAGGTTCTAACTTATCGGCACCTTGTCGCAACACATGTGCTGGACAACCCCAGATCCGAATGTGTTTCAAGTTAGGCTTGCGCCCACTCCACAATTCCATGGGTGTTGTGGGTACCGTTTTGGTTGGAACCCTATTCAAGATATACGCCGCTGTTTCCAAGGCATGTCCCCAGAACATAATAAGTATGTCCGAGTAACTCATCATTGATCGCACCATTTCCATAAGAGTCCTATTCCTTCTTTCTGACACACCATTCTGCTGAGGAGTATATGGTGATGTCATTTGGGAATCAATCCCATTCTCTGCCAAGTATGCCTTGAATTCTCCAGACAGGTACTCGCCTCCGCGATCAGATCGCAGGCATTTAATAGATTTATTTTGAAGGTTCTCCACAAAAGCCTTGAACTCCTTGAACTTGTCAAAGGATTCGCTCTTGCGGCGCATCAAATATACAAATCCATACCTTGAGTAATCATCAGTGAAAGTGATGAAATACTCGTACCCTCCCCTTTCCTGAGTAGACATAGGTCCGCATACATCAGAGTGAATCAAATCCAATACTTGTTCAGCTCTCCGTCCTTTACCAGAAAAAGAACGCTTGGTCATTTTACCCTCTAAACAGGATTCGCAGGTCGGAAGGTCCTCTCCTTCAACATCGCTGATTAGTCCATCAGCTTTCAACCTTTGAAGCCTATTCGAGTTTATATGACCTAGCCTTAGATGCCACAAGTATAATTGATTCATTTTAGAAGGTTCCTTTCTCTTATTGGTGTTCGTAGATGTGTTATTACTCTCGGTTAGTTGCATCGTGTTAGACTCAGGATTTAGCACATACAAATCGTCCACCAATGTACCAGAACAGATAATCTTACTGTTTCTTCTTATGATCACAGAGTGGTAAAAAGAAACAGAATATCCATTCATTATAAGTTTAGAAACCGAAATTAAATTCTTTCTAAAATTGGGTACATAAAGACAATTATGTAAAACCAAAACCCTATCACTACTAATAGGGGTGTAAACGGAACGGATCGGATCGGATAATGCTCTCTCCATATCCTTAACCATATTTTTTTGGCGGATACGGAGCGGAGCGGATAATGACCGGATACGGATACAAATGCGGATTATATCGGATTATGGATTCGGATCGGAAACGGAGCGGATTCGGACCGAATACGGATAAATATCATCGAATAAATAAAATTATTATTTTTATTTCTTTTCGCTAATATAAAAATAATAAATTAATTAAAAAAAGAATAAAAAATAATTGTATTTGAAAATGGAACCACATTATTTTTATTTTTCATATTTATATATGAGCAAATAAACTCTTCAAAAATATTTTTTTATTATTTAAGATAATGAATTAAAATGTTTTTTATACTTAATTAATTTTTAGTATTTATACTTATTATAGTCTAGGAATATACGTGATGAGATGGGGATGATGTCACTACGTGATTGACTAGAGTTATCTTATATAGAATGAAAATTATTAGGTTAACGGGCTAATAAGATAGTGGACCAACTTTTTAGGCTAATTATAATCGGATAATCCGTATTAAAAAGATCGGATAATCCTCGTAAAATGGCGGATAATCCGCATCCGTCGGATAATAGCAATACCATATCCGCTACCATATCCGTCGGATATCCGCACATCAAATATCCGTATCCTTACCCGTATCCGCCGGATTCCTAGAATCTCATACCATATCCTTAAAAACGGTTACGGATGCGGATTCGGAGCGGAAATTATCCGTACCATTTACACCCCTAACTACTAAAGCGTAAGTGAACGTCTCCCACTGCAACGGCCGCCACCCTTGCGGCATTGCCCATGTAGACCACGATCTCTCCCTCTCTAAGTCTCCGGGTTTCCTGGAACCCCTACAATGAATTGCAGACATGATCAGTGGCCCCCGTATCTACACACCAGGTGCTGGTAGATAACACCACTGATAATATTTCAGTGACTAAGGAAAATTTCGTACCTTTGATGAGAGGACAATCAGACCTCCAGTGCCCAGACTGCTTGCATCGATAGCATTTGCCTCGCGGCTTGCTCTTCCCATTCCGTGGTTTGGAACCACTGGGCTTCTTTGCTTGCACTTCCATCTTAGCCACAAGAGCTTGTGATTTTCTGACCATACTTATAAGTTCAGCTCTTTTGAAATCGTTTTTAAGCGACTCCTCAAGAGGACTGAATTTATAGAGTATGTCAATCACTTCTTGTCTGGCTTCTACACTATGTTTCAACATCATTCTGAGGTCATTCCAGATGTCCTCATGAGTTGGGACAACAGCAGATATAGAAGGCTCAACAGTCTGGACAATGTCCAGATTTCTTTTCCAATCAGTACTATATGAAACTAGTGAGTTTTCATCTTTAAGTATATCACAAAGTGGGGTCACAGTCATTCTTAACCTATAAGCACATAAAACAAACAAACAATTTAATATCCGATATTATCTCCCTTAAATAATATCATTAAATCACTAATCACATCTAAAATCCCATCAGGTAAGGCAAGCCACGGTGTGTGGACGTTTACCCACCCAAACGACTTAGCAATTAGATTTCCTTCGGTCATACATCACTTATAGCGGAACCTCGGTGGGAGGAATACTATAAGGCGTATCTAAGTGTAAACCATTACTCAGCACCAAAGTAAATCGTTTGGAATTGCTACATCACCGCAAGCCACGTTGTGTGGACGTTTACGATAACTTCACAACTCTTCACAATTTCTTACAACTGTCTACATCAATTAATCCAAAATCCGTCAGTATAGCAAGCCACATTGTGTGGACGTTTACTACACTAAGAGATCTTTATAATTGACTCCCAATAACTTGATCCATTCGATTTTGTAAATCAAGACGCGGAGAATCATAAGTGAAACTCGAAGTTTCTAACCAGTGATTCACCATGCGAACAGCCCTATCTCTCATAAATGAGGGAGCCGAGCAGACAATCGATCCATCTTCAAAAGAATGGTACGAAGGTCTCTAATTTGTGTCCTCGACATGACCAAGTGGCTCTGGCTCCATTCTACTCCCCGGGGTAAGAATGAGTCGACTTGAAATCAGTTTTGGAAAGACAAATTAGGCATTGTTTGATGAACTTAATCAATGTTTCTCGTAAGAGGAATTACAAGAACTCTCCTCCAATGACCTATCTATATAAACTTCAAAAGTTTATAAAAGTCACCAAGAGAGCAGCAATGAAGACCATGGGTATGTTTCCATACCCTCTCCCACTTAGCTTTTTACAATAAAGGGATACGCTATCTAGTGCATAAAAGTAAACACATATAGCATGCATACAAGTAATAAAGCACATAGTATTATCACATAGTCAAAATAATTACTAGAATATTATTTTCCGACTATTATGGCTTTACTCCATCTCTGTACGCATCTTCTAGTCTTTAGTCTTCGTTCTTGAATGCTCCATGTGACGAGAATATTAATTTCCAATATTTAAATCTATTTATTTTTAATAAATCCAAAAGATACTTAATTAATAATAATTAAGTCAATCGAATAAATCAAAAATAAAATTAAATATTATTAATATTTTTATTTATTTTATCTTCCCTTTCTACTTCATTAAATCTCTAGAATAATCTATCCAAGACCCACTTGAAATATTCTAGATGATTTCCATAATGAAATAAGGAAATAAAATAATTTAGGACTCTTCTACTTTCCAAATTAATTAGATTCCTAATCCATGAATATTTCCATAAAATAGAAATAATCAATTTAGGAATCCTAATTAATTCCAAATTGATTCTTTTCCTAATCCATGAGAGTTCCTAAAAAATAGGAATTCTCAAATAGGAAAAACCTGAATCAATTAGGAAAGAGAATCACCGGACCGGGATAGCACGGGGTGGGGATCCCCGCGCCACCCTCGACCGCCGCCTATATGCCGCCGCCGTCCAGCTCACGCGCCACCTCCCATGGTGGCCGGCGTGGCCGAAGCTCCCACGGGCAGCCCTTTAGGGCGTGGGTCGATTGTCCTCATGGATCGACCATGGGGCGGTCGATCCGAGCCCTTCACCCTCACGATCATCTCCTTCGTCACGCGTCTTCTCCGGCGGTCGTTTCGGCATCGATCCAACGCAAAATAAATTACAAAATAAATTTTACACTATCCGGTATCGATTCTATACATGAAATCGACCCTATACATTTTCCGGAAAAATAAAACAATAATAATAAACCTAAATTAGGTCAACCCCCGAATTTTTACTATTACAAGCATTCACCACCAAAAACGAATCTCGACATGTCCGAGAGTTTAATCAAACCAACAATCATGACAAAATAAATTAAACGGATAATAAATTAAGCCATAATAGTCGGAAACCCTGCAAGGTAGAACAATATTATCGAAAATACCGCGAACGTAAACCACGCTCTGATACCAATTGTTGGAATTCGATATCCCGGGCTATTAAAAATTGCGGAAATCATAGCCCGATCAAAAACCCATCGCCGGAGATCACATGAACACCGTTGCACGCGCCGAAGCACGACCGAACGCACGACGTGGCCGAAGCCACGCGCACGCCCAGCCGAGCCCTAGCGGCTGGGGCTTCATGCGATCACCGATCGCACGCCGGCGATCGGTTGGGGTGGGGCTGCTCCCAGCAGCCCCCGCGGCGAGTCCGGCGACTCGCCGCCGCCTGGAGGCCCTCGCCTTCACGGCGAGGTTGGGCACGGCACCAGCCCGTGCCCAGCGATCGACCCCTTGCGGTCGATCGCACACCCTTGGCCCAGCCGAGGGTTCGGCCCCCTTGCCCCGTCGAAACCCTAGGGGCGATCGCCCGTGGTCCGGTGGCTTCGCCACCACCACGCGATCGTCCTCTACTCCGGGTTCGATCTTCAGATCTTGTTCTACGGTATTTTCAATAAACAAAATCGAATAATATCAAGTTAGTTTAGATATCATACCTACGATTCGTTGTTCGGAGAAACGAAATCAAGATGACCTTTGAATCTTCCCACGTATTCCTTGCACTCCGTTCGAACGTCGGGTGGGCGACGATCTATCGAACTCCTATGGATCTCCTTCAACTCTCTAGAATATCAAGTATGATAATCTTTTCTTATGATTTATGAAGGCCATGTAGTGCTTTTATAGGCTACGTAGGGGATCTAAAGGAGGTGGAATATTGGGCTTCCAATATTGAAGATTAAATTGAGCCCACTGCTCAAGTCCATTAATCCTTATCAATATTAATTAAATTTATTTTCCACTATATAAATTAATTGCACTCCCAATATTAAACCATATTATATCCAAATAATATTTCTCCGGTAGTATTATTTATTCCGTGTATTTAAGATATAAATATCCATGAATAAAATTTATTTATTGCTTAATAAATTTATTCATCTCTTTTATCCGAGACTAGTACCACTCAACCTTATTTATTATGCGGAATTAAATCCACTCGCGAGGTTTACATAATAAATCCTTATGAGCTCATCTCGGGGATATTATCAACCCTTCCGGGATACACTGTCCCGTCAAGAATTCACGGCATGCCATATATAAAATATAGTGACCCAACTCAACCGGTAACTGACCCAATAATTAAACCGGTCAATTCCTTTGGAAAATCAAAGTCACTTATATTAAATATACACACCCGCAATTGTATCGGGGATTAAGAATAAAATACACTGAGTCTCAAATCAATTATCGCCGAGCAAACCTAATTGATGAGTCTCAATCGATCCGCTCAATACACCAAGTGTACAAGTGTGATAAAATAATTAAGATAAATTATTTTCTCTCTCACACAACGACTATACCGATGGATTGGTCCGTGTCCATCTAGGTCGTGAGCATCTGTTCGATTAAATACGAGTAACCGATAGTATGATCTTCTGTGCGCCCATGCGCACCATACTAACTACAACGTATAAAATCCAGGACTATAATTTGCATATATTTAATTAACAATAATTAAAAGCAAATGAATGTTTGTATTTAATAGGTAAATGAAAGTGTACAAGGAGTTCATAATACTCAAATCTAGACATTAAGTATACTACTCCAACAGTACTTGGGCATGTTATCTCATCCAAGGGTATTGAAGTTGATCGAGCAAAGATAGAGACCATTTCCAAACTTCCTTACCCCAGAAATGTCAAACAAGTACGAGGATTCCTTGGGCATGGAGGTTTCTACAGGAGGTTTGTGAGAGACTTTGCCAAAATTGCCCAACCCTTGACCAGGTTATTGCAAAACGAAGTTGACTGGAACTTCGATGAAGATTGTCAAGCAGCCTTCAATCATCTCAAGGAAAGGTTAGTCATTGCACCCATAATCCAACCACCGGAGTGGGGAATGCCATTTGAGCTTATGTGCGACGCGAGCGGATATGCCGTGGGAGCAGTACTTGGGCAAGTAAAAGGAAAGGAGCGACACGTGATTTACTACGCCTCCAAGACATTGAATGCTGCCCAATGTAACTATGCGACCACTGAGAAAGAGCTGCTGGCCGTGGTATTTGCATTTGAGAAATTCAGATCATACTTGCTCGGGAGCAAGACTATAGTCTACACTGACCATGCCGCTCTGAAATACTTGATGGCCAAGAAGGAGACCAAGCCACGACTGATAAGATGGATCTTGCTGCTGCAAGAGTTTGACATCGAGATCAGAGACAAGTCGGGGAACCAAAACTTGGTGGCTGACCACTTGAGCAGGATAATACAAAAAGAAGAAGGCATGCCCATCACAGAGACTTTTCCAGATGAGTACTTGTATCAGATTTCAACCCACCGAGAGGAGCCATGGTATGCAGACTTGGCCAATTACATAGTCACCGGAGATATAAGAGAAGACATGACCCTCTATGGTAAGAACAAGCTGAAAATGGAGAGCAAGAAGTATATTTGGGATGATCCCTACACGTGGAAAAGGGGAGAGACCAAGTCCTAAGACGTTGCATCCCTGAAGTTGAGCAAGCAGACATCTTGAAGCACTGCCATGAGCAAGCATGTGGAGGACACTTCGGCCACCGACGTACAGCAAGAAAGGTACTTGACTGCGGATTCTACTGGACAACCCTCCTGAAGGATTGCTTTGAGTGGTGTAGGAAGTGTGACCAATGCCAGAGAGAGGGCAACGTGACCAAGAGAGATGAGATGCCCATGATGCCCATCATGCCCGTGGAAGTATTCGATGTATGGGGAATTGACTTCATGGGACCCTTGCCCAACTCCAGAGGAAAAGAGTACATACTCTTGGCAGTTGACTATGTATCCAAATGGGTCGAGGCCAAAGCTACAACAACCAACGACTCAAAGGTGGTGGCCACTTTCCTTAAGAGCGATATATTCAGCAGATTTGGTGTACCTCGAGCGTTGATCAGTGACCAAGGTACACATTTCTGCAACTACATAATAGAAAGATTGCTCAGGAAGTATGGAGTGCACCACAGGATCTCCACAGCATATCACCCCCAGGCCAATGGGCAAGCCGAGCTATCCAATCGTATCATCAAAACCATCTTGAGAAAGACGGTCAAGCCAGAAGGTAATGATTGGAGTGACAAGCTCGATGACGCACTTTGGGCCTACAGAACCGCCTACAAAACACCTTCAGGGATCTCACCCTACCGCATGGTGTTTGGAAAGTCATGCCACTTGCCCGTGGAAATTGAACATAAGGCGCATTGGGCAGTGAACAAGGTCAATTTCGACTGGGATGCGGCCAGCGAAGGACGTAAACTTGACCTTACCGAGCTGGAGGAGATAAGAATTGAGGCGTATGACAACGCGGTCAATTACAAGGAACAGACAAAGAGAGACCATGACAAGATCATCAAAAAGAAGAAGATCGAACCTGGTCAACTGGTTCTGGTTTACCAAACCAAGTTCAAATTCAAGGCCAAAAGGCTATCCACCAAATGGGCAGGACCATTCATAGTCCATACTGTTTGCCCAAATGGTTCGGTTGAGCTATTTAAACCAGGCGATGATCAGATATTCAAAGTGAACGGGCAGAGAGTTAAAGCTTACTATGGGAATGAGAACCTCAAGGGGATGATACTCCCTGAGCCAGCCGCTTGACCAAGTGAGGCCAAGAAATATGTCAGGCCCATGACAATAAATAGAGGCAAATACCGAAGGCGAACTCGGTATGTATATTACGCAATTTCCCTTTATTTCAATTTCCAGTTAATAAATTTGATCACTGCACGTCAAGGAATAGCCTTGGGCAGGGAAGGGTTTTGGTCTGTTTTGTTCGCATGGAATACAAGAGGATTCATGCACTTACTTGGCCTGTTTCGTGAGGATGACGGAATCAAGGATGATTGTTGACCAAGCCGTATTCACAGACCCAGACACAAAAGGCATGGGCATGGTTCAGCAGACCAGTCAATGATTGAGAAGAAACAATTGAGAAACACGCTGCCCTGATGGTGTACCTTGCTCAAACTGATTTAAGGTACCCACCTGGACCAACTCCCTAAATGTGACCTCCCTTTATTTTATTTTTTTTTTCTTTATTTTATTTGAGTCTAAGGACCTTGGTCGATGGGGTCGATCTCCCTATTTGCACACTTTGCCCAAGGCAAAGTGTGTATGTGGGAAGGTGCGCCAACATCGTTTGGAGTTGGAGTATAGAGTCTGTGGAGATGCTTGCCCAACTTATTACTATTTGCACACTTTGCCGAAGGCAAAGTGTGTGAGTGGGGGAACGGTAAGAGCAACCCCTGTGCCTGATCGAGTCGTATGCTTGATAAATACCATGATCAACGTGAACAGTTTTCAAAATTAATAGTCTATGCATGAAAAATATTAGGGACGATGGAATTGCAACTAGGTAAGCTGTGAGAATTTGAGCCTACATTTGTGTGAATATTTCTTTCTTGAGAGTAGCTGTTCAAAATTTGTAATGCTGAAGCTTGCCCAAGTTCTGACCATTGTGATAATTGAAATTGGGTTAAGGTAGTAGATGATTTAGGCATTTTATTCTATTCTGCAAATAAAAAGAAGACCCTTGTTAGCCCCTTGAGCCGAGCCTATTTTCTTGATCACCTGGGGGAAAAACTCCCATTGCCCTAGCCAACCTGCAGATATGCTCAATTACATAAAAAGAGCAGGTCAGGGCAAAGTCTTCTCATGAAAAAAAAAATAGAAAAAAAAGAAGAAAAAAGAAAAAAAAAAGAAAAAAAAAGAAGAGAAAAACAAAAGAAAAAAAGAAAGAAAAAAATAGATCCACAAATAAAAGGGTGTGCTAAGTAAAATGCATGTCCTACCTAAGATCAATTCTGGGCATTGCCCAAGATAGCCTATACAGTCACCCTAGAAAGTCCTAATGATATTGCCCAACTCAATTGAAAATTTCACAGGATAGAACTTGGTCAAGCCCAAAGCAGAACTTCTTTTAAAACAGCATTGAGCGAAACACTGCCCATACACTATAGAGAGAAACACTTAGTGAGAATATCCCAAAATCCTGTTGCAAACTCTTGACCGTTTTTTATGCATTCCCTTGACTATGATTTTGACTGTCTGTTCACTTGATCAACTTCTGTATTTTGAAAAGCATGCTTGAGTCTTCTGTTATTTCTTTCTCTCTCCCCCCTTGTTTTCTAATTGAGCACGCAAGTCATACCGCACGCTTGAGGACAAGCGTAGTAAAGTGTGTGCGTGTGATGAGCCATATTTTTTGGCTCATTTTTAGTTCTTTTGAGTCAAGTTGATAGAGTCTTTTAGTTGTTTTACTTTGTTTGTGTCTGGGAGGACACGTTTTGGGTACTTGGTCAAGTTATGCAGGTGGGAGAAGAAAAGGCGCAAATGGTGTGAAAGAGGCAAGGAAAACAACTTCTTGGTCAAGTATGCTAGTTGAGCAAGCTGACCTGACTGAAACACCCAGATCCCGTTGGGCAACGAGTCATGTTGGGCAAGGTCAGTGAAGTGATCAAGATAGAAGGATGACCAAGCACCACGCGAAGCAGTTAACTAGATACATGAACAAACCAGATACGGAACATTGACCAAAGACGCGTCAGGATCCTATATTTTGGGAAAGAATATTTTCTTTCCTTATCTCAATGTATCAAATCAAGGCAGCGATTTTCCTTGGTCAGCAAGACATCCAGCGCCTATAAAAGAGGAGTATCAAACCCTAAAAAACGCAGCCATATAGACAGCCTTTTTGGAGAGCCTTGGAGAGCCAAACATAGCCATGAAAATACCAGCCACACAAAGAATTCACGAAGTAACTGAACCTTAGTTGACCAGCGAAGAACACGGAGGAAGAAGACGATGTGGAGTGAGCCAAAACTCCTCCTCGTCGAGTTGTGATCATTGCCTACGGGCTAAAAACAATTTCTTTATGTTTTGATGCTTTCAATTTCCTTACTTTGTTTTTATTTTCTTTTGAACAATTTCCCTTTTGCAATGAATAAAATAGTTCGCCCGATTTCTTTTGTTTATTTATTTATTATGAGTAGCTAATCTGTTTGTGTCTGGGCAACGACATAACCTGACCAACCCTGAGATGTGATCTGTCGGGAGGCTTAGTGATGACAGCAACTAGCTTAGTTTCATTCCCGATTCAACAGGGTAGTATATCGAGCATGTTAGGGACTTGGGCAATCCTACAGTGACCAGTGGGAACCCCGACTTGCCTAACACAAAAGTACGTGGATCAACGCGACCGGGAGACTGGGCGTCCGCGAAGTACAACATGTTGCTGGAGATGTGGTCGTATGACTTGGGTCTGTCCAGGCATGCTATTGGCCATTCTGGGTTTGCTTGGAGGATGAAAGCGGCTTGATCAACTTAGACTCATGCGGTCACATAGTGTCGAATTGATCAATGTCAGGAGACCTATTGAGAGAGATCTAACAGGACTTAATCATAAGAGCGAATGAGGGTTCGGGGTATTAATATGCGTGACATTATAGAGATGTTAATACTTAGGGCCTATAACCGGAAGATGAAACTGTTAGCAAAATGATATACGTACCAATGATCGGCAGCACTAGGTCAAGGGGGAAGTAAGGGGAGTCAATGCCTGGATACTTTATTCTTTATTTGATTTCTTATTTGTTTAGTCAATTCTGTTAATTGCTCAGTCTGTTAGCTTTTACATTCAGTAGTCAAGTTGCATGCTAGTTTTATTTTCTTTTATTTAATTTGTTTATTTCCAGTCTAGTTGTTAAGGTGACCACGGTTCGGCAGTGCCCAACTGCTTCCCAAAACAAAATCTTTTTAAACGTGACAACCCAATTGAGCAAAATGCCGGGAAAACTAAAAGCTAAATCGCCTCCTCGTGGGATCGACCCTATACTTGCTACTAGTACTTGTATTAGTAAAGAGTTTAGGACTTATAAATATTATTTTGCGCTACTCCACGACGGTAGCGTCAGCTTGTAATAGTAAAAATTCGGGGGTTGACCGAATTTAGGTTTATTAGTATTGTTTTGTTGTTCCGAAAAATGTATAGGGTCGATATCATGTATAGAATCGATACCGGTAGTGTAATTATTTTTGTAATTTAATTCACGTAGGATCGAGGACGAAATGACCGTCGGAGAAGACGATGTGACAGAGGAGATGAGAAGAGGGAGGGCTTCGGATCGACCAATCCTCATGGTCGATCCCATGAGGATCGATCGATCGAAGAGGGCGGGGCGGCCATTGACTCGGCCGCGCGCGGTGCCACCAAGGGCGGTGGTGCGCCGGCTGGGCGGCGGCGACGGTGGGGTGCCCCTCGGCTCTCGATCGATGGTGGTGGGGGCGCGGGGTCCTCGTGATCTCCCGTCGAGATCTAACTTTCCTAATTGGTTCGGTTTTCCTAATTTAATTATTCCTATTTTTGAGATTTTTCATGGATTAAGAAAAGAATTGGTTTGGAATTAATTAATTTTCCTAATTTATTATTCCTATTTTTGGGAATATTCATGTATTAGGAAAATAATTAATTTGGAAAGTTTAAGAGTCCCAATTTATTTTATTTCCTTATTCGATTATAGAAATCTTCTAGAATATTCCAAGTGGGTCTGATGGAGTTGTATTCTAAATGTCTAGTTTAGTGCAAATACGGAACTCCTTATCTATACCTTAATTCGAGATATGATTCAAGCATGATTGCATTTAATGCAATAGTCCTTGATGTATACGTTGTAGACAGTATGGCGTGAGGAGACACGCGGAAGATCATACTGTCGGTTACTCGTATACTATCGAACAGTAGCTCACGACTTAGATGGACAGGGACAATCCATCGGTACGTCGTAGTGTGACTGGTAGATAGTCGGTCTTGACTATCATGTTACACTCGTACACTTGGTGTATTGAGCAGGACCAAGGGAGGGCGTTCGATTTATACTAATCGAAGTAATCGAACTAGACCTCAGATATTGCGGATATGCGAATTCCTAATCCCTATATAATTATAGGTGCGTGTGTCCAATTCTCGGTTCTTTAATCTACCAATGAGTGAGACTAATTGATTAGTCAATATTCTCGGTAAATTGGGAATCGGAATTGTACACACGACATGCTATAGATTATAGACAGGAAACCGTGTCCCGTTTATCGGGTTGATAATGTCCCCGTGATGAGCTCATAAAGTTTATCATGTAAACCCTGCAGGTGGATTCGTTCCACATGATAATAAGGATGAGTGGTACTAGTCTCGGATAATAAGAAACGAATTAATTTAATTATTAGTAATTAAAGTTAATTCGTGGACATTCGATATCTTAAACACGGGGAAAGTCGTATATGTAATTTCGGCGGAAATATTATTGTTGATATAATATTAAATTAATTTCGGGAATTCAATTATTATTTTTTAGTGGAGTGAATAATAATTAAAATTGTGGAATTTAATTAAAGGTTTTCTTTTAAGGACACCGGTTTAATTAAATTGCAATTTAGCCCCTAATTAATTTACCTAAGAGGTCCCTAGTGTAACTCTATATATAACCCCCCCCCCCCCCCCCCTTGCCTCTCTTAAACCTAAGAAACGCCGCAACTATTATTTCAGCAGAGAAATTAAATTGCTTAGCGCAATTATGTTTTTCTCTGTTTAAATAAAAGAGTTAATGCAGTTATTTTTCTGATGAAATTAATTGCTTAGCGCAATTATATTTCTGAGAAAGAAAAATTATTCTTGCGCTGGTTTAGAGAAGAGAGAGCAGAAAAGGAGAATCCAGCAGATCGTTGCCCACACAACGGCTGGAATCGGGTTAGAGGCATACGCTAGAAACGTCTAAGGTTTCAACAATTCGGCTTCTCCGAATCACGCGACAAAGGTATGAGATCGATCCCTAATTCCGCAATTATCGATCTCTAAATTCGTTAAAAATACATCGAACGATCGATCAGGTTCCGGGAGTCGTGGTACGTGTTCCTCGACTACTGGGGGGTCAAGGACCTCCGGAAAGGTGGTCGAAAGAGGAAAAACGGACCGGAAACGAGCCCGGAACAGCAGAACGCGCTGCTGTTCGCGGACGAACAGCGCCCGCTGAAAGGCAAACGGCGACCGCCGTTTTAGGCCTAATCAGCGCCCGCTGTTTTGTGGGCAGCGCCCGCTGCCTGAGACAGAGCAGCGGCCTTGTCACGCGGTTTTCCTCCGGGGCAATGGCTGGGCGTGATTTGGCACACGGGCTGTTACGTGAACGGAGCAACGCTTCGGGAGGTCGACTGGGTGTGTTCGGATGTTCGAGCTATCGAACGAACACGTCCCGGGTAGTCGATTTCCAACAATTGGTATCAGAGCCGGTTTTGTCGATTCGTTGTATTTTTGCGAGATTTGTTTTGCAGGTTCGAACCCGATTGTTATGGCCATGTGATTGTGCTGTATGTTTGTGGTTTTTTAAACTCTCGGGCTTGTCGAGATCTTTGTTTTATAATCGTTGCATGTTTGTAATAGTTAAAACGACGGGTTGAGTCGTTTAGGTTTTCTATTTCGTTTTTTCGTTTATCCGGATTGTATAGGATCGATCAACCTGTATAGGATCGATGCCGGAAGTAGTTAGTTTTACTTATGTAATGTTGCTGCTACTTGGTGAATCGAGAGAAGATCGAAGGCCGGACGAACGAGGGTCGAGAAGTCGAACCCGCGGCTGCTGTGCACAAACGGCGCCCGCTGGAGGGCAAACGGCGGTCGCCGTTTGCAGCTTCTCCAGAGAGCGCTGAATATAGGGCAGCGCCCGCTGCCCTAGGGTTGGCAGCAGCGGATCGGGGGATCGATGGACATCACGGAACGCTCGTCTTTGCCCGGGATGATACTCCAGTGGGAGGGGTTCGTCTCTTGGCACTTAGACGAGCCGGTGGTGGATCGAGATCGAGACGAGCAACGAGACGAAGATCCGAGAAGACGTGCATGGAAGATTTTTAAAGGCGATAATAATCGGGGCCACGTTAAATGCTTTTTGTGTGTTTACGTGCTTATTATTATGCTTTATTTATTTATGCATGTTTTCCCTTTCGTAAAATACTAAGTGGGAGAGGGATTGGAAACAATCCCGCGGTCTCCATTCTCTGTTTTGATAGTGATGTGTGTCACTTACGAGTTGGCTTTAGTGTCATCCTCCCTATCGGATAAAGTCGACACACGGATATCACTAGATCAAAATTCGAATTTAAAATCCAGTTATAAAATTGAACAATTGTATTTCTCAAAAGCAATGCCTAATCTGTCATTCAAAGACTAATTTCAACTCGACTCATTCTCACCCCGGGGAGTGGAATGGAGCCAAAGCGCTTGGTTATGTCGATGACACAGATTAGAGACATTCGAGTCATTCGATGACTAGATCGATTGTCTGGTTGGCTCCCTCACCTAGTGAGAGATAGGGCTCAATTGCATGATTGATCGCTGGTTAGAAACTTCGAGTTTCACTTACGAGATATCAAGCTTTGATTAATAAAATTGTGAAATTTAATAAATGTAAGAGTCAATTAACAAAGTTGTTTGTTTTAGTAAACGTCCACACTATCGTGGCTTGCTAAATGGAAACAATACTTTGGGTTAATTGAGACTCTATGACATTTAAATAAGTAGGATTCAATTAATAAAGTTGTTTGTTTAGTAAACGTCCACACTAACGTGGCTTGCTAGATGGAAACGGAACTTTGGGATTAATTGAGGCTCGACAGTTATAGAAAGTCGTGGAGGACCGCATGTCAACGTAAACGTCCACATGAACGTGGCTTGCGGTGGATATGTAGTTCCCGAGCGGTGGACTTAGTACTGAGAAATGGTACACACTTAGGTACGCTTTATAGTATCCTCCCCATCGGAGTCACTGCTATAATGATGTACGACCGAAGTGAAATCCAATCATCAAATCATTTGGACTGGTAAACGTCCACAAGAACGTGGCTTGCTATGTATGATGGGATTTTGGAAATGATTGGTAGTTTAATGATATCACTTGAGGGAAATGATATCGAATTAAACTCATTGTTTGTTTTATATGGTATTATTCCCATTAAATGTCAACAAACTCACTGAACCTGTTTGTATGGATTGGAAAAGAAACTTGGACATTGTCCTAACTGCAGAGGAGTACAAATATGTACTCCAAGTCAATTGACCTGCTGAACCAAATGATGCTTCCACTACTGAGGAAAGGAAGCTCATTGGAAATGGATCAGGGCTATGAGATGACGCGGAGCGACATTATGACTTTCAAGTCAAATGTGTTGCGACATCGGTATCATGCTATGACCATTACCTATGATATGATGCTTAACCTCAAGAAGTTTTGGTTATCAGGACAAGACAGCCGGACAAAGTGAAATGAGGCAACTCATGACGGCCATCATGTCGGAAAGAACGCCCGTGAGGGATCACGTTCTTAGAATGATGGGCTATCTTAATGAGATAGAGATTCTGGGAGAAATTATCAATGGGGTAACCCAAGTTGATATTATGCTCCAGTCTCTGCCGAGAAGTTTTGAGCAGTTCCGCCTGAACTATAATATGAATAAGGGGTCTTATTCATTGGCGGAGCTCCTGGTTGAACTTCAAAGCGGCTGAGGGAATCTTTAAGGGCTCTCAAAACACTTGTGGCTGATAAATTGGCTCTTCCTAAGCCTTCGGGCGGCAAAAGGAAGAAGAAGCAAATACGGAAACCCAGTGAGCCTAATATATCTGGACCACGGAATGGGACAAGCAAGCCCAAGGGGCAAGTGCTTCCGTTGTAAGCAGTTTGGATACTGGGAGTTTTGATTGTCCTCTCAAAGCAACTAGAAGTTAACTCCTCCTTAGTCACCGAAACATGTTTAGTGGTGTTATCTACCAGTACCTGGTGTGTGGATACGGAAACCACTAATCATGTCTGCACCTAAATGCGGGGGTTCCAGGAAACCCGGAGACTTAGAAAGGAAGAAGTTATAATCTACATGGGCAATACTGTTAAGGTAACAGCCATTGCAGTGGGAGATGTTAAATGTTTTAACGGTAGGATTTTAGTTCTAATAAATTGTCTTTATGTGCCGGTATTTAGAAAGAATTTTCATTTCGGATTTCTAAATTGGCTTAGAATGGATATTCCGTTTCTTCTGATAGTTTTATACCTATCAGAGTAGGAAACGGGGATATTATCTATTCTGGTACATTGATAGACAATTTAATACTAAATCCGTGTTCTTCCACGATGCAACACTCCGGAGCTAATAACACATTGTCAAACCCCAATAAGAGTAAAGATCCTTCTAGGATGAATCAAATGTACTTATGGAATCTTAGGCTAGATCATTTTAACTTGAGTACGATTCAAAGGGTGAAAGCTGATGGACTACTCAGCTAGGTTGAAGGAAAGGACCTTCCAACCTTAGAATCATACTTGGAAGTTTTATTGACTAAGCAACCCTTTACGGTTAAAGGGAAAAGATCCAAGAAAGTACTAGAGTTGATTCGCTCTGATATATGCAGACCTCTTTGAGGAGTAAGGCATACTTATCAGAAAATGGGATTGAGTCCCAACAGACTACACCATTTATGCCTCGGCAAAATAATGTGTTGTAAAGAAGGAATAAGACTCTTATAGATATGGGAAAGTAGACATTCGGAGTTACCTTAATCGTTTTTGGGATATGGTTTGGAAACAGCGGGGTTTATCCTGAACTTGATTCCTTTGGAAACTTGTACTGATATTCGGCTGTTTATAGGATACCCTAAGAAAACGAATTGAGATATGTAATATAGTCCAAAGGACCAGATGTTCATTGATTGCATCAATGTTCGGTTCTTAGACATGGACTATATATATGCAAGATCACAAGCCAAGAGTAGAGTAATACTTAATGTGCTTAGAGGGACTGATCAAGACTTAGAACCAGCCTAACTGAGTAGTTCACTACTATAATCTTTAGTCACTAAAGATACACCGGAGCGTTGTCGTAGTGGGAGGGTTGTTAGACAACCCAACAGGTTCATGTTTATAGGTGAGTCTTCGAACTTGTTACCTGGAGAACATGAAGCCGAACCCTGGATCTATGACGAGACGCTGAAAGATCAAGATGCTCAGTCTTGGCAAAATTCGATCAGGATTCTTTTGTCTTCACATGGAAGATGGAAGTCAAGACAGATTTCCTAAATCGAAGTCTTGACGGGGCCATCTGTGTGGGACAGCCAGAGAGATTCATCGAAAAGAGCCAAGAGCATTCGGTAAGCAAGCTTAATCAATCTTAGGATTGAAGGAAGCTTCAAGATCTTGGACACATGCGGACCTATGAGAAAATCCATTTCATGGATTCATCAAGGCATGTTTAGGTCCTGTGTGTAATAAAGAAGTGACAGAAAAGATGTGGTGTTTTCTCATTCTTTATGTAGACAACATCCTTCTAAATTGGCAACAATATGAAAGATGTTATTGGACATAAAGGGATGGTTGTCCGAGTAATTCAATATAAGAGACTCAGGAGAAGTCGGGAATGTTCTTGGGATCAAAGTATTAAATGATCGCCAGAAAAGAACATAGAACTTATCTCGAGTCTCATATATAAAATACAATTCTTACTCGTTGCAGCATACAGAATTCCAAGAAAGGTCTTCACCTTTTAGATGTGGAATTCATCTATCTAAGGTTTTGTGTCTGACACAATAAAGGAGATAGATGAAGAGTAAGCAGTTCCCTGCACCTTAATGGTGGGAAGCTTAATATATGTAATGCGATGCACGAGACTGATATCTACTATGCCGTGGGCATGATGGTGAGATATCATAGTAATCCTTGGAAGGATCACTTGACTGATGTAAAGAACATGTTTAGGCTCCTGCAGAGGACCAGGAATTATGTTCTGAGTTACAAAGCAGTCAAGTTGTTTCCTTTGGACTACATAGAATTGAATTTCCAATCAAACAGGGACAGTTGAAAGTCGAAGTCAGGCTATGTGTTCTCACTGTGAAGTGGAGCAGTCACATGGAAGAATGTAAAGCAGCAATGCATTACGGACTCTACCATGGAAACTGAAAGGATAACGGCCTCTGAGGCAGTTAAAAGGTCAGTGTGGCTCCAGAACTTCCTAAGGGACTTAGATGTGGTTTCTAGTTTACCCAAAGCTATTTTGAATAGCGGTATTCACAAACTTGAAATGCCACGAGTCCATAGTGGGAGATAACACGTAGAGAGCAAGTACCACCTGATTCGAGAGATCGTCTATTAAGACGATGCAGTTGCCACCTAGATAGCATCAAGAGGATTGCCTGGTAAAACCCGTTCACAGAGGCACTTCCAGCGAAAGCGTTGGGTAGGCGTGATGAGGTTATGGGAATCTGATGTTTGGGAGAGGGCGACTAGACTTTTAGTATAAGTGGGAGATTGATGGAGTTGTATTCTAAATGTCTAGTTTAGTGCAAATACGGAACTCTTTATCTATACCTTAATTCGAGATATGATTCAAGCATGATTGCATTTAATGCAATAGTCCTTGATGTATACGTTGTAGACAGTATGGCGTGAGGAGACACGCGGAAGATCATACTGTCGGTTACTCGTATACTATCGAACAGTAGCTCACGACTTAGATGGACAGGGACAATCCATCGGTACGTCGTAGTGTGACTGGTAGATAGTCGGTCTTGACTATCATGTTACACTCGTACACTTGGTGTATTGAGCAGGACCACGGGAGGGCGTTCGATTTATACTAATCGAAGTAATCGAACTAGACCTCAGATATTGCGGATATGCGAATTCCTAATCCCTATATAATTATAGGTGCGTGTGTCCAATTCTCGGTTCTTTAATCTACCAATGAGTGAGACTAATTGATTAGTCAATATTCTCGGTAAATTGGGAATCGGAATTGTACACACGACATGCTATAGATTATAGACAGAAAACCGTGTCCCGTTTATCGGGTTGATGATGTCCCCGAGATGAGCTCATAAAGTTTATCATGTAAACCCTGCAGGTGGATTCGTTCCACATGATAATAAGGATGAGCGGTACTAGTCTCGGATAATAAGAAACTAATTAATTTAATTATTAGTAATTAAAGTTAATTCGTGGACATTCGATATCTTAAACACGGGGAAAGTCGTATATGTAATTTCGGCGGAAATATTATTGTTGATATAATATTAAATTAATTTCGGGAATTCAATTATTATTTTTTAGTGGAGTGAATAATAATTAAAATTGTGGAATTTAATTAAAGGTTTTGTTTTAAGGACACCGGTTTAATTAAATTGCAATTTAGCCCCTAATTAATTTACCTAAGAGGTCCCTAGTGTAACTCTATATATAACCCCCCCCCCCCCTTGCCTCTCTTAAACCTAAGAAACGCCGCAACTATTATTTCAGCAGAGAAATTAAATTGCTTAGCGCAATTATGTTTTTCTCTGTTTAAATAAAAGAGTTAATGCAGTTATTTTTCTGATGAAATTAATTGCTTAGCGCAATTATATTTCTGAGAAAGAAAAATTATTCTTGCGCTGGTTTAGAGAAGAGAGAGCAGAAAAGGAGAATCCAGCAGATCGTTGCCCACACAACGGCTGGAATCGGGTTAGAGGCATACGCTAGAAACGTCTAAGGTTTCAACAATTCGGCTTCTCCGAATCACGCGACAAAGGTATGAGATCGATCCCTAATTCCGCAATTATCGATCTCTAAATTCGTTAAAAATACATCGAACGATCGATCGGGTTCCGGGAGTCGTGGTACGTGTTCCTCGACTACTGGGGGGTCAAGGACCTCCGGAAAGGTGGTCGGAAGAGGAAAAACGGACCGGAAACGAGCCCGGAACAGCAGAACGCGCTGCTGTTCGCGGACGAACAGCGCCCGCTGAAAGTCAAACGGCGACCGCCGTTTTAGGCCTAATCAGCGCCCGTTGTTTTGTGGGCAGCGCCCGCTGCCTGAGACAGAGCAGCGGCCTTGTCACGCGGTTTTCCTCCGGGGCAATGGCTGGGCGTGATTTGGCACACGGGCTGTTACGTGAACGGAGCAACGCTTCGGGAGGTCGACTGGGTGTGTTCGGATGTTCGAGCGATCGAACGAACACGTCCCGGGTAGTCGATTTCCAACAATTGGTATCAAAGCCGGTTTTGTCGATTCGTTGTATTTTTGCGAGATTTGTTTTGCAGGTTCGAACCCTTATTGTTTTAAAAACCTAAGTGGGAAAGAGATTGAAAATAATCACATGGTCTCTATTGCTGTTCTCTTGGTGACTTTTATAGACTTTTGAAGTTTATATAGACAAGTCATTGGATAAAAATTCTTTTAATTCCTCTTACGAGAAACATTGATCAAGTTTATCAAATAACGCCTAATTTGTCTTTCTGAAACTGACTTCAAGTCGACTCATTCTTACCCCGGGGAGTGGAATGGATCCAAAGCCACTTGTTCATGTCGAAGACACAAATTAGAGACTTTCGTGTCATTTGATGACTAGATCGATTGTCTGGTCGGCTCCCTCATTCTATGAGAGATAGGGTTGATTGCATGGTAAACCACTGGTTAGAAACCTCGAGTTTTCACTTATGATTCACCGCGTCTTGATTAATGAGATTGTATGATTCAAGTAATTGGATTTCAATTGATAAAAATATTTTGGTGTACTAAACGTCCACACTATCGTGGCTAACTATACTGAATGAGATTTTTGGCTTACTATAGAAGAAAGTGAAGGACCGTGTGTTAACGTAAACGTCCACACTATCGTGGCTTGCGGTAATATACGAATCCCAAACAATCTTCTTAGTACTGAGTAATGGTTTTCACTTAGGTACGCATTATAGTACCTTCCCATCGAAGTAACGTTATGATGATCTACGACCGAAGCAAATCTAATTGCGAAATTGTTTGGATAGGTAAACGTCCACACTATCGTGGATTACCATATCTGATGAGATTTTAGATGTGATTAGTAATTTAATGATATTATTTGAGGGAGATAATATCGGTATTAAATTGATTGTTTGTTTGATATATGTGCTCATAGGTTAGGAATGGCTATTGCTGGAAATCGATATCCCGGGGTATCAAAAAATTGCGGAACCGATAACCCCGACCGAAATCCCATCGCCGGAAACCGATCACGAACACCACGGTATCCGGAGCTCAACCGGAGAATCGCCGCGGGATAAACCCGCGGCCGAAACCCTAGCCGAGCCCCACCGTGGGGCTCGCGATCGCGTTCGATCGCGTGGGGCTGCCTAGCAGCCCCCGGCGGTGAGTCCGGCGACTCACCGCCACCACCGACCGGGGAGGGAGCGCCCAGTCGCGGCGCGTAGCCGCGGCAGCCCCCAGCGATCGACCCTAGGTCGATCGCTCGCCCCGGCGTCGGGCTCCCCTCGCGTGATCGCTACCGGCGATCGATGCCCTAGGGCTCGATCGCCACCCCTCGGCTCCCAGCCGAGGGTCCTTTGAACGTTCGCCGGGGATCTCGAATCCCCGTCCCCGAAGTTCATCGTTTTCCCGGATCGTGCGTTCATGTATGTATCACAATTAATTCACATAAAATCATAGAAGGGAGTATATGATTTTACCTTTTAATTCGTTGTGCGGAGAAACGAATTTAAGTTGATGACCTTACGATCTTCCTACGTATTCCTTGCACTAGCTTGAACGTCGGGTGGGCGACGATCCTCCAAGCTTATGGATCCTCTTCAACTCTCTAGAATATCAAGTATGATAATCTTGTCTTATTGTTATGAAAAAGTGAAGACCATGTAGTGCTTTTATAGGCTACGTAGGGGATCTAAAGGAGGTGGAATATTGGGCTTCCAATATTAATGATTAAATTGAGCCCAAGCCCAAATCTATTAATCTCCCATTAATATTAATTAATTTATTTTCCACTATATAAATTAATTGCACTCCCAATATTAAACCATATTATATCAAATAATATTTCTCCGGTAGTATTATTTATTCCGTGTATTTAAGATTTAAATATCCATGAATAAAATTAATTTATTGCTAATTAATTTATTCATCTCTTGAATCCGAGACTAGTATCATTCATCCTTAATTATTGTGCGGAACGAATCCACTCATGAGGTTTACACAATAATTCCTTATGAACTCATCTCGGGGATATTATCAACCCTTCCGGGATACACTTTCCCGTCAAGTATTCACGGCATGCCATATATAAAATATAGTGACCCAACTTAACCGGTAATTAACCCAATAATTAAATCGGTTAATTCCTTTGGAAAATCAAAGTCACATATATTAAATATACACACCCGCAATAGTATCGGGGATTAAGAATAAAATACTCTGAGACTTGAATCGATTATCTCAAGGCAATCCTAATCGATAAATCTCAAGCGATCCGCCCAATACACCAAGTGTACAAGTATGATAAAATAATTAAGATAAATTATTTTCTCTCTCACACAACGACTATACCGATGGATTGGTCCGTGTCCATCTAGGTCGTGAGCAACTGTTTGATTAAATACGAGTAACCGATAGTATGATCTTCTGTGTGCCCATGCAACACCATACTAACTACAACGTATAAAATCCAGGACTATATTTTGCATATATTTAATTATCAATAATTAAACGCAAACAATTGTTTATTACCTTGATATCCTCCCACTACACAAACCGCATAGTTGATATCAGGTTCTTATTTTACAACATTGCATCTATAAAGCTTTCCATACTTGAAGTATAGGAAACTGCTTTGTCCTCATCTATCTCCTTCATGTGTTCGAACACATACCCTTTAGATAGATGTATATTCTGTCTCTGAAAGGCAATAACCTTTCTCAGAAGTATGCATGTTTAAAACAAACCATAATCATATAAGATATCTAGGAGAAGTACAATGTTCTTATCCTTAGATCGAAAGATCTGAAGAACATGCTCTAACTTCTACTCAATCTTATATCTCGATTCATTTAGACAACCATTATCTTATGTCTTACAACATTTTCTACATTGTTGCCAGTGATGAAATTGTTATCTACATAAAATCTCCGAGAAACACCACATTGTTTCTATTACGTCTCCAATACACCTATCGTCTATGCCTTTTGATGAATCCACCAAATGGATTATCCCATCAATTCGCAAGTTCCACGATTTATAGCTTTGTTTCAATCCATAAATGGATTTACTAAGCTTGTACTCTAAATGATCTTGCCTCTTTAACAATAATCCTTATTGTTTTCCAAGCAGGCACATTTAGATCTAGTACCGCCCTCGTGCAGAGCTAGGGATCGATTTCATCTTCACTAGATCCAGAGTCCGAAACTCTTCTAGTCTTATGAACATCTCTGGTTGTTAACAACCTCCCACTGCAATGGCGTTCCGGTGTATAACAGTAATAACAGTAGGTGCAGTGTGTGGTGTACTTCTACTCGGTTTGGCTGGTTCCTGGTCTTTGTCCCTTTTCTCATTCCAAGATATTGCGTCAGTTCGGGCTTTGTGGTTCTTCTTATAGTCTTTCTCTAAGAACCGGGCGTTATACGTCCTTCTGGTTCATAGTACTATAGAACACACAATACTTTGTTCATCTAGGATATCCTACAACCATATTGGATATGCCGTTGTCTCCAGGAATATCCATAGAACATAGGTAGTTCCGAACAATTTGTTCTTTCACTATTAGAATTCCATTTCTTACTGACTCACCATCTCTACACGTGAGTGTATGGTGTAGTCATTTGAGACTTAATCTCAATCTTTTGATTATGCTATGTGTTATGTGGTAGCCTCCGCGACTAAGTCGCAGGCTTCCAGTGGATATACTTAGAAGGTTCCCCATAATTGCTTTGTGACTAAAACACTTTGCTTTTATGGCACATCAAGCATTCTAATCCATCTTCGAGTATTCTTAAAAGAACTACTCACACATATGTCTGCATATATCATTGACCATTCTCAATACTTGTCCGAATTCTATCTTTTACCAAAAAGTATGCTTAGTTGTATTATCTTCCAAACTTGATTCTTAGGTCGGAAGGTCCATTCCTTCAACTACAATTGATCAAATCAATTTCAACCTTTTGAATCTCATTTGAATAAATACTACTAAGTATAAGAATTCACAAGTATAATGATCCAACAAGAAATATATCTAAATAGTAAAACAAGTTATAGAACGGTTTGTTGCATCGTGGTAGACTAAGGATTCATCATTCATATATTGCTATCTAATGTACCAGAATAGATAATACCCATTATTTCTTATCAAAATCATCACCATGATTAAAGAAATAAAATATCCATTCATAAATAATAGAAATCCAGAACAAAAGTTCTTTCTAAAATAAAAGGTACATAATGCAATAAACTTGAAATGAAATCCTATTTAACTACTAAAGCAGATAAATGTCTTCCACTGCAACAGCTGCCTCCACTACAGCTTTCGCCCGTGTAGACTCGAACTCTTCTTCTCTAAGTCGCCGGGTTTTCTGGAACCCCTGCATTTAAAATGCACATACCGTCAGTGGTTCCATATCTACACACCAGATTTCTGGTAGATAATACCGCTGACTATGTTTTTACGACTAAAGAAAAATTCGTACCTTTGAGAGGACATTCAGACTTCCAGTGTCCAGTCTTATTGCATCGGAAGCACTTGCCTCTTGGCTTTGCAGCCCCCACTCGTGGTCCACTCCTCTTGGCACCACTGGGTTTCCAGGCTTGCTTCCTTTTCTTGCCCCTACCTCCAACAGGCTTCGAGCCCTTGGACTTGGTAGCTACAAGCGCTTGAGACTTGCCCTTCTTGTAGATCCCCTCTGCCGCCTTTAGTTCAGTCAGGAGTTGCGCAAGAGTATAAGATAGTTTACCCATATTATAGCTCATACGAAACTGCTCAAAACTAGGGGTCAGAGACTGGAGTATGATGTCGACTTGCGTCTCAGCATCAATAGAAGCTCCTAGGACCTCAAGTTCATTCAACAAACTCATCATCTTAAGAACGTGCTCCCCAACGGGCGTTCCTTCAGACTGAGTAGTCGACATGAGGACTCTCATGGCTTCTTGCCTAGCCGCACGATCTTGCTCCCCAAACATCTCCTTGAGGTTAAACATCATATCATAGGCAGTGTCCATCGGCTGATGTTGGGTTTGGAGTACATTTGACATGGAAGCCAAAATATAACACCTAGCCATTTCATCAGCCTTTTTCCACTTCCGATATGTCAGTTTTTCCTCATCAGTTGAGGCAGCCGTGGGCTCAGCAGGGCACACTTCATGGAGTACAAACTTGTACTCCTCAGAAGTTAGGACAATGTCTAAATTTCTCTTACAATCAATGTAATTGGGACCAGTGAGCTTATGCTCCTTGAGTATCACAGAAAGTGGGTTCATAGCTATTCTCTAAACCTATAAGCACATTTAAACAAACAATCAATTTAATATCCGATATTATCTCCCTCAAATAATATCATTAAATTACTAATTACATCTAAAATCCCATCAGGTAAGGCAAGCCACGTTCGTGTGGACGTTTACCCACCTAAATGATTTAGTAATTAGATTTGCTTCGGTCGTACATCATTATAGCGTTACTTCGTTGGGAAGAATACTATAAAGCGTACCTAAGTGTAAACCATTACTCAGTACTAAGGTGAATCATTTGGAACTGCTACGTCACCGCAAGCCACGTTAGTGTGGACGTTTACGACAACTCAAAATCCTTCACAATTCCCTATAACTGTCTACATCAACTATTTCCAAAAATCTCATTCAGCATAGCAAGCCACGTTCGTGTGGACGTTTACTATACCAAAAGACTTTTATAGTTGACTCCCAATTACTTGAAGCATTCGATTTTGTAAATCAAGACGCGGAGAATCATAAGTGAAACTCGAAGTTTCTAACCAGTGATTCACCATGCGAACAACCCTATCTCTCATTAGATGAGGGAGCCGAGCAGACAAACGATCCATCTTCAAAAGAATGGTACGAATGTCTCTAATTTGTGTCATCCACATGACCAAGAGGCTTTGGCTCCATTCCACTCCCCGGGGTGAGAATGAGTCGACTTGAAGTCAGTTTCAGAAAGACAAATTAGGCATTGTTTGATAAACTTAATCAATGTTTCTTGTAAAAGGAATTACAAGAATTCTCCTCCAATGACATATCTATATGAACTTCGAAAGCTCATAAATGTCACCAAGAGAACAGTAATGGAGACCGTGGGAATGTTTCCATCCCCGCTCCCACTTAGCTTTTTATAACAAAGGGATACGCTATCTAATGCATAATTAAACACATAAGCATGCATACAAGCAATAAAGCACATATCACATAGTCAAAATAATGCTAGAAAATTATTTTCCGACTATCATGGCTTTATTCCATCTTCGTATGCGTCTTCTAGTCTTCAGTCTTCGTTCTTGAATGCTCCATGTGACGAGAATATTAATCCCAATATTTAAATCTATTTATTTTTAATAAATCCAAAAGATACTTAATTCGAAAATTAAGTCAATCGAATAAATTAAAAATAAAATTAAATATTATTAATATTTTTATTTATTTATTTTCCCATCTAATTCCATTAAATCTCTAGAATAATCTATCCAAGTGAAACTTGGAATATTCTAGAAGACTTCTATAATAGAATAAAGAAATAAATAAATTAGGACTCTTCTACTTTCCAAGATTAATTAATTTCCATGTCCATGAAAATTCCTATAAAATAGGAATAATCAAATAGAAATAAATTAATTTATTAATTAATTATCTTCCTATCTAATTCTATTAAATCTCTAGATTCCTATTCCAAGTAGAACTTAGAATATTCTAGAAGACTTCCATAATAGAATAAGGAAATAAATAATATTAATTAATTCTTTTCCTATCTCTATGAGAGTTCTCAAACTTAGGAATACTCAAAATAGGAAAACTTGAATCAATTAGGAAAGTGAATCTAGGTAGGAGTAGGAGTAGCACGGGTTGGGGATCCCCGCACCACCACCACCACCACCGACCGCCGCCACCACCGGAGAGGGCACCGCCGCCGCCTCCCCATCCGGCCGGCCACCACCATGCCGGCGGCAGCCCCAGCCGAGGGGCGATCGACCCCTCCCCATGGCTTCGGTCATGGGGTCGATCATGGGGTTGATCGACCTCCCGGTTCCTCGTCCTCTTCGTCTTCTTCGTCACACGAGTTCTCCGGCGGTCGTCTCGGCATCGATCCAACGTAAATAAATTACAAGAAATAAATTTACAATTCCGGTATCGATTCTATACATGAAATCGACCCTATACACTTTCCGGAAAACATAGAACAATAATAATAAATCTAAATTCGGTCAACCCCCGAATTTTTACTATTACAAGCATTCATCCACACAAAACGAATCTCGACATGTCCGAGAGTTTAATAATCATGGTAAAATTAAAAAACAATTAATTAAACAATTAATCAATTAATTAACCATGATAGTCGGAATCCCTGCAAGGTAGAACACAATTGAACACATACATGAACACGAAACCAAACGCTCTGATACCAATTGCTGGAAATCGATATCCCGGGGTATCAAAAAATTGCGGAACCGATAACCCCGACCGAAATCCCATCGCCGGAAACCGATCACGAACACCACGGTATCCGTAGCTCAACCGGAGAATCGCCGCGGGATAAACCCGCGGCCGAAACCCTAGCCGAGCCCCACCGTGGGGCTCGCGATCGCGTTCGATCGCGTGGGGCTGCCTAGCAGCCCCCGGCGGTGAGTCCGGCGACTCACCGCCACCACCGACCGGGGAGGGAGCGCCCAGTCGCGGCGCGTAGCCGCGGCAGCCCCCAGCGATCGACCCTAGGTCGATCGCTCGCCCCGGCGTCCAGCCGGGGCTCCCCTCGCGTGATCGCTACCGGCGATCGATGCCCTAGGGCTCGATCGCCACCCCTCGGCTCCCAGCCGAGGGTCCTTTGAACGTTCGCCGGGGATCTCGAATCCCCGTCCCCGAAGTTCATCGTTTTCCCGGATCGTGCGTTCATGTATGTATCACAATTAATTCACATAAAATCATAGAAGGGAGTATATGATTTTACGTTTTAATTCGTTGTGCGGAGAAACGAATTTAAGTTGATGACCTTACGATCTTCCTACGTATTCCTTGCACTAGCTTGAACGTCGGGTGGGCGACGATCCTCCAAGCTTATGGATCCTCTTCAACTCTCTAGAATATCAAGTATGATAATCTTGTCTTATTGTTATGAAAAAGTGAAGACCATGTAGTGCTTTTATAGGCTACGTAGGGGATCTAAAGGAGGTGGAATATTGAGCTTCCAATATTAATGATTAAATTGAGCCCAAGCCCAAATCTATTAATCTCCCATTAATATTAATTAATTTATTTTCCACTATATAAATTAATTGCACTCCCAATATTAAACCATATTATATCAAATAATATTTCTCCGGTAGTATTATTTATTCCGTGTATTTAAGATTTAAATATCCATGAATAAAATTAATTTATTGCTAATTAATTTATTCATCTCTTGAATCCGAGACTAGTATCATTCATCCTTAATTATTGTGCGGAACGAATCCACTCATGAGGTTTACACAATAATTCCTTATGAACTCATCTCGGGGATATTATCAACCCTTCCGGGATACACTTTCCCGTCAAGTATTCACGGCATGCCATATATAAAATATAGTGACCCAACTTAACCGGTAATTAACCCAATAATTAAATCGGTTAATTCCTTTGGAAAATCAAAGTCACATATATTAAATATACACACCCGCAATAGTATCGGGGATTAAGAATAAAATACTCTGAGACTTGAATCGATTATCTCAAGGCAATCCTAATCGATAAATCTCAAGCGATCCGCCCAATACACCAAGTGTACAAGTGTGATAAAATAATTAAGATAAATTATTTTCTCTCTCACACAACGACTATACCGATGGATTGGTCCGTGTCCATCTAGGTCGTGAGCAACTGTTTGATTAAATACGAGTAACCGATAGTATGATCTTCTGTGTGCCCATGCAACACCATACTAACTACAACGTATAAAATCCAGGACTATATTTTGCATATATTTAATTATCAATAATTAAACGCAAACAATTGTTTATTAATTAAATAGATTAAATGCTATGACCGGGAGTTTACCGTTACTTAAATCTAGACATTAAGTACACAACTCCAACAGCTATGAACCCACTTTCTGTGATATTTAAAGAAATTAACGCACTGGTTCCATACTGTGTTGATTGGAATAAAAATATGGACGTTGCCCAAACTGTTGAAGAGTACAAGATTGTACTCAATGAGCTTTGTCCTCCCGAACCTATCAATGTCTCGACTCATGAGGAAACAAATGATTTTAAGAAGTGGAAAAATGCTTATGCAATGACCACTGATTATGATATCATGTCTAACCTCAAGAAAATGTTTAGACATGACGAGGCGGCTAGAAAAGAAGCGATGAGGATACTCATAAAGGCTAGTCACTTCGAGGAAATGCTTGAACACGTTTTTGAGATGATGGACCTTTTGGATGAGTTGAGACAGAAATCGCAAGCTCTTGTAGCCAATACCAAAGGTTTTGAACCCAAGGGTAAACTCGGGGGAAAGGAAAAGCGAGCAAAGAAACTTAGTGGTCCTAAGTCACTTGGATCGTGAGATGGGACGAGAAAGCCATGGGGCAAGTGTTCTCGATGCAAACAGTCTGGGTACTGGAAGTCTGATTGTCCTCTCAAACAAGGTACGAAATTTTCTTTAGTCATTAAAACATAGTCAGCGGTATTATCTACCAGAACCTGGTGTGTAAATATGGAACCACTGACGGTATGTGCATTTTAATGCAGGGGTTCCAGGAAACCCAGCGACTTAGAGAAGAAGAGATCGTGGTCTACATGGGCAATGCTGTAAAGGAGGCAACTGTTGCAGTATGAGACATTTATCTACGCTTTAGTAGCTATATGATTTCATTTTGATTTATTGTTTTATGTACCGTTTTATTTTAGAAAGAACTTGTTTCTGAATTTCTAAATTTTAATGAATTGATATTTTATTTCTTTAATCATTTGATGGTGTAAAGAAATGATGATATTATCTATTCTGGTACATTATTTAGCAATATATGAATGTTAAATCCTAAGTCTACCACGATGCAACAAACCGTTTTAATAATTCGTCTTAGAATACCAATAAGAGAAATTTCTAGAATGAATCAATTATACTTGTGGTATCTTAGGCTAAGTCATTCAAATAGAATTCAAAGGTTGAACTGATGGTTTAATCAGTAATGTTGAAGGCATGGATCTTCCAACCTAAGAATCAAATTTGGAAGAACATGACTAAGCAATCCTTTTAATAGATAAAGAACCTGAACAAGTAATGGACTTGATTCACTCTGATTTATGCGGACCTATGTCTGTTCAGACAATAGGAGGGTACGAGTAATTCGATTACTCAAGAAATGGATTAGCATACTTGATGTGCCACAAAAGCAAGTGTTTTGACAAGTCAATGGACACAAAGCTATTTTGGAGAACCTTCAAAGTATATCCATTGAAAGTCTGCGATCTGATCGCGGAGGCGAGTACCAAACTAAAAGATGCAAGGCATACTGATCAGAGATAAGGGTTAAAAACCCAAATGACGACACCATACACTCCTTAGTATTAATGGTGTGTCAGAATGAAGAAATGGAACTCTTATAGAAATGGTACGAGTTAATCGGAACTACCTGTTGTGTTCTATGGATATATCTTGAAAACAACGGCGCATGGAAATGCAGTTGGTATAGGATATCCTAGAAGAACAAAATGATGTGTGATGTATAGTACTATGAACCAGAAGGTCGTTATAAGATCTAACGCCCGGTTCTTAGAGAAAGACTATGTGATGGACCACAAGCCCAAAGTGACGTGATACTTGGTGAAATGAGAGAGAACGATAAGGACTTAGAACCAGCCGAACCGAGTAGCGGTACACCACTTATAACTGCACCTACTGTTATCACTGTTAATGCACCGGAATTCCGTTGTAGTGGGAGGTTGTGAGACAACCGGAAAAGATTCATAATACTAGGTGAGTCTTCGGACTCTGGACCTGGAGTACATGAAATCGATCCCTGGACCTACAAAGAGGCAGTACTAGATCTAAATGCGCTTTCTTTGAAAAAGCAATGGAATTCAAAAGGATTCATTGCTAAGAGGAGAGGGCATTTAGAGTACAAGCGTAGTTGATCCTTATGGATTGAAACAAGGATCGAAATCGTGGAACTTGCGATTTGATGAGATAGTCCAGCATGGATTTATTCAAAGCAATGAACGAATCGTGTGTGTATTGGAAACATGATGGATACAAGGTGATGTTTCTCTTGTTTTATGTAGATGACATTCTTATCATTGGTAACAATGTAAAGATGTTGTCAGACATAAAATGATGGTTGTCTGGATAAATCGATATGAAAGCTATAGGAAAAGTTGGACATGTTCTTAAGATCTGGGATCTCAAGAAAAGAACATTGTACTTCTCCCAGACATCTTACATAGAAAAAATTATGGTTCGTTTTAACATACAAGATTCCAAGAAAGGTTCTTTACCTTCCAGACATGGAATTCATCTATCTAAAGACGTGTATTTCGGAACACAAAAGGAGATAGAAGCAATGAAAGCAGTTTCCTACACTCTGAGTGTGGAAAGCTTTGTGTTTGCAATGTTATAACGAGGCCTGATATCTTCTATGCGATTAGCATAGTATCGAGGTATCAAGATAACCATGGAAATGAATATTTGACTGTTGTAAAGAACATTTTAGTACTTGCGAAGTACTGGAAACTATGTTCTGAGTTACGGAACATACGAGATTTTTCCTTTGGATTACACTCACTTAGATTTCTAATCGGATTAGGACCAGTGTAAGTCGATATTAGTATATTTTTTTGAAGTATGGCTATATTTCTTTTTTACAAATAAGCTATACATTTTGTTCAAAATATCATATGATTTTAATATACATTTGTAGCTAAAATTATTTTATTAGTATAATATATGTAATATTTTATCCTTTATAAAATAATTAATTTTAATTTTTTAAGTAACTTAATAAATTTTATTTTTATTTAAATTAAAAAATTTTACTTCTATTTTATAATATATATAAGATATAATATATATAATAAAATAAAATAAAATATTTTAGAACGAAAATATTTCTCCGTGTCTTTTAAAGTTTTTTTTTAGGTAAAGGTCAATCAAATAGAAAATAAAGAGTATGATACAGAAAGGAAGAGAACCCCACCGCAACACAGAGCTAACAGAATAGCTCTCCAACCAACCAAACTAGACATATAACACTAAAAAATACAAAAACAATCACCATGCTATATGCCAAACCCTATTCAGTGCTAAAGTTGGTCCACCCTCATTTGTATTCCTAGCTCCGCTCCTGCTAAAAATATGTTCAAATGAACCGGGCCTAAATTTAAATTCAATTTTAATTAAATTTGTAATTAGTTTAATCCCTTGATTCTTTTAAATTCATTTATCATGATATTTGAAGTAGGAATATCTAGCATATGATTCTAAATTTATTATGTGAATTTATAAAAGTAAGAATATACTCCTTCCGTCCCACAAAAATAGTCACAGATGTTCAACGTATTTAACGTTCAATACATATGATAAATAGTGTATAAAAATTATGAAAAAATAATTAAAATAAAATTTAACTATAAAATTTTATTTTAGTAATTTTTTCGTAATTTTTGTACATTATTTATCATATTTATTGGATCAACAAAAAAAAATTAACGTTGACCAACTGTGACTATTTCTGTGAGACGGATTGAGTATTAAAAAAAAGTACTATTTGAATTTGGGTAAATAAAATTCTGAACGTGCATACTTCGTCAACTCGCCGCTGTTAAAGTCCTCAGGAGAAAAAGAGAAAAGGAGTATTATAGTAATAAGTACTTCTTAATCACTTTACTTTTGTAGTTGGTTTAAGATTTACTATGAGTTTGAATTGAATATTACCTAACAACTTATTATTTAAATTAGTAGCAAATTGATTTCAGGGAACTATTCTGAAATCCCATTTTCAATTATTATGATATAGTACTCATTTATTTTAATAATACACACAGTATGGAGTAGTATTTTTCTATTCAAATTAGAATTTGTATTGATATCACATATGCTCTCTCCCCTCCCATAAAAATTGTAATATTTTCTTTTTTAAAGTGTCACACAATAGTTAATACACCAAAAAAATATATATATTATAATTTTTTCACTTTAAAATATTATTTTATTTATATTTTATTCACTTACTTTTTAAACACCAGTCACAATTATTTTATTTTTTAATTTAAAGATACATGTTTACCCTTTATTTTTTAATTAAAAATAAAAAATTAACATTTTCTAATTTTGCATGCCCACAAAAGTATTGTAATTTTTGTGAACTAAAAAAAAAATTACCTTTTGTTACTTATTAATGCCTCTGCACATGTGTGAGTGCAAAAAATCCAGTCAAAATATAACTTTTAGTTTTTACTTTTTAACCTTTTTTTTTTTTATCACGAAAATAAGTGTTTTATTTACTTTTTTTTATAAGAATTGATATTTTAAAAAGTAAAGATTCTCAGATTATGATTGTGATTTGTATATTTCCAACTTTCAAAAGCAAGTCGATAAGTGTTCTTCAATAGGCATACTTTGATCGAGAAATCAATTGAAAGATCGAATGATAGCATATTGTTGTAAGATATTTATTCATATATATATATTTATATATATAAATAACATATATAAATAAATTTATAATGGCCTTTATTATATATATATATATATATTAAATATATTATGATTTAAATATAAATATTATTTAATTTTGAAACAGTGCATCGTTTCAGTTTATCAGATTAAGAATCTGATATATGAAACGGTGCAAAACAAAACGGTGATAGAACGTTTCACTGTTTCATTAAATTATGAATCTGGTCCTCTCTCCCCTTATAAAAGCCCGATCGATTTCCTTTCTATCATCATCAAGATTAATTAAGTAAATTATAATAAATCAAAGGGATTACCGAAAGGCAGGAGATAGAAACCGGATTCTTCAGACTGAGAAAGAAATACAAGACGAAGGATATGGCTGCGCAATGTAAGTATCCTAATCTATCTATTTGTATATTGTGAAATTCATGAAGTTAAAGATCATTTATTATTACATAAAAATTCTTACATGTGGTATCAGAGCCAGTGTTTATAAACTCGTGATTTTCCAATAATGATATAATATTTATTGTAAACAATTATTATGATATTATTTCCGCTGCGTGTTAGAGTTTTGCGTAAATATATATATAAATATGTATTAAATATGTATTTATATATTTATGTTCTGTGTTTGATATTGCGTTAGTCTATATATATTTATGTATAGTTTTGCGTAATATGTATATTATATTATGCGTATATATTTATGTTTATGTTTGCGTTTGATATTTGCGTTTATCTGATATTAAAATTTAATCTTATTGCACATATGTTTATGTTTTGCGTTTATGTTTTTGATATTTGCCTTAATCTGATATTAAAATGATATTAAAATTTAATCATATGTTTATGTTCTGCGTTAGTATATTAAAATTAATTTATATTGCGTATATGTTTATGTTCTGAGTATATGTTTATGTTATATTTGTTTCATATTAAATTTTAATAATAATTGATATTTGCGTCAGTTATTGATATTAAATTTAAATACTTATTGTCATAAATAAATGGTATAATTATGTTAATAAAATTTGATTTTGCTACCTTTATTTTGAATAACATTTAATTAATTGGTGATCTGTCATAATTAATTTGTATTTTTCATGAGTTTTGTGCGCAAATCAAATTATATCATTAACTTTACTATATATTAAGATTAATTTGTTAGTCACCAAAGTGACCAAATTAAAATGTTTATTATAAATGTTAAGTTAATATAAAATCAATTACCCATCATTATGAGATGCTATAATTGAAATAATGATAGAGGTATATTGAAATTCATTGATTATTAAATATTATGGATTAACCCAAAGGTAAATCAATTATTTTATAATCAAGAATATAATTGTGGTTAATTTAATATAGTTAATGAATATGTTTGTATGCCCAAAGGTAACATACATATTTAATTAAATTATATTTAATTACTATTTATGTGAATTTCAGCTTTTAGCATTTATTATGAAGTATTTTGAAGTATCGCCCAAAGGAGAACTTCAATTTACAATCGTGGTTAATGAACAAATTATCTCTTTTAATTGCAGTATCTATTCCTACTCTCAATTCACATGCTTCGTCTGTTCCTATGTTTAATGGACTTAATTATAATGAATGGTGCGAACAAGTCCAATTTCACCTTGGTGTCTTGGATCTTGATTATGCACTTCAAGTTGAGAAACCAAATGACATTACCGATACAAGTAGTGATGAGGATAAGTCTCTCTATTACGCTTGGGAAAGATCGAACAGACTTAGCTTGATGCTTATGCGAATGAGTGTAGAAAACAACATCAAATCTACACTTCCTCCAACTGAAAATGCTAAGGAATTCATGAAATCAGTGGGAGAACGTTCCCAAACTGCTGATAAGTCTCTTGCTGGGACATTAATGGCTACTTTAACCACCATGAAGTTTGATGGTTCTCGTAGCATGCATGAGCATGTCATTGAAATGACAAATATTGCAGCAAGACTTAAGTCTTTAGGAATGAATGTGGATGACAACTTCCTCGTGCAGTTTGTTCTGAATTCACTGCCTTCTGAGTATGGTCCATTTCAAATGAACTATAACACCATGAAAGACAAATGGAATGTGAATGAACTTCACACTATGTTAGTTCAAGAAGAAACACGGATTAAGAATCATGGAAGTCATTCTGTTCATTTCATTCAAGGAGCTAGCAAGAAAGTCGGAAGAAAGAAAGGGAAGAGTAACCAGAGACCATTGAAAGTTAGTGAGTCTTCTTCTCAAATCCAGAAAAAGGAATTCAACAACCTGAAGTGCCGTTTCTGTGGTAAACCCGGACACTTCCAGAAAGATTGTCTTAAAAGGAAGGCATGGTTTGAAAAGAAAGGTACGATTAATGCTTTCGTATGTTTCGAATCAAATTTAGTTGAAGTTCCTAATAATACTTGGTGGCTTGATTCCGGCTGCACCACTCATATTTCTAAAACGATGCAGGGATTCATTACGACCCGAATCACAAATCCAAATGAAAAGTATGTCTACATGGGAAATCGAGTTAAAGCTCCAGTTGAAGCTATTGGAACTTATCGTCTTATTTTAAATACTGGACATCTTTTAGATTTATTTCAAACGCTTTATGTACCTTCAGTTTCTCGTAATCTAGTTTCTATTTCAAAACTTGATTCTGTTGGATATTCCTTTAAGTTTGAGAATGAATCTTTTAGTTTTTTTAAACAAAATCTTTTTATCGGTTCTGGTATTCTTAACGATGGTCTCTATAAATTTAAACTCGATAATGCATTTTCCGAGACACTTTTCACAATGCATCATAATGTTGGAACTAAACGTGGTTTAGTTGATGAAAGTTCTGCCTTCTTGTGGCATAAACGTTTGGGACATATTTCCAAAGAACGAATGCAAAGATTAGTAAAGAATGAAATACTTCAAGATTTAGATTTTACTGATCTTGGTGTTTGTGTAGATTGTATTAAAGGAAAACAAACAAAACACACAAAGAAAGGAGCCACAAGAAGTACACAACTCCTTGAAATTATACACACCGATATATGTGGGCCTTTTGATATTTCCTCTTTTGGAAAAGAAAGATATTTTATCACCTTTATTGATGACTTTTCACGTTATGGTTATGTCTATTTGTTACATGAAAAATCTCAGTCAATAAATGCTCTCGAGTTATTTATCAATGAGGTTGAAAGACAATTAGATAGAAAAGTGAAAATCATCAGATCTGACAGAGGTGGTGAATTTTATGGAAAATATAATGAATCGGGTCAATGCCCAGGCCCATTTGCCAAATTTCTTGAAAGTCGTGGCATATGTGCACAATACACTATGCCTGGTACACCACAACAAAATGGTGTAGCAGAAAGGCGGAATCGTAATCTCTTGGACATTGTTAGAAGTATGTTAAGTAAATCTTCACTACCCACATCATTGTGGATGTACGCTCTTAAAACTGCCATGTACTTATTAAACAGGGTTCCTAGTAAGGCGGTTCCTAAAACTCCTTTTGAGTTGTGGACGGATAGGAAACCTAGTTTAAGACACCTGTATGTATGGGGTTGCCCGACAGAAGTAAGAGCTTATAATCCACAAGAAAAGAAATTAGATTTAAGGACAATCAGAGGTTTCTTCATTGGTTATCCTGAAAAATCCAAAGGGTATAGGTTTTATTGTCCAAATCATAGTACGAGAATTGTTGAAACTGGAAATACAAGGTTCATTGAGAACGATATTGTTAGTGAGAATCATGAACCACGAAATGTGGACATTCAGGAAGTTAGGGTACAAATACCATTACCTATAGCTCTTCCTAAAGTTGTTAGATCAAACGTTGAACATCCGATCATTTTGCATGAACAACAAATTCATGATCAAGTATCACATAACAATATTAATGAATCTGCTATAAATGAACCAAATGAAACAGAATTACGAAGATCTAAAAGACAAAAGAGGTCTGCTATTTCTGATGATTATTTAGTTTATTTACACGAGTCAGAATGTGACTTGGGAATTGATAATGATCCAGTTTCATTTTCACAAGCCATGCAAAGTGATAATTCTATTAAATGGATGGATGCCATGAAAGAGGAGTTAAAATCTATGGAACATAATAATGTTTGGGACCTTGTTGAATTGCCTGAAGGTTGTAAAAGAGTCGGGTGTAAATGGGTATTTAAGACCAAGCGCGACTCGAACGGCAATATTGAACGATACAAGGCTCGACTTGTTGCCAAAGGTTTTACTCAGAAGAATGGTATTGATTACAAAGAAACTTTCTCTCCTGTGTCTAAGAAAGATTCTTTTAGAATTATTATGGCATTGGTGGCTCATTATGACTTAGAGCTTCACCAAATGGATGTGAAAACAGCCTTTTTGAATGGTAATTTGGATGAAGAAGTTTATATGGATCAACCTGAAGGTTTTTCCATAGAAGGAAATGAACAAATGGTGTGTAAACTTAAGAAGTCAATATACGGACTCAAACAAGCTTCTCGTCAATGGTATCTTAAGTTTAATGATACAATCACTTCTTTTGGATTTAAAGAAAACATCGTTGATCGATGTATATATCTGAAAGTCAGTGGGAGCAAGTTTATTATTTTGGTTTTGTATGTTGATGACATTTTGCTAGCAACTAATGATCTTGGTTTATTGCATGAAACCAAGAAATTTCTCTTTAACAACTTTGAAATGAAAGATATGGGTGAGGCATCTTATGTGATCGGAATAGAAATATTTCGAGATAGATCACAAGGATTTTTAGGATTGTCTCAAAAGGCATATATTAATAAAGTTCTAGAGAGATTTCGAATGGAAAAATGCTCATCTAGCGTTGTTCCAATTCAGAAGGGAGATAAGTTCAGTCTTATGCAATGTCCCAAAAATGAATTGGAACGTAAAGAAATGAATGAAATTCCGTATGCATCCATCGTTGGAAGTTTAATGTATGCACAGACTTGTACCAGGCCAGACATTAGTTTTGCTGTTGGAATGCTCGGTCGATATCAAAGTAATCCAGGAATTGATCATTGGAAAGCTGCGAAGAAAGTGTTAAGGTACTTGCAAGGAACTAAAGACCACATGATTACTTATCGAAGGTCTGATAGTTTGGAGGTGGTTGGTTATTCGGATTCTGATTATGCCGGATGTGTTGATACGAGAAAATCCACATTTGGATATTTGTTCTTATTGGCTGGAGGAGCAATATCATGGAAAAGTGCAAAGCAGTCAGTCATTGCTGCATCCACTATGGAAGCTGAATTCGTGGCATGCTTTGAGGCCACAATTCAAGGAAATTGGTTGCGGAACTTTATTTCAGGACTTGGAATAGTCGACAGTATTGCTAAGCCGCTGAAAATGTATTGTGACAATTCCGCAGCAGTCTTCTTTTCTAAAAACGACAAGTATTCCAGAGGTGCTAAACATATGGAATTAAAATACCTTGCCGTTAAAGAGGAAGTTCAGAAACAAAAAGTGTCGATAGAGCATATTAGCACCAAGCTTATGATTGCGGATCCGTTGACGAAAGGATTACCCCCAAAGACATTTATTGGTCATGTCGAAAGAATGGGCATCACGAATGTAATTTAATGTATTATGATTTATGCTATCGATAATTTGAGCTCTTTAATTAATTGTTTCTAAAATTAATTGATATCTTGTTTGTCATTAATGTATACATAAACGTTGACTTTATCATAACAAGATTAGTGTATATTTACACAATCATGCGGACCATTAAGAAAAATAAAATGTTTAAGTACAAAACTAATATTGTGGTACATGGAAGGAACTATATCGATTAAATGATATAAAACCGCTATGACTCGTTTTAGTATATACTTAATTATGAAATTATGAATATATCAATAAAATTAATGATTTATGATGTGCACATTATAATTTAAATCATGTATGTATATTTTACACAGGCCAAGTGGGAGAATGTAAGATATTTATTCATATATATATATTTATATATATAAATAACATATATAAATAAATTTATAATGGCCTTTATTATATATATATATATATATATTAAATATATTATGATTTAAATATAAATATTATTTAATTTTGAAACAGTGCATCGTTTCAGTTTATCAGATTAAGAATCTGATATATGAAACGGTGCAAAACAAAACGGTGATAGAACGTTTCACTGTTTCATTAAATTATGAATCTGGTCCTCTCTCCCCTTATAAAAGCCCGATCGATTTCCTTTCTATCATCATCAAGATTAATTAAGTAAATTATAATAAATCAAAGGGATTACCGAAAGGCAGGAGATAGAAACCGGATTCTTCAGACTGAGAAAGAAATACAAGACGAAGGATATGGCTGCGCAATGTAAGTATCCTAATCTATCTATTTGTATATTGTGAAATTCATGAAGTTAAAGATCATTTATTATTACATAAAAATTCTTACATGTGACCAAGAAACAAATTTAAAGACTGTTTCTCCGCAATATATCGGTTCATTCTTGAATCAACACTTGTAACAAAAAACAAGACTTCGAGATCTACCATATTTTTCGACTAGTAACAAAAAACTTGACCTCCAAATTTACCATATATTTTATTCCAGCAAACAAAATTAAATTTATTCATTTTTTCGAAAGAAACTGTTGGCGTCGAAATTAATTTAATTAATTAATTTTGATTTTAACTAATTTTGACTTTTTTTGGTGGAATATTTTGGGAATATTTATTATTGGGAGAAGAATCCAAGATAAAGAGAGAAAAGATATTCAAGATCTACAAGATAAGGTACAAGATCTTCTAGTTATGGAAGGAGTCTTTTTACCATAGAAGACTTATTACTTGGAGGAGAAGACTTGTCCCTTATAAATACTAACTTACGTGGATTGAAGATCAAGAAGCTGGAGTAACGCATATTTCTGAGAGAGAGAAATTTCCAGCGCATGTTTTTATTTTTTAAATATTTATCCGAGTACTAACTACTCAGTCTCGTGACTGTTTAGTCTTTTATTTATTTTTCTCGGATTATTTTGTATTCACGATTATAGTGAAAGTTTATTGCTTTTGAAGCAGCTTGGTAGGTTGTATTGATTAATACAACTTACGAAGATTATATCCTTGTTCTTTACGTTTCTCAGTTGCTGTACTTTTTACTATTTCCGCTGCATAACTGAATCTGCTGTTCTGTGACAGCAGTACTCAATCTGTTGTTCTCTGGACAGCAGAACTTTAAACTCGTTACAATGACTGACTTTTCTGTTTCAGTACGTGAACTGCGAGTCGACCTCTTTTTCAATTGGTATCAGAGCGGGTCACTTGACATACGAAGTGAGATCCGTGCAGTCGACTCAACATGGATTCAAGCTACTTGATTCGTATTATTGTGCTTGATGGATCCAACTACTCCCACTGGAAGGTACGTACTCGTTCTAAAATTAAATCTATTGACACACGTGCGTGGGATGCAGTTGAAGACGGATGGGAACATCCGATGCATGATGACCGTGGAGATCTAGTTCACAAGCCCTCGAAGCTATGGACGAAGGATGAACGAGAAGCTGCTTCCGCAAACGAAAAGGCGTTGACGGAACTCTACGGTTCTGTCGACACAAATATGTTCAGACTAATCAAGAACTCAAAATCAGCAAAGAGGCTTGGGACACGTTGCAGATCCACTGTGAAGGAAACAAGTCCGTGAGGGAGTCTCGACTGAGGGTTCTCGCAACTAAGTTCGAGAACATGAGGATGAGAGAAGATGAAACCGCAACAAGCTACTTCAATGCGTTGTATGACATTTCCAACGAATGTGCAGAACTTGGAGAGCCCATGCTCAACAAAACACTCGTATCCAAAGCCTTGAGAACACTGTCCTCTAAATTTCTCATCAAGGTAACGGCTATTGAAACGGCAAAAGTTGCAGATGACATCGAATTTTCAGAGTTAATGAACGATATCAAGACGTATGAGATGACGATGCTTGAGCAAGATCAGTGTGGTTCCAGTACTCTGAACGTCACAGCACTCTGGTCCAAAGGTCAACCAACTGACAGTACACCACAAGCTAGCAGTTCCAGACTTCTGTCCAGTCATGAGACTGAAGATGAAGATGAAGAGGCTGACCTGATGGAGCTCTTGAATGCAAATGATGAAGACAAGGTACCATTGTTGACCAGACAAATGAAGCATCTGTACAAGAAACTTTTCAGTCCAGAGACCAAGAAGAAAACATTTGAAAAACACAACGAGAGTACTCCAACTAGCCAAAGACGTGCATATTCTAACACCAGATCGAAGAATTTGTCAACCATACAATGTCACGAATGCAAGGGGTTCGGTCACATCGCCAATGAGTGCGCAAACACACTAAGAAGGTTGGGAAGAAAAGTCAACTATGTTGCCTTAGATGATGACAATTTGAGTGAAGACGAAGGTGACATGAGTACCCCAACACATGATCAAAGTGCCCTGTTCGTGGACTTGGATGAGAGAACACTTTCAGACTATGAGCTTCAAGACACAATAGATTCTGATGTTATGACAACAAGGTATGATTCTGAGAACTCAAAATTATTTTGTCTAAACTCTGTTGTTTATGATATAGATGATGAACCCGAGTATGCATCTGAGAAAGATCCAATGAAGTTATTCTTTGAACTCAAGTCGTTATATGACATCCTAAATGTCAAGTACAAGGACCAGTGGAGTATAGTAAAACAACTGCAGATTGAGAACAAGTCTCATAAAGCTGATTTGACACGACTTGAAAGGATGCTGACTAAGAAGGACATTGAACTGAACAAGACTAAAAACAAGTTGGAGGAAGCAAACGCAACATTCAAGAAGATGAACAAAGGTAAAATCACTCTTGATGAATTGTTAGTTATGGGACATGTTGATAAATGTGGTTTAGGTTTTCAAAATAATGATGATGAAGTACAAAACCGGAAAAATTCAAATGTTGTTTTCTCAAAAGTTGTATCTGCAAATGGAAAATATTTTGTAAAAGCTGGTACTAGTACTTCGTCTGACATATCTAGTCCCAGTACTTCTGAACTTGTTAGTGAACATCAAGTTGTTACTGTTGTCTCAGCAAATGAAAATTCTTTTGTAAAAGCTGGTACTAGTACTTTGACTGACATAACTAGTTCCAGTACTTCGGAACTTGTTACTGAACTTCAAGTTGTTACTGAAAAACAACAAGTTGGTACTAAACAAACCATAAAGAAAAAGAAGTATATTTGTCATTACTGTTTTGTACCAGGACATATTAGGCCTTTTTGCAGGATAAGGATGAGAGACAATAGAAAAAGAATTTTGAACAATTCTGGTTCAGGTACTAAGACTGAGATGAGTATAGGACATGCCAACAAAGCCTCAAACCTTGTTCAGTCACCAAAGGCTGTTTGGGTACCAAAGTCTGTTTTATGTAATAGTGCACTAACAATTTCTAAATCAAAGTTTGCAGGTGCATGGTACTTTGACAGTGGTTGTTCTAGTCACATGACTGGTAACAAAACCTGTTTAGTGGACTACACTCCTTACAACAGAGGTTATGTAACTTACGGAAGTGGTGGTAAGGGTAAGATTGTTGGTAAAGGAGTTTTGAATATTCATGGTTTACCTAACTTGACCAATGTATTTCATGTCAAAGGACTAAAATCAAATCTTATAAGTGTTGGTCAACTTTGTCAAAATGGTTTAAATGTGAAGTTCAACAAAGAGTCTTGTGAAGTGTTTGATGAAAATGCTAAGTGCATTATGAAAGGTGCTAGGTCACTGAATAATTGCTATTATGCTGGAAACACCATATCTACTATTTTGCAGGTAGTTGATACAACAGTTGGAGAAACTGTTCCAGTACCTATTGCAGAACATGTTCCAGTACCTGTACCAGTACCTGTTGAAGAACATGTTCCAGAACCTGTTGCAGAACCAACTGATGACTTACCAAATGCAGTACACGACGCTTCATATGATGCCTCAACTGATGATGAACCAAGATCAATGTCTGAAGAACCTGATGCTGCTGATGGTCACTTAACTGCAGATTTTGTGTGTGGAGATTGTCTGAAAGGAAAACAAGTACGAGTACCACACACTGTAGACTCAACCAGGAGGACAACGCTGATGTGTACCAGTGAAAATCTCACAAGACACGATGGTGGTACTAACACTGACAGAACACTGTGCAGACAAAAGACTAGAACGGACACTAAATCCACGAAGATCAAATCAAGTCACAGGACAGAACATCTAAACGTTGTCAATCAAACAAACCACTATAGTACGTCAGATGTCAACAACCAACGTTACTTCAACAGAGATAGTGTTGCGAAAAAGGTAATCAAATTAGAATATGTCAATACAAAAAAACAATTTGCTGATATTCTAACAAAGCCTTTAAGTTTTGAGAGGTTTTCGTGCTGGAAATCGATATCCCGGGGTATGAAAAATTGCGGAACCAATAACCCCGACCAAAATCCCATCGCCGGAAACCGATTACGAGCACTACGGTATCCGGAGCTCAACCGGAGAATCGCCGCGGGATAAACCCGCGGCCGAAACCCTAGCCGAGCCCCACCGTGGGGCTCGCGATCGCGTTCGATCGCGTGGGGCTGCCTAGCAGCCCCCGGCGGTGAGTCCGGCGACTCACCGCCACCACCGAGGGGAGGGGGGCCACTAGCCGCGGCGCGAAGCCGCGACGGCCCCCAGCGATCGACCCTAGGTCGATCGCTTGCCCCGGCGTCCAGCCGGGGCTCCCCTCGCGTAGCCGCTCCCGGCGGTCGAAGCCCTAGAGCTCGACCGCCACCCCCTCGGCTCCCAGCCGAGGATTCGTCTTGATCTTCGCCGGGGATCTCGAATCCCCGTCCCCGAAGTTCATACCTTTTTCCCGGATCGTGCGTTCATTTATGTATCACAATCAATTCACATAAAATCAAAGAAGGAAGTATATGATTTTACCTTTTGATTCGTTGTGCGGAGAAACGAACTCAATTGATGACCTTACGATCTTCCCACGTATTCCTTGCACTAGCTTGAACGTCGGGTGGGCGACGATCGTCCAAGCTTATGGATCCTCTTCAACTCTCTAGAATATCAAGTATGATAATCTTGTCTTATGAAAAAGTGAAGACCATGTAGTGCTTTTATAGGCTACGTAGGGGATCTAAAGGAGGTGGAATATTGGGCTTCCAATATTAATGATTAAATTGAGCCCAAGCCCAAATCTATTAATCTCCCATTAATATTAATTAATTTATTTTCCACTATATAAATTAATTGCACTCCCAATATTAAACCATATTATATCAAATATTATTTCTCCGGTAGTATTATTTATTCCGTGTATTTAAGATTTAAATATCCATGAATAAAATTAATTTATTGCTAATTAATTTATTCATCTCTTGAATCCGAGACTAGTACCATTCAACCTTAATTATTGTGCGGAACGAATCCACTCATGAGGTTTACACAATAATTCCTTATGAACTCATCTCGGGGATATTATCAATCCTTCCGGGATACACTTTCCTGTCAAGTATTCACGGCATGCCATATATAAAATATACTGACCCAACTTAACCGGTAATTAACCCAATAATTAAATCGGTTAATTCCTTTGGAAAATCAAAGTCACATATATTAAATATACACACCCGCAATAGTATCGGGGATTAAGAATAAAATACTCTGAGACTTGAATCGATTATCTCAAGGCAATCCTAATCGATAAATCTCAAGCGATCCGCTCAATACACCAAGTGTACAAGTGTGATAAAATAATTAAGACAAATTATTTTCTCTCTCACACAACGACTATACCGATGGATTGGTCCGTGTCCATCTAGGTAGTGAGCAACTGTTCGATTAAATACGAGTAACCGATAGTATGATCTTCTGTGTGGCGTCGCACACCATACTAACTACAACGTATATAATCCAGGACTATAATTTGCATATATTTAATTATCAATAATTAAACGCAAACAATTGTTTATTAATTAAATAGATTAAATGCTATGACCGGGAGTTTTCCGTTACTTAAATCTAGACATTAAGTACACAACTCCAACAATCTCCCACTTGTACTAAGGTCTAGTCATTTCCTCCAAACTCCCGACTCCCATACTCATCACCTGCTTAGAGCTGTACTTCCAAGAAGTACTGTGTGAATGAGCACTCTAGGTTGCCGCTCTGAAGTTATCTTGGTGACTACTGCGTCGTCTCCATCGACGATGACACGTATCAGGTGGTACTTGCTCTATGTGTTAACATCACTTTTGACTTATGACTTCTTCCAGTTTACCATGCACCGCTATCCAATAGCCTTTGATAAACCAAGAGTCATATCCAAGTCAAGAGGTTATCCCGGAACCCAACCAAAACTTCCGCTGCCTCTGAGGCTGCTTATTCGGTTATGAGAGAGTCTGAGAAGCGCCCTGCTTATCTCTCTTTCATTTCATGGTTCCTCCTCTTTCTAAAAGTGAACACATAGCCTGATATCGACTTACACTGGTCCTTCTCTGATCTGAGATCTGAGAACATGTAATCCAAGAAGATTTCGTCTTGCTTAGTAATTCAGTTACTATGCAGGTACTTTTACAACATCCGAAAATCTCTTGTCTAGATTACTTTGATATCCTCCCACTACGCAAACCGCATAGTTGATATCAGGTTCTTGTTTTACAACATTGCATCTATAAAGCTTTCCATACTTAAAGTATAGGAAACTGCTTTTTCTTCATCTATCTCCTTCATGTGTTCGAAACACATACCCTTTAGATAGATGTATATTCTGTCTCTGAAAGGCAATAACCTTTCTCAGAAGTATGCATGTTTAAAACAAACCATAATCGTATAAGATATCTAGGAGAAGTACAATGTTCTTATCCTTAGATCGAAAGATCTCAAGAACATGCTCTAACTTCCACTCAATCTTATATCTCGATTCATTTAGACAACCATTATCTTATGTCTGACAACATCTTTACATTGTTGCCAATGATAAAATGTCATCTACATAAAATCTCCGAGAAACACCACTTTGTTTCCATTACGTCTCCAATACACCTTTCGTCTATGCCTTTTGATGAATCCATCAAATGGACTATCCCATCAATTCGCAAGTTCCACGATTCATTGCTTTGTTTCAATCCATAATGGATTTACTAAGCTTGTACTCTAAATGATCTTGCCTCTTAACAATAATCCTTATTGTTTTCTAAGCAGGCACATTTAGATCTAGTACTGCCCTTATGTAGAGCTAGGGATCGATTTCATCTTTACCAGATCCAGAGTTCAAAACTCTTCTAGTCTTATGAACATCTCTGGTTGTCTTAACAACCTCCCACTGCAATGGCGTCCCGGTGTATAACAGTAATAACAGTAGGTGCAGTGTGTGGTGTACTTCTACTCGGTTTGGCTGGTTCCTAGTCTTTGTCCTTTTTTCTCATTCCAAGGTATTACGTCAGTTAGGGCTTTGTAGTTCATCTAATAGTCTTCTTCTAAGAACCGGACGAAATGTCCTTCTGGTTCATAGTACTATAGAACACACAACATCTTGTTCATCTAGGATATCCTACAACCACATTGAATGTGCCGTTGTCTCTAGAAATATCCATAGAACACAGGTAGTTCCGAACAACTTGTTCTTTTACTATTAGAATTCTTATTTCTTATTGACTCACCATCTCTACACGTAAGTGTATGGTGCAGTCATTTGAGAATTAATCTCAATCTTTTATTATGCTATGTGTTATTCAGATAGGTGATTGCCTCCGCGATTTTAGTTGCAGGCTTACAATGGATATACTTAGAAGGTTCCCCATAATTGCTTTGTGACTAAAACACTTTGCTTTTATGGCACATCAAGCATCCTAATCCATTTTTCGAGTATTCTTTTAAAAGAACTACTCACGCCTTTCTAATTACACATATTTCTGCATATACCATTGATCATTCTAAATACTTGTCCGAATTCTATCCTTTACCAAAAGGTATGCTTAGTTGTATTATCTTCCAAACTTGATTCTTAGGTCGGAAGGTCCATTCCTTCAACTATAATTGATCAAATCAATTTCGACCTTTTGAATCTCATTTGAATAAATACTACTAAGTATAAGAATCCACAAGTATAATGATTTAACAAGAAATATATCTAAATAGTAAAACAAGTTTATAGAACGGTTTGTTGCATCGTGGTAGACTTAAGGATTCATCATTTACTTTATTGCTATCTAATGTACCAGAATAGATAATACCCATTATTTCTTATCAAAATCATCACCATGATTAAAGAAATAAAATATCAATTCATAAATAATAGAAATCCAGAACAAAAGTTCTTTCTAAAATAAAGGGTACATAATGCAATAAACTTGAAATGAAATCCTATTTAACTACTAAAGCAGATAAATGTCTTCCACTGCAACAGCTGCCTCCTCTACAGCTTTTGCCCGTGTAGACTCGAACTCTTCTTCTCTAAGTCGCCGGGTTTTCTGGAACCCCTGCATTTAAAATGCACATACCGTCAGTGGTTCCATATCTACACACCAGATTTCTGGTAGATAATACCGCTGACTATGTTTTTACGACTAAAGAAAAATTCGTACCTTTGAGAGGAAATTCAGACATCCAGTGTCCAGACTTATTGCATCGGAAGCACTTGCCTCTTGGCTTTGCAGCCCCCACTCGTGGTCCACTCCTCTTGGCACCACTGGGTTTCCAGGCTTGCTTCATTTTCTTGCCCCTACCTCCAACAGGCTTCGAGCCCTTGGACTTGGTAGCTACAAGCGCTTGAGACTTGCCCTTCTTGTAGATCCCCTCTGCCGCCTTTAGTTCAGTCAGGAGTTGCGCAAGAGTATAAGATAGTTTACCCATATTATAGCTCATACGAAACTGCTCAAAACTAGGGGTCAGAGACTGGAGTATGATGTCGACTTGCGTCTCAGCATCAATGGAAGCTCCTAGGACCTCAAGTTCATTCAACAAACTCATCATCTTAAGAACGTGCTCACCAACGGGCGTTCCTTCAGATTGAGTAGTCGAAATGAGGACTCTCATGGCTTCTTGCCTAGCCGCACGATCTTGCTCCCCAAACATCTCCTTGAGGTTAAACATCATATCATAGGCAGTGTCCATCGGCTCATGTTGGGTTTGGAGTACATTTGACATGGAAGCCAAAATATAACACCTAGCCATTTCATCAGCCTTTTTCCACTTCCGATATGTCAGTTTTTCCTCATCAGTTGAGGCAGCCGTGGGCTCGGCAGGGCACACTTCATGGAGTACAAACTTGTACTCCTCAGAAGTCAGGACAATGTCTAAATTTCTTTTCCAATCAATGTAATTGGGACCAGTGAGCTTATGCTCCTTGAGTATCACAGAAAGTGGGTTCATAGCTATTCTCTAAACCTATAAGCACATATAAACAAACAATCAATTTAATATCCGATATTATCTCCCTCAAATAATATCATTAAATTACTAATTACATCTAAAATCCCATCAGATATGGCAAGCCACGATAGTGTGGACGTTTACCTATCCAAATGTTTTCGTAATTAGATTTGCTTCGGTCGTACATCACTATAGCGTTACTTCGATGGGAAGATACTATAGAGCGTACCTAAGTGTAAACCATTACTCAGTACTAAGAAGCTTGTTTAAGATTCGCATGTTACCGCAAGCCACGATAGTTTGGACGTTTACGTTAATCTACGTTTCCTTCACTCCCTTCTATAACTGTCTACATCAATCGTTCCAAAATCCCATTCAATGCAGCAAGCCACGATAGTGTGGACGTTTACTACACCAAAAGATTTTTACAATTGACATCCAATTACTTGAAGCATTCGATTTTGTAAATCAAGACGCGGAGAACCATAAGTGAAACTCGAAGTTTCTAACCAGTGATTCACCATGCGAAAAACCCTATCTCTCATTAGATGAGGGAGCCGAGCAGACAAACGATCCATCTTCAAAAGAATGGTACGAATGTCTCTAATTTGTGTCATCTACATGACCAAGTGGATTTGGCTCCATTCCACTCCCCGGGGTGAGAATGAGTCGACTTGAAGTCAGTTTCAGAAAGACAAATTAGGCATTGTTTGATAAACTTAATCAATGTTTCTTGTAAAAGGAATTACAAGAATTCTCCTCCAATGACATATCTATATGAACTTCGAAAGCTCATAAATGTCACCAAGAGAACAGTAATGGAGACCATGGGAATGTTTCCATCCCCGCTCCCACTTAGCTTTTTATAACAAAGGGATACGCTATCTAATGCATAATTAAACACATAAGCATGCATACAAGAAATAAAGCACATATCACATAGTCAAAATAATGCTAGAAAATTATTTTCCGACTATCATGGCTTTATTCCATCTCCGTATGCGTCTTCTAGTCTTCAGTCTTCGTTCTTGAATGCTCCATGTGACGAGAATATTAATCCCAATATTTAAATCTATTTATTTTTAATAAATCCAAAAGATACTCAATTCGAAAATTAAGTCAATCGAATAAATTAAAAATTAAATTAAATATTATTAATATTTTTTATTTATTTATTTTCCGTCTAATTCTATTAAATCTCTAGAATAATCTATCCAAGTAAAACTTGGAATATTCTAGAAGACTTCTATAATAGAATAAGGAAATAAAATAAATTAGGACTCTTCTACTTTCCAAAATTAATTAATTTCCATGTCCATGAAGATTCCCATAAAATAGGAATAATCAAATAGGAAATAAATCAATTTATTAATTATTTTCCTATCTAATTCTATTAAATCTCTAGATTCCTATTCCAAGTAGAATTTGGAATATTTTAGAAGACTTCCATAATAGAATAAGGAAATAAATAATATTAATTAATTTTTTTCCTATCTCCATGAGAGTTCCCAAACTTAGGAATACTCAAAATAGGAAAACCGAATTAATTAGGAAAGTGAATCTAGGTAGGAGTAGCACGAGATCACGAGGACTCCGCGCCCCCCCACCTTGATCGCCGGCCGGGAGCACCACCGCCGCCGTCCCCAGTCCACGCGCCACCACCACCGGTGGCTGGCGTGGCCGAGGAGCCCCGCGGGCAGCCCCCTCGATCGATCATCACCCCCATGGGATCGATCCCATCGATCCCGAGCCCTAGTTCTCCCTCTCATCATCTCCTTCGTCACATGAGTTCTCCGGTGGTCGTCTCGGCATCGATCCAACGTAAATAAATTACAAGAAATAAATTTACAATTCCGGTATCGATTCTATACATGAAATCGACCCTATACACTTTCCGGAAAACATAGAACAATAATAATAAATCTAAATTCGGTCAACCCCCGAATTTTTACTATTACAAGCATTCATCCACACAAAACGAATCTCGACATGTCCGAGAGTTTAATAATCATGGTAAAATTAAATAACAATTAATTAAACAATTAATTAATTAATTAACCATGATAGCCGGAATCCCTGCAAGGTAGAACGATAATTGAACACATACATGAACACGAAACCAAACACTCTGATACCAATTGCTGGAAATCGATATCCCGGGGTATCAAAAATTGCGGAACCGATAACCCCGACCGAAATCCCATCGCCGGAAACCGATTACGAGCACTACGGTATCCGGAGCTCAACCGGAGAATCGCCGCGGGATAAACCCGCGGCTGAAACCCTAGCCGAGCCCCACCGTGGGGCTCGCGATCGCGTTCGATCGCGTGGGGCTGCCTAGCAGCCCCCGGCGGTGAGTCCGGCGACTCACCGCCACCACCGAAGGGAGGGGGGCCACCAGCCGCGGCGCGAAGCCGCGACGGCCCCCAGCGATCGACCCTAGGTCGATCGCTTGCCTCGGCGTCCAGCCAGGGCTCCCCTCGCGTAGCCGCTCCCGGCGGTCGAAGCCCTAGGGCTCGACCGCCACCCCCTCGGCTCCCAGCCGAGGGTTCGTCTTGATCTTCGCCGGGGATCTCTAATCCCCGTCCCCGAAGTTCATACGTTTTTCCCGGATCGTGCGTTCATGTATGTATCACAATCAATTCACATAAAATCATAGAAGGGAGTATATGATTTTACCTTTTGATTCGTTGTGTGGAGAAACGAACTCAATTGATGACCTTACGATCTTCCCACGTATTCCTTGCACTAGCTTGAACGTCGGGTGGGCGATGATCTTCCAAGCTTATGGATCCTCTTCAACTCTCTAGAATATCAAGTATGATAATCTTGTCTTATGAAAAAGTGAAGACCATGTAGTGCTTTTATAGGCTACGTAGGGGATCTAAAGGAGGTGGAATATTGGGCTTCCAATATTAATGATTAAATTGAGACCAAGCCCAAATCTATTAATCTTCCATTAATTTTAATTGCACTCCCAATATTAAACCATATTATATCAAATAATATTTCTCCGGTAGTATTATTTATTCCGTGTATTTAAGATTTAAATATCCATGAATAAAATTAATTTATTGCTAATTAATTTATTCATCTCTTGAATCCGAGACTAGTATCATTCAACCTTAATTATTGTGCGGAACGAATCCACTCATGAGGTTTACACAATAATTCCTTATGAACTCATCTCGGGGATATTATCAACCCTTCCGGGATACACTTTCCCGTCAAGTATTCACGACATGCCATATATAAAATATAGTGACCCAACTTAACCGGTAATTAACCCAATAATTAAATCGGTTAATTCCTTTGGAAAATCAAAGTCACATATATTAAATATACACACCCGCAATAGTATCGGGGATTAAGAATAAAATACTCTGAGACTTGAATCGATTATCTCAAGGCAATCCTAATCGATAAATCTCAAGCGATCCGCTCAATACACCAAGTGTACAACTGTGATAAAATAATTAAGACAAATTATTTTCTCTCTCACACAACGACTATACCGATGGATTGGTCCGTGTCCATCTAGGTCGTGAGCAACTGTTCGATTAAATACGAGTAACCGATAGTATGATCTTCTGTGTGGCGTCGCACACCATACTAACTACAACATATATAATCCAGGACTATAATTTGCATATATTTAATTATCAATAATTAAACGCAAACAATTGTTTATTAATTAAATAGATTAAATGCTATGACCGGGAGTTTTCTGTTACTTAAATCTAGACATTAAGTACACAACTCCAACATTTCGACACTAAGGAAATCTCTTTATCTTTGCACCGCATGAAGTGATCGGGGAGGTTGAGTCAACATGAGTACTGACTGGTATGTATTTTGGTCTAGTGACTAATCAATTTTTATGTTCAATTCAGTTGAGAATTCGAGGTCTTAAAAATTTCGCAAAGAGATGAAAGTGTTATTATTTCACTCTTGATGTATAACTTGCTTGCATATCATATTTCTACACCGTTCGGTACCAGAGACAAAAAAAAAAAAAATCAAAAAAAAGAAATCAAAAAAAAAAAAAAAAAAAAAAAAATCATAAAAAAAAAAAAAAAAATCGTCTCTGAAAAACCGAGTGTAGAATTAAATTTATGTATTGACGAGCATCAGAGTTGATTTTCTCGCTTATTGGACTATTCACCATTCAATATGCTGAACTCGGCATAACTATTGTTTAGTTGCTGAACTAGCATCATTTGGTTTTCGGCCATTGTTGACTCGACATGGAATGTGGTGTGTTGTGTGTTCTCTGATAACTGAGTTCTCTCTAAGTGTTTAAAACTCTTGATCTTCTTGATTGCCACGTTAGTTGTCTTCAATTTTATTTCTGTTTGGTATATTTGATATTTGATTATTCGATTTCTCTTCATTATCTCCTAACCCATGTTTTGTGGAGTGTGGTTCTTGTACGTGTTCGACCAGTCTCACATCAAGGGGGAGTTTGTTTTCATTAGTTTTGTGACTGGTTTCCCAGTTCCTGTTTATCATGTGTTGTGCGACTGGTCTGCCACCAGTTCCTGTTCTGACTAACCTGATGAGAGCACTGTTCCTATTTAGTACACTTTGTGTATATTTCTCGTTGAGTACAGAGACCGCAGTTCGTACAGAGTTCAAGTTCCAGTACTCAATTTCCCAGTTCCCTGTTCCCAGTTCAAGACCTGCTGCAAGAGTTCCCAGTTCCGAGTACCAGTACTTAGTACAACGCCAGCTTTGCAGGGGGAGTTTTACGACTTCACAATGAAGTTTGTTTTCGTAGGGGGAGCAGAGTTGATTACATTTGCCAAGAGAGTTCATATTTGTAGGGGGAGTCGTCTCGACATTACTTCTAGAGGAGGTTTGACATCGAAGAGTTGACGACACCTTGAGAAAGACAAAAAGGGGGAGTTTGTTGGCGTCGAAATTAATTTAATTAATTAATTTTGATTTTAACTAATTTTGACTTTCTTTGGTGGAATATTTTGGGAATATTTATTATTGGGAGAAGAATCCAAGATAAAGAGAGAAAAGATATTCAAGATCTACAAGATAAGGTACAAGATCTTCTAGTTATGGAAGGAGTCTTTTTACCATAGAAGACTTATTACTTGGAGGAGAAGACTTGTCCCTTATAAATACTAACTCACGTGGATTGAAGATCAAGAAGCCGGAGTAACGCATATTTCTGAGAGAGAAAAATTTCCAGCGCATGTTTTTATTTTTTAAATATTTATTCGAGTACTAACTACTCAGTCTCGTGACTGTTTAGTCTTTTATTTATTTTTCTCGGATTATTTTGTATTCACGATTATAGTGAAAGTTTATTGCTTTTGAAGCAGCTTGGTAGGTTGTATTGATTAATACAACTTACGAAGATTATATCCTTGTTCTTTACGTTTCTCAGTTGCTGTACTTTTTACTATTTCCGCTGCATAACTGAATCTGCTGTTCTGTGACAGCAGTACTCAATCTGTTGTTCTCTGGACAGCAGAACTTTAAACTCGTTACAGTGACTGACTTTTCTGTTTCAGTACGTGAACTGCAAGTCGACCTCTTTTTCAGAAACAAAAGGACATGAGAAAGATTTAAAATTCTCTAAAAGATGTTTATATTCAAAATAATTAGTATATTTTTATTAAAAAAGCAAAGAAAATTAAATTTATTCATTTTTTGAAAGAAACAAGAGGACATTGGAAAGAATTAAAATTCTCTAAAAGATGTTTATATTTAAAATAATTAGTATATTTTTATTAAAAATCATCAGTTTTAACTCTGTTAGTAGTATAAAATACAATGTCATAAACATGTGATTTTTGTTATTAAAAAATTCTCTGAAAACTGTTTATATTCAAATTAAATTGTATTTTTGTATAAAAAATCATCAGTTTTAACTCAAAGTTATAATATACAATGTCATAAAAATGTGATTTTTTTATATTAAAATTATAATACATTATACTAAGTATATATTTTTCAATAATCCAAGTGTTGCGATTTTAAGCACAAATCGCACGCCGCTTCGAAAATATGAATACAAGATGACAAAAGAAATTGAAAATCGAAAAAGAACGAACACATAATTTATGTGGGAACCCAAATCACGAAAAAAACACGGAAAAGAAGAAACAATTTACTATATTGTTGAAGCTTACAATAATTCGTCTAGTTTGATTTTTCTCTACCGGAGAACCTCAATTTATATGTGTAGAAAACCTATCAATTTGGAAACAATTATAATTAAGAATAAATTATTTTCCTAATATATGACTCTTAAATCATAAAAAATAGAATTATATTCCAATACATTTCTAATTCTCTAATTAAAACAAATAAACCCACTCAAATAAAATATCTGTAATTCCACACAAATAAAATATTGCGCAAAATTTTTGCGCAGAAAAACTTGGTGTCGGCCGACACTCTATGCTGTCGGCAAACATATATCACGCAGTGCGTGCTCCACCGCGGGTTGAAGCTCGGGTTTCGCAGAAACTGTACGAAGGCCTGCTGCCGGCCGACACGCCCCCCTGTCAGCCAACACCCCCCTCCTTTTTATTTGTTTCATTAATTCGAGTCACATATAACAAATCTCCACCTTGACCAGAATCCCCAGGACTTTAATCCGCATCAACCTCCAACGATCATAGACTAATTTTTCTTCCTTCCACCCAGTCTCGTAGGGCTCACTCAAAGCATGAGCAACCTAAGTTTGAGCCACATCCAAAGTTAGTACTAGAATGCGAAGTTGCACCGATCATCCCTTGGGTACCGCCAAGCTCCATGACCACCACGCAATCTCCATTCTCAAATCTCGCCTTCCCACTACTATCAGCACCCCCTGCATTCGTTATTTCTTCAGTGCTATCTATAGTACGCATAGGTTCGATCTCCGATTTCAGAATACTATTCGGGTTAGTATTCCCGGTGTCCCCGGCACCATCACACATGCATGACTTTTCAACCAAAAGTGATCCCGAATCACTTTTCAGCGAATGACTTTCTTCGGCAGAGGCAGTTGCCCTCGTGGAAATTGTGTTGCCGCACAGCTCATACAATCCACCGATCTTTCTTTCACCTCGCAAAATAAGCCGTCTACCCCGACTTACTTTCAACACTCCACCTTTATAGAAGTACTAGTACCCTTTCTGATCTAAGGTGCTGAGAGAGATAAGATTTCTCTTCAGGTCTGGAACGTACCTTACATTACCGAGGGATCGAATATGACCATCGAACATCTTGATTCTTACAGTTCCCGTGCCGCGTATCTCACACGATGTGTCATTACCCATGACCACCGTTCCACCGACACTCTCATCAAACGTGTCTGTAAATGTTGATTTTGGCGACAACGTTTTTGTACTTGTGTTTTTGGTGTTTGTGTTTTTGATTTCAAGATTACAGGTTAGGAATCCGAAGTCAACAACCTTGCGCATGGAAACGGAGACTTGAGTCTCCGCTTTTGGAACTACGAGAAAACGGCGACTAGAGTCGCCGCTTTTGAAGTTGGCAAGGAAACGGCGACTCGTGTCGCCGCTTTTGGTGTGCCACGGAACTGAAGACCGGCGTCGCCGTTTTGATGACACGACATGAAACCGGCGACTGGAGTCATCGGTTTGGGCACTGGCATGAATCCAGCGACTGCGTTCGACTTGAATAGTGGGAGTTGTTGCGACACTCGGGAAACTTCTTGTAATCGTTTTTCCTACCATACTCTTCAAGTGTAATAGTTTAGTTTTGTTGATCAATGAAATGAAAAGTATTACATAACTTTGTCTCCACTTTTATACTACGAATTGTGTGAGTGTTTCTTCGACTGAAGCTGCTGTCTGAGAGTTCAAGACCAATTTCACGAAAAATTGGTATCCTACGCTGAAGGCGTAATATCAATTGGTATCAGAGCGGGACGTCATACGTATAAGACGTGATCTGTTACTTGACTTCATATTTCCGCTACAATGGAGTCGTCTATGTTTGTTCAGAAACCGATAATGCTCACTCATCAAAACTATTCAAACTGGAAAGCCAAAGTCTCAGCTAGAATCAAAGGCTACGACTCTCGCGCATGGATGGCTGTGCTAGAAGGATGGGAACATCCTTTTATTATTGACAGCGACGGAGGTAAATTTCTAAACTTGAACGTGAATGGACAAGAGAAGAGCATGAACTATCTACTGCGAATAGCAAAGCTCTCCTCTTTATTTGTGAATGGTTGGAACTTAGCATGTACCAACTTGTGAAAAATTGTACCTCTGCAAGAGATGCTTGGGAAACTCTTCAGAGAACTTGTGAGGGTAGTTAAGCTGTCAAACGCTCAAAAATCCGAACTATTACTGCACAATTTCATCAACTCCGAATGAGAGAAGATGAAGACATAAATGAATATTTGGACAAGATAATGAGATATGTGAACGAAGTTTACGAACTTGGAGAAATCTACCCTGCGATCATGGTATATGAAAAAACTCTCCATAGTCTCAGCTCCAGATTTGAAAGCAAAGTCCTAACACTTGAAGCAAGAGAAGAAAGCAACCAGAAATACGACTATGCTGAGCTGATGGCAGATTTGAGAAATTATGTTTTGAGTCTGAAAGTGCGAAGTAACCCAAGTATGTCGCTTGTCTATGAGCCAATGACCGCACTTAAAATTTCTGAGAAGGTAAAGAGTTCAAGAAGCTCAAAACCACCAAAAATCTCATTTGAAAAATGAAAAATTTGAATGCAGTTTCTCAGCTGATGTGGATGAGTCTGATGATGAAGAAACTGAGGATATTGAGAGGTTGATGAACTCGAATAACCCTGACAAACTTGCTGCACTGACTGAAATAGTCACGTACCTTGTGAAACAAGAGTTTAAGAGAAAGAATCGCGCTCGAAATTTTCGAAAATTTCAGAAAAATTCTAACTCATTCCAGAGCAACTCAGACAACCGAAATCAAACTTCTTTCTTTGACAAAAAGTTTAAAGGGACAAAAATAAATCCATACTCATCTACTAGCAAGGATGTTTCTAAAATGCAATGCTACGAATGTAAGGGATTTGGGCATGTCAAAAATGAATGTCCCAACTTACATCGCAAAAAGAAACTGCCAGTGAGCTACGTTGTAATCGATGATGAAAATGTTATCTCAGAGAGCGATGAGTCTGAGGACAACAATTCTGATGACGATCAGGACAACGCTCTAGTTGTCACTTTTGATGAAAAATTCGATCTCGAAAATTTGGAGGTTGAAAACTTTGTTTTTTATGCTTTTCCGAAAGACACTGCAACTGCGGACAACATCTTCCATGTAGCTTCAGCAAACCGAAACTTTTGTGATGATGATATTTTCTCGGATGATGAATCCATGTCTGAGGCTGAAGAGATTGAGAAAACATCTGAACTGTCTCAAACTGAAGATGAATGTGTTGAGTTACTCACTCTAAGAGAGAGTCTTTTTGAACTCAAAAGTTTATATGACACAGCTATCACTGAGAATAGCACACTCGAAGTGTCCCTGAAAGTTCTTACAGAATCTTGTAATGAACTCTCGGATGTTAACCGTAAGATGCATGATGAGGCTGTTGGTTTGAAAAACTCAGTTGAGAAGACAAAGGATGAAAAACAGAGGTTGAATAATTCTCTGACAATTCTGAAAATCAAATTTGATAGTCTCTTCGAAGAAAAACATAAATACTACAAAGAGGTAGTTGAACTAAGAGAATCTTTTGAGAAGTCGAATTCTGAAAATTTGAAACTGAAAGCTCTCCTGAAGAAGGAAACTGCTGAAGTAAAGAAACTTCAAACTTTGTTTAGAAACTCTGACACTGAGAATGATGAACTAAAGTCATCCCTTTTGAAAGCTCAAACTGACCTTGCCATGACTGACAAGGAACGCTATGTTTTGAAAGAAAAACTTCACATGACTGATGAAATTTTAAGAAAAATGAACACAAATTCTTCTGTGTTTGACAATGCTGCCTCCTACATGAACACAAACCGTTGTGGACTGGGATTTCAAAATGTCTTTGAGTCTATATACTCTTCACCTGAGAAGAAGGAAACGATTTTTGTCAAAGCGTCAAATGCTCAGCCAGAGGATGACTGCAAAAATGAGACTGAGATATTAAAACGAAAGGAGATTGCTGAAGGGAAGAAAGTGGTTATGTCTCCAGACTCTAAAATTCACAAACCAGCCTCAACTACATGCTCAAACTCAGAGACTTATCAATTCCCCAAAAATATTGTGAAACATCCTCGATGAATCTTGCCTTATGAGAAGACACTGCTGATGAAGCTAAACAAACCCATCAACTCAAAATCTAATGGAAAATTTTCTCACTCGAAGACTGTAATGGTCATGGCGCCCAAGAAAATTGAACCCAGACAAAGACGTGAATACATTTGTCACTACTGTGAGTTGCCTGGTCATATTCGACCATTCTGCTATAAAATGCGAGATGACATGAACAGAGATCTGATCTCTATGAAGAAGAAGGTTGTGATGGCTAAGGAAATGAAGAAACCCATTTCTCCAAATCCGAAAACAAACCTGAAAACTGTGACCGAAAGAAATGTTCAAACTTTTAATGATAAAAAGAGATGGGTTCCAAAAGGGCAAAAGAGCGAAGTTAAACTCAACTCCACAAAAATCAGTTGGCAACCGAGAGAACTTATTTTCTGCAATGTTGCTCTCAATGCCTCAGAGACTGGAACCAAAGGAATTTGGTATTTTGATAGTGGTTGTTCACGCCATATGACTGTCACTAAATTTTTTTTGAAAGAATATGAGCCTATGTCTGGCGCCCCCGTGGTGTTTGGAGGGGGAGCAAAAGGCATCGTCAAGGGAAAAGGGTTCTACAAATCAAAGGCTTACCACCAATAAAAAATGTAGTCCATGTCAAGGGACTTGTTGCTAACCTTATCTCTATTAGTCACCTGTGTGACGAAGGGCTGAATGTTAGCTTCGACAAGGACTCTTGCAAATTTTTTGATGTTAAAGGGAAATGTATCATGGAAGGTCCTCGTGCTAAGAATAACTGCTATAGAACTAAGTATAGTTGCTTCTCTGTGACCGTTCCCGATGAAGGTACCGGTATACCGATCCGATCGATATACCGTGTGTGCGGAAGCGTGTAAAGCATATAAATCTATCATGCTTGATCTAGTACACACAATATATGTATAGACACATATATATATACACATCCAATATATATATATATAAGGTTCAACGAGTTCTTACTTTTGATGATCGTTGAAATTGGTTTAAGGTGGTGTTGAGTCGATTGAACCACCTTAATGGATCAACAACTTGAAGCTCTCCTTGTGAATGATCTCGTCACTCCTTTGGATCGTCCGGATGTTGAAGCCGCACAAATGGCCCGGCCTCTACGTGTTGCACACGAACCCGGATAATGAACACCTTTGTTTGCTTGAGAATGGATCTCCAAGATCACCTCTTTTCTCTCTATTTGTGTGGAATTTCGTGGCTGATGCAATTGTGTGTTGAAAATCTAATTTTCATCTATATAAGTGCATCATTATTCATCCCATTACACCCTTTTGTAACCTACAACATAATGGGCATCATAATGCACCATTAACATGTAAAGGGGTTACAAAGGAGGTGAAAGGTCATGCCACATACACATGCCACTATGCATTGTATGTGGTCCCACTTGCTTGTGTGGCATGCCATGTCACACTATGTGACATGCATCCATGCAAGCCATGCATCCCATGCATGTGTATTAAATCCACGTAAATATTGATTCTAAATCAATATATTTATCAAGCAATGTATATCAATATCGAGCTCGTGTGTGACCCTGTAGGTATGATTTTATCGATCAATATTATATTGTTCCCAACAATTAATATTATCGAATAATCATTTAACATCCATAGACGACCTTATGACTTTATCGATTGCTCACGTAGGATCGAAGGACATATCCCAATACCCGATGAGGTTGATTTGTGGCATCAACGCCTTGGACACACTAGCACTCGAAACTTAAGAAAACTGGTTAAGGGGGGGATAGTTCGAGGAATCTCTCAACTTCCCAAAATAGAGAAAAGAGTGTGTGGAGACTGTCAAAAGGGTATACTCACAAGATCATCTCATCCGGCACTTCCGAAACTAATGAGCACTTCGGCTCCGTTCGAACTTCTACACATGGACTTGATGGGTCCAATGGAAGTTAAAAGCATAGCAAAGAAAGAATATGTGTTGGTTGTTGTCGATGATTTTTCCCGCTACACGTGGACAAGATTTCTGGCTACTAAAGATGAGACTTTTGATGCCTTCAAAGGGATTGTGAAATGGATTCGAACAAATCATGAAGCTAAAGTGAAGAGGATCAGGAGTGATCACGGAACTGAATTTGAGAACGCTAGTTTTAATGAATTTTGTATGATGAAGGGTATTCATCATGAATACTCGGCCCCAAAAACGCCTCAACAAAATGGGATTGCCGAGCGTAAAAATCGAACACTACAAGAAATGGCACGTGTGATGTTAATTTCAAAAAGTCTTGCACGAACTTTCTGGGCAGAAGCTGTCTCTTTTGCTGGATATATTCTGAATCGCATAAGTATTAGATCTGGCACGTTAGCAACTGCTTATGAACTTGTTAATGGCAAGAAACCCTCAGTTGCACACTTTCGAGTTTTTGGCTGTACTTGCTATATTTTGAAGGATCGTGATCATCTGAAGAAATTTGAAGCCAAAGCTGATCGTGGTATTTTTGTTGGCTATAGCCAAAATAGTCATGCATATCGGGCCTACAATCTTCGAACTAAGAAAGTTATGGAAACTGTGAATATAAATTTTGATGAACAAGACTTTCTAGGAAAAGATGCTGAGGAAGACTGGGTTAAAGAAGGAATTTTGGAATATCAAAATTTTCCACCAACACCCACAACTGCAGCTCCTGAGAATGTGATTTCAGAAAATTCTACTCCAAACACTTCACCTGAAGTTGGAGAAACTAGTCACCAAAACAATGATACTTCTTCTTCTGAGGATGATGAAAATGACCAAGTTGAAAATCCTGCTGATGCTCCAAGAGAAGCACGTGGACATATTCAAAAACGACATCCTCCGAATCAGATAATCGGAAACTTGAATGAGCGAACTACACGCTCAAAGAAACCTACAAATTCTCCAAATGAACTCTACAACATCTGCACTTCTGCAATCTGTAATGAAATCGGTATCTCTTGCTTTCTCTCTGAGAATGAACCGAAAAATTACAAGGAAGCCATGAAAGATGACTTTTGGATTATGGCCATGCAAGAGGAGTTGAATGAGTTTACACGAAACAATGTTTGGTCCTTAGTCCCTCGAACTTCGAATATCAATGTAGTAGGAACTAAATGGATTTTCAAAAACAAAACGGATGAGCATAACCAAGTTGTGCGAAACAAAGCTCGTTTGGTTGCACAAGGATATGCCCAAGTTGAAGGGTTTGATTTTGATGAAACCTTTGCTCCAGTTGCACGAATTGAATCCATCCGACTCTTAATCGCTATTGCATGCCATCTTGGCATCAAACTTAGAAAAATGGATGTCAAGGCTGCATTCCTAAATGGAGTATTGGAAGAAGAGGTGTACGTTGCTCAACCGAAAGGATTTGAGGACCCCAAAAAGCCGAATCATGTCTATAAGCTTCACAAAGCTCTCTATGGGTTGAAACAAGCGCCTCGTGCTTGGTATGGATGTTTGACGGACTATCTTCTGAAGTTCGGTTTTGAACGTGGTTCTGTTGACAAAACTCTTTTTATCAAACGGGATGGCAAACACATGATCATTGCCCAGATTTACGTTGATGACATTGTTTTTGGTGCTACTTGCTCTAAACTCGTGAAAGCTTTCACGGAATCCATGTCTTCAACATTTCAGATGAGTCTCGAGGGGGAGTTACATCAATTTCTTGGACTTCAAATATCTCAACGACCAGATGGGATCTTTGTTTCTCAAAGCAAATATGCGAAAAATATGGTCGAAAAATTTGAGATGCATCATGCTAAGCCAGCAAAAACTCCCATGGCGACGACTGAACGGTTATCTAAATCGACTAAAAGTCGAAGTGTTGATCAAATTCTTTATCGTTCCATGATTGGAAGTTTACTTTATCTAACCGCTACTCGCCCTGACATTATGTTTAGTGTTTGTATGTGTGCTAGGTACCAAGCTGATCCAAAGGAAGACCATCTACGAGCTGTCAAGCGGATTCTCCGCTACATCTCTGGAACTTCTGAACTTGGCCTTTGGTATGCATGCGACACTTCATCAAATCTTGTCGGTTACTCCGATGTGGATTGGGCAAGCGATACTGATGAGAGAAAGAGCACGTCTGGATGTTGTTGCTTCCTTGGCAATAACATCGTGTCTTGGCATAGTCGAAAACAGAATTGTATCGCGCTCTCAACTGCCGAGTCTGAATATGTTGCAGCTGGAAGTTGCTGCACTCAATTGCTATGGTTGAAGCAAATGTTGAATGACTATCTCATCGAGAGTGCTCCATTGGTGCTGTTTTGTGATAATCAAAGTGCTATCAAAATCAGCGAAAATCATGTCCAGCATTCAAGAACTAAACACATCGACATTCGACATCATTTCATTAGAGATTTGGTTGATCGTGATATAGTCAGTCTACAGCATATTTCAACAGAAAAACAGCTCACTGACATCTTTACCAAACCTCTTGACTTTGAGAGATTTCAAACTCTAAGAAATTCTCTCTACATGTGTTCTCTTTAAGAGTTCACGAAATTTTTGAAGTCTGAAAGATTATTTTCTTTACTTCTGAATATGCACGCTGAATCGTCGTGAATTAGTCTAATAAGTTGAACATGGATTCGAGGCCGCTTTAGTCTTCGGACCCAAGTGCATTTATTCCTCTGTGTGCAAACATGTGAACTTGGCATATAACTCCCATAGCTATCATTTGCATAAATCCGTAATACCAAGTAACGGAGGACGCTGGTTACCCCGGCTCCCCTCTTCGAAAGGTAGCACATGGACGCTGTAGTTTAAGATGCTCTCCCATCACACTTCGGAGATGCAAGATGATCCTTGCTCGCCTCTGACTGCTGTAATGAGCATTTGTTGCATTTCATTTAAAAGCTAAAACTCGTCTGGAGGACGCAGGTCGAACCTTGCTCCCCTCTGATTGTAGTAACGCTTAGTCCCAAGTGGAGTGCCTTAAAATTTCACCTTGCACTCATGAATTAAAATCTCTTGTGCGGTGCAAACTTATCAAATATGTTTCGACGAAACATGGCATGTATGTTGGAGTTGTGTACTTAATGTCTAGATTTAAGTGACAGAAACTCACGATCCATTGCCATTAATCTATTTAACTAAATGAACAATTGTTTGCGTTTAATTATTTATAATTAAATATATGCAAAACATAGTCCTGGATTCTATACGTTGTAGTTAGTATGGTGTGTCGGGCCCCACACAGAAGATCATACTATCGGTTACTCGTATTTAATCGAACAGTTGCTCACGACCTAGATGGACACGGACCAATCCATCGGTATAGTCGTTGTGTGAGAGAGAAAATAATCTGTCTTGATTATTTTATCACACTTGTACACTTGGTGTATTGAGCGGATCGTTGAGATTTATCGATTAGGATTGCCGGCGATAATCGATTCGAGTCTCAGTGTATTTTATTCTTAATCCCCGATATTGTTGCGGGTGTGTATATTTAATATAAGTGACTTTGATTTACCAAAGGAATTAACCGATTTAATTATTGGGTTAATTACCGGTTAAGTTGGGTCACTATATTTCATATATGGCATGCCGTGAATGATTGACCGGAAAGTGTATCCCGTAAGGGTTGATAATATCCCCGAGATGAGTTCATAAGGAATTATTATGTAAACCCTGCAGGTGGATTCGTTCCGCATAATAATTAAGGTTGAATGGTACTAGTCTCGGATATAAGAGATGAATAAATTAATTAGCAATAAATTAATTTTATTCATGAATATTTATATCTTAAATACACGGAATAAATAATACTACCGGAGAAATATTATTTGATATAATATGGTTTAATATTGGGAGTGCAATTAATTTTATATAGTGGAAAATAGAATTAATTAATATTGATAAGGATTAATGGACTTGAGCATTGGGCTCAATTTAATCTTCAATATTGGAAGCCCAATATTCCACCTCCTTTAGATCCCCTACGTAGCCTATAAAAGCACTACATGGTCTTCTCTATTCTCATAACTTGAAGATCACAATTCTAGAGAGAGAAAGTAGAGAGGAGGATCCATGGAGTTCGGTAGATCGTCGCCCACACGACGTCCGGGCTAGTGCAAGGAATACGTGGGAAGATCTCAAGGTCATCATAAGATCTCGTTTCTCCGCACAACGAATCGAAAGGTGAATTAAATTTCCGCAATTTAATTCATGTATATATTAAAATCAATTATCGAAAAACAAGATCCAAGAGTCGAACCCGGATTAGACGAAAGATCACGCGGTGGTGGCGAAGCCACCGGACCGCGGGATCGCTCGCTAGGGTTTGGCGGCGCGCGGAGGAAAGGAACCCTCGGCTGGGCCGAGGGCTCGCGATCGATCACGGGGATCGATCGCCGGGGGCGCGGGCTGGTGCCGCACCCCACCCGCCGTGAAGGCGGGGCTCCTCCAGGCGGCGGCGAGTCGCCGGACTCGCCGCGGGGGCTGCTGGGCAGCCCCATCGATCATGATGATCGCACGCGATCATCGATCGCGTGAACCCCGTCTCGCGGGGGTTCGGCTGGGGGCGGGCCGCGTGCCTTCGGGTGCGTGGTCGCCAAAGGCTGGACTCCGGCGGATGAGTCGGCGTTCATGTGATTTCCGGCGAAGGGTTTGATCGGGTTATTGGTTTCCGCAAATTTAAATAACCCGGGATATCGAATTCCAACAATTGGTATCAGAGCGTACGGTTACGTTTTTCGTTAATTGTTTCGATAATCGATTCTCGATGTATATGGCCATAGATTAATTTAATTGCGTTAAATTATTGTGCTATATTTGTTCTACGTACTTGTTTTCTCTCTCGTATGAATCGTGTTTGTCGGAAAAATTAAATATTAAAAATCGAGGGTTTTTCGGAATATCGAACCTTGTCAATCGACCGTGGGCTCGGGAGAGGGTTGCGGGTGTTGCTGGACGTGAGCAGGGGCGTGGCTGGGCGTGCCGGCGTGTGCCACCAGTGGTGGTGGTTCGCCGGCAGCCAGCGGTTGTGCTCGGCAATCGCGTTGGCAGCAACACGCACGCGGCTTCGGATTCGAGCTCGGACGGGATGATCGCTGCTGCTGGTTCGCCAAGGCTTGTAGGCTGGGCGTGCGGGCTGGAGCAGCGGCGAGGTGGCTGGACGTCGAGGGCGTCGTCAGGCTGCTCCGGCGGAAGGTCCGCGCGATCGATCGATCGACCGCGGCAATAAACCCGGCTGTTTCGGCTGCTCTCAGAGCAGCGGAGAGGAGGCTGGTCGCACGTCATGTTGGCGGTGATCGACGACATGAAGCTTCGCGCGGGCTGCTTGGTTGCATGGTCGATGGCATGATTCGTCAAAGGAGACGTCGTGCCGGAAATTGACGATCGACCAGACCCGTTGAAGAAGATGCTACTTTGACATGTGCGTCGCTGCTGTGACATGGTGAATACATAGTTGAATTAATTAATTCACGGAATTAATTGATTATTGTATTCGCATGTGCATGTCCTTATGCATGTCTTTGTTGATGTGCATGGCCTGGTATGCGAAATGGTGTGCATGTGTTTACATATGCATGGAACCAACTTAATGCATGTTCGTGTTGGTTCGATTGGGTCGACCGGAATTCTTTTCGGTTCGTCCCAGTAAATCCGATCTTTCCGGAAATAATTTAATCTTTCTAATTTTATTTAATTTAATTTTGGAATTAATTCAAATTCTATTTGGATTAGATTTCTTAATTATGGAATTAAATAATGGAATTAGATGGAGAGTTAGATTAGGAAAGAAAATCCTAGTTTCTCTAGATATCCTATACCTACTTGGATTAGAAGTCTTAAGAAGAATCAAAATTCGATTTTGATTAGGATTCTTGAGATCTAATCTAGATAAAATTGAGAAATTATTAAAATATTGATTTTATTTAATTTAAGTATTTTATTTAAAATCATTAGATTAATTCAAAATTTATTTTGGATTGGAAAATCTTGGATTTTATTTAGAATAGAATTAAATATGGAGGTCAATGGATTTTAATAATATTGATTTTATTTAATTTAAGTATTTTATTTAAAATCATTAGATTAATTCAAAATTTATTTTGGATTGGATAATCTTGGATTTTATTTAAAATAGAATTAAATATGGAAATCAATGGAATTGATTTTATTTAATTGGAGCAAAATTAAATATGAGAATCAAAGAATTTTTCCGTCGCTCGGCAAAATATTCAAGACGTAGAATGGAGGCTCAAGACAAGCATGCTGGAATTCATCAAGGTACGAATAGTCGAGAAATAATTTTACTTGAGTAATTATTTGATTATTTGTGAACGTACTTGCATGAAATGTATGTTTGTTATTATGCTTATGTGTATTTAATTATGCATTAGATAGCGTATCCCTTTGTTATAAAAAAGCTAAGTGGGAGAGGGTATGGAAACATATCCATGGTCTCCATTGCTGTTCTCTTGGTGACTTTTATGGACTTTTGAAGTTCGTATAGATAAGTCATTGGAGGAGAATTCTTGTAATTCTTTTTACGAGAAACATTGATTAAGTTTATCAAACAATGCCTAATTTGTCTTTCCAAAACTTACTTCAAGTCGACTCATTCTCACCCCGGGGAGTGGAATGGAGCCAAAGCCACTTGGTCATGTCGAGGACACAAATTAGAGGCAGTCGTACCATATTTTTAAGGTGGATCGATTGTCTGCTCGGCTCCCTCATTTTATGAGAGATAGGGTTGTTCGCATGGTGAATCACTGGTTAGAAACTTTGAGTTTCACTTATGATTCTCCGCGTCTTGATTTACAAGATTAAATGATTCAAGTAATTGGGAGTCAATTGTAAAAGTCTTTTGGTGTAGTAAACGTCCACACTATCGTGGCTTGCTACATTGAATGGGATTTTGGAACGATTGATGTAGACAGTTATAGAAGGGAGTAAAGGAGCGTATGTTAACGTAAACGTCCACACTATCGTGGCTTGCGGTGAATATGCGTATCCCAAACAAACTTCTTAGATACTGAGTAATGGTTTACACTTAGGTACGCTTCTTAGTATTCTTCCCATCGAAGTAACGCTAATGATGATGTACGACCGAAGGAAATCTAATTGCTAAATCATGTGGATAGGTAAACGTCCACACTATCGTGGCTTGCCATATCTGATGGGATTTTAGATGCGATTAGTGGTTTAATGATATTATTTGAGGGAGATAATATCGGAGATTAAATCGATTGTTTGTTGTTATATGTGCTCATAGATTAGGAGATGGCTTTGAACCCACTTTATGTGATAACTAAGGATTTTTAAACTCACTGGTCCCTAAATGTAATAATTGGAATAGAGATCTAGACATTACCCAAACTGTTAAAGAGTACTAGTTAGTGCTCAGTGATCTTTGTCCTCCCGAGCCTATTGACATAGGCGGCTAGACAAGAGGCGATGTGGATACTCATAAAGGGCAGTCGCTTCGAGGAAACGCTTAAACACGTTTTTGAGATGATTGACCTTTTAGACGAGTTGAGACGGAGATCGCAAGCTCTTGTAGCCAATGCCAAAGGTTTCGAACCTAAAGGCAAACGGGGAAAAGAAAAGCAAAGAAACCCAGTGGTTCTTTTTGGACCACGAGATGGGACGAGAAAGCCATGAGGCAAGAGTTCTCGATGCAAACAGTCTGGGTACTGGAAGTCTGATTATCCTCTCAAAGAAAGTACGAAATTCTTCTTTAGTCGTAAAACATAGTCAGTGGTATTATCTACCGGAACCTGGTGTGTAGATATGGAACCACTGACGGTATGTGCATTTTAAATGCAAGGGTTCCAGGAAACCCGACGACTTAGAAAAGAAGAAATCGTAGTCTACATGGGCAATGCTGTGGAGGAGGCAGCAGTTGCAGTGGAGGACATTTTATAGGATTTCATTTTGAGTTATTGCTTTTATGTACCTTTCATATTAGAAAGAACTTTGTTCTGGATTTCTAATGAATGGATATTTTATTTCTTTTAATCATTTGATGGTTATAAGAAGAAATAATGATAGTATCTATTCTGGTACATTAGCTAGCAATATATAAATGATGAATCCTGATTCCACCACGATGCAACGAACCGTAGTATAAAACTCGTTTTACTAATAAGAGATTTCTTTATTAAATCAGTTATACTTGTGGATTCTTATGCTAAGTCATGCTTATTCAAATAAGAAGTTCAAAGGTCGAAAATTGATTTTTGATCAATTAAGTTGAAGGAGTGGACCTTCCGACCTAAGAATCTTATTTGGAAGATAACATGACTAAGCAATCCTTTATGGATATAAGATGTAAGATCCGGACAAGTATAAGAATTGATTGACTCTGATGTATGCAGACCTATGCCTACTCAGACAATAAGGTACGAGTACTTCATTTTATGATTACTCGAAAAATGGATTAGAATACCTGATGTGCCACAAAAGCAAGTGTTTTGACAAGTCAATGGACACTAAGCAATTGTGGAGAGCCATCAAGGTATATCCATTTGTAGCCTGCGATTTGATCGTGGAGGCAAGTACCTGTCTGAGGAATGCATGGCATACTGATCAGAGGTTGGGATGATCCCAAATGACTACACCATACACTTTTTGTGTAGAAATGGTGTGTCGTAAACAAGAAATGGAACTCTTATAGAAATAGTAAAAGCATGAGTTATACGGAACTACCTATGTTCTATGGATATGTCTGGAAACAACAGCGCATTCAAATGCGGTTGTAGAATATCCTGGAAGAACAAAAGATGTGTGTTCAATAGTACTATGAACCAGAGGGACGTTATAAGTTCTAACGCCCGGTTCTTAGAGAAAGACTATATGATGAACCACAAAGCCCAAGGTGACGTAATACTTTGAAATGAGAGAGAAAGATTAAGACTTAGAACCAGCCGAACCGAGTAGCGGTACACCACTAACTGCACCTACTGTTATCACTGTTTATACACCGGAATGCCATTGTAGTGGGAGGTTGTGGGACAACCGGAGATATTCATAAGACTAGGAGAGTCTTCGGACTCTGGACCTAGTATACATGAAATCGATCCCTGGATCTACATGAAGGCCGTACTAGATCTAAATGTGCCTTCTTGGAGAGCAATAAGGATTATTGCTAAGAGGCGAGATCATTTAGAGTACAAGCTTAGTTGATCCATTTATGGATTGAAACAAAGCATTGAGTTCGTGGTACTTGCAAATTGATGAGATAGTCCATTTTATGGATTCATCAAAAGCATAGACGAATCGTGTGTATGGGAAACTTGATGGAAACAAGGTGGTGTTTCTCGGAGGTTTTATGTAGATGACATTTTATCATTGGTAACAATGTAAAGATGTTGTCAGACATAAAATGATGGTTGTCTAGAAAAATCGATATATAAGATGAAGAAGAAGTTAGAGCATGTTCTTAAGATCTAGGATCTCAAGAAAAGAACATTGTACTTCTCCTGGACATCTTACATATATATGATTATGGTTCGTTTTAACATGCATGATTCCGAGAAAGGTTCGTTACCTTTCAGAGACGGAATGCATCTATCTAAGGATATGTGTTTTGGAACACAAAAGGAGATAGAAGCAATGAAAGCAGTTTCCTACACTTTGAGTGTGGAAAGCTTAATAAATGCAATGTTGAAAAACGAGAACCTGATATCGGCTATGCGGTGAGCATAGTGGGAGGATATCAAGGTAATCCTGGAAAGGAATATTCGACTGCCGTAAAAGTACTTTCGAAGTACTGTTCTAGACTACGAAGCAGACGAGCATTTCCTTTGGATTACATTCTCATAGATTTCTAATCAAATGAGGACCGGTGTAAGTCGATATCAGGCTATGTGTTTCACTATTGAAGGAGAAGGAGTTTTAACATGGAAGAGTGATAAGCACGATGCTTTTCGGACTCTGCCATGGGTAACCAAATAGCGGCCTCAGAGGCAGCGGAAGTTTTGGTATAACTCCGGGATAATCTCTGGGACTTAGATGTGATTCTTAATTTGCCAAAGGCTATGTAAATAGCGGTGCAATGGCAAATGGTAAGAAATCACAAGTCCATAAGTGTAAGATAACACATAGTGCAAGTACCACCTGATACGAGTCATCGTCGAGGGAGACGACGCTGTAGTCACCAAGATAACTTCAGAGCGGCAACCTAGAGTGCTCATTCACATAGTACTTCTTGGAAGTACAACTTAAGCACGTGATGAGTATGGGAGTCGGGAGTTTGGAGGAAATGACTAGACCTTAGTACAAGTGGGAGATTGTTGGAGTTGTGTACTTAATGTCTAGATTTAAGTGACAGAAACTCACGATCCATTGCCATTAATCTATTTAACTAAATGAACAATTGTTTGCGTTTAATTATTTATAATTAAATATATGCAAAACATAGTCCTGGATTCTATACGTTGTAGTTAGTATGGTGTGTCGGGCCCCACACAGAAGATCATACTATCGGTTACTCGTATTTAATCGAACAGTTGCTCACGACCTAGATGGACACGGACCAATCCATCGGTATAGTCGTTGTGTGAGAGAGAAAATAATCTGTCTTGATTATTTTATCACACTTGTACACTTGGTGTATTGAGCGGATCGTTGAGATTTATCGATTAGGATTGCCGGCGATAATCGATTCGAGTCTCAGTGTATTTTATTCTTAATCCCCGATATTGTTGCGGGTGTGTATATTTAATATAAGTGACTTTGATTTACCAAAGGAATTAACCGATTTAATTATTGGGTTAATTACCGGTTCAGTTGGGTCACTATATTTCATATATGGCATGCCGTGAATGATTGACCGGAAAGTGTATCCCGTAAGGGTTGATAATATCCCTGAGATGAGTTCATAAGGAATTATTATGTAAACCCTGCAGGTGGATTCGTTCCGCATAATAATTAAGGTTGAATGGTACTAGTCTCGGATATAAGAGATGAATAAATTAATTAGCAATAAATTAATTTTATTCATGGATATTTATATCTTAAATACACGGAATAAATAATACTACCGGAGAAATATTATTTGATATAATATGGTTTAATATTGGGAGTGCAATTAATTTTATATAGTGGAAAATAGAATTAATTAATATTGATAAGGATTAATGGACTTGAGCATTGGGCTCAATTTAATCTTCAATATTGGAAGCCCAATATTCCAACTCCTTTAGATCCCCTACGTAGCCTATAAAAGCACTACATGGTCTTCTCTATTCTCATAACTTGAAGATCACAATTCTAGAGAGAGAAAGTAGAGAGGAGGATCCATGGAGTTCGGTAGATCGTCGCCCACACGACGTCCGGGCTAGTGCAAGGAATACGTGGGAAGATCTCAAGGTCATCATAAGATCTCGTTTCTCCGCACAACGAATCGAAAGGTGAATTAAATTTCCGCAATTTAATTCATGTATATATTGAAATCAATTATCGAAAAACAAGATCCAAGAGTCGAACCCGGATTAGACGAACGATCACGCGGTGGTGGCGAAGCCACCGGACCGCGGGATCGCCCGCTAGGGTTTGGCGGCGCGCGGAGGAAAGGAACCCTCGGCTGGGCCAAGGGCTCGCGATCGATCACGGGGATCGATCGCCGGGGGCGCGGGCTGGTGCCGCACCCCACCCGCCGTGAAGGCGGGGCTCCTCCAGGCGGCGGCGAGTCGCCGGACTCGCCGCGGGGGCTACTGGGCAGCCCCATCGATCATGATGATCGCACGCGATCATCGATCGCGTGAACCCCGTCTCGCGGGGGTTCGGCTGGGGGCGGGCCGCGTGCCTTCGGGTGCGTGGTCTCCAAAGGATGGACTCCGGCGGATGAGTCGGCGTTCATGTGATTTCCGGCGAAGGGTTTGATCGGGTTATTGGTTTCCGCAAATTTAAATAACCCGGGATATCGAATTCCAACAATGTATTCTTGTGATTTTGACGAAGGACAAGTTAAATGTCTATCAACATACTTCGGTCCATCTCACCGGTTTTTAATATGAGAGATTTTTCATATACCTCAAAGTTGCTATCACCTTGTGTGAAACTTTTGGTTTTTTTGGAAAATGATGAAATGTGGACTCTTTTCTAGGAAAATATTTGCTCTTCATTGCCTAATAACTCCCCTCGAATGTCCACTAAAATGTGTTTGAATGTTTGTTGTGTGTTGAACACTTGAATGACTAACTCGGGATGTGTTGTTTTTGATTTTGCATTTTTGTAGTTCATATTCAGTGCTACGTGGTCTACTTTCTCTGAAGTCAAAAATTGAGTGTAGCGACGTCCAACTTGCAGAATTCAAGTGACAGCATTTTGAAGGATCAAAATGGAGACTCCAAAAACGAAGACTCGCCAAAAATGGCGACTCCTCAAAAACGGCGACTGGCGTCGCTGGAATTCCGTAAAATGCCAAAAACGGAGACTCTGCCACAAAACCGGAGACTCCTGTCACCACTTTTTCGGCGACTCTGATTGTGCACAAATCCGGAGACTCTTCCATGGCAACTCAAACTGATGGCTCACAACTTCGTTTTTCATGCCTTGGTTTGATTTTCATTTTTGTTTATATATAAATATAAATATATAATTATATAATTATATAAGTATATTAATAGTATTTAATATTATTTAATATTAATATTAAATTTTGTTCGTCTTTTGGGCTTAATTTTTCTTCTTGAGATGGGCTTTTTGCAGGTCTTGGACTGGGTATTTTCAATCGTACGGGAGGCCCAAAATTTTCCTATATATAGGTCCTGTTGAAAACCTAATTCACTTGCGCCTACATCGAATTCTCTAAACTCTCAAGTTCTCAAACTCTCAGCTATCAACTGCAAGTTCCGAGTTCGAAATTCCTTAGGTTCTTAGATCTTATTTTTCCGTCGCAACCGGCGACTCTAGATTTGCGCATCCGGCGCCCTGTTTTTGTTTTTGTGGTTGAAGTTTATTTGGTTTCGTGTCTCACAGCTACTAACTCTCGAAAAATGTCAACTTCAAATTTTGATGATATGATGGATGACATTACTGCTTACCTGAATGAGCAGTTCAAGAAGGCTCCCTCTCCTAACTCAAAGAAAGCTGCCTATGATGAACTTCAAGCTCACTTGGAAAAAGTTGAGCGACGCTCTGGCAAGTCAATCTCAGCTGACCTTGACTTAACCAAATCTGCTACTCCTGCTCACTCTTCTGCTCGTCATCCGGGAAAGGATACAAAATCTGGAAAAACTGGAAAAGAGAAAGATAGCTCTTATCGCATATACAAGGGTACCGTTTCCAGAGATGAATACAACAGGTTACTCGCAGCTGGCGAGATAACTAAGGACGGAAAGAAAGTCGTGAAAATTCCATCGACTGTGACTGTGTCTGAGGGTAATGACCCAAAGATTTCGAAACACAAGACTCCAACTGGGAGTACCGCTGGAAAGAAACCTGCTGTCAGTGGAAGTGCTGTGAAAACATAAACTCCGAAAAACTCTGCTGGTGGGTCGATTGCAAAATCCAAATCTCACAGCTCCCAGAAACCACCCTTGGCGCTTCACTCTTCGGGATCAACTGGATCCCAAAAATCAACCGACGCGTTCATGTATATTCGCCATATTAGTGAGTGCCCCAAAGCTCACTCTTATGAATTTTTCACGCCAACTGCTGAACGTCGTCATCGACTGATTGAAAAGCTGTCCATCCACACTGATCGAACTATCCTCAAGGAGGATTATGAAAAACATGGTATCATGGACTTTCTAACTCAGATGCATCTGTTCGACTCTGTGCATCTGACTTATCGCTACTCGATTCCCATTATCTATAAATTTTATGCCAGCTTGTCTCCAGAGTTCGCCGATCCGAAAAATCGGTTGTATGGCTGTTTTATCTTCCGCAACACACTATACAAGTTTCGCCCCTTCACTATTAATCACTTTTTGAAAAGACTTGATGTTGATGGTTTTTGGACGTCACCATCAGCTGCTGAGAGAGCTGATGACTTGAAGATTGGGACTTTCATAACCCAGAAGAAAGTTAAGTCTGAATTGCCACCGCCATCCAAGCTGTCAGCTTTTTATGGCATCCTACATCGTTTGGGGATGTCTAATTGGATTGCAAATAATGATTCCTCGGTCATGACCCCTGAACTGATGCACTTGATCTTTCGCCTCGGCTGCGACGAACAAGTTGACCTTGGTCAAATTATTTTTAATGACTTGTGCAAAATTACAAAAACTTCGGATGAAGAAATTATTAGGCAAGCTGACTTGCCTGAAAATCAGAGAATCCATCTCACTCATCCTTGTTTAATTTATGGCATGCTACATGCCCAAGACTTTCTTCCGATCACTGGAACAGAGAAAAAGATGAAGAAAAATGGAGCTGTCAAAATCACCGGCAAGTATCTGAACCCGGGAAAACGAGTCATCGACTTACCTTGGCATGGAATTGTTGACAGGAATGCACTTCCGGAAATCTTGACACCGCCTCCATCTCCGAAATCATCCAGGAAACGCAAGCCGACAGCTAAGAAAACTAAGTCACCAGCTGTGAAGCGCCAGAAAACACAGACGACAGCTGCTGTCGATGAAACTGGAACTGAGGGTGTTAAGATACCAAAAGTTGTGCCTCAAGGCTTTGGTCCCTCTTCGAGAATTCCTTCGCATCTTAACCCTCATCATCCGATCCATAGTCACCGTGCTGTGGTTCCTTCGGCTGTTGTCCAGGAATTTTATGCTGACTCCTTGGTGGTTGAGAAGCATCAAGCTGAGCATGTTGTCGCGTACAACAGAATGATTGAAGCGCAAGAAAAACAGAAGTTGTCGTTCAAGAAACATCAACGGGAAATCCAACAAGGGGGAGGACTTGGTGATGTTGGAGGTCCCGATGCAAGTTTGAAGAATACTTTCATTTTTAAGATGGTGCGTGATGCTATTCAAGAAGCTCACCAGGAGCTGTCCAAAAATAAACACTTAGAAGTTGTGAGCGATGATGGTGAGAAAACTGACGATGATATTTTTGATGGAATCATGGATGTTCGGGACAAGGGAAAAGGGAAGATGGAGGATACCACAAATGCAGGGGCGTCGTTCGCGATGCCGTCTGATGGACTCAGGGATGAAGATGTCAACGTTGTGGATGTTGACGATGAAGCTGGCGATGGACTTGGTGAGTATGAAATATTTGGGAATCCGGAGACTGAGTCCGATGAGGAAGTTGAAGACTCAAGCTCTGACGACGGCTTCAGTTATGAGGATGATGAAGAAGAGTTGATCGAGAGCCCAGAACGTGATCCGACTCCCACTGCCTCGCCGAAAGATTGAAGTCAAAAGTTCAAGTTTTTAATTTCTGTTTCTCATAACTCTTGAACTCGTTTTTCATGGTTTCGTTTTGCATGCATATAACTCTGAACTCATTCGTGCATGCATGGTTTTTCATATTTTGCTATCTCTTGAAATATTGTTTTGATTCGGCACTTGGTGAAAACTTTGGTATTGTGGTTTCATTTTTTATCTAAGTTTTTGCTGATCAGTTTTGATATTTGTCTAAGTATTACATGGTTTTCATTAATTGTTGATTAATGTTTTTCCATGTTTTTACTTAGCTATTTATGTTGACGAATTTGATTGAGGGGGAGATACTTGTATCTCGTTTTTACTTAACCTTGTTTTTATGAGTTGTGCCAAAAAGGAGGAGATTGTAAATGTTGATTTTGGCGACAACGTTTTTGTACTTATGTTTTTGGTGTTTTTGTTTTTGATTTCAGGATTACAGGTTAGGAATCCGAAGTCAACAACCTTGCGCATGGAAACGGAGACTTGAGTCTCCGCTTTTGGAACTACGAGAAAACGGCGACTAGAGTCGCCGCATTTGAAGTTGGCAAGGAAACGGCGACTCCTGTCGCCGCTTTTGGTGTGCCACGGAACTGAAGACCGGCGTCGCCGTTTTGATGACACGACATGAAACCGGCGACTAGAGTCGCCGGTTTGGGCACTGGCATGAATCCAGCGACTGCGTTCGCTGTTTTTGGAACGTGACATGGAACCGGCGACTGGAGTCGCCGGTTTGGGCAGTGACAAGAAAACGGCGACTGGAGTCGCCGTTTGTGGTGCGTGACGCAAAAACGGCGACTCATGCCTTGTGACCTTGAACTGGCGACTAATGGAATTGGGTACATTCACGTGATCTCTTTTTCATCAAGTACTCAAATCAAGATAATGAAGAATGGTTCCGATGTTTACTACATCAATGATATCGACGACCATGAAGACGATGAAATTCCGAAGCTTCAACACTTAGAGATTTTCACAAGAAATTGAAGATGAAGAATTGAGATCGATGGAGTCAAGATTGAAATTGAAGTTTGATTTTGAAATTGAAGATTCAAGATTCGAAGATTCAAGAATCAAAGATTCAAGATTCCAAGATTCAAGATTCCAGAAGTACAACAAAGTGATGTCATCCATGGAGAAATGAAATCAGCCAAGCATGTGACCAACCAGATTGCTCCACATCAGCGCTCCACATGTGCGGCACTACTATATATACCCATGGATGTTGAATAAATCACTTGACGATTTTGAGAGAACGAAATCTGATTTTTAGAATCGTAACCGAGAGCTTTGAGCTTCGAGTTTATGTAGTTTGCTTTTTGCGCTGTGCGCCATTATTAGAGTTAGGAGATTTAGCTCTAGGTGCACTTGTGCTAGATTACAAGTTAGTGGGAGTTGTTGCGACACTCGGGAAACTTCTTGTAATCGTTTTGCCTACCATACTATTCAAGTGTAATAGTTTAGTTTTGTTGATCAATGAAATGAAAACTATTACATAACTTTGTCTCCACTTTTATACTACGAATTGTGTGAGTGTTTCTTCGAATGAAGCTGCTGTCTGTGAGTTCAAGACCAATTTCACGAAAAATTGGTATCCTACGCTGAAGGCGTAATTTCAGTGTCAAACACATCCCTGTTGTGACACATGTGATATGAACATCCCAAATCTAAGATCCACCCCTCGCTCGTTCTCAAATCGGATACAACAAGGAGATCCCCATCGGTGGAACCTCCTTCTCCGAAATCGACCACGTTCAATTCCTCTCTCCGATTTTTCAGGGCCTGACAGTCCCTCTTCATGTGGCCTTCTTCCTTACAGTAGTGAAAAATCCCATTGAATCTCTTCTTCTTTGCCCCGCCCTGGACATTAAGACCTTCACCTGGATTTTTACCACTTACAACCATCTTCATCGTCTCCTTTTAACGCAAATCATCGACCAAATCTCCAAGCTTTAGGGTCTTACTACTATATAAAATAGTATCCCTAACAGAATCATATGAATACATCAACGAACAAATCAAAATAAAAGCAAGATCCTCCCTATCGTACTTTAATTCCATAGCCTCAAGATCAGACACGATCTACATGAAAGTAGATAGATGCTCTTGCAGGTTTCTACCCTCCATCATACAATGTCCCTACAACCTTTGCTTTAGATGCAATTTCGTGGTCAAAGTCTTCGTCATACATAGATCCTCCGACTTCGACCACATCTCTGCTGCCGTCTTCTCCTTGATCACCTCTTCTAGCAAAGGACCGGAGACATAGACCGAAATTATACCTCTTGCCTTTCTGTCATTCTGTGCCTTTTCTTCTGGCTTCATCGTGCTTGCCATCTTGTCCATGCCCAACAAGGTATCATCAAGTTCAATGTTGGTGAGAACTGATTCCACCTTGAACTGCCATGTAGAGAACCGCATGCTCTGATGTAACAACGAAATATCAAACCTCGCCGCCATCTCCCAAAATAATCTCGAGCACCACTGGAAACGAAAACTCAAGTCGCGACCACAGACTCTGATAACACTTGTTTCGATTTAAAGCACAAATCGCACGCCGCTCGAGAATATAAACACACATTGACAATAGAGAAAAGATAAACGAAAAAGAACGAACACACAATTTTAAGTGGAAACCCAAAACACGAGAAAAAACCATGGAAAAAAAAAGAAACAATTCACTATATCGTTGAGGTTTACAATAATTCAGTCTATCGTCTAATGTCTGATTTTCGTCTACCAGAGAACCCCAATTGATAGGTGTAGAAAACCTATCAAATTGTAAACAATTATAATTATGAATAAATTATTCTCCTAATGTATATTCTAAATCCATAAAGAATAGAATTATTATTCAATATAATTTTAATTTCCTGATTAAAACAAATAAACCCACGCAAATAAAATACCTGTATAGGGGTGACTACTTGGATTCCGGTATTCGGGTTTGTACCGAAATAATACCTGCACCCGTTTGGGTTTTTGGGTACTCGTACCCAATAAATTTGGGTAAAAGGTTGAGTTATGAGATTCATTTTAAAAAATATTGGATATTAGGGTACTCGATTACCTGTTCGGGTCTACCCGAAATACCGATTAATTATTTAAATTAAAATAATAAATATATTCATATATATTAATTAAAAATCTAAAATATTATAGTATATAATAAATGACATTTTTATTATTTTTAATTATTTTCGCTTTGTTTATATTTTCAATTTTAATTTTTTATTTTTTATTGATAATTTTGACTTGTTGGGTATTTGAAAATAAATTATTAAATTTGAATATTATTATTAATATTTTATTAATTAAAATTTAAGGTTAATTTTGGGTACTCGATTACCCGGTCCGAGCATTCGGAACTCAATTATTTAAAGAGGATCAGAATATGGAATGAATATTTTTATTTTTTTAGCGTACGGTTACGTCAACACTCTCTCTTTTTTATTTGTTTCCTTGATTCGAGTCACCTATAACACCAAAAAATTCCGCATTGTTAAAAGTGAAAATGTAAAAAAATACCATTATGCATATAGTCAACATGCTTTTCTGCCATCCCATATAAAACACATGCTTTTTTGCACTAAAGGACGAAAATACCCTTATTATAATTTTTTACCGGTATTTCATTTAGTAGATTGAATTCTACTCAATCTTTGTCGAATCCTAATATTTGTAAATATTTTATCGAATGAGTTTGTCGAATTCGTTTGTGTTTATCGAATTATATAGTATTAGTTGCGTTAAATGTAAAAAATTAAAATCGAATGAGTTTGTGTTTATCGAATCTGTAAAAAAATAAAATCAAATGGGTTTGTGTTTATCGAATCTGTAAAAAAAATAAAATCAAATGGGTTTGTGTTTGTCGAATTTGTAAGCTATATGAGTTTGTGTTTATCGAATGTGTAAAAAAAAATCGAATAGGTTTGTGTTTGTCGAATTTGTAACGCTATCTAATGCATTAGTTTTTTAGTATTAATAGCTAACTAATGCATTAGTTTTTTAGTATTGATTTATTGTTTCTTTAGATTAAAAAAAAATTGATTCTTTTTATGAAATTATATTTGTATTAGTTGCGTCAAATATAAAAATACTCATATCGATTTTTTTTATTTTTATCCAATTATTTCTGTATTAGTTGCGTAAAATATATAAAAAAACATATCGAGAATTATATATAGTTGCCTCACATATATAAAAATAACATATCGAATTATCATGTGTTTATTGAATATTTTATTAATGAGTTATTTTAATGAATGTCGAATTAAAAATGAACGTGATTGTCGAATGTGTAACTTTGTAGAAAGAATGTCGAATTAAAAATCGACGTGTTTGTGTTTGTCGAATGTGTTAAAAAATAAAATCAAATGGGGTATGTGTTTGTCGAATGTGTATCGAATTATTATTTCTTTGAATTTTAAAAAAAAAATTATTGAATTATATTGCGTCAAATATATAAAAAAAACACAAAGAATTGTCATAATTGCGTTAAATGTAAAAAGAGAAATCATGGATTTGTGATTTTTAATATCAATTTATTGTTTCATTAAATTAAAAAAACATATTTTTATCACCAAAGTGCATGATTGACTCATTTCATACTAGAAATAATCGCAGGAAATCCTTTGATAACGCGGATTCCTATTTCTCAATGATATTTCACAATCAAGATAATTGGCTGAATCCCGTGAAACCATTTCATAGAAGTTCATTGATATCTTCTTTTTATAAAGCAACTTCGATTCTTGAATAATCCACATCACTTCTGCTTCTATTGTAACACAAGATTCCCCTTTTCTGTGGAATTATATCTATTATTAGTTGCGTTAAATATATAAAAAAAATCAAATCAATTCTCTTGTTTTTATCTAATTATGTTTGTATTAGTTGTCTCACATATATAAAAAAACACACATCGAATTATTTTGTGTTTGTCGAATTTATTGAATGAGTTTGTCGAACGAGTTTGGGTCAAATGAGTAAATATCGAATTATGTTATGTTGGGTCGAATGAGTTTGTGTTAAACATTTTGAATGCGCGAGTTTTTTTTAGTATGAATTTATTGTTTGGAATCCAAAGAAATAATAAATTCAAATTAAAAGAAAATTCAATGTGTTTTTTTTATATATTTTACGCAATAATTAAAACAATTTTTTTAAAATCCAAAGAAATAATAAATTCAAACTAAAAAAACTCCGCATTCCATACACATTCAACAAACACAAACACAGTCATTTTTTATTTGACATTCTTTCTATAAAGTTACACATTCGACAAACACATTCATTTTTAATTCTACAAAGTTACACGTTCGACAAACTAATAGATAAAATATTTACATGTTCCACCAACACAAGATAATGATATGTTTTTTTTTTTTATGTATTTGACATAACTAAACATAATTCCATATTGTTTTTTTATATATATTTAATGCAACTAATAAAGATAGATATAATTGATAAAAACAATAAAGTTTTTTTATATGGTTTTTTTTTATATATTTGACGCAACTAATACAAATATTAATTCGATAAAAAAATCATTTTTTTATCTAAAAAACAATAAATTATTACTAAAAAAACTCATTACACACCTATTTGATTTTATTTTTTTACTAATATAATTGACAAACACAAACAAATTCGATATTCATTACAAACTCATTCGATAAAATATTCACAAACATATATTTTAAACAATTATTCGACAACACTTTCTTCCTAATATAAACATACATATGTATTCGCCAAACAATTATTAGTACATTAGCTAATATTTAATGTATTCAACAACCATTCCAGAATATTGTATTCGACAAAAATATAAAAATCAAAACATTCGTCATACATGTATTCGACAAACAATTCGCTCTATAAGGATTCGACAAACAATTCACTCTATATGAATTCGACAAACAATTCGCCATATAAGGATTCGACAAACATTCGCCCTACATTCCAAACAATTATTCGACCACACATTCGCCCTACAGTAAACAAACATTCGACAAGCATGTATTCGCCGAACAATTATCATTACATTAACTAATATTTAATGTATTCGACAACCATTCGACATACATGCGTATTCGACAAAAATATAAAAATCAAAACATTCGCCCTACAGTAAACAGACTTTCGACACACATTTATAATAAATTCACACACATGACTAATATATTCGATACACATTTATAATAAATTCGACACACCATACATTCGCCCTACATTCTAAACAATTATTCGACCACACATTCGCCCTACAGTAAACAAACATTCGACAAGCATGTATTCGCCGAACAATTATCATTACATTAACTAATATTTAATGTATTCGACAACCATTCGACATACATGCGTATTCGACAAAAATATAAAAATCAAAATATTCGCCCTACAGTAAATAGACTTTCGACACACATTTATAATAAATTCGACACACATGACTAATATATTCGATACACATTTATAATAAATTCGACACACCATATATTCGACAAACCATATATTCGACAAGTAATATACAGACATTCGACAAGCATTCGACAAGTAATACATTCTCGCTAAACAGTTATTTGTACATTATCGATAATATTAATTCGACAAGTAGCACCTTGTCGAATGAGGGTAGTATGTAACATTTGATGCCCACTTGAGGGTAATTTGGGTGTATCACACCTTTTTAGTGTAGAAAAGCATGTTTTTTATATGGTGTGGCAAATAAGCACGTCCACTATCCCCTTTATTGTACTTTTATTTTTCTCCCTTGTTAAAATTAACTAAACCGTAAATGTCAGAATTTGAAAAATATTTATAAATTTGAAATAAAATGCGTGTGGAGCTTACTTCCCGATGCGAGCGTTGTAATGTGATTCAGATGAATCATAACCAGTATCAGTTTTATGTGTGGCGGCCCACAGAGGAAAGACAAAATGACCCAATTAACGGCCCCCACCGTCAACATCACCAAAACCTCCGTTAGGTAGCAAAGTGGCATGGAAGCCAAAGACTTAACGGCGTTATCTCAGCCTTATCTTCTCGAACCCTACGTAATGTGTGCACATTTAGGTAAATATTTTAAGACATGGAATAGACCTTTCACTTTAAAATATTGTAACTTGATGTACGGTATATATATATATATATATATTGTATTTTTCATTATTTTTTTTATAAGGAAAAGACACGAAAAACTCCACCTCTACTCAATCGAAGGTCCTTCGATCGGGTAGGATGTAAATCGAGAAATGTGCTCGAGTAGCAGACACCTGTGCGAGAGAGCCAACAGATCGAACCCCAGGACAAACTTTCATAATATTTCAATGAAAATTTGTCTCACCCGAGATTCGAACCCTGCGTCGTCGGGGAATTACACCCACATCATCACAGGTCTTACCACTCGACTATGCTCTTGAGGACTTACTTTTCATTATTTGATAAATGGTGGTGCACTTATACAATTGTGCAAGTTCCATCAAATATTTTAATTTATTTTTTAAAAATAATTATTAATACTATGTATTAATTATAAAAACATTAATAATTAATTAAAATATTTAAAAATAAAGTAATCTCATTAAGCATATTGTTTAGTTGACCGTAAGGTCAGTATCAGAATAGAAGAAGTATAAGTAGAAACAGAAATTTTATGAGAATAGAAGAAGTAGAAACAGAAATTTTATGATCGATGATGAGTCAGATTGACTGCGTATCACATGAGATTCAAGTCTAACGTGGAAATGTGTTAAAAATATAACTCGAAAAGAAAAAAAAAAAGAATGTGACTTTTTGGTAACATTTGATAAGGGATATGTTTTTTATTCCCACTTATTATAAATTGCATATAAATTGTCTCTTATACCCTTATTTTCTTAAAAATAATAAAAAATAAGAAAAAACTTTAAGTTTTATTTAAATTTGAAAATTAAGTTAAATAGTAAAATAATTTAATAAAAAAAATTGAAAGTTACATTTAAATTTGATAATTTGAGTATAAATATTCAATAAAAAACTTCAACTTTTATTTAGATTTGATAATTACAAAATTAAATAGAGAAACTAGAAATTTTAATTTTAAAATTACAACAAAAAAAAGGAAAATAGTTTAACAAAATACAAGTTTTTAAGAAATGAATCTAGAAATTATTAATTGTTCATTCACTTTCGGTCAATGTTTCCAAGTCTTGCGCTTCTTTTTCTTCTTACGATGAGTGTTTAGCCAAATGTTGCTTCCTCTTTTTTGCTCGTACCCAATCATTTACTAGCATTTTTGCCTCTAAGTTTTCCGGGTGGAGGCGCGATCTTCTTGGTCCAAGCATGTTCCCTCCAATGCTAAAAGTCGATTCCACTGCTACGGTAGACGCTGAAACTGAGAAGAGGTCTCGAGCTATCTTCGAGAGTACTGGGCAAACTTCCGATCTCTTTGACCAAAAGATCAAATAATCTACTTTTCCATCCTTGTTCATGTCAATGCGTCCCAAGTCGTGTGTTGAGGTAGAGATCGAGCTCTTGGTAAAAGTCCTTATGTGTTCGAGCCTTCTTCCGCCCCGTGTTGACAGTGGTTATTTTTTTCGATGACATGAATGCTCGTTGCCACGGAGTAAGTCCATCGGTCGGTGTTTGGGGTTGAGAGTCATCATCTTCATCATCACCTGCACCTGCACCACAATTAGAGGGGGAGGGTATATTCCCGTATAAACTTGGGAAGAGGTGTTAGTGGGATCGGCGTACTCCCTAAACATAGAGTACAGGGAGTGTTTGGTCGTGCTCATAACATCGTCGAAGTCAAGACAATCATAAGAAGTGGTATTATTTGCAAGCATATTCGAAGTCGAACCATAGAAATTGTTATAGTATAGTTCGAGCCTATCTCGTAAACATGACATTCTAACGGTAGGGTCTAACAACGAACCAATCAAATATACATCAGGAATCCAATGAAAATATTTAAGCCATTTTTCAGTCATTTTGAAAATTGCATCAGAAAGAAGGGAGTCATTCGCCATAAAATTCAACATAATCGATATTTCTACACAAGAATCAACAACTAAATGAACAATCGGATAATAATAACCAGATAAAGTCAATGTGGTTTTTTGAAACATTTCTAAAACGTTCATCAAATTTTGAAGTCGATCCCAAAGATTTGGATTCAAATTGTATTATTCACTTTCATTTAAATTAACAAAAAAATAACAAATGGATTCTTATATTCATAAGTATCCGTTAAAAGGGTATAAGTGGAGTTCCAACGGTTAGGAGGTCGCCACTAAATTTTTTAGGTTTCACATTTATGCTTTTGCAATATCTAATATAACCTCTCCTAAGTGCGGGTCTATCACGTAAAGTAGCGACGACATGTTGAATAGGAGCAACTTCACATTTAAAACATTTAAAATCATCTTGGACACATAAATTTATAATATGACAAATACAACAAATATGAAAGAAACGACCTCATAAAATAGGCTTGCAAATAGTAATTAATTCCGGTAAATTAGCCATATTTTCAGATGCATTATCTAAACCAATCGAAAAAATACGTTGAGTAATTCCGTATTAATTTAAAACAACCATAATAATTTTATTAGATATATTATAATAGCCTTATGACATTCGTTAAATAATTTAAAAGCAATTAAACGTTTTTGAATATTTCAAAAGTTATCTATCCAACTACAAGTCACTCCCAAATACGGTTTAAGATCAACATCGGTCCAAATATCGGCACAAATATTAAAATTACATTTTAATTTTTTAAATTCATTTATTAAAGCTAATTTTTTTTTCATTGCACCTAGTTCTAAGATCACGTTTTGCGGTCGATCTACTAATTTTTCTAACACTCGGGTTTATATATAATTGTTCAAAATCTTCATAATATTCATTATCCGCAAAAACTAAATTGAAGAGATTTAACACACATAAAATCAACAAATCATTTCCTATGATTTTCATGCGTATACGTAAATAAATGCGGAGAAGTTTGAGAAGTAGACGTACCTTGGGAGCTCGATCCGGATCGAGGAGCTCTATATGCCTCCGGATGAAGTTAGGTTTGCGACGCCTCGATCCCGAACTCTATCGGGTGGGAATTTTGCATGTGCTTTTTAAGGTTGCAAAACCTCCGTCGTGTTTGTATCGGTATCGTCTTGGTTGATCCGAGGGACAATGATTGCACACCACGTAGAAGTCGATGCCTTCTTTGCCGGCTCGATCGGGGACCGTCGTGAAATTCACTCGGGAGATCGCAGACTTCGGTTCGGGGGCAACCGCGGCGGCGTGGGGCTGGGGGCCTTCTCGGCGGCGGCAGTTGACCGGTGGTGGTGGCGGCATGGCGGCGGCAGCGGGGTCCTCCTCGTCGTAGTCGAGCTACTCCTCCTCTGGGTGCACATCGGGCTCGGCTTCGTCGTCACCGTCCTCGTCTTCGTGGAGGGAGCAGTAAGGCGAGTAAGGGCCTCCGGTATGAAGTCCTTGAAACAACCATCGATTTGGTGCAGAGCATATCATCCGGAACCATGTCACCGGAAAAGTCACGAACTCCGGCACTAGTAGACGGGTTCGAGTCGTTCGACTTGCGCTCCCGAGAACTAGTACCCGAGAACCAAAAATCCTCCTCATTTTTAATATAAGAGAATAAAAAAAATAATATTAGTATTTTTATTTTTTAGTAGTATAATATTTATTATTAGTAGTATATTTTTTAGTAGTATATAAATTATAAATTATAAATTATAAAGAGAGAGATTAGAATGAGAGTAGAGAATAGAGATTGAGAGAGAGTGAGAGGTGTGGTGGTTTGGAGTGGGGAGATGGGGTTTTTATAGAGGATGAGGGGATTACAACACTAATTTTGTTAAAAACTAGCCGTTTTTAGCCGTTGGGCCCGTCGGGTCGGTTCGAACCGGTGGGCCGGGCCATTTCACCCAACGGCTATTTTTTTGAATTTTGTTTATTTAATGAAGCGGCGAGCCGAACCGGACGGTCGGTTTCCGGATCACGAAAACCGGGACCGGACCGGCGCCCGCCGGTCACGATCCGGTTTCGAACCGGCCGGCCACGGTCCTGGTTAAAAAACCGGCTGAGCCGGTCTCGGCCTGCCGGGTCCCGTTTTAACCGACAAACCGGTTTATTTTGGCCATGTCTACTTCTAGAGGGACAACCCAATCGTCAAAGTGTGGTAATGGCATAATAGGCGTCGCATACATCTCTTTCAAGCCCGTCTGCATAAAGTAACAAGTTAGTGGCATTAATTAATTGTTTAAAATTTAAAAAAAGATGTAAGGAAACCGATACCATACCGTATAGCGGCAGCATCATGAAGACACGGTGTTAAGTCTAAGTCGAACTCTCGAAATTCACACGTGTGTCTCGTGATATCCACGAGATAGGACTTGTCGTCCTCCTGAACTCTGAACACGGACACCGCACTGACCTCCCGAATGGCAAGATGACGACTCAACTGATTCTGATTAGACACCTTTGCGAATGCCACTTCGGTCAGCTCATGCTCTCTCTCATTAGGTTTCCTTCGTTTCTCGTCAAACCATCTATCAATCATCGCATGAATCGACTCGAGCATAGCACAATCAGGTCATTGTCGTGGCCATTGGATAGCAGTGTTGAAGACTTCGGCCGCATTCGATGTCATGAAACCATATCGTCGTGCAACACACTTTGACCTTGCCCAGGTCTCAACACCGATTCCAACAAGGCGCCAATAAGCACCGTCTCCACTGATTCTCTCCAAATCAGATAAATATTTTTCAAACTCTTCCACCCGATAACAATAAGCAGCTTTGTGTAGAATTGCGATCACATGAGAGCGGTACATTGCTAGATTCTTCGAGAGGTGGTGAAAGCACAACGCATGAGCTGCGTGGGGATAGACACTCCGAATAGCATTCGCGATGCTCTTATGCTGGTCGGACACAATGAGCAGATCGTCGTCTGCATCGTAGCAAAGTCTGAGGTGATGTAGAAACTACATCCATTCTTCGTCATTCTCAATTGGACCGATACCAAAGGCAAGCGGGAAAATATTCTCATTTGCGTCCTTTGTGACGGCAACAAATAACACACCACTATTTTTCCCCTTCAAATGGGTGACGTCGACTACTATGACAGGACGCAGAGTGCGCTGCTGAAATGCACTAATGCACTGCCCAAGTGCAACAAACATGTGACAGAACACGCCCTCATTGGTCGTTTGAATATCATACTGAGTCCCTGGATTGCATTCTCTCAGCACGTGCAGATATGACGGGAGCATCTGATATGATTTTTGATAGTTGTCGTACTTCATTTCAACGACCAGGTTCCTCGTTCGCAAGGCGAAGCTGTAATCGATGTGAACTCTGTACAATCTCCTCAAATCACGACTAAATTGCCACGACTCTCAAAATATATATGAGATGCGAAGAAAAAAGATAAACGAAAGAAGAACGAACACACAAATTTAACGTGGAAACCCAAAACCACGGGAAGAAAGAAATTACACTACATCGTTGAGGCTTACAATAATCCACTCTATGATTTTCGTCTACCGGAGAACTCCAATTTATAGGTGTAGAAAACCGATCAAATTGGAAACATTTAGAACTATGATTAAATCATTTTCATAATATATGAATACTTAATTTATAAGAAATATAATTATATTCTCAATATAATTATAATATTTTTAAATAATAAATAAATAAAATAGAACCAAAAACTGGACAACGAAACTAAATAAATCGGGCCGAGTCGATCACCTCCTCAGAACTCACGCTATACAAAATTCAATTTCATGAGGATGTCATCATGACATCATACCTTTATACAATTAGGATGAATTGAGTTACGATTAAATACCGATCGACTCCTTCCGATTTTACACGGTCCACCATTTTTGTCTTGTTTTTATTTTTATTCGAGTCATACTTCAACATGTTTAAATTTGAAACACAAAACAAAATAAATAAATAAAATAAGACTAAAACGCTTTGTGTATGCTACAGTTTTATGAAGTTAGTTCCCAAAGATACAACGACTTCAACAATTTTTTAGTATGTGTTGAGTATGAAGGTTGAATTCATGCCGAGAAGACGAGGAGGACGAACCAGGGAAACAGCGACCGCCGCTGTGGATCGGCGGTCGCGGGCCATCGCCAGCGGGCGCGGAAAGGGTTTCGGCGGGCGCCGAAACTGGGGAAAATCGGGCAGATGGACTGACGGGTTTTTGGGCCTTTTGGCGGGCGCAACTTGGCCTCCGGCGGTCACGGGTTGATTTCGGCGGGCGCCGTTTTGCGGATTTCTGGCGACGGGATTTTCTTGTCCCCCAAGTTTTAATCCCCCTATAAATACCCTATGCAATTATAAATTAGGGTTTAACACCTCCAACTCTAGAATTGAGATTATAGCGTTTAAAAGCCCTGTAACATCGTTCTATAATTGTTCTAGTAAATAATTGCAGCGACAAGAAGTGGACGTAGCCCTCGTTAACGGGTGAACCACTATAAACTCTCGTGTCATTTATTTTACGTATTTTCGTTTGTGTGTTCGTGTGCTTTTCAGGAAGGGAATTCGGACGTGAATTTCTTAATAACTGGTATCAGAGCGCTAGGGCTATGGCGATCGGGGAAAAGCGATGACAGACACCACCACCTCTTTCGGGGTTACGAAGTTTGATGGAAACAACTATGGACACTGGAAGATGCAGATCGAGGACTACCTTTATGGGAAGAGGCTCGGAATTCCTTTGAAGGGTAAACCGGAGAAGATCACAGATGATGAGGAATGGGAAAGCCTCGACAGGCAGGTGTTGGGATTGATACGTTTGTCTCTGGTTTCAAACGTATCATACAACGTACGCGAAATTCCCACAACCAAGGGCTTGATGGCATCCCTATCTAACATGTACGAGCTGTTGGAGTTGTGTACTTAATGTCTAGATTTAAGTAACGGTAAACTCCCGATCATAGCATTTAATCTATTTAATTAATAAACAATTATTTGCATTTAATTATATGCAAATCATAGTTCTGGATTTTATACGTTGTAGTTAGTATGGTGCTGCATGGGCGCACAGAAGATCATACTATCGGTTACTCGTATTTAATCGAACAGTTGCTCACGACCTAGATGGACACGAACTAATCCATCGGTATAGTCGTTGTGTGAGAGAGAAAATAATTTATCTTAATTATTTTATCACACTTGTACACTTGGTGTATTGGGCGGATCAATTGAGACTCATCAATTAGGATTGCTCGGCGATAATTGATTTGAGACTCGGAGTATTTTATTCTTAATCCCTGAAACAATTGCGGGTGTGTATATTTAATATAAGTGACTTTGATTTACCAAAGGAATTAACCGATTTAATTATTGGGTTAATTACCGGTTAAGTTGGGTCACTATATTTTATATATGGCATGCCGTGAATTCTTGAAGGGGCAGTGTATCCCGGAAGGGTTGATAATATCCCCGAGATGAGTTCATAAGGAATTATTGTGTAAACCTCATGAGTGGATTCGTTCCGCACAATAATTAAGGTTGAATGGTACTAGTCTCGGATTCAAGAGATGAATATAATTTATTAAGCAATAAATAAATTTATTCATGGATATTTAAATCTTAAATACACGGAATAAATAATACTAAGATGGAGAAATATTATTTGATATAATATGGAATAATATTAGGAGTGCAATTTTATTTATATAGTGGAAAATAAATAAAATTAATATTGATAAGAATTAATAGATTTGGGTTGAACCCAATTTAATTTTCAATATTGAAGCCCAATATTTATTCTCCTTATGATCCCCTTCGTAGCCTATATAAGCACTACATGGTCTTCATTTTTCAAGAGAGAATAATTGACCTACGCCAATCATAAAATCTTGAGAGTGAGGAAGATCCATAGGAATCCGATAGATCGTCGCCCACACGACGTTCGGACGAGGTGCAAGGAATACGCGGGAAGATCACAAGGTCGTCAACCGAATTCGTTTCTCCGTACAACGATTCGAGGTAATAATCGAGAACCCCCTTCTATGATTATTTGTGCGTATTAATTGTGATATATACATGAACGCGCGATCCGGGAAAGCGTCGAGACCGGGATACGGGGATCACGCGATCCCCGTCGGGATCGAGAGGGGCGGCCGAACCCTAGGGTTCGACCGCCGGTACCGCGCGACGAAGGGAGCCCCGGCTGGGAGCCGGGGCAAGCGATCGACGGCAGTCGATCGCTGGGGATGCCACGGGCTGGTGCCGTGGCGGATCCCCACCCCTCGACGGCGGCAGGCGCACGCGGGGAGAGCTCCGGCCGAAGCCGGAGCGAGCGATCGAGCCCAGCTCGATCGCGGAGGGCAGCCGCGGGCTGGTGCCGCGGCTGGAGGCCCTCCACCCCGTGAGGTGGTGGCGGTGAGTCGCCGGACTCACCGCCGGCGGGTGCTGATTGGATCAGCCCCGCGGGGATGCCTCGCATCCCCGGCGATCGCCACACACGGCGATCGCGAGCCCGGGCGTGGGCGTGGCTAGGGTTTAGTCGCGGGTTCTCCCGCGGCGATGCCTTGGTCATGCTCTAGCTCGTCCGTGGTTCGCGTTCGTAGATCCGACTCGTGGGAGAAAATCGGCTGGGGGCGGGCTGCGTGTCTTCGGATGCGTAGTCTCCAAAGGTCGGACTCCTGCGGATGAGTCGGTGTTCGTGTAATCTCCGGCGACGGGTTTTCGGTCGGGTTATCGGTTCCGCAATTAATTTTGATAGCCCGGGACATCGAATCCCAGCAATTGGTATCAGAGCGTTTGGTTTCGTGTTCATGTATATATTCGATTATTGTTCTACCTTGCAGGATTTCCGGCTATCATGGTTGGATTTAATTAATTGTTTTTAATTAATTATCATGATTATTAAACTCTCGTACATGTCGAGATTCGTTTTGTGTGGTTGAATGCTTGTAATAGTAAAAATTCGGGGGTTGACCGAATTTAGGATTTATTATTACGCACTTTATTTTCCGGAAAATGTATAGGGTCGATTTCATGTATAGAATCGATACCGGAATTGTAATTTAAATTTTGTAATTTTAATTACGTTGGTTCGATGATGAGACGATTGCCGGAAGACGAAGGAATGACGAGAAGACAAGGGCTTGGGATCGATCACATGATGGTGATCGACCCATAGCCTAGCCGGCGTGGCTAGGCGGCGGCGGCGCTCCTCCCCGAGTGGCCGGCCGATCGATCATGGTGGGATGGCGTGGGGTCTCCTAATCCCGTGCTATTCCTACCAAAATCTACTTTCCAAATTAGTTCGGATTTTTCCTATTTGAGTGCTTTCCTTTTAGGAAACTCTAATGGATTAGGAAAAGAATTAATTTAAATTAATTTTATTTCTATTGATTTATTTCCTTCATGGAATTATTCATAGATTAGAAATTTAATTAATTTAGTACTAAATTTATTTTTCCTATTTGATTATTCCTACTCATGGGAATATTCATGGATTAGGAATAAAAATAAATTTGAAAAGTAGTAGTCCTAATTTATTTATTTCCTTGTTCTATTATAGATATCTTCTAGAATATTCCAAGTTTTACTTGGATAGATTATTCTAAAGATTTAATAAGAACTAGATAGGAAAATAAATAAATAAAAATATTAATGATATTTAATTTTATTTTTGATATATTCGATTGACTTAATTTTCGAATTAAGTAACTTTTGGATTAATTGAAAATAAATAGATTTAAATATCAGAGATTAATATTCTCGTCACATGGAGCATTCAAGAAACGAAGACTGAAGACTAGAAGATGCATATGAAGATAAAGCCATGATAGTCTGGGAAAAAATAATTTCTCTAGCATTATTTTTGACTATGTGCTATGTGCTTTATTGCTTTCATGCATGCTTATGTGTTTAATTATGCATTAGATAGCGTATCCCTTTGTTATAAAAAGCTAAGTGGGAGAGGGGATGGAAACATTCCCATGGTCTCCATTACTGTTCTCTTGGTGACTCTTATGGACTTTTGAAGTTCGTATAGATGTGTCATTGGAGGAGAATTCTTGTAATTCCTCTTACAAGAAACATTGATCAAGTTTATCAAACAATGCCTAATTTGTCTTTCTGAAACTGACTTCAAGTCGACTCATTCTCACCCCGGGGAGTGGAATGGAGCCAGAGCCACTTGGTCATGTAGAGGACACAAATTAGAGACTTTCGTGCCATTCTTTGATAGATGGGTCGTTTGTCTGCTCGGCTCCCTCATTCGTGAGAGATAGGGTTGTTTGCATGGTGAATCACTGGTTAGAAACTTCGAGTTTCACTTATGATTCTCCGCGTCTTGATTTACGAAAATCGAATGGATCTGGTAATTGGGAGTCAATTATAAAAGTCTCTTAGTGAAGTAAACGTCCACACCACGTGGCTTGCTGCACTGACGGATTTTGGATTAATTGATGTAGACAGTTGTAAGGAATTGTGAAGAGTTGTGAAGTTGTCGTAAACGTCCACACCACGTGGCTTGCGGTAATGTAGCAATTCCAAGCGATTCACTTTGGTGCTGAGTAATGGTTTACACTTAGATACGCCTTGTAGTATTCCTCCCCACGAGGTTCCGCTATAAGCGATGTATGACCAAAGAAAATCTAATTGCTAAATCATTTGGGTGGGTAAACGTCCACACCACGTGGCTTGCCTTACCTGATGGGATTTTAGATGTGATTAGTAATTTAATGATATTATTTAAGGGAGATAATATCGGATATTAAATTAATTGTTTGTTTAAATGTGCTTATAGGTTTAGAGAATAGCTATGAACCCACTTTCTATGATACTCAAGGAGCATAAGCTCACTGGCACCAACTATATTGATTGGAAGAGAAATTTAGACATTGTCCTAACTTCGGAAGAGTACAAGTATGTACTCCATGAAGTGTGCCCTGCCGAGCCCACGGCTGCCTCAACTGATGAGGAGAAACTGGCATATCGGAAGTGGAAAAAGGCTGATGAAATGGCTAGGTGTTATATTTTGGCTTCCATGTCAAATGTACTCCAAACCCAACATGAGCCAATGGACACTGCCTATGATATGATGTTTAACCTCAAGGAGATGTTTGGGGAGCAAGATCGTGCGGCAAGGCAAGAAGCCATGAGAGTCCTTATGTCGACTACTCAGTCTGAAGGAACGCCCGTTGGGGAGCACGTTCTTAAGATGATGAGTTTGTTGAATGAACTTGAGGTCCTAGGAGCTTCTATTGATGCTGAGACGCAAGTCGACATCATACTCCAGTCTCTGGCCCCTAGTTTTGAGCAGTTTCGTATGAGCTATAATATGGGTAAACTATCTTATACTCTTGCGCAACTCCTGACTGAACTGAAGGCGGCAGAGGGGATCTACAAGAAGGGCAAGTCTCAAGCGCTTGTAGCTACCAAGTCCAAAGGCTTTAAGCCTGATGGAGGTAGGGGCAAGAAAAGGAAGCAAGCCTGGAAACCCAGTGGTGTCAAGAGGACTGCACCACGAGTGGGGGCTGCAAAGCCAAAGGGTAAGTGCTTCCGATGCAACAAGATGGGACACTGGAAGTCTGAATGTCCTCTCAGAGGTACGAATCTTTCTTTAGTCGTAAAAACATAGTCAGCGGTATTATCTACCAGAATTCTGGTGTGTAGATATGGAACCACTGACGGTATGTGCATTTCTTTATATGCAGGGGTTCCAGAAAACCCGGCGACTTAGAGAAGAAGAATTCGAGTCTACATGGGCGAAGCTGTTGGGGTAGCAGCGGTTGCAGTGGAAGACATTTATCTGTTTTAAGTTTTCTTTTCAGTTATTGCTTATGTACCCCTTTATTTTGAAAAAGAACTTTGTTCTGGTTTTCTTTATTAATGGATATTTTATTTCTTTAATCATTGGATGGTTTGGATAAGAAATAATGGTGATATTCATTATGGTACATTAGATAGCAATATGTGAATGATGAATCCTTAGTCTACCACGATGCAACAAACCGTTATATGTAACTTGTTTTACTTATTAGATATTTCTTTATCATTATACTTGTGAAATCTTATACTTAGTAGTATTTTCAAATAAAATTCATATGGTCGAAATTGATTTGATCAATTATAGTTGAAGGAATGGACCTTCCGACCTGAGGATTGAATTTGGAGGATAATACGTCTAAGCAAACCTTTCTGGAAAAAGGATAGAATTCAGAAGAGTATTGGAAATGATTAGATATGCAGACATATGTGTATATTAGAGAGGTATGAGTAATTCTTTCAAAGAATACTCAGTGATGGATTAGAATGCTTAATGTGCCATAAAAGCAAAGTGTTTTGACTTGTCAATGGACACAAAGCTATTATGGGGAACCATCAAAGTATATCCATTAGAAGTCTGCGACTCGGTCGCGGAGGCCATCACCTATCTAGATAACACATAGCATAATCAAAGATTGGGATTAATTCCCAAAGAGACGCGCCATGCACTTACGTGTAGAGATGGTGCGTTGTAAAGAAATAGAAATCTAATAGTAAGAGAACAAGTTGTTCGGAACTACCTATGTTCTATGGATATTCCTGGAGACAACGACATATTCAATATGGTTGTAGGATATCCTAGATGAACGAAGTATTGTGTGTTCTATAGTACTATGAACCAGAGGGACGTCTCGTCCGGTTCATAGAGGAAAAACTATTAGATGAACTACAATGCCCTAATTGACAAAATACTTTAAAATGAGGAAAGGGAAAGACTGAGAACCAGCCTGACCGAGTAGTAGTACACCACTAACTGCACCTTATGTTGTTACTGTTATACACCGGGACGCCATTGTAGTGGGAGGTTGTTAAGCAACTAGAGATGTTCATAAGACTGGAGGAGTTTTGAACTCTGGATCCAGTATACATGAAATCGATCCCTAGGTCTGCATAGGAATTAGTGAAGAAGGTGTGTTAGAGACGTAATGGAAACAAAGGTGGTGTTTCTCGGAATTTTGTGTAGATAACACTTTGACATTGGCGACAATGTGAAAATGTTGTCAGACATAAAATAGAGGTTGTCTAAATAAATCGAGATATAAGATTGAGAAGAAGTTAGAGCATGTTCTTAAGATCTTATGATCTAGAGATAAGAACATTGTACTTCTCCTAGACATCTTGTACGATTAAGGTTTGTTTTAAACATGCATACTTCTGAGAAAGGTTATTGCCTTTCAAAGACAGAACAAACATCTATCTAAAGGTTGTGTGTTCGAACACATGAAGGAGATAGATGAGGACAAAGCAGTTTCCTATACTTCAAGTATGGAAAGCTCTATAGATGCAATGTTGTAAAACAAGAACCTGATATCAACTATGCGGTTTGCGTAGTGGGAGGATATCAAAGTAATCTGGATAAGGGATGTTCGAATGCTGCAAGAGTACTTTCAAAGTACTGGCTTGAGCAAGACGAAATCTTCTTAGATTACAGATTCTCAGATCCAAAAATCAGAGAAGGACCAGTGAAAGTCGATATCAGGCTATGTGTTCACTTTTAGAAAGAGGTGGAACCATGAAATGAAAGAGTGATAAGCGGGACGCTTCTCAGACTCTCTCATAACCGAATAGCAGCCTCAGAGGCAGCGGAAGTTCTGGTTAGGTTCCGGGATAACCTCTTGACTTGGATATGACTCTTAGTTTACCAAAGGCTATTAGATAGCGGTGCACGGTGAACTAGAAGAGGTCATAAGTCAAAAGTGATGTTAACACATAGAGCAAGTACCACCTGATACGAGTCATCGTCAGGGGAGACGACGTAGTAGTTACCAAGATAACTTCAGAGCGGCAACCTAGATTGCTCACTCACATAGTACTTCTCGGAAGTACACTTTAAAGCACGTGATGAGTATGGGAACCGGGAGTTTGGAGGAAATGACTAGACCTTAGTACAAGTGGGAGATTGTTGGAGTTGTGTACTTAATGTCTAGATTTAAGTAACGGTAAACTCCCGATCATAGCATTTAATCTATTTAATTAATAAACAATTATTTGCATTTAATTATATGCAAATCATAGTTCTGGATTTTATACGTTGTAGTTAGTATGGTGCTGCATGGGCGCACAGAAGATCATACTATCGGTTACTCGTATTTAATCGAACAGTTGCTCACGACCTAGATGGACACGAACTAATCCATCGGTATAGTCGTTGTGTGAGAGAGAAAATAATTTATCTTAATTATTTTATCACACTTGTACACTTGGTGTATTGGGCGGATCAATTGAGACTCATCAATTAGGATTGCTCGGCGATAATTGATTTGAGACTCGGAGTATTTTATTCTTAATCCCTGAAACAATTGCGGGTGTGTATATTTAATATAAGTGACTTTGATTTACCAAAGGAATTAACCGATTTAATTATTGGGTTAATTACCGGTTAAGTTGGGTCACTATATTTTATATATGGCATGCCGTGAATTCTTGAAGGGGCAGTGTATCCCGGAAGGGTTGATAATATCCCCGAGATGAGTTCATAAGGAATTATTGTGTAAACCTCATGAGTGGATTCGTTCCGCACAATAATTAAGGTTGAATGGTACTAGTCTCGGATTCAAGAGATGAATATAATTTATTAAGCAATAAATAAATTTATTCATGGATATTTAAATCTTAAATACACGGAATAAATAATACTAAGATGGAGAAATATTATTTGATATAATATGGAATAATATTGGGAGTGCAATTTTATTTATATAGTGGAAAATAAATAAAATTAATATTGATAAGAATTAATAGATTTGGGTTGGACCCAATTTAATTTTCAATATTGAAGCCCAATATTTATTCTCCTTATGATCCCCTTCGTAGTCTATATAAGCACTACATGGTCTTCATTTTTCAAGAGAGAATAATTGACCTACGCCAATCATAAAATCTTGAGAGTGAGGAAGATCCATAGGAATCCGATAGATCGTCGCCCACACGACGTTCGGACGAGGTGCAAGGAATACGCGGGAAGATCACAAGGTCGTCAACCGAATTCGTTTCTCCGTACAACGATTCGAGGTAATAATCGAGAACCCCCTTCTATGATTATTTGTGCGTATTAATTGTGATATATACATGAACGCGCGATCCGGGAAAGCGTCGAGACCGGGATACGGGGATCACGCGATCCCCGTCGGGATCGAGAGGGGCGGCCGAACCCTAGGGTTCGACCGCCGGTACCGCGCGACGAAGGGAGCCCCGGCTGGGAGCCGGGGCAAGCGATCGACGGCAGTCGATCGCTGGGGATGCCACGGGCTGGTGCCGTGGCGGATCCCCACCCCTCGACGGCGGCAGGCGCACGCGGGGAGAGCTCCGGCCGAAGCCGGAGCGAGCGATCGAGCCCAGCTCGATCGCGGAGGGCAGCCGCGGGCTGGTGCCGCGGCTGGAGGCCCTCCACCCCGTGAGGTGGTGGCGGTGAGTCGCCGGACTCACCGCCGGCGGGTGCTGATTGGATCAGCCCCGCGGGGATGCCCCGCATCCCCGGCGATCGCCACACACGGCGATCGCGAGCCCGGGCGTGGGCGTGGCTAGGGTTTAGTCGCGGGTTCTCCCGCGGCGATGCCTTGGTCATGCTCTAGCTCGTCCGTGGTTCGCGTTCGTAGATCCGACTCGTGGGAGAAAATCGGCTGGGGGCGGGCTGCGTGTCTTCGGATGCGTAGTCTCCAAAGGTCGGACTCCTGCGGATGAGTCGGTGTTCGTGTAATCTCCGGCGACGGGTTTTCGGTCGGGTTATCGGTTCCGCAATTAATTTTGATAGCCCGGGACATCGAATCCCAGCACGAGCAACCCTCAGCGAACAACAAGGTATACCTTATGAAGCAGTTGTGCAACCTTAAGATGTCGGAGAATGCGGTCGCGGCCAACCATGTGAATGAGTTAACTCCATCTTGACCAAGCTGAAGGCGGTCGGGTTGAACTTTGATGATGAGATATATATGCTTTGATCCTACTTGCATCTCTACCGGATAGTTGGGAGCCCATGCGGGCAGCTGTTAGCAACTCTATGGGGAAGGAGAATTTGATGTTCTCCGATGTTAGAGACTGTATCCTTGCCGAGGAAATCCGGAGAATGGATTTCAAGGTGAAGACTCCTAGTTCGGCCTTGAGTGTGGACAACCGGGGGAGGAACACAGGAAGAAATGCTAGCAGGAACAGGGGGAGATCCAAGTTTAGGAATGGGAGAGATAGCTCGAAGTCCGAGCAGAATGAGTGCTGGAATTGTGGGAAGACGGGGCATTTCAAGGGTGACTGTCGCTCTCAGGGGAGGAACGACAACAAGAAGAAGGGATCCGCCAATGCGGTAACTAAGGATGAGGAAGATGGGGATGTCCTTCTCCTATCGGTCGACTCACCGATTGATTCTTGGTGCTGGACTCAGGAGCTTCTTTCCATACTACTGCACAACGAGAGGTAATGTTGAATTATGTCTCGGGTGACTATGGAAAGGTTTTACTTGCAGATGACGAGCCACTCGATGTAATCGGGATGGGAGATATCAACCTGAAGATGCTATAAAAGATGCTATAGAACTGTCACTATTTCCATGTTGCTTACAGACAGTTGAGTACATAATGATTCTATGTATAACATCAATTATTTGTTTATCATTTAAACCGTCTATATTCCATTCGTATATAGCCTTTCCTGAGTACGAATTTTGAAAAGGTTCAGGTTCTTCGAAAAGAAGATCCTGAGGGGATGGTCTTTTGTAATAATATTTTTCAAGAGGTTTTGGCATATAAATAGGATTTATTTCATTCATATTATGACCTTTAAACATTTCAGTTAATTGATCTACCTCATCTGTTTGACTTTTAATATCATTTGGTTCAGAATCATCTGCTTCGGATAAAACCCTTAAGTGTAAATCTTTTAATTTCTTTTCAAGGATTTGAATAAAATTTTCACTATTGGTTTCCATTCTGAAGCCATTTATGTTAATTGGAGGTTGAATCATTGGTGTATTAATTAATGAAGGAAAATTTTCAGTATTACTCTCGCTTTTACAAAATTTTTGTATTATTAATTCTTGTTGGCTAATCTGTTTCTCAATAGATTGTTGAAGGGTTTTTAAATCTTTCTCAAGGGAAAGAAATTGATCTCCTAAACAAATCAAGTAGGTATTTGTATAATTTTGAGATTTAATTATTGCATTTAATTCTTTTATCGTAATTTGAGCACTTTCTACTTTCTGTAAATTTAAGTAAGCAGTGGCTTCTGTACTAGAATTTAAGCAAATTGTTTGTTCAGGAGGAAAAGGTGCAGTTATTTCACCTTGATTAGTTTTCCATGTTTTTTGTAAAACTGAAATTTGATTATTGGTATTATTTATATAATTCTTAATAAACCAAGTAACGAAAGAAAGGTAATCTTGAGTTTTCTCAATATAATTGTAATATTCTTCTTTAAATGTTTTTAACTTGTTTGAAGAATATTTATTGAAATACCATTTTCTAAACAATTCATGCTTGTCTTGCTGAAATTCTGCATTAAGAATTTCTCTCATCTTACTTCCTGGGGATAAATCAATCATTTAAACGTGAAAACTCATTTCTGATTGAGTAGGTGATTTTCTACTTTGGGTATAAATTCCTTCTGGAATTTTATTTTGACTTATTCTTATTGTTTCAACTGTGTCAATCTCTTCTCTTAATTGAGAAGTGCTTGCCCTAGCTGATTCGTGAGGGGTACAAAAATAATCGTTTATGGTCGAACATTTTGATGATGTTGTTCGGGGTAACCTTATTGTTCTATCAGAACCAAATTTTATCTCTACGTCTCCTTCGGAGGTTTCTATTATTTGATCTATTTCATTGTTTATTTTTGGTTTTGGTTCCAACTCTTGCGGAAGGGTCCAAGATTCTGGGAAATTTATTTCATTCCACTTAATTAATCTGTTGGTGGCAATGTTTGAGGTTAATAAATTTGTTTGAACCACAGTTGTAGTTCCTGGGGAAGATAATCTTCTTTTATTAATGTTTGGATTTAAAGTTTGTAAAACTTTATAATAAACTCTATAGCAAATTGCTATTATTTCACTTCCAGGTTTAAAATTATAACCATTTGTATGAATTGTTAATTGCATTGCATCTTGTAAATTACTATCTGTCATTGAGAGAGTTAAATTTGGGGATACGTCGAAATAAACTGGTCCATGACATAAACTAGTTTCAATTAAGGCGGCTAAAGAAGGTTTAAAATCTCTACATCTACCATCTCTTACGTATGCCATTATACTTGAATTTACACCTAACAAGGTTAAGGGTTTAAATGCTACTTGAATTAACCCAATATGGATAAATTTATAATTTTTAAAAGGGGCTAAGTCTCTTTTTGACAATAACCTAATTGTTTGTGTATTATCGGATATTCTGATTGTTTGTTCTAGCGTTTTAATTGCAAATCTTGCTTTTAAGTCAAGAAATCCAATTTCATAAATTTTATGTGGGGATACTGAAGGTATAACCCATTTATTTAATTTATCCAAATTTTTTGGATATTCTATTAGTTCTGCGTTTTTAACAGATTCAATTTCATGTTCATCGTTATCCCAATTAGACATGGATATTAAATGCTTGTAAATTTGTTGTGGTTAGCAAGACATTAGAATTGTAAGCTCAACTTTAAACATGTTTATTTTAAAACAAAATTACTTAAATAAACATTCTTTTTGTAACCCTTACAAACGACAAAAGTCGTTTAACTATCAACCAAAAAGGGATAGACGGAGAAAACTCCAAAAATCAGGGTTAACGAAAATTTTAGCAAAATTTTCTTTTTATCTAGCCTTGAATATGCAATCGAAACATTGTGGCAAGAAAAAAAAACACTAAAAATTTTCGACATTTTTACTCTTTTTTTTTTTTTTTTTTTTTTTTTTTTTTTTTTTTTTTACATGTTCAAATTTTACTTACTCATCTAACATCTTACCACCCACAACAAAAATTTAGCTCTGTAATTCCATTAATTTAATGGATATTGAGAGTATTTCGATTATCGAAATACTCTCAATATCCATTAAATTAATGGAATTACAGAGCTAAATTTTTGTTGTGGGTGGTAAGATGTTAGATGAGTAAGTAAAATTTGAACATGTAAAAAAAAAAAAAAAAAAAAAAAAAAAAAAAAAAAAAAAAAAAAAAAAGAGTAAAAATGTCGAAAATTTTTAGTGTTTTCTTTTCTTGCCACAATGTTTCGATTGCATATTCAAGGCTAGATAAAAAGAAAATTTTGCTAAAATTTTCGTTAACCCTGATTTTTGGAGTTTTCTCCGTCTATCCCTTTTTGGTTGATAGTTAAACGACTTTTGTCGTTTGTAAGGGTTACAAAAAGAATGTTTATTTAAGTAATTTTGTTTTAAAATAAACATGTTTAAAGTTGAGCTTACAATTCTAATGTCTTGCTAACCACAACAAATTTACAAGCATTTAATATCCATGTCTAATTGGGATAACGATGAACATGAAATTGAATCTGTTAAAAACGCAGAACTAATAGAATATCCAAAAAATTTGGATAAATTAAATAAATGGGTTATACCTTCAGTATCCCCACATAAAATTTATGAAATTGGATTTCTTGACTTAAAAGCAAGATTTGCAATTAAAACGCTAGAACAAACAATCAGAATATCCGATAATACACAAACAATTAGGTTATTGTCAAAAAGAGACTTAGCCCCTTTTAAAAATTATAAATTTATCCATATTGGGTTAATTCAAGTAGCATTTAAACCCTTAACCTTGTTAGGTGTAAATTCAAGTATAATGGCATACGTAAGAGATGGTAGATGTAGAGATTTTAAACCTTCTTTAGCCGCCTTAATTGAAACTAGTTTATGTCATGGACCAGTTTATTTCGACGTATCCCCAAATTTAACTCTCTCAATGACAGATAGTAATTTACAAGATGCAATGCAATTAACAATTCATACAAATGGTTATAATTTTAAACCTGGAAGTGAAATAATAGCAATTTGCTATAGAGTTTATTATAAAGTTTTACAAACTTTAAATCCAAACATTAATAAAAGAAGATTATCTTCCCCAGGAACTACAACTGTGGTTCAAACAAATTTATTAACCTCAAACATTGCCACCAACAGATTAATTAAGTGGAATGAAATAAATTTCCCAGAATCTTGGACCCTTCCGCAAGAGTTGGAACCAAAACCAAAAATAAACAATGAAATAGATCAAATAATAGAAACCTCCGAAGGAGACGTAGAGATAAAATTTGGTTCTGATAGAACAATAAGGTTACCCCGAACAACATCATCAAGATGTTCGACCATAAACGATTATTTTTGTACCCCTCACGAATCAGCTAGGGCAAGCACTTCTCAATTAAGAGAAGAGATTGACACAGTTGAAACAATAAGAATAAGTCAAAATAAAATTCCAGAAGGAATTTATACCCAAAGTAGAAAATCACCTACTCAATCAGAAATGAGTTTTCACGTTTAAATGATTGATTTATCCCCAGGAAGTAAGATGAGAGAAATTCTTAATGCAGAATTTCAGCAAGACAAGCATGAATTGTTTAGAAAATGGTATTTCAATAAATATTCTTCAAACAAGTTAAAAACATTTAAAGAAGAATATTACAATTATATTGAGAAAACTCAAGATTACCTTTCTTTCGTTACTTGGTTTATTAAGAATTATATAAATAATACCAATAATCAAATTTCAGTTTTACAAAAAACATGGAAAACTAATCAAGGTGAAATAACTGCACCTTTTCCTCCTGAACAAACAATTTGCTTAAATTCTAGTACAGAAGCCACTGCTTACTTAAATTTACAGAAAGTAGAAAGTGCTCAAATTACGATAAAAGAATTAAATGCAATAATTAAATCTCAAAATTATACAAATACCTACTTGATTTGTTTAGGAGATCAATTTCTTTCCCTTGAGAAAGATTTAAAAACCCTTCAACAATCTATTGAGAAACAGATTAGCCAACAAGAATTAATAATACAAAAATTTTGTAAAAGCGAGAGTAATACTGAAAATTTTCCTTCATTAATTAATACACCAATGATTCAACCTCCAATTAACATAAATGGCTTCAGAATGGAAACCAATAGTGAAAATTTTATTCAAATCCTTGAAAAGAAATTAAAAGATTTACACTTAAGGGTTTTATCCGAAGCAGATGATTCTGAACCAAATGATATTAAAAGTCAAACAGATGAGGTAGATCAATTAACTGAAATGTTTAAAGGTCATAATATGAATGAAATAAATCCTATTTATATGCCAAAACCTCTTGAAAAATATTATTACAAAAGACCATCCCCTCAGGATCTTCTTTTCGAAGAACCTGAACCTTTTCAAAATTCGTACTCAGGAAAGGCTATATACGAATGGAATATAGACGGTTTAAATGATAAACAAATAATTGATGTTATACATAGAATCATTATGTACTCAACTGTCTGTAAGCAACATGGAAATAGTGACAGTTCTATAGCATCTTTTATAACTACTGGTTTTGTTGGACAATTAAGAGGATGGTGGGATCATTATTTAACAGAGACACAAAAAATAGAAATTCTAAACCACAAAAAATTAATTAAGCCAGAACCAAATAATCCAAGTACTAGTATGGCTACAACAGGCGAAGAAGACGCAGTTTATACACTGTGTTTATCGATCCTACAACATTTTGTAGGAACTTCAACTCCCTTAGGAGAAAAAATTCAAACTCTTCTTCAAAATCTAAGATGTCCTTCCTTAACTCATTTTAGATGGTACAAAGATACATTTTTGTCAAGAGTTTATCAACTCACAAACCCCAATTCAATTCATTGGAAATCTAAGTTTATAGACGGCCTCCCTCATCTTTTTGCTGAAAAAGTTCGGCAATCATTACGAGTTAAAAATGATGGAATCAATATTAATTACTCAGAATTGACTTATGGTCAACTAATAAATACATGCATAAATGAAGGATTGAACCTTTGTAATGATATTAAATTAAAAAATCAACTAAAAAAGCAACAAAAATCGGAAAAACACCAGCTTGGTGAATTCTGCGAGCAATTTGCTTTTGACCTAGGAAAGCCTCTCAGGCCGCCAGATATTAAAAATAATAAATTCGATAAGATTAGAAGAAAGAATTATATCAAAGAAAATTCTTATAAAAAGAATTACAAAAGAAATTACTATAATAAAAAATTCTTAAGAAAAGATAAACCACATATGCCTAATAAAGGAAAAAGGAAAGCTAAAAAACTAGATATAAGCTGTCATAAATGTGGCAAAATTGGTCATTATGCAAATCGATGCTGGACAAAGAAAGCTCTTAATGAAATACAAGATGAAAACCTAAGATTGCAGTTAGAAAAAGTATTAATAAACTCTGAAACTGATACTGAATCTTCAAATGAAGAAGAATTAGGAGTTATATATGGAACATCCTCTGAATCTTCAAATACTGACAATGAGGATTGTCAATGTAATGAAGATAATTACTGGAAATCCATTGTTGACATGAATGGGTTAAATGTCCTGACTGATGATCAAGATAAAATATTAAAAGTACTAGAATCAATTACAGACTCCGGTCTAAAAAAGAAAATAATTGAAACTCTAATAAAAGACAAACCAGAACCTCCCTTACTAATTGAGGCACCTTATCAATTAAGTGAAGTACTACACAGATTCCAACAGACAAAAATTAAAGAGACTCCAGTCTCAATTGGTGATTTAAAAAGAGAAATTAGTTCTCTGAAAGGAGAAATAGGACAGCTAAAACAAAATCAAGCTGTACTATCACAAAGACTTACAACATTAGAAAGTCAACCTTTCAAAAGTGAAGAAATAGAGGAAATTCCTCAAAAAACAAATAATTTGGAGTATCTAAATCTTTTAGATCAAGTAACATCACAAAAATGGTTTGTAAAGATTACTCTAATTATTAATAGGGATTTTATATTAGAAAATGAGGTAGCGCTTATTGACAGCGGTGCTGATTTAAATTGCATCCAAGAAGGTATAATTCCTACAAAATATTTTTCCAAAACAACACAATCACTAACCCAAGCAGGTGGTGATAAACTTAGAGTTAAATATAAACTTTCAAACGTCAATATTTGCAATCGAGAAATATGTTTGCCAACATCTTTTATCTTGGTAAAAAATCTTACTCACAGAATTATTTTAGGAACTCCTTTCCTCCACAAAATTATGCCAATCAATAATATTGACCAAAATGGTATTTCTTCAATAATAAATGGAAAAAATGTATTATTCAAATTCATAACTGATCCGCACACAAGAATGTTAAATGAAGTAAGAGATATTCTTCTCAATAAAGAAAAACAAATATGTTTCTTAAAAGATGAAATAGAAATTCTTAATATAAATGATCAGCTAAAGAAAAAAGAAATACAAGAAAAAATTAATTTAATTGAAAAACAGTTTATAGAAGAAGTATGCAATGAACTACCTAATGCATTTTGGAACAGAAAGAAACATGTTATTTCTCTACCTTATGAAGAGGAATTCAAAGAAAATCAAATTCCTACTAAAGCTAGGCCAGCTCAAATGAACCATGAATACTTAGAATTATGCAAAAAAGAAATAAGCTCACTCGAAAAGAAAGGTTTAATTCGTAAATCTAAATCTCCTTGGAGTTGTACAGCATTCTATGTAAATAATGCTGCTGAAAAGGAAAGAGGAGTTCCAAGGTTAGTCATAAACTATAAACCCCTTAATAAGGTATTGAAATGGATTAGATATCCAATTCCCAATAAAAAGGATTTATTAGATAGACTAAACGATGTTCTAATCTATTCAAAATTTGATATGAAGTCAGGATATTGGCAGATTCAAATTAATGAGTCTGATAGGTATAAAACAGCTTTTACAGTTCCATTTGGTCATTATGAATGGAATGTTTTACCATTTGGTTTAAAAAATGCTCCTTCTGAATTTCAGAATATCATGAATGAAATATTTAACCCATATACAGAATTTATAATTGTTTATATAGATGATGTTTTAGTATTTTCTAAAACGATAGAAAAACATATAAAACATTTAAAAATATTTAAAAATTTAATAAAAAATAATGGGTTAGTCATTTCCGCCCCTAAGATGAAATTATTTCAAGTCCAAGTTAGGTTTTTAGGACATACGATTTCGCAAGGAAAGATAATCCCAATTGAAAGAAGTATAGAATTTGCTTCAAAATTCCCAGATAATATCACCGATACAAAACAGCTTCAAAGATTTCTTGGAAGTCTAAATTATATTTCAGATTATTATAAGAATTTAGCCCAAGACACAAAAATTTTGTACTCTAGATTAAGAAAAAACGTCTCACCATGGACAGAAGAGCATTCACAAGCTGTTAGAAAAATTAAGTCCAAAGTAAGATGTTTGCCATGTTTATCTCTTGCTAATCCTAAATACTTTAAAATTGTTGAAACTGATGCCTCAAACATTGGTTATGGCGGAATCTTAAAACAATTAAATCCTGACAGCAAAAAAGAACATCTTGTTAGGTTTACCTCAGGAAAATGGAATCCCACGCAGTCAAAGTATTCAACCATTAAAAAAGAGATGCTTTCTATTATAAAGTGTATTTCAAAATTTCAAGATGACTTATTAAATCAAAAATTCTTACTGAGAATTGATTGTAGTTCTGCAAAATCAATAGTTGAAAAAGATGTTAAAAATCTTGTCTCTAAGCAAATATTTGCAGGTTGGCAAGCTCAGTTATCGGCCTTTGAATTTGATATTGAATACATAAAAGGAGAAAATAATTCTCTTGCTGATTTCTTAACCCGTGAATTTTTACAGGGAAATGACAACCCCTAATAGGGGAAGAGGTCGTGGATATTCCCGAGGCCGCGGATATGGGATTAGCAATATGTTATCCCAGACAGAATCGACGATTCCCCTAATAGGGGATTGGACAGTATACCATAGCAGAGGCAAAATTGTGCCACAATTGCCTCCTCCAAAAAAGGAAGATATACCTTCCTCCTCTTCTAATAAAACGTCTTATAAAGACGTTACCAATGAAGTACAACAAGAAAAAGAGTACTTTGAAAGTCCAATCACAGAAGATGTTCTGTACATAGAAAATGAAGATATTCAAATGACGCCAAATGATGGATGGTCAATCAGAACAAGGTATCTTGAATCAAGAGGGTATGCCGGTCTACATGGAAAAACAAGGCCAAATTATGAAGTCCTCCTAAAAATTACCGAATCGGTAACCATTACTCATCACTATCAAAATAATAACCCTGAAAGTTTTATAAACTTCAGCAAGTGTCATATTAATAAAGTTTTACTGCCAAGAGAGTGGGGAATAAACCCTAATGGAGACAAAGCCATCCGAATGGCAGAAGGTAAATATATATATATATATATATATATATATATATATATATATATATATATATATATATATATATATATATATATATATATACCTTCAAACTTTTTATAAAATGCATCTTACACTAACATCTTTGATAATCATTTTCATTTTACTCCAAATATTTCCAAAAAATATTTAAATTACAAGTTATTAACTAAATAAATGCAGTTGATTTAAAAAAATGATAAATAAATAAATGATTAATTTTCAAACAAATATTATTCTTTTTCATTTATTTTGTTATGTATCAAATTTTAATTGATCATATTAATAATTTAGCTTATAGTATTTTTTTTAATTTTTAATATTAAAAACTAAAATAATATTTTTATAAACTAATAATAATTTTTTTTAAACATAATAATATCAAGTTATTAATTTAAATTTTAAAAATTAAAATTAAATATTTTTTTTAAATTAAATTGCACTTTTAACTATACGTTTTTAAATTATTAACATTAATTTTTGTATGATATTAATAATATAATATTTTAATAAGTAACATCCTCAAATTTCATGTTTCTAATTAAGTAAATTATTATTAATAATAATTTCATGTTGAGGATCGTTGATGTATACGCAGGGGAAAACAAAAATTTTATGAAAAACCGTTTTTTATATTTATTTTATTTTATTGAAAATCATATTTTCAATATTATATGCATTAATTAATTTAATTCAAATCTATTAGAATAAATAATCTACCATACTTCCTTTCTATTTCAATTTATTAATATCTTAATAATCAAAACGTGATGTCTCGTAAGCGAAACTCGAGGTTTCTAACCAGCGATTCATCATGCGAGCAACCCTATCTCCCATAAATGGGGAGCCGAGCAGACCATCGAATCATGCCATCATATGACTCGATGTCTCTAATTTGTTTTAACAAAAACGAGTCTAGATGAATCACTCCCCGAGGTGCATTCATGTTCGACATTAAATTGTTACTTGATAACAAATTAGGCATTGTTTTGATCTATTAGATAAAAATAAATATCTTAGTAGAAACAATAAGTCCCAATTAAACAACATTAAATCAATCAATTCAACAAACAACATGCTTAAAATAAATATCTTAGTAGAAACAATAAGTCCCAATTAAACAACATTAAATCAATCAATTCAACAAACAACATGCTTTAGGTGATTATATTCATAGAAAATTAATCAATTTCAGAACCTATACTCTGATACCACTGTTTGGGGATCGTGCATGTATACGCAGGAAAACAAAAATTTTATGAAAAACCGTTTTTCATTAATGTAAACATTTTACATTATATTTATATTATTTTATTGAAAATCATATTTTCAATATTACATGCATTAATTGATTTAATTCAAATATATTAGAATAAATAATCCACCATTTAATTTAATTATCAAATAATTAAATATTTAATTCATGCATCCCATACTACATAAATTAAATCTAGCGCAATTAAATTTATAATATAAATTAATTACTTCTAGCGCAATTATATTTATCATATAAATTAATTACACTTATACAATTAATTACGAAAACATGCGCACATAATTAATTTGCGTCAAATTAACAATTTACATAATCTTATTATTTAATTCTAATCAACTTGAGTTTATGTAAACATTCGCACATAATTAATTTGTATCAAATTGACAATTAACATAATCATATTATTTAATTCTAATCAACTTGAATTGTGCAATTAAATTAATCAAATTAATTATATATATATATATATATATATATATATATATATATATATATATATATATATATATATATATATATATATATATATAATTAATTACGTGTGCACATAATCAGTTTGTATTCTAATCAACTTGAATTGTGCAATTAAATTAATCAAATTAATTATATATATATATATATATATATATATATATATATATATATATAATTAATTACGTGTGCACATAATCAGTTTGTGTCAAATTGACAATTAAGATAATCATATTATTTAATTCGAATCGATTTGAATTTAATTGACATTTAAATTAATCACAATTAATTTTTCTTTATCAATTAAAAATCCCATTACATAGCGCAAACATTAACAGTACATAGCGCAAACATTTAACGGAAACAATTAAATCTGAATTTAATCGTAAGTACCTCAGGGATTCATCGAACGAAACTAGGTTCGTCGGAAGTCGCGCGGATGCGACGCGGGGACGGCACGGGTCGTGTGCGGGAAGAGTCGAGCGAGTGGCGAAGCTCTCGGCTGGACTCGTGTGTCACGGCTAGAGCGCACGGGCGCGGCTCGGGCTGTGCTCGGGCGTTCCTTCGGCGTCTTTCGTCTAATCAGGTTTCACCTCGTATAGGTAATCCAACTTGCGTATTGCACTAGAAATACGTAAGGGAGAATACGACGGGAAAGACGAGCCGGAAAAACGGTGCCGGAATCGGATTCCGGCGAGGGGAGGTGGCTGCCGGCGGCGGCACTAGGCGGCGACGGGCGGCGGCTCCGGTTGTCGGCGGTCCTCCGAGGGAGGGGCCGAGGGGGCGGACGAGAGAAGAGAGGAGAGGAGAGAAAGTGAGGCTAGGGTTTTGAGCTCTTCACTTTGGTGTGTTTATTCTCATGCCTATGGAGCTCCTTTTATAGGTGAAGAAAGGAGCTTGTTGGGCTCAAACCCTAATGGATCGGATCCATTAACCATAGCCGGCCCAATACATTATCCGTCATTACGTTTCTCCAAAATTGACAATCAATTTCATCTCCGAAAAATATAACGATTATATTTTCTTTCTCGTTTTAATTTTCTCATCAATATGAGATAATAATAAAAATTTCCAATTTCACAAAATCGGAAAGCCCATTTCAGGGGTACTGCTAAATCGGGAAATTTCCCAAAATAGAAAGTGTACACCACAATGTCCGTTTTCTTTAGCTCAGTATTATTTCCAACTCATAATCACAATTATGAATCTCGGATTCAATCATATTGACCTCCGACTATATGTACTTAATTAACAGTTAATTAATACATGATCGTATTCAAGGATCGGTTTACACGAGAATGTGACCCTCAATGGTTCAGGTGTATAACTGTTGGAAATCGATCATCCGGAGTCGTCGTAAAACCGACTCCGATCGACGTCCCGGAAACCTCGACCGAACAGCCCGTAGTCGTCGCGGAGGAGCAGCCGATCGAGCCCTAGCCACGCCGAAACCGTGACCGCCCGATCGCTCCAACCGCGAGCGATCGTCGCCGCCTAGGCGGGCGTGGGCTGCCCAGCCGAGGGCTCCCACGGGCTGATCCGTCCAGTCGGGTCTCGAGTCGCCGGCGGTCCGGCGATCCTTGATCGCCACCTCCCGACTCGTCCCAGTTTGGATCCCCGTTTATCGGATCTTGTTTTTCGATAATATTTCAATAAATATGAATTAAATAGCGGAAATATTTAATTCACCTTTCGATTCGTTGTGCGGAGAAACGAGATCTTATTGAAAACCTTGAGACCTTCCCACGTATTCCTTGCACTCGTTCGAATGTCGGGTGGACGACGATCTTCCGAACTCTATGGATCTCCTTCTCTCCTTTCTCTCTCTTGAATTGTGATCTTCAAGTTATGAGAATAGAGAAGACCATGTAGTGCTTTTAATGTTGGAATAGGTGACCGGCGAGCCAACGGTTGGCCGAGCGGTTAACCGTATTCCGTTATATAACGGTTTATTTCGTTAATTAATGAAACCTATATTAATGGCAAATACTATATCTGCTCCCAATGTTGAATCATATATATAGTCCTGTACAGTTACACATGTTGTATGAATTCGGTTTTGTGGAAACCGAGAGATAATTCTGTTAACGCAACGTAACTGGTCAAACTCAGTTCCTAGTCGATGGGTTACGCCAATAACAAGGATACCCGGCCTTTCCCCCTTGAGACTAGCACTTAGTGTATGTGGGCTAATCTCGAGCCTCGGTGTTGGGACATCGACATACTTGAGTGGGTGCTCACTGTTGATGAGTTCACTGAACCCCCTCTCCCTGGAATCTCTAAGTGGTTATCACTGATCGAGTAGAGAATTCCATAATATAGTTGTACACAATTAATCCTTAAGACCCAGACATCACCGTGACTTCATCAGAGGACTAGCTATATCGTGACGTGTCTCTGATTCCCTGGAAAGGGAGTAAGTCGAAAAAGGAGACAATGTTCGTGCAGTTCGAAATCTGATGTGAAGTCTGTGCATGGTAGTAGGGGATCTGATCGCTTGATATAGATCATGGATGTCCTGTGTGTTCTGATGGTTCGTAGTCCCGGAATCTCTGGCCAGAGTTGAATAGTGAGGTGATTAGAGAAATGTGTTTCTCTGAATCAATCACGACTGGATTTTACGAAACCTAGAACGTACGCACAGTTATCAAACTCAACAAGAGATCTCGATTAACCAATATCTCTAGTTTGATCGGGACATATGTATCGGAGGGATCGTACTGTACGCTAACTATATTACAAGGTTCTTGCAGGCACTTCATTTGTATCTAGGGAATTAGTGAAGCGTGGCTGCTAGACGCTCGTCACTGATTCGTTGGGCACCGACTTGTTCGGAGATTAAATAATATGATTATTAATCTAAAACTCTTGGGAGTAGTTGAAATAAGAACAATATGTTGTTCGAATCACAATATGTTGTGAGCCCACGGCTAGTTATACACCTGAACCATTGAGGGTCACATTCTCGTGTAAACCGATCCTTGAATACGATCATGTATTAATTAACTGTTAATTAAGTACATATAGTCGGAGGTCAATATGATTGATTCCGAGATTCATAATTGTGATTATGAGTTGGAAATAATAATGAGCTAAAGAAAACGGACACGATGGTGTATGTTGGAGTTGTGTACTTAATGTCTAGATTTAAGTAACGGTAAACTCCCGGTCATAGCATTTAATCTATTTAATTAATGAACAATTGTTTGCTTTTAATTATTATTAATTATATATATGCAAATCATAGTCCTAGATTTTATACGTTGTAGTTAGTATGGTGTGTCGGGCCCACACAGAAGATCATACTATCGGTTACTCGTATTTAATCAAACAGTGGCTCACGACCTAGATGGACCCGGACCAATCCATCGGTATAGTCGTTGTGTGAGAGAGAAAATAATTTGTCTTAATTATTTTATCACACTTGTACACTTGGTGTATTGAGCGGATCGTTGAGATTCATCGATTAGGATTGCCGGCGATAATCGATTCGAGTCTCGGTGTATTTTATTCTTAATCCCCGATATTGTTGCGGGTGTGTATATTTAATATAAGTGACTTTGATTTACCAAAGGAATTAACCGATTTAATTATTGGGTTAATTATCGGTTAAGTTGGGTCACTATATTTCATATATGGCATGCCGTGAATGATTGACCGGACAGTGTATCCCGGAAGGGCTGATAATATCCCCGAGATGAGTTCATAAGGAATTATTGTGTAAACCTCATGAGTGGATTCGTTCCGCACAATAATTAAGGTTGAATGGTACTAGTCTCGGATTAAAGAGATGAATAAATTAATTAGCAATAAATTAATTTTATTCATGGATATTTAAATCTTAAATACACGGAATAAATAATACTACCGGAGAAATATTATTTGATATAATATGGTTTAATATTGGGAGTGCAATTAAATTTATATAGTGGAAAATAAATTTAATTAATATTGATAAGGATTAATGGACTTGGGCAGTGGGCTCAATTTAATCTTCAATATTGGAAGCCCAATATTCCACCTCCTTTAGATCCCCTACGTAGCCTATAAAAGCACTACATGGCCTTCATAATTCATAACTTGAATAAGACAAGATTATCATACTTGATATTCTAGAGAGTTGAAGGAGATCCATAGGAGTTCGATAGATCTTCGCCCACCCGACGTTCGAACGGAGTGCAAGGAATACGTGGGAAGATCGTAAGGTCATCAACTTAAATTCGTTTCTCCGCACAACGAATTAAAAGGTAAAATCATATACTCCCTTCTATGATTTTATGTGAATTGATTGTGATACATACATGAACGCATGATCCGGGTAAACGACGATCTTCGGGGACGGGGATTCGAGATCCCCGGCGAAGTATCGAGAGAGCCCTCGGCTGGGAGCCGAGGGGTTGGCGGTCGAGCCTAGGGCTTCGACCGCCGGCGCGCACCGAAGGAAGGCCGCGGCTGGACGCCGCGGCTAGGGGGCGATCGAACCCTAGTTCGATCGTCGGGGACCGTCGCGGCTTCGCGCCGCGGCTGGTGGTCCCCCCTCCGGTCGGTGGTGGCGGTGAGTCGCCGGACTCACCGCCGGGGGCTGCTAGGCAGCCCCACGCGATCGATGGTGATCGCGAGCCCCGCGGTGGGGCTCGGCTAGGGTTTAGCCGCGGGTTCATCCCGCGGCGATGCTCTTGTCGAGCCCGGTTCTCCGTGTGGTTCGTGGTTTCATCTCCGGCGACAGGATTTCGGTCGGGTTGTCGGTTTCCGCAATTTTTTTGATGACCCGGGACATCGATTCCCATCAATTGGTATCAGAGCGTTTGGTTTCGTGTTCATGTATGTGTTCAATTGTGTTCTACCTTGCAGGGATTCCGACTATCATGGTTTAATTAATTGTTAATTATTCGTTTATTTAATTGCTATTTAATTTACCATGATTGTTCGTTTATTAAACTCTCGGACATGTCGAGATTCGTTTTGTGTGGATGAATGCTTGTAATAGAAAAAATTCGGGGGTTGACCGAATTTAGATTTATTATTATTGTTCTATGTTTTCCGGAAAGTGTATAGGGTCGATTTCATGTATAGAATCGATACCGGAATTGTAAATTTATTTCTTTTAATTTATTTACGTTGGATCGATGCCGAGACGACCGCCGGAGAACTCATGAGACGAAGAAGACGAAGAGGACGAAAAACCGGGGGGTCGATCATCCCCATGATCGATCACCATGAGGATCGATCGACCCCACGCCCGGGGCTGCCCGCTAGGGTTTCCGGCCACGCCGGCCACCGGTGGTGGTGGCGCGTGGCTAGGGGGCGGCGGTGGTGGTGCCCGGCGGTGGTGGTGGTCGACGGTGGGGGTGGTGCGGGGATCCCCAACCCGTGCTACTCCTACTCCTACCAAGATTCTACTTACCTAATTGATTCGGTTTTCCTAATTGAGTTTTCCTATTTTTGGGAATTCTCATGGATTAGGAAAAGAATTAATTGGAATTAATTTTATTCCTTATTCTATTATGGAAGTCTTCTAGAGTATTCCGAGTTCTACTTGGAATAGGATCCTAGAGATTTAATAGAATTGGAAAGGAATAAAGGTTAATTTAGGATTGATTTATTTCCTAATTGATTATTCCTATTTTATGGGATTTTTCATAGTAATGGAAATTAATTAATCTTGGAAAGTAGAAGAGTCCTATTTTATTTTATTTCCTTATTCTATTATAGAAGTCTTCTAGAATATTCCAAGTTTGACTTGGATAGATTATTCTAGAGATTTAATAGAATTAGATGGGAAAATAAATAAATAAAAATATTAATAATATTTAATTTTATTTTTGATTTATTCGATTGACTTAATTTTCGAATTAAGTATCTTTTGGATTTATTGAAAATAAATAGATTTAAATATTGGGATTAATATTCTCGTCACATGGAGCATTCAAGAACGAAGACTGAAGACTAGAAGACGCATACGGAGATGGAATAAAGCCATGATAGTCGGAAAATAACTTTCTAGCATTATTTTGACTATATGCTATGTGCTTTATTGCTTGTATGCATGCTTATGTGTTTAATTATGCATTAGATAGCGTATCCCTTTGTTATAAAAAGCTAAGTGGGAGAGGGGATGGAAACATTCCCATGGTCTCCATTACTGTTCTCTTGGTGACTCTTATGGATTTTTGAAGTTCGTATAGATGTGTCATTGGAGGAGAATTCTTGTAATTCCTTTTACAAGAGACATTGATTAAGTTTATCAAACAATGCCTAATTTGTCTTTCTGAAACTGACTTCAAGTCGACTCATTCTCACCCCGGGGAGTGGAATGGAGCCAAAGCCACTTGGTCATGTCGAGGACACAAATTAGAGATATTCGTACCATTCTTTTAAAGATGGATCGTTTATCTGCTCGGCTCCCTCATCTAATGAGAGATAGGGTTGTTCGCATGGTGAGTCACTGGTTAGAAACTTCGAGTTTCACTTATGATTCTCCGCGTCTTGATTTATGAAATCGAATACCTCAAGTAATTGGATGTCAACTATAAAAGTCTTTTGGTGTAGTAAACGTCCACACGAACGTGGCTTGCTATGACTGAATGGGATTTTTGGAAATAGTTGATGTAGACAGTTATAGGGAATTGTGAAGGATTGTGAGTTATCGTAAACGTCCACACTAACGTGGCTTGCGGTGACGTAGCAATTCCAAATGATTCACCTTAGTACTGAGTAATGGTTTACACTTATGTACGCTTTATAGTATTCTTCCCAACGAAGTAACGCTATAATGATGTACGACCGAAGCAAATCTAATTGCTAAATCATTTGGGTGGGTAAACGTCCACACGAACGTGGCTTGCCTTATCTGATGGGATTTTAGATGTGATTAGTGATTTAATGATATTATTTGAGGGAGATAATATCGGATATTAAATTAATTGTTTGTTTAAATGTGCTTATAGGTTTAGAGAATAGCTATGAACCCACTTTCTATGATACTCAAGGAGCATAAGCTCACTGGCCCCAACTATATTGATTGGAAGAGAAATTTAGACATTGTCCTAACTTCGGAGGAGTACAAGTTTGTACTCCATGAAGTGTGCCCTGCTGAGCCCACGGCTGCCTCAACTGATGAGGAAAAACTGACATATCGAAAGTGGAAAAAGGCTGATGAAATGGCTAGGTGTTATATTTTGGCTTCCATGTCAAATGTACTCCAAACCCAACATGAGTCGATGGACACTGCCTATGATATGATGTTTAACCTCAAGGAGATGTTTGGGGAGCAAGATCGTGCGGCAAGGCAAGAAGCCATGAGAGTCCTCATGACAACTACTCAGTCTGAAGGAACGCCCGTAGGGGAGCACGTTCTTAAGATGATGGGTCTGTTGAATGAGCTTGAGATCCTAGGAGCTCAAATTGATGCTGAGACGCAAGTCGACATCATACTCTAGTCTCTGACCCCTAGTTTTGAGCAGTTTCGCATGAGCTATAATATGGGTAAACTATCTTATTCTCTTGCGCAACTCCTGACTGAACTAAAGGCGGCAGAGGGGATCTACAAGAAGGGCAAGTCTCAAGCGCTTGTAGCTACCAAGTCCAAAGGGTTTAAGCCTAGTGGAGGTAGGGGCAAGAGGAGGAAGCAAGCCTGGAAACCCAGTGGTGTCAAGAGGACTGTACCACGAGTGGGGGCTGCAAAGCCAAAGGGCAAGTGCTTCCGATGCAACAAGACTGGACACTGGAAGTCTGAATGTCCTCTCAAAGGTACGAATTTTTCTTTAGTCGTAAAAACATAGTCAGCGGTATTATCTACCAGAATTCTGGTGTGTAGATATGGAACCACTGACGGTATGTGCATTTTTGAATGCAGGGGTTCCAGAAAACCCGGCGACTTAGAGAGGAAGAGTTCGAGTCTACACGGGCAAAGCTGCAGAGGAGGCAGCGGTTGCGGTGGAAGACATTTATCTGCTTTAGTAGTTAAATAGGATTTCATTTCAAAGTTATTGCTTTATGTACCGCTTTATTTTAGAAAGAACGTTTTGTTCTGGATTTCTATTATTTATGAATGGATATTTTATTTCTTTAATCATTGGATGATTTTTGATAAGAAATAATGGCATTATTTATTCTGGTACATTAGATAGCAATATATGAATGTTAAATCCTAAGTCTACCCCGATGCAACGAACCGTTCTATAACTTGTTTTACTTATTAGATATTTCTTTATTAATCATTATACTTGTGAATTCCTATACTTAGTAGTATTTTCAAATAAGATTCAAATGGTCGAAATTGATTTGATCAATTATAGTTGAAATGGACCTTCCGATCTAAGGATTGAATTTGGAGGATAATACGTTTAAGCAAACCTTTCTGGATAAAGGATAGAATTCAAACAAGTATTAGAAATGATTAGATATGCAGACATATGTGTAAATTAGAAAGGTACGAGTATTTCTTTCAAGAATACTCAGTAATGGATTAGAATACTTGATGTGCCATAAAAGCAAAGTGTTTTGACTAGTCAATGGACACAAAGCTATTATGGGGAACCATCAAAGTATATCCATTAGGAGCCTGCAACTCGGTCGCGGAGGCCATCACCTATCTAAATAACACATAGCATAATCAAAGATTGGGATTCAATCCCAAAGGGGCGCGCCATACACTTACATGTAGAGATGGTGCGTTATAAAGAAATGGAGATCTGATAGTAAAAGGACAAGTTGTTCGGAACTACCTATGTTCTATGGATATTCCTAGATACAACGGCATATTGAATATGGTTGTAGGATATCCTAGATGAACAAAAATATTGTGTGTTCTATAGTACTATGAACCAGAGGGACGTCTCGTCCGGTTCATAGAGGAAGACTATCGGATGAACCACAAAGCCTAAAATTGACGTAATACCTTGAAATGAGAAGAAGGACAAAAGACTAGGAACCAGCCAAACCGAGTAGAAGTACACCACATACTGCACCTATTGTTATTACTGTTATACACCGGGACTCCATTGCAGTGGGAAGTTGTCGGACAACCAGAGATATTCATAAGACTAGAGGAGTTCGGACTCTGGATCTAGTAAAGATGAAATCGACCCCTAGCTCTGCATAAGGGCGGTACTAGATCTAAATGTGCCTGCTTGGAACAATAAGGTTTATTGTTGAGAGGCCAGATCATTTAGAGTACAAGCTTAGTAAATCCATTTATGGATTGAAATAAAGCTATGAATCGTGGAACTTGCGAATTGATGGGATAGTCCATTTGATGGATTCATCAAAAGGCATAGACGAAAGGTGTATTAAAGACGTAATGGAAACAAGGTGGTGTTTCTCGGAGATTTTATGTAGATAACATTTCATCATTGGCCACAATGTAAAAATGTTGTCAGACATAAAATAATGGTTGTCTAAATAAATAAATCAAGATATAAGATTGAGTAGAAGTTAGAGCATGTTCTTAAGATCGTTCGTTAACGATAAAGAACATTGTACTTCTCCTAGACATCTTATACGATTAAGGTTTGTTTTAAACATGCATACTTCTGAGAAAGGTTATTGCCTTTCAGAGACAGAATATTCATCTATCTAAAGGGTTTGTGTTCGTACACATGAAGGAGATAGACAAAGCAGTTTCCTATACTTCAAGTATGGAAAGCTTTATAGATGCAATGTTGTAAAACAAGAACCTGATATCAACTATGCAGTTTGCGTAGTGGGAGGATATCAAAGTGATCTAGACAAGAAATTTTCGGATGCTGTAATAGTACTTGCAAAGTACTGGATTATTAAGCAAGACGAAATCTTCTTAGATTACAGATTCTCAGATCCAAAAATCAAAGAAAGGACCAGTGAAAGTCGATATCAGGCTATGTGTTCACTTTTAGAAAGAGGTGGAACCATAAAAGAGTGATAAGCAGGATGCTTCTCAGACTCTCTCATAACCGAAAAGCAGCCTCAGAGGCAGCGGAAGTTTTGGTTAGGTTCCGGGATAACCTCTTGACTTGGATATGACTCTTAGTTTACCGAAGGCTATTGGATAGCGGTGCACGGTGAACTGGAAGAAGTCATAAGTCAAAAGTGATGTTAACACATAGAGCAAGTACCACCTGATACGAGTCATCGTCAAGGGAGACGACGTAGTAGTCACCAAGATAACTTCAGAGCGGCAACCTAGATTGCTCACTCACATAGTACTTCTCGGAAGTACACTTTAAAGCACGTGATGAGTATGGGAACCGGAAGTTTAGAGGAAATGACTAGACCTTAGTACAAGTGGGAGATTGTTGGAGTTGTGTACTTAATGTCTAGATTTAAGTAACGGTAAACTCCCGGTCATAGCATTTAATCTATTTAATTAATGAACAATTGTTTGCTTTTAATTATTATTAATTATATATATGCAAATCATAGTCCTAGATTTTATACGTTGTAGTTAGTATGGCGTGTCGGGCCCACACAGAAGATCATACTATCGGTTACTCGTAATCAAACAGTGGCTCACGACCTAGATGGACCCGGACCAATCCATCGGTATAGTCGTTGTGTGAGAGAGAAAATAATTTGTCTTAATTATTTTATCACACTTGTACACTTGGTGTATTGAGCGGATCGTTGAGATTCATCGATTAGGATTGCCGGCGATAATCGATTCGAGTCTCGGTGTATTTTATTCTTAATCCCCGATATTGTTGCGGGTGTGTATATTTAATATAAGTGACTTTGATTTACCAAAGGAATTAACCGATTTAATTATTGGGTTAATTACCGGTTAAGTTGGGTCACTATATTTCATATATGGCATGCCGTGAATGATTGACCGGACAGTGTATCCCGGAAGGGTTGATAATATCCCCGAGATGAGTTCATAAGGAATTATTGTGTAAACCTCATGAGTGGATTCGTTCCGCACAATAATTAAGGTTGAATGGTACTAGTCTCGGATTAAAGAGATGAATAAATTAATTAGCAATAAATTAATTTTATTCATGGATATTTAAATCTTAAATACACGGAATAAATAATACTACCGGAGAAATATTATTTGATATAATATGGTTTAATATTGGGAGTGCAATTAAATTTATGTAGTGGAAAATAAATTTAATTAATATTGATAAGGATTAATGGACTTAGGCAGTGGGCTCAATTTAATCTTCAATATTGGAAGCCCAATATTCCACCTCCTTTAGATCCCCTACGTAGCCTATAAAAGCACTACATGGCCTTCATAATTCATAACTTGAATAAGACAAGATTATCATACTTGATATTCTAGAGAGTTGAAGGAGATCCATAGGAGTTCGATAGATCGTCGCCCACCCGACGTTCGAACGGAGTGCAAGGAATACGTGGGAAGATCGTAAGGTCATCAACTTAAATTCGTTTCTCCGCACAACGAATTAAAAGGTAAAATCATATACTCCCTTCTATGATTTTATGTGAATTGATTGTGATACATACATGAACGCATGATCCGGGTAAACGACGATCTTCGGGGACGGGGATTCGAGATCCCCGGCGAAGTATCGAGAGAGCCCTCGGTTGGGAGCCGAGGGGGTGGCGGTCGAGCCTAGGGCTTCGACCACCGGCGCGCACCGAAGGAAGGCCGCGGCTGGACGCCGCGGCTAGGGGGCGATCGAACCCTAGTTCGATCGCCGGGGACCGTCGCGGCTTCGCGCCGCGGCTGGTGGTCCCCCCTCCGGTCGGTGGTGGCGGTGAGTCGCCGGACTCACCGCCGGGGGCTGCTAGGCAGCCCCACGCGATCTATGGTGATCGCGAGCCCCGCGGTGGGGCTCGGCTAGGGTTTAGCCGCGGGTTCATCCCGCGGCGATGCTCTTGTCGAGCCCGGTTCTCCGTGTGGTTCGTGGTTTCATCTCCGGCGACGGGATTTCGGTCGGGTTGTCGGTTTCCGCAATTTTTTTGATGACCCGGGACATCGATTCCCATCAGTGTACACTTTCTATTTTGGGAAATTTCCCGATTTAGCAGTACCCCTGAAATGGGCTTTCCGATTTTGTGAAATTGGAAATTTTTATTTTTATCTCATATTGATGAGAAAATTAAAACGAGAAAGAAAATATAATCGTTATATTTTTCGGAGATGAAATTGATTGTCAATTTCGGAGAAACGTAATGACGGCTAATGTATTGGGCCGGCTAGGGTTAATGGATCCGATCCATTAGGGTTTGAGCCCAACAAGCTCCTTTCTTCACCTATAAAAGGAGCTCCATAGGCATGAGAATAAATACACCAAAGTGAAGAGCTCAAAACCCTAGCCTCACTTTCTCTCCTCTCCTCTCTCCCTCTCGTCCGCCCCCTCGGCTCCTCCCTCGGAGGACCGCCGACAACCGGAGCCGCCGCCCGCCGCCGCCTAGTGCCGCCGCCGGCAGCCGCCTCCCCTCGCCGGAATCCGATTCCGGCACCGTTTTTCCGGCCCGTTTTTCCCGTCGTATTCTACCTTACGTGTTTCTAGTGCAATACGTAAGTTGGATTACCTATACGAGGTGAAACCTGATTAGACGAGAGACGCCGAAGGAACGCCCGAGCACAGCCCGAGTCGCGCCCGTGCGCTCCAGCCGTGACACACGAGTCCAGCCGAGAGCCCCGCCACTCGCCCGGCTCTCCCCGCACACGACCCGTGCCGTCCCCGCGTCGCATCCGCGCGACTTCCGACGAACCTCGTTTCGTCCGATGAATCCCTGAGGTACTTACGATTAAATTTAGATTTAATTGTTTGCGTTAAATGTTTGCGCTATGTACTGTTAATGTTTGCGCTATGGGATTTTTAATTGATAAAGAAAAATTAATTGTGATTAATTTAAATGTCAATTAAATTCAAATTGATTGAATTAAATAATATGATTATCTTACGCAAACTGATTATGTGCGCATGTTTACGTAATTAATTATATATGTGTAATTAATTAATTTGATTAATTTAATTGCACAATTCAAGTTGATTAGAATTAAATGATATGATTATGTTAATTGTCAATCTGATGCAAATTAATTATGTGCGGATGTTTACATAAACTCAAGTTGATTAGAATTAAATAATAAGATTATGTTAATTTTCAATTTGACGCAAATTAATTATGTGTGGGTAATTAATTGTAATATATTAATATGATTAATATAATTGCGCTACAAGTAATATATTAATATGATTAATATAGTTGCGCTAGAAGTAATTAATTTATATGATAAATATAATTGCGCTAGATTTAATTTGTGTAGTATGGGATGCATGAATTAAATATTTAATTATTTGATAATTAAATTAAATGGTGAATTATTGATTCTAATAGATTTGAATTAAATCAATTAACGCATGTAATATTGAAAATATGATTTTCAATAAAATAAAATAAATATAATGTAAAATGTTTACATTAATGAAAAACGGTTTTTCATAAAAATTTTTGTTTTCCGCTGCGTATACATGCACGATCCCAACAGTGGTATCAGAGCTTAGGTTCTGAAATTGATTAATTGTCTATGAATATAATCACCTTAAGCATGCTGTTTGTTGAATTGATTGATTTAATGTTGTTTAATTGGGACTTAGTTGTTTCTATTAAGATATTTATTTTTATCTAATAGATTGAAACAATGCCTAATTTGTTATTAAGTAACAATTCAATGTCGAACATGAATGCACCTCGGGGAGTGATTCATCTAGACTTGTTTTTGTTAAAACAAATTAGAGACATCGAGCCATTTGATGGCATGAATCGATGGTCTGCTCGGCTCCCCCATTTATGGGAGATAGGGTCGCTCGCATGATGAATCGCTGGTTAGAAACTTCGAGTTTCACTTACGAGACATCACGTTTTGATTATTAAGATATTAATAAATTGAAATAGAAAGGAAGTATCAATATTTAATTTAGTTAAATTATTTATTGACCAATTACATAATAGATTTAAATATTCGATCAACAAAGTGATAGATTAATTAATTGATTTAATTGTTAAATCAAGTTAATTAATAGAGCACCATTTAATTTGCATACCTCGTTTTAATTGTGATTAAATGCTATGTGAATTATGTGAGATATATATTGTGATATATGTTATGATCGTATGTGCTCGTTAGGATGACCTATAGAGGACATAGTTGTTAAGAATCAACAATCGATCACTCACTTCATTCTCTCCTGAGAATGTATAACGATTATTCTGATGAGATAACAAAACTATACTCCTCCATTCTCTCCCGAGAATGTATATCAAGCCTTAAAGGAGAACCGATGTGTCGTTCTTTCTCCTTTCCTTCTACCGACAATAAATTATGTGAAAGCCACTTACAAGTAGTATGGTATGCCGTGTTAGCGGGGAGTACTGCTTGTGAGTTAAGCTGTAATTTATTGACATAAGATGGAGAGGTGTTAGCTACGATTCTTTTAAACATGTGTGGTCGGATAGATTAACTATGGGCTTACACATGTTTATTGGAGTCCAACTTTCACTTCTCACATCGGTAGGTCGGTCTTGACACATGGTTGACTTTGAAGGGTACGATTAACGTAGTTCATTGTCATGGTGAGGAAAAGTAATCTTTAGGGTCACATAGAGATGTGATTGAAAATGTTTCTACCTTTAGGTGAATGTAATCGGGCTAGATTAACTACGGGTTATATTCACGCTATTGGACCTAAAGCCCAACTAAGGAAAAATAAGTTTTCCCATCTGTCTGCTAGAGGATAGCAGAATTCGAAAAATTTAGTGGGAGGCAATTAAATGATAAAGACCAAACATTTAATTGTAATCATTAATAACGAATTATCTCAATGTTAATCTTCTTAATATTTCTCAGTAATATTCTCTAAGATATCCCGTAACATCGATACTCGACCAATCCAAACTCACTGGCCCAAACCATTTGAATTGGAATCTCAATCTTGTGATTTAAAATGATGAGTGCCTCTATATACTTGAGAATAGATTATTTGATAATCTCACTCAACCTTTGACTGCTGAGGAATGCCACTTATGAGAAGTGGATTTCTAGTTCTTATGAATCGTTCATTATGAACTACAACATGAACAAAGCTCGATCCTTCAATGGATAAGTTGTTCAAGATGTTGATCAAAGAGTCAACCATCAATACGAGAAATTTGTTCTCATTATTGCTTCTTCATGAAAGAAGTGTTCTTCTTGAAGAAAATGACGGAAATAGTTTCCGGTCTAAGTGTAAAGATGGATAAAGGTGATACTAGAAGGGCGACTAAGAACAAGGTCAACAAATGAGTTGATGACGCTTGCCATCGTTGTGTGAATAAAGGCCATAGGGCCATAACTGCTAAAATACCTTGGGCAGAAACGTTCTGACAAAGGTTCGTATTGGGTTATAGTTATTCTATTGTTTTGAACAATTGATTATTTGTTTCGTCTAAATTTAGAAACCTACTATTAATAGAAATGTTCTATTATTAGATCTTACTTCTATATTTGATATAGAAGGTAAAGGTTTTAATTTTGTTTTGGAAATCCGATTTCCTTTATACAAAAGAAAGCAAATATGATTTGCTAAAGACGATAAACAAATAAACAAGAATGAACTAAACCCAAATATCAGCAATGGATAGAAGTCAAAACCCCGCACAACTTTAGCATGCTAGTTGAGTGTGTTGAAGATCTATTGGATTTGATCCAAACGGAGATGTGTGATCCACTAATGTGTTACTGGTGGGGGTGGTTTTCAACTACCAAATGTACTTATGAAGTACACGTCTCTAATTTTGAAGTGTTCAATAATTTTAGACATCAAAGTAGGAAACCAACTTGGTTGCTATATTACGATATGATCGTGGTAATAAATATTTAAGCACCAAGCTTATTGACTATCTAAAAGAGAATACGATTCTCTGGCAATGGACTCCGTCTGGAACTCCTTAATTGTATTGAGTGTCCGAATGTTGGAATCAAACTTTGTTGGACATGGTTCGATCCACAAAGGGGTTCACCAAATTGCCGACGAAACTGTAAAAGTCCTGCACTTTTGACAGTCGTCCATTTGCTGAATAGTGTTACCACCAAAGCAGTTAAAACCACACCATATGAACTTGGACACTCCCGTATCCTGCTTGCGTGAAGCGGCTAGTGGGAGATAAGTTGGATAGTAGATCCGGCTTATGCCATTTTGTGGGGTATCCTGAACATTCACAAGGATACCTGTTCTACTATATTTCTAAAACAAAATGTTTGTTTAAAGAAATGTTGCCTTCTTAGAGAAGAAGTTTCTATTCGATAGAAAAGGCAATATAGTAAATCTCGAAGTAGTTCGAGAATATGAACCACACTATGAAGTTCAAACACAAGTACTTGGAGATGAACCAATTCAACAAATCACTAATATACCTCTTCATCTATCGGTTCGTAAATCCGAAAATGTTCGGAAGGTACCTGGTAGACGGTTCCAACTTGATAATGATCAAGATAAAGTTGACGATGGATATGATCCAATAAACTTCAACTGATTCGTATTGGATACGAATATGGGACATTGGCTTATTGCCATGAAATTCATAATGGACTGTATGTACTCCAACAAGGTTTGACCTTGGTAGATCCACCAAAGGGAATCGTTCCCAAAGGCTGCATTTTGATCTATTAATTATGACGTGAGAGTATATATATAAAGGTGTGACCTTTAAAGCAAGGATGATGGCGAAAGAAGTTACTCAAAGACAATGTGTTGTTTTTGAGATAATCTTTCCATCAGTCGCTATGCTTAAGTCCATTACAATTTTGCTGGCCATTTCTGCATAGTACGACTATGAGATATGGAAAATAGATATGAGGTCTACTTTCCTTGAATGTGATATTATGGAAGAGTTGTATCGCAGCCGGAAGGCTTCATATTTTCTGGAAAGGAGCAAAAGGTTTGCATACTCCAGCGATCCATTTATGGATTGAAACGAGCATCCCTAAAATGGAACATGTGTTTTAAATACAATAGTCAAAGCGTTGACTTGGTATAAAACTTGAAGGTACCTTGTATTCAAGAAGGTTAGTGGGAGCGTAGTGAAATTTAAGTGTTGTACGTTGATGACATACTAATCATAGGCATGATTGAGTGATGATGCAGTCAACGAAAGCACGGTTATCCACACGTTTCTCGAATAAAGGATTTGAGGAGAGGCATCTTACGTATTGTGATACGTCACTATAGATATAGATCTAGAAGGATGTAAAATCTTCTCAATCCTTGTACATAGAAACTGTTTCTGAAATGGTTTAGCATGGAAGAATCCTGAAGAGATTCTTGCCAATGTCCCATGGGGTTCATCTCTCGTAATTCGTGTGACTGTAATGTTGATGGAATTCGAGGAGATGAAATGGACAACACATATATCTCCGCACTAGGGAGCATTATGTATGGCATGCTGTGTACTAGACGTGATATTATAAATGTTGTGAGTGTCACAAGTGAATATCAGTCGAACCCAAGACCGGCTTATTTAAAGTCGTGAAGGACGAAATCCTTGAGCACTAGCAATCAAAAGCATTAAGGAATTGTTCTTAGTCTATGGGAGGTCCGAGTTGAATTTAGAGGTACTTACGAACTCTAGTTTTCAACTGGATGTGGATGACTAAAAGTCGATATCGGGATTCATATTCGAGCTTAGAGGTGGTGTCGTATGCTGGAATGGTTCCTGCAACGACTAATGATTCTACCACGAGAACCTGAATATGTTGCAGCATCTAAAGCTGTAAAAGAGACTGTTTTGGACACGGAACTTTATCCAAATGTTGGTTATAGTTCCGGACGCAAATAATCAAGTAACTTGTACTGTGATTATACAGTGTCCTGTAGCGAATGCTAAGGAACCGAGATCTCATCAGAAGTCCAAACATGTACTTGAGAGAATATCATGTGATCCAAGAGATCAATGACAGAGGTGACGTCTGAGTCGAGAGTGTCACTTCGGAAGATAACTTTGTAGATCCCTGTACCAGGCCTTTATCTGAATATGTCCGCGAGAAACATCGAGGGTCGATGGGAATAAGATTCATGGATAGTTGGCTGTAGGTCAAGTGGGAGATTGTTGGAATAGGTGACCGGCGAGCCAACGGTTGGCCGAGCGGTTAACCGTATTCCGTTATATAACGGTTTATTTCGTTAATTAATGAAACCTATATTAATGGCAAATACTATATCTGCTCCCAATGTTGAATCATAGATATAGTCCTGTACAGTTACACATGTTGTATGAATTCGGTTTTGTGGAAACCGAGAGATAATTCTGTTAACGCAACGTAACTGGTCAAACTCAGTTCCTAGTCGATGGGTTACGCCAATAACAAGGATACCCGGCCTTTCCCCCTTGAGACTAGCACTTAGTGTATGTGGGCTAATCTCGAGCCTCGGTGTTGGGACATCGACATACTTGAGTGGGTGCTCACTGTTGATGAGTTCACTGAACCCCCTCTCCCTGGAATCTCTAAGTGGTTATCACTGATCGAGTAGAGAATTCCATAATATAGTTGTACACAATTAAACCTTAAGACCCAGACATCACCGTGACTTCATAAAAGGACTAGCTGTATCGTGACGTGTCTCTGATTCCCTGGAAAGGGAGTAAGTCGAAAAAGGAGACAATGTTCGTGCAGTTCGAAATCTGATGTGAAGTCTGTGCATGGTAGTAGGGGATCTGATCGCTTGATATAGATCATGGATGTCCTGTGTGTTCTGATGGTTCGTAGTCCCGGAATCTCTGGCCAGAGTTGAATAGTGAGGTGATTAGAGAAATGTGTTTCTCTGAATCAATCACGACTGGATTTTACGAAACCTAGAACGTACGCACAGTTATCAAACTCAACAAGAGATCTCGATTAACCAATATCTCTAGTTTGATCGGGACATATGTATCGGAGGGATCGTACTGTACGCTAACTATATTATAAGGCTCTTGCAGGCACTTCATTTGTATCTAGGGAATTAGTGAAGCGTGGCTGCTAGACGCTCGTCACTGATTCGTTGGGCACCGACTTGTTCGGAGATTAAATAATATGATTATTAATCTAAAACTCTTGGGAGTAGTTGAAATAAGAACAATATGTTGTTCGAATCACAATATGTTGTGAGCCCACGGCTAGTTATACACCTGAACCATTGAGGGTCACATTCTCGTGTAAACCGATCCTTGAATACGATCATGTATTAATTAACTATTAATTAAGTACATATAGTCGGAGGTCAATATGATTGATTCCGAGATTCATAATTGTGATTATGAGTTGGAAATAATAATGAGCTAAAGAAAACGGACACGATGGTGTACACTTTCTATTTTGGGAAATTTCCCGATTTAGCAGTACCCCTGAAATGGGCTTTCCGATTTTGTGAAATTGGAAATTTTTATTTTTATCTCATATTGATGGAAAATTAAAACGAGAAAGAAAATATTGTTGGAGTTGTGTACTTAATGTCTAGATTTAAGTAACGGTAAACTCCCGATCATAGCATTTAATCAATTTAATTAATAAACAATTATTTGCATTTAATTATATGCAAATCATAGTTCTGGATTTTATACGTTGTAGTTAGTATGGTGCTGCATGGGCGCACAGAAGATCATACTATCGGTTACTCGTATTTAATCGAACAGTTGCTCACGACCTAGATGGACACGAACTAATCCATCGGTATAGTCGTTGTGTGAGAGAGAAAATAATTTATCTTAATTATTTTATCACACTTGTACACTTGGTGTATTGGGCGGATCAGCTTGAGATTTATTGATTAGGATTGCCTTGGATAATCAATTTAAATCTCGGAGTATTTTATTCTTAATCCCCGATATTATTGCGGGTGTGTATATTTAATACTAGAGGCTTTGATTTTCCAAAGGAATTAACCGATTTAATTATTGGGTTAATTACCGGTAAAGTTGGGTCGCTATATTTTATATACGACATGCCGTGAATACTTGACGGGAAAGTGTATCCCGGAAGGGTTGATAATATCCCCGAGATGAGTTCATAAGGAATTATTGTGTAAACCTCATGAGTGGATTCGTTCCGCACAATAATAAAGGTTGAACGGTACTAGTCTCGGATATAAGAGATGAATATTATTTATTGAGCAATAAATAAATTTATTCATGGATATTTAAATCTTAAATACACGGAATAAATAATACTAAGATGGAGAAATATTATTTGATATAATATGGAATAATATTGGGAGTGCAATTTTATTTATATAGTGGAAAATAAATAAAATTAATATTGATAAGAATTAATAGATTTGGGTTGGACCCAATTTAATTTTCAATATTGAAGCCCAATATTTATTATCCTTATGATCCCCTACGTAGCCTATATAAGCACTACATGGTCTTCACTTTTAAAGAGAGAATTAATTGACCTACGCCAATTCATAAAGTCTTGAGAGTGAGGAAGATCCATAAAGTTCGATAGCTCGTCGCCCACCCGACGTTCGAACGGAAGTGCAAGGAATACGCGGGAAGATCACGAGGTCATCAACGATTCGTTTCTCCGTACAACGAATCAAGGTAATAATCGAGAAACCCCCTTCTATGATTATGTGCGTTGAATAATTGTGATGTATACATGAACGACGCGATCCGGGAAAAACGACGAACCTCGGGAACGGGGATTCGAGATCCCCGGCGATGATCGAAGGTGCGGCCGAACCCTAGGGTTCGACCGCCGTGCGCGCGCGACGAGGGGCGAGCCCCGGCTGGACGCCGGGGCATGCGATCGACTTCAGTCGATCGCTGGGGTGCCACGGGCTGGTGCCGTGGCGGACCCCAGCCGCCCTCGACGGCGGCGTGCGCTCGAAGGGGGCCCCGGCTGAAGCCGGGGCAAGCGATCGACTCGGAAGTCGATCGCTAGGGCAGCCGCGGCTAGGCCGCGGCGGGTCAGCTGGGCTGACCGCCCTCCCCTCGATGGCGGAGGCGGTGAGTCGCCGGACTCACCGCCAGGGGCTGTTCCGAACAGCCCCGCGGGGATGGCTCGCATCCCCGGCAATCGCCACACACGGCGATCGCGAGCCCGGGCGTGGGCGTGGCTAGGGTTTAGTCGCGGGTTCTCCCGCGGCGACGCCTTGGTCATGCTCTAGCTCGTCCGTGGTTCGCGTTCGTGGATCCGACTCGTGGGAGAAAATCGGCTGGGGGCGGGCTGCGTGTCTTCGGGCGCGTAGTCTCCAAAGGTCGGACTCCTGCGGATGAGTTGGTGTTCGTGTAATCTCCGGCGACGGGTTTTCGGTCGAATTATCGGTTCCGCATTTTTTTTTGATAGCCCGGGAAATCGAATCCCAGCAAATATAATCGTTATATTTTTCGGAGATGAAATTGATTGTCAATTTTGGAGAAACGTAATGACGGCTAATGTATTGGGCCGGCTAGGGTTAATGGATCCGATCCATTAGGGTTTGAGCCCAACAAGCTCCTTTCTTCACCTATAAAAGGAGCTCCATAGGCATGAGAATAAACACACCAAAGTGAAGAGCTCAAAACCCTAGCCTCACTTTCTCTCCTCTCCTCTCTCCCTCTCGTCCGCCCCCTCGGCTCCTCCCTCGGAGGACCGCCGACAACCGGAGCCGCCGCCCGCCGCCGCCTAGTGCCGCCGCCGGCAGCCGCCTCCCCTCGCCGGAATCCGATTCCGGCACCGTTTTTCCGGCCCGTTTTTCCCGTCGTATTCTACCTTACGTGTTTCTAGTGCAATACGTAAGTTGGATTACCTATACGAGGTGAAACCTGATTAGACGAGAGACGCCGAAGGAACGCCCGAGCACAGCCCGAGTCGCGCCCGTGCGCTCCAGCCGTGACACACGAGTCCAGCCGAGAGCCCCGCCACTCGCCCGGCTCTCCCCGCACACGACCCGTGCCGTCCCCGCGTCGCATCCGCGCGACTTCCGACGAACCTCGTTTCGTCCGATGAATCCCTGAGGTACTTACGATTAAATTTAGATTTAATTGTTTGCGTTAAATGTTTGCGCTATGTACTGTTAATGTTTGCGCTATGAGATTTTTAATTGATAAAGAAAAATTAATTGTGATTAATTTAAATGTCAATTAAATTCAAATTGATTCGAATTAAATAATATGATTATCTTAATTGTCAATTTGACGCAAACTGATTATGTGCACATGTTTACGTAAATAATTATATATGTGTAATTAATTAATTTGATTAATTTAATTGCACAATTCAAGTTGATTAGAATTAAATGATATGATTATGTTAATTTCAAATTAATTATGTGCGGATGTTTACATAAAATCAAGTTGATTAGAATTAAATAATAAGATTATGTTAATTGTCAATTTGACGCAAATTAATTATGTGTGGGTAATTAATTGTAATATATTAATATGATTAATATAATTGCGCTACAAGTAATATATTAATATGATTAATATAGTTGCGCTAGAAGTAATTAATTTATATGATAAATATAATTGCGCTAGATTTAATTTGTGTAGTATGGGATGCATGAATTAAATATTTAATTATTTGATAATTAAATTAAATGGTGAATTATTGATTCTAATAGATTTGAATTAAATCAATTAATGCATGTAATATTGAAAATATGATTTTCAATAAAATAAAATAAATATAATGTAAAATGTTTACATTAATGAAAAACGGTTTTTCATAAAATTTTTTGTTTTCCGCTGCGTATACATGCACGATCCCAACATTTAAAGGCTACGTAGGGATCTTAAGGAGGTGAAATATTGGGCTTCCAATATTAATGATTAAATTGAGCCAAGCCCAAATCTATTAATCCATTAATATTAGTTATATTTATTTTCCACTATATAAATATAATTGCACTCCCAATATTATACCATATTATATCAAATAATATTATCTCTCCGGTAATATTATTTATTCCGTGCGTTTAAGATAGAAATGTCCATGAATAAATTATATTTATTGCTAATTAATTTATTCATCTCTTGTAACCGAGAATAGTACCATTCAACCTTAATTATTATGCGGAACAAATCCACCTGCAGGGTTTACATAATAATTCCTTATGAACTCATGTCGGGGACATTATCAACCCTTATCGGGACACACTTTCCCATCAAGAATTCACAGCATGCCATACACAAAATACAGTGACCCAACTTTGCCGTTAATTGACCCAATATTCTAATCGGTCAATTCCTTTGGAAAATCAAAGTCACTAATATTAAATGCACACACCCGCAATAATATCAGGGATTAAGAATAAAATACACTGAGACTTAAATCGATTATCAAAGGCAATCTTAATCGATAAATCTCAAGTGATCCGCCCAATACACCAAGTGACAAGTATGATAAAATAATTAAGACAAATTATTTTCTCTCTCATACAACGACTATACCGATGGATTGGTCCTTGTCCATCTAGGTCGTGAGCAACTGTTCGATTATATACGAGTAACCGATAGTATGATCTTCCGTGTGACGTCGCACACCATACTAACTACAACGTATATAATCTCAGGATTGAGAAATGGGATTCTAATGGTAAAAGAACAAGTTTGTTCGGAACTACCTATGTTCTATGGATATTTCTGGACGCAACGGCACATTCTATGTGGTTGTAGAATATCCTAGAAGAACAAGTAATTGTATGTTCAATAGTACTACGAACCAGAAGGGTGTTCTCGCCCGGTTCATAGAGGAAAAACTATTAGATGAACTACAATGCCCTAATTGACAAAGTACTTTAAAATGAGGAAAGGGAAAGACTGAGAACCAGCCTGACCGAGTAGTAGTACACCACTAACTGCACCTTATGTTGTTACTGTTATACACCGGGACGCCATTGCAGTGGGAGGTTGTTAAGCAACTAGAGATGTTCATAAGACTGGAGGAGTTTTGAACTCTGGATCCAGTATACATGAAATCGATCCCTAGGTCTGCATAGGAATTAGCGAAGAAGGTGTGTTAGAGACGTAATGGAAACAAAGGTGGTGTTTCTCGGAATTTTGTGTAGATAACACTTTGACATTGGCGACAATGTGAAAATGTTGTCAGACATAAAATAGAGGTTGTCTAAATAAATCGAGATATAAGATTGAGAAGAAGTTAGAGCATGTTCTTAAGATCTTATGATCTAGAGATAAGAACATTGTACTTCTCCTAGACATCTTGTACGATTAAGGTTTGTTTTAAACATGCATACTTCTGAGAAAGGTTATTGCCTTTCAAAGACAGAACAAACATCTATCTAAAGGTTGTGTGTTCGAACACATGAAGGAGATAGATGAGGACAAAGCAGTTTCCTATACTTCAAGTATGGAAAGCTCTATAGATGCAATGTTGTAAAACAAGAACCTGATATCAACTATGCGGTTTGCGTAGTGGGAGGATATCAAAGTAATCTGGATAAGGGATGTTCGAATGCTGCAAGAGTACTTTCAAAGTACTGGCTTGAGCAAGACGAAATCTTCTTAGATTACAGATTCTCAGATCCAAAAATCAGAGAAGGACCAGTGAAAGTCGATATCAGGCTATGTGTTCACTTTTAGAAAGAGGTGGAACCATGAAATGAAAGAGTGATAAGCGGGACGCTTCTCAGACTCTCTCATAACCGAATAGCAGCCTCAGAGGCAGCGGAAGTTCTGGTTAGGTTCCGGGATAACCTCTTGACTTGGATATGACTCTTAGTTTACCAAAGGCTATTAGATAGCGGTGCACGGTGAACTAGAAGAGGTCATAAGTCAAAAGTGATGTTAACACATAGAGCAAGTACCACCTGATACGAGTCATCGTCAGGGGAGACGACGTAGTAGTTACCAAGATAACTTCAGAGCGGCAACCTAGATTGCTCACTCACATAGTACTTCTCGGAAGTACACTTTAAAGCACGTGATGAGTATGGGAACCGGGAGTTTGGAGGAAATGACTAGACCTTAGTACAAGTGGGAGATTGTTGGAGTTGTGTACTTAATGTCTAGATTTAAGTAACGGTAAACTCCCGATCATAGCATTTAATCTATTTAATTAATAAACAATTATTTGCATTTAATTATATGCAAATCATAGTTCTGGATTTTATACGTTGTAGTTAGTATGGTGCTGCATGGGCGCACAGAAGATCATACTATCGGTTACTCGTATTTAATCGAACAGTTGCTCAAGACCTAGATGGACACGAACTAATCCATCGGTATAGTCGTTGTGTGAGAGAGAAAATAATTTATCTTAATTATTTTATCACACTTGTACACTTGGTGTATTGGGCGGATCAGCTTGAGATTTATTGATTAGGATTGCCTTGGATAATCAATTTAAATCTCGGAGTATTTTATTCTTAATCCCCGATATTATTGCGGGTGTGTATATTTAATACTAGAGGCTTTGATTTTCCAAAGGAATTAACCGATTTAATTATTGGGTTAATTACCGGTAAAGTTGGGTCGCTATATTTTATATACGACATGCCGTGAATACTTGACGGGAAAGTGTATCCCGGAAGGGTTGATAATATCCCCGAGATGAGTTCATAAGGAATTATTGTGTAAACCTCATGAGTGGATTCGTTCCGCACAATAATAAAGGTTGAACGGTACTAGTCTCGGATATAAGAGATGAATATTATTTATTGAGCAATAAATAAATTTATTCATGGATATTTAAATCTTAAATACACGGAATAAATAATACTAAGATGGAGAAATATTATTTGATATAATATGGAATAATATTGGGAGTGCAATTTTATTTATATAGTGGAAAATAAATAAAATTAATATTGATAAGAATTAATAGATTTGGGTTGGACCCAATTTAATTTTCAATATTGAAGCCCAATATTTATTATCCTTATGATCCCCTACGTAGCCTATATAAGCACTACATGGTCTTCACTTTTAAAGAGAGAATTAATTGACCTACGCCAATTCATAAAGTCTTGAGAGTGAGGAAGATCCATAAAGTTCGATAGCTCGTCGCCCACCCGACGTTCGAACGGAAGTGCAAGGAATACGCGGGAAGATCACGAGGTCATCAACGATTCGTTTCTCCGTACAACGAATCAAGGTAATAATCGAGAAACCCCCTTCTATGATTATGTGCGTTGAATAATTGTGATGTATACATGAACGACGCGATCCGGGAAAAACGACGAACCTCGGGGACGGGGATTCGAGATCCCCGGCGATGATCGAAGGTGCGGCCGAACCCTAGGGTTCGACCGCCGTGCGCGCGCGACGAGGGGCGAGCCCCGGCTGGACGCCGGGGCATGCGATCGACTTCAGTCGATCGCTGGGGTGCCACGGGCTGGTGCCGTGGCGGACCCCAGCCGCCCTCGACGGCGGCGTGCGCTCGAAGGGGGCCCCGGCTGAAGCCGGGGCAAGCGATCGACTCGGAAGTCGATCGCTAGGGCAGCCGCGGCTAGGCCGCGGCGGGTCAGCTGGGCTGACCGCCCTCCCCTCGATGGCGGAGGCGGTGAGTCGCCGGACTCACCGCCAGGGGCTGTTCCGAACAGCCCCGCGGGGATGGCTCGCATCCCCGGCAATCGCCACACACGGCGATCGCGAGCCCGGGCGTGGGCGTGGCTAGGGTTTAGTCGCGGGTTCTCCCGCGGCGACGCCTTGGTCATGCTCTAGCTCGTCCGTGGTTCGCGTTCGTGGATCCGACTCGTGGGAGAAAATCGGCTGGGGGCGGGCTGCGTGTCTTCGGGCGCGTAGTCTCCAAAGGTCGGACTCCTGCGGATGAGTTGGTGTTCGTGTAATCTCCGGCGACGGGTTTTCGGTCGAATTATCGGTTCCGCATTTTTTTTTGATAGCCCGGGAAATCGAATCCCAGCAAATATAATCGTTATATTTTTCGGAGATGAAATTGATTGTCAATTTTGGAGAAACGTAATGACGGCTAATGTATTGGGCCGGCTAGGGTTAATGGATCCGATCCATTAGGGTTTGAGCCCAACAAGCTCCTTTCTTCACCTATAAAAGGAGCTCCATAGGCATGAGAATAAACACACCAAAGTGAAGAGCTCAAAACCCTAGCCTCACTTTCTCTCCTCTCCTCTCTCCCTCTCGTCCGCCCCCTCGGCTCCTCCCTCGGAGGACCGCCGACAACCGGAGCCGCCGCCCGCCGCCGCCTAGTGCCGCCGCCGGCAGCCGCCTCCCCTCGCCGGAATCCGATTCCGGCACCGTTTTTCCGGCCCGTTTTTCCCGTCGTATTCTACCTTACGTGTTTCTAGTGCAATACGTAAGTTGGATTACCTATACGAGGTGAAACCTGATTAGACGAGAGACGCCGAAGGAACGCCCGAGCACAGCCCGAGTCGCGCCCGTGCGCTCCAGCCGTGACACACGAGTCCAGCCGAGAGCCCCGCCACTCGCCCGGCTCTCCCCGCACACGACCCGTGCCGTCCCCGCGTCGCATCCGCGCGACTTCCGACGAACCTCGTTTCGTCCGATGAATCCCTGAGGTACTTACGATTAAATTTAGATTTAATTGTTTGCGTTAAATGTTTGCGCTATGTACTGTTAATGTTTGCGCTATGAGATTTTTAATTGATAAAGAAAAATTAATTGTGATTAATTTAAATGTCAATTAAATTCAAATTGATTCGAATTAAATAATATGATTATCTTAATTGTCAATTTGACGTTAACTGATTATGTGCACATGTTTACGTAAATAATTATATATGTGTAATTAATTAATTTGATTAATTTAATTGCACAATTCAAGTTGATTAGAATTAAATGATATGATTATGTTAATTTCAAATTAATTATGTGCGGATGTTTACATAAAATCAAGTTGATTAGAATTAAATAATAAGATTATGTTAATTGTCAATTTGACGCAAATTAATTATGTGTGGGTAATTAATTGTAATATATTAATATGATTAATATAATTGCGCTACAAGTAATATATTAATATGATTAATATAGTTGCGCTAGAAGTAATTAATTTATATGATAAATATAATTGCGCTAGATTTAATTTGTGTAGTATGGGATGCATGAATTAAATATTTAATTATTTGATAATTAAATTAAATGGTGAATTATTGATTCTAATAGATTTGAATTAAATCAATTAATGCATGTAATATTGAAAATATGATTTTCAATAAAATAAAATAAATATAATGTAAAATGTTTACATTAATGAAAAACGGTTTTTCATAAATTTTTTTGTTTTCCGCTGCGTATACATGCACGATCCCAACATTTAAAGGCTACGTAGGGGATCTTAAGGAGGTGAAATATTGGGCTTCCAATATTAATGATTAAATTGAGCCCAAGCCCAAATCTATTAATCCATTAATATTAGTTATATTTATTTTCCACTATATAAATATAATTGCACTCCCAATATTATACCATATTATATCAAATAATATTATCTCTCCGGTAATATTATTTATTCCGTGCGTTTAAGATAGAAATGTCCATGAATAAATTATATTTATTGCTAATTAATTTATTCATCTCTTGTAACCGAGAATAGTACCATTCAACCTTAATTATTATGCGGAACAAATCCACCTGCAGGGTTTACATAATAATTCCTTATGAACTCATGTCGGGGACATTATCAACCCTTATCGGGACACACTTTCCCATCAAGAATTCACAGCATGCCATACACAAAATACAGTGACCCAACTTTGCCGTTAATTGACCCAATATTCTAATCGGTCAATTCCTTTGGAAAATCAAAGTCACTAATATTAAATGCACACACCCGCAATAATATCAGGGATTAAGAATAAAATACACTGAGACTTAAATCGATTATCAAAGGCAATCTTAATCGATAAATCTCAAGTGATCCGCCCAATACACCAAGTGACAAGTATGATAAAATAATTAAGACAAATTATTTTCTCTCTCATACAACGACTATACCGATGGATTGGTCCTTGTCCATCTAGGTCGTGAGCAACTGTTCGATTATATACGAGTAACCGATAGTATGATCTTCCGTGTGACGTCGCACACCATACTAACTACAACGTATATAATCTAGGACTATAATTTGCATATATTTAATTATAAATAATTAAACGCAAATAATTGTTTATTTAATTAAATAGATTAATGGCAATGGATCGGGAGTTAATATCACTTAAATCTAGACATTAAGTATACAACTCCATCAATAACTAGCAGTGGGCTCACAACATATTGTGATTCGAACAACATATTGTTCTTATTTCAACTACTCCCAAGAGTTTTAGATTAATAATCATATTATTTAATCTCCGAACAAGTCGGTGCCCAACGAATCAGTGACGAGCGTCTAGCAGCCACGCTTCACTAATTCCCTAAATACAAATGAAGTGCCTGCAAGAACCTTGTAATATAGTTAGCGTACAGTACGATCCCTCTGATACATATGTCCCGATCAAACTAGAGATATTGGTTAATCGAGATCTCTTCTTGAGTTTGATAACTGTGCGTACGTTCTAGGTTTCGTAAAATCCAGTCATGATTGATTCAGAGAAACACATTTCTCTAATCACCTCACTATTCAACTCTGGCAAGAGATTCCGAGACTACGAACCATCAGAACACACAGGACATCCATGATCTGTTGGAGTGGTATACTTAATGTCTAGATTTGAGTATTATGAACTCCTTGTACACTTTCATTTACCTATTAAATACGAACATTCATTTGCTTTTAATTATTGTTAATTAAATATATGCAAATTATAGTCCTGGATTTTATACGTTGTAGTTAGTATGGTGTGTCGGGCCCACACAGAAGATCATACTATCGGTTACTCGTATTTAATCGAACAGATGCTCACGACCTAGATGGACTCGGACCAATCCATCGGTATAGTCGTTGTGTGAGAGAGAAAATAATTTGTCTTAATTATTTTATCACACTTGTACACTTGGTGTATTGAGCGGATCGATTGAGACTCATCAATTAGGATTGCTCGGCGATAATTGATTTGAGACTCAGTGTATTTTATTCTTAATCCCCGATATTGTTGCGGGTGTGTATATTTAATATAAGTGACTTTGATTTACCAAAGGAATTAACCGATTTAATTATTGGGTTAATTACCGGTTAAGTTGGGTCACTATATTTTATATATGGCATGCCGTGAATGATTGACCGGACAGTGTATCCCGGAAGGGTTGATAATATCCCCGAGATGAGCTCATAAGGATTTATTATGTAAACCTCGCGAGTGGATTTAATTCCGCATAATAAATAAGGTTGAGTGGTACTAGTCTCGGATAAAAGAGATGAATAAATTTATTAAGCAATAAATAAATTTTATTCATGGATATTTATATCTTAAATACACGGAATAAATAATACTACCGGAGAAATATTATTTGGATATAATATGGTTTAATATTGGGAGTGCAATTAATTTATATAGTGGAAAATAAATTAATTAATATTAATGGGAGATTAATAGATTTGGGCTTGGGCTCAATTTAATCATTAATATTGGAAGCCCAATATTCCACCTCCTTTAGATCCCCTACGTAGCCTATAAAAGCACTACATGGTCTTCTCTATTCTCATAAGTTGAAGATCATAATTCTTCTAGAGAGAGAAAGTAGAGAGAGAAGTAGATCCATAGAGCTTGGAGGATCGTCGCCCACCCGACGTTCAAGCTAGTGCAAGGAATACGTGGGACGATTCAAAGGTCATCTTGAATTCGTTTCTCCGAACAACGAATCGAAAGGTACAAAATCTAAACGCCCTTGATTTATTCGGTTTTGATTTATCGAGAATACCGTAGAACAAGATCCGTAGATCGAACCCGGATTAGAGGACGATCGCGTGGTGGTGGCGAAGCCACCGCACCACGGGCGATCGCCCCTAGGGTTTCGGTGGGGCGACGAGGGCCAAACCCTCGGCTTGGCCGAGGGGGTGCGATCGACTGCGAAGGGTCGATCGCTGGGCACGGGCTGGCGCCGTGCCCAACCCCGCCGTGAAGGCGGGGGCCTCCAGCTGGCGGCGAGTCGCCGGACTCGCCGCGGGGGCTGCCGGAGCAGCCCCACCCCAACCGATCGCCGGCGTGCGATCGGTGATCGCTTCGAGCCCCGCGTGCGGGGGCTCGGGCTGGGCGTGCGCGAGGCTTCGGCCTCGTCGTGCGTTCGGCTCGTGCTCCGGCTCGTACGTGGTGCTCGCGTGATCTCCGGCGGATGGTTTTGATCGGGTTATTGGTTTCCGCAAATTTTAATAACCCGGGATATCGAATTCCAACAATTGGTATCAGAGCGTGGTTTACGTTCGCGGTATTTTCGATAAAATTGTTCTACCTTGCAGGGTTCCGACTATTATGGTTTAATTTATTATACGTTTAATTTATTTTGTCATGAATGTTGGATTGATTAAACTCTCGGACATGTCGAGATTCGTTTTTGGTGGTGAATGCTTGTAATAGTAAAAATTCGGGGGTTGACCGAATTTAGGATTTATTATTACGTTCTACGTTTTTCCGGAAATTGTATAGGGTCGATTTCATGTATAGAATCGATACCGGATAGTGTAAAATTTATTTTGTAATTTATTTTGCGTTGGATCGATGCCGAAACGACCGCCGGAGAAGACGCGTGACGAAGGAGATGATCGAGAGGGTGAACGGGACAAGGATCGATCAATCCCCATGGTCGATCCATGAGGACAATCGACCCACGCCCTAAAGGGCTGCCCGCGGGAGTTCCGGCCACGCCGGCCACCGGTGGTGGTGGCGCGTGGGCTGGGCGGCGGCGGCATAGGCGGCGGTCGATGGTGGCACGGGGATCCCCACCCCGTGCTATCCCGGTCCGGTAATTCGCTTTCCTAATTGGTTCGGGTTTTTTCCTATTTGAGTGTTCCTATTTTTGGGAACTCTCATGGATTAGGAAAAGAATCAATTTGGAATTGATTAGGATTCCTAAATTGATTATTTCTATTTTATGGAAATATTCATGGATTAGGAATCTAATTAATTTGGAAAGTAGAAGAGTCCTAAATTATTTTATTTCCTTATTTCATTATGGAAATCATCTAGAATATTCCAAGTGGGTCTTGGATGGATTATTCTAGAGATTTAATGAAGTAGAAAGGGAAAATAAAATAAATAAAAATATTAATAATATTTAATTTTATTTTTGATTTATTCGATTGACTTAATTATTATTAATTAAGTATCTTTTGGATTTATTAAAAATAAATAGATTTAAATATTGGAAATTAATATTCTCGTCACATGGAGCATTCAAGAACGAAGACTGAAGACTAGAAGATGCGTACGGAGATGGAGTAAAGCCATAATAGTCGGAAAATAATATTCTAGTAATTATTTTGACTATGTGATAATACTATGTGCTTTATTACATGTATGCATGCTATATGTGTTTACTTTTATGCACTAGATAGCGTATCCCTTTATTGTAAAAAGCTAAGTGGGAGAGGGTATGGAAACATACCCATGGTCTCCATTGCTGCTCTCTTGGTGACTTTTATAAACTTTTGAAGTTTATATAGATAGGTCATTGGAGGAGAGTTCTTGTAATTCCTCTTACGAGAAACATTGATTAAGTTCATCAAACAATGCCTAATTTGTCTTTCCAAAACTGACTTCAAGTCGACTCATTCTCACCCCGGGGAGTGGAATGGAGCCAAAGCCACTTGGTCATGTCGAGGACACAAATTAGAGGCAGTCGTACCATTCTTTGATAGATGGATCGATTGTCTGCTCGGCTCCCTCATTTATGAGAGATAGGGTTGTTCGCATGGTGAATCACTGGTTAGAAACTTCGAGTTTCACTTATGATTCTCCGCGTCTTGATTTACAAGATTAAATGGGTCAAGTAATTGGATTTCAATTGTATAAGTCTTTTGGTATAGTAAACGTCCACACTATCGTGGCTTGCTATATCGAATGGGACTTTAGATCAATTGATGTAGACAGTTATAGAAGGAAGTGAAGGATCCGTGTGTCAACGTAAACGTCCACACTATCGTGGCTTGCGGTGATATACGAGTCTCAAACAAACTTCTTAGTACTGAGTGATGGTTAACACTTAGGTACGCTTCATAGTATTCCTCCCATCGAGGTAACGCTATTGATGATGTACGACCGAAGGAAATCTAATTGCTAAATCATTTGGGTGGGTAAACGTCCACACTATCGTGGCTTGCCTTACCTGATGGGATTTTAGATGTGATTAGTGATTTAATGATATTATTTGAGGGAGATAATATCGGATATTAAATTGTTTGTTTGTTTTATGTGCTTATAGGTTAGGAATGACTGTGACCCCACTTTGTGATATACTTAAAGATGAAAACTCACTGGTTCCATATAGTACTGATTGGAAAAGAAATCTGGACATTGTCCAGACTGTTGAGCTTTCTGAATCCACTGTTGTTCCAACTACGTTGAGACATGGTGTGGAAGCTAGGCAAGAGGTGTTTAACATACCCACGGAATCGTTCCTCAATGAGTCCCTTAAAACCGGCTCGGCGAAGGCGATTTTTGTGCGTAAGTTAAGAGAAACACGAGCTCTTGTGGCTAGGCTAAAAGAAAAGCGTGCAAAGAGACCCAGTGGTTTAAAACCACGGATTGGGGAAAGCAAGCGGTTTCGCAGATGCTTTCGATGCAAACAGTTTGGGCACTGGAGGTCTGATTGTCCTCTCATCAAAGGTACGAAATTTTCCTTAGTCACTGAAACATTATCAGTGGTGTTATCTACCAGCACCTGGTGTGTAGATACGGGGGCCACTGATCATGTCTGCAATTCATTGCAGGGGTTCCAGGAAACCCGGAGACTTAGAGAGGGAGAGATCGTGGTCTACATGGGCAATGCCGCGAAGGTGGCGGCTGTTGCAGTGGGAGACGTTCACTTACGCTTTAGTAGTGATAGGGTTTTAGTTTTACATAATTGTCTTTATGTACCCAACTTTAGAAAGAATTTAATTTCGGTTTCTAAACTTATTATGAATGGATATTCTGTTTCTTTTGACCACTCTGTGATCATAAGAAGAAACAGTGAGATTATCTGTTCTGGTACATTGGTGGACGATTTATATGTGCTAAATCCTGAGTCTAACATGATGCAACTAACCGAGAGTAATAACACATCTACGAACACCAATAAGAGAAAGGAACCTTCTAAAATGAATCAATTATACTTGTGGCACTTAAGGCTAGGTCATATTAACTCAAATAGAATTCAAAGGTTGAAATCTGATGGTCTCATCAGTGGTGTTGAAGGAGAGGACCTTCCAACCTGCGAATCCTGTTTAGAGGGAAAAATGACCAAGCGTTCTTTTTCTGGTAAAGGACGAAGGGCTGAACAAGTATTGTATTTGATTCACTCTGATGTATGCGGACCTATGTCTACTCAGGCAAGGGGAGGGTACGAGTATTTCATCACTTTCACTGATGATTACTCAAGGTATGGATTTGTTTACCTGATGCGCCGCAAGAGCGAATCCTTTGACAAGTTCAAGGAATTCAAGGCTTATGCGGAGAACCTTCAAGGTAAATCCATTAAATGCCTGCGATCTGATCGCGGAGGCGAGTACCTGTCTGGAGAATTCAAGGCATACTTAGCAGAGAATGGGATTGATTCCCAAATGACATCACCATATACTCCTCAACAGAATGGTGTGTCAGAAAGAAGGAATAGGACTCTTATGGAAATAGTGCGTTCAATGATGAGTTACTCGGACTTACCTACAATGTTCTGGGGATATGCCTTGGAAACAGCAGCGCACATTCTAAACTTGGTTCCATCTAAAACGGTTCCTTCAACACCCATGGAACGATGGAGCGGGCGCAAGCCTAGCTTGAGACACGTTCAGATCTGGGGGTGCCCTGCACATGTGTTGAAGGTAGGTGCCGATAAATTAGAACCTCGTACTGAAGTGCGGTTGTTTATAGGATATCCTAGAGGAACTAAGGGTGGCATGTTCTATAGTCCTACGGACCAGAAGATCATTATAAGTACTAACGCTCGGTTCTTAGAGGAAGACTATGTCATGGACCACAAGCCCAAGAGTGACATAATACTTGATGAGTTGAGAGGTAACAAGGAAGACTTAGATACAGCCGAACCGAGTATAGATACACCACTAGAATCTGCACCTGACACTGTCACTGTTGATACACCGGAACGCCGTCGTAGTGGTAGGGTTGTTAAGCAACCAGACCGATGGATTGGACTGGGTGAGTCTTCGGACTCTGGACCTGGAGTTCATGAAATCGATCCCTGGACCTATGATGAGGCGGTACAAGATATATATGCGCCTTCTTGGAAGAAAGCGATGAAATCCGAAATTGAATCTATGGATTCTAATAAAGTCTGGGATCTTGTAGAACCACCAAACGGCGTAAAGCCAATTGGGTGTAAATGGGTCTACAAGAGAAAGAGAGGATCTGACGGAAAGGTTGAAACCTTTAAAGCTCGGCTTGTTGCGAAAGGATATACTCAGAAAGAGGGAATCGATTATGAGGAGACCTTCTCGCCGGTAGCCAAGATAAAGTCGATCCGGATTCTCTTATCCATAGCAGCTTATATGGATTATGAGGTGTGGCAAATGGATGTCAAGACAGCTTTCCTAAATGGAAGTCTTGACGAGACGATTTATATGAAACAACCAGAAGGATTCATTGCTAAGGGGCGAGATCATCTAGTGTGCAAGCTTAATCGATCCATTTATGGATTGAAACAAGCCTCGAGATCGTGGAACCTGCGGTTTGACGAAGTAGTCCAATCTTTTGGATTCAGTCAAAGCATGGACGAATCGTGTGTGTATTGGAAACGTGATGGGAAGAAGGTGGTGTTTCTCGTGCTTTATGTAGATGAAATTCTTCTCATTGGCAACAGTGTAAAGATGTTATCAGACATAAAGGGATGGTTGTCTAGACAATTCGATATGAAAGATTTGGGAGAAGTCGGGCATGTTCTAGGGATCAAGGTTATAAGGGATCGCCGGAATAGAACATTGTACTTATCCCAGCAATCTTACATAGACACGATTCTGGCTCGTTTTAACATGCAAGATTCGAAGAAGGGTGAGCTGCCCTTCAGTAAAGGAACTTATCTTTCTAAGGAGATGTGTCCTCGGACACAAAAGGAGAAAGATGAAATGAAAGCAGTTCCCTACGCTTCGGCTGTGGGAAGCTTGATGTATGCAATGTTATGCACGAGGCCTGATATCTGCTATGCAGTTGGCGTAGTAGCGAGATATCAGAGTAACCCTGGAAAGGCTCATTGGACTGCCGTAAAGAGCATTTTCAAGTATTTGCGAAATACTAGGGATTATGTTCTAAGTTACGGGGAAGACAATCTGATTCCTTTGGGTTATACGGATTCGGATTTCCAAGCTGATAAGGACCGGCGAAAGTCGACATCAGGCTATGTGTACACTTTGGGAGGTGGAGCCGTATCATAGAGGAGTGTTAAGCAAAAGTGCATTTCAGACTCTACCATGGAAGCTGAATATGTTGCAGCCTCAGAGGCAGCGAAAGAATCAGTTTGGTTCCTTAATTTCCTCCAGGACTTAGATGTGATTCCGAGCTTGCCCAAGGCTATGACAATTTATTGTGATAATAGCGGTGCAGTGGCAAACAGTAAGGAACCACGGTCCCATAGTGCTACGAAACACATAGAGCGCAAGTACCACCTGATTCGAGTCATCGTCAAGAGGGGCGATGCGATAGTCACCAAGATAGCTTCGGAGGACAACCTAGCGGACCCTTTCACCAAGATACTTCCTAAGGAAGTATATTTCAAGCACTTGGAGGGTTTGGGAGTCAGAAGTTTGGAGGATAAGACTAGACCTTAGTATAAGTGGGAGATTGTTGGAGTGGTATACTTAATGTCTAGATTTGAGTATTATGAACTCCTTGTACACTTTCATTTACCTATTAAATACGAACATTCATTTGCTTTTAATTATTGTTAATTAAATATATGCAAATTATAGTCCTGGATTTTATACGTTGTAGTTAGTATGGTGTGTCGGGCCCACACAGAAGATCATACTATCGGTTACTCGTATTTAATCGAACAGATGCTTACGACCTAGATGGACTCGGACCAATCCATCGGTATAGTCGTTGTGTGAGAGAGAAAATAATTTGTCTTAATTATTTTATCACACTTGTACACTTGGTGTATTGAGCAGATCGATTGAGACTCATCAATTAGGATTGCTCGGCGATAATTGATTTGAGACTCAGTGTATTTTATTCTTAATCCCCGATATTGTTGCGGGTGTGTATATTTAATAAAAGTGACTTTGATTTACCAAAGGAATTAACCGATTTAATTATTGGGTTAATTACCGGTTAAGTTGGGTCACTATATTTTATATATGGCATGCCGTGAATGATTGACCGGACAGTGTATCCCGGAAGGGTTGATAATATCCCCGAGATGAGCTCATAAGGATTTATTATGTAAACCTCGCGAGTGGATTTAATTCCGCATAATAAATAAGGTTGAGTGGTACTAGTCTCGGATAAAAGAGATGAATAAATTTATTAAGCAATAAATAAATTTTATTCATGGATATTTATATCTTAAATACACGGAATAAATAATACTACCGGAGAAATATTATTTGGATATAATATGGTTTAATATTGGGAGTGCAATTAATTTATATAGTGGAAAATAAATTAATTAATATTAATGGGAGATTAATAGATTTGGGCTTGGGCTCAATTTAATCATTAATATTGGAAGCCCAATATTCCACCTCCTTTAGATCCCCTACGTAGCCTATAAAAGCACTACATGGTCTTCTCTATTCTCATAAGTTGAAGATCATAATTCTTCTAGAGAGAGAAAGTAGAGAGAGAAGTAGATCCATAGAGCTTGGAGGATCGTCGCCCACCCGACGTTCAAGCTAGTGCAAGGAATACGTGGGAAGATTCAAAGGTCATCTTGAATTCGTTTCTCCGAACAACGAATCGAAAGGTACAAAATCTAAACGCCCTTGATTTATTCGGTTTTGATTTATCGAGAATACCGTAGAACAAGATCCGAAGATCGAACCCGGATTAGAGGACGATCGCGTGGTGGTGGCGAAGCCACCGCACCACGGGCGATCGCCCCTAGGGTTTCGGTGGGGCGACGAGGGCCAAACCCTCGGCTTGGCCGAGGGGGTGCGATCGACCGCGAAGGGTCGATCGCTGGGCACGGGCTGGCGCCGTGCCCAACCCCGCCGTGAAGGCGGGGGCCTCCAGCTGGCGGCGAGTCGCCGGACTCGCCGCGGGGGCTGCCGGAGCAGCCCCACCCCAACCGATCGCCGGCGTGCGATCGGTGATCGCTTCGAGCCCCGCGTGCGGGGGCTCGGGCTGGGCGTGCGCGAGGCTTCGGCCTCGTCGTGCGTTCGGCTCGTGCTCCGGCTCGTACGTGGTGCTCGCGTGATCTCCGGCGGATGGTTTTGATCGGGTTATTGGTTTCCGCAAATTTTAATAGCCCGGGATATCGAATTCCAACATGATCTATATCAAGCGATCAGATCCCCTACTACCATGCACAGACTTCACATCAGATTTCGAACTGCACGAACATTGTCTCCTTTTTCGACTTACTCCCTTTCCAGGGAATCAGAGACATGTCACGATACAGCTAGTCCTCTGATGAAGTCACGGTGATGTCTGGGTCTTAAGGATTAATTGTGTACAACTATATTATGGAATTCTCTACTCGATCAGTGATAACCACTTAGAGATTCCAGGGAGAGGGGGTTCAGTGAACTCATCAACAGTGAGCACCCACTCAAGTATGTCGATGTCCCAACACCGAGGCTCGAGATTAGCCCACATACACTAAGTGCTAGTCTCAAGGGGGAAAGGCCGGGTATCCTTGTTATTGGCGTAACCCATCGACTAGGAGCAGAGTTTGACCAGTTACGTTGCGTTAACAGAATTATCTCTCGGTTTCCACAAAACCGAATTCATACAACATGTGTAACCGTACAGGACTATATCAATGATTCAACATTGGGAGGAGATATAGTATATGCCATTAATATAAGTTTCATTAATTAACGAAATAAACCGTTATATAACGGAATACGGTTAACCGCTCGGCCAACCGTTGGCTCGCCGGTCACCTATTCCAACAATCTACCACTTGACCTAGAGCCAACTATCCATGAATCTTAGTCCCATCGACTCTCGATGTTTCTCGCGGACATATTCAGATAAAGGCCTGGTACAGGGATCTACAAAGTTATCTTCCGAAGTGACACTCTCGACTCAAACGTCACCTCTGTCATTGATCTCTTGGATCACATGATATTCTCTCAAGTACATGGTTGGACTTCTGATGAGATCTCGGTTCCTTAGCATTCGCTACAGGACACCGTGTAATCACAGTACAAGTTACTTGATTATTTGTGTACGCAATTATAACCAACATTTGGATAAAGTTCCGTGTCCAAAATAGTCTCGTTTACAGCTTTAGATGCTGCAACATATTCAGGTTCTCGTGGTAGAATCATTAGTCGTTTGCAGGAACCATTCCAGCATACGACACCACCTCTAAGCTCGAATATGAATCCCGATATCGACTTTTAGTCATCCACATCTGATTGAAAACTAGAGTTCGTAAGTACCTCTAAATTCAACTCGGACCTCCCACAGACTAAGAACAACTCCTTAATGCTTTTGATTGCTAGTGCTCAAGGATTTCGTCCTTCACGACTTCAAATAAGATGGTCTTGGGTTCGACTGATATTCACTTGTGACACTCACAACATTTATAATATCACGTCTAGTACACAGCATGCCATACATAATGCTCCCCAGTGCGGAGATATATGTGTTGTCCATTTCATCTCCTCGAATTTCATCAACATTACAGTCACACGAATTACGAGAGATGAACCCCATGGGACATTGGAAAGAATCTCTTCAGGATTCTTCCATGCTAAACCATTACAGAAACAGCTTCTATGTACAAGGATTGAGAAGATTTTGCATTCTTCTAGATCTATATCTATAGTGACGTATCACAATACGTAGGATGCCTCTCCTCAAATCCTTTATTCGAGAAACGTGTGGACAACCGTGCTTTCGTTGATTGCAACATCACTCAATCATCCCTATGATTAGTATGTCATCAACGTACAACACTTAAATTTCACTGCGCTCCCACTAACCTTCTTGAATACAAGGTACCTTCAAGTTTTATACCAAGTCAACGCTTTGACTATTGTATTTAAAACACATGTTCCATTTTAGGGATGCTCGTTTCAATCCATAAATGGATCGCTGGAGTATGCAAACCTTTTGCTCCTTTCCAGAAAATATGAAGCCTTCCGGCTGCGCTACAACTCTTCCATAATATCATATTCAAGGAAAGTAGACTTCATATCTATTTTCCATATCTCATAGTCGTACTATGCAGAAATGGCTAGCAAAATTGTAATGGACTTAAGCACAGCGATTGATGGAAATATTACATCATAAACAATACATTGTCTTTGAATACCTTCTTTTTCCATCATCCTTGCTTTAAAGGTCACACCTTTCTATATATATACTGTTGGAAATCGATATCCCGGAATTAATAAATTTAATTAAATAAATTATCTAATTAATTCCGACCGAAATCCTTTGGAGATCGAATATCCGGAGTTTTCAAAGTTGCGGAACCGACAACCCAATCGAAATCCCGTCGCCGGAAATCACACGAGCACGCCACGTAGCCCGGAGCTCAACCGAACGCGCATCCGTGGGCAAGCCCACGCGCATCCAGCCGAGCCCCGACGTGGGGCTCGCGATCGATCTTGATCGCGGGGTGTGATCGAAGAGATCGATCGCCTTGTGCGATCGATGGGCTACTCCAAGCAGCCCCGCGGTGAGTCCGGCGACTCACCGCCGACGGAGGAGGGGGCGGCTCGCCCAGCGAGCCGCGGCGGCACCAGCCCGCCACCCCAGCGATCGAGCGTGAGCTCGATCGCACCCCCGGCGTCCAGCCGGGGTCCTTTGCTTCATGCGATCCCCAACGGGGCGATCGTCGGTGGTTCGGCGGTCCTAGACCGTCACCACGCGTTCGTCCCTCGTTCCGGGGTTCGTACCTCGGATCTTGGTTCACGGTATAATCACGATAATTGAACGATAAAATCATAAAGAGGGTTTTACGATTTATACCTCGTTCTCGTTGTTCGGAAAAACGTAGAACTTTTGATGACCTTGAAGTCTTCCCACGTATTCCTTGCACTAGCTTGAACGTCGGGGTGGGCGACGATCTATCAAGCTTTCATGGATCACCTTCTCTCTCTACTTTCTCTCTCTAGAATTGTGTCTTGAGACTTGTGAGAATAGAGAAGACCATGTAGTGCTTTTATAGGCTACGTAGGGGACCTTAAGGAGGTGGAATATTGGGCTTCCAATATTAATGATTAAATTGAGCCCAAGCCCAAATCTATTAATCCATTAATATTACTTATATGATTACTTCCACTATATAAATATAATTGCACTCCCAATATTTACCATATTATATCAAATAATATTCTCCGATAGTATTATTTATTTCGCATGTTTAAGATAGAAATGTCCATGAATAAATTATATTTTTCGCATAAATATTATTTATTCATCTCTTATAATTCCGAGAATAGTACCACACAACTTTATTATCATGCGGATCAAATCCACTTTCAAGGTTTACATGATAATCCTTATGAGCTCATCTCGGGGACATTATCAACCCTTTCGAGGACATGCTTTCCCGTCAAGAATTCACAGCATGTCATACATAAAATACAGTGACCCAACTTTGCCGGTAATTGACCCAATATTCTAATCGGTCAATTCCTTTGGAAAATCAAAGTCACTAATATTAAATGCACACAGCCGCAAGAATATCAGGGATTTAGTATGGTGTGACGTCGCACACCATACTAACTACAACGTATAAAATCTAGGACTATGGTTTGGATATAAATGCAAATGATTGTTTATTATTAAATAGGATAAATGCTTTAGACGGAGTTCAGATGTTACTTAAATCTAGACATTAAGTATACAACTCCATCAATCTCCCACTTATACTAAGGTCTAGTCGCTCTCTCCCAAACATCTGACGCCCATACCATCCACGTGCCTACTGAACGCTTTCGCTCGCAGGGCCTTAGTGAATGAGTACTCTAGGGTGTCCCCGTGCCATCTAGGTAACGACTATATCGCCTCGCTGACGATACCTCGAATCAGGTGGTACTTGCTCTATGTGTTATTTTCACACTATGGACTCGTGGTTCCTTTGTTTGTCACTGCACCGCTATTGTCACAATAGCATTGGGCAAACAAGGTACCACATCTAAGTCCTGGAGGAATCTCCAGAGTCACACCGATCCTTTAGCTGCCTCAAAGGCCGCTACCTATTCGGTTTCCGTGTTAGAGTCCATAATGCACTGCATTACACTCTTCCATTCATGATCTCCATTTCTTAGTGTGAACACATAGCCTGACTTCGACTTTCAACTTTCCCTCTACGATTAGAAATCCGAATCTGTGTAACCCACAGAAAATTGCTCGACTGATCACAGCAGTCCAATGTTCCTTTCCAGGGTTACTCTGATATCTCGCCACTATGCTCCCGGTATAGCAGATATCAGGTCTCATACATAACATACATTAAGCTTCCATAGCCGAAGCGTAGGGAACTGTTTTCATTTCTTCTATCTCCTTTTGTGTTTGACACACATCCTTAGATTGATAGATTCCATGTCTGAAGGGTGAAAACCTTTCTTTGGAATCTTGTATGTTACACGAGTCAGAATCGTGTCTATGTATGAAGCTTGGGATAGGTACAATGTTCTTCTCTTGTGATCCCTTATAACTTTGATCACATGAACATGTCCAACCTCTCCTAAGTCCTTCATATCGAATTGTCTAGAACAACCATCCCTTTATGTCCGATAATATTTTCACATTGTTGCCAATTAGAAAATATCGTCTACATAAAGCACGAGAAACCACTTTGTTTCCATCACGTTTCCAATACTCACACGATTCGTCCATGCTTTGAATAAATCCACAACAGATTATCAAATCGCATGTTACACGATCTTGTAGCTTGTTTCAATCCATAAATGGATCGACTGAGCTTGTACACTAAATGCTCTCGCCCCTTAGCAATGAATCCTTCTGGTTATATAAATGGTTCCGTCGAGATATCCATTTAAGGAAAGCTGTCTTGATAACCATTTTACCACACCTCATAATCCATATAAGATGCTAAGAGAATCTGGATTGACTTTTAGCATTGCTACCGGCGAAAGGTCATCCTTTCGCTACAAGCATCGCTTTGAAGGTTCCGACCTTCCCGTCATGTCCTCTCTTTGTCTTGTAGACCCATTCACCCGATTGGCTCTACGCCTTTCGGTGGTTCTACAAGATCCCAGACTTTATAAGAATCATCAGATTCTTTTTCGGATTTCATCGCCTTACCCAAGAAAGCGCATTTAGATCTTGTACTGCCTCATCATAGGTCTAGGGATCGATTTCATGTATTCTAGGTGCCGAGTCCGAAGACTCACCCAGTCTCACAAATCTTTCCGGTTGTCTCACAACCCTCCCACTATGACGGCGTTCCGGTGTATTAACAGTGATAACAGGGTGCAGGTTCAAGTGGTGCACTACTCGGTTCGGCTGGTTCTAAGTCTCGATTATTCTCTCTCATTTCATCAAGTATCACATCACTTTTGGGCTTGTGGTTCATCACATAGCCTTTCTCTAAGAATCGAGCGTTAGAACTTATAACGACAATCTGGTCCTTAGGACTATAGAACACACAACTTTTGTTCTTCTAGGATATCCTATAAACAACCGCATTTCCGTACGAGGTTCTAAGAACCAAGTTTAGGATGTGCGCCGATTTTTCCAAGACATATCCCTAGAACATAAAGGTAAGTCCGAATAACTCATTATTGTTCTCACCATTCCTATAAGAGTCCTTTTCCTTCTTTCTGACACACCATTCTTTAGAGGAGTAAATGGTACAGTCAGTTGGGAGTCAATCCCATTCTCTGATCAGTATGCCTTGAATTCTCCAGACAGGTATATGCCTCCACGATCAGATCGTAGGCATTTAATGGATTTACCATGAAGGTTCTCCACAAGAGCTTTGTACTCCTTGAACTAGTCAAAGTACTTGTTCTCGCGGCACATCAGGTATCTAAATCCATATTTCGAGTAATCATCAAAGATGAAATACTCGTACCCTCCTCATGTCTGAGTAGACATAGGTCCGCATACATCAGAGTGAATCAAAACCAATACTTGTCCGGATCTATAGCTTTTAACCTTAAAAGGTTACTTGGTCATTTACCACCCAAAATCGATTCATAGGTAGGAAGGTCCTCTCCTTCAACACCACTGATTAAACCATCAGTTGTTCAACCTTTGAATCCCATTTGGATTAATATGACCTAGTTTAAAATACCACAAGTATAATTGATTCATCCTAGAAAGTTCCTTTCTCTTATTGGTGTTAGATAATGTGTTACTAGTTTCGATTCGTTGCATCATGATAGACTCAGGATTTAACATATACAAATTGTCAACCAATGTGCCAAAACAGATATTATCATCTATTTTTCTTAGAATCACGAATGATCAGAAGAAATAGAATATCCATTTCAATAGAAACTGAAATCAATTTTTTTCTAAACTCAAGCACATAAAGACAATATATAAAATCCTTTCATTACTTAAAATTAAGTGAATCTCTCCCACTGCAACAGCCGCCACCTTCGCAGCATTGCCTATGTAGATGGTGATCTTTTCCTTTCTAAGTCTCCGGGTTTCCTGGAACCCTTGCATCGAAATGCAAAACATGATCATTGGCCTCCGTATCTACACACCAGGTGCTGGTAGATATCACCACTGAAAATGTATCATCGACTAAGGAAAAGTTCACTCCTGGTAGATATCACCACTGAAAATGTATCATCGAAAAATACCGTGAACTAAAACCAACGCTCTGATACCAATTGTTGGAAATTGATATCCCGGAATTAATAAATTTAATTAAATAAATTATCTAATTAATTCCGACCGAAATCCTTTGGAGATCGAATATCCGGAGTTGTCAAAGTTGCGGAACCGACAACCCAATCGAAATCCCGTCGCCGGAAATCACACGAGCACGCCACGTAGCCCGGAGCTCAACCGAACGCGCATCCGTGGGCAAGCCCACGCGCACCCAGCCGAGCCCCGACGTGGGGCTCGCGATCGATCTTGATCGCGGGGTGCGATCGAAGAGATCGATCGCCTTGTGCGATCGATGGGCTGCTCCAAGCAGCCCCGCGGTGAGTCTGGCGACTCATCGCCGATGGAGGAGGGGGCGGCTCGCCCAGCGAGCCGCGGCGGCACCAGCCCGCCACCCCAGCGATCGAGCGTGAGCTCGATCGAACCCCCGGTGTCCAGTCGGGGTCCTTCGCTTCGTGCGATCCCCAACGGGGCGATCGTCAGTGGTCCGGCGGTCCTAGACCGTCACCACGCGTTCGTCCCTCGTTCCGGGGTTTGTACCTCGGATCTTGGTTCACGGTATAATCACGATAATTGAACGATAAAATCATAAAGAGGGTTTTACGATTTATACCTCTTTCTCGTTGTTCGGAAAAACGTAGAACTTTTGATGACCTTGAAGTCTTCCCACGTATTCCTTGCACTAGCTTGAACGTCGGGGTGGGCGACGATCTATCAAGCTTCCATGGATCACCTTCTTTCTCTATTTTCTCTCTCTAGAATTGTGTCTTGAGACATATGAGAATAGAGAAGACCATGTAGTGCTTTTATAGGCTACGTAGGGGACCTTAAGGAGGTGGAATATTGGGCTTCCAATATTAATGATTACATTGAGCCCAAGCCCAAATCTATTAATCCATTAATATTAATTATATGATTACTTCCACTGTATAAATATAATTGCACTCACAATATTTACCATATTATATCAAATAATATTCTCCGGTAGTATTATTTATTCCGCATGTTTAAGATATAAATGTCCATGAATAAATTATATTTATTGCTAATATTATTTATTCATCTCTTATAATTCCGAGAATAGTACCACTCAACTTTATTATCATGCGGATCAAATCCACTTGCAAGGTTTACATGATAATCCTTATGATCTCATCTCGGGGACATTATCAACCCTTTCGAGGACATGCTTTCCCGTCAAGAATTCACAGCATGTCATACATAAAATACAGTGACCCAACTTTACCGATAATTGACCGGTTATTCTAATCAGTCAATTCCTTTGGAAAATCAAAGTCACTAATATTATATGCACACACCCGCAATATTAATATCAGGGATTAAGAATAGAATACTCAGAGATTTAAATCGATTATCAACGGCAATCCTAATCGATAATCTCAAGCAGATCCGCTCAATACACCAAGTGTACAAGTATGATAAAATAATCAAGACCAATTATTTTCTCACTCATACAACGACTATACCGATGGATTGGTCCTTGTCCATCTAGGTCGTGAGCAACTGTTGAAGTTTATTGGATCATATCCATAGCCAACTTTATCTTTATCATTATCAAGTTGGAACAGTCTACCAGGTACCTTCCGAACACTTTCGGATTTACGAACCGATAGATGAAGAGGTATATTAGTGGTTTGTTGAATTGGTTCATCTCCAAGTACTTGTGTTTGAACTTCATAGTGTGGTTCATATTCTAGAACTATTTCGAGATTTACTATATTGCCTTTTCTATCGAATAGAAACTTCTTCGCTAAGAAGGCAACATTTCTTTAGACAAACATTTTGTTTTAGAAATATAGTTGAACAGGTATCCTTGTGAATGTTCAGGATACCCCACAAAATGGCATAAGCCGGATCTACTATCCAACTTATCTCCCACTAGCCGCTTCACGCAAGCAGGATACGGGAGTGCCCAAGTTCATATGGTGTGGTTTTAACTGCTTTGGTGGTAACACTATTCAGCAAATGGACGACTGTCAAAAGTGCAGGACTTTTACAGTTTCGTCAGCAATTTGGTGAACCCCTTTGTGGATCGAACCATGTCCAACAAAGTTTGATTCCAACATTCGGACACTCAATACAATTAAGGAGTTCCAGACGGAGTCCATTGCCAGAGAATCATATTCTCTTTTAGATAGTCAGTAAGCTTGGTGCTTAAATATTTATTACCACGATCATATCGTAATTTCTAAATATAGAAACCAAGTTGGTTTCCTACTTTGATGTCTAAATTTATTGAACATTTCAAAATTAAAGACGTGTACTTCATAAGTACATTATGTAGTTGAAAACCACCCCCAACACTAACACATTAGTGGATTACACATCTCTGTTTGGATCAAATCCAATAGACCTTCAACATACTCAACTAGCGTGCTAAAGTTGTGCGGGATTTTGACTTTTATCTATTGCTGATATTTGGGTTTAGTTCATTCTTGTATATTTGTTAATCGTCTTTAGCAAATCATATTTGCTTTCTTTTGTATAAAGGAAATCGGATTTCCAAAAAAAAAATTAAAACCTTTATCGTCTATATCAAATATAGAAGTAAGATCTAATAATAGAACATTTCTATTAATAGTAGGTTTCTAAAATTAGACGAAACAAATAATCAATTGTTCAAAACAATATAATAACTAAAACCTAGTACGAACCTTTGTCAGAACGCTTCTGCCCAAAGTATTTTAGCAGTTATGGCACTTAGACCTTTATTCACACAATGTTGGCAAGCGTCATCAACTCATTTGTTGACCTTGTTCTTAGTCGCCCTTCTAGTATCACCTTTATCCATCTTTATGCTTAGACCGGAAACCATTTCCGTCATTTTCTTCAAGAAGAACACTTCTTTCATGAAGAAGCAATAATGAGAACAAATTTCTCGTATTGATGGTTGACTCTTTGATCAACATCTTGAACAACTTATCCATTGAAGGGTCAAGCTTTGTTCATGTTGTAGTTCATAATGAATGATTCATAAGAACTAGAAATCCACTTCTCATAAGTGGCATTCCTCAGCAGTCAAAGGTTGAGTGAGATTATCAAATAATTTATTCTCAAGTACATAGAGGCACTCATCATTTTAAATCACAAGATTGAGATTCCAATTCAAATGGTTTGGGCCAGTGAGTTTTGATTTGGATTGGTCGAGTATCGATGTTACGGGATATCTTAGAGAATATTACTGAGAAATATTAAGAAGATTAACATTGAGATAATTCGTTATTAATGATCACAATTAAATGTTTGGTCTTTATCATTTAATTGCCTCCCACTAAATTTTTCGAATTCCGCTATCCTCTAGCAGACAGACGGGAAAACTTATTTTTCCTTAGTTGGGCTTTAGGTCCAATAGCGTGATTATAACCCGTAGTTAATCTAGCCCGATTATATTCACCTAATGGTAGAAATATTTTCAATCACATCTCTATGTGACCCTTGTTTTGGGTCGTTTTTGTTGGAGAGGGTGAGATACGAGGTGGATATGAGGGTTTCGCAACGACTACCAAATCATGTGAATTTTTATGTAGAAAGGGTTGAAATTTCTAGACCGGGGAGGAAAAGGATAAGAACTCCGAGCTGAAGAAGATAATGTCTTTATTTTTATATGTCTTTTATTCGGTAATTTTCGCCGCCCTTACAATGAGACGAGGGGGTCGGTTTTTATAGGCGAGAGCACATGCTCATGCAGAGCCACGACATCACGACACGTTTAAGATCTAATCTAGGATCATTAAATGCCGGGGCACGATTCCGAGTTGGGTTTATGCGGGGTCCGGGGTCTGGTTTTCGAGGCGTTTGGTGCGGCTTCCGTCATGGAATCTTTAGCGGGAGGGCTTTTCTGCTTGCCTCTTAGGATAATTTAAGGGACCCTACCGCCCTTTCTGCTCGGTCCGGGGTCCGGTTGGGACTCCTTGGGGGTTTTGGCGATTTCGGACCAGGGTCTTCGTCGCCTCGGAGTGGGATCGTGAGGATCTTCGTGGCTCTCCCCTTCTGTCGGTCTTCTGGGGCCCTTCTTTGCATGGACTGCATGGATTCAGACCCGGGGTTCGACCCAGGTCTCTCACGACAGCTTTGAGAGCGGTGGGCGGGCCCTCCCTCCACGTGTACAAATTGGTTTTTTATCCCCCAACATTGGCCCCCGGAAACATCGTCGGAGATTGGGATATCCGGGGAGGTTTACGTCCGTTGGGCCGACGTCATTCATTTCCTTCTGCTGACTCGGTTGACTTCCCGATGGTCGGGCCATTCTTAAATGATGTGGTTGGTGTTTGTTTGACCTGCCTGCTCCCCCGCTTTCCCTCGAGGGATTCGTCTCGGTCTGGGTGCTCTCAGACCTGTGGTGCGTCTGAAAAGCTGAAACCCCTATATAAATGTCGTGTTCGCGGAGCGGTGGCTTTGGGAGGTGGTGTTGAGATGCGTGGGCAGCTGTCCGGCCTTCTGGACTATAAAACGGGGTCGAGGTAACTGCTCTTCTTATCTCACTTCTCTCATGTCTGCCCAACCTCAGCGAACCGCTAGTTCCTGTTGGAAATCGATATCCCGGAGTTAATAAATTTAAATAAATAAATTATCTAATTAATTCCGACCGAAATCCTTTGGAGATCGAATATCCGGAGTTGTAAAATTGCGGAAGGACAACTCCAATCGACTCCCGGTTGCCGGAACATCCCGCCACGAACCACCATGAATATCCGGACCCAACCAAACCCTAACCGCGGCTAAGCCGCGGCTGTTCGGTCGAGCCCATGCACGGGGCTCGCGGCTGATCACGGCAGCCGCCTAGGGCTTCCCTTGGCAGCCCGCTGGGCATCCCAGCCACGCCCCGCTGATCACCCTCAAGCCACGGTTGAACCGTGGCTAGCGATCAGCCCGCAGCCACCGCCGCGCGAGCGGCTGCCCCTCCGCGTGAGCGGAGGCAGCCCCGCGCGAGCGGCGCTCGGCGTCCAGCCGGGCTTCACGCCCTCGACCCATCCCGTCGAGCCGTTGAGATGCCGGCTGTCCGGTGGTCTTCGACCACCACCGCCCGGTTCAACCTCGTCTTGGGTCGCGTTCTCGGATCTTGGTTCATAATATTTTTACGATAATTAAACGATAAAATCATAAAGAGAGTTTTACGATTTACCTCGTTCTCGTTGTTCGGAAAAACGAAGAACTCAATTTGACGACCTTGAGATCTTCCGACGTATTCCTTGCACTAGCCCGGACGTCGTGTGGGCGACGATCTACCGAACTCCATGGATCCTCCTCTCTACTTTCTCTCTCTTGAATTGTGATCTTCAAGTTATGAACTTATGAGAGAATAGAGAAGACCATGTAGTGCTTTTATAGGCTACGTAGGGGATCTTAAGGAGGTGGAATATTGGGCTTCCAATAATAGTGATTAAATTGAGCCCAAGCCCAAATCTATTAATCCTTACTATTATTAATTAATTCTATTTTCCACTATATAAAATTAATTGCACTCCCAATATTAAACCATATTATATCAAATAATATTTCTCCGGTAGTATTATTTATTCCGTGTATTTAAGATATAAATATCCATGAATAAAATTAATTTATTACTAATTAATTTATTCATCTCTTATATCCGAGACTAGTACCATTCAACCTTAATTATTATGCGGAACGAATCCACCTGCAGGGTTTACATAATAATTCCTTATGAACTCATCTCGGGGATATTATCAACCCTTACGGGATACACTTTCCCGTCAAGTATTCACGGCATGCCATATATAAAATATAGTGACCCAACTTAATCGGTAATTAACCCAATAATTAAATCTGTGAATTCCTTTGGTAAATCAAAGTCACTTATATTAAATATACACACCCGCAATAATATCGGGGATTAAGAATAAAATACACTGAGACTTGAATCGATTATCGCCGGCAATCTAATCGATAAATCTCAAGCAGATCCGCTCAATACACCAAGTGTACAAGTGTGATAAAATAATCAAGACAGATTATTTTCTCTCTCACACAACGACTATACCGATGGATTGGTCCGTGTCCATCTAGGTCGTGAGCAATTGTTCGATTAAATACGAGTAACCGATAGTATGATCTTCTGTGTGGGTCCGACACACCATAATAACTACAACGTATAGAATCCAGGACTATAATTTGCATATATTTAATTATAAATAATTAAACGCAAATAATTGTTTATTTAATTAAATAGATTAGTGGCAATGGATCGTGAGTTTCCGTTACTTAAATCTAGACATTAAGTACACAACTCCAACAATCTCCCACTTGTACTAAGGTCTAGTCATTTCCTCCAAACTTCCGACTCACATACTCATCACGTGCTTAAGTTGTACTTCCAAGAAGTACTATGTGAATGAGCACTCTAGGTTGCCGCTCTGAAGTTATCTTGGTGACTACAGCGTCGTCTCCCTCGACGATGACTCGTATCAGGTGGTACTTGCACTATGTGTTATCTTACACTTATGGACTTGTGATTTCTTACCATTTGCCATCGCACCGCTATTTACACAGCCTTTGGAAAATTAAGAATCACATCTAAGTCCCAGAGATTATCCCGGAGTTATACCAAAACTTCCGCTGCCTCTGAGGCCGCTATTTGGTTACCCATGGGAGAGTCCGAAAAGCATCGTGCTTATCACTCTTCCATGTTAAAACTCCTTCTCCTTCAATAGTGAAACACATAGCCTGATATCGACTTACACCGGTCCTCATTCGATTAGAAATCTAAGAGAATGTAATCCAAAGGAAAAGCTTGTTTGCTCCGTAATCCAGAACATAGTTTCCAGTACTTCGAAAGTACTTAAAATGTTCATTACAGCAGTCAAGTATTCCTTTCCAGGATTACCTTGATATCCTCCCACTATGCTAACCGCATAGCCGATATCAGGTTCTCGTTTTCAACATTGCTTTAAGCTTTCCACACTCCAAGTGTAGGAATCCGCTTTCATTGCTTCTATTTCCTTTTGTGTTCCAAAACACATATCCTTAGATAGATGCATTCCGTATCTGAAAGGTAACAAACCTTTCTCGGAATCTTGCATGTTAAAACGAACCATAATCGTATAAGATATCTAGAGAAGTACAATGTTCTTTTCTTGAGATTCTAGATCTTAAGAACATGCTCTAACTTCTTCTTTATCTCATATATCGATTTTTCTAGACAACCATCATTTTATGTCTGACAACATCTTTACATTGTTACCAATGATAAAATGTCATCTACATAGAACCTCCGAGAAACACCACCTTGTTTCCATCACGTTTCCCATGCACACGATTCGTCAATGCCTTTTGATGAATCCATCAAATGGACTATCTCATCAATGCGCAAGTTCTACGAACTCTAGCTTTGTTACAATCCATAAATGGATCAACTAATCTTGTACTCTAAATGATCTTGCTTCTTAGCAATAATCCTTATTGCTTTCCAAGAAGGCACATTTAGATCTAGTACGGCCTTCATGTAGATCCAGGGATCGATTTCATGTATACTAGGTCCAGAGTCCGAAGACTCTCCTAGTCTTATGAATATCTCCGGTTGTCCCACAACCTCCCACTACAATGGCATTCCGGTGTATAAACAGTGATAACAGTAGGTGCAGTTAGTGGTGTACCGCTACTCGGTTCGGCTGGTTCTAAGTCTTAATATTTCTCTCTCATTTCAAAGTATTACGTCACCTTGGGCTTGTGGTTCATCATATAGTCTTTCTCTAAGAACCGGGCGTTAGAACTTATAACGTCCTTCTGGTTCATAGTACTATTGAACACACATCTTTTGTTCTTCCAGGACATTCTACAACCGCATTTGAATGCGCCGTTGTTTCCAGATATATCCATAGAACATAGGTAGTTCCGTATAACTCATGCTTTTACTATTTCTATAAGAGTTCCATTTCTTATTATCACCACACCATTTCTACACAACAGTGTATGGTGTAGTCATTTGGGATCAAATCCCGATCTCTGATTAGTATGCCATGCATTCCTCAAACAGGTACTTGCCTCCGCGATCAAATCGCAGGCTACAAATGGATATACCTTGTTGGTTCTCCACAATTGCTTAGTGTCCATTGACTTGTCAAAACACTTGCTTTTGTGGCACATCAGATATTCTAATCCATTTCTCGAGTAATCATCAAATGAAGTACTCGTACCTTATTGTCTGAGTAGACATAGGTCTGCATACATCAGAGTCAATCAATTCTTATACTTGTCCGGATCTTACATCTTATATCCATAAAGGATTGCTTAGTCATATTATCTTCCAAATTAGATTCTTAGGTCGGAAGGTCCACTCCTTCAACTTAATTGATCAAATATCAATTTTCGACCATTGAACTTCTTATTTGAATAAACATGACTCAGCATAAGAATCCACAAGTATAATTGATAAAGTAATCTCTTATTAGTAAAATGAGTTTCATACTACGGTTCGTTGCATCGTGGTGGACTTAGGATTCATCATTTATATATTGCTAGCTAATGTACCAGAATAGATAATATCATTATTTCTTCTTATAACCATCAAATGATTAAAAGAAATAAAATATCCATTTATTAGAAATTCAGAACAAAGTTCTTTCTAATATGAAAGGTACATAAAAGCAATAACTCAAAATGAAATCCTATAAAATGTCCTCCACTGCAACTGCTGCCTCCTCCACAGCATTGCCCATGTAGATTACGATCTTTTCTTTTCCAAGTCGTTAGGTTTCCTGGAACCTCTTGCATTTAAAATGCACATACCGTCAATGGTTCCATATCTACACACCAGGTTCCGGTAGATAATAACACTGACTATGTTTTACGACTAAAGAAAATTTCGTACTTCCTTTGAGAGGATGATCAGACTTCCAGTACCCAGACTGTTTGTATCGAGAATACTTGCCCCTTGGCTTTCTCGTCCCATCTCGTGGTCTAAGCAACTTAGGACCACTGGGTTTCTTTGCTTGCTTTTCCTTTCCCCCGATTTTACCCTTAGGTTGGAAACCTTTGGCATTAGCTACAAGAGCTTGCGATTTCCGTCTCAACTCGTCTAAAAGGTCAATCATCTCAAAAACGTGTTTAAGCGTTTCCTCGAATCGACTGGCCTTTATGAGTATCCTCATCGCCTCTTGTCTAGCCTCTACATCATGTCTAAACATCTCCTTGAGTTTGAACATGATATCAAAATCAGTCCTTTCCTCATCAGTTAAGACATTTGTAGGCTCGGGAGGACAAAGCTCACTGAGTACAAACTTGTACTCTTTAACAGTCCGGGCAATGTCTAGATCTCTATTCCAATCAATACATTTAAGGACCAGTGAGTTAAAATCCTTAAGTATCACATAAAGTGGGTTCAAAGCCATTCCTAATCTATGAGCACATATAACAACAAACAATCGATTTAATCTCCGATATTATCTCCCTCAAATAATATCATTAAACCACTAATCACATCTAAAATCCCATCAGATATGGCAAGCCACGATAGTGTGGACGTTTACCTATCCAAATGATTTAGCAATTAGATTTGCTTCGGTCGTACATCATCATTAGCGTTACTTCGATGGGAAGAATACTAAGAAGCGTACCTAAGTGTAAACCATTACTCAGTATCTAAGAAGATTGTTTGGGATACGCATATTCACCGCAAGCCACGATAGTGTGGACGTTTACGTTAACATACGCTCCTTTACTCCCTTCTATAACTGTCTACATCAATAGTTCCAAAATCCCATTCAATGTAGCAAGCCACGATAGTGTGGACGTTTACTACACCAAAAGACTTTTACAATTGACTCCCAATTACTTGATTCATTTAATCTTGTAAATCAAGACGCGGAGAATCATAAGTGAAACTCGAAGTTTCTAACCAGTGATTCACCATGCGAACAACCCTATCTCTCATAAATGAGGGAGCCGAGCAGACAATCGATCCATTTCAAAAAAAATGGTACGAAGGTCTCTAATTTGTGTCATCCACATGACCAAGTGGCTTTGGCTCCATTCCACTCCCTGGGGTGAGAATGAGTCGACTTGAAATCAGTTTCAGAAAGACAAATTAGGCATTGTTTGATAAACATAATCAATGTTTCTCGTAAGAGGAATTACAAGAATTCTCCTCCAATGACTTGTCTATACGAACTTCAAAAGTCCATAAAAGTCACCAAGAGAACAGCAATGGAGACCATGGCATTGTTTCCAATCCCTCTCCCACTTAGCTTTTTATAACAAAGGGATACGCTATCTAATGCATAATTAAATACACATAAGCATGCATACATGAAATAAAGCACATAGAATATTATCACATAATCAAAATAATACTAGAATATTATTTTTCCGACTATTATGGCTTTATCGCATCCCCGTATGCGTCTTCTAGTCTTCATGTCTTCGTTCTTGAATGCTCCGTGTGACGGGAATATTAATTCCAATATTTAAATCTATTTATTTTTAATAAATCCAAAAGTTACTTAATTCGAAAATTAAGTCAATCGAATAAATCAAAAATAAAATTAAATATTATTAATATTATTATTTTTATTTTTCTCTTCTAATTCCATTAAATCTCTAGAATCCTATCCAAGACCCACTTGGAATTTTCTAGAAGATTTCCATAATGAAATAAGGAAATAAAATAATTTAGGACTCCTAGTCCTTCCAAATTAATTCCTTTCCTAATCCATTAAAAATTACATAAAGAAATAATTAAATAAGGAAAAATTAATTTAGGACTCCTAATCCTTTTCAATTAATTCCTTTCCTTTTCTATTTAAAAATTCCATAAAGGAATAATTAAATAAGGAAAAATTAATTAAGGACTTTCAAAACTTTCCAAATTAATTATTTTCTTAATCTATTAAAAATTCCATAAAGGAATAATTAAATAAGAAAAAATAAATTAATTCCAAATTTATTCTTTTTCCTAATCCATGAATATTCCCAAGAATAGGAATAATCAATAAGGAAAAATAAATTTATTCTAAATTTATTATTTTCCTATTCCATGAGAGTTCCCAAAAATAGGAATACTCAAAATAGGAAAACCGAATAATTTAGGAAAGTAAATCTCGGCCGGAGAACCACGGGTTGGGGATCCCCGAGGCCCCCCCGACCGATCGACCACCACCGAGGCGGAGCACCGCCGCCGCCCCCAGCCGGCGCGCCATCACCACCGGTGGCTAGGCGCGGCCGAGAGCCTCCCGCGGCTGCCCCCTCTCTCTCGGGTCGATCCTCCATGGATCGATCATGGGGATGATCGATCCGAGTCCTCCCTCTCGTTCGTCTCCTCCGTCACAATTTTCCGGTCGTCGTTTCGGAATCGATCCAACGTAAATAAATTACAAATTTATTACTACGCTATCCGGTATCGATTCTCACATGAAATCGACCTCATACAATTTCCGGAAAAATAAGAACAAGCATTCACCACACAAGAACGAATATTGACATCACCGAGAGTTTAATAATCAAGAGAAATATTATGACATTAATTAACAATAATTAAATCTAGCCATAATAATCGGAAACCCTGCAAGGTAGAACAATTTATCGAAAAATACCATGAACTAAAACCAACGCTCTGATACCAATTGTTGGAAATCGATATCCCGGAATTAATAAATTTAAATAAATAAATTATCTAATTAATTCTGACCGAAATCCTTTAGAGATCGAATATCCGGAGTTGTAAAATTGCGGAAGGACAACTCCAATCGACTCCCGGTTGCCGGAACATCCCGCCACGAACCACCATGAATATCCGGACCCAACCAAACCCTAACCGCGGCTAAGCCGCGGCTGTTCGGTCGAGCCCATGCACGGGGCTCGCGGCTGATCACGGCAGCCGCCTAAGGCTGCCCTTGGCAGCCCGCTGGGCATCCCAGCCACGCCCCGCTGATCGCCCTCAAGCCACGGTTGAACCGTGGCTAGCGATCAGCCCGCAGCCACCACCGCGCGAGCGGCTGCCCCTCCGCGTGAGCGGAGGCAGCCCCGCGCGAGCGGCGCTCGGCGTCCAGCCGGGCTTCACGCCCTCGACCCATCCCGTCGAGCCGTTGAGCTGCCGGCGGTCCGGTGGTCTTCGACCACCACCGTCCGGTTCAACCTCGTCTTGGGTCGCGTTCTCGGATCTTGGTTCATGATATTTTTACGATAATTAAACGATAAAATCATAAAGAGAGTTTTACGATTTACCTCGTTCTCGTTGTTCGGAAAAACGAAGAACTCAATTTGACGACCTTGAGATCTTCCGACGTATTCCTTGCACTAGCCCGGACGTCGTGTGGGCGACGATCTACCGAACTCCATGGATCCTCCTCTCTACTTTCTCTCTCTTGAATTGTGATCTTCAAGTTATGAACTTATGAGAGAATAGAGAAGACCATGTAGTGCTTTTATAGGCTACGTAGGGGATCTTAAGGAGGTGGAATATTGGGCTTCCAATAATAGTGATTAAATTGAGCCCAAGCCCAAATCTATTAATCCTTACAATTATTAATTAATTCTATTTTCCACTATATAAAATTAATTGCACTCCCAATATTAAACCATATTATATCAAATAATATTTCTCCGGTAGTATTATTTATTCCGTGTATTTAAGATATAAATATCCATGAATAAAATTAATTTATTCATCTCTTATATCCGAGACTAGTACCATTCAACCTTAATTATTATGCGGAACGAATCCACCTGCAGGGTTTACATAATAATTCCTTATGAACTCATCTCGGGGATATTATCAACCCTTACGGGATACACTTTCTCGTCAAGTATTCACGGCATGCCATATATAAAATATAGTGACCCAACTTAACCGGTAATTAACCCAATAATTAAATCGGTTAATTCCTTTGGTAAATCAAAGTCACTTATATTAAATATACACACCCGCAATAATATCGGGTATTAAGAATAAAATACACTGAGACTTGAATCGATTATCGCCGGCAATCCTAATCGATAAATCTCAAGCAGATCCGCTCAATACACCAAGTGTACAAGTGTGATAAAATAATCAAGACAGATTATTTTCTCTCTCACACAACGACTATACCGATGGATTGGTCCGTGTCCATCTAGGTCGTGAGCAACTGTTCGATTAAATACGAGTAACCGATAGTATGATCTTTTGTGTGGGCCCGACACACCATACTAACTACAACGTATAGAATCCAGGACTATAATTTGCATATTTTTAATTATAAATAATTAAACGCAAATAATTGTTTATTTAATTAAATAGATTAGTGGCAATGGATCGTGAGTTTCCGTTACTTAAATCTAGACATTAAGTACACAACTCCAACAGTTCCGCGGTGGGCCCCATCGTTCAACTTCGAGATCGTGAACCTGGTGACGAGTCGCGGGTGGAGACGGCGGGCTCCAGCATTCGTCGCTACGTCGTGTCCCGCAAGTTCAACTCCCGCTACCACCGCGAGGTCCTCCTGATGCAGTCTCCCTTTGCCCCGATGTACAGGCACGTGTGGTCCGCCATGCTTGCTGTCAGCGATTCGTCCGGTTGTCTCTAGGTTTTCGACTTGGTTCCCGGTGGCAACCGCTTGGGGATTGGAGGCATCGGTTGGGCGGTGTACGTCCGGCACATGCAACTCCAAGATGATTGGCGGGTAGAGCTTCGCTGGTCGGAAGTGGAGGATATCAACATCGCCGTCACTCGTGGGGACGGGTCCCTGGTCCCTGTTCCGCCGATCTCGTTCTGAGCGAGCGGCGGGGCCGTTTATCGTCTTCGCGTCGCGCCTTGGTGCCTTTTATGCTGTCAAAACCTTTGTTTTTAAATGTAGTCCGGGTCTCGGGACCCGGAGGTCGTATCCCGGTGTGACTTTTCTGAAATAATAAATTAATAATAATAAATAAAGAAAGAAAAAGAAAAATCTCTCTTCCTTTTTTTTTTTTTTATTCTTGGTTCGGAGTCCGGGCCACGCGCGCCCGGGGCCACAGCCCGGCTCCGTTCGGCTCCTTTGGATTCGGACGGTCGCGGCGGTTCCCCAGGCTAATGATGACGCCTTTTCGGTGTGTCACGTCTTCTGGGCACCTTTTTAAAATCCGATCCTAATCAAATCTTTCGTCCGACCTCGAGCCTCCCTCAAACCTTCCTCCGGTCATCTTCTCCGGCGAGAAAAAAGAAAAAATACTTTACCCCAAACACAAAAAAAAGAATGGTGAGCTCATCTGTGGGAAGTAACGACTACAACCCGCCGGAGATAGTCTATATCTCCTCCGACGAGGAGCCTGGGGCGGTCGGGGAGCCGATTCAGGAGGCGCCGGAAATTTTCGACGTTTCCTCCGACTCGGACCCGGACGCCGGGGACAGCCACCTGTCCGTCCCCCCTTCGCTAGAGGTCGCTCGCTACTGGCACTCCCGGACCCTCCCGGAGTTCCGGCGCCGTCCGGGGACGAGGCTGCCGCCACCCCTAACCGTCCGCTTTCGGGGGCTGGAGAAACGGAGCATAGTTCTCCGGGACGAGCTGGGTCAGGACTGGCCTATGCACCTGGTGCGTCGCGGGGATCGCCTTCGTCTTTCAGGGAAGGGATGGAGGACTTTTTGCCGCCACGTGGGCATCGATCAGGACTGGCGCGTGCGGATTCGGTGGGACGGGGACGAGACGCCGAGGGTCTTTGTGATCGACGGCGATGGATTGGCCCGGTCTAGGCTTAGATAGAAATCCCGGCGGGGATCAGACTAGGCTAGGGTTTTTCTCTTTTTAGGGTTTCCCTGTATATTTTCTTCTTTCTTCTTCCGATGATGTGCCGAGGACTCCTCCCTCCTATGTAAAGAATCTAAATAAGAATCGAATATTTTGAGAAACCTGCAACTCTTCCTGTTTCGGTTAATTCAGTTTCCTTTGTATATCTTTTCTTTGCGGGAACAAAAAACTTGATTCCCCTCGACAAGCCTCCCGGGAGAGGGGGACCCTGTCTTCGATGTCCCGGGCTATCAAAAAATTATGCGGAACCGATAACCCGACCGAAACCCTATCGCCGGAAACCACGAACGCGAACCATCGCACGACCCGAGGCTCGACCGAGCACCGCACGGGCGAACCCGCGCGCCCAGCCGAGCCCCCGCACGGGGCTCGCGATCGCTCTCGTAGCGATCGCTGGGATCGCTCGTAGCGATCCCCGGGGCTGCTCGCAGCAGCCCCGCAGCGAGTCGCTGACTCGCTGCTCGCATGGGGTCAGCCCCGTGCGCCTCTGCTACGGGAACTCCCGTAGCACGCACGAGGCAGCTGCGGGTCAGCCCCGCACCGACCCGCGATCGAGCTCACGGGCTCGATCGCCCCTCGGCTTCGGCCGAGGGCTTTGCGTCCAACGCGCCGCCGGCGATGGCGGCTGGGATCCGCCGTGGCACCAGCCCACGGCATCCCGGACGATCGACCCTAGGTCGATCGTGTGCCCCTTTGCCGCGCGTTGCGGCGGTCCGAACCCTAGGGTTCGGCCGCCCCTCTCGATCCCGACGGGGATCGCGAGATCCCCGTATCCCGGTCTCGACGTTTCCCGGATCGTCTTGTTCATGTATACATCACGATTAAATGAACATATAATCATAGAGGGGTTTTACGATTATATTACCTCGATTCGTTGTACGGAGAAACGAAATCAAACGTTGATGACCTTGCGATCTTCCTACGTATTCCTTGCACCTCGTTCGAACGTCGTGTGGGCGACGATCTATCGAACTCCTATGGATCTCCTTCAACTCTCTAGAATATCAAGTATGATAATCTTGTCTTATGATTTATGAAGGCCATGTAGTGCTTTTATAGGCTACGTAGGGGATCTAAAGGAGGTGGAATATTGGGCTTCCAATATTGAAGATTAAATTGAGCCCAATGCTCAAGTCCATTAATCCTTATCAATATTAATTAATTTATTTTCCACTATATAAATTAATTGCACTCCCAATATTAAACCATATTATATCAAATAATATTTCTCCGGTAGTATTATTTATTCCGTGTATTTAAGATTTAAATATCCATGAATAAATTTATTTATTGCTCAATAAATTATATTCATCTCTCGTATCCGAGACTAGTACCATTCAACCTTAATTATTGTGCGGAACAAATCCACTCATGAGGTTTACTCATCTCGGGGATATTATCAACCCTTCTGGGATACACTTTCCCGTCAAGTATTCACGGCATGTCATATATAAAATATAGCGACGCAACTTAACCGGTAATTAACCCAATAATTAAATCGGTTAATTCTTTTGGAAAATCAAAGCCTCTAATATTAAATATACACACCCGCAATAATATCGGGGATTAAGAATAAAATACTCTGAGATTTAAATTGATTATCCAAGGCAATCCTAATCAATAAATCTCAAGCGATCCGCCCAATACACCAAGTGTACAAGTGTGATAAAATAATTACGATAAATTATTTTCTCTCTCACACAACGACTATACCGATGGATTGGTCCGTGTCCATCTAGGTCGTGAGCAACTGTTCGATTAAATACGAGTAACCGATAGTATGATCTTCTGTGCGCCCATGCACAACATACTAACTACAACGTATGAAATCCAGGACTATAATTTTGCATAATTAATTAATGCAAATAATTGTTTATTATTTAAATAGGTTAAATGCTATGACCGGGAGTTTACCGATACTTAAATCTAGACATTAAGTACACAACTCCAACAATCTCCCACTTGTACTAAGGTCTAGTCATTTCCTCCAAACTCCCGACTCCCATACTCATCACGTGCTTAAGTTATACTTCCCAGAAGTATTATGTGAATGAGCAATCTAGGTTGCCGCTCTGAAGTTATCTTGGTGACTACTGCGTCGTCTCCCTAGACGATGACTCGAATCAGGTGGTACTTGCTCTATGTGTTATCATCACCTTTTGAACTTATGACTTCTTCCAGTTTACCATGCACAGCTATAAACATAGCCTTTGGTGAACCAAGAATCATATCCAAGTTCAGAGGTCATCCCGGAACCTAACCAAAACTTCCGCTGCCTCTGAGGCTGCTATTCGGTTATGAGAGAGTCCGAGAAGCATCCTGCTTATCACTCTTTCATCCTTAGGTTCCACCTCTTTTCAAAAGTGAACACATAGTCTGATATCGACTTACACTGGTCTTTCTCTGATTTTGGATCTGAGAAACTGTAATCCAAGAAGATTTCGTCTTGCTCCGTAAGCCAGTACTTTGAAAGTACTCTTACAGCATTCGAACATCCCTTATCCAGATTACTTTGATATCCTCCCACTATGCTAACCGCATAGTTGATATCAGGTTCTTGTTTTACAACACTGCATTTACGAAGCTCTCCACACTCGAAGTGTAGGAAACTTCTTTGTCTATATCTATCTCCTTTATGTGTTCAAAACACATACCTTTAGATAGATGCATTCTGTTCCCGAAAGGTAATAACCTTTCTCAGAAGTATGCATGTTTAAAACAAACCATAATCGTATAAGATATCTAGGTGAAGTACAATGTTCTTATCCTTAGATCGAACGATCTTAAGAACATGCTCTAACTTCTACTCAATCTTATATCTCGATTTATTTAGACAACCATCATCTTATGTCTGACAATATCTTTACATTGTTGCCAATGATAAAATGTCATCTACATAAAATCTCCGAGAAACACCACCTTGTTTCTATTACGTCTCCAATACACCTTTCGTCTATGCCTTTTGATGAATCCATCAAATGGACTATCCCATCAATTCGCAAGTTCCACGATTTATAGATTTGTTTCAATCCATAAATGGATTTACTAAGCTTGTACTCTAAATGATCTTGCCTCTTAACAATAATCCTTATTGTTTTTCTAAGCAGGCACATTTAGATCTAGTACTGCCCTTATGCAGAGCTAGGGATCGATTTCATCTTTACCAGATCCAGAGTTCAAAACTCTTCTAGTCTTATGAACATCTCCGGTTGTCTTAACAACCTCCCACTGCAATGGCGTCCCGGTGTATAACAGTAATAACAGTAGGTGCAGTGTGTGGTGTACTACTACTCGGTTAGGCTGGTTCTTAGTCTTTCCTTTTCCTCATTTTAAGGTACCTTGTCAGTTAGGGCATTGTAGTTCATCTAATAGTCTTCCTCTAAGAACTGGGTGAGGACACCCCTCTGGTTCATAGTACTATTGAACATACAATTACTTGTTCTTCTAGGATATTCTACAACCACATTAAATGTGCCGTTGTATCCAGAAATATCCATAGAAGATAGGTAGTTCCGAACAACTTGTCCTTTTACTATTAGAATTCCATTTCTCATCCCTGACACACCATGTCTACACTCCAGTGTATGGTGCAGTCCTTTGAGACTTAATCTCAATCTTTGATTTATGCTATGTGTTGTTTAGATAGGTGATAGCCTCCGCGAACAAGCCGTAGGCTTCCAATGGATATACTTTGAAGGTTCCCCATAATAGCTTTGTGTCTACTGAAAAACACTTTGCTTTTATGGCACATCAAGTATTCTAATCCATCTTCGAGTATTCTTTGAAAGAATGACTCGTACCTTTCTAATTACACATGTTACTGCATTAATCATGAATCATTCTTAATGCTTGTCCGAATTCAAGAATTCACAAGCATAATGATAAAGAAATACATCTAATAAGTAAAACAAGTTGTACATAACGGTTTGTTGCATCGTGGTAGACTAAGGATTCATCATTCATATATTGCTATCTAAAATGTACCAGAATAGATAACACCATTATTTCTTGTCTAAATCATTGAATGATTAAAGAAATAAATATCCATTCATTAATAAAGAAAATCCAGAACAAAAGTTCTTTTCAAAATAAGGGGTACTTAAAGCAATAACTTGAAATGAAATCCTAAAACTACTGAAAGCAGATAAATGTCTTCCACTGCAACCGCTGCTACCCCAACAGCTTCGCCCATGTAGACTCGAACTCTTCTTCTCTAAGTCGCCGGGTTTTCTGGAACCCCTGCATTTAAAATGCACATACCGTCAGTGGTTCCATATCTACACACCAGAATTCTGGTAGATAATACCACTGACTATGTTTTTACGACTAAAGAAAAATTCGTACCTTTGAGAGGACATTCAGACTTCTAGTGTCCAGACATATTGCATCGGAAGCACTTGCCTCTTGGCTTTGCAGCCCCCACTCGTGGTCCACTCCTCTTGGCACCACTGGGTTTCCAGGCTTGCTTCCTTTTCTTGCCCCTACCTCCAATAGTTTTCAAGCTTTTGGACTTGGTAGTTACAAGCGCTTGAGACTTGCCCTTCTTGTAGATCCCCTCTGCCGCCTTTAGTTCAGTCAGGAGTTGCGCAAGAGTATAAGATAGTTTACCCATATTATAGCTCATACGAAACTGCTCAAAACTAGGGGCCAGAGACTGGAGTATGATGTCGACTTGCGTCTCAGCATCAATAGAAGCTCCTAGGACCTCAAGCTCATTCAACAAACTAATCATCTTAAGAACGTGCTCCCCAACGGGCGTTCCTTCAGACTGAGTAGTCGACATGAGGACTCTCATGGCTTCTTGCCTAGCCGCACGATCTTGCTCCCCAAACATCTCCTTGGGGTTGAATATCATATCATAGGCAGTGTCCATCGGCTCATGTTGGGTTTGGAGTACATTTGACATGGAAGCCAAAATATAACACCTAGCCATTTCATCAGCCTTTTTCCACTTCCTATATGTTCATTTTTCCTCATCAGTCGAGGCAGCCGTGGGCTCAGCAGGGCACACTGTTGGAGTTGTGTACTTAATGTCTAGATTTAAGTAACGGAAACTCACGATCCATTGCCATTAATCTATTTAATTAAATAAACAATTATTTGCGTTTAATTATTTATAATTAAATATATGCAAATCATAGTCCTGGATTTTATACGTTGTAGTTAGTATGGTGTTGTATGGACACACAGAAGATCATACTATCGGTTACTCGTATTTAATCGAACAGTTGCTCACGACCTAGATGGACACGGACCAATCCATCGGTATAGTCGTTGTGTGAGAGAGAAAATAATTTATCTTGATTATTTTATCACACTTGTACACTTGGTGTATTGAGCGGATCTGCTTGAGATTTATCGATTAGGATTGCCGGCGATAATCGATTCAAGTCTCAGTGTATTTTATTCTTAATCCCCGATACTATTGCGGGTGTGTATATTTAATATAAGTGACTTTGATTTACCAAAGGAATTAACCGATTTAATTATTGGGTTAATTACCGGTTAAGTTGGGTCACTATATTTTATATATGGCATGCCGTGAATACTTGACGGGAAAGTGTATCCCGTAAGGGTTGATAATATCCCCGAGATGAGCTCATAAGGAATTATTATGTAAACCCTGCAGGTGGATTTGTTCCGCATAATAATTAAGGTTGAATGGTACTAGTCTCGGATATAAGAGATGAATAAATTAATTAGCAATAAATTAATTTTATTCATGGATATTTATATCTTAAATACACGGAATAAATAATACTACCGGAGAAATATTATTTGATATAATATGGTTTAATATTGGGAGTGCAATTAATTTATATAGTGGAAAATAAATTAATTAATATTAATGGGATTAATAGATTTGGGCTTGGGCTCAATTTAATCATTAATATTGGAAGCCCAATATTCCACCTCCTTAAGATCCCCTACGTAGCCTGTAAAAGCACTACATGGTCTTCTCTATTCTCATAACTTGAAGATCACAATTCTAGAGAGAGAAAGTAGAGAGGGAGATCCATGGAGTTCGGTAGATCGTCGCCCACACGACGTCCGAGCTTGTGCAAGGAATACGTCGAAAGATCTCAAGGTCGTCAAATTGAGTTCTTCGTTTTTCCGAACAACGAGAACGAGGTAAATCGTAAAACCCTCTTTATGAGACGAGACTCGACACGAGGTCGAACCGGGCGGTGGTGGGCGCGTACCACCGGACCGCCGGCGGCTCGACGGCTCATGTCGGATGGGTCGAAGGGCGTGAGCCTCGGCTGGACGCCGAGGACTCAATCGAGCAAGGCTCGATCGCCCGCACGGGCTCGGCCGTGAGCTGCGGGGTTTCCCGCAGCGGATTCACGGGCTGGCCGAGCCCCTCCCGTACGCGTCGCACGGGACTCACGCGGGCTGCTACGAGCAGCCCCGCACGGCTGTCGCGAACAGCCGCGAGCCCACGTGTGGTGGCTCGATCGAACAAGCCACGGGCTATCCCCGTGGCGGGTTTGTTTGATTAGGCTATCCCCGTGGAGGTTCGTGGCGGGTTTCCGGCGATCGGGATTTCGATTGGGTTGTCGGTTCCGCAATTTAGACAATCCGGATATTCGATCTCCAAAGGATTTCGGTCGGAATTAATTAGATAATTTATTTATTTAAATTTATTAATTCCGGGATATCGATTTCCAACAATTGGTATCAGAGCGTTGGTTTTAGTTCATGATATTTTTCGATAAATTGTTCTACCTTGCAGGGTTTCCGATTATTATGGCTAGATTTAATTATTGTTAATTAATGTCATAATATTTCTCTTGATTATTAAACTCTCGGTGATGTCAATATTTGTTCTTGTGTGGTGAATGCTTGTTCTTATTTTTCCGGAAATTGTATGAGGTCGATTTCATGTAGAGAATCGATACCGGATAGCGTAGGAATAAATTTGTAATTTATTTTACGTTGGATCGATTCCGAAACGACGACCGGAAAATTGTGACGGAGGAGACGAAGAGAGGGAGGACTCGGTTCGGCCATCCCCATGGTCGAACCATGAAGGATCGAAGGCCGTGGGGATGCCTCAATCGTGGCCGGCCGGAACCGCCGACTCCACCGGTGGTGGTGGATCGCCGGTGAGGCTAGCCGGGCGGTTGGCGACCCTCGGTCGATGCTACGGGGATGGACACGGGGATCCCCAATCCGTGTTCGTTCCGGTAAAGATCCAACTTTCCTAAATTATTCGATTTTCCTATTTTGAGTATTCCTATTTTTGGGAATTCTCATGGAATAGGAAAAGAATAAATTTAGAATAAATTTATTTTTTCCTTATTGATTATTCCTATTTTTGGGAATTTTCATAGATTAGGAAAAGAGAATATATTTATAATTAATTTATTTTTCCTATTTAATTATTCCTTTATGGAATCTTTGATGGATTAGGAAAATAATTAATTTGGAAAGTTTAGGAGTCCTAAATTAATTTTTCCTTATTTAATCATTCCTTTATGGAATTTTTAATGGATTAGGAAAGGAATTAATTTGGAAGGACTAGGAGTCCTAAATTATTTTTTCCTTATTTAATTATTCTTTTATGGAATTTTTAATGGATTAGGAAAGAAATTAATTTGGAAGGACTGGGAGTCCTAAATTATTTTATTTCCTTATTTCATTATAGAAGTCTTCTAGAATATTCCAAGTGGGTCTTGGATAGATTATTCTAGAGATTTAATGAAGTAGAAAGGGAAAATAAAATAAATTATTTTATTTCCTTATTTCATTATAGAAGTCTTCTAGAATATTCCAAGTGGGTCTTGGATAGATTATTCTAGAGATTTAATGAAGTAGAAAGGGAAAATAAAATAAATAAAAATATTAATAATATTTAATTTTATTTTTGATTTATTCGATTGACTTAATTTTCGAATTAAGTATCTTTTGGATTTATTAAAAATAAATAGATTTAAGTATTGGAATTAATATTCCTGTCACATAGAGCATTCAAGAACGAAGACTGAAGACTAGAAGATGCGTACGGGGATGCGATAAAGCCATAATAGTCGGAAAATAATATTCTAGTATTATTTTGATTATATGATAATATTCTATGTGCTTTATTTCATGTATGCATGCTTATGTGTATTTAATTATGCATTAGATAGCGTATCCCTTTATTGTAAAAAGCTAAGTGGGAGAGGGTATGGAAACATATCCATGGTCTCCATTGCTGTTCTCTTGGTGACTTTTATGGACTTTTGAAGTTCGTATAGACAAGTCATTGGAGGAGAATTCTTGTAATTCCTTTTACGAGAAACATTGATTAAGTTTATCAAACAATGCCTAATTTGTCTTTCCAAAACTGATTTCAAGTCGACTCATTCTCACCCCGGGGAGTGGAATGGAGCCAAAGCCACTTGGTCATGTCGAGGACACAAATTAGAGACTTTCGTGTCATTTGATGACTAGATCGATTGTCTGCTCGGCTCCCTCATTTATGAGAGATAGGGTCGTTCGCATGGTGAATCACTGGTTAGAAACTTCGAGTTTCACTTATGATTCTCCGCGTCTTGATTTACAAGATTAAATGATTCAAGTAATCGGGAGTCAATTGTAAAAGTCTTTTGGTGTAGTAAACGTCCACACGAACGTGGCTTGCTACATTGAATGGGATTTTGGAACGATTGATGTAGACAGTTATAGAAGGGAGTAAAAGAGCGTATGTTAACGTAAACGTCCACACGAACGTGGCTTGCGGTGAATATACGTGTCCCAAACAATCTTCTTAGATACTGAGTAATCGTTTACACTTAGGTACGCTTTATAGTATTCTTCCCAACGAAGTAACGCTATAATTGATGTACGACCGAAGCAAATCTAATTGCTAAATCATTTGGATAGGTAAACGTCCACACGAACGTGGCTTGCCTTATCTGATGGGATTTTAGAGGTGATTAGTGGTTTAATGATATTATTTGAGGGAGATAATATCGGAGATTAAATCTATTGTTTGTTGTTATATGTGCTCATAGATTAGGAAATGGCTTTGAACCCACTTTATGTGATACGTAAGGATTTGAACTCACTGGTCCCTAAATATAATGATTGGAATAGAGATCTAGACATTACCCAAACTGTTGAAGAGTACAAGGTTGTACTCAATGAGCTTTATCCTTCCGAGCCTATTGACATAGGCGGCTAGACAAGAAGCGATGAGGATAATCATAAAGGCCAGTCACTTCGAGGAAACGCTTAAAAACGTTTTTGAGATGATTGACCTTTTAGACGAGTTGAGACGGAAATCGCAAGCTCTTGTAGCCAATGCCAAAGGTTTCGAACCTAAAGGCATGAATCGGGGGAAAGGACAAGAAAGCAAAGAAACCCAGTGGTTCTCTTTGGACCACGAGATGGGATGAGAAAGCCAATAGGCAAGTGTTCTCAATGCAAACAGTCTGGGTACTGGAAGTCTGATTATCCTCTCAAAGAAAGTACGAAATTTTCTTTAGTCGTAAAACATAGTTAGTGGTATTATCTACCGGAACCTGGTGTGTAGATATGGAACCACTGACGGTATGTGCATTTTAAATGCAAGGGTTCCAGGAAACCCGACGACTTAGAAAAGAAGAAATCGTAGTCTACATGGGCAATGCTGTGGAGGAGGCAGCAGTTGCAGTGGAGGACATTTATAAGATTTCATTTTGAGTTATTGCTTTTATGTACCTTTAATTTTAGAAGGAACTCTGTTCTGGATTTCTGAAATTTAATGAATGGATATTTTATTTCTTTTAATCATTTGATGGTTATAAGAAGAATTAATGATATTATCTATTTTGGTACATTAGCTAGCAATATATAAATGATGAATCCTGAGTCCACCACGATGCAACGAACCGTTTTATATAACTCGTTTTACTAATAAGAGATTTCTTTATTAAATCATTTATACTTGTGGATTCTTATGCTAAGTCATATTTATTCAAATAAGAAGTTCAAAGGTCGAAAATTGATTGTAAGATCAATTAAGTTGAAGGAGTGGATCTTCCGACCTAAGAATCTTATTTGGAAGATAACATGACTAAGCAATCCTTTATGGATATAAGATATAAGATCCGGACAAGTATTAGAATTGATTGACTCTGATGTATGCAGACCTATGTCTACTCAGACAATAAGGTACGAGTACTTCATTTGATGATTACTCGAGAAATGGATTAGAATACCTGATGTGCCACAAAAGCAAGTGTTTTGACAAGTCAATGGACACTAAGCAATTGTGGAGAACCATCGAGGTATATCCATTTGTAGCCTGCGATTTGATCGCGGAGGCAAGTACCTGTCTGAGGAATGCATGGCATACTGATCAGAGGTTGGGATGATCCCAAATGACTACACCATACACTTTTAGTGTAGAAATGGTGTGTCGTAAACAAGAAATGGAACTCTTATAGAAATAGTAAAAGCATGAGTTATATGGAACTACCTATGTTCTATGGATATGTCTGGAAACAACGGCGCATTCAAATGCGGTTGTAGATTATCCTGGAAGAACAAAAGATGTGTGTTCAATAGTACTATGAACCAGAGGGACGTTATAAGTTCTAACGCCCGGTTCTTAGAGGAAGACTATGTAATGAACCACAAGCCCAAAGTGACGTGAAACTTTGAAATGAGAGAGAACGAAGAAGACTGAAAACCAGCCGAACCGAGTAGCGGTACACCACTAACTGCACCTACTGTTATCACTGTTTATACACCGGAATGCCGTTGTAGTGGGAGGTTGTGTGACAACCAGAGATATTCATAAGACTAGGTGAGTCTTCGGACTCTGGACCTAGTATACATGAAATCAATCCCTTGATCTACATGAAGGCAGTACTAGATCTAAATGTGCCTTCTTGGAAAGCAATAAGGATTATTGCTAAGAGGCAAGATCATTTAGAGTACAAGCTTAGTTGATCCATTTATGGATTGGAACAAAGCATTGAATTCGTGGTACTTGCAAATTGATGAGATAGTCCATTTTATGGATTCATCAAAGCATGGACGAATAGTGTGTATTGGAAACGTGATGGAAACAAGGTGGTGTTTCTCGGGTTTTATGTAGATAACTTTTTATCATCGGCAACAATGTAAAGATGTTGTCAAGACATAAAATGATGGTTGTCTAGAAAAATCGATATATGAGATAAAGAAGAAGTTAGAGCATGTTCTTAAGATCTAGGATCTCAAGAAAAGAACATTGTACTTCTCTAGATATCTTATACGATTATGGTTCGTTTTAACATGCAAGATTCCGAGAAAGGTTCGTTACCTTTCAGAAACGGAATGCATCTATCTAAGGATATGTGTTTTGGAACACAAAAGGAGATAGAAGCAATGAAAGCGGATTCCTACACTTCGAGTGTAGAAAGCTTAATAAATGCGATGTTGAAAACAAGAACCTGATATCGGCTATGCGGTTAGCATAGTGGGAGGATATCAAGGTAATCCTGGAAAGGAATACTTGACTGCTGTAATGAACATTTTAAGTACTTTCGAAGTACTGGAGACTATGTTCTGGATTACGGAGCAAGCAAGCATTTCCTTTGGATTACATTCTCTTAGATTTCTAATCGAATAAGGACCGGTGTAAGTCGATATCAGACTATGTGTTTCACTATTAAAGGAGAAGGAGTTTTAACATGGAAGAGTGATAAGCACGATGCTTTTCGGACTCTGCCATGGGTAACCAAATAGCGGCCTCAGAGGCAGCGGAAGTTTTGGTATAACTCCGGGATAATCTCTGGGACTTAGATGTGATTCTTAATTTGCCAAAGGCTATGTAAATAGCGGTGCAATGGCAAATGGTAAGAAATCACAAGTCCATAAGTGTAACATAACACATAGTGCAAGTACCACCTGATACGAGTCATCGTCGAGGGAGACGACGCTGTAGTCACCAAGATAACTTCAGAGCGGCAACCTAGAGTGCTCATTCACATTGTACTTCTTGGAAGTACAACTTAAGCACGTGATGAGTATGGGAGTCGGGAGTTTGGAGGAAATGACTAGACCTTAGTACAAGTGGGAGATTGTTGGAGTTGTGTACTTAATGTCTAGATTTAAGTAACGGAAACTCACGATCCATTGCCATTAATCTATTTAATTAAATAAACAATTATTTGCGTTTAATTATTTATAATTAAATATATGCAAATCATAGTCCTGGATTTTATACGTTGTAGTTAGTATGGTGTTTGTATGGACACACAGAAGATCATACTATCGGTTACTCGTATTTAATCGAACAGTTGCTCACGACCTAGATGGACATGGACCAATCCATCGGTATAGTCGTTGTGTGAGAGAGAAAATAATTTATCTTGATTATTTTATCACACTTGTACACTTGGTGTATTGAGCGGATCTGCTTGAGATTTATCGATTAGGATTGCCGGCGATAATCGATTCAAGTCTCAGTGTATTTTATTCTTAATCCCCGATACTATTGCGGGTGTGTATATTTAATATAAGTGACTTTGATTTACCAAAGGAATTAACCGATTTAATTATTAGGTTAATTACCGGTTAAGTTGGGTCACTATATTTTATATATGGCATGCCGTGAATACTTGACGGGAAAGTGTATCCCGTAAGGGTTGATAATATCCCCGAGATGAATTCATAAGGAATTATTATGTAAACCCTGCAGGTGGATTATTACTAGTCTTGGATATAAGAGATGAATAAATTAATTAGCAATAAATTAATTTTATTCATGGATATTTATATCTTAAATACACGGAATAAATAATACTACCGGAGAAATATTATTTGATATAATATGGTTTAATATTGGGAGTGCAATTAATTTATATAGTGGAAAATAAATTAATTAATATTAATGGGATTAATAGATTTGGGCTTGGGCTCAATTTAATCATTAATATTGGAAGCCCAATATTCCACCTCCTTAAGATCCCCTACGTAGCCTATAAAAGCACTACATGGTCTTCTCTATTCTCATAACTTGAAGATCACAATTCTAGAGAGAGAAAGTAGAGAGGGAGATCCATGGAGTTCGGTAGATCGTCGCCCACACGACGTCCGAGCTAGTGCAAGGAATACGTCGGAAGATCTCAAGGTCGTCAAATTGAGTTCTTCGTTTTTCCGAACAACGAGAACGAGGTAAATCGTAAAACCCTCTTTATGATTTTATCGTTTAATTATCGTGAAAATATCATGAACAAGATCCGAGAGACGAGACTCGACACGAGGTCGAACCGGGCGGTGGTGGGTGTTGGAGTTGTGTACTTAATGTCTAGATTTAAGTAACGGTAAACTCCCGATCATAGCATTTAATCTATTTAATTAATAAACAATTATTTGCATTTAATTAATTATGCAAAATATGGTTCTTGATTTTATACGTTGTAGTTAGTATGGTGTTGCATGGGCACACAGAAGATCATACTATCGGTTACTCGTATTTAATCGAACAGTTGCTCACGACCTAGATGGACACGAACTAATCCATCGGTATAGTCGTTGTGTGAGAGAGAAAATAATTTGTCTTAATTATTTTATCACACTTGTACACTTGGTGTATTGGGCGGATCAGCTTGAGATTCATCGATTAGGATTGCCGGCGATAATCGATTCGAGTCTCAGTGTATTTTATTCTTAATCCCCGAAACTATTGCGGGTGTGTATATTTAATATAAGTGACTTTGATTTACCAAAGGAATTAACCGGTTTGATAATTGGGTTAATTACCGGTTAAGTTGGGTCACTATATTTTATATATGGCATGCCGTGAATACTTGACGGGAAAGTGTATCCCGTAAGGGTTGATAATATCCCCGAGATGAGTTCATAAGGAATTATTATGTAAACCCTGCAGGTGGATTTAATCCGCATAATAATTAAGGTTGAATGGTACTAGTCTCGGATATAAGAGATGAATAATATTTATTGAGCAATAAATAAATTTATTCATGGATATTTAAATCTTAAATACACGGAATATATAATACTACCGGAGAAATATTATTTGATATAATATGGAATAATATTGGGAGTGCAATTTTATTTATATAGTGGAAAATAAATAAAATTTAATATTGATAAGGATTAATGGATTTGGGTTGGACCCAATTTAATCTTCAATATTTAGAAGCCCAATATTTATTCTCCTTATGATCCCCTACGTAGCCTATATAAGCACTACATGGTCTTCACTTTTCATAACACATTTTAATTGACCTACGCCAATCATAAAGTCTTGAGAGTGAGGAAGATCCATAGGAGTTCGATAGATCGTCTCCCACACGACGTTCGAACGAGGTGCAAGGAATACGTGGGAAGATCGCAAGGTCATCAAAGGTGTTTGATTTCGTTTCTCCGCACAACGAATCGAAGGTAAAATCATAAACCCTCTTTTATGATTTTGTGTGAATTAATTGTAGCGTATACATGAACACACGATCCGGATAGACGTACGAACTTCGGGGACGGGGATTCGAGATCCCCGGCGAAGATCGAGAGAACCCTCGGCTTGGAGCCGAGGGGGCGATCGAACCCTAGGGTTCGATCGCGGCGCGCGGACGAGGGAGCCCCGGCTGGACCGCCGGGGCAAGCGATCGACCTTGAGTCGATCGCGGGGAGACCGCCGTGGGCTGGAGCCACGGCAGCTGGTCCCCCCAGCCACCTCGACCGGCGGCCAGGCGCGACGGAGGAGCCCCGGCTGGAGCCGGGGCATGCGATCGACCGTGAGGTCGATCGCGGGGAAAGCCGCGGCTGGAGCCGCGGCGGGTCAGCTGGGGGCTGACCGCCCCCCTCCGGCGGCGGTGGTGAGTCGCCGGACTCACCACCGGGGGCTGCTGGGCAGCCCCAGTGATCGCAAGTGCGCGATCGCGAGCCCCCTCGCGGCGGGGGCTCGGCTAGGGTTTTGCCGCGGCTTGTCCGCGGTGGAGCTCTCGTCGGGCCCGGTTCCGTCGTACGGTGGTTCGCGTTCATGGATCCGACTCGCGGGAGAAAATCGGCTGGGGGAGGGCTGCGTGTCTTCGGGCGCGTAGTCTCCAAACGTCGGACTCTTGCGGATGAGTCGGGGATCCAATCTCCGGCGATGAAGGATTTCGTTCGGGTTATTTTTCCGCAAATTTTAATAGCCCGGGATATCGATTTCCAACAAATGGTATCAGAGCGTTTGGTTTCGTGTTCATGTATATGCTCGATTATTGTTCTACCTTGCAGGATCTCCGGCTATCATGGTTGGATTTAATTAATTGTTTTTAATTAATTATCATGATTATTAAACTCTCGGACATGTCGAGATTCGTTTTGTGTGGATGAATGTTTGTAATAGTAAAAATTCGGGGGTTGACCGAATTTAGGATTTATTATTACGTTCTTTGTTTTTCCGGAAAATGTATAGGGTCGATTTCATGTATAGAATCGATACCGGATAATTGTAATTTAAATTTTGTAATTTTGATTACGTTGGTTCGATGTTGAGACGATCGCCGGAAGACGAAGACGTGTGACGAAGACGAAGAGGACGAAAAACCGGGGGGGTCGATCATCCCCATGATCGATCCCCATGAGGATCGATCGACCTCATCCCGGGGGCTGCCCGCTAGGGCTTCTAGCCACGCCGGCCACCGGTGGTGGTGGCGCGTGGGCTGGGGGCGGCGGTGGTGGTGGTCCCGGGCGGTGGAGGTCGACGGTGGGGATGGCGTGGGATCTCCAAATCTCATGTTATTCCTACCAAGATCCACTTTCCCAATTAATTCGGATTTTTCCTATTTGAGTACTTTCTTGGAAACTCTCATGGTTTAGGAAAAGAATTAATTTAAATTAATTTTATTTTCTATTGATTTATTTCCTTCATGGAAATATTCATAGATTAGAAATTTAATTAATTTAGTACTAAATTTATTTTTCCTATTTGATTATTCCTACTCATGGGAATATTCATGGATTAGGAATAAAAATAAATTTGGAAAGTAGTAAGTCCTAATTTATTTTTCCTTGTTCTATTATAGATAACTTCTAGAGTATTCCAAATTTTATTTGGATAGATTATTCTAGAGTTTTAATAGAACTAGATAGGAAAATAAATAAATAAAAGTATTAATAATATTTAATTTTATTTTTGATATATTCGATTGACTTAATTTTCGAATTAAGTAACTTTTGGATTAATTGAAAATAAATAGATTTAAATATTAGAGATTAATATTCTCGTCACATGGAGCATTCAAGAACGAAGACTGAAGACTAGAAGATGCGTACGGAGATGGAATAAAGCCATGATAGTCGGAAAATAATTTTCTAGCATTATTTTGACTATGTGATACTATGTGCTTTATTGCTTGTATGCATGCTATATGTGTTTATTTTTATGCACTAGATAGCGTATCCCTATTATTATAAAAAGCTAAGTGGGAGAGGGGATGGAAACATTCCCATGGTCTCCATTACTGTTCTCTTGGTGACTCTTATGGACTTTCGAAGTTCGTATAGACGAGTCATTGGAGGAGAATTCTTGTAATTCCTTTTACAAGAAACATTGATCAAATTTATCAAACAATACCTAATTTGTCTTTCTGAAACTGACTTCAAGTCGACTCATTCTCACCCCGGGGAGTGGAATGGAGCCAGAGCCACTTGGTCATGTAGAGGACACAAATTAGAGACTTCCGTGCCATTCTTTAATAGATGGGTCGCTTGTCTGCTCGGCTCCCTCATTTATGAGAGATAGGGTCGTTCGCATGGCGAATCACTGGTTAGAAACTTCGAGTTTCACTTATGATTCTCCACGTCTTGATTTACGAGATTAAATGGATCAAGTAATTGGGAGTCAATTATAAAAGTCTCTTAGTGTAGTAAACGTCCACACCACGTGGCTTGCTATGCTGACGGACTTTGGATTAATTGATGTAGACAGTTGTAAGTAATTATGAAGAGTTGTGAAGTTATCGTAAACGTCCACACCACGTGGCTTGCGGTGATATAGCGATTCCAAGTAATTTATTTTGGTACTGAGTAATGGTTTACACTTAGATACGCCTTATAGTATTCCTCCCCACGAGGTTCCGCTATAAGCGATGTATGACCAAAGAAAAACTAATTGCTAAATCATTTGGGTGGGTAAACGTCCACACCACGTGGCTTGCCTTACCTGATGGGATTTTAGATGTGATTAGTAATTTAATGATGTTGTTCTAGGGAGATAGCATCGGATATTAAATTAATTGTTTGTTTAAATGTGCTTATAGGTTTAGAGAATTGCTATGAATCCACTTTTGTTGATACTTGAGGAAATTAACGCACTGGTTCCATACTGTATTGAATGGAAAGAAGAGTTAGACATTGCTCAGACTGCAAAGGAGTACAAAGATGTACTCAGTAAAACTTGTCCTCCTGGACTCGCCATTAACTCAACTGAGGAGGAGATTTTTGACTTTGAAAGGTGGGGTAGTGCTCGTGCATTAGCCACTAATCATGATGTCATGCTCAAACTCAAGTTGTTGTTTGGACATGATGAGAAGGCTAGAAAAGAGGCGATGAGGATACTCATAAAGATCTGTTGCTTCGATGAAACACTTGATCATGTTTTTGAGATGATGGATCTTTTAGACGAGTTGAAACAATCGCGAGCTCTTATAGTCAAAGCCAAAGGTTTTGAACCTAAAGGCAAAGGAAAGGAAAAGAAGACAAGGGAGTCCGGTGGTCCTAAGGGACTTGGACCAAAGGGTGGGATAAAGAAGCCTTCGGGCAAACATCCCCAAGGGAAGCAGTCTGAGTACTGGGGGTCTACATCTTGTCCTCTCAAAGGTACAAATTTTTCTTTAGTCGTAAAACATAGTCAGCGGTATTATCTACCAGAATTCTGGTGTGTAGATATGAAACCACTGACGGTATGTGCATTCTAAATGCAGGGGTTCCAGAAAACCCAGCGACTTAGATAAGAGGAGTTCGAGTCCACTTGGGCAGAGCTGTTGAGGAAGCAGCGGTTGCAGTGGAAGACATTTATCTTTTTGATAATTATAGGATTTCATTTCAAGCTTATTGCTTTGTACCCTTCATTTTAGAAAGAACTTTTGTTCTGGATTTCTATTATTAATGGATATTTTATTTCTTTAATCATTCGATGGTTTAGACAAGAAATAATGGCGATATCTATTCTGGTACATTAGGTAGCAATATATGAATGATGAATCCTTAGTCTACCACAATGCAACAAACCGTTATATATATAACTTGTTTTACTTATTGGATGTATTTCTTTATCGATCATTGTACTTGTGAATTCTTGAACTTGGTAGTATCTATTCAAAAGGGATTCAAAAGGTCGAAATTGATTTGATCAATTATAGTTGGAGGAATGGACCTCTCGACCTAAGAATCGATCTTGAAAGATGATACAACTAAGTTAACCTTTCTGGGTAAAGGATGGAATTCGGACAAGTATAGAAATGATTGATGATTAATGCAGTATGTGTAATTAAAGAAGGTACGAGTCATTCTTTCAAGAATACTCGAAAATGGATTAGAATACTTGATGTGCCATAAAAGCGGAGTGTTTTCAACACAAAGCCATTATGGGGAACCCTCAAAGTATATCCATTGAAAGCCTGCGACTTGTTCGCGGAGGCTATCACCTATCTAAATAACACATAGCATAAATCAAAAGTTGAGATTAAGTCTCAAACGACTGCACCATACACTGATGTGTAGACATGGTGTGTCAGGAATAAGAAATGGGATTCTAATAGTAAAAGGACAAGTTTGTTCGGAACTACCTATGTTCTATGGATATTTCTGGATACAATGACACATTCGATGTAATTGTAGAATATTCTAGAAGAACAAGTAATTGTATGTTCAATAGTACTACGAACCAGAAGGGTGTCTTCGCCCGGTTCTTAGAGGAAGACTATTGGATGAACTACAATGCCCTAATTGACAAAGTACCCTATAAAGAGGAAAGAGTAGACTGAGAACCAGCCTAACCGAGTAGTAGTACACCACTAACTGCACCTAATGTTATTACTGTTATACACCGGAACGCCGTTGCAGTGGGAGGTTGTTAAGCAACCAGAGATGTTCATAAGACTGGAGGAGTTTTAAACTCTGGATCTAGTAGACATGAAATCGATCCCTAGTTCTGCATAAGGGGCAGCACTAATCTAAATGTGCCTACTTGGAAAACAATGATATTGTTAAGAGGCAAGACCATTTAGAGGTACAAGCTTAGTGAATCCATTTCTGGATTATCACGAAGCTGAAAATTGTGGAACTTGCAAATTGATGAGATAGTCCATTATATGGATTCATCAAGAAGCATAGACAAGATTGGTGTATTGGAGACGTAATGGAAACAAGGTGGTGTTTCTCGGAATTTTGTGTAGATAACACTTTATCGTTGGCAACAATGTAAAAGTGTTGTCAGACATAAAATAGAGGTTGTCTAAGTAAATCGAGATATAAGATTAAGATGAAGTTGGATCAATGTTCTTAGAAATCTTTCGATCTCTAGATAAGAACACTTGTATTTCTCTTTAGATATCTTATACGATTATGGTTTGTTTTAAACATGCACAATTCTGAGAAAGGTTATTGCCTTTCGAGAACAGAATGCATATATCTAAGGTATGTGTCTTGAACACATGAAGGAGATAAATATGGACAAAGCAGATTCTTACACTTCGAGTGTAAAGGGCTTTGTAAATGCGGTGTTATAAAACAAGATCCTGATATCAACTATGCGGTTAGCGTAGTGGGAGGATATCAAAGTAATCTGGATAAGAAATATTCGAATGCTGTAAAAGTACTTGGAAGTACAGGATTACTGGCAATACGAAATCTTCTTAGATTACGCTTTCTCAGATAAAAATCAGAGAAAGGACCAGTGTAAGTCGATATCAGGCTATGTGTTCACTTTTAGAAGAGGTGGAACCTAAGGAGAAAGAGTGATAAGCGTGAAGCTTCTCGGACTCTATCATAAACCGAATAGCAGCCTCAGAGGCAGCGGAAGTTTTGGTTAGGTTCCGGAATGACCTCTGAACTTGGATATGACTCTTGGTTCACCAAAGGCTATGTACATAGCGGTGCATGGTAAACTGGAAGAAGTCATAAGTTCAAAAGATGATGATAACACATAGAGCAAGTACCACCTGATACGAATCATCGTCAGAGAGACGACGCAGTAGTCACCAAGATAACTTCAGAGCGGCAACCTAGATTGCTCATTCACATAATACTTCTGGGAAGTATAACTTAAGCACGTGATGAGTATGGGAGTCGGGAGTTTGGAGGAAATGACTAGACCTTAGTACAAGTGGGAGATTGTTGGAGTTGTGTACTTAATGTCTAGATTTAAGTAACGGTAAACTCCCGATCATAGCATTTAATCTATTTAATTAATAAACAATTATTTGCATTTAATTAATTATGCAAAATATGGTTCTTGATTTTATACGTTGTAGTTAGTATGGTGTTGCATGGGCACACAGAAGATCATACTATCGGTTACTCGTATTTAATCGAACAGTTGCTCACGACCTAGATGGACACGAACTAATCCATCGGTATAGTCGTTGTGTGAGAGAGAAAATAATTTGTCTTAATTATTTTATCACACTTGTACACTTGGTGTATTGGGCGGATCAGCTTGAGATTCATCGATTAGGATTGCCGGCGATAATCGATTCGAGTCTCAGTGTATTTTATTCTTAATCCCCGAAACTATTGCGGGTGTGTATATTTAATATAAGTGACTTTGATTTACCAAAGGAATTAACCGGTTTGATAATTGGGTTAATTACCGGTTAAGTTGGGTCACTATATTTTATATATGGCATGCCGTGAATACTTGACGGGAAAGTGTATCCCGTAAGGGTTGATAATATCCCCGAGATGAGTTCATAAGGAATTATTATGTAAACCCTGCAGGTGGATTTAATCCGCATAATAATTAAGGTTGAATGGTACTAGTCTCGGATATAAGAGATGAATAATATTTATTGAGCAATAAATAAATTTATTCATGGATATTTAAATCTTAAATACACGGAATATATAATACTACCGGAGAAATATTATTTGATATAATATGGAATAATATTGGGAGTGCAATTTTATTTATATAGTGGAAAATAAATAAAATTTAATATTAATAAGGATTAATGGATTTGGGTTGGACCCAATTTAATCTTCAATATTTAGAAGCCCAATATTTATTCTCCTTATGATCCCCTACGTAGCCTATATAAGCACTACATGGTCTTCACTTTTCATAACACATTTTAATTGACCTACGCCAATCATAAAGTCTTGAGAGTGAGGAAGATCCATAGGAGTTCGATAGATCGTCGCCCACACGACGTTCGAACGAGGTGCAAGGAATACGTGGGAAGATCGCAAGGTCATCAAAGGTGTTTGATTTCGTTTCTCCGCACAACGAATCGAAGGTAAAATCATAAACCCTCTTTTATGATTTTGTGTGAATTAATTGTAGCGTATACATGAACACACGATCCGGATAGACATACGAACTTCGGGGACGGGGATTCGAGATCCCCGGCGAAGATCGAGAGAACCCTCGGCTTGGAGCCGAGGGGGCGATCGAACCCTAGGGTTCGATCGCGGCGCGCGGACGAGGGAGCCCCGGCTGGACCGCCGGGGCAAGCGATCGACCTTGAGTCGATCGCGGGGAGACCGCCGTGGGCTGGAGCCACGGCAGCTGGTCCCCCCAGCCACCTCGACCGGCGGCCAGGCGCGACGGAGGAGCCCCGGCTGGAGCCGGGGCATGCGATCGACCGTGAGGTCGATCACGGGGAAAGCCGCGGCTGGAGCCGCGGCGGGTCAGCTGGGGGCTGACCGCCCCCCTCCGGCGGCGGTGGTGAGTCGCCGGACTCACCACCGGGGGCTGCTGGGCAGCCCCAGCGATCGCAAGTGCGCGATCGCGAGCCCCCTCGCGGCGGGGGCTCGGCTAGGGTTTTGCCGCGGCTTGTCCGCGGTGGAGCTCTCGTCGGGCCCGGTTCCGTCGTACGGTGGTTCGCGTTCATGGATCCGACTCGCGGGAGAAAATCGGCTGGGGGCGGGCTGCGTGTCTTCGGGCGCGTAGTCTCCAAAGGTCGGACTCTTGCGGATGAGTCGGGGATCCAATCTCCGGCGATGAAGGATTTCGTTCGGGTTATTTTTCCGCAAATTTTAATAGCCCGGGATATCGATTTCCAACAGTGGGCGCGTACCACCGGACCGCCGGCGGCTCGACGGCTCATGTCGGATGGGTCGAAGGGCGTGAGCCTCGGCTGGACGCCGAGGACTCAATCGAGCAAGGCTCGATCGCCCGCACGGGCTCGGCCGTGAGCTGCGGGGTTTCCCGCAGCGGATTCACGGGCTGGCCGAGCCCCTCCCGTACGCGTCGCACGGGACTCACGCGGGCTGCTACGAGCAGCCCCGCACGGCTGTCGCGAACAGCCGCGAGCCCACGTGTGGTGGCTCGATCGAACAAGCCACGGGCTATCCCCGTGGCGGGTTTGTTTGATTAGGCTATCCCCGTGGAGGTTCGTGGCGGGTTTCCGGCGATCGGGATTTCGATTGGGTTGTCGGTTCCGCAATTTAGACAATCCGGATATTCGATCTCCAAAGGATTTCGGTCGGAATTAATTAGATAATTTATTTATTTAAATTTATTAATTCCGGGATATCGATTTCCAACACACACTTCATGGAGTACAAACTTGTACTCCTCAGAAGTCAGGACAATGTCTAAATTTCTCTTCCAATCAATGTAATTGGGACCAGTGAGTTTATGTTCCTTGAGTATCACAGAAAGTGGATTCATAGCTACTCTCTAAACCTATAAGCACATATAAACAAACAATTAATTTAATATCCGATATTATCTCCCTCAAATAATATCTCATTAAATTACTAATTACATCTAAAATCTCATCAGATATGGCAAGCCACGATAGTGTGGACGTTTACCTATCCAAATGATTTTGTAATTAGATTTGCTTCGGTCGTACATCACTATAGCGTTACTTCGTTGGGAAGAATACTATAGAGCGTACCTAACTGTAAACCATTACTCAGTACTAAGGTGAATCATTTGGAATTGCTACGTCACCGCAAGCCACGTTAGTATGGACGTTTACGATAACTCACAATCCTTCACAATTCCCTATAACTGTCTACATCAACTATTTCCAAAATTCCCATTCAGCATAGCAAGCCACGTTCGTGTGGACGTTTACTACACCAAAAGACTTTTATAGTTGACTCCCAATTACTTGAAGCATTCGATTTTCGTAAATCAAGACGCGGAGAATCATAAGTGAAACTCGAAGTTTCTAACCAGTGATTCACCATGCAAACAACCCTATCTCTCATTAGATGAGGGAGACGAGCAGACAAACGATCCATCTATCAAAGAATGGTACGAAGGTCTCTAATTTGTGTCATCCACATGACCAAGTGGCTTTGGCTCCATTCCACTCCCCGGGGTGAGAATGAGTCGACTTGAAGTCAATTTCAGAAAGACAAATTAGGCATTGTTTGATAAACTTGATCAATGTTTCTTGTAAAAGGAATTACAAGAATTCTCCTCCAATGACTCGTCTATACGAACTTCGAAAGTCCATAAGAGTCACCAAGAGAACAGCAATGGAGACCATGAGAATGTTTCCATCCCCTCTCCCACTTAGCTTTTTACAATAAAGGGATACGCTATCTAGTGCATAAAATAAACACATATAGCATGCATACAAGCAATAAAGCACATATCACATAGTCAAAATAATGCTAGAAAATTATTTTCCCGACTATCATGGCTTTATTCCATCTTCATATGCATCTTCTAGTCTTCAGTCTTCGTTCTTGAATGCTCCATGTGACGAGAATATTAATCCCAATATTTAAATCTATTTATTTTCAATAAATCCAAAAGATACTCAATTCGAAAATTAAGTCAATCGAATAAATCAAAAATAAAATTAAATATTATTAATATTTTTATTTATTTATTTTCCTATCTAATTCTATTAAATCTCTAGAATAATCTATCCAAGTAAAACTTGGAATATTCTAGAAGACTTCTATAATAGAATAAGGAAATAAAATAAATTAGGACTCTTCTACTTTCCAAGATTAATTAATTTCCATTACTATGAAAATTCCCATAAAATAGGAATAATCAATTAGGAAATAAATCAATCCTAAATTAATTTTTATTCATTTCCAATTCTATTAAATCTCTAGGATCCTATTCCAAGTAGAACTCGGAATACTCTAGAAGACTTCCATAATAGAATAAGGAAATAAAATTAATTCCAATTAATTCTTTTCCTAATCCATGAGAATTCCCAAAAATAGGAAAACTCAATTAGGAAAACCGAATTAATTAGGAAAGTGAATCTTTGGTAGAAGTAGCATGGGTTGGGGATCCCCACACCACCCCCACCGCCGACCACCACCATCACCGGGCACCACCACCACCGCCCCCTAGCCACGCGCCACCACCACCGGTGGCCGGCGTGGCCGGAAGCCCTAGCGGGCAGCCCCCATGGTGGGGTCGATCGATCCTCATGGCGATCGATCATGGGGATGATCGACCCCCCCGGTTTTTCGTCCTCTTCGTCTTCTTCGTCACACGTGTTCTCCGGCGGTCGTCTCGGCATCGATCCAACGTAAATAAATTACAAGAATTAAATTTACAATTCCGGTATCGATTCTATACATGAAATCGACCCTATACATTTTCCGGAAAACATAGAACGTAATAATAAATCCTAAATTCGGTCAACCCCCGAATTTTTACTATTACAAACATTCAACCACACAAAACGAATATCGACATGTCCGAGAGTTTAATAAACGAATAATCATGATAATTAATTAACACAATAATTAAATCCAACCATGATAGCCGGAAATCCCTGCAAGGTAGAACAATAATCGAACGTATACATGAACACGAAACCAAACGCTCTGATACCAATTGTTGGGATTCGATGTCCCGGGCTATCAAAAAATTATGCGGAACCGATAACCCGACCGAAACCCTATCGCCGGAAACCACGAACGCGAACCATCGCACGACCCGAGGCTCGACCGAGCACCGCACGGGCGAACCCGCGCGCCCAGCCGAGCCCCCGCACGGGGCTCGCGATCGCTCTCGTAGCGATCACTGGGATCGCTCGTAGCGATCCCCGGGGCTGCTCGCAGCAGCCCCGCAGCGAGTCGCTGACTCGCTGCTCGCATGGGGTCAGCCCCGTGCGCCTCTGCTACGGGAACTCCCGTAGCGCGCACGAGGCAGCTGCGGGTCAGCCCCGCAGCGACCCGCGATCGAGCTCACGGGCTCGATCGCCCCTCGGCTTCGGCCGAGGGCTTTGCGTCCAACGCACCGCCGGCGATGGCGGCTGGGATCCGCCGTGGCACCAGCCCACGGCTGTTGGAATTCGATATCCCGGGCTATTAAAATTTGCGGAAACAATAGCCCGATCAAAAACCCATCGCCGGAGATTACACGAGCACCACGTACGAGCCGGAGCAGGAGCCGAACGCACGACGCGGCCGAAGCCGCGCGCACGCCCAGCCCGAGCCCCCGCACGCGGGATTCGCGCGATCGAGGGGATCGATCGCATGGAGCGATCGATCGGGGAGGGGCTGCCTAGCAGCCCCCGCGCCGAGTCCGGTGACTCGCCGCCGCCTGGTGGTGGCCCGCGTCCAGCTGGGCCGTCGTGCCCACCAGCTGCCCGCGATCGATCGTTTGATCGATCGCGCCCTGGCGTCCAGCCGGGGATCCTCCCATGCCCACGCCGAACCCTAGGCGGGCGATCCCTACGCGGTCCGGTGGCTTCGCCACCACCGCGTGGTCGTTCGTCTAATCCGGGTTCGATCCTTTTGGATCTTCGTTCTACGGTATTTTCAATAAACAAAATCGAATAATATCAAGTTAGTTTAGATATCATACCTACGATTCGTTGTTCGGAGAAACGAAATCAAGATGACCTTTGAATCTTCTCACGTATTCCTTGCACTCCGTTCGAACGTCGGGTGGGCGACGATCTATCGAACTCCTATGGATCTCCTTCAACTCTCTAGAATATCAAGTATGATAATCTTGTCTTATGATTTATGAAGGCCATGTAGTGCTTTTATAGGCTACGTAGGGGATCTAAAGGAGGTGGAATATTGGGCTTCCAATATTGAAGATTAAATTGAGCCCACTGCTCAAGTCCATTAATCCTTATCAATATTAATTAATTTATTTTCCACTATATAAATTAATTGCACTCCCAATATTAAACCATATTATATCCAAATAATATTTCTCCGGTAGTATTATTTATTCCGTGTATTTAAGATATAAATATCCATGAATCAAATTTATTTATTGCTTAATAAATTTATTCATCTCTTTTATCCGAGACTAGTACCACTCAACCTTATTTATTATGCGGAATTAAATCCTCTCGCGAGGTTTACATAATAAATCCTTATGAGCTCATCTCGGGGATATTATCAACCCTTCCGGGATACACTGTCCCGTCAAGAATTCACGGCATGCCAAATATAAAATATAGTGACCCAACTTAACCGATAATTGACCCAATCATTAAACCGGTCAATTCCTTTGGAAAATCAAAGTCACTTATATTAAATATACACACCCGCAATTGTATCGGGGATTAAGAATAAAATACACTGAGTCTCAAATCAATTATCGCCGAGCAAACCTAATTGATGAGTCTCAATCGATCCGCTCAATACACCAAGTGTACAAGTGTGATAAAATAATTAAGATAAATTATTTTCTCTCTCACACAACGACTATACCGATGGATTGGTCCGTGTCCATCTAGGTCGTGAGCATCTGTTCGATTAAATACGAGTAACCGATAGTATGATCTTCTGTGCGCCCATGCGCACCATACTAACTACAACGTATAAAATCCAGGACTATAATTTGCATATATTTAATTAACAATAATTAAAAGCAAATGAATGTTTGTATTTAATAGGTAAATGAAAGTGTACAAGGAGTTCATAATACTCAAATCTAGACATTAAGTATACTACTCCAACAATCTCCCACTTATACTAAGGTCTAGTCTTATCTTCCAAACTCCCGACTCCCATACTCATCACGTGCTTAAAGTTGTACTTCCAAGAAGTACTATGTGAATGAGCAATCTAGGTTGCCGCTCTGAAGTTATCTTGGTGACTACTGCATCGCTTTCCTGACGATGACTCGTATCAGGTGGTACTTGCTCTTTGTGTTATCATACACTCATGGACTCGTGATCTCTTAAAGTTTGCCACTGCACCGCTATCTTCATAGCCTTTGGTAAACTAAGAATCACATCTAAGTCCCAGAGGTAATACCGGAGCTATACCAAAACTTCCGCTGCCTCTGAGGCCGCTATTTGGTTACCCATGGGAGAGTCCGAAAAGCATCGTGCTTATCACTCTTCCATGTTAAAACTCCTCCTCCTTTAATAGTGAAACACATAGCCTGATAACGACTTACACCGGTCCTTATCAGCTTGGAAATCCGAATCCGTATAACCCAAAGGAATCAGATTGTCTGCCCCGTAACTTAGAACATAATCCCTAGTATTTCGCAAATACTTGAAAATGCTCTTTACGGCAGTCCAATGAGCCTTTCCAGGGTTACTCTGATATCTCGCTACTACGCCAACTGCATAGCAGATATCAGGCCTCGTACATAACATTGCATACATCAAGCTTCCCACAGCCGAAGCGTAGGGAACTGCTTTCATTTCATCTTTCTCCTTTTGTGTCAGAGGACACATCTCCTTAGAAAGATAAGTTCCTTTACTGAAGGGCAGCTCACCCTTCTTGGAATCTTGCATGTTAAAACGAGCCAGAATCGTGTCTATGTAAGATTGCTGGGATAGGTACAATGTTCTATTCCGGCGATCCCTTATAACCTTGATCCCTAGAACATGCCCGACTTCTCCCAAATCTTTCATATCGAATTGTCTAGACAACCATCCCTTTATGTCTGATAACATTTTCACACTGTTGCCAATGAGAAGAATGTCGCCTACATAAAGCACGAGAAACACCACCTTCTTCCCATCACGTTTCCAATACACACACGATTCGTCCATGCTTTGACTGAATCCAAAAGATTGGACTACTTCGTCAAACCGCAGGTTCCACGATCTCGAGGCTTGTTTTAATCCATAAATGGATCGATTAAGCTTGCACACTAGATGATCTCGCCCCTTAGCAATGAATCCTTCTGGTTGTTTCATATAAATCGTCTCGTCAAGACTTCCATTTAGGAAAGCTGTCTTGACATCCATTTGCCACACCTCATAATCCATATGAGCTGCTATGGATAAGAGAATCCGGATCGACTTTATCTTGGCTACCGGCGAGAAGGTCTCCTCATAATCGATTCCCTCTTTCTGAGTATATCCTTTCGCAACAAGCCGAGCTTTAAAGGTTTCAACCTTTCCGTCAGATCCTCTCTTTCTCTTGTAGACCCATTTACACCCAATTGGCTTTACGCCGTTTGGTGGTTCTACAAGATCCCAGACTTTATTAGAATCCATAGATTCTATTTCGGATTTCATCGCTTTCTTCCAAGAAGGCGCATCTATATCTTGTACCGCATCATCATAGGTCCAGGGATCGATTTCATGAACTCCAGGTCCAGAGTCCGAAGACTCACCCAGTCCAATCCATCTTTCTGGTTGTTTAACAACCCTCCCACTACGACGGCGTTCCGGTGTATTAACAGTGACAGTAGGTGCAGGTTCTAGTGGTGTATTACTACTCGGTTCGGCTGTATCTAAGTCTTCCTTGTCACCTCTCATCTCATCAAGTATTATGTCACTTTTGGGCTTGTGGTCCATGACATAGTCTTACTCTAAGAACCGAGCGTTAGTACTTATAACGATCTTCTGGTCCGTAGGACTATAGAACATGCCACCTTTAGTTCCTTTCGGGTATCCTACAAACAGCCGTAATTCTGATCTAGGTTCTAACTTATCGGCACCTTGTCGCAACACATGTGCTGGACAACCCCAGATCCGAATGTGTTTCAAGTTAGGCTTGCGCCCACTCCACAATTCCATGGGTGTTGTGGGTACCGTTTTGGTTGGAACCCTGCCGCTGTTTCCAAGGCATGTCCCCAGAACATAATAGGTAAGTCCGAGTAACTCATCATTGATCGCACCATTTCCATAAGAGTCCTATTCCTTCTTTCTGACACACCATTCTGCTGAGGAGTATATGGTGATGTCATTTGGGAATCAATCCCATTCTCTGCCAAGTATGCCTTGAATTCTCCAGACAGGTACTCGCCTCCGCGATCAGATCGCAGGCATTTAATAGATTTATTTTGAAGGTTCTCCACAAAAGCCTTGAACTCCTTGAACTTGTCAAAGGATTCGCTCTTGCGGCACATCAAATATACAAATCCATACCTTGAGTAATCATCAGTGAAAGTGATGAAATACTCGTACCCTCCCCTTGCCTGAGTAGACATAGGTCCGCATACATCAGAGTGAATCAAATCCAATACTTGTTCAGCTCTCCGTCCTTTACCAGAAAAAGAACGCTTGGTCATTTTACCCTCTAAACAGGATTCGCAGGTCGGAAGGTCCTCTCCTTCAACATCGCTGATTAGTCCATCAGCTTTCAACCTTTGAAGCCTATTCGAGTTTATATGACCTAGCCTTAGATACCACAAGTATAATTGATTCATTTTAGAAGGTTCCTTTCTCTTATTGGTGTTCGTAGATGTGTTATTACTCTCGGTTAGTTGCATCGTGTTAGACTCAGTATTTAGCACATACAAATCGTCCACCAATGTACCAGAACAGATAATCTCACTGTTTCTTCTTATGATCCCAGAGTGGTCAAAAGAGACAGAATATCCATTCATAATAAGTTTAGAAACCGAAATTAAATTCTTTCTAAAGTTGGGTACATAAAGACAATTATGTAAAACTAAAACCCTATCACTACTGAAGCGTAAGTGAACGTCTCCCACTGCAACAGCCGCCACCCTCGCGGCATTGCCCATGTAGACCACGATCTCTCCCTCTCTAAGTCTCCGGGTTTCTTGGAACCCCTGCAATGAATTGCAGACATGATCAGTGGCCCCCGTATCTACACACCAGGTGCTGGTAGATAACACCACTGATAATGTTTCAGTGACTAAGGAAAATTTCGTACCTTTGATGAGAGGACAATCAGACCTCTAGTGCCCAGACTGCTTGCATGGATAGCACTTGCCTTGCGGCTTGCTCTTCCCATTCCGTGGTTTGGAACCACTGGGCTTCTTTGCTTGCACTTCCATCTTAGCCACAAGAGCTTGTGATTTTCTGACCATACTTATAAGTTCAGCTCTTTTGAAATCGTTTTTAAATGACTCCTCAAGAGGACTGAATTTATAGAGTATGTCAATCACTTCTTGTCCGGCTTCCACACTATGTTTCAACATCATTCTGAGGTCATTCCAAATGTCCTCATGAGTTGGGACAACAGCAGATATAGAAGGCTCAACAGTCTGGACAATGTCCAGATTTCTTTTCCAATCAGTACTATATGAAACCAGTGAGTTTTCATCTTTAAGTATATCACAAAGTGGGGTCACAGTCATTCTTAACCTATAAGCACATAAAACAAACAAACAATTTAATATCCGATATTGTCTCCCTTAAATAATATCATTAAATCACTAATCACATCTAAAATCCCATCAGGTAAGGCAAGCCACGGTGTGTGGACGTTTACCCACCCAAACGACTTAGCAATTAGATTTCCTTCGGTCATACATCACTTATAGCGGAACCTCGGTGGGAGGAATACTATAAAGCGTATCTAAGTGTAAACCATTACTCAGCACCAAAGTAAATCGTTTGGAATTGCTACATCACCGCAAGCCACGTTGTGTGGACGTTTACGATAACTTCACAACTCTTCACAATTTCTTACAACTGTCTACATCAATTAATCCAAAATCCGTCAGTATAGCAAGCCACGTTGTGTGGACGTTTACTACACTAAGAGATCTTTATAATTGACTCCCAATAACTTGATCCATTCGATTTTGTAAATCAAGACGCGGAGAATCATAAGTGAAACTCGAAGTTTCTAACCAGTGATTCACCATGCGAACAACCCTATCTCTCATAAATGAGGGAGCCGAGCAGACAATCGATCCATCTTCAAAAGAATGGTACGAAGGTCTCTAATTTGTGTCCTCGACATGACCAAGTGGCTCTGGCTCCATTCCACTCCCCGGGGTGAGAATGAGTAGACTTGAAATCAGCTTTGGAAAGACAAATTAGGCATTGTTTGATAAACTTAATCAATGTTTCTCGTAAGAGGAATTACAAGAACTCTCCTCCAATGACCTATCTATATAAACTTCAAAAGTTTATAAAAGTCACCAAGAGAGCAGCAATGGAGACCATGGGTATGTTTCCATACCCTCTCCCACTTAGCTTTTTACAATAAAGGGATACGCTATCTAGTGCATAAAAGTAAACACATATAGCATGCATACAAGTAATAAAGCACATAGTATTATCACATAGTCAAAATAATTACTAGAATATTATTTTCCGACTATTATGGCTTTACTCCATCTCCGTACGCATCTTCTAGTCTTTAGTCTTCGTTCTTGAATGCTCCATGTGACGAGAATATTAATTTCCAATATTTAAATCTATTTATTTTTAATAAATCCAAAAGATACTTAATTAATAATAATTAAGTCAATCGAATAAATCAAAAATAAAATTAAATATTATTAATATTTTTATTTATTTTATTTTTCCTTTCTACTTCATTAAATCTCTAGAATAATCTATCCAAGACCCACTTGGAATATTCTAGATGATTTCCATAATGAAATAAGGAAATAAAATAATTTAGGACTCTTCTACTTTCCAAATTAATTAAATTCATAATCCATGAATATTTCCATAAAAATAATCAATTAGGAATCCTAATTAATTCCAAATTGATTCTTTTCCTAATCCATGAGAGTTCCCAAAAATAGGAACACTCAAATAGGAAAAACCCGAATCAATTAGGAAAGTGAATCTACCGGGAGAGCACGAAGATCACGAGGACACCCGCGCCCCCCCCCCACCGGATCGCCGTCGCCGGCCAAGGACCGCCGCCGCCGCCACCCAGCCGGCGTGCCACCACCGCCGGTGACATCGCCGCCGGAAGGCGCGAGTTCGGCGCCTTACTACTTGATCGATCGATCCTCATGGATCGATCATGGGGATTGATCGATCCAAGCCCTAATCACCCTCACGATCATCTCCTTCGTCACACGTCTTCTCCGGCGGTCGTTTCGGCATCGATCCAACGCAAAATAAATTACAAAATTAATTTTACACTATCCGGTATCGATTCTATACATGAAATCGACCCTATACAATTTCCGGAAAAACATAGAACGTAATAATAAATCCTAAATTCGGTCAACCCCCGAATTTTTACTATTACAAGCATTCACCACCAAAAACGAATCTCGACATGTCCGAGAGTTTAATTAAACCAACAATCACATGACAAAATAATTAAACGAATAATCATCAAGCCATAATAGTCGGAAACCCTGCAAGGTAGAACAATTTTATCGAAAATACCGCGAACGTAAACCACGCTCCGATACCAATTGTTGGAATTCGATATCCCGGGCTATTAAAATTTGCGGAAACCATAGCCCGATCAAAAACCCATCGCCGGAGATTACACGAGCACCACGTACGAGCCGGAGCACGAGCCGAACGCACGACGCGGCCGAAGCCGCGCGCACGCCCAGCCCGAGCCCCTGCACGCGGGATTCGCGCGATCGAAGGGATCGATCGCATGGAGCGATCGATCGGGGAGGGGCTGCCCAGCAGCCCCCGCGGCGAGTCCGGCGACTCACCGCCGCCTGGTGGTGGCCCGCGTCCAGCTGGGCCGTCGTGCCCAGCAGCTGCCCGCGATCGATCGTTTGATCGATCGCGCCCCGGCGTCCAGCCGGGGATCCTCCCATGCCCACGCCGAACCCTAGGCGGGCGATCCCTACGCGGTCCGGTGGCTTCGCCACCACCGCGTGGTCGTTCGTCTAATCCGGTTTCGATCCTTTTGGATCTTCGTTCTACGGTATTTTCAATAAACAAAATCGAATAATATCAAGTTAGTTTAGATATCATACCTACGATTCGTTGTTCGGAGAAACGAAATCAAGATGACCTTTGAATCTTCCCACGTATTCCTTGCACTCCGTTCGAACGTCGGGTGGGCGACGATCTATCGAACTCCTATGGATCTCCTTCAACTCTCTAGAATATCAAGTATGATAATCTTGTCTTATGATTTATGAAGGCCATGTAGTGCTTTTATAGGCTACGTAGGGGATCTAAAGGAGGTGGAATATTGGGCTTCCAATATTGAAGATTAAATTGAGCCCACTGCTCAAGTCCATTAATCCTTATCAATATTAATTAATTTATTTTCCACTATATAAATTAATTGCACTCCCAATATTAAACCATATTATATCCAAATAATATTTCTCCGGTAGTATTATTTATTCCGTGTATTTAAGATATAAATATCCATGAATAAAATTTATTTATTGCTTAATAAATTTATTCATCTCTTTTATCCGAGACTAGTACCACTCAACCTTATTTATTATGCGGAATTAAATCCACTCGCGAGGTTTACATAATAAATCCTTATGAGCTCATCTCGGGGATATTATCAACCCTTCCGGGATACACTGTCCCGTCAAGAATTCACGGCATGCCATATATAAAATATAGTGACCCAACTTAACCGGTAATTGACCCAATAATTAAACCGGTCAATTCCTTTGGAAAATCAAAGTCACTTATATTAAATATACACACCCGCAATTGTATCGGGGATTAAGAATAAAATACACTGAGTCTCAAATCAATTATCGCCGAGCAAACCTAATTGATGAGTCTCAATCGATCCGCTCAATACACCAAGTGTACAAGTGTGATAAAATAATTAAGATAAATTATTTTCTCTCTCACACAACGACTATACCGATGGATTGGTCCGTGTCCATCTAGGTCGTGAGCATCTGTTCGATTAAATACGAGTAACCGATAGTATGATCTTCTGTGCGCCCATGCGCACCATACTAACTACAACGTATAAAATCCAGGACTATAATTTGCATATATTTAATTAACAATAATTAAAAGCAAATGAATGTTTGTGTTTAATAGGTAAATGAAAGTGTACAAGGAGTTCATAATACTCAAATCTAGACATTAAGTATACTACTCCAACAACGGCATCTTGGACGATCGACCCTAGGTCGATCGTGTGCCCTTTCGCCGCGCGTTGCGGCGGTCCGAACCCTAGGGTTCGGCCGCCCCTCTCGATCCCGACGGGGATCGCGAGATCCCCGTATCCCGGTCTCGACGTTTTCCCGGATCGTCTTGTTCATGTATACATCACGATTAAACGAACATATAATCATAGAGGGGTTTTACGATTATATTACCTCGATTCGTTGTACGGAGAAACGAAATCAAACGTTGATGACCTTGCGATCTTCCTACGTATTCCTTGCACCTCGTTCGAACGTCGTGTGGGCGACGATCTATCGAACTCCTATGGATCTCCTTCAACTCTCTAGAATATCAAGTATGATAATCTTGTCTTATGATTTATGAAGGCCATGTAGTGCTTTTATAGGCTACGTAGGGGATCTAAAGGAGGTGGAATATTGGGCTTCCAATATTGAAGATTAAATTGAGCCCAATGCTCAAGTCCATTAATCCTTATCAATATTAATTAATTTATTTTCCACTATATAAATTAATTGCACTCCCAATATTAAACCATATTATATCAAATAATATTTCTCCGGTAGTATTATTTATTCCGTGTATTTAAGATTTAAATATCCATGAATAAATTTATTTATTGCTAAATAAATTATATTCATCTCTTGTATCCGAGACCAGTACCATTCAACCTTAATTATTGTGCGGAACAAATCCACTCATGAGGTTTACACAATAATTCCTTATGAACTCATCTCGGGGATATTATCAACCCTTCCGGGATACACTTTCCCGTCAAGTATTCACGGCATGTCATATATAAAATATAGCGACCCAACTTAACCGGTAATTAACCCAATAATTAAATCGGTTAATTCCTTTAGAAAATCAAAGCCTCTAATATTAAATATACACACCCGCAATAATATCGGGGATTAAGAATAAAATACTCTGAGATTTAAATTGATTATCCAAGGCAATCCTAATTAATAAATCTCAAGCGATCCGCCCAATACACCAAGTGTACAAGTGTGAAAAAATAATTAAGATAAATTATTTTCTCTCTCACACAACGACTATACCGATGGATTGGTCCGTGTCCATCTAGGTCGTGAGCAACTGTTCGATTAAATACGAGTAACCGATAGTATGATCTTCTGTGCGCCCATGCACACCATACTAACTACAACGTATGAAATCCAGGACTATAATTTTGCATAATTAATTAATGCAAATAATTGTTTATTATTTAAATAGGTTAAATGCTATGACCGGGAGTTTACCGATACTTAAATCTAGACATTAAGTACACAACTCCAACACAGGCCGCCGTCGTCAGCGCCGCGGGGTTCGAGTGGTCGGAGGATCAGGCCCGTCAGATCGAGCAGCTCACCGCGTCGGTGGAGCAGTGGAAAGCGTCCGCCCAGGCGAAAGACAAACAGGTCGGGGAGATGGCTAAGCTGAACGCGGAGGTGATTGCCCAGAGCGACCATCTTATGGCGGAGGTGAAGGATTACACGGCTGCCCTTGCTGCGGCCTCGAAGGACAGGGACATGTGGCGTGAGTTGGCCGAGTACCGGGGTGACAAGTTGGAGATAGCGGGCGTGGAGGCCACGACCCTTAAATCACGAGCCACGGTTCTGTCGCAGCAGGTCACTGAGGTGAACGGGGAGGTGGCAAAACTCACCGAATCTCTTGCGGCCCGGGGTACGGAGGCCGCTGCTCTTCGGGTCCAACTGGAGGAGGCTCGGGCTCGGATTGCCGTCCTCGAAGACGAATTAGCTAGCCCGTGGACCGACCACCGTGTGCTCAACGACCATTTCTATTCGAGTGGTCTGGCCGACGCCGTCCGGTATGCTCACTCGAAAAACGATGTGGCGGCTCGGGATCGCGTGCTGGAGTATTGGAAGAAATATATGAGCACTCGGGTCCTCGATCCTCGGCTTCACCAGGAGTACCTAGATCTCGAGGAGGATTTCCACATTGATATGAAGTGGTGGTCGAGCTACGACCGCCTGGTCCGTCCCCAACAACCGCTGATCAGGCTACCCTCTTCGGCCCCGGAGAAAACGGTGGAAACCGGACTTGAGGCGGGCGAGGCCACTTCTGCCTTTAGTGCGGCCGGCGGCTCTCCGGGGGCCGAGGACGGGCTTTCTCCCCGCCAGGTGGCTGTTCTGGAGGGCGTCGTTGCCGGTTTCCCCGAGCAAAGCATTGATGCCTTCTATGAAGGTTTTGAAGCTGATCAGAACGTGCAGCCCGCGGAAGAAGGAGTCGAAACTGAGGTCGATGTCGTGGTGGAGGAGCCCCCTGTGGTCGACCCGGTACCGGCGCCAAAGTCTCCGGGGTCTTAGGTCGAGGTGGTCTCGAAGTTCTCCCTGCTTGTTTCCTATGAACTTTATTTATATATTCTCGTTTGTTCTAGTAAGGGCTTCGGCCTTAAGACAATTTCTTGTTTTTGTTTGGGTTTTGGTTTGGATTCGGTGTGGGGCAGTAGCCCGGATTTTTATGTTTGTTTTGGGATGATCCCTGGATTTATTTATGTTTAGTTCTTTTTACATGATTTTTGTTTTCGAAATGTCATTCTGTGTCTGAGAGGGGTAAGGTGCTTTTGAACCTTGTTTCTGCCCCGGACTCACGGGGTTTCCATTGTGACTCCCCGAGTTGCGGGCTCCGGGGATAGGGTTACTCCGGACCCCGGGGTATTAGAGTTGATGCTTTTGATATTTGTTTATCAATTTTGCACGTTTGATTTCTTTTGACAATTTAGACGTTTGGGGTCAAGGTAAACCCTAGTTCCGATGTTGGTTCTTTTTAGTACCCGGACCTCCTCGACCCTAGGCTCCGTGGAGTCTTTCGTGGGTTTGGGGATTTATTGGTTTGAAGCGGGTTTTTCGTGGCTTTTGATAGCTTTTATTTTCTCCCCCCGTGCTCGCAACTTGGGACATGGTAAATATCTTTCTTACTCTGGAGTCGCCGAAGTTGGAGACTGAATGGGTTCGTGGCCTTTTGGGCTTTTGCGGATGAGTCCACAAATTATTTTTGTATCGTCCCCGCTGCCCGTGCCCCGGGATTGTGTTATTTCAACCTCCGGTTCCCGGGTCTTAAGCAGGTTGGGTCTTTTTCTCGACTAAACGATAATACGCAAATCATAGGGAATTGTTTCAAATTCTCCGACACTCGTGGGTGCTCGTTTTATTTTTGCTGTCTTAGAGCATATACATATAACTTCGTTCATCGGCTTCGTTGGGGCTCGGGCCTGCTCCGGTCTCGCTCCTTTATGGGTAAAACTTCTTCAGGTGCAGTGCATTCCATCGGTATTGGTCTGGGGTCCCGTCCATCAATTCCAGCGCGTAGGCCCCGTTCTCCAAGCAAGTCGTTACTCGGAAGGGTCCTTCCTATGTCGGCCCGAGGGCCCCGGAGTGGGTTCCTAGTAACTTTTTCAACACCAGCTCTCCGGGGCTGAATTCTCGGGCCCTAACCTTCGTATTGTACAGCTTGGCAATCCGCTGTTTGTTCATTGCGTTGAGGGAGTCAGAACTCAACCTCCGCTCCTCAAGGAGGTCTAACTCGAGGCGCAGTACCGCCTCGTTCTCCGGGGTGACGTCCTGGGCGGTGCGGTGCGAGCGCACTACCACCTCGGCCGGGACCACGGCCTCCGTACCAAACGCGAGGGCGTATGGTGTCTCTCCGGTTGCGTTCTTTACCGTGGTGCGGTATGACCACAGCACCTCCGGTAGCTCCTCGGCCCACTTTCCTTTTCGTGACTCCAGCTTCGCCTTGATGGTGTGTTTCAAGATTTTAATCACTGCCTCGACCTGCCCATTGGACTGCGGGTGGTACGGGGTCGAAAACGCCCTCCTTATACCCCATAGCTCGCAAAAGTCGGCGATTCGCTCGCCGTCAAACTGCTTGTCGTTGTCCGAGATGATGGACTCGGGCAACCCGAACCGGCATATGATGTTCTTCCAGATGAACTTGATCACTTGTGGTTGATCAATCTTCTGGACCGCTTCCGCCTCGGCCCATTTGGTGAAGTAGTCGACCGCGACAAACGCGAATTTGACTCTGCCCGGGGCGGTGGCCAGCGGGCCGATGATGTCTATGCCCCACCGGGCGAACGGCCACGGGGAGTATAGCGCCTTGAGGGTCCCTGGCGCGGTGAGAATGTTTGGGCCCATGAGCTGGCACTGGACGCATCTCTTCGCGAACTCGGCAGCATCGCGGCGCAGACTTGGCCAGTAGAAACCCTGGCCCATGGTTTTGTGGGCTAAAGACCGACCGCCGCCGTGGTTGCCGCATATCCCTTCATGGATTTCGGACAAGAATTTGGCTCCCTCGTCCCTGGATATACATTTTAACAAAGGCATAGAAAAGCTCCTGCGATAAAGTTGGGAACCCAGAACAGAGTACCTTGCAGCCCGTATGCGGAGCTGTTTCGCCTCGACCTTGTCCGGGGGCAGGGCCCCAGACTCAATGAATCCTTTGATCGCGTCCCGCCAGTCGGCCCCGGGCTCCGGGACTACGGGGAGGATTTCTTCTCGGGCGTCGACCGAGGGAGTCTTCAACTGTGTCAGCACGACTCGGGATAGATCCGCGGATCCTTCGGACGAGGCCAACTTGGATAGCGCGTCGGCTTGCGAATTCTGCTCCCTGGGGATTTGCTCGATCCGGACGTCGGGGATCTTGCCGCACAACTTCCACACCAGCTCGAGGTATTTGATTATCTGTTCGCCTTTGGCTTCGTAATCACCCGTGACTTGGTTCACTACTAGCTGCGAATCCATGAACACGTGGAATTGCGGGACGTCCACTGCGATGGACATCTCGAGGCCCGCCACGAGTGCCTCGTACTCTGCTTCATTATTTGTCGCGGAAAATTCGAATTTTACCGCGTGGGCAAACGAGTCACCGTCTGGCCCGAGGAGCACCACTCCGGCCCCCGAGCACGCGCTGGTAGACGACCCGTCCACGTAAAGTCTCCAGGGGCGTGCTTGACCCGTGCTCCGCTGGGGAAAAGTCAGCTCGACGACAAAATCCGCGAGCGCCTGTGCCTTTATCGCGGTGCGGGGAGCGAAGGTGAGATCGTATGGGCTCAGCTCTAGGCTCCATCGGAGTAGTCTACCCGTTACATCGGAGCGATGCATGACTTGTCGTAAGGGCATCGTGGTGAGCACTTCCACAGGGTGCTCAAACAAATATGCCCTGTGTTTGCGAACTGAAATTATCAGAGCGTACGCCAATTTCTCGAGCGGCGTGTACCGAGTCTCCGCCTCGTGAAGGACATGGCTTACGAAATATATGGGTAGGTGGAGGGTCCCCTCGGCCCGGACGAGCACCGCGCTCAATGCGCATTCTGACGCGGCGAGGTAAAGAAAGAGGTTCTCCCCTGCTTTGGGGACCGTCAGGATATGGGGCCCTGCGAGATACTCCTTGATTCGTCTGAAGGCGTCTTGGCTGTCCTTCTTCCAGTGGAACTCTTGGTTTTTGATTGATCCGAAGAACGGGCGGGTTTTGTCCCCGAGTCGCGATACGTATCGGCTGAGCGCTGTGAGGAAACCGGTGAGCCGCTGGACTCCTTTCACGTCCCGCGGCTCGGCCATGTCGAGCACGGCCTTGATTTTTGCTGGGTTGGGCTCGAGCCCATATTCCCCAAACACGTGTCCCAGGAACATCCCTTTCTTGATCCCGAAATGACATTTCTTGGGATTCAACCTCATGTTGTAGGCCCCGAGGATCTCGAAGACTCGAGCGAGGTCCGTGACGTGGTCTGTCTCGCTCGCACTTTTCACAATGATGTCGTCAATGTACACTTCTACCGTTTTGCCGATTTCTCCGGCGAACATGGTGTTGACCAATCTTTGGTAAGTGGCCCCGGCGTTCTTTAGGCCGAACGACATCCGCTCCCAACAGTATATGTTGCTCCCCGTGTAGAAGGCGGTGTGGCGGGTGTCCTCGGGGTCCACTCTCCCGAGCTCTCCGCTGCTCCAGGCGAATGTGGCCAGATTGGCCTTTAAAAATGACTCGAGGTTCGTCCGGGTCCCGGGGTCCATGAGGGAGCCGAGTAGCACCTGTCGGGGGAGCTCCGGGGTCCCAACCTCGCACTGCACGGTCTCCTCAAGAGTTTCGACTCCACGGTCGTTCCGGAGGCGGGTTTCGGGGAAGGGGTCGGGATTCGACTCATTGATACCCGGGGGCTCGAGGTCCTCCCCCGTCCCAAAACCCACGACTCGCTCGCTCGTGCTTGAGCTCGGGGCGTTCACGGCGTCTCCGCGACTCGACTCAGACGCGGCGTCAGCCTCGAGGACGGGGACCGAAACAACCGTGAGGGGTGTCCTTTCCCCGAACCCACGGGAGGTCGGGGGATCTAGGTCGAACACGCTCGTTCGGGGTCCCGGGGTACTGAGCCTAGCTAATAGTTGATTGACCCGGGAGGTATCCGTCGCGGCTTCCGCCGTCGGGTCCGTTAGTTCATAAGACGTTGAATAGAGCAAACACTTTTTTGCCATTAGTTGGTCCCCTTTCACGGTGCCAATAGCTCCGGAGGGGATGGGGAACTTAATACAGTAATAGTAGGTGGAGGCCAAAGCTTCGAAAGCTTCTAAGAAGGGCCTCCCCAGAAGTGCGTTGTACCCCCTAGCCCTATCTATTATTACGAACTCGAGGTTTCTCAACACCTTGACTTCGGGTTTGACAGAGTCTGCCAGCTCGAGAGGCAACGTGATCGTACCAAAGGGGGTCACCACGTCGCTGCCGAATCCCTTGAGGCTTAGGTCGCACGGGAGGATATATTGGGCGAGCTGGCCCATCTGATCCAGGGCTTGCTTGTAAAGGATATTGCAGTGGGCCCCGCTATCGATCAGCAGCCTCGAGACCTCCATCCCCAAGATGGGGGCTTTGATTACCAGGGCGTCCCTCTTTGGGAAGGTCACGCCGTCCTTGTCCGCGGGTGAGAACAAGATCTCCACCTTTTCCGTGATCCCGGGGGGCGGGGCCGGCCGTGTCGCGTGATAGACCTGCCACACCTCGAGCTCACGCCTCCTCTTGCGTTTGCTTTCGCCGGCTATTGGGCGTAGCCCGCCGATCATGAGAATTTGGCCTCCCTGGGCCCAGTGTTGGTCGTGAGTTTGCGGGTCGCGGCCCGCTCCTGCCTGCCCGGGGTTGCCCCGAGCAACTGTCTCGTCACTCCGGGGACCGGGGCGCGAGAGCAGGTCCCAGAGCTTTCCGTCCTCAAACAGCTTCCAAAGTTGCCTGAGCAGCTGCCTGCACTGGCCCGTGGCGTGCCCATGCTGGTCATGGAAGGAGCACCATAGCCTCCTGTCTAACTTTCCTTCGGGGGCTCGCATGGGCCCCGGTTTCACCAAGATGTCTCCTCCCACGGCTAGCAAAATTTCCATCATGGTCAGGGCGTCCTGACCGGTCTGCTCTACGAGCTTTACTTCCATTTCCTTATAGCCGGGGAGCGGGCGGCCCTGCTCGTAAGGCTTGTAAGGGGCCTTTCGTGGGGCGTGGGTGAGAACGAGATCTCCACCTTTTCCGTGATCCCGGGAGGCGGGGCCGGCCGTGTCGCATGATAGACCTGCCACACCTCGAGCTCACGCCTCCTCTTGCGTTTGCTTTCGCCGGCTATTGGGCGTAGCCCGCCGATCATGAGAATTTGGCCTCCCTGGGCCCGGTGTTGGTCGTGAGTTTGCGGGTCGCGGCCCGCTCCTGCCTGCCCGGGGTTGCCCCGAGCAACTGTCCCGTCGCTCCGGGGACCGGGGCGCGAGAGCAGGTCCCAGAGCTTTCCGTCCTCAAACAGCTTCCAAAGTTGCCTGAGCAGCTGCCTGCACTGGCCCGTGGCGTGCCCATGCTGGTCATGGAAGGAGCACCACAGCCTCCTGTCTAACTTTCCTTCGGGGGCTCGCATGGGCCCCGGTTTTACCAAGATGTCTCCTCCTACGGCTAGCAAAATTTCCATCATGGTTAGGGCGTCCTGACCGGTCTGCTCTACGAGCTTTACTTCCATTTCCTTATAGCCGGGGAGCGGGCGGCCATGCTCGTAAGGCTTGTAAGGGGCCTTTCGTGGGGCGTGGGTGATCCTCCGGTCCACGGGCTCCGGGTCCTTCCCCTTTCGCTCTGGGGCACTTTCGTTTCCCCGCATAAGTCGCTGGAACCAACACTGGGCCCCGGCTTTGATGCAGAAGTCTTCGTAACTTCGCGGGTAGCAAAGCATCAGATGTTTGAACAGCTCCGAGTTCTTCCGGAGCCCACTCATGGCAGTGTGTAATTTCAAATCGTCACCGACTTCTTCGCCGCCGATTAGGATATCCCCCACTCGGTCCACATAGGACTCGTCTCTCTCGTCCGCCGCTTGCCTAACACCGATCAACCTCTGGCTTTGCTCGAGCCGATTGACCTTTTAGGCGAAGTGGGCGACGAAACGCTGGACCAAGTCGTCAAAACAGTGGATGGATCGGGAGGGTAGCCCCGCGAACCACTTGTGGGCCGTATCCCCGAGGGTGAGGGGGAACAACCTGCACCTTGTGGCGTCGCTGGCACCCCGTCCCGACATGTAGGTGCGAAAGCGGCTGAGGTGGACCTCGGGGTCCATCTTCCCGTCGTAAAGAGCGGTCTGCAGAGGCTAGATCTCGTACTGCATGGTGGCGTGCTCGACCTCCAGGGCCAAAGGCTCTTTGCAGAAGTCGATCCGTTCGGGCTTGACCTGAGCCTCGGCGAGCCTTCTCTCTACCTCGCTCACTTTCTCGTACAGGTCCCGGAGGCCTGCCTGGGGTCTCGGCGCGATGGGGACTGGGGCGACGGGGTGAGGGTCACGCCTCCCCAACGTCTCTCGCAAATCTGCCCAGTGGTCCGGGGCCCCGTGTGCTGACGACGCGGACAGGTACTCGGCCGGGTCGTTTAAGTCGAACATCAGTCTCCTAGCCGGGGCGACGCGCTGGTCACGGCTTGTTTGCCCCAGCCCCAGTCGGTCGAAAGCGCTGGCCTTGACCTGTTTATGCGAGGGAAAAGAGATGGGGGTGGTAAGAGCGTGCTTACGCTGAGTTAGGTTGGCCATGACCTCATCGATTTTTTCGGGCGTGTCGAGCATGTGGCTCGTGAACAGCGCTGGGGTGGCGGGAACCGGTGGATCTCGACGTGGGACGGGGCGCACGCGTCGGTTGTGCCGCTCGGTTAATAGGTGGCGTCTCAGACGCCTTGCTTCGGTATTGCTCCGCACCTGTCGACGAGCGGATCGGTGAGGCCCCGGGTCCTTTTGGTGGATCTCGGCCTCCGAGGCGGGATAGCAACCGTGCGTGGTCGGTGCAGGGAGCGCGGGTTCGTCTTCCACGGGCATCTTTCCTCGCTCTGACCTTCTCCGAGTGGCGGATCTCGAAGAGTCTGACGTCGTGGCTCCGTCTTGCTCCTGGCTGGACATAGCTTCTTCTATAGCTCTTTTCCTGGGTCTAGAAATACAACCCCCTCCTTCTAGCGCCAACTGTTTTGGGTCGTTTTTGTTGGAGAGGGTGAGATACGGGGTGGATATGAAGGTTTCGCAACGACTACCAAATCATGTGAATTTTTATGTAGAAAGGGTTGAAATTTCTAGACCGGTGAGGAAAAGGATAAGAACTCCGAGCTGAAGAAGATAATGTCTTTATTTTTATATGTCTTTTATTCGGTAATTTTCGCCGCCCTTACAATGAGACGAGGGGGTCGGTTTTTATAGGCGAGAGCACATGCTCATGCAGAGCCACGACATCACGACACGTTTAAGATCTAATCTAGGATCATTAAATGTCGGGGCACGATTCCGAGTTGGGTTTATGCGAGGTCCGGGGTCTGGTTTTCGAGGCGTTTGGTGCGGCTTCCGTCATGGAATCTTTAGCGGGAGGGCTTTTCTGCTTGCCTCTTAGGATAATTTAAGGGACCCTTCCGCCCTTTGTGCTCGGCCCGGGGTGGCGCCTCGGACGCGCTGCATGCACCCGGGTCCGGGGTACGGTTGGGACTCCTTGGGGGTTTTGGAGATTTCGGACCAGTGTCGTCGTCGCCTCGGAGTGGGCTCGTGAGGATCTTCGTGGCTCTCCCCTTCTGTCGGTCTTCTGGGGCCCTTCTCTGCATGGACTGCATGGATTCGGACCCGGGGTTCGACCCAGGTCTCTCACGACAGCTTTGAGAGCGGCGTGCGGGCCCGCCCTCCACGTGTACAAATTGGTTTTTTATCCCCCAACAACCCTAAATATTACTTTTCCTCACCATGACAATGAACTATGTTAATCGTACCCTTCAAAGTCAACCACGTGTCAAGACCGACCTACCGATGTGAGAAGTGAAAGTTGGACTCCAGTAAACATGTGTAAGCCCATAGTTAATCTATCCGACCACACATATTTAAAAGAATCGTAGCTAACACCTCTCCATCTTATGTCAATAAATTATAGCTTAACTCACAAGCAGTACTCCCCGCTAACACGGCATACCATACTACTTGTAAGTGGCTTTTTTTACATAATTTATTGTCGGTAGAAGGAAAGGAGAAAGAACGACACATCGGTTCTCCTTTAAGGCTTGATATACATTCTCGGGAGAGAATGGAGGAGTATAGGTTTGTTATCTCATCAGAATAATCGTTATACATTCTCAGGAGAGAATGAAGTGAGTGTCGATTGTTGATTCTTAACAACTATGTCCTCTATAGGTCATCCTAACGAGCACATACGATCATAACATATATCACAATATATATATCTCACATAATTCAAATAGCATTTAATCACAATTAAAACGAGGTATGCAAATTAAATGGTGCTCTATTAATTAACTTGATTTGACAATTAAATCAAATAATTAATCTATCACCTTGTTGATCGAATATTTAAATCAATTATTTAATTGGTCAATAAATAATTTCACTAAATTAAATATTGATACTTCCTTTCTATTTCAATTTATTAATATCTTAATAATTAAAACGTGATGTCTCGTAAGTGAAACTCGAGGTTTCTAACCAGCGATTCATCATGCGAGCGACCCTATCTCCCATAAATGGGGGAGCCGAGCAGACCATCGAATCATGCCATCATATGACTCGATGTCTCTAATTTGTTTTAACAAAAACGAGTCTAGATGAATCACTCCCCGAGGTGCATTCATGTTCGACATTGAATTGTTACTTGATAACAAATTAGGCATTGTTTCGATCTATTAGATAAAAATAAATATCTTAATAGAAACAATAAGTCCCAATTAAACAACATTAAATCAATCAATTCAACAAACTTGCTTTAGGTGATTATATTCATACACAATTAATCAATTTCAGAAGCTAGCTCTGATACCACTGTTGGGGATCGTGCATGTAGGAAAACAAAAATTTTATGCCAAAACGTTTTTCATTAATGTAAACATTTTACATTATATTTATTTTATTTTATTGAAAATCATATTTTCAATATTACATGCATTAATTGATTTAATTCAAATCTATTAGAATAAATAATCCACCATTTAATTTAATTATCAAATAATTAAATATTTAATTCATGCATCCCATACTACATAAATTAAATCTAGCGCAATTAAATTTATCAAATAAATTAATTACTTCTAGCGCAATTATATTTATCATATAAATTAATTACACTTATACAATTAAAAACATGCGCACATAATTAATTTGCATCAAATTGACAATTAACATAATCTTATTATTTAATTCTAATCAAATTGAGTTTATGTAAACATCCGCACATAATTAATTTGCATCAAATTGACAATTAACATAATCATATTATTTAATTCTAATCAACTTGAATTGTGCAATTAAATTAATCAAATTAATTAATTACATATATATAATTAATTACATAAACATGTGCGCATAATTAGTTTGCGTCAAATTGACAATTAAGATAATCATATTATTTAATTCGAATCAATTTGAATTTAATTGACATTTAAATTAATCACACTTAATTTTTCTTTATCAATTAAAAATTCCATTACATAGCGCAAACATTAACAGTATATAGGGCAAACATTTAACGCAAACAATTAAATCTGAATTTAATCGTAAGTACCTCAGGGATTCATCGGACGAAACTAGGTTCGTCGGAAGTCGCGCGGATGAGACGCGGGGACGACACGGGTCGTGTGCGGGAAGAGTCGAGCGAGTGGCGAGGCTCTCGGCTGGACTCGTGTGTCACGGCTAGAGCGCACGGGCGCGGCTCGGGCTGTGCTCGGGCGTTCCTTCGGCGTCTTTCGTCTAATCAGGTTTCACCACTTATAGGTAATCCAACTTGCGTATTGCACTAGAAATACGTAAGGGAGAATACGACGGGAAAGACGAGCCGGAAAAACGGTGCCGGGATCGGATTCCGGCGAGGGGAGGTGGCTACCGGCGACGGCACTAGGCGGCGGCGGGCGGCGGCTCCGGTTGTCGGCGGTCCTCCGAGGGAGGGGCCGAGGGGGCGGACGAGAGGAAGAGAGGAGAGGAGAGAAAGTGAGGCTAGGGTTTTGAGCTCTTCACTTTGGTGTATTTATTCTCATGCCTATGGAGGTGAAGAAAGGAGTTTGTTGGGCTCAAACCCTAATGGATCGGATCCATTAACCCTAGCCGGCCCAATACATTAGCCGTCATTACGTTTCTCCGAAATTGACAATCAATTTCATCTCCGAAAAATATAACGATTATATTTTCTTTCTCGTTTTAATTTTCTCATCAATATGTGATAATAATAAAAATTTCCAATTTCACAAAATCGGAAAGCCCATTTCAGGGGTACTGCTAAATCGGGAAATTTCCCAAAATAGAAAGTGTACACCACCGTGTCCGTTTTCTTTAGCTCGGTATTATTTCCAACTCATAATCACAATTATGAATCTCGGATTCAATCATATTGACCTCCGACTATATGTACTTAATTAACAGTTAATTAATACATGATCGTATTCAAGGATCGGTTTACACGAGAATGTGACCCTCAATGGTTCAGGTGTATAACTAGCCGTGGGCTCACAACATATTGTGATTCGAACAACATATTGTTCTTATTTCAACTACTCCCAAGAGTTTTAGATTAATAATCATATTATTTAATCTCTGAACAAGTCGGTGCCCAACGAATCAGTGACGAGCGTCTAGCAGCCACGCTTCACTAATTCCCTAGATACAAATGAAGTGCCTGCAAGAACCTTGTAATATAGTTAGCGTACAGTACGATCCCTCCGATACATATGTCCCGATCAAACTAGAGATATTGGTTAATCGAGATCTCTTGTTGAGTTTGATAACTGTGCGTACGTTCTAGGTTTCGTAAAATCCAGTCGTGATTGATTCAGAGAAACACATTTCTCTAATCACCTCACTATTCAACTCTGGCCAGAGATTCCGGGACTACGAACCATCAGAACACACAGGACATCCATGATCTATATCAAGCGATCAGATCCCCTACTACCATGCACAGACTTCACATCAGATTTCGAACTGCACGAACATTGTCTCCTTTTTCGACTTACTCCCTTTCCAGGGAATCAGAGACATGTCACGATACAGCTAGTCCTCTGATGAAGTCACGGTGATGTCTGGGTTTTAAGGATTAATTGTGTACAACTATATTATGGAATTCTCTACTCGATCAGTGATAACCACTTAGAGATTCCAGGGAGAGGGGGTTCAGTGAACTCATCAACAGTGAGCACCCACTCAAGTATGTCGATGTCCCAACACCGAGGCTCGAGATTAGCCCACATACACTAAGTGCTAGTCTTAAGGGGGAAAGGCCGGGTATCCTTGTTATTGGCGTAACTCATCGACTAGGAGCAGAGTTTGACCAGTTACGTTGCGTTAACAGAATTATCTCTCGGTTTCCACAAAACCGAATTCATACAACATGTGTAACCATGTGTAACCGTACAGGACTATATCTATGATTCAACATTGGGAGCGGATATAGTATATGCCATTAATATAAGTTTCATTAATTAACGAAATAAATCGTTATATAACGGAATACGGTTAACCGATCGGCCAACCGTTGGCTCGTCGGTCACCTATTCCAACAATTTTTTTATGATATTAATAATATAATATTTTAATAAGTAACATCCTCAAATTTCATGTTTCTAATTAAATAAATTATTATTAATTATTTTTAAATATGATTTTAATTATTATTATTAAAATAAAATTTTAATTTTAAATACAAAATTAATTGAAATATTAAATTAAAATAAATTAATAAAAATAATATGATATTTGAAAAATAATTTTTATTTATGTATAAATATTTTTAAGGTGCAATACTCGTTTTTTTTAGAAAATGTATATATTGAAAATTAAAATTAAAATTACAAGTAAAGTAATTATTTTTGTAATTTACAAAGAAATTTAAAAAATATATATATATATATAGTTTGGACAAATATATATATATAGGCAAATAAAAATTGATGATTATTTTTGAATCGCGAAGACATACCTGGGATATTCAAAAATAAAAATTTGGGCGAAGGTATTATCGAGAGAAATGGAGTATTAGTTTCTTTTGTTTATATTTATTGTTATTAATTATATAATCGAGTCTAATCATAACAAATTGTAAGAAATAGACCGAAAAAATAAATCAACGGCCTCATGTTTGGGCCCCAACTGCATGGGCCGAAAAGGTCTACTTTCTATTTTTAGCAGCTTAAGAAATCATGCATGTCATACTCTGATACGTGTCACATGCATGTTTTGAAAAGTATATGTAGTAAGCTCAACTCAATTATACTTATTTTATGTACAATTACTATTTATTGTAGAAATATTAAAAAATTATATATATAATCAAAGCATATAAAAAAAATCTTTATTTTACCGTTATGCTTTGATTAATTTTTAAATTTCGATTCAAATACATTATTTTTGAAGAACATCTCTTTTTTTAGAAAATGGTAGGATGATAATTAATTTTGAGCAACATCTTTTATTAGAAGAATGTTTGATAAACACGAATACAATTGAAGTTTAAAAATCAATAAATAATGAAAAAAATTAAATAGTGGCAACTTGAATCACTCATTTCATCGTACGTGGCGTGTGATGTATATGTATTCAAACACGAAGCTTACAACAAACAAAGTGATTGTGTGTGCTTCCATCTTCGGCATGAATGATTTATAAGCATGGTGGGAAAATGTAGTTTTAATTTTGAGATTAAATGAAGTCCATTAATGGGGATTACAATGTGGTGTATATACAGTTTAATTAGCGATGCTCTCAAAATATTTCGTTAGATTTTTGGACAAAGCTCTGAACGCCACACGATCAAGATCGGTGCCACTAGATACTACTTGTTGCAGATCGACGATCTATAGTACGATAATAATGCGGAACCTCGAAAATAACTCAACAATAAAAGAGAAAATAAGGAATTTGCGTGGAACCCCAATTGAGAAAAACCACAGGAGGAACGACGAGAACTTTCACTATAATATTGTTCACGATTACAAGGATTGATATCCACTCTAAAACCCTCTAATCTCACATAATATTATCACGTGTCTCTCTTGGTGTTTAACACACATCTAAGTCCATGGAGATCCTAATTTATAGATGTAAATCCATAAATTAGGCAACAATTAGGAATATGAATTAAATCCTATGCCTAATATACATCCAGAATCCAAATAAATAAGGAATAAAATTATACCTAATATAATTCTAATTTTCCTAAATAAAGAAACAAAATCCCTACGGATTCGAGTCATATTTTAACAATCTCCACATTGACGAGAAACCGTGAAATCTCATCGCGCATGCGAAATCACATCGCACATCAAACCATAAAGCGAAATCACATCGCTCATGCGAAATCAAATCGCACTTCAAGTCTCATCCCTCGTCTTCCTCCAAACACCCCAACGGGCCTAGTTCCTAAAAGATTGGACCTTCAAAGGTCCTCATAAATCGGAACGTACATACCCGAACTACAAGAAAAAACTAATTTAGAGACAAAACTATTTCCGACAAACTTATTTTTTTGTTTTTAAAACAAATTTATGAGAAACTAAATTTAAAGAGGTGACAAATTAAATTTGTAATAAAAAAATATTTTAATTTTATAAAATAAATTGCGAAAACTTACACTTCCAACTCCCAAATCCGAATAAGTCTCCCACTCCTCACGTATGTGCAATTTACTGTATTTATTACTACTAATTTTTTATTTTTAATGGATAATCCTCGATTGCGCTAAGAGAAATAAATGATCAAGCAAATTCACGTATCCTCGTCACTAAGGCCATCTCCAACCGAACATAAAAACTTAAACTAAAAAATAAGTTTAATTTTAAGTTTACAGTAATTTTGCTCCAACCGAGATTCCAAAACTCAAACTTAAAAAATATTCTCAAATTATTCTTTTTATACAACTTTTTATATTATTTTTATAAACAACCAATATCTTTACAAATTTATAATTTAACCCTGTAATTTTTGATATTAAATTAAATAATTCTAATAAATATTATTTTTAATTTAAAATTTCAAAAATAATAAATATAAAAGATATGAAATAAAATATTAATTAAATATAACAAAATTGCGCTAACATGAAATATTAATATTTCATTATAAATATTTATTTTTATTTTTAAAATAAAATTTTATTTTAATTATTAATGGTATGATTATTAAAAAAATTACATTACAAAATATATTAAATAAAAAATTAAAATAAAAGGTTAATAGGGTTTTTTTATTATTTTGTAAAATAAAAGGATCATTTTATAAATAATAAATAGTTTTTGGTTTGAGTTTAAGGTAAACGTAAATCTAAGTATTTTTTATGTGGGTCCCACCATAAAACCTATAATAAGATTACGTTTTGGTATCGGTTGGAGCATCTCCCTTACTCCAAAATAGGTTTTTGGTATCGGTTGGAGATGCTCTAAGCACCTCATCTCCACGGAAGCTAGACTGGAGTCCCTCATCTCGGCCCCTGACCAGAGATCCTGCCCTTTTTCATGTCCGAGTCCGTCGAGGAATTCAACAAGCTCTTCCAACAGCAATTGACGCAGGCGTTTTCCGACGGCTCGCCGCTCTGGTCCTTCGCCAACAGCGTCTGGGTCGATCGGAGCATCAAGTAATATTCAAACGAGTCGTCGAGAACAATTACAATGCTTCTTTCGATCGTGTCGATTTTCAAAATTAGGTAATCCAACCTTAATTAGGGCTCGTGTAATTTTGGAAATTACCCTTAATTCCCACTGAATCGTTGTTAATTTGCGATTTAGGGTTTTTATTTAGTGTATGATTTTGTTCTAATTTCTTAGTTTAAATAAAGAAATTTTGAAATTGAATTTGCTCAATTCGCTTCCCATTAGTTTATCCGAATAATTCAGCCAAAGCAGGTCCTTTTTTGATATAAAATTGTCTATAGTGTTGTTTTGTGTTTGATTGTTATAAACCATTAATCTTATACACACCATTATGCCCCATGTAACTTTGCAGGAGAATGATCTCAACAAAGATTTAGCAGCTCATCATTTTCATCGTTTTCTATTAGTAAGTCGAACTTTTACTTGATTGGTATCAATGATTTTGAATTTCTTTTATCATATTTACATGCCTATTGTTTTGACAGAATTGTTATCAGTCGAGAAGCTTCCAAAAATTATATATTGAGAAAAGGCTATGAGAGTCATGAACTATCACTGTATGTTCAAAGAATATTTGTGGTTTATGTTGTAACAGGGATTGAAATGTATTCTTACTACTTTATGTTTATGTTGTAACAGGGATGTCCTTTAATGGCTTTCACTAACAAGAGTTGAGTTATTTCAAGAGGACGTGTGACAATTTTTTTAGAGAGATTAAAGATTGAATATAACTTTTTTAGAATATTATTTGTTGATTTAGTGTATTATAATGTATTTTAATAGATTATATAAAACATTGTAATCTTGTTTCTCTATCTAATAAAGAATTTTATTTTATTTTCTGAATGATAATTTTTTATTTCTATTCTTTGGTTTGTATGGTATAATAATATCTAATAAAGAATAAATAAATTAATAAAAAAAAATATTTGGATTTTTCAAGATGATGGAACATACTTTGGGAGAGAAAATTATTTTATATGGGCAAGAAATAAATTTTTGATTCAAATTTTTATTTGTGACAAAAAATAAAGTTTGCCACCAAAAAGTATTTGTAACCCACTGTAGGAGACAAACTTGGTGACAAAATAATTTTTTCACATATGCTAATGAGTGACCAAATTCTATCAATTAGAGACAAAAACATTTCGTCTCTAAATTGGTTTTTTCTTGTAGTAGTGTCTTCTTCGAATTGTGAGTCCAATTCGAGATATACCCTCTCGACCGCTTTCCAAGCGCATAATGCTCACCAGATTTAGAAACACTCCATCGATCGATATACACCCGATCCTTCTTGTCGACTTTCCTCACATGCCCAAGCCGCACATGGTCTAGTCGTGTAGACTCTTCATCCGAGAGCCTAGTTTTTCCCACGGTTACTTCGTTCACCGCTTCATCTTCAATTAGCTTGGTCACTCCGGCCTTACTTGGTTGCGCGCCTCTAAGCCGGTAAGACTCTTCTACCAAGAGTCGAGTTTCGGCCCCGGTTACTTCCTTCACCGTGCCTTCTTGGAGGACATAAGGTCGCCTTGCCTTTTCGTCTCCTCCCAACACTACCAAAGCCTCTTCAGTAGCCTCATAAACTCCACCTTCACTGGTGTAGCTAGTATTGACCTCGGTTACTTCTTTCACCGAGCTTCCATCGAGGACATAAAGACGACCCGTCTTTCTCTATCCCCGCAAAATTACCAAACCACATTTGGTAACCATTAAAACTCCACCTTCACAAGTGTAGCTAAAAATAACTCCGGTTACTTCGTTCACCGAGCTATAGTGACATACCTTATTCCCGTGTCGCGACTTCGAATTCCCCGAAAATGTGGCAATTTGAGATTCATTGTGATAGAGTGAAAATATTATTTGCCTCAACGAAAATGTTTATTGATACATCAATATATAATGTACAACCGAACCACAAAATCAGGAATTGAGATAAATGACAAATAATACTAGATAAGCTAGAGTCACAAAAATATCGCTAACACCCCCCGCAAGCGAAGCGTGAGACTGTGGTGAAACTCAAAGCTTGGACCGAAACATTTCGAACAATGGACGCGACAGACTCTTGGTGAAGATATCAGCGAGTTAAAGATTCGACGGGACAAAGCGAGTGCAAAGACGACCAGAGTCGACAAGTCAAAGTCAATATGTTTTGCACGCTTATGCGCAACGGAATTTTGTGTGAGAAAGTGAGCGCTCTTATTTTCACTGAGGAGAATAGGAGGCTGAGACGGTAGAGCGTGCATGTCGCGAAGTAAATGTCCAACCCATATGAGCTCAACAGCGGTGTTGGCGAGAGCGCGATACTCGGACTCACAATTGGACCGAGAGACAGTCAGTTGCTTTTTAGCACTCCAAGAGATAAGATTAGGACCCAAAAAGATCACATAACCATAAGTAGACCGACGCGTGTCTAAGCATCGGGCCCAGTCCGCATCTGAGTACCCAAGAAGAGACGGTGTGCCGGGAGAAAAAGACAAACCATAACCAAGAGTCCCTTTGACGTAACGAAGAATTCGTTTGATTGCCTGGAAGTGATCATTTGTAGGGCGCTGCTGGAATTGACTTACAGTATTGACGGAGTACGAAAAATCGGGGCGAGTGATAGTAAGGTATTGAAGAGCACCGACCAAGGAGCGATAGAGGGTAGGATCCGAGAAAGGAGTACCGGTGGAAGTAAAAGAAGCTCCGAGTGCAAGTGGAGTAGCTACGGGCTTGGATTCCAGGAGATCGGCGCGAGCTAAAATATCGCGAGCATATTTAGATTAACTGAGGAAGAGGCCCGACGATGGGTAGGAGACTTCCAATCTAAGAAAATAGTCGAGACGACCAAGATCCTTAAGGGAAAACTCTTTGCTTAAGCGAGCCATTAAGACATTGAGAGAGTCGTTGTTGTTGCTAGTGACAATATGTCGTCAACATAGACAAGAAGATAGATAAGGAGAGACTGACGTCGGTGAATAAACAGCGAGGTATCAGCCGTGCTATAAGAGAAACCGAGTGTAAGGAGAAAAGCACGAAGACGCTGATATCAGGCAAGAAGAGCTTGTCGGAGACCATACAACGCCTTTCGAAGTCAACACACGTGATCAGGATATAGAGGGTCGATGTAAACGGGCTTAGTAAGAACGCCGTTGAGAAACGCATTTTTGACGTCAAGTTGATGTAACGGCCAAGAATGCATGACGGCGAGGTATAAAACAATGTGAACCGTAGACGCTTTAACCATGGGGATGAAGCATCAATGGGGCGACCAATGGCAGTGAGTTGGTCGGATAGGTTTTTGAAGTGGCGCGCATAATAAACGACGGATTTGTCACCGCGTTTGGTAGATAAGAGATTGTCTTTGAGACTGAGTTCGCGAGCCTTAGAGTTGTAGGTGTATACCCGAGATAACGCGTCCCAAACCTCCTTGGATGTCTTGCAGCCAATAACAAGATCCATCGACTCCTCCGTAAGCGTGGAAACGAGAAAAAGCTTCACAGTTTGATCTCGTTGTTGCCAGGTGATGAAGGCGGGATTCAGGCTTGTGTTGCCGTCGGAGGTGCGGATAGTGGGCGCCGGAGCAGACGAAGTTCCATCGAGCAAAGCCATGAATTGTTGGCTGGACAGTAAGGGCTCAATTTGAGCATGCCAGAGGAGGTAATTGGAGGACGTAAGCTTTATATTTACCATATGGATCATAGTAGAAAGAGGTAAAGTGGGGATCTCGGAAGTGGCCATGGCTGTGGCGAGGCTTGGGAGAAAGAGAAACACAGAAGAAGAGGGCGGGAAGAATAGAAGCTAGGTGTTCATGCCAATATTTAGGCCGATACCATGATAGAGTGAAAATATTATTTGCCTCAAGGAAAATGTTTATTGATACATCAATATATATTGTACAACCGAACCATAAAATCAGGAATTGAGATAAATGACAAATAATACTAGATAAACTAGAGTCACAAAAATATCGCTAACACATTAGATCTCTAATCTAAAGGCACAATACTCATTGCATTTGCCTTAATTAGACTTATTTGAATTACATTGATCCATAGAGAATTTAATGTTCTACCCAAGGTGGATGGATTAATGAGATTTTAGTCTCCTACATATAAAATATCTTCAAGGCATTTACCGAATATAACATTAAACTTTCAATAACGTATTAAATGACTTCATCTAGCTATGAAATCGCTAAGATCCTTGGTATGAAGTCATTCATCTTGACAATGAACTTTCAATAACGTATTAAATGACTTCATCTCAACATATAGTGATAGACACTTAACTATTTTGGCACTATTCAATTACAATTAAGTAAACAAAAACAACTATACTTGCATTTCACAAAGTCAAAATGAGTAGCATATAACTATACACCCTCTTGTAACACTGTCCAATATTTTGTATATTTTTTCTTGCTGATCGCATGATGGTTTGTTATTATTTACACATTGGTGTTGATTCGTGTTTGTTGTTTATGGATTAATAATTAACGTCAATGATGACTTCGTCACGCCGACGTTGCTGCCTTGAGCCGCCAGGTAAAGGCCCTTTTGACTAACCTAGAATATATTCGAGTTGCTCTAGCCAACATTCTACCAAAAGTTCAAAACCGATCAATCTCGCGCCTAGGTGCATCCTCGGCGACCACAATGTTAAGAATTCGGGTTCTGTTTGCCATCCCTGAGTGCACAGACTTTGCGTCGCAACAGACCGATCGACGTCCATAGTCTCCTCGGACTTGTATCGCCTCCTTGAGATTGACGCACGCCCTCACATACTTCTCAAAGAGGAGGAACCCGCTATATATGTTGTGAAAGTCGTAGGCAGTAAATAAAACGCAGTGAAATGCGCTGCATAGACAAGACAGTGTTTTTCGGCAGAACATCGTATGTCGCAGCACTATGCCTTGTACAGAAAATGTTTGTTTTTCGTGATTTACTTAATTTAAGTATTTTAATTAGATTGCTCAGATTGTTAATATGATAAATATGTATGTGATATATGTATATAAATTGCAGCGGAATTAATAAAAATATATCACTCGAACGAACACACACACACGTACATAAAGTAAAAGAACACGGATTTGATCTTTATATGTGTATTTAAATTATACACATACGAACAGCCTTACAGCTAAAAACTTAATTAAAGAACGAGTCCTTACAAAAGAAAATACTCTTGAATTTACAAATGATTTTACTCAAGGTTGTACACATGTATGCCTTAGCGTTTATCGTATCCGAAGAGTATGAACAATCAACAACAACGAAACCTAGCTACTTGAATTTCATACACCTATAATTAGTGATCGAATAATCAATGAAACAAAAGAACCCTCGAAGAGGTGAGAGAACGGACGACACGAAGAACTTCACATGTGAAGCTCTCGGCACTAAAATGATGATCGATCCTAAAGAAAGAAAGTGTTTCTAAGGTGTGTAAAGTGTATTCAGATTGTTGGGAAATGTAGATGGAGACTTCTTCTATTTATAGGTGATAGTCTTTAACTGATTTCCTAGAAAATCTAGGTCAAAGGTGGTTGAGATAATCTAGGGCAGGCTGTTTGACCACTGCCGCAGGAATGCCTTCTGAAGTTCTTCTGGAATGCTCTGCCGTACTGCACTGTCTTCCATACTATTTGGACTTCAACAATCCTTTGCCCTTAGCTCATGCTTCGCTCGATCTCTTATCTCACAACCTTTGTCCATACCTTGCAACGCTGCGGCATAACTCTGTCTTGCTGTGCTGCGGCTGAAAGCTTCTATGTTGATTGTTTTTCCAAGCACGTTCCAACTAATGAATCATGCTAAATCAAATCACCTATATAACAAGTGATTACAACTGTCCAATTGTGAAGAAAGAAGAAAACAAATAAATATGTTAGCATAGCAACTTCTGCCTAGTTCCATTAAGGCATTGTTATGCCCAAACATATTTATCCTTACATGTTGGTCCACCTAAGTTTGATAAAGAGTACCCAACTATAATTTAGGATACTGAACGGACCGATGTCGTCAATTGTGTGATTAGGGATACTGATTCTAAAGAACAGATCGATGTCGTCAATTGTGTGATGTGTGATACTTATTCTAAAGAAGCGCCATATATAATGGTGATATGAGACGTTGATCCACATCATCCTATCGTTGCCCTTGCATCGCGTAATCTTGCAGTTGCTCCTATGGCGCATCATTCTGTCGATGCACCTGCGTCACATATGTTGGAAATCGACATCCTAGGGTCGTCGGGAAATGCGGAAATAACGACCCTGGTCGAAATATCAATCACCAGAGAAATCACGACGCCGCCACGGAGTCGGGCCCGACCGAACAGCCCTCCGCGGGAAGTACCGCGACTGCCCAGCCGAGCCCCCGCGTGGGGCTCGCTATCGCTCGCAGCGATTGCACGGGGCTTCTTTGAGCAACCCGCAGCGAGTCACCGGACTCGCTGATGCGGTTTGCTGCGGACCGCTGCGGGAAATCCCGCAGCACCCAGCGAATCGCTGCGGGTAAACCCGCAGCTCTCCCGCACGATAGAGCCCTAGGCTCGATCGATCTCGCGTGCGACCCGTGTCGTGGGTCTGCGAGCCCGCGTCGGTCTGGCTGTCCTCGACCGCCACTCCCGGGTTCGCCCTCGGTTCGGGTCTCGTCCTCAAATCTTGGTTCTCGATATTTTTACGATAATTATCTCTTAAACATAAGATGAAAAGAGTGATTACCTTGTTTTCTCATTTGCCAGAAAATCGAGATGACGACATCGAAGCCTTCCTACGTATATCCTTGCACGAGCTCGAACGTTGTGTGGACAACTATCCTTCAAGCTTCTTTGGATCTACTTTTCTCTCTAATTTATCTCTCTATAATTTTGTTATGAAAATCAAGTAGAAGAGAAGACCATGTATTGTGATTTTATAAGCTAAGTAGGGGACCTTAAGGAGGTGTAATATTGGGCTCCTAATGGATTTAATTAAATTGAGCCAAGCGCAAGTCTATTAATAAATATTCATAAATTATATTATAACTCTACTATATAAATATAAATGCACCCCCAATATTAAACCATATTATATCAAATAATATTTTTTGTTTAGTATTATTATTTTATTGATGTGTTTAAAATATAAATGTTCATGAATTAATTTAATTTATTACTAATTAAATTTATTTACTTCTTATTGTACCACTCAACTTTATTATTATACGGAACAAATCCACTCATTAGGTTCACATAATAGTTACATATGAACTCATCTCGGAAACATTGTCGCACATTTTCCCGTCAAAATTTCACAGCATATCATACAAATAATACAGTGACCAAATTTGTCGGTAATCGACCAAAATACACTTTAGTCAATTCCATTGGTTAGTGAAAGTCACTAATATTAATTGTACACACCCGCAATAATATCAGGGATTAAGAATATAAAATACAATGAGATTTAATTCGATTATCCAAAGCAATCCTAATCGAATAATAATAAGAATCAATCACCATAATATTAGGGATATTATTCATCTCAATATTTGTAAATATATTGTGTATATTTTCACGATTCTTTCCTTCTACATATTTGTTGTAATAATTATATATAGGGTGTTTTTCATAACACCAATCCATTGGTGATATTTTAGTTATACTCATATGGTATCAGACTAATACACCGTCAACTGTTATCCTTCTTTTTCTTTCAATTATGTCAACCACCATTCCAACACTCAATGTTCCTCTTCACACCCTCACTCATATGGTCACAATAAAGCTGACTTCATCAAATTAACTCATATGGTCACCATAAAGCTGACTTCATCAAATTACTTACTCTGGTGTAATCAAATGTTGCCAATACTCCAAAGTCATGATCTTGCATCTTTCGTAGATGGTTCCCTTCTACCACCTCCTCCTACCATCACATCCACCGACGGATCTTCCTCGTCCAACTCGGATTTCTTATCTTGGTTTGTTATAGATCAAAAAGTGAAAAGCTTCATTCTCTCCACATTGACAGAAGAATCCATGGCAGAAGTCTTAGGTTGTCCCACAGCTCGTTCCATTTGGACAACTCTTGAATCTGCATTTGGTCACTCTTCGCCATCCCGCATTCACTAACTGCAAAATGAGTTACATCTACTCAAACGCGGGTCATCGTTTGTTGATGATTATAGCAAGAAGTTTGAACTTCTTTGTGATCAACTTGCAGCCATCGGTTGTCCGATTGCTGAATCTGACAAAAGTCATTGGTTTTTACGGGGCCTCGGTCCCAAATTCTCTAATTTTACTGATGTGCGTTTAATCTTGCAGCCAACACCTTCTCTGCGTGATCTTATACATCAAGCTAAAAATCACGACATGCTTATCAGTGAGAATACCGAAACATCAGCACCTATCGCTTTTACCGCGCATCGGGGTTTGTCTCAGTCGTATGGTCATGGTGGATCTCGTTCAAATCCGCAACACCAATCCAGGGGTGGTGGTGCGCGATCTTCCAACAGTCGCGAAGGTAAAAAATCATTCACACCTCGTTGCCAAATTTGTCGCATGGATGGTCATTATGCCACTCGCTGTTCGGGACACTTCTCTCGTGATTATAATGGACCTCCTCGCACCACAACACCCGCACCCTCACCCACACCCGCTGCCCACTTGGCTCAAGCATTTGATGCACAATGCTCCATTAATCAAGCCCCTCCGTCGGATTGGTATATGGATTCTGGAGCCTCTGCTCACATGTCTCCGGCCTTGATTCTTCTGAGTCATATCATGGTAATGAACATGTTACTGTTGGTAATGGAAATTCTATCTCCATCTCTCATATTGGAAATTGTGATATCTCTCAAAATATTCGCTTGAAAAATGTTTTGGTGGTTCCTCATATTACAAAAAATCTTTTATCCATCAGCAAACTCACCTCTTTATCCTGTGGATGTTCTATTTTCTTACAAGTCCTTTACTGTTCAGACTCGGGACACACGAAAAACTCTGGCTCGAGGGACATGTAATAATGGTTTATATATTTTTGAGCATGGGAATAAGGCATTGTTTGCAGCGCTACGGACGAAGGTCTCGAAGGCTTCGTTTGAATTATGGCACTCTCGTGACATGTCAATTTTTCTACTATTGCATTATTAAATAAATTGGGACAACTCAATGTTACATCTTTGCTTCCAAAACTGACGACCTGTGACTCTTGTCAATTAGAAAAGAGTAAAAAATTATCTTTCACTATTAATAATAAGCGTGCATCTGCTGTTTTGAATCTCATTCACCGTGATTTATTCACTGTGATTTATGGGGACCGGCATCGGTGTGTTCTTGTGAAGGTTTACGTTACTATGTTGTGTTTCTTGATGATTTTTCACGCTTTCTCTGGATCTATCCTATACGTACAAAAGCTGAATTTTTTTGTACATTTGTGAAATTTCACAAATTCGTCTACAATCAGTTCAATGCTTCGATAAAAATCTTTCAGAGTGATGGCGGCACCGAATTTATAAATTCTCGAGTTCGTGATTTTTGTGAACAACATGGCATTCATCATCGTTTTTCTTGTTCGTATACTCCAAAACAAAATGGTCGTGCTTAACGCAAACATCGTCATATTACCGAAACTGGGCTGTCAATGTTGTTTCATACGCAGGCTCCTGCAACATTTTGGGTAGACGCCTTTACTTCTGCTGCATATATTTTCAATCATTTGCATTCTCCGCTGCTCGAAAATAAATCTCCATTTGAGCTACTCTTTGGTTCGGTCCCAAACTATGCAAATTTTAAGGCTTTCGGTTGTCGTGTTTTTCCACCCCTTCGCGCATATTCTGACCACAAGTTAGCTCCCCGAAGTCATCCGTGCATTTTTTTTTGGGTTATAGTAGTATTTATAAGGGTTATCGGTGTTACGATCCTAGTTCGTCTCGCATTTATACCACTCGTCATGCTCAATTTAACAAATCTTGTTTTCCATTCTCGGGAAAATCTTTAGTTTCATTACTTGAAGATTTAATTGTATCCTCTTTTCTTGAACCTGACACTCTCACTCCTCCAGCTCCTTCACATGTGCAGGCCTCAAATTTTCCACCTTCAACATCTTCTTCAAATGTACAGACCACACATCATCAACCTCCAGCATCTGAAAGTCCTTCAACCACATGTATTATAGGCTCTACTGATGATCGGGATCCCCCTAATACAACTTCATCTCCACAACCAAACATATCCCCGCACACTTCACCTCCTGCTCTCGACATTGTTGCACATTCTTCGTCTTCGCCATGTGCAGCAGCATTGCCTCAAAAGGTGGTTGCACCTTCTCATTCGATGTGTACTCGTTCAAAATCAGGTATCGTCAAGCCTCGTTACATTACTGATCTTGCTTCTAGTGGACTAATTTCGGCATTACTCGCTTCTTCCGAGCCTAAAAGATTCAAGTCTGCCGTTAAACATCCTCTTTGGCTTGCTGCCATGCAAGATGAAATTACAGTCCTTCATACTAACGCAACTTGGGATCTCGTTCCACGTCCACCAAACGCTAATATTGTTGGTTCAAAATGGATATTTCGAACAAAGTATCGTTCAGATGGTTCCATTGAACGTTATAAAGCGCGTCTTGTTGCTCAGGGATTCACCCAAGTTTCAGGTATCGACTTCTCTCATACCTTCATTCCTGTCATTAAATCGGCCACCATTCGTATCATCTTAACGTTAGCGGTTCATCGTGGTTGGTCTCTGCGTCAACTTGACGTAAGAAATACATTCTTGAACGGTGTTCTCACTTAGCCCGTCTTCATGTCTCAACCGCCGGGCTTCATTAATCCACAATTTCCAAACCATGTTTGTCGTCTCCGTAAAGCTTTGTATGGACTTCGTCAAGCTCCTCTCGCTTGGTACAAGCGATTTAGTGATTTTTTGCTTTACTTGGGCTTTGCAAACAGTCGCGCCGATCCCTCCTTGTTTTACTTTTCTCGTGGCTCTTCTATTATCAATTTATTGCTCTATGTCGACGATATTATTCTCACGGGAAATGACTCGTCCATGCTTAGTCGTTTTATATCTCGTGCTAATAAAGAATTTGCCATCAAAGATTTGGGACCCTTAAATTACTTCATGGGGCTCGAAATTACTCATACTTCAGATGGTCTTTTTCTCAGTCAAACCAAGTATGCTCATGACATTCTCACCCGCGTTTCACTGCTTGACTCCAAACCTATTGCTACTCCGCTCGTCCCCGGTTCTTCTTTGGTCAGTGATGGTACGCCATTCGATGATCCCACCCTATATCTCTCTCTTGTTGGTGCACTACAGTATCTCACCATTACGCGCCCCGATCTCTCGTATGCGGTTAATCACGTAAGTCAGTTTCTTCATGCTCCCACTCTTGCCCATTTCTCAGCTGTGAAGCGAATCTTACGATATGTAAAGAGAACATTAAGTTTTGGTCTCTCCTTTACTCGTGCTTCTGACACGTCAATTCTTGCCTACTCGGATGCCGATTGGGCTCGCTGCATTGAAACTCGACGCTCTACTTATGGGTACGCCATTTTCTATGGCGGCAACCTCATTTCTTGGAGTGCCAAGAAGCAACCTACTGTTGCTCGATCTAGTTGCGAATCGTAATATCGAGCCCTTGCAAATGCTGGTCAAGAAGTGGTTTGGATTACTCATCTTCTCAGAGAACTAAATGTCTTACCACCCACCAGGCCTTCACTACTTTGCGACAACAAAAGTGCACTTTTTCTTAGTCGAAATCCTGTGGCAAACAAGCGAACCAAACATATAGATATCGATCATCATTTTATACGTGAGCTTGTTTCTTCTGGGCGTCTCACTACCAAATTTGTTCCCTCTGATCTTCAACTAGCAGACATTTTCACGAAAAGTCTACCTCGACCCCAATTTTATATTCTGCGTTCCAAGCTTTGCGTCGGCCTTCACCCAACGTCCAGCTTGAAGTGGGGTAATAAGAATCAATCACCATAATATCAGGGATATTATTCGTCTCAATATTTGTAAATATATTGTGTATATTTTCACGATTCTTTCCTTCTACATATTTGTGTAACAATTATATATAAGGTGTTTTTCATAACACCAATTCATCGGTGATATTTTATTTATACTCATAAATAATCTCAAGCGTCTGCCCAATACACTAAGTGTACAATTATAATAAAATAATTAAAATAAATGATTTCCAATTATACTACGAATATACCGATGGATGGTCCCTGTCTATCTATATCGTGAGCTACTGTTCGATTATATAAGAGTAACCAATAGTATGATCTTCCGTGTGACGTCGCACACCATACTAATTACAACGTGTATAATCTTGAACGATGGTATGCACATGTTTAATTAAACATAATTAAATACAAATAATTGTTTTTTATTTAAATATCATAAATGACTTTACAAAGAGTTTATATCACTCAAATTTAGACATTATGTATACAACTCTATCAACATCATCCTACCATTGTACCTGCGCTGCATCCTCATCTCTCGTCCGTTAATCGAGGTATTGACCTTGCTCCCTTTCATATTGTGTGATTGGCATTGACGTGTGGTCCTCCGATTTTGTTTTCTTTGTCTTCCTCGATTCGCGCCGACCCATGGGTTATTCGTATGTTTGATGCCTTCTGTAGTGGCCTAGTGGGCACCGCTAAATATGACCAGTTGGAATGTCCCTTGCAGAGTCCAAGGTCACCCTAGCTAACGTTCGTCGGCAGTTGGTGTTTTATCTCAGCGATTTTGTGTTCGATCTTTTAAGTTCGTGGTCGAACCTTCTCATAAAGGGGGAGAATGATGTTGATACAAAAATATTACATCCTTCGTCCTGTAAAAGTGGTCACACTTTCTTTGTAATTTACAAAAAAAGTGTGACCACTTCTAAAAAGATGTGTCTTATTTGGAAGTCCACGACTTAGTCTTTAATTATTTTTATTTAGTTTTATTTATTTATCTTTTTGTTAATATATCTCATTTATGTTTAGGATTTCGTAATTATATTTTGTTGAAACTACTGGTTATTTTGAATTGAATAAAAGAATTTTTTTGTTATTGAAACACTTAGTATACGAAGTATTAAAATGTGCTATTGTTTAAAATGTGCTATTGAACTTTACGTTTCTCCTACCTCATTTTTTGAAAGAAATTTAACCAACATGAAATAGTGAAAGAAAGCCAAACTCCAAATGAACACAGCATCGCACACTTAGTATAATGTTAACGGGTGGAAAAAGCCGAACGGAAAAAGTTCTTTCTCCTTCGTAAACTCACGGGTGTATTTGAAGATTGAACTAACAGTAAATCCCTCTCTCCAAAAAAGGAAACCAAAAACTTAAGCTGGAAAAGGAAAATAACTCTCTTTTTGGGGGCTGCCAGATCTGCCTTTTTTGGTATGGGTACTAGTAAATTTATAGGGATACAACTAGGGTTTTTTCCCTTTTTAACCTAATGGGCCTAATCACCATAACATATGGGCTTTTTGTTTGGACCGGCCCAGATTTACGCCGCCTTTTGAGACGAGGAGACCTCGCGCTGCAGCTCGGATTCCAAGGCTTCACCGGCTGGGGTTTTGCCCGACTTACATCAACTTTTGTATTCCCAGCCGTTTTTATCTTCGGAGTTCCACGAGTAATGTTATCTTCAAAGCTGGTCTCGTCGGCCTCCTCGGAAAGGTTAGGTTCCCTCGGTGGGCGACAACTAGTCATACTCGGCGGGAAGCTCCTTAAATTTCGGACCGTCCTCCTCCTTGCCTCTGGGCTGCTCCCCGGGCAGGATGAAAAATAGTGACATAACAAATGCCCCTCGGGGGAGGGCTGATCGGCCTAGGTCGAACAGGCTTCTCCCGACCACAGCAAGGACTATTTTTGGGGGCTGCCCGTCGCTTGCGTGTAGCCCTCCTCGCCGCCATCATTGACAATTAATGGGACGGGACCCTTTGTGGACCCGCCTGTCCTTTCCAAACAAAACCACGTACGCTTTTTTGAATTTTGAAAGGATACGGAAAAAAACCGCTTGGACTTCCCATATATAAGGTTGAGGGAAACCGCTTCCTTTTTCACAATTCTCATTTCATACTTCCAGAGAACCCAGAAAACGGAAGAGAGAGAGAGAGAAAAAAGTCCAATTCCGGCGAGTTGGAGCTTTTCCGGCGGTTTTCTCGCAATTCTCCATTAAACAGGTATGTAGATTCACCCTCTCTCTTTTATTCCGTGTACTGTGACGTGAGGCCCTAACGGGGCATCATTCTGAGTATCCTCTAGGCTTTTCGAGTTTCCGGCGGCGGCTCCGATTTAAGCTCCGTCGATAGGGTTTGGAAGACGTAGAAATTAGGTTTAGTTGTCCGAGTTCGTTTCCTCTTCTATCTATCGGGGATGAGTAATGAAAAACCCCCTCAACTTGACCCTTTGTCTCAGTCCTCGCACCCACCCCCGGATGTTGCCTCCTCTAATCCCCTCGTTTCTCTCCCGGGTTCGAGTTCCAAACCTACGCCGCCACAGGCAACCGAAAGGAGTATGACTAAATTCCCTTTCTCGGAGGAGGAGAAACGAGTTATGTTGGGCGGGTACAACGACGAAGCGTACAAACTTCTCTGTGAGATCCTCGCTGATTCGCGGGGTCCTCCTTCTTCTTTTGACTACGCCCGGTATTCCTGTGAGCATCCTTACGAATTTACCCCGCGGAAGAGATTCCTTTATGTTAAGGCGCGCCGCGATACGCCATTCGACGCTAGCTGGCGAAAAAGCACGATTACCGAGGAAGAACTACAACTGATGAGGGAGAGGTGGTGTATCCCGAACGATGTCCATCTATACGTCCCGGAGGGTGACGAATTTGCAGACTCTCCCCCGTCGGGCATGATAGCTGTGAACTATTCGATGATGGAAAGCGGGCTCCGTTTCCCTTTGCATCCCTCGGTGGCCCATTTCCTTCAGCTGCAAGAAATTGCCCCGATGCAAATAACTCCGAATGGTTGGGTGATGATCTACGTGTATTGCATCATGCTCGGCTTCTACGGATTGTACAGGGGGCCGACCGGTCATGAACTTATCTACCTCCTCTACATGAGTTCCACGAGCGGCGGGGATTACTACTTGAAACAACGGCACCAGATTATAAGGGAGTTGCCGAGCAAACAAGCTGAGTGGACCGAGAGATGGTTTTTCGTAGCAGGAGAATGGGGCGCGAGGGATCTTCCCATCAGCACGGAATACCGAGTGACGCCGAACCGTTAGTTCCTTGGATACCCTTTGCTATTTTCCCTTGTTTTCTTAAACGGCCTGCCTTGCATTTCCTGACTTGTTTCCCTATCCTGATAGGCTTCAAAGCTCCGGATGACAACGAGTTGGGGTGGGATTTCTTGACGATTTTGGAGAGGATAAAATCCCTCCCCGGAGATGATCGCAACTACAAACTTTGGTTGACTGACGAGAGGCGAGCCCGAGCTCGTTTCATCACCATTCCTCGTGATATTGAGGGCTCTTACCCGCGTGAGTGGTGTGATGAGTCTTCTCACCATGGTGACTACAAAAATTTTCGACCCTGATTTGTATCTTTTATGTTCCCAGGTCATCGCTATCCTCGGGTCGTCCGCCCTGCGAGATTTGATATGGAAAATCCGAGGGACAAAGCGAAACGCGAGAGGGAGAAATTGAGCAGAGTCAAGACTGGCGCCAAAAACCAAAAGAGTTCAGGCCGGGGAAGACAAAGCGAGGTGTCTGTGGCTTTCCATCCTTCTCCGACTGTCACTCCCCCGGTGTATCCCTCGCCTCAGCCCATAAACAAAGTCCTTCCCGAGACGTCCGCGGTGGATCCAGAGAAGGGGAACAACGTTGGGGAGAATGTTGGAATTCGGTATCCCGGGCCATTAAAAAATTGCGGAAAATAATAACCCGACCGAAATCCTCTCGCCGGAAACCGATCACGAACACCACGAAGAACCGGGCTCGTCAAGAGCATCGCCGCGGGATAAACCCGCGGCTAAACCCTAGCCGAGCCCCACCGTGGGGCTCGCGATCGCCGTCGATCGCGTGGGGCTGCTCCGGCAGCCCCGGGGCGGTGAGTCCGGCGACTTCACCGCCCACGCCGTCGGGAGGGGCGGTCAGCCCAGCTGACCACCGCGGCAACAGCCGCGGCTCGCCCCCGCGATCGAGCCCAGCTCGATCGCTAGCCCCGGCGTCCAGCCGGGGTCCCTTCGCGCGGATCGCCGCGATCGAACCCTAGGTTCGATCGCCCCTCGGCTCCCAGCCGAGGGCTCCTCTCGAGCTTCGCCGGGGATCTCGAATCCCCGTCCCCGAAGTTCGTCGTTTTCCCGGATCATGCGTTCATGTATGTATCACAATTAATCCACATAAAATCATAGAAGAGAGTATATGATTTTACCTTTTGATTCGTTGTGCGGAGAAACGGAATCAAGATGATGACCTTACGATCTTCCCACGTATTCCTTGCACTAGCTTGAACGTCGGGTGGGCGACGATCCTCCAAGCTTATGGATCCTCTTCTCTCTCTCTCTACTTTCTCTCTCTAGAAGAATTATGATCTTCAAGTTATGATGTGTGTAGAAAAGAGAAGACCATGTAGTGCTTTTATAGGCTACGTAGGGGATCTAAAGGAGGTGGAATATTGGGCTTCCAATATTAATGATTAAATTGAGCCCAAGCCCAAATCTATTAATCTCCCATTAATATTAATTAATTTATTTTCCACTATATAAATTAATTGCACTCCCAATATTAAACCATATTATATCAAATAATATTTCTCCGGTAGTATTATTTATTCCGTGTATTTAAGATTTAAATATCCATGAATAAAATTAATTTATTGCTAATTAATTTATTCATCTCTTGAATCCGAGACTAGTACCATTCAACCTTAATTATTGTGCGGAACGAATCCACTCATGAGGTTTACACAATAATTCCTTTTGAACTCATCTCGGGGATATTATCAACCCTTCCGGGATACACTGTCCGGTCAATCATTCACGGCATGCCATATATAAAATATAGTGACCCAACTTAACCGGTAATCAACCCAATAATTAAATCGGTTAATTCCTTTGGTAAATCAAAGTCACTTATATTGAATATACACACCCGCAACAATATCGGGGATTAAGAATATAATACACTGAGACTCGAATCGATTATCGCCGGCAATCCTAATCGATGAATCTCAACGATCCGCTCAATACACCAAGTGTACAAGTGTGATAAAATAATTAAGATAAATTATTTTCTCTCTCACACAACGACTATACCGATAGATTAGTTCGTGTCCATCTAGGTCGTGAGCAACTGTTCGATTAAATACGAGTAACCGATAGTATGATCTTCTGTGTGCCCATGCACACCATACTAACTACAACGTATAAAATCCAGAACCATGGTTTGCATTTATTTAATTATCAAGTAATTAAAAGCAAAACAATTGTTCGTTAATTTAATAGATTAAATGCTATGACGGGGAGTTTACCGTTACTTAAATCTAGACATTAAGTACACAACTCCAACAATCTCCCACTTGTACTAAGGTCTAGTCATTTCCTCCAAACTCCCGGTTCCCATACTCATCACGTGCTTTAAAGTGTACTTCCGAGAAGTACTATGTGAGTGAGCAATCTAGGTTGCCGCTCTGAAGTTATCTTGGTGACTACTACGTCGTCTCCCCTGACGATGACTCGTATCAGGTGGTACTTGCTCTATGTGTTAACATCACTTTTGACTTATGACCTCTTCGAGTTCACCGTGCACCGCCATTCAATAGCCTTTGGTAAACTAAGAGTCATATCCAAGTCAAGAGGTTATCCCGGAACCTAACCAAAACTTCCGCTGCCTCTGAGGCTGCTATTCGGTTATGGGAGAGTCTGAAAAGCGTCCCGCTTATCACTCTTTCACTTCATGGTTCCACCTCTTTCTAAAAGTGAACACATAGCCTGATATCGACTTTCACTGGTCCTTCTCTGATTTTTGGATCTGAGAATCTGTAATCTAAGAAGATTTCGTCTTGCTCAAGTCAGTACTATGAAAGTATTCTTGCAGCATTCGAACATCCCTTATCCAGATTACTTTGATATCCTCCCACTACGCAAACCGCATAGTTTGATATCAGGTTCTTGTTTTACAACATTGCATCTATAAAGCTTTCCATACTTGAAGTATAGGAAACTGCTTTGTCCTCATCTATCTCCTTCATGTGTTCGAACACATAACCTTTAAATAGATGTTTATTCTGTCTCAAAGGCAATAACCTTTCTCAGAAGTATGCATGTTAAAAACAAACCTTAATCGTACAAGATATCTAGGAGAAGTACAATGTTCTTATCTCTAGATCATAAGACCTTAAGAACATGCTCTAACTTCTTCTCAATCTTATATCTCGATTTATTTAGACAACTATTATTTTGTGTCTGACAGCATTTTTACATTGTTGCCAATGATGAAATGTTATCTACATAAAATCTCCGAGAAACACCACCTTGTTTCCATTACGTTTTCAATACACCTTTCGTCTATGCCTTTTGATGAATCCATCAACTGGACTATCCCATCAATTCGCAAGTTCCACGATTCGTAGCTTTATTTCAATCCATAAATCGATTTACTAAGCTTGTACTCTAAATGATCTAGCCTCTTAACAATAATTCTTATTGCTCCAAGCAGGCACATTTAGATCTAGTACTGCCCTTATGCAGAGCTAGGGGTCGATTTCATCTTTACTAGATCCAGAGTCCGAACTCCTCTAGTCTTATGATTATCTCTGGTTGTCCGACAACCTCCCACTGCAATGGCGTCCCGGTGTATAACAGTAATAACAATAGGTGCAGTATGTGGTGCACTTCTACTCGGTTTGGCTGGTTCCTAGTCTTTTGTCCTTCTTCTCATTTCAAGGTATTACATTAATTTGGCCTTTGTGATCCATCTAATAGTCTTCCTCTATGAACCGGACGAGACGTCCCTCTGGGTCATAGTACTATAGAATACACAATACTTCGTTCATCTAGGATATCCTACAACCATATTCAATATGCCGTTGTATCCAGGAATATCCATAGAACATAGGTGGTTCCGAACAACTTGTTCTTTTACTATTAGATTTTCCATTTCTTTATAGCGCACCATCTCTACACGCAAGTGTATGGCGCGGTCCTTTGGGATTGAATCCCAATCTTTGATTATGCTATGTGTTATTCAGATAGGTGATGGCCTCCGCGACCGAGTCGCAGGCTCCTAATGGATATACTTTAATGGTTCCCCATAATAGCTTTGTGTCCATTGACTAGTCAAAACACTTTGCTTTTATGGCACATTAAGTATTCTAATCCATCACTGAGTATTCTTTGAGAGAATTTCTCGTTCCTTTCTAATTTACACATATGTCTGCATATCTAATCATTTCCAATACTTGTCTGAATTCTATCCTTTATCCAGAAAGGTTTGCTTAGATGTATTATCCTCCAAATTCAATTCTTAGGTCGGAAGGTCCATTCCTTCAACTTTAATTGATCAAATCAATTTCGACCATTTGAATCTTATTTGAAAATACTACTAAGTATAAGAATTCACAAGTATAATGATTAATAAAGAAATATCTAACAAGTAAAACAAGTTATAGAACGGTTTGTTGCATCGTGGTAGACTAAGGATTCATCATTCATATATTGCTATCTAATGTACCAGAATAGATAATGCCATTATTTCTTATCAAAATCATCCAATGATTAAAGTAATAAAATATCCATTCATTAATAATAGAAATCCAGAACAAAACGTTCTTTCTAAAATAAAGGGGTACATAATGCAATAACTTTGAAATGAAATCCTATTTAACTACTAAAGCAGATAAATGTCTTCCACCGCAACCGCTGCCTCCTTTACAGCTTTGCCCATGTAGACTCGAACTCTTCCTTTCTAAGTCGCCGGGTTTTCTGGAACCCCTGCATTCAAAATGCACATACTGTCAGTGGTTCCATATCTACACACCAGAATTCTGGTAGATAATACCGCTGACTATGTTTTTACGACTAAAGAAGAATTCGTACCTTTGAGAGGACATTCAGACTTCCAGTGTCCCATCTTGTTGCATCGGAAGCACTTACCCTTTGGCTTTGCAGCCCCCATTTGTGGTACAGTCCTCTTGACACCACTGGGTTTCCGGGCTTGCTTCCTTCTCTTGCCCCTACCTCCACCAGGCTTAAAGCCTTTGGTCTTGGTAGCTACAAGCGCTTGAGACTTGCCCTTCTTGTAGATCCCCTCTGCCGCCTTCAGTTCAGTCAGGAGTTGCGCAAGAGAATAAGATAGTTTACCCATATTATAACTCATGCGAAACTGCTCAAAACTAGGGGTCAGAGACTGGAGTATGATGTCGACTTGCGTCTCAGCATCAATTTGAGCTCCTAGGATCTCAAGCTCATTCAACAGACCCATCATCTTAAGAACGTGCTCCCCTACGGGCGTCCCTTCAGACTGAGTAGTTGTCATGAGGACTCTCATGGCTTCTTGCCTTGCCGCACGATCTTGCTCCCCAAACATCTCCTTGAGGTTAAACATCATATCATAGGCAGTGTCCATCGACTCATGTTGGGTTTGGAGTACATTTGACATGGAAGCCAAAATATAACACCTAGCCATTTCATCAGCCTTTTTCCACTTCCGATATGTTAGTTTTTCCTCATCAGTTGAGGCAGCCGTGGGCTCAGCAGGGCACACTTCATGGAGTACGAACTTGTACTCCTCAGAAGTTAGGACAATGTCTAAATTTCTCTTCCAATCAATGTAGTTGGGGCCAGTGAGCTTATGCTCCTTGAGTATCATAGAAAGTGGGTTCATAGCTATTCTCTAAACCTATAAGCACATTTAAACAAACAATCAATTTAATATCCGATATTATCTCCCTCAAATAATATCATTAAATTACTAATTACATCTAAAATCCCATCAGGTAAGGCAAGCCACGGTGTGTGGACGTTTACCCACCCAAACGATTTAGCAATTAGATTTGCTTTGGTCATACATCATTTATAGCGGAACCTCGGTGGGAGGAATACTATAAAGCGTATCTAAGTGTAAACCATTACTCAGCACCAAAGGAAATCGTTTGGAATTGCTACATCACCGCAAGCCACGTTGTGTGGACGTTTACGACAACTTCACAAATCTTCACAATTCCTTACAACTGTCTACATCAATTAATCCAAAATCCGTCAGTATAGCAAGCCACGTTGTGTGGACGTTTACTATACTAAGAGACTTTTATAATTGACTCCCAATTACAAGATGCATTCGATTTTGTAAATCAAGACGCGGAGAATCATAAGTGAAACTCAAAGTTTCTAACCAGTGATTCACCATGCGAACAACCCTATCTCTCATAAAATGAGGGAGCCGAGCAGACAATCGATCCATCTATCAAAGAATGGTACGACTGCCTCTAATTTGTGTCATTCACATGACCAAGTGGCTTTGGCTCCATTCCACTCCCCGGGGTGAGAATGAGTCGACTTGAAGTCAGTTTCAGAAAGACAAATTAGGCATTGTTTGATAAACTTAATCAATGTTTCTTGTAAGAGGAATTACAAGAATTCTCCTCCAATGACACATCTATACGAACTTCAAAAGTCCATAAGAGTCACCAAGAGAACAGTAATGGAGACCATGGGAATGTTTCCATCCCCGCTCCCACTTAGCTTTTTATAACAAAGGGATACGCTATCTAATGCATAATTAAACACATAAGCATGCATACAAGTAATAAAGCACATATCACATAGTCAAAATAAGCTAGAAAATTATTTTCCGACTATCATGGCTTTATTCCATCTCCGTATGCGTCTTCTAGTCTTCAGTCTTCGTTCTTGAATGCTTCATGTGACGAGAATATTAATCCCAATATTTAAGTCTATTTATTTTTAATAAATCCAAAAGATACTTAATTCGAAAATTAAGTCAATCGAATAAATCAAAAATAAAATTAAATATTATTAATATTTTTATTTATTTATTTTCCTATCTAATTCTATTAAATCTCTAGAATAATCTATCCAAGTCAAACTTGGAATATTCTAGAAGACTTTCTATAATAGAATAAGGAAGTAAAATAAATTAGGACTCTTCTACTTTCCAAGATTAATTAATTTCCATGTCCATGAAAATTCCCATAAAATAGGAATAATCAAATAGAAATAAATTAATTAATTATTTTCCTATCTAATTCTATTAAATCTCTAGATTCCTATTCCAAGTAGAACTTGAAATATTCTAGAAGACTTCCATAATAGAATAAGGAAATAAATAATATTAATTCTTTTCCTATCTAATTCTATTAAATCTCTAGATTCCTATTCCAAGTAGAACTTGAAATATTCTAGAAGACTTCTATAATAGAATAAGGAAATAAATAATATTAATTAATTCTTTTCCTATCTCCATGAGAGTTCCCATACTTAGGAATACTCAAAATAGGAAAACTTGAATCAATTAGGTAAGTAGTATCTTGGTAGGATTAGGAGTAGCACGGGTTGGGGATCCCCGCACCACCCCCACCGTCGACCACCACCACCGCCGGGCACCACCGCCGCCGTCCCCTAGCCACGCGCCACCACCACCGGTGGCCGGCGTGGCCGGAAACCCTAGCGGGCAGCCCCGGGCGTGGGGTCGATCGATCCTCATGGGGATCGATCATGGGGATGATCGACCCCCCCGGTTTTTCGTCCTCTTCGTCTTCTTCGTCTCATGAGTTCTCCGGCGGTCGTCTCGGCATCGATCCAACGTAAATAAATTACAAGAAATAAATTTACAATTCCGGTATCGATTCTATACATGAAATCGACCCTATACACTTTCCGGAAAACATAGAACGTAATAATAAATCCTAAATTCGGTCAACCCCCGAATTTTTACTATTACAAGCATTCATCCACACAAAACGAATCTCGACATGTCCGAGAGTTTAATAAACGAACAATCATGGTAAATTAAATAGCAATTAATTAAACGAATAATTAACAATTAATTAAACCATGATAGTCGGAATCCCTGCAAGGTAGAACGCAATTGAACACATACATGAACACGAAACCAAACGCTCTGATACCAATTGTTGGAATTCGGTATCCCGGGCCATTAAAAAATTGCGGAAAATAATAACCCGACCGAAATCCTCTCGCCGGAAACCGATCACGAACACCACGAAGAACCGGGCTCGTCAAGAGCATCGCCGCGGGATAAACCCGCGGCTAAACCCTAGCCGAGCCCCACCGTGGGGCTCGCGATCGCCGTCGATCGCGTGGGGCTGCTCCGGCAGCCCCGGGGCGGTGAGTCCGGCGACTTCACCGCCCACGCCGTCGGGAGGGGCGGTCAGCCCAGCTGACCACCGCGGCAACAGCCGCGGCTCGCCCCCGCGATCGAGCCCAGCTCGATCGCTAGCCCCGGCGTCCAGCCGGGGTCCCTTCGCGCGGATCGCCGCGATCGAACCCTAGGTTCGATCGCCCCTCGGCTCCCAGCCGAGGGCTCCTCTCGAGCTTCGCCGGGGATCTCGAATCCCCGTCCCCGAAGTTCGTCGTTTTCCCGGATCATGCGTTCATGTATGTATCACAATTAATCCACATAAAATCATAGAAGAGAGTATATGATTTTACCTTTTGATTCGTTGTGCGGAGAAACGGAATCAAGATGATGACCTTACGATCTTCCCACGTATTCCTTGCACTAGCTTGAACGTCGGGTGGGCGACGATCCTCCAAGCTTATGGATCCTCTTCTCTCTCTCTCTACTTTCTCTCTCTAGAAGAATTATGATCTTCAAGTTATGATGTGTGTAGAAAAGAGAAGACCATGTAGTGCTTTTATAGGCTACGTAGGGGATCTAAAGGAGGTGGAATATTGGGCTTCCAATATTAATGATTAAATTGAGCCCAAGCCCAAATCTATTAATCTCCCATTAATATTAATTAATTTATTTTCCACTATATAAATTAATTGCACTCCCAATATTAAACCATATTATATCAAATAATATTTCTCCGGTAGTATTATTTATTCCGTGTATTTAAGATTTAAATATCCATGAATAAAATTAATTTATTGCTAATTAATTTATTCATCTCTTGAATCCGAGACTAGTACCATTCAACCTTAATTATTGTGCGGAACGAATCCACTCATGAGGTTTACACAATAATTCCTTTTGAACTCATCTCGGGGATATTATCAACCCTTCCGGGATACACTGTCCGGTCAATCATTCACGGCATGCCATATATAAAATATAGTGACCCAACTTAACCGGTAATCAACCCAATAATTAAATCGGTTAATTCCTTTGGTAAATCAAAGTCACTTATATTGAATATACACACCCGCAACAATATCGGGGATTAAGAATATAATACACTGAGACTCGAATCGATTATCGCCGGCAATCCTAATCGATGAATCTCAACGATCCGCTCAATACACCAAGTGTACAAGTGTGATAAAATAATTAAGATAAATTATTTTCTCTCTCACACAACGACTATACCGATAGATTAGTTCGTGTCCATCTAGGTCGTGAGCAACTGTTCGATTAAATACGAGTAACCGATAGTATGATCTTCTGTGTGCCCATGCACACCATACTAACTACAACGTATAAAATCCAGAACCATGGTTTGCATTTATTTAATTATCAAGTAATTAAAAGCAAAACAATTGTTCGTTAATTTAATAGATTAAATGCTATGACGGGGAGTTTACCGTTACTTAAATCTAGATATTAAGTACACAACTCCAACAGAGAAGCGGTCACGGGAAGAGGAAATCTCGGTCTCCGGAATTCATGGACTGACGTTCGACTCGCCCAACACTGACATCATCCTGAAAACCCGAATTGTCCGCCCTCGGAGGACAAAAGGTTCCCGTCCTTCGGAAGAGGGGAGATCGGGTGAGTCGGGACTTAGTGAGCCTATCTTCGGCATCGAGCCCGAGAAGCTTCAAAGGTAGCTTAATTTCATACTAAATCTTTCATGTGTAAGTCCGTCCTTGTTCTGAGTTTTCTTGTTTTTGGTGTAGCATACACGAGGCGGAGCCGGAGATTCCTATTGTCGCGGCCTATATGCAAGCTGCCCGGGACCCCTACGAGGACGATACGATTCCCCCGCATGTTCAGGGTGCCCTTGATAATGTTCTCGGGTCATGGACTCATCGGATGGAAGGTTATGCCTCTCAGACCGCCTTCATGCTGGAGATGCTCAAAGTTCACGCTGCTCGGGTCCCAGTGATGGTTAACCAGCTCGGTCGTCTCTTGGAAGATCGAAAAGGGAAAGGCATCGCCACCCCCTCCGATCCGCCGAGCGACGAGGTCAAACTCCGGGGACGCCTTGCTGAACTCCAGGAAGCGTACGAACTCGAGGTTGGTTTGAAACGATCTCTTGAGGCCGAGCTTGAGTGCATGAAAGTAAAACTTTTAGCACAACAGTCGAAATTCGAGGAGCAAAAGAAGCTGCTCGGGGATTGCGAGACCGCGATGTACGAGCGGGATTCAGAGGTGGCGAAGATGGCCAGTAGGGTGGCCGAGATGGCGAATCAGACCGTGGAGACCGAGAAGCAAGCCCGGGAAGCTGTGCAGGTCGCTCAACTAAAACTCAAAGAGATGAAAGCCTTGTGGGCGAAAGAGCGCCTTGAGTTGGAGCAAACTGCTGCCGAGCAGAAAAAGGCTCAAGAAGACGAGATCACCCGTCTCGCCGGCGAGTTGGAAAGGATGCGAAAAGATGAAGCTGCTCGACTGGCTGATCCTTGGGAGGACCTGAAAGAGTTCAACAACTACTCCTATTACTGTGCATTTTTTTACGGAGTCCGAGGTTTAATCAAAGCGGGTCAGCCCGTAGATGCTATGATGTCGGTTATTCGGACTTATGCTTCGACGAACACTCTCCATCCGGAGATGAAACTGTCCATATTGGACTTGGAGGCCGAACACAACGTGGATCTCTCCTGGTGGCCAGATAAGAAACAATTGTTCAATCCCAAGGACTTAGAGACCGACGATGACGAAGTGGATGGGAACGAGGATGAGAAATTTGCGAACTCCCTGATCGGTGATGGGGATACTCCTGCTCAAGATAATTGATGATTTTTGGTTCTGCCCTGCCCGGAATTTCTTCTTTCCTTTTCTTGTCTAGTTATGGTTTTTTGAATCGCCCAAGACTCTTTTGTTTTAGTTTCGTACCTAGGAGGGTATTATCGTTTTCTTCCTCGGGTTTTATATCGTTTTTGGTACTTTACGAGACATAATATCTCAGCGCATGGTTTATCTGTAACTTGGTATTTACTATACTCTTTTTAATGCTCTTTATATTTGTCATTTACTTTTGTAACGCGCGACGTCCCTGCGGATTTCCCGCCCTAACGCCTTTTTTGGCGGGAAAAATTCCCTCCAAAAGGCGGTTTTTTGGTGGGTGTCCCTTAAGTTCCTGTGTCTATATAAAGGACTTACCCGTGCCTTTTTGGTCTTGCAGAAGAAAGAAGGACAATGAGTTCAAGCAAGAAAATGAGTCAGAACAAAGGGAAACAAATTTTCTCAGGCGCGTCGAGGTGCACGGAAGGTCACCATGATATCACCACCCATTCTGACGGCTGGCGTCGACTACGTCAGAAGTTCGACGGCCGATGGCACCGCAACAATTTCCCTCTTCCCCACTCCTTTGTGCAACCCTTAGAGAAGTTTCTGGGTGAGGAGATACCTTTTCATGACTCCAACGAGCAGGCCTGGATTGCGACGAAAACGAAACTCCGACGGCAGGTGGCCTTTGGAGGCCCGGGCTGGGCGGATTTCGTTCAGCATGCGGGCGTTCAAGCCGGCTGGGAGATTTGGGTGATATGGAAACCGGGGTTTGGTTTCCGCGTTAGCCTTTTTAAACTGGATAACTCAGCGTGATGTTCCCTAAGCAGGTCCGGGCACGCGGAGAAGTTGATTCCCTTGGCCACGCGTACGCGGACTGATAGTCTTAATATTTCTCTCCATTTGACCGCACTTTATGTTTTTAATAATTGCTCTTATTAATTTCTGCCATCCGCCAACTACTTTTAAAGATAATTAATGGGTTGTATTTAATTCCTTCCCTCGTTTTGTGGAGAAAAAAGACCCTTTATAAATGAGTCCCTCTTTGTTACTTATTTGGGCTGAAAAAAGACTTCGGAGTTTTTTGAAATATGTCGACCCGAATCGATCTCTTGGACGACTCGCGTTCGTTCGAGCGTCCGTTCAACGGTTCCTGGCACAAAGACGTATTCCCGGTTCCCGCGGCGTTTCTCCGCTCGATTGTCGGCCGGGACGAGGAGGGCCTATGCCTGGTAGATTCTTTGGACCAAGAGTGGCCTGTTTCGCTTGGCCGTTTCCGGAATCAGGTTGCTATCCGCGGGTCGGAATGGGAAAGGCTCGTTAGCGGGTTCGACATACAAGAGGGTTGGATCGTTCGTGTCACCTGGGTGGACCGAGGTGGTTTTTCTATCGATGTCTTTGATGGTGACTACAACTCGATGGTTCGTCCGGTTGGATTTCCCTCACGATCCTCTCAGAGCCGACTCCCGGGATCTCGGCTTAGCCGCTGGCCTCCCCGTCCAAGTCATGATCGATGGGGCCGTATTATTCGCCAACGTTTTTAGTCCTCTTTTTGATTTATTTTCGCGATTTTTCATTATGACGTTCTCTCTGCGTTATGTTTTTCTTTTCAAAAAAGTTATTCTTGACAATTTTGTTCTTGCGCAAATGTCGAAAAACGAGCGTGCGTCATAACTTTGACCATATTGGTGATTTATCCGAGATAGTCTGGTGGTGGGTCAAAAATCTCGATCTCAAAAGAGGTTATCGAGGGGAACTCGCGCGTGTCGGGGAGAGCGGACTCATCCCCGGTTAAAACTTCGCATTCCCCGACGTATCAAGGAACACGGCCGAGGATGGGACGGATCCGGTCCTCGGTCTTATCTTTTATTTTCCTGATCGATCGACCAGGCGACGGATCGCCCGGCTCATCTCAGGCTCGGGGAGAGCGGACTCATCCCCGGTTAAAACTTCGCATTCCCCGACGTATCAAGGAACACGGCCGAGGATGGGACGGATCCGGTCCTCGGTCTTATCTTTTATTTTCCTGATCGATTGACCAGGCGACGGATCGCCCGGCTCATCTCAGGCTCGGGGAGAGCGGACTCATCCCCGGTTAAAACTTCGCATTCCCCGACGTATCAAGGAACACGGCCGAGGATGGGACGGATCCGGTCCTCGGTCTTATCTTTTATTTTCCTGATCGATCGACCAGGCGACGGATCGCCCGGCTCATCTCAGGCTCGGGGAGAGCGGACTCATCCCCGGTTAAAACTTCGCATTCCCCGACGTATCAAGGAACACGGCCGAGGATGGGACGGATCCGGTCCTCGGTCTTATCTTTTATTTTCCTGATCGATCGACCAGGCGACGGATCGCCCGGCTCATCTCAGGCTCGGGGAGAGCGGACTCATCCCCGGTTAAAACTTCGCATTCCCCGACGTATCAAGGAACACGGCCGAGGATGGGACGGATCCGGTCCTCGGTCTTATCTTTTATTTTTGCTAGTGAGAGGCAAATGAAATTTTACTCAAATACGAACGAAATTATCTCGGTACAAAACATCATTGGTGGTACTTCTTTAAATGAAGAGCGTTCCAAAAGTATTGGTCGGCCACCCCGTCGATATGCTCCAGTTCGTATGATCCTTTTTCCACGTGTCTCCTTACTCGCATCGGGCCCTCCCAATTCGGGCCTAATGCCCCAGTGTTAGGTCCGAGCACGCGTTTCAGAACCAGATCGCCGACTTGGAATTTTCTGACCTTAGCCTTAGAATTGTAGAAACGCTCCGCTCTCTGTTTTGCCGCGGCATTTTGGAAAACTGAGTTTAGCCTCCGCTCCTCCAGGAAATCCAACTCCAGGCGCAAAGCTTTATCGTTATTTTCGTTTGGCTCTTGCGACGTCCGATGGCTGAAGACTTCCAACTCGGAGGGTATCACTGCTTCAGCTCCGAAAGCCAAAGCAAAAGGAGTCTCCCCGGTGGCAGCTTTACTTGTTGTCCGATATGACCACAGAACCTCTGGTAATTCGGCCGCCCAACGTCCCTGTCGTTTTTCCAGTTTGGCCTTGATCGTGTGTTTCAGGATTTTATTAACGGCTTCCACCTGTCCGTTGGTTTGGGGGTGGTAAGGCGTGGAGAAAGCTTTTTTGATCTTCCATTTTTCGAAGAAATTCATGATTTCTTGCCCGTCGAACTGCTTTCCATTGTCTGAGGTGATCGTGTGGGGAATCCCAAATCGACATATGATGTTTTTCCAGATGAATTTGACGATTGCCTTCTGGTCGATAACCTTCAATGGTTCCGCCTCTGCCCACTTGGTGAAATAATCGACGGCGACGACCGCATACTTTACCCCGCCGGGCCCGGTGGGCAAAGGTCCGATTAGATCAATGCCCCATGACGCGAAAGGCCAGGGGCTGTAAATAGAATTCAGGTATTCGGGTGCGGTTCGGATGATCGGGGCTGTCACCTGGCAGCGATGACATCTCCGGGCATAACTGATGGCGTCTCTCCTCAGTGTGGGCCAGTAATATCCCTGCCGGATCATTTTGTGGGCCAGTGATTGTCCTCCTGCGTGATTGCCGCATACTCCATCGTGAATCTCGCTGAAAACCCTATCTCCCTCTTGCGGGGTGATGCACTTAAGTAGAGGCAAATATAGGCTTCTTCGATAGAGGGTTTCTCCAATCATAGTATACCTGGCAGCTCGGATCCTAAGTTGTTTGGCTTCAACCTTGTCCGGGGGTAAGACCCCGTCTGTCAAATAGGAAGTAATCGGATCCATCCATGCTTCGCCCCGGTCCACGAGGGTAATCATCCCTTCTGCCGGCGAGATAGCGGGCCGGTCCTGGCAAGTTAGCATCACATTAGTCATATCGGCTATACCCTCCGAGGAGGCCAGTTTGGACAAAGCATCTGCCTGTGAGTTTAATTCCCTCGGGATCTGTTCGATAAATATCCTCGGTATCTTCTCGCATAGGGACATCACGTGCTCGTAGTATCTCATCATCCGATCGCATCGGGTCTCGTAACTTCCCTTGATCTGATTCACCACCAGGAGCGAGTCCATAAAGACTTGTACGTGCTCGGCGCCGACTGCGAGGGAAAGGTTCAACCCGGCGATCAGCGCTTCGTACTCGGCTTCGTTATTCGTTGCCCCAAATTCAAACTTCACTGCGTGAGCAAATGACTGTCCACCCGGTCCGACCAGCACTATTCCAGCCCCGACATGGGAGGAATTCGAAGACCCGTCTACGTATAACTTCCACGGCGGGACCGAGAAGGACGGGGTGGAATTTGGGAAAGTTAGCTCCGCTATAAAATCTGCTAAAGCTTGCCCTTTTATCGCCGTGCGGGGGGCGTAAGTGATATCGTACTGTCCTACTTCCAGGCTCCACTTTAGTAACCGACCATTCGTATCCGGCCTCTGTAATACTTGTCGCAACGGCATGGTTGTCAAGACTTCTACCGGGTGGTCGAAGAAGTAGGACCTTAGCTTCCGCACGCTCATTACGAGGGAGTATGCCAATTTTTCCAAAGGCGTATACCGCGTTTCAGCGTCATGAAGGACTTGGCTGACGAAGTAAACAGGTTTGTGCATTTGCCCCTCTGCCCGAACAAGGACTGAACTCATGGCATGCTCGGATGCGGCCAGATAGAGGAAAAGCTTTTCCCCGGCGGTTGATTTCGAGAGAATGGCGGGGTTGTTGAGGTGCTCTTTCAAGCGTAGGAAAGCTTCCTGGCTCTCTTTTCCCCATTTGAATTTTTGGTCTTTTATTGCTTTAAAAAACGGACGGCTCTTATCCCCGAGCCGGGGAATGAAACGGCTGAGTGCGGCCAGGCAACCGGTCAGCCTCTGCACGTCCTTTAGGTTCCGAGGCTCCTTCAGATCTTGGATGGCTCTGATTTTTTCTGGGTTTATCTCAATTCCTCGGTGACTTACGATATGTCCGAGGAACTTAGTGGCATACACGCCGAAATGGCACTTTCTTGGATTGAGTTTCATGTTGTACAACTTCAAAATCTCGAAGGCGACCCTCAGGTCCTTCACATGGTCCTCCTCGGACTTACTCTTTATAATTATGTCATCCACATATACCTCCATGGTGTCTCCGATCTGATCAGCGAACATCTTGTTCACCAACCTTTGATAGGTTGCCCCGGCATTCTTCAACCCAAATGGCATTCTCTTCCAGCACAGCACCCCATTCTCAGTATAAAACGAGGTGTGCTCTATGTCTTCGTCCGCCATGGGTATCTGATGATATCCTGCGAAACAATCACAGTTAGAAAAAATGACATGCCCGGCAACGCTATCGACCAGGTGGTCGATGTGGGGTAGTGGGAAGTGATCCTTTGGGCAGGCCTTATTTAAATCGGTGAAATCGATGCAGAGACGCCACGTGTCGTTAGCCTCTTTAACGAGCACGACATTCGCGATCCATTGAGGCTCCTCTTCGGCCTCTCGCACGAGGTCATTATCCACCAACTTCTTAACCTCTATTGCCAAAGCGGCGTACTTCTCGGGGCCCATCTTCCTTCTCTTCTGGGCGATAGGTTTTTTACCGGGGTCAATCTTGAGGTGGTGGCAAGCATGCTTTGGGTCGATGCCGACCATGTCCTTATGGGACCAAGCGAAAGCGTCTGTATTTTGCCTCAGAAAGTCGACCAACTCGTCCCTCAACCGCTCTGGGATATTTTTTCCTATAAAGACCTCCAACTCAGGTCTGTTCGGATCCAGACTTACTCTCTCGACCTCATCCACTGCCGCGCATACTGATGGCCCTCGCGGGTCGGGTATGTCGTTTGGTTCAAAACCGATCCGGGGATCAGGATCCTCAGATCCTACCGCCTGTGTGCTTGACGCCGGCTCGTCACCTCGGGTACTGGTAACTTCATCGATGAGTATGTGGAGGAATTGTGCTTCGAGGTCATGGAGTGCTTCTTCAGAATCTCGATCCCCGCTAGGCCCCTCTTCCCAGAGGGTGGTCAGGTAATTTTGGTCGTCAACATCCATTTGCTCTGTGGGGTCAATCTCCCTAACTTCGACCGATGAATTTTCCTCCCCTCGGGGCCCCTCGTCTTTCGGGACAAATACTGGAGGCGCCATTTGGGGGTTGCCGCCCCCAAATGCCCCAGTATTCGTTGTTGTCACATCGGAGTTGTTTGATTGTTCATTCATAGAAAAACGCGGGGAATAATTAAAACATTTCCTTGCCATATATTGATCTCCCCGGAGGGTTCCGACCGCACCGTTTAGGGTGGGAAATTTGATACAATAATAGTGGGAGGACGCCACTGCCTCGAAGGCATCTAGGAACGGCCTCCCGAAAAAGGCGTTATAAATATTGTCAGCATCTATTATGACAAAATTCAGCATTCGGGTCATATTCACGTTCGGATCTTGCCAGTCCTTCAACTCTACCGCCATCCTGATTCGTCCCCGGGGGCGCACTAACACATCACCAAATCCTTTCAAAACCCCATCATACGGCCGGACATAGCTGGAGAGGTCACCGAGCTGGTCCAAAGCTGACTTGAAGATGAGGTTGCAATGGCAATGGGCCCCGTTATCCACCAGAATTCTGGCCACCTCGATCCCGAGGATCCTCGCAGTAATCACCAAAGCATCTTCTCTGGGATATTTTATCCCTTCTCTATCCTTCTCAGAGAAAGAGATGGTGATTCCGCGGGCGATCGTCGACTCTGCTTGGGGGATTACTACGTTCACGCCCTCAAACTCGCGCAACTCCTCTTTCTTCTGCCTCTTCGATTTGTGGATGATCGGTGTCAGTCCCCCGATCATGTTGACACGTGCCCCTCCGCGAATAGGGGGATCCTCATCTCCGGCTTCAACAGCCGGGGGTGGAGGTAGAACCAACTGATTTTGCCCGGGATGGTCCTGTTCGCGCCTCTGTTGTTGATGGGGTCGGTGGTTTTGGTCATCTTGGTATCCTCGGCCTCGGCCCCTGCCTCCTCTTCCTCGGCCGCCACCCCCGCGGCCGGCTCCTCGACCGGCGTCCAGGCGGCAGCGTTTCGGTGCTCGGAGTAGGTTGGCCAGGCTTCCATCCTCGTAGAGTTGGCGTAGCTGGGTGATCAGGTCGCGGCACTCATCAGTCCTATGCCCGTTCTCTTGGTGGAAAGAGCACCACTTACGCGGGTTTCTCTCATCCGGGCGGCTCCTCATCGCCGGGGGTGGAGTGAGAATGTTGATGTCCCGTTCGTAAAAAATCTAGAGGATCCGCGCAGGGGTTTGCCCTAGGAAAGTCCCCTCCTCGGGGTATTCCTCTACGACCTCAACCTTCTTCGGTGTTTGGAAAACTCCCTGGTGAGGTCTGCAGTTGGGCCTCTTCTTTCCACTTTCATGATATTTCACCGTTGGAGGCGGCTCCGTCCAGTAATCAACGGTTGCCGGATTGGTCGACTTCTTCTCGACAGCGGGTTTTTCTTCCTTCTCGGGCTCTAATTCTTTCATCCGCTGGTCGTATATGCGTTGCTGAGCGATTTCCTCGCCCGCTCTCCTCCGGAAATCAGTGTACGACTTTGGATACTCCTTCATCATCGGTTTGAACAGACCGGATGTGGCTCGCAAACCGCCCACCACGGCGTGCACCAAAATCTCATCGCTCACCCGATCTCCCTGTTTAGCGATCTGTTCCACTCGATCTATATAGCTTTCATCGGTTTCATCCTTTCCCTGCTTGACCCCCATCAGACGTTGGCGGCCCTCCGAGTATTTCACTTTGGATGCAAAATAAGAGACGAACTCGTTCCCCATCTCTTCGAAGCTATCGATCGATCTCGCCGGCAGGCTCGTGTACCAACGATGAGCCATATCACCGAGGGTCAATGGGAAAAGACGGCACTTGGTTGCTTCGGTTGCTCCTCGTCCCACCATGTAGATGTTGTATTTTTTTAAGTGGACGTCGGGGTCGGAAGCTCCGTCGTATATGAAAGTCAGCAACGGGGCGATGTCGGGTTGTGGCCGGGCCCGCTCGATCCTCAGGCTGAGCGGTTCTGCGAGGGTGGATCTTCGTTTAGGGTCATTGTCCTGTTCGGCCAGCTTCCTTTCTACCTCCTCCAAACGTCTCGCGAGGCCGGGGTCAACAATGATAGTCCTCTGAGAGCTCGCCGTGGCTCGGTTTTGGTCAACCATCTGTCTTTTCTGAAGGACTGCTCGGACGGCCTCTTCGCGGGCCTCCGCTTCGAACTCCTCCCCTAGGCGGCGAGCGTTAGGATTGATCTTCTCGGTAGCTGACCTTTTATCTAGGAATCGGGACCGGGCCTCCAACCTTTGTATGGTTCGTTTGATTTCTTCGGGGGTGTTAATTTGCCCAAGGTCCAGATCTGGCTCTTCGTCTACGGCGGGGGACATCAGCTTCTCGGCTTCTGTGATTTGTTCGTGGAGGATCCGCTGCTTCTCCCTGGCTTCGGCCTCTTCCGCGCGCAGGGTCTCTATCAACGTGAGTTGACGAGCGATCTCATCGGGGACTTCGGGTGGCGTGGTTTCTGGTCCGCTCTCCGACATGCACACCTTGCCGGCGCTTTTCGTCTGCTGGAGGGTTTCTCCCTCGAGGCCGGCAGCGGCGGCGGTGGTACCTGAAACACCAATGATATCCATGATTGAAAAGAGAGAAATCTGTCTGCTCAACGCTCGAGGACTCCCCCTCCTTCTAGCGCCACTTGTTAACGGGTGGAAAAAGCCGAACAGAAAAGGTTCTTTCTCCTTCGTAAACTCACGGGTGTATTTGAGGATTGAACTAACAGTAAATCCCTCTCTCCAAAAAAGGAAACCAAAAACTTAAGCTGGAAAAGGAAAATAACTCTCTTTTTGGGGGCTGCCAGATCTGCCTTTTTTTGTATGGGTACTAGTAAATTTATAGGGATACAACTAGGGTTTTTTCCCTTTTTAACCTAATGGGCCTAATCACCATAACATATGGGCTTTTTGTTTGGACCGACCCAGATTTACGCCGCCTTTTGAGACGAGGAGACCTCGCGCTGCAGCTCGGATTCCAAGGCTTCACCGGCTGGGGTTTTGCCCGGCTTACATCAACTTTTCTGTTCCCAGCCGTTTTTATCTTCGGAGTTCCACGAGTAATGTTATCTTCAAAGCTGGTCTCGTCGGCCTCCTCGGAAAGGTTAGTTTCCCTCGGTGGGCGACAACTAGTCATACTCGGCGGGAAGCTCCTTAAATTTCGGACCGTCCTCCTCCTTGCCTCTGGGCTGCTCCCCGGGCAGGATGAAAAATAGTGACATAACATATAAGAAGTATTAAAATGTGCTATTGGACTTCACGTTTCTCCTACCTCATTTTTTTAAAGAAATTTAACCAAAATGAAATAGTGAAAGAAAGCCAAACCCCAAATGAACACAGTATCGCACGTACGTTTCATATTAGGAATATGCAAGGAAAAAAGTCGAGAAAAGATTGGTTTACTAGTACAAAGTACTATTTTCAATTCATATACTCTCATTTGTACATTACATTGTTTTTAGGTGACCAAGTGAGTATAAGATACTATAGTATATGGTTCATTCTATGCTAGCTCATTGTTACTATCCTAATACCAGGGTCGGCTTTTAGCATGTGCGAGTTGTGCGCTTGCACATGGCTCTCAAAATTTTGGGGCCCAATTTTTTCTAGAAGCGTTCTAATGAGTTGTGCGCTTGCACAGGGCCCCCAAAATTTTGGGGCCCAATTTTTTCTAGAGGCGTTATATTAGAAAAAAATAATTATTTTAGCGTTAATAAAGTGTAAATTTTGGGGGCCTAGAGGCGTTATAAAAAAAAAAATTAGCGTTAATAAAGTTTTGTTGCGCTTAATTTTTATTTATGTTTTAAAAAAATTTATTTAAAAAAAAAAATTGTTTTAGTTAATAAAAAAGATCTTAGTGTTAATAAAATATTTTAGTGTTAATAAAATATTTGTTTTAGCGCTAATAAAAAAATAGTGTTAATTAATTTATTAAAAATAACGAGGAGTCAATCTACACATTTTTATATAAGAAAACTCTTTTCTACAATGCACCTTAAAAGACTATCTTATTTACACTAAAAATTAGTCTTTTACCAAAACTACCCCTAATTTTCTCAACGACTAATCACAAAGTTTACATCATCTTCTTCCTCAATTTTTCACTATCATGAACCCTAATTCTAATATTTTACAAAAAATCGAGCAATAACTTTGTTGGTCATGACATGATTTATATTCATTTTCAATCAGAGCAATAAATCAATTTTTAGAGTTGGATGAAACTAAACTTCATCTTCTAAATTTCACACCCCACAACCGCCCCCCACCACACCATCTCCATCGTAATCAGCTTCTAGCTTTTGCTAGTCCAAATTTAGGTATCAGCACCAAACGATAATCAAAGCGAGAATCACACAAATCCGACTCTGTCTTCTGTTTGCTCAAATTGCTGGCTTCATCGTCTGAATCTCCCGGATTTAGAAACCGGCCCTGATCCTCCTTCTCCTTCTCGCTCCGAATCTGTCTCCGGTCTTCTTAGCCCGCTGGCTCCAACATTGGAAGCTCTCCGAACGAGTTGCTCTCCTGGCCCTGTTCCTCCCTCGCCAGACGCCACCGCCATTCCAATTCCAATTGCAGAGAACCAGATTTAGATAATTCATGTAACTCATTTTGATTTGTTTTTAATTTTTTTATTTTTATTTTAACATAAATGTGAGGGTATATTTGTATTTTAAGGTAGAAAAGATTTTTTTTAATTGATAGTGTATAAAAGAGTTTTATTATATTTAAACGTGTATATAGCCCTATTTACACCAATTAAAATTCATTTATATCTTGATTGAATTTTTTTTAAAAATTCATAAAAAAAAAACTAATAAAAAAATAATGTTAATTAATTCATTAATAATAACCAGGAGTTAGATGAAAATTCATTTATATATTGATTTGAATTTATTTAAAAATTCATAAAAAAAGTTAATTCGACCCTGGAGCTATGGTCACAACCCACACCTCCCCAGATGCTTCCACGTGTCCCACTCCCTCTCCTTTTTATTAATATTTCTTAATAATATAAACTTAACATTAAGTTTTAATGCAAAAAAAAAAAGTTAAGAAATATTGTTTATTATTTTTTATTTGTTTACGTACTAAAGCACTAGCTAGGGCTTTATACTGACATTTCGCACAGAGTCATCGAAACTTCCAAGCCGACCCTGCCTAATACCATAAATATTCTTACATATGGAGAAGCAAAATTAATGCTTTCAAGTTTTTCATTATTTTTTTATTATTTCGAAAGTTGAATTAATGTGACACCTTTTCTAATCAAATCAAAAGGTTAAATAGCCGAGTGATAAGGCCTGTGATGATGTGGGTGAAATTTCCCGGCGACGCAGGGTTCGAACCTCGGGTGGGGCAAATTTTCATTGAAATATTATGAAGGTTTGTCCTGGGGTTCGACATGTTGGCTCTCTCGCACAGGTGTCTGCTACTCGGGCACATCCCTCGATTTACATCCTATCCGATCGAGGGACCTCCGATCGGGTGGGGGTGGAGTTTCTCGTCTCTCCTCCTTATAAAAAAAAAAATCAAAAGGTTAAATAAAAATAAAAATTGAAGGTATAGCCGTATAGGCCTATAGCAATGTGTTGAGACTTGTGAGTTGTGGGAGTGTGTGTGTTCAGAAGCAATGATAGGTGGGGGCTATAAGAAAAGGTAAAGGGAGAGTTTCTACTTATAGTTTGGGGCCTTGAAGACAGTCGAGCACTGAGCCCCACATGACTTTGCATGTGACCTATGGGCCCATAGCCCACAACAGAATACTGCGGGCCCATTAATCTTGGTTAAAATCAAGTGTCACCAATAATGGCAGATGAATATATATATTTTTTAAAACTATTTAGGAAAAAATTTAGTATAGTTTATAATATTTTAAGTTAAATTTTAATGTTTCATTTTTTAGATTTTTTATTAATTAGATTAGTTTAAGATTATTGTTATGAATATTATTAATTAATTAATGACTAGTTTACCTTTTCTTGGTGAATAAGACAGAAATCCTATTTTATCCTATATAAAAGGGTATTCCTATATGAATAAAATAACAATTCTATTCTCCTCTCGTATCATCTCTCTTTATATTTTATTATTCTTGTTAGAGTCGAAATTAATTAATTTAATTAATTTTGATTTTGACTAATTTTGACTTTCTTTGGTAGAATATTTATTTTGGGAATATTTATTATTGGGAGGAGAATCCAAGATAAGGAGAGAAAAGATATTCAAGATCTACAAGATAAGGTACAAGATCTTCTAGTTATGGAAGGAGTCTTTTTACCATAGAAGACTTATTACTTGGAGGAGAAGACTTGTAAATATAAAAATCACGTGGATTGAAGATTAAGAAGCTGGAGCGCCATATTTTAGAGATAATATTTTTCAGCACACGTTTTTTATTTTTTACTTATTTATCCGAGTACTAACTATTCAATCTTGTGATTGTTTAGTCTTTATTTATTTTTCTCGGATTATTTTGTATTCACGATTATAGTGAAATTTTATTGCTTTTGAAGCAGCTTGGTAGGTTGTATTGATTAATACAACTTACGAAGATTATATCCTTGTTCTCTACGTTTTCCAGTTGCTGTACTTTTTACTATTTCCGCTGCATAACTGAATCTGCTGTTCTGTGACAGCAGCACTCAATCTGTTGTTCTCTGGACAGCAGAACTTAAACTCGTTACAGTGACTGACTTTTCTGTTTCAGCACGTTGACTGCGAGTCGACCTCTTTTTCAATTCTCTCTCAATATCTCTTGAGTTTATAACACGTTATCAGCTCGAAAGCTCAACCGCGTTCTTCATCGAAAATCTAATCATCCAAGATCCGAACTCCAAGGCAATAATTTATATGTTTGTTTATATTCATTAATAATTATAAATATATCTACTTTTTCTCCCTTCTTCTTAAATTCAAATGTTCCCGAATAACATTATAATCTGATATTCTAATATCAAATGTTCCCGAAAAACATTGTAATCTGATATTCATGAACTTTATATTCCTGAAGTAATATCAAATTAATAATTATAATATGATATTCTTGAAGTAATATCAAATTAATTATGTTTAAGTTCCTGAAGAACATTATAATATGATATTCTTGAAGTAATATCAAATTAATTATACTAAATGTTCCTGAAGAACATGATATGATATTCCTGAAGATATATCAAAATTAAAGGTTCTTGAAGAACATCGTTCGAGTTTTTCGTGGTCAAGTCATCTGCGAACTCAATCCATGAATTAATTGAGGTACTTTCTGAAATCAAAGTGAGTGAAACTTTAGGAAAAGTTAATCCAAACCTTGCTGAATAGCTCGATGGTTATTTGTTTGAATATTGTGATAGACACATGAGTTCGAATCCTCATGAAAAATATTATAATTCGATATTCCTGAAGTATTATCAAATCAATTATTTTTAATATATCAATTAAAATGAATGTTCCCGAAGAAAATATACTTCGATTTAAATATTATATTGATCATTCTGGAATAACATTATGATTTGATATTATTCGATAAATATCAAATTAAATTGCTCCTGTAGTAGCAATAAGTTTGGAAATATAAAATTAAATTGCTCCCATAAGTTGTATGATATTCATGAATAAATATCAAAATTAAATTTTAAATGTTCTTGGAGAACATCATGATATAATATTCCCGCAGAAATATCAAATCAAATTGCTTCTGGTTTAGAAATTAAACATTAAATATTTTAAATCGATATTGATATTCATAAGAAATAATACAAAAAGAATATTTTGTATTGATTGCTCCCGAAGAAGCAAAATTTTTGGAATAAAGTTTCATCATTATATTTGTAGTGAAACGCCAAATTCGATTGTTCTCGTTGAAACAATGATTACATATGAATTATCCCTGAAGGATATCTTTTGAAAATCTAGAAGAAAATATACTATGTGAGTACTCATGGAATATGAAAAAGTCGATTCCAATTAAATGTAATTTCTGAGAAAATTATATATTGAGATTTATTTTGATCCCCGAAGGATCATTGGTAAAAATACTGTATCCTCGAAGGATCATTGATAAATATATTGTTATGCAAATTATGACATATTAAGAGTGAGCTCTGGAAGAGCTTTACTAGTTATCTCCACGAGTACTACAAATGTACTGAAGATGATGCATATCATGATTATTATTAAATGCGTGGAAATGAAACAAGCATTTCCCATCTACGAATTAATATGCAACTTATATTCATATCACCACTAGAGCGTATTTTCATGAACGGGCATATTAGAAAATAAGGTATATTAAATATCTCGAGCCCAAGATCCAGAAGATCGGTTTATAGCACGCTGATTTGCGTATTTAACGAAGATCATTCCAGGTATTAGGGGAGATAAGAATATAAAGATATAAATGCCGAGAAATTTCATGGAATGAAAACGATCTTAAATTCTTGATCCACGCATCAATCGATTGAACCTGAAGTTCATGAAAATAAGTGACTTGCAATATTCAGCAAGTAATCTACCAAATTAATGAAGGTGTGACAAAATTACATATATTTGTGATAAAATGAACTATAAGAGTTCAAATACCAAATAGATTAACTCAAATGTTGATTCTAATATACGCCTGAAGCGTAGTAAATCGATTTTAAGATATAAAATAAATTCGCGGAAAAACAAAGAAATTTAGTCACTCTCAAAATCTCCTGAAGAGAGTTAGATGAAAATTCCATTGAAAAACATGTGCACATGATAATAGAAAATCATGGGATTGCGGAACAACCAAATTAATATTTTGGGAAATGATGAAAGATTTGGTTGATAGAATGAATTGTCTGTTGGAGTTGTGTACTTAATGTCTAGATTTAAGTAACGGAAACTCACGATCCATTGCCATTAATCTATTTAATTAAATAAACAATTATTTGCATTTAATTATTTATAATTAAATATATGCAAATCATAGTCCTGGATTTTATACGTTGTAGTTAGTATGGTGTTGTATGGACACACAGAAGATCATACTATCGGTTACTCGTATTTAATCGAACAGTTGCTCACGACCTAGATGGACACGGACCAATCCATCGGTATAGTCGTTGTGTGAGAGAGAAAATAATCTATCTTGATTATTTTATCACACTTGTACACTTGGTGTATTGAGCGGATCGTTTGAGATTTATCGATTAGGATTGCCGGCGATAATCGATTTAAGTCTCAGTGTATTTTATTCTTAATCCCCGATACTATTGCGGGTGTGTATATTTAATATAAGTGACTTTGATTTTCCAAAGGAATTAACCGATTTAATTATTGGGTTAATTACCGGTTAAGTTGGGTCACTATATTTTATATATGGCATGCCGTGAATACTTGACGGGAATGTGTATCCCGTAAGGGTTGATAATATCCCCGAGATGAGTTCATAAGGAATTATTATGTAAACCCTGCAGGTGGATTTGTTCCGCATAATAATTAAGGTTGAATGGTACTAGTCTCGGAAATAAAAGATGAATAAATTAATTACCAATAAATTAATTTTATTCATGGATATTTATATCTTAAATACACGGAATAAATAATACTACCGGAGAGATATTATTTGATATAATATGGTTTAATATTGGGAGTGCAATTAATTTTATATAGTGGAAAATAGAATTAATTAATATTAATGGATTAATAGATTTGGGCTTGGGCTCAATTTAATCATTAATATTGGAAGCCCAATATTCCACCTCCTTAAGATCCCCTACGTAGCCTATAAAAGCACTACATGGTCTTCTCTATTCTCATAAGTTGAAGATCACAATTCTAGAGAGAGAAAGTAGAGAGGGAGATCCATGGAGTTCGGTAGATCGTCGCCCACACGACGTCCGAGCTAGTGCAAGGAATACGTGGGAAGATCTCAATGTCGTCAAATTGAGTTCTTCGTTTTTCCGAACAACGAGAACGAGGTAAATCGTAAAACCCTCTTTATGATTTTATCGTTTAATTATCGTAAAAATATCGTGAACCAAGATCCGAAAGACGCGACCCATGACGAGGACGAACCGGGCGGTGTGGTCGAAGACCACCGGACCGCCGGCGGATTGTCGGCTCGATCGGATGGGTCGAAGGGCATGAAGCCCGGCTGGACGTCGAGCACCGCTTGCGCGGGGCTGCCTCCGCTCATGCGGAGGGGCAGCCGCTCGCGCGGCGGCGGTGCTGGCGGTGATCGCTAGCCACGGTTCGACCGTGGCTGAGCGTGCGATCACCGGGACGTGGCTAGGTCAGCCGGGGTGCAGCTGGGGCGTGCCCAGCGGGCTGAACCCTAGCGCTCGCACGATGCGAGCGCACGCATCCATCGGGCAGCCGCGGCTTGGCCGTGGCGAGGGTTCGATGAGGGGCTGATCCGCGGGGGTTCTAGCATGCCCGGCGGGCTGCCATGGGCAGCCCTAGGCGGCTGCCGTGTTCAGCCGCGATCCCCGTGCATGGGCTCGACCGAACAGCCGCGGCTTAGCCGCGGTTAGGGTTTTGGTTGAGTCTGGATATACGCGGTGGTTCGTGGCGAGATGTTCCGGCAACCGGGAGTCGATTGGAGTTGTTGTTCCGCAATTTTACAACTCCGGATATTCGATCTCCAAAGGATTTCGGTCGGAATTAATTAGATAATTTATTTATTTAAATTTATTAATTCCGGGATATCGATTTCCAACAATTGGTATCAGAGCGTTGGTTTTAGTTCATGGTATTTTTCGATAAATTGTTCTACGTTGCAGGGTTTCCGATTATTATGGCTAGATTTTATTATTGTTAATTAATGTCATAATAATGTTCTTGATTATTAAACTCTCGGTGATGTCAATATTTGTTCTTGTGTGGTGAATGTTTGTTCTTATTTTTCCGGAAATTGTATGAGGTCGATTTCATGTAGAGAATCGATACCGGAGAACGTAGTAATAAATTTGTAATTTATTTACGTTGGATCGATGACGAAAAGACCGCCGGAAAAGTGTGACGGAGGAGACGAAGATAGGGAGGACCGGGGATCGATCACGAGGATCGATCCCATGAGGATCGATCGCCCGGGCTGCCCTAGGGCTCTCGGCCACGCCGGCCACCAAGGGTGGTGGCGCGTGAGCCTTGGCCGGCGATGGTAGTGGCGGTCGATGGTGGGGATGGCGTGGGGATCCCCAACCCATGCTATTCCTACCAAGATCCAACTTTCCTAATTGATTCGGTTTTCCTATTTTGAGTATTCCTAGTTTTGGGAATTCTCATGGAAATAGGAAAAGAATTAATTGGAATTAATTTATTTCCTTATTCTATTATGGAAGTCTTCTAAAATATTCTAAGTTCTACTTGGAATAGGATTTTAGAGATTTAATAGAATTGGAAAGGAAAATAATTAATTTTTAAATTAATTTATTTCCTAATTGATTATTCCTATTTTATGGGAATTTTCATGGACATGGAAATTAATTAATTTTGGAAAGTAGAAGAGTCCTTAATTAATTTTTCCTATTTAATTATTCCTTTATGGAATTTTTAATGGATTAGGAAAGGAATTAATTTGGAAGGATTAAGAGTCCTAAATTATTTTATTTCCTTATTTCATTATGGAAATCATCTAGAATATTCCAAGTGGGTCTTGGATAGATTATTCTAGAGATTTAATGAAGTAGAAAAGGAAAATAAAATAAATTATTTTATTTCCTTATTTCATTATGGAAGTCTTCTAGAATATTCCAAGTGGGTCTTGGATAGATTATTCTAGAGATTTAATGAAGTAGAAAAGGAAAATAAAAATAATAAAAATATTAATAATATTTAATTTTATTTTTGATTTAAGGAAGTAACTTTTGGATTAATTGAAAATAAATAGATTTAAATATTGGAATTAATATTCCCGTCACATGGAGCATTCAAGAACGAAGACTAAAGACTAGAAGACGCATACGGGGATGCGATAAAGCCATAATAGTCGGAAAATAATATTCTAGTATTATTTTGATTATGTGATAATATTCTATGTGCTTTATTTCATGTATGCATGCTTATGTGTATTTAATTATGCATTAGATATCGTATCCCTTTATTATAAAAAGCTAAGTGGGAGAGGGTATGGAAACATATCCATGGTCTCCATTGCTGTTCTCTTGGTGACTTTTATGGACTTTTGAAGTTCGTATAGACAAGTCATTGGAGGAGAATTCTTGTAATTCCTTTTACGAGAAACATTGATTAAGTTTATCAAACAATGCCTAATTTGTCTTTCCAAAACTGATTTCAAGTCGACTCATTCTCACCCCGGGGAGTGGAATGGAGCCAAAGCCACTTGGTCATGTCGAGGACACAAATTAGAGACTTTCGTGTCATTTGATGACTAGATCGATTGTCTGCTCGGCTCCCTCATTCTATGAGAGATAGGGTCGTTCGCATGGTGAATCACTGGTAAGAAACTTCGAGTTTCACTTATGATTCTCCGCGTCTTGATTTACAAGATTGAATGAATTAAGTAATTGGGAGTCAATTATAAAAATCTCTTGGTGTAGTAAACGTCCACACCACGTGGCTTGCTATGCTGACGGATTTTGGATTAATTGATGTAGACAGTTGTAAGAAATTGTGAAGAATTGTGAAGTTGTCGTAAACGTCCACACCACGTGGCTTGCGGTGATGTAGCAATTCCAAACGATTTACTTTGGTACTGAGTAATGGTTTACACTTAGATACGCATTATAGTATTCCTCCCCACGAGGTTCCGTTATAAGTGATGTATGACCGAAGCAAATCTAATTGCTAAATCATTTGGATTGGTAAACGTCCACACCACGTGGCTTGCCATATCTGATGGGATTTTAGATGTGATTAGTGGTTTAATGATATTATTTGAGGGAGATAATATCGGATATTAAATCGATTGTTTGTTGTTATACGTGCTCATAGATTAGGAAATGGCTTTGAACCCACTTTATGTGATACATGAGGATTTTAACTCACTGGTCCCTAAATGCAATGATTGGAATAGAGATCTAGACATTACCCGGACTGTTAAAGAGTACAAGGTTGTACTCAATGAGCTTTGTCCTTCCGAGCCTATTGACATAGGCGGCTAGACAAGAAGCGATGAGGATACTCATAAAGGCCAGTCGCTTCGAGGAAACGCTTAAACACGTTTTTGAGATGATTGACCTTTTAGACGAGTTGAAACGGAAATCGCAAGCTCTTGTAGCCAATGCCAAAGGTTTCAAACCTGAAGGCATGAATCGGGGGAAAGGACAAGAAAGCAAAGAAACCCAGTGGTTCTTTTTGGACCACGAGATGGGACGAGAAAGCCAATAGGCAAGTGTTCTCGATGCAAACAGTCTGGGTACTGGAAGTCTGATTATCCTCTCAAAGAAAGTACGAAATGTTCTTTAGTCGTAAAACATAGTCAGTGGTATTATCTACCGGAACCTGGTGTGTAGATATGGAACCACTGACGGTATGTGCATTTTAAATGCAAGGGTTCCAGGAAACCCGACGACTTAGAAAAGAAAATTAGATCGTAGTCTACATGGGCAATGCTGTGGAGGAGGCAGCAGTTGCAGTGGAGGACATTTTATAGGATTTCATTTTGAGTTATTGCTTTTATGTACCTTTCATATTAGAAAGAACTTTGTTCTGGATTTCTAATGAATGGATATTTTATTTCTTTTAATCATTTGATGGTTATAAAAAGAAATAATGATATTATCTATTCTGGTACATTAGCTAGCAATATATAAATGATGAATCCTGAGTCCACCACGGTGCAACGAACCGTAGTATTAAACTCGTTTTACTAATAAGAGATTTCTTTATCAATTATACTTGTGGATTCTTATGCTGAGTCATGTTTATTCAAATAAGAAGTTCAAAGGTCGAAAATTGATATTTGATCAATTAAGTTGAAGGAGTGGACCTTCCGACCTAAGAATCTAATTTGGAAGATAATATGACTAAGCAATCCTTTATGGACAAGTATAAGAATTGATTGACTCTGATGTATGCAGACCTATGCTTACTCAGACAATAAGGTACGAGTACTTCATTTGATGATTACTCGAGAAATGGATTAGAATACCTGATGTGCCACAAAAGCAAGTGTTTTGACAAGTCAATGGACACTAAGCAATTGTGGAGAACCATCAAGGTATATCCATTTGTAGCCTGCGATTTGATCGCGGAGGCAAGTACCTATCTGAGGAATGCATGGCATACTGATCAGAAATTGGGATTTGATCCCAAATGACTACACCATACACTGTTGTGTAGAAATGGTGTGTCGTAAACAAGAAATGGAACTCTTATAGAAATAGTAAAATTATGAGTTATACGGAACTACCTATGTTCTATGGATATGTCTGGAAACAACGGCGCATTCAAATGCAGTTGTAGAATATCCTGGAAGAACAAAAGATGTGTGTTCAATAGTACTATGAACCAGAGGGACGTTATAAGTTCTAACGCCCGGTTCTTAGAGGAAGACTATGTAATGAACCACAAGCCCAAAGTGACGTGAAACTTTGAAATGAGAGAGAACGAAGAAGACTGAGAACCAGCCGAACCGAGTAGCGGTACACCACTAACTGCACCTACTGTTATCACTGTTTATACACCGGAATGCCGTTGTAGTGGGAGGTTGTGTGACAACCAGAGATATTCATAAGACTAGGAGAGTTTTGAACTCTGGACCTAGTATACATGAAATCAATCCCTGGATCTACATAGAGGCGGTACTAGATCTAAATGTGCCTTCTTAGAGAACAATAAGGCTTATTGTTAAGAGGCGAGATCATTTAGAGTACAAGCTTAGTTGATCCATTTATGGATTGTAACAAAGCTAGAGTTCGTGGAACTTGCAAATTGATGAGATAGTCCATTTTATGGATTCATCAAAAGCATAGACGAATTGTGTGTATTGGAAACGTGATGGAAAACAAGGTGGTGTTTCTCGGAAGTTTTATGTAGATGACACTCTTATCATTGGCAACAATGTAAAGATGTTATCAGACATAAAATGATGGTTGTCTAGATAAATCATTATGAAAGATAAAGGAAGAAGTTGGACATGTTCTTGAGATCTTGGATCTCTAGAAAGAACATTGTACTTCTCCTGGACATCTTACATAAATGATTATGGTTCGTTTTAAACATGCAAGATTCCGAGAAAGGTTCGTTACCTTTCAGAGACGGAATGCATCTATCTAAGGATATGTGTTTTGGAACACAAAAGGAGATAGAAGCAATGAAAGCAGTTTCCTACACTTTGAATGTGGAAAGCTTAATAAATGCAATGTTGAAAACGAAAAACCTGATATCGGCTATGCGGTTAGCATAGTGGGAGGATGTCAAGGTAATCCTGGAAAGGAATACTCGACTATTGTAATGAACATTTTAAGTACTTTCGAAGTACTAGAAACTATGTTCTGGATTACGGAACAGACGAGCATTTCCTTTGGATTACATTCTCTTAGATTTCTAATAGAATGAGGACCGGTGTAAGTCGATATCAGGCTATGTGTTTCACTATTGAAGGAGAAGGAGTTTAACATGGAAGAGTGATAAGCACGATGCTTTTCGGACTCTGCCATAGGTAACCAAATAGCGGCCTCAGAGGCAGCGAAAGTTTTGGTATAACTCCGGGATAATCTCTGGGACTTAGATGTGATTCTTAATTTGCCAAAGGCTATGTAAATAGCGGTGCGATGGCAAATGGTAAGAAATCACAAGTCCATAAGTGTAAGATAACACATAGTGCAAGTACCACCTGATACGAGTCATCGTCGAGGGAGACGACGTATAGTCACCAAGATAACTTCAGAGCGGCAACCTAGAGTGCTCATTCACATAGTACTTCTTGGAAGTACAACTTAAGCACGTGATGAGTATGGGAGTCGGGAGTTTGGAGGAAATGACTAGACCTTAGTACAACTGGGAGATTGTTGGAGTTGTGTACTTAATGTCTAGATTTAAGTAACGGAAACTCACGATCCATTGCCATTAATCTATTTAATTAAATAAACAATTATTTGCGTTTAATTATTTATAATTAAATATATGCAAATCATAGTCCTGGATTTTATACGTTGTAGTTAGTATGGTGTTGTATGGACACACAGAAGATCATACTATCGGTTACTCGTATTTAATCGAATAGTTGCTCACGACCTAGATGGACACGGACCAATCCATCGGTATAGTCGTTGTGTGAGAGAGAAAATAATCTATCTTGATTATTTTATCACACTTGTACACTTGGTGTATTGAGCGGATCGTTTGAGATTTATCGATTAGGATTGCCGGCGATAATCGATTTAAGTCTCAGTGTATTTTATTCTTAATCCCCGATACTATTGCGGGTGTGTATATTTAATATAAGTGACTTTGATTTTCCAAAGGAATTAACCGATTTAATTATTGGGTTAATTACCGGTTAAGTTGGGTCACTATATTTTATATATGGCATGCCGTGAATACTTGACGGGAAAGTGTATCCCGTAAGGGTTGATAATATCCCCGAGATGAGTTCATAAGGAATTATTATGTAAACCCTGCAGGTGGATTTGTTCCGCATAATAATTAAGGTTGAATGGTACTAGTCTCGGAAATAAGAGATGAATAAATTAATTAGCAATAAATTAATTTTATTCATGGATATTTATATCTTAAATACACGGAATAAATAATACTACCGGAGAGATATTATTTGATATAATATGGTTTAATATTGGGAGTGCAATTAATTTTATATAGTGGAAAATAGAATTAATTAATATTAATGGATTAATAGATTTGGGCTTGGGCTCAATTTAATCATTAATATTGGAAGCCCAATATTCCACCTCCTTAAGATCCCCTACGTAGCCTATAAAAGCACTACATGGTCTTCTCTATTCTCATAAGTTGAAGATCACAATTCTAGAGAGAGAAAGTAGAGAGGGAGATCCATGGAGTTCGGTAGATCGTCGCCCACACGACGTCCGAGCTAGTGCAAGGAATACGTGGGAAGATCTCAAGGTCGTCAAATTGAGTTCTTCGTTTTTCCGAACAACGAGAACGAGGTAAATCGTAAAACCCTCTTTATGATTTTATCGTTTAATTATCGTAAAAATATCGTGAACCAAGATCCGAAAGACGCGACCCATGACGAGGACGAACCGGGCGGTGGTGGTCGAAGACCACCGGACCGCCGGCGGATTGTCGGCTCGATCGGATGGGTCGAAGGGAATGAAGCCCGGCTGGACGTCGAGCACCGCTTGCGCGGGGCTGCCTCCGCTCATGCGGAGGGGCAGCCGCTCGCGCGGCGGCGGTGCTGGCGGTGATCGCTAGCCACGGTTCGACCGTGGCTGAGCGTGCGATCACCGGGACGTGGCTAGGTCAGCCGGGGTGCAGCTGGGGCGTGCCCAGCGGGCTGAACCCTAGCGCTCGCACGATGCGAGCGCACGCATCCATCGGGCAGCCGCGGCTTGGCCGTGGCGAGGGTTCGATGAGGGGCTGATCCGCGGGGGTTCTAGCATGCCCGGCGGGCTGCCATGGGCAGCCCTAGGCGGCTGCCGTGTTCAGCCGCGATCCCCGTGCATGGGCTCGACCGAACAGCCGCGGCTTAGCCGCGGTTAGGGTTTTGGTTGAGTCCGGATATACGCGGTGGTTCGTGGCGAGATGTTCCGGCAACCGGGAGTCGATTGGAGTTGTTGTTCCGCAATTTTACAACTCCGGATATTCGATCTCCAAAGGATTTCGGTCGGAATTAATTAGATAATTTATTTATTTAAATTTATTAATTCCGGGATATCGATTTCCAACATTGTCATCAACATGGAAAAAGTCGTCAACTACATATTTGCCTCAAGAGTTGCTCTAGAAAATTTGAATCCAAAACTCAAATCAATGATAGTGTGTCGGCAGCACTCGAAAAATATAGAAACGAGCAATTGAGGATGAGCATGACTCGCTAAATAAAGATATATTTTGACTCTGTAGTACACACCTCAAAATATTATCTCAGAAGGATATATGTGGGTGTTCGTACGAAAAACGAGTAATGATGTGGTAAGATATAAAAGCGAGATTAATTGCTCAAGAGTTTTTCGCAGAAACTCGATGTTAATAAAATATTTTAAAGGATGACATTAAGTTCCGCTACCTTATACTTCTGGCAGCAAGAATGATAAATATAGACATGCATAAATGTATGATTTGACCATGTAGAAGTCATTCGAAAGATAAATATATGAAAATCCTAGATGGATTTTAAGATTCCTAAAATGAAAGAAAATGAAAATTAGAATATGTAAAATATATTACATATGTCATTATGGACAAAAATGATAAGGTCCCGAAGACCAATGATAAGGTCCCGAAGACAAAAATGATATTAATGACAAGGTCCCGAAGACCAATGATTGTACTCTTTTTCCCTCTACTAAGTTTTTCCCACAGGATTTTCTTAGTTAAAGGTTTTTAACGAGACAATCACCACAATATACATGTGAATGTCATGTACTCTTTTCCTCGAGTATTTTTTCCTACAGGGTTTTATAACGAGGTTTTTAACGAGACATGTACATCACTCGATTATAATTAATGAGGACATCAGAATGTTCCATAAACTGAGATATTGAACCTGAAGTTCAAATGATTGTGAATTGAAGTTCACATTATTGTTCATTTGTCAAGAAATGTATATTGAACACTAGACGCATCTCAAATACTCCAGAAGAGTTACCGGCCGGTTATAGCAATTGCGAATGCTCTAGTCAATAGATGTCTGGTAAAGACATGTCCCAGAAGGACGAAATATATACAATAATACAAATGAATGTGAAACTCAACAATTCGAAGGTTGGGTCCTGAAGACCGAAATTTATATTTGAATAACTAAGTTTTTCCTATATGGTTTTATTAGTTACAGGTTTTAACGAGACTGATTGATCACAAATAATTACTTTCAAGAAGTCAAAGATCTTCGGTGATAACAATCAGGGAGACCAAGTTGTACTCTTTTTCCTTCGCTCAGGTTTTGTCCCACTGGGTTTTCCTGGCTAGGTTTTAACGAGGCAGCAATCCTGTAAATAGTCATTCAAGGGAGAGTGTTATGAATATTATTAATTAGTGAATGACTAGTTTACCTTTTCTTGGTGAATAAGACAGAAATCCTACTTTGTAACCTATATAAAGGGTCTCTCCATATGAATAAAATAACAATTTTATTCTACTCTCATATCGTGTCTCTTTATACTTTATTATTCTCTCTCAATATCTCTCAATATCTCAAAATTTCAGTCAATATTTTTTGCGCATTTTAGAGAAAAAGATAGTTTAGTTTTTGAACGAATAATAAAAAGGTAAAATTATATTTTCTTTTATTATATTTTAAGATAGTAATATGTTTTGTATTTATATAATAAGTTAATTTTTCGAAATCAAATAGTCTATATTACCCTTTTGATTAAAAAAAAAATCATGATTATTTAATATAAAATACTATTTTATTTTCAAAACAAGTAAACCCTACGAAATATCAACAAGGCATCTCAGTATTCAAGACGAAAGGAAGAGAAGTCCCACTCGTCGACTCATCAAACTCCAACTCTGGGCCAGACTGTGGCCCTCCGCCGCTTCCTCTCTCATAGTTCTTCCTCATTTCCTGAATTTCGAGCGCGATTTGGTCCGAGCACGGGCCAGGCTGTTGCCCTCCGCAGCGGGGCGGACTTCTCGACTTCATCTTCGGCAACGCCGCGATCGACATCCAGAACATCAACTTATACGTACGTCTCCCGAAAAAGAAACATAAAACGTCTTCACCGCCCAAGGTCGCGACGAGAGTCACTTAAGTACAGAGGCGGCCGTTAGCAAAAGGAATTTTTGTTGTAGCTTTGAGTGACCGATGCTCCTTCACCGACCATATCCACCCGAGGTCACTGTCGCTCCTCCGTCGATCAAACTCGTTGCCGCGCAGAGAAGGCCCATTACAGAACATCATGGACGGAAAGCTAATAACAATTATCAGCTTTCTTTTAGTTCTGATCTTAGTTTTGTAATACAAATTTTTTGTTTTATAATGTGCAAAACAATTAGTAATACAAGTTTTTAGTTTTATAATGGGAAAACAGTTAGTATTAGCTTTTTGCTAGTTCCATTCTTAGTTTTGTAATAAGAGTTTTGTAACATAATTATTAGTTTTCTGTTTAGTTTTTGCTAGTTATTTTCCTAGTTTTGTAGTTTTGTGTAATACAATTACTGCTAGTTTCATTCTTAATTTTGTAATACAATTATCAATTTATACTATTATAACTCTAGTTTCATTTCTAGTTTTCTAATACAATTATCAGTTTTTATAAAATCACGAAGAAGTGCTTCATAAGTTGATAGCAGTAAAGTATTTGGAGTTGAGGAGCTTCTGTGGGTGTTAAAAGAAGCTGCAAAAATGCTATTCAAAGGCCAACACCTTGTCTTTATCAAGTGGAAGCCAAAAGGCATCAGCTCGTGAAATTATGTGATTCTAAGTATTCAGACATTGAGAATTTATCAAAGAATGTAGCTACATATAGTTTATGAAAATTTTATGTCATTACTCAAGCTTCATAATACATTGAGAATTCCATACAATTTGGCATCATGAAATGCTACAGTTGATACCCATATTTCTTCCTATGGCCCTTAATTCAAAGCTCGAATATATCATACACGAGAATCAGTTAGTGAACTTGGTTATTGAACTGGTTTCAGTAATCGAATGATCAAAAATGCTTTCTCTTATCTAGTTCTGATCCTCCTTTTCTTGGCGTTCAAAGTGCGTTCGTGCATGACTTGCAACTTGCGTAGGGTATCTGGTTAGGACCATGTATCTGTTAGATTCATGTATCTTGAGATGCTTTTTCAATCTTCTTTTCCATATTTTCCCAGTCCAAGAAGAAATAACCTGGATCAAGGAAACAAAAAACACTAAATGGCATACTCTAAACGAAGCGCTGAACAAGAAACTCAAAGAAATACAATTGCACTTTGCACAAGTAATAAGATAAGATCATCACATATAATGGGCTCCGCAAAAAAAAGTACTGTGAAAATGCATACAAATTCATTTTGATAAAGATTGTCTCCAAAAACTAGTAATTTTTTTTTCTTTTGTTGATTGTATGAAATGTCTCAAAGATCAATTACCTATATATGTATATATACATTTATATAGTACATTACCCTGTTGTTTGAATGAAATGTCTCCACTTCCGCCGCCGATTTTGTCCTCAGCCCGACCGCGATCTTTTCTCACCTATCGGGGCAATCCTCCGAAAACTCGAGCAGCCCGTTTTCAAATCGCTTGTACCCACGCCGACCTCGAAATCAATAAAAGAAGTTGCACTAATGATGAAATTCTGTAAAATGAACGTATTGTCGGGATATCAAATAATAAATTGCAGAAGCACAACCTCAAAGATGAAAAATTGAAACCAAGAAATAGTAGTTTAATGAAAACGCATAAAACTATTGCACGAATAAAAGAAAACACAACGACGTTTATAACCAGTTCCCTGTCCAATGTTCGATTAACAAATGAATCAGTTTACCATACCAATTAAACACACTCGACAAGGAATACAGAATAAATCCCACACGGTCGAGCAAAAAAGAGCTGAATAGATCTCCGCTTATTGAATATCATCCAACAAATAGGTAGTGAAACTATATTTGAATATTACCTATCCATTAAAATACACATAAACATGTAGTGAAACTATATTTGAACTTAACCATGTTTGAACTTAAATTAACCTTGATGGTGAAACTATAAAGTCATCATAGCTAATTATGAATTCTGGAATATATATATATATATATATATATATATATATATATATATATATATATATATATATATATATATATATATATATAAACAAATCTTATAACATAGTTGATTTGAAACAGAGTCGAACGTGAAAAAACAAAATTGAAAGTCGAACGAACGATCATGATGATACGTACCTCGCCTAATAGTTTCAAACTTACTTGAAATACACAGAATGCATGGCTTGTGCCCCTCTACCAGCTGATGCAGATGCCATTTATGGTTCTCTATATAACTCCTGCAAAGATCGATCGTTCACTGTGTTATGGCTAGAAACTATTAATAAATAAATCTATGGCTCATCCCTCAATTTATAGTCATGCAAAATAAACAGATGAAAGAAGGGATATAGTATATCTTTATTTCCCCAAGAAAAGTAATACAGTTTTGTGGGAGGACCATAACCAATATTTCTGGAATCAGTTCCAAAATTCAAAGAAGGTATGTGTTTTAATTATGCCCCATCTACCACTTGTAATCTTGGTTGTAGCAAAGCTGGATATATGAAACTATGATATCCATTACTTGTGTATTAAACTCCAGATCAATTATTTCATTGCTCTTATGACAAAATTCCAATATACGGACACTGACATAATATGGTGAAAAAATCGTACAATTTTAACAAAATCACCATATCAATAACTCATAAATTGGCTGCACACTAACTCCTCAAATTCACATTACTAATGACACACATAACAGTGTTAGGGGAATATACACCACGGTTAAAACGAAAAAAAAATGATGTCATCTCATAGTTTTAAAGAAAAAATAATCCCCAAAAACCCCAAATGTAATCTTGCTAGGTATTTGATAAAAATCACTGTAAATACCCCTAATTGTTGTAGATTAACTGCGTTGTGCATAAAAAAAGTGAGGGTTAAACCTACCAAAGTAAAGCTTTATCGCCTATTTTCCTCTTGCGCGTCGCCGATAAGCTTCTCGACCAGTGATATCACCCAATTTCGGTGGCCGATCCTTGGTGCTCAATCAACTGATTCCTCTGGTTTTCGAAATTGAGTGAAGACCGTACGATTTTTCGTTGCTAGGACGATTTGAAGAACTAGTACCACCCGTGCGATTGCATGTGTATTTGTTTTGAAAATTGATGCCAAAGGATAATTTTATTTTATTTCATAATTCAACTCGCCGCTTTAATTTTGAGGGGTGAACATGAGACACGGAATGTAACAGAATTAGGGGAATCTTTTCCCGTCTTGAAAATTTATATTTGGGCCGAGTCCAACTCGCACTCTAATTTTGAGGGATAACATGAGACGGGATGTAACGGGATTAGGGGAATCTCATCTTTCCCGATAATTTATATTTGGGTCGAGTTCGAAACAGGATCGAGACCTCATAAAATTTTAAATAAAATTATAAAAATTAAAATTAAAATTAAATTAAATATTATCGACTTATAAAATAATTAAAATACAAATAAAATAAAAAATTAAAATTTGAAAAGAAATATATTAATTATTTAATTTATAAAATACTTTTTACAAATTTTAGAATATAAATATTTAAATATTTTCAAAACAAATTATATAAAAAAATAAATTATTACGAGATTTGTGAAAATATATAAATTAAATAATAAATTTAATTGAAAGTGTGATTAATATTTTGATATTTTTATTAATCTATATGAAAAAAATTTACTTTTATATATATAATAAATTTGCGGGACGGGACGAGCTAGAACGGGATCTTCCCGATCCCATCCCGTCCCATTTTGAAAAAAATAAATCGGGATGAGACGGAACGTGATTGTCATTTTTAAAATTGATCACGTCTTATCTCGCTAACTTTCGGGATAGAATCGGGACGGAATCGGAGTTCCGGGATAAAGTGTCCACCTCTACTAATTTGTAAACTCCTATTGAATCTCATTATCAATTCTTATCTCAAATATGAAATGTTTTATTTAAATTTAAAGTTTATGCATGTTTTTGTGAGTGTTTCATTCTCATTACAACATAAAAACTTTAAAAATAATTAATAATATATAATGATCTTATAAAAATATTATTAAAATTTAATTATATATATCTTTTCATATTTTACACATATATATTTTTTAATTATAATAATTGAATAATATTTTTTTTGGGGCAATTATTAATAATTATAACTTAACAATATAAAAAATATATTCTTTTTTAATTAAGTTCTTAGGAACTTATCCATTATATTAGTATTGATACTAATACAAAACTCAAAAATATGTTTTATTATCTTCTTACTCAATTTTTCAATGTGTTAATTGATCTTTTAACTTATATAACTCATGTGATTTAGAAATTAAATTGTTGAATAATTATTTTTATAAGACAACTAATTTTTCGTATAATTCAATCTTCATAAGTATATAAGGTGGTCTATTAAATTAAATTAAATTGATAAATAATTATAATTTGTGGTTAAACTATATTTCATTCTCAATGAAATAATAATAAAAATATTTGATTATTTGATAATAAGAAGATATTTTATTTATTTGATTATTTTTAATATCTAAAAATTCGACACTATTATATTGATCTGACATACAGTGTATAAAATATAAAGCATAGAGAGCAAGAGTCGAGAATCATGATTAAGCTGTGAAGGTGGCAGCTCAAGGCCGAGAATTACCTCATCGAAAATAGAACTGTAAAATAGAAAAGGTTAATTTATTTCTCTTCCGATCGATTAACATTTCAATTAACAAATAGAATTACTTGCATCCTAGAATGCCTTGGAGTGCACGCTGCAAGCATCATAGTCACTCATGCTGATTGTGGAAAGTGCTTCTGTGCATCGCACGGGGCGGGAGGCGACCATGTCAACTTGAATGATGTGCAACCTCACTTGCACCACCAAACTCAATTCTTGTAAATTAAATTAAACAAAGTCCGAGCAATAAAATTGAAAAATCAAACAACACTGTAGAAAAACAATATAGTTTTAATCTGTCATATGCTTTGGAGCGAAAAACTTGTCACCACCATGCAGGTTGCATTTTTGGTTAGTTAAAAGCAATTTTTGAATCTTGAATAGATATGCAAACCTTTTCATAGTCGTCGTTTGTCAAATCTTGTATCAATTCTGCACATACTGAAAAAAAATCTCATTCCAAATTTTTTACTAGAGAAAAACGAAAAAAAAAAACATGCATAATGAAATAATTAAAACGTACATGAAATTCTGGAAAAGATAAGAAAAACCCGACGAATATATATACGCAGAAATATTGAAGCATGAGAACAGGGAATATCTCGATGAATTGATCTCGAGATGTTCTATGAAACACGACCAATTTTTTCTTGGGAATATGGGCGGATCAGTTGAAATTTGGGAATAGGAAGAGAATGTGTTTGATGAGAATCAAGAAAATATTTATGCAGATGGAAATGGATAAAAAAAATGTATAGAATAAAATAGTCATTTATTTTATTGAATATCATATGTGCGACATGTATAAATTTTCTGAAAAGTAATCGTATGAAATAATTTGAATAACTAATTTTTATTTTCTAGATTTTATTTTTCTGAAAATTAATTGTATGTAAAATATTTGTATTATTTGTCATATTATTCTAATAAAATATTGATCTACATCTATTAATTGTTATGGAAATTTACTGAATATAAAAATCTATCAAAGGATTATATTAATGTATAAATTTTGACTTAATAATATTATTTTTAGTTTTATTTATAATTTATAGTGTGGACACAACAATATTAACCCTTTTCTATTACTCCACATGTCATAGAGAGATTTAAAAATTATATATGTATAGATTAACGCGATAAGAAAGTAGTGTTTTATCGGTAGTTTTGTTTTAAACGGTAAGAACGAGAGTATATATAATTAGGTTAGAATTTTCTTAAATCAAAAGTTTTTGTATTTATTATGAGTAATTGTAAAAAATTAAAGGATAGTTTTGGAAATTAGACTTTTTTTACTATTAGACAAAAGATTAGTATTAAACTTTAATATAATACCTAGAACTTTACCTTTTTATAAAACCTCCATATTTTTTTAATGAAACACAAATTAAAATATATTTATTCAGCATTACAAACGTTTTATTCAAATTTTGAACATATCTCAGTATTCATATAAACATAACAAAATTTAACCTGTTTTGCTTTGATTTGACCAATAATTATCATTTTCTTTAACGAGTATTTTTTGTGGTTTATTTTTATTTTAAAATAACTGTTAAATTGAAATTTTGAACTAAATCTCAAAAACAATTCCTATTACCAATTCTATAAGCATCTACTGCTGAAAACTCTCTCAATTTATAAAATTAAAATTTGAGCAATTTATAAAGAGAATATTATTAAAAAGGCAAATATATGTAGGTATTTATAATGGAGTATTAATTAAATTAGAAGAGAAGTAAACGTAAAAAATGAAGGTATGAATAAAAAAAAATACATATAATAATATTGTTATACATAGAATTATTTATTTTAATTAATAAATTAATTAAAATTATTAAAATTTACAAGAGAACTCTTTTAGTATGAATTAGATTGTCTTACACAAAATCTTTTATTGTAGTTTTATTAATAAAAAAAATCAAGATTTTGAACTGGATTGATGTGATTTTGATCTGAAAAATTGAATTGAATTGAATTGACAAAATGTATATAGTAAACTATAACAAAAACAGTGTAAACAAACAATAAAAGCATAAATTCTTATAATGATGTAAAATATATACTATAATGAAAAAAAAGATACAAATGGAAGTGCAAGTTAGTATAAAACAATAATGTATTTTATATGTAAAGTGGAATATACTTGTAAATAAAGTAAATTTATGTGGTTGTAATTATTTAATAATATTTTATAATAAATCAAAAGAGAAAAGTAGATACTTTTAAATGAAACACACAAAAATAAAATGAGAAAAAAATTTAAATTGTTACTTTTATAAAATACCTATTAATTTTAAACCCTCAAATAAAAATATACTCAAACTATATATTTTGTATTGGAAAATACCTATTTACCCTCACTTTTTTCAAAAAACACAAAAAAAATTAATTAAAAAAAGAGAAAAAGAAAAAAATAGAAATCGGTGCGGTCTCCCACCCACACCAAGCCACCGCCGCCAATTTCGTGAATTTCGGCCGCGCTGATGTCGAAAAACAAGCACCAAGACGAGCACGAAGAAGAGCAACAATGGCCGCTCCAAGCTCCGGTAAGTTAGGTTTTCGATTTCGATTTTTTTTCGATAATGTGTTCGATTTAAGGCATGAATTGTTATCCTTTTAGTGTATTTGAGTTCTTTGATTTGTTTAGAGTAGAAATTATGTGTTGAATTGGCCTGGAATTACCTAAAAAAATTTGGATCTTCGACCCTCGGTCGACCCCTCGGTCGAGAGGAAGAAGATGACCGACCGAGGGCACTTTTGACCGACCGAGGGCACTTGGTGACCGGCCAAGTGATGAGCGAGGGCTCCTATCCGGTCACTCAGGCCCTCGGTCACCGAGGGCACTTGGTCACGACGGAGGGGTCGACCAAGTGCCGAAAAAAAAATTATTTTTTTATTTTTGGCTTATTATATTTACAATATTATGTTTTATTTATTTAACTTAATTTTGTTTTTGCAGGATGGGTTCCAGTGGAGGAGGCCACAATTCATTCACACGACTAAAGAATTGAATTTGTACGACCGGTTCCCCTTATTGAAGGCCATAAGAAAGGTGTTGAGAGCCGTTGACGATACGCACGAGGCTCACCGGACATTCCGTCGTTCGTGTTTTGGAAGGTTGATGCACCTTCAAAGAGACGGGCGATCAAACGCGGCCATGCACCACTTGTTAGCTCGGGAGATTGTGGGCCCGACGATACCTCCGTTCTGAAGGTACCGGTATACCGATCCGATCGATATACCGTGTGTGCGGAAGCGTGTAAAGCATATAAATCTATCATGCTTGGATCTTAGTGCACACATAATGTGTATAAGAACACATACAAATATATATATATACACATCCAATATATATATATATATATATATAGGGATCAACGAGTTCTTACATTTGGTAATCGTTGAAATTGGTTAAGGTGGTGTTGAGTAGATTGAACCACCTTAATGGATCAGCCACGGATTGTTAACCTCTGGAATGACCCCGTCACGCCTTTGGATCGCCCGGATGTTGAAGCCGCACAAATGGCCCGGCCTCTACGTGTTGCACACGAACCCGGATGATGACTTGCTTGATTGATCGAGTTGATTCTCCAAGAACAACCTCTTTTCTCTCTCTCTCTTGTGAATTTCGTGGGTGAAAAATTATGCTGAAAAATCAGCATTTGTTCACCTTAAAATGCCATCAAAACCACCTTGTAACCCCCTCCTTGATGGTGATATTGATGCCTCATCATTATCACACATTAAGGTGTGATTATGGTGAATTTGAATGGACATTTCCACCTCATTATGCCACATGGCATTAGATGGTCCCACTTGCTTGTGTGGCATGCCATGTCACACTATATGACATGCATCCATGCAAGCCATGCATCCCATGCATGGGAATTAAATCCACGTAAATATTGATTCTAAATCAATATATCTATCAAGCAATGTATATCAATATCGAGTTCTTGTGTGACCCTGTAGGTATGATTTTATCGATCAATATTATATTGTTCCCAACAATTAATATTATCGAATAATCATTTAACATCCATAGACGACCTTATGACTTCATCGATTGCACACGTAGGATCGAAGGACACATCCTAACACGTTCGAGCATTGGTTTTCGCTCGGGGGCTAGATCATTTGCTTTAGAGCACAGGATTATACCTTGGTGACCGGGCTTCATTTTGGGAATCACGCCTTTGATACTTCGGCCCAGCACATTATTCCTCTCGGCTCTTTCTTTCACAAGCACATCGGATTCAGACAAGCTATAAGAGTGCGAGAGCTTAACTCGAGATTCTATGGTAGGGACTTGGGGTCAGACCCGGCCGACTACGTGAAGGCTGCGAAGGTGCTGATGTATTACTTAATGCTCCTATGCTGAGGCGATATCTTGATCGAGGATTGGGTTTGGACTTTGGTAGAGGAAGAGGAGGGATGGGAGACGTTTCCCTGGGGGTCCTACACATTTCAGATCATGTCCTACTACCTCTCCATAGCTGACATGCATCCCGGTCAAGTACTGAAGCCGGCATACTACATTTACGGCCCCATCTGGACCTATCAGCTATGGTCGTACGAGGCTATACCTTGTCTCGGAAGGGCGTGCGCGTCTAGAGCCGACAATCCGACGATTCCTTAGCTACTGAGGTGGAACTCGAATCAAACACATCTCGATCTTTCGACTTTCTTCGAGGACCCGGAGGTAAGCTTGTTTTAATGTTTAATTAAGGGTTATATCAAATAATTAAATTAATTAACTCTTTATAATTTTGATTTCTTTTCAGCTTGAAGTTCACCGGACTCTAGAGCCGACGGGGGAGGAGGCGGTTGCTCCGCATTTCATTTTCGTGCGTGACTGAGCAGAAGAGATCATGTACCATCCTCCTCCTAGACTTGGATTGCCCGCAGACGAGGCACAGGCACCGGCACAGAAGAAGAAGAAGAAGAAGAAGAAGAAGAAGAAGAAGAAGAAGAAGAAGAAGAAGAAGAAGAAGAAGAAGAAGAAGAAGAAGAAGAAGAAGAAGAAGAAGAAGAAGAAGAAGAAGAAGAAGAAGAAGAAGAAGAAGAAGAAGAAGAAGAAGAAGAAGAAGAAGAAGAAGAAGAAGAAGAAGAAGAACTTCATGATTCGCGTGGCCGGACGCGTGTCCAAGGCGGTTGACAAGATGACGAGTGACTCTGGGCTCAGTAGACACGGTCGTGATGCTGTCACACCTAATTCATCGGCCGAGCGGCGTCCCTCTCAGCGACCCCGACGAGAGTCCTCTCTTGCTTCTGAGGCGTCTAATGACAATACCGATCGACGGATTGATCGACGGTTCAAGAAACTCCTGAACGACGAGTCTGACACGAGATTTATGGCTCGATTGACTGCCCGGATCACGAGGACACACCAGGAGAGCAACGATAGACTGTTGGAGAGTGTCAGGAGTGTTGGAGTTGTGTACTTAATCTCTAGATTTAAGTAACGGAAACTCACGATCCATTGCCATTAATCTATTTAATTAAATAAACAATTATTTGCGTTTAATTATTTATAATTAAATATATGCAAATTATAGTCCTGAATTTTATACGTTGTAGTTAGTATGGTGTGTATGGACACACAGAAGATCATACTGTCGATTACTCGTATTTAATCGAACAGATGCTCACGACCTAGATGGACACGGACCAATCCATCGGTATAGTCGTCGTGTGAGAGAGAAAATAATCTATCTTGATTATTTTATCACACTTGTACACTTGGTGTATTGAGCGGATCTGCTTGAGATTTATCGATTAGGATTGCCGGCGATAATCGATTTAAATCTCTGAATATTTTATTCTTAATCCCCGATACTATTGCGGGTGTGTATATTTAATATAAGTGACTTTGATTTACCAAAGGAATTAACCGATTTAATTATTGGGTTAATTACCGGTTAAGTTGGGTCACTATATTTTATATATGGCATGCCGTGAATACTTGACGGGAAAGTGTATCTCGTAAGGGTTGATAATATCCCCGAGATGAGTTCATAAGGAATTATTATGTAAACCCTGCAGGTGGATTCGTTCCGCATAATAATTAAGGTTGAATGGTACTAGTCTCGGATATAAGAGATGAATAAATTAATTAGAAATAAATTAATTTTATTCATGGATATTTATATCTTAAATACACAGAATAAATAATACTACCGGAGAAATATTATTTGATATAATATGGTTTAATATTGGGAGTGCAATTAATTTTATATAGTGGAAAATAGAATTAATTAATATTAATGGATTAATAGATTTGGGCTTGGGCTCAATTTAATCATTAATATTGGAAGCCCAATATTCCACCTCCTTAAGATCCCCTACGTAGCCTATAAAAGCACTACATGGTCTTCTCTATTCTCATAACTTGAAGATCACAATTCTAGAGAGAGAAAGTAGAGAGGGAGATCCATGGAGTTCGGTAGATCGCCGCCCACACGACGTCCGAGCTAGTGCAAGGAATACGTGGGAAGATCTCAAGGTCGTCAAATTGAGTTCTTCGTTTTTCCGAACAACGAGAACGAGGTAAAATCGTAAAACCCTCTTTATGATTTTAATCGTTTTAATTATCGTAAAAATATCGTGAACCAAGATCCGGTATTTGGGATCCTCACCGGGGTCGAGCCGAGCGGTGGTGATCGAGGATCACCGGACCGCCGCGGCTGGAGCGACCCGGCGGCAAGGATCGCGCGAACCGAGTTCGCTGGAAGGGCAAGCGCCCGCCTGGGGACCAGGCGCTCGCCTGGTCCACCTCGCGCGCGTTCGCGCGACCACCAGGCGCCCGCTTCGTACGGCTAGGCAGCGGGCTGTGGGTTCTTCCCACAGCGGATCCGGGGGCTTCGCTGGCCGTGCTCGGAGCTGTACGGGCTGAACCCTAGCGCACGTCCGATGACGTGCGCACGTCTCGATCAAACAAGCGGTGGCTCGGCCGCGGCTAGGGTTTGCATAGGGGCTGTCCGCAAGGGTTTAGTCGCGCCCAACGGGCTGCTACGAGCAGCCCTAGGCGGCTGCCAAGGACAGCCGCGAGCCTACACGAGGGCTCGACCGAACAGCCCGGGTTATCCCCGTGGTTAGGGTTTGGTTGAGTTCGGATTCGTGGTGGTTCGTGGCGGGATGTTCCGGCAACCGGGAGTCGATTAGAGTTGTCGTTCCGCAACTTTGACAACTCCGGATATTCGATCTCCGAAGGATTTCGGTCGGAATTAATTAGATAATTTATTTATTTAAATTTATTAATTCCGGGATATCGATTTCCAACAATTGGTATCAGAGCGTTGGTTTTAGTTCATGGTATTTTTCGATAAATTGTTCTATCTTGCAGGGTTTCCGGTTATTATGGCTAGATTTAATTATTGTTAATTAATGTCATAATATTTCTCTTGATTATTAAACTCTCGTTGATGTCGAGATTCGTTCTTGTGTGGTGAATGCTTGTTCTTAATTTTTTCCGGAAATTGTGAGGTCGATTTTATGTAGAGAATTGATACCGGATAATTGTAAATTAATTTTGTAAAATTATTTACGTTAGATCGATTCCGAAACGACCGCCGGAAAAGTGTGACGGAGGAGACGAAGAGAGGGAGGGCTCCGGATCGGCCAACCCCATGGCCGATCCCTTGGATCGATCGACCACCTAGGGGGCTGCCGGCGGGCTTCTCGGCCTTGGGTCGCCGGCGACGGTGGCTGTCCAGCTGGGCGGCGGCGGCGTGCTCCTCCGGGGGTGATCGATGATGATGGGGAGGGGCGCGGGGATCCCCAACCCGTGCTTCTCCCGGTCAAGATTTACTTTCCTAAATTATTCGGTTTTCCTATTTTGAGTATTCCTATTTTTGGGAACTCTCATGGAATAAGAAAAGAATAAATTTAGAATAAATTTATTTCCTTATTGACTATTCCTATTATGGGAATTTTCATGGATTAGGGAAAGAATAAATTTAGAATTAATTTGTTTTTCCTATTTAATTATTACTTTATGAAATTTTTAATGGATTAGGAAAATAATTAATTTGGAAAGTTTTGAAAGTCCTTAATTAATTTTTCCTATTTAATTATTCCTTTATGGAATTCTTAATAGATTAGGAAAGAAATTAATTTGGAAGGATTATGAGTCCTAATTTATTTTATTTCCTTATTTCATTATGGAAATCTTCTAGAATATTCCAAGTGGGTCTTGGATAGGATTCTAGAGATTTAATGAAATTAGAAGAGGAAAATAAAAATAATAAAAATATTAATAATATTTAATTTTATTTTTGATTTATTCGATTGACTTAATTTTCGAATTAAGTAACTTTTGGATTTATTAAAAATAAATAGATTTAAATATTGGAATTAATATTCTCGTCACATGGATGATTCAAGAACGAAGACAAAAGACTAGAAGACGCATACGGGGATGCAATAAAGCCATAATAGTCAGAAAATAATATTCTAGTATTATTTTGATTAAGTGATAATATTCTATGTGCTTTATTTCATGTATGCATGCCTATGTGTATTTAATTATGCATTAGATAGTGTATCCCTTTGTTATAAAAAGCTAAGTGGGAGAGGGATTGGAAACAATGCCATGGTCTCCATTGCTGTTCTCTTGGTGACTTTTATGAACTTTCGAAGTTCATATAGATAAGCCATTGGAGGAGAATTCTTGTAATTCCTCTTACGAGAAACATTGATTAAGTCTATCAAACAATGCCTAATTTGTCTTTCCAAAACTGATTTCAAGTCGACTCATTCTTACCCCGGGGAGTGGAATGGAGCCAAAGCCACTTGGTCATGTCGAGGACACAAATTAGAGGCTTTCGTACCATTTGTATGAATGGATAGATTGTCTGCTCGGCTCCCTCATTTATGAGAGATAGGGTCGTTCGCATGGTGAATCACTGGTAAGAAACTTCGAGTTTCACTTATGATTCTCCGCGTCTTGATTTACAAGATTGAATGGATCAAGTAATTGGGAGTCAATTATAAAAGTCTCTTGGTGTAGTAAACGTCCACACCACGTGGCTTGCTATACTAACGGATTTTGGATTAATTGATGTAGACAGTTATAAGGAATTGTGAAGAGTTGTGAAGTTGTCGTAAACGTCCACACCACGTGGCTTGCGGTGATGTAGCAATTCCAAACGATTTAATTTAGTGCTGAGTAATGGTTTACACTTAGATACGCATTATAGTATTCTTCCCCACGAAGTTACGCTATAAGTGATGTATGACCGAAGCAAATCTAATTGCTAAATCATTTGGATTGGTAAACGTCCACACTACGTGGCTTGCCATATCTGATGGGATTTTAGATGTGATTAGTGGTTTAATGATATTATTTGAGGGAGATAATATCGGAGATTAAATCGATTGTTTGTTGTTATATGTGCTCATAGATTAGGAATGGCTTTGAACCCACTTTCTGTGATACGTAAGGATTTTAAACTCACTGGTCCCTATATGTAATGATTGGAATAGAGATCTAGACATTACCCAAACTGTTATAGAGTGCAAGGTTGTACTCAGTGAGCTTTTTCCTCCCGTGCCTATTGACATAGGCGGCTAGACAAGAAGCGATGAGGATACTCATAAAGGTCAGTCGCTTCGAGGAAACGCTTAAACACGTTTTTGAGATGATTGACCTTTTGGACGAGTTGAGACGGAAATCGCAAGCTCTTGTAGCCAATGCCAAAGGTTTCGAACCTAAGGGCAAGATCGGGGAAAAGGAAAAGCAAGCAAAGAAACCCAGTGGTCCTAAGATACTTGGACCACGAGATGGGACGAGAAAGCCAAGAGGCAAGTGTTCTCGATACAAACAGTCTGGGTACTGGAAGTCTGATTATCCTCTCAAAGAAAGTACGAAATTTTCTTTAGTCGTGAAACATAGTCAGTTGTATTATCTACCGGAACCTGGTGTGTAGATATGGAACCACTGACGGTATGTGCATTTTAAATGCAAGGGTTCCAGGAAACCCGACGACTTAGAAAAGAAGAAATCGTAGTCTACATGGGCAATGCTGTGGAGGAGGCAGCAGTTGCAGTGGAGGACATTTTATAGGATTTCATTTTGAGTTATTGCTTTTATGTACCTTTCATATTAGAAAGAACTTTGTTCTGGATTTCTAATGAATGGATATTTTATTTCTTTTAATCATTTGTTGGTTATAAGAAGAAATAATGATATTATCTATTTTGGTACATTAGCTAGCAATTTATAAATGATGAATCCTGAGTCCACCACGATGCAACGAACCGTTTTATATAACTCGTTTTACTAATAAGAGATTTCTTTATTAAAATCATTTATACTTGTGGATTCTTATGCTAAGTCATATTTATTCAAATAAGAAGTTCAAAGGTCTAAAATTGATTGTAAGATCAATTAAGTTGAAGGAGTGGACCTTCCGACCTAAGAATCTAATTTGGAAGATGATACGACTAAGCAATCCTTTATGGATATAAGATATAAGATCCGGACAAGTATAAGAATTGATTGACTCTGATATATGCAGACCTATGTCTACTCAGACAATAAGGTACGAGTACTTCATTTGATGATTACTCGAGAAATGGATTAGAATACCTGATGTGCCAAAAAAGCAAGTGTTTTGACAAGTCAATGGACACTAAGCAATTGTGGAGAACCATCAAGGTATATCCATTTATAGACTGCGATTTAATCGAGGAGGCATGTACCTGTCTGAGGAATGCATGGCATACTGATCAGAGATTGGGATTTAATCCCAAATGACTACAACATACACTGTTGTGTAGAAATGGTGTGTCGATAATAAGAAATGGAACTGTTATAGAGATAGTAAAAGATGAGTAATACGGAACTACCTATGTTCTATGGATATGTCTGGAAACAGCGGCGCATTCAAATGCGGTTGTAGAATATCCTGGAAGAACAAAAGATGTGTGTTCAATAGTACTATGAACCAGAGGGACGTTATAAGTTTTAACGCCCGGTTCTTAGAGAAAGACTATATGATGAACCACAAACCCAAAGTGACGTGATACTTTGAAATGAGAGAGAACAAAGAAGACTGGAAACCAGCCGAACCGAGTAGCGGTACACCACTAACTGCACCTACTGTTATTACTGTTTATACACCGGAATGCCGTTGTAGTGGGAGGTTGTGGATCAACCAGAGATATTCATAAAACTAGGAGAGTTTTCGGACTCTGGACCTAGTATACATGAAATCGATCCCTGGATCTACATGGAGGCAGTACTAGATCTAAATGTGCCTTCTTGGAAAGCAATAAGGATTATTGCTAAGAGGCAAGATCATTTAGAGTACAAGCTTAGTTAATCCATTTATGGATTGGAACAAAGCATTGAGTTCGTGGTACTTGCAAATTGATGGGATAGTCCATTTGATGGATTCATCAAAAGGCATTGACGAATCGTGTGTATGGGAAACGTGATGGAAACAAGGTGGTGTTTCTCGGGTTTTATGTAGAGAACATTCTTATCATTGGTAACAATGTAAAGATGTTGTCAAGACATAAAATGAGGTTGTCTAGATAAATCAATATGAAAGATATAGGAAGAAGTTGGACATGTTCTGGAGATCTTGGATCTCTGGGAAAGAACATTGTACTTCTCCTGGACATCTTACATATATATGATTATGGTTCGTTTTAACATGCAAGATTCCGAGAAAGGTTGTTACCTTTCAGATACGGAATGCATCTATCTAAGGATATGTGTTTTGAAACACAAAAGGAGATAGAAGCAATGAAAGCAGTTTCCTACACTTCGAGTGTGGAAAGCTTGATAAATGCAATGTTGAAAACGAGAACCTGATATCGGCTATGCGGTGAGCATAGTGGGAGGATGTCAAGGTAATCCTGGAAAGGAATATTCGACTGCTGTAAAAGTACTTTCGAAGTACTGTTCTAGACTACGAAGAAGACGAGCATTTCCTTTGGATTACATTCTCTTAGATTTCTAATCGAATAAGGACCGGTGTAAGTCGATATCAGGCTATGTGTTTCACTATTGAAGGAGAAGGAGTTTTTAACATGGAAGAGTGATAAGCACGATGCTTTCGGACTCTGCCATGGGTAACCAAATAGCGGCCTCAGAGGCAGCGGAAGTTTTGGTATAACTCCGGGATAAATCTCTGGGACTTAGATGTGATTCTTAATTTGCCAAAGGCTATGTAAATAGCGGCCGCGGCTAGGGTTTGCATAGGGGCTGTCCGCAAGGGTTTAGTCGCGCCCAACGGGCTGCTACGAGCAGCCCTAGGCGGCTGCCAAGGACAGCCGCGAGCCTACACGAGGGCTCTACCGAACAGCCCGGGTTATCCCCGTGGTTAGGGTTTGGTTGAGTTCGGATTCGTGGTGGTTCGTGGCGGGATGTTCCGGCAACCGGGAGTCGATTAGTGTTGTCGTTCCGCAACTTTGACAACTCCGGATATTCGATCTCCGAAGGATTTCGATCGGAACTAATTAGATAATTTATTTATTTAAATTTATTAATTCCGGGATATCGATTTCCAACGAGGACACAGAAAGAGGGCAACGACAGTCTGATGGAGTAGATTCGGGGGTTATTCGGTCGCAGACGATTCTCGAAGAGTCGCCCTTGTCCTTCCGTTCCCGTTGAACCTTCTGCGTCTCATCACTCGGGTTCAGGACTTGTTCCGTCTCATCGCTCCAGGTCTGTACCAGGGCGTCATTTGCATGTAGAGCCTTCTGCGTCGCGCCGGGAGGAGGATGAGACCTTTCCCGTTAGAGCATCGTGTGGAGATATGGATAGTTACAACACTCCGATGCAGCCACTAGTTGACCCGACTAATGGAGACGGCGATCGTTCTCCTCATCAGATGGGCTTGCTAGAGTTCGGGAGTCTCTTCACACCGACGAATGGTCCGTCAGTTCTCATGACTTCCTTCCCAGAGATTCCCGCCCGCGATTTTTGATACGTACCTCGTTGATGGTGGAAAGAAATAGAACGGAATTCGGGTTTCGGATACCTGGGTGGATGAAGATTCCCAAACTTTTGAACCTAATTCTTTGAATTGATTAGATTGAAAACCTAACCCCCAAAACGGAATTGATGCAGCTACTTGGAAACGATGAAGACACACGAACGAAGTATGTATGCTTCGTTGATTCGTCGGGTTGAACTCTTTTGGCACAATCGAAAAGAGAACGAAAAGAGAAGAGAGAATGATCTCGCAAAATAATTCAATATCATAAAAGTTGTGTTCTAAACAATAGGGTTCAATGCCTTTATATAGGCTGTCCTAAAAATTAAAGGAAAAGGAATAAAAACGCCAAATTAAAAGTCACGTCCGCGATTTCCAAATCTGAACTCATGTCGTCCGACAGAAAAGGCTGTCGCCCGACATCAACTTGTCGCCCGACAGGAAATAGCTGTCGTCCGACATCTTCACGTTGAGCGCAGTGGTTCACGTCGCTCGACGCCAGGGTGCTCTGGACCCTTACGTCGCTGCAGCCCGATTTGCGTCGCTCGCAGCGACTTTGTCGTCCGACAGAGATATGGTGTCGGACGACACCAAGCCATTTTCATGGCTGGACTCTGCGGCGCGTCCTCGGCTCACGTCTGACCTCCGTTCCAGCTTCGTCTTCATTATTCCAGCTTGAAACTCAACGCCTTCTATTGGTTCGGCCTCCTCGTACGTAATCAGGTTGATAAGGCTTGGCTTCTCCACATCACCGATGGGTTTCTTCAATAACTCTTGCGCCCAGACTTCTTGGATCATCACCATCAAGCTTGCCTTGAACTTCTTAGCTCTCGAGCGCGTCACTGGTCCAACTGGAACTCGTACCGGGTCTTGTATCATTGACGACTCTGGGGCTGCATCATTCCCCTCCTCTTGAAGAGGATTTGTCCTCAAATCCAAGTCGTCACCTGCATCGAACAAATTCAAGTCAGTAACATTGAAAGTAGCACTAACATTGTACTCACCTGGGAGATCCAACTTGTAGGCGTTGTCGTTGATACGCTCCAACACCTGGAATGGTCCGTCGCCACGAGGAAGTAACTTCGATCGGCGCTGCAACGGGAACCTGTCCTTACGCATATGCAACCACACCCAATCACCAGGCTCAAATACTACTTTGCGACGTCCCTTGTTTGCTTGCTCGGCATATTGCTGGGTTCGCCTTTCAATGTTCATCCTTGCCGTCTCGTGTATCTGCTTCACAAAATCAGCCCTTTTCTGGCCATCAAGATCAGTATGCTCATGCTCAGGTAAAGGGGATAAATCCAATGGAGTCAAAGGATTAAAACCATACACAATCTCAAATGTTGAAAACCTAGTAGCAGAATGAACACAACGATTATACGCAAACTCTACATGAGGCAAACACTCTTCCCAAGACTTAATGTTTTTCTTTATAATAGCACGTAGTAAAGTAGACAAAGTCCTATTTACTACCTCAGTTTGACCATCAGTCTGGGGATGACAAGTAGTAGAAAATAGCAATTTCGTACCTAGCTTACACCACAATGTCTTCCAGAAATAACTCAGAAATTTAGAATCCCTGTCAGACACAATAGTCCTAGGCATGCCATGTAGTCTAACAATCTCTCTAAAGAATAAACCAGCCACATGAGATGCATCATCAGTTTTATGACATGGAATAAAATGTGCCATTTTAGAGAAACGATCAACTACCACAAAAATAGAGTCACTACCTCGCTTAGTCCTGTTGGAAATCGATATCCCGGGCTATTAAAATTTGCGGAAAAATAACCCGAACGAAATCCTTCATCGCCGGAGATTGGATCCCCGACTCATCCGCAAGAGTCCGACCTTTGGAGACTACGCGCCCGAAGACACGTAGCCCGCCCCCAGCCGATTTTCTCCCGCGAGTCGGATCCATGAACGCGAACCACCGTACGACGGAACCGGGCCCGACGAGAGCTCCACCGCGGACAAGCCGCGGCAAAACCCTAGCCGAGCCCCCGCCGCGAGGGGGCTCGCGATCGCGCACTTGCGATCGCTGGGGCTGCCCAGCAGCCCCCGGTGGTGAGTCCGGCGACTCACCACCGCCGCCGGAGGGGGGCGGTCAGCCCCCAGCTGACCCGCCGCGGCTCCAGCCGCGGCTTTCCCCGCGATCGACCTCACGGTCGATCGCATGCCCCGGCTCCAGCCGGGGCTCCTCCGTCGCGCCTGGCCGCCGGTCGAGGTGGCTGGGGGGACCAGCTGCCGTGGCTCCAGCCCACGGCGGTCTCCCCGCGATCGACTCAAGGTCGATCGCTTGCCCCGGCGGTCCAGCCGGGGCTCCCTCGTCCGCGCGCCGCGATCGAACCCTAGGGTTCGATCGCCCCCTCGGCTCCAAGCCGAGGGTTCTCTCGATCTTCGCCGGGGATCTCGAATCCCCGTCCCCGAAGTTCGTACGTCTATCCGGATCGTGTGTTCATGTATACGCTACAATTAATTCACACAAAATCATAAAAGAGGGTTTATGATTTTACCTTCGATTCGTTGTGCGGAGAAACGAAATCAAACACCTTTGATGACCTTGCGATCTTCCCACGTATTCCTTGCACCTCGTTCGAACGTCGTGTGGGCGACGATCTATCGAACTCCTATGGATCTTCCTCACTCTCAAGACTTTATGATTGGCGTAGGTCAATTAAATGTGTTATGAAAAGTGAAGACCATGTAGTGCTTATATAGGCTACGTAGGGGATCATAAGGAGAATAAATATTGGGCTTCTAAATATTGAAGATTAAATTGGGTCCAACCCAAATCCATTAATCCTTATCAATATTAAATTTTATTTATTTTCCACTATATAAATAAAATTGCACTCCCAATATTATTCCATATTATATCAAATAATATTTCTCCGGTAGTATTATATATTCCGTGTATTTAAGATTTAAATATCCATGAATAAATTTATTTATTGCTCAATAAATATTATTCATCTCTTATATCCGAGACTAGTACCATTCAACCTTAATTATTATGCGGATTAAATCCACCTGCAGGGTTTACATAATAATTTCTTATGAACTCATCTCGGGGATATTATCAACCCTTACGGGATACACTTTCCCGTCAAGTATTCACGGCATGCCATATATAAAATATAGTGACCCAACTTAACCGGTAATTAACCCAATTATCAAACCGGTTAATTCCTTTGGTAAATCAAAGTCACTTATATTAAATATACACACCCGCAATAGTTTCGGGGATTAAGAATAAAATACACTGAGACTCGAATCGATTATCGCCGGCAATCCTAATCGATGAATCTCAAGCTGATCCGCCCAATACACCAAGTGTACAAGTGTGATAAAATAATTAAGACAAATTATTTTCTCTCTCACACAACGACTATACCGATGGATTAGTTCGTGTCCATCTAGGTCGTGAGCAACTGTTCGATTAAATACGAGTAACCGATAGTATGATCTTCTGTGTGCCCATGCAACACCATACTAACTACAACGTATAAAATCAAGAACCATATTTTGCATAATTAATTAAATGCAAATAATTGTTTATTAATTAAATAGATTAAATGCTATGATCGGGAGTTTACCGTTACTTAAATCTAGACATTAAGTACACAACTCCAACAATCTCCCACTTGTACTAAGGTCTAGTCATTTCCTCCAAACTCCCGACTCCCATACTCATCACGTGCTTAAGTTATACTTCCCAGAAGTATTATGTGAATGAGCAATCTAGGTTGCCGCTCTGAAGTTATCTTGGTGACTACTGCGTCGTCTCTCTGACGATGATTCGTATCAGGTGGTACTTGCTCTATGTGTTATCATCATCTTTTGAACTTATGACTTCTTCCAGTTTACCATGCACCGCTATGTACATAGCCTTTGGTGAACCAAGAGTCATATCCAAGTTCAGAGGTCATTCCGGAACCTAACCAAAACTTCCGCTGCCTCTGAGGCTGCTATTCGGTTTATGATAGAGTCCGAGAAGCTTCACGCTTATCACTCTTTCTCCTTAGGTTCCACCTCTTCTAAAAGTGAACACATAGCCTGATATCGACTTACACTGGTCCTTTCTCTGATTTTTATCTGAGAAAGCGTAATCTAAGAAGATTTCGTATTGCCAGTAATCCTGTACTTCCAAGTACTTTTACAGCATTCGAATATTTCTTATCCAGATTACTTTGATATCCTCCCACTACGCTAACCGCATAGTTGATATCAGGATCTTGTTTTATAACACCGCATTTACAAAGCCCTTTACACTCGAAGTGTAAGAATCTGCTTTGTCCATATTTATCTCCTTCATGTGTTCAAGACACATACCTTAGATATATGCATTCTGTTCTCGAAAGGCAATAACCTTTCTCAGAATTGTGCATGTTTAAAACAAACCATAATCGTATAAGATATCTAAAGAGAAATACAAGTGTTCTTATCTAGAGATCGAAAGATTTCTAAGAACATTGATCCAACTTCATCTTAATCTTATATCTCGATTTACTTAGACAACCTCTATTTTATGTCTGACAACACTTTTACATTGTTGCCAACGATAAAGTGTTATCTACACAAAATTCCGAGAAACACCACCTTGTTTCCATTACGTCTCCAATACACCAATCTTGTCTATGCTTCTTGATGAATCCATATAATGGACTATCTCATCAATTTGCAAGTTCCACAATTTTCAGCTTCGTGATAATCCAGAAATGGATTCACTAAGCTTGTACCTCTAAATGGTCTTGCCTCTTAACAATATCATTGTTTTCCAAGTAGGCACATTTAGATTAGTGCTGCCCCTTATGCAGAACTAGGGATCGATTTCATGTCTACTAGATCCAGAGTTTAAAACTCCTCCAGTCTTATGAACATCTCTGGTTGCTTAACAACCTCCCACTGCAACGGCGTTCCGGTGTATAACAGTAATAACATTAGGTGCAGTTAGTGGTGTACTACTACTCGGTTAGGCTGGTTCTCAGTCTACTCTTTCCTCTTTATAAGGTACTTTGTCAATTAGGGCATTGTAGTTCATCCAATAGTCTTCCTCTAAGAACCGGGCGAAGACACCCTTCTGGTTCGTAGTACTATTGAACATACAATTACTTGTTCTTCTAGAATATTCTACAATTACATCGAATGTGTCATTGTATCCAGAAATATCCATAGAACATAGGTAGTTCCGAACAAACTTGTCCTTTTACTATTAGAATCCCATTTCTTATTCCTGACACACCATGTCTACACATCAGTGTATGGTGCAGTCGTTTGAGACTTAATCTCAACTTTTGATTTATGCTATGTGTTATTTAGATAGGTGATAGCCTCCGCGAACAAGTCGCAGGCTTTCAATGGATATACTTTGAGGGTTCCCCATAATGGCTTTGTGTTGAAAACACTCCGCTTTTATGGCACATCAAGTATTCTAATCCATTTTCGAGTATTCTTGAAAGAATGACTCGTACCTTCTTTAATTACACATACTGCATTAATCATCAATCATTTTCTATACTTGTCCGAATTCCATCCTTTACCCAGAAAGGTTAACTTAGTTGTATCATCTTTCAAGATCGATTCTTAGGTCGAGAGGTCCATTCCTCCAACTATAATTGATCAAATCAATTTCGACCTTTTGAATCCCTTTTGAATAGATACTACCAAGTTCAAGAATTCACAAGTACAATGATCGATAAAGAAATACATCCAATAAGTAAAACAAGTTATATATATAACGGTTTGTTGCATTGTGGTAGACTAAGGATTCATCATTCATATATTGCTACCTAATGTACCAGAATAGATATCGCCATTATTTCTTGTCTAAACCATCGAATGATTAAAGAAATAAAATATCCATTAATAATAGAAATCCAGAACAAAAGTTCTTTCTAAAATGAAGGGTACAAAGCAATAAGCTTGAAATGAAATCCTATAATTATCAAAAAGATAAATGTCTTCCACTGCAACCGCTGCTTCCTCAACAGCTCTGCCCAAGTGGACTCGAACTCTTCTTATCTAAGTCGCTGGGTTTTCTGGAACCCCTGCATTTAGAATGCACATACCGTCAGTGGTTTCATATCTACACACCAGAATTCTGGTAGATAATACCGCTGACTATGTTTTACGACTAAAGAAAAATTCGTACCTTTGAGAGGACAAGATGTAGACCCCCAGTACTCAGACTGCTTCCCTTGGGGATGTTTGCCCGAAGGCTTCTTTATCCCACCCTTTGGTCCAAGTCCCTTAGGACCACCGGACTCCCTTGTCTTCTTTTCCTTTCCTTTGCCTTTAGGTTCAAAACCTTTGGCTTTGACTATAAGAGCTCGCGATTGTTTCAACTCGTCTAAAAGATCCATCATCTCAAAAACATGATCAAGTGTTTCATCGAAGCAACAGATCTTTATGAGTATCCTCATCGCCTCTTTTCTAGCCTTCTCATCATGTCCAAACAACAACTTGAGTTTGAGCATGACATCATGATTAGTGGCTAATGCACGAGCACTACCCCACCTTTCAAAGTCAAAAATCTCCTCCTCAGTTGAGTTAATGGTGAGTCCAGGAGGACAAGTTTTACTGAGTACATCTTTGTACTCCTTTGCAGTCTGAGCAATGTCTAACTCTTCTTTCCATTCAATACAGTATGGAACCAGTGCGTTAATTTCCTCAAGTATCAACAAAAGTGGATTCATAGCAATTCTCTAAACCTATAAGCACATTTAAACAAACAATTAATTTAATATCCGATGCTATCTCCCTAGAACAACATCATTAAATTACTAATCACATCTAAAATCCCATCAGGTAAGGCAAGCCACGTGGTGTGGACGTTTACCCACCCAAATGATTTAGCAATTAGTTTTTCTTTGGTCATACATCGCTTATAGCGGAACCTCGTGGGGAGGAATACTATAAGGCGTATCTAAGTGTAAACCATTACTCAGTACCAAAATAAATTACTTGGAATCGCTATATCACCGCAAGCCACGTGGTGTGGACGTTTACGATAACTTCACAACTCTTCATAATTACTTACAACTGTCTACATCAATTAATCCAAAGTCCGTCAGCATAGCAAGCCACGTGGTGTGGACGTTTACTACACTAAGAGACTTTTATAATTGACTCCCAATTACTTGATCCATTTAATCTCGTAAATCAAGACGTGGAGAATCATAAGTGAAACTCGAAGTTTCTAACCAGTGATTCGCCATGCGAACGACCCTATCTCTCATAAATGAGGGAGCCGAGCAGACAAGCGACCCATCTATTAAAGAATGGCACGGAAGTCTCTAATTTGTGTCCTCTACATGACCAAGTGGCTCTGGCTCCATTCCACTCCCCGGGGTGAGAATGAGTCGACTTGAAGTCAGTTTCAGAAAGACAAATTAGGCATTGTTTGATAAATTTGATCAATGTTTCTTGTAAAAGGAATTACAAGAATTCTCCTCCAATGACTCGTCTATACGAACTTCGAAAGTCCATAAGAGTCACCAAGAGAACAGTAATGGAGACCATGGGAATGTTTCCATCCCCTCTCCCACTTAGCTTTTTATAATAATAGGGATACGCTATCTAGTGCATAAAAATAAACACATATAGCATGCATACAAGCAATAAAGCACATAGTATCACATAGTCAAAATAATGCTAGAAAATTATTTTCCGACTATCATGGCTTTATTCCATCTCCGTACGCATCTTCTAGTCTTCAGTCTTCGTTCTTGAATGCTCCATGTGACGAGAATATTAATCTCTAATATTTAAATCTATTTATTTTCAATTAATCCAAAAGTTACTTAATTCGAAAATTAAGTCAATCGAATATATCAAAAATAAAATTAAATATTATTAATACTTTTATTTATTTATTTTCCTATCTAGTTCTATTAAAACTCTAGAATAATCTATCCAAATAAAATTTGGAATACTCTAGAAGTTATCTATAATAGAACAAGGAAAAATAAATTAGGACTTACTACTTTCCAAATTTATTTTTATTCCTAATCCATGAATATTCCCATGAGTAGGAATAATCAAATATGAAAAATAAATTTAGTACTAAATTAATTAAATTTCTAATCTATGAATATTTCCATGAAGGAAATAAATCAATAGAAAATAAAATTAATTTAAATTAATTCTTTTCCTAAACCATGAGAGTTTCCAAGAAAGTACTTAAATAGGAAAAATCCGAATTAATTGGGAAAGTGGATCTTGGTAGGAATAACATGAGATTTGGAGATCCCACGCCATCCCCACCGTCGACCTCCACCGCCCGGGACCACCACCACCGCCGCCCCCAGCCCACGCGCCACCACCACCGGTGGCCGGCGTGGCTAGAAGCCCTAGCGGGCAGCCCCCGGGATGGGTCGATCGATCCTCATGGGGATCGATCATGGGGATGATCGACCCCCCCGGCTTTTGTCCTTTTCGTCTTCGTCACACGTCTTCGTCTTCCGGCGATCGTCTCATCATCGAACCAACGTAATTAAAATTACAAAATTTAAATTACAATTATCCGGTATCGATTCTATACATGAAATCAACCCTATACTTTTTCCGGAAAATAAAGTACGTAATAATAAATCCTAAATTCGGTCAACCCCCGAATTTTTACTATTACAAACATTCAACCACACAAAACGAATCTCGACATGTCCGAGAGTTTAATAATCATGATAATTAATTAAAAACAATTAATTAAATCCAACCATGATAGCCGGAGATCCTGCAAGGTAGAACAATAATCGAGCATATACATGAACACGAAACCAAACGCTCTGATACCATTTGTTGGAAATCGATATCCTGGGCTATTAAAATTTGCGGAAAAATAACCCGAACGAAATCCTTCATCGCCGGAGATTGGATCCCCGACTCATCCGCAAGAGTCCGACCTTTGGAGACTACGCGCCCGAAGACACGCAGCCCGCCCCCAGCCGATTTTCTCCCGCGAGTCGGATCCATGAACGCGAACCACCGTACGACGGAACCGGGCCCGACGAGAGCTCCACCGCGGACAAGCCGCGGCAAAACCCTAGCCGAGCCCCCGCCGCGAGGGGGCTCGCGATCGCGCACTTGCGATCGCTGGGGCTGCCCAGCAGCCCCCGGTGGTGAGTCCGGCGACTCACCACCGCCGCCGGAGGGGGGCGGTCAGCCCCCAGCTGACCCGCCGCGGCTCCAGCCGCGGCTTTCCCCGCGATCGACCTCACGGTCGATCGCATGCCCCGGCTCCAGCCGGGGCTCCTCCGTCGCGCCTGGCCGCCGGTCGAGGTGGCTGGGGGGACCAGCTGCCGTGGCTCCAGCCCACGGCGGTCTCCCCGCGATCGACTCAAGGTCGATCGCTTGCCCCGGCGGTCCAGCCGGGGCTCCCTCGTCCGCGCGCCGCGATCGAACCCTAGGGTTCGATCGCCCCCTCGGCTCCAAGCCGAGGGTTCTCTCGATCTTCGCCGGGGATCTCGAATCCCCGTCCCCGAAGTTCGTACGTCTATCCGGATCGTGTGTTCATGTATACGCTACAATTAATTCACACAAAATCATAAAAGAGGGTTTATGATTTTACCTTCGATTCGTTGTGCGGAGAAACGAAATCAAACACCTTTGATGACCTTGCGATCTTCCCACGTATTCCTTGCACCTCGTTCGAACGTCGTGTGGGCGACGATCTATCGAACTCCTATGGATCTTCCTCACTCTCAAGACTTTATGATTGGCGTAGGTCAATTAAATGTGTTATGAAAAGTGAAGACCATGTAGTGCTTATATAGGCTACGTAGGGGATCATAAGGAGAATAAATATTGGGCTTCTAAATATTGAAGATTAAATTGGGTCCAACCCAAATCCATTAATCCTTATCAATATTAAATTTTATTTATTTTCCACTATATAAATAAAATTGCACTCCCAATATTATTCCATATTATATCAAATAATATTTCTCCGGTAGTATTATATATTCCGTGTATTTAAGATTTAAATATCCATGAATAAATTTATTTATTGCTCAATAAATATTATTCATCTCTTATATCCGAGACTAGTACCATTCAACCTTAATTATTATGCGGATTAAATCCACCTGCAGGGTTTACATAATAATTCCTTATGAACTCATCTCGGGGATATTATCAACCCTTACGGGATACACTTTCCCGTCAAGTATTCACGGCATGCCATATATAAAATATAGTGACCCAACTTAACCGGTAATTAACCCAATTATCAAACCGGTTAATTCCTTTGGTAAATCAAAGTCACTTATATTAAATATACACACCCGCAATAGTTTCGGGGATTAAGAATAAAATACACTGAGACTCGAATCGATTATCGCCGGCAATCCTAATCGATGAATCTCAAGCTGATCCGCCCAATACACCAAGTGTACAAGTGTGATAAAATAATTAAGACAAATTATTTTCTCTCTCACACAACGACTATACCGATGGATTAGTTCGTGTCCATCTAGGTCGTGAGCAACTGTTCGATTAAATACGAGTAACCGATAGTATGATCTTCTGTGTGCCCATGCAACACCATACTAACTACAACGTATAAAATCAAGAACCATATTTTGCATAATTAATTAAATGCAAATAATTGTTTATTAATTAAATAGATTAAATGCTATGATCGGGAGTTTACCGTTACTTAAATCTAGACATTAAGTACACAACTCCAACAAGTCCTAGGTAAACCCATCACAAAATCCATAGAAATATCAATCCAAGGTGATGCAGGAATAGGCAAAGGCGTGTACAATCCATGGGAACTAATCCTAGACTTAGCCTGTTTACATGTAATACAACGACCACATAGTCTCTCAACATCACGTTTCATATGATGCCAAAAGAAATGTTCATGCAAAACAGATAAAGTCTTAGCAATGCCAAAATGTCTCATTAATCCTCCACCATGAGATTCAACCAATAACAAATCACGTAAAGAGCATTTAGGCACACATAGTTTACTTTTCCTAAAGAGAAAATTATCATGCCTAAAGTAATCCCCACTAGCAGTTTGTTCACATGCTTTATAAATATCACCAAAATCATCATCATGCTCATATAGACCCTTAATATGCTCAAAACCAAGTAACTTAGCATCTAAGGTCGAAATTAGAGCATACCTTCGAGAAAGGGCATCAGCCACCACATTCTCCTTACCTTGTTTGTATTTGATGACGTATGGAAATGTCTCAATGAACTCCATCCATCTCGCATGACGCTTGTTCAGCTTGTTCTGCCCCTTGAGGTGCTTCAACGACTCATGGTCGGTGTAAATGATGAACTCCCGAGGCCATAGATAGTGCTGCCACGTCTGAAGAGCTCTCACCAGGGCATACAACTCCTTGTCATACGTCGGATAGTTCAACGTAGCTCCGTTAAGCTTCTCGCTGAAGTAGGCTATCAAACAACGTTCTTGCATCAACACTGCACCAATACCAATTCCAGAAGCATCACATTCAATCTCAAAAGATTTAGCAAAATTTGGAAGAGATAATACCGGGGCGTGTGTCAGCTTGTCCTTTAGTCTCTGAAATGCGTCGTCTTGTACCTTTCCCCACTTGAACTCCACGTTCTTCTTGATCACGACGGTTAAAGGTGCCGCCATGCTGCTGAAATTAGGCACAAACCGTCGATAGAAGCTGGCCAGACCATGGAAACTCCGCACATCTCTAATGCTCTTCGGTGTTCGCCACTCTTGGATAGCTCGTATCTTTTCCTCGTCAACCTGTACACCCTGTGCACTAACAACAAAACCAAGGAAAACGACTCTATCATCAAAGACGCACTTCTTACGGTTAGCATACAATTTTTCTTGCCTAAGTGCAATCAAAACCTTCCTCAAATGAACCACATGCTCGTCATGATTTTTGCTATACACTAAGATATCATCAAAGTATACAACAACAAATTTTCCAATAAAAGCACGCAACACATGATTCATAAGACGCATAAATGTACTAGGAGCATTAGTCAACCCAAAAGGCATAACTAACCACTCGTATAAACCAATCTTTGTTTTGAAAGCAGTTTTTCACCCATCTCCCTCTTTAATCCTAATCTGATGGTACCCACTTCGTAAATCAATTTTTGAAAACACGCAGGAACCATATAACTCATCAAGCATATCATCAAGTCGAGGGATAGGATGTCGATACTTTACCGTGATATTATTGATAGCTCGGCAATCGCAACACATCCTCATCGTGCCATCCTTCTTGGGTACGAGAAGTACAGGTACCGCACAAGGACTCAGGCTCTCCTTCACGTGCCCTTTGGTCAACAACTCGCCAATATGCTTCTCCAACTCCTTTGTTTCCTCCGGGTTGGTGCGGTAAGCCGGGTGGTTTGGTAGCACAGCTCCAGGCACAAAGTCGATCTGATGCTCTATCCCTCGGATGGGTGGTAAACCAGGTGGTGTATCCTCCGGGAAAACATCATCGAACTCCTGCAAAACAAACTGAATAGAAGGGGGTAGAGGGGGTAGATCGTTAGTAATAACCAGGTTCCCCTTCCACAGCAACACGAACAGTTGCCTCTTCTCATTCACCGCCTCCTTCACTTCACTAGCCCGAGCAAGATAGGCTCTATGAATAAAGGCATTCTCCTTCGTGGGTAAGGGCTGCTCTTTGGAGGTCGCCCTTGCTGCCTCTTTTTGCATCTGTACTTGATCCTCGTAAACTTGTTTAGCAGTGAGAGGAACAAGTGATACCTTTTTATTGTTGTACTCAAACGAGTACTTGTTGGTGAAGCCGTCGTGTATGGCTCTCCTATCGAACTGCCACGGTCGTCCCAACAAGATGTGACTCGCTTGCATCGGGATGACGTCACACAACACCTCATCCTCATACTTCCCAATGCGGAAAGGTACCTTCACTTGCTTGGTCACTTTGATGACGCCGCACTCATTCAACCACTGCAGACGATATGGTTTGGGATGTTTCACCACAGTCAATCCCAATCGTTGAACCATGGTAGCACTAACCACATTCGTGCAGCTCCCTCCGTCAATGATGACACTACACACCTTGTCCTGCACATGACATCTCGTGTGGAAAAGGTTTTCTCGCTGCTCCCTCTCAACGGGCTGTGTCTGGGCACTCAATACTCTCCTAGCTACAAACAGATGGCCTTCGGTTGGTAGGATCTCCTCCTCATCCTCAGAATCCACTGTAGCTGTAGGTGCCGGTTCCTCGCCTTCATCATCAGTCACGACTTCTCCGTCGTCTCTACAGATCATGAGTCGTCTGTTAGGACACTCACTCATAATGTGCCCAAATCCCTGGCACTTGAAGCACTTCTTGTCTCGGTTGCGACTATCAGGATTTGATGGGTTGACCTGAGTCGATGGACTTGCTCCCTCCGAACGACCCTTAAAGAAGGTCTTCTTCTCATCTCGAGATGGAACCTCTCTCTTCCATTGGTTCCCTTTAGGTGTAGAACCACTCGGGCCTTGGGGTGATCTCCAAGGAGACTGATTCGGCTTTGCACTGCTAAAACTACCCCTCCCCTTGTGCTGGTTCTCAATCTTGATCGCCATATGAACCATATCCTCTAACTCGACGTACGGTTGCAACTCCACCGCATTACGAATCTCCCAATTCAGTCCAGCCAAGAACCGAGCCATGGTAGCTTCCCGATCCTCTTCAACGTTGGCCCGAATCATTGCCACCTCCATTTCCTTAAAATATTCATCTACGCTCTTCGTTCCCTGTCGTAGATTCTGTAGTTTGATGTACAACTCTCGGTAGTAGTGGGAAGGAACAAATCTCTTTCGCATCACAGACTTCATCTCGGCCCATGTTTCAATAGGCTGCTCATAGTTTCTCTTCCTACTGGAAACCAGCTGATCCCACTGTTGGAGTTGTGTACTTAATGTCTAGATTTAAGTGACAGAAACTCACGATCCATTGCCATTAATCTATTTAACTAAATGAACAATTGTTTGCGTTTAATTATTTATAATTAAATATATGCAAAACATAGTCCTGGATTCTATACGTTGTAGTTAGTATGGTGTGTCGGGCCCCACACAGAAGATCATACTATCGGTTACTCGTATTTAATCGAACAGTTGCTCACGACCTAGATGGACACGGACCAATCCATCGGTATAGTCGTTGTGTGAGAGAGAAAATAATTTGTCTTAATTATTTTATCACACTTGTACACTTGGTGTATTGAGCGGATCGTTGAGATTCATCGATAAGGATTGCCGGCGATAATCGATTCGAGTCTCAGTGTATTTTATTCTTAATCCCTGAAACTATTGCGGGTGTGTATATTTAATATAAGTGACTTTGATTTACCAAAGGAATTAACCGATTTAATTATTGGGTTAATTACCGGTTAAGTTGGGTCACTATATTTTATATATGACATGCCGTGAATACTTGACGGGAAAGTGTATCCCGGAAGGGTTGATAATATCCCCGAGATGAGTTCATAAGGAATTATTATGTAAACCCTGCAGGTGGATTCGTTCCGCATAATAATTAAGGTTGAATGGTACTAGTCTCGGATACAAGAGATGAATAAATTAATTAGCAATAAATTAATTTTATTCATGGATATTTATATCTTAAATACACGGAATAAATAATACTACCGGAGAAATATTATTTGATATAATATGGTTTAATATTGGGAGTGCAATTAATTTTATATAGTGGAAAATATAATTAATTAATAATAGTAAGGATTAATAGATTTGGGCTTGGGCTCAATTTAATCACTATTATTGGAAGCCCAATATTCCACCTCCTTAAGATCCCCTACGTAGCCTATAAAAGCACTACATGGTCTTCTCTATTCTCGTAACTTGAAGATCACAATTCTAGAGAGAGAAAGTAGAGAGGAGGATCCATGGAGTTCGGTAGATCGTCGCCCACCCGACGTCCGAGCTAGTGCAAGGAATACGTGGGAAGATCTCAAGGTCTTCAAATTGAGTTCTTCGTTTTTCCGAACAACAAGAACGAGGTAAATCGTAAAACCCCCTTTATGATTTTATAGTTTAATTATCGTGAAAATACCTTGAACCAAGATCCAAGGAACGGACCCAATAGACGAGGTCGAACCGGGCGGTGGTGGTTGGACCACCGGACCGCCGGCGGTTCGACGGCTCGGCTGGACGAAGATCGCGCGGGGAAAAATCGAGTCTAGGGCTCGATACGCGGATCGGCTGCGGGTTTTCCCGCAGCGATCAGCTGCCTGCTGCGGGTTTTCCCGCAGCGACCTGTAGCGCCCAGCAGCAGCGAGTCAGGCGACTCGCTGCAGGTTGCTGCGAGCTGCTACGGGAGATTCGCTGGGTGCTGCGGGTTTTCCCGCAGCGGACCCGTAGCGACTCAGCAGCGACTCAGCAAGTCCCAGCAGCAGCGAGTCAGGCGACTCGCTGCGGGTTGCTGCGGGCTGCTGCGAGTCACCCCGCGTGGCTGCTGCGAGGTTCGTGGGTTCACGCGAGTTCTCTCGTGTTTTTCCCGCGTAACCCTCGCGTAACTTTTTCGTATGGTCATGTACGTGTTCTGGGAGTCGATTGGAGTTGTCGGTTCCGCAATTTTGACAATTCCGGATATTCGATCTCCGTAGGATTTCGGTCGGAATTAATTAGATAATTTATTTATTTAAATTTATTAATTCCGGGATATCGATTTCCAACACCCACCAAACCAATGCATAGTCAGAAAATTCGATTGCCGCCAATTTCACCTTCTTGAGCTCTGAATAATTGTGGCAGTCAAACATCATCTCGACCTTTCTCTCCCATTCGATGTACAACTCTGGATCGTTCTTCCCTATGAATGTGGGAACAATCATCTTGATATTGCTGAAGTTGTTATCAATTTCTTCAGCCTCATCGTCTTCGGGGTTGGCATCCCTGTTACACCCATTCTGACGATGCTGGTCATTTCGACCGACGTTACGCCATGCTACTCTCCGATTCTCTGTATTCTCCCGACGAGATTTTCCCTCTAGGGCAAGGAGTCGGTCATGCACCACATCCATCTCAGTTGAGAAAAGCTTCGCTAGTTCAGGACGCAAAGCTTCCACAAGGGACTGCAGTTGGAGGTTGTTAGACCCCTCAGCCGTCCCCTTATTTTTCGCGTCTTCAGACATCCTGCACAGAAAACGTTAGTAATAAAAGCAATAAAATAAAAAAAAGAACCTCACCACCTCACAAACGCTCGTGTATCACACTCAAGATGGGATTCACTCAGCACTCGTGTTTCACTCAGGTATGGCTTTTTTCACTCTAATGTTCTCACCACTCTGCCTTTTACCACTCGTATTCTCTCTCCAAGTATCGAACTCCTCGATCTACCAGATGAGCTCAGACTCGACAAGATCCACAAAACACACAACGACGACGTAGGAAGGAATGAACAAAACCGGAAATATCGGAACGAAAAATTTAGATAGCACCAAATTGGCTCAAAACGATGCCGGAATTTTTTTTTTTAATTTTATTATTTGGCTGGAAAATACGAACAGCAATAAGAATAGATAATCCCAAAAAAAAATTTCGAGTAAAACGGAGTCGAAATAATTTTTTTATATGATTTTTTTTTTTTGTGCTTACGGATGAAAGAGATCCGATTCAGCAAGAAGAAAAGAAGAACGAAAGGAAAAGGAGAATCGAGGTAACGTAATCAGAAATTAGAAACCCTAGCCTGGGCTCTGGTACCAGATGATACGTACCTCGTTGATGGTGGAAAGAAATATAACGGAATTCGGGTTTCGGATACCTGGGTGGATGAAGATTCCCAAACTTCTGAACCTAATTCGTTGAATTGATTAGATTGAAAACCTAACCCCCAAAACGGAATTGATGCAGCTACTTGGAAACGATGAAGACACACGAACGAAGTATGTATGCTTCGTTGATTCGTCGGGTTGAACTCTTTTGGCACAATCAAAAAGAGAACGAAAAGAGAAGAGAGAATGATCTCGCAAAATAATTCAATATCATAAAAGTTGTGTTCTAAACAATAGGGTTCAATGCCTTTATATAGGCTGTCCTAAAAATTAAAGGAAAAGGAATAAAAACGCCAAATTAAAAGTCACGTCCGCGATTTCCAAATCTGAACTCATGTCGTCCGACAGAAAAGGCTGTCGCCCGACATCAACTTGTCGCCCGACAGGAAATAGCTGTCGTCCGACATCTTCACGTCGAGCGCAGTGGTTCACGTCGCTCGACGCCAGGGTGCTCTGTGATGGAGTTTTATTCTAAATGTCTAGTTTAGTGCAAATACGGAACTCCTTATCTATGCCTTAATCTATGTATGATTCAAATATGATTGCATTTAATGCAATAGTCCTAGATATATACGTTGTAGATAGTATGGCGTGAGGAGACACGCGGAAGATCATACTATCGGTTACTCGTATACTATCGAACAGTAGCTCACGACTTAGATGGACAGGGACAATCCATCGGTACGTCGTAGTGTGACTGGTAGATAGTCGGTCTTGACTATCATGTTACACTCGTACACTTGGTGTATTGAGCAGGACCACGGGAGGGCGTTCGATTTATACTAATCGGAGTAATCGAACTAGACCTCAGATATTACGGATATGTGAGTTCTTAATCCCTATATAATTATAGGTGCGTGTGTCCAATGCTCGGTTCTTTGATGTGCCAATGAGTGAGACTAATTTATTAGTCAAGATCCTCGGTATATTGGGAATCGGAATTGTACACACGGCATGTTGTAGATTATAGACAGGAAACCGTGTCCCATTTACTGGGTTGATGATGTCCCCGAGATGAGCTCATAAAGTTTATCATGTAAACCCTGCAGGTGGATTCGTTCCACATGATAATAAGGATGAGTGGTACTAGTCTCGGATAATAAGAAATGAATTAATTTAATTATTAGTAATTAATTAATTCATGGACATGCGATATCTTAAACACGGGGAAAATCATATATGTAATTTCGGCGGAAATATTATTGGTAAAATAATATAGATTAATTAATTGGGAATTCAATTATAATTTTATAGTGGAATTAATTATAATTAAAATTGGATTTAATTAAAGGTTTTCTTTTAAGGACACCGGTTTAATTAAATTACAATTTAGCCTAATTAATTAATTGTCCTAAGGTCCCTAGTGTGGCCTATATAAACCCCTCAATCTCTCTTCTCCTAACCTAAGTTTCGCCGCAATAATTAATTCTGTGGAGAAAAATAATTATTAGCGCAATTAATCTTTTTCTCTACTTAATTAATTTAGTTTGCGCAATAACTTTTTCTGTAGAAAATAATTTGCTAGCGCAAATATATTTCTGGAGACAGAAAAACATCTCACGGTGGGTTTGAGAGAGAAGAAGAAGAGAAGACTCCGGTAGATCGTTGCCCACACAACGTCCGGCGTCGAGGGCTAGGATACACACTAGAAGATCTGGGGTGTTCGCCAATTCGGCTTCTCCGAATCACGCATCAAAGGTAAATAATCGAAAACCCTATTCCGCATCTTATTCGATTCTTCTCGTACGTAATGATATAACGAACCTCCGATCGAGTTCCGGGATCGTGGTTGGTGTTCCTAGATCACTCATGTGGGGTCGCTGACTTCCAGAACGGTGGTCGGAATCGGAAAAACCGGCCAGAAACGGACCTGGAACAGCAGCGTCGCGCTGCTATTCGCGACGCTGTCGTCCGACAGCGTTTTCTGTCGGCCGACAAGGGCCTGTCGGACGACACCATTTGGTGTCGGACGACAGAGAGGTCAGCAGCCTCTCGTTTCGTGCGGTCGTGCCTCGGGTGCGATGGCTGGGCGCGTTTCGGGTCAGGGGCTTCGTCGTGAACACAATAGGCACGCTGGAGGTCGACTGGGCGTGTCAGGATGTTCGAATGGTCGAACGGACTCGTCCCGGGTAGTCGATTTCCAACAATTGGTATCAGAGCCGGTTTATCGGTTTGTTGTATTGTTCGTACGTTTGTGATGCAGGATGAACCCGATTATTATGGCCAACATTATGGGATGTTGTATGATAATTTTGTTGTGGTTTGTTAAACTCTCGGGCTTGTAGAGATTGTTTTGTTTTGGAAATGTTGCTTGTTTGTAATAGATAAAAACGACGGGTTGAGTCGTTAGGTTTATTTATTTCCGTTGTTTTTCCGGGCATGTATAGGATCGATCACCCTGTATAGGATCGATGCCGGATTTAGTAGATTTATTCTTGTAAATTTTCTTGCTATTTTTGGTGGATCGAGACGAGATCGAAACCCGGAGAAACGAGAGTCGAGGAAACGAACCGGCACCGAGCAGCCATCGAACACACCCCGTGTTCGCGACGGGCAGCAGCGGGGCTGGGGTTCGTTCGACCCCACGAGCGACTTAACGAGGCTCGAGACGAGGCTCCAGTGGGAGGAGTTCGTCTCTTGACCCTCGAGCGAGTCGGTGGTGGACCGAGACCGAGACGAGCAACGAGGTCCAAGAGACGTGCATTGGAGAACACTTAAGGCCATAATAATCGGGACCACGTTAATTGCTTTTTGCTTGTTTTACGTGCTTTATTATTATGCTTAAGTGTTTATGCATGTTATCCCTTATCGTAAAATACTAAGTGGGAGAGGGATTGGAAACAATCCCGCGGTCTCCATTCTCTGTTTTGAATGTGATGTGTATTGACTTACGAGTTGGCTTTAGTGTCATCCTCCCTATCGGATAAAGTCGATACACGGATATCACTGGATCAAAATTCGAATTAAAATTCCACTTATAAAATTGAAAAATTATATTTCTCAAAAGCAATGCCTAATCTGTCTTTTCAAAGACTAATTTCAACTCGACTCATTCTCACCCCGGGGAGTGGAATGGAGCCAAAGCGCTTGGTTATGTCAATGACACAGATTAGAGACTTTCGAGTCATTCGATGACTAGATCGATTGTCTGATTGGCTCCCTCACCTAGTGAGAGATAGGGCTCAATTGCATGATTGATCGCTGGTTAGAAACTTCGAGTTTCACTTACGAGATATCAAGCTTTGATTAATAAAATTGTGAAATTTAATAAATGTAAGAGTCAATTAACAAAGCTGTTTGTTTTAGTAAACGTCCACACTATCGTGGCTTGCTAAATGGAAACGGTGCTTTGGGTTAATTAAGACTCTATGACATTTAAATAAATGGGATTCAATTAATAAAGTTGTTTGTTTTAGTAAACGTCCACACTAACGTGGCTTGCTAAATAGAAACGGAACTTTGGGATTAATTGAGGCTCGACAGTTATAGAAAATCGTGGAGGACCGCATGTCAACGTAAACGTCCACATGAACGTGGCTTGCGGTGGATATGTAGTTCCCGAGCGGTTGACTTAGTACTGAGAAATGGTGCACACTTAGGTACGCTTTATAGTATCCTCCCCATCGGAGTCACTGCTATAATGATGTACGACCGAAGTAAAAATCCAATTATAAAATCATTTGGATTAGTATACGTCCACAAGAACGTGGCATGCTAGTCTGATGGGATTTTGGAAATGATTGGTAGTTTAATGATATCACTTGAGGGAAATGATATCGAATTAAACTCATTGTTTGTTTTATATGGTATTATTCCCATTAAAAGTCAACAAACTCACTGAACCTGATTGTATGGATTGGAAAAGAAACTTGGACATTGTCCTAACTGCAGAGGAATACAAATATGTACTCCAAGTCAATTGACCTGCTGAACCAAATGATACTTCCACTACTGAGGAAAGGAAGCTCATTGGAAATGGATCAAGGCTATGAGATGACGCGGAGCAACATTATGACTTTCATGTCAAAAGTCCTGCGACATCGGGATCATGCCATGACTATTACCTATGATATGATGCTTAACCTCAAGAAGTTTTGGTTATCAGGACAGGACAGCCGGGCAAAGTGAAATGAGGCAACTCATAACGACCATCATGTCGGAAAGAACGCCCGTAAGGGATCACGTTCTTAGAATGATGGGCTATCTAATGAGATAGAGGTTCTGGGAGAAATTATCAAAGGGGTAACCCAGATTGATTTTGTGCTCCAGTCTCTGCCGAGAAGTTTTGAGCAGTTCCGCCTGAACTATAATATGAATAAGGGGTCTTATTCATTGGCGGAGCTCCTGGTTGAACTTCAAAGCGGCTGAGGGAATCTTTAAGGGCTCTCAAAACACTTGTGGCTGATAAATTGGCTCTTCCTAAGCCTTCGGGCGGCAAAAGGAAGAAGAAGCAAATACGGAAACCCAGTGGGCCTAATATATCTGGACCACGGAATGGGACAAGCAAGCCCAAGGGGCAAGTGCTTCCGTTGTAAGCAGTTTGGATACTGGGAGTTTTGATTGTCCTCTCAAAGCAACTAGAAGTTAACTCCTCCTTAGTCACCGAAACATGTTTAGTGGTGTTATCTACCAGTACCTGGTGTGTGGATACGGAAACCACTAATCATGTCTGCACCTAAATGCGGGGGTTCCAGGAAACCCGGAGACTTAGAAAGGAAGAAATTATAATCTACATGGGCAATACTGTTAAGGTAACAGCCATTGCAGTGGGAGATGTTAAATGTTTTAACGGTAGGACTTTAGTTCTAATAAATTGTCTTTATGTGCCGGTATTTAGAAAGAATTTTCATTTCGGATTTCTAAATTGGCTTAGAATGGATATTCCGTTTCTTCTGATAGTTTTATACCTATCAGAGTAGGAAACGGGGATATTATCTATTCTGGTACATTGATAGACAATTTAATACTGAATCCGTGTTCTTCCACGATGCAACACACCGGAGCTAATAACACATTTTCGAACCCCAATAAGAGTAAAGATCCTTCTAGGATGAATCAAATGTACTTATGGAATCTTAGGCTAGATCATTTTAACTTGAGTACGATTCAAAGGGTGAAAGCTGATGGACTACTCAGCTAGGTTGAAGGAAAGAACTTTCCAACCTTCGAATCATACTTGGAAGTTTTTATGACCAAGCAACCCCTTACTGTTAAAGGGAAAAGATCCAAGAAAGTACTAGAGTTGATTCGCTCTGATATATGCAGACCTCTTTGAGGAGTAAGGCATGCTTATCAGAAAATGGGATTAACTCCCAACAGACTACACCATTTATGCCTCGGCAAAATAATGTGTTGTAAAGAAGGAATAGGACTCTTATAGATATGGGAAAGTAAACAATAAGTTATTCGGAGTTACCTAATTCGTTTTTGGGATATGGCTTGGAAACAGCGGCGTTTATCCTGAACTTGATTCCTTTGGAAACTTGTACAGATATTCGGCTGTTTATAAGATACCCTAAGAAAATGAATTGAGATATATAATATAGTCCAAAGGACCAGATGTTCGTTGATTGAATCAACGATTCGGTTCTTAGACATGGACTATATGTATATGCAATATCGCAAGCCCAAGAGTAGAGTAATACTTAAATGTGCTTAGAGGGACTGATTAAGACTTAGAACCAGCCTAACTGAGTAGTTCACTACTATAATCTTTAGTCACTAAAGATACATCGGAGCGTCGTCGTAGTGGGAGGGTTGTTAGACAACCCGACAGGTTCATGTTTATAGGTGAGTCTTCGGACTTGTTACCTGGAGAACATGAAGCCGAACCCTGGACCTATGACGAGACGCTGAAAGATCAAGATGCTCAGTCTTGGCAAAGGAGATGAAATCTGAGATTGAATCTTTGGATTCAAAGATGGAAGTCAAGACGGATTTCCTAAATGGAAGTCTTGACGGGACCATCTGTATGGGACAATCAGAGGGATTCATCAAAGAGAGCCGAGAGCATTTTGTAAAGAAAGCTTAATCGATCTTTGGATTGAAGGAAGCTTCAAGATCTTGGACACATGCGGACCTATGAGAAAATCCATTTCATGGATTCATTCAAGGCATGTTTAGGTCCTGTGTGTAATAAAGAAGTGACAGAAAAGATGTGGTGTTTTCTCATTCTTTATGTAGACGACATCCTTCTAAATTGGCAACAATATGAAAGATGTTATCGGACATAAAGGGATGGTTGTCCGAGTAATTCAATGTAAGAGACTTAGGAGATGTCGGGAATGTTCTTGGGATCAAAGTTATAAATGATCGCCAGAAAAGAACATAGAACTTATCTCGAGTCTCATACGTAAACACAATTCTTACTCATTGCAACATACAGAATTCCAAGAAAGGTCTTCACCTTTTAGATGTGGAATTCATCTATCTAAAGTTTTGTGTCTGACACAATAAAGGAGATAGATGAAGAGTAAGCAGTTCTCTGCACCTTAATGGTGGGAAGCTTAATGTATGTAATGCTATGCACGAGACTGATATCTGCTATGCCGTGGGCATGGTGGTGAGATATCATAGTAATCCTGGAAAGGATCACTCGACTGATGTAAAGAACATGTTTAGGCTCCTGCAGAGGACCATGATTTATGTTACAAAGCAGTCAAGTTGTTTCCTTTGGATTACATAGAATTGGATTTCCAAATCAAACAGGGACAGTCGAAAGTCGAAGTCAGGCTATGTGTTCTCACTGTGAAGTGGAGCAGTCACATGGAAGAATGTAAAGCATGCTGGAAATCGATATCCCGGGCTATTAAAATTTATGCGGAACCGATAGCCCGACCGAAATCCTTCATCGCCGGAGATTGGATCCCCGACTCATCCGCAGGAGTCCGACCTTTGGAGACTACGCGCCCGAAGACACGCAGCCCGCCCCCAGCCGATTTTCTCCCGCGAGTCGGATCCACGAACGCGAACCACCGCACGAGCCGGGGCCCGACCGAATACTCAGCGAGGCCCGAAGGCCGCGAGCACTCAGCCGAGCCCCCGCACGGGGCTCGCGATCATCTCGCGATGATCGCTGGGGATGCACGAGGCATCCCCGGGGCTGCTCGTAGCAGCCCTGCAGCGAGTCCACGACTCGCTGCTTGCGGGGGGGTTCGATCCTCCCCGCATCGCCGCTGCGGGAGACCCCGCAGCTTGATACGAGGCGCTGCGGGTAAACCCGCAGCTCACCCGGCGATCGAACCCTAGGTTCGATCGCCCCCTCGGCTCCAGCCGAGGGCTTCAGCCCGCGACGCCGCCGGTCGAGAGGGCTGGGGTTCATCCGCCGTGGCTCCAGCCCACGGCGAACCCCGGTGGTCGACCCGAGGTCGACCCCACGCCCCGGCGTCCAGCCGGGGCTCATCCTCTTTATCCGCGCGCCGGCGGTCGAACCCTAGGGTTCGGCCGCCACCCTCGATCCCATCGAGGGTTTTCTCGACCTTCGCCGGGGATCTCGAATCCCCGTCCCCGAAGTTCGTACGTTTACCCGGATCGTGTGTTCATGTATACGCTACAATTAATTCACATAAAATCATAAAAGAGGGTTTATGATTTTACCTTCGATTCGTTGTGCGGAGAAACGAAATCAAACACCTTTGATGACCTTGCGATCTTCCCACGTATTCCTTGCACTCCGTTCGAACGTCGTGTGGGCGACGATCTATCGAACTCCTATGGATCTCCTTCACTCTCCAAGACTTTATGATTGGCGTAACTTAGGTTCTCTTAGTTATGAAAAGTGAAGACCATGTAGTGCTTATATAGGCTACGTAGGGGATCATAAGGAGAATAAATATTGGGCTTCTAAATATTGAAGATTAAATTGGGTCCAACCCAAATCCATTAATCCTTATCAATATTAAATTTTATTTATTTTCCACTATATAAATAAAATTGCACTCCCAATATTATTCCATATTATATCAAATAATATTTCTCCGGTAGTATTATATATTCCGTGTATTTAAGATTTAAATATCCATGAATAAATTTATTTATTGCTTAATAAATATTATTCATCTCTTATATCCGAGAATAGTACCGTTCAACCTTAATTATTATGCGGATTAAATCCACCTGCAGGGTTTACATAATAATTCCTTATGAACTCATCTCGGGGATATTATCAACCCTTACGGGATACACTGTCCCTTCAAGAATTCACGGCATGCCATATATAAAATATAGTGACCCAACTTAACCGGTAATTAACCCAATAATTAAATCGGTTAATTCCTTTGGTAAATCAAAGTCACTTATATTAAATATACACACCCGCAATAATATCGGGGATTAAGAATAAAATACACTGAGACTCAAATCGATTATCGCCGGCAATCCTAATCGATGAATTTCAAGCTGATCCGCCCAATACACCAAGTGTACAAGTGTGATAAAATAATTAAGATAAATTATTTTCTCTCTCACACAACGACTATACCGATGGATTAGTTCGTGTCCATCTAGGTCGTGAGCAACTGTTCGATTGAATACGAGTAACCGATAGTATGATCTTCTGTGCGCCCATGCAACACCATACTAACTACAACGTATAAAATCCAGAACTATATTTTGCATAATTAATTAAACGCAAATAATTGTTTATTAATTAAATAGATTAAATGCTATGATCGGGAGTTTATCGTTACTTAAATCTAGACATTAAGTACACAACTCCAACAATCTCCCACTTGTACTAAGGTCTAGTCATTTCCTCCAAACTCCCGACTCCCATACTCATCACGTGCTTAAATTATACTTCCCAGAAGTATTATGTGAATGAGCAATCTAGGTTGCCGCTCTGAAGTTATCTTGGTGACTACTGCGTCGTCTCTCTGACGATGATTCGTATCAGGTGGTACTTGCTCTATGTGTTATCATCACCTTTTGAACTTATGACTTCTTCCAGTTTACCATGCACCGCTATACACATAGCCTTTGGTGAACCAAGAATCATATCCAAGTTCAGAGGTCATTCCGGAACCTAACCAAAACTTCCGCTGCCTCTGAGGCTGCTATTCGGTTTATGATAGAGTCCGAGAAGCTTCACGCTTATCACTCTTTCTTCCTTAGGTTCCACCTCTTCTAAAAGTGAACACATAGCCTGATATCGACTTACACTGGTCCTTTCTCTGATTTTTGGATCTGAGAAACTGTAATCTAAGAAGATTTCGTTTTGCTATTAATCCAGTACTTCCAAGTACTTTTACAGCATTCGAATATTTCTTATCCAGATTACTTTGATATCCTCCCACTACGCTAACCGCATAGTTGATATCAGGTTCTTGTTTTATAACACCGCATTTACAAAGCCCTTTACACTCGAAGTGTAAGAATCTGCTTTGTCTATATTTATCTCCTTTATGTGTTCAAGACACATACCTTAGATAGATGCATTCTGTCCTCGAAAGGCAATAACCTTTCTCAGAATTGTGCATGTTTAAAACAAACCATTATCGTATAAGATATCTAAAGAGAAGTACAAATGTTCTTATCTAGAGATCGAAAGATTTCTAAGAACATGATCCTACTTCATCTTAATCTTATATTTCGATTTATTAGACAACCTCTATTTTATGTCTGACAATGCTTTTACATTGTTGCCAATGATGAAGTATTATCTACATAAAATTCCGAGAAACACCACTTTGTTTCCATTACGTCTCCAATACATCAATCTTGCCTATGCTTCTTGATGAATCCATACAATGGACTATCTCATCAATTTGCAAGTTCCACAAGTTTCAGCTTTGTGATCCTCCAAGAATGGATTCACTAAGCTTGTACTTCTAAATGATCTCGCCTCTTTAACAATAAAATTGTTATCCAAGTAGGCACATTTAGATTAGTACTGCCCCCTATGCAGAACTAGGGATCGATTTCATGTCTACTAGATCCAGAGTTTAAAGCTCCTCCAGTCTTATGAACATCTCCGGTTGCTTAACAACCTCCCACTGCAATGGCGTTCCGGTGTATAACAGTAATAACATTAGGTGCAGTTAGTGGTGTACTACTACTCGGTTAGGCTGGTTCTCAGTCTTCTCTTTCCTCATTATAAAGTACCTTTGTTCGTTAGGGCATTTGTAGTTCATCTAATAGTCTTCTTCAAGAACCGGGCGAAGACACCCTTCTGGTCCGTGGTACTATTTGAACATACAATTACTCGTTCATCTAGGATATTCTACAACCACATAGAATGTGCCGTTGTGTCCAGAAATATCCATAGAACTTAGGTAGTTCCGAACAAACTTGTTCTTTTACTATTAGAATCCCATTTCTTATTCCTGACACACCATGTCCACATTTAAGTGTATGGCGTAGTCGTTTGAGATTTAATCTCAATCTTTGATTTATGCTATGTGTTATTTTAGATAGGTGATAGCCTCCGCGAACAAGTCGCAGGCTTTCAATGGATATACTTTGAGGGTTCCCCATAATGGCCTTGTGTTAAAAACACTCCGCTTTTATGGCACAACAAGTAGTCTAATCCATTTTCGAGTATTCTTGAAAGAATGACTCGTACCTTCTCTAATTACACATACCGCATTAATCATTGATCATTTTCTATACTTGTCCGAATTCCATCCTTTATCTAGAAAGGTTAACTTAGTTGTATCATCTTTCAAGATCGATTCTTAGGTCGAGAGGTCCATTCCTCCAACTATAATTGATCAAATCAATTTCGACCTTTTGAATCCCTTTTGAATAGATACTACCAAGTTCAAGAATTCACAAGTACAATGATCGATAAAGAAATACATCCAATAAGTAAAACAAGTTATTCATAACGGTTTGTTGCATTGTGGTAGACTAAGGATTCATTATTCACATATTGCTATCTAATGTACCAGAATAGATATCGCCATTATTTCTTATCTAAACCATATAATGATTAAAGAAATAAAATATCCATTATTAATAGAAAACCAGAACAAAAGTTCTTTCTAAAATGAAGGGTACAAAGCAATAAACTTAAAATGAAATCCTATAACTATCAAACAGATAGATAAACGTCTTCCACTGCAACCGCTGCTCCCTCAACAGCTTTGCCCACGTGGACTCGAAATCTTCTTATCTAAGTCGCTGGGTTTTCTGGAACCCCTGCATTTAAAATGCACATATCATCAGTGGTTCCATATCTACACACCAGAATTCTGGTAGATAATACCGCTGACTATGTTTTTCGACTAAAGAAAAATTCGTACCTTTGAGAGGACAAGATGTAGACCCCCAGTACTCAGACTGCTTTCCTTGGGGATGTTTGCCAGAAGGCTTCTTTATCCCTCCCTTTGGTCCAAGTCCCTTAAGACCATCGGACCCTCTTGTCTTCTTCTCCTTTCCCTTGCCTTTAGGTCCGAAACCTTTGGCTTTGGCTATAAGAGCTCGCGATTGTTTCAACTCGTCCAAAAGATCCATCATCTCAAAAACATGATCAAGTGTTTCATCGAAGTAACAGATCTTTACGAGTATCCTCATCGCCTCTTTTCTAGCCTTCTCATCATGTCCAAACAGCAACTTGAGTTTGAGCATGACATCATGATTAGCGGCTAATGCACGAGCACTACCCCACCTTTCAAAATCAAAAATCTCCTCCTCAGTTGAGTTAATGGTGAGTCCAGGAGGACAAGTTTCACTGAGTACATCTTTGTACTCTTTTGCAGTCTGAGCAATGTCTAACTCTTCTTTCCATTCAATACAGTATGGAACCAGTGCGTTAATTTCCTCAAGTATCAACAAAAGTGGATTCATAGCAATTCTCTAAACCTATAAGCACATTTAAACAAACAATTAATTTAATATCCGACGTTATCTCCCTGGAATAACATCATTAAATTACTAATCACATCTAAAATCCCATCAGGTAAGGCAAGCCACGTGGTGTGGACGTTTACCCACCCAAATGATTTAGCAATTAGATTTTCTTTGGCCATACATCAATTATAGCGTAACTTCGTGGGGAAGAATACTATAACGCGTATCTAAGTGTAAACCATTACTCAGTACTAAAGTAAATCGCTTGGAATTGCTACATCACCGCAAGCCACGTGGTGTGGACGTTTACGACAACTTCACAATCCTTCACAATCACTTATAACTGTCTACATCAATTAATCCAAAATCCGTCAGCACAGCAAGCCACGTGGTGTGGACGTTTTCTATACTAAGAGACTTTTATAATTGACTCCCAATTACTTGATCCATTTAATCTCGTAAATCAAGACGTGGAGAATCATAAGTGAAACTCGAAGTTTCTAACCAGTGATTCGCCATGCGAACGACCCTATCTCTCATAAATGAGGGAGCCGAGCAGACAAGCGACCCATCTATCAAAGAATGGCACGGAAGTCTCTAATTTGTGTCCTCTACATGACCAAGTGGCTCTGGCTCCATTCCACTCCCCGGGGTGAGAATGAGTCGACTTGAAGTCAGTTTCAGAAAGACAAATTAGGCATTGTTTGATAAACTCGATCAATGTTTCTTGTAAAAGGAATTACAAGAATTCTCCTCCAATGACTCGTCTATACGAACTTCGAAAGTCCATAAGAGTCACCAAGAGAACAGTAATGGAGACCACGGGAATGTTTCCATCCCCTCTCCCACTTAGCTTTTTAATAATAAAGGGATACGCTATCTAGTGCATAAAATAAACACATATAGCATGCATACAAGTAATAAAGCACATAGTATCACATAGTCAAAATAATGCTAGAAAATTATTTTCCGACTATCATGGCTTTATTCCATCTCCGTACGCATCTTCTAGTTTTCAGTCTTCGTTCTTGAATGCTCTATGTGACGAGAATATTAATCTCTAATATTTAAATCTATTTATTTTCAATTAATCCAAAAGTTACTTAATTCGAAAATTAAGTCAATCGAATATATCAAAAATAAAATTAAATATTATTAATATTTTTATTTATTTAATTTCCCATCTAATTCTATTAAATCTTTTTAGAATAATCTATCCAAGTAAAACTCGGAATATTCTAGAAGACTTCTATAATAGAATAAGGAAATAAAAATAAATTTAGGAATCTACTACTTTCCATTATCAATTTATTTCCATCTAATGAAAATTCCCAAGAATAGGAATAATCAAATAGGAAATAAATTAGTACTAAATTAACTTTTAATCCTTTCCAATTCTATTAAATCTCTAGGATCCTATTCCAAGTAGAACTCGGAATACTCTAGAAGACTTCCATAATAGAAACAAGGAAATAAAATTAATTCCAATTAATTCTTTTCCTAATCCATGAGAATTCCCAAAAAAATAGGAAAACTAAAATAGGAAAACCGAATTAATTAGGAAAGTGAATCTAGGTAGGAATAGCATGAGATCGGGAGACCCCACGCCACCCCACCTTCGACCAACCGGCCCACGGGGAGGAGCACCGCCGCCCAGCCACGCCGGCCAGCCACCGAACCGGCGGCAGCCCGCGGCAGGGGCGATCGAGCCCCTCGCCCATGTCATCGATCGATCTCATCATGGGATCGATCCAATCGATCCCCGGTCCTTCCTCACGTCTTCTCCTTCGTCACATGTTCTTCGTCTTCCGGCGATCGTCTCAACATCGAACCAACGTAATTAAAATTACAAGAATTAAATTACAATTATCCGGTATCGATTCTATACATGAAATCGACCCTATACATTTTCCGGAAAACATAGAACGTAATAATAAATCCTAAATTCGGTCAACCCCCGAATTTTTACTATTACAAACATTCATCCACACAAAACGAATCTCGACATGTCCGAGAGTTTAATAATCATGATAATTAATTAAAAAACAATTAATTAAATCCAACCATGATAGCCGGAAATCCTGCAAGGTAGAACAATAATCGAGCATATACATGAACACGAAACCAAACGCTCTGATACCAATTGCTGGAAATCGATATCCCGGGCTATTAAAATTTATGCGGAACCGATAGCCCGACCGAAATCCTTCATCGCCGGAGATTGGATCCCCGACTCATCCGCAGGAGTCCGACCTTTGGAGACTACGCGCCCGAAGACACGCAGCCCGCCCCCAGCCGATTTTCTCCCGCGAGTCGGATCCACGAACGCGAACCACCGCACGAGCCGGGGCCCGACCGAATACTCAGCGAGGCCCGAAGGCCGCGAGCACTCAGCCGAGCCCCCGCACGGGGCTCGCGATCATCTCGCGATGATCGCTGGGGATGCACGAGGCATCCCCGGGGCTGCTCGTAGCAGCCCTGCAGCGAGTCCACGACTCGCTGCTCGCGGGGGGGTTCGATCCTCCCCGCATCGCCGCTGCGGGAGACCCCGCAGCTTGATACGAGGCGCTGCGGGTAAACCCGCAGCTCACCCGGCGATCGAACCCTAGGTTCGATCGCCCCCTCGGCTCCAGCCGAAGGCTTCAGCCCGCGACGCCGCCGGTCGAGAGGGCTGGGGTTCATCCGCCGTGGCTCCAGCCCACGGCGAACCCCGGTGGTCGACCCGAGGTCGACCCCACGCCCCGGCGTCCAGCCGGGGCTCATCCTCTTTATCCGCGCGCCGGCGGTCGAACCCTAGGGTTCGGCCGCCACCCTCGATCCCATCGAGGGTTTTCTCGACCTTCGCCGGGGATCTCGAATCCCCGTCCCCGAAGTTCGTACGTTTACCCGGATCGTGTGTTCATGTATACGCTACAATTAATTCACATAAAATCATAAAAGAGGGTTTATGATTTTACCTTCGATTCGTTGTGTGGAGAAACGAAATCAAACACCTTTGATGACCTTGCGATCTTCCCACGTATTCCTTGCACTCCGTTCGAACGTCGTGTGGGCGACGATCTATCGAACTCCTATGGATCTCCTTCACTCTCCAAGACTTTATGATTGGCGTAACTTAGGTTCTCTTAGTTATGAAAAGTGAAGACCATGTAGTGCTTATATAGGCTACGTAGGGGATCATAAGGAGAATAAATATTGGGCTTCTAAATATTGAAGATTAAATTGGGTCCAACCCAAATCCATTAATCCTTATTAATATTAAATTTTATTTATTTTCCACTATATAAATAAAATTGCACTCCCAATATTATTCCATATTATATCAAATAATATTTCTCCGGTAGTATTATATATTCCGTGTATTTAAGATTTAAATATCCATGAATAAATTTATTTATTGCTTAATAAATATTATTCATCTCTTATATCCGAGAATAGTACCGTTCAACCTTAATTATTATGCGGATTAAATCCACCTGCAGGGTTTACATAATAATTCCTTATGAACTCATCTCGGGGATATTATCAACCCTTACGGGATACACTGTCCCTTCAAGAATTCACGGCATGCCATATATAAAATATAGTGACCCAACTTAACCGGTAATTAACCCAATAATTAAATCGGTTAATTCCTTTGGTAAATCAAAGTCACTTATATTAAATATACACACCCGCAATAATATCGGGGATTAAGAATAAAATACACTGAGACTCAAATCGATTATCGCCGGCAATCCTAATCGATGAATTTCAAGCTGATCCGCCCAATACACCAAGTGTACAAGTGTGATAAAATAATTAAGATAAATTATTTTCTCTCTCACACAACGACTATACCGATGGATTAGTTCGTGTCCATCTAGGTCGTGAGCAACTGTTCGATTGAATACGAGTAACCGATAGTATGATCTTCTGTGCGCCCATGCAACACCATACTAACTACAACGTATAAAATCCAGAACTATATTTTGCATAATTAATTAAACGCAAATAATTGTTTATTAATTAAATAGATTAAATGCTATGATCGGGAGTTTATCGTTACTTAAATCTAGACATTAAGTACACAACTCCAACAAAGCAGCGATGCATTACGGACTCTACCATGGAAACTGAAAGGATAACGGCCTCTGAGGCAGTTAAAAGGTCAGTGTGGCTCCAGAACTTCCTAAGGGACTTAGATGTGGTTTCTAGTTTACCCAAAGCTATTTTGAATAGCGGTATTGGCAAACTTGAAATGCCACGAGTCCACAGTGGGAGATAACACGTAGAGCGCAAGTACCACCTGATTCGAGAGATCATCTAGTAAGACGATGTAGTTGTCACCTAGATAGCATCGAGAGGATTGCCTGGTAAACCCGTTCACAGAGGCACTTCCAGCGAAAGCGTTGGGTAGGCGTGATGAGGTTATGGGAATCTGATGTTTGGGAGAGGGCGACTAGACTTTTAGTATAAGTGGGAGATTGATGGAGTTGTATTCTAAATGTCTAGTTTAGTGCAAATACGGAACTCCTTATCTATGCCTTAATCTATGTATGATTCAAATATGATTGCATTTAATGCAATAGTCCTAGATATATACGTTGTAGATAGTATGGCGTGAGGAGACACGAGGAAGATCATACTATCGGTTACTCGTATACTATCGAACAGTAGCTCACGACTTAGATGGACAGGGACAATCCATCGGTACGTCGTAGTGTGACTGGTAGATAGTCGGTCTTGACTATCATGTTACACTCGTACACTTGGTGTATTGAGCAGGACCACGGGAGGGCGTTCGATTTATACTAATCGGAGTAATCGAACTAGACCTCAGATTTTACGGATATGTGAGTTCTTAATCCCTATATAATTATAGGTGCGTGTGTCCAATGCTCGGTTCTTTGATGTGCCAATGAGTGAGACTAATTGATTAGTCAAGATCCTCGGTATATTGGGAATCGGAATTGTACACACGGCATGCTGTAGATTATAGACAGGAAACCGTGTCCCATTTACTGGGTTGATGATGTCCCCGAGATGAGCTCATAATGTTTATCATGTAAACCCTGCAGGTGGATTCGTTCCACATGATAATAAGGATGAGTGGTACTAGTCTCGGATAATAAGAAATGAATTAATTTAATTATTAGTAATTAATTAATTCATGGACATGCGATATCTTAAACACGGGGAAAATCATATATGTAATTTCGGCGGAAATATTATTGGTAAAATAATATAGATTAATTAATTGGGAATTCAATTATAATTTTATAGTGGAATTAATTATAATTAAAATTGGATTTAATTAAAGGTTTTCTTTTAAGGACACAGGTTTAATTAAATTACAATTTAGCCTAATTAATTAATTGTCCTAAGGTCCCTAGTGTGGCCTATATAAACCCCTCAATCTCTCTTCTCCTAACCTAAGTTTCGCCGCAATAATTAATTCTGTGGAGAAAAATAATTGTTAGCGCAATTAATCTTTTTCTCTACTTAATTAATTTAGTTTGCGCAATAACTTTTTCTGTAGAAAATAATTTGCTAGCGCAAATATATTTCTGGAGACAAAAAAACATCTCACGGTGGGTTTGAGAGAGAAGAAGAAGAGAAGACTCCGGTAGATCGTTGCCCACACAACGTCCGGCGTCGAGGGCTAGGATACACACTAGAAGATCTGGGGTGTTCGCCAATTCGGCTTCTCCAAATCACGCATCAAAGGTAAAGAATCGAAAACCCTATTCCGCATCTTATTCGATTCTTCTCGTACGTAATGATATAACGAACCTCCGATTGAGTTCCGGGATCGTGGTTGGTGTTCCTAGATCACTGTGGGGTCGCTGACTTCCAGAACGGTGGTCGGAATCGGAAAAACCGGCCAGAAACGGACCTGGAACAGCAGCGTCGCGCTGCTGTTCGCGACGCTGTCGTCCGACAGCGTTTTCTGTCGGCCGACAAGGGCATGTCGGACGACACCATTTGGTGTCGGACGACAGAGAGGTCAGCAGCCTCTCGTTTCGCGCGGTCGTGCCTCGGGTGCGATGGCTGGGCGCGTTTCGGGTCAGGGGCTTCGTCGTGAACACAGTAGGCACGCTGGAGGTCGACTGGGCGTGTCAGGATGTTCGAATGGTCGAACGGACTCGTCCCGGGTAGTCGATTTCCAACACTCTGGACCCTTACGTCGCTGCAGCCCGATTTGCGTCGCTCGCAGCGACTTTGTCGTCCGACAGAGATATGGTGTCGGACGACACCAAGCCATTTTCATGGCTGGACTCTGCGGCGCGTCCTCGGCTCACGTCTGACCTCCGTTCCAGCTTCGTCTTCATTATTCCAGCTTGAAACTCAACGCCTTCTGTTGGTTCGGCCTCCTCGTACGTAATCAGGTTGATAAGGCTTGGCTTCTCCACATCACCGATGGGTTTCTTCAATAACTCTTGCGCCCAGACTTCTTGGATCATCACCATCAAGCTTGCCTTGAACTTCTTAGCTCTCGAGCGCGTCACTGGTCCAACTGGAACTCGTACCGGGTCTTGTATCATTGACGACTCTGGGGCTGCATCAATTTCCAGCCTTATATCCCCCCGGATGTTCCTGCTTGTGATGTATCGCGAGTTATCTTCGATGCGGAGAATTATTTCGTGCAGGAACCAGATTTGTTCTCGCAAACATCTCCCGTGGCAAATGAACACATGTTTGAGGGGACGTTCAGCGATGAAGATAAAGAACTCGGCAACGATGAGGAGGTCACAGCGGAGCCCGAACAGGAGGTCGGCGAGAGTAGCATCGGACCCCGTCAGAGAAGGCCCTCGGTAGATCTTCGGAGCCCGTACGTCACGCATTTCACCCCAGCCGGTGAACGAAAGATTAGAGGCCTGTATTCGGTGTTCCGACGAGGAGGGACTAAGAAGAGCATCCGTATGCCATTCAGTGGTTGAGATTATACCAAATCAATCCAAATAAAACTGAATCATCCTAAATAACACCGAATCAATCCAAATAACACAAAATCAATGGAAAGTCGCCGATAATAAAACAATCAAAGTCTCAAATAAAAGCAAATCAATCAATAAAAAACTCAAACCATCAACCTCTCACTCCGTACTCACTGGACATTTTCTTCTCGTGTGACCCTCGCTTTTGCAAATGTTGCACTTCTTCTTTTGCCTTATCCGGCTCGACTCTTGCGTTCTCGTTTCTTCTGGAGGGACATTCAAATCAACATTCTCAGGTGGGATAAAAGCCATGCACACGCGTCTGTTGTGACCTACGTCCTTACATCTCGAACACACCTGCACACGACGACACAATATTAGGTCTAAATCCACGACATACGTACGATGTTACTTCTGGGGGAACAAATCGGATCACGTCGTGCAGAGCTCTCAACTGCGGAACGAGCACGACTCGTCTTCGGACGTCCAGCTTGGCTAACCGCTACTGGAGGAAGAACTACGTACGATGCCACATCCGTCGGGACCACCCAATCATCATAATGTGGCAATGGCATAATAGGCGTCGCATACATCTCGACCGAGCTGCTCATCTTGAAATAAGGGCTCACGAAATCGTACGCTGAAAATCTGGCTCGTCTACATAAAAACAACAAACAAGTTGGTGGAATCAATAGTGGAATCAATAGTATAATATAAAATTTAAAGGTAAAATGATATCATACCTAATAGCGGCAATAGCATGACGACACGGTATTAGGTCTAAGTCGAACTCCCGACATTCACACGTGCGATTCGCGATATCCACAAGATAAGACCTGTCATCCTCCTGAACTCTGTACTGTGTATTCGCACTGACCTCCCGAACGGTGAAATAAAGGCTCAACATATCCTGATTAGATAACTTCGCAAGTGCCTCCTCGGTCAGCTCATGCTCATTCTGTCTCTCGTTAGCTTTCCTTCGTTTCTCGTCAAACCATCTCTCAATCATCTCACAAATCGCCTCGAGCATCGCACAAACTGGTAATCTCCGTGGTCATTTGATAGCACTATTGAAGACTCTAGCCGCATTCGATGTCATGAAACCATATCGTCGTGCAGCACACTTTGACCTTGCCCAGGTCTCAACCCCGATTTCAATAAGGCGCCTATAAGCGCTGCCACTGAGTCTCTCCACATCCGATAGATGTTTTTCAAACTCATCCACCCGATAACAATAAGCAGCACTGTATACAGCTCCGATCAGCTGCTGGCCGTACCGTGCTAGATTCTTCGAGAGGTGGTGATAGCACAACGCTCGGGTAGTGTGGGGATAAACACTCTGAATAGCATTCGCGATGCTCTTATGCTGGTCGGACACAATGAGCAGATCATCGGTCGTATCGTAGCAATCTCTGAGGTGCTGGAGAAACCACGTCCACTCCTCGTCATTCTCTATCGGACCGATACCGGAAAATATTCTCATTCCCGTCTTTTGTGCAGGCGACAAACAACACACCAGTGTTTCTCCCTTTCAAATGGGTGGCGTCGACTACTATCACATGACGCATATTGTACTGAAATGCACTAATGCACTGCCCGAGCGCAAGACACATGTGGCAAAACACGCCCTGGTCTGTCGTCTGAATATCATATAGAGTCCCGGGATTAAGTTCTCTCGGCATGTACAAATATGACGGGAGCCTCTGATACGATCCATGATAGTCGTCGTACGCTATTTCAAGCGCCATATTCCTCGTCCGCAGGGCGAAATTGTAGTTGATGTGAACTCCGTACAATCTCCTCAAATCATCAACCATATCTTTCGGCTTCAGTTCCCGATTGCCGACTAACTGGCGTGCAAAGAAAATAGCCACAACCCTGCTCGACACCTGACGATCCGCAGTCCGCCCCAAATTGTTACGGCACTCGTGATTCAAGTTCAGCCTCGTAATCCTCCAAAAGGTGTCATCGGAACCCGTGGAACACAATTTGAATGGGCATTTCTCACGGCCCAGCTTGCAAAGGTACGTCACCCGATCAGTGCCCGAGTGAGAAGTTTGCACTCTACGTTGTTCTCCATGTGATACATCCCCACCATCACCTTCAGATCATGTTTCTTTCGGAACGTGGCTCCGACTGCCACCTGACCATAAATCGGTTGGGTTCGACAGAACGCAACGGAACAGCGGGGTCAAACGTCGGCAATGGAATGATCCAATTGCGCAGTGGATTATTCTGTGCATTCTGAAAAGCTTCGGCTTTCTCGCCGCCTCCCGCAGTAGAACTCGAGGACATATTACGGCGCGACATAATCTTTTTAACCACGCCCGGCTGCCTAATCCACTCGGTCCACTCCGTGGTCAACGAATCCAAGAGATCAGACTGACGGGCTTCTTCCTCGTCCTCGGAAGTGTGTACCGCCTCGTTCTCGTTCTCTGACGGTACCGCCTCGTTCTCGTTCTCTGACGGTACGCCCCGATCGCGATTTTCTTCTCCGATATTCACCTCCTACGCAGCTTGTTGTCCCTCTACTTCGATGACGAACACAAAGCACTCAGCCCTTTGCTCGTGTAACATGTGGGACACGTCCTCGTCGCAAAGCCTAGGAGCTCGCACGCTCCTCATGTCATAGCCTCGGGTATAACAATACAACAAATACTCGACATTGGGCGGAGGGCCCAAAACCGCACGAATCCGGCTCACGAGAGTGTCGAGTGTAATTTCTTCCCTACGAAAAAAGAGGCACATATCTACTCCGTCAACGTAGCCCTCTCGATCCCAACGACCATCGTAACGTACCGTGATTCGTTGATTCGACATCTACAATTACAAATAACAATTCAATTCAATTAGGAAATCCAAAATATCCATTACAATTACAAATAACAATTGTATTCAATTAGGAAGTCCAAAATATCCATCCAAACGTATAAAACAAGCCATTAATTAATAGACAATTCAATTAAAAAAAATCTGCACTTAGTCAAAATTTGACCAAGTGCACTTGGTCGCTCGGTGACCGAGGGCCGAGAATTTCTCGGTCACTTGGCCGAGCGCCCGGTCACCAAGGGCTGAGATTTTCTCGGGCACTTGGTCGGTTGACCAAGTGCCCTCGACCAAAATTTCCCACCGAGGGCTCAAGAACCCAGTAGCCCTCGGTCGTCCCCTCGGTCACATTTTCGACCGGGGGCTTCGACCGAGGGCCAAACAAACAGTCCGAAAAAAAAAAAAAAAAAAAAACGGGGACATGGTCGCGCGCAACGTACCTTTTTCCCTTCGAAACCTAGCTCTTTCCACGCATATTCCGACCTAGCTTTTCATGTAAAGGTAGTTTTTGTGTGAAAAAAGTTTTTTATTTTTGATTAGGTGTAGTTTCCTTTTCATTTTGTATAGATTGAGTGTAGTTTTATATATGAGTTCAAAATTAATAGAGAAGTTATATTTGTAAATGAAAAGTGGTATTCCCACAAATAAAATTATAAATTTTTGAAATTATAATTATTTGATAATTATTTGATATAATTGCGTTTGTGACTTTTATGAAAGAGAGAGTATGTTAATTGCGTGTGTGAGCTTGTGTTTTGAGGTTGGCAACTTATTGTTGTTAAATAGCATCTCCAATGCTGCCCACATCACCACATTGGGCCAAGTGAAGTGGACATGAGCATCCTTAAATGTTCAATTTAGCATCGGAGGAGAACATAATTAAAATATAAAATGGGCATGCCCACCATAGAGGTCAAGTCCAATAACACTATTTATGTAAGCTTTTTCACTTTTTTGTCTTTGTTTTAATTATTTAATTATTTTACTCACATTTTAATTGGTTCTTACAAAGGTTGAAGTGGGCTTAGCATTGTATGACTTTGCCCACTTTTTATTTTTTCTCATTTTATGATGATGTGGCATATAATAAGGTCCACATAAAGTAAAAAGTGGGCTTTAGAGCATCTTCAATGCAGGCCATTTGGGTGCATTGGGCCAAGTAAAATGGACTTGGGCACTCAAAATTCATTTTCTTTGCATTGGAGCAAATATGAAAATAGTGGGCATGCCCACTGTCTTGGCCATGCCCATTTCTGACATGTGGGCAGTAATTATTTTTTTTCTCACTTTTTGTATGTTGTAATAGTATTATTTAATTAATATAATTGGAATTTAAAAGTTAGAAAGTGAACTTTTGCATTGGAGTGAATTGCCCACTTAATATGATGTGGCAATAAATAGGACCCACAAAAAGAAAAAAAGAGGGTTTGTGCATTGGAGATGCTCTAAGGTGCAAGCGATGATAGCTATGCTGAAATGTTTATGGTATGTCTTGTCCGATCAATCCACGTGCACTACTTTATACTTCCTCCAACATTTTGTTAAAGACGACACTTCATTTATAATTTAACAATTAAAAAAAAAATCGAAAGGAATATCATTAAATTATGCCTATACACTTTTGCAATTTACATACATTTAAACTCCTATGCATATATAAATTGCCTTTTTTATACTTCAATTTCAAGGCTTTATAAAATGTCAAATCATCACAATACAAAAATATTAACCCTAAAATCATTCTTATCAATACGTAGATTCAAAAACAGAAACTAGGAAGGAGCAACTTTGGATTCTCAAGAAAACGCAACGAGCTCGAGCGAATAATTCAAAAGAAACGGACAAATCCAGTCAATAGCAACCACAACGTCTAACTACCAAAAATTAAGGGCATCTGCATAGTTTCTATGGTAACAAGTCTATTTCGGGGTGATCACTGAATAAGAACTTGATTCGAAACTGTATCCCTTCACATGCATGCTACATCAACTCGAATGTATCCCTGTTCTTATGAAAGAAGACGAAACATCAATATACTCAAAAATCAAATAAAAGGCATTAATTAAAGGAAAAAGATAAACATAAAACACACATGCTGACCTGCTGGATTCCTGTATTATCATTCATCTATCAAAGAATGCAACCTTTTTCTGAATATGGAAACTTTGCTAGCCTCAATAGCCATCACTAAACCCATCAACCGATAATCTTTAAGCTGAATTCAAAATTCGATGCAGCAAGAAAAAAAATTGTTATACAGAAACTATTTGTTAACTGTTTGGACCGTAACTGACACTTCACCACAAGAAAACCAATTGAAAAACTAAATAAAATGATGAAGAATGTGGAAGTTATTGGGGGTGAATGCCAGTGAGGCAGGGGTCTAAATATTGAGTTTTGGCTAAAAACATTTATAAGCTTCTCTATGCCAAAGTTCTCTCTCCACTACCCAACGTTTCAAGAGCAAGATCTTAATTAAGGTGCTCAGTTTTATATTTTTTTATTTATTTTAAATTTGCTTTATATATATACACACACTAAAGTACTAAACTACTTTATATATATATATATATATATATATATATATATATATATATATATATATATATATTAAACTACTCTATTTATCTTAAATGTGTTTTTGAGCAATGGAACATTGATTTAGGAAGTACTTAGTTTATTTGTAATTCTTTTAATATTATTGACATTTTTTGATTAAAAAAAAAATTAAACTTGAGGCGTACGAGTCGTTCCGCCTCGACTCTTTCCCCAATCATGGCTACTAATAAAATAAGACTAGGAACCAAAATCCAGACTAAATAGTAGGTATGAAGTAAATTGCCCAATGTTTCCAAATTAGTCCAACTTCGTACCTTTTCGGCATAAACGAGTCTCGCCTCAACATAAAAACGCCTCGAATACGAGTCGCGTTTTTTAAAACATTGGTTATAAATATGTTTTAAAAACATATTTATTACCAAAACGACTCCTTATCAACTAAAACCAGGCAAAATGTTTGTAGAATATGAAACAAACGTTACTCTACCACAACAGTATTAGGGATATAACAATACAATGGAATTATCACACTTGCCTCATTTGCTGTGACATGCTCTGAGTGCAAGGGGAAAATGAAGGACCACGAACTAAGCTGCAAAATTATTTTAAAAAGTGGGATTTAGAAACTGATGGGACAGCATAAGAAATGTGATAATAAATATTATTAGTAATAACAATAATAATATAAATTCGGAATATGATACCTCCTGAAAAATCTCATCTTCAGGTTTGGCGTAAATTACAGACTCGGCTCCATTTTTAGTTGTTCCTTTATTCTTGTCTGCATTCTTGTGCTATATGATCATGCATACAAAACAAGTTGTCAATAATTACAGACATACCCCTAATCCTATCCAATTGTAACGGCGATCATGTACCTTGTATATCTTGCTCATAATAAGATAATATTTGAAGCGGAAGGAATCCTGGAGTTTCTTAGTAGGCTTTAACATAAAAAATAAAAGTGCATAAGTACATTTTGATCCTAAACGAGATACAATAAAATAGTAATCATGCTAATACAATATTGGCACTAACCTCGTCTTCGGTTGCCCATTCTATTTCATCAAAGAGGCCATCGTAAAGTGGAGGTAAAAGCTGAGGTGGAAGATTTACAACACGCTGAGAGATCATAAGACCAACTTCCTGTGTATGGTCTCTAACCAAAGACCCAAGTTTAGCTATTACGTTCGTGTCCTTGCACACATTAAGCAGGTAGTCTGTGAGCTCAACGATGCATTTGCTTTCCTGATACAAAAACAAAACAGAGAAATAAAGGCAATTTTTTTTTAAAAAAAGGAGTTAATTAGATAAATTTACAAAATTTAATTGCTTGCCTTGTATCTTCCTAGATTAAGAGCTGTTACAACAGAGTATACTCCATCGTCGTCGTCGTTCTCTATCTTGACTACGGTCCCGACAGTCGGCTGTCCTAATATCAAGTCTACGAAGCCACTGAGATCCCAAACCTTATTATCAAGGTACGTCTGTAGAAGGGTCTTCACTCCATGGAAGTCGCTCGGTTTCGGATCAAAGAAGACAAAATCTGCTTGAACTGTTCCCTATTCAAACAAATAATAATAAAACTATCGATTAATTAAACGAAACTATATTAAGTGGTGGAGATAAACGTGAACACATCAAACCTCAGAATCTTCGCTATCAGAAGAGTCGGAATGTTTGGTTTCATCATTGCCGTTTTTCAGAAAACCGTAATCTACGAATAAGCATTCAAATTTGAAATGAATTACTACACTAATTACCAGAAATTCAAATCGGGCGATGCAATATATCGGAGGGGAAATCATACCGGGAGTGTGTAACTCGGTTTCCCGAGTGACTCTGTTGACCCTTTTGCTCGACTTAGCCATAGCTATTGACCGACCAAATGGAGAGAAAGTGAGCGGCAGATGCCCCGATGATTGTTGATGCCTTTTCGGTTGACGCGGCATACTGTAAATTCAGGAAAAAAAATCGGGTTAGCTGTTGGGTGTCGTCGCCGGAGGACCTTCAAGTTTACGGATGACGGCGAGCTGAGACGGCCAAGCGACTTGCTGGCGTTTGTTCGCCCGTTCAGACTCGGGATTTCTGGAAACGAGGATCGAAGACTTGAGGGGCACCAGTCAATGGCGTCGCAGAGACGGTGGCGGCGGGGACGATTCGAGGCCGGCGAGTGGACTGGTGGGGAATGGCGATTGCGGAGTTAGGGTTAGAATTTTACAAGTGAATCGATAGTACTTATAAAATTACACTAATAGGTATTTTAAATTTTCGAAAGGAATTGATACTACCTCTGTCCCGTTTTGCAATAGTCATATTTTTCGTTTTTTTGGTGTCCCACAACAATAGTCATACCCCCTTAACTTCTAATTACTTCATATCTTTAACAACTAAAAACACTAAATTAATTATTACCTTTTCAAATACTCTAAATAATTACTGAATCCTAAATTATTACCACTACCCAACATAATTCCTATCTAATTCTCTCTCTCATTCATCTTCATCCAACTTTGAATCTCCCGTCTCTCACCAGCATCTCCACCACCACAATTATCCATTTATAAATCATCTCTTTCTCGATGTATTCTCCATGTATGAACATTAAATCTCTGATAATCTTGACAACGTATCCTCGACGATTCCGTAACGAATCTTTGATCAGAGTTACAGATCTGCGACGTTCCTATAACGGATCTATGGTCTGAGTCACAAATCTCGAACGGATCTATGGTCTGAGTAACACATCTCGAACGGATCTATGGCCTGAGTCACAAATCTCCGCCGATTCGAGTCCGGAGACTTATCCCGCCTTCACGCTCTTGTGAAGATTCTGAGAAATAGTCGAGTTATCGCGACGGGCAAATCTAAGATCTGGAAATATTTTTAGATCTATTATGTTTGGATATGATGTTTATAGCAAATTTATCTTTTATTTGATAATTTTTTAAAAATATTTCCAGTTTTTAAAGAACATTACGAAGAACAAAGAATCAATGAACGTGTTGATGTCATTTTATTTTAAATTCTGGAACTATCGTTTTTTTGAATTCTGTATTTTAGATTTTTTTTTCGGATGAACCCAATGTATTTAGCTTAATTATTTTTAATGTTAAGAATGGTTAATTACTTTTGTTTTATTAATAATGTTTACTTAAATAGTAATATGCCCTTAAAAGTGTTGTTAAACAATCAAAATTAATGAATTTGTTGGTTTTCGTGCCTGCTCACCTCTGTCCCATCTCCATTGCCATGGGACAGAGGATTGCCATCACGAATTTTTTACTCAATTTTATTTTTTTAATAAATTTTTATTTTTTATTTATATTACTAGTATTATTTTTTCAAATAACTTATTTATTATTTTACACTATACTCGATTTTATACTCACTTTACAAATATCTTGTTTATTTAAATATTTTTGGGATAATATTTATTTAATTAAATGTATATTTATAAATCATTTGGAGGAGGGTCGAGTCTATGGATTAATGTTTCGAGTTCGAGTCTATGGATTACGATCTCGAGGGTTAGAGTCTATGGATTAATGTTTCGAGTTTAAGCTATGGATTAATGTTTCGAGTTCGAGTCTATGGATTAAGATCTCGACGGCATGCCTATTTGGAGCACAATCTAGGTTAGGTGTATGTAGGGTGTTAATTCGGTTTAGGAGTGTTCATAAAATGGCTCAATCTAGGTTAGGTGTATGTACGGTGTTAATTCGTCGGTTTAACCAAATTGAACTTAAAATTTGGTTAACCGAATCATTTAAGCTATATTTTTATAAACCAAAAACTAAACCCTTTTAAAAATTGTTTGGTCCAAAAAACAGAAAAGTTCAAAATTTTCAAATTGAAAATCAAATCGAATTAGTTTGGTTCGATTTAGTTTAATTAGTTTGGTTCAATTTATTTTAATTGAATAGTGTCAGTTTGATTTTGTCAATTTAACCAAACTTTTGACACACTAGTAACTAGTAGGTGTAAGAGAAGTACGGTAAATATAGTTGGAGATTTGTGAAAATTTATAAGATTTACTAAGGAGTATTAAATAAATTGAGTTTTGACTTTTATTTATTTTGATTTTGTTGAAATTTTCTTATGTTATTTTATCAACCACAAACGATAGAAGAATAACTAAAAAAAATTCAGTATTCAAAATTCAAATCATAAAACAGTAAATTTCATTCTTAATCAAACAAGAGCAGTAAAATTAAACCAACAAAATTCAAATAAAAATTGCAGCAAGATAAAAACTTAACAATACGAAAATAAAAATTATTCAAAACAAAACAAATAATTCAATTATTATTCAAAACAAAACAAATAATTCAATTACGGACAGAATATAGATTTCCTGGACTTGGGCCTCAGCTGCAAAAGGAAAACAAAAAATAATTATATATGCATTAATTTATAAATTATATGATATTTAATTAATTAATTAAAACACATCAATCTATGTTAAAAACCTCAGTGCTGTGTCCACATTTTTTCTTCCTGCAGTTGACAGCACGAGGATGTAACCGAGCATAACATCTGACGACGTCAACAGATAAATAATTACGAATATGCCCCACAAAATTTTATTTTATTTCAATTGTTTTGTAACTTACTTGCGACAAATGAGCTTCATCTGGTTATGTTTCTTAGCCAAATCCAAAAGAGTGGGCTCAATGTTAATTTTCCCACCACCACCCCTCAGCCTTAGAACCAAATGCAGAGTCGACTCTGCAGCAATATCGATTCGTGTTCGTTAACACGATTTATTATTAACCAACTAATATTGAATAATAATAATAATAATAATAATAATAATACCTTTTTGAATGTTATAATCAGCTAGAGTACGACCATCTTCAAGTTGTTTTCCCGCGAAAATCAAACGTTGTTGATCAGGTGGGATTCCTACGAAAGCACAAATTAATTATGTGTCAATGAATTTTAAGCTAATTAACTAACAAAATGTTGTTGAAAAATGATACTACCTTCCTTGTCTTGAATCTTGGTCTTGATGTTATCGACCGTATCGGTCGATTCGACCTCTAGCGTTATTGTTTTGCCGGTCAGAGTCTTGACGAAGATCTGCATATTTGTAAGTATGAAATGGAAGTTAATTGGAATGTAGGGTTATGAAATGTTTAGGTTATTGTGTTGTGTTTATATAGGGCGGGGAGAGAGCCCGTGATTTTTGGAATTCTTGTCTATCAAGAATATATTAATTATACGTACGCGTGTTTTAAATATTTGCTTGTCCACCAAGAAGTGCATTTTTGGTATTAATTAAGAAGATATATATGGTTAACTAGATAAATCAGAATTGAGAGAAGATTTGGTTATCAAATTATAAATAAAATAAAATAAGAAATATGTTAAAACAAAACACCGAGATTAAAGTTTGTGATTGAAATATAAAAATACAAATTAATAATTCTTCATAAATAGAGACCAAACCATAAAAATAGGTGAAATCATATAAGAAAAGAATCAAGTACAAAGTTCGCTCAAACGACCTCACGATAAATTAATTCAAACCAAAAACTAATTTTATAAGTAGAACACGTAGGATTTCGACTATTGATCGGATTGAAATTAAATCGAACACAAAACGGTATTACAAAAATGGTCGGACATCCCATTTGTACACGGCATCTTCTTAAAAGTAACTACAACACAAATATTTTGTACGTACATGGTTTTATGAAAATGATCATGTATGGATGCATGTGTTTAAGTAACCCGATTCTTGTGTGTCTATCGAGATTAAGAGCCCGTTTGAACGAGTTTATTTAAAATAAGTTATAAGATGTTACGTCTTATAGTTTAGATAAAATAGGTATATAAACTTATTTGAACGAGTTTATTTAAAATAAGTTATAAGATGTTACGTCTTATAGTTTGGATAAAATAAGTATATAAATGTTAATTTGTTTGATAATTTAAGATTTTATATAGTTAAAATTACTAAAAATAAATTTTTATATATGGAAAAAAAATTAAAAAAATTATATTAACTTAATAATAAATTTAAATTTTTTGTATATATATAAAAGACAATAATTTTAAGAGTAATTTGATCTTTTATTATTGAAGTGGGAAGAACCTATAAACCGTTTAAAAAAAAGTAAAGAGTATCTCTCTCTTTACTTTTCTTTAAACAGTTTATAAGCCGTTAAACAACTTATTTTTAAGTTTTTAAGATTTTTTCTTAAAATTTTACCAAACAATATTAAATGATATAATAGTATGTACATAAATTCCATGATTTTGGTTTCTAATATATAGTATAATATTACGTTATTTATAACTTTTTCTACAAGAATATTATTATGGGAGAAAATATTAAAATTGATTATCTATAATCGGTATTTTATATTTATAATAATGTATTAAAATGGGAAGTCGTATATAACTAATCGAATTAATTCTACATTTTAATTTACGTTCAAATAATTAATTTAATATTATTCAATAACTATAATAAGAACACGTTACTTAATATTAAAAACCATGTTTCCAAACAATTAATAAAACAAATAATTATGATTCAACTATTCCAAAATTACTTTGATCCTATTCATTAAATATACAATCAATTTTTCTATAAAAGAGATTTTGGATATAGGGTAATTTCATAAGTTTCATGTAAAATAGTTTTTTTTTTAATTATAAATTAGTGGTCAATTGATTAATTAATTATAAATTAAAGATAATTTATTTTAATTAGAGGTAGTTAATAACATGCGGATAATTTCTTTTTTTATAATTATGATTATATTAGAGGCCTTATACCTTGGTTACCGGTACCTCATGAACAGTATAGTACGAGCCCAAATACAAAACCCAATTGGCCCAATATTCTTTCTTTCCCTCGCCAACTCTCAGCCCTAATTCTACATTCTACGCACACAGAGAAAACCAATTTCTCTCCCACGAAACCACCGTGACCGCCGCGAATACCGTGCCGCCAGACCAAATTGTGATTCCTATCCACGCGACTCCATTTGAGATCTTCTCCATGTCTCCCCTAAAATATCCATCTAGGTTTCTTTTCGCGGCGATTTCCAAAGTTTCTCGATCTCGATCGTTGTCGTCTTCGTAGCGTTGTTAATCTCCGCCGCACCGTCGCAGCGTCCATCCGCTCCATCGTCGAGGACGCCGCCTCTATCCCCAGCGTCGTCGACACCACCGTCCGTCCCTCCCCAAGCGAGTCCTGTGCCCGCCGCCTCTTTTCCCCAAGTGAGTCCTTGACACCCTCCGATTGAGTAGTCGTTGGTGTTGATCGGTGGGGCCGGGTTCGCGTCGGAAGAGAGCAGCACGTGGTCGTACATCTCCGAGGACTCGCCCGCCATCTGATCGTAGTACTCCCTTTCTCGCTCGGCCCTTTCGATGCTGATCCAGAGGATGTCACCACTGGTCCTGTTGTTCATCTGGACAGGTGAGTCGTTAGTTTGTTATTGCTTATCTAAATAACCTGTGGTATATACACCTATACAACTCTTATCATTATTTAAATTCTGTAGACGTTTGTGTCTGTTATGATTAAAGATTAGTGCCTATTACATTCACGAGGAGATTTCTTGTATTTAGAGTTTATGGACTCATTTAATTTGCATGTGGCATCTTTTGATATCAACACCAGATGGCGAGGAGTTGGAGATACCTTATTCTCTGAAGCAAACAGAAGAAACTCCTCTTGATCAGGTTTGTGGCTGAAGGTTGTATTTACTTTGTTGTCTATCTGGATTCCTTGTGAACTATTGTAGTTGCATGCTCATTTCTTTGCAAGAATTGACTGTTGATGCAACACAGAAGTGTGATGAAAGAGTAGTAGTTAACCATGTCTAAATTCTTTACAATATTGTTGATGCTGATTGAGGCCATTAGAAAAACAAGACAATTGTAGAGAATCCTATTCAAAATGAAGAGGATCTTTTAAATTAAAGAATGACTTGAACAATCATTTAAAAGGTAATGTGTATCTAACTTTCACAATTGATTTTTCACCCTTTTTTCTGCACATCATAAATATGTGCTCCCTCTAAATAGGAATCCATAGTTTTTATTGAGTTTTGGCTTTGTTGTGTGTGGATTTCTTCTCTGTTTTATGTTGAATTCTTCTTTGTTTAGCTGACTATTTATTCAGAGCTTGTCAAAAATTCCAAGAGAGCAGTAAGTTTTCGGTTTATCAATTAATTATACTTATTTAATACGTAGGTCGTTCTACAAGTGTGTTTCGTTACAAGTCGATTCGTTAATATTGTTTCAATTTTTACTTGTGTTGCTTGCTTGCAGCAAAAAAATATTGCGATTCTTTTCGAGATGCATGGCTGCTCCTTGTGCCGCGTGAGCTTGATCAGTGTCGTAGATTCTAACACAATTACAAGATGAACACTATAGCTACATAAGTTGCAAGCTGATGAACACAACTTATTAGAACTAGTACAAGACTCAATAGGAGAGGGGTGATGTAGTATATTATAGTTTAAATAGATATAAGATCAAAAAGTAAATCATCACAGTTGTTGATTAGAATTTACACTGACTTGTTATGTATTCTTCTATGTTTGGTCCGTTCTTTAGTAACTTTTTAATTAGTATGATTTGTGTGAGAAACCATTAATTTATAACAATATTATACTTCATCAATTTATTAATGAATTCTACTGTCTTTATAATAATATTCTAGTTCATTTATTAATTAATTCTACTTTATTTGTAACTATATTATACTATGTGTAAAGTTAAATTATTCTTGTTGTAACTATATTGTGTGGATAGAAAACATTACTTTAAACATAGTTACTTGTTGTATTCTTTATTTTGAACAAAAGTTACAATCTACTCATATTATTACTTCATTCTTCTCAATTTATAAGTTAATTTTTTTTTTTTCAGTAAATCATTTTTACTTTGAAATAAATGATATAAATCAATAAACACTAAAAAAATATTTATAAGAGTGTACTTCTTGTATTCTCTATTTTGAACAAAAAATACAATCTACTCACATTATTACTTCATTCTTCTCGATTAATTCTTCTCCTTTTATCAGTAAATTATTTTTACTTTGCTTTGAAATAAATGATATAAATCAATAAACACTAAAAAATATTTATAATAGAGTAGAACTCAGTATAAAACATATTAGATATAAACATTAAAAATAGTAGAATTCAAAAAATAAATTTTACTCTATTTATTACATTCTTTTCAATACTGTTTTCTATTCTCTGTATTTCAAACATATACTCCGTTTATTAGTGAATGCTACTGAATTTGTTAGTAAATTCTACTATATTTAGTAGTATATTCAACTACATTTATAACTAAACCCTAAACCATAAACCCTAAACTCTAAAAATAAACTATAACCCCTAAACCCTAAAAATAAACCCTAAACACTAAAAACACTAAAAACCTTAAACCCCTAACCCGAAACCCCTAAACCCCTAAACCCCTAAACGATAAACCATAAACCATAAACCCCAAACCCCTAAACCCCTAAACCCTAAACCCTAAACCCTAAATCCTAAACCCTAAACCCTAAACCCTAACGTGGGTCTTATTTCGAAAGAGTTTGTTTCAAAAGGTCTTGTATCGAAGTTAAATTGATTAGTGAATTCTACTGCATTAGTTAGTGAATTGTACTCTCTTTATTAGTATATACTACTACATTAAACCCTAAACCCTCAACCCTAAAACCTAAAACCCTAAACATAAACCCTAAACATAAACCTAAAACCCTAAAAATAAACCCTAAACCCTAAAAATAAACCCTAAACCCTAAATTGTGGGAGACAAACTAGAATCGAGAGCGACGCCATGTTCTAATGAGTTCTACTGCATTTAATAGTGCATTCTACTCTCTTTATAAGTTAATTCTTCTCCTTTTGTCAGTAAATTATTTTTACTTTGAAATAAATGATATAAATCAATAAACACTAAAACATATTTATAATATAGTAGAACTCAGTATAAAAAATAATAGATATAAACATTAAAAATAGTAGAATTCAAAAAATAAATTTTACTCTATTTATTACATTCTTTTCAATATTGTTTTCTACTGTATCTGTATTCCAAACATATACTTTATTAATCATATACTCCATTAATTAATGAATTCTACTTCATTGGTTAGTGAATTCTACTACATTTATACATAAGCCCAAAACCCTAAAAATAAACCATAAACCCTAAACTCTAAACCCTAAAAATAAACCTTAAACCCTACAAATAAACTCTAAACCCTAAACCTTAAACCCTAAAAATAAACCCTAAACCCTAAAAATAAACCTTAAACCCTAAAGAGCAGGTTCTACTGCATTTAGTAGTGCATTCTAGCCTCTTTATGTGCATATTCTACTCTATTTATTCATGAATTCTACTGTATTTGACACAACATCTATTACATGAATAAAAAAATACCAATACATAATTCTCCGTGTTATAATAAACGTAATCTCGACGTAATAAAAAATATGTTGAATAGGACAATAAAATAAAACCAACAATAGAATATCATCAACACAACGTCATCAAAACTAAAAAAAAACAATGTCATCAACACAACATATCCAAAAAAAAAAAGAACAGAATCATATAACACTGGAGAAATATGAAACTCTTATTCGGAGAAACAACTTTTAATCTTTGATCTTCAGAAACAGGGTGCACAATGTAACTACAATCACCATCCTAAAAAAACTAAGCAGAAAAATATTAAAAACGGAGTAAAACTAAGTATAAAACAGAATAGAACTCAGTATTAAAAACAATAGAATACATAATAAATGTATTAAAATAAGAATTACAAAAAAAGATAGAAGAATATAATCTGAAATTAATAAGAACACCGTTGAACAGGATGAGAAAATACAAATTTGAATTTGAATTCCAAAAAAATGGAACCATACATCAACAATAAAAAAAACTCAATATCATCAGCACACAACGTTGATACAAAAAAAATTCATGGGACTGGATCTTATAACACTGCGGAGAATCTAGAACTTGTATTACGGAGAAACAACTTCTAGACATCTAACTTCAGAAACATGGTGCACAATGAAACTACCCTCGCCATCCTAAAAAAACACAGCAGAAAAGTATTAAAAACAGAGTAAAGCGAAGTATAAAATAGAGTAGAACTCTATATTAAAAAACAATATAATACATAATAAACATAATCATTGAATAAGTCAAAATTTTCATTTTCCGACTTAGCATAACCATCAACCTGATCATAAACATCTTTATAAAATGTCTCCCTTGAAGTTTTAATACAAAAATAGAGAACTCGTTATAAAAACAAAGTAGAATGTAGTATCAAACAGAGTAGAACCTAATATAAAACAGAGTAGAACTCATTTTATTATTAAAAATTATGTTAAGATGTTAACATTTATATGCTAAAAAACGACAAAACCATATGTTACCTAGAACTCATCGAAATGCCATTTCAAAAAAAAAAAAGACTGTAAATAACTTCCTGAAGAATCCTGAAGGTCGGGAGAGCAGACAATATCTTCCCCGACTCGAGCGGGATTCCCAATGGCAAACAGGCGACGAATGTTTCCCCTGCAGTTTTAATAAAAAAAAATGAGAACAAAAGACAGAATTCAGAATTACGAACAGAGTAAAAAATACAGTAGAATTCAGTATAATAAATAGTAGAACTCACTATATAACATAGTAGAACTATAAAAATAGATTTCAAACTCTAGCTTTATTTTTCTGTACAGGAGTCTTCAATTTTCACCCAACATGCACTATACACAGAACACACCAAAAATACTTATACACATGTTCTGAAGTCAGTTTTTTTTTTTTTTTAGAGAATGCAAGCCAATATGACACCAATCAAATTAACTAGCCAAAATCATATCATGTCATAGACATTCACTTGTTACAATGCAGTTTACCAAAAACAGAAATATATGGTAGATCCCAAAGAACCCACCTCTAATAAAGTAGGTACAACATTGAAAACCATGGCCGAAAGAATAAAATTGATAGCACGACTACCACAATCAATATTCGATTAAGAACGCTTGTTTCTCGACTGAAAAGTAAGAGCATGAAATTTGAACATGAGGAACAAAACAGAAAATAATTCAATATAAAACAAAGAAGAATTCTACATAAAACACATAAAGCATACCAATAACTATTGTTGATTCTAATCTTTTTGTAAGTTTGTTTTCCATACTGAATTTATCATACTCTAATACTATTAAAACTATAGGAATAGAGAATGATTAAACTAGAAATTGATCAACTTGGAAACGACACAAAGTGCAAAGTTGGACGACTTAGAATCAACACAAAGTGCAAGTTTGGAATAAATACAAGTATACAACTATTGATTTTTACAGGCACAAATAGAGAAAGTCAAGTAAGTAAACAACTTTACTGTCCGTCTTCAATACTATATTTCAGTTTGAGGTTATATTCTTCATAAGCAAACACAATTAGAAAGCACTCACTTGTTCGAATTGGATCAGTGTCATACTTGTATTGAATAAATCCAATCCACATAATAGAATACGAGTATAATTAAATGGTAATAACTACAGAGCATAAACAAACAACAAGAAAGGGAACGGTACCCAAGACATCAGCAACGAGCTCTCGGAATCGTATGTGGCGTCGACCGGCCTTCTCGCAGTGGTCCAGCACTAACGATAAGAGGTAATAGGAGTAGAAAGTGACCGTCCCCATCGTCGTTAGGCACAGGAATCCGAGCAACCAGCTGAGGCCTTGGAAGGCGTACGGTAGCGTGAGAATCGTGAGGCCGACTATCGCCGTGGTCAGATGAAAACCGGCGTACCACAACTCCCCTGTCGAATCAAGACAACACACAAACTCAGTTAATGAAATAAAACCTAATCGATTTAAACAAGGAGACGACAACAATGGAGACTCTCTCCGAATTTCCCAATCTCGAACTGCTATGCAATGGCGACTCTCTCCGAATTCGAAGATACTGACAACAAGGAGACGACACCGGCGATGAAGTCGTCTAACGCCGCCCTCAATCCGTCGGATCCGTTAGGAATTCGAGGAACTCCAGAGCGTTATGTTCGAGAGGGTTTACAATGCGGTGGTGATAATGATGATGGATAAGATGGAGACGGAAGAAAACTGGAAGACCTACCTCGATGCCTTGCCGCCGCTATCTCGTGTCGTCGCTGCCTCGCCGCCGCTGCTCGCAACCGCTCAACTCGCCGCTTCTCGCAACCACTCGCCACCTCGCCGTTGTAGCCTCACCGGAGCTTCGAAGAGTGAAATCCCCAAATGGGGAGGCTGACGAAGAATGAAATTCCCAAATCGCGATTGGGGAAAAAAAAAGAAAAAAAAGCAAAATGTTTAAATATTAGCAAAATCTCCGATTAATCTTCGTAGAAGAAGTTTAGGTTGTCCGTCTCCGATTAATCGCCGTCGAAATCCGCGAGTTGAGAGTTTGTTTCGTTTGTGTGAGAAAAAAACGAAACAGAAAGAAAGAAGAAGAAAGAGAAAAAAAAAGAGAAAAAAAAGAGTGAAAAAAAATAGTAAGTTTAAATAGAAAAAACAGGTACCATATGAAATTGTATGGTACTAGTACCATGGTATAAATTGCCTTATATTATACTCTAATTAATAAAAAATGAAAATATAATAAATAATAAATTTTAAAGTTTATTTTATAAGGTATTAAATGTAATTTTATAAATCATGCTCCTTTTTTTCTAAATACTTCTAAATATAATCATGCAGATCAAAATTGAAAATAATTAATATATTTTGATACTCCCTCTCATTCATAATAATTTATTTGAGTTTTTTCCTATTCTCTATTTAATTGTCGTTTTTAAATTTTTGACATATTATATCCTTATTAATTACTCCCTATTGATTATAAATTCATTTTATATTAATATAAAATATAAATAAATAATCAATATTAAGAAGTATTGATGAATAATAAGTCTTTAATTTATAATATTTAATAGAGTTAAATTAAATAAATTATTTATTTATTAATACTTGTCCAAAAGTCTATAATGACACATAAAAAAGATAGAGGGAGTATACGATTAAGGAGGGTGTATTCAATTGGGATTTTAATGGATTTTTTTGGACTTTTAAAATTCAATGGATTTTTGTGGATTTTCTAAATTTATGGAGTCTACAAAGAGTTTGATTGACTTTTTTTTATTGACTTTCATGGATTTTCATAGATTTTACAATAATTGAGAAATACATTTTTTAATTGATTTAAATGAATTGTATATATAAATAAATACAAATGGTTTTAAAAAAATATAAATTGTTTAGAAAATAAAATATATAATTAGTTCAAAAATAAATAAATAAATAAATAAATAAATAAATAAATATATAAATATATATATATATATATATATATATATATATAATTATTTTCATCTTTATTTACATCATTGTAATACATACCTCATTTTCCAAATAGCATTAACAATATTCGTTCTCCATAAATTCATTGTCATACATCCATCTCATTTTCCATCTATCATTGACAATAGCATTTATGTTTTCTTACTTTAATTATTATGTTTATTTATATATTTTTTAAATTTTATTATTTTTTAATAATTAATTGGTTTTTTTTATCTATTTCATATTTTTTAACTTTATTATGTTTATTTATATTTTTTAAGTTTTATTATTTTTTTAATAATTAATTTGTCAATTAAAATTGAAATCAGTAGAAATCTCATGTATTTACCAGAGATTTCAAGTTATAGAGTTCCTTTGTATTTTTGGGTTAAAATCCATAGAAATCTGTTGACTTTTAAAATCTTTTAAAGTCTATTGAGTTTTGAATACCTGTAGATTTTAATAGAGTTTTTAAAATCTGTATTGAATACCTCCAGATTTTAATTGACTTTTTAAAATCCGGATTGAATACCCCAAGACTTTAAAAGTCTAAACAAATCCTGCAGAGTCTTAAACGAATACACCCCTCTAAATAACTAATATTGATTCAAAAGTATTTATGATTATGGGTCCATTGGTTAAATGACCCTTTTTTGAGAATACATTGTCAAAACGTCTTTTAAAAAATGAAACTTGTTAGAATGACTATTTTTATTACTAATTCATTTTATATCATTTTAAAAATAAATCAAATCATTTTTTACTTTATGAAAAATACATAAATTGTTTTATATTATAAAAATATGGATCCAACCTATTAACCCACACATGTTTCATACCCATACTCAAATCTCACAATTTCCATCGAAATCAAAATTCCACTTTTTTTGAAATTGGGGTTATACAGCAAAAAAATTCCTCAATTTCATCCAGCTCGATTCTGGTTTGTTGTTGTTCAATTTCTTCTACCTCAATTATTTAATGTCCACTGTTGCATCTTTCGCCCGCATCTTCTCCATCAACTGAGTTCTCCAGCTTGGACGTGATTCCGGTCAGCTTCAATCTCCACAACCGCTGCATTTCAGGTATGAAATTGGTTAATTGGTTGTCAGTGAATTATTTTGGTTATTTAAAAAAAGATACATATGGCTTATGGTCATGGGAGTATTCATGTGGTGTAGATGAAGGAAAATTATTTCCATTTTGTGTTCCAAAGAATACCACATAAAATTAATAGAGAAACTAAAAATTGATACAAACCTACATGAAGTAATTTTGCGATGCCCTAATCCTATTTCCCCGAATACGGATCTACCGTATCAAATTTTTGATGATGATAGTTAGGACGGGTTGATCACAAGGTGTGATTGCAGTTCTCTTAGTGTGACTTTGATGTTAAAGGAACATGTTGTAACTGAAACTGAAAGTAATATAATGACACAATTAGAGAATGAGGATATTAGATTGCTAGTTTGCAATGAGAGAGTGGATCACAGTACTGTAACTTGGAAGGAGTTTGGAGTTGTGGAAGAAGCTGAAGTTAAAGTTAAAGTTGCTGATATTGTTGTTGTTGAAGATGTTGGTATTTAATTTGTTTAACAATTTAAGATCTTATATAAATAAAATTACCAAAAATAATTTATTATTATGAAAAATATAATTAAAAATAATTATATTAACTAAATAATAAATTTGAAAATTTTCTATATATATAAAAGTTAATAATTTTAAGGATATTTTTGCCTTTTATTGTTTAAATTACAAGAACTTATAAGTTTTTTAAAAAAACTACCCTGTAGTTACTTTTTTTTTTAAACGGCTTATAAGCAGGTAAACAGCTTATTTAAGATTTTTAAGATTTTTTTAAGAGTTTATAAACTCTTAAAAAACTTATAAGTTGTTTTTAAACTTATAAGCTCCGTCAAATATGCTTTTATTAAATAAAATAACAGCTTATAAACTCTTAAAACAATAACACCTCTTAATTTGATAAGTACTCTACACCAATTACTCAATACACCATATTAAACATTAATTGTTCTATTATTTTTTACTTAATAGCCACCAAATGTTCCTACCACATACCCTTATAAAACAATACACTGTACAATGATACACTCTTTATTACGTTATACTATATCTTCTCTCAAGTAAATTGTGTTATTTTAATTCCTTTAAATTTAATTAACTAACCAAAAAAATAAATTTTTAATTGAAAAATCAAATAAATTTTCTTCCCACAACAACTATGTGGTTCTCTCTAATCTCCATCCAAACACATATACATCTATAATATATAACTGTATTATATATATATATATATATATATATATATATATATATATATATATATATATATATATATATATATATATATATATATATATATATATATATATATATATATATATATATATGTTTGTGTGTGTGGAGACCATATACCATGGGGTAGGGGCACATGTAGATTTTATGGTTCCCGGCCCAAATACAAAACCATTTTGGGACCAACAAAAATTCCTGCTAAACAGAAGCACGAACCACACGTGCACATTCATTCTATTCTCTCCCTTCTGACAGTCGCGCGCAGAAACGAGCACCTCCCACTCGTTGCTACGCACAACACAGAAAGAGGAAAACCACCGTTCAGCCGCGACGACAGTTCATCTGCGACCACCAGAGCACTCGCGAACCACTGTCCGCGATTTCCCGCCGCAAAACTTCCGGCCAAAGCACCTTCCGCCGACAAGACCACTTTCTGCGATTTCCACACATCCACAGAAGCAGAAACAAAGTTGCGAACCCTAAAATCGAACTAAACTCGAACAAGGTATGTAGAAACCCTATTTTCTCCGATTTCAATTTTAGAAGAAATTGCACGTTGAAATAGAAACAATATTTGGTATAATTTTGAGCCTCAGAAACCCTAAATTCGAACAATAGGCGTAGAAACCATATTTTTTCCGATTTCAATTTATCCTCAAATTGCATGCTAAAATTGAAACACTATTTGGTATAGTTGTTTGATCAAATTACAATCTACTGTTTGTTCTGTATGTGTGTTTGTTCTATTTGGAACCTTTTCAGTAGGATGCATTGATATAAGAATGAAAAGCAAAAATGTGAAATCAAAGTTTGATTCATCTCAGTTATATGCTCTATTCTACTATATTTTGTGGACAATTCTGCTATATTTGGTTTGTTGTTTTGGAATTTCTTCATTAGTATGCATTGATCGATATAAGAAGGAAAAACAAAATAGAAATGTAAGATCAACTAAGTTCTATGCAAGAATTTACTCTGAATTGTGAACAATTCTCCTCTGATTTGCATGTTGTTTTGGAACATTTTGATTGTCATGAATTGAGTTAAAAACAATAAACATTTTGACTGTCATGTGAAATCAGAATTTGATTCAACTCAGTTATATGATAGATTCTATTGTGAATTCTGCTGAATCCTGCTGTATTTGATATGTTGATTTGTAATCCATTGATTGATGTGTACTTATTTTCTGTTTGAAATGTTGATTTCCAAATGTGAAATCAAAGTTTGATTCATCTAAGTTATTTCCTCTATCCTACTGTATTCTGTGACCAATTCTGCTATATTTGGTATGTTGATTTGAGTGGGAAATGTAATTATCACATTTAGTTATTATGGAATACTAACATAATAGAAAACAACTATTAACAAAATTTACTTATTAAAAACAGAATATGGGAAAAATCCCATCAGTTCGTCCAATAATCAATGGTCAACGGGTGAAGTTGGGTATTGGAAGAAAGACACATGGGAAGGTCAACCCTTAATTGAAATTAAGAAGGGGGGGGGGGGGGGGGGGGGGAGGATTAATTATGTACAAAAACTCATTATATTTTATTTATGCTTTTTAGGAAATGACATCCAAAAAACAAGATGTTATTTATAAGAAAAATAAGAACCATCCCAAGAAACAAGAAGTGAATTCTGCGGATATACTAACAAGAAGAACCTGATGGAGTTGTATTCTAAATGTCTAGTTTAGTGCAAATACGGAACTCCTTATCTATACCTTAATTCGAGATATGATTCAAGCATGATTGCATTTAATGCAATAGTCCTTGATGTATACGTTGTAGACAGTATGGCGTGAGGAGACACGCGGAAGATCATACTGTCGGTTACTCGTATACTATCGAACAGTAGCTCACGACTTAGATGGACAGGGACAATCCATCGGTACGTCGCAGTGTGACTGGTAGATAGTCGGTCTTGACTATCATGTTACACTCGTACACTTGGGAGGATTAATTATGTACAAAAACTCATTATATTTTATTTATGCTTTTTAGGAAATGACATCCAAAAAACAAGATGTTATTTATAAGAAAAATAAGAACCATCCCAAGAAACAAGAAGTGAATTCTGCGGATATACTAACAAGAAGAACCTGATGGAGTTGTATTCTAAATGTCTAGTTTAGTGCAAATACGGAACTCCTTATCTATACCTTAATTCGAGATATGATTCAAGCATGATTGCATTTAATGCAATAGTCCTTGATGTATACGTTGTAGACAGTATGGCGTGAGGAGACACGCGGAATATCATACTGTCGGTTACTCGTATACTATCGAACAGTAGCTCACGACTTAGATGGACAGGGACAATCCATCGGTACGTCGCAGTGTGACTGGTAGATAGTCGGTCTTGACTATCATGTTACACTCGTACACTTGGTGTATTGAGCAGGACCACGGGAGGGCGTTCGATTTATACTAATCGGAGTAATCGACCTAGACCTCAGATATTACGGATATATGAATTCCTAATCCCTATATAATTATAGGTGCGTGTGTCCAATGCTCGATTCTTTGATGTGCCAATGAGTGAGACTAATTGATTAGTCGAGATCCTCGGTATATTGGGAATCGGAATTGTACACACGGCATGCTGTAGATTATAGACAGGAAACCGTGTCCCATTTATTGGGTTGATGATGTCCCCGAGATGAGCTCATAAAGTTTATCATGTAAACCCTGCAGGTGGATTTGTTCCACATGATAATAAGGATGAGTGGTACTAATCTCGGATAATAAGAAATGAATTAATTTAATTATTAGTAATTAAAGTTAATTCGTGGACATTCGATATCTTAAACACGGGGAAAATCATATATGTAATTTCGGCGGAAATATTATTGGTAAAATAATATAGATTAATTAATTGGGAATTCAATTATAATTTTATAGTGGAATTAATTATAATTAAAATTGGATTAAATTAAAGGTTTTCTTTTAAGGACACCGGTTTAGTTAAATTACAATTTAGCCTAATTAATTAATTGTCCTAAGGTCCCTAGTGTGGCCTATATAAACCCCTCAATCTCTCTTCTCCTAACCTAAGTTTCGCCGCAATAATTAATTCTGTGGAGAAAAATAATTGTTAGCGCAATTAATCTTTTTCTCTACTTAATTAATTTAGTTTGCGCAATAACTTATTCTGTAGAAAATAATTTGCTAGCGCAAATATATTTCTGGAGACAGAAAAACATCTCACGGTGGTTTTGAGAGAGAAGAAGAAGAGAAGACTCCGGTGGATCGTTGCCCACACAACGTCCGGCGTCGAGGGCTAGGATACACACTAGAAGATCTCAGGGTGTTCGCCTATTCGGCTTCTCCGAATCACGCATCAAAGGTATAAGAAATCGAAACCCTATTTCCGCAATAATTCGTTTTCTTTCTCGTTGATTATGCATCGAATCTTAGATCGGGTTCTGGGTGTCGTGGATCATGTTCCTCGACTACTGGGGGGTCAAGGACCTCCAGATCGGTAGTCGGAAGAGGAAAATCGGCCCGGAAACGCGCTCGGAACAGCAAGTCGCGCTGCTGTTCGCGGACGAACAGCGCCCGCTGAAGGCCAAACAGCGCCCGCTGTTTGGGGCCTATTCAGCGCCCGCTGAATGACCAACAGCGCCCGCTGTTTGAGTCAGGTCAGTGGCTGATTCGCGCGGTTGTCCTTCGGGGCGATGGCTGGGCGTGAATCGGCACGAGGACTGTTACGTGAACGGAGCAGTGCTACCTGGAGGTCGACTGGGAGTGTTCGGATGTTCGAGTGATCGAACGAACACGTCCCGGGTAGTCGATTTCCAACAATTGGTATCAGAGCCGGTTTTTGTCGATTCGTTGTATTTTTGCGAGATTTGCAGGTTCGAACCCGATTATTATGGCCATATGTTTGTGCTGTATGTTTTGTGGTTTGTTAAACTCTCGGGCTTGTCGAGATCGTTTTGGTTTTTACACCGTTGCTTGTTTGTAATAGTTAAAACGACGGGTTGAGTCGTTTAGGTTTTATTTCGTTTTTCGTTGAATCCGGATTGTATAGGATCGATCAACCTGTATAGGATCGATGCCGAAAGTAGTTAGTCTTACCTATGTAATGTTGCTGCTACTTGGTGAATCGAGAGAAGATCGAAGGCCGGACGAACGAGGGTCGAGAAGTCGAACCCGCAGCAATCTGTGCACGAACAGCGCCCGCTGGAGCTGGGGCAGCGCCCGCTGCCCGGAGCTTCTCTAGCGAGCGCTGGATATAGGGCAGCGCCCGCTGCCCTAGGCTTGGCAGCGATGCTTCGAGGGTTCGACGGACACCACATAACGATTGTCGAGGCCTGGGACGATACTCCAGTGGGAGGGGTTCGTCTCTTAGCACTTAGACGAGTCGGTGGTGGATCGAGACCGAGACGGGCAACGAGACGAAGATCCGAGAAGACGTGCATGGAAGATATTTAAAGGCCATAATAATCGGGGCCACGTTAAACGTTTTTTTTTTGTTTACGTGCTTTTATTATGCTTTATTTATTATGCATGTTCTCCCTTTCGTAAAATACTAAGTGGGAGAGGGATTGGAAACAATCCCGCGGTCTCCATTCTCTGTTTTGATAGTGATGTGTGTCACTTACAAGTTGGCTTTAGTGTCATCCTCCCTATCGGATAAAGTCGACACACGGATATCACTGGATCAAAATTCGAATTTAAAATCCACTTATAAAATTGAACAATTATATTTCTCAAAAGCAATGCCTAATCTGTCTTTTCAAAGACTAATTTCAACTCGACTCATTCTCACCCCGGGGAGTGGAATGGAGCCAAAGCGCTTGGTTATGTCAATGACACAGATTAGAGACTTTCGAGTCATTCGATGACTAGATCGATTGTCTGATTGGCTCCCTCACTTTGTGAGAGATAGGGCTCAATTGCATGATTGATCGCTGGTTAGAAACTTCGAGTTTCACTTACGAGATATCAAGTTTTGATTAATAAAATTGTGAAATTTAATAAATGTAAGAGTCAATTAACAAAGTTGTTTGTTTTAGTAAACGTCCACACTATCGTGGCTTGCTAAATGGGAACGGTACTTTGGGTTAATTAAGATTCTATGACATTTAAATAAGTAAGATTCAATTAATAAAGTTGTTTGTTTTAGTAAACGTCCACAAGAACGTGGCTTGCTAAATGGAAACGGAACTTTGGGATTAATTGAGGCTCGACAGTTATAGAAAGTCGTGGAGGACCGCATGTCAACGTAAACGTCCACAAGAACGTGGCTTGCGGTGGACATGTGGTTCCCGAGCGGTGGACTTAGTACTGAGAAATGGTACACACTTAGGTACGCTTTATAGTATCCTCCCCATCGGAGTCACTGCTATAATGATGTACGACCAAAGTGAAATCCAATCATAAAATCATTTGGACTGGTAAACGTCCACAAGAACGTGGCTTGCTATGTCTGATGGGATTTTGGAAATGATTGGTAGTTTAATGATATCACTTAAGGGAAATGATATCGAATTAAACTCATTGTTTGTTTTATATGGTATTATTCCCATTAAAAGTCAACAAACTCACTGAACCTGATTGTATGGATTGGAAAAGAAACTTGGACATTGTCCTAATTGCAGAGGAGTACAAATATGTACTCCAAGTCAATTGACCAGCTGAACCAAATGATGCTTCCACTACTGAGGAAAGGAAGCTCATTGGAAATGGATCAGGGCTATAAGATGACGCGGAGCAACATTATGACTTTCATGTCAAATGTGCTGCGACATCAGGATCATGCCATGACCATTACCTATGATATGATGCTTAACCTCAAGAAGTTTTTGGTTATCAGGACAGGACATCCGGACAAAGTGAAATAAGGCAACTCATGACGGCCATCATGTCGGAAAGAACGCCCGTGAGGGATCACGTTCTTAGAATGATGGGCTATCTTAATGAGATAGAGATTCTGGGAACAATTATCAATGGGGTAACCCAGGTTGATTTTGTGCTCCAGTCTCTGCCGAGAAGTTTTGAGCAGTTCCGCCTAAACTATAATATGGATGAGAGGTCTTATTCATTGGCGGAGCTCCTGATTGAACTTCAAGCGGCTGAGAGAATCTTTAAGGGCTCTCAAAGCACTTGTGGCTGAGAAATTGACTCTTCCTAGGCCTTCGGGCGGCAAAAGGAAGAAGAAGCATTACGGAAACCCAGTGGCCCTAATATATCTGGACCACGGAATGGGACAAGCTAGCCCAAGGGGCAAGTGCTTCCGTTGTAAGCAGTTTGGATACTGAGAGTTTGATTGTCCTCTCAAAGCAACTAGAAGTTAACTTCTCCTTAGTCACCGAAACATGTTTAGTGGTGTTATCTACCAGTACCTGGTGTGTGGATACGGAAACCACTAATCATGTCTGCACCTAAATGCGGGGGTTCCAGGAAACCCGGAGACTTAGAAAGGAAGAAGTTATAACCTACATGGGCAATACTGTTAAGGTAACAGCCATTGCAGTGGGAGATGTTAAATGTTTTAACGGTAGGATTTTAGTTCTAATAAATTGTCTTTATGTGCCGGTATTTAGAAAGAATTTTCATTTCGGATTTCTAAATTGGCTTAGAATGGATATTCCGATTCTTCTGATAGTTTTATACCTATCAGAGTAGGAAACAGGGATATTATCTATTCTGGTACATTGATAGACAATTTAATACTAAATCCGTGTTCTTCCACGATGCAACACACCGGAGCTAATAACACATTGTCGAACCCCAATAAGAGTAAAAGATCCTTCTAGGATGAATCAAATGTACTTATGGAATCTTAGGCTAGATCATTTTAACTAGAGTACGATTCAAAGGGTGAAAGCTGATGGACTACTTAGCTAGGTTGAAGGAAAGGACTTTCCAACCTTCGAATCATACTTGGAAGTTTTAATGACCAAGAAACCCTTTACGGTTAAAGGGAAAAGATCCAAGAAAGTATTAGAGTTGATTCGCTCTGATATATGCAGACCTTTTTGAGGAGTAAGGCATACTTATCAGAAAATGGGATTAACTCCCAACAGACTACACCATTTATGCCTCGGCAAAATAATGTGTTGTAAAGAAGGAATAGGACTCTTATAGATATGGGAAAGTAGAAAATGAGTTATTCGGAGTTACCTAATTCGTTTTTGGGATATGGCTTGGAAACAGCGGCGTTTATCCTGAACTTGATTCTTTTGGAAACTTGTACTGATATTCGGCTGTTTATAGGATACCCTAAGAAAACGAATTGAGATATGTAATATAGTCCAAAGGACCAGATGTTCATTGATTACATCAGTGTTCGGTTCTTAGACATGGACTATATATATATATATATATATATATGCAAGATCACAAGCCCAAGAGTAGAGTAATACTTAATGTGCTTAGAGGGACTGATCAAGACTTAGAATCAGCCTAACTGAGTAGTTCACTACTGTAATCTTTAGTCACTAAAGATAAACCGGAGCGTCGTCGTAGTGGGAGGGTTGTTAGACAACCCGAAAGGTTCATGTTTATAGGAGAGTCTTCGGACTTGTCACCTAGAGAACATGATGCCGACCCCTGGATCTATGACGAGACGCTGAAAGATCAAGATGCTCAGTCTTGGTAAAAGACGATGAAATATGAGATTGAATCTTTGGATTCAAATCATGTCTGGGATCTTGTAGCACCGCCCAAAGGTGTAAAAGCCATTGGTTGCAAGTAGGTGTACAAGAGGAAAAGAGGGTCTGACGGGAAGGTGTAAACCTTTAAGGCTAGGCTTGTTGCGAGAGGGTGCACTCAGAAAGAAAGGGTTCGATTATGAGTAAACTTTCTCGCCGGTAGTTATGCTAAAGTCGAACCGGATTCTTTTGTCTTCACATGGAAGATGGAATTCAAGACTGATTTCTAAATCGAAGTCTTGATGGGAACATCTGTGTGGGACAGCCAGAGAGATTCATCGAAAAGAGCCAAGAGCATTCGGTAAACAAGCATAATCAATCTTAGGATTGAAAGAAGCTTCAAGATCTTGGACACATGCGGACCTATGAGAAAATCCATTTCATGGATTCATTCAAGGCACGTTTAGGTCCTGTGTGTAATAAAGGAGTGACAGAAAAGATGTGGTGTTTTCTCATTCTTTATGTAGACGACATCCTTCTAAATTGGCAACAATATGAAAGGTGTTATCGGACATAAAGGGATGGTTGTCCGAGTAATTCAATGTAAGAGACTTAGGAGAAGTCGGGAATGTTCTTGGTGCTGGAAATCGATATCATGGGGTATCAAAAATTGCGGAACCGATAACCCCGACCGAAATCCCATCGCCGAAAACCGATCACGAGCACTACTGTATCCGGAGCTCAACCGGAGAATCGCCGCGGGATGAACCCGCGGCCGAAACCCTAGCCGAGCCCCACCGCGGGGCTCGCGATCGAAGTCGATCGCGTGGGGCTGCTCCGGCAGCCCCGGGCGGTGAGTCCGGCGACTCACCGCCACCACCGACGGGAGGGGGGACCACCAGCCGCGGCGCGAAGCCGCGACGGTCCCCAGCGATCGACCCTAGGTCGATCGCTTACCCCGGCGTCCAGCCGGGGCTCCCTCGGGATCGCTGCCGGCGATCGATGCCCTAGGGCTCTATCGCCACCCCTCGGCTCCCAGCCGAGGGTCCTTCGAACGTTCGCCGGGGATCTCGAATCCCCGTCCCCGAAGTTCGTCGTTTTTCCCGGATCGTGTATTCATGTATATGTTACAATTAAATCACATAAATTCACACAAAGGAGTTTATGATTGTACCTTTTGATTCGTTGTGCGGAGAAACGAAATCAATTGATGACCTTACGATCTTCCCACGTATTCCTTGCACTTCGTTCGAACGTCGGGTGGGCGACGATCTATCGAACTCCTATGGATCTCCTTCAACTCTCTAGAACTATCAAGTATTGATATTCTTGTCTTTTGATTTATGAAGGCCATGTAGTGCTTTTATAGGCTACGTAGGGGATCTAAAGGAGGTGGAATATTGGGCCTCCAATATTGAAGATTAAATTGAGCCCAATGCTCAAGTCCATTAATCCTTATCAATATTAATTAATTTATTTTCCACTATATAAATTAATTGCACTCCCAATATTAAACCATATTATATCAAATAATATTTCTCCGGTAGTATTATTTATTCCGTGTATTTAAGATTTAAATATCCATGAATAAAATTAATTTATTGCTAATTAATTTATTCATCTCTTGAATCCGAGACTAGTACCATTCAACCTTAATTATTGTGCGGAACGAATCCACTCATGAGGTTTACACAATAATTCCTTATGAACTCATCTCGGGGATATTATCAACCCTTACGGGATACACTTTCCCGTCAGGTATTCACGGCATGTCATATATAAAATATAGTGACCCAACTTAACCGGTAATTAACCCAATAATTAAATCGGTTAATTCCTTTGGAAAATCAAAGTTACTTATATTAAATATACACACCCGCAATAGTATCGGGGATTAAGAATAAAATACTCTGAGACTTGAATCGATTATCGCCGGCAATCCTAATCGATAAATCTCAACGATCCGCTCAATACACCAAGTGTACAAGTGTGATAAAATAATTAAGACAAATTATTTTCTCTCTCACACAACGACTATACCGATGGATTGGTCCGTGTCCATCTAGGTCGTGAGCAACTGTTTGATTAAATACGAGTAACCGATAGTATGATCTTCTGTGTGACGTCGCACACCATACTAACTACAACGTATAGAATCTAGGACTATATTTTGCATATATTTAATTATCAATAATCAAATGCAAACAATTGTTTATTAATTTAATAGATTAAATGCTATGACCGGGAGTTTTCCGTTACTTAAATCTAGACATTAAGTACACAACTCCAACACTTGGGATTTCAGTAATAAATGATCGCCAGAAAAGAACATAGAACTTATCTCGAGCCTCATACATAAATACAATTCTTACTCGTTGTAGCATACAGAGTTCCAAGAAAGGTCTTCACCTTTTTGATGTGGAATTCATCTATCTAAAGTTTTGTGTCCGACACAATAAAGGATTTAGATGAAGAGTAAGCAGTTCCCTGCACCTTAATGGTGGGAAGGTTAATGTATGTAATGCTATGCACGAGACTGATATCTACTATGCCGTGGGCATGGTGGTGAGATATCATAGTAATCCTGGAAAGGATCACTCGACTGATGTAAAGAACATGTTTAGGCTCCTGCAGAGGACCAGGAATTATGTTCTGAGTTACAAGGCAGTCAAGTTGTTTCCTTTGGATTACATAGAATTGAATTTCCAATCAAACAGGGACAGTTGAAAGTCGAAGTCAGGCTATGTGTTCTCACTATGAAGTGGAGCAGTCACATGGAAGAATGTAAAGCAGCAATGCATTACGGACTCTACCATGGAAACTGAAAGGATAACGGCCTCTGAGGCAGTTAAAAGGTCAGTGTGGCTCCAGAACTTCCTAAGGGACTTAGATGTGGTTTCTAGTTTACCCAAAGCTATTTTGAATAGCGGTATTGGCAAACTTGAAATGCCACGAGTCCACAGTGGGAGATAACACGTAGAGCGCAAGTACCACCTGATTCGAGAGATCGTCTAGTAAGACGATGCAGTTGTCACCTAGATAGCATCGAGAGGATTGCCTGGTAAAACCATTCACAGAAGCTCTTCCAGCGGAAGCGTTGGGTAGGCGTGATAAGGTTATGGGAATCTGATGTTTTGGGAGAGGGCGACTAGACTTTTAGTATAAGTGGGAGATTGATGGAGTTGTATTCTAAATGTCTAGTTTAGTGCAAATACGGAACTCCTTATCTATACCTTAATTCGAGATATGATTCAAGCATGATTGCATTTAATGCAATAGTCCTTGATGTATACGTTGTAGACAATATGGCGTGAGGAGACACGCGGAAGATCATACTGTCGGTTACTCGTATACTATCGAACAGTAGCTCACGACTTAGATGGACAGGGACAATCCATCGGTACGTCGCAGTGTGACTGGTAGATAGTCGGTCTTGACTATCATGTTACACTCGTACACTTGGTGTATTGAGCAGGACCACGGGAGTGCTGGAAATCGATATCCCGGGCCATTAAAATTTGCGGAAAATAATAACCCGACCGAAATCCTCGGTCGCCGGAGATCCGACCACGAACCACCGCACGAGCCGGAGCTCAACCGAGCACCACCACGGTCCACCCGTGGTGCCCAGCCGAGCCCCCGCACGGGGCTCGCGATGATCGCTGGGATCGCTCGTAGCGATCCCCGGGCTGCTGCGAGCAGCCCCGCAGCGGGTACACGGACCCGCTGCCCTAGCGCACGGGATCACCCCGTGCGAGCCGCTACGGGCGAACCCGTAGCTTGCACGGGGTCGCTGCGAGTCACCCCGCAGCTGACCCGCGATCGATCCGAGGATCGATCGCACCCCTCGGCTCCAGCCGAGGGTTCCCGTAGCCGCGCCTCCCGGCGGTCCGAACCCTAGGGTTCGGCCGCCGGTTACGCGCGACGAGGGGCGAGCCCCGACTGGACGCCGGGGCACGCGATCGACTTCGGTCGATCGCCGGGATGCCGCGGGCTGGTGCCGCGGCGAATCCCAGCCGCCCCTTCGACGGCGGCGTGCGCACGGGGAGCCCCGGCTGAAGCCGGGGCGGGCGATCGAGCTGGGCTCGATCGCGAGGGCAGCCGAGGGCTGGAGCCTCGGCTGGGCGCCCTCCTCCCCGTGTGATGGTGGCGGTGAGTCGCCGGACTCACCGCCGGCGGGTGCTGGCGGAACAGCCCCGCGGGGATGCGCCAATCATCCCCGGCGATCACCATGCACGGTGATCGCGAGCCCCGGCGTGGGCATGGCTAGGGTTTAGCCGCGGGTTCGCCCGTGGCGACGCCTCGGTCATGCTCTAGTTCGTTCGGTATTCGCGATCGGTTTCCGGCGACGGGGTTTCAGTCGGGTTATCGATTCCGCATATTTTTTGATAGCCCGGGACATCGAATCCCAGCATAACCGATAGTATGATCTTCTGTGTGACGTCGCACACCATACTAACTACAACGTATATAATCCAGGACTATGTTTTGCATATATTTAATTATCAATAATTAAATGCAAACAATTGTTTATTAATTTAATAGATTAAATGCTATGACCGGGAGTTTACCGTCACTTAAATCTAGACATTAAGTACACAACTCCAACAATCTCCCACTTGTACTAAGGTCTAGTCATTTCCTCCAAACTCCCGACTCCCATACTCATCACGTGCTTAGGGTTGTACTTCCAAGAAGTACTGTGTGAATGAGCACTCTAGGTTGCCGCTCTGAAGTTATCTTGGTGACTACTGCATCGTCTCCCTCGACGATGACTCGTATCAGGTGGTACTTGCTCTATGTGTTAACATCACTTTTGACTTATGACTTCTTCCAGTTTACCGTGCACCGCTATCTAATAGCCTTTGGTAAACTAAGAGTCATATCCAAGTCAAGAGGTTATCCCGGAACCTAACCAAAACTTCCGCTGCCTCTGAGGCTGCTTATTCGGTTATGAGAGAGTCTGAGAAGCGTCCTGCTTATCACTCTTTCACTTCATGGTTCCACCTCTTTCTAAAAGTGAACACATAGCCTGATATCGACTTTCACTGGTCCTCCTCTGATTTAGGATCTGAGAATCTGTAATCAAAGAAGATTTCGTCTTGCTTAATAATCCAGTACTTCGCAAGTACTATTACAGCATCCGAAAATCTCTTGTCTAGATTACCTTGATATCCCCCCACTACGCAAACCGCATAGTTGATATCAGGTTCTTGTTTTACAACATTGCATCTATAAAGCTTTCCATACTTGAAGTATGGGAAACTGCTTTGTCCACATCTATCTCCTTCATGTGTTCGAACACATACCCTTTAGATAGATGTATATGTTGGAGTTGTGTACTTAATGTCTAGATTTAAGTAACGGAAACTCACGATCCATTGTCACTAATCTATTTAATTAAATAAACAATTATTTGCGTTTAATTATTTATAATTAAATATATGCAAATCATAGTCCTGGATTTTATACGTTGTAGTTAGTATGGTGTTGCATGGGCGCACAGAAGATCATACTATCGGTTACTCGTATTTAATCGAACAGTTGCTCACGACCTAGATGGACACGGACCAATCCATCGGTATAGTCGTTGTGTGAGTGACGACGCGAAAACTTTGTCGTGGAAGCTAACGCGGCCAAAATAAATTTATAAAGATTCCTAAACTCAACACAAGATAGCAAGTGGTAAGTATAGGGTCGATCCCACGAGGAAGCAATTGCAATTTAGTTAATCTCGGCTTTGCCCAAATAGTGTCACAGTAAAAAGGTTTTGGATTTGGTTGCTCAGTCACAGCGTTTAATCAAACTACTAACTATCAGAAACAATGAAACTAATTAACCCAAACTAACATGCAAAAATAATAAACTATCACTTTGACCAAACTGGAAACAGAAAACAATTAATTAAACTGAAATCAAATAAAAGTAAATAGGCTCCTGGGCTTTGGCTTCTCTCTGGGTTCTCTGGGCAAACTACCGATCCCTGGCACTAATGGTTTTAACTGATGGTTTGTCAATCGGTTATAGGATGTCAAACAAAGTGAAAGCAGTCCTATTAAGTCACGCCTACAGTCACCCCACCCCAATCCGTCCTTACTGGGTAAAGAAAAGGCAAGGTATACTTATGCCTAATCCCCTGAACCTAGACAATTCGATACCTATGTGGTCGCATGGATCTAGTTTGCCCAAACTCGCATTACTCTCTCGACGAACCCAATTCGGCCAATAGCATGTCCGGTAATCCGAATCATACGACCGCAACTCCAACACGTTCTAGCGCTATGCCCGTAGTACATCTAACGCGGAATACTCGGTTTATCAATCGCTGGTATCTCAAAGTGTAAGGGTTTCCTAACGACCAAATCAGTCTGCCCAAACCTGCAAGAATATGGTTAAACCTCAACTATGTATCGGGAACAAACCTCCAAGCAGTTAACTAAAAGCCCTATCGACCTCACGGTTCTATCCTAGCCCAGAGTTCCCTTCGATCAGCCTTTGCCCAGACGCCCTGCAAATTTAGCTACTCATACGCGAAATAATAAAACAAGAAATAAGTTGGAAATCGAAACTGAAATTCATATTAACTTGAATCGGAAATAGTTCACTGGAATAATAAAAACAAAGTACTAAAAACATAAAGCAATAAATTGTTTTAATGCCCGAAGGCGCGATCAACTTCAAAACACAAAACAACTTGGCCGGAAAATCTCCAAGCTTTAATCGCCGGCGGTTGCTTCGTGAACGGGGTCGGAATTCTGTGTCTTGTCTTCTCCAGCTTCTCTTCCTTATATAGGCTTGAATTAGGGTTGCGGAATCGCTATCTGCATGGGCCGCTGCATGGGCTTCCCTTTCCAGGCGCCGCTAAGTACTTTCCATCTTTAGCTCCAGCCGCCTTTGACTTTGCCCGCTGGCAATCCGCTTCCCAATCTCTCTTCAGGTATTCTTCTCCTCCACAGGTGAACGGACCAGGCACGGTACTTAGTAGTCGATTTGGGTCTTCTGCTTCATGACTCAACCCTGAATGGTTTGACTTGCCTGTTTGGCCATCTTTGTTCAGTCACTACCGCTCCAAATCGCTGTTTGCCCAAAGAAGGGGTTTTCCTTGCCTCTTTTGCCCAGTGCGCCACCTGTTACCTGTTTGCCTGCACACTCTGACCAAACACTCTACTGTGCCCTCCCAGACACATAAAACAGACTCAAACTGACTCTAAAAGGGGCTCAAGATGAGCAAATAAAATGGCTCATCAAACCGCACACACTTGCAATACGCTTGTCCTCAAGCGTGGGGTTTGACTCACCGGACTCAAGACCAAAGTGAAAAAAGAAATCAAGATAGAGGGGGAACAAATAAACAGAGACTCAAAGGACTTTAGCATGATTACAGAATATGAAATAGGCAAAGCAAATACAGACAAGTCAAAATTCAAGTTAGAAGCATAAAAAACCGGTCAAGAGTCTATACCAGGTCTTAGGGTCACTCCCTCACAAGTGTATCTCTCTTTTCAGTGTATGGGTATGATGTCGCTCATTTTCTGTTGTGAATCTACTTTGCCCAAATTTGACAGTTTGCTGATCAAGTTATTCTAGCTAAGTGGGGGGTCTTATCAAAGGGGCTTTTATTGGGTTGTAATGTAGGCTCTTTGGGTGGATTTTGAGGAGTAGGCACAGTTTGGGTAGAGGGCTTAGTGACTAGCCTATTCTCTACCTCTTTGCCCCTTTTTACGGGCCTCAGCACACAACCAATTTATTACTTTCTCTCTTTTTTTTTTCTTTTTCTATATTTTTTTTCTTTTTTTTTTTTTTTTTTTTCAACACTAATCTCTCTACCCCTCATTATCTGTCTGGTTGCCTATTGGCAAAGTGCCAGACTGGTATACAAGAAAATTCAACAGGCTCAAAGGGGCTAGCAAGGGATTAATGTTCATTTATAGTCAAACTGAAAGAAATGCCCTAATCATGTAATAACCCCCACCCAACAGAACTACTTATCACAGCAAACAGGCAAAGTCAGGCATCATAAATATCACAACAGACTCTCAAGAAAGAAACTTCAATTCAATGTATGGCTCGAATCTCACAGTTTGCCTAGTATAGTTCCATCGTCCCTATTTTCATGCCTTTAACTACAAATTTTGAACTGCTGTATAAATGAGATGCTTCTAACTGCCCTAAGTGTTCACATAATCATGCTGACTCGATTAGACACAGAGGTTTGCCCTTTCCCTTTCCCCCCTCACACACTTTGCGTAGGCAAAGTGGGTGAAAGTAATAAGATCAGTAGGGGCTGCCTCGACTAAACAACAACTTTAAATTAACGTTGGCGCACCTGCCCCCTCACACACTTTGCGTAGGCAAAGTGTGTCAGCAGGGAGATCGACCCCGTCGCCCGAGTTGTTTGACTCAAACAGAAAAAACGAAAAACAAACAAAATAAAATAAAAAAAACTAAAAACAAGGGAGGGTCAGTTAAGTGCTAGGTTCAGGTGGGTACCTGAATCCCTTATGGGCAAAGTATGCCTTCATCATGCTGGCAAGCTCTTCCAGCTTCTGCTCGATCCTTTCAAGGCGCTCCTCCACAGCGCCATCTTCTTTAACTTCTTCCAGCTTCACCTTTGCCCTAGCTGGCACCGTCTTCTCTGCCTTCACCGGCTTGTTGTCATCAAACACTATGACTCCATCACTGCTCTCCTTGATATCATGCATCCTTTTGAAACAAGCCTTGTCAAACTTCTCCTCGCTTATCAGACTCACTTTTTTCCCTGCCATCAAATCCATCTTCGCAGCGTACACCATGGGGAACTGGGCCAAAGAGTGGCGCTGCAGGGGGTGGGTGCTCAACCATTTCATCTGTGCACAAAGAAAAGACCCAAAGTGCAGCCTGATCTTCTTCTCCATACACCACAGCATACCCAACTCAATCTGGGAGATCGCATTGCTTGTGTCCTGTTTGCCAAAGAAGTTGACAGCTAGGATTCTGTGGCAAACCCTCATCGCATCATCCTTCAACTGATGCCCCTTAGTGGTCTGTGCAATGAACGTTCCCCCTTTGCCCAGTACCTTCCAGATCTCATTCAACTCGCTCTTAGTTCGCTCGGGCAAAGCCTTCAGTGCCCTCTGGTACTCCTTTGACTTCCACTCCTCAAAGGTTACCATCCCCAAACTGAGATCCAGTTCGGTGCAGCTTGCTTTGACCTTGCTTCCCAGTATCTCAAACTGGATGCCAGTAACTCCTTCCTCCTTGTCCTCTTTGATTACCAATGTCCTGAAAAACTCTCTCACCACCTTGTCACTGATTTGCCCAGACCACTCCAAAAACTGACTCCACCCAATGTTCGCAAAGTACTCCCTCACTTTGGCCTCCACCCCCATCAGCTTTAGTGTGTCGAAACACACAGTCTTGGGTACCACGATTTTGCGAGGGGCGGCGCTGGTAGTCGCCGGAGTCGGAGCTTTGCGCTTCTTAGTCGAAGCTCTGGTGTTCGGTGTCTTTGGAAGGTTGTGGGTAACTTCAATTTCTGGTTCTTCCTCTTCCTCATCATCGCCGCCGGCAGCCGTCGAGTTCTCCTCCTCCTTCTTCTCCTCGGCGCTTGAACCTGTATCAGACAATTTCAAACCCTTACCCTTGTCAGATCTGGATTTCTTCTTTGGCGGGCTTCCGATCACATCGCCGGTTGGCTGCTCGGACCCCTCCGCTGCATCGGCCAGAGTCTCCAAATCTTTCTGCTCGGAAAGCTGGGGCACGTCGAGCTCTTCGCTGAGTTGCGCAATTAGATTCTGGTCGACCGGCGGCGGGCTGTTTGGCGTGGTGGATGTTGGTAGTATTGTGACGAGCGGTACGGCGGAGGAAGTTTCTTCGGTCGTCTCGGTGGTGGCGGCGGCTGGTGCCTCCTCCCTATTATCTTCCTCGGCGGCAATGTTCTTTGGCTCCGTCATCTTCTTGCGTCGCGGTTTGGTTGTTGCAGTTGGTGGTGGTGGTGTGGTAAGATCGATATGGGTTCCGTCCGGGATTCCTCTCAATTTATTTTTCGGTCGAGTGCTCACCATGGACGACGGCGGTTAGGGTTATAGAGATTTTTGAATTTGGAAGGGGAGTTGATTGGGTAGTTATCGATTTTCGTGGGGGGAAGTTATGGAAAGTTGGATTTGCAGAGTCCTAATGATGGGATGTTTCTCCCTCAAAATTCGTACTTTCCATCTATCAGTTATGGTAAGCCCTGAACTGACCCCCTTTGCCCAAACTCCTGTCCCTGCAAAATCAGAAATACAATACACCCTTTCTTCCGGCCTCGTTAATTTTGGTATGAAGTGATCTTTTTTATTAAACCTAAAAAAAGAAAAGCAAAAAAAACTAGATAGTAAATAAAGCATAAAAAAAACATACCAGGTTGCCTCCTGGCCAGCGCCCTATTTTAGGTCCTAGGCATGACCTTGCTGCTGACTTTGGCTAGAGATCGATGAAGGCAATTTGCCCCTCCAACTCCTCTTGCCCAAAGTACGGTTTAACTCGTTGTCCATTTACCTTGAAAATGTAGTCTTTGCCTTTGTCCGTCTTACTCTTCAGCTCCACTGATCCATTAGGGCAAACCTCGTGAACAACAAAGGGTCCTTCCCATTTGGTGAACAGTTTGACCTTTCTGAATAAGTTTCTAGTCTGATGTAGCAGCACCAGTTGGCCTGCCTCGATTTTTTTGCCTCTAATCAGTTTGTCATGTGCCCTTTTGGTCCGTTCCTTGTAGTGAGCTGCATGATCATACGCCTCGATCCTGAGTTGCTCGAGTTCCACAAGATCTAACTTGCGCTCATTCCCTGCAAGGTCCCAGTCAAAATTGACTTTGTTCACTGCCCAATGTGCTTTATGTTCAATTTCCACGGGCAAATGGCATGCCTTCCCGAATAGCATCCTATATGGGGATATCCCAAAGGGTGTCTTGAAAGCAGTGCGGTATGCCCAAAGTGCATCATCTAATTTGTCAGACCAGTCTTTGCCCTCGGGCCTAACTGTCTTTCTTAGGATAGTCTTGTTGGAATTTGATATCCCGGGCTATTAAAATTTGCGGAAAATAATAACCCGATCAAAAACCTCGATTTGCCGGAGAAATCACGAATCCACGCGAGCCGGGACCCGACCAAACGCACGACGCGCGCGAGGCGCGTGCGCGCCCAGCCGAGTCCCCACGAGGGACTCGCGATCGCTCCCAGCGATCGCATGGGCTGCCTCGTAGCAGCCCGCAGCGAGTCAGCGGACTCGCTGCTCGTGGAGGTGCGGCTCGTCCCACGAGCCGCTGCGGGACGATGCGGGAACCCCCGCATCCCGCTGCTGGGCGCTGCGAGAAGCCTCGCAGCCCAGCCGCGATCGAGCTCCAAGCTCGATCGCCCCCTCGCACCCGACCCTCGTGGTCGAGCCGTCGATCCGCCGGCGGTCCGGTGGTTCGACCACCACCGCCCGGTTCGACCTCTTCCACGGGTCTCGATCCCCGGATCTTCGTTCTACGGTATTCTCGATAAACCAAAATCGAACAATTATCAAGGGCGTTTAGATATTGTACCTTTCGATTCGTTGTTCGGAGAAACGAATTCAAGACGACCTTTTGAATCTTCCCACGTATTCCTTGCACTAGCTTGAACGTCGGGTGGGCGACGATCCTCCAAGCTCTATGGATCTACTTCTCTCTCTACTTTCTCTCTCTAGAATTGTGATCTTCAAGTTATGAGAATAGAGAAGACCATGTAGTGCTTTTATAGGCTACGTAGGGGATCTAAAGGAGGTGGATTATTGGGCTTCCAATATTAATGATTAAATTGAGCCCAAGCCCAAATCTATTAATCTCCCATTAATATTAATTAATTTATTTTCCACTATATAAATTAATTGCACTCCCAATATTAAACCATATTATATCCAAATAATATTTCTCCGGTAGTATTATTTATTCCGTGTATTTAAGATATAAATATCCATGAATAAAATTTATTTATTGCTTAATAAATTTATTCATCTCTTTTATCCGAGACTAGTACCACTCAACCTTATTTATTATGCGGAATTAAATCCACTCGCGAGGTTTACATAATAAATCCTTCTGAGCTCATCTCGGGGATATTATCAACCCTTCCGGGATACACTGTCCGGTCAATCATTCACGGCATGCCATATATAAAATATAGCGACCCAACTTGACCGGTAATTAACCCAATAATTAAATCGGTTAATTCCTTTGGCAAATCAAAGTCACTTATATTAAATATACACACCCGCAATAATATCGGGGATTAAGAATATAATACACTGAGTCTCAAATCAATTATCGCCGAGCAATCCTAATTGATGAGTCTCAATCGATCCGCTCAATACACCAAGTGTACAAGTGTGATAAAATAATTAAGATAAATTATTTTTTCTCTCACACAACGACTATACCGATGGGTTGGTCCGTGTCCATCTAGGTCGTGAGCAACTGTTCGATTAAATACGAGTAACCGATAGTATGATCTTCTGTGTGCCCATGCAACACCATACTAACTACAACGTATAAAATCCAGGACTATAATTTGCATATATTTAATTAACAATAATTAAAAGCAAATGAATGTTTGTATTTAATAGGTAAATGAAAGTGTACAAGGAGTTTATAATACTCAAATCTAGACATTAAGTATACTACTCCAACAATCTCCCACTTATACTAAGGTCTAGTCTTATCCTCCAAACTTCTGACTCCCAAACCCTCCAAGTGCTTGAAATAAACTTCCTTAGGAAGTATCTTGGTGAAAGGGTCCGCTAGGTTGTCCTCCGAAGCTATCTTGGTGACTATCGCATCGCCCCTCTTGACGATGTCTCGAATCAGGTGGTACTTGCGCTCTATGTGTTTCATAGCACTATGGGACCGTGGTTCCTTACTGTTTGCCACTGCACCGCTATTATCACAATAAATTGTCATAGCCTTGGGCAAACTCGGAATCACATCTAAGTCCCAGAGGTAATACCGGAGCCATACCAAATCTTCCGCTGCCTCTGAGGCCGCTATTTGGTTACCCATGGGAGAGTCCGAAAAGCATCGTGCTTATCACTCTTCCATGTTAAAAACTCCTCCTCCTTTAATAGTGAAACACATAGCCTGATCACGACTTACACCGGTCCTTATCAGCTTGGAAATCCGAATCTGTATAACCCAAAGGAATCAGATTGTCTGCCCCGTAACTTAGAACATAATCCTTAGTATTTCGCAAATACTTGAAAATGCTCTTTACGGCAGTCCAATGAGCCTTTCCAGGGTTACTCTGATATCTCTCCACTACGCCAACTGCATAGCAGATATCAGGCCTCGTACATAACATTGCATACATTAAGCTTCCCACAGCCGAAGCGTAGGGAACTGCTTTCATCTCATCTTTCTCCTTTTGTGTCCGAGGACACATTTCCTTAGAAAGATAAGTTCCTTTACTGAAGGGCAGCTCACCCTTCTTGGAATCTTGCATGTTAAAACGAGCCAGAATCGTGTCTATGTAAGATTGCTGGGATAGGTACAATGTTCTACTCCGGCGATCCCTTATAACCTTGATCCCTAGAACATGCCCGACTTCTCCCAAATCTTTCATATCGAATTGTCTAGACAACCATCCCTTTATGTCTGATAGCATTTTCACACTGTTGCCAATGAGAAGAATGTCGTCTACATAAAGCACGAGAAACACCACCTTCTTCCCATCACGTTTCCAATACACACACGATTCGTCCATGCTTTGACTAAATCCAAAAGACTGGACTACTTCGTCAAATCGCAGGTTCCACGATCTCGAGGCTTGTTTCAATCCATAAATGGATCGATTAAGCTTGCACACTAGATGATCTCGCCCCTTAGCAATGAATCCTTCTGGTTGTTTCATATAAATTGTCTCGTCAAGACTTCCATTTAGGAAAGCTGTCTTGACATCCATTTGCCACACCTCATAATCCATATGAGCTGCTATGGATAAGAGAATCCGGATCGACTTTATCTTAGCTACCGGCGAGAAGGTCTCCTCATAATCGATTCCCTCTTTCTGAGTATATCCTTTCGCAACAAGCCGAGCTTTAAAGGTTTCAACCTTTCCGTCAGATCCTCTCTTTCTCTTGTAGACCCATTTACACCCAATTGGCTTTATGCCGCTTGGTGGTTCTACAAGATCCCAGACTTTATTAGAATCCATAGATTCAATTTCGGATTTCATCGCTTTCTTCCAAGAAGGCGCATCTATATCTTGTACCGCCTCATCATAGGTCCAGGGATCGATTTCATGAACTCTAGGTCCAGAGTCCGAAGACTCACCCAGTCCAATCCATCGGTCTGGTTGCTTAACAACCCTCCCACTACGACGGCGTTCCGGTGTATTAACAGTGACAGTATCAGGTGCAGATTCTAGTGGTGTATCTATACTCGGTTCGGCTGTATCTAAGTCTTCCTTGTCACCTCTCATCTCATCAAGTATTATGTCACTCTTGGGCTTGTGGTCCATGACATAGTCTTCCTCTAAGAACCGAGCGTTAGTACTTATAACGATCTTCTGGTCTTTAGGACTATAGAACATGCCACCTTTAGTTCCTTTCGGGTATCCTACAAACAGCCGTAATTCTGATCTAGGTTCTAACTTATCGGCACCTTGTCGCAACACATGTGCTGGACAACCCCAGATCCGAATGTGTCTTAAGTTAGGCTTGCGCCCACTCCACAATTCCATGGGTGTGGTTGGTACCGTTTTGGTTGGAACCCTATTCAAGATATACGCCGCTGTTTCCAAGGCAAATCCCCAGAACATAATAGGTAAGTCCGAGTAACTCATCATTGATCGCACCATTTCCATAAGAGTCTTATTCCTTCTTTCTGACACACCATTCTGCTGGGGAGTATATGGTGATGTCATTTGGGAATCAATCCCATTCTCTGCCAAGTATGCCTTGAATTCTCCAGACAGGTACTCGCCTCCGCGATCCGATCGCAGGCACTTAATGGATTTGTTTTGAAGGTTCTCCACAAAAGCCTTGAACTCTTTGAACTTGTCAAAGGATTCGCTCTTACGGCGCATCAAGTATACAAATCCATACCTTGAGTAATCATCAGTGAAAGTGATGAAATACTCGTACCCTCCCCTTGCCTGAGTAGACATAGGTCCGCATACATCAGAGTGAATCAAATCCAATACTTGTTCAGCCCTCCGTCCTTTACCAGAAAAAGGACGCTTGGTCATTTTACCCTCTTAACAGGATTCGCAGGTCGGAAGGTCCTCTCCTTCAACGCCAGTGATTAAATCATCAGCTTTCAACCTTTGAAGCCTATTCGAGTTTATATGACCTAGCCTTAGATGCCACAAGTATAATTGATTCATTTTAGAAGGTTCCTTTCTCTTATTGGTGTTCGTAGATGTGTTATTACTCTCGGTTAGTTGCATCGTGTTAGACTCAGGATTTAGTACATACAAATCGTCCACCAATGTACCAGAACAGATAATTTCACTGTTTCTTCTTATGATCACAGAGTGGTCAAAAGAAACAGAATACCCATTCATTATAAGTTTAGAAACTGAAATTAAATTCTTTCTAAAAATGGGTACATACAGACAATTATGTAAAACTAAAACCCTATCACTACTAAAACGTAAGTGAACGTCTCCCACTGCAACAGCCGCCACCCTCGCAGCATTGCCCATGTAGACCACGATCTCTCCCTCTCTAAGTCTCCGGGTTTCCTGGAACCCCTGCAATGAATTGCATACATGATCAGTGGCCCCCGTATCTACACACCAGGTACTGGTAGATAACACCACTGACAATGTTTCGGTGACTAAGGAAAATTTCGTACCTTTGATGAGAGGACAATCAGACCTCCAGTGCCCAGACTGCTTGCATCGAAAGCACTTGCCTCGTGGCTTGCTTTTCCCAATCCGTGGTTCAAAACCACTGGGCTTCTTTGCTTGCACTTCCAACTCGGCCACTAGAGCTTGTGATTCTCTGATCATACTTATCAGTTCAGTTCTTTTGAAATCGTTTTTAAGCGATTCCTCAAGAGGACTAAACTTGATGAGTATGTCAATCACCTCTAGTCCGGCTTCCTTACTATGTCCTAACATCTCCTTGAGGTCATTTTCAATGTCCTCATCAGTTGGGACAATAGTGGATTCGGAAGGCTCAACAGTCTGAACATTGTCCAGATTTCTTTTCCAATCAGTACTATATGGAACCAATGAGTTTTCATCTTTAAGTATATCACAAAGTGGGGTCACAGTCATTCCTAACCTATAAGCACATAAAACAAACAAACAATTTAATATCCGATATTATCTCCCTCAAATAATATCATTAAATCACTAATCACATCTAAAATCCCATCAGGTTAAAGCAAGCCACGTTGTGTGGACGTTTACCCACCCAAACGATTTAGCAATTAGATTTCCTTCGGTCATACATCTCTTATAGCGGAACCTCGGTGTGAGGAATACTATAAGGCGTATCTAAGTGTAAAACATTACTCAGTACCAAAGTAAATCGTTTGGAATTGCTACATCACCGCAAGCCACGTTGTGTGGACGTTTACGACAACTTCACAACTCTTCACAATTTTCTTACAACTGTCTACATCAATTAATCCAAAATCCGTCAGCATAGCAAGCCACGTTGTGTGGACGTTTACTACACTAAGAGATCTTTATAATTGACTCCCAATTACTTGATCCATTTAATCTTGTAAATCAAGACGCGGAGAATCATAAGTGAAACTCGAGGTTTCTAACCAGTGATTCACCATGCGAACAGCCCTATCTCTCATAAATGAGGGAGCCGAGCAGACAATCGATCCATCTATCAAAGAATGGTACGACTGCCTCTAATTTGTGTCCTCGACATGACCAAGTGGCTCTGGCTCCATTCCACTCCCCGGGGTGAGAATGAGTCGACTTGAAATCAGCTTTGGAAAGACAAATTAGGCATTGTTTGATAAACTTAATCAATGTTTCTCGTAAGAGGAATTACAAGAACTCTCCTCCAATAACTTATCTATATAAACTTCAAAAGTTTATAAAAGTCACCAAGAGAGCAGCAATGGAGACCATGGGTATGTTTCCATACCCTCTCCCACTTAGCTTTTTACAATAAAGGGATACGCTATACTAGTGCATAAAAGTAAACACATATAGCATGCATACATGTAATAAAGCACATAGTATTATCACATAGTCAAAATAATTACTAGAATATTATTTTCCGACTATTATGGCTTTACTCCATCTCCGTACGCATCTTCTAGTCTTTAGTCTTCGTTTCTTGAATGCTCCATGTGACGAGAATATTAATTTCCAATATTTAAATCTATTTATTTTTAATAAATCCAAAAGATACTTAATTGAAAAATTAAGTCAATCGAATAAATCAAAAATAAAATTAAATATTATTAATATTTTTATTTATTTTATTTTCCCTTTCTACTTCATTAAATCTCTAGAATAATCTATCCAAGACCCACTTGGAATATTCTAGATGATTTCCATAATGAAATAAGGAAATAAAATAATTTTAGGACTCTTCTACTTTCCAAGATTAATTAATTTCTATTTCTATGAAGATTCCCATAAAATAGGAATAATCAATTAGGAAATAAATCAATCCTAAATTAACTTTTATTCCTTTCCAATTCTATTAAATCTCTAGGATCCTATTCCAAGTAGAACTCGGAATACTCTAGAAGACTTCCATAATAGAATAAGGAAATAAAATTAATTCCAATTAATTCTTTTCCTAATCCATGAGAATTCCCAAAAAAATAGGAATACTCAAATAGGAAAAACCCGAATCAATTAGGAAAGTGAATTTACCGGGAGAGCACGAAGATCACGAGGACCCCCGCGCCCCCACCGGACCGCCGATCGCCGGCCGAGAACCACCGCCGCCACCACCCAGCCGGCGCGCCACCACCGCCGGGAGGCGCGAATTCGGCGCCCTCCCATGCGATCGATCGATCCCACATGGATCGATCATGGTGGTCGATCCGAGCCCTAGCCCTCACGTCGTCTCCTTCGTCACGCGTCTTCTCCGGCGGTCGTTTCGGCATCGATCCAACGCAAAATAAATTACAAAATAAATTTTACACTATCCGGTATCGATTCTATACATGAAATCGACCCTATACATTTTCCGGAAACATAGAACGTAATAATAAATCCTAAATTCGGTCAACCCCCGAATTTTTACTATTACAAGCATTCACCACCAAAACGAATCTCGACATGTCCGAGAGTTTAATCAATCCAACATACATGACAAAATAAATTAAACGAATAATAAATTAAGCCATAATAGTCGGAACCCTGCAAGGTAGAACAATTTTATCGAAAATACCGCGAACGTAAACCACGCTCTGATACCAATTGTTGGAATTTGATATCCCGGGCTATTAAAATTTGCGGAAAATAATAACCCGATCAAAAACCTCGATTTGCCGGAGAAATCACGAATCCACGCGAGCCGGGACCCGACCAAACGCACGACGCGCGCGAGGCGCGTGCGCGCCCAGCCGAGTCCCCACGAGGGACTCGCGATCGCTCCCAGCGATCGCATGGGCTGCCTCGTAGCAGCCCGCAGCGAGTCAGCGGACTCGCTGCTCGTGGAGGTGCGGCTCGTCCCACGAGCCGCTGCGGGACGATGCGGGAACCCCCGCATCCCGCTGCTGGGCGCTGCGAGAAGCCTCGCAGCCCAGCCGCGATCGAGCTCCAAGCTCGATCGCCCCCTCGCACCCGACCCTCGTGGTCGAGCCGTCGATCCGCCGGCGGTCCGGTGGTTCGACCACCACCGCCCGGTTCGACCTCTTCCACGGGTCTCGATCCCCGGATCTTCGTTCTACGGTATTCTCGATAAACCAAAATCGAACAATTATCAAGGGCGTTTAGATATTGTACCTTTCGATTCGTTGTTCGGAGAAACGAATTCAAGACGACCTTTTGAATCTTCCCACGTATTCCTTGCACTAGCTTGAACGTCGGGTGGGCGACGATCCTCCAAGCTCTATGGATCTACTTCTCTCTCTACTTTCTCTCTCTAGAATTGTGATCTTCAAGTTATGAGAATAGAGAAGACCATGTAGTGCTTTTATAGGCTACGTAGGGGATCTAAAGGAGGTGGAATATTGGGCTTCCAATATTAATGATTAAATTGAGCCCAAGCCCAAATCTATTAATCTCCCATTAATATTAATTAATTTATTTTCCACTATATAAATTAATTGCACTCCCAATATTAAACCATATTATATCCAAATAATATTTCTCCGGTAGTATTATTTATTCCGTGTATTTAAGATATAAATATCCATGAATAAAATTTATTTATTGCTTAATAAATTTATTCATCTCTTTTATCCGAGACTAGTACCACTCAACCTTATTTATTATGCGGAATTAAATCCACTCGCGAGGTTTACATAATAAATCCTTCTGAGCTCATCTCGGGGATATTATCAACCCTTCCGGGATACACTGTCCGGTCAATCATTCACGGCATGCCATATATAAAATATAGCGACCCAACTTGACCGGTAATTAACCCAATAATTAAATCGGTTAATTCCTTTGGCAAATCAAAGTCACTTATATTAAATATACACACCCGCAATAATATCGGGGATTAAGAATATAATACACTGAGTCTCAAATCAATTATCGCCGAGCAATCCTAATTGATGAGTCTCAATCGATCCGCTCAATACACCAAGTGTACAAGTGTGATAAAATAATTAAGATAAATTATTTTTTCTCTCACACAACGACTATACCGATGGGTTGGTCCGTGTCCATCTAGGTCGTGAGCAACTGTTCGATTAAATACGAGTAACCGATAGTATGATCTTCTGTGTGCCCATGCAACACCATACTAACTACAACGTATAAAATCCAGGACTATAATTTGCATATATTTAATTAACAATAATTAAAAGCAAATGAATGTTTGTATTTAATAGGTAAATGAAAGTGTACAAGGAGTTTATAATACTCAAATCTAGACATTAAGTATACTACTCCAACAAGTCTTGATGATTCGATTAGATAATTCAGCTTGCCCATTTGCCTGGGGGTGGTATGCTGTGGAAATCCGATGTGTCACCCCGTACCTATGAAGCAGCTTTTTTATCACCGCGTTGCAGAAGTGTGTACCTTGGTCACTTATCAACGCTCTGGGTACACCGAAACGACTGAAGATATTTGCTTTTAAGAATTCTGCTACCACCCGAGAGTCATTGGTGGTTGTCGCTTTGGCTTCGACCCACTTGGATACGTAGTCTACTGCCAGTAGTATGTACTCTTTGCCTTTAGAGTTTGGGAGTGGTCCCATGAAATCTATACCCCATACATCGAATATCTCCACCGGTAGTACGGGCACAGAGGGCATCTCGTCTCTTTTTGTTATGTTTCCCTCCCTTTGACACTGATCACATCCCTTACACCAGGTAATGCAATCTTTAGTCAAAGTCTTCCAGAAAAAACCACATTCTAAGATTTTCCTGGCAGTTCGCCTGTGCCCAAAGTGACCTCCACATGGCTTCTCGTGGCAATGCCTCATTATAGCCTGTTGCTCTGATTCAGCGACACACCTTCTTAACACTTGGTCTTCACATCTTTTCCATAGATACGGCTCATCCCAGATGTAACTCTTTGCCTCTCGTTTCATCTTGTTCCTTTCGTAGAGAGTGGCTTGATCCCTGAACTTTCCTCCCACGATGTAGTTTACTAGGTCAGCGTACCATGGTTCTTCGTTCATGGCATAGATAGAGTATAAGTGTTCGTCTGGAAACGTCTCAATTATGGGCATGTCTTCTTCCTTTTGTAAAATTCGGCTGAGATGATCTGCCACTAAGTTCTGATTGCCGGCCTTGTCCCTAATCTCGATATCAAACTCCTGTAGCAGTAGGATCCATCGGATTAGCCTTGGTTTGGTTTATTTCTTAGCCATTAAGTATTTGAGCGCAGCGTGATCAGTATACACGATGGTCTTACTCCCCAATAAATATGATCTGAATTTCTCAAAGGCGAACACTATGGCTAGCAGCTCCTTCTCAGTTGTTGCATAGTTGTTTTGGGCGGCATTAAGTGTCTTTGAGGCGTAGTATATCACGTGCCTCTCTTTGCCTTTTAGTTGCCCAAGCACTGCCCCTACCGCATATCCACTTGCGTCACACATTAGTTCAAAAGGCATCCCCCACTCTGGGGGTTGGATGATAGGTGCTGTCACAAGTCTCTCCTTTAGATGGTTGAAGGCTCTTTGGCAGTCATCGTCAAAGTCCCACTCTACGTCGTTCTGTAGCAGTCTTGTCATCGGTTGGGCGATACTGGCAAAGTCCTTCACAAACCGCCTATAGAATCCCGCGTGGCCAAGGAATCCCCTTACTTGCTTGATATTCCTTGGATATGGCAGTTTGGCAATAACTTCTATTTTTGCTTTGTCGACTTCTATTCCCTTGGCTGACACTACATGCCCAAGGACTACTCCTTCTTCTACCATGAAGTGACACTTTTCGTAGTTCAAAACCAAACTCTTCTCTACACACCGCTGCATCGTTAGCTCCAAGTTTGCCAAGCATAGGTCAAAGGTATTACCGTAAACTGTGAAGTCGTCCATAAATACTTCAATCCCATTTTCTAATAGGTCAGAGAATATGCTCATCATACAACGCTGGAAGGTCCCTGGTGCGTTGCACAGCCCAAAGGGCATGCGCCTATAGGCAAAGGTGCCAAAAGGACATGTGAATGTTGTTTTGTCTTGATCTTCTTCGGCTACCCAGATCTGCATGTAACCCGAATATCCATCCAAAAAGCAGAAGTGCTTTTTTCCGGCCAATCGTTCTAACATCTCATCGATGAAAGGCAAAGGAAAGTGGTCTTTGCGGGTCACTTTGTTCAGCTTACGGTAGTCTATGCACACTCTCCATCCTGTTTGTAGTCTGGTAGCGATCTGTTCCTTCTTCTCATTCTCGATGACCTGGATCCCTGACTTCTTTGGCACGACGTGTATAGGGCTAACCCACTTACTGTCTGAGACAGGGTAAATTATCCCCACACTGAGGAGTTTCTTTATCTCTTTGAGTACTACTTCCTTCATGGTAGGATTGAGTTTCCTTTGGGGATCTCGAACAGGTGTAGAGTCATCTTCTAGGAGTATATGGTGTTGGCAAATCGTCGGGCTTATACCTCTTATGTCAGCCAAAGTCCATCCTATGGCCAGTTTGTATCGTCCCAGCACTTCTTTGAGTTTAACTTCCTCCTCGTCCGAGAGTGAGGAATTGATAATTACGGGCAAAGTGTCGTGCTCTCCTAAGTACATGTACTTCAGATGCTTTGGCAAATTCTTCAATTCCAGTACTGGGGGTCTCTCCAAGGATGGCTTCATGACTGTCTCCTCTAGTATTGGCAGTTTGCTCGGGTCTCCTCTATAATTCTCTAGTGCCCCCAACTGCTTAATTGCCTCTTGTATTCCCTCCGGTTCGTCTTCTAATTCACCGTGTAGTATTCCCTCTTGAATTACTACTTCAATTTCGTCGTACTTACCGCTTTGCAACACTTTGCCCTCTACCGCTTTGTCGATCTGATCGATCATATGAACTTCCTCAGTATCGGTTGGGTGCTTCATGGATTTGTAAAGGTCAAAGGTGACTGTTTCTCCCTCGAACTTACATGTCAGTTTGCCTGTCTCGCAGTCTATGTGTGTTCTTGCGGTTTTAAGGAACGGTCTGCCCAGAATCATAATTGGCTCTTTGCTTGATCTCCCCATGTCTAGTACGTAGAAGTCTGCTGGGAAGATTAAATCTTCCACTTTGACCAATACGTCCTCCAGTATGCCCTCAGGGTAGACATTGGATCTGTCAGCCAGCTGGATCACCACTCTTGTGGGCTTGAGAACCCCTATGCCCAGGTCCTCGTACATAGTCTTGGGCATCACATTGATTGATGCCCCTAAGTCCAGCATTGCCTTCTCGATTCTCATTCTTCCTATGATGCATGGTATGTAAAACATACCTGGGTCTCCACACTTGGTAGGTACGCTCCTTTGAAGCACTGCTGAGACATTTTCACCCACTTCGAATTTTGCATCGTCTTGATATTTTACCTTCTTTGTGCACAACTCCTTGAGGAACTTGGCACACCGGGGCATAGTGTTTAGTATAGTCAGCAGTGGCATATTTATTTCCACCTTTTTGAACATCTGGAACATCTCGTAAGTCTCTTCCCTTTCTTTATTCTTGCTTAGCCTTCCTGGAAAGGGGACTCGAATCTTCGGTGGTGGTGATTTATCTCTCTTTGCCCTGACTACTTCTTCTTCTTTCTCTCTTTCATCTTCAATGGTTATGTCCTCTATTTCTATTGGTTCTGTCTCTTGAGGGTGTTTGCCCTGGGTTGGCGCTTTGACTTCTGGCAAGATTCTCCCACTTTTCAATTGGATGGCATTACAGTGGGCACTCTTCACTTCGACTTGTGGTGGTAAGTTTCCGTTCCTTTGCTCCAGCTTTGTCACGACCTGGTTTAAGTGAGCCATTTGAGCTCCCAAATTATTCAGTTGCCCTCTAGTCTCCTGCTTGAACTTTTCGTTTTCTTGCATGGCTTTCATGTTTTCTTGCTGGAACTTCACGTTCTCTCTGACCAAAGTCTCCATCATGTCCGATAGTGATGTCCCTTTGCCCTGATTCTGCTGGGAATTTCCTTGTTGCTGATGGTTGTAACGGTTTTGGTTCAGGTTGCCTTGATATCCTTCTCCTTGGTTGTTATTATTCCCATACCTGAAATTCTCATGGTGCCTCCATCCTGGGTTGTAGGTATTTGAGTATGGGTCAAAGTGCGGCCTCCCTCTGCCTTGACCGTTTCCATTAGATTGCCCCATCGCTTTGAGCTCCTCATCGAATAAAGATGGACATTCATCAGTGGCGTGCTCTACCTCTTGGCAAATCTGGCACGCTTTGACTGCTTTCTTTGGTCCTCCCGCCATACTGGTCATGAATTTTTCCATGGCACTGCACAGCTTGTCGATTTTTGAGTCAGAGGGGGACTGTACCAGCAGGCTTTGTTTGGGCATATCAGTGTCCTCGCCTAATTCCTCTGCCATCTCTTTGAATAGTTTGAATGCCTCGGCAGCACTTTTGTTGAGTAGAGACCCTCCACTGGCAGCTAGGAGTAGAGTCTTCTCATGATGTCTTAATCCGGACACGAAGTATTGGATGAGATCATGGTCCGGAATTTGGTGCTGGGGGCATTTAGTTAGCAGTTGCTTGAATCTTGCCCAATAGTCCTGGAAATTCTCGTTAGTTCCCATCCTTATGCTATTGATTTTCTTGCGCATTTGTTGGATTCGTGCCGCTGGAAAATATTTTTCCAAAAACCTCTTTTGTAGTTGTGCCCAGGTGGTCACTTCGCCTTGCGGAATAGTATACAGCCACTCTCTGGCCCCATCAGTCAAAGAGAAGGGAAAGGCCAGGAGTCGTATATATTGCGCTAATACCCCGGTTGCCTGAATCGTCCCGCATGCTAGCTCAAAGTCCTGTAAGTGTCTCTGTGGGTCTTCTCCGGGCATATCACTGAACTTTGGCAGGATTTGTATGAAGTTGTGTTTCATCTCCCAGGGGGTAGGAATGGTGGGCAAAGTGATGCCCAATGGCCTCAAGTTCATCTCTGACGGGAACATCATGTCCCTCAAAGTACGTGGTGCTTCTGCTCCCATCTCTTCTGTCTCTTCTGGTATTGGTTGACTAGGAGTGTCAACTGGTATGATCTCCTTGTTCTTTGCCTTGTCTACCTTACGTGCTTTGGCAGAATTCTCTCCTTGGGATGCACGTGCTAATGCCTTGTTCTTTGCTTCTTTTCTTAGTCTCTTGGCAGTTTTCTCGATCTCAGGATCAAAGAGTAATCCCGTGTCGCCTTCCACCGCGTTTATAGTACCTAGTCAAAGAAGTAAAAACAAATCGATTAGCACAGAAAAACTAAAAAGCTGGAATATTGCCTCCCCGGCAACGGCGCCAATTTTGACGACGCGAAAACTTTGTCGTGGAAGCTAACGCGGCCAAAATAAATTTATAAAGATTCCTAAACTCAACACAAGATAGCAAGTGGTAAGTATAGGGTCGATCCCACGAGGAAGCAATTGCAATTTAGTTAATCTCGGCTTTGCCCAAATAGTGTCACAGTAAAAAGGTTTTGGATTTGGTTGCTCAGTCACAGCGTTTAATCAAACTACTAACTATCAGAAACAATGAAACTAATTAACCCAAACTAACATGCAAAAATAATAAACTATCACTTTGACCAAACTGGAAACAGAAAACAATTAATTAAACTGAAATCAAATAAAAGTAAATAGGCTCCTGGGCTTTGGCTTCTCTCTGGGTTCTCTGGGCAAACTACCGATCCCTGGCACTAATGGTTTTAACTGATGGTTTGTCAATCGGTTATAGGATGTCAAACAAAGTGAAAGCAGTCCTATTAAGTCACGCCTACAGTCACCCCACCCCAATCCGTCCTTACTGGGTAAAGAAAAGGCAAGGTATACTTATGCCTAATCCCCTGAACCTAGACAATTCGATACCTATGTGGTCGCATGGATCTAGTTTTCCCAAACTCGCATTACTCTCTCGACGAACCCAATTCGGCCAATAGCATGTCCGGTAATCCGAATCATACGACCGCAACTCCAACACGTTCTAGCGCTATGCCCGTAGTACATCTAACGCGGAATACTCGGTTTATCAATCGCTGGTATCTCAAAGTGTAAGGGTTTCCTAACGACCAAATCAGTCTGCCCAAACCTGCAAGAATATGGTTAAACCTCAACTATGTATCGGGAACAAACCTCCAAGCAGTTAACTAAAAGCCCTATCGACCTCACGGTTCTATCCTAGCCCAGAGTTCCCTTCGATCAGCCTTTGCCCAGACGCCCTGCAAATTTAGCTACTCATACGCGAAATAATAAAACAAGAAATAAGTTGGAAATCGAAACTGAAATTCATATTAACTTGAATCGGAAATAGTTCACTGGAATAATAAAAACAAAGTACTAAAAACATAAAGCAATAAATTGTTTTAATGCCCGAAGGCGCGATCAACTTCAAAACACAAAACAACTTGGCCGGAAAATCTCCAAGCTTTAATCGCCGGCGGTTGCTTCGTGAACGGGGTCGGAATTCTGTGTCTTGTCTTCTCCAGCTTCTCTTCCTTATATAGGCTTGAATTAGGGTTGCGGAATCGCTATCTGCATGGGCCGCTGCATGGGCTTCCCTTTCCAGGCGCCGCTAAGTACTTTCCATCTTTAGCTCCAGCCGCCTTTGACTTTGCCCGCTGGCAATCCGCTTCCCAAACTCTCTTCAGGTATTCTTCTCCTCCACAGGTGAACGGACCAGGCACGGTACTTAGTAGTCGATTTGGGTCTTCTGCTTCATGACTCAACCCTGAATGGTTTGACTTGCCTGTTTGGCCATCTTTGTTCAGTCACTACCGCTCCAAATCGCTGTTTGCCCAAAGAAGGGGTTTTCCTTGCCTCTTTTGCCCAGTGCGCCACCTGTTACCTGTTTGCCTGCACACTCTGACCAAACACTCTACTGTGCCCTCCCAGACACATAAAACAGACTCAAACTGACTCTAAAAGGGGCTCAAGATGAGCAAATAAAATGGCTCATCAGTGAGAGAGAAAATAATTTATCTTAATTATTTTATCACACTTGTACACTTGGTGTATTGAGCGGATCGTTGAGATTCATCGATTAGGATTGCCGGCGATAATCGATTCGAGTCTCAGTGTATTTTATTCTTAATCCCCGAAACTATTGCGGGTGTGTATATTTAATATAAGTGACTTTGATTTACCAAAGGAATTAACCGATTTAATTATTGGGTTAATTACCGGTTAAGTTGGGTCACTATGTTTTATATATGACATGCCGTGAATACTTGACGGGAAAGTGTATCCCGTAAGGGTTGATAATATCCCCGAGATGAGTTCATAAGGAATTATTATGTAAACCCTGCAGGTAGATTCGTTCCGCACAATAATTAAGGATGAATGGTACTAGTCTCGGATATAAGAGATGAATAAATTAATTAACAATAAATTAATTTTATTCATGGATATTTATATCTTAAATACACGGAATAAATAATACTACCGGAGAAATATTATTTGATATAATATGGTTTAATATTGGGAGTGCAATTAATTTTATATAGTGGAAAATAGAATTAATTAATATTAATGGATTAATAGATTTGGGCTTGGGCTCGATTTAATCATTAATATTGGAAGCCCAATATTCCACCTCCTTAAGATCCCCTACGTAGCCTATAAAAGCACTACATGGTCTTCTCTATTCTCATAACTTGAAGATCACAATTCTAGAGAGAGAAAGTAGAGAGGGAGATCCATGGAGTTCGGAAGATCGTCGCCCACCCGACGTTCGAGCTAGTGCAAGGAATACGTGGGAAGGTCTCAAGGTCTTCATAGATCTCGTTTCTCCGTACAACGAGAACAAAGGTAAAATCGTTGAACCCCCTTCGATGATTTTAAATAATTCGTATATGCATATGAACGAAGATCCGGGGATGAACGAAACCGGGGACGGGGATCGACCTCGCGGTGGTGATCGAAGATCACCGGACCGCGGAAGGTTGGGAGATCCCCGCCGGGATCGAGAGCATCAAACCCTCGGCTGGACGCCGAGGGGTGCGATCGAGCTTGGGCTCGATCGCGGTGGCGCGAAGGAGCAGCCCCGGCTGGTCGCCGGGGCGGGCGATCGATCATGCGATCGATCGCCGGGGCAAGCCGCGGCTGGATCCGCGGCAGTCCGCTGGGCGGACGAGGGCCCCTCCGGCGATGGCGGTGAGTCGCCGGACTCACCGCCGGGGGCTGTTCCGAACAGCCCCGGGGATGCGATCGCGCATCCCCATGCGATCGCTCAACGCAATCGCAAACCCCACATGGGGGTGCGGTTAGGGCTAGCCGCGGGCTTGCTCGCGGCGGTGTGCTCGAGCCGTGCTCCGGCTCTTGTGGTGGTTTGCGATGACTTCCGGCGAAGGGATTTTGATAGGGGTTATGTTTCCGCAATTCCGTTAACCCCGGGATATCGATTTCCAACAATTGGTATCAGATCGTGGTTCTAGTTCATGTGTATATGCGATAAATTGTTCTACCTTGCAGGGTTTCCGACTATTATGGCTAGATATAATTCTTCGTTAATTATTGTCATAATTTTATTAAACTCTCGGACATGTCGAGATTCGTTTTATGTGTGGTGAATGCTTGTAATAGTAAAAATTCGGGGGTTGACCGAATTTAGGTTTATTATTACGTTCTACTTTTTCCGGAAAATGTATAAGGTCGATTTCATGTATAGAATCGATACCTGATAATTGTAATTAAATTCTTGTAATTTATTTTACGTTGGATCGATGCCGAGATGACCGCCGGAGAAGACGAAGTGACGAGAGGAAGAAAGGACCGGGGATCGATCATGATGATCGACCCCATGATCGATCACGGGGCTAGGGCTCGATCGCCCTTGGCCGTGGGCTGCCGCCGTGAGGTGGTTGACCGGCCGGCTGGGCGGCGGTGCTCTTCCCCGGTGGTGGTCGATCGGCGGTGGGGGTGGCGCGGGGTCCTCGTGATCTCGTGCTACTCCTACCGAGATTCAACTTTCCTAAATTATTCGGTTTTCCTATTTTGAGTATTCCTATTTTTTTGGGAACTCTCATGGAATAGGAAAAGAATAAATTTAGAATAAATTTATTTCCTTATTGATTATTTCTTTTATGGGAATTTTCATGGATAAGGAAGGAATAAATTTAGAATTGATTCGGTTTTCCTATTTTGAGTATTCCTATTTTTTTGGGAATTCTCATGGAAATAGGAAAAGAATTAATTGGAATTAATTTATTTCCTTATTCTATTATGGAAGTCTTCTAGAATATTCTAAGTCCTACTTGGAATAGGATTCTAGAGATTTAATGGAATTAGAAAGGAAAATAATTAATTATTAAATTAATTTATTTCCTAGTTGATTATTCCTATTTTATGGGAATTTTCATAGACATGGAAATTAATTAATTTGGAAAGTAGAAGAGTCCTTAATTAATTTTTCCTATTTAATTATTCCTTTATGGAATTTTTTAATATATTAGGAAAGGAATTAATTTGGAAGGATTAGGAGTCCTAATTTATTTTATTTCCTTATTCTATTATAGAAGTCTTCTATAATATTCCAAGTGGGTCTTGAATAGATTATTCTAGAGATTTAATAGAATTAGATAGGAAAATAAATAAATAAAAATATTAATAATATTTAATTTTATTTTTGATTTATTCGATTGACTTAATTTTCGAATTAAGTAACTTTTGGATTTATTAAAAATAAATAGATTTAAATATTGGGATTAATATTCTCGTCACATGGAGCATTCAAGAACGAAGACTGAAGACTAGAAGATGCGTACGGAGATGCGATAAAGCCATAATAGTCGGAAAATAATATTCTAGTATTATTTTGACTATGTGATAATATTCTATGTGCTTTATTTCATGTATGCATGCTTATGTGTATTTAATTATGCATTAGATAGCGTATCCCTTTATTGTAAAAAACTAAGTGGGAGAGGGTATGGAAACATACCCATGGTCTCCATTGCTGCTCTCTTGGTAACTTTTATAAACTTTTGAAGTTTATATAGATAAGTTATTGGAGGAGAGTTCTTGTAATTCCTCTTACAAGAAACATTGATTAAGTTTATCAAACAATGCCTAATTTGTCTTTCCAAAGCTGATTTCAAGTCGACTCATCTCACCCCGGGGAGTGGAATGGAGCCAAAGCCAATTGGTCATGTAGAGTACACAAATTAGAGACCTTCGTACCATTCTTTTATAGATGGATCGATTGTCTGCTCGGCTCCCTCATCTAATGAGAGATAGGGTTGTTCGCATGGTGAATCACTGGTTAGAAACTTCGAGTTTCACTTATGATTCTCCGCGTCCTGATTTACGAAAATCGAATGGATCTTGTAATTAGGAGTCAATTATAAAAGTCTCTTGGTGTAGTAAACGTCCACACCACGTGGCTTGCTATGCTGACGGATTTTGGATTAATTGATGTAGACAGTTGTAAGAAATTGTGAAGAATTGTGAAGTCATCGTAAACGTCCACACCACGTGGCTTGCGGTGATGTAGCGGTTCCAAACGATTTACTTTGGTACTGAGTAATGGTTTACACTTAGATACGCATTATAGTATTCTTCCCCACGAAGTTCCGCTATAAGTGATGTATGACCGAAGCAAAACTAATTGCTAAATCATTTGGGTAAGGTAAACGTCCACACCACGTGGCTTGCCATATCTGATGGGATTTTAGAGGCGATTAGTGATTTAATGATATTATTTTAGGGAGATAATATCTGAGATTAAATCAATTGTTTGTTGTTATATGTGCTCATAGATTAGGAGATGGCTTTGAACCCACTTTATGTGATACTTAAGGATTTAACTCATTGGTCCCTGAATGTATTGATTGGAATAGAGATCTAGACATTACCCAAACTGTTGAAGAGTACAAGGTTGCACTCAATGAGCTTTGTCCTTCCGAGCCTATTGACATAGGCGGCTAGACAAGAAGCGATGAGGATACTCATAAAGGCCAGTCGCTTCGAGGAAACGCTTAAACACGTTTTTGAGATGATTGACTTTTTAGACGAGTTGAGACGGAGATCGCAAGCTCTTGTAGCCAATGCCAAAGGTTTCGAACCTAAAGGCATGAATCGGGGAAAAGGAAAAGAAAGCAAAGAAACCCAGTGGTTCTAAGATTACTTGAACTACGAGATGGGACGAGAAAGCCAAGAGGCAAGAGTTCTCGATGCAAACAGTCTGGGTACTGGAAGTCTCATTATCCTCTCAAAGAAAGTACGAAATTTTCTTTAGTCGTAAAAACATAGTCAGTGGAATTATCTACCGGAACCTGGTGTGCAGATATGGAACCATTGACGGTATGTGCATTTTAAATGCAAGGGTTCCAGGAAACCCGACGACTTAGAAAAGAATAAATCGTAGTCTACATGGGCAATGCTGTAGAGGAGGCAGCTGTTGCAGTGGAGGACATTTTATAGGATTTCATTTTGAGTTATTGCTTTTATGTACCTTCCATATTAGAAAGAACCTTGTTCTGGATTTCTAATGAATGGATATTTTATTTCTTTTAATCATTTGATGGTTATAAGAAGAAATAATGATAGTATCTATTCTGGTACATTAGCTAGCAATATATAAATAATGAATCCTGAGTCCACCACGATGCAACGAACCGTAGTATAAAAACTCGTTTTACTAATAAGAGATTTCTTTATTAAATCAGTTATATTTGTGGATTCTTATGCTAAGTCATGCTTATTCAAATAAGAAGTTCAAGGGTCGAAAATTGATTTTTGATCAATTGAGTTGAAGGAGTGGACCTTCCGACCTAAGAATCTTATTTGGAAGATAACATGACTAAGCAATCCTTTATGGATATAAGATATAAGATCCGGAAAAGTATTAGAATTGATTGACTCTGATGTATGCAGACCTTTGTCTACTCAGACAATAAGGTACGAGTACTTCATTTTATGATTACTCGAAAAGTGGATTAGCATACCTGATGTGCCACAAAAGCAAAGTGTTTTGACAAGTCAATGGACACAAAGCTATTGTGGGGAACCATCAAGGTATATCCATTTGTAGCCTGCGATTTAATCGCGGAGGCAAATGCCTGTCTGAGGAATGCATGGCATACTGATCAGATATTGGGATTTGATCCCAAATGACTACACCATACACTTTTGTGTAGGAATTGTGTGTCGTAAACAAGAAATGGAATTCTTATAGAAATAGTAAAAGCATGAGTTATACGGAACTACCTATGTTCTATGGATATGTCTGGAAACAACGGCGCATTCAATGCGGTTGTAGAATGTCCTGGAAGAACAAAAGATGTGTGTTCAATAGTACTATGAACCAGAGGGACGTTATAAGTTCTAACGCCCGGTTCTTAGAGGAAGACTATTAGATGAACCACAAGCCCAAAATGACGTGATACTTCTGAAAAGAGAGAAAACGATAATGACTGGAAGCCAGCCAAACCGAGTAGCGGTACACCACTAACTGCACCTACTGTTATTACTATTAATACACCGGAATGCCGTTGTAGTGGGAGGTTGTGTGACAACCGGAGATATTCATAAGACTAGGAGAGTTTCGGACTCTGGACCTAGTATACATGAAATCGATCCCTAGATCTACATGAAGGCAGTACTAGATCTAAATGTGCCTTCTTGGAGAGCAATAAGGATTATTGCTAAGAGGCAAGATCATTTAGAGTACAAGCTTAGTCAATCCATTGATGGGATTGAAGGAAAGCTTAGAGTTCGTAGAACTTGCGCATTGATGAGATAGTCCATTTGATGGATTCATCAAAAGGCATTGACGAATCGTGTGTATGGGAAACGTGATGGAAACAAGGTGGTGTTTCTCGGAGGTTTTATGTAGATAACATTTTATCATTGGTAACAATGTAAAGATGTTGTCAGACATAAAATGATGGTTGTCTAGAAAAATCGATATATGAGATAAAGAAGAAGTTAGAGCATGTTCTTAAGATCTAGGATCTCAAGAAAAGAACATTGTACTTCTCTAGATATCTTGTACGATTATGGTTCGTTTTAACATGCAAGATTCCGAGAAAGGTTCGTTACCTTTCAGAGACGGAATGCATCTATCTAAGGATATGTGTTTTGGAACACAAAAGGAGATAGAAGCAATGAAAGCGGATTCCTACACTTATGAGGAAAGCTTAATAAATGCATTGTTGAAAACAAGAACCTGATATCGGCTGTGCGGTTAGCATAGTGGGAGGATATCAAGGTAATCCTGGAAAGGAATACTTGACTGCTGTAATGAACATTTTAAGTACTTTCGAAGTACTGGAAACTATGTTCTAGATTACGGAGCAAGCAAGCATTTCCTTTGGATTACATTCTCTTAGATTTCTAATCGAATGAGGACCGGTGTAAGTCGATATCAGGCTATGTGTTTCACTATTGAAGGAGAAGGAGTTTTAACATGGAAGAGTGATAAGCACGATGCTTTTCGGACTCTGCCATGGGTAACCAAATAGCGGCCTCAGAGGCAGCGGAAGTTTTGGTATAACTCCGGGATAATCTCTGGGACTTAGATGTGATTCTTAATTTGCCAAAGGCTATGTAAATAGCGGTGCAATTGCAAATGGTAAGAAATCACAAGTCCATAAGTGAAAGATAACACATAGTGCAAGTACCACCTGATACGAGTCATCGTCGAGGGAGACGACGCTGTAGTCACCAAGATAACTTCAGAGCGGCAACCTAGAGTGCTCATTCACATAGTACTTCTTGGAAGTACAACTTAAGCACGTGATGAGTATGGGAGTCGGGAGTTTGGAGGAAATGACTAGACCTTAGTACAAGTGGGAGATTGTTGGAGTTGTGTACTTAATGTCTAGATTTAAGTAACGGAAACTCACGATCCATTGTCACTAATCTATTTAATTAAATAAACAATTATTTGCGTTTAATTATTTATAATTAAATATATGCAAATCATAGTCCTGGATTTTATACGTTGTAGTTAGTATGGTGTTGCATGGGCGCACAGAAGATCATACTATCGGTTACTCGTATTTAATCGAACAGTTGCTCACGACCTAGATGGACACGGACCAATCCATCGGTATAGTCGTTGTGTGAGAGAGAAAATAATTTATCTTAATTATTTTATCACACTTGTACACTTGGTGTATTGAGCGGATCGTTGAGATTCATCGATTAGGATTGCCGGCGATAATCGATTCGAGTCTCAGTGTATTTTATTCTTAATCCCCGAAACTATTGCGGGTGTGTATATTTAATATAAGTGACTTTGATTTACCAAAGGAATTAACCGATTTAATTATTGGGTTAATTACCGGTTAAGTTGGGTCACTATGTTTTATATATGACATGCCGTGAATACTTGACGGGAAAGTGTATCCCGTAAGGGTTGATAATATCCCCGAGATGAGTTCATAAGGAATTATTATGTAAACCCTGCAGGTGGATTCGTTCCGCATAATAATTAAGGTTGAATGGTACTAGTCTCGGATATAAGAGATGAATAAATTAATTAGCAATAAATTAATTTTATTCATGGATATTTATATCTTAAATACACGGAATAAATAATACTACCGGAGAAATATTATTTTATATAATATGGTTTAATATTGGGAGTGCAATTAATTTTATATAGTGGAAAATAGAATTAATTAATATTAATGGATTAATAGATTTGGGCTTGGGCTCGATTTTAATCATTAATATTGGAAGCCCAATATTCCACCTCCTTAAGATCCCCTACGTAGCCTATAAAAGCACTACATGGTCTTCTCTATTCTCATAACTTGAAGATCACAATTCTAGAGAGAGAAAGTAGAGAGGGAGATCCATGGAGTTCGGAAGATCGTCGCCCACCCGACGTTCGAGCTAGTGCAAGGAATACGTGGGAAGGTCTCAAGGTCTTCATAGATCTCGTTTCTCCGTACAACGAGAACAAAGGTAAAATCGTTGAACCCCCTTCGATGATTTTAAATAATTCGTATATGCATATGAACGAAGATCCGGGGATGAACGAAACCGGGGACGGGGATCGACCTCGCGGTGGTGATCGAAGATCACCGGACCGCGGAAGGTTGGGAGATCCCCGCCGGGATCGAGAGCATCAAACCCTCGGCTGGACGCCGAGGGGTGCGATCGAGCTTGGGCTCGATCGCGGTGGCGCGAAGGAGCAGCCCCGGCTGGTCGCCGGGGCGGGCGATCGATCATGCGATCGATCGCCGGGGCAAGCCGCGGCTGGAGCCGCGGCAGTCCGCTGGGCGGACGAGGGCCCCTCCGGCGATGGCGGTGAGTCGCCGGACTCACCGCCGGGGGCTGTTCCGAACAGCCCCGGGGATGCGATCGCGCATCCCCATGCGATCGCTCAACGCGATCGCAAACCCCACATGGGGGTGCGGTTAGGGCTAGCCGCGGGCTTGCTCGCGGCGGTGTGCTCGAGCCGTGCTCCGGCTCTTGTGGTGGTTTGCGATGACTTCCGGCGAAGGGATTTTGATAGGGGTTATGTTTCCGCAATTCCGTTAACCCCGGGATATCGATTTCCAACAGTATATTCTGTCTCTGAAAGGCAATAACCTTTCTCAGAAGTATGCATGTTTAAAACAAACCATAATCGTATAAGATATCTAGGAGAAGTACAATGTTCTTATCCTTAGATCGAAAGATCTCAAGAACATGCTCTAACTTCTACTCAATCTTATATCTCGATTCATTTAGACAACCATTATCTTATGTCTGACAACTTTTTCTACATTGTTGCCAATGATGAAATTGTCATCTACATAAAATTTCCGAGAAACACCATCTTGTTTCTATTACATCTCCAATACACCTATCGTCTATGCCTTTTGATGAATCCATCAAATGGACTATCCCATCAATTCGCAAGTTCCACGATTTATAGCTTTGTTTCAATCCATAAATGGATTTACTAAGCTTGTACTCTAAATGATCTTGCCTCTTAACAATAATCCTTATTGTTTTCCAAGCCGGCACATTTAGATCTAGTACTGCCTTTGTGCAGAGCTAGGGGTCGATTTCATCTTTACTAGATCCAGAGTCCAAAACTCTTCTAGTCTTATGAACATCTCTGGTTGTTCAACAACCTCCCACTGCAATGGCGTCCCGGTGTATAACAGTAATAACAGTAGGTGCAGTGTGTGGTGCACTTCTACTCGGTTTGGCTGGTTCCTAGTCTTTGTCCCTTTTCTCATTCCAAGGTATTGCGTCAGTTCGGGCTTTGTGGTTCTTCTAATAGTCTTCCTCTAAGAACCGGGCGTTACACGTCCTTCTGTTTCATAGTACTATAGAACACACAATACTTTGTTCATCTAGGATACCCTACAACCATATTGAATATGCCGTTGTCTCTAGAAATATCCATAGAACACAGGTAGTTCCGAACAACTTGTTCTTTTACTATTAGAAGTCTTATTTCTTATTGACTCACCATCTCTACACGTAAGTGTATGGTGTAGTCATTTGAGACTTAATCTCAATCTTTGATTATGCTATGTGTTACGTGGTAGCCTCCGCGACTAAGTCGCAGGCTTCTAATGGATATACTTTGAAGGTTCCCCATAATTGCTTTGTGACTAAAACACTTCGCTTTTATGGCACATCAAGCATTCTAATCCATTTTCGAGTATTCTTAAAGAACTACTCGCACCTTACACATATATCTGCATATATCATTGATCATTCTCAATACTTGTCCGAATTCTGTCTTTTACCGAAAGGTATGCTTAGTTGTATTATCTTCCAAATTTGATTCTTAGGTCGGAAGGTCCATTCCTTCAACCATAATTGATCAAATCAATTTCAACCTTTTGAATCTCATTTGAATAAATACTACTAAGTATAAGAATTCACAAGTATAATGATTTAATAAAGAAATATATCTAACAAGTAAAACAAGTTATAGAACGGTTTGTTGCATCGTGGTAGACTAAGGATTCATCATTCACATATTGCTATCTAATGTACCAGAATAGATAATACCCATTATTTCTTATCAAAATCATCACCATGATTAAAGAAATAAAATATCCATTCATAAATAATAGAAATCCAGAACAAAAGTTCTTTCTAAAATAAAGGGTACATAATGCAATAAACTTGAAATGAAATCCTATTTAACTACTAAAGCAGATAAATGTCTTCCACTGCAACAGCTGCTAGGGGTGTTCATAAAATGGCCCGGACCGGAAACCGGACCGGAACCGGACCGGTTGGTCCGGTTCGGTCCGGACCGGTAAAATTCCGGACCGGTTTCCGGTTCGACTAAAAGTGAGATTCCGGTTTCCGGTCCGGTTCCGGTTAAAAACCGGTAAAATCCGGTCCGGACCGGATTGGACCGGATTTAATTTATTAATATATATATTTATATATTTGATAAAAATAATTAAATAACTTGATAAATTATTTATATTTTAATATAAAATTGTTCTACTTATTAAATATAATTTTTGTATTAACTAAAAATTTCACTATATATTAAATTATTCATACTTAATATAACAAAATAATCTATAAATAATTAAACAAAAATATATTTTTTAATGTTTATAATATATTATTATTTAAAAATGATATTTTATTTTTATTGAATAAAATTTAAAATTTATAAATATAAAAATTAAACTTAATTATTATTTTATATTTAATTTATTAAAATTTTAAATTAATCCGGTTTTATCCGGTCCAAAACCGGACCGGACCCGAATTTACCGGTCCGGTTCGGTCCAGACCGGTATTATTCCGGTCCGGTTTCCGGGTCATGCTTTTTCATGATTCCGGTTCCGGTCCAATCCGGTTCCGGTCCGGTTCGGTCCGGTTTTGGACCGATGAACACCCCTAACAGCTGCCTCCTCTACAGCTTTCGCCCGTGTAGACTCGAACTCTTCTTCTCTAAGTCGCCGGGTTTTCTGTAACCCCTGCATTTAAAATGCACATACCGTCAGTGGTTCCATATCTACACACCAGATTTCTGGTAGATAATACCGCTGACTATGTTTTTACGACTAAAGAAAAATTCGTACCTTTGAGAGGACATTCAGACTTCCAGTGTCCAGTCTTATTGCATCGGAAGCACTTGCCTCTTGGCTTTGCAGCCCCCACTCGTGGTCCACTCCTCTTGGCACCATTGGGTTTCCAGGCTTGCTTCCTTTTCTTGCCCCTACCTCCAACAGGCTTCGAGCCCCTGGACTTGGTAGCTACAAGCGCTTGAGACTTGCCCTTCTTGTAGATCCCCTCTGCCGCCTTTAGTTCAGTCAGGAGTTGCGCAAGAGTATAAGATAGTTTACCCATATTATAGCTCATACGAAACTGCTCAAAACTAGGGGTCAGAGACTGGAGTATGATGTCGACTTGCGTCTCAGCATCAATAGAAGCTCCTAGGACCTCAAGTTCATTCAACAAACTCATCATCTTAAGAACGTGCTCCACAACGGGCGTTCCTTCAGATTGAGTAGTCGACATGAGGACTCTCATGGCTTCTTGCCTAGCCGCACGATCTTGGTCCCCAAACATCTCCTTGAGGTTAAACATCATATCATAGGCAGTGTCCATCGGCTCATGTTGGGTTTGGAGTACATTTGACATGGAAGCCAAAATATAACACCTAGCCATTTCATCAGCCTTTTTCCACTTTCGATATGTCAGTTTTTCCTCATCAGTTGAGGCAGCCGTGGGCTCGGCAGGGCACACTTCATGGAGTACAAACTTGTACTCCTCAGAAGTCAGGACAATGTCTAAATTTCTCTTCCAATCAATGTAATTGGGACCAGTGAGCTTATGCTCCTTGAGTATCACAGAAAGTAGGTTCATAGCTATTCTCTAAACCTATAAGCAAATTTAAACAAACAATCAATTTAATATCCGATATTATCTCCCTTAAATAATATCATTAAATTACTAATTACATCTAAAATCCCATCAGGTAAGGCAAGCCACGTTCGTGTGGACGTTTACCCACCTAAATGATTTAGTAATTAGATTTGCTTCGGTCGTACATCATTATAGCGTTACTTCGTTGGGAAGAATACTATAAAGCGTACCTAAGTGTAAACCATTACTCAGTACTAAGGTGAATCATTTGGAACTGCTACGTCACCGCAAGCCACGTTAGTGTGGACGTTTACGATAACTCACAATCCTTCACAATTCCCTATAACTGTCTACATCAACTATTTCCAAAAATCCCATTCAGTATAGCAAGCCACGTTCGTGTGGACGTTTACTACACCAAAAGACTTTTATAGTTGACTCCCAATTACTTGAACCATTCGATTTTCGTAAATCAAGACGCGGAGAATCATAAGTGAAACTCGAAGTTTCTAACCAGTGATTCACCATGCGAACAACCCTATCTCTCATTAGATGAGGGAGCCGAGCAGACAAACGATCCATCTTCAAAAGAATGGTACGAATGTCTCTAATTTGTGTCATCCACATGACCAAGTGGCTTTGGCTCCATTCCACTCCCCGGGGTGAGAATGAGTCGACTTGAAGTCAGTTTCAGAAAGACAAATTAGGCATTGTTTGATAAACTTAATCAATGTTTCTTGTAAAAGGAATTACAAGAATTCTCCTCCAATGACATATCTATATGAACTTCGAAAGCTCATAAATGTCACCAAGAGAACAGTAATGGAGACCATGGGAATGTTTCCATCCCCGCTCCCACTTAGCTTTTTATAACAAAGGGATACGCTATCTAATGCATAATTAAACACATAAGCATGCATACAAGTAATAAAGCACATATCACATAGTCAAAATAATGCTAGAAAATTATTTTCCGACTATCATGACTTTATTCCATCTCTGTATGCGTCTTCTAGTCTTCAGTCTTCGTTCTTGAATGCTCCATGTGACGAGAATATTAATCCCAATATTTAAATCTATTTATTTTTAATAAATCCAAAAGATACTTAATTCGAAAATTAAGTCAATCGAATAAATCAAAAATAAAATTAAATATTATTAATATTTTTTTTTTATTTTTTTTCCAATCTAATTCTATTAAATCTCTAGAATAATCTATCCAAGTGAAACTTGGAATATTCTAGAAGACTTCTATAATAGAATAAGGAAATAAAATAAATTAGGACTCTTCTACTTTCCAAGATTAATTAATTTCCATGTCCATGAAAATTCCCATAAAATAGGAATAATCAAATAGGAAATAAATTAATTCATTAATTAATTATTTTCCTATCTAATTCTATTAAATCTGTAGATTCCTATTCCAAGTAGAACTTGGAATATTCTAGAAGACTTCCATAATAGAATAAGGAAATAAATAATATTAATTAATTCTTTTCCTATCTCCATGAGAGTTCTCAAACTTAGGAATACTCAAAATAGGAAAACTTGAATTAATTAGGAAAGTGAATCTAGGTAGGAGTAGCATGGGTTGGGGATCCCCGCACCACCACCACCATCATCGACCGCCGCCACCACCGGAAGAGGGCACCGCCGCCGCCTCCCCAGCCGGCCGGCCTGTTGGAATTCGATATCCCGGAGTTGCCGGAATTGCGGAACATGACAACTCCGATCAAACCCTTCGCCGGAGATCACATGAACGCCGACTCATCCGCCGGAGTCCAGCCTTTGGAGACCACGCTCCCGAAGACACGCGTCCCGCCCCCAGCCGAACCCCCGCGAGACGGGGTTCACGCGATCGAAGATCGCGTTCGATCTTCGCGATCGATGGGGCTGCCCAGCAGCCCCCCGCGGCGAGTCCGGCGACTCGCCGCCGCCTGGAGGAGCCCCGCCTTCATGGCGGGTGGGGTGCGGCACCAGCCCGCGCCCCCAGCGATCGATCCTTGGATCGATCGCAAGCCCTCGGCCCAGCCGAGGGTTCTTTCCTCCGCGCGCCGCGAGCCCTAGTTCGGGTGATCGCCCGTGGTCCGGTGGCTTCGCCACCACCACGCGATCGTCCGTCTAATCCGGGTTCGAACTCTTGGATCTTTGTTCTTCGATAATTGATTCAATAAAACAAGAATTAAATAGCAATTATTTAATTCACCTTTCGATTCGTTGTGCGGAGAAACGAGATCTTATGATGACCTTGAGATCTTCCCACGTATTCCTTGCACTAGCCCGGACGTCGTGTGGGCGACGATCTACCGAACTCCATGGATCCTCTTATCTACTTTCTCTCTCTAGAATTGTGATCTTCAAGTTATGAGAATAGAGAAGACCATGTAGTGCTTTTATAGGCTACGTAGGGGATCTAAAGGAGGTGGAATATTGGGCTTCCAATATTGAAGATTAAATTGAGCCCAATGCTCAAGTCCATTAATCCTTATCAATATTAATTAATTCTATTTTCCACTATATAAAATTAATTGCACTCCCAATATTAAACCATATTATATTAAATAATATTTCTCCGGTAGTATTATTTATTCCGTGTATTTAAAATATAAATATCCATGAATAAAATTAATTTATTGCTTATTAATTTATTCATCTCTTATATCCGAGACTAGTACCATTCAACCTTAATTATTATGCGGAACGAATCCACCTGCAGGGTTTACATAATAATTCCTTATGAACTCATCTCGGGGACATTATCAACCCTTACGGGATACACTTTCCCGTCAAGTATTCACGGCATGCCATATATAAAATATAGTGACCCAACTTAACCGGTAATTAACCCAATAATTAAATCGGTTAATTCCTTTGGTAAATCAAAGTCACTTATATTAAATATACACACCCGCAATAATATCGGGGATTAAGAATAAAATACACTGAGACTCGAATCGATTATCGCCGGCAATCCTAATCGATGAATCTCAACGATCCGCTCAATACACCAAGTGTACAAGTGTGATAAAATAATCAAGATAGATTATTTTCTCTCTCACACAACGACTATACCGATGGATTGGTCCGTGTCCATCTAGGTCGTGAGCAACTGTTCGATTAAATACGAGTAACCGATAGTATGATCTTCTGTGCGCCCATGCAACACCATACTAACTACAACGTATAAAATCCAGGACTATAATTTGCATATATTTAATTATAAATAATTAAACGCAAATAATTGTTTATTTAATTAAATAGATTAGTGGCAATGGATCGTGAGTTTCCGTCACTTAAATCTAGACATTAAGTACACAACTCCAACAATCTCCCACTTGTACTAAGGTCTAGTCATTTCCTCCAAACTCCCGACTCCCATACTCATCACGTGCTTAAGTTGTACTTCCAAGAAGTACTATGTGAATGAGCACTCTAGGTTGCCGCTCTGAAGTTATCTTGGTGACTACAGCGTCGTCTCCCTCGACGATGACTCGTATCAGGTGGTACTTGCACTATGTGTTATCTTACACTTATGGACTTGTGATTTCTTACCATTTGCCATCGCACCGCTATTTACATAGCCTTTGGCAAATTAAGAATCACATCTAAGTCCCAGAGATTATCCCGGAGTTATACCAAAACTTCCGCTGCCTCTGAGGCCGCTATTTGGTTACCCATGGCAGAGTCCGAAAAGCATCGTGCTTATCACTCTTCCATGTTAAAACTCCTTCTCCTTCAATAGTGAAACACATAGCCTGATATCGACTTACACCGGTCCTCATATGATTAGAAATCTAAGAGAATGTAATCCAAAGGAAATGCTCGTCTGCTTCGTAGTCTAGAACAGTACTTCGAAAGTACTTTTACAGCAGTCGAATATTCCTTTCCAGGATTACCTTGATATCCTCCCACTATGCTAACCGCATAGCCGATATCAGGTTCTTGTTTTCAACATTGCATTTATTAAGCTTTCCACACTCAAGGTTTAGGAAACCGCTTTCATTGCTTCTATCTCCTTTTGTGTTCCCAAAACACATATCCTTAGATAGATGCATTCCGTCTCTGAAAGGTAACGAACCTTTCTCGGAATCTTGCATGTTAAAACGAACCATAATCATATATATGTAAGATGTCCAGGAGAAGTACAATGTTCTTTTCTTGAGATCCTAGATCTTAAGAACATGCTCTAACTTCTTCTTTATCTCATATATCGATTTTTCTAGACAACCATCATTTTATGTCTGACAACATCTTTACATTGTTACCTATGATAAAATGTTATCTACATAAAACCTCCGAGAAACACCACCTTGTTTCCATTACGTTTCCCATACACACGATTCGTCAATGCCTTTTGATGAATCCATCAAATGGACTATCTCATCAATTCGCAAGTTCCACGATCTCTAGCTTCGTTTCAATCCATCAATGGATTAACTAAGCTTGTACTCTAAATGATCTTGCCTCTTAGCAATAATCCTTATTGCTTTCCAAGAAGGCACATTTAGATCTAGTACCGCCTCTATGTAGATCCAGGGATTGATTTCATGTATACTAGGTCCAGAGTTCGAAACTCTCCTAGTCTTATGAATATCTCCGGTTGTCACACAACCTCCCACTACAACGGCATTCCGGTGTATAAACAGTAATAACAGTAGGTGCAGTTAGTGGTGTACCGCTACTCGGTTTGGCTGGCTTCCAGTCTTTATCGTTTTCTCTCTTTTCAGAAGTATCACGTCATTTTGGGCTTGTGGTTCATCTAATAGTCTTCCTCTAAGAACCGGGCGTTAGAACTTATAACGTCCTTCTGGTTCATAGTACTATTGAACACACATCTTTTGTTCTTCTAGGATATTCTACAACCGCATTTGAATGCGCCGTTGTTTCCAAGACATATCCATAGAACATAGGTAGTTCCGTTTAACTCGCGCTTTTACTATTTCTATAAGAGTTCTATTTCTTATTTCCGACACACCAATCCTACAGAGGACTGTATGGTGTAGTCACTTGGGATCCAATCCCAATCTCTGATCATAAATCAGAGTCAATCAATTCTAATACTTGTCCGGATCTTATATCTTATATCCATAAAGGATTGCTTAGTCGTATTATCTTCCAAATTAGATTCTTAGGTCGGAAGGTCCATTCCTTCAACTTAATTGATCTTACAATCAATTTTCGACCTTTGAACTTCTTATTTGAATAAATATGACTTAGCATAAGATTCCACAAGTATAAATGATTTAATAAAGAAATCTCTTATCAGTAAAACGAGTTGTATAAAACGGTTCGTCACATCGTGGTAGACTCAGGATTAATCATTTATATATTGCTAGCTAATGTACCATAATAGATAATATCATTATTTCTTCTTATAACCATCAAATGATTAAAAGAAATAAAATATCCATTCATTAGAAATCCAGAACAAAGTTCTTTCTAATATGAAAGGTACATAAAAGCAATAACTCAAAATGAAATCCTATAAAATGTCCTCCACTGCAACAGCTGCCTCCTTACAGCATTGCCCATGTAGACTACGATCTTTTCTTTTCTAAGTCGTCGGGTTTCCTGGTACCCTTGCATTTAGAGTGCACATACCGCCAGTGGTTCCATATCTACACACCAGGTTCCGGTAGATAATACCACTGAATATGTTTTACGACTAAAGAAATTTTGTACCTTCTTTGAGAGGATAATCAGACTTCCAGTACTCAGACTGTTTGTATCGAGAATACTTGCCTCACGGCTTTCTCGTCCCATCTCGTGGTCCAAGTAACTTAGGACCACTGGGTTTCTTTGCTTGCTTTTCCTTTCCCCCGATTTTACCCTTAGGTTCGAAACCTTTGGCATTGGCTACAAGAACTTGCGATTTCCGTCTCAACTCATCCAAAAAGTCAATCATCACAAAAACGTGTTTAAGCGTTTCCTCGAATGACTGGCCTTTATGAGTATTCTCATCGCTTCTTGTCTAGCCGCCTATTTCAATAGGCTCGGGAGGACAAAGCTCACTGAGTACAACCTTGCACTCTTTAACAGTTTGGGTAATGTCTAGATCTCTATTCCAATCATTACATTTAGGGACCAGTGAGTTTAAAATCCTTAAGTATCACATAAAGTGGGTTCAAAGCCATTTCCTAATCTATGAGCACATATAACAACAAATAATCGATTTAATCTCCGATATTATCTCCCTCAAATAATATCATTAAACCACTAATCACATCTAAAATCCCATCAGATATGGCAAGCCACGTTGTGTGGACGTTTACCTACCCAAACGATTTAGCAATTAGATTTGCTTCGGTCGTACATCAATTATAGCGTAACTTCGTTGGGAAGAATACTATAAAGCGTACCTAAGTGTAAACCATTAATCAGTACTAAGGTGAGTCGTTTGGAACCGCAACATCACCGCAAGCCACGTTGTGTGGACGTTTACGATAACTCACAATCCTTCACAACTCCCTATAACTGTCTACATCAATTAATCCAAAATCCGTCGATATAGCAAGCCACGTTGTGTGGACGTTTACTACACCAAGAGACTTTTATTATTGACTCCCAATTACTTGATCCATTCAATCTTGTAAATCAAGACGCGGAGAATCATAAGTGAAACTCGAAGTTTCTTACCAGTAATTCACCATGCGAACAACCCTATCTCTCATAGAATGAGGGAGCCGAGCAGACAATCGATCTAGTCATCAAATGACACGAAAGTCTCTAATTTGTGTCCTCGACATGACCAAGTGGCTTTGGCTCCATTCCACTCCCCGGGGTGAGAATGAGTCGACTTGAAATCAGTTTCAGAAAGACAAATTAGGCATTGTTTGATAAACTTAATCAATGTTTCTTGTAAAAGGAATTACAAGAATTCTCCTCCAATGGCTTATCTATACGAACTTCAAAAGTCTATAAAAGTCACCAAGAGAACAGCAATGGAGACCATGGATATGTTTCCATACCCTCTCCCACTTAGCTTTTTACAATAAAGGGATACGCTATCTAATGCATAATTAAATACACATAAGCATAATAACAAACATACATTTCATGCAAGTACGTTCATAAATAATCAAATAATTATTCAAGCAAAATTATTTCTCGACTATTCGTACCTTGATGAATTCCAGCATGCTTGCCTTGAGTCTTCATTCTACATCTTGAATACTTTGCCGAGCGACGGAAAAATTCTTTGATTCTCATATTTAATTTATTTTAAATAAAATCCAAGATTCCAATTCAAAATAAATTTGAATCAATCTAATGATTTTAAATAAAATACTCCAATTAAATAAAATCAATTCCATTGATTTCCATATTTAATTCTATTTTAAATAAAATCCAAAATTTTCCAATTCAAAATAAATTTTGAATTAATCTATTGATTTTAAATAAAATACTTAAATTAAATAAAATCAATTTTATTAAAATCCATTGACTTCCATATTTAATTCTATTCTAAATAAAATCCAAGATTTTTCAATCCAAAATAAATTTTGAATTAATCTAATGATTTTAAATAAAATACTTAAATTAAATAAAATCAATATTATTAAAATCCATTGATTTCCATATTTAATTCTATTCTAAATAAAATCCAAGATTTTCCAATCTAAAATAAATTTTGAATTAATCTAATGATTTTAAATAAAATACTTAAATTAAATAAAATCAATATTTTAATAATTTCTCAATCCTATTTAAATTAGATCTCAAGAATCATAATCAAAATCGAATTTTGATTCTTTTTAAGACTTCTAATCCAAGTAGGTATAGGATATCTAGAGAAACTAGGATTTTCTTTCCTAATTTAACTCTCCATCTAATTCCATTATTTAATTCCATAATTAAGAAATCTAATCCAAATAGAATTTGAATTAATTCCAAAATTAAATTAAATTAAATTAGAAAGATTAAATTATTTCCGGAAAGATCGGATTTACCGGGACGAACCGAAACCGAGATTCCGGTCGACCCAAAATTCCAATCGAACCAAGTGGACCATAATTGGTCTCATGCATGTAATAGCATGTACATCAACGTACAGCACCGTGAATCAAAAATTCATGTCATGCCATGCACAAGAATGAATTAATTCCATTCAGCCGTACATGCAAAACCATTCACACGTACATCAAAAGGAAACAGCGTCGCGCCAAATCCTTTGATCGATCGTCTTCTTCGGCGGACATGTGCAACAGCTCTGGTCGATTTCCGGCACGGCGTCTCCACTGACGACATATGCCGTGCTCGCCGCCGCGACCCGCGAAGACGAATCACAGCCCCGGCTGTGCTCGTAGCCGCGCCTCTAACTGCCCCGACTTCCGGCGATGGAGATCACCAAGTCGAGCAGTCCAGCAGCCCGCGCGAAGCGGTTCCTCCCAGCCACGGGCAGCCTTCGATCGAGCTCCATGTCGGCGATCGACATCCGGCGACCACCGCCTCGGTGAATCAAGCCATCGATCTCCGCCAACAGCTCATCATGTGCGACCAGCCACTGCCCCAGCAGCCCACACGCCCTTGCTCCTTGCTGCCTCCCCGGCAGCCCGCAACGAGCGCGAGATCGATCTCCTCCGGTTCGATATTCCGAAAACCCTCGATTTTAATAATTAATATTTCCGACAAACGCAATTCATACAAGAGAGAAAAACATAGACGTAGAACAATATATATAGCACAATAATTTAACAATTTAAATTAATCTATGCCCATATACATCGAGAATCGATTATCGAAACAATTAACGAAAAACGTAACCGTACGCTCTGATACCAATTGTTGGAATTCGATATCCCGGAGTTGACGGAATTGCGGAACATGACAACTCCGATCAAACCCTTCGCCGGAGATCACATGAACGCCGACTCATCCGCCGGAGTCCAGCCTTTGGAGACCACGCACCCGAAGACACGCGGCCCGCCCCCAGCCGAACCCCCGCGAGACGGGGTTCACGCGATCGAAGATCGCGTTCGATCTTCGCGATCGATGGGGCTGCCCAGCAGCCCCCCGCGGCGAGTCCGGCGACTCGCCGCCGCCTGGAGGAGCCCCGCCTTCACGGCGGGTGGGGTGCGGCACCAGCCCGCGCCCCCAGCGATCGATCCTTGGATCGATCGCAAGCCCTCGGCCCAGCCGAGGGTTCTTTCCTCCGCGCGCCGCGAACCCTAGTTCGGGCGATCGCCCGTGGTCCGGTGGCTTCGCCACCACCACGCGATCGTCCGTCTAATCCGGGTTCGAACTCTTGAATCTTTGTTCTTCGATAATTGATTCAATAAAACAAGAATTAAATAGCAATTATTTAACTCACCTTTCGATTCGTTGTGCGGAGAAACGAGATCTTATGATGACCTTGAGATCTTCCCACGTATTCCTTGCACTAGCCCGGACGTCGTGTGGGCGACGATCTACCGAACTCCATGGATCCTCCTCTCTACTTTCTCTCTCTAGAATTGTGATCTTCAAGTTATGAGAATAGAGAAGACCATGTAGTGCTTTTATAGGCTACGTAGGGGATCTAAAGGAGGTGGAATATTGGGCTTCCAATATTGAAGATTAAATTGAGCCCAATGCTCAAGTCCATTAATCCTTATCAATATTAATTAATTCTATTTTCCACTATATAAAATTAATTGCACTCCCAATATTAAACCATATTATATCAAATAATATTTCTCCGGTAGTATTATTTATTCCGTGTATTTAAGATATAAATATCCATGAATAAAATTAATTTATTGCTAATTAATTTATTCATCTCTTATATCTGAGACTAGTACCATTCAACCTTAATTATTATGCGGAACGAATCCACCTGCAGGGTTTACATAATAATTCCTTATGAACTCATCTCGGGGACATTATCAACCCTTACGGGATACACTTTCCCGTCAAGTATTCACGGCATGCCATATATAAAATATAGTGACCCAACTTAACCGGTAATTAACCCAATAATTAAATCGGTTAATTCCTTTGGTAAATCAAAGTCACTTATATTAAATATACACACCCGCAATAATATCGGGGATTAAGAATAAAATACACTGAGACTCGAATCGATTATCGCCGGCAATCCTAATTGATGAATCTCAACGATCCGCTCAATACACCAAATGTGCAAGTGTGATAAAATAATCAAGATAGATTATTTTCTCTCTCACACAACGACTATACCGATGGATTGGTCCGTGTCCATCTAGGTCGTGAGCAACTGTTCGATTAAATACGAGTAACCGATAGTATGATCTTCTGTGCGCCCATGCAACACCATACTAACTACAACGTATAAAATCCAGGACTATAATTTGCATATATTTAATTATAAATAATTAAACGCAAATAATTGTTTATTTAATTAAATAGATTAGTGGCAATGGATCGTGAGTTTCCGTCACTTAAATCTAGACATTAAGTACACAACTCCAACACGGCCACCACCATATTGGCGGCAGCCCCAGCCGAGGGGCGATTGACCCCTCCCCATGGCTTCGGTCATGGGGTCGATCATGGGGTTGATCGACCCCCCCGGTTCTTCGTCCTCTTCGTCTTCTTCGCCACACGAGTTCTCCGGCGGTCGCCTCGGCATCGATCCAATGTAAATAAATTACAAGAAATAAATTTACAATTCCGGTATCGATTCTATACATGAAATCGACCCTATACACTTTCCGGAAAATATAGAACAATAATAATAAATCTAAATTCGGTCAACCCCCGAATTTTTACTATTACAAGCATTCATCCACACAAAACGAATCTCGACATGTCCGAGAGTTTAATAATCATGGTAAAATTAAATAACAATTAATTAAACAATTAATCAATTAATTAACCATGATAGTCGGAATCCCTGCAAGGTAGAACACAATTGAACACATACATGAACACGAAACCAAACGCTCTGATACCAATTGCTGGAAATCGATATCCCGGGCCATTAAAATTTGCGGAAAATAATAACCCGACCGAAATCCTCGATCGCCGGAGATCCGACCACGAACCACCGCACGAGCCGGAGCTCAACCGAGCACCACCACGGTCCGCCCGTGGTGCCCAGCCGAGCCCCCGCACGGGGCTCGCGATCATCTCGCGATGATCGCTGGGATCGCTCGTAGCGATCCCCGGGCTGCTGCGAGCAGCCCCGCAGCGGGTACACGGACCCGCTGCCATAGCGCACGGGATCACCCCGTGCGAGCCGCTACGGGCGAACCCGTAGCTTGCACGGGGTCGCTGCGAGTCACCCCGCAGCTGACCCGCGATCGATCCGAGGATCGATCGCACCCCTCGGCTTCAGCCGAGGGTTCCCGTAGCCGCGCCTCCCGGCGGTCCGAACCCTAGGGTTCGGCCGCCCCTCTCGATCCCGACGGGGATCTCGAATCCCCGTATCCCGGTCTCGACGTTTTCCCGGATCGTGCGTTCATGTATGTATCACAATCAATTCACATAAAATCATAGAAGAGAGTATATGATTTTACCTTTTGATTCGTTGTGCGGAGAAACGAAATCAAGATGATGACCTTACGATCTTCCTACGTATTCCTTGCACTAGCTTGAACGTCGGGTGGGCGACGATCTTCCAAGCTTATGGATCCTCTTCAACTCTATAGAATATCAAGTATGATAATCTTGTCTTATGAAAAAGTGAAGACCATGTAGTGCTTTTATAGGCTACGTAGGGGATCTAAAGGAGGTGGAATATTGGGCTTCCAATATTAATGATTAAATTGAGCTCAAGCCCAAATCTATTAATCTCCCATTAATATTAATTAATTTATTTTCCACTATATAAATTAATTGCACTCCCAATATTAAACCATATTATATCAAATAATATTTCTCCGGTAGTATTATTTATTCCGTGTATTTAAGATTTAAATATCCATGAATAAAATTAATTTATTGCTAATTAATTTATTCATCTCTTGAATCCGAGACTAGTACCATTCATCCTTAATTATTGTGCGGAACGAATCCACTCATGAGGTTTACACAATAATTCCTTATGAACTCATCTCGGGGATATTATCAACCCTTCCGGGATACACTTTCCCGTCAAGTATTCACGGCATGCCATATATAAAATATAGTGACCCAACTTAACCGGTAATTAACCCAATAATTAAATCGGTTAATTCCTTTGGAAAATCAAAGTCACATATATTAAATATACACACCCGCAATAGTATCGGGGATTAAGAATAAAATACTCTGAGAATTGAATCGATTATCTCAAGGCAATCCTAATCGATAAATCTCAAGCGATCCGCCCAATACACCAAGTGTACAAGTGTGATAAAATAATTAAGACAAATTATTTTCTCTCTCACACAACGACTATACCGATGGATTGGTCCGTGTCCATCTAGGTCGTGAGCATTTGTTCGATTAAATACGAGTAACCGATAGTATGATCTTCTGTGTGACGTCGCACACCATACTAACTACAACGTATATAATCCAGGACTATGTTTTGCATATATTTAATTATCAATAATTAATGCAAACAATTGTTTATTAATTTAATAGATTAAATGCTATGACCGGGAGTTTACCGTCACTTAAATCTAGACATTAAGTACACAACTCCAACAGGGAGGGCGTTCGATTTATACTAATCGGAGTAATCGAACTAGACCTCAGATATTACGGATATATGAATTCCTAATCTCTATATAATTATAGGTGTGTGTGTCCAATGCTCGGTTCTTTGATGTGCCAATGAGTGAGACTAATTGATTAGTCGAGATCCTCGGTATATTGGGAATCGGAATTGTACACACGGCATGCTGTAGATTATAGATAGGAAACCGTGTCCCATTTATTGGGTTGATGATGTCCCCGAGATGAGCTCATAAAGTTTATCATGTAAACCCTGCAGGTGGATTTGTTCCACATGATAATAAGGATGAGTGGTACTAGTCTCGGATAATAAGAAATGAATTAATTTAATTATTAGTAATTAAAGTTAATTCGTGGACATTCGATATCTTAAACACGGGGAAAATCATATATGTAATTTCGGCGGAAATATTATTGGTAAAATAATATAGATTAATTAATTGGGAATTCAATTATAATTTTATAGTGGAATTAATTATAATTAAAATTGGATTTAATTAAAGGTTTTCTTTTAAGGACACCGGTTTAATTAAATTACAATTTAGCCTAATTAATTAATTGTCCTAAGGTCTCTAGTGTGGCCTATATAAACCCCTCAATCTCTCTTCTCCTAACCTAAGTTTCGCCGCAATAATTAATTCTGTGGAGAAAAATAATTGTTAGCGCAATTAATCTTTTTCGCTACTTAATTAATTTAGTTTGCGCAATAACTTATTCTGTAGAAAATAATTTGCTAGCGCAAATATATTTCTGGAGACAGAAAAACATCTCACGGTGGTTTTGAGAGAGAAGAAGAAGAGAAGACTCCGGTGGATCGTTGCCCACACAACGTCCGGCGTCGAGGGCTAGGATACACACTAGAAGATCTCAGGGTGTTCGCCTATTCGGCTTCTCCGAATCACGCATCAAAGGTATAAGAAATCGAAACCCTATTTCCGCAATAATTCGTTTTCTTTCTCGTTGATTATGCATCGAATCTTAGATCGGGTTCCGGGTGTCGTGGATCATGTTCCTCGACTACTGGGGGGTCAAGGACCTCCGGATCGGTAGTCGGAAGAGGAAAATCGGCCCGGAACCTCGCTCGGAACAGCAGGTCGCGCTACTGTTCGCGGACGAACAGCGCCCGCTGAAGGCCAAACAGCGCCCGCCGTTTGGGGCCTATTCAGCGCCCGCTGAATGACCAACAGCGCCCGCTGTTTGAGTCAGGTCAGTGGCTGATTCGCGTGGTAGTCCTTCGGGGCGATGGTTGGGCGTGAATCGGCACGAGGACTGTTACGTGAACGGAGCAGTGCTACCTGGAGGTCGACTGGGAGTGTTCGGATGTTCGAGTGATCGAACGAACACGTCCCGGGTAGTCGATTTCCAACAGAACCAACCCAAGGAGGGTGAGTCCAGCCACCCCAGATGCGGATAAAAGTCCTCAGAAGGTTTGTTTTACATACTCAATTATTCTTAATTACTATATAACTGAATTCATCCAACACTCTTTTTCAATATAAACAGGAAACACAAGCTCCTCAAAAGGAGAAAGAACCTGAGTCAAATGAAACACAAGCTCCTGTCGTTCAACCACGAAAACCAACACCTCAAGTGGATGAAGACGATGTCTTCCAAACTTCAGTTGCTGAACCAATTAAAAAAAAACCACACAGAATCCAGCTGTTGTAAGTTTCTTCTTACTATATTAATGAATTCTTCTTGCATTATTACTCAATTCATCTACAATTTTTGATAATAGTAAACTTTAGTATTTTCGCACTAATACATAATCCTTTTTCCAACCATAATGAACAGAAGAAGAGAAAGAAACAAACTGTCATGCAAACAATCCTAGAAAATGAAACTGAAGCAGCAGAAAAAACTACAGAAATTACAGAGATGTCTGCTGCAACATCTGTCCAGACTCCAGTTGTAAGTTTCTTGTAACTAAATTTATGAATTCTTCTTGCATTAATACTTAATTTATGATAATGAACAGAAGAAGACCAAAAAACAAACTGAAATAACTCAGATAGTAAGAAGGAGCCCGAGGAGAGAGGCTGCAATTCAAACGAAAATGGTATACTCATCCTTAATTATTTCATTGCCCTATCTTTTGTATATTTCTTAATTGAAAGCAAAAGATTAAACTCAAAATTGTATTATACAGTCTAATGAAATTTTGGAAGCTGTGAAGGCTCCAAATAAGAGACAGAGTGATTCAAATGAGTTGGCACTTCAGAAAAAGGTAATTGAACAGCTTCTACACTGATTAGTACTATAAAGCACTTTCCTCTGATTCTTCTGAATATAATCCATAATGAATTGACATTAATACTATAATATCTCTTGATTGCAGAAAAAGAAGGAGGATAAAAAGAAGGAGATGGATAAAGAAGCTACTTTCAAAGAAGCTGTGAAACAGAAGGTATGAATAGAATGAATGTTGGATTCTGCTATGTTTGATATGTTCCATTGTGGCTAGTAATTATCACTGTTATTATAATCCACTGTTTTGATTGATAACTTTGGTTGATTTTACTTACATCAAATGTAAGAGAAAGAGAAACAACAGGAGAAATAGAAACAACAGAAGGAGAAGGAACAAGTTCAGAAAGAGAAGGAGCAAGAGAAAGCTCCGAAAAGAACTTTTGAGAAAAAACAGAAGGAAGGGAAAGAGAGGAAGAAGAGTCCTAACATTTCGACTCGCATGACACCGATTCAACATTTTGATATTTGTAAATGTTCAATCATTCTACAAAGTAAAAATATCGATATCAGTGAAGATGATGTTGTATCGGTCTTCGATCTGCCAAAGGGCCACCTGCCAGTGCTTGAATCTACAGATAAACAACTGAACTTTCATTTTCTTTTTACGTGTTTTACTTTCTTAGTTTGAAATCTGTTTTCATAGTGTATTCTACTCTGTTTGATAGTGAATTCTACTATGTTTCATAGTGAATTCTACTCTGTTTCATACTGAGTTCTACTATGTTGTATACTTAGTTCTACTCATTAATGATGTTCTAATCTTTGTTCTAATCTGCTGTATACTTCTATCTGTTACACTTAGTTCTACTATGTTTTGTTCTACAAATACACTGACTCTGTAATGATGTTCATTAATGAAGGGTTGAAACAAAAAGATGATGACGAGGGATTCACAGAATTCCTAAAAGACTGGAGGGACAGATGGGGTGGAAGAGGAGGTATGTAAACTATTGAGTCATATCTGATTCATAAACTGATCTCTATTGCAGATACTGAATTCTATTGCTTTTTTCATTAAACAGGGGGGCCCTTTACACAAACAATGGCAGATGAACTGATACGCACAAATCAAAGTGGAGACACGTTCAAGCAGGATTTTGTAGTATTAGTTGTCAGCACCCTGTTGAAAGGGAAGCAAGACAACTATGCATACTACAACATCCTGTACTCTCTGAGGAATGTTGATCAGATACAAGACCTAGACTGGTGCAATTTCACGATCAAGTCGCTTGTGCTTGCAGCAGATAAATGGAAATTAGGGACACAATCTACATTCACCGGACTAGTGACCATCCTGTTGGTAAATATTCTTCTAACATTGTAGATAAATTCTGAGGAATGTATGCTTTTTTACTAAATTCTTCTCACATTATGACTAAATTCTAGTAAGTTTATCAATAAAATCTTCTTACTTTGACAATGATATATTATTTTCTATTTTTTACTTTCTAGCTTTGCTACCTGGACAGGCTTGTCTTCAAAGCACGAATAGTTTCAAGGCAATTCCCAATATGCTCCAATTGGGATTTTGAAAAAATAACTGAGAGAGTGAAAGCTGAGAAAGATCATAGCAAATGCCTTGAATGCAATTTTGGTTTTGAGAAGATTTGGAAGAAGTTACCTAGGCCAGCTGAGGGTCAACAAGGTGCCCCACATGAAGCTCCCCAAGAGAACCATGTTCATGCTGATGAAGAACAAGCTAATGGTGCCCGAGAAAAACAAGTTGATGGTGCTAATGGCCCCCAAGAGAACCCTGTCCATCATGATAGCCCCAAAGAAATTCCATCTGCTGCTGCTGTTGCTGAAGGAAATAAGGAATATACAGCAGATCTGACAATGGGTCTTGGTCGGATCGCTGATGGAGTTCTGGAGTGCCTAACGGCACTGAAAAAGATGGGTAAAGAAGAGCTAATGGTTGGCATTCTTAAAAATGCCCTTGTGAAGATTCTGATGGATGATGATCCACAGAGAGAAGAAGAGGTGCTTGAGGAGACGGAGAAGGATCAGATTGAGCCGGGAAGTTTAGATGGCAGCCAGAAAGATCCAGTGCAGCCAACGCCAAACAAGACGTACACAGTGGCAGTAGAGCTAGACCCACTGGATGATGATTACTTCACTTCTGAGGTGCTTGAGGCCATGGACAAAACGGTGATGGATGTCCTCAATGGCAAAAAGAAAAAGAGAAAGGATCCCAACTTCCCCAGCTTCTCGCTTGGAATTTCTGACGTTGATTCGGAATCTTCAAAAGAAGATATGGCTGTGGAGGAACCAATCGTGATGATTTCTGTTGAAGATTCCCAGCCCGCTGAAAAGGTCGCGATGACCACAAGAAAACTGGATGAGCATGATTTCAAAGAGTAAGTTATAATACTGTTTTTGCAAAAGTAGTATTATATAATAAAACAAGATACATTGATTTTGTTCTTGAAACAGGTTGCTGAATGAGTCGGAAGATGAATCTGAAGATGTTATGATTCGGAAAACAAAAACCCGCAAATTCAGAAATCTTCCAATCAAGCTCAGATCACCTTTCTTGAAAGAAGCTAACACAGATGTCAATGTTTTCAGCAAGAAGGAGCAGCTCATCGCCGATTATGCTTTCCTCCCGACAACTGCCAACAGCGAAGGGTAAAATTTCTGTATATGTTTTTTTGGGAGTTTCATCTTCGGGTTCTATTCTTTTTACTACTTTTAGCTTCTTCATTTATATAAATATGTTTTAAATTCAAATTATACAGTGTGGTATGGTGATTTCAACTCTGTTTTTTAATGAATTCTACTCAGTTATATGGTGCTTATGTAACTGAAATATCATGTTTATTTGACTGAATTCTACAGGAAGTGCTTATTTAGAGAGAGAAAAATGTTTGGTTTCAAATATGATTTTGAAACACTCCTTCCAAAATCTTGGGTTGTTAGCAACATAATTGACATGTGGTGCTGGAAGCTCAACTATGACAACATGAGAAGAGCACGTGGCAAACCTAAAAGGATTTTCTTTTCGGTTTTATTAACATTAAGTACTATACTTTATATCAGAAAGTAATAAATACATCAAAAACTAAATGTATTTAAAAATTACAGAGATTGCTTGTCAATTCAAATGAAGAAAAAGATTTGGTTCGAGGAATTGATTCAGAGCGCTCAACTTGGACATTGAAGATGCTGATCTGGTAATGAAGGCCACTCTGATTTTCTTTCTTTCTTTTTTAATATTGATATGCTATTAGCTATGTGTCACTTTGTGAGAATATTATGTGATAATTGAGCAAATAATATACTAACATTTTGGGGGTGGAAATGTAGGTATTCTTCCCTATTTTTTATAATAACCATTATTGGGTGATATGCTTCAATTTCAAAAATGGGTTGTAAGAGGTGATGGACAACAAACCGCTAATACCGGGATTCACAGCTGTTGATAAGTATGGAGTAATTTCAGAAAATGTGGTAAGTATCAAAACTAATTAACGAATTACTATTTTTATAGTTTGTTTACCTAGATTAATAGCAATTTCTCATGTGTGTATATCTGTGTATATATGTATTATTACATTGTATAAAACAGACATTGAAGTTTGTTCAGTATCCAAACAAGAAGAACCTGAAACAGAAGAACGACGTAGCCACCTTCAACCTTAAAATGCTGAAAATGAAATGGCGAAACAGTAAGAACAATACTGATTGCGGCATTTACTGCATGAGGCATATGGAAATGTATCAAGGGGAAGGAGATGATTGGACCAGTGTATTTTTTAAGGACAAGGTAATTGTGTTAGCTGTTTCTTACAAAGACAGTGGATTCACTCTTGTTTGAGTTTTGGTTCTAAATCATTATTCTCTTCAACAGGATGATGACTTCATCAAGGTGCTTCGTATTAAATATTGTTCAGCAATTCTGATGATGAGGGAAAATGAAGTCAAGAAAGAAGTGGAAAGAAAGGCAAGAGAAAATGCAGTTGTGAATTGTGAATTGTGAGAATGGGGCCAGGGTTTGATCTCCTGGATATGAATTCTACTTAATTGAATTGTTAATTGTGGATTGTAAAATGTATTGTGTGAATTGCGAACTGTGAATTTTTGAACAGCTACTCCATTTATTAGTGAATTCTACTGAATTGGTTAATGAATTCTACTGAATTAGTTGATTAATTCTACTCTGTTTATAACTATATTCTATTACATCAATAACTAAACCCTGAATCATAAAATCTAAAACCCTAAACGCTAATCCCTAAATTCTAAAACCCTAAACCCTAAATTCTAAAACCCTAAATTATAAACCCTAAATTTATGTGTCAACAACTAAATTCTACTGAATTGGTTAATGCATTCTACTGAATTGGTTTATCAATTCTACTATGTTTATAACTATATTCTACTACATTAATAACTAAACCCTAAATCCTAAATTCTAAAACCCTAAACACTAAACCCTAAATTCTAAAACCCTAAATCCTAAATTCTAAAACCCTAAAACCCTAAATTCTAAAACCCTAATCCCTAAACCTTAAACCCTAAATTCTAAACCCTAAACCCTAAATTCTAAAACCCTAAATTCTAAAACCCTAAACCCTAAATTCTAAAACCTTAAAATCCTAAATTCTAATACCCTAAATTCAAAAACCCTAATCCCTAAATTATAAGACCCTAAACCCTGAACCCTAATTTCTAAAACCCTTAATTCTAAAACCATAAACCCTAAAACCCTAAATTCTGAAACCCTAAATTCTAAAACCCTAAAACCCTAAATTCTAAAACCCTAATCCTTAAACCCTAAACCCTAAATTCTAAAACCCTAATCCCTAAAATCTAAAACCCTAAACCCTAAATTCTAAACCCCTAAAACCCTAAACCTTAAACCCTAAATTCTAATACCCTAAATTCTAAACCCTAAACCCTAAATTCTAAAACCCTAATCCCTAAATTCTAAACCCTAAACCCTAAATTCTAAAACCCCAATCCCTAAATTCTATAACCCTAAACCGTAAATTCTAATACTCTAATCCCTAAATTCAAAAACCCTAAATTCTAAAACTCTAAACCCTGAACCCTAAACTCTAAAACCCTAAATTATAAAACCCTAAACCCTAAATTCTAAAACCCTAAACCCTAAACCCTAAACTCTTAAACCCTAAAACCCTAGATTCTAAAACACTAAACCCTAAAACCCTAAATCCTAAACCCTAAATTCTAAAACCCTAAAACCCTTAACCCTAAATTCTAATACCCTAAATTCTAAAACCCTAAACACTAAACTCTAAATTCTAATGAGTTCTACTGCAAGTAGTAGTGCATGCTGCTCTGTTTATGTGCATATTCTCAATGTAATAATAAAATACTGTTCAACAATAAAAAAATCAACAATAGAATGTCATCATCACAACATTGTCAACAATAAAAATATCAATATCATCAACACATCATTTCCAAAAACAAAAAAAAATCAGGGGAATAAATCATGTAACACTGCGGGAAATCAGGAACTTGTATTCGGAGAAAGAACTTCTAAACTTTGACCTCCAGAAACAGGGTGCACAATGTAACCACTCGTGTCATCCTACAAAAAACACACTAGAAACAGAGAAGAAATCATTAAACTTGATTGCAGAATACATGCATAATAAAACTCATTATTAAAAAATGCAGAATACATAAATTTTGTTACCTGTACATGTTGGGCAGCCATTTTGGATTTTAACTCGGCAGTTTTTGATCTTTTCCTTCTCCCTTTTACTTGAGTGCATATCTTCTCCATTGTAGGCTTAATCTGTTTCGTTTCTTATACTTCAAGTTTGTACTTACGGGATTTTGAACAATGTCACTTCTTGAAGATGTGTCTCCCAAACTCCCCTCAGTGGTAACTGCCCCAACAGAACGAAGAACATCCTTTCTAATACTCTCAAAACCTGTATCCCAACTCAGCCGAGCATCCTTATTATATTCACAAGTTGAAACCAAATTCAGAGCATTCCTACTTGCTTGGGTTCTCCACAAAGATGCTGCCATTGAATCTTCAGTTCGAGAGGTCAATGAAGGAACACCACTCTCCATTACACTGTTGGAATTCGATATCCCGGGCTATTAAAAATTTGCGGAAACCATAGCCCGATAAAAAACCCATCGCCGGAGATTACGCGAGCACCACTTACGAGCCGGACCACGAGCCGAACGCACAACACGGCCGAAGCCGTGCGTACGCCCAGCCCGAGCCCCCGCACGCGGGGCTCGCGATCGATTTGCATCGATCGCATGGGCGATCGCTGGGGCTGCATCCGGCAGCCCCCGGCAACAGGTCCGGCGACCTGCTGCCCGCCTTGGAGGAGCAGCTCGATCGACGAGCTGCTGCGGGCGCGCCAGCCGCCCGCCCGGCGATCGTGCCCTAGGGCATCGATCGCCCCCTCGGCTTCAGCCGAGGGCTCCCATGCACGCCGAACCCTAGGCGGGCGATCCCGCGGTCCGGTGGCTTCGCCACCACCGTGTGATCGTTCGTCTAATCCGGGTTCGATCTTTCGGATCTTGCGTTCTACGGTATTCTCGATAAATCAAAATCGAATAATATCAAGGGCGTTTAGATATTGTACCTTTCGATTCGTTGTTCGGAGAAACGAAATCAAGATGACCTTTGAATCTTCCCACGTATTCCTTGCACTCCGTTCGAACGTCGGGTGAGCGACGATCTATCGAACTCCTATGGATCTCCTTCAACTCTCTAGAACTATCAAGTATTGATATTCTTGTCTTATTATTTATGAAGGCCATGTAGTGCTTTTATAGGCTACGTAGGGGATCTAAAGGAGGTGGAATATTGGGCTTCCAATATTGATGATTAAATTGAGCCCAAGCCCAAGTCTATTAATCCTTATCAATATTAATTAATTTATTTTCCACTATATAAATTAATTGCACTCCCAATATTAAACCATATTATATCCAAATAATATTTCTCCGGTAGTATTATTTATTCCGTGTATTTAAGATTTAAATATCCATGAATAAAATTTATTTATTGCTTAATAAATTTATTCATCTCTTATATCTGAGACTAGTACCACTCAACCTTATTTATTATGCGGGAAAAAATCCACTCGCGAGGTTTACATAATAAATCCTTATGAGCTCATCTCGGGGATATTATCAACCCTTCCGGGATACACTGTCCCGTCAAGAATTCACGGCATGCCATATATAAAATATAGTGACCCAACTTAACCGGTAATTGACCTAATAATTAAACCGGTCAATTCCTTTGGAAAATCAAAGTCACATATATTAAATATACACACCCGCAATTGTATCGGGGATTAAGAATAAAATACATTGAGTCTTGAATCAATTATCACAGAGCAAACCTAATTGATAAGTCTCAAGCGATCCGCTCAATACACCAAGTGTACAAGTGTGATAAAATAATTAAGACAAATTATTTTCTCTCTCACACAACGACTATACCGATGGATTGGTCCGTGTCCATCTAGGTCGTGAGCAACTGTTTGATTAAATACGAGTAACCGATAGTATGATCTTCTGTGTGACGTCGCACACCATACTAACTACAACGTATATAATCCAGGACTATAATTTGCATATATTTAATTAACAATAATTAAAAGCAAATGAATGTTCATTATTAATAGGTAAATGAAAGTGTACAAGGAGTTCAGAATACTCAAATCTAGACATTAAGTATACTACTCCAACAATCTCCCACTTATACTAAGGTCTAGTCTTATCTTCCAAACTTCTGACTCCCAAACCCTCCAAGTGCTTAAAATATACTTCCTTAGGAAGTATCTTGGTGAAAGGGTCCGCTAGGTTGTCCTCCGAAGCTATCTTGGTGACTACTGCATCGCCCATTTTGACGATGTCTCGAATCAGGTGGTACTTGCGCTCTATGTGTTTCGTAGCACTATGGGACCGTGGTTCCTTACTGTTTGCCACTGCACCGCTATTATCACAATAAATTGTCATAACTTTGGGCAAACTCGGAATCACATCTAAGTCCTGGAGGAAATTAAGGAACCATACTGACTCTTTCGCTGCCTCTGAGGCTGCAACATATTCAGCTTCCATGGTAGAGTCTGAAATGCACTTTTGCTTAACACTCTTCCATGATACGGCTCCACCTCCCAAAGTGTACACATAGCCTGATGTCGACTTACGCCGGTCCTTATTAGCTTGGAAATCTGAATCCGTGTAACCCAAAGGAATCAGATTGTCTGCTCCGTAACTCAGAACATAATCCTTAGTATTTCGCAAATACTTGAAAATGCTCTTTACGGCAGTCCAATGAGCCTCTCCAGGATTACTCTGATATCTCGCTACTACGCCAACTGCATAGCAGATATCAGGCCTCGTGCATAACATTGCATACATTAAGCTTCCCACAGCCGAAGCGTAGGGAACCGCTTTCATTCTATCTTTCTCCTTCTGTGTCCGAGGACACATCTCCTTAGAAAGATAAGTTCCTTTACTGAAGGGCAGTTCACCCTTCTTGGAATCTTGCATGTTAAAACGAGCCAGAATCGTGTCTATGTAAGATTGCTGGGATAGGTACAATGTTCTATTCCGGCGATCCCTTATAACCTTGATCCCTAGAACATGCCCGACTTCTCCCAAATCTTTCATATCGAATTGTCTAGACAACCATCCCTTTATGTCTGACAACATCTTTACACTGTTGCCAATGAGAAGAATGTCATCTACATAAATCACGAGAAACACCACCTTCTTTCCATCACGTTTCCAATACACACACGATTCGTCCATGCTTTGATTGAATCCAAAGGATTGGACTACTTCATCAAACCGCATGTTCCACGATCTCGAGGCTTGTTTCAATCCATAAATGGATCGATTAAGCTTGCACACTAGATGATCTCGCCCCTTAGCAATGAATCCTTCTGGTTGTTTCATATAAATCGTCTCGTCAAGACTTCCATTCAGGAAAGCTGTCTTGACATCCATTTGCCACACCTCATAGTCCATATGAGCTGCTATGGATAAGAGAATCCGGATCGACTTTATCTTGGCTACCGGCGAAAAGGTCTCCTCATAATCGATTCCCTCTTTCTGAGTATATCCTTTTGCAACAAGCCGAGCTTTAAAGGTTTCAACCTTTCCGTCAGATCCTCTCTTTCTCTTGTAGACCCATTTACACCCAATTGGCTTTACGCGGCTTGGTGGTTCTACAAGATCCCAGACTTTTATCAGTAAGCTCATAAGACACCGTGTGCTTTATTTTCTCACGGCCTTCTCGCCACACATGGTATGTAACAGTGAAAGAATCAACACTAACAAGAGACTGAAAACAAGTAGAACTTATCTTGTATTCATGTTCAAACATGTCATACGCCTTCAATGTATAAACATCACTAGCGTGCAAAAGCATTTAAGGTTCATCTGTAGACATTGTTCGCTTACCGATAAGGCAACCCACATATTGGGCATTCTCATTGCTCCTCCATTCTGCAATACCTTCGAAGCAATGGAAAGAGTCACATAGTCCGGAAGTTTTTGACAGTTTCTTAGAGAGAGCTTGATTAGTGCTTTCACTTCTTTGTGAAGACAGTGCACCGCCTGAGAAATAACCCTTGTTGAAAGCAGGACACCATTTTTGTTTAATCCCATACAGCCTCAACAACCATTATTGCTTCCACAATCATATTTGGAAGTCAGTCTACAAAAAAACAGAGCAGAATATGCCATATATCAGAGCAGAATTAATAAACAAACAGAGTAGAAGTAATTAACAAATAGAGTAGATTTAACAAAACATAGTAGAATTCCATATATAATAATCAAAACGAATAAAAGAAATGAAATATTCAAAATAATGAAAACTTACTCCAACCACTTTGTTTCGAACTCAGCAATCGAATCACAGCACTTCAGCAAATAGTCGAAATCATCCACGAACCATTCTCTAATCCGAAGTGACATGATGTGATTCTTAGAATTTTCTCCAATATGCCAAATGAAAAGACGATGCGGAGAATGAGGAAATATCTTTGCAATAGCAGCAACCATAGCAGCAGACTGATCGGTCATGATAGTGGCAGGATAACCATTCATAGCTCGCAAGAAGTTCTTGAACAGCCACTCAAAAGATTCAGTAGTCTCGTTCATCAGAAAACCGCAACCAAACATGACATTGAGTCCGTTGTGGTTCATACCAACAAACGGACCACATATCATGTCATATTTGTTAGTCCGGTAAGTTGTGTTATGCACAACCAGGTCACTGAATAGCTTGTAGTCCTCCAACATTCGTCCATCCCTCTAGAAAAAACTACACAGCCGGGACTGGATATCAAGCTGAAAATCAAAGAAAAAGTCCTTCTCAGTGGCCTGTCTATTCCTAAACATATCTAATAACCTGCTGGAGTCCGTCCCGTCGAGAATCTTAGGGTTGTTCAATGCATTGTGCCAAACCCTAATCACGGTGGTTGATGAGCCATTTTATTTGCTCATCTTAGGACATTTTTACACCTTTTATCGAGTCTATTTGAGTCAATAGTGTGTCTGGGAGGGCATAATTAGGTGTTTGGGCAAAGTATGCAGGTATTCATGTCAGCAGGTGGAGATTGTGCGGAAAATTCAAATAAATGGTCCACTTTGGGCAAACGCGGGATTCTGAAGCAGAGGTGACTCAAGCAGTTGGGCCTAATAAGGCAAAGTCGTCACCGTGAGGCAAAGTCATCACTATGGGCAAAGTCACTATGTGCAAGAGTCAGCCGCGTAACAAGCATCGCGCATGGTCCACCTACTTGGAAGGAAAAGTCCAAGATCAAAGAGTCATGAAGAAAGTAGCAACATCACTTTGGGCAAAGGGCAGAATGCGCCCAGTTTGGGCAAACGGCGAGTATCGGGCATACCAGAGTAACAGATTCCGAAAGTTAGGGGATTCTACCTTATCTCCCCCATCTCTATCCGGTCAGCTGATAAGGAAAGAATCCCTAAAGACTAGGACTTTCTTTAACCAAGAGTCCCAGCAAAAATAAACTCTGGACTGACTACGCCCAGACGGCCCAAGCCCACCAGGCCCATCAGCCAATTAATACAAATCTGATGCCCTAGAGACCGCACATATATAATCTCTGATCAGCAAAAGACAAAAAAAACAAGCACACCACACAAGAGGGACGAAAGCAACACCCAAGATTCAAAAAAACGCCATTGAAGGGCTGGAGAAGACGGAGTCGAGTTCTCGCCGGTTATGGGCCTTCGGGCATAGCAGGGCGAATTCGTTTTGATTTCATGTTTTTATTTTCGTCAATTAATTTCTTTATGTTCTAGATATTCAGTACTTTAATTTAAGATTTAATTCCAGCATGTTTTGTTTTGTTTCGTATTTATTTTATTTATTTTTTATTTGATTATGCATAGCTAGTAATCTGTGTCTGGGCAAAGGTAGATCGAAGGGGATTTTGGGCTAAGTGAGACCGAGAGGCTGATGGGGCTAGAGTAGCGGGTTGGGGGTTTGATCCCGAAGCAAAGTTGGTTGAGGAATATTGTCAGGGAGTTTGGGCAAACTAGGACGGCCACTAGTGAACCTTTACAATATGGGATACTGGTGATTGGGCAAACCGCATAGATGTACCTTGTAGTATTGTTGCAGGCATAGCACTAGAACTTGCTGGTGATTGCGGTCGTATGACTCGGAGTTCCGGGCATGCTATTGGCTGATTGGGTCTGTCTAGAGGGTAATGCGGGTTTGGGCAAACTAGATCCATGTTTGGCCGCATAGGTTATCGAATTGTTCAGATCTAGGGGTTTAGGCATAACGTTAGCTTGCCTTCTCTTTACACAGTAAGGATAGATGAGGGGTGGGGCAACTGGGGGCGTGACGCAATAGGACCACTTTTGTCTTGTTAAAGCACTCTATAACCACTGACAAACCGCTGGTAGAAATCCTTAGTGCCTATGACCGGGAGTGTGCCCAGATGACCCTAAGAGACGTTGTATGCCCAGATGCTTGTTTTCCAATATTTGATTTTCGTTTTCTATTTGCATTCTGTTTGGACGTAGTGTTTAGTATATTTTCTGCATGTTTAGTTTGGTCATAGTTAGTTTATATTAATTGTTTGAGTTTGGTAGCTTGATTAAAACTGTTGTGCCCACAGCAAACAAACAAAACTCAAAATCTTTTTAAATCGTGACAACCATTTGGGCAAGCCGAGATCACTTATTGCAATTGCCTCCTCGTGGGACCGACCCCACATACTTATCACTATACACCGTAGTGTTAGGTATTGGCTAAAATATACATATCATTTTGGCCGGCGTTTGCTCCGCGACAAGCATTCGTCGCTGTCAGTGATCCCCCCAGACTAGTTTTTCAAAACTCGATAACCATCAAGAACCCCAACTCCACCTTTCTTCAACTCCTCCAAATACGCAATATGGTTTTGGGTAATTCTTCTATGCGATCTCAAAAGGTGGCTAGCGGATGGTGGGCATAAGGCATGAGTGTGCTCTTTGACATGCTTTGAAACAATCCAGGTGCCGTCTTTATCGATTTTGAACTGCGCTTGAGCTTCACAATTAGACCTCACATTCAGCTTCGTAAAGGATACATCAGGTTTGGTCTTTTTCTCCTTCAGACCGGCTTGAGAGCACAAATACCTTCTCATAGATAAAGAGCCATCTGCTCTACGCTTCATTTTTGACTTCCGAACACTGAACACAAGCTTAAATGCATAGTCATTGTATATCTGATAAGCCTCCTCTTCAGATTTAACAACAACACCAACCAAGTCATAGTTTTCTAATTTTCCCCCTGCAGGTTTAAGAGAAAAAGAATCAAAAAAACACATAGAAATCAGGATCACGGATCAATAAAAAACAGAGTACAAAACAGTGTGTACAAGACAAGAATAAATTAGTACCTTCTTCAGCATCATTATTAATAATGACATCAGAGTGAGGAAGAGGAACTCCATCAGCAGGGACACTGGAAAGATCAGATTCAACTAAGAACAATAATCCAAATCAATAGCATGTAAGCTTGGTTTTAAGAACAAATAAGAATAACAAATCGATGATAAAAATAAAATCTCTACCATCAAAAGTAAATTCATCCAAATCAATAGCATCCATTGGAGGGAAATCGATCATCAAAATCTGTAAGTTATATATAAGAAAACAAAATAAGAATGACATGTATACAGTTTTATATGTTTCGCTGTAATGCAAGCAAACCTCAAACACATACACAAGCATATACATAGAAACCTCACAATACAAAACTGAAACCGGGACTTTGAATGTTTGTCTGGTGTACATTAACATAAATACTAGTATTAGTATGGGCAAGCAAAAAAGCCAAGTATTTTTTCACATATTACAATGAGATAAAAATCGCCATACCATTATAATCACCATCTATCTGTACACTACCAAAATCACATAGCTAATCTTCATTATTTCATAAATGAGATCACATATTCCATTTTGAAGTAGAGGAAACTAGGTGGTAAATACTTACTGCAACTAAATAAACTTTTAAATATGGACAGAACAAAAGTTTCTCTATTCCCCATCATTCCCGAAAAATCTTGAGACATAGTTACAGTAACAAGGAAATCAGATAACATAATACTCTGAATCAAGGATAAACCAAACACCAGCAAATAAGTATCATGCAGATTCTATGATTGAAGCATGGGTACCGTAGTGTAGCCACTACAAGCAGCAAATATAACATGACTAATTTAATGCATTGTTCTCATACACATAAAACCCATGTCAAAATCACTCTGAATAGGAGCCCTCTATGTTGCCCTAGCGTAGAAAAATCTGTCAAGAGTCGATTAATACAATCTGGAAACATGGTGTGCACCTAATCGACCTTTATAGTCTACCAAACTGTGGTGACTTATTTGATAATGTATCTGTGGCAAACAAATCACAAGGCGATTCAATCATAAACATGGATGCAGCATAACCATCTCAAAAATCATGGTGCATATTAGAATTACACATCAGCAAGTCATCCAAAAAATTCACACAAAACAACATAGCTCCATTGAGCAAAAAACAACACAGAAATGAGCAGAATCTCAACTCTCACAAAACGCCCAAATTAGAACCTAATTATGTAATTGAAGAGGTAGTATCAAACAAAAGCACAATCAACATTGAATTCGTACCAGAATTAATACAGAGGAGTTTTAGATACGATTTACCTAATTTTGAAGTCGTCGGTCGCTTGACACTCGGAATCGAAGCTCTGAATCTCCTTCGAAACTGCGACCGTCGAAAGAGAACTGATGAAGATCGCGGAGGGAGTTTATTGTAAAGACGTCGTTCGCTCGAAGCTCTGAATCGCCGAGATCGTCGTTGGAAGAGCCGTCTACAATCGCCGCTCGTCGAAGAGAAAAAAGTATGAAGATCGTGGTGTGAATTTCACAGTTTTTGTTTCATTATTTCTGTTTTTTGGTTACAGTTACGCGAAAGAGGAGAAAAAGAAAAGAAGAGAAAAAAAAAAAGAGAAAAAAAAATAAATGGGGTAGAATAAGATGGGGTATAATAAAAAAGGGACATGTAGAATAAGATGGGGTAGAGGTCCAAGTAATCATTTGTCGTATGTATGTGTTTTTCATGATAAAAAAACATTAAAAAAATATCAATGTTGGGAAGACAACATGATAAATAAACATTAAAAAAATATCAATGCTGGGAAGACAACGTTATGATACACAAATTATGAATTGAACTTTTTTTTTTTGGGAAGAAAAAAAATCAAGGTTCTTATTTTTAATTTTATTGTTTATCAATGTGTTTATTCTTAATTTTATTGTTTTTTTATTGTTTATCAATGTTTTTATTCTTAGTTTTATTATTTTATTTAATTCATTTAAATTTGGGAAAAATGGTAATAAGACCAATTTTCAACATTTTTTTAGCAATAAGGCTTTCGAGAAATTACGCGTGTCAATTAGGCCGCCTAAAATGTGTAAAGACATCCTTACCCCTTCCTCCGCACACCCACCCCTTCTCCCTCACACTCTCTCGTCTTCGCTATCCTCTCTCTTCGTGAGTACAGATCCAAACCAAGCTCGACGACAACGACGACGGAAATCTCGACTCCGTCAACATCACCGATCTCAAAGGCGGCAAGGTCGGATTCGGCTCCGCCGTCCCCGGCTCCCCCCTCGGCTCCTCGTCCCCAGCTCGATCGGCCCACCGGATGAACGTGCGGTCATACGTCAGTCGAGTCCCCCGATCCCGACGACCCTCGCGAACTGCACGAACCTAAGGGTCAACATCCTCGAAGGCGAGACCTCCCGATTCGATTTCTCCAACTTCGCCCAATTCAAAACGATCGACCTCGGGAGATTCGTCCTCGTCGGCTGTCGGAGCCTCACCGCCCTGATGCTCGCGAAGAACTTCTACGACGAAGCGTTCCTCGACTACCATCGCATCCCCGACGTCGGAGTTGCTGTGGTTGGGTGGCGGCGGCGGAGCCACATCGACAGTCGCCTGACGTCCCTGCTGACCGATTCCAGGGAAAGCGCGGCGTCGAGGAGGGCAGCCGCGTAGCCGGTGGAGGGGTTCTGGTGGGACCTGGGGTTAATTAAGGGTGGCAGATCGGTTCACGGGTCGGTTATGAAATTTGGGTTGTCAACGCGATGACTCATGTGTACTGCTGCTGTGAGAACGGGATTGCATTGGCTGAGAAGGTGTACGATGAAATGTCCGAGATGAATTGTATACCGGAGATGAACTTTTGAATGTGAATTGTTTAGTTCTCAAGAGTTTGGAGATCAGGTATTGGAGGAGTCCTTGGAAATGCTTTGATGAGCATTTCATCAATATTGACTTGCGTAAATTGTCATGTTTGAATTTCAGGAATCGTCACTCCAAGAATGAAGAGGATGATTAGGTATTCATTCATCCCGACGAGCGCGCGAAATCGATCGAGAATCACCACTGCCTTCTCCTTCCTCTCGTCACCCAGCCACAGTCGCCGCCCAATGGTCGTTCCGAATCGAGAAGAGCGAGTCTACACAAGGGAAGCTCTCGAATCACGAAGCGATGTATGAGTTATTCGCAAACAACACTGTTGGATGGTGAAGTACTCTCCTTCCCGTAATTGACATTGAGTTATTCGCAAATCTTTGTTTTCCTTACAAACACTGTCCAATTATGTTCCAGGTATCAATCAACTTTGTTTGACTCCTTCCAGACGGTTGAATTGATTGAAACTTTTATGAATTACCAGGTAGGCTATTCATTTTGTATATTCTGGCATATCTTCCAACTAGTTATTGTACCTTGAACTAAAACTCACCTTTAATAGTACCAATTGTTATTAAAGAACAGTAGTTGTTGATTTGAAAATATTTCTTCTATCATTTTGTTTGAGAAATAACCTAGCTGTGTTTAAAGTTACTTTTCTTTTGCTGCTGAGGCTTTCTTTTATTGCACTTTCTTAAAACTTCATATCAAAATAGGTAGAGTTATAATTTAGTTTATATGTATATAAATTATAAGATATTATCTGGTCATAATTACTAATGCGAGTAATTACTAATCTGGTCATGAATGAAATTATAATAAATTATTTACTTTATTTTTATTTTTATTTTATTTTCAGTTTATTTTATGACATTTGGTATTTTTTAATGACATTCATTATTTTTTAATGATATTCAGTGTTCTTATATTATTCAGTGTAAAAATATGACATTTAGTATTTTTTTAATGTCAGACAGTGTTTTTTAATGATATTCAGTGTAAAAATCTGACATTCAGTGTCTTTTAATGGTATTCAGTGTCTGACATTCAGTGTCTTTTAATGGTATTCAGTGTCTGGAGTGACGTTCAGTGTCTTTTAATGTTATTCAGTGTCTTTTAATGGTATTCAGTGTCTTTTAATGTTATTCAATGTCTTTTAATGTTATATTCAGTGTTATTCAGTGTTATTCAGTGTCTTTTAATGTTATTCAGTGTTATTCAGTGTGTTTTAATGTTATTCAGTGTGTTTTAATGTTATTCAGTGTTGTTCATGTTGGAGTTGTGTACTTAATGTCTAGATTTAAGTAACGGAAACTCACGATCCATTGCCATTAATCTATTTAATTAAATAAACAATTATTTGCATTTAATTATTTATAATTAAATATATGCAAATTATAGTCCTGGATTATATACGTTGTAGTTAGTATGGTGTGCGACGTCACACAGAAGATCATACTATCGGTTACTCGTATTTAATCGAACAGTTGCTCACGACCTAGATGGACACGGACCAATCCATCGGTATAGTCGTTGTGTGAGAGAGAAAATAATCTGTCTTGATTATTTTATCACACTTGTACACTTGGTGTATTGAGCGGATCTGCTTGAGATTTATCGATTAGGATTGTCGGCGATAATCGATTCAAGTCTCAGTGTATTTTATTCTTAATCCCCGATACTATTGCGGGTGTGTATATTTAATATAAGTGACTTTGATTTTCCAAAGGAATTAAACGATTTAATTATTGGGTTAATTACCGGTTAAGTTGGATCACTATATTTTATATATGGCATGCCGTGAATACTTGATGGGAAAGTGTATCCCGTAAGGGTTGATAATGTCCCCGAGATGAGTTCATAAGAAATTATTATGTAAACCCTGCAGGTGGATTCGTTCCGCATAATAATTAAAGTTGAATGGTACTAGTCTCGGATACAAGAGATGAATAAATTAATTACGCAATTAATTTAAATTTATTCATGGACATTTATATCTTAAATACACGGAATAAATAATACTACCGGAGAAATATTATTTGATATAATATGGTTTAATATTGGGAGTGCAATTAATTTTATATAGTGGAAAATAGAATTAATTAATATTAATGGATTAATAGATTTGGGCTTGGGCTCAATTTAATCATTAATATTGGAAGCTCAATATTCCACCTCCTTAAGATCCCCTACGTAGCCTATAAAAGCACTACATGGTCTTCTCTATTCTCATAACTTGAAGATCACAATTCTAGAGAGAGAAAGTAGAGAGGGAGATCCATGGAGTTCGGTAGATCGTCGCCCACACGACGTCCGAGCTAGTGCAAGGAATACGCGGGAAGATCTCAAGGTCATCGATTGATCTCGTTTCTCCGAACAACGAATCGAAGGTATAAAATCGTTAAACACCCTTGATGATTTTATTCGATTATTTATTGAAAATACCGTAGAACCAAGATCCGAGGACGAACCCCGGAACGAGGACAAACCGGGCGGTGGTGGTGAAACCACCGGACCGCCGCGGTTCGAGGACCCCGTGGGGATCGAACCAAGAGCACCCCGGCTGGACGCCGGGGATGCGCGATCGAGGAGAACCCCGGCTGGACGCCGGGGTGCGATCGAACCCTAGGTTCGATCGCGGGGTGGCGGCTGGTGCCGCCGCGGCTCGCTGGGCGAGCTGCCCCCCTCCCCGACGGCGGTGAGTCGCCGGACTCACCGCGGGGCTGCCGGTGCAGCCCCAGCCGATCGATCGTACGATGCGATCGGTCCTTCGATCGCATGAGCCCCGCGGATGGGGGCTCGGGCTGGGCGTGCGCGCGGCTTCGGCCGTGTCGTGCGTTCGACTCGTGCTCCGGCGCGTTCGTCGGTGTTCATGTGATCTCCGGCGAATGGTTTTTGATCGGGCTATGGTTTCCGCAATTTTAATAGCCCGGGATATCGAATTCCAACAATTGGTATCAGAGCGTTGGTTTTAGTTCATGGTATTTTTCGATAAATTGTTCTACCTTGCAGGGTTTCCGATTATTATGGCTAGATTTAATTTTGTTAATTAATGTCATAATATTTCTCTTGATTATTAAACTCTCGGTGATGTCGATATTTGTTCTTGTGTGGTGAATGCTTGTTCTTAATTTTTCCGTAAATTGTTTGAGGTCGTTTTGTAGAGAATCGATACCGGATAGCGTAGTAATAAATTGTGATTTATTTTACGTTGGATCGAGGACGAAACGACGACCGGAAAAGTGTGACGGAGGAGACGAAGAGAGGGAGGACCGGGGATCAATCACGAGGATCGATCCCATGAGGATCGATCGCCCGGGCTGCCCTAGGGCTCTCGGCCACGCCGGCCACCAAGGGTGGTGGCGCGTGAGCCTTGGCCGGCGGTGGTGGTGGCGGTCGATGGTGGGGGTGGCGTGGGGATCCCCAACCCACGCTATTCCTACCAAGATCCAAATTTCCTAAATTATTCGGTTTTCCTATTTTGAGTATTCCTATTTTTTGGGAATTCTCATGGAATAGGAAAAGAATAAATTTAGAATAAATTTATTTTTCCTTATTGATTATTCTTATTCTTGGGAATTTTCATAGATTAGGAAAAGCAATAAATTTATAATTAATTTATTTTTCCTATTTAATTATTCCTTTATGGAATTTTTAATGGATTAGGAAAATAATTAATTTGGAAAGTTTAGGAGTCCTAAATTAATTTTTCCTTATTTAATTATTCCTTTATGGAATTTTTAATGAATTAGGAAGGGAATTAATTTGGAAGGACTAGGAGTCCTAAATTATTTCCTTATTTCATTATGGAAATCATCTAGAATATTCCAAGTGGGTCTTGGATAGATTATTCTAGAGATTTAATGAAGTAGAAAGGGAAAATAAAAAAAAAATAATAAAAATATTAATAATATTTAATTTTATTTTTGATATATTCGATTGACTTAATTTTCGAATTAAGTAACTTTTGGATTAATTGAAAATAAATAGATTTAAATATTGGAATTAATATTCCCGTCACATGGAGCATTCAAGAACGAAGACTAAAGACTAGAAGACGCATACGGGGATGCGATAAAGCCATAATAGTCGGAAAATAATATTCTAGTATTATTTTGATTATGTGATAATATTCTATGTGCTTTATTTCATGTATGCATGCTTATGTGTATTTAATTATGCATTAGATAGCGTATCCCTTTGTTGTAAAAAGCTAAGTGGGAGAGGGTATGGAAACATATCCATGGTCTCCATTGCTGTTCTCTTGGTGACTTTTATGGACTTTCGAAGTTCGTATAGATAAGCCATTGGAGGAGAATTCTTGTAATTCATTTTACGAGAAACATTGATTAAGTTTATCAAACAATGCCTAATTTGTCTTTCCAAAACTGATTTCAAGTCGACTCATTCTCACCCCGGGGAGTGGAATGGAGCCAAAGCCACTTGGTCATGTCGAGGACACAAATTAGAGACTTTCGTGTCATTTGATGACTAGATCAGTTGTCTGCTCGGCTCCCTCATTTATGAGAGATAGGGTCGTTCGCATGGTGAATCACTGGTTAGAAACTTCGAGTTTCACTTATGATTCTCCGCGTCTTGATTTACAAGATTAAATGAATCAAGTAATTGGGAGTCAATTGTAAAAGTCTTTTGGTGTAGTAAACGTCCACACTATCGTGGCTTGCTACATTGAATGGGATTTTGGAACGATTGATGTAGACAGTTATAGAAGGGAGTAAAGGAGCGTATGTTAACGTAAACGTCCACACTATCGTGGCTTGCGGTGAATGTGCGTATCCCAAACAATCTTCTTAGATACTGAGTAATGGTTTACACTTAGGTACGCTTCTTAGTATTCTTCCCATCGAAGTAACGCTAATGATGATGTACGGCCAAAGCAAATCTAATTGCTAAATCATTTGGATAGGTAAACGTCCACACTATCGTGGCTTGCCATATCTGATGGGATTTTAGATGCGATTAGTGGTTTAATGATATTATTTGAGGGAGATAATATCGGAGATTAAATCGATTGTTTGTTGTTATATGTGCTCATAGATTAGAATATGGCTTTGAACCCACTTTATGTGATACGTAAGGATTTAAACTCACTGGTCCCTAAATGTAATGATTGGAATAGAGATCTAGACATTACCCAAACTGTTGAAGAGTACAAGGTTGTACTCAATAAGCTTTGTCCTTCCGAGCCTATTGACATAGGCGGCTAGACAAGAAGCGATGAGGATACTCATAAAGGCCAGTCACTTCGAAGAAGCGCTTAAACACGTTTTTGAGATGATTGACCTTTTAGACGAGTTGAGACGGAAATCGCAAGCTCTTGTAGCCAATGCCAAAGGTTTCAAACCTAAAGGCATGAATCGGGGGAAAGGAAAAGAAAGCAAAGAAACCCAGTGGTTCTAAGTTACTTGGACCACGAGATGGGACGAGAAAGCCAATAGGCAAGTGTTCTCGATGCAAACAGTCTGGGTACTGGAAGTCTGATTATCCTCTCAAAGAAAGTACGAAATTTCTTTAGTCGTAAAACATAGTCAGTGGTATTATCTACCGGAACCTGGTGTGTAGATATGGAACCACTGACGGTATGTGCATTTTAAATGCAAGGGTTCCAGGAAACCCGACGACTTAGAAAAGAAAAGATCGTAGTCTAAATGGGCAATGCTGTAGAGGAGGCAGCAGTTGCAGTGGAGGACACTTTATAGGATTTCATTTTGAGTTATTGCTTTTATGTACCTTTAATGTTAGAAAGAACTTTGTTCTGGATTTCTAATAAATGGATATTTTATTTCTTTTAATCATTTGATGGTTATAAGAAGAAATAATGATATTATCTATTCTGGTACATTGGCTAGCAATATATAAATGATGGATCCTGAGTCCACCACAATGCAACGAACCGTAATGAAACTCGTTTTACTAATAAGAGATTTCTTTATCAATTATACTTGTGGATTCTTATGCTGAGTCATGTTTATTCAAATAAGAAGTTCAAAGGTCGAAAATTGATATTTGATCAATTAAGTTGAAGGAGTGGACCTTCCGACCTAAGAATCTAATTTGGAAGATAATATGACTAAGCAATCCTTTATGGATATAAGATATAAGATCCGGACACGTATTGGAATTGATTAACTCTGATGTATGCAGACCTATGTCTACTCAGACAATAAGGTACGAGTACTTCATTTGATGATTACTCGAGAAATGGATTAGAATACCTGATGTGTCACAAAAGCAAGTGTTTTGACAAGTTAATGGACACTAAGCAATTGTGGAGAACCATCAAGGTATATCCATTTGTAGCCTGCGATTTGATCGTGGAGGCAAGTACCTGTCTGAGGAATGCATAGCATACTGATCAGAGGTTGGGATTTGATCCCAAATGACTACACCATACACTTTTGTGTAGAAATGGTGTGTCGTAAACAAGAAATGGAACTCTTATAGAAATAGTAAAAGCATGAGTTATACGGAACTACCTATGTTCTATGGATATGTCTGGAGACAATGGCGCATTCAAATGCGGTTGTAGAATATCCTTGAAGAACAAAAGATGTGTGTTCAATAGTACTATGAACCAGAAGGACGTTATAAGTTCTAACGCCCGGTTCTTAGAGAAAGACTATATGATGAACCACAAGCCCAAGGTGACGTAATACTTTGAAATGAGAGAGAAAGATTAAGACTTAGAACCAGCCGAACCGAGTAGCGGTACACCACTAACTGCACCTACTGTTATCACTGTTTATACACCGGAATGCCATTGTAGTGGGAGGTTGTGGGACAACCGGAGATATTCATAAGACTAGGAGAGTCTTCGGACTCTGGACCTAGTATACATGAAATCGGTCCCTGGATCTACATGAAGGCCGTACTAGATCTAAATGTGCCTTCTTGAAGAGCAATAAGGATTATTGTTAAAAGGCGAGATCATTTAGAGTACAAGCTTAGTTGATCCATTTATGGATTGAAACAAAGCATTGAGTTCGTGGTACTTGCAAATTGATGAGATAGTCCATTTTATGGATTCATCAAAAGCATAGACGAATCGTGTGTATTGGAAACGTGATGGAAACAAGGTGGTGTTTCTCGGAGGTTTTATGTAGATGACATTTTATCATTGGTAACAATGTAAAGATGTTGTCAGACATAAAATGATGGTTGTCTAGAAAAGTCGATATATGAGATGAAGAAGAAGTTAGAGCATGTTCTTAAGATCTAGGATCTCAAGAAAAGAACATTGTACTTCTCCTGGACATCTTACATATATATGATTATGGTTCATTTTAACATGCAAGATTCCGAGAAAGGTTCGTTACCTTTCAGAGACGGAATGCATCTATCTAAGGATATGTGTTTTTGGAACACAAAAGGAGATAAAAGCAATGAAAGCAGTTTCCTACACTTTGAGTATGGAAAGCTTAATAAATGCATTGTTGAAAACAAGAACCTGATATCGGCTATGCGGTTAGCATAGTGGGAGGATATCAAGGTAATCCTGGAAAGGAATATTCGACTGCTGTAAAAGTACTTTCGAAGTGCTGTTCTAGACTACGAAGCAGACGAGCATTTCCTTTGGATTACGTTCTCTTAGACTTCTAATCAAAGAAGGAGCGGTGTAAGTCGATATCAGGCTATGTGTTTCACTATTGAAGGAGAAGGAGTTTTAACATGGAAGAGTGATAAGCACGATGCTTTTCGGACTCTGCCATGGGTAACCAAATAGCGGCCTCAGAGGCAGCGGAAGTTTTGGTATAACTCCGGGATAATCTCTGGGACTTAGAGGTGATTCTTAATTTGCCAAAAGGCTATGTGTATAGCGGTGCGATGGCAAATGGTAAGAAATCACAAGTCCATAAGTGTAAGATAACACATAGTGCAAGTACCACCTGATACGAGTCATCGTCGAGGGAGACGACGCTGTAGTCACCAAGATAACTTCAGAGCGGCAACCTAGAGTGCTCATTCACATAGTACTTCTTGGAAGTACAACTTAAGCACGTGATGAGTATGGGAGTCGGGAGTTTGGAGGAAATGACTAGACCTTAGTACAAGTGGGAGATTGTTGGAGTTGTGTACTTAATGTCTAGATTTAAGTAACGGAAACTCACGATCCATTGCCATTAATCTATTTAATTAAATAAACAATTATTTGCATTTAATTATTTATAATTAAATATATGCAAATTATAGTCCTGGATTATATACGTTGTAGTTAGTATGGTGTGCGACGTCACACAGAAGATCATACTATCGGTTACTCGTATTTAATCGAACAGTTGCTCACGACCTAGATGGACACGGACCAATCCATCGGTATAGTCGTTGTGTGAGAGAGAAAATAATCTGTCTTGATTATTTTATCACACTTGTACATTTGGTGTATTGAGCGGATCTGCTTGAGATTTATCGATTAGGATTGCCGGCGATAATCCATTCAAGTCTCAGTGTATTTTATTCTTAATCCCCGATACTATTGCGGGTGTGTATATTTAATATAAGTGACTTTGATTTTCCAAAGGAATTAACCGATTTAATTATTGGGTTAATTACCGGTTAAGTTGGGTCACTATATTTTATATATGGCATGCCGTGAATACTTGACGGGAAAGTGTATCCCGTAAGGGTTGATAATGTCCCCGAGATGAGTTCATAAGGAATTATTATGTAAACCCTGCAGGTGGATTCGTTCCGCATAATAATTAAAGTTGAATGGTACTAGTCTCGGATACAAGAGATGAATAAATTAATTATGCAATTAATTTAAATTTATTCATGGACATTTATATCTTAAATACACGGAATAAATAATACTACCGGAGAAATATTATTTGATATAATATGGTTTAATATTGGGAGTGCAATTAATTTTATATAGTGGAAAATAGAATTAATTAATATTAATGGATTAATAGATTTGGGCTTGGGCTCAATTTAATCATTAATATTGGAAGCCCAATATTCCACCTCCTTAAGATCCCCTACGTAGCCTATAAAAGCACTACATGGTCTTCTCTATTCTCATAACTTGAAGATCACAATTCTAGAGAGAGAAAGTAGAGAGGGAGATCCATGGAGTTCGGTAGATCGTCGCCCACACGACGTCCGAGCTAGTGCAAGGAATACGCGGGAAGATCTCAAGGTCATCGATTGATCTCGTTTCTCCGAACAACGAATCGAAGGTATAAAATCGTTAAACACCCTTGATGATTTTATTCGATTATTTATTGAAAATACCGTAGAACCAAGATCCGAGGACGAACCCCGGAACGAGGACGAACCGGGCGGTGGTGGTGAAACCACCAGACCGCCGCGGTTCGAGGACCCCGTGGGGATCGAACCAAGAGCACCCCGGCTGGACGCCGGGGATGCGCGATCGAGGAGAACCCCGGCTGGACGCCGGGGTGCGATCGAACCCTAGGTTCGATCGCGGGGTGGCGGCTGGGGCCGCCGCGGCTCGCTGGGCGAGCTGCCCCCCTCCCCGACGGCGGTGAGTCGCCGGACTCACCGCGGGGCTGCCGGTGCAGCCCCAGCCGATCGATCGTACGATGCGATCGGTCCTTCGATCGCATGAGCCCCGCGGATGGGGGCTCGGGCTGGGCGTGCGCGCGGCTTCGGCCGTGTCGTGCGTTCGGCTCGTGCTCCGGCGCGTTCGTCGGTGTTCATGTGATCTCCGGCGAATGGTTTTTGATCGGGCTATGGTTTCCGCAATTTTAATAGCCCGGGATATCGAATTCCAACAGTTCAGTGTCTTTTAATGTTATTCAGTGTTATTCAGTGTCTTTTAATGTTATTCAGTGTATTCAGTGTTATTCAGTGTCTTTTAATGTTATTCATTGTTATTCAGTGTTATTCATTGTTATTCAGTGTCTTTTAATGGTGGATTGAGTAGAAGAAAAAATCTGACGTTCAGTGTTTTTTAATGGTGGATTGAGTAGAAGAAAAAATCTGACGTTCAGTGTTTTTTGATGATATTCAGTGTCTGGGGCAGGGGTGGGGTAAGGGTGGGTTGAGTATAAATAGAGTAAGGGTATTTTCGTCATTCCATATACATTTTTTTGGCCGAATTGGAACAAAAAGGCATAATTGACACATAAATTGGAACTTGACTTATTGCCAAAAAAATTTAAAAATTGGACTTATTGCCATTTTTCCCTTTAAAATTTGATCATTGCTGTTTATTAAAATTTTATCACCCAATAAAATTGGTTTTTTTAGTATTAAAAACTCAAATATAAAAAAATAATGAAAAAAATAACAATTAGTATGAACAGTAAATTAGTAGAAAAAAAATAAATTTCCAGCAATAAAGTGTTGTATATTAATATATAAAGTGTTTGTATATTAAAATTTTACAACTAATTTGTAAGAATAATTTTGATCATTAAATGATGGTATGTAAAATTGTAAATAAAAACAAAAGTGTATAAAGATAAATAAAATAAATAAATAACGTAACGATGGTGTGCACTTAAATATTTTAAAGATTTAAATTAATTATTACTAGTAAGGGTAATTTGGACTTGTTAAAAAAATGGCATGATTGTGGAGTACTAATTAGTAATTAGGGGTATACATAGAGGAAATGAGGGTCAATGATAATCTAAATGTATATATGCCAATGATATTTATTGTTACGTTAAGAGAAACAAACACATTTGTGTAAATAAATCGACGAAAAATATTCCCCGTCCAATCGCATAAAACTAATAATTTATTCAAAACAATTAGTACTGATACAGTACTATAGTTTTCATAAATTCAAATACAATTAAATATCATTAAGTAACATGTCTTGTTGAAAGTTGAAACTAATAATTTATCTCTCCGGATTGCTTGGACTTGGGCCTCAACTGCAAAATGAATCACAAAGTAAGATTTTGTCACACAATATATAAATGCATTTTGCTATACATGTATCACGTATTGTTTCTTAAAAACCTGATTACTGTGTCCACACTTTTTCTTCCTGCAGTTGACAGCACGAGGATTCAACCGAGCATAACATCTGTCGTCGATCAACGAATAAACAATTACGAATACGCCCCACAAAATTTTATTTTATTTCAATTGTTTAGTAACTTACTTGCGGCAAATGAGCTTGTTCTGATTCTGTTGTTGAGCCAATACCTTAAGACTGGGCTCAATGGTACATTTCACACCACCACCCCTCAGCCTCAGAACTAAATGCAAAGTCGACTCTGCAGCAGCAATATCGATTCATGTTTGTATTTGTTAACAACTTTTATTACTAACCAACTAATTAATGGATAATAATAATAATAATAATAATAATAATAATAATAATAATAATAATAATAATAATAATAATATATACAAAGTCTAACACACCTTTTTGAATGTTATAATCAGCGAGAGTACGACCATCTTCAAGTTGTTTTCCCGCGAAAATCAAACGTTGTTGATCAGGTGGGATTCCTATGAAACACATTTCGATCAATCGATTAAATTATGTGTCAATGATGAATTTTAAGCTAATTAATTAACAAAAAGTTTTCGAAAAATGATACGTACCTTCCTTGTCTTGAATCTTGGTCTTGATGATATCGACGGTATCGGTCGATTCGACCTCAAGCGTTATGGTTTTGCCGGTGAGAGTCTTGACGAAGATCTGCATATTTGTTAGTATGAAATGGAAGCTAATTGGAATGGAGAAGTTGTGAAATGTTTAGGTTATTGTGTTGAGTTTATATAGGGAGAGAGAGACCGTGATTTTTTGAATTCGTGTCTATAAAAATTAATTATACGTACGTGTTCACCAAGGATTTTAATTATTTGCTTGTCCACCAAGAAGTGCATTTTTGGTATTTAAAAAAAACTCGTTTGATATATCTATTCTTAATTAAATATATTGAATGACTAATCAATTTTGTTTTTTTTTACAGATTTGATTTACTAGATAAATCAAAATATTCTAAATCAGATTTGGTTATCAAATTATAAATAAAATAAAATAAAATAAGAAATATGTAAAAAAAAAAAAAAAAACTGAGATTAAAGTTTATGTTTGAAATATAAAAATACAAATTAATAATTGTTGATTTATAGAGACCAAACCATAAAAATAAAATAATATAATTAAGAACAAAGTTCACTAACAAACTCATGATAATTAAATTAATTTAAACCAAAAACTAAATTTATAGGTTGAACATATTCAATTTTTACTATCGATTGGATTGAAATCGGAGACAAAAAGGTATTACAAAAATGGTACATGACACCTCCGTAGCTAGCTAGCTCGTTCAAAATCAAATCAAAACAGCAAATGTACGTATCGTATTCGGGACCAAAAATATTGTTAAGCATTTGCAAATTCAAAAAAGAATTAAAGAGAACACAATTCAAGCTAATAACTTACTTGAAACAAACTACGTTGTTCAGTTTGTATTGACAATATTTGGCCCCGAACGATTTAGTATTGCATGTCAATGTCAAAGTCGTCACGAAGATGATCTGCATATTGCTTTGTTTGAGATTTATATATATATATATATATATATATATATATATATATATATATATATATATATATATAAGAGTTGATGATATATACTCCATGATTTTGGTTCTAATATACTGTATTACTTGGCGACCAAATTACGTTATTAAGTTATTTATGAATTTTCCTCCAAGAATATTATTTTCGGAGAAAATATTAAATTTGCATATCTATAAAACTATATTTTTTATTTATAATTTATTAAAATGAAAAGTCCTAACTAATCAGATTTCTAATAAGGAAACAATTAATATTAAAAATACAAGTTTCCAAAATAAAAATTATAATTATGATTCCACTATTCCAAATATGATTCCATTATTCCAAAATTAACTTTGATCATATTCATTAAATATTAAAAACATTAATCAAATAAATATAATCATGCAAATTATAATTAGTAATAATTAATTTATTTTGACAAAGATTGAATAACTGATATTTATGCAAAGCTATAGTATATGATTTTTTCTATCCATATTTTCGCACGTATATATAAATATATAAAGTTTCATTATTATTTTTTTTTAAATATGCTGTCTAAATAATATGTTGGGTAAATAAAATTAATAATTTATTTATTTAATTGTTACATATATTAATGAATTGATTAGTGATTAATTATAATTTAATTCAAAAGGTTTATACATTGTAAAAATAATATAACTGCAACAAATAGTATAAAATTTATATATTTTATAAATTAATACTGCAGTATTACATAATTAATTATTACTGCGTATATTACTACAATTTATTTTTTAAGAATTATTTTTAACATTTTTTGATCAATAAGACAAAATTCTAATTAATGTGTCGATTATACCTTTTGTGTCAATTGGGCTAAAAAATGTACCGGAAGGACAAAAATACCCTTAATCTATTTCTACTCAATCCACTCCATCTCTATCCTACCCCACTTAATGTAAGATTTTAAATTGAATATTATAAGAACACTATATCATTAAAAATACTGAATGTCATGAATATTATAAGAACACTATATCATTAAAAACACTGAATGTCATTAAAAAAATACTGAATGTCGGATTTTTACACTAGAATATTATAAAAACCCTTAATGTCATTATAAAACACTGAATGTCCGATTTTTACACCAAATATCATTAAAAACACTGAATCTCATAAAAAAATATTGAATGTCGGATTTTTACACTAGAATATTATAAAAACCCTGAATGTCATTATAAAACACTGAATGTCCGATTTTTACACCAAATATCATTAAAAACACTGAATCTCATAAAAAAACATTGAATGTCAGATTTTTAAGCTGAATATTATAAAAATACTGAATATCATTGAAAACACTGAATGTCACTAAAAATACTTAATGAATGCTTTATTGTACTCATATCCGTTACTGTGCACACCACGTCGAATAGAAGCTTCAGCCGGTCGGAGTACACCACGTGCACCACCTAAAATTGTGTATTTTGTACTTGGTTCTACCTAGAACTGTATTGTAAAGGGTAGAGTACAAACACTTAACACAATTTGAGATTCTAAAGAAAAACTCTTTTGTATTACTTGTAAAGGGTGGAACCACTTACAAACACATCTACAAAATTCTAGCGAATCTTGTAGAAAGGTCAACACGACCAAAAACAAAGTCTATGTAGAACTAATCTAGCGACTCGTACTACAAAGACTAAACTGACAATAGAACCGGAGCTTTCTAGCGAAGTCTCTCGGTCTACAAATTTTCTCTCTCTAGAAAATGTCTAATCAATTCGTCAATAGTGAATTCCAACAACCCGCTATTTATAGGTGTCGAGAAATAGGGTTTCCGGAATTCACGCTTAATGGGCCGAGCCCAAAGCATCTTCATGGAATATTCGAGATTCCATTTTTCCGTGCTTGACGAACCCAGCTCTACGCACTGCCACACTAGCGTGTCTTCGTGCTTCAAGCTTGTGGCGGGCATAGCTGGTATACTTGACGTATTTCATTGGACTACAATTCTTCTAGCGAAGTCTTCTAGTTGTACCCATAGCTGGCTTCATTCCTTAGCAGTCATTCGTCCAGCTGTATGTATAGCTATGCTTGCACCGCGTCCTTCAAGGTGTTAACTCTGATTCAAGGTCTTCACGGTAAGCCTTGAACTCTCTGATTTGTAGTGCGTTGATAAACTCGCAATTCTCTCTGATCCACGTTGAACCACGTTGATAGAATAGCTCGTTCAATGCTGACACACTGATGCAACTCCATGTTGTTTGTAAAGCCCAAGTCTGCCTGCTCCATGCTGTTGAACCGTGGTCACGCGTTGAGTCACTTGTTAATTCCACAGTTTAACCAGCTCGTTCTATGTATACCTAGCAGACTTGTATGAATTAATGAATGGAAAACATACAAACATAAAACATGAAGTTACTACAAAACAAAATGTATAGTTCAACGTAGTTCAAACAAGAACAACGTGGTTCTATGTTGAACTAGGAAGAACTACACACTAACAATCTCCCCCTTCAACTTCATAAGCGGGGGTTCGTAGAGAAACACCCCCTCAAATTAGTATCACTCTCAAAAAGTGCAACGTATGACACGTGAAAAGAAACACACAATCATACGTAAAGTAAAGCAAGAATTAAAACATGCATACGTAGAGCACAAAGAGATAGCATAATTACAAAGCTCAAACCGAGCAAAACAACATTGTATCAAATGTATCATGCGTAGGACAAGGTAATGAAAAACAGCATGAATAACCAAACATAAAAATATTCAACGGAGGGCAGGGATAGAAAACACTTGTTTTGAAAAATTATTCACTGGCGTCTGCGTCTGACTGCTCAGGAGTAGTGTGGCGGCGCAGATCTTCTTCCTCGTCGTCCGTTGCCTCATCAAGGAGCTTGTGCTTCTGTTGCGTTGGTTTGGCCTTGTGCTGCGTGGCCTTAGTTTTATTGGCCATTTGCTTTCTGCGTTGAGCAGCACCCTTACCCATAGCAACCTCCTTTTTGGTGAGCGTCGAACCACCTGCACTCATTAAACCTTTACCACCACCTGGTATAAACGTAGCAGCAGCAGCAGATTTTGTAGCCGGCTCTGCGGTGACCCCTGCCTTAGAAACCGTCAGTTTGGGCAATTTGGGTTTATCCACCGTGGAACCAAGGCCTTTTTCCTTATCCACTTCTTTGGTGCCCGAAGAACCAGCACCCTTGGCTTTTTCATCCTTCTTCACAGCAGCCAATTCCTTCACCGTGCCATCGGCATTTCTGACAAGGTCTCCATGCGCATCACCAGCCTCCTTCTTACTCTTCTTATGCGCAGAGCGCAAATCCTCAACCTCATCAGCTTCCACTTCCTCCTCTACATCCACTTCACTGGCCTTTCTTTTTACACTCTTCTTTTTGGCCTCGGTGGGACGGTCATCAGCGTTCCTTGATGCCTCCATTTGCCCTGCCACCAAGTTGACCAATCCAGATAAGCGCCCGTGCAGCATCTTTAATGGGCCTAGATCAGCGTACGAGGACCCATCTCCCCCTAGACGGGCCGCCCGACGGGACTTACGGTGCATGTGGGCTGAGAGACGTGCCACAGCATCAATCGTGCCACGTAGTTGCACGAAGTCCTGGAGGAGCGAGGTCGGCTCACAAAGGTACATTTCATCACACGAGGAGCCAGAGTCCTCGGACGTAGAGTCAAGGGTGACGTCAATGTTCCCCTTCGTAGAACGAATGGACTTAGCCCTTTTTCCTTTTTCCTTGGTGGCATGTTGAATTTGCAAGGGAACGGCCTGGGATGCGGTGAACAACTTGCGATCTGCCTCGATGCTCCCAAGTCTACGCCACGGAAGGTCCTTGACTTTGTGGCTTGCAACGTACTTGGAGTCAAAGCGAAAAGAAGTAAGACTGATCATCGGCCCATCATCATCCTCATACGTAAAGCCCTGGCTCACAAGAATTGCACTGATCAAGTGGGGGCACGGTAGATTAGCTTGGGCAATTTCACCAGCGGACATGTCTCCGTAGGACTTGATCTTATTGAACACCACTTGGCCCAAGTCTACCTGGATGCCACGGCTCAGTTTGTACATTAAATGAAGTGCGTCAGCGTGGACCACAGACGTGCTCGACGTAGGAATCCAGTTGTTAGCAATAATTCTGTTGAGAATGGTGAAGAATTGAGTCAGCGACGTACAGGCGGGCTGGGCCGTAGAGGCAAGACCACCAGTCACAATGAAACCCATCATTTGACTGTCAGGGTGGTGGGTAGAGGGAGCCTCCCAAGTAGCCTTGATGTGTGAACGTTTGAACATTTTGTTGATCGTACGAGGGGAGAGGTCATATTCTCGTTCACGAATGATCACCTTCCCGTAAGACGGATGACTGGGGTCCCCAAACTGTTGATCGATGTGGGAGAAGACGACCCGGTGTACGTAGACGTTGTAATCTACGTCGAAGTTGATGGCGTCCAACAACTGCATCGCCCGCATGAAAGCCTCTAGGCCACGCCCCACCCACTTGACCTTTCCAGCGTAGTGGCGCTCAGCATTAATCTTCTGATCAGCCAGAGCATCGTAGCGATCACTTGCGGCTTCGTAGGGGAAGTCAGCAGAATAGCCTTCCCCGACGAAGCGCGAGGGAGAAGGCACAACTATCCTGTTCTCCGGCACCTTAGCCTCCTCTTCTTCAACTGGCTCAGCGTTTGGCGGGGACAGTTGAGCAGCAGCAATGACGTTGAGGGCCGTAGAGCCATCATCCTTAGAAGCCACAGTTGTGGTTTTGGCCATGCGTTCAACAGCATCGGCCTTCTCCTTATTTTCCTTTTCAATTAAGGCAGCTACATCAGCGTCTGCCTTTTTCTTCTTTTCCAACACGGCTCTACGGTTGGCCTCAGCAATTTTATCTTGTTTTTCTTTGGCAAGACGGTCTGCCAGCTCCTGTTCTTTCTTCTTCCTTTCTTCTTCGGCAATACGTGCCGCCTCCTCATCTTTCTTTCTTTGAATTTCGGCTAGACGGTCAGCCTCCTCTTTCTCCTTCTGTTTCCTCTCTTCCTCTGCTATACGTAGCCGTTCTAACTCGGCCAAGCGTTCTTCCTCCTCCTTCTTCTTTCGTTCCTCCTCTGCTCTACGTGCTTCCTCCTCCCTTATGGCTTTTTCAGCCTTCATCTTATCACCACGGTGAGCAAGAATGGCTTTACGTACCGCACTGATCTGCGCCTCCAGTTCAGTGATTTTATCAAAGTCTTCCTCCGCGGCTTGCGCGGCTTCAAGAGTGGCCAGTTCGGCATTGAGATCAGAAATTTTGTCCACGTAGAACGAGGGTGATTCATAGGTGGGCTTAGTGGCAGAGGGAGAGACAGATGATGAAGTCATTTGGTAAGACGGGTAAACAGGATGTCTTGCGTAGAGCAAAGAGTAAAATCGGGAATAGAGGATATGAGCTTCAACGTAGAAGTTATGAACAGCAAGTGAATAAGGTTTCTCTCTCTAAAACACGCAGTAGAAGGTGCACTATGTGTTTGACCCGGGGGGTATTTATAGTGTAGCTGAAGCGGTTCAAATTCTGTGGCGTAGAGTGTGCCACGTGTCCAAGAGCCTGGCCTTCGTAGAGATGAAGTCAGAGAACTGAGTAGTAGTGCGCTGATGGGGAATTATAGAACTCCCGGAGTGCGTGGAACGAGCAACCCAATTCACCATAGCTGCAAAACAGAAAAACACACGACCCAACGCATACCAAGTAAAATAGAACGGGTTGCAAGGTTACTTAATGAAGATAAACAAGAGATGGACCAATCCTGAAAACGAGAGAAGGGCGTTGGGCGAGCAAGTAGATGCACTTGGTGATACGCGTAATAGAGTGAGATGGGCTGCCAGAGAGTGTAAACGGGCTGCACAGTACAACGCATTAGCAACACCAAGATTTCAAGGGATAGCACGCCCTACAAAAATGGTTATGGGTAGGGCAACAATACTTATAATGTAAAATCAGCAAACAGTACAACAAACAAAGAGTAACACGTAAGACAGGAACGACTTTCATGAATACTCAAAGTAGCACACGTAGAGCAGGGGCTATTACACACAGCCCTACGTTGAAATACCCAGATTTCAAGTTCACCAAAAAAAAATCTAGACCAACGAAGCCTAAAGAAGCACTTCAAGGTAGAGCAGCCTTGCTTCGTAGACCAGGAGTTCTCTGCAAATTTGTAAAACACGAAATACAGTTAAAGGCATAACAGGCACACACAACGTGGACATACATACCACCACACAGTGAATCAAAATCGCTGGAAAGAACATTAAGTAGAGATATTGGAGGTAGAGTGACAGAGCTTTATGGACGGTATTGCTATTTTGGCCAGTTCAGCGTGTAACCACGACCATTTCACTTGCTTTTTGGGCATAGATCAGGCCTATTATGACCCAATCAGTGATAGGTGTTATAGAATGATGTTTCCATATATATTTTTTTTGTGTTTTCATCATTATATGTATAAGGCCATGTCTTTTTGCATTTGCCCGAAGACCAAGTCAGTCAAAACCCGATCCATCGAGGAAATCTTAAGGCCGACTTTTCCTGCTAGACATAGAGCAAACAAGATTCACTCCAATGAAAAGCTTATGTGAGTATCTAAAGAACAGTATGTCCAAATACTACGTCACTTTGCATCTGTCAACAACTAACCTCACCTTGCTCTACCTCATGGTTCCATTGACAAAATAAACAGCTGTGGGTAGAGGTAGCCATTTGCGGCCTACTACCCTTCAAAAGGCACCCATGCAGAGAGACTTCCGGAGGAATAAAAATCTTTCCGAAGCAAGTGGTTTTGTGAAGAAGTCTGAGAGTTGTTTCTCCGTAGGAACATGTTCCATTACCACCGTACCCCGTTCTACCAAGTCTCGAATGAAGTGATGTCGTATATCAATATGCTTGGTCTTTGAGTGTTGTACCGGATTCTGACTTATCTTTATAGCACTTTGGTTGTCACAGTACAAGGTTAGTGGCGTGCTATGAATGTGATAGTCTGCAAGCATTTGTTGAAGCCATAGCATTTAGGTACAACAACTCCCGGCAGCCACATACTCGGATTCGGCGGTGGATAGAGCAATGCAATTTTGCTTCTTGCTATGCCATGAAACAAGGTTGTTTCCTAAGAAGCAACACCCACCACTGGTGCTCTTCCTTTCATCATTGTCTCCGGCCCAATCTGCATCTGCAAAACCAACAAGATAAGAAGAAGTATCTTTAGTGTACCATAGACCAAGGTTCGTAGACCCGGCCACATATCGAAGGATACGCTTCACAGCAATAAGATGTTCTTCCTTTGGTTGAGCTTGGTAGCGGGCACAGAGGCACACACTATACATAATGTCCGGTCGAGTGGCTGTGAGGTAGAGCAAGCTACCAATAAGAGATCTGTAGGTAGAAATATCAACATCCTTGCTCTTCTCAGCTCTACTCAGCTTGTCAGTGGTAGCAATAGGAGTCTTCATAGGTTTAGCATCCGCCATATCAAACTTCTTGAGCATGTTGATAGCATACTTAGTTTGAGAAACGAACATACCATCCGGTCGTTGAGAGATTTGAAGCCCAAGAAAGTGACTTAGCTCCCCCTCCAAGCTCATTTGAAAAGATGAAGCCATGGCATCAGAAAATTCCTTAACCAAGCGGTCATGGGTAGCACCAAACACAATGTCATCCACATAGATCTGAGCAATAAGCATTTCATTCTTGACGATTTTGATGAAGAGAGTGGTGTCGGCATTGCCTCGCGTAAATCTAAATTTCAAAAGAAAGTCTGTGAGACAGCTATACCAAGCACGAGGTGCTTGTTTCAAACCATAGAGGGCCTTGTGAAGAAGGTAGACATGGTCCGGCTTGTGAGGGTCCACAAACCCCTTAGGTTGTTCAACATATGCTTCCTCATCCAACACTCCATTCAAGAAGGCCGCCTTCACATCCATCTGTCGTAACGAAATATTTTTGTAGCACGCCACAGCAATGAGTAACCGGATGGACTCTATGCGTGCCACGGGAGCAAAAGTGTCTTCAAAGTCTATTCCTTCAACTTGGGTGTACCCTTGAGCAACCAGTCGCGCCTTGTTGCGCACTATTTGATTGAATTCATTGGTTTTATTCTTGTAGATCCAGTTGGTACCAATAACATTTACACCCTTTGGTCTTGGGACCAAAGACCACACCTTATTCCTTTCAAACTCATGTAGCTCTTCCTGCATAGCCGCAATCCAGAAATTATCGAGAATAGCTTCCTTTATATTTTTAGGCTCAATTTCGGAGACAAAGCTCATTATGCCCACGTCTGGAGATAGGAGAGCCAAGTTAGAGAACGTGTGAGGATAGCTAGCGGGCAAAGTGTCGGTAGAGCAGGTAGAGCGAGTAACTCGTTGGTTGAGATCACCAATCATTTGTTGATTTGGGTGTCTCTTTCGAATATATGCGGGAGGACCCGAGTTCGGTACTCCGGTAGAGGTAGAAGCTCCAGTGATACCCATAGCAGGGTTAGACGAACTAGGATTCAAGCCTTCATCATCCCTTTCTGAGGGGACAGAGTCACAGAAGTTTTGAGGAGTAGAATGACTATGACCATTTGGTGGCATGGAAGACCCAATACCCTGATCTACCTCCCCCTCAACTAATACTTCAGCCAAGGGTAGAACAGGGTTAGACGCTTGTTGTTGCAAGGTAGACTTGGACGGACTCTCATGAAAATGAAGTTCATCAAACTTGATGTTGGTCGATTCTTGCACCGTCTTTGTACGGAGGTTAAACACGCGATAAGCATGACTATTAAGAGCGTAGCCAACAAAAATAGCCCTGTCCGACCTTGGATCAAACTTTTTCAAGGCATCTCTATCATTTAAAATGTAGCAGATGCATCCATACACACGTAGATGAGCAACATTTGGCTTCTTGGAAGTTAGTAATTCGTAAGCCGTACATTTAGTCCCGGCACGTATGCTTATACGGTTCACCACGTAGCAGGCCGCACTCAAGGCTTCTGCCCAAAAACCCTTGGCCATACCCGCAACCACCATCATCACTCTTGCCATTTCCTGTAGAGTCCTGTTCTTCCTCTCTACAATTCCATTTTTCTGCGGAGTCTTTGGTGCAGAGAATTCATGGTGAATCCCTTTACGAGTGCAATATTCAACAAACACTCCGTTTTGAAATTCACCTCCGTGGTCACTTCTTATACGTTGGACCCGTTTACCATAAGTGGTGCGAATTCTACGAGCTAAGGTTCGGAAGGCTTCAAAAGCCTCGTCCTTGGTTCCAAGAAAATTTACCCAAGTGTACCTCGAGAAGTCATCAACAATAACAAGAGTATACCACTTGTGTCCCAAACTCTGCACTTCCATGGGCCCCATGAGATCCATGTGTAGTAGCTCAAAACATTCTGTAGTGCGGTTATGGGTAGAGATAGCAGGATGAGGAGCTCGAGTTTGTTTACCCATCTGACATTCACCACATACTCTCTTGTCAATCTTGGGCAAGCTATCTATGCCTCTGACCGCCTTTATTTGAACTAACTTCTCAAGGTTCCGGAGGCTGGTATGACCAAGCCTTTAATGCCAGATATCTATCTCGTCATGGGTAGAGGCACTTAGGCAAGATTCATTTATAGCGTAACAGTTGTTCTTCGCACGAGCAGCAGTGAGAATGCACTCCCCCTTAACGTTGTACACTTCACAGTTCTCCTTATTGAATTTCACATTAAGTTCATCATCACAAAGTTGGCTAATGCTTATGAGATTAGCACATAGCCCATCCACCAAGAGAACGTTCTTGAGTGCGGGTAGACCTTTCACGTTTAATGTTCCACTTCCAATTATACTCCCCTTTGCCCCACCTCCATAAGTGACAGGGCCTCCGGAATGAGGAACAAATTCGATCAACGACTCTTTGGATCCTGTCATATGCCGAGAGCATCCACTATCAAAATACCATGTCTCCTTTGTCGTGCCCTTAGCCACGGTGAATGCCACATTGCATCTTACCTCTTCCTTTCTTCTCCATACTTGTTTCAAAATACCTCTGTGAGAGTTCAAGTCGTCGATACGTTTATAGCAAAAAGGTTTGATGTGCCCCTTCTTCCCACAGTAATGACACACGTATATTTTCTTGTAAGAGGGAGAAGGAAGATTCCTTTTGTGAGGGGTAGAGCCCCCGGTCAAAGGTAGCTCAAAATTAGATTTGGAAGAACGAGTCTTCAAAGCCGATTTGGTGGAGGAGTTGAAGGTCTTAGACCGACTTGTGACATTTCGTGTGAAAAATTTCTTGTCATGGGTAGATTCATGTATAGTCATGGGTAGACCAGAGTTAGAGATCGGTGTCAACAAGGACATTGAAGCATTTTGGGACAAGGAAGTAGATGTAGTACGTTTGAGAATCTTCACTTTAGAGGTAGAAGTCATGTTGACCTTGGATGTATGAGCATCCTTCGGCTTGACTTCATTTGTTTCGATAATAGTTTTGTTTTTAGCATTCACAAACTTAGGAAGAACATAAGAAGAGTCGGAGTAGACGGAATCAAAAGTTTCCTTAAATCCAAGACCAAAGTGCTTAGTGTTAACACAGCTCAACATATTATCAAGTTTAGAAGTGCCAGTATTGAGTTTCTTGAAGAGACAGTCAGCAACATCAAACTTGTCTTTCATTTGGTAGAGCTCCTTGGTGCGCATAGCATAGCATTCTTCCATCTTGGCAAGAGAGTCTCTAAGGAAGTCTTTCTCCGTGTCTTCCTTTTGTACGATGGCCTCCAACTCACTAGCCTTCTTCAACGCTCTCTCCAGCTCCAGCTTCACAATCTCAAACTCCCTCTTGCTCACTCTCTCAGAATCAAGGGTAGACTCAGCTTCCTTCTTGGTCATGCCCCCAGCCAGAGATCTGGGGGTAGAACTAGCACCCTTCTCAGTAGTACCTGCAGCCACAGAGGTATAACAAAAGATATTGTCATGAGTAGCCAAGTCATCCTGATCTACCTCGTACTCTTCATCGCTCTCATCATCAATGGCACTTAGAAGTGCATTGACTTCGTTTGGTTCCACCATCTTCCCTTTGTCTTCCTCAGAGGAGTACAAGGCATCATCTCCATCAAACACCAAATAACTCACATCCATGTTGTTCTTCCGATGCAAGTTAGGACATTCATTCTTCACGTGCCCCATCCCCTTGCACTCAAAACACTTGATTTGAGACATGTCCTTGCTAGGGGCGCCACTAACAAACTTCCGACTAGGAGTATATCCACTGCGGTTGGTGGCGGGTGGAGTAGAGAAGGAATTTCCAGGAGTCCTTTGATTTCGAAATTGCTTGAACCTCCTCTTCCTCTTAATGTCTTGACGAACAAGGTAGCTCACGGCATCTTGAATGGCGATGAACTTGTCCGGATTTGGTGAGTCAAGAAGAGAGAGTGCTTTACTTTCATCATCAGAGTCTTCAGCAAGAAAAGCATTGCTCTCAGTAGTGAGAGGAGAGTGGGTGGAACCGCCCCTGTTGGGAGTAGAGCTAGAGGCATTCTGAGAGATAGAGAGGGCCTTCATGGAATTCTCAAATGGAGTCATGGAGTACGACTTATCCTTCAATTTCTAATTCAACTCATAATTCTTCAAATGGCTCATGATCTCGTTGTAGTCACCCGATAGTCCAAGCTTCGTGTCTTCCATCGTAGTCACCTTGACGCTAAACTTCTCTGTTACACCTCGAAGAACCTTGGTGCAAATGAGGGGTGGAGGAATAGGATCCCCAAGTTCTTGGCATTCGCTCACAATGGCCATGATTTTGTTGAAGAAAGAGTCAAGGTCTTCATCTTCCCTCATTTCAAGGCGGTGGAAGGTAGTGGTAAGTCCTCTGATCTTTGACCTCTTGATGCTGTCACTCCCTTCACACATCCGCTCCAAGGTGTCCCACACATGCTTGGCCGAAGTGAGATGCCTTACCACAGAGAACATGTGGACATCGATGAGATCAGTAATAATGTGGATGGCCTTTGAGTTGAAGGTGGCGGCTTCATGTTCGGCCGTGGTCCATGTAGATTCATCCTTTGGGACCGTGTCATTATCTTTGTCAACAATGGTTGGTGGTTGCCATCCGTTCAACACAGCACCCCAAACGCGTGAGTCCACGTTCTTCAACTTCAATCTTGTCTTGCTTTTCCAGTAGGAGTAGTTCGTTGAGTTGAGTATGACGGGCTTGACTACGGTGAATGACTCCATTGTAGAATCTCTTCCTAGGATCACACCAAAGATGGTGAACTCTCTCTGATACCAATTAAAATTGTGTATTTTGTACTTGGTTCTACCCAGTGGCGGACCTACTTGAGGACCAGTGTGGGCCTAGGCCCACACTGGAAAAAAAAATTATCCTATATATATACCTTCATTATATATTTATATATACATTTTATACACTTTACACAATAGACAATAGTATATCGTACTCCCTATATGTATACACGTCCGCAGAGAGAGATAAATAGAGAGTGGGTCCTACTAATTAAGGTAATTGTTTGTGTAATTAAATAATGTATGCAGTATAATACAACATGTATATACAAATATGAATGATAATTGATATTTTTATTCAATTAATTGAAATATAGTCTTTTTATTTCATAATAATTTGATTATTTCTTTTACAAAATAAAAAGAGTATAGTAAAATTTATGAAAAGCAAATAGTTTTATGAAACGAGTAGATTAGGAGTATTTATTTAGTAAAAAACTAGTTATGTGTACTTATTTCTTTCTTAAATTTTGGTATCAAAATATGTATAAATTTTAATTTTGAAGAAAAACTATTTATAAATATTTTATATAGTTCTTCTGTCTAAAAAATATACACAATTTCATTTTTTGAATTTCAACTTAATATCTATACTCTTCAAAAAAAATACTTCATTTTTTAACATTAAAAATACAATTTTGCTCTATTTTTTCACTAAAATTTTAAATTTTATTAATAATTATTTTCATTTTTTAATTTCAAAATATATTATTACTCTTTATATTTTGGTTAAAAAATCTAAAAAAGTAAGCACTACATTTTTTAATACTTGTACCTTGTATCTTTAATGCAAAATAATACTAATTTATAAGAATGAATTGATTCTCATTTCATTCTTACACATTTAATAATTTATAAATAATATTTAACTTTGTAATATGTAAATAATTAGCGGTTCTGAATAGTATTTATAAAATTTTGAGAGCTCAAATTTTGAAGAAAAATTAGGCCCACCTTGAGATAAATTTCTGGGTCCGCCCCTGGTTCTACCTAGAACTGTATTGTAAAGGGTAGAATACAAACACTTAACACAATTTGAGATTCTAAAGAAAAACTCTTTTGTATTACTTGTAAAGGGTGGAACCACTTACAAACACATCTACAAAATTTTAGCGAATCTTGTAGAAAGGTCAACACGACCAAAAACAAAGTCTATGTAGAACTAATCTAGCGACTCGTACTACAAAGACTAAACTGACAATAGAACCGGAGCTTTCTAGCGAAGTCTCTCGGTCTACAAATTTTCTCTGTCTAGAAAATGTCTAATCAATTCGTCAATAGTGAATTCCAACAACCCGCTATTTATAGGTGTCGAGAAATAGGGTTTCCGGAATTCACGCTTAATGGGCCGAGCCCAAAGCATCTTCATGGAATATTCGAGATTCCATTTTTCCGTGCTTGACGAACCCAGCTCTACGCACTGCCACACTAGCGTGTCTTCGTGCTTCAAGCTTGTGGCGGGCATAGCTGGTATACTTGACGTATTTCATTGGACTACAATTCTTCTAGCGAAGTCTTCTAGTCGTACCCATAGCTGGCTTCATTCCTTAGCAGTCATTCGTCCAGCTGTATGTATAGCTATGCTTGCACCGCGTCCGTCAAGGTGTTAACTCTGATTCAAGGTCTTCACGGTAAGCCTTGAACTCTCTGATTTGTAGTGCGTTGATAAACTCGCAATTCTCTCTGATCCACGTTGAACCACGTTGATAGAATAGCTCGTTCAATGCTGACACACTGATGCAACTCCATGTTGTTTGTAAAGCCCAAGTCTGCCTGCTCCATGCTGTTGAACCGTGGTCACGCGTTGAGTCACTTGTTAATTCCACAGTTTAACCAGCTCGTTCTATGTATACCTAGCAGACTTGTATGAATTAATGAATGGAAAACATACAAACATAAAACATGAAGTTACTACAAAACAAAGTGTATAGTTCAACGTAGTTCAAACAAGAACAACGTGGTTCTATGTTGAATTAGGAAGAACTACACACTAACACCACCGTGTACACTTTCTCTCGACAGTCCTCGAGCATCACCGAAGGCCTTGCTTGTTTGGACACCATATGTGCCCTTCTTATCGTATTCGCGATCGACAAACATGATCTGATGCAGCCTCCTCTGCGCGGCAGCATCAAAGAACAGGAGCCAGAACCTAGTTACTACTTCAACCATTTTCAAACACACACAAGCTCTGCACACACACAACAACACACAATAACACAAAGCTCTGCACACAATAACACAAGCAGCACACACACAAACAAACACGGAACATACAACTTCAATTACCAAACCTAATTTCAGTTACACAAATTTCACATATAAAAAACAATTAAAAAATAAACTAAAAAGGCAATAAAAGTAATCACCAGTAGATGGATCTCGTTTACTCTCCACACGAATATGCAGCTCTCTGTACAAATATGAAAAAAATATTACATTCAAGGCTGAAAATGAATGTGAAATAAAAATGGCATATAGTAACTTTACCTAGCTTCATCAATATTCATATATCGTGCAGGTGGGGTGAATGCCTTTTTCTTTGGAATTTCCCTCCCTTCCTGTATAACGAGTCAAACAAAGAGTGTATGTATAACGAGTCAAACAAAGAGTGTAATATTAGCCGATGGATGTTTGAGAAGCGTTGGATGAGTGGTGGATATCGCACAGCGGGCGATAGTGGACTGGGCGAGAGTCGCGATGGCTTTGAGCCTGAGGAGAGAGCCTGGCTTCGGTTTAAAGATATTCATGGTGGTAAGGAGGTGTCTCATCGGCGGAGATGAACGGGCAGCGGGAACTTTGTCTACGTCGTCATCGCGTTCGGAGCTCGACGATAAGGAGATCAAGGCCTAGGTCTGGGACACCGCCGGCTAGGAGCGATTTCGAGCCGTCACCTCCGCCTACTACCGCGGCGTCGTCGGCGCCCTCGACCCCAAATCCGGTGAAGACCAGCCCGTCGAACCCGACCACCACCGCGTTCACGGCGTCGTTGTTAGCCATAATCCACTCCATACACTTGGAATCGGAGATCGAATTCCAGGAGATTGTCGCGGACGCCGTTCTCGACGATGTCGATTCGGGTGTGTAGAAAGAAGAGCCGGCGGGGGAGTAGGTGGCGAGATTGGCGGCGGTGAGGAGGGCGGCGGGGAGTAGTTGGAGGTGAGGACCTCGTTGCCGACACAATTGGAGGTGAGATCTGGGGTAGGAATCGTGGGATCGAGAAATTTGTGGAGGAGTAATAGAGTCTTTGCACATCTTAGACGACCTAAATGACACGATTAATTTTTCGAAATTCTAATTGGCTAAAAAAATGTTGAAAAAAAAGCTCAATTGACATTTTTTTCTCTTATTTTTTACACTCAATCGAATTGATATATTTTGTGCAACGCACGTTTGGTTAATTTCAAAAATCCCATATGCGTAGAATAAGATGTATGCCATTGATGCATAGTGAAATTATGAACTCGAAAAAATTTCAAAAAATAAAATAAAATAAAATTAATCAAAATAATGTATTAATAATTTAAATTTGATTCATATTTGAGAGTGTAAGTAGAATGTCAACTTCAATGTTATCTTTGATTACGAATTCTTTGGACATGTGATCAGATTAATTATTTTTAATTTTTATATTTGAAGAAGTGTCCGATGATTATGAATATCATCTTGATATACTATATACCTTGGTTTGAAAATAGAATCCAAGTTTCACACCAAAATTGTTTTTTGAATCATACAAATCGGGAATAAAAAATCATCAAGAAGACATGGCGTCTTGACTATCTAAGGTGACCGCCCGACGAGTTGCCATGTGTTAGGTGTATATGTGATATATTGTGATGCTCTATTTGTGAAGCCCCATTAATATAAATTAGGGATAATTGTAGGCTAGTAGCTGAACTATATGCACTTTTGTACTTTGGTTACTCACCTTGCAATCTGTACACCCGACTAACTGAACTTTGACGCATTTGCACTTTCATGCAAAAAGTGGTGTTTTCCGGCGAACACGTGCATTGCACGTGATTCTCTCTGCCAGGTGTCGCGTTTTCAGCTTACTGAGGATGGAAATTACATGAATATCCCTGTATTCATTTTACCTATTTAATAAATCAGTATATGTTTTAGAAATTAAATTATTAATATATAATGTTATTTTCTCTGTATCTAAAGAAAAGGAGAGGGACGAGTCGAAGGACAGTGGACGGGCTTTTGCTTGCGGTGGCATTGGATCCAGGAGAGCTGGCTGCCGGTATCGACGACCATCGTCTGGAGCTGCGGCGTGGTGCCAATTGGGAGGGAGACGATGAGGGCCATCGAGAACTTGAAGGGGGTCTTGGAGCTGTAGATGAACGGCGGGGATTGCTGACCGGAGAGGGCGATGGGAGGCGGCGGCGAGAGGAGAGGGCGGCGTTGTTGCTGTGGGGGAAGAGGGTCAAGGAAAGAGAGGGAGATGAGTTTAGCTTCGACCGGGAAATAATTTTTGGAAATCTGAATTAAGAAAGTGAGGAAAAAAGATTTGATTTTTATTGAAAAAATGCCATTTTGGGGGAGAGCTACGACCTACGGGATTTTCCATAAATTCATTTGGGCAATCTTCTGTTTTTTCAGAAATCGAATTGGGGGATTGATACGTGAGGGAGAATTGTGGATTTTGGTGTAAATAATATTTCAATTAAATAATACGTGAAATGTCAAAAATAACCCTATTAGCTACTGCAAAAATAAGTAATCATCACGTGCCTCTCACGTGTAACCGGAAAACACCACTTTTTGCATAAAAGTGCAAATGCGTCAAAGTTCAGTTAGTCGGGTGTACAGATTGCAAGGTGAGTAATCAAAGTACAAAAGTGCCTATAGTTCAGCTACTAGCCTACAATTATCCCTATAAATTATTGTTTTTGAAATTAAGATAATTGTAGAGTAATTTAGTAACTACAAATTTTTATTACTCTGTAATATTTATGAAATTAATTAGTGAAGTTAAATTAATATATAATTTAAATGATTATTATAGTAAAATCATTCTTGTTTTTCCGAAAGAGACAATTAAAATTGATAACTTGATTTATGTCGTGTGTGTACATTTTTGTTTATGTTCTTTTATCATGTATGTGTCGTGTGCGTATCTGTGTATATTGATCTCACGTGGTTTAGAGTGTTGTTTTGTGTCAATTGTAAGGTGAAAGGCGGGCAAAAACCGAAAAAAGATGAAGAAATGAAGAAGGGGTTGAAAATCGGTATGAAGCGGACGCTACCTCAACCGCTACCTTAAGTAGCGACATGACCGGGAAACGTTCGTGTGTTAAATCGTGTTTGGTTGAAAAATGAAAATATAAATATATCTTAAGTTTTGATTATCGTCGTCTGAGTATTTTCATTTATTGCATTTACGATCTTATATTGATTTACTTTCATGTTGAACAATTTGAACATATGATTTAGTATGTTATTTAAGGGGCGGAAATTGAAGAGAAAAACATAATTATTGTTTAAGGAGAGCGCCGGGTGATGCCGTTTTGGAGCCGACAACTTCGGAGAGCACAATCTAGTTCTGAAAGCCGCTTAATTTGTGTTATTGTTTTAGTTCTTTCATTTCCTAACAACGTAGAAAGTTTGCTTCATTTGGTATTTTTAGATTCTCGTACTAATTGTAGATTGTTTTTATATGTTTAAAGTTTGTTTCAATTGCTTCCATTTCATGTATGATCACAATCATTAGTTTGATTTTCGTTTTCAACTTTCTAAGCATTTACGTTTTATGTTTGTTTGTGCTTTCAGTTTTATTCTTGCATGTTTTAATTTCCATTAAGATGTTTAACTAAGGTAGTATCTCGAATGATAATATAATTAACGAAGGACTGGATGCATATTAACTAGAAAATCTGATACGGTTGATATATACTTAGAATCGTAACCCGATTGGGAGCGAATCTCTAAGTAAATTAAAAGTAGTTTTTGTTGGAGAAGGTGATTGGCGAGTTAACGGTTGGCTGAAACCTAAATTAATGTCATATATACTATATATAATCTCATGCACATGCATAAATATAGTCTTGGCGTCTCTATTACTATGAATTCGATTTTGTGGAAACCGGGAGATAATTCATAAAGTAATGTAACCGTCGAACTATGTTCCTAGTCAATCTAGTCGATCTTTCCCCCTTGAGACTAGCACTTAGTGTATGTGGACTGTATCTTCAGTCTCGGTGTTGTCAGGGTTGGGAGCGGTGACATCAAATGTGGTTCATATGGTAAGAGGCGGACAAGGAGAAGATCCGTCAAGCAACGACATGAATTATTGGTTGGTAAGCAACAGTTCTATCTGGGCATGCCAAAGAAAATAGTTAGAAAAAGTAAGCTTGATATTCCCTCATGTGCAGCCATGAGAGAAGCGGCAGTGACGTTGGAAAAAATAACAGAGAAGAAAATTAAGGTTTCGGGCAAAGTTAAGCTGATACCATGATATTGAATAAAGTATTTGAAGATATAATTGTATTGATACCTAATACCACGGAAACGTATATCTAATACAAAGAAAACGTATAAAAATAAATAGAAGATAAACATATATTGTAACGCTTCTATTTTTATTTTGTAAAGTAAAGCCGAAGTCTTTAAAGTAAATAGTTTATTTTTAAAAAAAATTAATCAAACGAGGGGGTTACGTATAATAAACATCATCTTTGACTTTTTGCAAAATTAAATATAGCAATTTAAGCATTAAGTAAATAAAAGTGAATTTAAAATCCACGTAAGCATAGTCTTAAATAAATAATGTGTTACTCTACTACATCCTCGTTATTCCCCTCGAAGTCTCCGTCCATACATAAAAAAAAATGTCGTTGATTCGAGTGAGCTTAACGTGCTAGCAGAAATTCTTAAATCATAATAAATAAGTGAATGGAGCTCTTTTAGATCACACATAAATATGAGGCATGCTCACACATAAAAACGACCGGGGAATATGCTTAAAAGGATATAGTGTTAATATGCTCAAAATATTGTTTTTGCTTATGTGTGTCCTTATCAGTGGGAGAGCTAGTACAAGACCAGCGTAGGCGATGGCCCACGCTGAAAAAAAAGTAGTACTTATATATATTAAATAAATTATTGGGCAAAAAAGTATTTATATATATTAAATAAAATTTTATTGCGCTGAAAATAATTACATATATATATATATATTAAATAAATTTTTATTGTTAATCCCTATATATATTAAATAAAATTTTATTATTTAAGATTAACTAGTTCGCTCGAAATAAAAAACAAACTTTAGTTAACTATTTTTTTAATTTAGTCCAATTTATTTAGTCCATTTTACAAAGTCTAAAATTTTCTATCTTAACATATTTACTTCAAATAAAAAAAACTACATTAATAAATTATATGTACATTAATTATAAAAACTCAATTCTCAAAACACCGCTCACGGTAATAATCGGTCACCACCGCACCCACTTGAGCATTTCGCACCGGCTCATCAAGAATAATTCGCAAGCTCACACCCATTAAAAAATTTCAGAAATGCACAAGTAAAAGAAATACATTGTTAAATTTTGACATCAATTAGTTTTTTATTTTTGTTTTTTTTATGTTTTTTTTCAATGTTGTTTAACTGTTTTTGCTTTATGTGGTTTTTTTGTTTATTTCTGAAAATAATGTTTCAAAAATTATAATATTGAGGGTTTAAAACTTGTATATTGAACAAAAGTTACAAAACTGTATTTGGTAAAAGTTTTAAGTTAACATCACTGGAGTTTGAATTTGGGGTTAACTTGGAGCCTTAGACTGGTGGACATTTGGCACACCTTCGATTGAATTTCTGGCTCCGCCCCTGGTCCTTAGTATATAATTTCACCACATATGCATTACACAAAATAATGTACTGAATGAAACTTTACCTAAACTTATGGCAAGAGATAAACAAAAGAGAACCATACCAAATATTATTCAACATGAGGAAATTTATAAAAGACACTTTGGATAGATGGACTCATAAAAGCAGATGTGAACTTTGAACCTCTGATCATATAAGCATATCAATTGACGAGAACTGAGAAAAACAATATTAAGTACTGAAGAGAGGATTGCACAACAAGGGACAGTAATGCCCCATTCTATAAGTCAGTTGTCAAATATAAGAGTGATCTCTCATGTTAAAATAAAATACTCAATTGAGAAGAAGAAATTACGTACGAGAACCACATCCCGAGATTCCTTTGCTGGAGAGCAGCCCATTGCCAGAGAAACAGGAGCTCTGACTATTTGAAACCTCAAGATCCGCCGCCGCCTCCTCCCTGACGTCGGCATGGGAGCCTCGTCCTCATCTGCTTCCACCTCGAATCTCGCCAACATCAACAACTACCAGAGCTCCTCGATGAACCTCTTCCACAAAACATTATGAGCGATTGATTTGATTTTTGGGGGTTTGGGTTTTGGAGTTTGTCCGGTTAAAGAAAGGAGGAGATTTTAAAATCGCCTTTATAAAAAATCTAATTTTTAAAAATACTGTTTGGCAAAATTTTATTTCACAAATACTTTTATTCTTATTAATTAAATGTAAAAAAATAAAAAAAGAACATATTCACACATTAACCTCAAAAAATTATTTACACATCAACCCATTCAATATTCCCGTAAAACCCTGGAAATCATTTTTTTCTCCTAAATTCGATTCTTCCCGTAACCCTAGAAATTGCCCAATAGATTGAGGTTGGAAATAAGAAATTTTCGTACCAATAATTCGACGTATAAAAAGGTTAGCGATTACTTTTACATTACTCGTGTGCTCTAATTTGAATTCGTGAATTAAACAATTTTTAGCACACACTAGCGCCCGGGGCCATTTCTTAATTCCAGCGGCTCCAGGGCGCTAAGTACAGGACTAGGGCCCGGGGCCTTTGTTAATTCCAGCGGCTCCGAGGCGCTAGTATAGGAGTAGCGCCTGGGGCCATTTCTTAATTGCAACGGCTCCGGGGCGCTAATATAGACTAGAGCCCGGGGCCCTTTGCTGTTAAAAATTCTAAAATACAATGTTTTTGTTTAATTTTAGTTACAGGAATGGAAAAGATATGCATCAGAGTATATTATGGTGGAGAATGGAAGCAAGTAGAGGGATATTGGAGATGGGAAATGATCGATATGAAACACGTGAAGACAACATTGATTGATAGGAACACTTCGTTGAATAAACTTATTGACAAAGTATGTGAAAAAATCGGCATCGATTCATCATCCAATGAAGTTGTGATCTCTCGTTGCCCAATTGATCGGTCGAATTATCCGATATTTCTTAATGAAGAAGATGATTGGAATACGGCTGTGTGGGTTCATAGAAACCGAGATGAAATGGAATTGTTTTGTGACCTACACTCCATTCTTACTCCAAAGTCCAACACGTCAAAGTCCACCGCGCCAAATTCCAATTCGCCAAGAAAAACTTCCAACTCGGAGAACTTCAGGTGAAACGTCACAATACTACGGTGAAGTAAGAGTGCCATCTACATATGATCTATTTGGGATACCATTGATTTATGCAATACTAGTAGTTGGGAAAATCGTGTTGTTAATGATAATTATGATGGTGTTGTTGGTGTCGATGTTGATGTCGATGATCATAACGATGATGTTGTTGATGACGATGGTGGTGGTGGTGGTGGTGGTGGTGGTGGTGGTGGTGGTGGTGGTGATGGTGGTGGTGGTGACAATGGTGATAGGGGTGACGGTGGTAATTATGATAATAATCTTATTAGAGACGGTATTGGTGCTCCTGCTATAGGCCTTTGCGATCGAGACGGGGGTGGTCGGTATGATGGTTCGAATTTGGCAGTTGATCAGACTTTCAAGAACAAAGACGAGTTCAGCTATGTTGTCGGTCGGATTGCCTTATCGGGTAAGTTTGAATTCGTCGTGGACAAATCTGATCGGAATCTAAAGGTGGTCAAATGCGTTCAAAAACATTGCAAATGGAAAATTCGTGCAACGAAGAGGAAGACGAGTGACGAATTTGTGATTCGTACCTACAAAAATATCCACACTTGTTCTTTGATTGATAGAAGCGGTTTACACAGACAAGCCTCTAGCCGTCTTATTGGTAATCGAGTTCAAGATCAGTTTTTGAATGCAAAAAAACCTCTAACACCAGCTGGAGTGCAGCAATTTATGCGTAGTGAGGAAAATATTACTATCAGTTATGGCAAAGCATGGAGATCTAAGCAGAAGACTCAAGCATCGGTTCGTGGAACATATGAAGATAATTTTTCTAAACTTCCTTCGTATTGTTACATGCTTGAGAAGCAAAATCCCGGTACGTGCACTCGTATTCTGACAGATGCGAATAATGAATTCCTCTACTTCTTCATGGCTATAGGAGCGTCTATTCGGGGATTTCGGTGCATGAGGCATGTTATTATCATTGATGCATCGTTCATGACCAATAAATACAAGGGAACGCTTTTTATTGCTTCTGCTTTGGACAGTGAGCATCATAGTTACCCTCTTGCGTGGGGTGTGGGCAATACAAAGGACACCAATTGTTGGACTTGGTTCCTTCAGTGCTTGCAGAATTTGATTCCGGATAGATCTGATTTGGTTTTTGTTTCTGATAGAGGCCAACCAATTATAAATGTTGTATCTACTATTTATCCGTTGGCGGAACATGGACACTGCTATTGGCACATCATGCACAACATCAAGAGTCGTTACAAAGTAAAAGATTTGGTTGGTCTTTTTCACATGGCTGCATGCTCATACACTATTTATGAGTTCAATCGACATTTTTCGGAGCTCAAACAAAGGAGTGTTGAATGTGCGAAGTGGTTAGAAGAGACGATCACGTTTGAGAAATGGTCAAGAGCCCACCACTGTGTAAATAGATACGAGGTGATGACATCTAACTCGGTGGAAGTTATAAATGCCGTGATGAAAATAGCTAAAGATTATCCCATATGTTCCATGATCGAGTTTATTGTCGATAAGATGGTAGAATGGTTTTGCAAACATCGTGAAGAAGCTAGAGCGTTCACCGGTGTGTTGACACCGAAAAGGGAAACCAAGTTGGTTGAGCGTTTTGAAAGAGCCCCAAAATGGGTTACCAAAAGAATAAGTGATTGGATGTATAAAGTGCAGTCGACTAAATGGTGTGGAATTGTGGATTTGGATGCAAGGACGTGTGGGTGTGGTGTGTTTCAGATTGACATGATGCCGTGTGAGCATGCCTTGGCCGCAGCGAGGTGTAAAGAACCAAAAAGGGCAGGAGAATATGCTTATTTTCTTACTTCTCCTTATTTTACCGTTGAGTATATGAAACAAGCATATGCCGAGAATATTATACCCGTTCCTTCAGACGACCAATGGACGGACATTCCAGAAGATGTCCAAAACATGATCGTGCTTCCCCCACAGGAGAAACGAACTCGAGGACGACCGAGATTGAATCGCTTCCCGAGCCGAACTGAAAGGTCATCGAAGAAGACATACCGATGTGGCAAATGTCAAGGAAATGGCCACAATGCACAAACTTGTCCAATTCGACGAGAATAAATCTTGGTAAACTTATTATGTGTTTGTGTATGTTTTTATATGTTTTTCTATTTTTATCTAAATATTATGTTTTCATATAATTTGACTTTGATAAATTCACTATGCAGGATGTAAAAAAACCTCAGTTTCTTAGTGTCTTGAAGAGGGCCATGACGAATAGAAAGTGGCATGGAGATGTTTAGATATGTTTTGGCTAAGTCGTTTTACAGTAGCATTTTGACTGAATAAACATATTTATTTTCAATGTATGGCAAAATATTATTTGCATTTTAGACTCATATTTGTGAATTTTTTGTTATTTGAATTGTTGCTCCAATCTCAATTGTTACTGTAGAAAAAAAAATTGTAGCAAAACAAGTGTAGAACTGGTGCTTTCTGTCTAAGGCCTTGAGGCGCGAGGCGCCATCCATTCTGGGGCCCGCGCCCTTCACACTTTCGAGGTGCTGGTGCCCTCTACGGTCTTTGAGGAGCAGGGCGCCAGACCTCTCTGGGGCCCCGAGGCGCGAGGCGCCAGACCACTATGGGGCCCCGAGCCCTTCACAATTTCGTTAGTAAATTTTAAATGTTAATACGTAATTTGATACGTGTTATTTAATATTTTTTAACCGTTGGATGTTTTTAAAATAGTGTATTAAATCTTCAATCCAATTTTCGTTAAAAACAAATACTCAGAAGTGCTCGATCCGAAAACCCTCTAAACTCGTAACTTTTCTTAGTTTCTCGGATCAAGTACTTATGGGTATTTGTTTTTTACAAAAATTGAACTTGTCATGGAAAACAACATTTTAAAAACATCTAACGGTTCAAAATTAATGAATTGTGTGCGGATAGTCATTTTTAGTGTAAATGTACGATATATTATACCTTTAAACTTCAAACCTTACCCTTAAACCCTAACTCTTTACATTGAAACACTTCAACCATTGAGGTCACATAATACGTTTACACTACACACTACTATCCGCATTTGATTTGATATTTTTGAACCGTTGGATGTTCTTAAAATGTTGTTTTTTTATAAAAAGTTCGATTTTCGTAAAAAAAAATACTCGGAAGTACTTGATCCAAGAAACTAAGAAAAAGTACGAGTTTAGGAGTTCATCGGATTGAGCACTTTCAGGTATTTGTTTTTAACGAAAATTGAATTGAACATGTAACGCAATATTTCTAAAATATCCAACGGTTCAAAAATATTTTATTACGCATATCAAATTACGTATAAACATTTAAAATTCATGAACGAAATTGTGAATGGCCCAGGGCCCCAGAGTGGTCTGTTGCCTCGGGGGCCTAGCGCGCCGCGGCTCGAAAGTGTGAAGGGCGCGGGCCCCAGAGTGGTTGGCGCCCCACGACTCAAAGCCTTAGACCGCACGGTCCGCACCAACTTCCTTTGTTTTACTGTGAGATTATATTTTTCGATGCATACTTGAGCTTATCTACCGCACGGTTCGACACTTTTTTCGTAACAATTGAACTTTGAGCAACAATTCAAATACAGTAACAAAATTCACGTACAAGAGTCTAAAATACCAAATAAAATAAATAGTATTTTGACATACATTAAAAATAAATATGTTTACTCGGTCCAAATGGTACTGTACTGGAAAACTGACTTGGCCAAAACATATCTAAAGTTCCCCATGTCACTCTCTAGATGACTTCTAGACATTTTGTTAGTTATTATAGCAATAATCTGGCCCAGAGCAAATGCACCACAGTTGTTGTTATCTGTTTGTGTATAGTAGCTACGCTGATGTTTAAACTCAAAATCCCACACCTCTTTATTTGTCGGCAATCCAACTTTATTCACCATGTGATAAAGCCAATAAATGAGCGAAAGCAAAGATTTGAATCTCAACATAGCGATTTCATCTATGTACTTGTGTCGAAACGAGTCATAAATGTTAATTTTCTCCTCATTCAAATCAATACACAGAGCAATGTAATGTCCATCAACATTGGCAATCGTCAGAACCTATCAAATAAATAAATTATTATGATAGTATTATTTTAAAATTATAACTAAAAGTTCGTTAAAATTAAATTAACTTACATATCTGATGCTTGACAATGGTTTTGGCTTCCATGTTTCCACACCGTTAGCCATCATTTCAAGGCATTTCTGCAAATCTTCTAAAGGAACGGGTTCTATACTGTCCGTATGGTGATTTCCCTTGTCCCATATATAATTAAGTGTTTGCTGTAATCGAAAAGATAAAAATTAATAAACGTTAATCAATTCAATTGTTACATTAATTTCAGTGCTTACAAAAAATGTGCAAGGAACGATGGTGTATTGATCCTTCATTGAGGGATGTGGTTCTTCTCCAATGAACTTGAAGTCATGGTGCAACAACTCCAACACCACGTTTACTTGCTGAAAGAAAAAAAACAAAATTCAATCATTGCAAAAATAATTATAGTATAAAAAATACTACCTTTAAAATGTACTAACGTAAAGATCCATATCAACCTTAGGAAATATCATCTCACGGAAAAAACCAGGATATATCGCATACCCCATACCAAGATCGCGTCTGCACATATTGTTGACCAATATAACATTTGATTACATTAATAGTAGCATTATATTTATTTTTTTAAACTTACCCAATGCAGAGCTTGTCCATGTTCAAATACTCATCGAATTCGCGTGATTGTGCGTTATAAGTTCGTCGTTGTCCAATAGAAATGGCGTGGAACGGTGATTTAGTGTAATGTGATGGACGACGATCTCGAACGTTTTTAATTCCACTTGTTCCAGCCTTACCCGAAATCAGAGATTTCATATTAAAACTAGCGTCAGCTAGAGGCTGGACATGAGTGGAATGCTCAATCACCATGGACTGGGGCGTTGTAGGATACTCGACCGTCATCAGAGTAGGATGAAACTCCATTGGAGGGAATTGAAAACGTACAAAAATCATACAATAAGTGTTGGAAATCGACTACCCGGGACACGTCCGTTCGAACTCTCGAACATCCGGACGTCCCCAATCAACTTCTGGAGGTCACCTCCGAACAGCCATGGCCACCCGCCCATCAGATCGCGCGTCCGCCGCAGCCAAGGCCGCGGCTCACAATCTGCCTGGAGCAGGCGACCGCCTGCCGCCCAGGCGGGCGCTCGCGCACCCGCGCAAGCGGGCGCTTGCTTCCCAAGCGGTCGCTCGCGACCCAGCGCGAGCGGGCGCCTGCCACCCAGACGGGCGATTGCCTGGTCCGAACAGCAGCGCGATGCTGCTGTTCCGGGCTATTTCCGATCCGTTTTTCTCCATCCGGCCACCGATCCGGCGGTCCTCAACCGCCCAGAAGCCGGAGAAAATATATCTTGACCCCCGATTACCAATCGATGGTCCGTTGTATTATTACGTACGAGAAGAATCGAAAAAGATGTGGAATAGGGTTTTCGATTCTTTACCTTTGATGCGTGATTCGGAGAAGCCGAATAGGCGAACACCTATGATCTTCTAGTGTGTATCCTAGCCCTCGACTCCAGACGTTGTGTGGGAAACGATCCACCGGAAGTCTCCTCTTCTTCTTCTCTCTCAAACTTTTTCTCACGGTTTATTTTCTTTAGTGAAGAAAAATAAAAGCTGCGTAAGTTAGGTCTAGAGAAGAGAGGGGGAGGGGTTTAAATAGGCCACACTAGGGACCTTAGGTTAATTAATTAATTAGGCTAAATTGTAATTTAATTAAACCGGTGTCCTTAAAAGAAAACCTTTAATTAAATCCAATTTTAATTATAATTAATTCCACTATAAAATTATAATTGAATTCCCAATTAATTAATCCATATTATTTTACCAATAATATTTTCCGCCGAAATTACATATACGACTTTCCCCGTATTTAAGATATCGAATGTCCACGAATTAATTTTAATTACTAATAATTAAATTAATTCGTTTCTTATTATCCGAGACTAGTACCACTCATCCTTATTATCATGTGGAACAAATCCACCTGCAGGGTTTACATGATAAACTTTATGAGCTCATCTCGGGGACATCATCAACCCATTAAATGGGACACGGTTTCCTGTCTATAATCTATAGCATGTCGTGTATACAATTCCGATTCCCAATTTACCGAGAATCTCGACTAATCAATTAGTCTTACTCATTGGCAGATTAAAGAATCGAGAATTGGACACACGCACCTATAATTATATAGGGATTAGGAATTCGTATATCCGTAATATCTGAGGTCTAGTTCGATTACTGCGACTAGTATAAATCGAACGCCCTCCCGTGGTCCTGCTCAATACACCAAGTGTACGAGTATAACACAATAGTCAAGACCGACTATTTACCAGTCACACTACGACGTACCGATGGATTGTCCCTGTCCATCTAAGTCGTGAGCTACTGTTCGATAGTATACGAGTAACCGACAGTATGATCTTCCGCGTGTCTCCTCACGCCATACTGTCTACAACGTATATATCTAGGACTATAGCATAGAGTGGATATAAACAAAATGCAGACTGTTTGATTAATAGATAATGAAAAACACAAATAAGGAGTTCCATATTGTCACTAAACTAGACATTTAGAATATAACTCCATCAATCTCCCACTTATACTAAAAGTCTAGTTGCCCTCTCCCATACATCTGATACCCATCCCCTTCACGTGTCTCTTGAACGCTTCCGCTGGAAGTGCCTTCGTAAAGGGGTCTCCCAGGTTATCCGCTGATGCAATCTTGGTGACAACCGCATCGCCTCTCTTGACGATTGTTGGATTTCGACTACCCGGGATGCGTTCGTTCGATTACTCGAACATCCGAACGCTCCCAGTCGACCTCCAGAGTCACTACTTCGTTCGCTTGACAGCCCATGACCCGAATCACGCCCAGCCATCGCCCCGGAGGACAACCGCGCGAAACGGAGCTGGACTGTACCCAATCAGCGCCCGCCGATTGCAGTCCAGCGGTCGCTGGTGGAGCTGCAAACAACGGTCGCTGTTTGCCCACCAGCGGGCGCTGTTCGTCCGCGAACAGCAACGCGACGTTGCTGTTCCGGGCTCGTTTCCGGGTCGTTTTTCCTCATCCGACTACCGATCCGGAGGTCCTAGAACCCCCAGTAGTCGAGGAAAGCGATCCACGATGCCCGGATCCCGATCGTACGTTCAAAGTATGATCAACGAGATAAAAGTGAGATCAAATAAGTGCGGAATTAAAGATCCGATCTCATACCTTAGCGGTCGAATTGTTGAGACCTTAGCGATTGCTAGCGTATGCCTCTTCCCGACTCCAACCGCTGTGTGGGCAACGATCCGTTGGGTCTCCCTTTTCTGCTCTCTCTTGATCTACCAGCGTGATATTCTTTTTCTCAATCAGAGAAAAATATCAGCGCTAACTATTTTATTTTAGAGAAAAAAAAATATAATTGCGTTAACAATTCTTTTTCTCAGAAAAATAAAAAGGCTGCAGACTGTAGGTTTAAGAGAGGGCAAGGGGGGGAGGGGGTTTATAGAGTTACGCTAGGGACCTATTAGGTAAATTAATTAGGGGCTAAAATGAAATATTAATTAACTTGGAATACTTAAAAGCAATTCCTTAATTAATCGATTTCAAATTTAATTATTATTAATTCCACTATAAAATAATAATTGAATTCCCGAAATTAATTTAATATTATATCAACAATAATATTTCCGCCGAAATTACATAAACGACCTTCCCCGTGTTTAAGATATCGTATGTCCACGAATTAATTTTATTACTAATAATTAAATTAATTCGTCTCTTATTATCCGAGACTAGTACCACTCAACCTTATTATCATGTGGAACAAATCCACCTGCAGGGTTTACATGATAAACTTTATGAGCTCATCTCGGGGACATCATCATCCCGATAAACGGGACACGGTTTCCTGTCTATAATCTATAGCATGCCGTGTGTACAATTCCGATTCCCAATTTACCGAGTATCTCGACTAATCAGATAGTCTCACTCATTGGCAAGTTAAAGAACTGAGAATCGGACAAACGCACCTATAATTATATAGGGATTAGGAATTCGTTTATCCGTAATATCTGAGGTCTAGTTCGATTACGTCGATTAGTATAAATCGAACGCCCTCCCGTGGTCCTGCTCAACACACCAAGTGTACTAGTGTAACATAATAGTCAAGACCAACTATTACCCAGTCACACTACGACGTACCGATGGATTGTCCCTGTCCATATAAGTCGTGAGCTTCTGTTCGATAGTATACGAGTAACCGACAGTATGATCTTCCGCGTGTCTCCTCACGCCATACTGTCTACAACGTATATATCTAGGACTATTGCATTCAAGTACAAGATAGACAAAATGCCGACAGTTTGATTAATAGATAATGAAAAACACAGATAAGGAGTTCCATATTGTCACTAAACTAGACATTTAGAATATAACTCCATCAATCTCCCACTTATACTAAATCTCTAGTTGCCCTCTACCATACATCCGATATTCATCCCCTTCACGTGTCTCTTGAACGCTTCCGCTTGAAGTGCCTTCGTAAAGGGGTCAGCCAGGTTATCCGCTGATGCAATCTTGGTGACAACCGCATCGCCTCTCCTGACGATGTCTCTAATCAGGTGGTACTTGCGATCTATGTGTTTACTCGCATTGTGGGCTCGTGGTTCCTTTGCATTAGCCACTGCACCGCTATTGTCACAATAAATTGTTATAGCTTTAGGCATTTTAGGAACCACATCCAAGTCCATAAGGAAGTTCCGGAGCCACACCGATTCTTTAGCTGCCTCAGAGGCTGCTACATATTCGGCTTCCATGGTAGAGTCCGAAATGCATTTTTGCTTAACACTCTTCCATGAGACTGCTCCACCTCCCAATGTGAACACATAGCCTGATGTAGACTTTCGCTGATCCTTATCAGATTGGAAATCCGAGTCTGTGTAACCAATAGGAATCAACTCGGACGCTTTGTAACTCAAAACATAATTCCTAGTCCTTCGCAGGTACTTAAGTATGTTCTTTACAGCAGTCCAGTGACCCTGTCCAGGGTTACTCTGATATCTAGCTACCATGCCCACGGCATAGCAGATATCAGGTCTCGTGCACAACATGGCATACATTAGACTTCCTACTGCCGAAGCATAAGGAACCTTCTTCATGTAATCTATCTCCTTTTGTGTTTTGGGACACATGTCTTTAGATAGATGAATTCCATGGCAGAAAGGTTGAGCACCTCTCTTGGAATTCTGCATGTTGAAACGAGCCAGAATCGTATCAATATATGAAGCCTGGGACAAGCTTAATGTTCTTTTCCGGCGATCCCTTATAACCTTGATCCCAAGAACATGTCCAACTTGTCCTAAGTCTTTCATATCGAATTGCTTGGACAACCATCCCTTTATGTCTGACAACATCTTCACATTGTTGCCAATTAGAAGGATGTCGTCTACATAAAGCACGAGAAACGCCACACTGTTTCCGTCACTTCTCCGGTATACACACGACTCGTCCATGCTTTGAATGAATCCATAAGACTGGATAACCTCATCAAACCGCATGTTCCAAGATCTAGAAGCTTGCTTCAATCCATAAATGGATCGGTTTAGCTTACACACTAGATGCTCTTGGCCTTTCTTGATGAAACCTTCTGGCTGTCTCATGTAAATGGTCTCGTCAAGATTCCCATTCAAGAATGCTGTCTTGACGTCCATTTGCCACACCTCATAATCCATATGAGATGCTATAGACAAAAGAATCCGGATCGACTTTAGCATAGCTACCGGCGAAAAAGTTTCCTCATAATCGATCCCTTCTTTCTGAGTATACCCTTTCGCAACAAGCCTAGCCTTGAAGGTTTCAACCTTCCCGTCAGACCCTCTTTTTCTCTTGTACACCCACTTGCAACCAATGGCTTTTACACCTTTGGGCGGTGCTACAAGATTCCAGACCTGATTTGAATCCATTGATTCAATCTCAGATTTCATCGCCTTTTGCCAAGACTGAGCATCTTGATCTTTAAGCGCCTCGCCATAGGTCCAGGGATCGGCTTCATGTTCTCCAGGTAACAAGTCCGAAGACTCACCTATAAACATGAACCTATTGGGTTGTCGAACAACCCTCCCACTACGACGAGGCTCCGGTGTAACCTCAGTAACTACAGGTGCAGACTGAGGTGGCGTATCACCCGGTTCGGTTGGATATAAGCCTTGATCGTCCCCTCTCAGTTCGTTAAGTATTATCTCACTCTTGGGCTTATGGTCCATTATATAATCCTCTTCCAAGAACCGAGCGTTGGTGCTAACAACGATCTTCTGGTCCTTAGGACTATAAAATAGACCACCTTTCGTTCCTCTAGGATATCCTATAAACAACCGAATATCTGAACGAGATTCCAACTTATCAGCCCCATGCTTCAGCACATGTGCTGGACAACCCCAGACCCGAATGTGTTTCAAATTTGGCTTTCGCCCGGTCCACAATTCCGAGGGCGTCATAGGGACTGATTTAGAAGGAACTAAGTTCAGGATATACGCCGCTGTTTCCAAGGCATATCCCCAGAACGAAACTGGAAGGTCTGAATAACTCATCATAGATCTTACCATTTCCATAAGAGTCCTATTCCTTCTTTCTGCTACACCATTCTGCTGGGGCGTGTATGGTGCAGTCATCTGGGAGTCAATCCCATTCTCTAATAAGTACGCCTTAAACTCTCCCGAGAGGTACTCTCCTCCACGATCAGATCGTAGAGTCTTTATGGTTTTACCATGAAGGTTCTCCACAAGAGCTTTGTACTCCTTGAACTTGTCAAAGCACTCGCTCTTGCGGCGCATCAGGTATATAAAACCATACCTTGAGTAATCATCAGTGAAGGTTACGAAATATTCATAACCTCCTCTCGCTTGGACAGATAAAGGCCCGCACAAATCAGAGTGAATCAATTCCAGTACTTCCTTGGATCTATACCCCTTATCACTAAAGGGTCGCTTGGTCATTTTTCCTTCCAGGCATGATTCGCAGGTTGGAAAGTCCTCATCTTTCACACCACTGAGTATTCCATCAGTTATCAACCTTTGAATCCTGCTCAAGTTAATATGACCTAGCCTAAGATGCCATAAGTACTTTTGATTCATTCTAGAAGGCTCCTTTCTCTTATTGGTACTAGATGTGTTATTTGACTCTACTCGTTGCATCGTGGAATAATCAGGATTCAGTATATATAAGTTGCCTATCAATGTACCAGAACAGATATACTCACCATTCTTTTTGATAATAACAAAACTATCAAAAGAAACAGAATATTCATTCAAAACAAATTTAGAAACCGAAACAAGGTTCTTTCTAAAATTCGGTACATAAAGACAATTATTCAATACCAAAACTTTATTATTAAAAGACAAATAAATATTTCCCACTGCAACTGCCGCCACTTTCGTAGCGTTGCCCATGTAGATAGTGATCTCTTCCTCTCTAAGCCGCCGGGTTTCCTTGAACCCCTGCAAAGAATTGCAGACATGATCAGTGGCTCCCGTATCCACACACCAGGTGCCGGTGGATAACACCGCTAAACATGTTTCAGTGACTAAGGAAAAGTTCATACCTCCTTGTCTGAGAGGACAATTAGACTTCCAATGTCCAGACTGCTTGCAACGGAAACACTTGCCCTTGGGCTTGTTCACTCCATTCCGTGGTCCACCATTGCTGGATCCACTGGGTTTCCGTCCTTGCTTCTTCTTCCTCTTAGTCCCCGGAGGGCCAGGAAGTTTCACAGCCACAAGTGCCTGAGATTTCTTAAAGATTCCCTCTGCCGCCTGGAGTTCAGTCAGGAGCTCCGCCAACGAATATAACCTCTTGTTCATATTATAGTTCAGGCGGAACTGCTCAAAACTCCTAGGCAGAGACTGGAGCACTATATCGATCTGGGTTTCCCCATCGATAGCTCCTCCCATAATCTCTATCTCATTCAGATATCCCATCATCCTAAGAACGTGATCCCTCACGGGCGTTCCTTCGGACATAGTGGCCGTCATGAGTTTTCTCATGGCATCTTGCCTGGCTGCCCTATCCTGACTACCAAACATCTCCTTGAGGTTAAGCATCATATCATAGGCAGTGGTCATGGACTCATGCTGATGTTGCAGCACATTTGACATAGAAGCCAAAATGTAGCACCGCGCCATCTGATCAGCCTTGACCCACTTCCGATGAGCTTCCTTTTCCTCAGGAGTGGAGGTATCAGTAGGTTCATCAGGACAAACCTCATGGAGTACATACTTGTACTCCTCAGCAGTTAGGACAATGTCCAAGTTTCGTTTCCAATCAACATAGTTTGGACCAGTGAGTTTGTTTTCTTTTAGTATAATGGACAGCGGGTTGAGTGTCATATCTATAAAAGAGACAAATCAAACTGTCAAATTTAATTCGATATTAACTCCCTTAATTAATATCATTAAATTTACCAATTAATCCTAAAATCCCATCAGACTAGCATGCCACGTTCATGTGGACGTATACTAGTCCAAACGATTTTATAACTGGACTTTTACTTTGGTCGTACATCATTACAACAGTGACTCCGATGGGGAGGATACTGTAAAGCGTACCTAAGTGTATACCATTTCTCAGTACTAAGTTAACCGCTCGGAAACTACACGCCCACCGCAAGCCACGTTAGTGTGGACGTTTACGTTGACATGCGGTCCCTTTACGATTTCCTATAACTGTCGAGCCTCAATTAACCCAAAGTTCCGTTTCCGTCTAGTAAGCCACGATAGTGTGGACGTTTACTAAACAAACAACTTTGTTAATTGAATTCCATTTAATAAATTTCACAATTTCGTTAATCAAAGCTTGATATCTCGTAAGTGAAACTCGAAGTTTCTAACCAGCGATCAATCATGCAATTGTCCCCTATCTCTCACAAAGTGAGGGAGCCAACCAGACAATCGATCTAGTCATCAAATGACTCGAATGTCTCTAATCTGTGTCATCGACATAACCAAGCGCTTTGGCTCCATTCCACTCCCCGGGGTGAGAATGAGTCGAGTTGAAATTAGTCTTTGAAAGACAGATTAGGCATTGCTTTGAAAAACTTAAGTGTTCAATTCTATAAATGGAATTGAATTCGAATTTTGATCCAGTGATATTCGTGTGTCAACTTTATCCGATAGGGAGGATGACACTAAAGCCAACTCGTAAGCGACACACATCACCATCGAAACAGAGAATGGAGACCGCGGGATTGTTTCCAATCCCTCTCCCACTTAGTTTTTACGAAAGGGATTAACAAGCATGCATAAAATTTAAAGCATAATAAAAGCACGTTAAACACACAAGAAGCAATTAACGTGGCCCGATTATTATGGCCTTTAAAATCTTCGATGCACGTCTTCTCGGATCTTCGTCTCGTTGCTCGTCTCGGTCTCGGCCCATCACCGACTCGTCTAAGGACCAAGAGACGAACCCCTCCCACTGGAGTATCATCCCGGGCCCTCGACAAGTGATCCGTGATGTCCGTCGAACCCCCGCGTCGCTGCTGCCAAACCTCAAACAGCGCCCGCTGTAGGAGGAACAGCGGTCGCTGGAGGAGCTGCAAACGGCGGTCGCTGTTTGTGCACAGTAGCCGCGGGTTCGACTCCTCGACCCTCGTTCGTCCGTCCTTCGATCTCCTCTCGATTCACCAAGCAGCAGCAACATTACATATGTAAACTAACTACTTCCGGCATCGATCCTATACAGGAATGATCGATCCTATACACCCGGATAAAACGAAAAAACAAAAAACCCTAAACGACTCAACCCGTCGTTTTAAACTATTACAAACAAGCAACGTTAAAACCAAAAGATCTCGACAATCCCGAGAGTTTAACACACCACAACATACAGTACAAAAAATGACCATAATAATCGGGTGACCCTGCAAAACAAACTTGCAAACAATACAAAGAACGTATAACCGGCTCTGATACCAATTGTTGGATTTCGACTACCCGGGATGTGTTCGTTCGATTACTCGAACATCCGAACGCTCCCAGTCGACCTCCAGAGTCACTACTTCGTTCGCTTGACAGCCCATGACCCGAATCACGCCCAGCCATCGCCCCGGAGGACAACCGCGCGAAACGGAGCTGGACTGTACCCAATCAGCGCCCGCCGATTGCAGTCCAGCGGTCGCTGGTGGAGCTGCAAACAGCGGTCGCTGTTTGCCCACCAGCGGACGCTGTTCGTCCGCGAACAGCAACGCGACGTTGCTGTTCCGGGCTCGTTTCCGGGTCGTTTTTCCTCATCCGACTACCGATCCGGAGGTCCTAGAACCCCCAGTAGTCGAGGAAAGCGATCCACGATGCCCGGATCCCGATCGTACGTTCAAAGTATGATCAACGAGATAAAAGTGAGATCAAATAAGTGCGGAATTAAAGATCCGATCTCATACCTTAGCGGTCGAATTGTTGAGACCTTAGCAATTGCTAGCGTATGCCTCTTCCCGACTCCAACCGCTGTGTGGGCAACGATCCGTTGGGTCTCCCTTTTCTGCTCTCTCTTGATCTACTAGCGTGATATTCTTTTTCTCAATCAGAGAAAAATATCAGCGCTAACTATTTTATTTTAGAGAAAAAAAAATATAATTGCGTTAACAATTCTTTTTCTCAGAAAAATAAAAAGGCTGCGGACTGTAGGTTTAAGAGAGGGCAAGGGGGGGGGGGGTTTATAGAGTTACGCTAGGGACCTCTTAGGTAAATTAATTAGGGGCTAAAATGAAATATTAATTAACTTGGAATACTTAAAAGCAATTCCTTAATTAATCGATTTCAAATTTAATTATTATTAATTCCACTATAAAATAATAATTGAATTCCCGAAATTAATTTAATATTATATCAACAATAATATTTCCGCCGAAATTACATAAACGACCTTCCCCGTGTTTAAGATATCGTATGTCCACGAATTAATTTTATTACTAATAATTAAATTAATTCGTCTCTTATTATCCGAGACTAGTACCACTCAACCTTATTATCATGTGGAACAAATCCACCTGCAGGGTTTACATGATAAACTTTATGAGCTCATCTCGGGGACATCATCATCCCGATAAACGGGACACGGTTTCCTGTCTATAATCTATAGCATGCCGTGTGTACAATTCCGATTCCCAATTTACCGAGTATCTCGACTAATCAAATAGTCTCACTCATTGGCAAGTTAAAGAACCGAGAATTGGACAAACGCACCTATAATTATATAGGGATTAGGAATTCGTTTATCCGTAATATCTGAGGTCTAGTTCGATTACGTCGATTAGTATAAATCGAACGCCCTCCCGTGGTCCTGCTCAACACACCAAGTGTACTAGTGTAACATAATAGTCAAGACCAACTATTACCCAGTCACACTACGACGTACCGATGGATTCTCCCTGTCCATCTAAGTCGTGAGCTTCTGTTCGATAGTATACGAGTAACCGAAAGTATGATCTTCCGCGTGTCTCCTCACGCCATACTGTCTACAACGTATATATCTAGGACTATTGCATTCAAGTACAAGATAGACAAAATGCCGACAGTTTGATTAATAGATAATGAAAAACACAGATAAGGAGTTCCATATTGTCACTAAACTAGACATTTAGAATATAACTCCATCAACGATGTCTCTAATCAGGTGGTACTTGCGATCTATGTGTTTACTCACATTGTGGGCTCGTGGTTCCTTCGCATTTGCCACTGCACCGCTATTGTCACAATAAATTGTGATAGCTCTAGGCAAATTAGGAACCAGATCCAAGTCCATAAGGAAGTTCCGGAGCCACACCGATTCTTTAGCTGCCTCAGAGGCTGCTACATATTCGGCTTCCATGGTAGAGTCCGAAATGCATTTCTGCTTAACACTCTTCCATGAGACTGCTCCACCTCCAAATGTGAACACATAGCCTGATGTAGACTTTCGCTGATCCTTATCAGATTGGAAATCCGAGTCTGTGTAACCAATAGGAATCAACTCGGACGCTTTGTAACTCAGAACATAATTCCTAGTCCTTCGCAGGTACTTAAGTATGTTCTTTACAGCAGTCCAGTGACCCTGTCCAGGGTTACTCTGATATCTAGCTACCATGCCTACGGCATAGCAGATATCAGGTCTCGTACACAACATGGCATACATTAGACTTCCCACTGCCGAAGCATAGGGAACCTTCTTCATGTAATCTATCTCCTTTTGTGTTTTGGGACACATGTCTTTAGATAGATGAATTCCATGGCAGAAAGGTTGAGCACCTCTCTTGGAATTCTGCATGTTAAAACGAGCCAGAATCGTATCAATATATGAGGCTTGGGACAAGCTTAATGTTCTTTTCCGGCGATCCCTTATAACCTTGATCCCAAGAACATGCCCAACTTGTCCTAAGTCTTTCATATCGAATTGCTTGGACAAACATCCCTTTATGTCCGACAGCATCTTCACATTGTTGCCAATTAGAAGGATGTCGTCTACATAAAGCACGAGAAACGCCACACTGTTTCCGTCACTTCTCCGGTAGACACACGACTCGTCCATGCTTTGAGTGAATCCATAAGACTGGATAACCTCATCAAACCGCATGTTCCAAGATCTAGAAGCTTGCTTCAATCCATAAATGGATCGGTTTAGCTTACACACTAAATGCTCTTGGCCTTTCTTGATGAAACCTTCTGGCTGTCTCATGTAAATGATCTCGTCAAGATTCCCATTCAAGAATGCTGTCTTGACGTCCATTTGCCACACCTCATAATCCATATAAGATGCTATAGACAAAAGAATCCAGATCGACTTTAGCATAGCTACCGGCGAAAAGGTTTCCTCATAATCGATCCCTTCTTTCTGAGTATACCCCTTCGCAACAAGCCTAGCGTTGAAGGTTTCCACCTTCCCGTCAGACCCTCTTTTTCTCTTGTACACCAACTTGCAACCAATGGCTTTTACACCTTTGGGCGGTGCTACAAGATTCCAGACCTGATTCATCGCCTTTTGCCAAGACTGAGCATCTTGATCTTTAAGCGCCTCGTCGTAGGTCCAGGGATCGGCTTCATGTTCTCCAGGTAACAAGTCCGAAGACTCACCTATATGTTGGAATTCGATATCCCGGGCTATTAAAATTGCGGAAACCATAGCCAGATCAAAAACCCATCGCCGGAGATCACACGAACGCCGACGAACGCGCCGGAGTCCAGCCGAGGAGACCATGCACCCGAAGGCGCACGGCTGCCCCGACCGAACCCCCGCGTCGCGGGGTTGTGCGATCACCGATCGCACGCCGGCGATCGGTTGGGGTGGGGCTGCTCCAGCAGCCCCCGCGGCGAGTCCGGCGACTCGCCGCCTCCTGGAGGGCCTCGCCTTCACGGCGAGGTTGGGCACGGCACCAGCCCCTGCCCAGCGATCGACCCCTTGCGGTCGATCGCACACCCTCGGCCCAGCCGAGGGTTCGGCCCCCCCTTGCCCCGTCGAACCCTAGGGGCGATCGCCCGTGGTCCGGTGGCTTCGCCACCACCACGCGATCGTCCTCTACTCCGGGTTCGATCTTCGGATCTTGTTCTACGGTATTCTCGATAAACCAAAACCGAATAAATCAAGGGCGTTTAGATTTTTACCTTTCGATTCGTTGTTCGGAGAAACGAAGTCAAGATGACCTTTGAATCTTCCCACGTATTCCTTGCACTCCGTTCGAACGTCGGGTGGGCGACGATCTATCGAACTCCTATGGATCTCCTTCAACTCTCTAGAATATCAAGTATGATAATCTTGTCTTATGAATTATGAAGGCCATGTAGTGCTTTTATAGGCTACGTAGGGGATCTAAAGGAGGTGGAATATTGGGCTTCCAATATTGAAGATTAAATTTGAGCCCACTGCTCAAGTCCATTAATCCTTATCAATATTAATTAAATTTATTTTCCACTATATAAATTAATTGCACTCCCAATATTAAACCATATTATATCCAAATAATATTTCTCCGGTAGTATTATTTATTCCGTGTATTTAAGATATAAATATCCATGAATAAAATTTATTTATTGCTTAATAAATTTATTCATCTCTTTTATCCGAGACTAGTACCACTCAACCTTATTTATTATGCGGAATTAAATCCACTCGCGAGGTTTACATAATAAATCCTTATGAGCTCATCTCGGGGATATTATCATCCCTTCCGGGATACACTGTCCCGTCAAGAATTCACGGCATGCCATATATAAAATATAGTGACCCAACTTAACCGGTAATTGACCCAATAATTAAACCGGTCAATTCCTTTGGAAAATCAAAGTCACTTATACTAAATATACACACCCGCAATTGTATCGGGGATTAAGAATAAAATACACTGAGTCTCAAATCAATTATCGCCGAGCAAACCTAATTGATGAGTCTCAATCGATCCGCTCAATACACCAAGTGTACAAGTGTGATAAAATAATTAAGACAAATTATTTTCTCTCTCACACAACGACTATACCGATGGATTGGTCCGTGTCCATCTAGGTCGTGAGCATCTGTTCGATTAAATACGAGTAACCGATAGTATGATCTTCTGTGTGGGCCCGACACACCATACTCACTACAACGTATAAAATCCAGGACTATAATTTGCATATATTTAATTAACAATAATTAAAAGCAAATGAATGTTTGTATTTAATAGGTAAATGAAAGTGTACAAGGAGTTCATAATACTCAAATCTAGACATTAAGTATACTACTCCAACACTATAAACATGAACCTGTCGGGTTGTCGAACAACCCTCCCACTACGACGACGCTCCGGTGTAACCTCAGTAACAACAGGTGCAGACTGTGGTGGCGTATCACCCGGTTGGGTTGGATCTAAGCCTTGATCGTCCCCTCTCATTTCGTTAAGTATTATCTCATTCTTTGGCTTGTGGTCCATTATATAATCCTCTTCCAAGAACCGAGCGTTGGTGCTAACAACGATCTTCTGGTCCTTAGGACTATAAAATAGACCACCTTTCGTTCCTCTAGGATATCCTATAAACAACCGAATATCTGAACGTGACTCCAACTTATCAGCCCCATGCTTCAGCACATGTGCTGGACAACCCCAGATCCGAATGTGTTTCAAGTTTGGCTTACGCCCGGTCCACAATTCCGAGGGCGTCTTAGGGACTGATTTAGAAGGAACTAAGTTCAGGATATACGCCGCTGTTTCCAAGGCATATCCCCAGAACGAAACTGGTAGGTCTGAGTAACTCATCATAGATCTTACCATTTCCATAAGAGTCCTATTCCTTCTTTCTGCTACACCATTCTGTTGGGGCGTGTATGGTGCAGTCATCTGGGAATCAATCCCATTCTCTAATAAGTACGCCTTAAACTCTCCCGAGAGGTACTCTCCTCCACGATCAGATCGTAGAGTATTTATGGTTTTACCATGAAGGTTCTCCACAAGAGCTTTGTACTCCTTGAACTTGTCAAAGCACTCGCTCTTGCGGCGCATCAGGTATATAAAACCATACCTTGAGTAATCATCAGTGAAAGTTACGAAATATTCACAACTTCCTCTCGCTTGGACAGATAAAGGCCCGCACAAATCAGAGTGAATCAATTCCAGTACTTCCTTGGATCTATACCCTTTATCACTAAAGGGTCGCTTGGTCATTTTTCCTTTCAGGCATGATTCGCAGGTTGGAAAGTCCTCATCTTTCACATCACTGAGTATTCCATCAGTTATCAACCTTTGAATCCTGCCCAAGTTAATATGACCTAGCCTAAGATGCCATAAGTACTTTTGATTCATCCTAGAAGGCTCCTTTCTCTTATTGGTACTAGATGTGTTATACGACTCAACTCTTTGCATCGTGGGATTCAGTATATATAAGTTGCCTATCAATGTACCAGAACAGATATGATCACCATTTTTCTTGACAATAACAGAATTATCAAAAGAAACTGAATGTCCATTCAAAACCAACTTAGAAACCGAAACAAGGTTCTTTCTAAAATTTGGTACATAAAGACAATTATTCAATACCAAAACTTTATTATTAAAAGACAAATAAATATCTCCCACTGCAACCGCCGCCACTTTCGTAGCGTTGCCCATGTAGATGGTGATCTCTCCCTCTCTATGCCGCCGGGTTTCCTGGAACCCCTGCAAAGAATTGCAGACATGATCAGTGGCTCCCGTATCCACACACCAGGTACCGGTGGATAACACCGCTAAACATGTTTCAGTGACTAAGGAAAAGTTCATACCTCCTTGTCTGAGAGGACAATTAGACTTCCAATGTCCAGACTGCTTGCAACGGAAACACTTGCCCTTAGGCTTGTTCACTCCATTCCGTGGTCCACCATTACTGGGTCCACTGGGTTTCCGTCCTTGCTTCTTCTTCCTCTTAGTCCCCGGAGGGCCAGGAAGTTTCACAGCCACAAGTTCCTGAGGTTTCTTAAAGATTCCCTCTGCCGCCTGGAGTTCAGTCAGGAGTTCCGCCAACGAATATAACCTCTTGTTCATGTTATAGTTCAGGCGGAACTGCTCAAAACTCCTAGGCAGAGACTGGAGCACAATGTCGATCTGGGTTTCCCCATCGATAGTTCCTCCCATAATCTCAATCTCATTCAGATAGCCCATCATCCTAAGAACGTGATCCCTTACGGGCGTTCCTTCGGACATGGTGTCCGTCATGAGTTGCCTCATAGCATCTTGCCTGACTGCCCTGTCCTGATGACCAAACATTTCCTTGAGGTTAAGCATCATATCATAGGCAGTGGTCATGGCTTCATGCTGATGTTGCAGCACATTTGACATAGAAGCCAAAATGTAGCACCGCCCCATCTGATTAGCCTTGACCCACTTCCGATGAGCTTCCTTTTCCTCAGGAGTGGAGGTATCTATAGTTTCATCAGGACAATCCTCATGGAGTACATATTTGTACTCCTCAGAAGTCAGGACAATGTCCAAGTTTCGCTTCCAATCAATATAGTTTGGACCAGTGAGTTTGTTCTCTTTTAGTATCACAGACAGTGGGTTGAGTGCCATATCTATAAAAGAGACAAATCAAACCGTCAAATTTAATTCGATATTAACTCCCTTAATTAATATCATTAAATTTACCAATTAATCCTAAAATCCCATCAGACTAGCATGCCACGTTCATGTGGACGTATACTAGTCCAAACGATTTTATAACTGGACTTTTACTTCGGTCGTACATCATTACAGCAGTGACTCCGATGGGGAGGATACTGTAAAGCGTACCTAAGTGTACACCATTTCTCAGTACTAAGTTAACTGCTCGGGAACTACATATCCACCGCAAGCCACGTTAGTGTGGACGTTTACGTTGACATGCGGTCCCTTTACGATTTTCTATAACTGTCGAGCCTCAATTAACCCCAAGTTCCGTTTCCGTTTAGCAAGCCACGATAGTGTGGACGTTTACTAAACAAACAACTTTGTTAATTGAATCCCATTTATTAAATCATACAATTTTATTAATCAAAGCTTGATATCTCGTAAGTGAAACTCGAAGTTTCTAACCAGCGATCAATCATGCAATTGAGCCCTATCTCTCAGAAGGTGAGGGAGCCAATCAGACAATCGATCTAGTCATCGAATGACTCAAAAGTCTCTAATCTGTGTCATCGACATAACCAAGCGCTTTGGCTCCATTCCACTCCCCGGGGTGAGAATGAGTCGAGTTGAAATTAGTCTTTGAAAAACAGATTAGGCATTGATTTGAGAAATATAATTGTTTGATTCTATAAGTAGAATTTAATTCGAATTTTGATCCAGTGATATCCGTGTGTCGACTTTATCCAATAGGGAGGATGACACTAAAGCCAACTCGTAAGTCAACACACATCACCATCAAAACAGAGAATGGAGACCGCGGGATTGTTTCCAATCCCTCTCCCACTTAGTATTTCACGATAAGGGATAACATGCATAAACATTCAAGCATAATAATAAAGCACGTAAAACAAGCAAAAAGCAATTAACGTGGTCCCGATTATTATGGCCTTAAGTGTTCTCCAATGCACGTCTCTTGGATCTCGTTGCTCGTCTCGGTCTCGGTCCACCACGGACTCGCTCGAGGATCAAGAGACGAACTCCTCCCACTGAAGCCTCGTCTCGAGTCTCGTTGAGTCGTACGTGGGGTCGAACGAATCCCAGCTCCGCTGCTGCCCATCACGAACACGGGATGTGTTCGATGGCTGCCCGTTGCCGATTTGTCTCCTCGACTCTCGTTTCTCCGAGTTTCGATCTCGTCTCGATCCACCAAAAATAGCAAGAAAAATTAAAAGAATGAATCTACTAAATCCGGCATCGATCCTATACAGGGTGATCGATCCTATACATGCCCGGAAAAACAACGGAAATAAATAAATAAACCTAACGACTCAACCCGTCGTTTTTATCTATTACAAACAAGCAACGTTTTCCAAAACAAAACAATCTCGACAAGCCCGAGAGTTTAACAAACCACAATAAAAATTATCATACAACATCCCACAATGTTGGCCATAATAATCGGGTTCATCCTGCATCACAAACGTACGAACAATACAACAAACCAATAACCGGCTTTGATACCAATTGTTGGAAATCGACTACGCGGGACACGTCCGTTCGAACTCTCGAACATCCGGACGTCCCCAATCAACTTCTGGAGGTCACCTCCGAACAGCCATGGCCACCCGCCCATCAGATCGCGCGTCCGCCGTAGCCAAGGCCGCGGCTCACAATCTGCCTGGAGCAGGCGATCGCCTGCCGCCCAGGCGGGCGCTCGCGCACCCGCGCAAGCGGGCGCTTGCTGCCCAAGCGGTCGCTCGCGACCCAGCGCGAGCGGGCGCCTGCCACCGAGGCGGGCGCTTGCCTGGTCCGAACAGCAGCACGATGCTGCTGTTCCGGGCTGTTTCCGATCCGTTTTTCTCTGTCCGGCCACCGATCCGGCGGTCCTCAACCGCCCAGAAGCCGGAGAAAAATATATCTTGACCCCCGATTACCAATCGATGGTCCGTTGTATTATTACGTACGAGAAGAATCGAAAAAGATGCGGAATAGGGTTTTCGATTCTTTACCTTTGATGCGTGATTCGGAGAAGCCGAATAGGCGAACACCTCTGATCTTCTAGTGTGTATCCTAGCCCTCGACTCCAGACGTTGTGTGGGCAACGATCCACCGGAAGTCTCCTCTTCTTCTTCTCTCTCAAACCTTTTCTCACGGTTTATTTTCTTTAGTGAAGAAAAATAAAAGCTGCGTAAGTTAGGTCTAGAGAAGAGAGGGGGAGGGGTTTAAATAGGCCACACTAGGGACCTTAGGTTAATTAATTAATTAGGCTAAATTGTAATTTAATTAAACCGGTGTTTAAAAGAAAACCTTTAATTAAATCCAATTTTAATTATAATTAATTCCACTATAAAATTATAATTGAATTCCCAATTAATTAATCTATATTATTTTACCAATAATATTTTCCGCCGAAATTACATATACTACTTTCCCCGTATTTAAGATATCGAATGTCCACGAATTAATTTTAATTACTAATAATTAAATTAATTCGTTTCTTATTATCCGAGACTAGTACCACTTATCCTTATTATCATATGGAACAAATCCACCTGCAGGGTTTACATGATAAACTTTATGAGCTCATCTCGGGGACATCATCAACCCATTAAATGGGACACGGTTTCCTGTCTATAATCTATAGCATGCCGTGTATACAATTCCGATTCCCAATTTACCGAGAATCTCGACTAATCAATTAGTCTCACTCATTGGCAGATTAAAGAATCGAGAATTGGACACACGCACCTATAATTATATAGGGATTAGGAATTCGTATGTCCGTAATATCTGAGGTCTAGTTCGATTACTGCGACTAGTATAAATCGAACGCCCTCCCGTGGTCCTGCTCAATACACCAAGTGTACGAGTGTAACACAATAGTCAAGACCGACTATTTACCAGTCACACTACGACGTACCGATGGATTGTCCCTGTCCATCTAAGTCGTGAGCTACTGTTCGATAGTATACGAGTAACCGACAGTATGATCTTCCGCGTGTCTCCTCACGCCATACTGTCTACAACGTATATATCTAGGACTATAGCATAGAGTGTATATAAACAAAATGCAGACTGTTTGATTAATAGATAATGAAAAACACAGATAAGGAGTTCCATATTGTCACTAAACTAGACATTTAGAATATAACTCCATCAATAAGAAGCAAAAAACTTCAAATAATAAAATAATACTACAATATTAATATAGTTCTGAAAATCCATTTTGTAAGAAAATACAGTTACATTAAGATACTAGGAACCTCGTCTCTCCTATTGCCTAAAGAGAAATCCCTCAAAATTTCTTCCACTGATTGAATCCGGCGACCCAACCCATCAATATGAACTCCAAGATCCTTTATCTGAACACTCTGCTTCTCAATCAAAGTCTTCTGACTCTCAAGCTGAGACTTCTGCATCTCCTCCTGACGCTTATTCATCTCCACCTGCAGCCTATATGTCTCCTCTATTCTAGCCATGACTGCATCTTGATTTTTTTGAATTGTCTGCTGAAGGCTTGCCAGCCAGTCCACTGGATCTCCGGAAGGGAATGACGGACCAGCTTGATTAGAAGACGGACCAGCCTGGTAAGACATCTGGGGTGGGAGTGAGCCGTCAGCATTGGTCTGAGCATCCTTAGTCCGCACAGAATCTGAATGAAACTGGACATAATCAGAGAAGACGCGGTTGTCAGGACCAAAGCGAAGACAATCGGGACCACTGAACTCTTTTTGCTGAGGTAGCACAGGGTCTTGTAGAAATATCCAGACTGCAACTCCAAAATGTCCGGCTTCAAGCGCGGATACACATTCTATATAAAAACATAAAACAAATAAAGATTCAAAATAATACTATAAACAATTTTAACTAAAAAAATTAAAAAATGAACTTGTTAAAAAAATTACTTTCACATTATTAAGAAAGTCAGAAAAATTGTTGTTGCCCTGTGGGTTCTCTTTGAGAGACCATCGTAGCATCCTAGGGCAGTGGCGGATCCACTTGTATGCTAGGGGGGGCTTAAGCCCCCCCTAAAAAAAATATTTCTTTGTAATTTTTACAATTTTTTTTAAAAAAATGTATTTTTATTATGTTTAGCCCTCCCTAAAATATGTGCATATATATAAATATTATATATAAAAAAATCCCATCCCCCCTATTCGATTTTTCTGGCTCCGCCCCTGTCCTAGGGTACGAACTCGCGTACTCGGTTCGCACGTATTTTGCCAGTTTTGACTGCGCATTTTCCAATGCCTCGATCATCCAGAACTACATAACAAAAATAAAACAATCATTTTTCACCCATTTGAATAATGTCAACGAAAATAATAAAACAATTCTATCTATACATACCTCGACAACAAATATAAATCCATATGAATTCCAGTAACGATCCTTCGCGCTATTCGTGGACAAATTGATGTCACCCATTTGTTCGAAGGAGTCAATACCAACACTCTGCCATACCTTCAGTCCCCATGGACACTTTTCGCACGCGTCTAAGTCACTACAAAGCTGTAATAACTGCAAAAATAATAATTTCAATAAACAATTACGTAAATACTACATAAACAATAAATTTAAGTATTGCATTACCTCGAATATCTCATCTTCGATAAATTCTGAGCGGTCAGTAGAGATCACATTTGAAACCAACTGATGAGCCATTTTATTTGCTCATCTTAGAGCGTTTTTACACTCTTTATTGAGTCAGTTTGAGTCAGTAACGTGTCTGGGAGGGCACAATAGGATGTTTGGGCAGAGTGTGCAGGTGTACAGGTAGTAGGTGGTGCATTGTGCGAAAGAGGCCAGAAAATCATCCACTTTGGGCAACCACGGGGATCCGAGCCAAAGTGACTTGAGCAGTTTGACCCAAGGAGGCAAAGTCACCACTATGGGCAAAGTCACGAAGCAGAAGAATCAAACGTCGAAGTTGAAGTTTTCACTTTGGGCAAAGTCGCTTCTTTGGGCAAAGGGAATAAGGCGCCCAGTTTGGGCAAACGGCGAGTATCGAGCATACCAGAGCAACAAAGTCCGAAAATTGGGGGATTCTGCCTTATCCCCACATCTCTATCCGGTCAGCTGATAAGGAAAGAGACCCTAAAGACCAGGAAAATCTTTGACCGCCAAGAGTTCCAGCAAGAACACTCTGGACGGACTACGCCCAGACGGCCCAAGCCCACCAGGCCCATCAGCCCATTAATACAAATCTGATGCCCTAGAGACCACACATATATAATCGCTGATCAGAAAAACCCAAGAGGAGACACACGGGAGCACACCAGAGAGAGAGAGAGAGGGACGAAATAAACACCCAAAAATTCAGAAAAACGCCATTGATGGGCTGAAGAAGAAGGAGTCGAGTTCTCGCCGGTTATGGGCCTTCGGGCATAGCAGGGCGAATTCGTTTCGATTTAATGTTTTTAAATTTCGTCAATTAATTTCTTTATGTTCTAGACATTCAGTACTTTAATTCAAGATTCAATTTCAGCATGTTTTATTCTGTTTTTATTTTATTTATTTTCGATTTGATTATGCATAGCTAGTAATCTGTGTCTGGGCAAAGGCAGATCGAGGGGGATTTTGGGCTAAGTGAGACCGAGAGGCTGATAGGGCTAGAGTAGCCGGTTGGGCGTTTGTTCCCGAGGCAAAGTTGGTTGAGGTTTATTTCTGGGGAGTTTGGGCAAACTAGGACGACCACTAGTGAACCTTTACAAACTGGGATACTGGTGATTGGCAAACCGCATAGATGTACCTTGTAGTATTGTTGCGGGCATAGCACTAGAACTTGCAGGAGATGCGGTCGTATGTTTCGAGCATGCTATTGGCCGAGCGGGTCTGTCTAGAGGGTAATGCGGGTTTGGGCAAACTAGATCCATGTTTGGTCGCATAGGTTATCGAATTGTTCAGATCCAGGGGTTTAGGCATAGTGTTAGCTTGCCTTCTCTTTACACAGTAAGGATAGATAAGGGGTGGGGCAATTGCTGGGCGTGACGCAATAGGACCACTTTTGTTTTTGCACCCTATAACTGCTGACAAACCGCTGGTAGAAATCCTTAGTGCCGATGACCGGTAGTTTGCCCGGATGACCCTGAGAGACGCTGTATGCCCAGATGCTTGTTTTCCATTATTTAATTTTCGTTATTTTAGTTATCTGTTCAGTTTGGTCATAGTGTTTAGTATATTTTCTGTCTGTTCAGTTTAGTCATAGTGAGTTTATATTTAATTGTTTGAGTTTGGTAGCTTGATTAAAACCGCTGTGCCCACAGCAACCAATCAAAACTTTTTTTTTTTAAACGTGACAACCCTTGGACTAGCCGAGATCACTTATTGCAATTGCCTCCTCGTGGGACCGACCCCACGTACTTACCATTATCTACTCTTTTGTAGTGATTGGGGTACTGGCTAAATACAAATTTCATTCTGACAGCGCGTTTGTTCCAACGACAAGCATACGGGCTCGTCAAAATTGGCGCCGTTGCCGGGGAGGCAATATTCCAGCAGTAAGTCTTCTGTGCTATTTGATCTGTGATTTTTGTTTTTTTCTCCAGCTTGACCGTACAGGGCAAAGGAGGGCAGAACGAGAGGAGCAGGGCAAAGAGCACGTGCAGTCCAAAGAAGAGCAAGAGGGTAGTACCCTTTTGACTAGAGAAGAGAGATGGGTGACCAGTACGACCCACCAGTAGTCCAGACCTTGAGGGAAATGATGTTCCCCACCGATTTGAGCTTCGGACCCCTGGGCATCACTTTGCCCAGAATCACTGCAGATTGGGAGATGAAGCAGAGTTTTATTCAGATCTTGCCCAGATTCAGCGATATGCCTTGGGAGGACCCTCAACGACATTTGCAAGATTTTGAGATGGCATGTGGTACTATACGTGCTATGGGCACACTGGCAGAATACATTCGACTGTTAGCCTTTCCCTTCTCCCTTGCTGATGGGGCAAGAGATTGGCTTTACAGTTTGCCCAGAGGCGAAATTACAACATGGCAAGAATTGCAGCATCAATTCTTGAAGAAGTACTTCCCCATGTCTCGAATCTTGCAAATGAAGAAGAGAATTTACAACATCAAAATGGGCGCCGGAGAATCGTTCCATGACTATTGGGTTCGATTCAAAGAAATTCTAGCGCTATGCCCATACCACCAGATTCCAGATCATGAATTGGTCCAATACTTCGTATCCGGACTAAGAGGACAAGAGAGGATGATAATTCGTGCAGCATGCGGGGGTTCTATTCTGAATAAAAGTGCAAGAGAGGTGTTCAAAATATTCAAAGAGTTGGCTGAAGCATCCCGCGAAGATGAGTACGAATTGCCCAAACAGACAGTTGCTATACCCATAGCAACTGATAATAAAATCTATCAGCTTTGCAACACCATTGAGAAATTCATGGAGCATATGGTCACCGGACCACTCAAGGCAGACGATAGAAGTGAACTTAACAGCTTTGGGCAAAGCAGAACGGATTACTATGACCCGTATGCCCATACCAGCATACCAAAAATCAGATATCAAGAGAATTTTTGGTATGGGCAAGACAACTGTCAAGAGGGAAGCCAAGAGCGCGATCAACAATACTTTGAACCCCAACAATATGATGAAAGTGAAGAGTCGTCTCTAGCCGAGCTTGTGAACCGTGTCATGATGGAGAACATGAAATCTCAACAAGAGAACATAAAAGCTCAACAAGAGACCGAAAAGTTCAAGAAAGAGATGGCGGAAGGATTTAAGAATCTTAATGCCCAAATATCACAGCTTACCCAAACTGTGGCAAGATTGGAAGAGAAAATTGAAGAGCAGTCTGCCCAAGAGGTGCAATCTGCCCAAGAGGACCAATCTGCCCAAGAGGCACAACAAAGTACCGTCCAAACGAAGAATGAAGACATACTTCCAGAGAAGGGAAAGAGACCAAACCGAGACATGGTAGAATTTGAAGCCCTAAAGAGACTTTTCAAGCGTGAAGACAAGTCTGCCCAAATCAAGGAGTCAAAGCCCAAACCACAAAATATAGTGATCAAACCTCCATTTCCAGGAAGGTTAGCGAAGGTCAATAAATCACAAAACACACATTTGGGCACACCTGATAGTCTGGGCAGAGAAGCATGTAAAAACATAGCAACCGGTTTGGGCAAAGTGGCGAATGTTGAACAGTTTGCCAAAGATAACGAAATGGAAGAGAGAATGGAGGCGGTACTACATATTGGAATCCTAGAACCATCTAATACTTTCATCCCCACGAGCCCAAGTAATAAATTTGTCCCAGAGGAGAGATTGGTGCCGCCCTTTGAGCAAGCACGCGATGAAGAATTGAAGAAGTTTCACAAACTTATCAAATATCTCTACCTGGGACAAGTGAATAAGATCTCCGAGAGCAGCAGTGATGAGTCTAGCGAAAGTTCAGAAAGGAAAGCCCATGAGTCATTTGCCCAACATCCAGAAGACAAGAGGAAGACGCCCACCACCAACATGCGAATACCATTTAGTTTGGGCAAAGCTCCTGATACTTTACAAGGATGGATGATGAGCAACTTTTCAGATCTACTTAAGTATCTGAAGGCTTCTTATGGGCACAACGAGGAGAAGCTTAAACCTCGCTCCATGAAGAATGGTGAGCATCCATCCCGTCATGCCCATGACGATAACTAAGGCACTGACCGGAAGGCAACCTGGTATCTTTTTGTATAATATTTTACTTTATTTTGAATAAATCAAATGGAGGACTTCGACTTGTTTGATCCCAGAAGGGGAAAGAGTTTCTTTGTTTTTGAGGTGCAGGTCAAGGAGGGTGAAAGGGTAGCTGTGTGGACATACTGACTACTTGGTCAAACTGCAGATTATGCCAGAAGATGGATGAGACCCTAAAGTTGCAAGGATGACCCCTGGAACGAAGTCAAGGTCTGGGCAGATGTGCTCACGCTACTGATTCCGGGCAAAGTTCCAAGACGACAGGGAAACATGTACAAAAGTCTCGCGGAGCTGCTGAACAAGTTAATGGTCCACTTTGCCCACACTGGATTTAGGTACTCACCTGACTCCACCTCCTAATTGTTCCCTCCCAAGTGTTGTAGTTTTTAATTTTTTTATTTTATTTTTTTTATTTTCTGAAAGTCACCTCGAGTCACTTTGACTCTTGTGACTAGGTCGATCTCCCTGCTGACACACTTTGCCAGGGCAAAGTGTGTGAGGGGGCAGGTGCGCCAAAATTTTAGACTCATAGTCTGGTCGTGGGTAGCCCCTACCAATCTTATTACTTTTGCACACTTTGCCAAGGCAAAGTGTGTGAGGGGGGAAAGGGAAAGGGCAAACCCCTGTTTCTAATCGAGTCAGCATGATTCTGTGATCACTTTGGGCAAACATACATACAGTAACTCAAACTTCATAGTTAAGATGCATGAAATAGGGATGATGGAACTGTTCTAGGCAAACTGTGAGAATTGAGCCAACATTGATATATGATTTCTTTCTTTGAGAGTCTGCTGTGATATCCAACGATGCTTGCCTTTGCCTGTTTGCTGAAATGAGTAGTTTGACTGAGTAGGGTTGTTAAATGATTAGGGCATTTTCTTGTTTCATTTTGCTTGAATAAATAACACTGCCCCTTGCTAGCCCTTTGAGCCTGATTGAATATTTTTTGTGAACCCATCTGGTATTATGCCCACATTACATAGGCAGCCAGAGAGAAGAGAGGGAGTTAGGGCATAGTGTTCAAAAAAGAAAAAAAAGAAAAAAAAAAGAAAAAAAAAGAAAAAAAAAGAAAAAAAGAGAAAAAAAAAAGAACAAAAAAGAGAAGAATAAAAAAGTTGTTGTGCTAAGGCCCGTAAGAAAGGGGCAAAGTAGCAGAGAAAATGCTAACTCAAAAAGCCCTCTGCCCAAATAGAGCCTACTCCTCAAAATCTACCCATACGAGCCCAACACTACAACCTAATAAAAGTCCCTCTGATAATTCTCCTACTTAGTTAAAACAAACTAAGGTTAGCAATACGACAAATTTAGGCAAAGTGGAGTCACAGCAGAAAATGAGTGTCATTGAACCAATACACTAAAAAGAGAGAAACACTGTGAGGGAGTGAACCCAAAGACCTAAAACAAACTCTTGACTTATTTTTGTCTTTACTTGAATTTTGTGTTATCTGTATGTACTATGCCCTATACTGATCATGCTAAAGTCCGTTGTTTTATTTCTCCCTATTTCTTTCACTTCTGTTTTCACTTTGGTCTTGAGTCAGGCAAATCAGAGCCCACGCTTGGGGACAAGCGTATCCAAGTGTGTGCGGTTCTGATGAGCCATTTTATTTGCTCATCTTAGAGCCTTTTTACACTCTTTATTGAGTCAGTTTGAGTCATTAACGTGTCTGGGAGGGCACAATAGGATGTTTGGGCAGAGTGTGCAGGTGTACAGGTAGTAGGTGGTGCATTGTGCGAAAGAGGCCAGAAAATCATCCACTTTGGGCAACCACGGGGATCCGAGCCAAAGTGACTTGAGCAGTTTGACCCAAGGAGGCAAAGTCACCACTATGGGCAAAGTCACGAAGCAGAAGAATCAAACGTCGAAGTTGAAGTTTTCACTTTGGGCAAAGTCGCTTCTTTGGGCAAAGGGAAGAAGGCGCCCAGTTTGGGCAAACGGCGAGTATCGAGCATACCAGAGCAACAAAGTCCGAAAATTGGGGGATTCTGCCTTATCCCCACATCTCTATCCGGTCAGCTGATAAGGAAAGAGACCCTAAAGACCAGGAAAATCTTTGACCGCCAAGAGTTCCAGCAAGAACACTCTGGACGGACTACGCCCAGACGGCCCAAGCCCACCAGGCCCATCAGCCCATTAATACAAATCTGATGCCCTAGAGACCACACATATATAATCGCTGATCAGAAAAACCCAAGAGGAGACACACGGGAGCACACCAGAGAGAGAGAGAGAGAGGGACGAAATAAACACCCAAAAATTCAGAAAAACGCCATTGATGGGCTGAAGAAGAAGGAGTCGAGTTCTCGCCGGTTATGGGCCTTCGGGCATAGCAGGGCGAATTCGTTTCGATTTAATGTTTTTAAATTTCGTCAATTAATTTCTTTATGTTCTAGACATTCAGTACTTTAATTCAAGATTCAATTTCAGCATGTTTTATTCTGTTTTTATTTTATTTATTTTCGATTTGATTATGCATAGCTAGTAATCTGTGTCTGGGCAAAGGCAGATCGAGGGGGATTTTGGGCTAAGTGAGACCGAGAGGCTGATAGGGCTAGAGTAGCCGGTTGGGCGTTTGTTCCCGAGGCAAAGTTGGTTGAGGTTTATTTCTGGGGAGTTTGGGCAAACTAGGACGACCACTAGTGAACCTTTACAAACTGGGATACTGGTGATTGGCAAACCGCATAGATGTACCTTGTAGTATTGTTGCGGGCATAGCACTAGAACTTGCAGGAGATGCGGTCGTATGTTTCGAGCATGCTATTGGCCGAGCGGGTCTGTCTAGAGGGTAATGCGGGTTTGGGCAAACTAAATCCATGTTTGGTCGCATAGGTTATCGAATTGTTCAGATCCAGGGGTTTAGGCATAGTGTTAGCTTGCCTTCTCTTTACACAGTAAGGATAGATAAGGGGTGGGGCAATTGCTGGGCGTGACGCAATAGGACCACTTTTGTTTTTGCACCCTATAACTGCTGACAAACCGCTGGTAGAAATCCTTAGTGCCGATGACCGGTAGTTTGCCCGGATGACCCTGAGAGACGCTGTATGCCCAGATGCTTGTTTTCCATTATTTAATTTTCGTTATTTTAGTTATCTGTTCAGTTTGGTCATAGTGTTTAGTATATTTTCTGTCTGTTCAGTTTAGTCATAGTGAGTTTATATTTAATTGTTTGAGTTTGGTAGCTTGATTAAAACCGCTGTGCCCACAGCAACCAATCAAAACTTTTTTTTTTTAAACGTGACAACCCTTGGACTAGCCGAGATCACTTATTGCAATTGCCTCCTCGTGGGACCGACCCCACGTACTTACCATTATCTACTCTTTTGTAGTGATTGGGGTACTGGCTAAATACAAATTTCATTCTGACAGCGCGTTTGTTCCAACGACAAGCATACGGGCTCGTCACCAACCAAACAAAACACAGATTCACAATGATTGGATACTCCGTGACTGGCCTATGTTCGTCACTCTCATACTCTTCTATTTTATCCAACAAATCTTTGTGTGTCACATAACAATCATCGGAGTGCTGATTTGGAAAGGCAAGTTCTTTTAGATTTTTAGGCTTGGCAATATCCTCGGCAGTACGCTCGTCGTAGAAACGCATGCATGTGATCATACTGAGCTCGACAGGGCTAAATCTAACAACCATCCCATTCACTAAGAATAACTTATTGTTCTCGGTCGACCCCTTGCACAATCGGGCAAACATCTGATGGATTGCCCCTCCAGCCAACCTCCCCTTCCCATCCAACAGAAAAAAATTACCGAGCTGAGGGTACTTCTTAATTACATCCGGGAAGTGTAGAAGCAATAGGTTTCCAAACTTGGGGATATCTTTCTGTTGGAATGTACACAAGATTTGAATTCTAGAAGTGTTTATACATTCTGGAAGTCTGGGTAAAGTGACAGTCTCATCGCGATTTGAATTTGGGCACAGTGGCCATTTCAGCATCTTATTTAAATCTGCCGCCACAGGACAAAACGACACCGTTTCGGGCAAAGCGACGTCGTTTCACCTGGGTTCACAGAAATGTCGCGGAGCAGTGTATCGATCCTCTCTCATGTGTTAGTGGATGAAAATGCAAGATTCCAAGTGCTCCAAGTTCCTCGCCAGCTCACGCACAACATGACGATCACAATTTCTGTTAGAAATGTGTGGTGTGGATTCGCCCAATCTGATTTGATCGTAGGGTTCTTATGCGTCTCAGATTTGGGATTTTTTGTGTGCGTGAGTATAAATGTAATTCACCGTGTGTGTGTGATGTAGAGATGATACTGAACTCATTTTCATAGCCTTGAGAGCTTGAATAATACCAAAGAACCACCTCCCTCCCCGAGCACGTAGATCGGTTTTCAATCGATCGAAGCTCGTAAAATTGTGTGTCATTTCGTGTGATTTCTTTTGTGTTGTGTTCCTGGAAGTTCAGAGATACTTTTAGGATCCTTAGATCGAGCGTTCGTCGTCGTATCCCGATTTCACCATTGTTGCTTGGAGCTTCCGGCGTCGAGCTTTTGAGCGCACGCAGCTGTGATTGTTTGGTGTGTTTGTTCTTGTTCGAATCCTCAACAAGTGGCGCCGTCTGTGGGAATCAAATCCAGCTGATGAGAAGATGATGGAGAGTGGATCTACGAAGTTCGATCTGGAGAAATTCACGGGGAAGAATGAATTCAACCTCTGGCGAATCAAAGTGAAGGCGGTTCTGGTACAACAGGGTTTGATCTCAGCGTTAGATTCTCCGTTGCAGTCGCCAGCGCCAGAGGGCAAAGGGAAGGAGACGAAGGAGTCGAGCTCTGCAGAATCAACACTTGATCCAGTGGAGATTTCCATGCGTGCTCATAGTGTGATCATCTTGAGCCTGGTGGACAAAGTGTTGAGGGAAGTATGCAAGGAGTCGACTGCCTATGGTTTGTGGAAGAAACTGGAGAGCTTGTATATGACTAAATCCTTGGCAAACAGGTTTTATTTGAAGCAAAGGTTGTATACCTTTAGGATGTCTTCTGATAGATCTGTGGTTGACCATTTGGATGATTTTTTGAGGTTGTTAGATGATCTAAAGAATGTAGATGGTCAGATGAAGGAGGAGGATCAAGCACTGTTGTTGTTGAGCTCTTTGCCTTCATCATATGATCAGTTTAAGGATGCATTGTTGTATGGTAGGGTTCATGATTTGACTCTGGAGGAAGTGCAGGTTGCACTTAGGTCAAAGGAGTTTAATAAGAAGGATCCTAAGGCCAAGGAACAACATCAAAGTCCAGAGGGTCTAACTGTCACAAAGAAGAAGTCATGGGGAAAGAAGGACAACAAGAAGAAACCACATGGGGGTGGTGATGCAGCTGCATCAACCTCAGAAACTAGGAAGTGCTACCATTGCAACAAGGCAGGTCACTTGAAGAAGAATTGTTACCAGTTGAAGAATCAGCAGGGCAAAGGGAAAGAGCCAGCTCAATCCGTGGATGTGGTTGAGTCAACTTCTGATTTGGAGGATGATGAGGTACTTGCAGTTACTTCTAACTCTAGAAATGAGGTGTGGGTGCTTGATTCTGGGTGTACATTTCATATGTGCCTGTGAAGCATTGGTTTGAGGACTTTGAGTTCATAGATGGTGGTTCGGTTGTTCTTGGAAATAATCTTACATGTCAGGTGGAGGGTATTGGTTCAGTGAGGTTGAGACTCTCAAATGGATCAATCAAGAAACTGACTAAGGTGAGGTATATTCCATCCCTCAGGAGGAATTTGATTTCTCTTGGAATGCTTGACAGTTTGGGCATGAGCTTCAGTTCAGTAGGTGGTTGCCTTCAGGTTAAGAAAGGCACTACTGTGGTACTTGAGGGAGTCAAGAGGAATGATTTGTATTTCTTGAAGGGTTCTACTGTTGTTGGTGAGAACTCCTTAGCTGCTGCCTCAGTGAAGGTGGAGTTATGGCATAGGAGACTTGGACATCTCAGTGAGAAGGGTCTTCATGAGTTGTCTAAGCAGGGTGCATTCAAGGGAGGTCAACTTGACAGGCTCAAAGTATGTGAGTATTGTGTTTTGGGCAAAGCTACTAGGGCCAGTTTTGGAGTGGGAAGGCATACAACCAAGGGAGTGTTGGATTATGTTCACTCTGACCTATGGGGCCCTGCTAGAACAAATACCAAGAGTGGAGGCAGGTACTTCTTTTCCATCATTGATGATTTCTCAAGGAAAGTATGGGTGTTCATTCTGAAGAACAAGAGTGATGCCTTTGAGAAGTTCAGAGATTGGGTAGTTGAAGTTGAGAGGCAGTCAGAGAGGAAGGTTAAAAACTTGAGGACTGATAATGGTCTTGAGTTTCTCTCCGAGGAGTTTAACTCCTTCTGTGTTGAGAATGAGATTTCTAGGCATAGGACTGTGGCTTCTACTCCTCAGCAAAATGGAGTTGCTGAGAGGATGAATAGGACCTTACTGGAGAGAGTGAGGTGTATGCTTCTGAGCTTTGGGCTAAGTAAATCATTTTGGGGAGAAGCAGTGTCTACTGCAGCCTATTTGATCAACAGGAGTCCAGCTGCAGCTTTGAGCATGAAAACTCCTCAGGAAGTTTGGGCAGGGGAAGTTCCAAACTTTGATAATCTGAGGGTGTTTGGCAGTTTGGCCTTTGCTCATGTGAGGGGTGACAAGCTTGAAGCCAGAGCACGAAGGTGTGTGTTTCTTGGTTACCCAAAGGGAGTAAAGGGTTACAAACTGTGGTGCATTGAACCTGGAAACCAGAAGTGTATGGTCAGTAGGGATGTGACTTTTGATGAAGACACTATGCCCATGCTCTCTGAGAAAGAACCAACTCCGATGGATCAGTTTGAGGTGGAGTTACATGGTAGAGATGTAATTAGAGCTCAGAGAGAGGCCCAAGTTGAAGATGAGGATGACTTTGAGGTTGATGAAGAGCCTGAAGTCAGTGATGGGTATCAACTTGCCAAAGACAGGGAGAGAAGGGTGATACAACCTCCTAAGAGGTATGCACAGGCAGATACAGTGTCTTATGCCCTATTGGTAGCTGAGGACGTGGTTAGTGATGAGCCAAGTTCATAATCTGAGGCATTGAGGTCCTCAGATAGGGCAAAGTGGCTTCTAGCTATGCAGGAGGAGCTTCAATCTTTGGATAGGAATCATACCTGGGATGTTGTGCAGAGACCTAAAGATCAAAGGGTAGTTGGCTGTAAATGGATCTTTAAGAAGAAGCAGGAAGGATCTGGTATAAGGTACAAAGCAAGGTTGGTTGCTAAGGGCTTTACTCAGAAAGAGGGAGTTGATTTCAATGAGATCTTTTCTCCAGTAGTGAAGCATTGTACAATCAGAATCCTGTTAGCCATTGTTGCTCAGTTTGACCTTGAGCTTCAACAGATGGATGTGAAGACTGCTTTTCTCCATGGTGAGTTGGAGGAGAAGATCTATATGAGGCTGCCTGATGGTCTAGAGGGATGTTCTGATATGAACAAAGTGTGTCTGCTGAAAAAGTCCTTGTATGGTCTCAAACAAAGTCCAAGGCAGTGGTATATGTTGTTGATAGGCTTTGTGAGAAGCCAGTTTGACTGCTGTGTGTATCTCAAACTGAAGACAGGGAGGGTTGTTACCTATCTACTGCTCTATGTGGATGATATGTTGATTGCCAGTTGTTCCAAGGTGGAGGTAGAGTCATTGAAGAGGTTGCTAAGTGCTGAGTTTGAGATGAAAGACCTTGGAGAGGCAAAGAAGATTCTGGGAATGGATATTTCCAGGGACAGGTCCAAAGAGACTTTGTTCTTGTCTCAGACTTCTTATGTTGAGAAGGTTCTCAAAAGGTTTTACATGCATGAGGCTAAGGCAGTGACTACACCACTTGGAGCTCACTTAAAATTCTCAGTGGATCAGTCTCCAAGGAATCAGTCAAAGGAGGTTGCTATGAGTAAGGTTCCTTATGCTTCAGCTGTGGGCAGTTTGATGTATGCTATGGTGTGTAGCAGACCTGACCTTGCCTATGCCCTAAGTTGTATCTCAAGATACATGGCCAATCTAGGGAAGTCACACTGGGAAGGTGTGAAATGGGTATTGAGGTATTTGAGGGGCACTTCTGAGTTTGGTTTGATGTTCAGGAAAGTGAAGAGCTCTGGAGATGCTCTCATTGGATATGTAGATTCAGATTATGGCAGCAATGTGGATACCAGGAAGTCACTCACAAGGTTTGTGTTTACCTTGTATGGTAGTGCTGTGGTCTGGAAGGCATCCCAGCAATCTGTGGTTGCTTTGAGTACCACTGAGTCAGAGTATATTGCATTTACTGAGGCCATAAAGGAGTCTATATGGTTGAGAGGATTGCTTGAGGAACTTGGAGTTCTGCAAGAAAGGGTATCAGTGCATTGTGATAGTCAAAGTGATGTGCATTTGGCCAAGCACCAGGTCTATCATGACAGGTCCAAGCACATTGATGTGAGGTTGCACTTTGTGAGAGATCTGGTTGACAAGAGTGTTGTCAAGGTGGAGAAAATTGCAACTGAAATCAACCCTGCAGACAGTTTGACCAAGAGTATTCCAAGTGATAAGTTTCAACTGTGTCAACAACTGGTTCAGTTGGTTGACATTCCACAATCTCAGTGAAGATGGTAGTGTGGAAGTGGCAGCAGGCATGATAGTTCTTCTGTGGTTGTCAAGTTATCCAAGAAAATACTCAAACTGGTCAGTTTTGAGCATTTCAGGGTGATGGCTTGATGGTTTTTTGACTCAGTAGTTTTCTGAGGGGTTTGGGCATGGCCAGAGGTTCATGTTGTATATAGTGACTTGTATGCACTGAGGTTTGCATGGTTACTTCAGAGAATTGGATTTCGAGGCATGGAGTTCTTGGATTCAGTTTTCTGGTTGTTTTAGTGACTTGGTGTTTCTGAGTTGCTGAAGGAGTTTGAGGCATGGTGATGTGCTGGGAAGTCACATTACATGTATGGAGTGTGTAGGTTCTGGTATTGGAGGTTTTGGTTCAGAAAATCCCAGTTTGAGTACTTGGGTAATTTTTTTCTGGAAAAACCAGTTTGGCTTGCTATGTTTTTCTACTGTTTGTGGAGGCTGTGGTTGGAGACAATCCATGGTATATAGCTTGCTAGAAAGAGGAGAAGGAGAGGAGTCTGCATTTACTATTGTGAGAGTTTGAATCTTGGTTGAGCTTCCAGGAGGATGGTCCAAAGCTAGCATTCTGAATCTTTGAGTCCAAGAACAGGTCAGTTTCTTGATTCTTGATTCTGGGGGTGATCAGGTGTTGATTGGTTGATACATGATGTTTGTTGGAATTGCAAATATTTTGTAAGGTGGAGATTTGTTGGAATGTACACAAGATTTGAATTCTAGAAGTGTTTATACATTCTGGAAGTCTGGGCAAAGTGACAGTCTCATCGCGCTTTGAGTTTGGGCACAGTGGCCATTTCAGCATCTTATTTAAATCTGCCGCCACAGGACAAAACGACACCGTTTCGGGCAAAGCGACGTCGTTTCACCTGGGTTCACAGAAATGCCGCGGAGCAGTGGATCGATCCTCTCTCACGTGTTAGTGGATGAAAATGCGAGATTCCAAGTGCTCCAAGTTCCTCGCCAGCTCACGCACAACATGACGATCACAATTTCTGTTAGAAATGTGTGGTGTGGATTTGCCCAATCTGATTTGATCGTAGGGTTCTTATGCGTCTCAGATTTGGGTTTTTTTTTTTTGTGTGCGTGAGTATAAATGTAATTCACCGTGTGTGTGTGATGTAGAGCTGATACTGAACTCATTTTCATAGCCTTGAGAGCTTGAATAATACCAAAGAACCACCTCCCTCCCCGAGCACGTAGATCGGTTTTCAATCGATCGAGGCTCGTAAAATCGTGTGTCATTTCGTGTGATTTCTTTTGTGTTGTGTTCTTGGAAGTTCAGAGATACTTTTAGGATCCTTAGATCGAGCGTTCGTCGTCGTATCCCGATTTCACCATTGTTGCTTGGAGCTTCCGGCGTCGAGCTTTTGAGCGCACGCAGCTGTGATTGTTTGGTGTGTTTGTTCTTGTTCGAATCCTCAACACTTTCCAACTGGTGCGGATGGTTATCTTCCCATCGCACACCTTTTTTTTGTACACACAATCGGGTAGGCTATCACAGATTTCGGAGGACTGTACAATGCGATACTCCTCCTGTAAAAACACAAAAGTACAAACCGTAAAAATACACCTCAGTGGCGCCCGCCTGGCTAGCGCCACGCGCCAGTACAATGAAGACATCACGAGGGCATGAGCATCATCTTGGGTCGTGGAGGCGCCCGCCCAAGAAAATCGACGCACACACGAATTTTATCTAATTGAAACGGAAATTGATAATGTAGAATACATAAGAGTTCGAGAAAGTTGTGTATGTACCTGGAAAACCCCCACGGCGGCCGTTTCCGACAACCCTCCAAGCTTCGACACCGTCGACGAGTCGTGCAACTGCTTCCTTCTCGGCTCCTCCTCGGGACGAGCCCTTTTCGTAAGCCTCTCACAAGTATCGCTCGAGCTCGCCATTGGTTGGATGATTGAGATATCACGACTTCGGAGTATTTATTCGTTTGCTACTTCGATGAGAAAGAGGAGAAACGGGGGGCTTAGGGCTATGAAGGAGGTTTTTGCAATTATTTAAACTTGATAGGAGAATTAGTAATTGTTGTAAAATTAATATTGAATTTTTATTTGTTTTTATTATATTTTAAATTATAAAAAATAAAAAAAAATTGCTGGGAGGTATTTTTACAATTTGTTTTTAATGAGAAATCATTTTTCGCAATTCCGTCTTAAAGAAAGGGAGAGCTTATTTCATTCTAATTTATAATTACTTTACTTTATTTATAAAATAGCAAATAAATATTATAGGGTTTACTTCAAGTACTTTACTTCAAGTACTATTTAATCCAAGAACCATGTACAAAAGATGCCATTGGCATACATACTAAAATGCAAAAGAAAGAACAACCAAATCCACAAAGAAAGATGCACATATATTTATATATAGGCCTGGTACGTGTGATTAATTGATTCTTTATCCTTCCAAATTATTTGTTAATTGTTCTTTGCTCTAACCCTATTTTTCATACTCACTTCGTCCCACAACAGTTGTCGCACCTCATTTGTCTTCCTTGGTATTTACAATGAAAGTGTGACAATTAGTATGAGACAGATGGAGTAGTAGCCAAAAGTTCTTTTAGAGAGAGTTTTAAAATATGCACTACTTTCATAGTTAAGTGTCGACATAAGCTCTTACATTGTTGTTGTAATTGTGTGTTTATATCACTTGTTGCTCTTTAGCCTTGTTTTAGCTTTCTTCATTTGTGAATTTGTTGGTCGGCATGGAGAGAAAAAAAATTGGTCTCATAAATGTAGCTCTTTCTCGATTTAGTCTCACATACATTCGCTTTTTCAATTTAGTCTCAAATAAGCCGAATTAAGTTTCAATTTAATTCTTTTTGGAAGGAAAATTCAAATTTCGCCGGAATCTGCCCATGTCCATCTCACGTGATCTCATAGTTGGCGACCATTGCTGACTCTTCTCCACGTATCATCACGGCATTGGTTAACAATTATTTTCGAAAATAAATAAATTAAAATACACTGGAAAAAATTAAGTTCTACGTCAGTAATTTGGTAATAAAAAAATTAAAAAAACAACACATAAATACTAAATGAAATACGTTGAATAAAAAACAAGAAAAGAAAAATTAAACGAAAGGTAAAAGACGCGCAACCCACTATTTTGATTTTTTTTTTCAAAAATAGTTTTTGACCAATGCGGTGATGACACGTGGAGCTAAGTAAGCAATGGTCACATACTTTGAGATCCCGTAAGATGCACATGGGCAGATTCAGGCGAAATTTGAATCTTCCGTCAAAAAATGACTAAATTGAAACTAAATTCGACTTATTTTGGACAAAATTGAAAAAGTGAATGTATGCGGAACTAAATCAAGTGTTCAACCAACTAAGCTAACAACCATTGACAGAGTTCATGTTGATTTGGGTGGAACGACTGCAAAAGAGCTTGGGTAAATGAGATGAATGTAATAATGTCGGTTAAATGCTTCATTTAATTTATCTTATTTATTTATTTTTTATTCAGCTTATTTAAAATATATTTAGGTGTTTTGTTCTTTCTTTCAATTGTGGGTATTACTAGCACATAATTCTTGTATTTTGATATGTTTATTTTCAAAAATAGTTGTTGACCAATGCGGTGATGACATGTGGAGCTGAGTCAGCAATGGTCACATACTTTGAGATCACGTAAGATGCACATGGGCATATTCCTGCGAAATTTGAATTTTCCGTCAAAAAAAAATGATTAAATTGAAACTCGATTCGACTAATTTTGGACTAAATTGAAAAAGTGAATGTATGTGGGACTAAATCAAGAAAGAGCTACATTTATGGGACCAATTTTTTTCGGTCGGCATGTGTAGTTGAATCATTCATCGAATAATTCGACTATGATTAATGGAACAAATGCACGTGGCTTATTTCCATTTCTTGATCGAGTCGGAGTCGACGACGAAATTTGGGTCGCTGTTTGTGTATTCCGAAATATGACTATCTTTGAGTTGGAACCCGTCGCGAAAAGGACGTCGAGCCACTTGAGAGGGATAAGAGTACATACGGCTTCAACCTATGTAGGCGTGTCACCATTCGGTGAGCAGGAGATGATACTAAGAGTCAGACATTTGTCCCTTGCCGACTCTACGCGTGTTGGTTTTTAGTGTACTGTTTTACCCTTATTTGTTCTTCTCTCCGTGAGTGCATATCAATTAATTGAAATCCTATAAGAAAAAAAAAAATCACTGAACTTTAGCAAACCACAAAGAAATCAGAATGAGAAATGCAAATGAAGAATTAGTTGTAATAATTGAAAACATTAATTAAGACCTGTTCTTTTGGAGTCCAGTCCAGTTCAGTTCAGTTCAGATCGCTTAAGTTCAGTTCAGATTAGTTCAGTTCAGATAGTTCAATCCGCTTGAAAATAAATTAAAATAAGATAAATTAAAAAATAATTTCAATCTATAATTTTCAATATACAATCTAGTTATTGTCATAATATTAATAATATTTTTTAAAAAAATATTTAATAATTTATAAAAGTTATTATTATTTTAATAAAAAAATCAATTCAGTTCAATTCAGATCACTTAAGTTCAGTTCAGTTTAGTTCAGATCGTTTAAGTTTAGTTCAGCCGGTTTCAGTCCAAAAGAACATGTCCTTATTGCTCAATCAAACTATGAAATTCATAAATAGGTTGGAGAAAAAACAAAAAACAAAATAAAATTCATACAAGCTCAAACTATTATCTCAACTCAAACATTTCGTACACATCTTTATTAGTAACTTTTGATCAGAAGAAATATTCAATCACAGAAATGCCGGAAGAGTTTGGCCACGACACGAGGACTATAATCATATCTTCCTCATACACAAATTGCACTTTCCCACCATTCACCTTACAAGCCACCGGTTCCTCGGAAGCAAACACCCTCATCTCTCCAGTTCCCTTGACTCCAATTCTAACCGAACTCCCAACATCATTAAACACCATCGACTGGATGGCCCCACCGCTGTTGAGCATGTTCACAAGCCCAATTGGTGCAAATTGTATGTTAGTGTTTTCAAGAACCTTCACAGGGGAGACTGTGATCAGCTCAAAGTTAAAAGGCTCTAGAGTTATGTTGATCGTGCTAGATGGCTTGGAGAGGATCAACTCCTTCCCACGAAATAGGTACATGACGAATGCATTTACTCCCTCGACAGATATCAAGCTCTTTCCCTGTTTCCATTCGATGTCACTGGGGCCCGTAAAGGAGGATACAGTCTTGGAAAACTCCGAGGCGCACTTGTTGCGCCTCTCTTCTCGGCTCCATCCGCCGCCTTGGCAGTTAAAAGCACCCACCACTCCTGTGAACTAATTCAGGCATATTATCTAAGAGTTAGCAATTTAGTGTAAACAAGAGTACTTAGAAGTATACAACAAAAAATAAGTGAAGATTCAAAAACACTCAGATGTTTACGACAATTACAAATACACCTTGGAGTTTAGTGAAATTGAAAAACAACTCCAAATATCTTAATGATCTTATAATACTTCAAACATTTTATTCAACAACAGTTGACACCCCAAAACATTAAATAAAAAATATTTTCAATTTAAAATATAATTTAAACTTAATTTAAAAAAAATCCAAATTATCTTTAACTTTTTTAGACACGTGAATTAATTAATTATTCAAACACTACTAAATTTACAACAAAATATTACTCCTTTCTTAACAGTTTGCACGTTTTTCTTTTTTGTTTGATTCACAATACTTTGCATACTTATAAATAATTTTTTTTATAATTTTATTATTTCAATTCTCATATATTTACGTTAATACTATATTTTTCCACCTAACTCATTCATTGTTTACACAACAATATTTATTATGTACTTACAATACTCAGTATACTTCTAATTTTTATTATTTAATTAACACATATCTAAAACTTTCTCTAAGCAAAATTTAAGGAATCGAAAGGAGTAATGATTTTCACCTTGTTTAGGTTCCAAATTTTGAGCATGGTCTTGCCATTGTGAAGTGGGTCCTCAAAGAGGCAATCGCGACTAGGCAAAGCATAGTAGTCGCAACGGAGGATGGAGCCATCAGGCAGAACGAGTCTCTTGAGCAGGTCGAAGTTGTGCTTCCCAACCGAGTCACTGACGTAAATGGGCCCACCGGATATGGCTCGCGAGGCGGCGTGAAAGTCAGCACAAGGGTGGGTTGACTGGAACATGTCCCAGTCGGGGTGGATGAAATTGCCCATCCATAAGCTGTTGTAGGCGCAGTGCACCATGTGGCAACCCTGCAACCAGAACGTGCCGTTTGGATCCCCCGATGGATCAGTGCACCAGAAGTCATCCCCTGTTTTAATTAACATTCAATAAATAATTTCACATAATATAATATATATACCACAACAAATTAGTGGTAATTACTTACCGACACGGCCAAGGGAAATATCCTCTGTTCCTAGGAACATGAAATCGTTACAATGCTCCATGCTTGCAATCACACCGTTCCCTTTAAAATGCTTCTTCACAGAGGAGCTCAATGCCTTGTAGTAAGCCTTTGCTAACTCAACTCTCCCACCATAATCTTCACACACAATCTCCAACAACTGTGTGTGTTTGTTTATAGAAAAGTGATCATAACTCATTTATATTGTGTAACTGAAATTAACTAATAAATTGATTTTTTTATAGAATATTAATATTTTAGCATTCAATAGATTGTACACCTTAAATTTGTTTAGAATAAAACTTAATTAAACAAAACTTACATGGATGACATCAACTTTGACTCCATCAATCCCGACCGACTGGAGATGCGAGTGCAGCCCTTGGTACAACTGCCCAACCGAATCAGGCGGAACAAGCCCAACACCATTGTTCACAATCTTATCAACAGCCAAGTCCTCCATCGTGGTCTCGAGGCCCGGCGTGAGCTTGGGCCGAACCACTGTCGCCTCGGGCAGGCCCGCGACGCCGGGCCTAAGCCCGCCCCAGTACCCGCACAGCGCGTGCCACACGTAAACGTACTCCACGCTCTCGAACTCCCCCTTCAAGTCCCGCACAAACGCCCCCATCCCGGTTTTCGGGCCGGGCCCATCCTCGTTCGGGCTTCGGTACTCGCCGAACTTATAATTCTCCTCGAACCCAATCAGCCGGCACGGCATCTGCTCGCCGGCGGTGGTCCGGTCAACGCCCTCGTCGTCGTCGCGGGAGACGGACTGCCAGCCGTCGTCGATGAGGACGAATCCCGGCGGGCAGCCGCCGGCGACGAGGGTTCTCACGCCTTCCGAGACGCCGCGAGGGTGCACGGTAAGGTAGAACGCGTCCCACGTGCACCACCCGAATTTGTCGACGATGCCCGGAGGGGTCTTCTCGTCGAGGAGGCGGAAGGTGGCGAGGTGGCGGCGGGCGGCGGTGGCGGCGTCTTTGAGGAGGGTGAAGGGGTCGGGTCCGGCGTGGAGGAGGAGGGCGGCGCGGAAGGAGGAGGCGGTGATTTTGGTGGAGCCGCTCTCGAGGGAGAGGTAGATGAAGTCGTCGTCGTCGGTGGTGGGGCCGGGCTGGAGGGAGGCGCGGAAGGGGCCGTCGATTAAGGGGAGGAGGAGGACGTAGGGCCGGTGGTGGTCGGATTTATCGAGGAGGAGTATCTGGGTCTCGCGCTCCAGGTCCGACCCGTTTGACCCGGTCCAGTGGGTGGTCCACCAGACCTTGAACCGGAAAATGGACATGAATTTGATGTTGCTGAGTTTTCCGATGGGGATGACGTGGTGGCTTCGAGCTTCATCGGCGTCGAACCCGACTAAGCAGCCCGGAGAGGAGGAGGAGGAGGAGGATGCGGTGATGTTGGGGGGGACATGAGTGAGGAAAGCGTGTCCGTTCACACTGAAATTGGAGTTACTGTCGAGGGTAATGAGGGAGCTAGCCATGGCCAAATAATACAATAACTAATTATTTTTCTTGAAACGTAAAGAAGAAGCGAGAAGGTGAGTGAGGGATTATATAGATTATTAGAGATGAGAGACACTGAGACAGAGCAATAATGTTTTGGTGTTGGGAAATTAATGTTGATTTGTTCTCTATTTAATTAATTATATAGTTTTCAGACCAAAGATATGGGTGACGTCATTTGGACGGTTGCTTTTTTCAATTGAACGGAAGATTAATTTATGTTGACACGTGTAGGATTTCATAGAAATAACCGACTAATGGTCAATTAATTATACAACGGTGGAAGCATTATTGGACCGACTATTATCACCGAAAATAAAGATCCTTAGATTATGGAGTATATTGGAGAACGATACAATTATAATTATATCCTTTCATTAAACTATTCTGCATATCACCAATTACAATTTGACGCATAAAAATATTACTACATATACTTACATTATATATATTAGGTGAACTTTATGTAATTACTAAAAAATTAATTAGATTTTATGTGATTTTATAACATAATTAAATATTAAACTTAGTATGAATAATTAATTAGATTTTATGAATAATTATTATAATTTTTAAACAAAATTTTTGATAATTATAATTTCTTAAATATAAATTTGATGTATATGTTTTTTGATTAATTAATTTTTTAAACTAAAAATATATGGATGCAATTTTTTAATAATAATTTCGTAAAATATAAATTTAATGAATTTGTTTTTTGATTAATTAATTTGAGGTATAAGAAAGAGTCATGTTTACATTAGGATTTAGTAATATGAAAAATGAATCTAACACTCTACATTCACTTAAACATGATTCTTTCATTTTCTTGGATCGATAATTGAGTTAATTACAACTTACTTCGAATTTTAACGTCGAATCAATGTGGTTCTTTTGGTTCTTTGTTTGAGTTAATTACAACTTACTTCGAATTTTAACGTCGAATCAATGTGGTTCTTTTGGTTCTTTGTCCGTTACGAACTAACTCACCAAGAGGACAACATCTTCGTCGCGGTCAAAAATCTCGTCGGCAACCACCAAGAAATTCATTTGATCAACCAATTCTTTGGTAGACAACTTTTGGTCTTCCATGTCCAGTATATTGAACGAAACTGTTGTTGCTTATTGACTCGCCCTCGAGTGCGCTACAAATAATTACTCGAGGTCTCGACTCGCAAGAGGACGAGGCCCTTTGTAGTATAAGATGGCAAGGACGACCCAAGTCATTCTCTCGAGGAGTGTAGGCTCGGAGTGTTCATTTAAAGAGTGCGTTTAATGTTTGCTTTTTGTACAAATAGTATTAAAGTGGGGGGAAAAGAGAAGAAGGTAATATGCTAACAACTATTAAATTAAAGCAAAAAGCATGTAAGAGCAAATAAACGAGAAATCAATAATAAAAACGGAGGTTTGGTATTTGGATCATTTCACATCGGAAACGGGTTAATAACAATAAGAATCGGGCCATAGGCTCGCTCAAGTGCGCTTTCGCGGTTTTTGAGTGGGCCGACTAGTTCCTCGGTTAAGGTCAAACTATGGTTGATTAGATTAGTGTTCAAGGAGGATTATCGTGTAAGTCTCACCTCTAACAAATCGAGTAATCGATCAAAATCACAAAGTGAAATGTCTTCGGGTAGGTCTCGATTTCAACAATCGATCAAGTTTAATAACAAATAAACAAATAAACAAATTAACCAATCAACATGGCCAATCAAGATAAATCAACCATTCATTCTTAGATCAAATCAACAATTACCAAACCAATAAATTTAGCCTAACATGATACTAAAGCAAATAAACAAGAAAATCAAGTAAAGAACATACATAAACGAAATAACAATTAAAATGAACGAAGCTACCGATCAAACGAGGATTCGATGTTCGATGTGTCACCCAACGAAAATTTATCCGATCAAAAGAACGGGCTCGACGATCCGAGAACAAAACGTGAATGCAAAAATATGAAATAAACAAAGAGGAATGAAAGATAAAAGAATTAAAAGAGTTTTTAATTGAAGAACATGAAGAACACGAAAGAACAAGTACTATTCTAATATTTACTTGTTGAGTCTTTCTCTCTTTACAAAAGCTAGTAAAATAAAATGGGTTTGGAAAAAGGTTGTAAAAGAAAGAAAGTTTTTTTTTTAGTGTGTGTGCTTGTCTCTTTTATAGCTTTCCAAAACACGTGTTCTTCCAAATGACGAAAACGCCCCCAAACAATACTTATGAGTTTAGAGAGAATAGATTGTGAACACAATGGAATATGGGAGGTCTCTCTCAACTAAAATGCTGCTATATATATGGCGGGAGCCTGGTGACTGCCGCGGGCGGGCGCCTGGTCCTGCTGGGCAGTTTCGTCTCGACTCGGCTCCAATCATGCACGATTTTTCGATCTTTTCCACATAAGTATGCTCCAGGACTTACAAACTCAACACAACATCAAACCTACCATAGCCATGAGAAAAGCACGAACAAAAGACTCAAAACATAACTACTCATGCACAAATAAACAAGGAAAAACGACACAAATATGAATACGTCATAGGGCTAGGGATAACCTCAATTTTTTTCACTATGTACGCATAACATTCACTAAGCTTTTCGTCAAAAATATTAACCAAAGATTTTCTTACGGACGCATGAATCCGTGAACCCTGAAACGAATAGTATAATATTGCGCAAAATTAATTTATACAAATTTATTTAAGAATAATAACAAACAATGGGAAATTAAACGATTTGAAAACTTGATAAAGTTATATTCGTATAACAGATAATCAATTTTGAAAACAATTAATCCGAAAAAATTGACATATAGAAATAAAATCAAATTACTAAAATTTATTTAGATAAACGACGATATAATCTGGCTATCCATGAGTATAACTTTCATAGTCAACGGGGCACCGTTCAAGTCTTTGGTGATCCACTTTCTTGTGCATCAAACAACAATCTTCCAATCAGTTAAACCTGTCGAGGTTAGTTTAGAAATACAATGGGGAAAATCTATGTTTATTTTAATAGAAAGAGAAAATAAAGAACAAAAATTAAAAAAAAAAACGTCGAGAATTGTGATCATGATTTTGAGTAGTTAATATAAAAAAATCGAAGAGACGCAATGACAGATGGAAAGATAGAATAAATTTGTAATATAATTTTATTATTAATTTCATTTAAATATTGTATCCATATATAGATAAAGATTAAAAATAAAAATTTATTAAAATATTTATAAAATCGTTTAAACATTATATAAACATTGTTTTAAAAAAAATCAAAGTTTATGTTCTAAACAAACTAATTAGATGAGATATTTGATAAAGTTATAAAATTGAATTTTCATTATGATTAAATAAAACACTTTATTCTAATTATGCAATAAGTGTAGTTTTTTTAAATTATATTACAATTGTATATATTTACATGGCGGTTATTGATTATTTTTTCGGAGTTCCATCAGCATATTGGAGACATATATTACTTGCAAGGACGCGCAATTTTGGCTCCAATATTGGGCGAAGTCGAAGCCGTGAATGAGTATATGATTTCAAAGCATTCAACCGAAGAGAAGGTTTATCTTAGTGCAGATTCTATTGATTCAGCTGATAAAGGATTCTCGATGTTTGATCAAATGCATTCCGTGGAATTTTTAAACACCATAAAATGTTCCGGGTTGCCAAATCATAAACTGAAGTTAAAAGTTAATTCTAATTCTTTTAATCTTATTAGTATCCCTTTAAATAACTATCTCTGACTTCCTACGATAGACATTATAATATACTAAGATATGGCAAAGGAAAATAATATAGCTTATGGTTATCTTAACCAGTAGACCATGCAAAAGCATATGATGGACTAATCGCGTCTTGAACATATTAGCAAGTGCATTACATATAGAGTGACTTTCCTGTACAATTGAATAGCTGCGGGCTTCTTTGTTAGAACTAGTAATAACTGCCGGTGCGATGCACCGAAATATTTAATATAATTTATTTGGTTAAAAAAATAATGCTTGAAATTATCATATTATTTTTTTTCACTATTACTTAATACTTATTAAAATATAATTTAAAATATGTTAAACAATCGATATCCTTATAATGAATTTTCTATATCACTTGATATTTATTAAAATACACGAAATTTCATGAGTTTATTTATAAAAAATTTTTTGAAAAGAATTCCTAATAAATATTTCTATGTCAAGAGGTCAAATGAATTACATCTCTGCATTAGTTTATATATATTTATTACATCAAAATATGCAAAATTATATTTGTATAGATTAATGGTAATTTTGGTTACTTACAATTTGAATCCGTCTTACTATATTTAAACTCTTATAATTTCTTTTATTAAGGGATTGTTTCAATTTTTTTAATTACTCATCGATGATTTAATAATTATTATTATTATTGCATTTATAATTTGTGAACCTCATAGGAAAAATTAGATAAGAGAAAATAGTTAACAAATTGTTAATGTTCATAACAACATCCAGAATAAAATATGGATGAATTAAAAAATCATTCAAACTATTAGGAATTGGAAAATATCTAAAGGATTAGATATTTTTAAATAGTTGACTATTTCACAATCATCAATGGTCGAGGCTCGGAAATTCTCATAATTTCCTTGTGCAGCTTGATACAAATATAGCATCCCCTTGTTATAAATTATTAAGTGGTTAATTCATAGCAACCAAGACCAAGATAAGGACCGCCATAAACTTGTTGCTGTCATACAACACAAATACACAAAAGACCAACAAAGAAATATTGTAACAAACAATAAAAATCAATAAGAAAAATTAAATTACATATCAAACTTATTGACACAAATACACAAAAGACCAACAAAGAAATATTGTAACAAACAATAAAAATCAATAAGAAAAATTAAATTACATATCAAACTTATTGTGACTGTAAAAAATACAAAAAAATATTAAACTTATGTTGAGCACTGGATCTCATACACTCTGTCATGCATTGTCCATTGACTCGTTTTCGGATATTCACCAATTCAAAAAACCACCTAAAAAAAATACAAACAACTATACTCGAAAAAAAACTCATAAGAGCAGCAAATCAATTAGAAATAAACAACGATCAATATAAATTAATATAAACACAACAAATTAAATTAGATACACAACAAATTAAATTATACCAATGAACAATTTAAATCAATTGAAACAACAAATTAAATTTTACTTACATTGCTCCTGAAAAAAACAATAAGAAAAATGATTAATGATGATAATAATAATAATGGAACAATAATTAATACATAAAAAAAATGATCCGTATGATTTTGAAAATGAGTGAAGATGAAGACCTTTTTATAGGTGAAGTTATAAATTAGGGTTTGTATAATTTTTGAATAATAATTGAATAATTATCTTAAATACTATAATCAAATCCGGATTTTTAGTTAAAAATTTCTATATTTAAGGAGTGATTGAATAAAATATGGTAAATTAATATAAAAGTAGGAGATAAAATTACGGCTTATTTATTTTCTATAATTAAGACGTTGATTTATTTAAATAAGTATTAATAATATTATTTATATGGTATGACAAATGGTCCAAATTCAATATATGCATATTGATAATATATGGTATAATTTTGAGAGAATTGACCGTTGATTGTGTTAAATATATTAATTTTAAATTATGAGAGAATTAATGGTGTCTATTGTTATATTTAACGAATTATAGGAATCTTACCATTTATTATTATTACTATTTACGCATTAGGAAATGAATGCAAATTAGGATAGCTAATTAATAAAAACTCGAATTATTCCATTACCATAACTAAATTACCCAATACTAAAGTACCGATTTTAAATCATAAATATTTAAATGATCATATCTAATTAAAAGCCACGTCATATTTATTATTGGTAAAGAAAAACCACATAATCAAATATTGACCAATGAAAGCTTTGTCTGTGCCACGTAGTGTGAACATACCCATTTTTTGTAGTGTTATTTTTTGTGTTCACACTGGCCACGTGGGATCAGCAAAGTCTGAATTTATATATTATATAGATTTTTAGAGTGGCCCATATAGTAATTCTTGAAGAGAGGGGTAAGTCATCATAAGATATTATTCATGTGTCGAATGACACCCCTAAAGAGTTTTTATTCCACACGACTATTTATAATGTCGTGTGTAACTCTTCAACTACAATATTAAATATGATAAATACTTATCATATTCTAGATACATAACTTTTCATATTCCTCTAAGAACTTACATTCAAGTTTACTACATTCATAATTTCAACACTCCTCCTTAAACTTGAATGCTCGTAAACTTCGATGCACTTCTTCGAGATTTTGTTGATCTTCAAGAATGGATCGGTTTCACCCTTTGGCACATAAAGAAACAAAGCTCTTGCATCGGCTTGTTACCTTTACGATTGTTTTTACGCTACAATTGTTGTGCAGCTCCTCCGAACTCTTCCTTTTGTTTTTACTCCCTCTTTGTTATATCTCATTTTGATTGAGATACGAATGTCTCCTGCTTTGGAACACTCTCATCCAACAAGGATTACTTTGGAAACTTGTTGGGAAGACTAGTTTTTACGATTTTCTAGCCTTGAACCAATTTTGGCAATTTTGAGGGTTTTTAGAAAAGCCGACTTATAGTCGTCATTGAGAAGGAGAGTAAGAAGGGTTTTTAAACCAAAGGTGGCTCTGATACCATGTTAGAATTTTTAGAGTGGCCCATATAGTAATTCTTGAAGAGAGGTGTAAGTCATCATAAGATATTATTCATGTGTCGAATGACACCCCTAAAGAGTTTTTATTCCACACGACTATTTATAATGTCGTGTGTAACTCTTCAACTACAATATTAAATATGATAAATACTTATCATATTCTAGATACATAACTTTTTATATTCCTCTAAGAACTTACATTCAAGTTTACTACATTCATAATTTCAACATTCTTCTCTAACAAGTACACTGCATGAAAGAGGTAGTACTGGAATTAAAGTTTATTTCATGTTCTCCATGTATTAAATTTGTCATATGAGGTTTTAGTAAAATTATAAGCATTATTTCCATGAATAAGAATCTTTAGCATTTTTTTTTAACTCATTCTTGACTTTCCTGTACAATTGAATATTGAGGGATTCTTCTCTAACAAGTACACTACATGTGCAAAGTAGTAATGGAATTAAAGTTTATTTCATGTTCTCCATGTATTAAATTTGTTATAAAAGGTTTTAGTAAAAGTATTAGCATTATTTCTGTAGTTAATGATCCTTAGCATTTATTTTTAACTCATTCTTGAAATAATTTACCTACCTACCACGAATAAGATATAAGCTTTCTTTGTGATTTGGCAATGATATATTCTTAATTGAATGTCAAATATTACTAAAATACAATGAATAATAATTGTTTACTTACTAGATAAATAGGGTATAACAACTACTTATAAAACACATAATTTGTACATTTTATTTGATGATTATACATGAAGTTGGATTTTTAGATGCACATGTGTCAGTTCCTATTTTGTAAAATATAATATTGCTTCTTTCTCTAATGATTACTATTTTTTGGTCGTTTTTTTAAGTTTGGCGTGTCAATAACAAAATTGAGAAACTATGTTATTGAAACAAATGTATTAGGAGGCAAAAACAAGGATCACATATTGTCTACATTCCAAAATCACCACTTATTCCGTCAGATACGAAATTGTCATTTCGCTTTCAACGTAGACAAATTTTTATTATGATAATGTATGCTATGAGCATTAACAAAAGTCAGGTTCAATCTTTATCAAGAGTGGGGATTCTGTTGAAAATACGGGTATTTACACACGGTTGTTGTATGTTGCAGTTTCAAGAGTGAGTAAGATTGAAAGGTTGTTCAACTTATATGTGAGCCCAATATTCTTTACTCAGTGGCCGGAAATTTCATCAGCAGGGGTGCCCACAGTCGGAAATTCCATCGACCGGGGCCCCACATCGTGTTGGGCCTGCTCTGATACCAACTTATATTTGAGCTTTAGGATTTATATCCAACCGATGTGGGATACTCTAACAATAACAACTAATGTTATTTACAATGAGGTTTTCAGAAATTTGTAATGAAACTTTATTACATTTCTTTTTTAGGAAAATGGTTTTTTTTTTAAGTAAAGATGTTCTCAATCATCTATTTTAAACGAGGAAATCCTAACTTTTTGCATTCTATTTAAATCTCGTGCCTAAACAAAAAAGCTTAAATTAAATTACAAATAACAGAAATATGCTTCAGTAAATATCCCGGTGTATCGCACGGCTTAAATTAAAGGGACATTTTCAAATAAGGTAATTATCTTACTACAAATCATAATATAATCTTAATCTTTGCTTTAATTACAAAAAAGAAGGATTATCCCAATCTACCCTTTTAAATGGTTTAATCTATTTAATATATTACCCAAAACAATTCATAAAGAAACCTAATCTTCCCCAAAACAATTCATAAAGAAAACATTCTCCTCCAACACAATCGTTCGAGATGTGCAGAAACCCCACAGATTCGTCCAAACCACAAATCTCACGCGTTTGTCCTCCCACTAATTCTCGGACGGTGTATCCGAATTAATAATTGCGATCGAGGAGCACCAGTCCAGCTTCTACATTGTGGCACTAACTCTGTGAGAATTTTATGCCGGAAACATACGACTCCGACCGGCGTCGATCTATTCTTCAAGTTTTAAGGTAGTGTATATAAATTTTGCTTTTATCTCATCGTGGGTTTTTTGCTTAGTTTTCAAAGGAATTGATTACACACCCTCTCTCTCCCTTGCACACAAGTATTTATACATAATGCTTCAAATATTATGTGTTTTTAGGTACTCTTTGAATTGTAAGCGGAAAGAGTGCTATATTAATTGCACTCTTCGTGGCATTCAGAAGTCGAGCCCGTGGCATACAAAGAGTCAATACAAAGAAAGATTTTATAAAAATGGGATGCAGGTTAGATTTTACATAAGATTATTTTACATAAAATTGTTGAGTTTAACCAATTTTCTGTTAATTTTTTGTGATAGCTGCTCGGTTTTATCACGGCAGTGTAGTGCATAGTTTATTGAGAACAAAGATTAAGAAGACATTTTTCTCCATAGTGTACGCTTTGACATTCTGCAGCCCACAACCTGATATCAATTACCTTCCTAGCTTAGTGAGTAGTTATATGTTAATCATTTTTAGTAAAAATTTGTCGGCATCACATATAATATTCTCAATCAGTTTGTTTAACTATTGTGTGAATTTGGAGAACTAGGTGCTTTAAGAAAATATTTTGCATCAGCCCAACCAATGTTATTTAAATGAACATGTAGTAAAATGAACATCAAGGTAGTCCTATTAAATTATTTAACCCTATAAATTCGACATGTCTGTATTTGCTCTAGATTGAGTTTTCCCAATTTTTTTCGTGTGTATCGTTTACAGAATCAAAGGTATTATCATGCTACAGATTAATAAAGCACAATCATGGAAATTATGAATAAACGATTAATACATTTCAAGACGTGTCTTTAGTAGTTCGAGATGCATAAAGTTGTTTAATCGTTTACGCCCAATTATATTACTATATTAATAGCTACACTAACTAAAACTTGTTCCTGGTCATAACACATATTATTGTCAATAGATTAACCTTGATAACATGGATGACTTGAGTGTTAATCCATTGAAATTTTAACTGCATATTAGAATCTGTTACATACACTGTACCCACTTAGACAGTGTAGTTGGTAGTTTAAAATTCATAAATTGTAGATTCTGTTAAGAATCTATTGCAAACACTGTACCTTTTGCGCAGTGTATTTTGTAGTTCTAGATTCATAAAGTGGTTTAATCATTTACGCACAAGTAGATTACTATATTAGTAGTTGCACTAACTAAAACTTGTTCATGGACATAATACATATTAGTGTCAATAGATTAATCCATTAAAATTTTAACTGCATATCAAAATCTGTTACATACACTGTACTCACTTGGACAGTGTAGTTGGTAGTTCAAAATTCATAAATTGGACCATTACCCACTTGGACAGTGTAGTTGGTAATCACAATGCATGAATTCATCTTTTAGCCAATGTACGAGCATTTAAGCATTTAAGCAGTGCACAAATGATAATGATCCCACTTACCACCGACGTAAACGCTCCTGAAGTTGGAACACTCAGCTATGTGAACTTGCATTATACAACTTCATCTATTAATGTTGTGAGCTAGAAATAATAATGGTAACTATTTTTAATCTTGATGTATTTTCTTGGTGTGTTTTACAATGAAATGCAGGTCTTTATGATAAATCACTCGATGCGAGCCGTACAGTTCCTGACAGAGTTCATGCTGGAACGTGGAAAAAGGAAAAAAAAATGACAAGGTCCGAAGCACAAAGTTGGAGAGCTCCCGAATAAGAACTATTACACCATGTTTATGACTATGGCATTAGTTTATTGATTTAGAAATGAACATTTTGTGCGACCGAAAATGTTAAGCAGCATGCAGTGTGTCTATATAGCTGTTCTTATTTTCGATGAATTCAATTTTTGTCTTGACTTTTATCATATGGCATATTCATGACTATGTGAACCAGCAATTGTTAGCTTTATTCGATTAAATTAGAACTACGACACCTTAACTTGCTTCCATATCAATTCATGATTATACACTGTGAGGTCTATCAATCACCATGGATGTAAGAACAAGAAGTTAAATATAGCGGTATTATTCACTAAAACACAAATATAATTTGTTTTTGTTGGGCCATTTGTTATGCCAAAAAAGATAGTTACATACATAGATACACTATTGGTTGTTCATAGTTACGCACTAGTTATCTACACAGTAGAACTGTCATATAAACCAAAAATTGAGTACAAAAGGCTGATTGTTCAACTAGTTTCAAAGAAACTACCCACATAGTTTCTGGAATAAAAAACAATTCAAAAGAATTAGAAATCAAAGAGAACAAACAATCATAAATCTGACTTTGGTGCTTCCATTAATTTCATTAGAGGAAAGAAAGTCCACAATATCAGTATTATTCCAATAACCCCCAAGGATTATGTTCTCGTATTATTCAATTGATTACAAATTATTCAACTGGTTACAAACTGTTCTTTTTCAATCTCGGTTGAAACAATTGACTTTTATTTTCAAAATAAAAATCGAAGCCAATAAATAGAAGAATAGACCAATGATCAACACTAAATCAATTCTTTGCAGGTCTTTCGATTGTGACCACATATTTTCTTACATCTGGTACACTTGATTATCCGTTTGATCTCGTTCTTGCTATTTCTTTGGGGTACTAGGCGCACGTTTACGAAAAGATCGTGTCGAGGAGCTATTTCAAGAATCTTGTCTGAAAACAACGATTAAGAAATTTAAAATAAATTAATTTTTACATAATTAAATGTGGAAAATATCATTACTATAATACCAAGGTTAAAATAGACAAATCAAATATGAAAAATTTACCTAAATTATGAATACAATTAATACAAATACATTAAATTATATATATACAATAAATTGATTACCTTTTTTATTAGGAAAGTAAACTAGAATACTATTTTTTAAATCATAAACCTATTTTAATTTTTTCTCAAATTTACTCTAAATTAAATTACAAATAACAGGAATATGTTTCAATAAATATCCCGGTGCATCAACCCAAGAATACTTCGTTTATATAAAGTGTGAATCAAATTTAATAGATCAATGTCCACAAAAATTTAAAAGTTCCTCTGCAAAGTTGTCCACGGAGTGTGATAATGAGTCTAAGATCAGGGGAGAGGTATAGTCAATGGACAACAGGAGCTCTAATTAATCCACATGTCAAATTCGATTCTCTTTTTAATATAATATTATAAATTATAAATTTCTTCATTCTCATGTTTAATTTGATTTTTATAAATGATGAAAATTGAAATAGATCGGCCGATATTTAATTTATACATAAATATATAAGTTGCAATAAGTCAATTAGGCACACAGTATTAACTTTTAATTAAGACGTTTTGCTTATTAAAAATTTGTTGACCTTACTTTGTTGAATAATTTATAATAAAAATTAATTCATAATAGGTAGAGTGTTTGTCTTTTACTTTAATAGTAGTTCACAAAAATTGATAATAAAAAATATTACAATAATAAAAAATATATAAATTTATTACATTTATTCAAATTGATGATTCTGAAATATAGTTTTATAACAATGAAGACTATAGTTATACAATAATTATAAAAAAAAGTTTTAATTTTTTAAATATCATTATCAATTATTCACTTTTAAAAATAAAAAATATTTTTTTACAATTTTATTTTATTGTTTTAATTTTTAACTTAAAAGTAATTTTTTTTTATTTTTTTATTTTTTTTATTAAAAAATTATAAATTAACATAATTATCTGGTAGAAAAATACTATCTCTGTCTCAACACAATAGTCACACTTCCTTCACAAATAACAAAGGAAGTATGACTATTAATATGGGACAGAGGTAGTATATTTTATTGCTTTATTTTTAATGTAAATCAAATTTGTGACTGTCGACGTTATTAAAAAATTATAAATTAACATAATTATCTTGTAGAAAAATATATTTTATTGCTTTATTTTTATAAATCAAATTTGTGACTGTCGACGTGGTCGCTCAGTGGCACTAGTCTTTGTCACTGTTCCACGTGGTCGCTCATTATCACTGGTCCACGTCTTCGTGGCCACGTTTGGATTTTCAACTATGGCACTCTCGTAATTTCATCCGATTTTGAGCCCAATTTCCATTCACAATTATACTTATATTTATATTCGATGAGCTTCTTCCCCACCAAACTTTCTCACACATATCCGATCCGTTTCTCTCCTGATTTCACTCTGCAAAACATCTAAATTCGATTCCCTCAGAATTCGCAGTAACTAATGGAAGACGATAAATCGATTGCGCTCACATCGGAGCCGATCAGCCACGGCGAGGATCACAGCCACGGCTGGCAGAAGGTCACCTACGCCAAAAAGCAGCGAAAGAATCAGAACAAGCCGGAGTTATCTAGGGTTTTACCGAACGGATCCGTGGTTCCGTTGGAGAGTAACGGTGTTTTCAAGGGACTGGAGAAGCACTCGGAGGAAAGGCGCCGTCAGATTGTTGCCCAGCGAGCCTCCGCGGTTTATGACGACGATGATGACGAAATTCAGAGGAGGACGAGGAGGAATCGCGGTGGAGACGATGACGACGAAGACGATCTCAGCAGCGATGCCGATGTTAAGAACAATGCAGCGGAGGCGACTAAGAAGGAGAAGCCGAAAAAGGTTAAGAAGCCTAAAGTGACTGTGGCGGAAGCTGCCGCTAAGATCGACGCTGATGATCTGGCCGCATTTCTCTCGAATATTTCGGTATTTTTCTTTGATTGGATTTGGATCTTATACTTTTAAATTAATTCAATTCATCTCATAATTTTGTACAGTTGATGAGAATTTGATCGCTGTGAAATGATAAGTTTTTATGAATCTGATGATGATAGGAGTCGTATGAAGGGCAGCAAGATATACTGTTGATGAGATTTGCGGATTATTTTGGGCGAGCATTTTCAGCCGTGAGTGGGTCCCAGTTTCCCTGGCTGAAACTGTTCAGGGAGTCTGCAGTGGCTAAAATTGCAGATGTGAGTTTATCTTTTTTTTTTTTTTGCTTAAATTTGGAGCATGGGGGTTTTAAATTGTAAGAGCAATGTAATGTTGTTTTGATCCAGCTTTCATAATAAATTATATTTGTCTTTCTGTGTTCTGTTGCAAGATTTTTACCTGCTAAAGTGTTTTTTGTTTGACAACCGTGTTTTCTTCCGGCTGATTCGCATAAAAAAATTAGAACGTTGAACTTATTGATCCTTATTTTTTTAATTTTTATTTCAAATGTATAGTTTTGCTTCATTTTTAATTTTTATTTCAAATGTATAGTTTTGCTTGATTTTTAATTTTTACTTCAAATGTATAGTTTTGCTTCATGCAATATGTTAATGTGCTATGATATCTCCCCATGATTTCAGATCATGAATTTACCAAGGCAGTTTGGAGCTATTCGATCTTTAAAATTCATGTCGTTCTTCAAAGTTTTGAGCGAATACCAAGAATTAACTTGCCTAACCTTACAACTGATATGCCATTTAAAAACTTTTAAAATTGAAAAGGTGAATAAACTACCTTGTTAAGAGTAGTTAGAGATAGGGACATGTCCTCTACCTCGACGATGTAAGCACTTGTCTGAATCTTACGAACATGAGGTTTGAACTAATAGTTACTTAACTCTACTGACTACTGGTATGAGCTACAGCTGGAAAAGAGACACACAAACTAGACAACTCCCAGATTGTAACTAGTTTTGGCATTTCTATGTGACCTTTTCCAATGTACAATTTACAATTTACAAACCATCATTATTTTGGCTATAACCTTCTTTTGTGTGCACGAGGTCTTTATGTTGTTGTCTTTCTACATGTGATTAATTAAATGATTGAGAAAATATTGTTAGTTAACTAATTTGTTGTTTTATTGTTGTACATTTTTTCTTTGTCAAACAGGTTCCTGTTTCTTATATCTCTGAGGCTGTGTACAAAACATCAGTTGAATGGATCAATCATCGCTCTCATGAGGCATTAGGAACATTTGTCGTCTGGTCATTAGATAGCATATTTGCTGACTTAGCTGCCCAACAACCGGGGTCCAAGAGTTCAAAGAAAGGTGGGCAGCCACCATCTTCAAAGTCTCAGGTAATTAAGCACCAGTGATAACTGTTATTATCAAGTTCCTCTGTGTTCTCCTGTAATGTGAAAACTCTTTTCCGGCCACCTTTTTCTCTTTTTGTTGTAAAGTTTGTCAATGCTTAGGAGTTGGGACATTTAATGTATAATGATTTACTGTTTGTTTATTATTTAGTATTATATGTTGACTTTGCTTCTAAATGATTAAATAATGGGATTGATTAGAAGAATGTATACAGTTTTACCACTTTCTAGAGGTTTCTCTCCTGTGATAACAACGCTTGATCATTTGGAATAACTCTTTATTCTTTAAAACTGAAGTATATTTGGCTACGATTTTCAGGATAAGCTACATTGCTATGCATTAGTTATTTTTAAAGAATTATACTGCTTCGTTGTCTATGTTATGATGTGTCCTGAATTCAAAATTTTACTCAATTACCATGCTACCTATGCAACCCATAGTTGATTGATCAGTTTGATAATTTTATTTTGGGCAGCTTTTTATTATTAATTTATTGATTTTACAGGTTGCGATATTTTTAGTTTTAGCAATGGTAGTACGCCGGAAACCTGATGTACTAATTAATCTATTGCCAAATCTGAGTGAAAGCCCAAAGTACCAAGGACAAGACAAACTTTCAGTTCTTGTATGGATGGTAGTTCAGGTAAATCAGTCACATCAAACTTCAATTTAGCATCATTTCTGATAAACAATCCTTATTGAAGCTTAGCGCCTTTTTCTGTAGGCATGTCAAGGAGATTTAGCTGTAGGATTGTATTTATGGGCTCATCATATTTTGCCCATACTTGGAGGTAAATCGGGATTTAATCCACAGTCCAGGGATCTTGTTTTGCAGTTAGTGGAAAGGTTAGATTATCTTGAACTTGCAGCAGTTAGATGCTTTTTACATTTCTTTAATGTTTTCTTAAAGTGAACTAATCTTGGTGTCCGTGTATCAGAATTGTGGCAACACCAAAAGCTCGTAGCATATTAGTTAGTAATGCAGTAAGGAAAGGTGAACGCTTGGTGCCGCCTGCAGCACTTGACCTATTGTTGCGTGTTACATTTCCTGCAACTTCCGCAAGAGTTAAGGTACGAGGGATTTAAGAACTTGTGCAATATTGCGTAACGATTCAGAAAGTTTTTCTCTACAAAATTTGAAGTTGTGAAATTGTAAATATAATAGGCTACCGAAAGGTTTGAGGTGATCTACCCTCTTCTAAAAGAGGTTGCTCTTGCTGGTTCTATCGGAAGCAAAGCAATGAAGCAAGTTGCGCTACAGATACAGACGTTGACAGTGAAATCAGCTGGAGAAGGTAAAATTTGATTTGTTTTGCTGCATACATATATATAATTTGCTCCTGATGTAGTTGAGATTTCAGAACCTTGAAAAGAGTGTTTTTAATATATATATTATTTTAATAAATTTTGCGTTTTGCAGGGATACCAGCGTTATCTGAGGAAGCAGCTAGCATCTTTAATTGGTGTTTGACTCAGAATCCAGATTGCTACAAGCAGTGGGTAAGCTAAATTTAGTCAATATTTATGTTTTATTGTGGTTGTAATAGTTCTAACCAATTATGGAAATATTTTTGTAATGGTTGTACTTGCAGACGTAATTGTTATCTTGGTTGTGTTTTGTTTTCCCTTAAATTTCATGTAACTTAGTGTCTAACTGCTAGTTTCGTGTTCTCTTGTTGCAAGTGGTGAGTGAATAATGCTTTGAAAAATAATTTTGTGCAGGATAAGATTTATGTGGATAACATAGAGGCCAGTGTTGCTGCCTTGAAGAAGCTTGCCCAGCATTGGAAGGAGCTTTCTTCAAAACAGTCTTCTCTTCAAGTGCTCGGGGAAACTATGAAGAGTTTCAGGCAAAAGGTTCGCATTACATTTCAGTTTTAATACAAAAAGTACTCCAAATGTTTAACCTAATTAAAACAAAAACAGAACACCAATATTATTCTACCAAATACCAGTCTCCAAGTGTCAAGTTGAAACAACTATTTTTTAAATTACTGTAAGACTGTCTAAGATGATTTTATAAGTCGGTCATACTTTTACAGTGAAGAGTTGTATTTTCCAAAACAATTTAACGGGCTGATTTGAAAATGCATTTTTTTTAAAATCTTGTCGTAACAGTGCAACTTTGTATTTGAAATATATCTCCGATTGACATGAGACTTATTAGCAGCACGCCTAGTTCATGACAATTGTTTATGGCAGTGTTTGTAATTTTGAAACTTGTTTTTCTGCAATCATGTCCATACTTGGTACAGTTTTTCGTTATTCACCTTATATTATTAATCTTCATTAGTTATCGATACAGTATAAGCTTTTGCAAATGCATTAAAATTGTAATTCCTTGGTCTCACTTTACAGAACGAGAAAGCATTAAGTAGTAACAGTGGAGTAGATGACGCCCGCCGAGCTTTCTTCAAGGATGCAGATAAATACTGCAAGGCAATATCTGGAAGGCTTTCGAGTGGATTTTCTTGCGCGAAAACTGTTTTCCTTGCAGTGGCTCTAGTGGCTGTGGGAGCTGCCGTTGTCTCCCCTAACCTTGATGAGTGGGATTGGAATAAACTGTCCGTATTGCTTAATCTCCAGCAGTCCTTCTGATTAAAACCGTCGACATGAGATATAACAATGCCAGAAATAAAGTGGCAAGATAGGAGATAACGTGTTTATGGGGGTGGGTTTCGCTATATAAATCTCTGCAAGAGAAGGAGATTCAGCTTTCACTTATATGGAACTAATTTATTTACTATAGTTTTTTCTTTTTTTTTCACACCCGGTTCTGGGCAAGAGATCCATCTTTTGATGTTATGAACTCTTCTCTGTTTGCAAAATGAGAATCCACAGGAATGTTGTCTTACATTTGGGACGAGGTAAATGCACTTTTTTTTTCTGGGTTTTTGAATTTTTGTACTTCACCATAGTTAAAGTTGCAATTGGTCAACAGATTTGTTTGTAGTGAAAACATGTTTTTGATGAATTTTGAGGGTTAATTATTACGAAAATAGCAAAGTAAGCATATTCAAACCTCTTATTTGGATCAAGACTAGTATTCTATATGTTGAAAATACTACAGAATTGATCGAAGGATGATGATTTGTATTCTTTCAATCTTACAATAATTTGCACATTTTTTTTGGAAAAAAAACACTTTAGTACTTGACTTATAGTCCTTTTTTCACTTTGGTGACCGACCTTGGCATAATTCCACTTAAGTCCTAAAAGTGGCTGATTTTGAAAACACGTGTCGGGCACGTGACATCAAATTTTTTTCCATAATTGATGGAGGGTATTTAGGTCTTTTCATAATTTCATTTATTACACAATAAACATAAAATATAGGGAAAAAAACACTTTATACCTGACCTATAGTCCCTTTTTCACTTTGGTGACCGAGCTTTTTTTTAACTCATTAGTACTTGACCTAAGTCATACCACTTAAGTCCCGGGCCGTTGAGGGGTCGAAGCCCGACCCTAATGAGCCAGCTCGGTTACCAATGACTGCCGTCGGGAGTGATATTCCGGCCCCACTTTACCAACACTTGTCTTTTCCAGCGCACTTTGTCCTCACTCGTGCGCACCCGAGAGACTTCCCAGGTCCTCCATAATTCAAAAATAAAAAATTAGGGTTCAGAAATCATAAGGGGTTCCTGCACCTATATAGCTCCTCCATAAAGTTTTGATATTCGATCTTCAATTGATTCTCGTCGGTCTTCTAGGGTTCTGGAATTTGGGGGAAAAAACACAGAGGAAATATAAAAGGTTTAAATAATAAAAAGGGTAATAAGGTATATCTCACCTGGAGCCATGCAAGGGAGACACCTGTGAGGTGAAGTCACGTATCCGGCACGTGTTGCCGGAATCAGCCACTTTTAGGACTTAAGTGGTATGCCTTAGGTCAAGTACTAATGAGTCAAAAAAAAAAAAAAACTTGGTCACCAAAGTGAAAAAAGGACTATAGGTCAGGTACTAAAGTGTTTTTTCTTCTATGTTTTATGTTTATTTTGTAATAGATGAAATTATGAAAATACCTAAATACCCTCCATCAATTCTGGATTTTTTTTTAAGAAACGTGCCCGACACGTGTTGCCGGAATCAGCCACTTTTAGGACTTAAGTGGAATTATGCCTTAGGTCAGGTACTAATGAGTAAAAAAAAATAACTCGGTCACCAAAGTGAAAAATTGACTATAAATCAGGTACTAAAGTGTTTTTTTCCCTTTTTTTTTTTAAATTACAAAAGAAAGAAGTATAAAATAATAAAAAGTACACATAAACTTCTACCTTTCCATCGGACATTATTCTTTCAGTCTTACAAAAATTTGCACTTTTTTTTTTTTGTAAATTATAAAAAAAAAAAGAAATATAAAATAATAAAAAGAACACATAGACTTCTTTCAGTCTTACATAAATTTGCACATTTTTTTGTAAATTATAAAAAAAATTATAAAAAAAAATATATATAAAATAATAAAAAGTACACATAAACTTCTAGTTCTCCATCGGAGATGGTGTAAGTACTATCGTTTTGTAAGTCATGAATGATAATAATACGTATTTTTTCAGTTTCACAAAAGTTTACATTTTCTTTGTAAATTACAAAAGAAATGAGTATAACATAATAAAAAGGGAAAAAAAACACTTTAGTACCTGACCTATAGTCTATTTTTCACTTTGGTGACCGAACTTTTTTTTTTACTCATTAGTACCTGACCTAAGGCATAATTCCACTTAAGTCCTAAAAGTGGCTGATTTCGGCAACACGTGCCGGACACGTGACTTCAAATTTTTTTTCCATAATTGATGGAGGGTATTTAGGTCTTTTCATAATTCCATTTATTACACAATAAACATAAAACATAGGGAAAAAAACACTTTAGTACCTGACCTATAGTCCCTTTTTCACTTTGATGACCGAGTTTTTTTTTTTTTTTTTAATTCATTAGTACCTGACCTAAGGCATATACCACTTAAGTCTCGGGCCGTTGAGAGGTCGAAGCTCGACCCTAATGAGTCAGCTCGGTTACCAATGACTGCCGTCGGGAGTGATATCCTGACCTCACTGTACCAACACTTGTCTTTTCCAGCGCACTTTGTCCTCACTCTTGCGCACTTGGGAGACTTCCCAGGTCCTCCATATTTCAAAAATAAAAAATTAGGGTTCAGAAATCATAAGGGGTTCCCGCACCTATATAGCTCCTCCATAAAGTTTTGATATTCGATCTTCAATTGATTCTCGTCGGTCTTCTAGGGTTCCGGAATTTGGGGAAAAAAAACACAGAGGAAATCTTGTTTTTACGATTTTGATTTTTGAATTATGAATTAAAAATTAAAATATAAAAGATTTAAATAATAAAAAGGGTAATAAGGTAATATCTCACTTGTAGTCAATGCAAGGGAGACACCTGTGAGGTGAAGTCACGTGTCCGGCACGTGTTGCCGGAATCAGCCACTTTTAGGACTTAAGTGGTATGCCTTAGGTCAAGTACTAATGAGTAAAAAAAAAAAAACTTGGTCACCAAAGTGAAAAAAGGACTATAGGTCAGGTACTAAAGTGTTTTTTCCCCTATGTTTTATGTTTATTGTGTAATAGATGAAATTATGAAAAGATCTAAATACCCTCCATCAATTCTGGAATGTTTTTTGAAGTCACGTGCCCGACATGTGTTGCCGGAATTAGCCACTTTTAGGACTTAAGTGGAATTATGTCTTAGGTCAGGTACTAATGAGTAAAAAAAATAACTCGGTCACCAAAGTGAAAAATGGACTATAAGTCAGGTACTAAAGTGTTTTTTTCCCTAATAAAAACTAAAATTATAGACTGTAGTATTGTTTTGTAAGTAAAAGTTTGCATTTTTCCTTTATAAATTATAAAAGAAAGGAGTATAAAATAATAATAATAAAGTAAGGTCTTGTTTTGTAGGTAATGAATGAGTTAAGTAAAAATGTAATAAGGAGTATTATTAATATAAATAGTTATTGAAAAGATAAATTACAAAAAAAAAACTTTTATTTATAGATATGCAAACATTTAAAAATTTGAAAAAGGAAATATACTTAACAAACTTTTGAAAAACAGAGAGTATGAAGTATAATATTATTGAGTCATTATAAATTATTATTTTTATTATGAAACAGAAGAAGTATATTTTATAATTATTTGTCTCAACTATTTATAAAAAAATCTTGTAAATTAAAAATAAATTTGAATAAAATAGTTGAGACAAAAGAAATAATAAATAAAAATATATTTTTGAATTAAAAATTTAAATAAATTTGAAAATTTTGAAAAATAAATTAAAAAATAAAAGTAAACTTATATATCCTACATAAATATAAGTATGAATATTATTTGGTAGTTAAAAATAATATATATATATATATATATATATAAGACAATTAATAATAAGATAAGAGCATTTTCAGTATAGCTTTCACTTTGGGCCCGACTCGATGGGCCGGCCCGAACAATGGGCTAGATTGGGCCACACAATTCACGGCTCAAAAAAACCCTGGGCCTTTTTGGCCCGGCCCGATGGGATGACGGGCCAAATGGGCCAAGCCCATTGGGCTGGATTGCCCGAAATAATTTAAAATTTTAACTTTATTTTTATATTTATAATTTTTAATACATTTTTTATTAATTTATTAATTTAATATTATTTTTATTACTAAAATTAATTTATATTTTAGTTATTTATATACAAATTTATTAATCTTTATCAAAATAAAATTTTATTATACATTAATTTTATATTTTTAATTAGTTTAATAATTAAAATATAATAAATATTATTTTTTAATAGTTACATATTTATTTAATTATTTAAAATTATCGGGCAAAAACGGTCCATGGCCGGTGGCTCAGCTGAGGTTGGGCCATGAAAATTTAGGCCCAAATTTCGGGGTGGGTTGAGCTGGGCCCAGTTAAATGAGATGGCCCGATGGCTTGGGCGGGCTGGCCTGGCCCTGGCCAAGTCACTGCTCTAATCTTCGATGCAGGTGGTCAATACCTATATCGTACACTTGTATGATTTATCGTACTCCTAGTTCAATTAAATATGAAAGCTCAATAAAATCTTCATTATAAACATACACAACATATCTTTGAATTTTTTTTAGATAAACACCACACACATAAAAGAAATCCTAATTTATATATAACAAATAAATAATCATTAAAAAAACATTTATAATTTTTTTTATTAATTAACATTAAAAACCATTATTATAATTTACACTAGTACGATAAATCATACACCCTTGGTGTAGGATATAAATTGTCCAGGGGAGTATCTATTGTTCGGGGAGTCTTGGGTGAATTTTTATTGATTCTCACCTAAAACACGTGTAAGTGATTGGAAGTGTGTTGATGTGTCATGAGTAAAAATTTTGAGTGGAAAAACATCTATCCGATATAAATGAAAATATATTATTATTTTATTAATGTTTATTTTTTACTATTATTAATAATTAATCAAAATCAATATTATTATTCTATAATTTTATTTAAAAATTAATTAAAATTAAAAATTTTGAAATAATTAAATTTTAAAATTCAATATAAATTATTCTTATAAACTACTGTCTCAATTATTCTCTCTAAAAAATTAGTTCAAATAGAAAAAAATAATTTAGAAAATTCTTTATCATTCCAATAATTTAAATGAAAAATATATTTTCTCAAAATCTCAATAATCCTCCAATAATCATAAATTATATGAAATATTTTATTAATATTTTTTCTATATAAAAAATGATGTACTATTTTTTAATTATTATTATTATTATTATTTTATTAAAAAATATAAAATAAATAAATAGTGAGACTTATTAAAATTTATATTTTATGTAGAAATAATTGGAATAGAGTTTTTTTAAGTAAGGAGTAAAAAAACGCTACGCCAGAAGACTCGATTTTACGAAATAATCCGAGTAATAAAACACATCAGCAATAGTTAGTACTAGTCGGCGTCAAAACCCTAGATATCGCGGCGAACGTATCTCTCTCGCTCTCAAGGTAAACTATTCATCCGATTAATCACCTGGGATTTTGCTTTCTGTTACTACCAGATTTCACCTTTGATTCTGACCTGTTTTATATCAAATTTTGTTAGTAGTGTACTTGTTAATTCTAGGTTAAGATTCTCTATGACGAATAATTATTCGAGCTGTTTTATGACGAATCGAGAGTGGTAGTTGAATTTCTTGTTTAGATTACAATGGGCGCTCACTACGACGTCTCTGACATGGATGCCTCTCTCACCGCCGTCGAGAACATCATCGGCTACCGTTTTCGGAAGAGGAAACTTCTAGAAGACGCCCTGACCCACCCATCTTACTCCTCCTCCGCCTCCTATCAACGCCTCGAATTCTTCGGCGATGCTGCCATCGCCTATGTTCTCTCAAGCTTCTTCTTGCACAAGTATCCCGACCTCGACCAAGGCAGACTCTCCTGCTTACGCTCCGCCAATGTCAGCACAGAGAAGCTCGCCCGTGCGGCTGTTCGTCACGGCTTGTACAGGTTCGTTCGTCACAACGTCACAGCCCTTGAAGAAAAGGTAATTGAGTAATTCAATTTAATTATACTTGTTCGTTCGTGTGATGATTGAGAAAAGCATTAAAATAGTATTTGTATTCGTGGCTTTGGGGAATGGCTTTGCTTTGCTTGTTTGTTCAATTTAATTTACTTGTTCGTTGGTGTGATGATTTCGAAAAGCATTATATTATATACTTAGTGTTCTTGGATCTGAATGTGTACATGTCCTGATTTGTGTTTAAATTCGTGGCTTGGGGGAATGGCTTTGCTCGAGCTCAAAATGGTAAAATTGGTTGAGTTACCCATCAATCACCTGATCAACACGGTGTTTTTTTTATCATGTTATTTGGTGTTTGGTGGGAAAGTGAACTGATTTTTCCGTTTTGAGCTCTTGCGAAATCGTACCCCTGCACGCTTTGTGTTTCAGGTTAGCGAGTTTGTGATAACAGTAAGTAATGAGGTCGAGCCATCGATCTATGGGGGCTTAGTGAAAGCTCCTAAAGTTCTTGCTGACATTGTCGAGTCATTGGCGGGAGCTGTGTCTGTTGATTGCGGCCACGATTTGAATGTTATGAGTGTGGTTAGTTTGTAACATAGATTTAATAGTTTTTTTCTTTCTGTAGTTTCTTTAAGTTGCTCATAAACAAATACTAATGTTTTTTTTTTTGTGTGGTAGATCTTTAGAAAGCTGTTGGAGCCAATTTATATGATTGATGTGATCGAACAACAGCCCCAGCCCGTGACAACGCTGTTCGAGATTTGCCAAAAGGATGGCAAACAAGTCGATATCAAATACAAAAGAAGAGGCGAGCAGAATATCGCGAATGTCTACGTTGATGGGAGTTTCATGGCTTCGGCTGCTTCTGAACATAAGGAGAATGCTAAGATTCACGCAGCAGAGGAAGCACTCAAGAAGTTTACGAATTACAAACCCAATGACTCGATGAGTTCTGACGTATCTATCCTTTTCAATGTCGGTTATGGAAGTGGAGCAAAGCAAAGGCTGCACGAGCTTTGTGGGAAGAAGAAATGGCCCAAGCCGATTTACAAGTATGCCTCTTTTTTCCTCATTAACGAGAAACATTCTTCGTATTCCAAATCAGTGTGTTTTTCTGTTATTGATTTTCTGATGCGTAAGTGTTGCAGAATCGAGAGTGAGGTTGGCCGTGCTCATGAGAAGAGGTATAAATGCTCGGTTGAAATTGAAATAGCAGCAGGTGTGCTTACTGCAAAGGGAGACGAGATGTCACGGGTGAAAGAAGCCGAGAACTCGGCTGCTTCGTCAATGCTCGGCGGTCTGAAGGATTCTGAGTACATTTGATTTGTCCTTAACATGATTGATTGTTATACTGGAATTGACTTAAACTAACTAACTATACACAACACTTTATTTTATCATTATTTATTTCCATTTTTAAATCTAATTTTCAATTAACATTTCAAACCTAAATTTACAACAGAAACAGACATAAATGGATTAATTACATTTGGTGACATTTTATATAAAAAAAGTATGGACTACAACACTTCCAAAACATGGTGACCACTCTTGCCAGTTGCCAATAGCTTGCGATTAAAAAAGAGTATTTACTTTATTTTATTTTATTTTATGAAAGTCTATTCAAATAATGAGAGTATTGGATAGGAACACAAAATGTTTGAGAATTGCGATTTTGAAACCTCGAAATTTGTATACTCAGTAGCCGTAGTTAATTGATTTCGCTGTCTATGTTGCAAGCAATGATAAACTACTTGCATATTCTACTCACACCCAAATGAATAATTCGGCAAGACCATTCTAATCAAGAATTTTTTTTCTTAAGCAATCTTACACAATAGTATTGCTCAAATACTTAAAAAGGAAACTCGTGAAAAAATCTTGCCAAACAAATATCAATTTTACTGTTAATAAAAGAGTTCGTAAATCAGTTTATATTAAAATCATTGTTTGATTAGAGTAATTTACTACACCTTGCTCGCTACAAGAGATTTCAAACATAAACGAAACCATAAGTATTGCTAAAATTCAAGAGGAATAGTAGTATTAGATTCTAACTATTAACATTGAGATTTTGGGGAAATGATAGAAACTATGTCCAACAACTTGAATTTTTCAAAGATATTGAAATAATAATAATAATAATAATAATAATAATAATATACATATATATATAATTAAAATTTAAACTAAAAATAAATAAAAAGATTGAAATAATGATGAGGGTGAGCATTGGCATCCTTTAATGGGCTCCACGTGCTTTTGGGTTGGCCCATAAACTCATTTTCTTGGTCGTTGGGGCCCACACATTTGAAGGAAAACAAATTGAAAATTACTGAATTTGGGCGGCGTTTTGGTCTTTTGGATCCAAAGATGAGGACATCCCATTGCCCATTGCCGACCCCAATTATTTAATTGCAAAAAGCTAAATTCAATCTTATTAAAATACTAATAATTTGAATGACAACGGTAATATTAATAGAATTTAAAGTTTTGTTTTTGACATAGATTGTATATTTATTTCAATTATTAAAAAAATAAAAATTATTCCCTCTCGTTCAACACAAATTACAATATTCAAAGTATTACCTCATCCTGAGATTGACACACCAAGAAATAAATTCTAATTTTTTAAAAAACAATATTTTATTTGTATTATATCAATTACTTTTAAATATTATTTACAATTATTTTGTTTTCAACTTATAAATATATTTTTATCAAATTTACCTTCATTGGATTTATTTTTCGATCATTTTGATCTGATCTCACTCGTCACTATTATAATTTTATCTTTAATCGCTGTTAATTTTGAATGATATTCTCTCTTACAGAAATAATCACACTTGTTTGAGTCATGTAATACTCCGTGAACTTCACTAACGAATAAGTAACAATATTATACGAAAGATTTATGAAAAATTAATTAATTAAATTTTAAGTTGACATTATGAAGAAATGAAGATTACACATATAGTCTGGTGATTGTGTTTGTATTTTTTAGTGCTTATGTTTAGTTGATTGGTTGGAAAGCTAGTCTGTTAGCTCGGTGATGCGGTATGAATTTCATTTCATATGCGTTGTACTGTATCATACACTTTTCTTTTTTATTTGATTGATCTTTACAAAAAAAATGGTGTACTTTTTGCAGGTTTCATCACTATACATTTTTTTTATTTTTTAACACACATATTAATAAAATAATAATAAAATAATAAAAACATGATAAATTAAGCTAACAGTTAGAATTGTAGTTTGATACTCAAATTTCTCTTTTTCATGATAACATTTGTTAATTGCAACAAGAAAACTTTAGTTCAAATCATATTCTTCTTCTTTGTTATTGTTTAGTTATTGTTGAAATCGGGGTGTCTGAGTGCAGTTACATGCTTACCGCACAAAGATAAAAGAAAGAGATACGAAACACTTAGGGAAGTTTGATGAGCCATTTTATTTGCTCATTTTAGAGCGTTTTTACACCCTTTATTGAGTCAGTTTGAGTCAGTAACGTGTCTGGGAGGGCACAATTAGGTGTTTGGGCAGAGTGTGTATGGATGCAGGTAACAGGTGGCGCACTGGGCAAAAGAGGCAAGGAAATCTCCTTCTTTGGGCAAAGAAGTATTCTGGAGTGGGTAGTGACTGCAACAGTTTGACCACATCGGGCAAATGGGTAAAGTCATGAAGCAGAAGAACCAGAATTCTTATCAAGTACTGTGCCTTGTCCGACCATCTGTGGAGGAGAAGAAATACCTGCGGATTTCAGTTTGGGCAGAAGACGCTGTAGACAGGAGATTCGCTGCGGGCAAGCTGGCAGCATACCAGAATCCCTGATTTTGGGGGATCTCACTTATCCCTCAACTCCTTGACCGCTGACGCCTATTCTTTAGGAAGGAGAAACAGCCGCGGATTTGAATTCAAATTGAAGTCTTTAAAAGAGGGACGCGGTGGGCAGCAAGAAAAACACCACAATACGCATCGAGAAATCGAGAGAGCCGCCGGTCCTGTAGTTCGTCGCCGCCGCCGGAAGGAGTCGCCGGAGAAGAGATCGGAGCAAGTCGGTCGAGTCTCTTTTCTTTGTTTTGAAGTAGATCCAGCCCTCAGGCTGAGAAACAATTTAATTTCTTTATGTTTTGCTTTTCAATTTAATTTCCGTTCGTACTTTGATTCCAAAATAGTTCGGTTTGAACTATGAATAATATAGATCGTTTTCCCTTAATTATTTTGTCTTTTATTTTCAGTATGATTGGCTAAGTTGTTTGTGCATCTGGACAGGGACGGATCGAGGGAGAATTAGGGTTTTAGTTTAACCGAGAGGTTGATGGGGCTAGAGTAACCGGTTGGGGGTTTGTTCCCAAAGCAAAGTTGGTTGAAGAATATTTCTGGGGAGTCTGGGCAAACTAGAACAGCCACTAGTGAACCCTTGCAAACTGGGATACTGGTGATTGGCAAACCGCATAGATGTACCTTGTAGTATTGTTGCGGGCATAGCACTAGAACTTGCTGGAGATTGCGGTCGTATGACTCGGAGTTCCGAGCATGCTATTGGCCGAGCGGGTCTGTCTAGAGGGTAATGCGGGTTTGGGCAAACTAGATCCATGTATGGCTGCATAGGTTATCGGAATTGTTCAGATCTAGGGGTTTAGGCATAACGTTAGCTTGTCTTCTCTTTAAACTGAAATGATAGATAAGGGGTGGGGCAATTGTTGGGCGTGACGCAATAGGACCATTGTTGTCTTTTTAAAGTACCCTATAACTGCTGACAAACCGCTGGTAGAAATTCTTAGTGCCTATGACTGGTAGTTTGCCTTAATGATCCCGAGTGAAGTCATCTGCCCGGATGCCTTGTTTATCATTTGATTTAAGTTTACCTTTTAGTAATCTGTTAGATCTGAGTCTTTAGTGTGTTTGCTTTTTAGATCCGTTTTATTTGCATGTTAGTTTGGTTAGCCGTAGTTAGATCAAAGTGTTTGAAACGATTGCAAAACCGTTGTGCCCAACAGCACCCCAAATCAAAATCTTTTTGTGACAACCCCTTGGGCAAAGCCGACATCACCTACTGTAATTGCCTCCTTGTGGGACCGACCCCACGTACTTACCATTATCTACGTTTTGTAGTTATAAGGGTACTGGTTAAATATAAATTTCATTTTGACAGCGCGTTTGCTCAAACGACAAGTATTCGCGCTCGTCAAAGTTCTATCATAAAATAAATTAGTAGTAGAGAGAGTAAATTCATATACTTATATAATATGGTCACTCGCACAAATTCAACCTGAAACAACTCATAAGTGGACATCTTAATTTATTTGATTGATTTGTAAATTTTTTTACGTTGGTTAATTTTTTTTATCTCTTTCCGTAAGCAGTTTGCTAATTACTTGATAATCGAAACTTGTAATTACGGGTGACTATTCGGGTTCGGGTATTCGGGTTTGTACCGAAATACCCGTACCCGATTGGGTATTCGGATACCCGTACCCGATTGGGTATTCGGATACCCGTACCCAATAAATTTGGGTAAAAGGTCGGGTTGCGAAATTCATTTTTATAAATATTGGGTATTAGGGTACTCGATTACCCGTTCGGGTATACCCGAAATACCCGATTAACTATTTAAATTAAAATAATTAATATATTAATTAAAAATCTAAAACATTATATATAATAAATAAAACTATAGTCTATATATAATAGTAAAAAATACAAACAACAAGCTAGTAATACATGTCAACTTGAATAAGATGATTAGTTGGACATGGAGTTAGAGAATGTGCAAATAGAAGAATATGAGAAAAGTGAACAAACTACAATTAGTGGAAGAAAATAAAAACTTTCGTCGAAATATGACATTTTTTATTATTTTTAATTACTTTATTTTGTTTTTTCTTATTATTTTTAACTCAAATTGATGATTTTTACTTGTTAGTTGATTAATAAACTATTGAATTTGAATAATATTATTATTTTTTTAAATTCATTTTTTAGGGTAATTTTGGGTACCCGATTACCCGACCCGGGTATTGGGTACCCGATTTACAAAAGAAGGTCGAGTTATGAGATGAACTTTTTTGCTTATTATGGTACGGGTACCCGAAAATTTCGGATGTAAGTAACCGTCCGTATCGAATAGTCACCCCTACTGGTAATATATTCTTGTTGTTTTCTTAATTTCGATTGCTTTAAATTATTGCGCGTTCATATTACCTTTAGAAATTATTTTTTGTCAAGATAAATCAATTTTGTTTGATTTCGGGATTATATAATTAAAGTGATTCAACATTATTCTATTTTAATTAAAAAATTAATTTGAATCTTATTTTTAAATCTCTCTAAATGGAATGCATTAATAAGATCATGTTTAAAAATTACTTAATGTTTCAAATGACCATGATCTCATCTACACATGGGTTTTTCTATTCGCACGACAAAGGCTTCAGCCACGAGAAAACTGTCTAAACATCCTCGGCCGCCTTACTTAGCAATACTTATATCATACTCCTGGGAGCACAATATAAATAGTGCTCCCACCCTTTAAAATATAAAAATCATTATTTAATAATTAAGAAATCTTCATTTTAAAAAATAATTATTATAAACATTAATTAGCATAGCAATGAATATTTTAGCATACCTAATGAATATTTATCACAAAATACATGAAGATATAACATGGGTGCACAATTAAAATCATACTTCTAGGAACACGGTATAAATTACTCTTACTTAGCATGAGAAAGAAATAAAAATAAAAATTATGTTTCATGAGAAGGTATCTTCTTTCAGAATTTTTTATGCTTGGTGAAATTTCGATTTCAATTTGATTATACTTCATTCTTTTTTTAGAAATAATCACATTCCGTTTGTAAAATATTAAAAAAAAATTACAATAAAGTACTAAAATCGTAATAATATTACATTGTAATTTAAAATATGTCAAATACTTATGGAAATTCAGAAGTTGGAAAAAAAGAAACTAAAATTAATTAAAAAAAAAAGATAAAAGTCTCACAACTTTATAAATCTACTCATTACATGAGTAGATATAGACTTTATGAATAAGATCAACATGTAGTAATAAATAATCCAAATGTAAATGTAATATGATTTACAAATACCAAATAAAATCACACTAATTTAATTATCATTTCAATATTATTATTATTCACAAAAAAAAAAAGAATTCCTAAAAAGTCACAAGGCTCCTTATTGCTTTACCAACCATTATACTCCGTATTTATTTATTTTTGCCTTTTCTTTTTTCCAAAAGTTTACAAAGTCTTGTTTGGCTGTCTTTTTAAATAAAAAACAAATCCTCCTCCTCTCTCTCTCTCTTAATTCTTCTTTCTCTGCTTCTTCATTCTTCCTAATTTCTCTCTCTAAAAGAACAACCAAAACACAGCTCAATTTCTTCATCGACAGATTAATCAGCTTGTACGTACATACACACAGTAATTAGGGTTTTTCCAGACAAAGAAAAAAAATCCGCCATGGCTGCGAACAGATTTGCGACCGTGCTGCACAGGAACACCAACAAAATCACGTTGATTCTCGTATACGCAGTTCTCGAGTGGATTCTGATACTTCTCCTCCTGCTCAATTCCCTGTTTTCCCACCTGATCGTGAAATTCGCCGAGTTTTTCGGGCTTAAGCCGCCGTGCCCATGGTGTACCCGAGTCGATCATCTCTTTGATCCTGCTAAAGGGGATAAGAGGGATTTTCTGTGCGAAGTTCACTCGAACGAGATTTCGAGATTAGGGTTCTGTTCGAGCCACCGGAAGCTGGCGGTTTCTCGGGAAATGTGCGGGGATTGCTCGTCCTCGATGGATTTTGGTTCGTTCGGGAAAGGGAAAGAAGGTGAGAATGGTGAGGTATGTTTGAACTGTTCTTGTTGTGGGGTGAGCTTAGTTAATCGTAACGATGATGGTGATAAATATTCATCTTATGTATTGCTTAAAACATCTTCTTGGGATGACGTTTTGGAATGTGCCCAGAAACAAAATCTGATTTCTGAGTCGGCCGAATACGATGAGAAGGTATCGGGGTTTGCAGCTGATTTGTGTGATAATGAAAATGTATTGGATGATCAGAATTCGGGAAATACAGGTAAGGGCATTGAAGAAAATGGTTTAGTGTATGAAACTGTGAATGGGTTGAGTGAATTGGAAAGAGTGGAGAAGGAAATTCATACGGAGGAAAATGTTGATTTGATACCGAATTTTGTCCATATGTGTGCCGAAGAAGATGCTCCTCTTAATAACTCTTCTGAACATTTGGAATTCTTTTTGGACTATAGTGGTCATAAGTTGGTTCCGGTTGAATTGATCGATTTGCTTACTGAAGAACATAAGATCGAAGAAGATGATGTAACCAAGGATCGAGAAGTCTGTGTGGATTCTGAAGGTCAGGTCATAGTAAAAGAGGAGGTGGTGGTTGTTGAGAGTGGGAGCAAAATAGAGAAAAAAATTCTCGATTTTGATATAAACGAGGAACCTAAATACGAACTGCTCGACTCCATGGAAAGAGAAGAGGATGGGGATTCTCTGGTTTTCCCTGCAAAGGGCTCTCATTTAGAGACAAATGAGTTTGAACATTTCGGAGTTTTTTCACTAACCCAATGGCCTTCGGAAGAGGCGGGCGAAGTTCAAGAAGCCGAAGAAAAAGAAAAACACTCAGATGTTCAAACAGGTACATTCCATTCCCTTGCAAATTTATTAATAATCTTAAAATTGAAGTAAGATATGTGAAATAATAGTTGACTAAACCAATTTGTCCTTGTAATTGCAGCAAGAGAAGCTTCTCAGGGAAACAACGAAAATGAAGGAGCTGTATCAATTGGTACAGAAATTCCCGATTTAGATATTACAGAGGAAATACAAATCAAAGACTCTGATCTTTCATATGAGCCCATTCATGAAAACCCTTCAACAAATTCTGCCAATCTGTGTGTCGTCAATGATCATGGTAAATACCTGATTTTCCTTCGTCTTGTACCACACACAACTGTAATTCCTTGGTGTTTTCTCATTCAATTTCTTATTTTATTTTTTCTATTAGGTCCTAGTCAAGTTGCGGAAACACAATCCTTATTAGTTCATGATAAGGATAATAACATTACCAATGAGACATCAGGTCAAAATCAAATGCAGCTAAAGGAGATCGACGAAGATAAGGTTCCAGACACACCAACATCCATGGAGAGTCTGAATCCGGACAAGAACTTATTATTGTTATTTGAGAAAAGGGATTACGGGACCGAAGAATCATTAGACGGAAGTGTAACGAGTGAATTGGATGTCGGTGATGGAGTTGTCACAATTGAACGCTTGAAATCAGCATTAAGATCCGAAAGGAGGGCTTTGCAGGCATTGTATACCGAATTAGAAGAGGAAAGAAGTGCTTCGGCTGTGGCAACAAATCAAACAATGGCAATGATAAACCGACTTCAGGAAGAGAAGGCGGCGATGCAAATGGAAGCTCTCCAGTACCAGAGAATGATGGAGGAACAATCTGAATATGATCAGGAAGCTCTGCAGCTTTTGAATGAGCTCATGGTGAAGAGAGAGAAGGAGAAGCAGGAGCTAGAGAGAGAATTGGAAGTGTATAGGAAGAAGCTTTCAGATTATGATATTAAGGAGAAGATGAGGGTATTGAAAAAGAGCAGAGACGGTAGTCTGAGAAGCGGGTTCTCATCTGCTTCTTGTAGCAATGCCGAGGATAGTGATGGGTTGTCTGTTGATTTTAATCAGGAGGTGAAGGAAGAGGAGACCAATTATGGAATTTCAGATTATACAAATCAGAACACGCCTTCTAATGCAGTTGTCAATTTGGAGGAATCTTTATTTGATTTCGAGGATGAGAGGCTGTCCATTCTTGAGCATCTGAAGGTTCTGGAAGAAAAGCTTCTGATGTTGGATGATGAGAATGGACAGTCTTTTGAGGATGTTAAAGAAATGGATGAAAATGGTGACCATTTCAATGGTGAATCAAATGGTCATTCGAATGGGAAGCATCATTATAGTAGAGTTGCTGGTCAGAAGGGAAAATCACTTCTTCCGCTTTTCAATGCAATTTCTGATGAGAATGGAGATTTGATGATGGCGAATGGGAATGGGTTTGATCATGATTCATACGAACCGAAGTTCGAATCGGAAGGAAACAAGAAGGTTGCTATTGAAGAGGAAGTAGATCATCTTTATGAGAGACTGCAGGCTCTGGAGGCGGATAGGGAGTTCCTTAAGCACTGCATGAGTTCCTTGAAGAAAGGTGACAAAGGAATGGATCTTCTTCAAGAGATCTTGCAGCATCTTCGTGACCTGCGGAGCGTGGAGCTTCGTGTCAGAAACTGTAGCGACAGTATATGAAGCTATGGACCATCGATAAAACAAGTACGGGTATTACAACCACCTCTTCGAATTTTCAATTTTTTATTTACAAAACATATATTTCTTAATAGGTTGCAGTTTGTGAAATAGAAAAACAAATATACTATCTAGCATTATCTGATGATCCTTATTATCTTGGTGACAGATTGTATTTTGAAAGGGTCATTCACATCTTATGGACTTGCAAGAGAGGAAGACGGATAGGAATTGAATGATATATCTGTTGAATAATATGAAGGTCTCTGTATCGTGGTGGTCCTGGCAGACAAGCAGTTGAGGTCTCTGCTTGAACTTTTGCTCCTATGTTTCCCAGTCATTTTGTCCTCTAGTAGGCCCATTTTTTTGTGGGTTTTGTATGTGTCCATCTAACCCCCCCTTTTGAGGAAAAAGGGGATGATGAATTAGTGTGCGTGTAGTCTAGTTTTCAATACTAGTTTTTCTGTTAATTATTTTGTGTGTTGTGTGTGTATAAACAGCCAAAAAAAAAAAACTGAGTAAAAAGATGGAATGGATCCAACAAGGATTCCAGAGGGCATTAGTTGATTAGCAAATTTAGGAGTGTAGCATTTTTATTTTTATTTTTATTTATTTTTTATTTTTCTCAGAGGGCAAGGAAAAGCGAGGTATGGAACTTCCTTTTCCAAGTCTCATCTTTTGCATAACATATGAGATGAGAGTTTGTTTATTACTGTATTTTGGAAGGTTGAGTTGATCTACATTTTATCCTTCTGTAATGTTAAAAGTATATATGAGAAGTGTGTTTGTATTTTTCATGTTGTTCAAGGGGATTCTACAATTTTAAGAAAACAACTAAGACTTTTGGCAAGTTGAGGGGTTCTTTTTGCAATTAACCATTCTTTCTTTGCTGTCAGATTCAGACCTCAAACATAAAATCATGGTTTTGTGTTGTTGGTTACTAAATAAATAAATTTATTAATTAACAATGAATTGTGCTTTAAGCATAAACAAAGTTTTTGGTAGGACAGACAACCTGTAACACAGCTGGGAATTTAACAGTGCAATATTTATTAATAATTGTACTAAAGAATGTTTCCATCATCGTTATAGAATAATCCTGAAATCTTTGGATAAAAAAAATATAAATTAGGCATATAATAAATTAGATGACAATTTTTTTTTTTCAATTTATTGTGACATTTTCAAATTTGGATGGTTGACTTGCTAGAATATGTCCAACGTGACAATGAGGTTCACAAAAGAATATATTATTCCACTTCTATTTATTTTTATTATATTAACCCCTTGTAAAAATGACATATAACATAAAATAAGCATAAGAAACTTAGCATTCATACCTACCTAAACACAGGCAAAAGCCATAAAACTTCAAGATCCAAGGATCTCCCTTCCGAATACGTTTGTCGCGGCTCCAACTTCCGAACACAAGCTAGCATCTTGTTACTGATCAAGTGATCATCATACTTGGCTTGAGAAACAAATATGATAAACAAATGATAACTTGCAGTCATATCCTAAAATAATTAATTACAACGTCCCAAAAAATAAATAATACTATGAATTTAATTACTTAAATACTAACTAATATTTCCATCTTAAATTAATAATCACATTTCATTTTTCATTTGTAATTTGAAAAAAATAAAAAGTGTGACCCACCATTAGTTTGGAGAACAGAAATATTAAAAATTACAAACTACACTCTTTGAAATTTTTGAGTTCTCATTTGTAATTTGAAAAAAATAAAAAGTGTGACCCACCATTAGCTTGGAGAAAAAAAATATTAAAAATTACAAACTACACTCTTTGAAATTTTTGAGTTCTCAATAATTTTTCATTTTTTATAAATTAAAAAATGTACATTCTAATTAATTATGTTTTCACCACGCTATAAGTCTACGTAGTCCTCGATCTTTTTTACAATATATCTTGGAATATGGTGGTCATAGCTCGCTAATATGCAGCACCCACCTTCTTGTTCTTTAACTTGAATGACATCACTTCATTATAAAAGTGCCCCTTAAGCGTTCCATGCAGTCTTCTTGGCATTTTGGAGCCCCATGCATTAATATTTGATTAATCCCTCAATATCTATCTAGGTCAAAAGTACGGTTAAACGGACTAAACCAAATCAAACCGATACTATTCAATTAAATCATATCGAACCAAACTATTTTTCTTTTTGGTTTTCGATTTTGATTTTTTTGATTTTTCAGTTTTCGGTTAAAAACTTTTTTTATTTTTCGGTTTTCGGTTTGGTTTTTAACCGATTAACCAATAAAAACCAAATAACCGAATAAAAATAAAATAAAAATAATTTATATATATGGAGTATATATTATTTTAAATATAAATAATAATAATTTATATATTTCTTTAATATTTTTTAATAATAATATTTTATTTTTAATTAAAATTAAAATTTACATTTTTTATATTTCGTTTTAATTATTTTAATAAAAACTAAAAATTATTTTTTATCTTAATTTTTTAAATTAAAATATTATTTTTTTAATTAAAATTTGACTAAAACCAAACAAAATCGAAATTATTCGGTTAAAATCGAACCAAACCATTTCTTAAACGGTTTGGTTTTCGATTCTTGAAATTAAATAACTTTTATTGGGTTAGGTTAACCGAAATTTCGGTTCGATTTAGTTTAGTTTGGTTTAACCGAATTAACACCCCTAGCTATATCTATCTATAAATGAAAACTTTTTATTGTCATAAAATGGAGTATAACGTTGCGACATTTTTAAACTAAAAATCTCAAAATTTTATTTGTTAACTTGAAAATATATTTTTATTTTTTACTTTTATCAAAAAATAACATTTTTTAAAAGTAAGTTTTAGATATCTCACATCGATCGGATAAAGAACTCTGGAATAACATATAAGTTAGACAACCTTAACACTTTAAAAAGGTCTTTTAAGGTGTTATTGTCCCAACTTTGACATGATATTTTTAATGTGTTATGGACCCAACTCTGACATGGTATCAGAGCGGGTCTAATACGATGTGAATCCCCCAGCCGATGGAATTTTCGGCTCGCCACAAAGATTCCATTAATCCACGAGTAGAGCCCCGATGGAATTTTTGGCCTACTCATGAGGGTGTGACTGTTAGATATTCCACATCGATTGGATAAAGAACCTTGAGCTCACATATAAATTGGACAACTTTAATACTTTGAAAAAGTCTTTTAAGATGTTATTGACCCAACTTTAACAGTATCCTTATTAAAAATAAAATTTTGTTTTAGTTCTTGTTAAGAAAAATATATAAATAAATAAATATGTAATTATTTATTGTAATTTGTAGCTTATAGAATTGTATAAGACCGTAGTACGTCATGTTTGTTGTACTGGTTCTAGTTATTATTCTATAAACACAAAATTAATTATGAAAGTTTACAAAAAAGATTTCTTCTCACATAGTATCAAGTCAATCATCGATCAAATCCTAATTTTTTTTTCTCTCCTCTTGTTCTTCATACGCAAACGGGACCCTTTCTGTCCTCACTTTAATCGAACTAGTCCCCTTTGATTCTGCTACTTCTCATCGATCCTCATGACTGCTCCTGATGCACTTGCTGTTGCTCCTATCTCAACAACAATCATGATTAATTTTGTTCAAATCTGTTGCTCCTATCTCAACAACAATCATGATTAATTTTGTTCAAATCAAGCTCTCTTCCGTTACCTTTCTCAGGCGGAAACACAAGTTCCTATCTATGGCGACAACATTTGAGATGCTCGATCTCATCAATGGAGAATCTGTTGCACCACCACTCACTATCACATCCGCTACGAACCCCAAATCCCAAGAAAACTATATTTATGTGTTAACTTAAAATATATTTTTATTTTTACTTTGATCAAAAATAACATTTTTTAGGAGTAAAGTTAATAAATTAACCTTTTGTTTTAATTGTTATAACATTTTTTGATATAACATGTTTTAACTTAAAAGTAATTTCTTGGATAAAATTATTTAAAACAGTATATTAAAAAAATAAAAGTAAAATTTTATTTTGAAATTAAAAAAACAAAATATTTTTTGTCAAATTGTGAAACCCCAACAATAAAAAAATTTGTGAATTGCTTTTTAAATGAGTGCCTTGAAAAACATGTTTCAACTGTTTGGTAATTGGCTAATTGCTATCTCTCATTGTTTATAGGTATTTTTAGGGAATTGAATAGAACTCATTGGCTTTACTTATTATAAATAACTCTCAATGTTTTTTAAATTCTTAATTTAAGACTTGCCATTTGATCTATTTTTATAGTCGGGTAATTATATTATAGAGTCGGGTAATTATATTATAGGACAACTTTTCAAAATGAGAATTTCTCATTAACCCTTTAAGTAATTATACAATTTAATTTATTTTATTCTATAACAAAATCTTATTACATAATAGGGCAAAACAAGACCAATTCAGTTCAATAGCAAAACAAGATGATGAAAATCAAAAAAAGCAAACACCCTCATTAACCCTGCCATATCTGCACTTGACAGTCGCAACATCTTGAGCTCAACCTTCATTTTCAGAATTGTTTTTAATTGAGGCATGTCATTTTCAGAATGGCTATCTTCTTGCTGATTTATAGGGTTACACCAGTTGTTGAATCTGTGCTCATAGTAATAGTAGTACAACTTTTGGAAATTAGGAGTTCTTGTTGAAATAAGTCGGATTTGGATTTTTTTATCACATTTCTTGCAATTTCTTTCCTCAAACTTCAAATGGATCGGAGTGTCGAAACCATCGAAATTCATTGAAGATGCAGACATTATCCTACGACATGACAGGGAAATTTGAGAAATTAGGGTTCACGATTTGGAAAAGATTACAGAATCGAGATTAAAAACAATAAAAAAAAACTTACCTTCAATCTGTTTGGATAATTAAGAATTAGATTGCTCGAATCTTGTGTTCGTCGATGATTTTCTTCTTTTACAATTAGGGTTTGAGGGGAATGGAATGGGGGAAATGGGATTATCCCGTTTTTTATTCTTGAAAGTTGTTGATATTTACGAAAAAGCCATTATCACTTAAAAGAAAATGCATTTACTTATCCACGTCATCAATGGTTAACGGTCGGTTGGAAAATTTGACGAAAATGATGACTGTTGGAGCTCCGCGCTTCTACGGCGAGCCACGGACACCTGCAAATACACAAACAAACAGAACCAGTCAGATCTGTTCAAGCCCTAAAACCAGAGCAAGCTCCCAGATCACAACAGTCGATGGATCTCCGAAGATCACCGGCCTGTGTAGCAGGATCTGGGCTTGTATGGAGTACAAGGGCACATGCAGCGGAATATATATATATATATATATATATATATATATATATATATATATATATATATATATATATATATATATATAAACAGAAAATAGAGAGGGAGAGAGAGAGATTAGAGCTTCGGCTCAGGACTGCGAAGGTGAAATCACGGCAGTGTATCCAGGCACCACCAAACAAGGGAAAGAATACAGAAACCCTCCAACAACACCCACAATGCACAGCTCTCTCAATCTTATATGCTCTCACTCACACCACTCGGCTCACACAAGGATCTCACAGGAATCAACACCACAACAACACCACAGTAGGTGATGATACAGAAATCGCACACAATGAAAGGTGGGGATTACACACAGTATCAGATGAGTAGAGTGAATTAAGGTTACGGGTGAAGAGCCAAGAAAAGGAGCAATGGATGGCTCAGATGCATCCACAACATACAAGTATAGATCAATGGTCAGGATAAGTCAAAGCCCACAAAGGATGGGCTGAAGACAAATGGGCAAGGTAAGAGGAGTGGGTTGGGCTGCAGTGGGTGCTGGGTTGCTTCAGTTAATTGGGCCAACACCAATTAAATGGGCCAACACACAATTTTCAACAATGACATTTCAAGAGTTTGAAAGACGCAAGACCAAAATTGGATTCGACCTTAGTTACAGGACGAAAAAATGATATTATCTCTACTTTTATTTCGATAAAAAACATCTATCCTATTAAATCTTTAATTGAATTCCAAAAATTGACCAGTGACTGCTTTCGATCAACCTGCACATAAGTGGGTTAATAATCACTCATTTTTATTATATTTTATGGACTTCGCGACAAGAATAAACCTCAAACTGCTACACCAATTACTCAAAACTTTATAAATTATTTAATATAATTATATATTGTAACACTACAAAAAATGTAAGGTGCTTAAATGAATTGAATATGCTACACATATCAATAGATGCATTTTTTTTTCTGGGCATTGTTCTATAAGAACACCAAAGTTAAGCGTGCTGGCTCTGGAGTAATTTTAGGATGAGTGACCCCCCTGGAAAAGTGTCCCGGGTTGGGAGACCCGCTGTGAAGTGTCTCGGGTGCGCACAAGTGAGGACAAAGTGCGCTGGAAAAGACAAGTGTTGGTATAGCGTGGCCAGAATATCACTCTCTACGGCAATCATTGGTAACCGAGACGACCCATTAGGGTCGGGCTTGAAGTTGATGAGAGTACCCACAAAAGGCATTCATGCACGGATGGGGTGATTGTAACGCCCCAGAAAACGCAATGAGCTTAAGTGAATTGAATATGGTATACATACCAACAAATGCATCTTCATAAGCGTGCTTGCTCTGGAGTAATTTTAGGTTATGAGCCGGCTTGATGTTGATGAGAGTACTCGCAAAGGGCATTCCTGCACGGATGAGGTGATTGTAACGCCCCAGAAAACGCAATTCTTAAAGGAATTGAATATGATATCCATACCAACAAATGTATCTTCATAAGCGTGTTGGCTCTAGAGTAATTTTAGGATAGGTGACCATCTGGGAAGTTTCTCGGGTTCTTAAGCGTGCTGGCTCTGGAGTAATTCTAGGATGAGTGAGCCTCTGGGAAGTCTCTCGAGTGCGCACGAGTGATGACAAAGTGCGCTGGAAAAGACAAGTGTTGGTACATTATGGCCAAAATATCACTCCCTTTGGAAATCATTGGTAATCGAGCCGACCTATTAGGGTAGGGCTTCGACAACGCAACGGGCCGAGGCGTTACATATAATTAATATAACTATAATTTAAATATTTTTTTACTTTATATTAAATAATTAATTAAATATGTTTAATATTAAATTAAAATTTAATAAAATAAAATTACCAAAATATATTATTTTTATTAAATAGTAGTAACATGTTAATAAACTATAAAAATGAATTAATCTTTACATATATTTCATTTAATAATTAATTTATTACTAAATATAAATTAATTAATTAATTAATGTATATTAATAATCATTTTTATTCAAAAATAAAATAATTAAACGAGTGTCAAAATTAATTAATCTCTAAATGTAATTGATTTAAAAATTAATTACTATATTACTGATAATAAATTAATTAAATAATTGCTAACACAATTTTATAATTATTTTTATTTAAGTATTTTTAGTTATATTTGTTTATATGTGTAGATGGTTTAATGGTTTGATGTCCTTCCTACTTCATGCCAAAGAAGTCAAAATTTTGTTTCTTAAACTCTTCTAAATATTTTGAATTGCAAGGGTTTACATGAAATGTTACATGTGGTAGTTTGATGCACATAATAAGTTTGATTCTTGAACTAATTATCAATTTATTTTTTTTAAGTTTTTGAACTCTGAACTAAACAGTACCTTTACTCAAAATGTAGTGAAAATTAAAAAGATAACGATAATTGTTGAAATATGACTCGAATCGGAATTAAAATGGGACGAGTACAAAGTCCGCACACGAGATGAGTTCACGAAGGACGCGCATAAATTAATTTGAGTTAGTGATGTCATGATGACATCACTATGGAATCAATTGTGTGCTGGCGTGAATAATCAAATGAGAGTGGGGGCTTTGGGATATTGCTAATGAGAAATAGCGTGGTGGGTGGTGTCGTATGTTACGACTCTAAGGTTCACGCTATCTCACATGTGTTTCGATTCCAGTTTGATTTGTTTAAGGTTTAGGAATAGTATAATTATATTGGAAATATAATTATATTATTCTTTATTAATTTAGGAGTCATATATTAGGAAAATAATTTATTCCTAATTTTAATTGTTTCCAATTTGATAAATTTACTACACTTATAAATTGGGGTTCTCCGGTAGACGAAAATCATAGAGTGCAATAGAGTGAATTGTAAGCCTCAACGATGTAGTGGATTTCTTTCTCCCGTGGTTTTTTCCCGTGTTTTGGGTTTCCACGTAAATTGTGTGTTCGTTCTTTTCGTTTATCTTTTTCTTCGCATCTCATATATTTCGAGAGACGAGAGGGATTTAGTTTCAATATCGCAACAAGTGGTGTCATAGCATCGTAAAAGCACAACAATAATATAAAAAAATTACGAGTTGTTTTTCACTTAAAAATTCACGACTTCAACCCACTGTATAAATACTTTGATAAAAAGATGGCGGCAAAAATGGACATCAAACAACACAATATAATTCTGTTATGTTACGTAATCAAAATTAAAATTTCAAAAAAAAAAAATCATAAATTATCTCACTCATAATTTATAGTATGATTTGTCTGGTTACACTGACTCGACAACATAGCGAGTTTAGTGGGCAGGCCTCTCTCGACCAGTGATGAGGCAGGCTGGACGAGCCAAACCCATAACTTTGATACCAAGTTGTAACATCTTATTTTTCGTAATATAACTAAAGATAATTTTTTCTTAGTTTTCAAACAGAATTGCAAACATTTAAAATAACAAAATGTCAAAAACGACTTTTTCATAATAAACTCTTTAACTAAATTCAATAGTCAAATTTAAAAATACTAAAGTGCGAAGTTTCAAAAGCGAAAAACATAAACAAAAAATAATTTCTATAAAATAGATTTTGCTATTACTTTCGCCGCCACATCCCCGTTCCGCGCCGACTTTGCAAGTATCTGCATTTTATAACATTCATGATTTTTCATTTAAGTTGTTTGTCTAGTTTCATGATATTAAAATCACATGCATATTATGTTCACGAGTTTCAATTAAATTGCATGTCATGTTCATGATTTTCAAGTAAGATGCGTGATCGAGTTCATAGATTTCAAGTTTCAATATCACGTGGGCAGATTGCGCAATTTAAATTTAAGTTCAAACTCATGTTTAAAATTAAGTTCATGATTATTAAGTCTAATGTGCACAATTTATTTTAAAATTGATGCATATGAGTCCTTCTTGTCAATTAATTAAAATATTTTCAATAAGTAGTCTGCATAGTTATAAATATATTGTGATTTAATCTATAAATCAATACATATGAATTCATATTTACTTAAATGTTAATTATAGAAACTAGATCCTTCTGCCCGTGCGATGGACTGGGAGTACCACTTAAAGCTTCGACTGAATTTATTTTATTGTATATATTAAAAATATTGTATAAAGATTTATGTTTATATTCATAAGTTATAAAAAAAACAATTTAGATGTTTTGACAATGATTTATTGATTTAGGATTATTAAAAAATTAACAATGTTATAAACAATTTAAATGAAAATATGAATGTTCAATCCAAATTTAGTAAAAATTGATTTATTAAAGCATTTAATCCTGGGATGGATATATATGTATCTGTAACTAAATTTGTCTAGGATTACTTAATTGTTCAAAACTAATACACCAGATTATATCATAAATGAACACAGGATTAAGATGAGGAAGAAACTAAGGATTACACTTCAAAAACTTATATCTACGGGCAATGAATGAGATCATGTCATATATATTACTCAAAAAGAGATTCAAGTTCATGCTACACAGCAACATGAAAACGTTTAGATGGAAGCAAGCAAAACAATACACCCAATATAGAGTTTAGAAGGATGGAAAATACATGATCTCAAAAAATCTCTAACATAAACTTTGATAAACTATGGAAAACCAAATTCAGCAAAATATGAAGCCTAATTGGCTTCATTATCAGAACTGCTTTCAATGTCCTCGGAGGAAGAGTCACTGGAATCTGAACTTGAATCGTCTTCGTCGGAAGAAATAACATATGAGACTTGAGATGTACCTTCAGGATAGCCTCTTTCCATTAGATGCTTATGTTTTTCCAACAAATCAGTGTCATCGCAACATTGGACAACGCAATACTCCCTTACTTTGGTTGTCTCAAAGTGATGATCTTCGACCTTGACCTTAAACAACAACTAAGACTTTGATAAACTTGAGCAGGCAATCTTGTATTTAGGTTTCCCTGCAACTTAAAATCAACATATATTGCAACTATCATAAACAACAAAAGTTTGAAACAAATATTAAAATATAGATATACTTATTGGAAAAAAAAAATATAATGAAAAAGTTCAGTAAATGAGTTTACTTTGAAATGGAGCTTCATCAAAGAGAAGACAGATGCCTGAATTAAAAATCTCGCAAGTTTATTCATCAAAATGATTTTGGCAGAACCCCCACCAATGTCATCAATAGTTACGTGTATTTTAAAATTGGCATTATGAACAATAGGGTCACCACACGAAGGACAAACCAACGCCGAAGATGAGACATCCCCTATAACTGAGCAATTAGAGCAATTAGTGTAATACCAACCACATTCCTCATTTATACTGTTTATAGTTCCAATAATCCATATGTCCATAACCTAAAAAACATGAAAATTGTGTTAGTCCACTTATGCATGAGGAGAATAACCAATTACATGCTTAAATATTATAAAGAAAAAAAAAAACAAACTTACATCATACACATATTCCAAATAAAAAGGATCATAAACCTTTGTTCGGGGATGACGCATTTCCTTTTTAGATGATGTCACACACGGAACAGGAAACTTAGAACCATCACAGAAAACAACATTTTTGGACACTGGAATCCTGATTTAATACATTTGAGAATTATAATGGATAAGTTCATCGCATGCGGCAAACAGCCATAATGAAATACTCATAAAATAAATAACAATTAAATAATTAAATATCATAACCTCTTTAAATACCTTGATTTATATTCAACTATTTCAGGAACATATTGGTAAAAAATCACATCGGAGACATCGCTTTTAGTTGCAACACATACACAACCTTGAAATATAAAAAATCAACAATTAACAGGTATGAAATAATAAACTACAAATTTATAACAATAACTAAAAAAGCTTTACCTTGTACAATGGTTTTTCGGCACAGCTGCTGCAAGATGACCACTATCGGCCCAGATATGTTCTCCCTCAACATTTTAACAAAATCGTATATCTTGGAACGATGAGGCTCAAATATTTGGCATTGCAAAAGTTCAGAACTGATACAATAAACAAACAGGAGACATATAATGTACTATGAAATCATATAATCAGGATGATAATAAATTCAAAATTTTAAATATGGTATAATTCATATAATTACCTTGAATTTTGAAGCATAAACTTAAAAGAAGGCTTGCCTTGATTAAGAACCTCGACATCGACAACACGACCAATAATGTCTTATACGATTGATGCACAATACATGCAAATAATTACTAATTAATTAGAAAGAGAAAAAAAAGGGATTTTTATTTTTCATTCAAATACAGCAGAAAACTACAAATAGGCAAATTCAATAATTGTGACTAAAAAAATTCAGAAAAAATAAGAATAGTACCAAAAAGATGTCCAACAGAGAATTTGGAAGAAATTTTCACTTCTGAATATTTTTCAAAAGAAAAACGCGATGGTGGGAAGGAATGAAAACTGCTTTCAGCAACAAAAGTACCAACTCGGAAGACAATCAAAAATCCGTGATTTTTAACAGAAGTAGATTTTGTCTTATTCACAACATGAAAATTCTGAATATTAAAGAGACGACCTTCAACTAATTTATGATTAAAAAGGTTGATATCTTTTTTTTGAACCGACTTGAATTATGCAGTCCTGGGATTTAAGCAAAAAATTTAAAGATCAATAATTATTCAATGCATGTGCAAAAGAATTCAAGAAGCATATTCACAATAGAAAAAGAATCAAATTTAAAACATAAGACTTACTTTCTGATCCATTAGCACCACGTGCAAATAATCTGGAAGCATATCGGGACCTAGGGTTTGCCATTTACGGCATATTATAACGCCTAAGATAGGATCGACTGTGGAAGGAGAAAGTTGGGAGAGATCCGAGTATAAACTATCCATTTTTCAGAAAAAGACTTGCGAAAATCTCAAGAAAGGTTGAAAGGGTTATGAGATTCTTCCTTTTGATGATAACCCGCAGAAAAGGAACGAAATACAATGTTATTAGAATATTAATTTCCTTTCAGTGACAAATTCTATAAGTACAACCGAACAAAATATTCTTCTTATGGAATACAAATCGGCAGAATCAGAGATCTATGAAAAGCCCCTTTTTATTACTTTTGAGTATAATTTAAGACATTATTTAGTTATTATTATATAAATATGAAATGTCATACTTCATAATTGATAATTGATAATTCATAATTGAAAATTTATTCCTTAATTTGAAAGGAATGAAATATATTTTTAGATTTTTGTGTTTCATAAATGAGTAATAATAACTGATTGAATATTAAAATTTCATAATTTGAAAGGGCCAAAAATTAAAACTTTCAACTTGATCAGTCCATTTATTATTATACGTTGTTGTTTCACTTTCATTATAATTTTAAAAAATAACTACTAAATAAATTGATCTGTTCAAAAAACAAAAAAAAAAAAAACCAAAAAAAACTTTTGATAAATAATTATGGACAAAATAAAAAAAAAACTCCATAAAATTCCAGATAATATTTTATTGAGCAGTTTTCCACTTATGCATCTAAATAACATATATTAAGATATTTAGTTGAGTAGTAATTATATTTATAGTCAACACGGCCCAAAATAGATAATTATAAGTTAAAATTATTTAGATATATTCTTGCAATGGCATCTCTGGAAGAATAAATAGACGCCTCTAATATTGATATAAAATAATCCTAGGGCTAATGCAAATGAAAATATGAATGTTCAATCCACAATATAACTAATAAACCTAGATAAAAATAATTTTTATTTATTTATGTTCAATCCAAATTTTTGAATAATTATTTTGATTGTGTTTCTATTATCTATCTACTCAATTTCTCTATATTTTTATTGATCTCTTAAAATATATAATGTGAATTTATATATACAATAGGGAATTTATTATTTAATTAATAAAATTGATTTCAATATATGATTTTTATATGATTTTTATTGTATAAAGATTTATGTTTATATTGAAAATTGATAATATTGCTTGAAAAAAAAAACAATTTAGATGATTAGACAATAATTTAATGATTTTGGATAGTTCCAAAATTAACAATGTTATATACACAATATAACTAACAAACCTAAATTATTTTATTTTATTTTATTTATTTTCAATCCAAATTTCTGAAAACCTTCTTGTACACAACAGTTGTAGTCTTATTCGTTAGGTTACCGTTCTCATCACATATTAAGAATTTCAATCATGCTCGGTTAGTCACTCTAGAAACTGTAACATACAATTGTTCGTGGGTGAACACCGGCCTTCTCAACAGAATGCCAACCTTTGACAAAGATTGCCCCTGACTTTTGTTAATAGTCATAGCATAAGATATCATAATTGGGAATTGACGACGTTGAAAGCGAATGGGCAATTTTGTTGTTGTAGGCGTAAGTGACAACCTCGGAATGTAGACAATTTCATCTCGCTTTTCTCCTCCTAAGACCTTCGCCTCAATAACATAAGTTCCCAATTTTGTTATTATCAATCGAGTGCTATTACATAATCCAGCTGTGTGATCGATATTTCTTAACAACATAATTGGAACCCCCAACCTACAAAGAAAATTTGGCGATTAATAATTTAAACATAAAATAACATTGTAATAATAAAGCGATTGAAATTGAAAATTAATCAACTGAAAACTATATCATCTATTTTCATTTGGAATATGATTTATTTATATGGGACCTGTGATCGATTTGTATATTAACAAACGTTGTATATTAATAGGGGACCATAAAAGACCCCAATTTTTATAAAGGATAAACAAAATTTAAAAAATAATAAGGAGGGCAGAGAGTATTAAGACTAACCTTTAACTTCAAAACATGATTAGGAATACCGGAACATTTGATAGTGTTTAAATATTCGGGGGTATGCATATGATCGAACATTGAGGTTCCTTTATCTGCCAAATCAATAGAATCCGCACTAAGATAAACCTTCTCTTCGGTTGAATGCATTGAAACCATGTACTCATTAACGGCTTCGACTTCTTCCAACGTAGGAGCTAAAATAGCGCGGCCTTTCAAGAAGTCAAGGTCTCCAATATGCTGGTGAAAATTAGGAAAAATGGCGTCAACAATCGAACCGACGAAGTCTGTAGAGTTTGAAATGATTAGGTCCCTGGGAATTTCAATAGTGGCCTCGCCATCGTTTTCCTGTCCCAAAGTCCCATCGCCAATGCTTGTCATCCAATCAGCAAATTGTCTTAACGCAGATACATCAGTTCTTTCATCCACATTCTCCAATCTCATGTTTTTTGTTAATCTCAAGACTTTGCAGTCATTCCAAATTGGAGATGAATTAATAGTTGCATGGACAATTTCTTGACGTGTCCCTTGTTGGATTACAGGAAGAATTTGCCGAAAATCGCCTCCAAAAACTACAACCTTTCCACCGAAAGGAACATGGGCAGAAGAAGGATTATTGCCTTTCATAATATCTCTAATAGTTTTATCCAGAGCTACAAAACAGTTCCTGTAAAATTCAAAGGGGGAGAGTGGCATAAGTTGTTGTAGGAATCTGTTTTAGGCTGGCAGGTGACATTAATTAGTTAAAATTCATGATGTAGTGTTTTAGTAAATAATTTTCATTATTAAAAAATTGAGCAGAACATCAGCAAATGAAATAACAAAAATGGTATATTTGATCAAATTGTAGAGTACGCGACATTCTGGATAAAAGGATTAAGGAGGTTAAAAATCAGATTGTTGTTATTTAAAAAATAAAAAGTACTAAAAAATGGAACACAACATCAATGGTTCGAAATTACGTACCGATGCATCATTGGAGCTTCATCCCAAATAATAAGAACCGCTCTAGAAATCATTTCTGCAATATCACTATCCATTTCTATGTTACATGTGGCATTATCAGTCAATATTATAGGAATATGAAATTTCGAATGAGCAGTCCTCCCTCCAGGTAAGAGCAAAGAAGCAATTCTGGAGGCAACATTAAGCAATATTTCCCCTTCTGAACGAATGGCATCAGAGATTGTTTTCCACACAAAAGTTTTTCCTGTTCCTCCATAGCCATAGAGAAAGAAAACCTGACCTGTATGATCCCTTACAGAATTCATTATTGAATTGTATGCAATAAGTTGCTGATCATTCAACATCGAGTAAGAATTCCTGTGAAATTCTGCAAGGGCCGACCGATTGTAATTAAGCTCATTCGCTAAGAGGGCATTTCTGTAACGCCCCAGAAAATTCAAAGGCTGCCCCAGAAAATTCAAAGGCTTAAAAGGATTAAATATGCTACTCATACCAACAGGTGCATCTACTTTTCTGGGCATCCTCCTATAAGAACTCCAAAGTTAAGCGTGCTGGCTCTGGGGTAATTCTAGGATGGGTGACCCCCTGGGAAGTGTCCCGGTTGCGCAGAGTGGGGCCAGAACATCACTCCTGACGGCAGTCATTGGTAATTGAGCCGCACAACGAGGACGTTGCGCATAAAAGGTGGGGTGATTGTAACGCCCCAGAAAATTCACAGGCTTAAAGGAATTGAATACATCTTCTTTTCTGGGCATCCTCCTATAAGAACTCCAAAGTTAAGCGTGCTGGCTCTGGAGTAATTCTAGGATGGGTGACCCACTGGGAAGTTTCTCGGGTGCGCACGAGTGAGGACAAAGTGGGTGACCCCCTGGGAATTTTTTCGGGTACTCACGAGTGAGGACAAAGTGCGCTAGAAAAGACAAGTGTTGGTACAGTGGGGCTAGGATATCACTCCCGACGGCAGTCATTGGTAACCGAGTCGGCCCATTAGGGTCGGGCTTCGACCCCTCAACGGGCCGGGGCGTTACAACGATGTCACATATCCATCCAATATTCCAAATAGTCATAGGCTTAGACAAATATAAAACAAACTGATTAATAAGGCTGTACTTTGCAAAAATATGAAATGAGATTGCAAAAAAGGAGCAAATTACAAAGATTATATTACCTCTCTAGCTCGTACCAACTTTGAAAGGCTCAAGACAGTTTCAGGGGACAATAGTATCGATAGTTCAACCTAAAAATAGAAGAATAAATCTTAATTAGTTGAACATGATCAAAGACAGGAAAACATTGATAAATAAATAATTAAAAGGGAAAAATATAACAACCTCATAATGTAATTCGAGGCGTGATTAGAATCCGAACCGAAAATTATCTTGGTAGCTTTAGCAAAAGAATAGATAACAACACGACCTACAAACAATATACAGTCATTATAAAAATATATTATTAACAAAAATAAATAAATAAACAGCAACCTAAAAATAGAAGAACAAATCTTAATTAGTTGAACATGATCAAAGACAGGAAAACATTGATAAATAAATAATTAAAAGGGAAAAATATAACAATCTCATAATGTAATTCGAGGCGTGATCAGAATCTGAACCGAAAATTATCTTGGTAGCTTTAGGAAAAGAATAGATAACAACACGACCTACAAACAATATACAGTCATTATAAAAATATATTATTAACAAAAATAAATAAATAAACAACAAATTAGAACAATGTAAAAAATCAATTATAAGGAAACATTAAAAAGTTTAAGATAAACTCTAACCTTTGTAATACTTGGCTTGACAGAGTTGGATGATAACAACTCGCTGATTTAACATCCCATGCATACCCTTCTCAACAAAGATACTCTCTTTCTTTGAAAAAGGAGGCTTAATCAAGAAACCAACACTGATATAACTAAATTATGGAATCAGAAAATGGAAGAAAGGTGAAATTGTTGAGATGAAAATGTAACAAAGGGGAAATAGAATAAAAAATAACTGCATATGAAAAAGATAACAATACCACAAATCCTGCAAAATAAACTGAACATCCCCACTTCCAGCATCTCTGAAAACACACACGACATGACCAATCACATCTGAAAAAAAAAAAAAAAACAATTTCACGAAAGATTCAGGCAACCAATGAAAATCAAAATAGAAAACTGTATGAAATTCTAAACAGAATGAACTACCATACCAAACAAAGAGCAAGATTCTTCATTTTCTCCCTCAGTCAATATGGTTTTAAAACTTTTAAAATTGAAAATGCTGCTGGAGAAGCCGTCAAATGTTGGAGGAACAATGGAGGTCTCATCTGTGAACTTTAACTTGAATGGATTACTACAAATGACATTCTTATAGTAAACCAATTCAACTTTGAAATTAGACAATTCATAAATTTCATTCTCGCTAATCAAATTATCAAAGTGTCTTATCATTCCAACATTCACAGTCTCATGAATAAAAGCACCCTAAACGAAGAATAACACACAAAAAAAAGAAAGAATCAAAAGCAGCAAAATAAAACATATCAAAATTCAAAACACATGATTAGAGAATCTTGTAACATAGGAGAAAAGTTCACTTGATGATCAACCATAACTACTTCCAAAGACAACGGGAATTTAGCATAACTCTTCCTTGTCCATTTACGGCAAATTCGAACGCAAACTCTCCATGTTTCTTTGCTACTGTTGAGATCACATACAGAGTCATAATTGGCCATAACAAATCTGCCATATGTAAAAGAGAGAGTTAAAAGCAAATCCATATTTACATACATTGAAAAATATTAAACTGTCCAACAAGCCATAACAAATCTGGCAAATGTAAATGAGAGGGATAAAAGCAAAACCATATACACATACATTGAAATACATTTAACTGTCCAACAGAAAATAAAATAGTTGAACTACAAAAAACACAGGAAGAAGCAAATCTCAAATCAGCATTACATGATCAAGGATGATTACCAAATAGTTAGAACAAACACTAAGGAACTTACGGATTGCAATTCAGCAGAGGAGATAAGAAATTACCTGAAAACGATTTAGAATTGGGAGACGATGTCGGATGAGAACTAAAGCCTGGAAAAAAGAACATTCACAGAAAAATCGGCAATGAATCAATTTTTTTTAGAACTGAAAAAAATACGAAGAAAAGAACATACCGTAAGAATAAAGAAAAGACAAAATAACATACCCACAGCGTAACCCTTATTCGTGAAGACGATGAGATAAAGAATCAAATCTGTAAAATAATCAAGCAATAATCGAAATTGGACCGATGATTATAAAAGTGAAAAAAAAAACGATACAATATGAATTTTTTAAAGAGCAACGAATATTAGGGAAAAGAACATACCTTTAGTAGAACCCAAATTGGGGAAGAGAAGACGTTCAAGATTACTGTGATATGGAATAGGAGAAGGAGAAGAGGAAGATATGGAAATGAGGGAATGAAATTGAGGACTGATTGACCGAACATTTAATTATGATGTTTCAATTACTCAATTTAATTTTGATTAAAATATAAAATAGAAGAAAAGATTGAGAATGGGTGTGAACGCAAGTGAAATTGAGCATTCTTATTGGACAATTAGATTTCAATTTCATCCTAGTTGGCAAAATTGGCTGTTCCTATTGGCTAATTGGAATTATTAGTATTCAAGATTTATATATTATTAAGATTGTGGATTTTGAGGATTAGAATTTGCACGAGCATTCATTCAAGCATTATTTTTGTTCGTCATTTTCAAGGAAGGAGTATTTTTTTTTTTTACATATAAGTGTATGATATGTAATTGTTTGATATTGAGGATTTTATATTTTATTTATATTATGTTCACATGTTAATCGCGCGACAAAATTCATGGTCGTGTTCACGTAGACGTGTGACGTGTTCACGTGCACGTTAATCAATCAAACAAGGATGGACAAGTTTGGTCGAACATGAACCTGTTCTTTTGAACTGAAATCGACTGAATTAAACTGAACTGAACTGAATGAATCGGAACTGAACTAAATCGATCTGAAGTAAACTGGATAGATTTTTGTATACAAAAATTAATAAATTTTAAAATATTTTTTTTAAAATATTAATAATGATGTATTCCTTTCAAACGAGACAAATAATCACACTTTCTTCACAAAATACAAAGGAAGTGTGACTATCAGTCTGGTTGGGAGAGAGTATTATTACTAGATTTTATATTTAAAATTATTGATTCAAATTATTTTTTATTTATTTTATTTTAATTTATTTTGAAACAATTTTATCGAGCAGAACTTAATTCTGAACCGAAATTAATCTAAAACAACAGCTCCGAATTTGGGGAGATGATTGCCTTGTTAGATGAGGCAAATGTGCAATGGTTGGATAATTTAGAATTGGATGGTTTGGGCATGGGTCAACCGTACCCGTGAGGCCTAGGTGACGGGTCCATAAACCTTAAATAAAATACTCCGTACACTACGAATAAAATTTGATGAAGAAAAGAAATACGGAGTACTCCGTGCTACCTCTGTATTAATTAATGGTGTTACTGTTGCATCACATTTCACGCAAACGACGTCGTCATCGGCCTGTGCTCTGTTTCCAGTTTTTCTTTCTTCTTTCTTCGTCTTCTTCATGAAATGGGGGTAGCGTGAGAGATGAGAAAATCCAACCCCAACAGCTTTATCCTGAAGAAGATCTTCAAGCCCTTCCTCTCCAGCTCTACCACCACAGGTCACTCATTTCTATTCTCCTTTTCCCTCATTATTATTTATTTATTTATTTATTTATTTATTTTCTGATGGGTGGGTTTTCTGTAAAATGAAGACCAAAACGAATTGGAGCTGCAGAAACTCGCCGCCCAAGAGCACAAGGATTTTCCTTTCGAGGTTCTCGCCGCCGCCACCAACAATTTCCACCCCACCCGTAAACTCGGCCATGGGGGTTTCGGCCCTGTTTTCAAGGTCAGCTAAAATACTACTGCTATGAATTTGCGATTCAATTCAAATTTTTTTTTTTATTATTATTAGGAATTAGGTTTATTTTTTGATTTTCACAATTAGGGCTTATTGAAAGATGGGAGAGAAGTTGCTGTGAAGAGGCTGTCGCCGAGGTCGGGTCAGGGGAAAACCGAATTCCAGAACGAGGTGAAGCTGTTGTCGCGTGTGCAGCACAAAAACGTGGTCAATTTTGTTGGCTATTGCGTGCATGAATCCGAGAGGCTTCTCGTCTATGAATACGTGGCTAACGAAAGCCTCGACAAGCTTCTCTTCACAGGTAACTTGTATCTTTCGACTGCGAATAGATCATGTGAAATTAACTCTTTATTGGATATTTGTTTAGAATCGAATAAACGGGAAGTGCTTGATTGGAAGAGAAGGCACGGCGTGATAGCTGGAGTTGCAAAGGGATTGCATTACCTTCACGAACAAGCACATTGCGCAATTATCCACAGGGACATCAAAGCAAGCAATATCTTACTCGATGAAAAGTGGGTTCCCAAGATTGCTGATTTCGGCATGGCCCGTCTCTTTCCTGAAGACCAAACCCATTGGAACACCCGCGCCGTTGGTACCAAGTATGTATGTTTTTATAAAGATGAAAAGTAGAAATTAACTTAATGTTTGTGTGTATTTGTAAAGTAGAAACAAATGTCAAGGGCGTGTGTCGAATTTTGGTTTTTATTTTTCGTTTTCTTTAAAAAGGGATAGTATCTGATTTTTTCCCCAAATAACCCTCGACTTTAAATTTTCACACCTCTTCAATTCACACTTTCTAAAATGGATATGGATACTTCAATTTGCTTGTAGTGGTTACATGGCACCAGAGTATCTCTTCCATGGAATTCTTTCAAAAAAAGCAGACGTTTTTAGCTTTGGAGTCGTGGTTCTGGAGCTGATAAGTGGGCAGAAAAACACAGCTTTTAACCGAGATCCGGATTCCCATAGCCTGCTTGAATGGGTAAGCTTCAAGTCTTAGGGATACTTCGGATATCATCCAAATCTGTTAGAGTGTTGATTGCTTAATCATTTTTTACTATTCATTTTGCGTTCGGACATGATTTCTTGTTTTTATGCCGGTGGTGTTGATCCTGTCATGAACTCCATGTTAAGGATAATTACAAAATTCACCCCTATGTTTTGCGTGTTTATAAACTATCTTTCATTTTTCTTACAAATTGCACATGAGAAGTGGGTATTTTACTATTTCGTATAATCAATAAAACCTCTCCGGTAGTTTTTGTAATTATTCAAATTCCAACGGCTTAACACGAATAATTATCATCAATATAAAAACTGCCTTTGTTGTGTTTTATTGCAGGCATACAAGCTTTACAAAAATCAGAGGAGCCTGGAAATCTTGGACCCCTCGCTAGCTTCTTCTTCTTCTTCAACAGATTGTGATGAGATAAAATTGTACGTACAGATAGGGTTGCTCTGCGTCCAATCAGATCCACAACTACGACCAGATATGGATCGTGTGGTCTTGACACTATCAAGAAAGCCGAGCAATCTTGAAGAGCCGATTAGGCCAGGATACCCTGGTGTCAGGTACAGAATATCCCGTAGGTCAGCAGCAACGCTTAGTACTGGGACTTCTGAGAGGTCAAGTTCCGGATCTTTTGGGTCCACACATTCACACACTGTCCATACATCGAGCTTTACAGCCTCCGGGCTAGATCCACATGGAAAGCGTCCGGTGAAAGATTAATCCACATGTTGCAGGTGATTGAAATTATATTCTTTTGTACAGAAACTTGGCTTTTATTTTACTTCATTTTTTCTGTTTTAATTTTCCTTTTTTTTTTTTTTTTTTTTTTAAATCTGGAGGGGTGGGGCTTGTAGAGGATATCTAATCTAACTAGTTATAAGAAACATTTGATGAAGGTTGGGTCACTATACCATTTATAATTATGACGAGTTTTATGTTCACCTAATGAGAAGTATGTTTGAGGTACATCTCTTCGATCTAAGCGGTCGCATCAAAGATACGAAAGGTATATGTTCATGATATCCAAATTTCAAGAAGATCATTTAACTATTAACGAAGATATGATTGATGTCGTATATAGGCAAAAGCTATTTTTCGAAGGAGTTTGTAAACCTTAAAGGTGAACACTGCTCATGAAGCTACCTCCTCGACCACTCTCAAAAATGTCAACTGTAGTAAAATAAAATGGAGTTTTTTGAAAAAAAGGGAAACTTGAAAATTATAACTCCAACCTCGTAAAATATACTTCACAATATAGGATTAATATATTTTTACATATTTATTAATTAAGGTGTATTATTATTCATCTATATATAATATAAATCAGCTAACAATATGATTAAATTTTTTTGTGTTCACACTTATTGTTAAACAATTTACCGTCAGATTAATTATTATTAACAAAACAAATATTAATTACGCAAACAATTATATTAAAATTAGAATTAAATTCGGCCGATTTGATTTTATTAGTTTTATTTTTATAAACTCATTAATTATAGTAACCATTGACTTAAAAAATTCAAATTAGTAAATATATCACTTTTTAATCGGTCTTACCAATTTAATTTACGCGTTTTTTCCATAATTATCTCTACTGAATCAATTCAATCTCCATAATAAATGCAGCTTTTTTTTATAAAATGACGCGTCTTCTTTATTTTGTTTTTATCATTCTGCTCTTATCGTTTTTGTCTTCTTATATCATTCTCTTATCGTTTTTTTTCTTTTTTTTTTCAGGTTGTAATCTGTAAGTATTTTTTTATATTTCAATGATGTTTTCTTTGTCTTTATCGATCAATTCGTTTATTATTTTTTTTGTAATTGTGTATAATGATTTTTTCATTTAGTTTTTTTATTACTATGCTCTAATCGTTTTTTTTTGTGATTTTTTTCGCAGGCACGGGCAAAGACACATTGTAAGTATTTAATTTTTTTTTATTTTTTTTATGTATTTTTTTTATGATTAATCTAACTACTAATTTTTAGATGTTTTTTTTTTTTTTGAATTTTTTGCAGTTACCATTTCATAAGTCTAGATTTTTGTTTTGTAATTATTTTATTTATAGCCTAATTTTTTATTTAATGATTTGTTTCATTTCACAGGTACGTTGTTGTAAGTTTTTTTTTTTCTGGTAGACATTAGTCGACCTCTTTGAATTCAACCGGTGCAACTTCTTCAACGCCAACATGACAGCTCCAACTTCGAGTTTGGTTTGTTTGCCGATTCATTCTCATCCCTCCGATATTCTCAAGGTAGTATCCAATATCCTACAATTATTTTTCCAAATCTAATTTTTTCTCTCTCTCTCTATTAACCTCTACCTCCATCTTTCTGTTTAATTGATTTTTTCCGATTGTAGAGCTTGAAATTTCTCCATCTCTATCAACTATGGATTCTTGAACGCTTTGAATTTTATTTTTCCCGGATTATTTGATTGATATTGATTTTTTTTTTTGTTAAATTACAGGTTCTCCCTAACCATATCATCTGCTGAACCAACCGGCGAATCTTGAGAAGAGGAAGCATAAGTTGAAGAGTCTCCTCCAAATCCAATCATCAAATCATTTTTCAATGTTTTTTTTACTTTGAATTTTTTTTAATTTGTCAATCTTATTCCATACTCAAATCCTTTTTCAATGTTTTTTTACTTTGATTTTTTTTAATTTGTCAATCTTAAATGTCCGCAAAACAAAATAATTTTCTTTTATTTAGTTTATATAATTAATTATTTTTTTGTTGCTTTTTGTGTTTGACTGAGTAGAATCAAGCCATCAAGGTCTTACACTTTAGCGAGTGGACGACGAGGACGATTGGTTCGAGAACACGTGTTGCTTTTCGACCGTTTAGGATCGCGGTGAACCGAAGTTCCGAGCTTGGGAAATCGCCTTCAATGTTCTCAAGTAAGTTATATTTTTCTTATTTAAAAAAACACAGTTATAATTTGATATACAAGGTTGTGGTTGTAGGCAATCGAAGATGGCGTTCCTGTTAGTTTTTTTTAAAGGATAAGGTTGGAAGAGACTAAAAGTGAATATGGCCGTTCAAGTTCACTTCGTTGCTGAACTATATCTCATGAAGATGTAAAGTGTTTTGATTAGATGAATATCTAATAAAAAATGTACTCTATTTTTTATCAAATACTTTTGTCACTATTGTATTTTATTTACATATTATCTTTATAATATATAATTCAGTAACATTTTCCATTAGATATATTTATTAAAAATTAATAATTAACGTCAATAACATGAATAACAAACAATAATTACTCATAAGAACTAATCATTCAACAATTAACGCAAATACGATTCATAGCTTTTTTAAAATTATTATATACTATAAATTAATAACTTAAATTAAGCAAATCAATCAATTTGATATTTATTTCTTAATTTTCATTAATATTCATAATTGGCAATTCCGCGTACATAATTATAGGAACTAATTAACCATTAACGCAAATACAGATTCTTAGCTTTTTTAAATTATTATATACTATAAAATATATTAAATTATATTACCCTTTAACCTAAATAGTTCTAAATTAATACCTTAAATTAAGCCTTAAATTAAGCAAATCAATTAATTTGATATTTATCGATTAGGAATAATTGTTTTTGTTTTGCAACATATATATTCACGGTAAGCACTTTTACCTAAAGTTTTTTCATTTTAGTTGTTTGATTATTGTTATTTGTATGCGTTTATTTTTTCTATTCTTTCAATTATTACAATTGTTTTGTATCAATATTGTATTTGATTTTTTTGCAAAGTTACTCACAGTTTCATTTTTTCTTTCTTCCTTTGTGGCATTTTTTTTAATTATTCTGTATTATTACTTTTTCTTCTTTTTAGGTTTGTTCTTATATCATCACTAATAATTAAGGTGCTTAAATAAAATGAAGACAGAAGACCATTTTAATGTTTGTAGCGATATTATATTATGAATGTATGTGTTATTAAAGTGATAACTCATACTATATTTTTCGATTGATAAATAGACCATTGTAAGTATTTATTATTTTGGACGATTGTTCTTATTTGTTCTATTGGATTCATTATTCTTTTGTGGTTTAATTTTTTTTTTTTGATTTTTATACTTACGAATGCTCTTTTTTTTGCAGGATTTAACTGATTTATTTTTATTTTTATTTTTTTAGATGATTAATCATTAAAAGATTTTGCGTTATCTCCATACTTACTTAACTATTTTTTTTTTTGCATTAATAACTACACATTTTTTTTTGCGTTATATTTAATAACTTACATATGTATTTTTTTAGGTGTTTTTTTACAACACCAAAAATAGGTAATGAAGTTATTAGAAGTTCAATTTACTATAATACAATTCAAATAACTACACATTTTTTTTGCGTTATATTTAATAACTTACATATGTATTTTTTTTTAGGTGTTTTCTTACAACACCAAAAATAGGTAATGAAGTTATATGTATTTTTTTTAGGTGTTTTCTTACAACACCAAAAATAGGTAATGAAGTTATTAGAAGTTCAATTTATTATAATACAATTAGTATTATATTAAATAATTATCAATGTAATAATATTGTATTTTTATTTGTTAAAGAAATTAATAGAAATATAATCACTTTCTCTTTTACACTGTTTTCCATCTTCTTAATTACAAGTATCTTCTGACGATGCTATATGAAGTAGGGCGAGGAGCACCATACTCCCCCAGATTTCACATTACCATATCCCCTTATGATTTGGAGTCTATTGCAATTTATGTTTCAAATTATTTTTATTATTATCTAACTCTAATTTTAACGAAAATATGTAATTTGTTCATCATTCCAGCAGCATTATTAAAACAATGCACTTACCACATGCTGTTGTTCACTAATCTCAAGACCCCGAATGGTCTTTATCATCCTGTTGTCTTGGGTCAACCGGTTGTGAAAGGTCTTCCTGTAATGAGTGGTTGAGCTGTGTTCAAAGAAAAATATAAGATTAAATGTGGACATGTGTTGATGTTCGAATGGATCGATCCATCGCACTTCAATGTCAACATTTTGGGTCAACCGGTTGTGAAAGGTCTTCCTGTAATGAGTGGTTGAGCTGTGTTCAAAGAAAAATATAAGATTAAATGTGGACATGTGTTGATGTTCGAATGGATCGATCCATCGCACTTCAATGTCAACATTTATCATGGTAATGATAGGGTTGAAATAAACTATGGTCCTGATGTTATTCCAAGTGTTCTGGTAGTACATGTCTCGAATTTGAAGGACATTTTTTCAAAAATAATTCAAAAGCACCACTACTATTCCTGATAATTTTTTTCTTTTAAATCTATAACTATTTTAGTAGTGATTTTATATTCATTATTACATTGTCAATTTCATTCGGACACGATTCCTAGGATTTTGCTATCGATACTAAGATTGAGGATGAGGTTCAACTGACGCTGGCCAATGAGAGAGTGCAAAAAACAATCGTCCCGTTGCAGCGACAAAGTGGGAAGAAAATTATTTTTATCGGACGTGAGTGAAAATTATTCTACGAGCAAAATAAATTTGAATGTGGCATGACATTGCAATTCTATTACGATCTTGATTCTACGACATTGTATGTCAAACCAGAAGTTTAATGCTTTTCCGATTCTGATATGTAAAACATTTTATGTTTGAATATCAGTTATTAACCAGTACTTCATTTGTTATTTTAATTTAAGCGATATTATTTTATATGAATTGGATATTTTTCTTATTACTTTCCCCCAATTTAAATTAATATAATTATTTATTAGTTAACAATCATTTGTTGAAAAATAATCATTCTTTACATCTCAATCATTTTAACGGTAACCATCATTAATGTTTAATAGTATATTATATAATAATTTGATTTATGACAATATAATATATAGCATCGCATTTTAATAAACACAAAATTTATTTTTTTCACCATTTTAAAATATAGGGATTTAGATTTTTTTCATTTTTAGTCTTATCTATATATGGTTATAATATTTTAAAATTATTATAGATTATTATTAATAATTATATGGTTCAGACTTTACATCTAATCGTGCGGCGCTTCTATTGAAAAAATCATGGATTTACTACATCGTGTATCTCAACTAACTTCTACAAATTTCAACGATTGGAAAATTGTTGTTCGATGCACAAGAAAGTGGATCACCAAAACTTTAAACGGTGCTCCGTTGAATATTAAAGTTGTACTTATGAACGAACATGTAAGATACTTCATCCATCTAAATAGGTCTGATAGATTTAAATTATGTTTTTATAACTGTTTATTTTTTAGAATATTATTTCAATCTGAATGTTTTTATAGTTAATAAACATTGGTTAATATTACTTAATTAAATATGATTTTATTCATATGACTTTAGATCTTAAAACTGTTAATAGATAATTAATGATACTGTTTTTATAATTTTGAATGTACCTTTATTTGTTATGATGACTTCCAATTATTTTAAGTGTGTGATGAATAATATTACATTTATTTTATTACAGGGATCACGAATTCATGCATCTATAAGCAACTCTTTGTTCAATTGTTTTGATGACCAGATTCGTGAAGTTGATGCTTACGTAATCAAAGAGTTTCAGGTAATCGGTAGCCCTACAATTAAGCCAGTATTGGAAAATTCACGGATGATATTACTTTTGCCGATACATCTATCACTGGTGTAGTCGATCTTGAAATTCCAATGTCGCCATACAAGTTTTTTCCTTTTGAAAAAATCCCCGGAGATGCCTATCCCGATACAAGTCATTTGATTGGTATGTAACAAATTAAATCGCATTTGTATAAATGTCATCTTTATTGTTGTTGTTGTTGTTTTTTTTTTTTTTTTTTTTTTTTTTTTTTACGCCTTTTGTGGTTTGACTACTTACACTGATTTTTCGTTATAAAGATGTAATTGGTCATGTGTTGATATTGATCACGCCAATATGGATGGAAATAGTAATGGATGGAAATAGTAATGGATGTGATGCTTACATTCGTTTTGTCATATCTGATGTCAAGTAAGCATTTCAATGTATTTTACATTTTTTTTATAATAGTTGGTATCATCACTTAAATTAAAGTTTTGATTTTTTTGAACTAACAGCTATACCGAAATTATTTGGTTGCTCTTTGGTCCATTTTCTAATGTAATCAAAATAAATGTTTACATGTGGAGGGATGGTGTATTTTATAAACTCATTATTATCGTTAATTTGTGTTCTACAACCAAATACCAAGGTAATATATAATATTGAATTATTTGAAAAAAATCTTACATTATTCTTATTAATATTATTATAATAAATATTTTATTTTGCAGGTGAGTTTGTTTTTCGTGTGAAGCTACTCGAATCTTGATTTATAATCATGTTGAAGAAGCCGTTGCATATAGGAAGAAGTATGTTTTTTTTCAACATTATGACATAATTTATAATTTATTTTTGTTTTTTGATTCATTTTAAAAACCTATCTTTAATCAACCTTCTTCTACGTGTTAAAATTATATTTTCATTTTGTAATATTTTATTAAATTATTATTCAAATATTTTATTACCTCGGAGAGTCTTTTTATTACTTTTATATTTAATTATCATCACAAGGGAGAAAGGTAAACATTAATATTTTCTCATAACAATTTAAATATTTTATGTTTTTGTATAATATTAAAAAATATCAATGGTCAAATTCAAATACATTATTTTATACACCATTATACTTTAATTATTAATATATTTATTAATTATCTTTTATTTAACACCATTATACTTTAATCATTAATATAATTCTTAAATATCTTTAATTTAAAAGAGTTGTATTATTTTTTCATATATTTTGTTTAACATATCAAATATCCCGCTGCCCACAAATATAGCTACATATTTTATTATTATTAATATTTTGTACGGAAATAACTAATAAATAGAGTGTCTTTAAATAACTAATAAATATCATTGCAAAATCGTTTCTATAGATAGTTATTTATTTATTTTTTAGGTTTTACGTTGCACATATACCAATTACTACGAATAGAGACCATTAGATAGACGGTATTTTTTGATTTTTTGTTTTCATCTTTTTAAGTGTTTGTTCAAACAAATATTTTATAACAATCTGTTCTTATTTGCAGATCAGTTTATTCAATTTCGTTGATGGCGAATGATATGCTTTCCAGTTTAACTACTATCATACCAACTTTATTATCGTTGTGCGCATCTTTAGAAAATTCATGTCTCCCGGATCGAAGATTTTTCCACACGGTTTGGAAATTGTCATGATAGACGCAGAGGTAATATTAATGAACTTTTAATTTATTCGTTTTGTTTTTTATTTGTTATTTACAACCCGTTATTTATGTTTTGCAATATATTGACCTTTTTGTTTTGTTTTTTGTATCTCGACAAATTTTATGTAAATTATACAATCAATTAAACAACTTTTGAATAATTGTACTGTAAAATTAAATTTTATAATTTTCCCTTTTGTCGTTCAATATTTGATAGAAATTATGTTCACTCGCTCATGTAGTCATTTATTGATCTTTATTCAACAGGGTACTCAAATTCATGCATCTGTACCGAAAGGTGTGTCCGTAAACGAGTTTGACAGCAAAATTATTGAAGGTGAACCGTACAACGTGAAACATTTTCGTATAATGTCAACTGCCTATTCAAATCTTATAATTGACAACTCTTTGATGATCCGTTTCATCAAAGGAACATCGGTTGAACCATTATACGACCCATGTTTTCCCAAAAAAATGTTTAATTTTCATCCATTCTGGAGCATCAGTAAACATTACTTTCCCGAATATGGTCATTTTCTAGGTATGTATGTTTTATTTATCATGAGTAACGATATATATTAAAAAAATTGATAAACTAAAATCTTATAAAGCAGTGATGATGTACAAAATGGTAAGGCTTCTCTCTAAACTATTTTTTTAATAAAATTATGGTCTTTAAAACATTTGTCATTCGCTAAATTAATCATTGAATCAGATAATATCTCTTATTTCACCAATGTTGTGCTGAAATAGGGTACTTTGTTAATTATTCTGTTTGTTTGATTTCTTATTTCACCAATGTTGTGCTCAAATAGGGTACTTTGTTAATTATTATGTTTGTTTGTATTCTAAATAACTGATTTTTTTACCTATAGTGCTCCCATATGCCCCTAGATTCCACGTTACGATTAATCATTTTACTGATAATATCATTGTAAGTGTGTAAAATACATTTTGGTAGCTCATTTTCTTTTCATAGCCTTTATTATGATTGTTGGTTGTACGTACATCTTTATCTTTTTCTAGGTGTTTCCATTACAATTCACATACCGGATACCTGAGCACACAAATCTCAAGACCCCTAATGGTCCACTGATGCGTGCTTCCTTACCTAGAATTTGTAATTTCTTATTTGTATTATTTCAATTAGATCATTCATTTAATCTTTATTTTTTGATTATCAATATCTACATTTAAAATTAGTTTATGTTAAACATTAAGCTAAAACAGTTTGTGCACTAATCCGAGTAATAGAAAGTTGATTTTAATACACGTGCATCGCACGGGCAAGAGGACTGGGTACAGAGCCCTTTCGGTAGGGGTATGAGTCCTTCTTAGTTAGTATCATAGTCTATTGTGTTGTGATAATCTTTTAGAACAAAATAATACAAAAATCATTAAATTTTAAAGAATAAAATTATAAAACAAATATCTACAATTGGTGATGCAAAGTACACAAAAATAACGTTGATATAATAAATATAAGAAATAATAAAAAGATAATTAAAAAGAACTCACCAACACAATAATACACAAATCTTTATAATATTAATACATAAATTGTAAATTTTGTGAATTGAGTATGAATTGGTGATTAATAAAGTGAAAGTGTGAAAGGGAAGTCATTTTTATATGTGTAGATATGAATTACTTTTTATTGGTAGTGTCGATTATTTTTTCAGCGTCAAAATTTTAAGTCAACAATAAAATATCTTTAAAAAATTTAAAAGATTGATTTTTATTAAAATTTACAATATTATTAATTTACAATTTCAAGTGAATAATAAAATATCATTAAAAAAGAATTTAAAAGATTGATTTTTATTTAGATTTATTGAAGTTGCATAATTTACGTTCACAATAAAATTGTAATGGTTATAATCGTAACATTATCTGTATGATTTAGTGTATTTAAATAGATTGCTATAATTGAGAAATTCTCGTTTGCTTTCCAATGAAAACAATTTTCGATTATGATATCGTATTTCATGACTATTAATAAGAGTCAAGGTCAGTCGTTGACAAATATTGCAATATATTTGAAGAAATCAGTATTTACCCATGATCATTTGTACGTTGCGTTGTCTAGAGTAACCAACACGGCCGTGTTGAATCTTCTGCTTTGTGATCATCGTGACGTCTTACGAATAGAACAACAAATGTAGTCTAGAATAAATTTATGTTAAACATATTAAGCCTAAGCAGTTTTTGCACTAATTCGAATAACAGAAAGTTGAATTTAATACTCGTGCATCGCACGGGCAAGAGGACTAGTAGAATTATAAACAAGAGTACTTTTTGAAAATCGTAATTACTTATTTGCCCTTTTAGAACATAAAGAATACTCCTATATATTAATGTTAGTTGGAAGAGATATTTATTCATTTGATTTTTATTAATTTATTGAATTGTGTTGCATCGTCCATGGCGAATTGCCTTCTAAGATGGGAGGGTGAGTTTCTCTTTCTCCAAGTCATGAGAAGCAGTTATGTGTATCAGTGTATGTGAGTCTGTTTCATTATGTGTACAAAGTCTAATTGTGGTAATTACTTTAAATTTATTATTAAAAAAATTAAGTTATTTAATTTTAAAGAAACAATTTGAGTACTTACCTTTTATTAAAAATACCCCAAATAAATTTTTGATACAAGAACACATCACAATTCACAATATTGTTTCACAAATAAAATCACACTTAATTTATGATAAAATTAAAATACAATTACAAATTGAATAATTATTGAATTGAACAAAATACATAGTATAATCTCATGCACGTACATTGAAGTCTATATTATTATCAGTTGATAGCGTTGCAAACCCTCCTTATGATCCCGTTTCTTCCAAGCTGGAGGGGTCCGATTTCCGACATTCTCACCATTGCGCTCGCGAAATCCCTTGTGAAAGCTGCGCGGTCGTTGTTATAGCGATTCACGATGGCAGTGGTGGGCCCACCTCCGCTGAAAAGGATTTGATCCGACTGGAGAAGTCCCCTGAGCTGGACCAGATTCCTGAAGTAGTTGTTGTCGAATGAATTCGGAGTCACCAAATCGAGCGGGGCCAGATTACTGTTGCCCGTCGTCTGAGGACACCCTCGTCTTCTCGTATTGGCAAAGTTAGGGTCGATGTCCGTTCCGTTGCTGTATATTCTTCCGCGGAACAACACGCATTGGGCTTGACCTAGCGTGTGCGCTCCTGCATGCATCATTAGATCACATTTATATATTCTCTTAGAAGTCGCATCATATAACAGCTCTCGAACTGTTAGAGAAGTTGGACAACTTAACATTTATATTAGTGAGTCGAATATATTCATTCATACGTACCTGATAGGGCAACCATGTCTGTTTGAGTAAGTCCCTTGTTGGTGAAGGCATCGTTGAGGGCTTGTAGAGTAGCGAAAGGACTCGGAAGATCCGTGTTCGCTTGAGCACGGTTAGCGGTGGTGGAGTCCCTTCTCCCGAGCCTCACAGCCCACGTCGGCCCACCAACCTGAAATCATCATCGTACGAAACAAATTCAATTGCATGCTATCAGATAATTCAGAATATATTCGATCTACTAATATAAATGTCAAGTTGTCCTATTCTCTAACAGTTCGAGCTTTAAAATGATTTCACTTTAATTTTTAACATGGTATCAGAGAGCGTTAGACTAACGCTCAGTTCCTAAGTTCGACTTCGAAATAATTATTAATTTACTTGGGCCTCCCCGAAAAGGTTGAAATCAGCCTGCGCGCAAATAAATATCAAATGTCCTAACTTCTCTAACAGTTCGAGCTTTTAAATAATGCAGCTTCTAATACATGCATACGTAAACATAGAGTATATAAGGTTTGTTCTTACAGCAACGGAAGCATCGCGTGCCGCCAGAGTCAGTATATCGGCGCAAGAAACGACCCTTGGGCATGCGCGCTCGACCTCGCGCTTGACGGCCTCGATCACGTCGAACCCTCTCGCGGAATTCGCGTTGGGAGCGGCGGACTTTTCGCTCTGGATAGTGGAGGTCTCGTCGAGAAGGACCGAGGCATCGCAGCCCTGAACGAAGCAGTCGTGGAAGTGGAGGCGGATGAGGGAGGCGGCCATGCGGCGCTCGGCGGATATTGCTCGCCGGATGGAAGTGCGGATGATGGTGGTTGCATTCGGACAGCGGGCGTCGTAAAACGTGGTGGATAGTTGGGCTAAAGATGGGGTGATGAAGAGAAGGGAGATTATTGATAGAGTGAAAAGGAAGTTGATTGAGTTCATGTTGGACATTCTCATTGGAAAATAAGAGAGGAAAAGAAAAGGAAGATTGATTGATTGAATGAGGAGTTGAGCGTGTATGACACTCAATTTATAGGCTTGTGCTTCTTTAGTTTTATTGATTATTAATTGATTAATATGGGTACAAATGACTGGTTAAACGCGTAGCTTGTTCATATATCATATATGGAACAATGATTATTTAATATTTGTACTTGTTACAAAAATGGTTAAGTGATTTGAATATGTTATTGATACTGATAATTAAAACTATGAATCTCAAGTGCGCATGAATTGATGACTGAGATTAATAAGTATTTCCATCTCAAACTCAAGAAAATAGGGCATATTTTCTTTTTAAATTTTATAAAGAAAGGGGGTATAATTTACATATCGATTGAATAAATAATTTTGGACTCATATATAAGTTGAACAATCTTACCACTTTAACGATTTTTTTTACGATAACCACGATCTCGCAAAAAACTGTTATAAATATAATTATATAATAATTTTAAAAAAGAAATAAACATTTGAACGTTTTCACCTAAATTTTTTTTTTACATCTACTTTATCTAAGTATGTTTAAAATATTATTCAAAATTATTAAAAATTTTAATTTGAAAATACATTTAATATTTTTTTAGTTTTCCTAATGTCAACTATCTATATAATAAAATTGATAGTTGGGGTGGATTTGGTCTTAACTGTGTGCGTATGTTTTTGCTTTGGGCAACCGATTCAAAACTCAAAAGTGATTTTGTCAAATGTCAAAGTTTGGGCATTATATAATTAATTAAAAGTATGTGTGTGGGTAAAGACTTTGGTCGAACAACTAATTAATTAATTAATTAATTATGATTGTCAAAAGGATTTAAATACTACGTGACAGCCATGCATTACTAATTGCAGAAGGTGCATGGAAATGTTATATCTTGTTGAATAGTAGTACTACTTTATAAAGTAGCTAGTTTTTCAAACTTTTTTTTTTAATTACAGAATTTATATAAAGTAAATATTAAAATTTTGAATTAACCTGTACGTTCCAACTGTGAGTTTTTATACTTGTACATTTTACTGAATGTTTGAATTAATTTGAAACATTAGCTAGATTGCATATAAACTTGAAATAACTAAGTCACTCCTCCGACAAATTGACAAATTGACAAATTGACGAATCGTACTTACACGGACAATAATGGTTCAATCAAATTTCTATATATATGATTTGAATTAATCAACTCAATGAAATTATAAATTATTTTAAGGGTTAGGTAATTAAGTCGAATCCATATAATTACAATTTATTTATCGGAAAATATATATACTCGATCAATAAGCGGTACTTATATATAATATATATTCCACACGCAAGCTTATAATAAAACTATTTTTTATAGTCACGGTATATGTTATATATATATTTGACTTTTTTTTTCTTTCCAAAATTAGTAAGTATTAAATTCTTGAACCTTAGATATACGACTTCTTATGTTTTAGTATTTTATAATAACAAATTGGTATTTCGTAATCACTATTATCTCATGATTTGGTTACAAGTACAACTAACATATGGTATACAATCACCTAGCTAGCTAGGGTTGACTCAATATATATATATATATATATATATATATATATATATATATATATATATATATATATATATATATATATATATATATATAATTTTTATACATTTAATAGAAGATAAATGTGTAAAAGTCAAAATATCTTTATCTGAAAATGAAAAAAAATTAACGAAAGCTTTAATAAAATCACAACAAGGGCTATCGATAAATTTGTTTTAAAAAATATCTTGAGTCACGCACTTGTAAGTTTTGTTTTCTTGATTCGCAATTGTTTGTTTGAGGACAAGCAAAGTGTCAAATGTGGGGGAGTTGATTGACTTATTTTTGTTAGGTTTTAGTAGTCATTTGTAGTTCCGTTATGGTCGTTTAATATGTTTTTGTGTTTTGAGATGTTGCATTATCGGTGAATATGTCTTATTATGTTTGTGGTTTGGTTTGACAGGAGAAATGAGTCATAGTAGAGCAAAAACCGAGATAAAATGCAAAAGAACATGTATTGGCGCACATCTGAGTGCAGCCTCGAAAAAACAATCGTAACAATGCCGTCAACCGTTGGATGGAGCTGAAATTTAAAACACATGATGAAAACCTCACGAACTATCTTCTCATTGTTCGGATCGAGAAAATAATGCACAATGAGAGAGATATTTATTGAGGATTTGAGCTTGTCGAAACTGCTCCAGTACGGCCATATCGGCGGGTGTTCCCACGCTGGCTAGATGTGCCCACCACGGCGGTTTTTACCGCATCTAGCGGGCAGGCATTCCAGGATTTTGAAGACCCCCGTCGGCGGGTCCTTAACGAGCTGGAAATTATATGCACGAATATTGATATTAAAGGAAGAGAAAAACACATTTTTTAACTTAGCATTTTTCATATCTAAACTTCTAGTTTTTAGTTTTGAATATTTCTAGCTGCAAAAACTTAGTTCTTGAGATTCCAAAATATTGAATTACTATTTTTCATGGACACTGGATCGACAACGTTAGAGATTCGGATTTTGATTTATTGCTTTCATTAATCTAGTAAGCCTTTTTTTTTTCTTTTTATTATTGTGTTCCTTATTTTATTTGAATATTTGATTTGTGTATTTGATTATGAATTTTTCATGTTTCCATGTGTTTGCTCTTGATTATCATTATGCGTAGCTAATTCCATTACTAGGGTTAGGGAGATTTGATTCTCGAAATGAGGAAAGAGATTCTAATATAATATAAGGTGTTCGACTAAATGTCTAATTGATTTTTAAAAGTTTGAGAACCATAAACTAGATTAGTCAAACCACATTGAAATCAACCGACAACGGACGTTTTAATATAAAAGTGCATGCTAGAATTGAATCTTGAGATAGAGAGTCGATGATCCCGATCCCTAGTTCTTTTTATATAACTTGAAATCCTTTATTCATTTTTTAGTTTTCACTTGAATGCTTTTAAATTGATATTTTAGAAATAGTTTTTAAAAAAAAAAAATCAAACCAACTCTTCGCATTATATTATATTTCTTTTCTTCTTTTACAAACGACAAATACGTATACTAGCCGATAGTAGTGTTTCTTGTGAGTTTGACTCGGGCAAATTGCTTCGAAAATTAGTTCAATTACTTAATTATAATTATTTTTGCCACACTACAATGTCATATTACTCAATAAAGAAATGGTATGGGACATGCCCAAGCGTAAATGCCATAAATGAAAGCTAACTTTTAATTTGACGGAGCGAACTAGAGAGAAACACAGAGGTACCACGATCGAGAACGTAAAAGCCATGCTCACATCGGCCCTGTGCTAGTACTGCTTTGCTGAGCTGATGCTTAATACGGAGTAGTAAATATTGTTGGAGTCGGAATTAATTAATTTAATTAATTTTGACTTTGACTAATTTTGACTTTCTTTGGTGGAATATTTATTTTTGGAATAATTATTATTGGGAGGAGAATCCAAGATAAAGAGGAAAAAATATTCAAGATCTACAAGATAAGGTACAAGATCTTCTAGTTATGGAAGGAGTCTTTTTACCATAGAAGACTTATTACTTGGAGGAGAAGACTTGCCTCTTATAAATAGAAGACTCACGTGGATTGAAGATGAAGAAGCTGGAGCGCTATATTGGAGAGAAAAATATTTTCAGTACACGTTTTTATTTTTTAGATATTTATCCGAGTAGTAACTATTCAATCTCGTGATTGTTTAGTCTTTATTTCTTTTTCTCGGATTATTTTGTATTCACGATTATAGTGAAAGTTTATTGCTTTTGAAGCAGCTTGGTAGGTTGTATTGATTAATACAACTTACGAAGATTATATCCTTGTTCTTTACGTTTCCCAGTTGCTGTACTTTTTACTATTTCCGCTGCACAACTGAATCTGCTGTTCTGTGACAGCAGTACTCAATCTGTTGTTCTCTGGACAACAGAACTTAAACTCGTTACAGTGACTGACTTTTTTGTTTCAGCACGTTGACTGCGAGTCGACCTCTTTTTCAAATATCTTATCAGAAAATAACACATGGACATGAGGATAGTCAGTAGTTAAATTACTGATGGATAACAATTTTTTTCGAAATTTGAATTACCACAAGCAAATCAAGTAATTTTACATCAAGAGATAAAGTATGAGAACCAATATGAAACATAGGAAGTTATTTACCGACGTTCCCAACCACGGCGAATTGTTGTCTAGAATACGATTCAACTAAATCAAGAGAGGTCGGTTGGGCATCAATATGGGCCGAAGCACCTGAATCCACAAACCAATCATGATTGTTGTTTTATAGTTGAGGTTGAAATGAGCATTGACCTGAAAAGTTTGGGCCAAATCAACATTTTGTTTGATTAAAGTGTGTTGGAATTCGATATCCCGGAGTTGCCGGAATTGCGAAACATGACAACTCCGATAAAAAACCCATCGCCGGATAACACGAACACCACGTACGAGCCAGAGCCCGAACCGAACGCGCAACACGGCCGAAGCCGTGCGCACGCCCACCCCGAGCCCCCGCACGCGGGCTCGCGATCGATTGCATCGATCGCATGGGGCGATCGATCGGGGCTTCTCCGGCAGCCCCCCAGCAGCAAGTCCGGCGACTTGCTGCTCGCCGTGGAGGGGCGGCTCGATCGACGAGCCGCTGCGGGCGCACCAGCCGCCCGCCCGGCGATCACGCCCTAGGCGTCGATCGCCCCCTCGGCTGGAAGCCGAGGGCTCCCATGCTCGCCGAAACCCTAGGTGGGTCGACCGCCGCGATGCCGTGGTCTTCGACCACCATCGCCGGTTGATCCTCCTTCGGAGTTTCGTACTTCGGATCTTGGTTCGTCGGTATTTACAATATATTAACGATTAAAATCATAGAGGGGTTTTCTCGATTTTACCTCGTTCTCGTTGTCCGGAAAAACGAAGAACTTCGATGACCTTGAAGCCTTCCCACGTATTCCTTGCACTAGCTTGAACGTCGTGTGGGCGACGATCCTCCAAGCTTATGGATCTCCTTCACAACTCTCTAGAACTATCAACTAATGATATTCTTGTCTTGTGTTCTAATTGTGAAGACCATGTAGTGATTTTATAGGCTACGTAGGGGACCTTAAGGAAGTAGAATATTGGGCTTCCAATATTAATGATTAAATTGAGCCCAAGCCCAAATCTATTAATCCATTAATATTAATTATATGATTAACTCCCAATATTTACCGTATTATATCAGATAATATTCTTCCGGTAGTATTATTTATTCCGTATGTTTAAGATATAAATATTCATGAATAAATATTTATTTATTGCATAATAAAATTTATTCATCTCTTATATCCGAGATTAGTACCACTAAACTTTATTATTATGCGGGAACAAATCCACTCGCGAGGTTTACATAATAAATCCTTATGAGCTCATCTCGGGGATATTATCAACCCTTATCTGGACATACTTTCCCGTCAAGAATTCACAGCATGTCATACATAAAATACGGTGACCCAACTTTACTGGTAATTGACTGGTTATTCTAATCAATCAATTCCTTTGGAAAATCAAAGCCACCTATATTATATGCACACACCCGCAATAATATCAGGGATTAAGAATAGAATACTCAGAGATTTAAATCGATTATCAAAGTCAATCCTAATCGATAAATCTCAAGCTGATCCGCTCAATACACCAAGTGTACATGTATAATAAAATAATAAAGACCAATTATTTTCTCACTCATACAACGACTATACCGATGGATTAGTTCTTGTCCATCTAGGTCGTGCGCAACCGTTTGATTATATACGAGTGACTGATAGTATGATCTTCCGTGTGACGACGCACACCATACTAAATACAACGTATAAAATCCAGAACCATAATTTGCATTTAATTAATAAAGCAAATGAATGTTTATTTATAAATAGATAAATGAAAGTGTACAAGGAGTTCAGATCACTTAAGTCTAGACATTAAGTATACTACTCCATCAATTTCCCACTTATACTAAGGTCTAGTCTTCTTCCAAACTCCCGACTCCCATACTTTTCACGTGCTTAATATGCACTTCCAAGAAGTGCCTTGTGAACGAGCAATCTAGGTTGTCGTTCTGAAGTTATCTTGGTGACTACCACGTCGTCTCTCCTGACGATGACTCGTATCAGGTGGTACTTGCTCTATGTTTTATCTTCACTACGGACTTATGATTTCTTTTAGTTTGTCATTGCACCGCTATCTACATAGCCTTTGGTAAACTAAGAATCATATCTAAGTCCAGAGGTTATCCCGGAGCCCTACCAAAACTTCCGCTGCCTCTGAGGCTGCTATTCGTTATCCATGGTATAGTCTGAAAAGCATCGTGCTTATCACTCATCCATTCTAAAGCTCCACCTCTTTTATAAGTGAACACATAGCCTGATATCGACTTACACTGATCCTGATTTGATTAAAGAACTTAGAAATATAATCCAAAGGAAAAACTCGTCTGCTTCGTAATCTAGAACACAGTACTTCGAAAGTACTTTTACAGCAGTCGAATATTCCTTTCCAGGATTACCTTGATATCCTCCCACTATGCCAACTGCATAGTTGATATCAGGTTCTAGTTTTTCAACATCGCATTTATTCAGCTTTCCACACTCATAGTGTTGGAAACTGCTTTTACTGCTTCTATCTCCTTTATGTGTTCCAAAACACATATCCTTAGATAGATGCATTCCGTGTCTGAAAGGTAGCACACCCTTCTCGGAATTATGCATGTTAAAACGAACCATAATCGTGTCTATGTAAGATGCCTGGGAAAGGTACAATGTTCTACTCCGGCGATCCCTTATAACTTTGATCCCTAGAACATGTCCACCTTCTCCCAATTCTTTCATATCGAATTGTCTAGACAACCATCCCTTTATGTCTGATAACATCTTTATATTGTTGCCAATGAGAAGAATGTCATCTACATAAAGTACGAGAAACACCGCTTTCTTCCCATCACGTTTCCAATACACACACGATTCGTCCATGATTTGAATGAATCCATAAGACTGGACTACTTCATCAAATCGCATGTTCCACGATCTCGAGGCTTGTTTCAATCCATAGATGGATCGATTAAGCTTGCACACTAGATGATCTTGCCCCTCAGCAATGAATCCTTCTGGTTGTTTCATATAAATCGTCTCGTCAAGACTTCCGTTAAGGAAAGCTGTCTTGACATCCATTTCCCACACCTCATAGTTCATATGAGCTGCTATGGATAAGAGAATCCGGATCGAATTTATCTTGGCTACAGGCGAGAAGGTCTCCTCAGAATCGATTCCTTCTTTCTGAGTATATCCTTTAGCAACAAGCCTTGCTTTAAAGGTTTCAACCTTTCCGTCAGATCCTTTTGGTGGTTCTACAAGATTCCAGACTTTATTAGAATCCATTGATTCTATTTCGGATTTCATCGCTTTCTTCCAAGAAGGCGCATCTTTATCATTTACCGCCTCGTCATAGGTCCAGGGATCGATTTCATGAACTCCAGGTCCAGAGTCCGAAGACTCACCCAGTCCAATCCATTTGTCCGGTTGTCTAACAACCCTCCCACTACTACGGCGTTCCGATGTATTAACAGTGATAGTGTCAGGTGCAGGTTCTACTGGTGTATCATTTCTCGGTTCAGCTGTATCTAAGTCTTTATCGTTACCTCTCATCTCATCAAGCATTATGTCACTTTTGGGCTTGTGGTCTATGACATAGTCTTCCTCTAGGAACCGAGTGTTAGTACTTGTAACAATCTTCTGGTCCGTAGGACTATAGAACATACCACCTTTAGTTCCTTTCGGGTATCCTATAAACAGCCGTACTTCCGATCTAGGTTCTAATTTATCGGTCCCTTGTCTCAACACATGTGCTGGACATCCCCAGATCCGAATGTGTTTCAAGTTAGGCTTACGCCCACTCCACAATTCCATGGGTGTTGTAGGTGTTGGAAATCGATATCCCGGAATTAATAAATTAATTAAAATTAATTATCTAATTAATTCCGACCGAAATCCTTTGGAGATCGAATATCCGGGGTTGTCAAAGTGCGGAACGACAACTCCAATCGAAATCCCGGTTGCCGGAAATCCGCCACGAACCACCACGGGGATAGCCTAACCAAGCAACCCACCACGGGAGAACCCGTGGCTGCCCGATCGAGACCCCGTGTTGGCTCGCGGCTGTCCTTGGCAGCCGCCTAGGGTTGCCCTTGGCAGCCCGTCGAGCATGCTCAAACCCTCGCGGATCAGCCCCCATCGAACCCTAGCAGCAGCCCGAGCCACCGCCGTTCGATCGAGGCGCGCACGTCTCCGGACATGCGCTAGGGTTCAGCCCATAGCAGCTGGGCACCCCCAGCCACGCCCCGGGTGATCGCACGATCACCCCAGCTGCCGCCAGCCACCGCCGCGCGAGCGGCGGTCCAGCCGTGCGAGCGGGTGCCTCTCCGCGCGAGCAGAGACAGCACCGCGCGAGCGGCGCTGGGCTGTCCAGCCGGGCTTTATGCCCTCGACCCTCCTAGCCGAGCCGTTGAGCCGCCGGCGGTCCGGTGATCTTCGATCACCACCGCCCGGTTCAACCTCGTCATGGGTCGCGTTCTTGGATCTTGGTTCAAGATATTTTTATGATAATTAAACGATAAAATCATAAAGAGGGTTTTACGATTTACCTCGTTCTCGTTGTTCGGAAAAACGAAGAACTCAATTTGAAGACCTTGAGATCTTCCCACGTATTCCTTGCACTAGCTCGGACGTCGTGTGGGCGACGATCTTCAGAACTCCATGGATCTCCCTCTCTACTTTCTCTCTCTAGAATTGTGATCTTCAAGTTATGAGAATAGAGAAGACCATGTAGTGCTTTTATAGGCTACGTAGGGGATCTTAAGGAGGTGGAATATTGAGCTTCCAATATTAATGATTAAATTGAGCCCAAACCCAAATCTATTAATCTCATTAATATTAATTAATTTATTTTCCACTATATAAATTAATTGCACTCCCAATATTAAACCATATTATATCAAATAATATTTCTCCGGTAGTATTATTTATTCCGTGCGTTTAAGATAGAAATGTCCATGAATAAAATTAATTTATTGCTAATTAATTTATTCATCTCTTGTAACCGAGACTAGTACCATTCATCCTTAATTATTATGCGGAACAAATCCACCTGCAGGGTTTACATAATAATTCCTTATGAACTCATCTCGGGGACATTATCAACCCTTATCGGGACACACTTTCCCGTCAAGTATTCACGGCATGTCATATATAAAATATAGCGACCCAACTTAACCGGTAATTGACCCAATAATTAAACCGGTCAATTCCTTTGGAAAATCAAAGTCACTTATATTAAATATACACACCCGCAATAGTATCGGGGATTAAGAATAAAATACACTGAGATTTAAATCGATTATCCAAGGCAATCCTAATCGATAAATCTCAAGCGATCCGCCCAATACAACAAGTGTACAAGTGTGATAAAATAATCAAGACAAATTATTTTCTCTCTCACACAACGACTATACCGATGAATTGGTCCGTGTCCATCTAGGTCGTGAGCAACTGTTCGATTACATACGAGTAACCGATAGTATGATCTTCTGTGTGGGCCCGACACACCATACTAACTACAACGTATAGAATCCAGGACTATAATTTGCATATATTTAATTATAAATAATTAAACGCAAATAATTGTTTATTTAATTAAATAGATTAATGTCAATGGATCGGGAGTTCATATCACTTAAATCTAGACATTAAGTATACAACTCCAACAATCTCCCACTTATACTAAGGTCTAGTCATTTCCTCCAAACTCCCGACTCCCATACTCTTCACGTGCTTAATATGCACTTCCAAGAAGTGCCATGTGAATGAGCAATCTAGGTTGCCGCTCTGAAGTTATCTTGGTGACTACAGCGTCGTCTTCCCTGAAGATGATTCGTATCAGGTGGTACTTGCTCTATGTGTTATCTTACACTTATGGACTTGTGATTTCTTACCATTTGCCATTGCACCGCTATCTACATAGCCTTCTGCAAATTAAGAATCACATCTAAGTCCCAGAGATTATCCCGAAGCTATACCAAAACTTCCGCTGCCTCTGAGGCCGCTATTTAGTTACCCATGGCAGAGTTCGAAAAGCATCGTGCTTATCACTCTTCCATGTTAAAACTCCTTCTCCTTCAATAGTGAAACACATAGCCTGATATCGACTTACACCGGTCCTCATTCGATTAGAAATCTAAGAGAATGTAATCCAAAGGAAATGCTCGTCTGCTTCGTAGTCTAGAACAGTACTTCGAAAGTACTTTACAGCAGTCGAATATTCCTTTCCAGGATTACCTTGATATCCTCCCACTATGCTTACCGCACAACCGATATCAGGTTCTCGTTTTTCAACATTGCATTAAGCTTTCCATACTCAAGTGTAGGAAACTGCTTTAATTGCTTTTATCTCCTTTTTGTGTTCCAAAACACATATCCTTAGATAGATGCATTCCGTATCTGAAAGGTAACGAACCTTTCTCGGAATCTTGCATGTTAAAACGAACCATAATCATATATATGTAAGATGTCTAGGAGAAGTACAATGTTCTTTCCCAGAGATCCAAGATCTCAAGAACATGTCCAACTTCTTCCTATATCTTTCATATTGATTTATCTAGACAACCTCATTTTATGTCTTGACAACATCTTTACATTGTTACCAATGATAAGAATGTTCTCTACATAAAACCCGAGAAACACCACCTTGTTCCATCACGTTTCCAATACACATGATTCGTCTATGCTTTGATGAATCCATAAAATGGACTATCTCATCAATTTGCAAGTACTACGAACTCAATGCTTTGTTCCAATCCATAAATGGATTAACTAAGCTTGTACTCTAAATGATCTTGCCTCTTAGCAATAATCCATATTGCTTTCCAAGAAGGCACATTTAGATCTAGTACTGCCTCCATGTAGATCCAGGGATCGATTTCATGTATACTAGGTCCAGAGTCCGAAAACTCTCCTAGTCTTATGAATATCACTGGTTGTCACACAACCTCCCACTACAACGGCATTCCGGTGTATAAACAGTAATAACAGTAGGTGCAGTTAGTGGTGTACCACTACTCGGTTCTGCTGGTTCTCAGTCCTTATCGTTCTCTCTCTTTTCAAAGTATCATGTCACTTTGGGCTTGTGGTTCATCATATAGTATTTCTCTAAGAACCGGGCGTTAGAACTTATAACGTCCTTCTGGTTCTTAGTACTATTGAACACACATCTTTTGTTCTTCTAGGATATTCTACAACCGCATTTGAATGCGCCGTTGTTTCCAGACATATCCATAGAACACAGGTAGTTCCGTATAACTCATGCTTTTACTATTTCTATAAGAGTTCCATTTCTTGTTTACGACACACCATTTCTACACAACAGTGTATGGTGTAGTCATTTGGGATCAAATCCCAACCTCTGATCAGTATGCTATGCATTCCTCAGACAGGTACTTGCCTCCGCGATTAAATCGCTGGCTACAAATGGATATACCTTGATGGTTCTCCACAATTGCTTAGTGTCCATTGAATTGTCAAAACACTTTGCTTTTGTGGCACATCAGGTATGCTAATCCATTTTTCGAGTAATCATAAAATGAAGTACTCGTACCTTATTGTCTGAGTAGACATAGTCTGCATACATCAGAGTCAATCAATTCTTATACTTGTCCGAATCTTATATCTTATATCCATAAAGGATTGCTTAGTCATGTTATCTTCCAAATTAGATTCATAGGTCGGAAGGTCCATTCCTTCAACTTAATTGATCAAAATATCAATTTTCGACATTTGAACTACTTATTTGAATAAACATGACTTAGCATAAGAATCCACTAGTATAATTGATAAAGAAATCTCTTATTAGTAAAACGAGTTTCATACTACGGTTCGTTGCATCGTGGTGGACTCAGGATTCATCATTTATATATTGCTAGCTAATGTACCAGAATAGATAATATCTTTATTTCTTCTTATAACAATCAAATGATTAAAAGAAATAAAATACCCATTCATTAGAAATCCAGAACAAAGTTCTTTCTAATATGAAAGGTACATAAAAGCAATAACTCAAAATGAAATCCTATAAAATGTCCTCCACTGCAACTGCTGCCTCCTCCACAGCATTGCCCATGTAGACTACGATTTCTTCTTTTCCAAGTCGTCGGGTTTCCTGGAACCCTTGCATTTAAAATGCACATACCGTCAGTGGTTCCATATCTACATACCAGGTTCCGGTAGATAATACCACTGACTATGTTTTACGACTAAAGAAAATTTCGTACTTTCTTTTGAGAGGATAATCAGACATCCAGTACCCAGACTGTTTGCATCGAGAACACTTGCCTCATGGCTTTCTCGTCCCATTTCGTGGTCCATGTAACTTATGACCACTGGGTTTCTATGCTTGCTTTTCCTTTCCCCCGATTATGCCCTTAGGTTCAAAACCTTTTGCATTGGCTACAAGAGCTTGCGATTTCCGTCTCAACTCGTCTAAAAGGTCCATCATTTCAAAAAACGTGTTTAAGCGTTTCCTTGAATCGAATGGCCTTTATGAGTATCCTCATCGCCTCTTGTCTAGCCACTACGTCATGTCTAAACATCTCCTTGAGTTTGAACATGATATCAAAATCAGTCCTTTCCTCATCAGTTAAGACATTTGTAGGCTCGGGAGGACAAAGCTCACTGAGTACAAACTTGTACTCTTTAACAGTCTGGGCAATGTCTAGATCTCTATTCCAATCATTACATTCAGGGACCAATGAGTTTAAAATCCTTACGTATCACAGAAAGTGGGTTCAAAGCCATTCCTAATCTATAAGCACATATAACAACAAACAATTGATTTAATCTCCGATATTATCTCCCTTAAATAATATCATTAAATCACTAATCGCCTCTAAAATCCCATCAGATATGGCAAGCCACGTGGTGTGGACGTTTACCTTACCCAAATGATTTAGCAATTAGTTTTGCTTCGGTCATACATCACTTATAGCGTAACTTCGTGGGGAAGAATACTATAATGCGTATCTAAGTGTAAACCATTACTCAGCACTAAAGTAAATCGTTTGGAACCGCTACATCACCGCAAGCCACTTGGTGTGGACGTTTACGATGATTTCACAATTCTTCACAATTCCTTATAACTGTCTACATCAATTAATCCAAAATTTGTTAGTATAGCAAGCCACGTGGTGTGGACGTTTACTACGCCAAGAGACTTTTATAATTGACTCCCAATTACTTGATCCATTCGATCTTGTAAATCAAGACGCGGAGAATCATAAGTGAAACTCGAAGTTTCTAACCAGTGATTCACCATGCGAACAACCCTATCTCTCATAAAATGAGGGAGCCGAGCAGACAATCGATAAAATAATCAAGACAGATTATTTTCTCTCTCACACAACGACTATACCGATGGATTGGTCCGTGTCCATCTAGGTCGTGAGCAACTGTTCGATTAAATAGGAGTAACCGATAGTATGATCTTCTGTGTGGGCCCGACACACCATACTAACTACAACGTATAGAATCCAGGACTATAATTTGCATATATTTAATTATAAATAATTAAACGCAAATAATTGTTTATTTAATTAAATAGATTAATGGCAATGGATCGGGAGTTCATATCACTTAAATCTAGACATTAAGTATACAACTCCAACAGTAGGTACCGTTTTGGTTGGAACCCTATTTAGAATGTACGCCGCTGTTTCTACGGCATATCCCCAGAACATAACAGGTAAGTTTGAGTAACTCATCATTGAACGCACCATCTCCATAAGAGTCCTATTCCTTCTTTCTGACACACCATTCTGCTGAGGAGTATATGGTGAAGTCAGCTGAGAATCTATCTCAGACTCTGCCAAGTATGCCTTGAATTCTCCAGACAGGTACTCGCCTCCGCGATCAGATCGCAGGCATTTAATGGACTTACCTTCAAGGTTCTCCACAAGAGCCTTGAATTCTTTGAACTTGTCAAAAGACTCGTTCTTGCGGTGCATCAAGTATACATATCCATACCTTGAGTAATCATCAGTAAAAGTGATGAAGTACTCGTACCCTCCCCTTGCCTGAGTAGACATAGGTCCGCATACATCAGAGTGAATCAAATCTAATACTTGTTCAGCTCTACGTCCTTTACTAGAAAAAGGACGCTTGGTCATTTTACCCTCTAAACAGGATTCGCAGGTTGGAAGGTCCTCTCTTTCAACATCACTGATTAAACCATCAGCTTTCAACCTTTGAAGTCTATTTGAGTTTATATGACCTAGTCTTAGATGCGACAAGTGTTGGAGTTGTGTACTTAATGTCTAGATTTAAGTAACGGTAAACTCCCGATCATAGCATTTAATCTATTTAATTAATAAACAATTGTTTGCTTTTAATTATTATTAATTAAATATATGCAAATCATAGTCCTAGATTTTATACGTTGTAGTTAGTATGGTGTTGCATGGGCACACAGAAGATCATACTATCGGTTACTCGTATTAAATCAAACAGTGGCTCACGACCTAGATGGACCCGGACCAATCCATCGGTATAGTCGTTGTGTGAGAGAGAAAATAATTTATCTTAATTATTTTATCACACTTGTACACTTGGTGTATTGAGCGGATCGTTGAGATTCATCGATTAGGATTGTCGGCGATAATCGATTCGAGTCTCAGTGTATTTTATTCTTAATCCCCGATATTGTTGCGGGTGTGTGTATTCAATATAAGTGACTTTGATTTACCAAAGGAATTAACCGATTTAATTATTGGGTTAATTACCGGTTAAGTTGGGTCACTATATTTTATATATGGCATGCCGTGAATGATTGACCGGACAGTGTATCCCGGAAGGGTTGATAATATCCCCGAGATGAGTTCATAAGGAATTATTGTGTAAACCTCATGAGTGGATACGTTCCGCACAATAATTAAGGTTGAATGGTACTAGTCTCGGATTAAAGAGATGAATAAATTAATTAGCAATAAATTAATTTTATTCATGGATATTTAAATCTTAAATACACGGAATAAATAATACTACCGGAGAAATATTATTTGATATAATATGGTTTAATATTGGGAGTGCAATTAAATTTATATAGTGGAAAATAAATTTAATTAATATTGATAAGGATTAATGGACTTGGGCAGTGGGCTCAATTTAATCTTCAATATTGGAAGCCCAATATTCCACCTCCTTTAGATCCCCTACGTAGCCTATAAAAGCACTACATGGCCTTCATAAATAATAAGACAAGATTATCATACTTGATATTCTAGAGAGTTGAAGGAGATCCATAGGAGTTCGATAGATCGTCGCCCACCCGACGTTCGAACGGAGTGCAAGGAATACGTGGAAAGATCGTAAGGTCATCAACTTAGATTCGTTTCTCCGCACAACGAATTAAAAGGTAAAATCATATACTCCCTTCTATGATTTTATGTGAATTGATTGTGATACATACATGAACGCACGATCCGGAAAACGACGAGACCGGGGACGGGGATAGACCGGGCGGTGGTGGTTGTGGACCACCGGACCGCCGGCGGTCTAGGGATCCCCGCCGGGATCGAGAGCAACCCTCGGCTGGGAGCCGAGGGGGTGGCGATCGAACCTAGGGTTCGATCGCCGGGCACGCATGGAGCCCCGGCTGGACGCCGGGGGCGATCGAGCCCGTGAGCTCGATCGCGGGTGTGCTACGGGGTCACCCGTAGCCGCCTCGTATGTGCTACGGGTTCGCCCGTAGCGGGCGTACGGGGCTGGACGCCCCGCGAGCAGCGAGTCATGGACTCGCTGCGGGGCTGCTACGAGCAGCCCCGGGGATGCCGTGAGGCATCCCAGCGATCATCCGTGAGATGATCGCGAGCCCCGTGCGGGGGCTCGGCTTGGCACCACGGGCGGACCGTGGTGGTGCTCGGTTGAGCTCCGGCTCGTACGGTGGTTCGTGGTCGGATCTCCGGCGATCGAGGTTTTCGGTCGGGTTATTATTTTCCGCAAATTTTAATAGCCCGGGACATCGAATTCCAGCAATTGGTATCAGAGCGTTTGGTTTCGTGTTCATGTATGTGTTCAATTGTGTTCTACCTTGCAGGGATTCCGACTATCATGGTTTAATTAATTGTTAATTATTCGTTTAATTAATTGCTATTTAATTTACCATGATTGTTCGTTTATTAAACTCTCGGACATGTCGAGATTCGTTTTGTGTGGATGAATGCTTGTAATAGTAAAAATTCGGGGTTTGACCGAATTTAGATTTATTATTATTGTTCTATGTTTTCCGGAAAGTAGAATCGATACCGGAATTGTAAATTTATTTCTTGTAATTTATTTACGTTGGATCGATGCCGAGACGACCGCCGGAGAACTCATGAGACGAAGAAGACGAAGAGGACGAAGAACCGGGGGGGTCGATCATCCCCATGATCGATCCCCATGAGGATCGATCGACCCCACGCCCGGGGCTGCCCGCTAGGGTTTCTGGCCACGCCGGCCACCGGTGGTGGTGGCGCGTGGCTAGGGGGCGGCGGCGGTGGTGCCCGGCGGTGGTGGTGGTCGACGGTGGGGGTGGTGCGGGGATCCCCAACCCGTGCTACTCCTACTCCTACCAAGATACTACTTACCTAATTGATTCAAGTTTTCCTATTTTGAGTATTCCTAACTTTGGGAACTCTCATGGAGATAGGAAAAGAATTAATTGGAATTAATTTTATTCCTTATTCTATTATGGAAGTCTTTTAGAGTATTCCGAGTTCTACTTGGAATAGGATCCTAGAGACTTAATAGAATTGGAAAGGAATAAAAGTTAATTTAGGATTGATTTATTTCCTAATTGATTATTCCTATTTTATGGGAATTTTCATAGTAATGGAAATAAATTAATCTTGGAAAGTAGAAGAGTCCTAATTTATTTTTATTTCCTTATTCTATTATAGAAGTCTTCTAGAATATTCCAAGTTTGACTTGGATAGATTATTCTAGAGATTTAATAGAATTAGATAGGAAAATAAATAAATAAAAATATTAATAATATTTAATTTTATTTTTGATTTATTCGATTGACTTGATTTTCGAATTAAGTATCTTTTGGATTTATTGAAAATGAATAGATTTAAATATTGGGATTAATATTCTCGTCACATGGAGCATTCAAGAACGAAGACTGAAGACTAGAAGACGCATACGGAGATGGAATAAAGCCATGATAGTCGGAAAATAATTTTTCTAGTATTATTTTGACTATGTGCTATGTGCTTTATTGCTTGTATGCATGCTTATGTGTTTAATTATGCATTAGATAGCGTATCCCTTTGTTATAAAAAGCTAAGTGGGAGAGGGGATGGAAACATTCCCATGGTCTCCATTACTGTTCTCTTGGTGACTCTTATGGACTTTTGAAGTTCGTATAGATGTGTCATTGGAGGAGAATTCTTGTAATTCTTTTTACAAGAGACATTGATTAAATTTATCAAACAATGCCTAATTTGTCTTTCTGAAACTGACTTCAAGTCGACTCATTCTCACCCCGGGGAGTGGAATGGAGCCAAAGCCACTTGGTCATGTCGAGGACACAAATTAGAGGCAGTCGTACCATTCTTTGATAGATGGATCGATTGTCTGCTCGGCTCCCTCATTTATGAGAGATAGGGTTGTTCGCATGGTGAATCACTGGTTAGAAACTTCGAGTTTCACTTATGATTCTCCGCGTCTTGATTTACGAAATCGAATGGATCTTGTAACTGGGAGTCAATTATAAAAGTCTCTTAGTGTGGTAAACGTCCACACAACGTGGCTTGCTATACTGACGGATTTTGGATTAATTGATGTAGACAGTTGTAAGGAATTGTGAAGAGTTGTGAAGTTATCGTAAACGTCCACACAACGTGGCTTGCGGTGATGTAGCAATTCCAAACGATTTACTTTAGTGCTGAGTAATGGTTTACACTTAGATACGCCTTATAGTATTCCTCCCACCGAGGTTCCGCTATAAGCGATGTATGACCAAAGAAAATCTAATTGCTAAATCATTTGGGTGGGTAAACGTCCACACAACGTGGCTTGCCTTATCTGATGGGATTTTAGATGTAATTAGTGATTTAATGATATTATTTGAGGGAGATAATATCGGATATTAAATTAATTGTTTGTTTAAATGTGCTTATAGGTTTAGAGAATAGCTATGAACCCACTTTCTATGATACTCAAGGAGCATAAGCTCACTGGCCCCAACTATATTGATTGGAAGAGAAATTTAGACATTGTCCTAACTTCGGAGGAGTACAAGTTTGTACTCCATGAAGTATGCCCTGCTGAGCCCACGGCTGCCTCAACTGATGAGGAAAAACTGACATATCGGAAGTGGAAAAAGGCTGATGAAATGGTTAGGTGCTATATTTTGGCTTCCATGTCAAATGTACTCCAAACCCAACATGAGTCGATGGACACTGCCTATGATATGATGTTTAACCTCAAGGAGATGTTTGGGGAGCAAGATCGTGCGGCAAGGCAAGAAGCCATGAGAGTCCTCATGACAACTACTCAGTCTGAAGGAACGCCCGTAGGGGAGCACGTTCTTAAGATGATGGGTCTGTTGAATGAGCTTGAGATCCTAGGAGCTCAAATTGATGCTGAGACGCAAGTCGACATCATACTCCAGTCTCTGACCCCTAGTTTTGAGCAGTTTCGCATGAGCTATAATATGGGTAAACTATCTTATTCTCTTGCGCAACTCCTGACTGAACTGAAGGCGGCAGAGGGGATCTACAAGAAGGGCAAGTCTCAAGCGCTTGTAGCTACCAAGTCCAAAGGCTTTAAGCCTGGTGGAGGTAGGGGCAAGAGGAGGAAGCAAGCCTGGAAACCCAGTGGTGTCAAGAGGACTGTACCACGAGTAGGGGCTGCAAAGCCAAAGGGCAAGTGCTTCCGATGCAACAAGACTGGACACTGGAAGTCTGAATGTCCTCTCAAAGGTACGAATTTTTCTTTAGTCGTAAATACATAGTCAGCGGTATTATCTACCAGAATTCTGGTGTGTAGATATGGAACCACTGACGGTATGTGCATTTTTGAATGCAGGGGTTCCAGAAAACCCGGCGACTTAGAGAGGAAGAGTTCGAGTCTACACGGGCAAAGCTGTAGAGGAGGCAGCGGTTGCGGTGGAAGACATTTATCTGCTTTAGTAGTTAAATAGGATTTCATTTCAAAGTTATTGCTTTATGTACCCCTTTGGATGATTTTGATAAGAAATAATGGCATTATCTATTCTGGTACATTAGATAGCAATATATGAATGATAGATCCTAAGTCTACCCCAATGCAACGAACCGTTCTATAACTTGTTTTACTTGCTAGATATTTCTTTATTAATCATTATACTTGTGAATTCTTATACTTAGTAGTATTTTCAAATAAGATTCAAACGGTCGAAATTGATTAGATCAATTATAGTTGAAGGAATGGACCTTCCGACCTAAGAATTGAATTTGGAGGATAATACGTCTAAGCAAACCTTTCTGGATAAAGGAGAGAATTCAGACAAGTATGGAAATGATTAGATATGCAGACATATGTGTAAATTAGAAAGGTACGAGAAATTCTTTCAAGAATACTCAATGATGGATTAGAATACTTGATGTGCCATAAAAGCAAAGTGTTTTGACTAGTCAATGGACACAAAGCTATTATGGGGAACCATCAAAGTATATCCATTAGAAGCCTGCGACTCGGTCGCGGAGGCCATCACCTATCTAAATAACACATAGCGTAATCAAAGATTGGGATTCAATCCCAAAGGGGCGCGCCATATACTTACGTGTAAAGATGGTGCGTTGTAAAGAAATAGAGATCTGATAGTAAAAAGACAAGTTGTTCGGAACTACCTATGTTCTATGGATATTCCTAGATACAACGGCATATTGAATATGGTTGTAAGATATCCTGGATGAACGAAGTATTGTGTGTTCTATAGTACTATGAACCAGAGGGACGTCTCGTCCGGTTCATAGAGGAAGACTATTAGATGAACCACAAAAGCCTAATTGACGTAATACCTTGGAATGAGAAGAAGGACAAAAGACTAGGAACCAGCCAGACCGAGTAGAAGTACACCACATACTGCACCTATTGTTATTACTTTTATACACCGGGACGCCATTGCAGTGGGAGGTTGTTGGACAACCAGAGATATTCATGAGGCTAGAGGAGTTCGGACTCTGGATCTAGTAAAGATGAAATCGACCCCTAGCTCTGCATAAGGACGGTACTAGATCTAAATGTGCCTGCTTGGAACAATAAGGTTTATTGTTGAGAGGCTAGATCATTTAGAGTACAAGCTTAGTAAATCCAATTATGGATTGAAGTAAAGCTATGAATCGTGGAACTTGCGAATTGATGAGATAGTCCATTTGATGGATTCATCAAAAGGCATAGACGAAAGGTGTATTAAAGACGTAATGGAAACAAGGTGGTGTTTCTCGGAGATTTTATGTAGATAACATTTTATCATTGGCAACAATGTAAAAATATTGTCAGACATAAAATAATGGTTGTCTAAATAAATCGAGATATAAGATTGAGAAGAAATTAGATCATGTTCTTAAGATCTTATGATCTAGAGATAAGAACATTGTACTTCTCCTAGACATCTTATACGATTATGGTTTGTTTTAAACATGCATACTTCTGAGAAAGGTTATTGCCTTTCAGAGACAGAATAAACATCTATCTAAAGGTTTTGTGTTCGTACACATGAAGGAGATAGACAAAGCAGTTTCCTATACTTCAAGTATAGAAAGCTTTATAGATGCAATGCTGTAAAACAAGAACCTGATATCAACTATGCGGTTTGCGTAGTGGGAGGGTATCAAGGTAATCTAGACAAGAGATTTTCGGATGCTGTAATAGTACTTGCAAAGTACTGAATTAAGCAAAATCTTCTTTGATTACAAATTCTCAGATCCAAAAAACAAAGAAAGGACCAGTGAAAGTCGATATCAGGCTATGTGTTCACTTTTAGAAAGAGGTGGAACCATAAAAGAGTGATAAGCAGGACGCTTCTCAGACTCTCTCATAACCGAATAGCAGCCTCAGAGGCAGCGGAAGTTTTGGTTAGGTTCCGGGATAACCTCTTGACTTGGATATGACTCCTAGTTTACCAAAGGCTATTAGATAGCGGTGCACAGTAAACTGGAAGAGGTCATAAGTCAAAAGTGATGTTAACACATAGAGCAAGTACCACCTGATACGAGTCATCGTCGAGGGAGACGACGTAGTAGTCACCAAGATAACTTCAGAGCGGCAACCTAGATTGCTCACTCACATAGTACTTCTCGGAAGTACACCTTAAGCACGTGATGAGTATGGGAACCGGGAGTTTGGAGGAAATGACTAGACCTTAGTACAAGTGGGAGATTGTTGGAGTTGTGTACTTAATGTCTAGATTTAAGTAACGGTAAACTCCCGATCATAGCATTTAATCTATTTAATTAATAAACAATTGTCTAGATTTCGTTTCCAATCATTACTATATGGAACCAGTGAGTTTTCATCTTTAAGTATATCACAAAGTGGGGTCACAGTCATTTTTAACCTATAAGCACATAAAACAAACAAACAATTTAATACCGATATTATCTCCCTTGAATAATATCATTAAATTACTAATTACATCTAAAATCCCATCGGATATGGCAAGCCACGTTGTGTGGACGTTTACCCACCCAAACGATTTTGCAATTAGATTTTCTTCGGTCGTACATCGATTATAGCGTAACTTCGTTGGGAAGGATACTATAACGCGTACCTAAGTGTAAACCATTACTCAGTACTAAGGTAAGTCGTTTGGAACCGCAACATTACCGCAAGCCACGTTGTGTGGACGTTTACGATAACTCACAATCCTTCACAACTTCCTATAACTGTCTACATCAATTAATCCAAAATCCGTCGATATAGCAAGCCACGTTGTGTGGACGTTTACTATACCAAGAGATTTTTATAATTGACTCCCAATTACTTGATCCATTTAATCTTGTAAATCAAGACGTGGAGAATCATAAGTGAAACTCGAAGTTTCTTACCAGTGATTCACCATGCGAACGACCATATCTCTCATAAATGAGGGAGCCGAGCAGACAATCGATCCACCTTTAAAAGGATGGTACGAAGGTCTCTAATTTGTGTCCTCGACATGACCAAGTGGCTTTGGCTCCATTCCACTCCCCGGGGTGAGAATGAGTCGACTTGAAATCAGTTTTGGAAACACAAATTAGGCATTGTTTGATAAACTTAATCAATGATTCTCGTAGGAGGAATTACAAGAACTCTCCTCCAATAACTTATCTATATAAACTTCAAAAGTTTATAAAAGTCACCAAGAGAGCAGTAATGGAGACCATGTGAATGTTTCCATTCGCTCTCCCACTTAGCTTTTACAAGAAAGGGATACGCTATCTAGTGCATAAAATAAACACACATGGCATGCATACATGTAATAAAGCACATAGTATTATCACATAATCAAAATAATACTAGAATATTATTTTCCGACTATTATGGCTTTATCACATCCCCGTATGCATCTTCTAGTCTTCAGTCTTCATCTTTGAATGCTCCATGTGACGGGAATATTAATTCTAATATTTAAATCTATTTATTTTTAATAAATCCAAAAGATACTTAATTAAAAATTAATTAAGTCAATCGAATAAATTAAAATAAAATTAAATATTATTAATATTTTTTATTTATTTTATTTTCCTTTTCTATTTCATTAAATCTCTAGAATAATCTATCCAAGATCCACTTGGAATATTCTAGAAGATTTCCATAATGAAATAAGGAAATAAAATAATTTAGGACTCTTCTACTTTCCAAATTAATTAGATTTCTAATCCATGAATATTTCCATAAAAAAGAAATAATCAATTAGGAATCATAATTAATTCCAAATTGATTCTTTTCCTATTCCATGAGAGTTCCCAAAAATAAGAACACTCAAAATAGGAAAACCAAACCAATTAGGAAAGCGAATCACCGGACCGGGATAGCATGGGGTGGGGATCCCCACGCCACCACCGGACCGCCGCCATGAAGGTGGCCGGCCACCGTCGCCGGTGGCCCCTCCTTCCGCGGTCGATCCCTCGGCCATGGGGATGGCCGAGAGGGTCCTCCCCTCCCGTTCGTCTCCTCCATCACACGTCTTCTCCGGCGGTCGTTTCGGCATCGATCCAACGAAAAATAAATTACAAATTTATTTCTACATAATCCGGTATCGATTCTATACATGAAATCGACCCTATACATTTTCCGGAAAAAGACAGAACAATAATAAAACCTAAATTCGGTCAACCCCCGAATTTTTACTATTACAAGCATTCACCACACAAAACGAATCTCGACATGTCCGAGAGTTTAATAATCCAACAATTATGACAAAATAATTAACAATAATTAAACAAGCCATAATAGTCGGAAACCCTGCAAGGTAGAACAATTATATCGTAAATACCGCGAACGTAAACCACGCTCTGATACCAATTGTTGGAATTCGATATCCCGGAGTTGCAGGAATTACGGAACATGACAACTCCGATCAAAAACCCATCGCCGGATAACACGAACACCACGTACGAGCCGGAGCCCGAACCGAACGCGCAACACGGCCGAAGCCGTGCGCACGCCCAGCCCGAGCCCCCGCACGCGGGCTCGCGATCAATTGCATCGATCGCATTGGGCGATCGATCGAGGCTGCTCCGGCAGCCCCCCAGCAGCAAGTCCGGCGACTTGCTGCTCGCCGTGGAGGGGCGGCTCAATCGACGAGCCGCTGCGGGCGCACCAGCCGCCCGCCCGGCGATCACGCCCTAGGCGTCGATCGTCCCCTCGGCTGGAAGCCGAGGGCTCCCATGCTCGCCGAAACCCTAGGTGGGTCGACCGCCGCGATGTCGTGGTCTTCGACCACCATCACCGGTTGATCCTCCTTCGGAGTTTCGTACTTCGGATCTTGGTTCGTCGGTATTTACAATATATCTATTTAATATATAAATCCAGACTTTCCTGTTCCTGGCCAATGTGAACACAAAAAATTACACTACAAAAAATGAGCATGTTCACACTATGTGGCACAAACAATGTTTTGATTGGCCAAGACATTCTTATGTGACTTTATTAATACTTATGTGGCTTTATTATTTATTATAATTTGGTTTTTTAATTCAATTAATTATATAATAATTTCATATTCATTATATTTTGTACTATAACCGAAATACATTTTTTTCCCATAAATACATTTTCCATAATATTTCATAGTATTATTCCATGTATTAAATTGAGTATAAAATCATTCCATGTATATCATTCCATAATTTTACTAATCAATTCATTAATTTTCTCAATTATATTAATTGACCATTTATTATAAATAATTTATCTAATTGATTTGTTACTTAATTCATCTATTATATTACATCTCTTACCATATATATTAAAATAACAATATAGAAAAAATCAATCAATCCCTATAATCTCTACAAAATCAATCAATCCCTATAATCCCTATAATCAATCTCTATCACGCGTTTGAACATCTATTTAAATGTTTCTTTCATCTTCATTCTTACCATCATTTTTATATATTCTCTATAATTGTTTTTTTTTTTATGTTTTTTTGCAGCCCTAATATATTATAGAGTTTTCATGAGGTACGTAACCTGATCTTTATAAGTATTAAGTACGATTTTTTTCATGTACCCAAAATTATACAGTATTCTTTTTTCATTTAATTTATTGAATAGTATTGTTTATATTGATTGATTTATATTGTCTCTCACTGAACTAACAGCTCCAAATTCCTTTATTCTTGAGTCTTCCGTTGTCAACGATTTTGAAGGTTGTTCTTCCAATATTCCCTATTCTTCCATATATTAATGTATTTTTTTCTTTAATTATTCATATGTATAGTTTGATTATGCATTTAATAAATAGCAATTTCACATTTCATATATTTCATATTTATTTATATAGTTGATGTAGGTTCCGGCTCTAATACTCAACTTTGTGCTCCTCCAAATTTGTTATTTCACATCAATTGTTGTTTAAAAAAAATTTGCCTATTATATGATAAAAATAAATGATTAACACACACTTTACATGTGAGAAATAACAATACATATATAAGTGATACATACATATTGTGTGTTAATCAAACTTTTGTATATATATATATATATATATTTTATTTTATTTTTAACCAAAATTTAATTGTTTTTTTATAATATATATGAAAGTTAATATGATTTACATTATTTAAATTAAATTTACGTTTTCTTTTTTTTAATTAAAAAATTTTAATTAAATATTCATGTGCATCGCACAGGGAGTTATTACTAGTTAACGATTAAAATCATAGAAGGGTTTTCTCGATTTTACCTCGTTCTCGTTGTCCGGAAAAACGAAGAACTTCGATGACCTTGAAGCCTTTCCACGTATTCCTTGCACTAGCTTCAACGTCGTGTGGGCGACGATCCTCCAAGCTTATGGATCTCCAATTCACAACTCTCTAGAACTATCAACTAATGATATTCTTGTCTTGTGTTCTAATTGTGAAGACCATGTAGTGCTTTTATAGGCTACGTAGGGGACCTTAAGGAAGTAGAATATTGGGCTTCCAATATTAATGATTAAATTGAGCCCAAGCCCAAATCTATTAATCCATTAATATTAATTATATGATTAACTCCACTATATAAATATAATTGCACTCCCAATATTTACCATATTATATCAAATAATATTCTTCCGGTAGTATTATTTATTCCGTATGTTTAAGATATAAATATCCATGAATAAATATTTATTTATTGCATAATAAAATTTATTCATCTCTTATATCCGAGATTAGTACCACTCAACTTTATTATTATGCGGGAACAAATCCACTCGCGAGGTTTACATAATAAATCCTTATGAGCTCATCTCGGGGATATTATCAACCCTTATCGGGACATACTTTCCCGTCAAGAATTCACAGCATGTCATACATAAAATACGGTGACCCAACTTTACCGGTAATTGACTGGTTATTCTAATCAATCAATTCCTTTGGAAAATCAAAGCCACCTATATTATATGCACACACCCGCAATAATATCAGGGATTAAGAATAGAATACTCAGAGATTTAAATCGATTATCAAAGGCAATCCTAATCGATAAATCTCAAGCTGATCCGCTCAATACACCAAGTGTACATGTATAATAAAATAATCAAGACCAATTATTTTCTCACTCATACAACGACTATACCGATGGATTAGTTCTTGTCCATCTAGGTCGTGAGCAACCGTTCGATTATATACGAGTGACTGATAGTATGATCTTCCGTGTGACGACGCACACCATACTAAATACAACGTATAAAATCCAGAACCATAATTTGCATTTAATTAATAAAGCAAATGAATGTTTATTTATAAATAGATAAATGAAAGTGTACAAGGAGTTCAGATCACTTAAGTCTAGACATTAAGTATACTACTCCATCAAAGTGTTAGCCTGATAGTGAGGTGTATGTGGATTAACATTATGTGGTAGTGAATTACAGTACCCCTATTTAGAATAATAAGGCATTGGTTCACATAATGTTCACCTCTGCCCAATTGACATCGAGGAGGGAAACATGAAAAACCTAGCAAATCAAAAATTGACAGCATTGACACTGCATGTTGTTTCCAGAGAGGAAAGTTTGAGGAATTGAGTTTGATTGAAAGCATATGAATCATAGTGGTGATAGGTATTGAATCAGTAGATGAAGTCATCTTGTAAAAAGGGAGAGAAGAGATGAATTGATATATTGAATCGATGTTTAGGCTTGATATCATGAAAAGATGTGAATAAAATCACCAATAGTGTTGAGGTTCTCATTATCTTTAATTATAGGAGAAAATATAACAGTTGATCCCAAAACTTAAAGGGATGTAAATATGAAGAGATTATCAAAAAATCAAATAACACTAATGATTATGAATACCAACTTGGAATCGAAGATCTAAGAATTAAAGTGTTTGAATTGAAGAACGTGAAGAAAAAAGAAAAAAAATTGTTTGGAAAACTAATCTAATATATATAGAGTTAATATCACAAATGGTCCTGATCTCTACAGCCGAGTCCATTAGTAGTCCTCTTGTTTTTTAAAATTTCAATTTTAGTCCTTTTGCTCCAAAAATTTGACATGACAGCTTGTGTGGCACATAGTCATCATAGCCATGTCACAATCTTAAACTCCTACATGTGCAGTCATATTTTTCACCACCAAAAAATAGCTTATATAGTTTATGGAATGAAACTTTTTTAAATATGTATTTTATAATAAAAATAAATTATTTTATTATTATATGAAAAAAATTAATTTAAAAAATATCATTGAAAATTTATTCAACAAAATAATAAATTATTAAAAATACATCTAGTAATTACTTTTAAAGATAATATTTTTTATTTTAAAGTATTTTTTATGTTAAATTCTTAAAAATTAAAAATATTAATCATAAAACATCAAAATAAAATATTAATTAATTTACATACAAATTAATACTCATTTTATTTCAAAATTTAATTAATTCAAATACATTTTTTTTTCTCTTGAATAAATGTTTAACATAAAAATAATTAATTATTTTGTTGATTACTAGATAATTAATTATGTAGTAAGTACTTATATAATTTAATTATAAAATAATTTAAATTATCTAATTGTTAAATTAGGTGAAAATAATAATATTATAAATGTAAATAAATGTTTATTTGAAAGAATAAAATCTAAAAGATAATTCAATTTATAAATGAGCAAATTTGAAAAGGAATGAAAAAAAGCAAGTAAGGTTTTTGAGACAAAATAAATATTAATTAATTAGTATTTGAATTAATTAATTTTTATTTTGATGTTATATCAATTAATGAGGTTATTTGATAGTCTTTTTGTGAGGTTGTAAGACCGATCCTTCTTTTTCCAGTAACATTTTTTAATTTTTGGTTTTAGAAAATATGACGTGGCGTGTATAGGTTCAAGGTTGTGACATGATTATAATGACTAGGTGCCACATAAGCTGTCATGTCAAAATTTTGGAGTAAAAGGACCAAAATTGAAAAATTTTAAAATAAAAGAACTACTAATGGACTCGGCTATGAAGATTAGGACCATTTGTGATATTAGCTCAATATATATATATATATATATATATATATATATATATATATAAGTGGTGACTTTCTATCTCTAAAATTGTCTACACAAGTGGCTTCATTGTCTATTTATAATTTCTCATCCATGCCAATTAAAATGACCCAAATGCCCCAAAAGCCAAGTCATTAACAATTTAATCTCTCTTTAATTTTGTCATTTAACATTGCTGGTGCGTTTGGTAGACAATTGCTCCTCGCAAGAATGGAACAATTAAAACGATTATGGTGTTTTGTTCGTTAAAGCCTAAGCTCTGTAGTGGAACAAAGTACCTTATGTGTCAATGTTTATTTGTGATGTTTTGCTAATTCATTGTTTATTTAATTTTATTAATTAAAAAATACATAAGTACCCTTATATACAGTATATTTTAGCGATAAAAAATCAAAAACTTTTTGTAATTCTTGTGCAAAATACATATAACCATTAATTGAGAAGAGGAGGGAGTAACGTACAACACATTAAAAACATTACAGAAGAAACAAAACAGATAACATGACAGTAGCTCGATCGACGTACCCATGCAGATGCAGATGCATATCCGCAGTCCGCAGATTTTATTATACTTAACCTGATAATTAAATTTATTTAATATTCCATGCTCGATCGATGGCGTACGGCTTATAAATTAATTGTGGCTAATATGTCTTCATCACTTAGGTGGCCGTAGCATTACAAACCCTTCGTATGATCCCGTTCCTTCCGAGGAGAAGGGGTCCGATCTCCGACATCTTCACCATCGCGCTCGCAAACTCTCTTGCGAAATCCCCCGGGTTGTTGCAGTAACGGTTGACTATTGCTGCGGTGGGCCCACCTGCGCTGAAAAGGACTTGATCCGACTGGAGGAGTCCCTTCCGTTGGACCAAGTTCGTGAAGTAATTGTTGTCCAAAGTATCTGGCGTCACCAAATCAAGTGGGGCCAAGTTAGTGTCGCCGCCGCTCCGAGGGCACGTGCTCCGACGGGTCGTCGCGAAACTCGGGTCGATGTCGGATCCATTGCTGTATATTCTCGTGCGGAACAAGAAGCACTGAGACAAACCTATCGAGTGCGCTCCTACATGCACACGTACTCGTGCAGTTGATCAGTCAATAAAATCTTAAAAAGTTTTGTTAAGGTGATAAGTTCAACCAACACGATAGTTGTATATATACTAGTGGCAGATAAGCCCCCTTAAAAAAATCCTTTGTATTTTTTAAATTTTTTTTGAAAATTTTATTTTAGGGTTATCTTTCTTAAAATATGTGTTTATATATACATATTCTATATAAAATAATCTCAGCCCATCCTACTCGTTTTTTTTTAGCTCAGCCCTTTGTATATACCTGATAGGGCAACCAAGTCGGTTGTATTAAGTCCCTTAATTCTAAAGCTATCGTTGAGAGCTTGTAGAGATGCGAAAGGGCTAGGGAGATCTGTGTTTGCTTGAGTACGGTTAGCCGTGGTAGAGTCACGTCTCCCGAGCCTCAGATTCCATGTCGAACCATTAACCTAATAATACAGTAAAACTTTTATAAATTAATAAAATTTCACGATCCAAAGAATATTATTAATTTATAGAGATTTTACTTACAGCGACAGAGGCCTCACGTGCGGCAATCGTTAGAATATCGGCGCAAGATACGATCCTAGGGCAGGCGATCTCGACTTGACGCTTGATGTTCTCGATGACATCATACCCTCTCACGGAGTTGTTGTTCGGGGCGGCTGTTTTTTCACTCTGGATCGAAGGCGACTCGTCTAGGAGGATGGAAGCATCGCAGCCTTGAACGAAGCAGTCGTGGAAATGGAGGCGGATTATGGATGCCGCCATGCGCCGCTCTCTCGCAACCGCTTGCTGGATGCCGGTGCGAACGATGCTGACGAGGCTCGGGCATGTGGCGTTGTAGAAAGTCGGAGATAGTTGTGCTCGACTCGGGGTGAAGTTGACGAGGGATATGAATATTGTGAGAGTGATGAGAAGTAAGTTGATGGAATATTTCATGTCGAAAAAGTTGATTATTTGGAGCTGGGAATATTTTTTGAAGATGGAGAAGAAGAAGATGGAGATGATCAAGAAATATTTAGGAGTGAACTTAACAAGTTATTGCTTGAATTGAGTTGAATTTGGCACTTGAATTTATAGAGCTAAAATTAAATGCGGGGCTCGCTGTTGTAATGAGCTAATTTTCACATTTTTAGAGTCTAATTCATGTATAATCATTTATTTGTATCAATGTATTTTAAATTTGGTATTTTAGATTTAATTTCAATTAATTTTATTTTAATTAATATGGTTTCAGTTTATCCAAATTAAATTTGTTTTAAAATAAAATAAAATAAAATAAATAATAAATAATTCGAATTAATAATTTCAATTATACAAACTAGTTAGTGCTAAAATATTATTAATATTTTTTAAAAATTATTTAATTATTTATAAAAAAATATTATTATTTTTATAAAAAATTTAAATTAATTACTTTAATTCAATTCAAATCTATTTAGTATAAATTTATTAAATTCATTTTATAATTCAGGTGGTATCGATCCAAAATAACAAGTTATAAAATTCATATTAGTGATACATTTTTATATGACTTTTTATATTCACTTTGTAGTTGATAGGTAAAATTATCAAAATTAATATTTAAGGTCAATTTTATCAAATTTTCATACTATGTTTTACTAGTATATTTTTTCTTTGTAAATTTTTTAAAAAAATATTACCAAAAACACAAAAATTTGGCCTGTGAGACTCCTCTAATCATTCCTCACTTAAGAAAAAAATGGCGTTTAAGAAAAAAATGGCGTGCAGTAGTATATTTTTTTCTTTGTAAATTTTTTAAAAAAATATTACCAAAAACACAAAAATTTGGCCTGAACTGTGAGACTCCTCTAATCATTCCCTCACTTAAGAAAAAAATGGCGTTTAAGAAAAAAATTGGCGTGTAGTGCATTTTTACACTGCACCATAACAAGTGCAATCTTACGCCATTGAATAATATCAAACAAAAATCTAACGGTGATTATATTATTTAAATAAATAACAATATATGTGATCTGCCTGGTGTTTATATTAATTTTTTTCTTCTAAATTTTATTTTAATGTTATTATTAATAATTTATTAATTTCATATATAAACACTAAATCACACAAAATGAATTTTTTTCCTTGATAAAAAAATAAATAATATCAAATTGCGAATATATGATAAATAATTTATACTTATATTATAAGGAGTATAATATTATTTATAAAAAAATAAGTATGTTTAATTATTTTATATAATTATTAATATTTTAAAATTAAATACAAATTTCTTGTATTTATATTTTTAAAATTTTAAAATTTTATTCTTAATAACCAGATAAACTATATAATATTCATATTACTTATATAATTGAATTTTAGAATATATAAAAAATAAATAAAGTAATTAATAAAAAAAACAATAGATTATCAATAATTACTATAAAATAAAAAGTTATTAAAAATATAATTGCGTTAAGATTTTGTGATATAAAAATTATTAAAAATATAATAGCGTTAAAATTTTATAATATTAAAGTTATTAAAAATATAATTTATTAAAATTTTGTAATATAAAAATTATTAAAAATATAACAGCGTTAAAATTTTATGTTATTAAAGTTATTAAAAATATAATTGCATTAAAATTTTGTGATATAAAAATTATTAAAATTATAATAGCGTTAAAATTTTGTGATCTTAAAGTTATTAGAAATATAATAATTTTAAAATAAAAAATTATTAAAAATTTAATAGCGTTCAGATTTTGTGATATAAAAGTTATTAAAAAACTTGATATAAAAATTATTAAAAATATAATAACCTTAATATATTATTAAGAATTAATTTTGAAAGTAATTAATAGTAATGAATAATAGTAGTAATTTTTTAAAAGTTAAGTGAATACAAATAATAAATTAACGGGACAGATGTTAATTAAACGGGCATATATTATATTTATTTGAGCAGTATAATAACCGTTAGATTTTGTGTTGTGATATTGAACGGTCAAAGATTGCACTGCTTATGATGCAGTGTAAAAATGCATTGCACGCCCCTGAATACTGACGATCACAAGTTTTAGGTCAGCCCGTAATATTTGGACTCGTCCGTGGGCTCACCCTATCTTATATCCTCCACTTAATAATATATATGAATTCATGATTCGTATTCTTGTTGAGCTGAAGACTTCCAACTCTCAAACCTCAATTAACCATTATTACACCTCTCAAACATATAATTATTTTTAATACATATTCTATATTAATCTCATCATTCAATATCATAATTATAAATTACTCCATATTTAACATTTATGGAACTCTAAAAATTATAAATATGATGAATTTTTCAAAAAAAAACAAAGTTCATCAAACATTATCTAAATTATGTACAAGTTTAGTCATTATAGTATTAATTATATAGCATAGTGTGTCCCTGAAGCACATTAATTTGTGGCGCAACCAAGAGTAAACTAATGAATAAATGTGCAAAACTGCAAATGGATGGATATATTTTTACTGAGATTTTTTTTATATATTAATATATGATAAAAAAAATTATTTTAAACATTGTAATTCTTAAAAATACTCAAATATACGTGGGTTGAAATTAAAATAATTCATTTAAAGATGAAATTTTAAAAAAAGTAACTTTCTCTTCCATAAATGTTTTCGCAAGACATGACAAAACGAAAATCAAAAAATCAAAAGTGTTATCAGGCCTGATCTATCAAAGATGTTTAAAATTTTAAATACTAGTATAAATTAAATAACAATCAATTTCATAAGAAATTTTAAAATGTTATTGATCTATTATAATATGATATAAAGTGTTTTAGTCGATTACATTTTAATTTTTTTCAAATATGACACATAAGTCCACAAAATCAAGTTTACTCATAACGAACTTGTTAGTTATTCCAAATTCAGACGATAAGCTTCTCAACAGATGATTTTTTTTTACTTGCACATAGATGAGAGTTGACACATAAATCTACTAGTAAAGTCAATAATATGGAGCTCACTTGTGAGTATTAGTTATCTCAAGTTATTTGATAACCTTATACACTATTATTTGATAATTTAAAATTTTATACAAATATAGTTATAAAATTAAATAGACATGTTATTGACAAAAAAATTTGAAAAATAATTGTGTGACAAAAATGATAATTTTGAATTTAATATATATATATATATATATATATATATATATATATATATATATATATATATATAGTAATAATTTGACGAATATTTATGTTTTTTATCATTAAAATTACAAGAGTTTATAAGTTCGTTTAAAAATAGTACCGTCCACACTACTTTTTGAACCAACTAAGTAATTTTTGTGTTATAAAATCTTTTTTTTTTATAAATCTAAATAAAATTTAAAATTTTATAAACTATGTAAAACGCCCTCTAAAAAATTTATAAGAAAAAACATAAATGAATAGTTAAAATAAAATAAAAACTAGTTTAAAAAAAAATGAAGGTATTATGTAATTTACTAAAAAGTATTTGAAATATTATGCGAAATACTCTTTTTATTTTAGAAAAGATGTTTCACTTTTTTTGTAAATTTCAAATAAAATGTGACAACTTTTAAGATATAGATGTAATATTATTTTACTATTTAAGTATTTATTACAAGTAACTTGAAATGAAATTTGTACAATTAATTAATCTAATATTATTTATATATTTATAAGATGTACTATCTATGTCATGTAGTAATGTTCATATTTCATTTGAAAATTACAAATGAAATGTAATCATTAATCCGAATAAAATGCGTACAACTCAAATATATTATAAGTTATAACTACAATTTACTTGCTTGTTCAATATCGTATTTTTTTATATCTATCTGATTTTATAAATTAATTAATGTACTTTTTAAAATTATTTTTATATTGTAAATAGCACGGTAAGGTGAAATGAACGATAATATATATAAGTAAAAATTAATATGAACATATAAAATATTATATATATAAATGGATTGTTGGGACATTACAAATTTATTTTCATTGCATTAATTTTTAAAATTTTAAATTTTTTATTTAAGAAAAAAATTGAATAATAAAAATAAAAACTAAATGTGAAATATCATATCGAATAACTAATTTAAAACAAGATATAAAATTTAATAAGTATTTACATTTTATTTTTAAAATGTTATATATGAAAATAATTAATAAAAAATTGAAAGATAAAAAATATACTACATCTGTTTTAAAATAATATAACTCTCTCATTAATTGGTCTATTTCTCAGAAATAGAAGCAATAATATTTTTTTGTGAAACAATTATGAAAAGTATATAATTACATGTGGATATAAATATTTTTATAGTGATTAATTTTTATTTTAATAATATAAAATAGTTCTAAATAAACAATCGGATTGAAAAAAATGATTAATATTAAAATAAGTATTTGTATAGTATGAACGTAATAAAAAAATGAAATGATTTAATTGGTAGTTGATGGTCTATAATTACTTCTAATTTTATACAATCATAGATATACCTAGAATTTATCTTTGCATATGTGGAGAATTTCAATGAGCTTACGATACCTTACAACAAATGTCACTCCACGACCACTTCAATTCTTCTCCTCCCTTTAATTGAAACAGCCAAATGACAATGTCTTAATCATCTTTTAATTGGAGGATATGATCCAAATAATTCAAACGGCTAAATGATTAAGAGATAAATTCAGATTTCAACATATAGCTGAGCAGAAGAGACTCATTAATGAGGATTTGATTATTTTTATTTTTTTGGTTTTTTTAGGACACTCATGGTGGTATGAATGAAGAGATTCGTTCCTGAAGCGATTAGGATGAAAAAAAAAATTGTTTTTGAGGACTAAGTTTGGGCAAAACCCAAACATAATCAATATTGGTTTTTTAGGAGATAATTGATGTGTAAATTTATGTGATTTGAGTTTCACGGACAATAAATGAAGATTTTTTGTTATATGAGCTTGAATAAAAAAAAAAAATCGATTTGACTGAGAGATTTGGCTAAATGAACTTGAATGTGATTTTCTTGATGACTTTGAGAGCTCAAGTCATTAGATTACTTATTAATTTGTAATTTTTAAATTATTTCTTGTAATACACTTTTGAAAAGTAGAAGAGCGTGTGGTAATACATGCAGCAGAAACGGGGTTAAAACAATGTAAAGAACTTTTATTAGATGAAATACTATGCAAGCAGTCATGCCCATAACACACAAAATATTGGAAAATGTCAAAATCAAAAAATTAAGAATTACATGGTCAGCCATGGCATAAAGAAGTTTAGCTCTATATATATTAAAATCCAAATCAAACTATAGTCTAAAACCAAAATAAAATAAAATACTACAAGCTCAACCGAGATTACACACTAGTTCAATAACCGTTAACTTTGACTAATGATTCATTTCCAAATGATAAAAGCTGACATTGGACTATGTATATGCATTTTAGGCATATGTTCTAGTGACTTAATTAATGAACTATGCTACACTACTAAACCCAAGTGGCTTCTCAAAACCCTAGCTAGATTCGTAGTAGCTAGTAGGTATCCAGCTCATGCATGGTTGTAAGTTGACATGCATATCCAAATTTGAGAAACTCCGATCCACTCGATCGGAGGTCCCTCAAGACAAAGATCCGATGTAAATCTAGATATGTGCTCGAGTACAGGTCCGTTCTTGAGTTTTGAGGGACTTTAGGCAAAATATCGTAAACGGGACCCACATTAAATTATTAAAAAAATTATTCATTAAAATTTTTATATTTTTGAACAAATTAATTAAGAGGATGATATAATTTTATTATAATAGTACGAAAAAAAACTAAAATTCACAATTAAAAAAAAAAAACTAAACTAAAATTCTTATTTCAAAACAAAAATTGAACTTTTTTTCTTAAAATTAATAAAAAAATTCAAAAATTTAAGACTATAGAAAAAATTTGGAAAAAAATATAAAAAAAAAATTATTAATTAATTTTCAAATTTTTCAATAATTTATTCTATTTTTTTTAATTACTACGTATTTTATAACGAATAATTCTCAATAGAACACATTATTGGGAAAAAAATTGAGAATTAATTTTTTTGTTCTAAAATACGTAGTACATAAAATAATAAAACAAAGTTATTTTTAATTAATTATTAAGATAAACGAATTTTTTTATGTTATTTAATAAGATTTGAAAATAATTAAAAATTTTTGTTAAAAAATAAATAAATTACAATAAAAAAATTTAAAATTTTTAATGTTAAAAATATAAAATAATTAAGATAATTGTTTTGAATTATATATATATATATATATATATATATATATATATATATATATAATTATATATATTAATATTATTTTTCAAAAATATATATAGTTATTTTTTTTAATAATGGGCCCCTAAAAAATGGGGGCCCTAGGCCGTCGCACCCTGAGCCTATGCCCAAGGCCGGCCCTGCTCGAGTAGCAGACATCTGTGCGAGAGAGAGCCAACAAGTCTAACTCCAAGACAAACCTTCGTAATATTTTAATAAAAATTTGTTCCACTACATCGCCTGAGAGTTACACCCACATCTTACCACTCCGCTATACAACTTTGATTGAAAATATATAATTTATAAGTTTGATAAGCATAATATAAAATATCTTTATTTTACAATGCTAATTGTATCATGTAATTTGATACTCCTTTCATTTGCAAAATTTATTAATTTAAAAAATATTAATATATCAATAAATTTATATTTTACTAATAAAAAATGGTATAAATTTATCAAAATTAAATAAATTAATATATATTTCAGTAATTATATTCACGCATCAATTATTTTTTTATAACTAATTAAATATATTCATACATAATACTATTTACAATCAATTAATTGTAGGCAATTAACTAATATATCCATGCACTGATATATTTATTTATTGTAATTAATTAAATATGCAGCTCTTAGGAGTATAGTTGGTAAGAGGCTTGTGATGATGTATGTGTAAATTTTCGAGTGAGACAAATTTTTTATTAAAATATTACGGAGTTTGTCTTGGGTGAAAATTATGTTGGCTATCTCTCGCAGGTGTTTGTTACTGTTGTGCTTTTTACGATGCTCCGATACCACTTGTTCCGATATTGAAAACTAAATCTCTCGCGGCTCTCGAAATATATATAAGATGCGAATAAAAAGATAAACGAAAAGAACGAACACACAATTTTACGTGGAAATCCAAAAAAACGGGAAAAACCACGAAAAGAAAGAAAATCCACTACATCGTTGAGGCTTACAATAATCAACTCTATGCACTCTATGTTTTTTGTCTACCGGAGAACCCCAATTTATAGGTATAGAAAATCTATTAAAAATTGGAAACAATTAAAATTAAAAATAAATCATTTTCCTAATATATAATCTAAATCTAAAAGGAATATATAATTATATTCTCAATATAATGATACTATTCCTAAACAAATAAACAAACAAATAAAATCGGACCCAAATATTTCTGCAGGATTCGCCGACTTCCTGTACGCACTCGAATGGTGCAACCAATTCCTAATGGACTTTGGCCCATTCTCAATGTGAATCCACATATTAACGTTAGCAGCATGCATGCAACGCTAATTCTCAAACTAACGTACCGATCGCGCGTAACCTTTTTTGGTCGTCTCTTCGTCTTATTTTGTCTATCCGATTTAGTCTCCGTTTCTTTTAGTTCGATTGGATTCGAGTCACCACTCAACAAATCTCCACCTTGACGAGAATTCCCGCGACTCTAAGCCGCTCACACTCCAACGATCATAGACCTATTTTTCTTTCTTCCACCCAGCCCCGCATGACTCACTCCAAACATGAGCAACCTAAGTTTGAGCCGCACCCAAACTTAGTACAAGAATGCGAAGTTGCACCGATCATCTCTTGGGTACCACGAAGCTCTATGACCTCCATGCAATATCCATTCTCAAATCTCGTCGTCCCACTACTATCAACACCCCATGCATTCGCTATTTCTTCAGTGCTATCCATAGTACGCCTGGGCTTGATTCTCCAAATTTTGAATACTATTCGGGTTAGTATTCCCGGTGTCCCCGACACCATCACACATGCATGACATTAAAGGTGAACCCGATTCACCTTTCAGCGAATGACTACCTTGGGCAGAGGCAATTGCCCACGTGGAAATTGTGTTGCCGCATAGCTCATACAACCCACCAATCTTTCTCTCGCCTCACAAAATAAGTCGCCCCGACTTACTTTCAACACTCCACCTTTACCGAAGTTGGTACCCATTCGGATCTAAGGTCTGAGAGAGATAAGATTACCATTCAGGATCGGAACGTACATTGCAGTACCGAGGGTTCGAATATGCTCATCGAACATCTTGATTCTCACAGTTCCCGTCTCGCGTATCTCACACGATGTGTCATGCCCCATGAACACCGTTCCACTGACACTCTCATCAAACCTGTCAAACAAATCCATGTTTCGACACATGTGATACGAACATCCAGAATCCAAGATCCACCCCTCACTCGTTCCACAACTCACAGACAACCAGGAGTTTCCCATCGATTAAACCTCCTCCGGAATCGGCCACCTTCGATTCCTTTCTTCGATTCTTCAGGGCCTGACAGTCCCCCTTCATGTGGCCCTTTTACTTGCAGTAGTGACAAACCCTATATAATTTCTTCCATGCTCCGCCTTGGACATTAAGAAATTCACCTAGATTTTCACCACTCCCTTTTTCTTGCAGTAATAACAACCCCTTGGAATTTCTTCATCTTTGCCCAACCCTGGACATCAAGACATTCCCCCGAGTTTCACTACTCAAAACCTCCTCCATCGTCTCCCTCGATCGCAAAGTCGCGACCGCATGAAACAAATCACCGGAGGGATAATTATACCTTTTACCTTTCTTCCATACCTTCTCTTCTAGCTCCATCGCGCTTGACATCTTGTCCATGCCTCAACAACGCATTATCAAGATCCATGTTGGTTAGAACCACTGAACCAACTCCACCTTGAATCGTCATGAAGAGAACCACATGTTACGATCTAACACCGAATATCTACCATCGTCGTCATCTCCCAAAATATTCTCGATCTCCACCCGGATCTAGAAACACCAATATCCGCAACGCCCGCCTCGTATGAATTCCGCGTCCGGGATCCCCAACGAAAGCTCTAATAACAAGTCACAAGATCGTAACCTATCTCCGATACCACTTGTTGTGCTTTTTACGATGCTTTGATACCACTTGTTGAGATATTGAAAACTAAATCTCTCACGGCTCTCGAAATATATATGAGATGTGAATAAAAAGATAAACGAAAAGAATGAACACACAATTTTACGTGGAAACCCAAAACACGAAAAAAAATCACGGGAAGAAAAAAAAATCCACTACATCGTTGAGGCTCACAATAATCAACTCTATGCACTCTATGATTTTCGTTTACCGGAGAACCTCAGTTTATAGGTATAGAAAACCTATTAAATTGAAAACAATTAGAATTAAAAATAAATAATTTTCCTAATATATGATCATAACTCTAAAAGAAATATATACATTATATTCTCAATATAATTATACTATTCCTAAACAAATAAACAAATAAATAAAATCAAACCCAAATATTTATGCATTCGCCGATGTTGATAGTCGGAAAATCGTACTCTCCAATGACCAACCAAAAATAGATGTTTAGGGGATTGAGTAGTGAACAAGGCAATTATGCTCTCTAAGAATTTTTTGGGGAAATGTGTCGATCCACTTAATAAAGTATTACACCTTCTATTTATAGAGAAAATAAACTAGGGTTTCCTAAATAGGTTAATGGGCTAAGCCCACTAAGAAGTCAATCATCAAGCCCACCCTTCACTTCAAGAGCCCAAAAGGAGGCATCCGGTCCTTACGAGCATCGAACATGACACGCCTACTCGTCCAGCCCCTCCCCTGCTCGCTCCCGGGCAGCTTTCTTTGGCCATCGGATATCCTCGGTGTTCGTCCTGTTCGGCCTCTTCTTTCCCATTTGCCGTCGTTTATCTGATAAGATACTCTTCCTTTTCGAATCGCAAAAAGGGGGCCCCTTATGCTCGAGATTTAATCGGAATTTTTCCCGCATAACAAATGCCCCCCGAGATCGTCCTGTTCGGCCGAAGAGATCGGTCTCGGTATGCGGATCGTCGTTTATTAGCCCGAGCATGGGTCCTGATTTGACGTTTGATGCGGCTCATTTAATGCGTTATGGCAGTTACTGCCACCTGTCGCTTCCAGATTGGTCACCACCCGAAGCGACGCCTCGGTTCCTATCCACTGTCTTTTCAAATTCGAAATTTGAATTTTGCCGCCTCTATTTCTTATAAATTCCTTGCGAGATTTCCCATTTAACACTTTCTCCTCCCAAATTGCTGAATTCCGGACATCCTGACCCTCTTGCTCGGCTCAATACCGGCGTGTTCGATTGTTCATACACTGTGCTCGGCTCCTCCTGATTCACGTAGGTCTTTCTCAGCTCTGTTCTCTACTCACTCTTATTTGGGGAATTTTAGCGGTAGGTTTTCCTTTGGTACGTTATAAATTTTCGCGTTATTACTCCCCCCCCATCGAGTGAGAATGAGTGATCACGATAGCTCTGCCACCCTTTCTGACAACTTCGCGTCTGATGAGTCGTCTGATTCTGGAAACTCCACCTCTTCTTCATCCGGGGAGGATCTTGCCCCCGTGGTCGGTTTTTCCGAGGAAGAGCGATTGGAGTTATGCGCTGGCGGCGTGACCGACTGTTATCGCCGGTTCCTCGACATGATGGGCGAGATTCGGGCCCCCCTAACTCCTTTTATCTTCACTCACTACCTTCATGAAAATCCTTACGTCTTCGTGGAGCGTACGCGATTTGGTGCTCGCCCTGGTCCTGACCAAATTGGGATCTACGCCAGCGATCGAAGTTCGACCATCCTCGATGAGGCCGAGCTCCAATCTATGAGGTCGGTTTGGGGCATTCCTTCCGATGTCCATATCTATTGTCCTACTCCGGACGAGCGAGCGAACTGTCCTCCGCCGGGCATGGTTGCCGTGACGAGCATGATGATGGAAGCGGGGCTCCGATTCCCCATTCACGATTCTATCGCCGCTGCTCTGCACGCGTGGGGGGTCGCTCCCATGCAGCTTCATGCAAACTCTTGGGTCTTGCTCATCAGCTTAAATATTTTGTTCGGCCACTATGGCCTTTATCGCCATCTATCTGCTTCCGAAACCTCTTATCTTTTAATCATCAACCATCTCAGAGGCGGGGACCACTACCTGCGAGCTCCGACAAGGCTTCTGGAAGATCTGAAGAGCAAAAGGACGGCCTGGTGGGCCGACTGGTTTTACGTGGATGGTGCCTGGGCATCTGAGGCGTTTCAGATTCCAACTTCGTTTACTCGGAAATACCGTCGTTAGTCATTTCCCTTTCATTCTATTCCTTTATGTATTCTTCCTCTTGTTTCGTTCTGATCCCTTCCTGTTCGGTCATCTTTTGGTCGGCAGGTCCTCCTGTACCGCATGTTTCCGAGCTCAGCTGGGATTTTGCAGCAGTTTGTGAACATCTTCGCTCTCTTCCCGACAGCCAACTGCTTATTAGCACCGTGTTCACTAGAGCCCGCGTTAGGTCATCTCGTTTTATCACTATTCCTCGGCATGTTCGGGACCGATATCCCCGTGAGTACTTTACGATTCGCACCTAGCTTGATTTATTTGCTGCTCATTGCTTTTTTCTTTCCTTTTTATTTCAGTGATTAGGTTTCCTTCTTTCCCCGATCCTCCAATAGACATGGTTGGAAACAGGCCGCTCTGGCCGAGCGCAATCGTCGCGCGGCTGAAGCGGCGGCGGGCAATCAAGTCGTCGTTCCTCCTGCCCCACCTGCTCGGCCTACTCGCTCGGTCAACTCCGAGGCTCCTTCAGTTCGTCCGACGACGAGGGCCAGTTCGCTTCCTCCTACGAGCCCGAGCGATGCTCCTGAGGGGCCTTCGGAGGCGGCGCCTACTTCTGGTCGGACACCGAAGCGTCGTCGCGGCAAGGAGCCAATGCAGGAGGTTCCTGAAAAGGTTCCTTATAGTCCGGTAGCCTCTATTGACGAAGAAATATTTGCTCGGTACGTGGTCCTGCTATGCTTTTTCGCTTTTTCTCTTATCCCTTAGCTTCTCTCGAATTTCTTTTATGTGGGTTTTTCTTTTTTATTTGACTCAGTTTGGGGGGGCGTCCGACCATGGCTGCCAGCCTGGCCCAATTTCTTGCTGCTCGTCCCCACGATTTCTCAAGCTTGCCTCCGCTGATGCGCGAGGCCATGGAGTGCATCCCCCGCTCTTGGACCACTCAAGCCGAGCTAATTAGCCAGCGACCAGAGCAAGCCGAGCAAGTGGCTATTTTGATGGCTTCTCGCGTGCTCATGCTTTTAGTTTCTCTAAGCAAGGTTCGCCCGAGCTTGAACCAACCCATGATCTCCTCGGCTGATGCTCCTGATGGCTTCGCGGACAAGGTTGCTGAACTTGAGCTCGAACTCACCAGCATGCAAGCCCTAGTGGACCAATATCAAGAGGATGAGGGCAAGCTGAAAACCCGAGCTGAGCAGGCTGAGACGAGTGCCGCGGGGATGGCCAGGGAGCGGGACCAAAGGCGCGAGGAATTGGTCAAACTGAGGGATGAGATGGCCGCTGAGCGTGATCGGACATCGGATTTGGAGGAAAAGGTGCGTAGGGCCGAGGAAAATCGCCGGAACATGGATCTCTTGATCGATCAGTTGAATGCTCGAACCGAGGCGATTGAGAAGGCTGATGCGGAGCGCAAGGCCGATGCTATGCAGGACTTGGACCAGAACAGCTCTTACTCCTATTGTCTAAGTCACTTTGACTGCATTCGTCGTCACGTTCGAGCTGGATTGCCATATAACCTGATCATGGATGACCTCTGCACTCATCGTTTGGGGGTTAACCTTGACACCTGCTTTCTTTTTCCGGTTCTCGATCTGGTGGAGCTTCACGGGGTTGACTTGGCCTGGTGGCCCAATCCGAGTCAGCTCGTCGCTGCCGAGCCGGAGGCTGTTGTAGAGAACCCGATTCCTATTGAGGACTAAGTGTTGGCGTGCCTGCTGTCATTGAATCTCTTATTTCTGATTTTCTTTCTGTTTGTCATCTTTTTAAGAAACTTTTGGTGATGTACCCGTCCGAACATAAATTTCTTTCGTATGCTTATGACGCTATTTTGTTATGCTTAATTTTTGTTGATTTGTTGATTTGCTTGCACATACTTTACTATTTATCTCAGCATTTTTCTTTCTCGAGTGTTATTCATTTCATTGTTTGATGCTCGTGAATATCTTTTGTGACAAGTTTTGATCCTACCTTGGCCAGCTGAACATGTCTCGCTTAGTCGTTCGAGACCAGTATTGCTACGTCGATCAAGCTTTCAACGGAAGATGGCATGGTCGCCGGTTCCCCTTACCAGCTGCTTTCAGGCGGGCCGCCCGTTCGCCCCTTGTCCATTTCGTTGCCGTTCGAGACTCCCAGGGTAACCCGTGGTCGTTCGCTCTTGCTCGGCATCGGCGGCAGCTCGCTCTCGGGGGCCCTGCGTGGGAGCGTTTTGTCCGTGAGAAGGGGATTTATCGGGGTTTCATCGTCCGCTTTCTCTGGATTGAGGACGAGGGCTTTTCCATCCGGGTGTACGACGAAAGGGGCTTCCGCCAAGTCGCTTGACTGTCTCCATTTCGTTCCCGTTTCGAATTTTAGGTCAATGTGCCATTACTCGCTTTAGTGCCTATGTGGCCTGTTTTCTCGCATTTTCATTCATCTTTAAGTGGTACTTCTTTATTGGATATCCACTCGCTGTTAGTGCTATGATCCTCGCACGATCGGGGCATTTCGTATCTAGTTACGTTCGGGATATTCATTGTTTTCGTGCCTTTGTTCATGTTTCATTAGAGGTTAAACTATCGTCTCAGGGTAGTTGTTTGGTACAATATGCTTTTACATGTTCGTCCGAATTGATCACGGGCGGGGCCGACTGGCTCCTCGCTCGTTTTCCTCTTGGGGATTTTGGGATGCTCGCTTTGCTCGGGAATTCTGACTAGTAAGGATTTTCGCTGCCGGAAACGCCCGCTTCTGCAGCTTTTCCTGCTTTCCCTTGTGCGTTGTTTCGTCTCAATATTTTTGGGCGGACTGACCTGTTCGCCCAAAAATACCCCAGTCTCCTTCAGAGATCCCGTTAATGTGTCTTATCATTTTTCCTCGTCGATCCTAGGGGGTTCCTGTATCGTGTTCGGTCGCCTCGGGCTTTGAGGGAGCCGGTCTCTTTCCTTGGGTTTTGTTCATTGTCAGCTTTGCGTTCACGTTTGTCGTTTTGCTTACTTTTTTCTGCATAGATGTGACCCTTCACTGCCGATGTCTGCATGCCTTGTCTTTTCCTTGGCGCGTCTTTTCGTGCAGGGACCGGGTTTATAAATCCTCCTGCAGGTTTGACATTGTATTACCCGAATTCTATTTTCACTCTCTGCTTGGCGTCGCGACGAGCGGTTCTTTCGATGGTGCATATTCATGTGAATCCGAACGGATCCAAGTGGTTCGAGCTTCCTTTCACCGATAGGCGTTATCGGATAAGGCTGCCTTTGCCCGTCGAATTTACTGCCGACCTGGATCATGAATCTGCGCTCCCTCGATTTCTTCCGTTGGTGGATGTGAACGGCGATCGGTGGGTTATGTGCGTCTTTCGTCGTCGTGGGCAGTATTTGTTCGAAGGTCCGATGTGGAGAGGCTTTGTTCGTCAGTTCGGCCTTCAACCGACGAACATTATCCGTGTTCGCTATGATGCTAATCGGGGGTGGGCCGTTGTGGTGTTTGACGCTAACAATCAGCTCGTGACCCTCCCCGTTCCATTCAGGCGTCCGAGGCCTTGACTTGTCCCACTATTTCGTTGTTTGTGGTCTTCGTTCTGCGTCGTTCGGTATTTTCGGCGAATGCGCTCCTCTTTTCGCCGAAAATGCCCCAGCCTTTGTTCGGACATGCCTGTTTTAAATGTAGTAAAGTACTTCCCTTGTGGTTGTGTTACAAGAATTGTTTTTATTATTTATTTTTGGGCGGGATGTTGTTCGCCCAAAAATGCCCCAGTGTGCTTGTCTACTCCTGTTTTCGTTGATTTTTTATCTTCTCGCATCGGGCTTAGAGGGAGCCGAGCTCTACCCCTTAGAGTAAGTTTTAACCTTCCCGGACTCGAGGGACGCCTGGTCCTTGCTCGGTCGCATCGGGCTCAGGGGGAGCCGAGCTCTACCCCTTGGGATAAATTTGAAATCTCCCGGACTCAAGGGACGCCTGGTCCTTGCTCGGTCGCATCGGGCTCAGGGGGAGCCGAGCTCTACCCCTTGGGATAAATTTTAAATCTCCCGGACTCGAGGGACACCTGGTCCATGCTCGGTCGCATCGGGCTCAGGGGGAGCCGAGCTCTACCCCTTGGGATAAATTTGAAATCTCCCGGACTCCAGGGACACCTGGTCCTTGCTCGATCGCATCGGGCTCAGGGGGAGCCGAGCTCTACCCCTTGGGATAAATTTGAAATCTCCCGGACTCGAGGGACACCTGGTCCATGCTCGGTCGCATCGGGCTCAGGGGGAGCCGAGCTCTACCCCTTGGGATAAATTTGAAATCTCCCGGACTCGAGGGACACCTGGTCCTTGCTCGGTCGCATCGGGCTCAGGGGGAGCCGAGCTCTACCCCTTGGGATAAATTTGAAATCTCCCGGACTCGAGGGACACCTGGTCCATGCTCGGTCGCATCGGGCTCAGGGGGAGCCGAGCTCTACCCATTGGGATAAATTTGAAATCTCCCGGACTCGAGGGACACCTGGTCCATGCTCGGTCGCATCGGGCTCTGGGGGAGCCGAGCTCTACCCCTTGGGAAAATGAGATTATGAAAGGCTTCTTCCGAAATCTCTTTTTTATTAGCGCAAAAACGATCCTAGTACAACATTAAAAACTTACTGATAATATTTCTTGAGGTGTGAGGAATTCCAGAAGTACTGATCGGCCGCCCCATTCAGCTGTTCCAGTTCGTATGATCCGTTCTGCAGGACCTTCCTTACCCGGAGTGGCCCTTCCCATGAGGGTCCTAAAGCTCTTGGATTGGCCCCCAAGATCTCCTTCAGCACTAAGTCCCCCTGCTTGAACTTCCTCACCCTTACTTTCGTATTGAAATACTTTTCGGCCCTCTGCTTGGCTGCTGCATTTCGGTATACCGAGTTTATCCTCCTTTCTTCTAACAGGTCCAATTCGACCCGCATCATTTGGTCATTCTGATCAGTCAGCTCTTGCGTTGTCCGGTGGGTCGGCACCTCCACTTCAGAAGGCACGACGGCCTCGTACCCGAAAGCGAGGGCGAATGGCGTTTCCCCCGCGGCCACCTTAGTCGTTGTTCGGTAAGCCCATAGCACATCAGGCAGCTCGGCCGCCCATCTCCCCAGTCTTTCTTCGATCCTAGCCTTCAATGTATGTTTCAGAATTTTATTCACCGCCTCTACCTGCCCATTCGTTTGGGGGTGGTACGGCGTAGAGAAAACCTTCCTTATCTTCCATTTATCAAAAAATTTCATGATCTCCAACCCCTCGAACTGCTTCCCGTTATCCGAGGAAATAGTGTGAGGTATTCCAAATCGGCATATGATATTTTTCCATAGGAAACGGATAATTTGAGGCTGGTCGATCTTGTTCAGCGGCTCGGCTTCTGCCCATTTGGAGAAGTAATCCACTGCCACTATTGCATATTTGACTCCTCCTGGCCCTGTTGGCAAAGGCCCGATCAAATCAATTCCCCAGGTCGCGAACGGCCAAGGGCTGTATATGGAATTTAAGTATTCGGGTTGAGCCCTTATGATCGGCGCCGTTATCTGGCATCGATGGCACCTTTTCGCGTATTCGATCGCATCCCGCCTCAAGGTTGGCCAATAGTAACCTTGTCTGATGGTTTTGTGTGCCAGAGATTTCCCGCCGGCATGATTTCCGCACACTCCATCATGGATCTCTCCGAACACCCTTCTTCCTTCAGCGGGGGTTATTCATCGTAGCAGTGGCAGAGATAGACTTCTTCGATAGAGCGCCCCCCTATCAGCGTGTATCGTGATGCGCGTATTCGGAGCTGTCGGGCTTCCACCTTGTCGTCGGGCAACCCGCCCGTATGCAGGTAGTTCAGGATGGGTCCCATCCAATTTTCTCCTCGGTCGATCACATTGACCCTACCAATCTCGGCTCTATCCAATGCTGATCGATCCTGGCTTAGCAGGATCACGTTAGACAAATCGGCTGTCCCTTCCGAAGAGGCCAACTTAGACAGAGCATCCGCTTGAGTGTTCAATTCCTGATGAATCTGCTCGATTTCGACTCGGGGGAATTTGCTTATCATTCTCATCACATGCTCGTAATATTGTTCCAATCTTGTGTTTCTGGTCTCGTACTTTCCCTTTATTTGGTTCACCACCAGTAAGGAGTCCGTGAAAATCTTCAGCTGCTCGGCTCCGACAGCCAGAGAAAGTTCCAGTCCTGCTATCAATGCTTAATATTCGGCTTCATTGTTGGTAGCGTCGAACTCGAAGCTTACTGCATGCGCGAAAGATTGGTTTCCTGGTCCGACCAAGACTATTCCAGCCCCAGCGCGGGAGCTTGTGGATGACCCGTCCACATATAGTTTCCACGGTGGGATAGGGAGTGAGGAATCAATCCGCGGAAAAGTGAGTTCCACAATGAAATCCGCCAGTGCTTGACCCTTGATCGCCGTCCTCGGCGCGTAAGTAATGTCATATTGGCCTACTTCCAGGCTCCATTTTAATAGACGGCCCATGGTGTCCGGTCGCTGTAACACTTTCCTTAATGGCATGGTGGTTAACACTTCGACGGGGTGATCGAAGAAGTACGACCTCAACTTTCGAACACTCATTACCAAAGCAAACGCCAGCTTCTCCAAAGGTGTGTATCTTGACTCGGCGTCTTGTAGGGTCTGACTAACATAATAGATGGGTTTGTGAAGTTTATCCTCTGCTCGCACCAGGACCGAGCTAATGGCATGCTCGGACGCCGCTAAGTAAAGGAACAATTTTTCTCCTCGGACTGGCTTCGATAGGATCTGCGGATCCTGTAGGTGAAGTTTCAATTTATCAAAAGCTTCCTGGCTGTCTTTCTTCCACTTGAACTTCTGGTTCTTTATGGCCTGAAAGAATGGTCGGCTCTTGTCCCCCAGCGGGGTATGAATCGGCTTAGCGCGGCCAGGCAGCCGGTCAGACGTTGGACATCCTTTAAACAACGGGGCTCCCTCAGGTCGACTATCGCCTGTATCTTGTTCGGGTTCGCCTCGATCCCCCTGGTGCTCACAATGTGTCCTAGGAACTTTGTCTAAAAAACTCCGAAGTGACATTTCTTCGGGTTCAACTTCATATTGTACTCTCTCAAAATCCCACATGCGGTTTCCACGTCCCTCACGTGGTCTTCCAGCACTTTGCTCTTGATAATGAGGTCATCCACGTACACCTCCATGGTCTCACCGATCTGCTCGACGAACATCTTATTCACTAACCGCTGATATGTGGCCCCTGCGTTTCTTAACCCAAATGGCATTCGCTTCCAGCTCAACACCGCCTTTTCCGTGTAGAAAGAGGTGTGTTCGATATCTTCGGGGGCCATCGGGATCTGATGATAACCTACATAACAATCACATTTGGAGAGCACCGCGTAGCCTGAAGTGTTATCCACGAGGTGATCAATATGAGGCATGGGAAAATGGTCTTTTGGGCATGCACGGTTGAGATCGGTGAAATCCACGCACAGTCTCCACGCGTTGCCCGTCTTCTTTACGAGCACTGAATTGGATAGCCACTGAGGTTCTCCTCGGGCTTCTACCACCAAATCGTTGTCGATCAGTTTTTTCACTTCTACGGCCAAGGCCTCATATTTTTCTGGGCCCATCCTACGGCGCTTTTGTGCCACGGGTTTTTTCATCGGGTCAATCTTCAGGTGATGGCATGCATGCTTCGGGTCAATTCCCGTCATGTCTTTGTGCGACCAAGCGAACACATCCATGTTCCTTCGTAAGCATGCGACTAGCTCTCGCTTGACGTCGTCGGGTAACCTTGCCCCGACCAGTACCACCGTTTCTGGCCTGCGTAGGTCTAAACATACACTCTCTAGGTCATCTACTGCCGAGCACGAAGAGGGTCATCGGGGATCAACAATCTCCTCCTCATCTTCGCCTATGCGAGGTTCCACGTCTTCCTCGGCTTTTAAGGCCTCGTCTACTTTTGTGACCCAAGAATCGGTTCTTCTGGCTTCTCCTTCCTCCCACAGTGCGGCCAATTAATCGCCGTCCTCTATCTCCATCTCTCCCGCGGGATCGATTTCTCTGACCTCAATCCTGCCTTCCTTGGTTATCCTCCTCGTCGTTTTGATTATGGGGGTGTCGTTAGTTTTATTCGCGTATCTCGCGATATTCTTGTCCGGACACAAATCGTAATCAAAACATTTCTTAGCCATGTATTGGTCTCCCTTCACGGTCCCAACGGATCCGCTCAGGGTTGGAAACTTAATACAATAATAATGGGACGAGGCTACGGCCTCGAATGCCTCCAGGAACGGCCTACCTAGGAAAGCATTATAGATGCTTTCAATGTCGACCACGACGAACTCAGTAGTTCGCGTAATCCGAACTGCTGCATCCTGGTAGTCGACGAGCTCCACAGCCAGCTTGATCCTCCCATAGGGTCTCACTTCTACATCTCCAAAACCCCTCAGCGATCCCTCATACGATTTGAGGTATTCCGACATGTCTCCCAGCTGATCAAAAGTTCTTTTGAACAGTATGTTACAATGAGCGCCATTATCGATCAGGATACGGGCTACCTCGACTCCTTGGATTCGAGCTGTAACGACCAGCGATTCCACTTTTGGATATCTGACCCCTGTCCGATCTTGATCGGTAAACTGGATGACGATGCCTTTTGCGATGCCTGGTTCCTTCAGGGGGATGACAGCGTTGATGCTCTCCCATGCTCGCAGCTCAGCCTTCTTCTGCCTCTTCGACCTCTGGGTTCCGGGGGCAATTCCGCCGATCATATTGATTCGCCCGCCTTCCCTCATCGGGGGTACGTCCCTGTTTCCTCTCGCTTCCGCCGGCGGTGGAGGAGGGGGCTGCTCGATCTGCAGTCTCTGGGGCTCCGGCAATCTCTGGTTATGTGGCACGTATGGTCGGTTATGATGGCCGTTCCCCCTTCGGCCCCTTCCTCTCCCCGGTCTCCTTAGTAGCTGCTCGAGCCTTCCTTCTCTGAGTAATTGTTTTAGCTGGTCAAGCAGCTGTCTGCATTCATCTGTGGGGTGTCCAATGTCCTCATGAAATTCGCACCATTTATTCGGGTTCCTTCTCTCTGGTGGCCCGATGAGTGGTGGCGGTGGCATCAAGGCGAACACGTTGTTGTCCCTGAAAATTTCCAGAATCTTCCCCGCAGTCCTTCCGTGAAACATTCCATTCTCTCCTGGCTCATTCTGTTGCTCCCTACTCGGACCATTGAAATTTCTGGGGCCTGTGTTCTTTTTAACCCACTCTTTTTTCTCAAAAACGGGCTTCTCCTTTTTGTTCTGACCATCAATTTCCTTCAGCCTCTGTTCGTAAATTCGCTGCTGCATGATCTCCTCCCCAGCGCGCCGGCGGAACTCCGCATAAGTCCCCGGGTATTCCCGCATCATCGGTTTGAACAATTCCGAGCTGGGTTTTAAACCTCCGACCACGGCGTGCACGAGCACATCATCGCTGATAGGCTCCCCGTGGGTCACTATCTTCTCTACTCGGTCCAGATATTGTTCATCCGTCTCCTCGTTCCCCTGCTTGATTCCCATAAGCCTTTGCCTGCTTTCCGGGCGCTGGATTTTCGCGGCAAAGTAAGTGACGAACAAGTCTCCTAATTCCTCAAAGCTGCTCACCGATCGATTGGGAGGCTGGTATACCACTTATGTGCCGCGTCCCCCAAGGTGAGAGGGAAAAGTCTGCACTTTGTAGCATCGCTGGCGCCTCGTCCGATCATATAAATGTTATATTTGCTCAAATGGATCTCCGGATCCGCCTTTCCATCATAAATCATGTTCATCATTGGCGCGATATCCACTTGGGTCCTCGCGCCCGCGAGCCGGCGGGATAATGGGTCCGTTAGGATTGTCCTTCGAGGCCCTTCGCCCTTCTGCAAGGCGATTTGCCTCTCCATTTCTTCTAGCCTCCTGATTATTTCTTCGTTGGGACGACCTTGAGGTCGCTTCCTCGCCTTCCAACCTCGCCTAGCAGCCCGAGGTGGGTTTCGGATGTCCCTCTGGTCATCCCATTCTTCGCAAGCTTCATCCGATTCCCGCGATTCGCTGGAATCACCCTCATACTCCTCTTGTCGAGTCAATCCCAACCTGCGACCTTTCTTGCGAGGGCGCACAGGCGAGATTGCGCGAGCTTCAAACTCTTGCTCGAATTCTTCTCCTTGAAAGTCTCCATCTAGATTCCTCACTATAGGTCCCTGGACCGGGCTCCTGTTCGCCTTCTCCATGCGAGCTGACTTTTCCTGTAGCAGCCGTATGGTTCTCTTGATGTCCTCCGGAGTTTGGAGGCATTCGAGGTTCAGGTCGGGTAAGCTCTCGACAGCTCGCCTGTTTCTGATGGCCTCCCTCTTCTTCTCTTGGAGGACCCTCTGCTCCTCCCTTATTTCTCGCTGCTCAGCTCTCAGCATTCCGATGTGGTCGAGCTGCTCCCTCTCTATCCGAGATATCTCTGCCCCTCCGGTCCGGACATCGTTCGGCTCCTCGGGACCCTTCCCCTTCTCTGCCGAGGTCAAGCCCGAGACCCCGGTCGTGGTCAGAAGACCCGTTGTGATGTTCGAATAACTCATGCCTATGCTCGTTCTAATTCACTCAACACCCGAGGATCACCCCTTCTTCTAGCGCCAATTGTTGATAGTCGGAAAATCGTACTCTCCAATGACCAACCAAAAATAGATGTTTAGGGGATTGAGTAGTGAACAAGGCAATTATGCTCTCTAAGAATTTTTTGGGGAAATGTGTCGATCCACTTAATAAAGTATTATACCTTCTATTTATAGAGAAAATAAACTAGAATTTCCTAAATAGGTTAATGGGCTAAGCCCACTAAGAAGTCAATCATCAAGCCCACCCTTCACTTCAAGAGCCCAAAAGGAGGCATCCGGTCCTTACGAGCATCGAACATGACACGCCTACTCGTCCAGCCCCTCCCCTGCTCGCTCCCGGGCAGCTTTCTTTGGCCATCGGATATCCTCGGTGTTCGTCCTGTTCGGCCTCTTCTTTCCCATTTGCCGTCGTTTATCTGATAAGATACTCTTCCTTTTCGAATCGCAAAAAGGGGGCCCCTTATGCTCGGGATTTAATCGGAATTTTTCCCGCATAACAGCCGACCTCCTGTACGCACTCGAATGGTGCAACCAATTCCTAATGGACTTTGACCCATTCTCAATGTGAACCCACATATTAACACATATTAACGTGAGCAGCATGCAAGAATTAACGTACCGATCGCGCGTAACTTTTTTCGGTCGTTTCTTTGTCTTATTTCGTAATTCCGTTTTAGTCTTCATTTTTTTTTAGTTCGATTGGATTCGAGTCACCAATCAACAATTACTCGAGCACATTTCTTAATTTACATCTCACTTGATTGAGGGGCCAACGATGGAGCGAGAGTGGAGTTTCTAGTTTCTCCACCTTGTAACAAATAAATTAAATATGCAATTTTACATTAATTCATTGCTTATTCATGCCTAATAAATGAAATATATATTCAACATTATTAGCGGCATGAATAAAAAATTAAAATAAAATTCAATATGAAAATAAAATAAATGATGATAAATGAAACAAGTATAAAGTAGAATATGAAAATTAAATTAAAATATAGACATTCTGCTAAAATAATAAAATTAAAATAAAAAATTAAATAACAATATATTTATATTTTAGAAATTTATAATAATATTTTTAATTGTAATATTTATAAATTATTAATTGAGAGTTTATCGGGACAGACTATTTAAAAATGGATTTTTAAAAAAAATATTATTTTGTTATTTTATTGAATTTAATTATTTTTTTTCAATAACTTAAATCGAATTGATTTTTTATTTATTATTTTAAACAAATTACTTATTTATCGTATTAATTTATAGAAAATTTTACTGTATATAAATTCTTTGTGAACGTTCAATTTCTTATAAAAGAAAATATCAGGAGAAAGCAGTCATTGACTTCCTAAAAGAAAATATCAGGAGAAATCAGTCATTGACTTCGCAACGCCGCTTCATCGCAATTATATATCTATATCATATACGTGTGTATGTTGCATTGTATATACGGTTCAAATCTTCTTTATTAAAAAAAAGTTATTTATACTTAAATAATAAATCATCATTTTTAATTAAGTGCACAATACATTATTACATCATGATATAAATTGCAGCTTCATCATTGAATCAACCTAGCTCACAAGTTTGGAGTTTTGAAGGTAAAATCAGGCACAATTTATAACACGTTCAATTACATTTATAAACTAGTGAGTTGAAATTGAGTGGATTGGGCCATTTCTAAACCCGTTATAGTTTGGGCTGTTAAAAAATGATTTTGGGTGAGCTGGCCTGGCCTAACAGTACGTATTTTATTTTGATGGCCCAAACCACGTTGACCTGAAATATAGAATATTTGACGGTGGCTGCTTTTGTCCTTAGCTGTCATATACTCATATATGCCGAAACGTGCACTTATACTCGTTCAATTTTCAGTTCCTCAATTTTGATATTTTCTTCTTAGGGTAGTTAAGAACAAATAATTAGTGTAGTAGAAATTTATAGCTTAGAAAAACACAATTTGTCTATCTCTCTTTCATTTCATTTCAACAAAAATATAGAATATAGAGAAGCGAATAATTCAACCATAATTATACATAAACATGTATTAATTGTTTCATAATTTGGTTAATATATTAGAAATGAAAAAGAAGCGATAATATTCATTTCAAATGATAATTATATTTAAAGAATAATGGGTAAATTTGTCATTATACTAATTTATTTACTTTGATTTTAATGGTAAAAAAAAAAAATCAAACTTGTAGAAATCCATGAATGGGGTGCTAACGTGCGGTCCCACGCCTAGCGTACACGAGAGTGGGAGCCCAAATATGCACTAGAGAGTACCATTCTAACTCAAAACCATATGGTACCAAGTAGTAGAACTCCCTAGGCTTATATGATAGACTCTCCTCTCACAATTATTCGATATGGAACAACTCACAAGTGGTCTTTCAGATTAACAACTTCAACAAAACTTACACTGAGAAATTAAAATTATTATATATAAGTTAAATTAAATTTTGAAAAATACTATTTTTGTCAGGTATAAATTGATTCTCCAAGTACAAAAAATGATTTTATTTATTTATTTCTAGACCCAAAAGTAAAATAATAAAATATATTTTATCCGTTGTTTTTTATTAATAATTGTAACTTTTATACTTTATATGTTCTATAAGTATAGATATTTTCAAACTAATATTTTACAATATTAAGATTTTAATTTATTTATTTTTAATTTTTTCACTTTAAAATACAAATTTATTCTTAATTTTTCAATTACAGTACTTTTTAAACTTTTTTAGGAGTACTTTACTTTTTAATATAAAGATACATTTGTATCTTAATTTTGGTGCTATTGAAAATGGTTCTATTGTTAATTACTTAAGGGTGTGGGAAGGAGTACTACTCAAAACATATAACCTTTGCTCACATTCATAGACCAATTACCAACAACTGGAATCCAACGTGACAAAATATACTCGGTAAAAAGTAAAGTAAAATATTTGCAACTTACATCTTCCTTGTTCTTTTAAACAACGCGGTGCAGCAGCAGCAGCCAATAGTGACCCAACTCCACCCACAGTTTGTGTATATATATAATACATTCACTACAAACACAATAACACATTCTCAATTTCACTTCAAAATTCTTCATAATAATTTATTCAATAATTTCTTATTATAACTCATTCTTAATAAAAAAAATCACTTCTTCTTCGTATCAATCAATTCATTAATTTCATTCTTCTAAACGATGATGATGAAGAACTTCGACTCCAACAACGTCGTGATGATCACCATCATCTCTCTCTCGCTCCTCCTCGACTTCACGCCGTGCCAATCGCAGCTCTCCTCGACCTTCTACGACTCCACGTGCCCCAACGCGACAGCTGTCATCCGCGCTTCCATCCGCCGCTCGATATCCCGCGAGCGGCGAATGTCGGCTTCCCTCATCCGCCTCCACTTCCACGACTGCTTCGTTCAGGGCTGCGATGCCTCGATCCTCCTAGACGAGACACCTTCGATCCAGACTGAAAAGTCGGCCTTCCCAAACGCCAACTCCGTACGAGGTGATCGAGGCCGCTAAGCGCGAGGTCGAGCGAGTCTGCCCTGGGGTCGTCTCCTGCGCCGACGTCCTCACCTTGGCCGCACGTGACGCCTCTGCCTATGTAAGTCCATGTCATCTATATGTAAATAAAAAAATAATGGTATTAACGTAAATAAATGAGTATTGGAAGTTTAAAGTTATAAAAAAATATAACGTAATATATTTTCCTGGCTCTGTCGCTGCTCCTATGTACTAATTTTATATGCACTGATTGATCGAAAACAGGTTGGTGGTCCATCATGGACCGTGAGACTCGGGAGACGAGACTCGACCACCGCGAGCCGGGACCAAGCCAACACCGATCTTCCTAGCCCCTTTGCCACTCTCGGTGACCTCGTAAAAGCTTTCGACATCAAAGGACTTAATGAGAGAGACATGGTTGCCCTTTCCGGTATGTAGTATATATATATATTAACAAAAATTGATGATTTTCATCTCCTATCAATGCTGGTACATTTTGTTTTTTTTAACTAATTATTTGCACACTCTTAAAAACAAAATAATTATTTTACTCTTTTCAATTTCAAATAATATTTTAATCTTATTTTTTCATTTACTTTTTAAACGTATACTTTATAATTTCAATTAATTGATGCATCGTTTTAAAATGGTTAAATTTGACGATGCAGGATCGCATACGATAGGTCAAGCCCAATGCTTCTTATTCCGCGCAAGAATAAACAGCAACGGAAGTGACATCGACGCCGGGTTTGCTAGCACCAGAAGACGCGGATGCCCTCAAACGGGCGGTGACTCCAACTTGGCAGCACTTGATTTGGTGACCCCAAATTCATTCGACAACAATTACTTCAGGAATTTGATCCAGAGGAAAGGGCTCCTGCCGTCGGATCAAGTGCTTTTCAGCGGGGGATCAACGGACAGCATTGTTTCGGAGTATAGCAGGAACCCCAGGCTTTTCGCATCGGATTTTGCGAGAGCAATGATCAAGATGGGAGAGATTCCAGCTGCTACACAGAACGGAATCATCAGAAGAGTATGCAATGCCATTAATTGATCATCATCATCATCATCATCGACTGTGCTTCAAATCCACGACCCATTAATTAATCTTTATTTCTTTTATTATTTATTTTGATTCAAAATTATTGTTGCTGATTTTTGGTATGTTAATTATGATCAGTCGATCATTTCATTAATTGTATATCCAATCAATAAAATTATTATTTTAATAACATTATATAATTAAAACTGACTCTTTAATTAGTAAAAAAAATCAAAAAGAGATTAAAAATAAGATAATCATTAGTCACACGATCGAAGAGTTGAATTAGTACATGAAAAAGAAGGTGCTAGAATATGATTGAAAAATAATTGAGGAGTTTTCAGTCTTTGCCACTAAGGGTGCGGAAGTAGGTTGATGGATCATCCTCGAAGTCATCCCTCGGCATGTACGAATTTAATCTGCCCGGAGCCTTCATCATCTTCCTCTTGCCACCGCGGCCAAACAGCCGTGACAAGCCCCACGCCTGCCAACGCAAGCGCCGCCACAATCTCATCCTTCTCCTTCTTGGACGTTTCGGTATTATTTCCTACACGGGAAGCCATATATGCTTTAAGTAATTAATTAGTTGCTAATTTATTTTGGATATGTGTTATAGAGCGAACATCAAAACGTACATATTGATATAGATATATACGTTGGTTGGTTGCCTCTACGAATTCTAGCTATACAGTACTTCGCTGTATGATGGACACGTGTTATACTAGCATTTCATTAATTTATTGTCCAAATATATATTATTGGAAACAGCCAATTTCATTAAATAATGTGCGTCGTTTCCTATTACCAAAAATTGGAATTGATTTTTCTGAAGGACGTTCCTTGGAATTCACAAAAGTTTTTCAAATATTAAAATTATTAGTAATATATAATTATACTGTATTAATTTTTTCTAATTGAGTTTTTATCTCACCTCACGTAACTATTGTACTGTATTAAAACTTAAAAGTGTTACTTTAATTTTTTTTTTCTCTTTTTATTTAGATAAAATATTAATTAAATAGTTATAATTACACATATCATTATACAATACTTAATAATTACAATCATACAAAATTACTACTCATATCACTAACAAAAATATGTACTAATTGTTAAGAAATAATAAAATAATAGCTATCTACAAGTACATGAAATATAATTTTTTTTTTTTGTATTTTAGAGCATTTCCAATGCTGCATACTTCACCACACTGGGCCAAGTGATGAGCATTAGCAACCTTAAATGTAAATTTAGAATTGGAGGAGAAAAAAATTAAATTGGGTGTCCACATTAGAGGCCAAGTCCAATATTACTATTCACCCTATTTTTATCATTTTTTAATTTATTATGAATATTTAATTAAGTCTACTAATCTTTTAATTGGTTCTTAAAAAGTTATAAGTGGGCTTAGCATTGTATAAAATTGTTTATTTTTTTCTTGAGCCGTCTTTGTGATGATGTGGACATAAAAAGGGTCCGCAAAATGTGTAAAGTGGACTTTTGCATTGGAGATGCTGATAAGTCGTTTTTATAGCTGCAAAATCAATTAAATTTAACCGAACTAGTTTCCGAAACAACTTGCCCGAGTCGGTCTCGAGGAACACTACAATTGGCGTGTAGAAGCGTTTATTTATTTGCAACTAAATAGGATAATGCATTGATTGTTTTTTGTTTTGATTATGAACTAAGAATTAACTAATTAAATTCAAAACAAACAAATAAAAAGGTTTAAGCCGATGATGAGAATGACATAGGATTTCGGGATTCACAAATCTCTACTTCGAGTTCAAATTCACGTTCATCAAGTTACATTCACGCCCGTTTCCGGTTGGCACTACTGTAGTTCAATTAATCCTAATAATATATTCGCATAAATGCCTAATACATGTTTGTAAAATTCAAATAGACATTTAATCGAACACCTTGATATCCAACGTAAATTCAAACCTTAAGATGAGAATTGTTTAACCCTAATCCTAGATAAGTATTTTGCTGCTCATATTAACAATTGAAATCGAACATGTTAACATAGGAAAATTCATGATTACACAAATTAAATAAGAATACGAAATGATCAAGCAATAAATTAAGAACACTAAAGCGAAAAGAAAACTTATTACAATTAATAATTGAACACAAGTACATATCGGAGGCTAACCCCGATTTTTGCCGAGAGTCAAAAATAAGAAAAACCAAAGTTGAAATCTTCCTAGGGAAACGAGTCCTAAGGTCTGGAAAACGTGCGTGAAATAAAAGTGTTTTGGAATAGGGAAAAACCCGATTTTTGTACAAATTCGTCGGTCCACAAAAGTCGAAATACTTAAGAAAACGGGGACCTAGCGGCCACTTAGGGGGTCAAGCGGCCGCTTGCCCCGCATTCTAGAAACCTTGATCCACACAGCGAGGCGGCCGCTAGCTTGGGGGACAAAGCGGCCGCGTGGGGTGCGTTCCAGTCAGTTCTGCAGAGGGCACCAAGTGGCCGCCTGCCTGGTCGTCAGCTCCGTCCTTCGCTCTTTGTCCACTCATCGCCTCGTTTCGCTCCGAAATTCCTCCTTGCCAAAAACGCCAACATGACCTGCACACTACACAAACACGTAAAATGAACCAAAACTAAGAAGAATACTAACGACACAACACAAAATAATACGAGACAACACAATACGACACACGAAAAAGAACACAAAATCTAACAAATCAACTCCTCCACACTTAAAATTTTGCTAGTCCCTAGCAAAGTTTAAAAGTAGAGCAAAAACACTACAAAGCAAACGACGAACACAAAAACACAATAAAGCAAACTACGAACACAAATATTTCAATCACCAATTCAAACTCCCAAAATTAACAACAAATTCCCGGTGCCTCCAAAACTACATAACGAATAGCTTAGACCCCAAATAAGTAGCACAAAGACGATCAAACAAATTTATTAAAATATCTTACATCTAAATTTGTTTATGAAAATTAAAATCTGTTTACCATATATAATTATGTTAAAAAATTATTAATATTAAATTAAATAATTTTTACTACACAATGAATACTAGTCCTATACTACAATATTCTTATAATATATAATATATTTTTCCCTGTACTTTACTAGAACTGTAATTTAAAAATAATAAATATATAAATGCCTCTCCGATGATATTTAGTACTAAATTTTTGATTAATTAAATATGTTAACAATAAAATAAGGAAAAATAAAAGTTTTTATAAAAATAAAAATATTAGGTACTGCGTACTCCAAGATTAAAGAGTTTTCTGTAAGGAAAATGACTTTGATTAACTTGCATACATAAGTAGGTGGCTTTCGGAACAGAATCTTAATCGGAATAGCGCTTTTGTTTTCCCCGGTGTTAGAGGAGGTATGTTTAAGTTTTAGTAATTTCGAAGATTTATCAAATTATTGATTTCTATTTTTCTTTTGCTAATTATATTATGTAATTTGTATAACCTGTAATCAGTTGTCAAAAATGTATAAAAGAAAAACAAACATTGATTTGCTGAGCGGATTACCAGATGAGCTACTCTGCCACATTCTCTCTTTCCTTAAAACGAAACTCTCTGTACGCACCAGCGTTCTCGCTAAAAGATGGAGGTTTCTGTGGGCCCACGTCCCCAATTTGAAATTTAAGGGATATGTGTAAACGTTAGTTTTGTCGTCAACATATGTTTTTCGTTGTTTGTTTTGATTTCAGGATTTTGGATGAGTGGATGCAAGGTGAAGATAAATGAAGCACATTTATGCGACAAATGGCGCACGAGCCATCCTCCCTCATGTATTGCGACAAGTATCGCAAATCTCACACCTCCATGTATTGCGACAAGAGTCGCAAAACTCTTCATCTCCATGTGTTTCATCACAAATCCCTTTAAGTTTAGCAAAATAAATACTAATGACATTTCCTCCTTGCCTTGTGGTGATTAATTTTTGTTCTAACATATAGACCATGTTATTGTTAGCTTTTGAAAATTTGTTATGGAGTTCAATCCATACCTGCCTTGCAGAAGTAGCATATGCAGTGTAGTTTCCCAGTTCTTGTTGGAAATCGATATCCTGGGGTTAACGGAATTGCGGAATACATAACCTTGACCGAAATCCCATCGCCGAAAAAACAATCGCGAACCACCACGTGAGCCGGGCCCGACGAGAGCATCGCCGCGGGATGAACCCGCAGCTAAACCCTAGTCGAGCCCCATCGCGGGGCTCGCGATCGCACACATGCGATCGTTTGGGGCTGTTCCGGCAGCCCCGGGCGGTGAGTCCGGCGACTCACCGCCACCGCCATGAGGAGGGCGGTTCGCCCAGCGGCGAACCCGCCGCGGCTCCCAGCCGCGGCTGCCCGGCGATCGACCCTCACGGTCGATCGCATGCCCCGGCATCCAGCCGGGGCTCCTCGTCCGTGTGCCGCGATCGAACCTTAGGTTCGATCGCCTCCCTCGGCTCCCAGCCGAGGGTTCGATCTCCGCGGGGATGTCGACCTCGCGGTCCATCCCCATCCGCGGAGTTCGTCGTTCCCGGATCTTCGTTCATGTATATATCACGATTTATAATTCACATAAAATCATAGAGGGTGTTTATCGATTTTACCTTTGATCTCGTTGTGCGGAGAAACGAGATTGATTTGAAGACCTTCGGATCTTCCTACGTATTCCTTGCACTAGCTTGAACGTCGTGTGGGCGACGATCCTCCAAGCTTATGGATCTCCTTCACAACTCTGTAGAACTATCAACTAATGATATTCTTGTCTTGTAGGTGTGTTCTAATTGTGAAGACCATGTAGTGCTTTTATAGGCTACGTAGTGTATCTAAAGGAGGTGAAATATTGGGCTTCCAATATTAATGATTAAATTGAGCCCAAACCCAAATCTATTAATCCATTAATATTAATTATATGATTAATTACACTATATAAATATAATTGCACTCTCAATATTCACCATATTATATCAAATAATATTCTCTCCGGTAGTATTATTTATTCCATGTGTTTAAGATATAAATATCCATGAATAAAATTAATTTATTGCTTAATTAATTTATTCATCTCTTATATCCGAGACTAGTACCATTCAACTTTAATTATTATGCGGAACAAATCCACTCATGAGGTTTACATAATAATTCCTTATGAACTCATCTCGGGGATATTATCAACCCTTTCGAGGACACATTTTCCCATCAAGAATTTACGGCATGTCATACATAAAATACCGTGACCCAACCTTGCCGTTAATTGATCGGTTATTCTAATCAATCAATTCCTTTGGAAAATCAAAGTCACTAATATTAAATGCACACACCCGCAATAATATCAGGGATTAAGAATAAAATACTCAGAGATTTAAATCGATTATCCAAGGCAATCCTAATCGATAAATCTCAAGCGATCCGCTCAATACACCAAGTGTACAAGTATGATAAAATAATCAAGACCAATTATTTTCTCTCTCATACAACGACTATACCGATGGATTAGTTCTTGTCCATCTAGGTCGTGAGCTACTGTTTGATTATATACGAGTGACTGATAGTATGATCTTCCGTGTGACGACGCACACCATACTAAATACAACGTATATAATCCAGAACCATATTTGCATTTATTTAATTATAAATAATTAAAAGCAAACGATTATTCATTTAAATAGATTAATTATGACCGGGAGTTTTACGATACTTAAATCTAGACATTAAGTATACAACTCCATCAATCTCCCACTTATACTAAGGTCTAGTCATTTTCATCCAAACTCCTGACTCCCATACCCATCACGTGCTTAATCTGCACTTCAAAAGAAGTGCCTTGTGCATGAGCATTCTAAGTTGTCGTTTCCGATGTTATCTTGGTGACTACAGCGTCGTCTCACTTGACGATGACTCGTATCAGGTGGTACTTGCTCTATGTGTTATCATCACTATGGACTTATGATTTCTTTCAGTTTGCCATTGCACCGCTATCTTAATAGCCTTTGGTAAACCGAGAACCATATCCAAGTCCAGAGGTTATCCCAAAGCTTTACCATAACTTCCGCTGCCTCTGAGGCTGCAGTTTGGCTACCCATGGTTGAGTCCGAAAAGCATCATGCTTATCACTCTTCCATTCTAAAGCTTCACCTCCCTTTACAAGCGAACACATAGCCTGATATCGACTTACACTGATCCTCATTTGATTAGAGATCTGAGAAATGTAATCCTAAGGAAAAACTCGTCTGCTTCTTAGTCTAGAACAGTACTTCGAAAGTACTCTTACAGCAGTCAAATATTCCTTTCCAGGATTACCTTGATATCCTCCCACTATGCCAACTGCATAGTCGATATCTGGTTCTCGTTTTTCAACATTGCATTTTAAAGCTTTCCACACTCAAAGTGTAGGAAACTGCTTTAACTGCTTCTATCTCCTTTATGTGTTCACAACACATGACTTAGATAGATGCATTCTATTTGAAAGGTAACATACCCTTCTTGAAATTATGCATGTTAAAATGGACCTTAATCGTATAAGATTTCTAAGAGAAGTACAATGTTCTTTTCACAAGATCCTAGATCTTAAGAACATGATCCAACTTCTTCTTTATCTCATATATCGATTTCATCTTAGACAACCATTATCTTATGTCTGATAACACCTTTACATTGTTCCCAATGATATAATGTTATCTACATAAATCTCCGAGAAACACCACCTTATTTTTCACTATGTTTCCAATACACATCATTCGTTCATGCCTTTTGATGAATCCATCAAATGGATTATCTCATCAATTCGCAAGTACCACGAATTATAGCTTTGTTTCAATCCATAAATGGATCGACTAAGCTTGTACTCTAAATAATCTTGTCTCTTAGCAATAATCCTTATTGTTCTCTTAAGAAGACATATTTAGATTTAGTACTGCCCTTCATGTAGATCTAGGAAATGATTTCATGTATACTAGATCCAGAGTTCAACAACTCTTCTAGTTTTATGAACATCTTCGGTTGTCCACAACCTCCCACTACAATGGCGTTACAGTGTATAAACAGTAATGACAGTAGGTGCAGTTAGTGGTGCACTGCTACTCGGTTTGGCTGGTTTCCAGTCTTTGTCCTTTTCTCTCGTCCTAAGGTATCTCGTCACTGTGGTCTTTGTGTCTCATCTAATAGTACTCTTACTAAGAATCGGGCGTTAGAACTTACGTCCTTCTGGTTCATAGTACTATTGAACACACAACTTTTGTTCTTCTAGAATATTTTACAACCACATCGAATGTGTCGTTGTTCTTCATAATTATTCATAGAACATAGGTAGTACCGATTAAATCTTTCTTTTACCATTTCATTAGAGATCTATTTCTTATTTACACACCATGTCTACACATGAAGTGTATGGTGTTAGTCATTTGGAATCTAATTCCAATCTACTGATTATGCTATGTCTTCAGATAGGTAATAGCCTCCGTGATTGGATCACAGGCTACTTATGAATATACTTTGATAGATCTTCCACTATAGCTTGTGTCAATTGACTTGTCAAAACACTTGCTTTTGTGGTATATCAAGTATTCTAATCCATACTTAGAGTATTTATCGAATGAAGTACTCGTACCTTTCTTGTCTGAGTAGACATAGGTCTACATATCAGTGTTTAATCAATTTCAATACTTGTCCGGATTCTTTATCCTTTATCCAGAAAGGTTTGCTTAGTCGTATTTTCTTCCAAATTCAATTCTTAGGTTGGAAGGTCCACTCCTTCAACTTAATTGATCAAATCAATTTTCAACCTTTGAATCTTATTTGAATAAATATTACTTATCATAGAATTCACAAGTATAATGATTTAGTAAAGAAATATCTCTAACAAGTAAAACGAATTAAATACTACGGTTTGTTGCATCGTGGAGACTTAGGATTCATCATTCACATATTGCTAACTAATGTACCAGAATAGATAATATCATAATTTCTTCTCAATAATCATCAAATGATTAAAAGAAATATATATTCATTCATTAATAATAGAAAACCAGAACATAGTTCTTTCTAAAATAAAAGGGTACATAAAAGCAATAACTTTGAAATGAAATCCTATAGCTACTAAAAGCAGAGAAAACGTCTTCCACTGCAACAGCTGCCTCCTCTACAGCTTTGCCCATGTAGACTCGAACTCTTCTTCTCTAAGTCGCCGGGTTTTCTGGAACCCCTGCATTTAAAATGCACATACCGTCAATGGTTCCATATCTACACACCATAATTCTGGTAGATAATACCGCTGACTATGTTTTAATGACTAAAGAAGAATTCGTACCTTTGAGAGGACAATCAGACCTCCAGTGTCCAGACTTCTTGCATCGGAAGCACTTGCCCTTAGGCTTGCTGGTCCCTTCACGCGGTGCTTGCCTCTTGGCACCACTGGGTTTCCAGACTTGCTTCCTTTTCTTCCCCCTACATCCATTAGCCTTAAAGCCTTTGGACTTAGTAGTTACAAGAGCTTGAGACTTGCCCTTCTTGTAGATCCCCTCCGCCGCTGTCAGTTCAGTCAGGAGTTCCGCTAGAGAATAAGATAGTTTACCCATATTATAGCTCATGCGGAACTGCTCAAAACCAGAGGCCAGAGATTGGAGTATGATTTCGACTTGCGTCTCTCCATCAATTTGAGCTCCTAGGATCTCCAACTCATTCAACAACCCCATCATCTTAAGAATGTGCTCCCCAACGGGCGTTCCTTCAGACTGAGTAGTTGTCATAAGGACTCTCATTGCATCTTGCCTAGCCGCACGGTCTTGATGCCCAAACATCTCTTTGAGGTTAAACAACATATCATAGGCGGAGTCCATCGACTGATGCTGGTTTTGGAGTACATTTGACATGGAAGCCAAAATATAGCACCTAGCCATCTCATCAGCCTTTTTCCACCTCCTATATGTTGTTCGATCCTCATCAGTTGAGGCATTCGTGGGTTCAGCAGGGCATTGATCATGAAGTACAAACTTGTACTCCTCAGAAGTTAGGACAATGTCCAGATTTCTCCTCCAATCAATATAATTGGGGCCAGTGAGTTTATTCTCCTTGAGTATCACAGAAAGTGGGTTCATAGCTATTCTCTAAACCTATAAGCACATAAACAAATAATCAATTTAATTTCCGATATTATCTCCCTCAAATAATATCATTAAATTACTAATCACATCTAAAATCCCATCAGATATGGCAAGCCACGTTGTGTGGACGTTTACCTATCCAAACGATTTTGTAATTAGATTTACTTTGGTCGTACATCAATTATAGCGTTACTTCGTTGGGAAGGATACTATAATGCGTACCTAAGTGTAAACCATTACTCAGTACTAAGGTGAATCGTTTGGAATTGCTACATTACCGCAAGCCACGTTGTGTGGACGTTTACGATAACTCACAATTCTTCACAATTCCCTATAACTGTCTACATCAATTATTCCAAAATCCCATTCAGTATAGCAAGCCACGTTGTGTGGACGTTTACTACACCAAAACGATTTTTATAATTGACTCCCAATTATTCGAGACATTTAATCTTGTGAATCAAGACGTGGTAAATCATAAGTGAAACTCGAAGTTTCTTACCAGTGATTCACCATGCGAGCGACCCTATCTCTTATAGAATGAGGGAGCCGAGCAGACAATCGATCCAAAGATACGAAAGTCTCTAATTTGTGTCATCCACATGACCAAGTGGCTTTGGCTCAATTCCACTCCCCGGGGTGAGAATGAGTCGACTTGAAGTCAGTTTCAGAAAGACAAATTAGGCATTGTTTGATAAACTTAATCAATGTCTCTTGTAAAAGGAATTACAAGAATTCTCCTTCAATGACTTGTCTATATGAACTTCAAAAGTTCATAAAAGTCACCAAGAGAACAGCAATGGAGACCATGGGTATTGTTTCCAATCCCTCTCCCACTTAGCTTTTTACAATAAAGGGATACACTATCTAGTGCATAAAGTAAACACATATAGCATGCATACATGAAATTAAAGCAAATAAATATTATCACATAGTCAAAATAATACTAGAATATTATTTTCCGACTATTATGGCTTTATTCCATCCTTGTACGCATCTTCTAGTCTTCAGTCTTCGTTCTTGAATGCTTCATGTGACGAGAATATTAATTCCAATATTTAAATCTATTTATTTTTAATAAATCCAAAAGATACTTAATTCGAAAATTAAGTCAATCGAATAAATCAAAAATAAAATTAAATATTATTAATATTTTTTATTTATTTATTTTTCTTTCTAATTCTATTAAATCTCTAGAATCCTATCCAAGTCAAACTTGGAACATTCTAGAAGACTTCCATAATAGAATAAGGAAATAAAATAAATTAGGACTCTTCTACTTTCCAAATTAATTAATTTCCATGTCCATGAAAATTCCCATAAAATAGGAATAATCAATTAGGAAATAAATTAATTCCAAATTAATTCTCTTCCTTATCCATGAGAGTTTCATAAATAAGAACACTCAATAAGGAATAAATTAATTCCAATTTAATTCTTTTCCTATTCCATGAGAGTTCCTAAAAATAAGAACACTCAAAATAGGAAAAAACGAACTAAATTAGGAAAGTCGGATTATGGTAGGAGAAGCACGGGGTGGGGATCCCCGCGCCCCCCCACCATCGACCACCGCCGCCGCCGCCGCCCCAGCCCACGCGCCACCACCTTTGGTGGCCGGCGTGGCCGAGATCTCCCGCGGGTAGCCCGGGTCGATCGATCCTCATGGGATCGATCATGGGGATTGATCGATCCCGGTCCTTCCCTCTCATCGTCTCCTTCGTCACACTTCGTTCTTCGGCGATCGTTTCAACATCGAACCAACGTAAAATTAAATTACAAATTTAAATTACAATTCCGGTATCGATTCTATACATGAAATCGATCCTATACACTTTCCGAAAAACATAGAACAATAATAATAAATCCTAAATCCGGTCAACCCCCGAATTTTTACTATTACAAGCATTCATCCACACAAAACGAATCTCGACTTGTTCGAGAGTTTAATAAAAATTATGACAATAATTAACAAATAATTAACAAACCATAATAGTCGGAATCCCTGCAAGGTAGAACATAAAATCGAACATATACATGAACTAGAACCAACGCTCTGATACTAATTGTTGGAAATCGATATCCCGGGGTTAACGGAATTGCGGAATACATAACACCGACCGAAATCCCATCGCCGGAAAAACAATCGCGAACCACCACGTGAGCCGGGCCCGACGAGAGCATCGCCGCGGGATGAACCCGCGGCTAAACCCTAGTCGAGCCCCATCGCGGGGCTCGCGATCGCACACATGCGATCGCATGGGGCTGCTCCGGCAGCCCCGGGCGGTGAGTCCGGTGACTCACCGCCACCACCATGAGGAGGGCGGTTCGCCCAGCGGCGAACCCGTCGCGGCTCCCAGCCGCGGCTGCCCGGCGATCGACCCTCACGGTCGATCGCATGCCCCGGCGTCCAGCCGGGGCTCCTCGTCCGTGTGCCGCGATCGAACCTTTCGATCGCCTCCCTCGGCTCCCAGCCGAGGGTTCGATCTCCGCGGGGATGTCGACCTCGCGGTCCATCCCCATCCGCGGAGTTCGTCGTTCCCGGATCTTCGTGATGGTACCGGTATGCCGATCCAATCGATATACCGTGTGTGCGGAAGCGTGTAAAGTAATAGATCTACTATGCCATGATCTTAGTGCACACTTAATGTATATAAGAACACATATAAACATATATATATACACATCCAATATATATATATATATATATATATATATATATATATATATATATATATATATATATATATATATATATATATATATATATATATATATATATATATATATATATATATAAGGTTCAACGATTACTTACTTTTGGTGATCGTTGACTCTGGTTAATGTCGATGAGTGGTGTTGAGTCGATTGAACCACCTCAAATGGATCAGCCTCGAAATGTACACCTTAGGTATGACCTCGTCACGCCTTTGGATCGCCCGGATGTTGAAGTCGCACAAATGGCCCGACCTCGACGTGTTGCACACGAACCGAAATATGAACGTGCTTGCTTGTTCTTGAGTGATTCTCACTCTTTTCTCTCTTGTCTTTTTGGAATTTCGTGGCTGATGATTAAGTGATATGAAAACCATGTTTTCATCACTTTATTCACCACAATTAACCTCTCCTTGTAACCCCCCGTTATGTGCATCATAATGCACCAATAATGGTGGTTAATGGGGAGGTAAAGAGTCATTTCCACATCACCATGCCAATTGGCATGGATGTGGTCCCCTTGCTTTTGTGGCATGCCATGTCATACCATGTGACATGCATCCATGCAAGTAGGGCTGTCAAATGGTTCGGTTAACCGGCCAAACCGAACCGAACCGACTTAGTTCGGTTAAACCAAACCGAACCAAACTAATTCGGTTCGGTTTTTGGTTTATAAAATTTAGTATTTTCGGTTTTCGGTTCGGTTCGGTTATTTTAGTCGGTTAACCGGCATAAACCAAAAACCGAATTGATGCATTGTCTAATATCAATATTATATATATATATATATATATATATATATATATATATATATATATATATATATAATATTAATTATGTAACATGATATTTATATTATTATTTATATATATAAAGAGTGAGTGGGGTGGGAGAGTCGGGTGGATACATAGGCACATATTATTATTTATTATTCAATACACTTCTTGAGTTCCTTCTTCAATACACTTCGTCAGTTCCTTTTTCTCTTTCATTTATTTTTTTTCCTTCTTGACCGCGCTGCTCCACTGCTCTTGTCTTGTGAATCTGATCTACTACGGGATCTTGAATCTTGTATCAAAGGTATTTAGATAACTATTATTTTCCTAATTTTAGAATTCATTCTTCCCATTAAAATTTTCAAATCTCAAAGTAGGGTTTTGACAAATTTAATATAAAATTTATTTTTCTCTCTTTTTTGTTTATAAGAAACAATAATTCTAAAATACTTATTTAGAAGATTTATTTTATTTATATTGGTATTAATATTTTGTACTCTGTTTCTATTTATTGTGCTCTATTATGAATGTCGTTGATGCTGTAGTTATTGTTTGTACTCTGTTATTTTGCTTCTTTTGTTTTTGCTTTTTTCTGAGTATTTGTTTTCCTTTTTACAAAAATTGAAATGGATGAAGATGAAACATTGGAAATTGAAGGTGATAAAGATAACCCTACTCAGTTGCCACGGGTTTTCAAGAAACGAAAAGTAGCAAGGAGATCAGAAGTTTGGAATCATTTCCTTGTAATCGAGAATGAGGAAGGGGAAGCAATACGTGAAATTTGCAACTATTGCAAGCGTAATTATGCAGCTAACAGCGGAAGGAATGAGACTTCTACTTTGAGAACTCATTTGACGGTTTGTCCAGATCATCCTAATAGAGTTGAAAAAAATCTGCCGATTAATAGATTTTGTCAAAATTCAAATCTCAATCTTCCGCCTGTTTCTAAAATAAGGTATGATCCTGAAATGATTAGGAAAGCACTTGCAAGAATGATTATTGTAGACGAGCTGCCTTTTCGGTTTGTTGAAAGTGAAGGATTTAGATATTTCATGGGTATTGTGTTGCCGCAGTTTTCAGTTCCTTCACGAGGCACGATTACTAATGACTGTTTCAAGTTGTATTTCGATGAAAAACAAAAAATGAGAGAGTTTTTTAAACAGTCAAAGCAGCGCGTCTCTCTGACTACTGACACGTGGACTTCCAGCCAAAGAATTTCATATTTATGTTTGACGGCTCACTTTATTCATGAGGGTTGGAAGTTGCAGAAGATGATTTTGAACTTTATTCCATGTGATAGTCATAAGGGTCATGATGTTGGTCTTCAAATTGAAAATTGTTTGCTTGATTGGGGAATTGAGAATGTTTTTACTATCACAGTTGATAATGCTTCTTCTAATGATACCACAGTCGCCTATTTGAAGAAAAGATTCATTTCTTGGAAGAAAGTAATATGTGAAGGAAGTTTTTGCATATGAGATGCATGGCGCACATTATAAATTTGGTTGTTAAAGATGGATTGAAAGAGATGAGAATTTCTGTTGAGAGGATTCGGACATTGGTGAGGTATGTTCGACAATCACCACAGAGGTTGAAAAGATTTAAAGATTTGGCCGATGAGGAAAACATAGAGAGTAAACGTTCGCTCTGCCTTGATTGTCCAACTAGATAGAATTCAGTTTTTGTGATGCTTGAAACTGCTTTGATATATCAAGAAGTTTTTCACAGGTTTGCAATTTATGAAAAAGAGCTCACCGAGGATTTTAGAAATGGCGGTCCTTTTAGTATAGGGTTGCCGACAGTTACTGATTGGAAAGCTGTTGAAAGACTGTTAAAGGTGTTGCAACACTTCTATGAATTGACCATGAGAGTTTCAGGTTCAGTGTATGTTACTTCTAATGATTTTCTTGAAGAAATCAGTGATGTTGACTTTCTGTTGAAAGAGTGTATTGCAAGTGATGATAGTAATTTGGTCAATGTTGCAAAAAAAATGAAAGAGAAGTTCGATAAATACTGGGGTGATCCTGAGAAGATGAACATGTTGTTGTTTCTACCCGTGGCGCTTGATCCTAGACACAAGATAAAATATCTCACTCATGTCCTTAAAGATATGTATGAGAACGAAGTAGGAGGCAGATTGTGTGTCCTTGTTCGTACTGCTCTTAATGACGTTTTTGAAGAGTATAAGAAAATGTATGGTCCGCGGGTTTCAACATCCTCACAATCAAATACACAGAGTGGAACTAGTGAGGCAGACTCTTCGGACAGTGAAAATAACTATTGCAAGAGGAAGAAAGGTTTTCGTAAAGAAAAATTTAGGATGTTACAAGGTGAAGAAGGCATGACTAATGATGAATCGGAGTTAGAAAAGTATTTGAGTGAGAAAACGGAAAATGATAAAGATTCTTTTGATGTGCTCGACTGGTGGAAATTGAATGGACCAAGATTCCCTGTCTTATCAAGGATGGCTCGTGATTTTTTCGCAATTCCGATATCGACTGTTGCATCCGAGTCAGCTTTTAGCACTGGTGGTCGTATTATCGATGATTTCAGATCTTCACTAACCCCAAGAATTACTCAAGCTCTCATCTGCTATCAAGATTGGATTCGACACAACCCTGTGATTCCCGTTGAAGAAGATTATGATTCCATTGAAAAAATTGAACACTGTAAGTCTTAATTTATTTGTTTTTTATGGTGATTTTATTCTTTTTTGTGTTGATGAAATTAACATTGTCTTTGTTCTCATTTCAGCTCTTTTACAAAATGTTGGTCCGGGGAGTCTACTATCCTCGGTTTATAACTTGGTAAAAATATTTTTTCTTGTGGCGTTATATATTCAGTACAATATTCTGTGTAATTTGGCAGCATTATTTTATTTATTTTGTAATATATTATTGCTGTTTTTTGTAGGATCAAAGTTGATTGGTGAATAAGTTGTTGTTTTGATGTTTGATGGAATATTCAAGTTAAGAAGCCACGCTTTTGTGAAGTTTAGTATTGGAAATATTTGAAGTAGTTTTTGCTGGACATATTTGAAGTAGCTTTTGATGGAGATATTGAAGTTAGTTACATATTTGAAGTAGCTTTTGATGAAGATATTGAAGTTAGTTACTAAAGTTTTTGCTGGACAGTGGACATATTTGAAGTATTTTTTGATGGAGAATGGAGATAGTAAGTTCCTAGTTGCTACTTGCTAATATTTTGATTAGTCTTTTGGTTCAAATATGTAATTATTAATGGTGGAGCAATAACTAATATTTTTATTAGTTTTTTGGTTTAAATATGTAATGTTAATGGTGGATTGGTTTAAATATGTAATTGTTAATGGTGGATTAGATTTTTATTGTTAATGGTGGATTAGATATTTATGTTGTAAAAGTATCCACTTATGGGCCCATAAACTAATTTTTTTACAGGTATTTTTTAAAATATAAATTTTTGGTTAAAACCGAACCAAACCGAACCAAACCGAATGAGTTCGGTTTTAACCGAACCAAACCATTCTTTAAACGGTTTGGTTTTCGGTTCTTAAAAAAAACTCTTATTTGGTTCGGTTAACCGAAAATTCGGTTCGGTTTGGTTCGGTTAAACCGAATTGACAGCCCTACATGCAAGCCATGCATCCCATGCATGTGAAATTCCATATGTATTGATTCTAAATCAATATAGCAAGCATCGTAATTCCAGCTCGTGTGTGACCCTGTAGGTATGATTTTATCGATCAATATTATATTGTTCCCAACAATTAATATTATCAAATAATCATTTAACATCCATAGACGACCTTATGACTTTATCGATTGCACACGTAGGATCGAAGGACATATCCCAACAATCTCCCACTTGGCCTTCAGAGCCAGTGTGCTGCCAACTTCCTGTTGTCACTTTATGTCTAATTTTGAACTTGAGGCAAGACTCGAGTCATCCTCAATCGGTTCAAACCTTTCTTGGACTTTGAGACAGACTGTAAAACCAGATTTATCACTATGATACGAATTTGGACGTGGCCACGTATTTTCCACAGTCTCGACTCTCCAAGTGGCCGGTAATACATGTATCCCATTATAAAATGGAGGACAATCCCATCTTGTCAATCCAATCTCTTCCACTTGCTTCCTGATATACCCAATAACAAGTTTTATAACCTCCTTTTACGAAAGACGTTTACTTGTATCAAAGTACACCATTTCACAATGGAATTACTCTAGACTACTCAGGTCAGAGGAAATTGCTCGACAGTCAATGAAATAGTATTATGACTCGAAATCTTAAATACTATTCCAGTCGGGTCTGTTCGATCATTTGCTCCCAGCTAATATCTATGTAATTGTACTTGATGTCCAACATCACTAGCCCATGAAGCGGCGATATAGTACACATTACAATCTAATTCTTTGTATCGTCAGTTTGTCCGTACTCGATGATACGAACTAGGAACAATTTATGATTCAATTATATTAGTTCAACAATTGGGACTTCATTATGTGGTAAATCGACCTCATAACCCAATTAATATAATTTAATCATTTGGACAATTCATACAATTTAAACCAAAATTATATGAAGAAATTATATCATAAAAGATACGTGAATGTTTACATGAACTCCAAAAGTAGACACTACAGTAATAGGAATCACAATCCATCTCTAAGATATCGTATCACTATTGCAGTCGTATGAGCATCATACTTTGACTGCTGGAGTGGTTTAGTTAACGGGTCTGCAACATTATCATCAGTTGCAACTTTATTTATCTCGATGTCTCCACGACTAACTATCTCCCTGAGAATGTGGAACTTCCTGAGCACATGTTTGGATTTGTGGTGCTCCCTAGGCTCCTTGGCTTGCGCGATAGCTCCACTATTATCACAATAGAGAGCTATCGGATGGGCCGAACTAGGTACGACACCGAGCTCATCTAAGAACTTTCTCATCCAAACGGCCTCCTTTGCTGCTTCTGATGCAGCAATGTACTCAGCCTCTGTAGTAGAATCAGCTACGGTGGGTTGCTTGGAACTCTTCCAGCTCACCGCACCTCCATTCAGACAAAAGACAAAACCGGACTGAGACCGGAAATCATCTTTGTCTGTTTGGAAGCTTGCATCCGTATATCCTGTCAAAACCAACTCTTTTTGTCCGCCAAAGACAAGAAAATACTCTTTAGTCCTTCTAAGGTACTTAAGAATATTCTTGGCCGCAGTGCAATGCGCCTCACCTGGGTTTCCTTGAAACCGACTCGTCATGCTCAAAGCATACGATACATCCGGTCGTGTACATATCATGGCGTACATTATAGACCCTATTGCCGAAGCATAAGGAATATTTGCCATCCTCATTTGCTCATCAGGTCCCGAAGGGCACTGCCTCTTGCTCAGAGATGTACCATGAGTCATTGGAATGAGACCCTTCTTGGCGTCTTTCATTCTGAACCTGTCAAGCACCTTATTCTAAATTACGCCTTCAGCGTAGGATACCAATTTTTCGTGAAATTGGTCTTGAACTCACAGACAGCTGCTTCGGTCTGTCAAAACACTCGCACAATTTCGAAGTACAAAAAGTGGAGACAAAGTTATGTAATAGTTTTCATTTCATTGAACACAAAACTTAAACTATTACACTTGAAGAGTATGGTAGGCAAAACGAATACAAGAAGTTTCCCGAGTGTCACAACAACTCCCACTAACTTGCAATCTAGCACACGAGTACCTAAAGCTAAATCTCCTAGCTCTAATCTTGGCACACGGCGCAAAAGCTACTACACAAACTCGAAGCTCGACTACGATTCTAAAAATCAGATTTCGTTCTCTCAAAATCGTCAAAATGATGAAACTCAAATCCAAGGGTATTTATAGTAGAGCCGCACATGTGAGAGTGATGACGTGGCACGTTCTCATTCGTCGCATGCTTGGCCTATGTCACTTTTCCATGGATGACATCATTATTGTAGAACTTGGATTCTTGAATCTTGGAATCTTGAATCTTTGATTCTTGAATCCTTGAATCTTGAATCTTCAATTTCAAAATCAAACTTTAATTTCAATCTTGACTCCATCGATCTCAATTCTTCATCTTCAATTTCTTGTGAAAATCTCTAAGTGTTGAAGCCTCAGAATTTCATCGTCTTCATGGTCGTCGATATTGTTGAAGTTGCAAACTTGGAACAATTCTTCATTTCCTCGAACTGAGTACCTGGTGAAAGAAATCACGTTGAAAGTACTTAGTCTTAGAGTTAAAACACAAAAACTTGACTTGCCGTTTTTCAAGAACTTCCAAAACCGGCGACTCCATTCTCCGGAAAAAAAGGACATGGGCATGTGTCGCCGTTTTCATAGCATGACCACAAAACCGGCGACTCGTGTTGCTGGAATCTTGTATGGCACCAAAAACGGCGACTGGAGTCGCCGTTTCTCCAACGCACCAAAACAGCGACTCTTGTCGCTGGAATTTTTCCATGCCACAAAACCGGCGACTCGAGTCGCCGTTTCTTCACAGCAACAAAAATGGCGACTCGTGTCGCCGTTTCCATGTCAATCCTGCCTTGCACCAAAACCGGCGACTGGAGTCGCCGTTTCCTTGCTTCACCAAAAGCGGCGACTCTGGTCGCCGTTTCCTTGTCCTTGCATCCAAAGCGGCGACTATGGTCGCCGTTTCTATGTCATTTCAAAAGTGGAGACTCAAGTCTCCATTTTCATGCGCAAGGTAGTTGACTTCGGACTCTTAACCTGTAACCCTGAAAATCATCAAAAACAAAAAACACAAGGAAAGATACGTTGTCGCCAAAAACAACATTTACAGATTTCTTCAGTCCATTCATGTGGAAATTCAGCCTAAAGGCGTTATAACCATCATGAAGAGAATGGAGAATGAAATCGGTAGCCAACTCGTCATCATATGCAAAACCGAGGCGAGCACTTGAAGCAAATAATCCAATCATTTGTTGTACATGTGGTCCCCACGGGTTTACCCTTTTCCAGCCTAGCTGTTGCTATAGCCCGGGTGACACCGAAGCGCTCAATCCTAGCATGCTCTTGAGCTCTTCTATGATTTCATAGGCTTCCATGAACTCGAATTGTTTTTGCAACTCGGGTACCATGGATGCCAACATCAAACATGTCACCTCATTCGAGGCTTTCTTAGCAAGGGCATATGATGCCTTTTGGGCAGCCGTGCCCCCATCATCGGGAAGCACGGGAAGGGGTTTGTCCAACACACTTTCCTTTTCTTCGTATTTGAGGACTATCCTCAAGTTACGTTGCCAATCAAGGAAATTGGTGTTGTTCAACTTTTCTCTATCCAAGATAGAGCTGAACTTGAATTGAGTTGAGACAGACATATTATACTACATAAGAAAGATAAATAACGTAAGTAAACATCCACAAAGCGGTAAACAAATAAGGTTGTCTAGAAAAACTACTTTATTTGTTCCATTTTGTTCATTCGATATCCAATATCGTCGTTCCCAATTATTTCAATGACAAAAACGTGATAAATCGTAAGTGAAAACTCGAGGTTTTCTAACCAGCGATCTTATCATGCAATTGAAGCCCTATCTCTCATTAAAATGAGGGAGCCAACCAGACAATCGATTCACGCCATCCAATGGCTCGAAAGTCTCTAATTTGTGTCATTGATAAACTTAAGTGTTTTGGATTAAATCACTCCCCGAGGTGTAAATAATCCTAACCTTATAATTCATCAAATGAAAGACAAATTAGGCATTTGTTTTTGAAATTTTAATAAATTAGAACAAAACGATCCCAAGACCCTCATCTCGCGAATCCTTAAGCTGACTGAGTCCGCACTTAAGAACTCCAAGATAGGTAGACATTCAATGTCAATGACATCTAATGTCACTCTCGGTCGATGAAAGTCCCATTCTCATCTCATGTCTCGATAGCCACGCCTGCAGTGGATCTATCGATGAGAAAACCAAACTCACGTGTAAGGGTCTAACCCTTACTCCCACTTATCCCAAGATAACAAGTAGTACCCCGCTGAGGCGGACCTACCAACTTATGATCGAGGGCTTTATGGGTGTGATGTTTTGGACAAGACATTATACTCATTATTTTTGGGAACTTGCATGCATAGGTTTGTTTATATGTAAGTTGAACATTTATAACATAAAACGACCTATAACTAGCAAAGCATATAAATACGAAATCGAAAGGCCCATAGAACCTCACAACTCTCAAAAGAAAAGAATTAAAGTAATAACAAAAGCCTTGAACATCTTCTGGACTGGTCCTCGCCTTCCGTTTTAGTTCCGTGCCCTCCGATTTTGGTCAAATCTATTCCGTACCCATAAAACCACGAACGGCGCCCGCCATTTCACAATCAGCGGTCGCCGAACACCACCGGCGGTCGCCGTTTCCAAAACGGCGCCCGCCGAAAGGTCCGGGAACAATCTGCCAAGAAAAAGGCCTTTCGGCAGTCGCCGTTTCCAAAACGGCGCCCGCCGAATCAAAACGGCGCCCGCCGGAGCTCAAACGGCGACCGCCGTTTGGCTCCAGCAGCCCGGTTTTGCTTCGTTTTGCTTCGTTTTGCTTCGTTTCTTCTCGTTTTCGTCGGAGAGCCGAGATCCTCCATCGAACCATGGACCAAGTCTATCGCTTACAATTAGTACAATACAAATATAATTGAAAAACCTATCTATTACAAATGATTCAAAGGGACGCAGCCCTCAAAAGACTATGGTCAATCGAAACGTAAAAAACGACGAAATCATTCACCCGACCACTAACGGTGGCCGGACTTACATCTAATCACATAATCACAATTAAAAAAATAATCCAATTATGTTGATTTAACCTTCGTGTCCAACACAAAAGTGTGCACGAGCCCTAGGCTCTGATACCAATTGATGGCGCCGGTATACCGATCCAATCGATATACCGTGTGTGCGGAAGCGTGTAAAGCAATAGATCTACTATGCCATGATCTTAGTGCACACTTAATGTGTATAAGAACACATATAAACATATATATATACACATTCAATATATATATATAAGGTTCAACGATTACTTACTTTTGGTGATCGTTGACTCTGGTTAATGTCGATGAGGTGGTGTTGAGTCGATTGAACCACCTCAAATGGATCAGCCTTGAAATGTACACCTTAGGTATGACCTCGTCACGCCTTTGGATCGCCCGGATGTTGAAGCCGCACAAATGGCCCGGCCTCTACGTGTTGCACACGAACCGAAATATGAACGTGCTTGCTTGTTCTTGAGTGATTCTCTCACTCTTTTCTCTCTTGTCTTTTTGGAATTTCGTGGCTGATGATTAAGTGATATGAAAACCATGTTTTCATCACTTTATTCACCACAATTAACCTCTCCTTGTAACCCCCCATTATGTGCATCATAATGCACCAATAATGGTGGTTAATGGGGAGGTAAAGGGTCATTTCCACATCACCATGCCAATTGGCATGGATGTGGTCCCCTTGCTTGTGTGGCATGCCATGTCATACCATGTGACATGCATCCATGCAAGCCATGCATCCCATGCATGCCATGCATCCCATGCATGCCATGCATCCCATGCATGTGAAATTCCATATGTATTGATTCTAAATCAATATAGCAGGCAACGTAATTCCAGCTCGTGTGTGACCCTGTAGGTATGATTTTATCGATCAATATTATATTGTTCCCAACCATTAATATTATCAAATAATCATTTAACATCCATAGACAACCTTATGACTTTATCGATTGCACACGTAGAACTATCAACTAATGATATTCTTGTCTTATGGATCTCCTTCACAACTCTCTATAACTATCAACTAATGATATTCTTGTCTTGTAGGTGTGTTCTAATTGTGAAGACCATGTAGTGCTTTTATAGGCTACGTAGGGGATCTAAAGGAGGTGGAATATTGGACTTCCAATATTAATGATTAAATTGAGCTCAAGCCCAAATCTATTAATCCATTAATATTAATTATATGATTAATTCCACTATATAAATATAATTGCACTCCCTATATTCACCATATTATATCAAATAATATTCTCTCCGGTAGTATTATTTATTCCATGTGTTTAAGATATAAATAACCATGAATAAAATTAATTTATTGCTTAATTAATTTATTCATCTCTTATATCCGAGACTAGTACCATTCAACTTTAATTATTATGCGGAACAAATCCACTCATGAGGTTTACATAATAATTTCTTATGAACTCATCTCGGGGATATTATCAACCCTTTCGAGGACACATTTTCCCATCAAGAATTCACGGCATGTCATACATAAAATACCGTGACCCAACCTTGCCGGTAATTGATCGGTTATTCTAATCAATTAATTCCTTTGGAAAATCAAAGTCACTAATATTAAATGCACACACCCGCAATAATAACAGGGATTAAGAATAAAATACTCAGAGATTTAAATCGATTATCCAAGGCAATCCTAATCGATAAATCTCAAGCGATCCGCTCAATACACCAAGTGTACAAGTATGATAAAATAATCAAGACCAATTATTTTCTCTCTCATACAACGACTATACTGATGGATTAGTTCTTGTCCATCTAGGTCGTGAGCTACTGTTTGATTATATACGAGTGACTGATAGTATGATCTTCCGTGTGACGATGCACACCATACTAAATACAACATATATAATCCAGAACCATATTTGTATTTATTTAATTATAAATAATTAAAAGCAAACGATTATTCATTTAAATAGATTAAATACTATGACCGGGAGTTTTACGATACTTAAATCTAGACATTAAGTATACAACTCCATCAGTTCTGGTGACAGTTTTGAAGATATCCATGTAAGAACCATGATATTACACCTTCTCCAATCAATAAATAGTGGATCTGAGATTGGAGGTTCTGGTATGGAGCCATCAACAAAGCCTTGTTTGTTCTTTGTTGTTAGGGCATGCATCATATTTCTGCTCCAAACCTGGTAGTTCTTTGCGTGTAAGGGTTCACTCACAAGTTTCTGCCACGTAGCTTCACCATAGTGCAGGTAATAAGGGCTTGAAGGTTTAGATGGATCCATAAGGTCTGAAATCTGACAAACCCTGCTGCTTTCACCTTCCTTGTCCTCTGGATTCACCATCTTAGTTGCGAAATAGCTCTGATACCATATAGATTATTAGACAGAGAGGAAGGGAGACGATTCTCCCATGAACAATGATTATAATTAGGGTTTGAATATATTGGATTAATAGTGATCGAAGTGGTTATGCATGTATTTATATACATACATGCAGAATTATAAATACATGCATAACCCTAACCCTAATACAATAAGGACCAAAATAGCAAATAAAAGAACAATGAACTTTGAATAATTACACAAAGACCCAAATAATATAAACCGAGGTTGGCGGATTCAATGCATGGAAGAGACATGCACGGTCGTGCATGTATGATCAATACCTCCATGCACGATATCGCGTTTAAGGAGTGTTGCAATGCATAATTTCAGTGCTTGTGAGGATACTTTTGACACTGTGAGATATGTTTTGAGGAATGCTCGAGTACTCGAGAGGATGGAAATATATGCCGAGAGAGGTTCCTCCGACGAGGAAAAGCTTGATGCGTTCAGAGAATCTCATTGTTTGAGCGAGGATCTACGTCATGTCAGGTTTCCTTAAATGTAGCATCATGGTCAATATAAGGGATTTTAGGTAGATCAACTCCAATACATTACTTATGATTTGATTTTGAGAAACAAAATAAGTCAAAGTCACATGCAAATTGGGTTATGGGAACAATAATGCTTTAAAGTTGTGAGTATTTGGATTTTGAAATTTGAGACTTTGGAATTTGATTTGATACATTTTCATTAAATTATTTATTTTGAAGTTCAAACTCAAATACAACTCCATATTTGAATTGCAAAACAACGATTGAAATCTTTATATATAATTAAAGGATAAAGATTGATATCCAGAATCTATATCCAGAAATCAATATTTGTATGTTTACTTAATTAGTTAATTTTTATTTTATCTAATCATTTGTTATAAGCATGATTAAAGTTGAACAAATTATTGTCTTTTTTTGGTTTTCCCATAGCATTAATTAGTTTTGTAATTTCCAACAAAATTAATTAGTCTTCCTAAAAAATTCACGTTTCCCTAAAAAAATGCCTTTAAATTAGTTTAAATTAATTTTAAAATTAATACGTTTCCCTAAAAAATGCATTTTAAAACTTTATTTATGCTACAGATCATCAATCTTATTGAGATAATATCCAACTAATTGTATGTTGGATTGATTTATTTTTATCTAATTGTTTGTTCGATTGACTTTTTATTTTTATTTTTTATATATATAATTTTTTATTTGTTTAGAAACTACTCATTAAAAAAAGTATAATATATATTATATATATATTAATAATTTAATTATAGTATTGTGTATAATTGTATTTCCACAAAATTATTCTATTATATATTGAATACTTCAATAGTGTAAACCAATTATTAAAAAAATTGAAACTTTAAGTTTGTTAAATTTATTTTTTTGCATTAATTTTTTTAATTTAATATTTTGTACGATAGTATAATTATTTTAATCATTTAATTATAGTACTCTGTGTATAATTGTAATTCCACAAAATTATTCTACTATATATTGAATACTTCAATAGTGTAAACCAATTATACAAAAAATTGAAACTTAAGTTTGTTAAAATTAATTGTTTGCATTAATTTTTTTAAATAATATTTTGTACGCGATACTTAATTTTTCGCGTGTAACGTTTTTATTTTAATATTATTTGCTCAACATATTTATGTATACATTAATAGAAATACTATGCATCTTTACCTAACAATATAAATAAAATTATTGGACTTTTAATAAGAATAATAAATAAATAAATAATATTAACAAATTGGTTGTAATCTTTTGATATGGATTAATGGTAAATTTGTAATGAACAACAGCAAAAAATTAACGATAATGAACAACACCAAAATTAACAAAATGTATAAGTTAACGATAATGAACAACACCAAAAAAATTCAAATAATTTAATTATATACTCAAATGAACGTGTGAATTCGAATAATAATCTTATTTATATATTTCAGCATAAATTAAAATATTTTATTGTCTAAATTAGTACTATCTTATATAAACGAAGTATTTCAAATAATTTAATTATGTACTCAAATGAACGTGTGAATTAATAATCTTATATATATATTTCAGCATAAATTAAAACATTTTATTGTCTAAGTTATAGTACTATCCTATATAAATGAAGTATTTCAAATAATTTAATTATGTACTCAAATGAACGTGTGAATTCGAATAATAATCTTATCTATATATTTCAGCATAAATTAAAAAAATTTATTGTCTAAGTTATAGTACTATCCTATATAAGTATTGTATAACGTTTTTATAAATTTTTTTGAATTTGTCTTTTAAGAATAAAATGAATGTTTTGAATTATTACATATATAAAAAATATTATCAATTAAGTAGTATAATGTTTATTAATTTTTTCTCAATCTATTTTTAAGTATAGTTCTTATATCAATATTTATTTCAATTTTGTCTCATAGTATTATATTTTTTTAACATTGATTCACATTATATTTTTTGAACTTTTTTCACATTATTTTGCATTATTTATATTAAAATATTTTTGTTGTCGTATTATTTTCTAAGAATATTGAATAACAGAGGAGTATTTAAATGCCATGTGTGTTTTTCATTTATTTAACTATTTCACACTTTTTTGTGACACATGAATAATGAATATTGTCAAACTGTTAATAATTTGTTTACATGTTATGTTATTTTACGTAAATAAAATAAATTGTATATGTTTTATATATATATATATATATATATATATATATATATATATATATATATATATATATATATAATATTTTACCAAAAATTAATTTATATCAGTTTCAAATCGATATAAATTAATAATAAATAAAATAATAAGATTAAAAATTTAATAAACTTAAAAGAAATCACATGTAATATCTCGTTTTTTAAAACAATTTTGAGTTTCCAAACAAATTTCCATATAACAAAAAGAAAAATAAGTTAAAATAGTAATTTATAATTTGTTGGTAGATGATTGAGTTAAACTATTAATTTGATTTTTTTATACCAAATCTAAATTTAAATTTAATGGTATTTTTTATAAATTTAATTTCACATTCTTATTGTTTTTCTTTAAAAAATTATCATATTCTCATTTACTAATTTATTTTCTACAAAGAAAAATCGTAAAAAATAAACACACTTAAAAATTAAGTGTAATAAATGACAATTAATTAATGATAAATTGACAATAATTGCTTAGCTTCCTAATTGAAAAAAGAGGAAAAAATAATGCGTGAATGACAAGGATAGTTATCTTTTTATTTAATTAATTAATTCAAAAGGATAAAAAAGTAATTTTTATAAATAAAATCAAATTTGAATATCCCAGGACATTTAGAGTCATGGCAAATTATACCCTGGTACTAGTACCATACCAAAAAACATGGTACCACTTTTTAATATTTAAACATTTCATTTTTTAAACTCTACTTTTTTTTTCTTTTTTTTTTCCTCTCCTCTTTTCCCGTTTCTATCTCTCTCACCTGCAAACAAACTGAAACAAACAGAATTCTCTCCGATTTGCAGTTCCTTGGCGATTAATCGACGGGAGACGGCGAATTCGATATCCTGTTCGAAGTTGGCGTAGGCGGCGATCTCATTTCCTTGACTCTCGGTTGGAGATAGTTTTACGAACCGGCGATGGCCAATTCCAGCGCGCACAACCGGCGACTACGGCTTTCGAAGGCGAAATATCCTTCGTTCCAGTAGCTGTGAGGTACGTACTTCTGTTCAATTTCGATTTCAATGTCTTAGGTTCAGTTTTCCATTTCAATTTCGTTTTCTATATTGCAATTGAATTTTAGGTTTCAATTTCGTTTTCCAGATGAGGTTTTGAATTCAATTTCAGTTCTCCATGGTTGTTTCGATTTCATTTTCCATATTAGGTTTTTAATTCAATTTCTGTTCTCAAGTAATTTTTTGATAATCCAGTAGCTTGTTCATAATCAGATTGAACAATCTGATTATGTTGTGAATTTGGTAATCATAATGAATTTAGTATTGAGATTGAATTTGGTTCTGTGCACTGATCTCCAGTAGCTTGGCACTACCTTCCTCTGATTAACATATCATATGAATTGCATGAAGCAGGTTTCAAAAGCTCTGTTCATTCTGATTTGGTGTTTCTCAGAGGATGGATGACATTGATTTGGATGCTTATACTTTTGATGGTATAGATGTTCTTTTATTATAATTATGTGATTCAATTCATTCTTCTCTGTGTTTATGTGTTTTAAATTCATTTTTTCAGTTGATTTTAATGATGATGTAGAAGTAATCCCTATTGATTCTGGAGAAGACAACCTTGATGGTCTGAAAACTGTTTTCCTTAGTTACACTTTGTTCTGTGTTCATTACATGTTTATTCTTTGTAATCCATTACACTTTGTTGTAGTTCCAAGTGATCTTTCCAAATATACTGGTGATGATGCTGAAGTTATTATTACAGATGATGTTGAAGAATGTAACTATCATTTTTGTCGTCCTTTTTTACTTTTATCTTAATTTGAAATCTGTTTTTGTTCCTTTTATGAAAGTGTGCATTTTCACATTTGTTGTTGTAGTTCCAAGTGATGTTTCCAAAGATATTGGTGTTGATCTCCCAATTTCTGAAGTCATTACTAATGATGTTGCTGAAGAAGGTAACAATTTACTTAACGGTCATCCTGATTTCTTAGTTCTACTTTGTTCCATTGTGATTTCAACTCTGTTGTTCAATGATTTCTACTCTGTTGTATAGTGCTTTCTACTCTATATTATATTCAGTTTTACTATATTGTATTCAAATTGCAGCAGGAACCTTTGAAAAAGATTTGGTTGGTGTAGTTGCTCATTCTGAACAGGAGGCTTATGAAATGTATAATGATTATGCCTTTAAGATGGGTTTTAGTGTTCGGAGGTCAAGGGGAAGATGTAGAGTAGATGGCTCTGTATCAATGAAACTGTATGTGTGCTCTCAGGCTGGTTTGAAGGAGAATAATACCAACCCCGATCCATCCTATTCTAAGCTTGATGTCAGATCTGGTTGTGAAGCTCGAGTACTATTCCATGTTGACAGAGGTGGTGTATGGGTTGTTTCGAAGCATGTCAAAGAACATAACCATGACCTTTGCCCATCTTCTAGCCACCTTCTGAGATCTCATAGAAGGCTTAACCGAAATCATGTTTCGTACTTGGAAGAGTTAAAGAAAAGTGGAGTCGGGGTCGCTACTGCTGTTCGGGTGTTGAAACATCAGTCCGGTGGATCACCGATGTTAGGGTTTACTCCTAGAGATGCTTATAATGCATTGAAGAACCCTAAGACTCTTGATGGGACGGATTCCAACAGGTTAATAGAAATTTTTAAGAAAAGGAAGGCTACCGAAGACGACTTTTACTTTGATTTTCAGATTGATAGTGAGTCCCGGTTGTGTAGTTTCTTTTGGAGGGATAAACGAATGAAGGACGACTACATTTTATTTGGTGACTTGGTGGTACACGACACCACTTACCGGACAAACAAGTACGATATGATTTGTGGTCCGTTTGTCGGTATGAACCACCACGGACAGAATGTGATGTTTGGGTGTGGTTTTTTGATGAATGAAACTACCGAGTCGTTTGAGTGGTTATTCAATACCTTTTTGAGATCCATGAACAATAGACATCCTGATACTATTATGACGGATCAAATTCCTGCCATGGCTGCTGCTATTTCTGAGGTTTTTCCACTTTCTCGTCATCGCCTTTGCATATGGCACATTGGGGAGAATTCAAAGAATTGCATTGGTGCACTTCGGCGCATGAAAGGATTCATGGACGACTTCAACTACTTGTTGAAGTGTTGTGATACGATTGCCGAGTTTGAAGACAAATGGGTTGAGTAAGTTTATTTTTTATTTTCACTATGTAATTTTCATTTTCATTATTATTATTACATTGAATTCTGATGTATGTGAAATTCTACTGTGTTTTATATGTCATTTTTCTCTCTTCCACTGTCCATGCTTCTGTCTTTTACATGCCATCCTACTCTGTAGTTACAATATTCTGTTTGTTTTTTAGGGTGATGTCCAAATATGGTTGTGCACGAAATAAATGGTTGTTGAGGCTATATGGGCTTAGAGAGAAATGGTGTCCTGCCTTCAATAAGAATCATTTCTCTGGTGGTGCATTGTCTTCCCAAAGAAGTGAAAGCACTAATCAAGCACTCTCTAACAAATTGTCGAAGACTTCTAACCTCTGTGACTTTTATCATTGTTTTGGGGGTGTGGTTGCAGATTGGAGGAGTAATGAGAAAGCCCAAGATGTGGCTTGCCTTATCGGTAAGCGAACATTGTCTCTAGATGAGGCTCCTATGCTTTTGCATGCTAGAGATGTATATACATTGAAAGCTTACAACATTTTCGAGGATGAATTCAGGAAAGGTTCTTCTTGTTTTCAGAAACTTGTTAGTGCTGATTCTGTCATGGATACATACCATGTGTGGCGAGCAGGTCGTGAAAAACTGAAGCACACTGTGACTTATAAGTTTACTCATAATTGTGTCAGTTGTACCTGCAATTTGTTTACTGAAGTTGGTATCCTGTGCTCGCATTCTCTGAGAGTCATGAACATACATTGTGTGTCTGTCATTCCTGAGTTCTACAAATTGAAGAGGTGGCGTAAAGATGTTGTTAAGAGTCGGGAAATTCAGAATGTGGTGCCTTCCTTGACCTCTCCAGATGAAGATTCTATGGCAGCGTCTTTGTGGAGAACACAAGCAAGTAGGAAGGCTGTGGATTTCATTGCCACTTGTGAAAATAATAAGGATGCTCGGTTGATTTGGGACACAGGTTTTGAGGGTATCAAGAAAGATGTACTTCTTGCTGTTCGGTCGAGAGACGATGATAGGTGTTTGGATGAAACGTCTTCAAGGAGTGATGTTGTTCAAAATCCCAAGAGTACAAACTTGAAGTATAAGCGACGAACCAGGGAGAAGCCTACAGTGGAGAAGATATGGAATAAAGTAAGAGGCAGAAAGAAGAAATCGAAAACTGACGAGTTAAAAAACAGAATGGCTCTTCAGAATTTAGAGGTAACAAAGTTTTGTATTTTGTGTTTTATTGTTTTTAATTCTTATTTTTATTCCATGTTATAATGAATTCTAATCTGTTTTTAATACCTTTCTAATGTGTTTTTTTTAGGATGACAATGGTGGTTACGTTGTTCACCCTGTTTCTGGAGGTCAACGTTTAGAAGTTATATCTCCGAATACAAGTTCAAGATTTCCCGCAGTGTTATATGATTCTGTTGCCTGATTGTTTTTACTATATTTGGAAATGATGTGTTGATGACATTTGTGTTTTTATTGTTGACAATGTTGTGTTGATGACATTCTGTGCTTGGTTTTTATTTTTATTTTCCCGTTGATCAGAATTTGTATAATGTCGAGATTACATTTAAAATATCGTGGAGAATTATGTATTGATATTTTTTTATTAATGTATTAGATGTTGTGTACTAATACAATAGAATTCATGAATGAATTGAGTAGAATAAGAACATAAATAGAGCAGAATGCACTACTACATGTAGTAGAATTCATTCAGGTTTAGGGTTTTAGAAATTAGGGTTTAGGGTTTTAGAATTTAGGGTTTAGGGTTTTAGAAATCATTGTTTTCCTCCCTCGATTATTGTTGCCACTTCGATAGTTCACCTCCCATGATTATAGATCGCCTCCCTCGATCCTTCATCGCCGAAGGCGGTGAGCCGCCGAAGGGCAGCCGTGATCGTTTGCCTCTCTCGATTATTGTTGCCTCCCTCGATTATTGGTGCCACTTTGATACAAGACCTTTCGATACAAGACCCCCCCTTTATCCCTTTATTAAAATTCTGAAGCCGCCGAAGGTGGCCGTAATCTTTGTTTGCCTCCCTCGATTATTGTTGCCTCTCTCGATTATTGTTGCCTCCCTCGATTATTGTTGCCACTTCGATACAAGACCTTTCGATACAAGACCTTTCGATACAAGACCCCCCCTTTATCCCTTTATTAAAATTCTGAAGCCGCCGAAGGTGGCCGTAATCATTGTTTGCCTCCCTCGATTATTGTTGCCTCCCTCGATTATTGTTGTAGAATGCATCAATATATGGAGTAGAATATCATACAGAATAGAGTAGAATATACTTCTAAATGCAGACGACCTCATTACAACAACATAATGACCTCGATTATTGTTTGCCTCCCTCAATTATTGTTGCCACTTCGATTAATGTTGCCACTTCGATACAAGACCTTTCGATACAAGACTTTTCGATACAAGACCCCCCCTTTATCCCTTTATTAAAATTCTGAAGCCGCCGAAGGTGGCCGTAATTATTGTTTGCCTCCTTCGATTATTGTTGCCTCTATCGATTATTGTTGCCACTTCGATGCAAGACCTTTCGATACAAGACCTTTCGATACAAGACCCCCCCTTTATCCCTTTATTAAAATTTTGAAGCACGCGAAGGTGGCCGTAATCTTTGTTTGCCTCCCTCGATTATTGTTGCCTCTCTCGATTATTGTTGTAGAATGCATCAATATATGGAGTAGAATATCATACAGAATAGAGTAGAATAGACTTCTAAATGCAGCAGACCTCATTACAACAACATAATGACCTCGATTATTGTTTGCCTCCCTCAATTATTGTTGCCACTTCGATTAATGTTGCCACTTCGATACAAGACCTTTCGATACAAGACCCCCCCTTTATCCCTTTATTAAAATTCTGAAGCCGCCGAAGGTGGCCGTAATCTTTGTTTGCCTCCCTCGATTATTGTTGCCTCTCTCGATTATTGTTGCCTCCCTCGATTATTGTTGCCACTTCGATACAAGACCTTTCGATACAAGACCTTTCGATACAAGACCCCCCCTTTATCCCTTTATTAAAATTCTAAAGCCGCCGAAGGTGGCCGTAATCATTGTTTGCCTCCCTCGATTATTGTTGCCTCCCTCGATTATTGTTGTAGAATGCATCAATATATGGAGTAGAATATCATACAGAATAGAGTAGAATAGACTTCTAAATGCAGCAGACCTCATTACAACAACATAATGACCTCGATTATTGTTTGCCTCCCTCAATTATTGTTGCCACTTCGATTAATGTTGCCACTTCGATACAAGACCTTTCGATACAAGACCCCCCCTTTATCCCTTTATTAAAATTCTGAAGCCGCCGAAGGTGGCCGTAATTATTGTCTGCCTCCTTCGATTATTGTTGCCTCTCTCGATTATTGTTGCCACTTCGATGCAAGACCTTTCGATACAAGACCTTTCGATACAAGACCCCCCCTTTATCCCTTTATTAAAATTCTGAAGCCGCCGAAGGTGGCCGTAATCATTGTTTGCCTCCCTCGATTATTGTTGCCTCCCTCGATTATTGTTGTAGAATGCATCAATATATGGAGTAGAATATCATACAGAATAGAGTAGAATATACTTCTAAATGCAGCAGACCTCATTACAACAACATAATGACCTCGATTATTGTTTGCCTCCCTCAATTATTGTTGCCACTTCGATTAATGTTGCCACTTCGATACAAGACCTTTCGATACAAGACTTTTCCATACAAGACCCCCCCTTTATCCCTTTATTAAAATTCTGAAGCCGCCGAAGGTGGCCGTAATTATTGTTTGCCTCCTTCGATTATTGTTGCCTCTATCGATTATTGTTGCCACTTCGATGCAAGACCTTTCGATACAAGACCTTTCGATACAAGACCCCCCCTTTATCCCTTTATTAAAATTCTGAAGCCGCCGAAGGTAGCCGTAATCTTTGTTTGCCTCCCTCGATTATTGTTGCCTCTCTCGATTATTGTTGCCACTTCGATAAAAGACCTTTCGATACAAGACCCCCCCTTTATCCCTTTATTAAAATTCTGAAGCCGCCGAAGGTGGCCGTAATCTTTGTTTGCCTCCCTCGATTATTGTTGCCTCCCTCGATTATTGTTGCCTCCCTCGATTATTGTTGCCACTTCGATACAAGACCTTTCGATACAAGACCTTTCGATACAAGACCCCTCCTTTATCCCTTTATTAAAATTCTGAAGCTGCCGAAGGTGGCCGTAATCTTTGTTTGCCTCCCTCGATTATTATTGCCTCTTTCGATTATTGTTGCCTCCCTCGATTATTGTTGCCACTTCGATACAAGACCTTTCGATACAAGACCTTTCGATAAAAGACCTTTCGATACAAGACCCCCCCTTTATCCCTTTATTAAAATTCTGAAGCCGCCGAAGGTGGCCGTAATCATTGTTTGCCTCCCTCGATTATTGTTGCCTCCCTCGATTATTGTTGTAGAATGCATCAATATAGGGAGTAGAATATCATACAGAATAGAGTAGAATAGACTTCTAAATGCAGCAGACCTCATTACAACAACATAATGACCTCGATTATTGTTTGCCTCCCTCAATTATTGTTGCCACTTCGATTAATGTTGCCACTTCGATACAAGACCTTTCGATACAAGACCCCCCCTTTATCCCTTTATTAAAATTCTGAAGCCGCCGAAGGTGGCCGTAATCATTGTTTGCCTCCCTCGATTATTGTTACCTCCCTCGATTATTGTTGCCACTTCGATGCAAGACCTTTCGATACAAGACCCCCCCTTTATCCCTTTATTAAAATTCTGAAGCCGCCGAAGGTGGCCGTAATCATTGTTTGCCTCCCTCGATTATTGTTACCTCCCTCGATTATTGTTGCCACTTCGATGCAAGACCTTTCGATACAAGACCTTTCGATACAAGACCCCCCCTTTATTCCTTTATTAAAATTCTGAAGCCGCCGAAGGTGGCCGTAATTATTGTTTGCCTCCTTCGATTATTGTTGCCTCTCTCGATTATTGTTGCCACTTCGATGCAAGACCTTTCGATACAAGACCTTTCGATACAAGACCCCCCCTTTATCCCTTTATTAAAATTCTGAAGCCGCCGAAGGTGGCCGTAATCATTGTTTGCCTCCTTCGATTATTGTTGCCTCCCTCGATTATTGTTGCCTCCCTCGATTATTGTTGTAGAATGCATCAATATATGGAGTAGAATATCATACAGAATAGAGTAGAATAGACTACTAAATGCAGCAGACCTCATTACAACAACATAATGACCTCGATTATTGTTTGCCTCCCTCAATTATTGTTACCACTTAGATACAAGACTCCCCCTCCACTGTGTCCCTTTATAATCGAGGGAGGTGAACGATCACGGCCGCCTTCGGCGGCCGTTATCATTCGCCTCCCTCGATTATTGTTCGCCTCCCTCGATTAGGCTTCATGGGTTTATTTTTCGGGTTTATGGTGGATTATATTATTCACTATAGTATAATCGATTATTAAACAGAGTACAATGTAATTTATAAATAGAGTACTAGTAAAAATTGAGGAGACTGTGTTTATAACTAGTGCAGAATACATTACTAACTGGTGTAGAAATCATAAAGATAGTACAAAGAAATAATCCATTTTTCAGATTCCAATCCCACTACAATATTCTATCCTTGTTTTATAACTTCAAACTCAATAGATGCATTCTCTCTTGCCCTTCTTGCAACTTCTTTTCTCACCTCGTTCAACTCTGTCATAATGATAGCAGAACAATATTTCACTCTAAGGATCTTCAACAAATCATCATCCTGTTTGAAAAATAAAATAAATATTTCAGAAATAGTATTGACCATAATCAATCATATTTATTGTTTAATTACTCTTTCTCGTTACATTTTTTGAATCTGCATTTTTTGTAACTCAACTTAATGATGAACAAAGCAAACACTGCAAATTACATGTAGATACAAGCATCACATTAGCAAAATCTTTCAAAGTGACTAATTATCAAATAACTGTGATTCCTAGTAAAGTTCTCTAACATAGATTCCATTATTTCACTGATAATTCCATGATTTACTGAGAATTCCATTATTTATACTTACCAAATCATTCCCATGTTTTACTGAGAATTATGTGTTTTACTCTTCTATAATTCACGGTACAAAATTCACAAAAAGATAGACACAGATGGAAATTCACACAAGATAAACACTGCAGATTACGTTTTGATACAATCATCACAGTAGCGACATACAAGTTGACAATTCACAGTAGAATTCACAATTTACAATTCAAACAGCAAATAGAGGTGAATGAGATTGAAATTACCTTGTTTTTTCTGAAACCACATTCCCACTTCTGCTCACCCTTGTAGGTTTCCATGTGTCTCATGCAGTAAACACCACAGTCATTGAAGTTGTCCTTGTAGCGCCATGCCATTTTGAGATTGGTTGTCTTGAAGTTGACAACATTCTTGTTCAGCTTCTTATTCTTCCTTTTCAGGTAGGCAGCAAACTTGAATTGCTGTAGAATCAGAGCATTCATTCAATTCTTATTAATAACAAACCACTATTTAACATAAGAATCAGAGCAGAGTACATCACAATTCAGTGTAGAATATGTTCAAATACTGTGTAGATTCACATTTTTACATTATAATTCACTCAATGCATACTAATTAAAACTTGACCGAATTCTATTGATTATAATCAAAGAAATAACATCTGAAACATAGGAGAATTCATTTCAAATCAGTGGTTGTCGATTATTTACCAAATCAGCACTGATTTCTCCATAACGATCTAAGCATTTGATATTGCCTGGGAGTGGCTTGTTGTCAATTATTTCCACCATCTCGTTCTGGAAATTGAAGCACAAAGTCCAGAAATGTGCATTTTCTATTACGGCAAAGAATATCTGTACACTCAAATATTCAAAAACATTAGTATGTTGTTTTAAATTTGAGTACAAAGCATCTATTAAGGTCTACTTACCAAGTCTGCATCCTCAATGTCTATGTTTCCATTGTATTTGAGCTCATCATCAATAATGTTTCCAAAACACTTTAGGGTATCGTCATCATTGTCCTTTGGATGTTGAATCAGTTGCTGTTTTTTTAATATAATTAGATATGCGTCTCCACTGAATTCTTTGTTTTAAAATACATATTATTTTTACTTACCGATACACCCGTAGTGAAGAAAACACTTTTCTTTTCCCCTGGTGCTCTTCTGAAATTTTGATGGTTAAGCTTGAAGCACCAGATGTCGATGATGTTGCTCACCACCCAAGTCTCAGGAAGAAGAGTTTCAAAATCATTTCTATATGCATACCGACCCCTCCCTCTAAATAGGAGCTCCCTATGAAACAGTTCAAACAGAATATAAATCAGTTACAAAATAATTAAATCAGTTACAAACAGAGTTGAGAAATCACAGCAGAGTCTACTGTGTTGAATCAGTTTTGAACAAAGCAAACAATATTTGTGATTGTATTTTCAACATGCCAGCTCAGACTTGAACACAGTAAAAAACACAGCTTGTGATTATTTGTTTGTTTACGCATATCATTCAGAAATCAGAGTAGAAAATATTCATACAAGTCATGCTTTCTAATTTCAAATACAAACTCAGTTGAAGATCAAATAGACCTAGGTGATGATTTTCAGATTTTTCACAGTATAAGATTTTTCAAAAGAGCAAAAAGAGGTGAATGAGGTGAAGATATTCTGACTTTCCTTCTTATATCTCAATGCATTCACAAACACAAATACAGAACACACACATTCAGATATTCTGACTTTCCTTCTTATATCTCAATGCATTCACAAACACAAATACAGAACACACACATTCAGATATTCTGACTTTCCTTCTTATATCTCAATGCATTCACAAACACAAATACAGAACACACACATTCAGATATTCTGACTTTCCTTCTTATATCTCAATGCATTCATAAACACAAATACAGAACACACACATTCAGATATTCTGACTTTCCTTCTTATATCTCAATGCATTCACAAACACAAATACAGAACACACACATTCAGATATTCTGACTTTCCTTCTTATATCTCAATGCATTCACAAACACAAATACAGAACACACACATTCAGATATTCTGACTTTCCTTCTTATATCTCAATGCATTCACAAACACAAATACAGAACACACACATTCAGATATTCTGACTTTCCTTCTTATATCTCAATGCATTCACAAACACAAATACCGAACACACACATACACAACAAAACACAACAAACACAGTATGAATGAGATGTATACCCCTTGGTTCGGTCCTTCATTGGCAGAAATGCATAATCAGCTATGAGCTGCTCCTTCTTGCTTATACGATTGACATCAGTTATCGTTTCTCTCCAGAACGGAGACCTTAAGTTGAGAGGAAGGTTTTTGTGCATTCTTTTTTCTGTTTTTCGCACCAAAACATCCGGGGAGTCATCCTCCGACTCATACAAGCATCTGTTTCCAAGATTAAAACCAATAAATCAGTTATTTAATGTATATAATGATTAAAATATTATTAAAACTTACTCCATGAATTCAACTTCCTTTATTTCTCTTGCTGTGACGACCATATAAGTGTTGTCTTCATCCCCCACAATTTTGCAGCCATCTTGGCTTTCAGAATCAACTCCTGGAATTCCGAGGTTGAATGAAGGGCAACCTGGATCCTTTTCCTTCATCTTCTTTGCTTTCATCAATATGAAAGCCTTCTCAATTTCATCAACAGCTGCGATGAATTCATCGTCAAAGTAGACTTCATCAGTTGTTGGCTCTATGGACACACTGAATGTCTTGTTTTGAGATGACTTGATTGGATCCTTCTCCTTTTCCTTTTCAACTTCCTTCTCCTGTTCTTTCTCAATCCCCTTCTCTTTTTCAACTTCCTTCTCCTGTTCGACCACCTTCTCCTTACCATCATCATCCTTATCAACCACTGCCTGCTGCTCTTCTGCATTTTCATCATTATTCATCATGCTCTTGACCAGGGCATTTTGAAGGATGGTTGCCATCAATTCTGCTTTGCCCATCTCTGTTAAGACAGTTAAGCATTGGGTCACTCTTTCTGCAATCTTCCTAAGACCCCCAGTCAAGTCTGCTGTAGGAGTTTTCTGTTGTTTCGGTTGAGCTGCAGCAACATCTACAAGGATTTCTTCAACAGCAGCAGCATTTTCCTGTGAGGCAGCTTGTTGAGGGCCATCAGGAGCATCCAATGGAGCAGCAGCATCATCATCTTGTGGATCATTTTGTCTATTTTCAGCAGCAGCATTTGCAAGGAGTTCTTGTGGGGCAACTGCTGGTTCAACAACTTCTTGTACCTCAAGTGGCCTTGTCAGCCTCTCCACTACTTTGCCAACTCCAAACCTCTTTGGTTCAGTCTCAGTTTCCCGCTTGATCCTGGCAGCTATATTTTTGGCATTCCAGCTTCTGCAGACCGGGAACTGTCTTTGGACAGTCCTCGACATAAACACCATTCGGTCCAAATAGCAGAGCTGGAAAAAGAATGTAGATTGCATTAACAAAGTAAGTAGGATTATATGTAAAAGAAAGTAAATTTATAGTGTTCATATTTGTTTACCATCAGAAATGTCACTGGCCCGGTGAAGTTGTAATTTCTACCCTCTTTGAACAATCTTGCATATGTGACAAGGGATTCAATGGTGTAGCTACACCAATCCAAATTTCTGATTTCTGAAACATCTCTCAAAGCCCTCAAGACATTGAAGTTTGAGTAGTTGTCTTGCTTGCCTTTCAGCAAGGTGCTAACTACTAAAACAACAAAGTCTCTCTTAAAATTATCATCATACTCAACAGTTGCTTTCAATCTTTCGCACATCTTTGCTGGTGATGGACCACCTGTGTTATAGACATAAATCACAATCAGTTAGGGTCTTATTTTTGTATTATAGTTCAGTCAATGCATATTAATTAATAGCCACAAAATAATATAAGAATCAGAGCAGAGTACATCACAATTCAGTGTAGAATCTGTTCAATTACAGTGTAGATTCACATTTTAACATTATAATTCACTCAATGCATACTAATTAAACTTTGACAAAAAAATTACATCTAAAACAGAGGAGAATTCATTTCAAATCAGTGTAGATTCACATTTCAAATCAGTGTAGAATTCATTTCAAATCAGTGTTGAATTTAACATAAGAATCAGAGCAGAGTACATCACAATTCAGTGTAGAATATGTTCAAATACTGTGTAGATTCACATTTTTACAGTATACAGTGCATACAATAACATGTCAAACAGAGGAGAATGCATTCAAAATCAATGTAGCATATCAGTTAAAGTAGAATGCACATACCAGTAGGGACTCCCCATCTACTCCTCCATTCCTCTAAGAATGTGGTGAATCCATCATCCATATCATCACATTTCAGGCCTGCATAGTTTAAATTAGGTCATTTACAGAAATTATATCAATAATATAATTATAGTAGAGTAGTTTTTTACCTGTGGATTCTTCTACAATCTTCTTCCCTTTTGGAAGATCGAAGATGGATACAACGTCATCTTCCGTGATATATATTTCCCCATTCTGGAGAATGATTCGACATGTGAGATAGTCGAAACTCTCCATCACAAAACTCAACAAGTTGAACTTGTTCTGAGTTATGTTTAAGCTCAACAAACCCCCGAACCCAATCTCTCTTACGGCTTGTTTCTGATTCTCCGACAATCCACTAACCACACTTGATACGTGGCTAGGCGACATCCGACATGGGAATTTCTTCCTTGCTGCAGTTTCTTCATCATCCTTGTCGTGTTTTGCCTTTTTTTTATTTCTCTCTTCAGTCTGTGGATCATCTTTCTCAGCAACTGCTCTTTTTAATTTCTCCTTCTTTTGAATCTGAGCAACTTCTTTCTTCTGAGAAGCTTCTTTTACCTTCTCTTTCTTCCTCTTTTCCTTCTCTTCCTTCTCAGCAGCTTCTTTTTCCATCTCCTTCTCTTTCTTTTCATTCTCCTGCTTCTCAGCAGCTTTTCTCTTCTTCTCCATGCTTTCCTTTACCACTTTCAGTGATTCTTCTCTATCCTTCTTCTTCTTTTCTTTTTCAACTTTCTCAGCTTCCTGTGAAACAACACATTTGATTTATAAATCCTCACTCAATTCATATGAATCGACAGTTTAACATGTCAAACAGATTCTAATTTTAAATGTCACTCAATTCATTCTATTATAATTTCAATTGAGTAACATATGAATAACATTTTGACATTACAATGCACTCAATACATACTAATTACTAGCCACAAAATAACATATCAGTTAAAGTAGAATGCACATACCAGTTTTTTGAGAGCTGCTTGTTTCACAGCTTCTCCTTCTTCTTTCTCATTCTTCTTCTTCTTCTTCTCTTTTTCATCTTTCTCAGCTTCCTGCTAAGTATTTTAAACAGGAGATATTTTAGTATTTTATGCAAAAATAGAAGAATCAACACATTTGAATTATAAATTGAAAGTTTAACATATTAGTCAAAGTGGAATATTACCTTCTCTCTCTTTTCTTTCTGCTTCTCAGCAGCTTCTTTTTCCTTCTCCTTTTTTTCTTTTTTCTGTTTCTCTGATTCTTCTTTGTCCTTCTTCCTGTTTTCTTTATCAACAACTTTCTCCTTCTCCTTCGTAGTAGCTTCTTTATCATCTCCTCTCTTCTTTTGCTGCAATTATAAGCCAGAGATATTTTAGCATTGGTTATTGAAAACATAGAAAAAATAATCTCAACTCAATACATACTAATTACATGCCACAAAATAAGATAAGAATCAGAGGAGAGGGCATCACAATTCAGTGTATTAATTACTAGCCACAAAATAATATAAGATTCTGGGCAGAGTACATCACAACAGAGGAGAATGCATGCACTATGTCTAGGATTTTACCTTTTTCCTTTTAGGTTCAGCTGCTGCAACCTCATTTATAGCTTCCCTCCTTGGGCTCCATCTGATCTTCAAAGCTTCAGGTTGAGCTTCAGGTTGAACTGGTTCAGTTTCTTTCTCTTTCTGTGGGGCTTCTTGAGGGACAAAAAGAACCATAGCCGACTCCTCTCTAGTTTGTCGCACATCCTCTGGGGCTTGTGCTTTCTTTTTAATTCATATCGCATCAAACAAGCATTAGTATGTAATAATGAAATAATAGAGGAGAAAACTTCTGGAGTAGTTGTAGTAGTACAAACCTTTTCTTGTTCAGGAGTGAAATTAAGTTTCCTCCTCGGGCTTGCTGTACTAGAACCAACTGTTGTTTTCTTCTTTCCCCTTGTTTTATGAACGAACTGCTTCTTCATTTCCTAAAAAGTGTAAAAATCAGAATAATTATTTGATGACTTATACGTACCAAATTCAGATGACTTATTTCCTAAAAAGTGTAAAAAGGATTTGTAAAAAGTGTAAAAAGGACTTGTAACATGCAATATGATGACTTATACGTACCAAATTCAGATGAATAATTCCATGTTTTACTCAGAATTTTGTGTTTTACTCTACACTATAATTCACAGTACAATCTAGGTTCTACTATGAAATTGACATTTGAAAAATTAGGGTTGAATAATTACCCTAAAATTGACAGTATTAAACATGCAATTTTGTGTTTCCATCTCAACATGCAATTTCAATAAAAGATGAAATCGAAAAAATTAGGGTTTATACTTACTGTAGTTAGGCGGACGATTATCGATTCGACGCTGTTTGTGGTGTGCCGATGTAGTTGAGCGCCTTTTCTGTTGATACTGTGTTCGTGGTGCAGGGTTGAGGAAGACGGCTTTTCTGCTGATGCAGTGGTTCGCGGTGTGGGGTATGAAAAGCTTCTGTCGTCGGCGGTCGCAGGTGCGGCGGAGGCAAGTGCGGCGGACGTCGGTGCAGAGGTGCGGTTTTGTGGGTGGTGTGCGGTGGTGTTTCGGTGTGTTCGATCGGTTTGTTAGTTTCAGAAGAGAAAGAGAGAGTGAATTCAATTGTTTGGGTTGGGTGTTTTGGGCTGAAGTCACGTAACGCGCGGGAATTTTTTGGGCCTGATTTCTTTTATATTTGGGCTGGGGACCATGTAGATGGATTAGGGTTTAGGGTTTATTTTTAGAGTATTAATCAAAATTGAGGAGACTGTGTTTATAAATAGTGTAGAATACATTACTAAATGGTGTAGAATGCATAAAGATAGTACAAAGAACAAATCTATCTTCAATCCCACTACAACAAATTCATATTCAGAACAAATTTTAAACATAACTTCAATACAATTCACAATTCACACTACATTTTAGAATTCACAATTTACAATTCACACAATACATTTTACAATCCACAATTCACAAATTCCAATCAACAAAACCTACTTTTAACAATTCACTACTGCATTTTCTCTTGCCTTTCTTTCTACTTCTTTCTTGACTTCATTCTCCCTCATCATGATTATTGCTGAACAATACTTTATACGAAGCACCCTCATGAAGTCATCATCCTGTTCAAAAGTAAAATACAAAACAGTATTTAGTAATAATTATGTAGTATTTTTATTGAATCCACTGTCTTTGTAAAAAATATTCAACATAATTACCTTCTCCTTCGAAAATCCACTACTCCAGTCATCTCCCTCACCCTGATAAGTTTCCATGTGCCTCATGCAATAAATGCCGCAGTCAGTATTGTTCTTACTGCTGCGCCATTTCATTTTCAGCATTCGGAGCTTGAAACTGGCTACATCATCCTTCCTTTTCAAGTTCTTTGTATTTAGATACCCAACAAACTTCAACTTCTGAAATATCATAACAATACTGTGTATGAGAAATTGCTATGAACAAACTATAATTTGAAGTTATTAATGTAGTAGAATATAGTACTAAAGAGAGTAGAATTAGCTATCTAATTCTGTAGAATCAAAGGAAAGTGCATTATATTACTGCTTCATAACAATAGTAATTCAATAATTAGTTTTGAAGCATACCACATCATCTGCAATTTCTCCATATTTGTCAGTTGCTGTGAATCCAGGTACCAGAGGTTTGTTGTCCATCACCTCCATTGTATCATTCAAGAAGTTGAAGCAAATCACCCAATAATGTGCTTGATTAAAAACTGGGAAGAAAACCTATAATTCAAAACAGTTAACAATTTTTAGGTTAAAGGCTGTAATACCTCAAAATAATTAGATAAGGTTCTTCTTTTTGTTACCAGATCAGCATCTTCAATGTCGACATTCAGAAGCTCAGAATCTATTCCTGCAGCAAACTCCTTTTCTTCTTTTGCATTGATAATCACTCTCTGTAATTTTTAAATACTATTAGTTTTTTGATGCATTTATTACTTAATGATATAAAGTATAGTACTTACTGTTAACAAAACCGAAAAGAATATCCTTTTAGGTTTGCCAGGCGATCTTCTCATGTTTTCATAGTTGAGCTTTCGGCACCATATGTCAATTACATTGCTAACAACCCAATTTTTTGGAAGGAGTGATTCAAAATCAGATTTGAAACCATACAATTCATTCTCTTTAAATAGGCACTCCCTGTAGAATTCAGTCAAATAAACATGAAATTTCAGTTAAATCAAATAAACTGTGTATAATTCAATAAAAAACATAGTTGAAATCACTAAAACATACTGTAGAATTTGATTTTATAGTAAAAAGAATAAAACTCAGAGATGAAATACACAAAGAAACATATACAGAAATTTTACTCTTTGTTGTCGGCAGTTGTCGGGAGGAATGCATAATCAACAATGAGTTGTTCCTTCTTGCTGACAACATCCACATCTGTTTTCATTTGTTTCCAGAAGGGTGACCGGAGATTGATCGGAAGATTTTTGAATTTTCTGGTTCTTGTTTTCCGAGTCATGACATTCTCCGAGTCGTCCTCCGACTCATTCAACAACCTGTTTCAATAACAAATTATATTATATTTCATGTGTTATTATATTATATTAATTTTTAGAAATTGTATTTTTAACTTACTCTTTGAATTCAAACTCATCAATTTTTCGCGTTTTCATTGCGAAAAATTGTTCAGCCTTTCTAGTAGCTTGTGAATCCTCCACAACTGTATCATCTGGAGATTCTTCTGAATCGACATCAGAAATCCCAAGGGAGAAGCTTGGGAAGTCAGGATCCTTTTTCTTCTTTTTGGCATTTAGGACATCCAACACCATTTTGTCCATAGCCTCCAACGCCTCAGTAGTGAAAAAATCATCATCCAGTGGATCCAGCGCTACAGCCACTGTGTATGTCTTGAGTGGCGTAGGCTGCACTGGACTTATTGGCTCGTTGGCTGCACTAGACTTCTCCGGCAGATTTTTTCCTTCCTCCTTTTCTTCTTCTTTTTGTGGATTCTCATCCATCAGAATCTTCACTAGAGCATTCTTAAGAATGCCAACCATCAGCTCTTCTTTCCCCATCTTTTTTAGTGCTGTTAGGCATTCAAGAACTCCATCAGCAATCCGACCAAGACCCAATGTCAGATCAGCTGTAAATTCTTTCTTTGCTTCATCAGCAGCATCAGCAGGTTTCTCTTGGGGGCAAGCAGCAGCATTAGCAGTATTTTCTTCGGGGCCATCAGCAGGATTTTCTTGGTGTCCATCAGCTTGTTCTTCAACGACAGGGTCTATGTTCCGGGGAGCTTCATGTGGGGCATCTTGTGGACGATCAGCCGGCCTAGGTAACCTTGGCCAAATCTTCCCAATACCAAACCTAGTTTCACAGTCCTCGGTATTATCTTTCTCAACTTTTACTCTCTCTTTGATTTTGTCAAAATCCCAATTGGAGCAAATTGGGAATACCCTTGAAACTCTTCTTGCCTTGAAGACAAGCCTGTCCAAGTAGCATAGCTAGAAAGTAATAAACAGAAAACAATATATCATTGTCAAACCAAGAAGATTTTATTGTTACAGTTAGTACAATTTAGTGATAATGCTATAAGAATATTACAGATTTCTTACCAAGAGGAGGGTCACGGGTCCGGTGAATGTTGAACGTGCACCTGATCTCCATAACTCTGCTCCCTTGACCAGTGACTTGATTGTGAAGTTGCACCAGTCTATTTCTCTTATTTCATTTACATTTCTCAGAGAGTACAAGACGTTGTAGTATGCATAGTTGTCTTGCTTACCTTTCAACAAGGTGCTGACAACTAATACTACAAAGTCTTGTTTGAACAGGTCTCCACTATCATCTCGCCCTCTCAGTTCATTTGCCATTGTTTGTGTAGAGGGCCCCCCTGTTTAATGAAAAAAGATGTAAAATTCATTATGCACATGCTTTATGAATCAAACTCGTGAGTTTAATAGTTTACATACCTGCTCTTCCACCCCATCTGTCCCTCCAATCCTCTAGGAATTGTGCAAATCCATCTTCATCATCAGTTTTTTTCCATCCTTCATCAATAAACATCGTTACAAAATCAGTGTATTTTTACTATAGATTCATATAGAAAAAATTATAGAAATTAAAATCAAATTTCATTTGTTTACCTGTTGATTCTACCACAGGCAGACGGCCCTTTGGCAGATCGAAGACCGCCACAACGTCATCTTCATTAATGTCTATATCTCCACTTTGGAGAATGATCGAGCATGTAGGAATATCAAAATGTTGAATAAGGAATGTTGTTAACTCATTCTTATTCAATTTTATGTTCAGAGTCAGCAATCCTCCGAAACCTATGTCTCGGACAGCTTGTCTTTGTTGTTCATTCAGAGAATCAACAACATTCGAGACATGGATCGGTGCCATGCGAGTCGCAACATTAGTCATCTTCTTTTTCTTTTCCCCTTCATTCTTCTGTTTTTTCTTGTCTTTCTTCATTTCTCTGTCATCATTCTCCGAAGTTCTTTTAGGAGTCGGTTTCTTCGGAACTTCCTTCTCTAATTCTGTCTGCTTCTCCTTCTCAGCCTGTTTCTTCGCAACTTTTGGCTTAGGAGCTTTCTCCTTCTCCTTTTCTTTCTCCTTCTCATTCTCCTGTAAGAAAAATAAACAAAAGTTATCAATCAAAACATTAGATTATAAATCAAAACAGTGGATTATCAATCAAAACAGTGGATTATCAAACATAGCAGAAACAAACATTCTTTTTCTTCATACCTTCTGCTTCAAAGCAGTTTCTTTCTCCATCTTTTCTTTTTGATTCTCGGCTTCTTTCTCCAGCTCCTTATTCTTATCGTCCTTCTTTTTCTGCTATCAAGAGATATTATAGTATTAATGTCAATTCATTGTGGATTATATTCAGATGAATCAGAGGAAAGTGATTTCTAGTACTAGTCAGTGTAGAAGATGTTCAGTTACCTTTTTATGAGTAGGCTCCAATTCTTTTGAGTCAGCCTTTCTCTTCCGTGGAGCCTTCACAGCTTGTAGAATTGCATCAGGCTTTATAATACAATTTTTAGTTTAATCTTTTGTTTTTAATTAAGAAATATATAGAAGATAGAGCAATGAAATAAGTAAGGATGAGTATACCGTTTTAATAGGTTTTTCAGTCTCCCTTCTCGAGTTCTCTGGGATAACTGCTGCAGGTTCATTATCTGGGATTGCAGCCTCCCTTCTGGGGCTCCTTCTCACTATCTGGGGCCTCTGTTGATTTTCTTTTTTTTGCTTCTTCTGTTCATTATGATTGGAAAAAGGATTATGTATTAGTGCGAGAATATTATAGTTTATTATTATAGTTGGTTGAATTGGTTCAACCACTGGAGTCTGGAAGACAGATTCATCATTCTCTGGAATGAGAGGCTCCCTTCTGGGACTCCTTCTTATTATCTGAACATTTTTAGATTGTTTCTTTTTCTTCTTCTGTTCATTATGATTGGAAAAAGGATTATGTATTAGTGTTTTAGGATTTTAGTATTTAGAAAAATGGAGTAGGATTCATTAATCAATTCAGTAGAATATACTAATAAAGAGAGTAGAACAAACTTACAGAAGGTTTCACTGGAGTCTGGAAGACATGTTGTTCATCCTGTGTTGGTGTTTGCTGACTTTGTTCAACCACAGGAGTTTGGCAGACAACTGGTTCAGCTTCTGGGATTGCTGGACTCCCCCTCCTTGGACTCACCCTTCTTGTGAGTATATCCGCAGAATTCACTTCTTGTTTCTTGGTCTGTTTTTTGATTGCCATTTCCTAAAAAGCATTATAAAAATATAGTGAGTTTTTGTACATAATTAATCCTCCCCCCTATTAATTTCAATTAAGGGTTGACCTTCCGATGTGTCTTTCTTCCAATACCCAACTTCACACGTTGACCATTGATTATTGCACGTAGTGATGATGTTTTTCCCATATTCTGTCTTTAATAAGTAAATTTTGTTAATAGTTGTTTTCTATTATGTTAGTAGAATTCTGCAGAATCCACATTAGAATCTTGCATATAACTTAGTTGAATCAAATTCTGATTTCATGACAGTCAAAATGTACTAAAAAAACATGCAAATTAGAGGAGAATTGTTCACATTTTAGAGTAGATATTTGCATAGAACTTAGTTGATATTACATTTATATAGCAAATGCATATGACTGAGATGCATTCTAATGATCAAATTCCAATACAACAACATGCAAATTAGAGGAGAATTGTTCACATTTCAGAGTAGATATTTGCATAGAACTTAGTTGATATTACATTTATATAGCAAATGCATATGACTGAGATGCATACTAATGATCAAATTCCAATACAACAACATGCAAATTAGAGGAGAATTGTTCACATTTCAGAGTAGATTTTTGCATAGAACTTAGTTGATATTACATTTATATAGTAAATGCATATGACTGACATGCATACTAATGATCAAATTCCAATACAACAGACACAATTTAGCAGAATTGGTTACAAAAGAAAGTAGAATATATCATATTACTGGGATGAATCAAACTATGATTTAGTAATTTGAAAAAAAAAAGTTCTAACAGAGAACAATTACACACAAATCACTGGATTGTGAACCATGATGAGAAAACTGTAATTAGATGAATCAAACATACAGGATAAACAGTAAATTGCTGTTTAATCAACAACTATACCAAATAGTGTTTCAGATTCATCATGCAATTTGAGGAGAACTTTAAATAGTATAAAATAGGGTTTCTACTCCTCTTTTTTGGATTTTAGGGTTACAATTTCCCCAAATATTGTTTCTATTCGATCATGCAATTACTTCTAAAATTGAAATCGTAGAAAATAGGGTTTCTGCATACCTTGTTCGAGTTTTGTTCGATTTTAGGGTTCGCAACTTTGATTATGCTTCTGTGGATGTGTAGTTTTCTCGGCGGACAGTGGTTCTCGGCGGAAGTGGCGGAAGGTGCTTGCGGCGTGAAGTTTTGCGGCGGGAAATCGCGGTCGCGGGTTCTGCGAGTGCTTTGGTGAACGGTGGTCGCTGGTGAACGGTGGCGTCGTCGCTGGTGGTCGTCGCTGCTCCGGTGAGAAAACGTTTTGCGTGCGTTTTTCGATTGAGAGCTGTGCGTATGGGAGTTGACAGGAGAGAGAGAGTGTGTATGGGTCGCGGGCGGCTGAATGATGGTTTGGGCCCTCTAGAGTCATCCATAATTAAAATACACGTGACCATTAGTACAATACCAAAGTAGTACCACTATTACATTTTTATTAATTGTATATTCAATCAATAAAATTATTGTTTTTATAACGTTAATTCTTACTCCATCTCCAGCTCATTGATTTTTTATAATTAAAATTAACTCTTTAATTAGTAAAAAAATTAAAAAAAGAATAAAAATAGATAATCATTAGTCATACGATAGAGGAGTTGAATTAGTACATGAATTTAAAAGAAGGTGCTAGAACATGATTGAAGAATAATTGAGGAGGTTCGATGAATCAGTCTTTGCCACGAAGGCGGCGAAAGTAACTTCCTGGATCATCCTCGAAGTCATCCCTCGGCATGTACGAATTAAATCTGCCCGGAGCCTTCATCATCTTCCTCTCGCCACCACCGCCAAAGAGCTTTGACAAGCCCCACACCGCCAGAAGGGCCACGCCTGCCACCGCAAGCGCCGCCACAGGATCAATCTTATCCTTCTCCTCTTCTTTCTGGGTCGTTTTGGTAGTATTTCCTCCCCGGGAAGACATAATTTATTAATTAATTAGTTGCTATATTTTTTGGATACGTGAAGTGAAAAAATTAAAATAATTCAACTCTATTTATAGAGCGAATTCTTGCTATACTTCGCTGCATGATGGACACGTGTTATACTAGCATTTCATTAATTCATTGTCCAATGTAAATTATTGGAAATAGCCAATTTCATTAAATACCTCGTGTCGTTTCATATTATCAAAACTTGGAATTGGCTTTTTCCAAAGACGAAAGACGTTCCTCGGAATTCACAGAGTTTTTCAAATATATTAAAATTATTAATATATAATTATATTAATTTTCTAATCAGAGTTTTTATCTCACCTGCTGACTGCTGTATTAAAAGCGTTTCTTTAAAATTCTTTATTTGTTCTCTTTTAATTTGGATAAAATATTAATCAAATAATTATAATTACTCATATCATTGTACAGTACTAATAAATTCTATGTCCAGGGCATGATTCAATGAATACACTTTAAATTTCTTTGTATTTTATAAAATAAATGTTAATTTTAAGGGGTTTTTTCTATGCTATTACTGTGACATCGACGTATGTATTTTAACAAAATGATAAAAATACAACATGTGGTGGAGATTAAGGAGGGTGTATTAATTCAAGATTCTATAGGATTTTAATGGACTTTTAAAGTCTAAGGGTATTCAATTCGGATTTTTTAAAATCCATTAAAATCTTGAGGTATTCAATACGGATTTTAAAAAGTCTTTAAAAATTTACCGGTATTCAAAAATCAATGGATTTTAAAAGTTTATGGATTTTTATGAATTTCATTTTCAAAATACAAAAGAATTCAAGTCTTTAAAATCTCTCTTAATTACGTGAGGTTTCTATGAATTTCTATTTTAATTGATTAATTTATTATTAAAAATAACAAAACATAAAAAATATATAAATAAACATTATACAAATAAAAACATGAAAAAAATAAAAAAAACAAAATAAAATAAAATTTTCAAAAAATAATATGTTATTATATGTTGTGTTATACCACTATTTTTATTTGTCCAAGTGGCAACCCAGAGGGGCCCGTATGCAAAAGGAGCGTGACTAGTTCACCCACCGCCGAGGTCCGAGGAGCAAGATATCACCCAAACGCCGAGGACCATCCGTCGGGCAGGTCAATCATTATCCATCGAGGGCGCCGCAGATACACCGAGGCGATCAGAATCTCCACCCCCGAGAACATCGTCTCCCGCAGATCACCAGGAGCCAAGAAGACAGGGGGAAGCCGGGGGGCTTACACGAGCCGAGCAGAGATCGATCGGAGAAACCGGGAAGATCTCTCTCATCATACCGGACTGACCATCTGGAAAGGCGGCGGGAGTTTGGGCCGATCCTCACGTAAAGCCCATACTGTAGAGTAGATAGGCCCATTAGGTCAAAAGGGGAAACAAACCCTAATTGTAACTCTATAAATATTCTGATGTTCATACCAAAAAAGGCAGATCTCTCAGCCCCCAAAAATAGAGATAATTCCTTTTTCAGCTCAAGTCCACTGTTCCCAAAAAAGGAAGAACTTTTCTTTGTTAGCTCAATCCTCAAATATATTCTTGAGTTTACGGAGGAGAAAAGACCATTCTACCCGGCTTTTTTCACTCGTTAACAAGTGGCGCTAGAAGGAGGGGGAATCCTCGAGCGTTGAGCTAACAGATTTGTTCTTTTTCGATTATGGATATTGTTGGCGTTTCAGGTACCGCCGCCGCCGGCCCCGAAGGCGAGACCCCCCAGCAGACGAAGAGCGCGGGCAAGGCGTGCATATCACAGAGCGGACTAGAGACAGCGACTCCCGGGATCCCTGAAGAGATCGCTCGCCAGTTAGCGTGGATCGAAGCCCTGCGCGCGGAAGAGGTCGAAGCCAGGGAGAGACAAAGGCTTCTTCACGAACAAGTAGTGGAAGCCGAGAAGCTGATGTCACCCGCCATTGGGGAAGAACCCGATCTGGATCTGGGGCAAGTCAATACCCCCGAACAAATCAAACGGACCATACAGAAACTGGAAGCCCGGTCTCGTTTCCTGGAGAAAAGACCGGCCGGCGAGAGGACGAGCCCTGACGCCCGCCATCTAGAAGAGGAGTTTGAAGCGGAGGCTCGCGACGAGGCCATCCAAGCAGTCTCCCAAAAGAAGCTGACGGTCGGCCTCAACCGCGCCGCGGTGAACCCGAGGACAGTCGTCATGACCGATCCCGGCCTCGCAAAACGTTTGGAGGAGGTAGAACGGAGGTTAGCCGAACAAGATAACGATCCCAAGAGGAGATCCGCCCTCGCCGAGCCGCTCAGTTTGAGGATCGAGCGAGCCCGACCACAACCCGACATCGCCCCGCTGCTAACTTTCATCTACGACGGAGCTTCCGACCCCGACGTCCACCTAAACAAGTACAACATCTACATGGTTGGCCGAGGTGCGACGGAAGCAACCAAGTGCCGTCTATTCCCTTTGACCCTCGGGTGATATGGCTCATCGCTTGTATACGAGCCTGCCGTCGAGTTCGATCGATAGTTTCGAAGAGCTAGGAGACGAGTTCGTCTCTTATTTCGCTTCCAAGGTGAGATACTCGGAGGGACGTCAACGCCTAATGGGGGTCAAACAAGGAAAAGATGAAACCGATGAGAGCTATATAGATCGAGTGGAACAGATCGCTAAACAGGGAGATCGGGTGAGCGATGAGATCTTAGTCCACGCCGTGATAGGCGGTTTGCGAGCAACTTCCGGATTGTTCAAACCGATGATGAAGGAGTATCCAAAGTCATACACTGATTTCCGGAGGAGAGCGGGCGAGGAGATCGCTCCGCAGCGCATATATGACCAACGGATGAGGGAATTAGAGCCCGAGAAGGAGGAAAAACCCTCTGCCGAGAAGAAATCAGCCAATCCGGCAACCGTGGATTACTGGGCGGAACCACCTCCAACGGTGAAATATTATGAAAGTGGAAAGAAGAAGCCCAACTACAGACCTCACCAGGGAGTTTTCCAAGCGCCAAAGAAGGTTGAGATCGTAGAAGAGTACCCTGAGGACGGGACATTCCTGGGGCAAACCCCTGCTCGAATCCTCCAGATTTTTTACGAGCGAGACATCAACGTCCTCACTCCTCCCCCGGCGATGAGGAGCCGCCCGGATGAGAGGAATCCGCGTAAGTGGTGCTCTTTCCACCAAGAGAACGGGCATAGGACTGATGAATGCCGCGACCTGATCACTCAGCTACGCCAACTCTACGAAGACGGGAGCCTGGACGACCTTCTCCGAGCACCTAAACGTGGTCGCCCAGTCGCCGGCCGAGGAAGTGCCGGTCGCGGGGGCGGTGGCCGAGGAAGAGGAGGTAGAGGCCGGGGCCGAGGATTTCAGGACGATCAGAATCATCGGCCCCACCAGCAGCAGAGGCGCGAACAGGATCATCCCGGGCAAAACCAGTTGGTTTTACCTCCACCCCCGGCCGTCGAGATCGGAGATGAGGATCCCCCTATTCGCGGGGGAGCACGTGTCAACATGATTGGGGGACTGACGCCGATCATCCACAAATCGAAGTGACAGAAGAAAGAAGAGTTGCGCGAGTTTGAGGGCGTGAACGTAGTAATCCCCCAAGCAGAGTCGACGATCGCCCGCGGAATTACCATCTCTTTCTCCGAGAAGGATAGGGAAGGGATAAGATATCCCAAAGAAGATGCCTTGGTAATTACCGCGAGGATCCTCGGAATCGAAGTGGCCAGGATTCTGGTGGACAACGGGGCCCATTGCAACCTCATCTTCAAGTCGGCTTTGGACCAGCTCGGTGACCTCTCCAGCTATGTCCGGCCGTATGATGGGGTTTTGAAAGGATTTGGTGATTGTTGGAAATCGACTACCCGGGATGCGTTCGTTCGATCACTCGAACATCCGAACGATCCCAGTCGACATCCGGTGTCGCTACTTCGTTCGCTTTTCCAGCCCGTGCCCCGATTCACGCCCAGCCATTGCCCCGAAGGACAACCGCGCGAACCGAGCGGGCTGCCAGAAAAAGACCAAAACGGCGATCGCCGTTTGGAAACGGCGGTCGCCGTTTCTCCGCGAACAGCAGCGCGTTCTGCTGTTCCGGGCTCGTTTCCGGTCCGTTTTTCCTCTTCCGACTACCGATCCGAAGGTCCTTGAACCCCTAGTAGTCGAGGAACACGTACCACGACTCCCGGAACCCGATCGTTCGTCCGATGTATTTTTAACGAATTTAGAGATCGATAATTGCGGAATTAGGGATCGATCTCATACCTTTGTCGCGTGATTCGGAGAAGCCGAATTGACAGATACCTCGAGTCTTCTAGCGTGTATCCTAGCCCTCTTGCTCCAGCCGATGTGTGGGCATCGATCCGCTTGGAGCTTCTCTTCTTCTTGCGCTAGCAAATTAATTTCTACAGAAAAGAAAAACTATTCTGTATCCAGAAATATATTTGCGCTAGCAAATTAATTTCTACAGAAAAGAAGAACAATTCTGTATCCAGAAATATATTTGCGCTAGCAAATTAATTTCTACAGAAAAGAAGAACAATTCTGTATCCAGAAATATATTTGCGCTAGCAAATTAATTTCTACAGAAAAGAAAAACACTGCGCTAATCTAAATTAATTAAGCGGAGAAAAGAATAATTGCGCTAACAAAATAATTTCTCCACAGAATTAATTATAGCGGCGTTCTGTAGGTTTAGAGCTAGCGGCGTTCTGTAGGTTTAGAGAAGAGAGACGAGGGTTTTATATAGGCCACACTAGGGACCCATAGGCAATTAATTAATTAGGCTTAAATTGCAATTTAATTAACTTGGTGTCCCAAAAAGAAAACCTTAATTAAATTCCACAATTTTATTTATAATTAATTCCACTATAAAATTATAAATGATTTCCCAATTAATTAATTCAAATTATTCCGTCAATAATTTTCCCGCAGTATTACATATATGAATTTCCGCGTGTTTAAGATATCGCATGTCCATGAATTAATTAATTACTAATAATTAAATTAATTCATTTCTTATTATCCGAGACTAGTACCACTCATCCTTATTATCATGTGGAACGAATCCACCTGCAGGATTTACATGATAAACTTTATGAGCTCATCTCGGGGACATCATCAACCCAATAAATGGGACACGGTTTCCTGTCTATAATCTATAGCATGCCGTGTGTACAATACCGATTCCCAATCTACCGAGAATATTGACTAATCAATTAATCTCACTCATTGGCACATCAAGGAACCGAGCATTGGACACACGCACCTATAATTATATAGGGATTAAGAACTCACATATCCGTAATATCTGAGGTCTAGTTCGATTACATCGATTAGTATAAATCGAACGCCCTCCCGTGGTCCTGCTCAATACACCAAGTGTACGAGTGTAACATGATAGTCAAGACCGACTATCTACCAGTCACACTACGACGTACCGATGGATTGTCCCTGTCCATCTAAGTCGTGAGCTACTGTTCGATAGTATACGAGTAACCGACAGTATGATCTTCCGCGTGTCTCCTCACGCCATACTGTCTACAACGTATACATCAAGGACTATTGCATTAAATGCAATCATGCTTGAATCATATCTCGAATTAAGGTATAGATAAGGAGTTCCGTATTTGCACTAAACTAGACATTTAGAATACAACTCCATCAATCTCCCACTTATACTAAAAGTCTAGTCGCCCTCTCCCAAACATCAGATTCCCATAACCTCATCACGCCTACCCAATGCTTTCGCTGGAAGTGCCTCTGTGAACGGGTTTACCAGGCAATCCTCTTGATGCTATCTAGGTGACAACTGCATCGTCTTACTAGACGATCTCTCGAATCAGGTGGTACTTGCGCTCTACGTGTTATCTCCCACTGTGGACTCGTGGCATTTCAAGTTTTCCAATACCGCTATTCAAAATAGCTTTGGGTAAACTAAAAACCACATCTAAGTCCCTTAGGAAGTTCTGGAGCCACACTGACCTTTTAACTGCCTCAGAGGCCGTTATCCTTTCAGTTTCCATGGTAGTCCGTAATGCATTGCTGCTTTACATTCTTCCATGCGACTGCTCCACTTAACAGTGAGAACACATAGCCTGACTTCGACTTTCAACTGTCCCTGTTTGATTGGAAATTCAATTCTATGTAATCCAAAGGAAACAACTTGACTGCTTTGTAACTCAGAACATAATTCCTGGTCCTCTGCAGGAGCCTAAACATGTTCTTTACATCAGTCGAGTGATCCTTTCTAGGATTACTATGATATCTCACCACCATGCCCACGGCATAGCAGATATCAGTCTCGTGCATAGCATTACATACATTAAGCTTCCCACCATTAAGGTGCAGGGAACTGCTTACTCTTCATCTATCTCCTTTATTGTGTCGGACACAAAACCTTAGATAGATGAATTCCACATCTAAAAGGTGAAGACCTTTCTTGGAATTATGTATGCTGCAACGAGTAAGAATTGTATTTAAGTATGAGACTCGAGATAAGTTCTATGTTCTTTTCTGGCGATCATTTATAACTTTGATCCCAAGAACATTCCCGACTTCTCCTAAGTCTCTTACATTGAATTACTCGGACAACCATCCCTTTATGTCTGATAACATCTTTCATATTGTTGCCAATTTAGAAGGATGTCGTCTACATAAAGAATGAGAAAACACCACATATTTTCTGTCACTTTCTTTATTACACACAGGACCTAAACATGCCTTGAATGAATCCATGAAATGGATTTACTCATAGGTCCGCATGTGTCCAAGATCTTGGAGCTTCCTTCAATCTTAAGATTGATTAAGCTTGCTTACCGAATGCTCTTGGCTCTTTTCGATGAATCTTTCTGGCTATCCCACATAGATGGCCCCGTCAAGACTTCGATTTAGGAAATCTGTCTTGACTTCCATCTTCCATGTGAAGACAAAAGAATCCGGATCGACTTTTGCCAAGACCGAGCATCTTGATCTTTCAGCGTCTCGTCATAGATCCAGGGTTCGGCTTCATGTTCTCCAGGTAACAAGTCCGAAGACTCACCAATAAACATGAACCTGTCGGGTTGTCTAACAACCCTCCCACTACGAAGACGCTCCGGTGTGTCTTTAGTGACTAAAGATTACAGTAGTGAACTACTCAATTAGGCTGGTTCTAAGTCTTGATCAGTCCCTCTAAGCACATTAAGTATTACCCTACTCTTGGGCTTGTGATCTTGCATATACATATAGTCCATGTCTAAGAACCGAACATTGATGTAATCAATGAACATCTGGTCCTTTGGATTATATTACATATCTCAATTCGTTTTCTTAGGGTATCCTATAAACAGCCGAATATCAGTACAAGTTTCCAAAAGAATCAAGTTCAGGATAAACGCCGTTGTTTCCAAGCCATATCCCAAAAACGAATTAGGTAACTTCGAATAACTCATTTTCTACTTTCCCATATCTATAAGAGTCCTATTCCTTCTTTACAACACATTATTTTGCCAAGGCATAAATGGTGTAGTCTGTTGGGAGTTAATCCCATTTTCTGATAAGTATGCCTTACTCCTCAAAGAGGTCTGCATATATCAGAGGGAATCAACTCTAGTACTTTCTTGGATCTTTTCCCTTTAACCGTAAAAGGTTGCTTGGTCATTAAAACTTCCAAGTATGATTCGAAGGCTGGAAAGTCCTTTCCTTCAACCTAGCTGAGTAGTCCATCAGCTTTCACCCTTTGAATCGTACTCAAGTTAAAAATGATCTAGCCTAAGATTCCATAAGTACATTTGATTCAACCTAGAAGGATCTTTACTCTTATTGGGGTTCGACAATGTGTTATTAGCTCCGGTGTGTTGCATCGTGGAAGAACACGGATTTAGTATTAAATTGTCTATCAATGTACCAGAATAGATAATATCCCCGTTTCCTACTCTGATAGGTATAAAACTATCAGAAGAAACGGAATATCCATTCTAAGCCAATTTAGAAATCCGAAATGAAAATTCTTTCTAAATACCGGCACATAAAGACAATTTATTAGAACTAAAATCCTACCGTTAAAACATTTAACATATTCTCCCACTGCAATGGCTGTTACCTTAACAGTATTGCCCATGTAGGTTATAACTTCTTCCTTTCTAAGTCTCCGGGTTTCCTGGAACCCCCGCATTTAGGTGCAGACATGATTAGTGGTTTCCGTATCCACACACCAGGTACTGGTAGATAACACCACTAAACATGTTTCGGTGACTAAGGAGAAGTTAACTTCTAGTTGCTTTGAGAGGACAATTAAAACTCCCAGTATCCAAACTGCTTACAACGGAAGCACTTGCCCCTTGGGCTTGCTTGTCCCATTCCATGGTCCGGATATATTAGGGCCACTGGGTTTCCGTATTGCTTCTTCTTCCTTTTGCCGCCCGAAGGCCTAGGAAGAGCCAATTTCTCAGCCATAAGTGTTTTGAGAGCCCTTAAAGATTCCCTCAGCCGCTTGAAGTTCAACCAGGAGCTCCGCCAATGAATAAGACCCCTTATTCATATTATAGTTCAGGCGGAACTGCTCAAAACTTCTCGGCAGAGACTGGAGCACAATATCGACTTGGGTTACCCCATCGATAACTGCTCCTAGAATCTCTATCTCATTAAGATAGCCCATCATTCTAAAAACGTGATCCCTCGCGGGCGTTCTTTCCGACATGATGGCCGTCATGAGTTGCCTCATTTCACTTTGTCCGGCTGTCCTGTCCTGATAACCAAAAACTTCTTGAGGTTAAGCATCATATCATAGGTAATGGTCATGGCATGATCCTGATGTCGCAGCACATTTGACATGAAAGTCATAATGTTGCTCCGCGTCATCTCATAGCCCTGATCCATTTCCAATGAGCTTCCTTTCCTCAGTAGTGGAAGTATCATTTGGTTCAGCAGGTCAATTGACTTGGAGTACATATTTGTACTCCTCTGCAGTTAGGACAATGTCCAAGTTTCTTTTCCAATCCATACAATCAGGTTCAGTGAGTTTGTTGACTTTTAATGGGAATAATACCATATAAAACAAACAATGAGTTTAATTCGATATCATTTCCCTCAAGTGATATCATTAAACTACCAATCATTTCCAAAATCCCATCAGACAGAGCAAGCCACGTTCTTGTGGACGTTTACCAGTCCAAATGATTTTATGATTGGATTTCACTTCGGTCGTACATCATCATAGCAGTGACTCCGATGGGGAGGATACTATAAAGCGTACCTAAGTGTGTACCATTTCTCAGTACTAAGTCCACCGCTCGGGAACCACATGTCCACCGCAAGCCACGTTCTTGTGGACGTTTACGTTGACATGCGGTCCTCCACGATTTTCTATAACTGTCGAGCCTCAATTAATCCCAAAGTTCCGTTTCCATTTAGCAAGCCACGTTATTGTGGACGTTTACTAAAACAAACAACTTTATTAATTGAATCTCACTTATTTAAATGTCATAGAATCTTAATTAACCCAAAGTACCGTTTCCATTTAGCAAGCCACGTTCTTGTGGACGTTTACTAAAACAAACAACTTTGTTAATTGACTCTTACATTTATTAAATTTCACAATTTTATTAATCAAATCTTGATATCTCGTAAGTGAAACTCGAAGTTTCTAACCAGCGATCAATCATGCAATTGAGCCCTATCTCTCACTAGGTGAGGGAGCCAACCAGACAATCGATCTAGTCATCGAATGACTCGAATGTCTCTAATCTGTGTCATCGACATAACCAAGCGCTTTGGCTCCATTCCACTCCCCGGGGTGAGAATGAGTCGAGTTGAAATTAGTCTTTGAATGACAGATTAGGCATTGCTTTTGAGAAATATAATTGTTCAATTTTATAAGTGGATTTTAAATTCGAATTTTGATCCAGTGATATCTGTGTGTCGACTTTATCCGATAGGGAGGATGACACTAAAGCCAACTCGTAAGTGACACACATCACTATCAAAACAGAGAATGGAGACCGCGGGATTGTTTCCAATCCCTCTCCCACTTAGTATTTTACGAAAAAGGGATAACATGCATAAAATAAATAAAGCATAATAACAAGCACGTAAACACACAAAAAGCATTTAACGTGACCCCGATTATTATGGCCTTTAAATATCTTCCATGCACGTCTTCTCGGATCTTTGTCTCGTTGCTCGTCTCGGTCTCGATCCACCACCGACTCGTCTAAGTGCCAAGAGACGAACCCCTCCCACTGGAGTATCATCCCAGGCCTCGACGAGCGACCCGTGGTGTCCGTCGAACCCCCGCGCCGCTGCTGCCAAGTATCCAGCGAAACGGCGACCGCCGTTTGCCCTTCAGCAGCTCGCGGGTTCGACTTCTCGACCCTCGTTCGTCCGGCCTCCGATCTTCTCTCGATCCACCAAGTAGCAGTAACATTACAAAGGTAAAACATACTACTTCCGGCATCGATCCTATACAGGTTGATCGATCCTATACATCCGGATAAAACGAAAAACGTAATAAAACCTAAACGACTCAACCCGTCGTTTTAACTATTACAAACATGCAACGATTTCAAAACCAAAACTGATCTCGACAAGCCCGAGAGTTAAACAAACCACAAACATTAAAGCACAAACACATGGCCATAATAATCGGGTTCGAACCTGCAAAACAAATCTCGCAAAAATACAACGAACGTACAAAACCGGCTCTGATACCAATTGTTGGAAATCGACTACCCGGGATGCGTTCGTTCGATCACTCGAACATCCGAACGATCCCAGTCGACATCCGGTGTCGCTACTTCGTTCGCTTTTCCAGCCCGTGCCCCGATTCACGCCCATCCATTGCCCCGAAGGACAACCGCGCGAACCGAGCGGGCTGCCAGAAAAAGACCAAAACGGCGGTCGCCGTTTGGAAACGGCGGTCGCCGTTTCTCCGCGAACAGCAGCGCGTTCTGCTGTTCCGGGCTCGTTTCCGGTCCGTTTTTCCTCTTCCGACTACCGATCCGAAGGTCCTTGAACCCCTAGTAGTCGAGGAACACGTACCACGACTCCCGGAACCCGATCGTTCGTCCGATGTATTTTTAACGAATTTAGAGATCGATAATTGCGGAATTAGGGATCGATCTCATACCTTTGTCGCGTGATTCGGAGAAGCCGAATTGACAGATACCTCGAGTCTTCTAGCGTGTATCCTAGCCCTCTTGCTCCAGCCGATGTGTGGGCATCGATCCGCTTGGAGCTTCTCTTCTTCTTGCGCTAGCAAATTAATTTCTACAGAAAAGAAAAACTATTCTGTATCCAGAAATATATTTGCGCTAGCAAATTAATTTCTACAGAAAAGAAGAACAATTCTGTATCCAGAAATATATTTGCGCTAGCAAATTAATTTCTACAGAAAAGAAGAACAATTCTGTATCCAGAAATATATTTGCGCTAGCAAAATAATTTCTACAGAAAAGAAAAACACTGCGCTAATCTAAATTAATTAAGCGGAGAAAAGAATAATTGCGCTAACAAAATAATTTCTCCACATAATTAATTATAGCGGCGTTCTGTAGGTTTAGAGAAGAGAGACGAGGGTTTTATATAGGCCACACTAGGGACCCATAGGCAATTAATTAATTAGGCTTAAATTGCAATTTAATTAACTTGGTGTCCCAAAAAGAAAACCTTAATTAAATTCCACAATTTTATTTATAATTAATTCCAGTATAAAATTATAAATGATTTCCCAATTAATTAATTCAAATTATTCCGTCAATAATTTTCCCGCCGTATTACATATATGAATTTCCGCGTGTTTAAGATATCGCATGTCCATGAATTAATTAATTACTAGTAATTAAATTAATTCATTTCTTATTATCCGAGACTAGTACCACTCATCCTTATTATCATGTGGAACGAATCCACCTGCAGGATTTACATGATAAACTTTATGAGCTCATCTCGGGGACATCATCAACCCAATAAATGGGACACGGTTTCCTGTCTATAATCTATAGCATGCCGTGTGTACAATACCGATTCCCAATCTACCGAGAATATTGACTAATCAATTAATCTCACTCATTGGCACATCAAGGAACCGAGCATTGGACACACGCACCTATAATTATATAGGGATTAAGAACTCACATATCCGTAATATCTGAGGTCTAGTTCGATTACATCGATTAGTATAAATCGAACGCCCTCCCGTGGTCCTGCTCAATACACCAAGTGTACGAGTGTAACATGATAGTCAAGACCGACTATCTACCAGTCACACTACGACGTACCGATGGATTGTCCCTGTCCATCTAAGTCGTGAGCTACTGTTCGATAGTATACGAGTAACCGACAGTATGATCTTCCGCGTGTCTCCTCACGCCATACTGTCTACAACGTATACATCAAGGACTATTGCATTAAATGCAATCATGCTTGAATCATATCTCGAATTAAGGTATAGATAAGGAGTTCCGTATTTGCACTAAACTAGACATTTAGAATACAACTCCATCAATGTGGTGGTGCGCCCCCGGGGACGGATCAGGATGGCGGTGGAGTTGAAGGATTGGCAAGACTCGAGCGTTAATATGATCCGAATGTTGAACTTTGTTATAATAGATGCTGACAATATTTATAACGCTTTTTTCGGGAGGCCGTTTCTAGATGCCTTCGAGGCAGTGGCGTCCTCCCACTATTATTGTATCAAATTTCCCACCCTGAACGGTGTGGTCGACACCCTCCGGGGGGATCAATATATGGCAAGGAAATGTTTTAATTATTCCCCGTGCTTTTCTATGAATGAAAAATCAAACAACTTTGATGTGACAGCGACGAACACTGGGGCATTTGGGAGCGACGACCCCCAAATGGCAGCCCCAGAATCTATTCAGGAGAGTGAGGGGCCCCGAGAAGAAGAAATATTTTCGGTCGAAGTCAGGGAAATCGACCCCACAAGACAGATGGATGTGGACGACCAAAATTACCTTACCACCCTCTGGGAAGAAGGGCCTAGCAGAGATCAAAATTCCGAAGAAATACTCCACGATCTCGAAGCACAATTCCTCCACATACTTATCGATGAAGTTCCTGATGTCCGAGACGATGAACCCGCACCAAACATACAAACGATAAAATCCGAGGATCTCGATCCACGGATCGGCTTCGAACCAAACGACATACCCGATCCGCGGGGACCGTCAACGTGCGCAGCAGTGGATGAGGTTGAAAAGGTGAGTTTGGATCCGAACAGACCAGAGTTGGAGGTTTTTATAGAAAAAAGGATCCCCGAGCGGTTGAGAGACGAGCTGGTCGATTTTCTGAGGCAGAACACAGACGCCTTCGCCTGGTCCCACAAAGATATGGCCGGCATCGACCCAAAGCACGCTTGCCACCACCTCAAGATTGATCCGGGAAGGAAGCCTATCGCCCAGAAGAGAAGGAAGATGGGACCCGAGAAGTACGCTGCTCTAGCGGTAGAGGTTAAGAAGCTAATGGATAACGACCTCGTGCGGGAGGCCGAAGAGGAACCTCAATGGATCGCGAACGTCGTGCTCGTTAAAAAGGCCAACGACGCTTGGCGCCTCTGCATCGACTTCACCGATTTAAATAAAGCCTGCCCGAAGGATCATTTCCCGCTGCCCCACATCGACCACCTGGTCGACAGCGTTGCCGGGCATGCCATTTTTTCTAATTGTGATTGCTTCGCAGGTTACCATCAGATACCCATGGCAGACGAGGACATGGAGCACACCTCGTTTTATACCGAAAAAGGGGTATTATGTTGGAAGAGAATGCCTTTTGGGCTGAAGAACGATGGGGCAACCTATCAGAGGTTGGTGAACAAAATTTTCGCTGACCAGATCGGGGACACCATGGAGGTGTACGTGGACGACATAATTATTAAAAGTAAGTCTGAGGATGATCATGTGAAGGACCTAAAAGTCGCGTTCGAAATCTTAAAGGTATACAACATGAAGCTCAACCCTAAGAAGTGCCATTTCGGCGTGTATGCCACTAAATTCCTCAGACATATCGTGAGTCACCGAGGAATTGAGATAAACCCGGAGAAGGTCCAGGCCATCCGAGGGCTGAAGGAACCCCGGAACCTAAAGGATGTACAGAGGTTGACAGGTTGTTTGGCCGCCCTCAGTCGATTCATTCCCCGGCTCGGAGACAAGAGCCGCCCATTCTTTAAAGCAATAAAGGACCAAAAATTCAAATGGGGAAAAGAGAGCCAGGAGGCTTTCCTGCGCCTAAAGGAACACCTCGGCAACCCCGTTATCCTCTCGAAACCGGTCGCCGGGGAAAAGCTATTCCTCTACCTGGCCGCGTCCGAGCATGCCATGAGTTCAGTTCTTGTCCGGGCAGACGGGCAAATGCATAAACCCATCTATTTCGTTAGCCAGGTCCTTCATGACGCCGAGACGCGATACACAACCCTGGAAAAACTGGCATACGCCCTTGTGATGAGCGTGCGGAAGTTGAGGTCTTATTACTTCGACCACCCGGTGGAAGTCCTGACGACCATGCCGTTACGGCAGGTATTGCAAAGACCGGATACAAATGGTCGGTTACTGAAGTGGAGTCTGGAGGTGGGAAAATACGATATCACCTACGCCCCTCGCACGGCGATCAAAGGGCAGGCCCTGGCAGATTTCATAGTGGAACTGACTTTCCCAAATTCCACCCCGTCCTTTTCTGTCCCGCCATGGAAGTTATACGTAGACGGGTCTTCGAATTCCTCCCTTGCCGGGGCTGGAATAGTGTTGGTCGGACCGGGTGGACAGTCATTCGCGCACGCGGTAAAGTTCGAGTTTGAAGCAACAAACAACGAAGCGGAGTAAGAAGCACTGATTGCCGGGCTGAACCTCGCCCTAGCAGTCGGTGCCGAACACGTTCAGATCTTTATGGATTCACTTCTGGTGGTGAACCAAATCAAAGGAAGTTACGAAACTCGATGCGACCGGATGGAGAAATATTACGAGCATGTGGTCTCCCTATGCGAGAAAATATCGAGAGTATTTATCGAACAGATCCCGAGAGAGCTGAACTCGCAGGCGGATGCGTTATCCAAACTAGCCTCCTCGGAAGGGACGGCTGATTTGACTAATGTGATGCTAACTTGCCAGAGTAGGTCCTCCATCTCGCCAGCGGAAGGGATGATTACACTCGTGGATCGAGGCGAAACGTGGATGGATCCGATCAGATTTTATTTGGTGGACGGGACCTTGCCCTCGGACAAGGTTGAGGCCAAACAGCTTAGGATTCGAGCCGCCAGGTACACTATGATAGGAGAAACCCTCTATCGGAGAAGCCTATACCTGCCTTTACTCAAGTGCATCACCCCGCAAGAGGGAAATAGGGTGTTCGGCGAGATCCACGATGGCGTGTGCGGAAATCACGCGGGAGGACAATCTCTGGCCCACAAAACGGTTCGACAGGGGTACTACTGGCCCACACTGAGGAGAGACGCTATCAGTTATGCCCGGAAATGTCATCGCTGCCAAGTAACAGCGCCGATCATCCGAACTGCACCCGAATACCTAAATTCTATTTACAGCCCCTGACCTTTCGCGTCATGGGGCATTGATCTAATCGGACCTTTGCCCACCGGGCCTGGCGGAGTGAAGTATGCGGTCGTGGCCGTTGATTATTTCACCAAATGGGCCGAGGCTGAACCATTGAAGGTTATCGACAAGAAAGCAATCATCAAGTTTATCTGGAAAAACATCATATGTCGATTCGGGATCCCTCACACAATCACCTCGGATAATGGAAAGCAGTTCGACGGGCAAGATATCATGAATTTTTTCAACAAATGGAAAATCAAGAAGGCTTTCTCCACCCCCTATCACCCCCAGACCAACGGGCAGGTAGAGGCCGTTAACAAAATCCTGAAGCACACGATTAAGGCTAAACTGGAGGAACGACAGGGACGTTGGGCGGCCGAATTACCAGAGGTCATGTGGTCATATTGGACAACTAGCAAAGCTGCCACCGGGGAGACCCCTTTCGCCCTGGCTTTCGGAGCTGAAGCAGTGATACCCTCCGAGTTGGAAGTCCTCAGCCATCGGACGTCGCAGGAGCCAAATGAAAATAACGATAAAGCTTTGCGTCTGGAGTTGGATTTCCTAGAAGAGCGGAGGCTAAATTCAGTTTTCCAAAACGCCGCGGCAAAACAAAGAGCAGAGCGTTTCTACAACTCTAAGGCTAAGGTCATAAAATTTCAAATCGGTGACCTGGTTTTGAAGCGAGTGCTCGGACCCAGCACTGGGGCATTGGGCCCAAATTGGGAGGGCCCAATGCGAGTGAGGAGACACGTGGAAAAAGGATCGTACGAGCTGGAACACCTTGACGGGGTGGCCGACCAATATTTCTGGAACGCTCTTCATCTGAAAAAGTACCACCAGTGACGTTTTGTACCGGGATGATTTACCCATGACTGAATAAAATCTCATTTTCCTCTCACTAGGAAAAATCTAAAGTAAGACCGAGGACCGGATACGTCCCATCCTCGGCCGTGTTTCCTGACACGTCGGGGAGCACGAATCTTAAACCCGGGGATGAGTCCGCTCTCCCCGAGCCTGAGATGAGCCGGGTGATCCGTCGCCCGGCCGATCGAACAGGAAAAATCTAAAGTAAGACCGAGGACCGGATATGTCCCATCCTCGGCCGTGTTTCCTGACACGTCGGGGAGCACGAATCTTGAACCGGGGATGAGTCCGCTCTCCCCGAGCCTGAGATGAGTCGGGTGATCCGTCGCCCGGCCGATCGAACAGGAAAAATCTAAAGTAAGACCGAGGACCGGATACGTCCCATCCTCGGCCGTGTTTCCTGACACGTCGGGGAGCACGAATCTTGAACCGGGGATGAGTCCGCTCTCCCCGAACCTGAGATGAGCCGGGTGATCCGTCGCCCGGCCGATCGCACGCGAAGCCTCTTAAAATTTGAGATCCGGATAAGTCATCTTTAATCGTGTTTTTCTCGGATAAGTCGTTAAGATGATCGGAAATTGACACGCATTCGTATCTCGACAATTACGCGAGAGTGAGAAATTCAAATATAGCTTCCGTCAAGAAAGAAAAACACAACATAAAGAAAAACACAACATAAAGAGAAACACAGCATAAAGAAAAAGCATCCGACCAAATCAAAGAAACTAAGAACATCGGCGAATGGGGCGGCCCCTTCGGTCATGAGTTGGACGGGGAGGCCAGCGGCTAAGTCGAAACCCAGGGAGTTGGCTCCGGGAGGATCGCGAAGGGGACCCTACCGGACGAATCATCGAATTACGATCACCGTCGAAAACAACAATAAAGAGACCCCCCCCCCCCCCCGGGCCGCCCAGGTGACACGAACAATCCAATCCTCCTGTATATCGAATCCGCTGACGAGCCTTTCCCATTCTGGTCCGCGGATAGCAGCCTGATTCCGGAAACGGCCAAGCGAAACATGCCACTCTTGGTCCAAAGGATCCACTAGGCACAGGCTCTCCTCGACCCGACCGGCGACAGAACACAGAAATGCCGCAGGAATCGGGAATACATCTTTGTGCCAAGAACCATTGAACAAGGATTCAAACGAATACGAACCGTGCGAAATTCCGACCCGAGTTGACATAATCGTCGAGTGTAGTATTGCACAGATAGACGGGAAAAGATAAAAAGAAAAGATCGGTAAGAACTCGTTTATAAAGAGGAGTTCCTCGTGAATCGGGGAATAATAAATGCAATTTATTCAACCACATTAAAACTGATCACAGTTTTCGAAAAACATTAAAGAACTTATTGGTCATTCCCAAGAAATGACAGTCAAACCCCCGAGGGGACGCTTATTCTGAAAAACCAAGATGGGGAGACATAGCGCATGTCAATTCGAGCTAGGGGATCCAAGGGGAACAGTTGATACGCGTGTCCGGGCCTGCCCGGGGAACGATACATTGAGGTCTTCCAAGTCGAACAGACTAACGAGGAAACCGAACCCAGGTTTCCAGATCAACCAAACTTCCCAACCCGCTTGAATGCCCGAATGTTGAACAAAGTCAACCCAACCTGGGCCCCCGAAAGCCACTTGTCGCCGGAGTTTCTTCTTCGTCGCTATCCAAGCTTGCTTGTTAATATCATGAAAAGGGATCTCCTCGCACAGGAATTTCTCCAAGGGTTGCACAAACGCGTTGGGAAGTGGAAAGTTGTTGCGATGCCACTTGCCGTCAAACCGTTGACGGAGTCGGCGCCAGCCATCGGAGTGGACAATGATGTCATAGTGGTTGTCCGCGTACCCCGACGCGTCCTGGAGAACCTGCTTTCCTTTATCCAGCCCTTTTCCATGACTCGAGCTCATTTTCTCTCTTTTTCTCTGAGTTTTTTGTCGAGAAATATACACAGATCAGGCCCTATTTATAAGGGCCAGAGGCAAAGACTCTCCCGCCCAAAAGATTCCGTTTTTTAGCGGGAACCTCATTGGAAAAGGAGAGCGAAATATTCATTTGGCGGTAAGAATTCCCGCCAACAAACAGCTCCAAAATTGGGAAGCTAGGAAATCAGGCGAAATAAACTACATAGACAAAACTTTGTACTTAATCAGAATTTGGGGAAGCAAAATCCACAAGGAGAAATGGTAACATCATCCTAGGTGCAGAATTAAAATGGTGTTCGGAAACCCAGACAGGCCAAAGGAAAAAATCGACTGAAAATTAAAAAGAAAATCCGACCAGGGCAGAACCGGAGATCATCAACCATCTTGAGCAGGAATATCCCCATCGCCGATCAGGGAGTTCGCGAATTTCTCGTCCGCTTCATCTTCTTTCCCATCCGTTTCGTCCTCGTCGGTCTCTAAGTCCTTGGGGTTGAACAACTGGCCCTCGGTTGGCCACCAGGAAAGATCCACCTTATGCTCGGTTTCCAGGTCCAAAATAGACAACTTCATGCTCGGATGGAGAACGTTCGCGGAGGCATAAGTTCGGATGACTGACATCATAGCATCCACGGGCTGACCGGCTTTGATCAAACCTCGGAACCCATCAAAGAATGCACAGTAATAGGAGTAGTTGCTGAACTCTTTCAGATCCTCCCAAGGGTCCGCGAGTCGAGCGGTTTCATCTTCTTGCATTTTTCTCAACTCGCCGGCGAGCCGGGCGATCTCATCCTCCTGGGCCTTTTTCTGCTCGCCAGCGGCTTGCTCCAACTCAAGGCGCTCTTTCGCCCACGAGGCTTTCATCTCTTTGAGTTGCAGTTTGGCGACCTGCACGACCTCTCTAGCCTGTTTCTCAGCCTCCACGGTTTGATTCGCCATCTCGGCCACCCTGCTAGCTATCTTCGCCACCTCTGAATCTCTTTCATACATCACAGTCTCACACTCTCCGAGCAGTTTCTTGTACTCTTCCACTTTCGACTGCTGTGCTGTAAGTTTCCCTTTCATATCCTCGAGCTCGGCCTCTAGAGATCGCTTCAAACCGATCTCAAGTTCGTACGCCTCCTGGAGCTCAGTAAGACGTTCCCGGAGGTTGGCCACCTCGCTCGGCGGATCAGAGGGGACGGAAATACCTTTCCCTTTTCGGTCCTCCAAGAGACGACCGAGTTGGTTAACCATCACCGGGACCCGAGCGGCTTGGACTTTGAGCATCTCCAGCATAAAATCAGGCCGAGCAGTATAGCTTTCCATCCGGTGAGTCCAGGATCCGATGACATTATCAACAGCGTCCTGAACGTGCGGAGGAATTTTGTCGTCCTCGTAGGGATCCCGAGCAGCTTGCATATGTTGGGGATCGTGCATGTATACGCAGCGGAAAACAAAAATTTTATGAAAACCGTTTTTCATTAATGTAAACATTTTACATTATATTGTATTTATTTATTGAAAATCATATTTTCAATATTACATGCATTAATTGACTTAATTCAAATCTATTAGAATAAATAATCCACCATTTGATTTAATTATCAAATAATTAAATATTTAATTCATGCATCCCATACTACATAAATTAAATCTAGCGCAATTAAATTTATCATATAAATTAATTACTTCTAGCGCAATTATATTATCATATAAAATAATTATTTCTAGCGCAATTATATTATCATATAAAATAATTACTTTTAGCGCAATTATATTAATCATATTAATATATTACACTAAACAATTAATTACGTAAAGATGCGCACATAATTAATTTGCGTCAAATTGACAATTCATATTATTTAATTCTAATCAACTTGAATTGTGCAATTAAATTAATCAAATTAATTAATTACACATATATAATTAATTACACATGTGCACATAATCAGTTTGCATCAAATTGACAATTAAGATAATCATATTATTTAATTCGAATCAATTTGAATTTAATTGACATTTAAATTAATCACAATTAATTTTTCTTTATCAATTAAAAATCCCATAGCGCAAACATTAAGCGCAAACATTTAACGCAAACAATTAAATCTAAATTTAATCCTAAGTTGCATGAGAATTAACACACCAAAGTGAAGAGCTAAAAACTCTAGCCTCACTTTCTCTCCTCTCCTCTCTCCCTCTCGTCCGCCCCCTCGGCCCCTCCCTCGGAGGACCGCCGACAACCGGAGCCGCCGCCCGCCGCCGCCTAGTGCCGCCGCCGGCAGCCGCCTCCCCTCGCCGGAATCCGATTCCGGCACCGTTTTTCCAGCCCGTTTTTCCCGTCGTATTCTCCCTTACGTGTTTCTAGTGCAATACGTAAGTTGGATTACCTATACGAGGTGAAACCTGATTAGACGAGAGACGCCGAAGGAACGCCCGAGCACAGCCTGAGTCGCGCCCGTGCGCTCCAGCCGTGACACACGAGTCCAGCCGAGAGCCCCGCCACTCGCCCGGCTCTCCCCGCACACGACCCGTGCCGTCCCCGCGTCGCATCCGCGCGACTTCCGACGAACCTCGTTTCGTCCAATGAATCCGTACTTACGATTAAATTTAGATTTAATTGTTTGCGTTAAATGTTTGCGCTACATACTGTTAATGTTTGCGCTATGGGATTTTTAATTGATAAAAAAAAATTAATTGTGATTAATTTAAATGTCAATTAAATTCAAATTGATTCGAATTAAATAATATGATTATCTTAATTGTCAATTTGATGCAAACTGATTATGTGCACATGTGTAATAAATTATATATGTGTAATTAATTAATTTGATTAATTTAATTGCACAATTCAAGTTGATTAGAATTAAATAATATGATTATGTTCATTGTCAATTTGACGCAAATTAATTATGTGCGCATCTTTACGTAATTAATTGTTTAGTGTAATATATTAATATGATTAATATAATTGCGCTAGAAGTAATTATTTTATATGATAATATAATTGCGCTAGAAGTAATTATTTTATATGATAATATAATTGCGCTAGAAGTAATTAATTTATATGATAAATTTAATTGCGCTAGATTTAATTTATGTAGTATGTGATGCATGAATTAAATATTTAATTATTTGATAATTAAATCAAATGGTGGATTATTTATTCTAATAGATTTGAATTAAGTAAATTAATGCATGTAATATTGAAAATATGATTTTCAATAAATAAATACAATATAATGTAAAATGTTTACATTAATGAAAAACATTTTTCATAAAATTTTTGTTTTCCGCTGCGTATACATGCACGATCCCCAATAGTGGTAGCGTAGGTTCTGAAATTGATTAATTGTCTATGAATATAATCGCCTTAAGCATGCTATTTGTTGAATTGATTGATTTAATGTTGTTTAATTGGGACTTAGTTGTTTCTATTAAGATATTTATTTTTATCTAATAGATGGAAACAATGCCTAATTTGTTATCAAGTAACAATTCAATGTCGAACATGAATGCACCTCGGGAAGTGATTCATCTAGACTTGTTTTTGTTAAAACAAATTAGAGACATCGAGCCATTTGATGGCATGATTCGATGGTCTGCTCGGCTCCCCCATTTATGAGAGATAGGGTCGCTCGCATGATGAATCGCTGGTTAGAAACTTCGAGTTTCACTTACGAGACATCACGTTTTGATTATTAAGATATTAATAAATTGAAATAGAAAGGAAGTATCAATATTTAATTTAGTGAAATTATTTATTGACCAATTACATAATAGATTTAAATATTCGATCAACAAGGTGATAGATTAATTAATTGATTTAATTGTTAAATCAAGTTAATTAATAGAGCACCATTTAATTTGCATACCTCGTTTTAATTGTGATTAAATGCTATGTGAATTATGTGAGATATATATTGTGATATATGTTATGATCGTATGTGCTCGTTAGGATGACCTATAGAGGACATAGTTGTTAAGAATCAACAATCGATCACTCACTTCATTCTCTCCTGAGAATGTATAACGATTATTCTGATGAGATAACAAACCTATACTCCTCCATTCTCTCCCGAGAATGTATATCAAGCCTTAAAGGAGAACCGATGTGTCGTTCTTTCTCCTTTCCTTCTACCGACAATAAATTATGTGAAAGCCACTTACAAGTAGTATGGTATGGCGTGTTAGCGGGGAGTACTGCTTGTGAGTTAAGCTGTAATTTATTGACATAAGATGGAGAGGTGTTAGCTACGATTCTTTTAAATATGTGTGGTCGGATAGATTAACTATGGGCTTACACATGTTTATTGGAGTCCAACTTTCACTTCTCACATCGGTAGGTCGGTCTTGACACATGGTTGACTTTGAAGGGTACGATTAACGTAGTTCATTGTCATGGTGAGGAAAAGTAATCTTTAGGGTCACATAGAGATGTGATTGAAAATGTTTCTACCTTTAGGTGAATGTAATCGGGCTAGATTAACTACGGGTTATATTCACGCTATTGGACCTAAAGCCCAACTAAGGAAAAATAAGTTTTCCCGTCTGTCTGCTAGAGGATAGCGGAATTCGAAAAATTTAGTGGGAGGCAATTAAATGATAAAGACCAAACATTTAATTGTAATCATTAATAACGAACTATCTCAATGTTAATCTTCTTAATATTTCTCAGTAATATTCTCTAAGATATCCCGTAACATCGATACTCGACCAATCCAAACTCACTGGCCCAAACCATTTGAATTGGAATCTCAATCTTGTGATTTAAAATGATGAGTGCCTCTATGTACTTGAGAATAGATTATTTGATAATCTCACTCAACCTTTGACTGCTGAGGAATGCCACTTATGAGAAGTGGATTTCTAGTTCTTATGAATCGTTCATTATGAACTACAACATGAACAAAGCTCGATCCTTCAATGGATAAGTTGTTCAGGATGTTGATCAAAGAGTCAACCATCAATACGAGAAATTTGTTCTCATTATTGCTTCTTCATGAAAGAAGTGTTCTTCTTGAAGAAAATGACGGAAATGGTTTCCGGTCTAAGTGTAAAGATGGATAAAGGTGATACTAGAAGGGCGACTAAGAACAAGGTCAACAAATGAGTTGATGACGCTTGCCATCGTTGTGTGAATAAAGGACATAGGGCCATAACTGCTAAAATACCTTAGGCAGAAACGTTCTGAGAAAGGTTCGTATTGGGTTATAGTTATTCTATTGTTTTGAACAATTGATTATTTGTTTCGTCTAAATTTAGAAACCTGCTGTTAATAGAAATGTTCTATTATTAGATCTTACTTCTATATTTGATATAGAAGGTAAAGGTTTTAATTTTGTTTTGGAAATCCGATTTCCTTTATACAAAAGAAAGCAAATATGATTTGCTAAAGACGATAAACAAATAAACAAGAATGAACTAAACCCAAATATCAGCAATTGATAGAAGTCAAATCCCCGCACAACTTTAGCACGCTAGTTGAGTGTGTTGAAGATCTATTGGATTTGATCCAAACGGAGATGTGTGATCCACTAATGTGTTACTGGTGGGGGTGGTTTTCAACTACCAAATGTACTTATGAAGTACACGTCTCTAATTTTGAAGTGTTCAATAATTTTAGACATCAAAGTAGGAAACCAACTTGGTTGCTATATTACGATATGATCGTGGTAATAAATATTTAAGCACCAAGCTTATTGACTATCTAAAAGAGAATACGATTCTCTAGCAATGGACTCCGTCTGGAACTCCTTAATTGTATTGAGTGTCCGAATGATGGAATCAAACTTTGTTGGACATGGTTCGATCCACAAAGGGGTTCACCAAATTGTCGACGAAACTGTAAAAATCCTGTACTTTTGACAGTCGTCCATTTGCTGAATAGTGTTACCACCAAAGCAGTTAAAACCACACCATATGAACTTGGGCACTCCCGTATCCTGCTTGCGTGAAGCGGCTAGTGGGAGATAAGTTGGATAGTAGATCCGGCTTATGCCATTTTGTGAGGTATCCTGAACATTCACAAGGATACCTGTTATACTATATTTCTAAAACAAAATGTTTGTTTAAAGAAATGTTGCCTTCTTAGAGAAGAAGTTTCTATTCGATAGAAAAGGCAATATAGTAAATCTCGAAATAGTTCGAGAATATGAACCACACTATGAAGTTCAAACACAAGTACTTGGAGATGAACCAATTCAACAAACCACTAATATACCTCTTCATCTATCGGTTCGTAAATCCGAAAATGTTCGGAAGGTACCTGGTAGACGATTCCATCTTGATAATGATCAAGATAAAGTTGACGATGGATATGATCCAATAAACTTCAACTGATTCGTATTGGATACGAATATGGGACATTGGCTTATTGCCATGAAATTCATAATGGACTGTATGTACTCCAACAAGGTTTGACCTTGGTAGATCCACCAAAGGGAATCGTTCCCAAAGGCTGCATTTTGATCTATTAATTATGACGTGAGAGTATATATATAAAGGTGTGACCTTTAAAGCAAGGATGATGGCGAAAGAAGTTACTCAAAGACAATGTGTTGTTTTTGAGGTAATCTTTCCATCAGTCGCTATGCTTAAGTCCATTACAATTTTGCTGGCCATTTCTGCATAGTACGACTATGAGGTATGGAAAATAGATATGAGGTCTACTTTCCTTGAATGTGATATTATGGAAGAGTTGTAGCGCAGCCGGAAGGCTTCATATTTTCTGGAAAGGAGCAAAAGGTTTGCATACTCCAGCGATCCATTTATGGATTGAAACGAGCATCCCTAAAATGGAACATGTGTTTTAAATACATTAGTCAAAGCGTTGACTTGGTATAAAACTTAAAGGTACCTTGTATTCAAGAAGGTTAGTGGGAGCGCAGTGAAATTTAAGTGTTGTACGTTGATGACATACTAATCATAGGGATGATTGAGTGATGTTGCAGTTAACGAAAGCACGGTTATCCACACGTTTCTCGAATAAAGGATTTGAGGAGAGGCATCCTACGTATTGTGATACGTCACTATAGATATAGATCTAGAAGAATGCAAAATCTTCTCAATCCTTGTACATAGAAATTGTTTCTGAAATGGTTTAGCATGGAAGAATCCTGAAGAGATTCTTGCCAATGTCCCATGGGGTTCATCTCTCGTAATTAGTGTGACTGTAATGTTGATGGAATTCGAGGAGATGAAATGGACAAAACATATATCTCCGCACTAGGGAGCATTATGTATGGCATGCTGTGTACTAGACGTGATATTATAAATGTTGTGAGTGTCACAAGTGAATATCAGTCGAACCCAAGACCGGCTTATTTGAAGTCGTGAAGGACGAAATCCTTGAGCACTAGCAATCAAAAGCATTAAGGAATTGTTCTTAGTCTATGGGAGGTCCGAGTTGAATTTAGAGGTACTTACGAACTCTAGTTTTCAACCGGATGTGGATGACTAAAAGTCGATATCGGGATTCATATTCGAGCTTAGAGGTGGTGTCGTATGCTGGAATGGTTCTTGCAACGACTAATGATTCTACCACGAGAACCTGAATATGTTGCAGCATCTAAAGCTGTAAAAGAGACTGTTTTGGACACGAAACTTTATCCAAACTTTATCCACTGTAAAACGAGAAAGAAAATATAATCGTTATATTTTTCGGAGATGAAATTGATTGTCAATTTTGGAGAAACGTAATGACGGCTAATGTATTGGGCCGGCTAGGGTTAATGGATCCGATCCATTAGGGTTTGAGCCCAACAAGCTCCTTTCTTCACCTATAAAAGGAGCCGAGGGAAAAACGGTGCTTGTTGGGCTCCTTTTATAGGTGAAGAAAGGAGCTTGTTGGGCTCAAACCCTAATGGATCGGATCCATTAACCCTAGTCGGCCCAATACATTAGCCGTCATTACGTTTCTCCAAAATTGACAATCAATTTCATCTCCGAAAAATATAACGATTATATTTTCTTTCTCGTTTTAATTTTCTCATCAATATGAGATAAAAATAAAATTTTCCAATTTCACAAAATCGGAAAGCCCATTTCAGGGGTACTGCTAAATCGGGAAATTTCCCAAAATAGAAAGTGTACACCATCGTGTCCGTTTTCTTTAGCTCATTATTATTTCCAACTAATAATCACAATTATGAATCTCGGATTCAATCATATTGACCTCCGACTATATGTACTTAATTAACAGTTAATTAATACATGATCGTATTCAAGGATCGGTTTACACGAGAATGTGACCCTCAATGGTTCAGGTGTATAACTAGCCGTGGGCTCACAACAAATTGTGATTCGAACAACATATTGTTCTTATTTCAACTACTCCCAAGAGTTTTAGATTAATAATCATATTATTTAATCTCCGAACAAGTCGGTGCCCAACGAATCAGTGACGAGCGTCTAGCAGCCACGCTTCACTAATTCCCTAGATACAAATGAAGTGCCTGCAAGAACCTTGTAATATAGTTAGCGTACAGTACGATCCCTCCGATACATATGTCCCGATCAAACTAGAGATATTGGTTAATCGAGATCTCTTGTTGAGTTTGATAACTGTGCGTACGTTCTAGGTTTCGTAAAATCCAGTCGTGATTGATTCAGAGAAACACATTTCTCTAATCACCTCACTATTCAACTCTGGCCAGAGATTCCGGGACTACGAACCATCAGAACACACAGGACATCCATGATCTATATCAAGCGATCAGATCCCCTACTACCATGCACAGACTTCACATCAGATTTCGAACTGCACGAACATTGTCTCCTTTTTCGACTTACTCCCTTTCCAGGGAATCAGAGACACGTCACGATACAGCTAGTCCTCTGATGAAGTCACGGTGATGTCTGGGTCTTAAGGATTAATTGTGTACAACTATATTATGGAATTCTCTACTCGATCAGTGATAACCACTTAGAGATTCCAGGGAGAGGGGGTTCAGTGAACTCATCAACAGTGAGCACCCACTCAAGTATGTCGATGTCCCAACACCGAGGCTCGAGATTAGCCCACATACACTAAGTGCTAGTCTCAAGGGGGAAAGGCCGGGTATCCTTGTTATTGGCGTAACCCATCGACTAGGAACTGAGTTTGACCAGTTACGTTGCGTTAACAGAATTATCTCTCGGTTTCCACAAAACCGAATTCATACAACATATGTAACTGTACAGGACTATATCCATGATTCAACATTGGGAGCAGATATAGTATATGCCATTAATATAGGTTTCATTAATTAACGAAATAAACCGTTATATAACGGAATACGGTTAACCGCTCGGTCAACCGTTGGCTCGCCGGTCACCTATTCCAACAGCATATAGGCCGCAGCAATGGGGATTTCCGTTTCCGCCTCGTATATGCTAAACAAAGGTAAAAGAACTCAGAACAGGAAAGACAGATTTATACGTGGGGAGATCAAAGTGGAATTAAAATTACCTTTGGAGTTTCTCGGTCTCAAGGCCGAAGATAGGTTCGCTGAGCCTCGACTCCTCTGATTTTCCTTCTTCCGCGGGACGAGAGCCCTTTGTCCTTCGCGGACGGACAACCCGATTCTTCAGAGCGACGTCCATGATGGGTGGGCCAAACTTCACTTCTTGATCTCCCGAGCTCGAGATCCCCTCCTCACGTGGTCGTTTCTCCCCGACAGCCTTTTCTTTCTCCAGGTCCACCACAGGCACCTCGGGAAGAATCTTGTTCAGGGGCTGAGGAGAAGGAAGCACTGCGGGAGTAATGGTCGGAGGAGGGGAGAACGCCACCGACACCTCATCCTGCTTTCCCCGGACCGAGCTCTTCTGACTCTTGGCGCTAGATTTGGCCTTGTTCAATTTCTCCCTCTCACGTCTAGCTTTGTCCCGAGGATTTTCCATGCTGAACCTTCCGGGGCGGACGATCCGAGGATAACGATGACCTGAAATCAAAACCAAAGAAATCAGAGTTAGGACCGGACATAACCATTCCGAGGGGACCTAGCTGGGTACTCACGCGGATAGATACTCTCGACGTCCCGAGGAATCGAGATAAAACGAGCCCGAGCACGTCTCGCATCAGTTAACTAGAGCTTATACTTGCGGTCATCGCCGGGGAGAGATTTTATCCTCTCCCACACTGTCAAGAAATCCCATCCCAGTTTATCTTCGGTCGGAGCCTTGAAGCCTAAAAGGACAGGGATATAAAGTCAGGAAATGCGAGCCGGGCCACTCAGAAGAACAATGGAAAAAAGATATGAGGGGGCGAAAAGAAACTAACGGTTCGACGTCACTCGATACTCCCCGTCGACGAAGATGTCTTTCGCGTTCCATTCCCCCGCTACAAAGAACCATTTCTCGGTCCACTCTGCTTGTTTGCTCGGCAACTCCTTTATGACTTGGTGTCGTTGCTTTAGGTAATAATCTCCACCGCCCGTGGAACTCATATACAGAAGGTAGATGAGCTCATGGCCCGTCGGACCCCTATACAGCCCGAAAAAGCCGAGCATGATACAATAAACATATATCATCACCCAACCGTTCGGGGTTATCTGCATAGGAGCGACCTCTTGCAGATGGAGGAAGTGAGCCACCGAGGGATGTAAAGGAAAGCGAAGCCCGCTCTCCATCATAGAATAATTTACAGCTATCATACCCGATGGGGGAGAGTCCGCGAATTCATCGCCCGTTGGGGCGTACAGGTGGACATCGTTGGGGATGCACCATTTTCCCCTCATTTTCTGCAACTCCTCTTCGCCCACGATACTCCTCCTCCAGCTCGCGTCGAACGGCGTGTCCCGGCGTTCCTTGACAGGGTGGAACCTCTTCCGCGGGACGAAATTATACGGGCGTTCGCGAGAATATTGTTCATAATCAAATAAGGAGGGAGGACCCCGCGAGTCTGCGAGAATCTCGCAAAGGAGGAGATATGCTTCGTCGGTCTGCCCGCCTAGCATATCCCTCTTCTCCTCCTCGGTTAAAGGATGTTTAGACGGTTTCCATTCCCCCGTGGATGACGATTCAGGGATAGTGCCTAAACTCGACGGAGGAACGGGGATACTAGAGGAAGCGACATCCGAGGACGAGCCCGGAGACTGAGACAAAGGGTTAAGTTGAGGAGGTTTTTCGTTACTCATCTCCGACAGATAGAAGAGGAAACAATTTCGGGTAACTAAACCTAATTTCTACGTCCCCCAAATCCTATCGACGGAGCTTAAATCGGAGCCGCCGCCGGAAACTCGAAAAGCCTAGACAATACTCCGAATAATCCCCCGTTAGGGCCCCGCACCACAGCGCGCAAAATAAAGGTGAAAAGTTGGGGAGTTCACGTACCTGGGTAGTGGAGAGTTGTGGAAGAGCCGCCGGAAAGTTCTCCAGTCGCCGGAATGTGTTCCCTCTTTTTCTCTCGCTCTTTTTCTCTTTGAGTTTTCTGGAGAATCGGAATGTGAATTAGGAGAGAGGAAGCAGTTTCTCCCAACCTTATATATGGGGAATCCCAAGCGGTTCTCGTGCGATTTTGAATTTCAAAAAGTGTACCCTATTTAATTCGAAAGGACATGCGCCCCCCCCCCCCCCCCCCCCCCAAAGTCCCATCATATGTACTGTCAATAAGGATGGCGGGGAGACCACCTAAAGAATGACAAATGACCTAAAAATAGTTTTCAACCTGGTCGGGAGAGGTCTGCTCGCCCACGGCCGACCACACCTCTCCCGATGGGCATTTGTTATACCACTATTTTTATTTGTCCAGGTGGCAACCCAGAGGGGCCCGTATGCAGAAGGAGCGTGACTAGTTCACCCACCGCCGAGGTCCGAGGAGCAAGATATCGCCCAAACGCCGAGGACCATCCGCCGGGCAGGTCAATCATTATATCCATCGAGGGCGCCGCAGATACACCGAGGCGATCAGAATCTCCACCCCCGAGAACATCGTCTCCCGCGGATCACCAGGAGCCAAGAAGACAGGGGGAAGCCGGGGGGCTTACACGAGCCGAGCAGAGATCGATCGGAGAAACCGGGAAGATCTCTCTCATTATACCGGACTGACCATCTGGAAAGGCGGCGGGAGTTTGGGCCGATCCTCACGTAAAGCCCATACTGTAGAGTAGATAGGCCCATTAGGTCAAAAGGGGAAACAAACCCTAATTGTAACTCTATAAATATTCTAATGTTCATACCAAAAAAGGCAGATCTCTCAGCCCCCAAAAATAGAGATAATTCCTTTTTCAGCTCAACTCCACTGTTCCCAAAAAAGGAAGAACTTTTCTTTGTTAGCTCAATCCTCAAATATATTCTTGAGTTTACGGAGGAGAAAAGACCATTCTACCCGGCTTTTTTCACTCGTTAACAAGTTGAATATATAATAATAAATTATAATATTATTAAAAGTTAATATGTTAGTATATGTTGATATATATAAAATTAATATTAAAATTATTGAATATATTAATAAAGTTTTATTCGGTGAAAAATTATACTTATATAACAATTGTAAAAATAAAAAAAAATTATTTAACATTTTATTTTAAAAAAATAAATACTTTTTGTAATTTAATATATATATATATATATATATATATATATATATATATATAGTTTACATTTGAATTTATTATTTCAAAATTGAAATTTGGTCGAAAATTAAAATTTTAAGTTTTCTAAAATACGAACAAGAAAATTAAAATTAAACATTTTGTTTTTTTAAGTAAAAATCGAATTTTGAATTTCAAAATTAAAAATATAAAATATAAAATTTAATATAAATCAATCAAAAAGTCATTTAAACTCTATAAAAATTCATATAAAAGTCAGTCAAACTCTATATAGATTCTGTGGATTTTTTAAATCCACGAAAATAGACTTTTTAAAGTCCAAAAAAATCCAATGAAATCCTAATTCAATACACCCTCTTAAAAGTAGCTTATATAAAACCTAATGTGTATGGAATTGGAGTACTACTCTTGGATCTTGGAGTGACATAGAATGAACCATTTTAATGAACATGCTATTTGACAGGATATGCTCATAGACAAAATTCTTTTAAACATATATTTTATACATATGATAATATTTTAATTATTTTTTTGATATGTATTATAATTAATTATAATATACTATATATATTACACAAAAAAATTAAAAATAATTTTTTAATTAAAAATAATAAATATTTCTATATTTATATTAAACAAGTCAATTAAATAAAAAATATCTTAATATATAAAAATAAAAGATAAAAATTATATTTTAAAATATTTATTAAACTTATCTTATTTATAATTATATAAAAATAAAAAATATAAATAAAAATAATAATTAATTTCTGACATTTTTGCCCAAATCTGCGCAAACAGCATTAATGTTGGTTCTATCCCGACCTATTGCTATCCTATCCGATCTTCGATCTTCTGTCCTCATTTTTTTGAAATTCCGAAATTCAGACCGGTCCAGTCCAAAACTACATTTAATTTATCAATATCAAACTGAAATCCGTTTATACATATATATATATATATATATATGTATGTATATACTCCCTCACCCTCGGTCCCCTACGTATGGGCAGAGGTGGGGGTGACACCGTTATTAAGAAACTGTGACACATATGTTATTTTCTCTTTCAGCTGAAGGCATAATTGACAATTCACAAAATAGATTAACTTTAATTAATCTTTAATTAACAATAAAAAATTAAACAAAAGATAAATCAAAACGCAAAGAAAAATTACAAGTCTTAATAAATTACAAATTCACATATAATTAGCAAAAAAAAAAAACACAAGTTTGAAATTTTATGAATACAAACGTGAACACATACAAAGTAAATTAGATTCACTAAAATAATAACTGCGCCATAAAAAAAAACACAAGTCTTGTAGTTCTTCAAAATCTTGAATTTGTTCCTCATGTTCCTCAAAAAGTTCTGGAAATCTGAAAAAAGTGTAAAAGCATACAATAAGTGTGAAAAAATTTAAATTTCCCCTCAAATGTCTCACCTACCAAAGTCACATCATTACTTTAAACAATTTTGGTTTCCCTCCTAATTGCATCTATAAATAAACACTCGCCATTTTATGTTAGAACTTAATCTCTACAAACCAAATCTCACAAGAAATTACACAAAACATAATCTTCCACAAAAAAAAACCCATGTCTGGTACAAAAAAATCAGAACTTACAACAGAAATGAAAAACCTCATTGCTCAGTTTTGTTTGGCAAACAACAAAGATGGAGTTCTCGTTCATGGCAAGGTTAAAGAAGCAGCAGATAAATTTCAAGTGTGCAAGAGGACAGTGGGAAGAGTATGGGCAGCAGCTAAGGTACAAATGCGAGCAGGTCAGGCAGTTATATTAAAGTCAAATAAAGTAGGCATACCTCAGAAAAAACGTGTGTTTTTTGATCAAGAGAAGATGAAATCCATCCCTTTTGGAGACAGAACAAACATCAGGGATTTAGCCGTTCAATTAAAAATAAGTAAAAGCCATGTTGGTAGATGGGTGAAATCCAAGGTGATCAGACCCCATACAAATGCAATAAAGCCTCAGTTAACACAGAAGAATAAGTTACAAAGGTTGGAGTACAATTTGAGCCAATTAGAATGTGAACCAGGTTCCAAGAACATTGTTTTTTCAGATATGAGTAATGTTGTGCACATAGATAAAAAAATGGTTTTATATGACTAGGAAATCTGAGAGGTACTACATGGCACCAGACGAAGATGAGCCCCTCAGGACATGTCAATCCAAAAGATTTATCCCCAAAGTAATGTTTATGTATGCAGCGCCTAGACCTAGGTTTTCTAAAGAGGGTGATGTGCTGTTTGATGAGAAAATAGGTCTCTGGTCATTCACAAAACAAGCCTAAGCACAAAGAAGTTCTAGAAACAGGGTGAGGGGCACAATTGTTACTAAACCAATAGAGTATAGAGTAAGCTTCCTACACGACCAATCCGTACGAACTTAACAAATTAAAATCTGAATATTTTATTAATTTTTATTCTATACTCTATTTTAATTTTATTTTTTTATTAATTGCATTCTTATTCCTTTTTTTCCCTTGATATCTTCCTCAATTTTTCCCACATACAATCACGATAGTAGATCCCCTCGCGAAAGGAAATAGATCATTCAGAGCCTCCTGTGTTGTTTGGATCAAATTGCGTGATAAAATTGATGGAGCTCGAGGACTCGCTTCTAAAAATGGAGCCCAAAATTCTGTCGCGCAGGGACGATGGGGAGTCGAGGCCTCCTGTGTTGTTTCGCGTTTTCCGCAGTTAACGGTTCGAAGGAATCATCTGTGTTGACAGTTCAAATTCATTGTCTTTCTCGTAAAACACAGTCCGATGGGTACGACATACTCTGTGCTCCGGCAGCATCCCGATCGATGGAGACCATATTTTTCGCAGCCGCTGCCTACTGCCGTCTTGGCGACTGGCGCAATCCCCGACGATCAGGATGCTGCCGTCTTTTCGACTACTGTTTGTTTTTGGTCCGCCAGATTGAGGCATTAGTAAGAGACTAAGAGAGATAAATGTAGAGTTTCAAAATCAGATTCAGCATTAGTAAGAAATTTTAAGAGAGAAATGTCTTGCTATAAAAATTTTTGGGACAAAATCAATTTAATAAAAAAAGGTGTTTTTAGTGTTTAAGGTTCATTAATTATTATTATTATAACAAATGTTCATTCTTTTAATCTTTATATTTTGGGGAATTTTTTTTTTTATATATTTTGTAAAGGGGTTTTTAATATTTTATATTTATATAGTAGGACATCATTAAAAATTTAGGATGACTAAATTACCCTTTAATTAACATATTTATGTTGCTGATTAATTAATCTACTATTTCAGTTAATATTTAATTGATATCATTATAATAATTAATCACAGTAACCACCGTGTTTTTTTAATATTTATTAATAATAATTTATTATTTATTATTTGCGTTGTTTTGAAATTGCAAGAAATATAATATTTAATTAAAAAAAACAAAATTTAAAAAAAATGAACGTGTAATAAATTGACAGTTTTTTTTAATTATTTGTTCATTTTTTCGGCATGCTGCCCTAATTTAGTATTAGACTAAACAATAGGAGGGAAATCTAATATAATACTTAAGGATGCCTCCATATATGTATACCCCATAAAAAAAATTAAACTAAAAGATAGTATAGAATAAAAATTATTAAAATATTCAGATTTTGTTAAGTATCGGTATATATATATATATATATATATATATATATATATATATATATAGAGTGAGCTTCCTATACGGACTGATTCGTACGAATCCATCAAAACTTTAAATAAAATATTAATTTAATTATTTTATCGTCTTCTCTCTTAATTCTTTTATTATATTAAATTGAAAATTAATCCTCGTCTCTTTCTTGGAGGCTTTCACCGGCCTTCTCTGTTTTCATCTTTTCTGATTTTTTATTAATTGCATTTTCTTGAGCAACTTTGTGCAGTCCACTTCCGCCACTTCTCACTTAATATTCATTTTCTTCCCCCTTATTTCTTTCTCAACTTTTCCCACATACAATCATGATAGTACACATATCCCCCCGCGAAACGAAAAAGATCATTCGAACCCTTTGTGTTGTTTTAAATTGATGGAGCTCGCGGACCTTCTTTTAAAAAGGATCCCAAAATTCGGTCTCGTTGGGACGAGGGGGCCGGGTCGAGGCCCTGCTGTTTCTCGTTTTCCGCAATTCATGATTCGAAGGAATCATCTGCCTTTTAGTCGGTGAGATTGTCGGAAGGGTGAGTCGATCGGACAGTGTAATATGAACCCTTTCTTATGAGAAAGACAATCAATTTCCAGAAAGAATTATTCATAGTTGTTTATTCATAGTTGTATGAAGGAGAAAGTAATTATATTAAAGATTTAATATAACTAATAAAATAATTAAAAGATAAGGTAATGAAATAAATTAATATTTTATTTAAAGTTTTTGATGGATTCGTACGAATCAGTCCGTATAAGAAGCTTACTATATATATATATATATATATATATATATATATATATATATATATATATATATATATATATATATATATATATATATCAAATATTATATTTTGAAGCAATATGTAAAATAACTTGTTTATATTTTTATTTTATTTTTGTGATTATTCATATTAAATATGTACTTTTTAAATTATTTTAGATTTAATTATTTAATATTTAAGTTTATTTAAAAACAAAATATATACATATAATTAAACTAAAAATAATAAAACAGATTTAAAACGGGTCTAGTACGATCTAGACAAATATTACTTCTGACATATGAGATTATAATGCATTTGAAATTTAATTGCTTCGATATGAAGGAGAAGAAAAGTAAATATTTGTATAACTATTATTAAATATAAGTATAAATTTTTACTCGATATTGAATTCTTGTTGACTGGAACTTTGGATTGGTAGAACTAATTGTTAAAATATGACTCGAATCCGTAGGAATTTTGTTTCCTTATTTAGGAAAATTAGAATTATATTTAATATAATATAATTCTATTCCTTATGGATTTAGGAGTCATATATTAGGAAAAAGGGTTTATTCCTATTCCTATTGGTAACCTAATTTATGGGTTTTCTACACCTATAAATAGGGATCTCCATAGACACAAGTAGAACACGAGTTAACACAAGTTAAGACCATCATAGAGAGAGATAATATTGTGTGAGATTAGAGGGTTTTAGACTGGATATCAATCCTTGTAATCGTGAGGCAATATTATAGTGAAAGTTCTCGTCGTTCCTCGTCGTTCCTCCCGTGGTTTTTCCCGATTTGGGTTTCCACGTAAATTCCTTGTCTTCTTTTCTTGTCTCCTTCTTTATTTATTGTTGAGTTATATTCGGAGTTCCGCATATTGTTCGTACTATACATCGTCGTTCTACAACAAGTGGTATCAGAGCTTTGGTTTCGATGGCGAGCGTGAGGTACGATCTACCGAATTTAAGTCTCAACACGAGGTTTCCTATTTGGCAATACAAGATGAGGTTAGTCCTCAGATCTCTTAAGCAAGAGATTGTTCTACTTAGTATTGACAACAAGCCGAAAGACATGAAGCATGACGAGTGGGTGGAGCTCGATCAGATGGCTATGGCGACCATAGGGCTTCATGTTTCGGATTCGTTGACTGAGGAAACGACGGAGGCGAAGACCGCAAAGGAATTATGGGAGTTGTTGGAATCGATGTGCGTTGAGAAAACGGTGTCCAGCAAGCATCACTTGAAGAGAAGTCTCTACTTCCTCAAGATGGCGGAGGGGTCGTCGATTCAAGACCATGTAGCGAGATTCAAGGAGCGTGTAGCTGACCTTGGGAAAATTGGCGTGAAGATCGAAGATGATGATCTTGCGTTTTGGATGTTATGCTCGCTACCCCCCTCCATGGCGGCTTTTCGAGCACGCTTCTCTATGGACGAGATAGTCTCACGTTTAAAGACGTAACTTCGGCTCTCTCGTCAAGGGAAAACGTACAAAGGATGGAGTCCAACAAGGATGGTATGCCCGATGTGGGTGAAGGACTTAGCGTCCAAAAGAAGTACCGTGATAAAGGGAGCGACTCGGGGAATTCGAAGTCGCGACACGGGAATAAGGAGTGTTTCTATTGCAAGAAGAAGGGACACATAAAGTCGGAGTGCTACGCGTGGAAGAAAAAGGAGAGCAACAACAATAATTCCGGTAATCGGAATTCCGGTGACGTTGGATTAGTAGATGGGAATTTCTATGGAGAACTACTAATGGCTCTAGGCGAGAACTCCAACTTTTGTGGTGATTGGATCTTAGACTCGGGTTGCTCGTTTCATATGTGTCCGGACAGGTCGTTGTTCGAGACTTATGAATCTTTGGAGCATGGTGCGGTGTTCATGGCTAATGAAACCTCGTGCAAGGTCGAAGGGATTGGAAATATCCGCTTGAAGATGTTCGATGGCACGGTGCGCACGTTAGGCGAGGTAAGACATGTCCCTGACTTGAAGAGGAATTTGATTTCCTTGAGTACCCTTGATATGAAGGGCTATAAACTCACTTGTAAAGGTGGAGTTTTAAGAGTTACCAAAGGTGGTTTGGTAATATTGCGAGGAAAGAGAAAGGCGAGTCGCCTTTATGTCCTCGATGGAAGCTCGGCGAAGGAAGTAACCGAGGTTGATAAAAGCTACACCGGAGAAGGTGGAGTTTATGAGGCTACCGAAGAGGCTTTGGTAGTGTTGGGAGGAGACGAAAAGGCGAGACGACCTTATGTCCTCCAAGAAGGGGCGGTGAAGGAAGTAACCGGGGCCAAAACCCGACTCTTGGTAGAAGAGTCTATCCGGCTTAGAGGCGCGCAACCAAGTAAGGCCGGAGTGACCAAGCTGATTAAAGATGAAGCGGTGAACGAAGTAACCGTGGGAAAAACTAGGCTCTCGGGTGAAGAGTCTACACGACTAGACCATGTGCGGCTTGGGCATGTGAGGAAAGTCGACAAGAAGGATCGAGTGTTTCTCGATCTATGGAGTGTTTCTAAACCTGGTGAGCCATGTGCGCTTGGAAAGCGGTCGAGAGGGTATATCTCGAATTGGGCTCACAATTCGAAGAAGACACTCGGGTATGTACGTTCCGATTCATGGGGACCTTTGATGGTCCAGACTTCTAGGAACTAGGCCCGTTGGGGCATTTGGAGGAAGACGAGGGAAGAGACTATTGAGGGCGATGTGATTTCGCTTTATGGTTTGATGTGCGATGTGATTTCGCATGCGCGATGGGATTTCGCGGTTTCTCGTCAAGGTGGAGATTGTTAAAATATGACTCGAATCCGTAGGAATTTTGTTTCCTTATTTAGGAAAATTAGAATTATATTTAATATAATATAATTCTATTCCTTATGGATTTAGGAGTCATATATTAGGAAAAAGTGTTTATTCCTATTCCTATTGGTAACCTAATTTATGGGTTTTCTACACCTATAAATAGGGATCTCCATAGACACAAGTAGAACACGAGTTAACACAAGTTAATACCATCATAGAGAGAGATAATATTGTGTGAGATTAGAGGGGTTTAGAGTGGATATCAATCCTTGTAATCGTGAGGCAATATTATAGTGAAAGTTCTCGTCGTTCCTCCCGTGGTTTTTCCCGATTTGGGTTTTCACGTAAATTCCTTGTCTTCTTTTCTTGTCTCCTTCTTTATTTATTATTGAGTTATATTCGGGGTTCCGCATATTGTTCGTACTATACATCGTCGTTCTACAACACTAATATTTGATGAAGAACGCGGTTGATCGTGCTGAATCAGAGATATTGACAAAGAATAATATATTAGAAATAGAGAAAATATAAGAGGAGAATAAAATTGTTACTTCATTACTATGTTATATAAGATGATTTCTTTTATCACTAATTAATAATATTTATAACAAAAATTATATTTTATAAATTGTTATTTTTAATACAAATTAAAAAGTCTTTTTAATTAGTACTCAACCTAAATAAAATAAACAAATATTTGTATATATCTAAATTATATTTTAGGGAGTAAGTAGTTATTATATTTAAATACAATTTTAAAATATTTGTTAATTAGTACAATAAAATACAACCTAAATAAAATGAAAATAATATATAAAAAATATAAATATATGTATATTAGTCTAACTATTGTATATTTTATAACATACAGTCATTTTTATTGATAAATGTAATTCAAATATTAAATTTCTAAATTTATTTGTTTATAATGAAAAATAAAAAAAGAAAGAGAAGCAAATAAAAGTAAGAGGGAGGGAGGGAGACATATGACGCAATATGTAAAAGTTAGGGTAGTGCACTTGTGCTAGCATAGAATAAAACGTTCAACATAGAGCCAAGTACATTATCACTATTCATTATAATTTTCATTATTTTATTTATTATAAATATTTAATTAATTTTATTCATTTTTTTAAATGATCTTTCAAATGTAAGAAGTGGCATAGCAATTGTATAAAATTTTCCATTTATTTCTTCAGACCATTTTTTGATGATGTGACAACAAATGGGTCTACAAAATATGAGAAGTGGACATATGTATTATTTCTTGTGACCATTTTGTGATCTTTGTTGTGACGTGGCAATAAATGGGTCCACAAAATGTGAGAAGTGGCATATTGTGAATACTCTAAGACCATGTACAGCGGTCAAAATAAAAGTGGGATGAAAATTGTTGGGTGCTGAGGTGGCAGAAAAAGTGAGGGCTGTGGTAGAGTGGAAGAAGAATGACTAAAGAGGGAGTCTGTTTTGTGAGACTCAAAAGGAAGGGAGATAATCGATGCAGTGGACCATGTTTCTATTATTTTATCGTTTATTGTGGATTTTGATAGTGCTGAAATTTTTGATATTTCTTTTGTAGGCATGTACAAATGGTTTTATGTATTTTAGTATTTTAATTTTTTTTTACTTTTTTTTTACATTATTAATAATTAATAATACTAATATAGTGTTTTAGTCAATTTTAAATTCTAAATTATTTTTATTTTGTAATTTTTTGTTTTTATGAATAAATAATCTATACATATATAATTTCAGGATTCACTAATATCACGTGGACCAATAGAAAAGCAATAATAATGTTGTGTTCACACCATAAATTATAAATAAAAAAATTATAAATAGTAATATTATTAAACATATTTAAATTATTATATATAAATTTTAAATAGTAATTTGAAATTATATATTTTTGGTAATAATAATTAATCATCATCTTAAATATATACATTTTTTTTCAAAATTCTTTTTTATTCTATTAATATTAATTTAATTCTAATTAATTATCTCATAAAAATCAATCTTTTCCTATTCCCTAATCCATTCGAGTTAAAAAAAAACGATCAAATTTTTTAAGTATATTATTTTCTCTGAATATAATCTGGTTTCTTATGTCTTTCTTTATTTTTCTGAACATTGAATCGATTTACATGTATACGTTCTTCTATTCATTCATTTTTTCCTCGATTTTTTTAATTTTATGTATTAATTATGATTTTTTCGCAGATTCCAGAATCAAATTGTCGAGTTATTAATTATGTTCGACTAGATTTTTTTTTTAATTTTTAGTTTATCCCTAATTCAGTTATGTTAAATTTGTTTTGCAGGTTAACATATTATATTAATATGATTGCATTTCTGTCATCTCATCTCATTCATGTTCACCAAGTAAATTCAATTTTTTTATATTTCTATTTATTTATTTTTCAGCTTTATAGTTTTTATTTTCCATTTATTTGGATTTTCTCTTAGCGGTTTTAGGTATTTGTTGGATGCGTTTGACACTCGAGAAATGCAGAGACGAGAAACTCCTCTTCCACCAGATCAGAGGCTCCATTTCTGCCATCTCATCTCCTTTATGTTCACCAAATAAATTCAAATTTTTTATATTTCTATTTCTATTTATTTTCCAATTTTATAATTTTTATTTTCTATTTATTTGGATTTTTCCCCAGCAGTCCACTTCCACTAGATCAGAGGCTCCTCGATCGAGTAGGATGAGACGAGAAACTCCTTTTCCACCAGATCAGAGGCTTCTCGATCGGGTAGGATGTAAATCGAGGGATGCGCCCGAGTAGCAGACACATGTGGGAGAGAGCCAATAAGTCTCATCCAAGGACTAACTTCATAATATTTCAATGAAAATTTATCATATCCGAGATTCGAACTCTGCGTCGTCGAGGAATTACACCAACATCACCACAGACATTACCACTCGGCTATGCCCCAAAAAACTTACATACTATAAATTAAATCAAACATGCATAGTGTTTGAAAATAATAAAATTTTCATAATTGAGATAACAGTTAATAATAAGATTAATACGAATTTACAAATTTAAGTGAGAGTTCGATTATTAAATAAAATAATTTGTTGGTCTATTAATAAATTTTTGGCCGAAATACGTTGGAGATTAAATAAAATTTTAGATTATTTCAAACAAATAAATCACGTGCATCGCACGGGCAGTGGTACTAGTTTTTTACAATTTTACAAGACAAAATTTTAAATTTTAATTTGTTTACTTTTTTTATCAAATTTAACTTTTATTTATTTATTTGTTTTTTTTATTTTTTTAATAAAATTCTACGTACAAATAAAATTTGAGTTATTTCACTGCTACTTTTTTTTGTAATGTGTGCAAATTTGAGTTTTTGCACTGCTACTTTTTCTTGTAACGTGTGCCTCTTTTTATTTACTTTTTTAATTAATAATATTCGGATACTAAAATTTTAGTTTGTCTATATATATGTATTGCAGAGTTTACTATTTTTCACACATCCTACTTTGTGTTATTTCTCTCAACCTTTTATATTAGCTATGGATAATAATGATATAAATAATTCTATACCTTCTTCTAACTCTGAAACTCCAAATGATTTTCAGAATCAATTATAGGCTAATTTTGTGAGGCACAATTAAAATTTATCATCAGCTAATGGTATGTTGAATTTCATGCGTCAACAATTTTCTCAATATCCACAAAATCATTCTACCGAAAGTGCTATTGGTAATACTCAATATCCACAATTTTCTCAATATCCACAAAATCCTTCACAACAATTTCCACCTTATTTTTCTCCAACACAATTTCCTCCAAATATGATATCCCCACAACAATTTGGTCATCAAAATTTTGTGTCACCACAACCATTTCCCCCAAATATCCAACCTCCCAATTATTTGTTAATTCTTCAGAAAAATTTCCACCATTTTCCTCACAAATTCCTTCATATAATGATGAAGAAAATCAACAAAGAGTCAATGAAGATGCAGAAGATGTTGTTGAAATAAGACAAGCAAGTGTTATTCCAAAAAAACAAATTTACTTCCACCGAGGATGAAGCACCGATCTCAGCTTTTATTAACGTATCAACTGATGCTGCAGTAGGTACTAACCAAAAAAAAAAAAGATGCACTCTGGAACAAAGTGAAGTTAATGTTCGATGAAGCCCGCAGAGAAAACCCATCTGTAATACACTAATACGCGAAAGGTCCTCAGGTATGCTTAACAATCGATTTCGTAGAATATCTACCGGGGTAATGAAATTTGTAGGCTGTTATGACGAAGCAAGTAGACAAAGAAGAAGTGGAATGAATGAAGAAGATATCCTCAAATACGCTCGTGAGCTTTATGGTGGATATTTTCCTTTCGAAAATTGTTGGATATTATTAAAAAATTATCCGAAGTATAAAGAAGTGGTTGCCACGCATGGTGCCAACAAAAACCAGCAACAACAAGATTTTCGCACTCAATATCGAAATTAACCAAGTTCCACCGACTCTTGCGCTGATACCGACGGCAGTGGTAGAAAAACAGATGAAAGCAGTAAAAGAACCAGATCGAACAAATGTGAATTCCCAACCGAAATAGATGAAGAAGGAGCATCGGCTAGACGTCCAGAGGGTGTCAAAGCTGCAAAAAAAAAGGGTAAAGGCAAAGTCGGAATGGAAAGTTTGAGTCAATTAAATGAAACAATGACTAGTTTTGCAAAAAACGTCATAGAACCAAGGTATTTTTGGGAAAAGTTGAACTTTTCAAAAAGCAAAGAAGCAACAAGAAAGGCGGAGAAAGAAGCAAGGCGAACAGATAAACTGGTGGAGTTGGAGCTACAAAAACAAAAGATTGAGATGGAGTCTCGTAATTCAAAAATGCAACTTCTCCAGTCATTGGTTCAGAAAGATAACTTGGATGAAAAATGGAGAATTTGAAGAACCAACTATTTAATTAACTTGGATTTTAATTATGTTTTAATTTGGTTTAAAATTATGTATTTTGTTGATTATGTATTTCATTTGATTATATAGTAATTGTATTGATTTTGTTTTCATTTAGTTTAAAGTTGATTTCAAATTATATATCTTATCAATACGGAAAAGTTATTTTGCAAAATTTGTCTTATTAAAGACATGCATATGTATTATCAATGCAAAGAAAGTTGTTTTCCAAATTTTGGAATATCATCAATTGCTACCATCAATTTCTATATGTTCACAATGCAGATAAGGTATTATGCAAGAAACAGAGAAAATGGTCATCAACTACTGTACAATGATTATTTTTTAGAAAATCCCGTATACCCCGATTATATGTTTCAACGTAGATTTCGCATGTGAAAACACGTTTTTCTTCGACTTGTTGATGCAGCGGAGACGTCAAACTCATATTTTCAACAAAGACCAGATTGCACTGGTAGATTGGGTATGTCGTCTTTGCAAAAATGTACTGCGGCTATCCGTGTTCTAGCTTACGGGGAGTCGTATGATAGAGTGGACGAATACTTAAGGATTGGTGCTTCGACTACAAGGTTGGCCTTAAAAAATTTTGTTGATGTGGTGATAGCGCAATTTGGTCAACAGTACCTTAGGAGTCCTACCGTTCATGATTTAGAAAGGCTAATACATGTTGGCGCTCAACGGGGATTTCCTGGTATGATTGGAAGTATAGATTGCATGCATTGGCAATGGAAAAATTGTCCGGCTGCATGGAGGGGCCAATTCCAAGGACGTAGTAGGAGAGCGTCTGTCATTCTAGAAGTCGTTGCCTCACACGACACATGGATTTGGCATTCGTTCTTTGGCGTCCCAGGTTCGTCCAATGATATAAATGTGCTTCACAAATCTCCTCTTTTCGATGACATGTTGAACGGACGAGCACCCAAAGTTAACTTTACTGTTAACGGTCATCAATATGATTCAGGTTATTATTTAACTGATGGAATCTATCCAAAATGGAGTACATTTATTCAATCAATATCTCTTCCACAAACACCCAAGACTAAGTTATTTGCAGAGCGACAAGAAGCCGTAAGAAAAGATGTCGAACGTTGTTTTGGCGTGTTAATACAAGCTAGATTTGCCATAATCAAAAGACCAGCTCTATCATGGGATGAGCGTGTTATGAAAAAAATAATGACGACATGCATTATACTTCACAACATGATCGTCGAAGATGAGAGAGATTCGTACGTGAATTACGACAACAATAATGATTATTGCGCAGATGGAGTTCAGGCAAGTGTTGATAATTCCGAGTACGCAATCGGGCATACTGAACCAATGACAGTGTATCTTACTAATCGACTTCGTCTGCGAGATCCAACAACATATTCAAGACTGAAAAAAGATTTAATTGAAAACATTTGGAAACAATTTGGAAATTGAAATAATTGATAATTTAGTAATATCTACGTTTTAATATTGTATTTTTTTCCTTAAACAATATAATTTTTTTTGTTTATTTATATAATTTTTGAATATTATCATGTGTAATTTTTTCAAATCTCAAAAATGTTAAAAATAAAATTTATTAAATTGTGTATTATATAAAATATTTAATTATTTATTTTTAAAATTATAATAAAATTTATTGAATCATTTTTAAATAGAAATAAAAGTGTGGGGTATGATAAGTAAGAAATATGATGGTGATCCATTGTACTTGTGTAGTGTTTTCGTAAATGAAGGACTAATAAATTAAAATGATGTGGAAGAGAGAGGTGAAAGGGGACGAAATGATGAAATAACCGATGTGTATGGTCTAATGGTCCCTTTCTGAATCGTCTGATCCTCCCGTCACATGGTGGCCGTCTGAACCGTCGTTCTCGGACTGTCCGCACTCCAAATCCGGACCCGATTCGCAACGACCCCTTTTCACCTGGAGCTTGAGGTTTGGGTTTCACTCTCTGTTTTCATTTTCAGCTCACTCAAATAATGCCCTTGATTTTGTTCTCATCACCATCTAAAAAAATTAGGTTTAGAAAACCCTAATCAGTTACTTGATTATAATCCAGTTTTCGAAATGGAGAAAAGAAAAAGAAGTTCTGATATGCTGAGCGGATTACCAGATGAGATCCTACATCACATTCTGTCCTTCCTTCCGACGAAGACCTCTGTGTGTACCAGCGTTCTTGCTAAAAGATGGAGGTTTATGTGGGCCCACGTCCCTAATTTAGGGTTTTACAGACGTAATTTCATAGCTGCTGGTAGAGAAACTCAACCACCGCCTTTCAACATCATAAACAGGGTCGCGTTGCTACACTAAGCCCGAATCTTGAACACCTTTAAACTCTCCAAAGTGATGGGATGGTCTTCGTATCAACTCGACACGTTGATCATCTACCTCCTCACCAAACGAAATCTCCAAAACCTTCATCTTGATTTAAGTTATAATCAGCGTGACCTTCATCTCGTGTACGCTTTGCCTACTCGATTCCTCCTCACCTCCAAGACCCTCGTCGACTTGGAGCTTGTAAATTGTGGAGCCATCCCCTCTAGTGGGGAAATGTTTTTGCCTAGCCTCAAGAAGCTTTATCTTAGATACGTTGACCCTTCCCCACTTGCTTTCCGGCTGTCCTGTGCTCGAGGAGCTCATTGTATATGTTTGTGTTAGGAATGAGCAAAAGTATTCGGGCTGCGTTATTGTATCTTCACCCACTTTAAAAACGCTCAAGGTTGATTTCTCTAAGCTGGTCGTCGAACGCCCCGATGAAATGTTGGTAATAGATGTTCCTGCCCTCGTGAATCTTACTGTGGATGATTGTAATTTGGACTCTCTCAAAAGTTTGGAGAAGAATATGAACTCCTTAGTCAAAGCGGAAATTTCATTAAACAGGTGTTCGCATACGTGTGGCACTGATTGCACCGAGCATGGCCGCTCGATTGAGTTTCTTAGTTGTCTCTGCCGTGTGAGTTACCTAGCAATCTCAAGTGATTTTGGAGATACGGTACTTACGTTCTGATTTTCTTCCTTCACATCTCGTTCTTTCTCTATAGTTTTTAAATCTGATTTGTTTTTGTTTTCTTGCAGCTTCTTGTTGACATAGTAGGAACTGGCAAGATGCCAAAGTTTGTTAATTTAACCAGACTCGAACTTGTTGTGATCGTCGACTGGTATAAAGTTGTAAAATTCTTTGAAGTTGCTGATAATCTCCAAGTTCTAATTGTAAGTGAAATTGAACTTTGCATGGAAATTGTTTTTTATTGATTTTACTTATGTATCATTGTTTTGGCCATCATATCAGATTAGTTTATTCAATGTGCTTCCCTACACGGAGCCGGAACGAGTGCCTCCGTGCATGTTATCGCGTTTAAGGACTGTTGAGCTGAATTGTTTCGGTGCTTGTGAGGATGAATTTGACTTGGTGAGATATATTTTGAGGAATGCTCGAGCACTCAAGAAGATGGAAATATATCCCGAGGATTGTTCAGCGTACGAGGACAATTTTAATGTGCTTCAGAGAATCTCAATGTTTGAGCGAGGATCTACGTCATGCCAGCTTGACTTCAAAAACACAAATGACAACGCCGATTAAATCGTCAATACAAGGGATATATTCCTATGTAGATCAACTCCAGGACATTACTTTTAATTTTAGTTTTGAGAAGCAGAACTAAAATATGTGGAGAATAGTGCTTTGATGCTGTGAGTGTTTGGATTTTTAAATTAGTGTCTTTGGATCATATTAATATGAAAGTGAACATTGATTTGGTGGAATTGAGAACAGAGGATTTATCTTCCCAGGAATTACTCTGTTTTGTTTCATGTATTAGGCTAAAATATGGGCTAGACTACAAGGGCAATGTGTGTGGCGTGTTTATCTTCCCAGGAATTTGGAGCTGAGATATACTGGTTGAACCCTAATCAGGTTTACCAGACAGGTGTCAAAGGCAGCAAGTTCCAGCTCTCGAATGCTCGGAGCATATGCTTGCTAGATGATTGGATTGATAGAAATTACGATTATTTTGCTGACCTCACTCCTGAGCTGAGAAACAGCTCTCTGCAGCTTCAGGGCCCGTGTTATCCAGTTATATTCCCTAGCGTCAATGGTAAATATAAATTATGTTTGCTATGGTTCCAATTTCTTGATTCGGCAAGTATAAATCATTTGTTATTTATGTGATTAGTTTACTGGACCTGCCAATTTATTGCGCGTGCGTCGAATGTTTCTTTGAATCATTGGGAGCAAATGGGTGGGAGTGAAAGTCATAGAGGACATTGCGGTTGATAAATCTATCCATAAATCAATCAACTCCCGATCATCTGTGTTGAAGGTTAGATTCTCATTGTACCTTTTTATTTCGTTTTTTCACTATTCTCTTGGGAGTTTAGTTTCCTTCTGCCAAGATTGGACGAGCACCTCCTCTACTCATGGAGACTCTTAACGACCAAAACGAAATGCAGAGACTGACCAAAACGTCACAGTTGGATCTAATTTAGATTTATTAATGAATGTTTTGGTTAATTAATAATTGATGCAATAAAAAACATATGTTGATGAGAATAAGTATGTTGAATTTAATGTTTTAATCATGAAATTCATGAATTATATTACTCAAAAACAATCCGTTTTTAATGTTTATATCCAATGCAAATAAATTCATAATCAGATTGCAAGAAGTAATAATAATAACAACAATAATAACAATATGATTAATAAATTTATTGGTTCCACAATTTTGCTATCCTGTTTCAAACTATAAGAAAAATACACCAGTTTGCTCAAAACTAACACAGTTTTTGCTCCACGCAATGTAAAAATCACCAAAAACTAAGAACAGCAGAGATGTCTTTTTTAGTCATGAAATTTCTGCCACGACGAAACAGAAGTCCGTCAATAGCTCTAGCGGAGAAGGGCAGGCTATCAAATGAATCAAAACAAGATAGTCCCCAAATGGGTTACTATTTCCTAGAGTAAATTATAAATCAAGTAATATGATTTATATATATATTTTTTCATTTCTTGGAGTAACTCAGACTCTTAGGATCAATCTGATCCGCTCGGACAGATATTATCCATCCGTTCCCTTCTTCCGTCCATGGGATACCCTCCTTCTCCAGCAGCTTCGTGATCTGCACCGATGAAAAAGAAAAATCAATTCAAAGAACTCACAATTTCATAAGAGTATAACACCCCATTACTATTTTTCATGTTCTTGAAAATTATCCTCAACAATTTTATTAATTTATAATTATTTGACTAGGAATAAATGTACCACATATTAAATACTCATACCAGAAGCTTACGCCGCACATCTTTCTTGTCTCCACTGCCCGTCCCGACTACAGCCTTCAGATAGGGAATAGCTAAATAAACAAGTAACCAAGCCCCGTTGTTAAGTATAACCACAGTTTAGAAAATGGATCACCCCAAATTAACCCTAATGTTCAGGGCTCCTTGCAAATAACCCCAGTTATCTTTCAAAGTTACGGATAACGAATTTTTGTTTCTTGAAGGTCCAATTGATAAAAGGGGTTATTTGTAAGTAAGCTAACTTTTGGGGTAATTGTTGTAATTAATGCTATAAATTGTTCAGAAGCAAAACCCACATGGAAAACCAGAAAAGGAAGTCAAATTAGTCTTCATCTGCTGCAAAGCATCCTTAGGCACAAAATAATGCATGTGAACGGTGACTATCTCCTTCTCATCACTGCATGCATAAGTGGGTGCTTTTTAAAGTAATTACACATGCATTTTGTTAAAGGGACTTCAAAATGCAGTTAAGTATTGTAAAAAAGACGAAAACAACACATTATCCTAACCTTTCCTCGGTAAGCTTCTTAGCAGATAGTTCATCCGCTTCACGGGCCTTCCTATTATACAAGTTGCCCTAAAAGCACATCCACATGAATAAAACAAACAAATGAATCAATAAATAAATAGATGAAAAATCTAATTAATTGTTCGGGGACATGACATCATAAACAAATGTACACATTTTTCAACAAATGTCGTTCCAGAAGTACAATTTTTAAGGATAATGATTTGAGAAACAAAATATGCACATTTTTCATTTTTCATCCCTAATCAATTCCCTTAAAAGAACAGTCACAAAATAACCCACAATTTTTTGTGGTATCTCTGTGCATGAAAGTTTATATGCTAGCTCTGTGCATCAAGTTCTAATAGAAAATACCATGTGCATGAATTGTATAGCATATACCTCTTCCAGAAGATTTTGTGCCAATCCATATTCATTTCTAGTATATGCATCCACCGACTGTAAAAAAGTATATATATTAATAAAATTTATGTGAAGAACCACCTAGTTTAATCTTATCAAATTGGCCTCATAACACCACAAAAACTTACAGCTTTGTAGAACGCTTTCATTATCGCCCAATTTTCCGCCACTACATTCCTTAAGTCCTCATAGCTCGGGTTTTCTTCATCACCTAATAACCAACAGTTATACAGTTAGAAAGTTATATAACTACTCAGTGATATATTACAATATTTAATTAGGAAGTTAACTAAAATATAAGTGACATTATTCAGAATTTTCGCTGACTGAAAATGAAAAGTCAGGGTTAAAAGGGTGTTTCTATGAGGTATGTTTTCACTAAAATGGTAAAGGCTTATGTGGTATAAACTAAGAAAGCTATAAGTTCAGTTAGGTCACAATTGGATGGAAGATTTTAAAGCTACGGTTTTCAAAATCATTGAGCTTGTTTGGATAATCTCATAAATCCATGGGTTTCAAATCCTTGAGCTCCTAGAACTATTTTTTTTGAGTCACTGTGGTTGACTTGATAAAATGAGTTGGAGCCAATAAATATAAATAATAAATACTTACTTCTATCATTGAGTGGTTGTCTTGTTATATATGTAAAATCTTCAAATAATTGCTCATCTGGTGGTTTACACACAACCTGGCCATATGGTGAGCGGTGAATTTTTTTAATTGTACCAGTAGGCTTCTTTTCTTCGAAGCTTTCACGCCCACTAAATAGTGCCTCCAAAATTTCTCTTTGGATATCTTTAGTTTTCATCTCAGTCTCAGGTAAGACATGTTTATCTGCCTTGTTAACATCACCGTTTGACCTGAAGTGTGTAAAAGTATTTATAGAATAATTTTTGATTTAAAAAAAAGAGGTATATCTCAATTTGTTTCTCTATCACAAATTGCATACAAACCTTAAGAAGTTTGTGTGTGTGTGTGTGTGTGTGTGTGTGTGTGTGTGGGGGGGGGGGGGGGGGGGGGGGGGGTTGTAACAGTTTAAAAGAGGAGGGATATGTAATTTTGGAAGATAGGTGTAATTTCTTGTAATTAGTCTAATTCTTAGGGGACAGTTTATGATTGTCTCATCAAAAAATGTATATATCCACAGCATTGTGCGAATATTGTCTTCTTGTAAATCACTTGCAACAATATAAACCCCAAATCAAGGCATACCTTGCAGATAAAGAAAGAACTGGTGTTTGTGTTGTGTGAGAAGCAGACCCCAGATTAAGGTTCTTCTCCATAGCCTATTTAGAGCAGTAATACATAAGCAAAGAAAACATATCATAAGTTAAATTGAATATCACTAAGCCCTTCATATCATTTTAATTTAAATGTAAATATTTGACTGATGAAATTTCCAAAATAAGTTTTTCCATGAAGCAGGCCTCTCCATTCTCCAACAAAATAAAAATAAAAATGAAGCAGGCCTCACATTTCCAGAAGCTACGGCAATAACATCATCACTCTCCTTTAGTGCTGCTGCTGAGAGATCGATAAGTTTATCAACACTCTGCATATTTTAAGGCAAATGATGAAGTAAGAAGCAGACATTGAATCACATTAGAGATCACTTTATGCATTTATATTGTTAATCAAAAGGAGGCCGTCTTCATATTAATCTACGCACTGTTACTAGTGAAAGAGTAGAGCATTAGTGTTATATGTATAAGTCGTTGCTAGATTTTAGTTCAGTACAATCTTGTTGTGCTCTAACAACAGCACGTACATAACTAATTACTAGAATTTGCTCTGACGCAGCACGGAGTTAACTAATATTAGCATGTTGCTCTAGCACAGCAGAGACTAGACTACACTAATTACAAACATGAACTATTAGCTCAAGTAAAATCGAAAGAAGCCTACAATAGCTGTAACAAGAAGAAAAAAAAAACTCGCCTTTGGCATGTCGTACCCACATTGACCTGAAAATAAAGAAAAAGGAAAAAGAAGGTGAGATGTAACAGTTGCAAGATAGTTCTATCAATCATGTAGATAGCAAGATGACTATCATAATATAAAGTCAACACACATTTATAAGAAGTGGCCTGCAGCAATGTTATTATTCAAAAATTCATAACATTACCATCAAACCAGCATCAAAGATGTCAAATGTAGAAAGAAAGTGTGCATATTACAAAGCAATATATATATTATTTTCAAAAAAAAAAAGTTCCATACCAATAACATCCTGGATCACACTCTTTTCCAGCTGAAATCCAACTCCAAGCATTTTGCAAATAAATTCTTGAATATCGCTGCACATGGACTCACTCTGTGAAGTAGAGTCTGACTCCGACTGCTCATCCCCAAAACCTGGGAAATCATCTGAATTTACCTTTACCGGTTTCAACTTCTGACTAGGTCCATCTGATTGAGTTATGGGTTTCATATAATCCTTTCCGATCACACTAGACACAGTTCCCATTGACGCCGAACACTTCTTCGACTTCGATTTATTACTGGACGTGCACCCAGAGGACGAACTGGACGCATTTTCATTATTTGTTTGCTTCGGAAAAGATGACTCATAGTTGCTCGTCTGCATGGTACATAGTCTTTCGGCAGTAAGGTCTAAGCTCCGACCATTCTCGCAGTAGATTGAAGCCATGTCCTCAAGGGATATGACAGAGCCAAAAGCTTCCAGCAATTGCTTCAAATTCTCCTGGTCCTCATCAGTGTAGGAAGAACTTGATGGAAGTAAATCAAATTTCATCCTTCAATGTGAAGAAGAAAAACAAATAAAATATTGAAACAAGATTTTATATATCTGGTGACTATAATGAAGAACAAGCACACTACCCGCACGATCACTGCCATATTGGAAGCAAGAGCAATACAATTAACCTCTATACCTTACTAGAAATACTTTCCCCTAAGGAAGAATGATCAACTACGAAAACATTACATACTCCATTATTCAGAGTAAATGCCTCATGGAGATTGTAAAAAGGAGATCTCATACACAATACTATATGAGCACAGATAAACATTAAATAATAGAAAGTTGACAGTAAGATACATGTTGAAAGATAGAAAAGAAACACTGCCCCTGTACCCGACCACATACAAATTCAGATTAAATCGAAAAATTAAAGCCTGTGGTATACTTTATATCTCATATGATGTGCATAATGCACACGCTTTCTGAACTCATAAAGATAAGAAAAAATGTATTTTTATAAATAATAATGACTGAAAAAAACGCAAATAACCAAGCACAGACAATTCCATAAAAATGATACCTTCCTCTAATCTTTCTCCAGTGATCAAGTGTTTCAATCTGAGTTAGAGAAACAGGTATTTTTTTTTCTAATCACTTGCTGAATGCAAAGGGATCAAAGGATGCTCAGAAATCCAATAAATCAGAGGGCTAAAACAATTATTGTGTTGAAGATTTCAGATCCAATTAGGAGTATAAACAAGAATGAAAACTGCCTCATTAATCTAAAACACATAAAACTGTGGGCTGTATATTTCATACGGGTCAATGGCTAATAAAGCACACAATCCAATACGCGCATTTGTTCATAAAGCACAGAATCCAAATATCCAATGCATATATTTGTTCATAAAGCAGGCAATCCAAATACGCGCATTTGGTTCATAAAAGCACGCGGAGCGGAACGCACAATTCTAATTCCTATTAGAGCCCACACGTACATAGAGATACGCAGCAATGACAAAATCCGGTAACCACCAACACCACAATTTTTTTTTGCCATTTTAATTAGACAAAATCAGCCAACCTAAACAGCGTCAATTAGCTATTGGCGATAAATAAATGCTCAACGGAATACAAATGTGGAATTCATCCAAGCTAATCTTAATACCACGATTTCTTTTTAAACAGAAAATTCAAATGCAAGAAATAAATTGCTATAACCAGGGTTTACATTATGCCAAATCACTCGGTTAGTGATGTTACTAACACAACTCAACAAATTAATTAAAATAATCAAAAACTCAAAAAATCATATCATCGTCTTTAATCGATTTTCAAATTTCAGCAGAGGAACTGAGGGAAAAAATACTCCATGTTTTTTGTCAAACACAATGCTGTATAACACTGCTCTTTAAGGATCATAAATGGAGCAAGTTCAGCACATGCATTCATACCCAAATACACACAAAAAAAAAATTCGAAGTAATATCGTAAAAAATATTATTTCCGAAAATATAAAGAATTAAAGTGAATTCTTGCTTGAAAAATTGGCAAATGATAAAAGCTTACCCGCCTCCGCAAAAATACTCTCGCACAGAAACACACACTACAGTGGGTATTTCTGTTTTCCAGATGAAGGAGAGCAAGGGAGTGTGGAAGTGGAATCACAGTTTGAGAACGATGAGAGCAAAAGCGCGCATCCTTATTATACGGATTTTTTTTGTGGGGCCAACGGGAAAAGAATGATATTTTCGAATTAAAAGAGTAATTAATTCGAATTATTGAAGGGGCATCTAAAATTGGGTTTTATAACTTTATACGTAATTTTTATTTAAAATAAGAATAAAATGGTATTGTCTATTTTTTTTTTAAAACTTGCAATTTCATTTTATATAGTTGTTATTACTTGCAGTGTATATGTTTTGGAATTAGGTGTGTGTATTTATATAGGTAATTCGAATAATATTATATAATTAACGAGTTAAATTGCGAATATATGTCATTTGTTTATGAATTATGTCGTCTAATTGAATTTACGTAAATTATATTTTATACTATAAATGTTTTTGGGTTTTTTAGGTAAAAAAAAGCAATATAAATTTAATTTTTTTTATCAATGAATAATGAGTACTTACATACTACATAGTCATTTTATTTTTAAGCAAATGCATAATATAATGTGTATTTCACACTATATATAATACATTTCGACATGTAAAAGTGTAATATTAACTAAAATTTAAATTTAATAAGTAAAAAATGTGTGACAAATACAATATAATTCCTTAATTTTGTAAAAAATACTTTAACAAAAAAGCAACATTGTTTAACTTTTAAAAAATCTAGGCAATAATAATAATAATAATAATAATAATAATAATAATAATAATAATAATAATAATAATAATAATAATAATAATCCTACATTTTAATTCCTACAATTGTGAAAAGTATTTAATTATTTAATAGTGTATTTAAAAAAAATGGGTTTCATTAAAAGAGTAAATTTCTAGTGTTTTATTATATGTAAATTATTAATTTTTAGCCTAATTGTAAAAGAGTCAAAATTTCCGAAAATATCCTTTTCTTTGTGTTTTTTTTTTATCAATTAACAATAACAATCTTCCAATTAAATAAATTTCATATAATATATACATTATATAAAACTTTTGCCAATACAAAAATAATTCTCCATATTTCTCTTAAATTAGTTTCTCTGCTCTACAAAATCAAAATCCTATCAGAAACCCATTCATTGGAATACATATCAGACGACGAGTGCTTGAGAAGAACTGGATCACCCACAAACCACAAATCCTTGTATCACCAGCTTGAAGGAGATTTCGAGGGCGGGTCTGTCAACCAAACAACGTGTAAGTTTGTCGTTTGGTGTGTTAACACGGTCGTACTCTTTGCATAATATGTTGGATCTGAGTCTAATTTCGAAGAATTGCAGACATGTAAGTATTTAATTTCAGAATTTTGGAAGCAAAATTTTTTAGGGTTATCAAATTTTCAAGAACTTTATTTATTGTATTTATCTAACAAGGAACTACAGAGAATTCCTTAGGAAGCTTGTTTATGTGGTGAAGTTCTTTAATTTGTTTCATGATTTGATGTTGTTGTGTATTTACGAAGGGATTTTCCTTTTGGTTTGATTATTTTGTTAGGAAATGTTGTGTTTTGATCAGTATACTTATGAATTGATTTTTTTTTTTCTGAAATGCATTCCTTCTAAATGAATTTTGATGGTAGTTGGAGTGAATGTTTTATATGATAGATCTTGAAATGTATATAAATCTTGAGGTGTCCTTGTCTACTTTATACACTACATGTTTTATAGGTGTGTTTTGATAAAGGATTATGTTTTTACAAATGTGTAGCCAAGTAGTTATGTAATGTGTATTTTATCAGTTGAGCAGGTTACTGATTGTGTATGTAGTTCCCAACACTGTTCCTGTGTCACTACACATACATTGAATTATGAAAAATTCTTTCATTAACTATTTTGTAGTTGTATATTGAATTCTTGAGAGCAGTACTCCAAATGATAACTAACTTAAAAGTATCTATAACGTATATTTTTTGTAGTTCCATTTGCTTTTTTGGTAGGATGCACACCAATGACAGTTTGATTAATGACTTTTAAATAATAAAGGGTCAGTGTGGTCTATAGTTCCCAATACAATTCTAGTGCCAATGTCACAACATTAATGTTTTTATGCTGATTTGAAACAATTTTTGAGAAGATTATCTATGTACAGATATTTATTTACAAATTATTTTCAAAAGTTGTTATGTTATATAGATCTTGGTATATGTAACGACCCAAAATTTTATCTTGAACTCATATCACAAATTAAATTAAATAAATTTACAATTAATTAAAATTGAAATAAAACTAATAAGAAAATATTATTCTAGTTTAATATCTTTAGAATTTATATTGACCAAAGAGAATTGATCCCCTCCCCGCATCGGGAAGTCTTAATGTGCTTGCGAATCCACGTGGAATGACAATTCATGTGCACTCATTAATATTACTTTTAATTTTAATTTATTTATATGTTTATTCTCTAAAACAAATTTATAGTCTTCTCCAATTCTACAATCACCTTTCTTCGAAGAAAATTCAGATTAAGAAAAGTTCATTAATTTACAACTCACAAATTGAAATGTTGCTGGAGAGTGGGAGTGACGATGGAGAGTACTACGGTGAGAGCGAGAGTTTTGGTGAGGAAGCCGAGAGGATGGAAAGAATCAAGTAATTCGTGGTCGGAAACCGGCTCAAATTCGCCGCAGTCGCTGATGACAGGTTCAAGTTGCTTCGGATGCAAAGTAGATGTTTCTCTATCCTCCTCGAAGAGAAGGCCATGAAAACTATTTTGAATCTGATGTAATTCGTCTTATCCGTCTCTGAATTTAATTGGGGGAAAATGAATTTTGATTTATTTTTATTTTTTGTTCTCATTTAGTAGAATGGTTTTTTATTATTTATAGGATGAGGATGTGTGTTGTTGTCTTGGAATTCGGACTTGAATTTACAGTGGAATATTCAGAATTGTCATTCTTCCTTGTTGAGATCGACCCACTAATAAGCAACAATAGGAGGAATACGCGTCTTCTACGTCGTCATCTGGGGCGACCGCTATTTTGGATAAACTCAAACCATTGCAGCAGAAAATCGTAACCAATTTTGGATAAACTCAAACCATTGCAGCAGAAAATCGTAACTAAGGAGGGGGAGGAGTTGCGAGATTTGTCTTCTTGATCGGAGAATAAATGATTTTTTTTTATTTAGATAAACAGATGGGAGAAGAGAGAAAAGGGAGAGAGACAATAAATATATTAATAAATTAAAAGTAATATTAATGAGTGGACATGAATTGTGATTCCACGTGGATTTGCAGCACGTTAAGACTTCCCAATGCGGGGAGGGGATACCCAAATTATTTTTGTAGCCCAATTTAATTAATTAGTCTAAGCCCAATCTAACCAAACATGTCTTAGCAAGGAAGATTAGTAGGTTTTACTCTCAATCACCCTTATAAATAATCACTTTTAGGTCTCGTTTGGTAGCCTAGTTAAAACCAAGATAGTGAAGTTAACTAAATAATTTAGTGTTTGGTTCAATTTTCTTGGGCCTAAGTTAGTTATGTGGCCCGTTGCTAAATACTGTGCTCTTTCATAAGAGTTAACAACCCATTTTGGGTGGATGAGCTGACCTATTTCAACAGTAACTCAGAGTAATCAATATTATTACAAATTTACCCTTTATAAATCAATTTTCACGAATTTTATTTCTCAGTGGTGATGCTTTTACTTTGTTTCCTCCAACTTTAGATCTTCATCAACATCTACGAAATCACATACAAATATTTAATAAATGCATTAATATATGATTAACTCAATTTATTTTGTTTTAATAAAATCAAATTAGGGTTTCATACCTTCATGGTTATTCGCTTTTGATCTGAACACCATCGCCGCCGCCGGAGATGCTACTACTTCCACCGCACTAGACAGATCTAGATCATGACACCTTCCTATCCAATACAAGACGCTAGTTTTCATCGATCTTCCCTTGGATCTCAACGGACCAGCTACACACTCACAGAGGATACCCACCCAGCTAAAGCTCGAATCTTTATAAAAACATTTTCTCCTAATTTTCTTTCTCGAATTGTCGACAGAAGGAAGAAATTGTACCAGTCCGAGAAAAGAGGAATTGAGACGAGGATTGAGTACGTTTATGATTTTGAGTGGTTAGTTTTTGGTATTTTTTACTAAGAAAAATAATTAAGGTTCATGTTTTATTTTGTGAATTTTATTTTTGCATTTTAATTTTTTTTCATCAAATCAAAAATTAAAAAAGAGATTCATTTCATGGTGTTCTTGTGAAAAATGAAAATCGGGAAAAAACGATACAATCGAAATAAAAATAAAAATAAAATTAAAATAAAAAGGGCAATTGAGTCATTTGTTTAATGAGCAGCAGACTAACGTAAAAGAAATTTCTGATAAACTTCAAGGCCCTGTTTGGTAGGCATGATAACTCCATGTTTGTGGAGTTAACAAATTAATATGGTGTTTGGTTTTACATTATGGGGCGTGAGTTTAATAATGAGCCCGGTAGTAAATACTGTTTGGTAGGCATGATAACTCCATGTTTGTGGAGCTAACAAATTAATATGGTGTTTGGTTTTAGGTCTCGTTTGGTAGCCCATATTAGTAAATTCAAGATAACGTTATTTTTTGGGTCGGATATCTCTCTTGGTTAGTATTACTATTATTCTTGTGTTTGGTACATTTTAAGTTGGTCATTATTAAACACTGTTGTGGATAAACCAATGACAAAATTACCCTTTCTTTATATCTAGTTTTTTTACATTGCTTTCAAATATTTTTTTCTCAAGAAAATCATATAAATTAAATTCTTTATTAATTTTGCTTTTATGAAAAAAAAAACATAAAATCAAACAAGATTTATTATTGGAAACTTGTAATTTACACGAAGACATATGTATACGAATATGCCAAAAATATAATTCTCCAAATAATAAATAACTAATCACAAAAAAAAACGCACTCAATTCTCATAGAACCCTAATTTCATTTTTTTTCGTTTCTTCAACTGATGCACGTTCTTCCAGGAACGGAGAGGGGAAAATGATGCACTCTTATTTTCTATTTTCCATTTATTGGTATATGATTTTGTAGATGATGGGGTGAAGATCTGAAATTGAAATAAGATGAAAAAATCGCAAAAAGCAAAATTATCCGGGACACGTCCGTTCGAACCCTCGAACATCCGGACGTCCCCAATCGACTTCTGGAGGTCACCTCCGAACAGCCATGGCCGCCCGCCCAAGAGATCGCGCTTCCGCCGCAGCCGAGGCCGCGGCTCGCAATCTGCCCAGAGCAAGCGGCCGCCTGCCCCCCCAAGCGGGCGCTTGCCTGCTCGAACAGCAGCGCAATCTGCCCGGAGCAAGCGGGCGCCTGCCCCCCCAAGCGGGCGCTTGCCTGCTCGAACAGCAACGCGACGCTGCTGTTCCGAGCGCGTTTCCGGTCCGTTTTTCCTCTTTCGACTACCGATCCGAAGGTCCTTGAACCCCCAGTAGTCGAGGAACACGATCCACGACACCCGGAACCCGATCTAAGATTCGATGCATAATCAACGAGAAAGAAAACGAATTATTGCGGAAATAGGGTTTCGATTTCTTTTACCTTTGATGCGTGATTCGGAGAAGCCGAATAGGCGAACACCCTGAGATCTTCTAGTGTGTATCCTAGCCCTCGACACCGGACGTTGTGTGGGCAACGATCCACCGGTGTCTTCTCTTCTTCTTCTCTCTCAAACCCACCGTGAGATGTTTTTCTGTCACCAGAAATATATTTGCGCTAGCAAATTATTTTCTACAGAAAAAGTTATTGCGCAAACTAAATTAATTAAGTAGAGAAAAAGTTTAATTGCGCTAACAATTATTTTTCTCCACAGAATTAATTCTTGCGGCGAAACTTAGGTTAGGAGAAGAGAGAGAGAGGGGTTTATATAGGCCACACTAGGGACCTTAGGACAATTAATTAATTAGGCTAAATTGTAATTTAATTAAACCGGTGTCCTTAAAAGAAAACCTTTAATTAAATCCAATTTTAATTATAATTAATTCCACTATAAAATTATAATTGAATTCCCAATTAATTAATCTATATTATTTTACCAATAATATTTCCGCCGAAATTACATATACGACTTTCCCCGTGTTTAAGATATCGAATGTCCACAAATTAATTTCAATTACTAATAATTAAATTAATTCGTTTCTTATTATCCGAGACTAGTACCACTCATCCTTATTATCATGTGGAACAAATCCACCTGCAGGGTTTACATGATAAACTTTATGAGCTCATCTCGGGGACATCATCAACCCGATAAACGGGACACGGTTTCCTGTCTATAATCTACAGCATGCCGTATGTACAATTACGATTCCCAATTTACCGAGAATCTTGACTAATCAATTAGTCTCACTCATTGGCATATTAAAGAACCGAGAATTGGACACACGCACCTATAATTATATAGGGATTAGGAATTCGTATATCCGTAATATCTGAGGTCTAGTTCGATTACTGCGATTAGTATAAATCGAACGCCCTCCCGTGGTCCTGCTCAATACACCAAGTGTACGAGTGTAACATGATAGTCAAGACCGACTATCTACCAGTCACACTACGACGTACCGATGGATTGTCCCTGTCCATCTAAGTCGTGAGCTACTGTTCAATAGTATACGAGTAACCGACAGTATGATCTTCCGCGTGTCTCCTCACGCCATACTGTCTACAACGTATACATCAAGGACTATTGCATTAAATGCAATCATGCTTGAATCATATCTTGAATTAAGGTATAGATAAGGAGTTCCGTATTTGCACTAAACTAGACATTTAGAATACAACTCCATCAATCTCCCACTTATACTAAAAGTCTAGTCGCCCTCTCCCAAACATCAAATTCCCATAACCTCATCACGCCTACCTTACGCTTTCGCTGGAAGTACCTCTGTGAACGGGTTTTACCAGGCAATCCTCTCGATGCTATCTAGGTGACAACTGCATCGTCTTACTAGACGATCTCTCGAATCAGGTGGTACTTGCGCTCTACGTGTTATCTCCCACTGTGGACTCGTTGCATTTCAAGTTTGCCAATACCGCTATTCAAAATAGCTTTGGGTAAACTAGAAACCACATCTAAGTCCCTTAGGAAGTTCTGGAGCCACACTGACCTTTTAACTGCCTCAGAGGCCGTTATCCTTTCAGTTTCCATGGTAGAGTCCGTAATGCATTACTGCTTTACATTCTTCCATGTGACTGCTCCACTTCACAGTGAGAACACATAGCCTGACTTCGACTTTCAACTGTCCCTGTTTGATTGGAAATTCAATTCTATGTAATCCAAAGGAAACAACTTGACTGCTTTGTAACTCAGAACATAATTCCTGGTCCTCTGCAGGAGCCTAAACATGTTCTTTACATCAGTCGAGTGATCCTTTCCAGGATTACTATGATATCTCACCACCATGCCCACGGCATAGCAGATATCAGTCTCGTGCATAGCATTACATACATTAAGCTTCCCACCATTAAGGTGCAAGGAACTGCTTACTCTTCATCTATCTCCTTTATTGTGTCGGACACAAAACTTTAGATAGATGAATTCCACATCTAAAAGGTGAAGACCTTTCTTGGAATTATGTATGCTGCAACGAGTAAGAATTGTATTTAAGTATGAGACTCGAGATAAGTTCTATGTTCTTTTCTGGCGATCATTTATTGCTTTGATCCCAAGAACATTCCCGACTTCTCCTAAGTCTCTTACATTGAATTACTCGGACAACCATCCCTTTATGTCCGATAACATATTTCATATTGTTGCCAATTTAGAAGGATGTCGTCTACATAAAGAATGAGAAAACACCACATCTTTTCTGTCACTTCTTTATTACACTCAGGAACTAAACATGCCTTCAATGAATCCATGAAATGGATTTTCTCATAGGTCCGCATGTGTCCAAGATCTTGAAGCTTCCTTCAATCCTAAGATTGATTAAGCTTGCTTACCGAATGCTCTTGGCTCTTTTCGATGAATCTCTCTGGCTGTCCCACACAGATGGCCCCGTCAAGACTTCGATTTAGGAAATATGTCTTGACTTCCATCTTCCATGTGAAGACAAAAGAATCCTGATCGACTTTTGCCAAGACTGAGCATCTTGATCTTTCAGCGTCTCGTCATAGATCCAGGGTTCGGCTTCATGTTCTCCAGGTAACAAGTCCGAAGACTCACCTATATACATGAACCTGTTGGGTTTTCTAACAACCCTCCCACTACGACAACTCTCCGGTGTATCTTTAGTGACTAAAGATTATAGTAGTGAACTACTCAGTTAGGCTGGTTCTAAGTCTTGATCAGTCCCTCTAAGCACATTAAGTATTACTCTACTCTTGGCTTGTGATCTTGCATATATATAGTCCATGTCTAAGAACCGAACATTGATGCAATCAATGAACATCTGGTCCTTTGGACTATATTACATATCTCAATTCGTTTTCTTAGGGTATCCTATAAACAGCCGAATATCAGTACAAGTTTCCAAAGGAATCAAGTTCAGGATAAACGCCGCTGTTTCCAAGCCATATCCCAAAAACGATTTAGGTAACTCCGAATGTCTACTTTCCCATATCTATAAGAGTCCTATTCCTTCTTTACAACACATTATTTTGCCGAGGCATAAATGGTGTAGTCTGTTGGGAGTTAATCCCATTTTCTGATAAGTATGCCTTACTCCTCAAAGAGGTCTGCATATATCAGAGCGAATCAACTCTAGTACTTTCTTGGATCTTTTCCCTTTAACCGTAAAGGGTTGCTCGGTCATTAAAACTTCCAAGTATGATTCGAAGGTTGGAAGGTCCTTTCCTTCAACCTGCTGAGTGGTCCATCAGCTTTCACCCTTTGAATCGTACTCAAGTTAAAATGATCTAGCCTAAGATTCCATAAGTACATTAAATTTATCCTAAAAGGATCTTTACTCTTATTGGGGTTCGACATTGTGTTATTTTCTCCGGTGAGTTGCATCGTGGAAGAACACGGATTTAGTATTAAATTGTCTATCAATGTACCAGAATAGATAATATCCCCGTTTCCTACTCTGAAAAGTATGAAACTATCAGAAGAAACGGAATATCCATTCTAAGCCAACTTAGAAATCCGAAATGAAATTTCTTTCTAAATGCCGGCACATAAAGACAATTTATTAGAACTAAAATCCTACCGTTAAAACATTTAACATCTCCCACTGCAACGGCTGTTACCTTAACATTATTGCCCATGTAGGTTACTACTTCTTCCTTTCTAAGTCTCCGGGTTTCCTGGAACCCCCGCATTTAAATGCAGACATGATTAGTGGTTTCCGTATCCACACACCAGGTACTGGTAGATAACACCACTAAACATGTTTCGGTGACTAAGGAGAATTTAACTTCTAGTTGCTTTGAGAGAACAATCAAACTCCCAGTATCCAAACTGCTTACAACGGAAGCACTTACCCCTTGGGCTTGCTTTTCCCATTCCATGGTCCAGATATATTAGGCCCACTGGGTTTCCGTATTTTCTTCTTCTTCCTTTTTCCGCCCGAAGGCCTAGGAAGAGCCAATTTCTCAGCCACAAGTGTTTTGAGAGCCATTAAAGATTCCCTAAGCCGCTTGAAGTTCAACCAGGAGCTCCGCCATTGAATAAGACCTCTTATCCATGTTATATTTTAGGCGGAACTGCTCAAAACTTCTCGGCAGAGACTGGAGCACAAAATCAACCTGGGTTACCCCATTGATAATTGTTCCCAGAATCTCTATCTCATTAAGATAGCCCATCATTCTAAGAATGTGATCCCTCACGGGCGTTCTTTCCGACATGATGGGCGTCATGAGTTGCCTCATTTCACTTTGTCTGGCTGTCCTGTCCTGATAACCAAAAACTTCTTGAGGTTCAGCATCATATCATAGGTAATAGTCATGGCATGATCCTGATGTCGCAGCACATTTGACATGAAAGTCATAATGTTGCTCCGCGTCATCTCATAGCCTTGATCCATTTCCAATGAGCTTCCTTTCCTCAGTAGTGGAAGCATCATTTGGTTCAGCAGGTCAATTGACTTGGAGTACATATTTGTACTCCTCTGCAGTTAGGACAATGTCCAAGTTTCTTTTCAAATCTATAAAATCAGGTTCAGTGAGTTTGTTGACTTTTAATGGGAATAATACCATATAAAACAAACAATGAGTTTAATTCGATATCATTTCCCTCAAGTGATATCATTAAACTACCAATCATTTCCAAAATCCCATCAGACATAGCAAGCCACGTTCTTGTGGACGTTTACCAGTCCAAATGATTTTATGATTGGATTTCACTTCGGTCGTACATCATCATAGCAGTGACTCCGATGGGGAGGATACTATAAAGCGTACCTAAGTGTATACCATTTCTCAGTACTAAGTCCACCGCTCGGGAACTACATGTCCACCGCAAGCCACGTTCTTGTGGACGTTTACGTTGATATGCGGTCCTCCACGACTTTCTATAACTGTCGAGCCTCAATTAATCCCAAAGTTCCGTTTCCATTTAGCAAGCCACGTTCTTGTGGACGTTTACTAAAACAAACAACTTTATTAATTGAATCTCACTTATTTAAATTTCATAGAATCTTAATTAACCCAAAGTACCGTTTCCATTTAGCAAGCCACGATAGTGTGGACGTTTACTAAAACAAACAACTTTGTTAATTGACTCTTACATTTATTAAATTTCACAATTTTATTAATCAAAGCTTGATATCTCGTAAGTGAAACTCGAAGTTTCTAACCAGCGATCAATCATGCAATTGAGCCCTATCTCTCACAAAGTGAGGGAGCCAATCAGACTATCGATCTAGTCATCCAATGACTCGAAAGTCTCTAATCTGTGTCATCGACATAACCAAGCGCTTTGGCTCCATTCCACTCCCCGGGGTGAGAATGAGTCGAGTTGAAATTAGTCTTTGAATGACAGATTAGGCATTGCTTTTGAGAAATATAATTGTTCAATTTTATAAGTGGATTTTAAATTCGAATTTTGATCCAGTGATATCCGTGTATCGACTTTATCCGATAGGGAGGATGACACTAAAGCCAACTCGTAAGTCAATACACATCACATTCAAAACAGAGAATGGAGACCGCGGGATTGTTTCCAATCCCTCTCCCACTTAGTATTTTACGATAAGGGATAACATGCATAAATAATTTAAGCATAATAATAAACACGTAAATCACATAAAAAGCAATTAACGTGGCCCCGATTATTATGGCCTTAAATATTTTCCAATGCACGTCTCTTGGAACTTCATCTCGTTGCTCGTCTCGATATCGATCCACCACCGACTCGCTCGAGGGTCAAGAGACGAACTCCTCCCACTGGAGCCTCGTCTCGAGCCTCGTTGAGTCGTCCGTGGGGTCGAACGAACCCCAGCCCCGCTGCTGCCCGTCGCGAACACGGGGTGTGTTCGATGGCTGCCCGTTGCCGGTTCGCTCTCCTCGATCCTCGTTTCTCTGGGTTTTGATCTCGTCTCGATACACAGAAATTAGTAAGAAAAATTACAAGAATAAACTTACTAAATCCGGCATCGATCCTATACAAGGTGATCGACCCTATACATGTCCCGGATACAACGAAAAATAAATAAACCTAACGACTCAACCCGTCGTTTTTATCTATTACAAACAAGCATCGTTTTTCCAAAACAAAAACAATCTCGACAAGCCCGAGAGTTTAATCAAAACCACAAATTAAAGCACAACATACAACCACAATGTTGGCCATAATAACCGGGTTCGAACCTGCAAAACAAATCTCGCAAAAATACAACGAATCGACAAAACCGGCTCTGATACCAATTGTTGGAAATCAACTATCCGGGACACGTCCGTTCGAACCCTCGAACATCCGGACGTCCCCAATCGACTTCTGGAGGTCACCTCCGAACAGCCATGGCCGCCCGCCCAAGAGATCGCGCTTCCGCCGCAGCCGAGGCCGCGGCTCGCAATCTGCCCAGAGCAAGCGGCCGCCTGCCCCCCCAAGCGGGCGCTTGCCTGCTCGAACAGCAGCGCAATCTGCCCGGAGCAAGCGGGCGCCTGCCCCCCCAAGCGGGCGCTTGCCTGCTCGAACAGCAACGCGACGCTGCTGTTCCGAGCGCGTTTCCGGTCCGTTTTTCCTCTTCCGACTACCGATCCGAAGGTCCTTGAACCCCCAGTAGTCGAGGAACACGATCCACGACACCCGGAACCCGATCTAAGATTCGATGCATAATCAACGAGAAAGAAAACGAATTATTGCGGAAATAGGGTTTCGATTTCTTTTACCTTTGATGCGTGATTCGGAGAAGCCGAATAGGCGAACACCCTGAGATCTTCTAGTGTGTATCCTAGCCCTCGACGCCGGACGTTGTGTGGGCAACGATCCACCGGTGTCTTCTCTTCTTCTTCTCTCTCAAACCCACCGTGAGATGTTTTTCTGTCACCAGAAATATATTTGCGCTAGCAAATTATTTTCTACAGAAAAAGTTATTGCGCAAACTAAATTAATTAAGTAGAGAAAAAGTTTAATTGCGCTAACAATTATTTTTCTCCACAGAATTAATTCTTGCGGCGAAACTTAGGTTAGGAGAAGAGAGAGAGAGGGGTTTATATAGGCCACACTAGGGACCTTAGGACAATTAATTAATTAGGCTAAATTGTAATTTAATTAAACCGGTGTCCTTAAAAGAAAACCTTTAATTAAATCCAATTTTAATTATAATTAATTCCACTATAAAATTATAATTGAATTCCCAATTAATTAATCTATATTATTTTACTAATAATATTTCCGCCGAAATTACATATACGACTTTCCCCGTGTTTAAGATATCGAATGTCCACAAATTAATTTCAATTACTAATAATTAAATTAATTCGTTTCTTATTATCCGAGACTAGTACCACTCATCCTTATTATCATGTGGAACAAATCCACCTGCAGGGTTTACATGATAAACTTTATGAGCTCATCTCGGGGACATCATCAACCCGATAAACGGGACACGGTTTCCTGTCTATAATCTACAGCATGCCGTATGTACAATTACGATTCCCAATTTACCGAGAATCTTGACTAATCAATTAGTCTCACTCATTGGCATATTAAAGAACCGAGAATTGGACACACGCACCTATAATTATATAGGGATTAGGAATTCGTATATCCGTAATATCTGAGGTCTAGTTCGATTACTGCGATTAGTATAAATCGAACGCCCTCCCGTGGTCCTGCTCAATACACCAAGTGTACGAGTGTAACATGATAGTCAAGACCGACTATCTACCAGTCACACTACGACGTACCGATGGATTGTCCCTGTCCATCTAAGTCGTGAGCTACTGTTCAATAGTATACGAGTAACCGACAGTATGATCTTCCGCGTGTCTCCTCACGCCATACTGTCTACAACGTATACATCAAGGACTATTGCATTAAATGCAATCATGCTTGAATCATATCTTGAATTAAGGTATAGATAAGGAGTTCCGTATTTGCACTAAACTAGACATTTAGAATACAACTCCATCAAGAACAATATAATATTGATCAATTAAATCATACCTACAGGGTCACACATGGACTCGAAGATAATGTACGATGCTTGATATATATATTGATTTAGATCAATATTTACGTGGATTTAATATGCATGCATGGGATGTATGGCTTGCATGGATGCATGTCACATAGTGTGACATGGCATGCCACACAAGCAAGTGGGACCACATACAATGCATTGTGGCATGTGTATGTGGCATGACCTTTCACCTCCTTTGTAACCCCTTTTGTGTGTTAAATGGTGCATCTTTATGCACATTATGATGGAGGTTACAAGGAGGTGTAATGGTGTGCATAATGAAGTGATTATATAGATGAAAATCTGATTTTCATCACACATAATATAAAGCCACGAAATTCCACACAAATAGAGAGAAAAGAGGTGATCTTAGGGATCTATTCTCAAGCAAGCAAAGGTGTTCATTATCCGGGTTCGTGTGCAACACGTAGAGGCCGGGCCATTTGTGCGGCTTCAACATCCGGACGATCCAAAGGAGTGACGAGATCATTCACAAGGAGATCTTTGAGTTGCTGATCCATTAAGGTGGTTCAATCGACTCAACACCACCTTAACCAAAGTCAACGATCACCAAAAGTAAGTAATCGTTGAACCTTATATATATATATATATTGGATGTGTATATATATATATATGTTTATATGTGTTCTTATACACATTAAGTGTGCACTAAGATCATGGCATAGTAGATCTATCGCTTTACACGCTTCCGCACACACGGTATATCGATCGGATCGGTATACCGGTACCATCACGAACCACTTAAATTTTGGCTCCTTCGCCCACCATTTTGAAAGTACAGGTTATCCTCAATGTCTCTAGCTAGTTCCATTGCCGTCTCCAAATCAGTTGGGCGGAGCAATCGTAATGATCCTCGTATCGGAGCCTTCAACCCATTCATGAAGTATCCTAAATAATGTGCCTCGCTTAGTCCTGGAACTTGTCCTGCCAATTGGAAAAACACCGAGACATAATCCTCCACTGTCCTGGACTGTCTAGCCCCAAAGAGTCGCTCGAATCTGCTGCCTTTAAATCGCGTGTCAAAACGAGCCACTAGCGCCTGCGTGAATTCGTCCCACGACATTTCCAGTTTTTGGGCCCTCATCCAAGCCAACCAGTGCAAGGCTGATCCCTCCATGGCAACCCCAGTCGCTGCCACTTTTCTTTTCGTCGACGTGCTGTGCAATTCAAACTGTTGTTCAGCCATCGATATCCACCCGATCGGGTCATCCCTCTCAAACGAAGGCAGAAGCGCAAGGGTTGCGCCCTTACTCGTTTGATCGACCTTATTTGAGTCATCGCCTGCGGGCTTCTTCGCTGTCGAATGTTCCTTCGACGACGACCTTATAATTACCTTCGACAACGCTGCCAAAGACGCTGCGCTTTCATCCAATTTCGATTCATTCGCGTTCAATTTCTCCTTCACGTCGGCCTGATCGGCCTCCATCTTATCAATACGCTACTTGATGGTCGCTCTCGTATTCGTCATTCCGGCGGAAACGGGATCCGGCAGGTCGGACCAATTGATGGAACTGAATTCTGAAAAATCAGTGAGAACCCTCCTGCCCAAAGCCAAAGGCTATACCGTAATATTATGCATAATCAATTAAACCATAATTAAGGCTTTAAATACCTTTCCTAGTAATTGTCCCAAAAAAGGAGTCTGAAAACTTAATACCTATGTAATAGAAAATCAAAATAACAATATATAGAATAAAATAATAATTGCAACTTCAGCCTACGAACAGTGGGCTTAGGCCCGTCCCCGCCGTCGGAAGTCGCGGATGCGACGCGGGGACAGCACGGGTCGCGTGCGGGGAGATCCGGGCGAATGCCGGGGCTCTTGGCTGGTCGGCGGTCAGCGACGCGGGGTCGCTCGGGCTTTGCTCGGGCGTTCCTTCGGCGTCTCTCGTCTAATCAGGTTTCACCTCGTATAGGTAATCCAAATTACGTATTGCACTAGAAGTACGTAAGGGAGAATACGACGGGAAAAACGGGCCGGAAAAACAGTGCCGAAATCAGATTCCGGCAAGGGGAGGCAGCGGCACTAGGCGGAGGCGGGCGACGGCTCCGGTGGTCGGCGGTCCTCCGAGGGAGGCGGCCAAGGGGGCGGACGAGAGGGAGAGAGGAGAGGAGAGAAAGTGAGGCTAGGGTTTTGAGCTCTTCACTTTGGTGTGTCTTTCCTCTAGCCAAGAGACTCCTTTTATAGGTGAGGAAAAGACCTTGTTGGGCTCAAACCCTAATGGATCGGATCCATTAACCCTAGCCGGCCCAATTCACTAACCGTCATTACGTTTCTCCAAAATTGAAAATCAATTTGATCTCCGAAAATTATAACAATTATATTTTCTTTCTCATTATAATTTTCTCATCAATATGAGATAATAATAAAAATTTCCAATTTCACTAAATCGGAAAGCCCATTACAAGGGTTTTCCCAAAATAGAAAGTATACACCACCGTGTCCGTTTTCTTTAGCTCAGTAATATTTCCAACTCATAATCACAATTATGAATCTCGGATTCAATCATATTGACCTCCGACTATATGTACTTAATTAACAGTTAATTAATACATGATCGTATTCAAGGATCGGTTTACACGAGAATGTGACCCTCAATGGTTCAGGTGTATAACTAGTTGTGGGCTCACAACATATTGTGATTCGAACATCACATTGTTCTTATTTCAACTACTCCCAAGAGTTTCAGATTGATAATCATATTATTTAATCTCCGAACAATTCGGTGTCCAACGAATCAGTGACGAGCGTCTAGCAACCACGCTTCACTAATTCCCTAGATACAAATGAAGTGCCTGGAAGAACCTTGTAATATAGTTGGCGTACAGTACGATCCTTCCGATACATATGTCCCGATCAAACTAGAGATATTGGTTAATCGAGATCTCTTGTTGAGTTTGATAACGGTGCGTACGTTCTAGGTTTCGTAGAATCCAGTTGTGATTGATTCGGAGAAACACATTTATCTAATCACCTCATTGTTCAACTCTGGCCATAGATTCTGGGACTACGAACCATCAGAACACACAGGACATCCATGATCTATATCAAGCGATCAGATCCCCTACTACCATGCACAGACTTCACACCAGATTTTGGACTGCACGAACATTGTCTCGTTTACGACTGACCCCCCCCCCCCCCCCCCCCCTTAAGGGAATCAGAGACAGGTCACGATACAGCTGGTCCTCTGATGAAGTCACGGTGATGTATGGGTCTTAAGGATTAATGGTGTACAACTATATTATGGAATTCTCTACTCGATCAGTGATAACCACTTAGAGATTCCAGGGAGAGTGGATTCAGTGAACTCATCAACAGTGAGCACCCACTCAAGTATGTCGATGCCCAAACATCAAGGCTCGAGATAAGCCCACATACACTAAGTGCTAGTCTCAAGGGGGAAAGGTCGGGTATCCTTGTTATTGGCGTAACCCATCGACTAGGAACTGAGTTTGACCAATTACGTTGCGTTAAAAGAATTATCTCTCGGTTTCCACAAAACCGAATTCATACAACATGTGTAACTGTACAGGACTATATCTATGATTCAACATTGGGAGTAGATATAGTATATGCCATTAATATAGGTTTCATTAATCAACGAAATAAACCGTTATATAACGGAATACGGTTAACCGCTCGGCCAACCGTTGGCTTGTCGGTCACCTATTCCAACAATATGAGTGTTAACTTATTACATGCATGCAGTAATAATATTAGTAAGTTTATATTTTTAACGTTTAAACATGAGTTTATCAAATAAAATTTTGTGACGCCCGCACTTTATTAAAAGTTATTTTCAAAATTTACGCTTTCCGTTGTTTTAAAAATACTGGTTGTTACAGTATCTAGTTTTAAATTTTTATTTGAAACATGTATTTGTACACATATATGTTCTAAAATAGATCATGAAATGAATATTGTTTCTTTACAAGTTTTAAGTAAGATATCTACGGTTCCTGTTATAACTGTTTTGAAATAGTGCAAATGTCACCACATTAATGTATTTATATTGTTTTGAAACTGTTTTTGAGAAGTTTATCTATGTACATATATTTATTTACGAACTATTTTCCAAAGTTGTTATGTTGTATAGATCTTGGTATCTAGTTGTAATTTTTTGTTTGAAATGTATACATAGATAAACTACATAGATATTCAAACATCATGAAACAATCTCTTCTTCCACTAACCCTTACACACTCTTGTATATCCAAATTTCTTCTGTCGGCAGAATAAGCAAGACCTTGCCGAAAGAGTGATGGTAACTTGGCTTCACCTCTATGGAAAATGGGTTGAGGTTCGAGAAATTAATGAGCAGAACAGCATAGTTTATGATATACTGTATAATGGAGTTCATCCCCATCATTATTTCACTTATTAAATTGTGGTCTTTCTTTTGTTTCATAAAAATGCGATCACACTGAGATGTACGAGAGGATATAAAATCAGAATTTGGAGTTGATGCGTGAAAGGCTCATTGAGACTGTGATATGGCCCTCGGATGAGGGCAACACGGAAGTGATGGGATGATTAACGAAGTGACGGGGTTTAAAGGCTTGGCTTTGTCGTGGTTCTGATTCCTGGAAGACTTCTTTCTTTATGTGGTGTTCATGTGTTCAGCCCCTTGTGATACGATAGATAACTTTTTTATTAATAAAAATTGTTGTGTATAGGTTACACTTTCACGGTCATGACAGGATTTCGATGTACTACGTATTACATTTCATTATGCAATATATATCAATCTTTCATAACTTTACAGAAAACTACACAGTTGATATTCCCAACCAAGTTCTCCAAGTTCTCCTGTCACCACTACCTTTCAGGTAAAAAAGAAAATGTAGAGAACAAAGTGTCCTTATAGAAGCAGTGAATATCGACAACCTCAATGAAACAATGGTTGATATTCCCAACCAAGTTCTCCAAGTTCTCCTGTCACCACTACCTTTCAGGTAAAAAACAAAATGTAGAGAACAAAGTGTCCTTATAGAAGGAGTGAATATCGACAACCTCAATGATACAATGCAAGTGACAGTGATCTCAAATTCACATCAACTACGTACATAAATCAAGTTCGTATTAACAACAATTCTCAACTACACTATAAGTTTGTACAAATAACAACAATTCTGAACTAAAACTATAATTATGTTTACTCCTGTGCAAATGTAACATTAACCTTAGAATTTGCAATACCTATATCATGCTCCTAGGAGTACGATGTAAATAGTGCTCTCAGCCTTTAAAATATAAAAATCATCATTTAATAATAAGAAATCTTCATTTAAAAAAATAAATTATTACAAACATTGAATTAACATAACAATGAATATATTAGCATACCTAATGAATATTTATCCAAAAATAAATGAAGATATAATCATAGGTGTACAATTAGAATCGTGCTCCTAGGAACAAGGTATAAATTGCCTAGAATTTGTAGTCGTACCATTTTCCCATGGTCCACCCAAGGAGGTAAAATAATGGCAAAAATGATAGATGCACACCTATGCTTCCAAAGGTGAGCTTAGCATCTATGACACACATACAAACACATTGTAATGTTCACGTGTAAAAATAAATAATAATAATAATAATAATAATAATAATAATAATAATAATAATAATAATAATAATAATAATAATAGTAAATAGATTAATAAATGATAATACAAATAATTAAAAATAAATAATATTATAAAAATATATTTTAGATAAATTTAAATTAAAGGCTCACAGAGTATACTTTAGTCTACGCGTCTTCTCTCCACGTTCGGCTGAATTTCAGGAACCGATTCTACCCTAAACCCCTTAAAATCATGAACAACAAGAATAGAAAGTAATCGCAGCAAGAAGAGAGAGTACTCACAGTATATTCACAAGAATTTCTTACGCAAAGGTTTTGGGAATTTAGGCGGGTTGTCTCATATATAGTGGTCGTCCTTTTTGGTTTCGTAGCCACGCATCACCAGGTAATTGTTCCTAAATTCTTAGTGTTGTACTAGATTGTTCATGTTCAGTTCAGATGAAGAATAATAATGACTTTCTCAGAAATTTATCTACCCTAATTACCTTCTCTTGTATCTAAATCATGTCAGAAAACTAAATAATGTAAAAAGTATATATTGAAATCATAGGGTGTAGGGTCAGTATAAATAGATTCAACCTTTCTCTATTTATATGTATTTACATAGTTGGACTTTTATACGTATGACGGTATGAATGTGGTGAACCTACTTTCTTAGTGATCATTGGAGTTGTAGTATATTACTATATTTTAATAGCTAACCTTTAGTCTGAACCTTATATAAAATTATAATCTTTCACTGCTACTGTTCTCTAGGAGTATACTCCATTTAGGTAGTCTGAACGTAGTTGTTAATGCTAATGGCATAGTAATATTTTCTCTTGTCCACCCGTTGTTTCTTTTCTTGAGATTCTCTATTTAGGTGTACAAGTATTAAGGTTTAATAAGTAAGTATCTATGTAAGTATAAGGTTGCTAGTTGAAATATGGTAACTGATGGAAAAGAGTTTCATAAGGTATGCATCCAGATGTATTTTAGGAGCTATGGATTATAGGCTGCCTGGTTGGGAATTAGATACAGTACTTGATATTCAGAAACTCTGCCTTAGAACTTGACTAATACCAACTGAACCTTTACAAATTTATTAATAAACTAGGAAATAACTTAAGGTACTGTAATAAAAATACTATATGTACATCTAAATAAAAATACTCACAGTACATGTTAATTTAGAGTTTCACCTCTAATAGGAGATGAGGCGACGAGGAGTTAGCAGTTTTCTCTCGGTTAAGGTTTTACTAGTACGACACGATTATCATGTAGGGTTTTCTTTCGTGTCTTTTTAACATATATGTTCAAGCATGTGATATGTGATTGAATTGTATGAGTTTATGAATGTGTATTGGTTTAGCCTGTGAACCTCTTAAGGTTATGTGACCATCAGTTGTCATCGGACTTGTTCCGCGTAAGGGTTGAACCACATAATTTTAGCCTGGGAACCTCTTAAGGTTCTGTGACCATCAGTTGTCATCGGACTTGTTCCGTGTAAGGGTTGAAACACATTATTTTAGCCTGTGAACCTCTAAAGGTTCTGTGACCATCAGTTGTCATTGGACTTGTTCCGCGTAAGGGTTGAAATAATTATTAAATAGTCTGTGATCCTCTTAAGGGTATGTGACCAGCTGTTGTCATCAGACTTGTTCCGCACAAGGGTTGTTTAATATATGCCAATGAAATGTCTACATGTTTATTTATTCATGTTATGCCGGTTATATGTCCTATCTTGATTGTTTATGTTGATTTGAGATGAAATATTGGTCCTATTGAGCACGTTGAGCTCACCCCGAATCAACAACATGCTTTTAGGTACGAATGGAGGCTACGACGGGCGTGACAAGGAGGGCACGGAGTGACTTTACATGTTTTAATTATTGTTTATTGGACACTTGTTGTGGCTTTTACTTTGTTTTGGTGTGACGACTTTTAAACTCGGTTTTTGAACTATTTTCATGTTTTGGTGACTATTTCTATTTTTGAACTAAACGTTGGTTTTAGAAACAGTTATTTTACGTAACTCCCGCATTGGATTGGATTTTATTTCAAAATAAATAGTTTCCTTTAAATGCTTCCGCTTTATTTTAGAAAAGAAAAATGGGGGCGTTAAAAAGTTGTATCAGAGCACCAGTTTTTGATTCTGTAGACTTTACAAAAAAAATCATGTTTTCAAAAGGAAAAAGAAAAAAAAAATTGTCACTACTGCTGCCTTCGTCATTCCTCGTCGAGCTCTCCAAAGGTATGGATTCAGTTTTCACGTTCATGGACTTAGAATTGTATGTTATGCTTATGTTTACGTTTGTCTATGTTGAATGCTTATATGACACGCAATAGGAGGACTTATATTAGAACGAACATGAGGCCAAACGATTTAGTACGACGTAAGATTCAGGATTACCGCAATTACATAAAAGATAGTGGCCACACGCTTTAGGAACATGTACTAAAGATGCACGAGATGTGGAGAGAAGTACGAGACTTGGGATATCACGACATCAGCCATCGAGAGGGAGCTCAAAGGTGTATGAACTCCATGCCACAGATGATGAAGAGATTCTCCAGAGAATTCTATTACAGCTATCAAACGCCAGGGACGTCACGTTTTCTCTATGATGAGTTTACCCGAAGCCTTTGCTACCATTGGATGTTCCTTGGGGAACCAGAAATTGAAGAAATCCAGCCTAAATGCAATAGGTGTGGGAGACACCACGATAGATAGTGCTTGTTAGGACTTCGTTTTTGCTATAGGTGCCGTCAGCGGGGACACTAGGCTCGTCAGTGCCACGGCGTGACTAGAGTTGAATAGTGGATTTTCAGTTTACCGTATTGTACTATTAGACGTTATGTTCAGTTGAAAACACGACATGTGGTACGAACTTGTGTTTAACATGAATGTGAATCAAACGATATCTCTTGAAGTGTGACATTGTTTTATCTGAGTGCTTATATATGTATGTTCTTCATATTGGAATATTTCATGGTTTCATTTCAATGAGAATAATATTTAATTGAAAAACTAAATACTCTTATGGCAGAAAGAAATGGATGGCAACGGAGAGCAGCTGCCAGCATTGAATCGAGCTACTGCTGAAGCCATGGGCATGGCTTTCAATCACTTTCTCCAGACCATGCAAGCTAACGGATGAGGAGGAAATGTTACAAATCACGAGTGCGTAGTGGAGCGGTTTCGCCGCCATCGGCCACCAACCTACAATGGGCGAGATGATCCTGCAGTGGTTGAAGAATGGTTTCGTTCAATAGAACGCATTTTCCGTACCATTCAATGTGGAGATGCTTCAAAGATAGTTTGTGCCACTTTTCAGTTGGTGGAACATGCAGATCATCGGTGGGAAGGGTTCTGGCGCAGTCTAACCGAAGATGAGAAGAAAGTTATGACTTGGGATTCATTCAAGAAAGAGATCATGAATCAGTATTTCCCCCAGTCGTATCGTAACCAGAAGGAGACGGAGTTCCTAAATCTGATATAGGGAAGCATGTCAATGACTGAGTACGAGAGAAAATTCAACGAGCTGAGCAGGTTTGCCCCACATCTGGTGGATGCTGATGGAAAGAGGGCTTCAAGATCTTAAAGAGGACTGCGGCCCCAACTTGCAGGTATCTTGGCAGAACAGGGAGACTTGGGATATTACGAGCTGGTCAAAAGGGCTCACAACGTTGAGTTTGGACTATAGGGAGATGAGGTGAAACCGAAAGCCGCGGTGGAGACTGAGAAACGCAAGTGGAACGGAGGCAATAACAACAACTACATCAACAAACAGATGAGGCCGGAAAACAACAATTTCAATGGAGGGAACAACAATTTTATGAAGGGCACAACATGAACTTCAATGGAGGGAACAACAAACCTTGGTGTCGTGAATGCGGGAAACAACACCTCGGAGTTTGCATGCGAGGCCCGAATAAGTGTTACAGATGCCATGAGTTAGGCCACGAGGTACGCGATTGCCCCCGCAACAATCAGGGACCGAATGCTCCTCAGGCATCGAGACAAAATGGAGGAGGACAACATAATGGAGGACAGGCTCGCGTGTATACGATGGGTCGTGATGATGCTGAGAAAGATAATGTGGTTATGACAGGTATGTTACCCGTTTCTGGAGTTCCTGCTTTTGTACTATTTGATACGGGTACTTCACATTCATTCATATCTAGAAAGTTTCATAACTTGACAAGAGAACTTAGTACTAGAGTAGATGAGTCGTTAGGGGTTGGTTTACCCTCAGGAGGTGTGATCTCCACGAATGAAATGGATAAGGAGTTGGATGTAAACGTTGGATGAAGAATATTTAATGCATCACCATACATCATCAATTGACCAACAACCATCCTCCACGAAGCTGCAATAAAAAAAGTTAAAATTAAAAAAAAATAAGGTAAGTTGATTAATCAATTCAAACACCAAGCAAAAAATCGAGAAGACTTGTTATGCACCTTTACATCAAGGAAATGATCATTGACCATATTCTTAAGTTGAGAGACTATGCCAACATTCCAAAGTAGGTTAAAGATGTATCTTGACAGCCTGAAAAAGTGAGATTTACGAGCGCCCAAAGGGTTGGTGTCCGTGACCGGCTGTCAGTACTCTTTAAGGAGTTGACCAATAGAGTATCTAAGCCATCATCATCATCAGCTGTCAAAGGAGTTGGTTCATTACGTCTTCCTTACAAAGAGTATTATATTTTGAAATTCAAAAGGAATAAAAGGTGTGTTTGATATTCGATTTTTCAGCGGTTGAAATCGAATGAAATCGAAATAAACGTATACACGATCGGGCTTGTTCATTTAACGTTTAAATCGAAACTAAACATGAATTACCTTGCCTTGATTCTTCAGCTGTTGAAATCATTAAGGAGAACGGCTAGTTTCTTAGTTCTTATTTTTCTAAAACGAATCGTATAGAATAATAGAAATCAGAAACGAAATTGATGAAATCAAATCTTCACAACGGCTTCATTTCAACGAGTCGAAAGAAATCAAAAATTCAAAAAGAGGATTCTTACCGTAGCTAGATTCTAAAAAATTTTATTTGTATATTATAAGTCTTTAAAGTCAGTGAAATTGAGGTAAAATGTAATATAATATACATTATTTATAATTATTCCAAACTATATTAATAAAAAATGCGGGCTCTTAATAAAAAAAACCCATTTTTTAATTCGTTTTAAAATATTTTTATTTATTCATTGTTTTTTTTTTTACTTTTATTTTTGTTCGATAAGCATTAAAATGCGAGGATCTAACTATCTGACGGTTTGGCCAACAATCAAATAGAATAAAATATAATTTATTCTCACTCTCACAGTCTGTTGAAAGACGCTCACCCGTCACCTCCCCTTTCTCTATTGTTCTCTCGTTTTTTACAGATCGAATCTTCTCGAATAACGATGGTGGTTTTCAAGGTTTCCCGTGTTGGCACAACCCCATTCGATGGGCAGAAGCCGGGAACTTCCGGTCTTAGGAAGAAGGTTACTTTTTCATTTCTCGAATTCTGGATTCTTTCTTATGAGATTTGTTTCGATGATGAATCGATGTATTGTGATATTTGAAAGATCTGTTTAATTTTACATGAAATTGATGATCGAGTGGCCTATTTTTCAGTCGTACAATTTTATGTCAATCTAATATTACTGCTATTCGATTTCGTAGATTTTATTCTGATCAGGATCCAGGATTTTAAGATGTTTTGATCTGCCCACATTTGTTTGCTGTGTGATTAATTATGTGAGATTGGTTGGTGCTGTGTAAGAGGGCTGCTTCACAACTGATTATATCATATAATTTATACGTTTGTCCGTAGATCTTGTATTTTTTGCATACTAGGTTATTGGTTATTATTCCCTGTAGGCACTTTAGTGTGAATGAGCTCGACAATGTTATAGTAGTTTTCTGAGGGTGTTTTTTTTGGGGTTCTAATTTACTCAAGGGCGCATGCCTTAGAACTCACTAATTGTCCCACAGAGTAGTTTGATACTTTCTCTTGGCCTTTACCCTTTGTATTGTCAGAAGCTGGGAATAAACTAGGATTCGATCTCAGTTGGGAAACTCTACGTTTAGTTTCATTCACTTTGTATTTTGATCATTAACTTGATGCTTAATGATTGTGAATAATATTTTACTATTCAGAATAATTTTACTTTTATGCTTTGATTTTAGCTTGAAATCGCTCGATTGCTGAAAAATGTGAAATAGATTTTGAATTGTTTTTTCAGGTTAAGGTATTCAAACAACCTCATTACCTGGAAAATTTTGTCCAGTCAACATTTAATGCCCTTGGAGCTGATAAAGTCAGAGGTACATGTTTTTCATTGACAGCCACTTATATTTTATGAGAGACAAGATGTACAAGATGAATTAAGATGGATATGATATGAAACTAGGAATTTAATAAACTTTTGTTGGTTATCGAGTGAGTGATCTTTTTTCAAAACAAATATTTAGCTCTTGTGAAAACATCTATTTAAAGCAATGCATACTAAACCTGGTATCGTGGTATGCATACATATATTTGTGTGTTGCACTCAGAACATATATAAGTCATGTAAATACTCAAAATTGCATTAACTTTTGAAATCGTTGTATGGTTATTGAGTTGTTCTAAAGACTGTATTGTGTGTGTGTGTATATATATATATATATATATATATATATATATATATATATATATATATATGTAAAAAATGCTTTTGCGATAGGTTTCGCTTGAATTCTTTCTTGCAACCTTATTTGAACAAATTTTGAAATGCTCTAAGCAAAAAGAATTTCCTGGTTTATCTTTCTCTATTGAATGTTTATACTTTTTTGTTGTGAATAATTTGTTCAGGTGCTACCCTTGTGGTCTCGGGTGATGGGCGTTACTATTCTAAGGATGCCATCCAGGTATGTATGACAACTTGTGGTTTCGATGACACTTTCATTAATGAAAAAAAATTGATTGTATTTCTTTGTTATAGACACATGCAATAGGTGTCTATTGATGCCTTTTACTTTTTCGTTTAACATCTTTTGGTCTTATTTTTTATTTATATATGGTGTTTGACTATTTTCCCTCTCTTGTAATGGAGCGTAATGGCCTAATGGATATACACACACGCGCACATATGCATATTTCTGTATTGAATTGGATGCTTTTTGCAGATCATAACTAAGATGGCTGCTGCCAATGGAGTAAGACGTATCTGGGTTGGTCAGAATGGATTGCTGTCTACTCCTGCTGTATCTGCTGTTATACGGGAAAGAGTAGCCGCAGATGTAAGAGATCCTTATTTTTTAATGAATACTTCTAACAAATATTGAAATCTTGAATTTAGAAGAAGGAAATCAACTTACCCATTTGTAAAACTTTACAGGGATCCAAGGCAAACGGGTCATTTATACTTACAGCAAGTCACAATCCAGGGGGTCCGAATGAGGTTCGTGCCTGAATTAATTATAATTTATCTTCTGATGCATTAAGCATGTTCTTTCACACACACACACACACACACACACACACACACACACACACACACACACACACACACACACATATATATATATATATATATATATAAATCTCTTCTATAATCAAATCACGAACTGAAAATTGATCCACAATATTTGAATAATTTATTTAAAACAACGTTTTGTCAATTTAAAATATTATGCATTTTTTCCACTCCTTTTGCTGAAAGTGATGTTAGTCTGATCCAAAAATGGAATATATTTTTGCAAGCAACCTATGTTACTATATCTTTGAATGAGTATTCAATTCCTTATTTCTTTGGTTTTTTTTGGTTTGACAGGACTTTGGGATCAAATACAACATGGGAAATGGTGGGCCCGCACCTGAAGGGATAACCGATAAGATCTATTCAAACACTACCACAATCAAGGAATACTTGATTGCAGAAGGCCTCCCTGATGTACGAACTCTTCTCAAAATACACACATGCCCCCAGTTGCACAGGATGTGTCATTAACCACACTTTTCTTCGCTCATTATATTTAAATGAAAACTACAGGTGGATATCTCCGCAATAGGTGTAACTAGCTTTTCTGGGCCTGAGGGCCAATTTGATGTAGATGTATTTGACTCGGCAAATGACTACGTGAAATTGTTGAAGTATGTTTCTTCACAAGATTGACACAACTTTTCATTTTCCTTTTAAACTACAATTCTATGTCAATGCTTTAGTATAAGTTTTGACTTTTGTGTACTCCTTTACAGGTCCATTTTTGATTTTCAATCTATCCAGAAGTTACTATCATCTCCGAAATTCTCTTTCTGGTACACCTTAATATTCTTTCATGATCTTGTTTGGAATACTTCTCAAAATATTTTTCCGAAATATTGATTGATTGCATAATCTTTTGCTAGTTATGATGCCCTTCATGGAGTTGCTGGGGCTTATGCTAACCGTATATTTGTGGAAGAGCTAGGTGCAAAAGAAAGCTCTTTACTGAACTGTGTTCCCAAGGTTTTACTTCTATTCTGATTTATATTTGAAAAAAAAAGTAAATTTTAATCTGTCTAAATCCTATCGTGTTGTCCTGGCAGGAGGATTTTGGTGGAGGGCATCCTGATCCTAATCTGACTTACGCGAAAGAATTAGTTGCTCGTATGGGATTGGGAAAGACAAACTCTGGGGGCGAGCCACCAGAATTCGGTGCTGCTGCTGATGGAGATGCTGACCGCAATATGGTTCTCGGAAAAAGGTCTGTTTTTCGTATTGATTTTATGAATAACTATGGAAGTAAAGCTGAGGTTCAGAGTGTTGCTAATCTTGAGAATTACAAGGTTTGATTTTGTCTCACATTATTCCCCAACACAAATATTTTCACTACAACCCTCAACTTTTATAAATATATTAATAATGACACACATTTTTTGTCTGGCTATATGCTACAATGTTTGATGAATTAGATATTTTCGTTAGTGGAGCTACGGCACGGCAGGTGAAAAATGTAGCGCAAATGTAAACTTCGGGGGAATTTTGTAGTTTATGTTTTCAAATCCATCTTCCTTTGAAAATTGAAATTAATAATGTGAACTTGAATGCATGTACATGTACATGTTAAATGCATTACTTGAATGCATCAAGTGCTAAATGAATACAATAATTCAGCATCTTATTATAGGGACCACCACTAAATTTCTAAGACTTATAACTTCAATTCTGATTTCAGGTTTTTTGTCACCCCATCTGATTCCGTTGCCATCATAGCTGCAAATGCTGTCCAAGCGATACCTTACTTTTCTGGTGGTTTGAAAGGAGTTGCAAGGTTTACCTCTGATGTATTTTTTAATTTTTTTTGTTAATATATTTTTGTTATTTTATTTCCGTCTTGCTTTGGTCTTATTTTGCTGCAATTTACAATGTTCGATATATTTGAAGTTTGTTTGTTTGTTACATTGTTTTATTTATATTTTACTTCAATTAAAATTAAATTTGAAATCCTTCCGATAAATTCTGTTTCAGGAGCATGCCCACGTCAGCTGCTCTTGACGTTGTTGCAAAGAACCTTAACCTGAAATTCTTTGAGGTGATTTGAAATAAATGATACAGTATAGTATTGTAAAACAACTGTATTTTTGGTATCATACTTTCGTGGTGATCTAGCTAATACAGTAATACGTTAATATCTCTGTTTGTATTATAAGGTGCCCACAGGCTGGAAATTCTTTGGAAACCTGATGGATGCTGGAATGTGTTCTGTATGTGGTGAAGAAAGTTTCGGAACCGGTAAAATATGCGAAAACATATTAGTAATATATTATCTTATAAATCAGCACAATTTTCCAGATTTTTTTTCTCAGTTTTCTTAAATATTTGGACATTTATATAAATTAATAATAACAGGCTCGGACCATATTCGCGAGAAGGATGGAATATGGGCTGTTTTAGCTTGGCTATCTATCATTGCCTATAAGAACAAAGACAACCTAAGAGGAGACAAGCTTGTCAGTGTTGAAGACATTGTTCGCCAGCATTGGTCCACGTATGGGCGCCATTATTACACTCGATACGATTACGAGGTATTTAATTTAAGATTTTTCGATTAATTAGCGACATTTATTGCTTTATTTTTTTGCGTAAATAATTTTTGTACTTTTGTTTCTATTAAAAGAATGTTGATGCGAGTGGTGCAAAGGAACTAATGGCCTATTTGGTCAAGCTGCAATCCTCCCTTTCTGAAGTTAACAAGTAAAACCCTTATTCTTTTCCAGTAAACTCATCCCCTTCCCCACCCCCCACCAAGAAAAAAATGAAAGAAAAATATTTACAGAAAAACTTTTGTGCTTGCTTATGAAATTCCTTGTTCCAAAGTACCTCCTCATGTTAAACTAATTATTAAAATGTAAAAACCGAGCTATCTTTCAAAATTACAAAACATGCCCCAGAGGGTTCATAAAAAGTAGTATACCCTCTGAAATGTTTTGCTTATGAAGCACGTAAATATGAGACAAAGTAATGTGTTGGACATTTTTGTAATTTTGAAAGTTTTATTTTTTTCTGTAATTAAACTATACTTGAAAGGGAATTTTTGTAAGAAATCTTTTTCCCAACATAAGATTTTCTTAAATATTTCTGTAAAAAATAAACTACTCACTCACCCTCACTTTCACAATCATTAGCCGTGTACACGTGTAGAATGTATATATACATACATATATATGTATGTATTTAATTCAAATACTTCATACTTGTGTGTAACTACAGCATTATAAAGGGAATCCGCACAGATGTCTCAAAGGTGGTCAATGCTGATGAATTTGAGTACAAGGATCCCGTTGATGGTTCCATTTCAAAGCATCAGGGCATCAGATATATGTTTGAAGACGGGTCCCGACTGGTAAACCACTCCCCCAATTTTGATTACTAACCACTTTGAGAGAATGTTTCTTCTTCAAGAGTGTATTGGGAATTACTCAAAATATTCTTGTTGGTTGACTATTGACAAATCAACAGGTTTTCCGACTTTCTGGAACTGGTTCAGAGGGTGCCACTATCCGTCTCTACATAGAACAATACGAACAGGATCCATCCAAGATCGGAAGGGATTCTCAGGATGCACTCGCTCCACTTGTGAGTCATTTAAGATATATGTTTTCTTTTACGATTATTATTATTTAAAGATCTCCTACTCACCCGCTCTTGTTTACACGTGCAGGTTGAGGTTGCTCTTAAGCTGTCTAAGATGCAAGAATACACCGGCCGATCAGCTCCTACTGTCATTACATAGATGCTGAAGATTATGAAGACTTTGCTGATGGACAACATAATTTTTTGGTTTTAAACTTAAAAAATAATCGATCAGCTCGTACTTTGGCATAAAACCTTGTTTTGAAAGGCTGGTTTTTTGTACCTGTTTGTTTTTTTGTACCTTGTCCATGAAATATACTATACATTGAAATACATATTATACAGTAATGAATATTACAGGTCAAATATACATTGCAGGTAACCAACAGCACTTATCTATCACTACTACTAATCTAAAAGCTGTGTTCACAGGTCAGACTTGAAGGGCACACCGCTAGCCGGAATCCACTCATCTCCGGCCAAGAAATTCCCAACGGAAAACTTCTTAGCCACAGCAACACTCTTTATCACATGAAATCCAGGCCACTCCACCCTCCTCTCAACACTCGCTCCTCTCCCATAATTCATATACTCACCATAATACAAAGTACTCAAACCGAAATCTCCGTTCCACGGGACCCACCCGGCCGGATCAATCACACCGTCGATCCAACACTTCATAAAAACCGTCCTCGAATATTCTTTCCAAGGCCTCCCCAAGTACGAAAACCCCCGGAGATCCGGGGAGGAGGCTGTGATACGCGATTCGTGGATAATAATGGCCGTGTTCTCGTGAGGGTATTTTCGTCCTTGCGCAGTGACCGTGTTTTTCTGTCCGAGCATCGGTTTTCGAACGTAAATGTTGCAGCCTTGGAAGAAGGAGAGCGAGTCGCCGAAGATGAAATCGACAGTGCCGTAAATATCGCACTCTCGGTAAAACTGGCGCTGGGAGTGGGCGTAGAGAGTGTCCTGATGGCCTTTGAAAGAGCACTTGTAGAAAACGGAGAAATCGGAATCGGAACGAAGGGCGACGGCCTGGTGCTTCTGTGGGCCAGCGGTGTTCTCGAACGTCATGCCGCGGGCTATGAACCAGTCGCCGGAAACGGCTAAACACATAGATATAAACATAAAAATATGTTCAAATTAAAGTATATATTTTTTCATGCTAAAATTAATTAATTAATTAAAAAATTATCTCACCAAAAGTTGCAGAACGAAAAGTGGTGGAACCATCGTGAACATTCTTGTTGCCCGTGACAATTGTTTCATCAATTCCATCTCCGATGAACATCAAATTCTTCATTGATTTCTTGACCTCTACGTTTTCTTTGTAAACACCTTTCTTAACATATATGATAAACCTATGGTGGGAACCATTCCTTTGCTCATGAACCGCACCCAACGCTTCACGAATAGTCGTGTAATCACCCGACCCGTCTTTGGCCACCACAATATCCGCCCATGCACTAATCGCTCGACTAACGATCACTTTCCGGTCAATGGATGGAATCCATTCGGGGAAACGATCAAAGTCTAATAAACGACGCTTTCTTAGGTTCCGATTATTGTTATTGTTCTTCTTGGTGAAATCTATGGATGCCGCCTTATTGATGGCTAGTGAGTTTCTTAAGAACTTTGAAAAATCACTTGTCATGATGAACGGAAAGGATTTCAAATGCGAAGATAAGTTGAAATCGAGAAATCCGTTTTGGCAAGCTTGTTCGTTGGCAACGGCTGCACTCAACCATGTTTGTGCATGGAATGTTGATCTTGAGGCGATAGAGCGATTTAGTAGAAATATGGTGTCTCGGTAGAGGTCCACACAATCGGCCCAAGCTGATAGGCTCCGTTGATCGAATGAACTCGAGTTCGTATCCGATATAAGTTTGTGGGCCTTTTGAGCTTGATCTAGGGTTGCCCTAAGGCTTACGGCCCGTAAGTCGAACGTGTTTTGGACTTCGGTCGAGTGAGGGGTTGCAAGGTTTAGAGAGTTGCATAAATTAGGGTATGGTGTTTGGGAGCAAATTGAGTAGTGTTGGGCAGTACAGTTTGTCATTTGAAATTGAGCCAAAATGGCAAGTATGTGAAGAAAATATAGTAACATAGAAATAGGGTTATCCATGAAGAAAAGAGAGTTGCAACAATTCAATTAATGGTGCACAACATATAGGCTTATCTAGCTGTGAGCTTTTATAGATGTGGGGTTGTGTTTTGAGTTGAGGAGAAACTCTAATACTATAATATTGTATCTCTAGGTCTCAAAATAGTTGATAATACAGTACTTTTTTTATATTGTCTCACGATAGTTAACAAAAAAAAAATCAAAAACTATTTTACTTATATTTTAACCACTTAATAAGTGTGTTATTGTGTCATATCTTTCTAGATAGACGAAATAGTTTTTTTTTTTTTTAATTTCAATGAATATGGCTGAGCATTTTGAAAATGTACGAAAACTTATGTAATTGCTCTTTATTAGTACTTGTGGCGTAAATTAAAAAAGAAGTGTAACAATATATAGTTTGGAACAAATTATCAATTTGTATATTTATTTCTTAATTACATTAATGTTCATTCTCTATCTCCTTATTGGTGCCAAATTAATATAAATTGATATATATCACTTGTCAAATTTGTACACTTCATTAAAAATTTAAAGATATGATAATGATTTTTAAGGTAGTGTCTGCAAACACTTGCCAAACTCTCAATACTACCAAGTGCACACGAAATACCTCGTGAAGGCTTTTTTGTTTAATACTGTACCAATTAGCTCGTGATAACATGATAGATATATACATTTAATTCTGTGAGATTACGTGGCATCTCCTTTCGGTTTGCAAGTAAGTGGTCATTTTCTATTTTGCCAGGTAGCCGAGAAGAACCCTCGGCTGTGTGATGTGTTCACTTAATATAATACTTATATATGTGATCAAATTTATATATATTATTACGTGGAAAATAGTTCATCTTATGGGGTTGTACTCATTCTCTTTAGAGATTTTTGTGAATAAAATTAAAAAAAATATTAATTTTTCACTTTTTAATTTCCTCGTGAGTACATAAATTAAGAAAAATATTATTTTTTTCACTTTTTGAGTAAAAAAGTAAAAAGTAAAAGTTTATTTTTAAGTGAAAAATAAAATAATTGTGAGAGTAGTTTAAAAAGTATGTGAATAAAATAGAGACAAAATAGTATTTTAAATTAAAAATTAAAATATTTATTTTATTTTTGGAGTGTATTAATTATTGCGGGACACTTGAAAAAAAGTGTTGCAACTTTTATGGAAGAGGAGTAACCTGAATTCCAAATTGCACATTTTTAATATTTTCGTATCTATCTCTCACGTACATATGATTATGTTTGTCTCGGCTTATATATGATAGTAGTATTATATGGAGTAATTATTATCTGCATGCATCCTATATATATTCCTAATATATATATATATATGATATAATTATTCATGACTAGTTCATTTTCTCTAATTTCATGTTTTGTTAAGGAAAGTTGTGCTTCAAATCGATGGAATAAAAACAAATACTACGTAAGTCAAATAAAAATGAACATAAACTAAAGCTCTCGAAATTTTCTCTCGAAATATTCACTATTCACATCTTAATGATGATTCTGTTCACTTACTGCAACCTTTGACTAGGTAAAAAAAATGAGATTAAAAGTATCAAAAACACTCTATATATCTCAAGATTGATTTTTATAGCTTTTAGTATTATTATTGTAGATGACTCATGTTTGGTCTGTTTTCATACATTTATATGACGTATTTTGTATTATTTTTTTATTTCTTACTCTTTTGTTTGAAAAATTAAGGGAATTGTGGCTACAGAGAAAAAAAAAATTAAGATACGATGAAAATAGACGAAAAGCCGCTTGGAGCCCAGCGCACCCGAGCCCGTATGCAGGAGGTCCGGATCGCGTGAGCCAGATGGGCTCACTGTCGCCGTTGACTGTCGAGAATTGGATGTTGAAGGGTGTTTTTTGTCTTTGGAATCCACATGCTTCTAGAAATATGTCAAACACACACATGACACAACCCATGTAACACACTCTTTAGGAGAAAGAAAGTAGATAGAGAAATGGAATGAATTTGTTATTGACTTGAAACAATTTTTTTTTTTTTTAATTAGTGTTCTTATGATATTGTAAAACTAATTAAACTAGAAAACTACTTTATATTTAGACTTCCTTTTATTTATTGTGAATTTGCAATTTTTCATTTCGCAATCTTTGTTCGTCTCTTTGATGTACTCGATTAGATCTATTCGATTTATCTTGTCGTTGAGTTTAAGGAAATTGAGGATGTCTCTTCGATGTACTCGATTAGATTTATTTGATTTTATCTTGTCGTTGAGTTTGAGGAAATTGAGGATAAGGGTTCTTCATCTTCAATTTGGATAACCTCTTTCCTTGATTATTTGAATGTTTATGTGGTTACTTGTTTTATTTTCCTTAGTAATATATTTTAGGCTAGTGTAGTTCTTAAATGTTTGGTTTCTTCAATTTGGATAACCTCTTTCCTTGATTATTTGAATGTTTATGTGGTTACTTGTTTTATTTTCCTTAGTAATATATTTTAGGCTAGTGTAGTTCTTAAATGTTTGGTTAATTGATTTGAGATCGAGTTTGAATTTGGAAGATGTGATTTGAGGAAAATAAGTTTTAACTAGAATAGTCAATGTGTGAAAATAAAATAAAATTGTAATATGTAATAATTGTGTGATAAACCCTTAAAAGTGTCACTAAAAATTACTTTAAGTGAACTCTTGCTTTTACTGTAGTGACTTTTATGTGTCAGTGTAACTTCATTTGTCAATGTTATCAAACGTGTTGTAGAATGACTCGAATCTTAATGGAAACTGGACGGAAAAATCGAAAATGGAGAGTTCACGTAATGTGCTCACGATAATTATGTGCACTAAATTGATTGTGGTGATGTCATCATGACATCACGGACTAATTAATTGACATGCAATATTATAGCAAGTGGGTTTATATGGAGTATGTGTGTAGCCGTGTGAATTGTGATAGGTACGCTGAAGGAGTCGAGCGGTGACCGACTTTTGGCGGAAGAGAATTCACTCGTGGTCTCGGTTATTTGATTTGTTTAGGAGAAATAGTATTTATATTGGAAATATAATTACTATTCTTTATAGATTTAGGAGTCATATATTAGGAAAAGGAATTTATTCCTAATTCTAATAGTTTTCAATTTAATAGGTTTGCTTCACCTATAAATTGAGGTTCTTCGGTAGACGAAAATCATAGAGTGCAATAGATGGTGAATTATTGTAAGCCTCAACGATGTAGTCGATTGGTTCTTTCTTCCCGTGGTTTTTTCCCGTGTTTCGGGTTTCCACGTAAATTGTGTGTTCGTTCTTTTCGTTTATCTTTTCTTCGCATCTTATATATATTTCGAGAGCCGTGATGGATTTAGTTTCAATATCGCAACAAGTGGCGTCAGAGGATCGTAAAAGAGCACAACAAGTGGTATCAGAGCTAGGTTACGATCCTGTGACCTGTTATCAAGAGCTTTCGTGGGGGTCCCGGACGGGGAATCCATACAAAGCGGGCGTTGCGGATATTGGTGTTTCTAGATCAAGGTGGAGCTCGAGAATATTTTGGGAGATGGCGACGATGGTTGATATTCGGTGTTAGATCGGAACACGTGGTTCTCTTCATGGCGATTCAAGGTGGAGTTGGTTCAGTGGTTCTAACCAATATGGATCTTGATGATGCGTTGCTGGGGCATGGACGATGTCAAGCGCGATGGAGCCATAAGAGAAGGTATGGAAGAATAGAAAGATGAGGTATAATTGCACTCTATCCCTCCGGTGATTTGTTTCATGCGGTCGCGACTTTGCGATCGAGGGAGACGATGAAGGAGGTTTTGAGTAGTGAAAACCCGGGGGAATGTCTTGATGTCCAGGGCTGGGTAAAGATGAAGAAATTCCAGGGGGTTTGTCATTACTGCAAGAAAAGGGGAGTGGTGAAAATCTAGGTGAATTTCTTAATGGCCGAGGTGGAGCATGGAAGAAATTTTAGGGGGTTTGTCACTATTGCGAGGTAAAGAGCCACGTGAAGGGGGACTGTCAGGCCCTGATGAATCGGAGAAAGGAATCGTAGGTGGCCGATTCCGGAGAAGGAGGTTTTCTTGATGGGGAACTCCTGGTTCTCTCTGATTTGGGGAACGTGTGAGGGGTGGATCTTGGATTCTAGATGTTCGATGGTGTCGGTTGATCGGTGGTCATGGGGCATGATAAATCGTGTGAGATACGCGGCACGGGAACTGTGAGAATCAAGATGGTCGATGGGCATATTCGAACCCTCGGTACTGCAAGGTACGTTTCAGTCCTGAATGGTAATCTTATCTCTCTCGGGCCTTAGATCCGAATGGGTACCAACTTCGGTAAAGGTGGAGTGTTGAAAGTAAGTCGAGGCGACTTATTTTGCGAGGCGAGAGAAAGATTTGGTGGATTGTATGAGCTATGCGGCAACACAATTACCAAGTGGGCAACTGCCTCTGCCCAAGGAAGTCATTCGCTGGAAGGTGAGTCGGGATCACCTTGTTTTAAAAGTCATGCGCATGTGCGTTGGTGTCGGGGACACCGGGAATACTAACCCGAATAGTATTCAAAATTTGGATAATCGAGCCTAGGCGTACTATGAATAGCACTGTAGTATTGGCGAATGCAGGTGGTGCTGATAGTAGTGGGAAGGCGAGATTTGAGAATGGAGATTGCGTGGAGGTCATAGAGCTTGGTGGTACCCAAGGGATGATCGGTGCAACTTCGCATTCTTGTACTAAGTTTGAGTGTTGTTCAAGCTTAGGTTGCTCATGTTTTGAGTGAGCTCTGCGGAGCTGGGTGGAAGAAAGAAAATTTGGTCTATGATTGTTGGAGGTTGGGCGGCTTGGAGTCGTGAGGATTCTCGTCAAGGTGGAGATTTGTTGTAGAATGACTCGAATCTTAATGGAAACGGGACGGAAAATTGAGAATGGAGAGTTCACGTAATGTGCTCACGATAATTATGTGCACTAAATTGATTGTGGTGATGTCATCATGACATCACGGACTAATTAATTGACATGCAATATTATAGCAAGTGGGTTTATATGGAGTATGTGTGTAGCCGTGTGAATTGTGATAGGTACGCTGAAGGAGTCGAGCGGTGACCGACTTTTGGCGGAAGAGAATTCACTCGTGGTCTCGGTTATTTGATTTGTTTAGGAGAAATAGTATTTATATTGGAAATATAATTACTATTCTTTATAGATTTAGGAGTCATATATTAGGAAAAGGAATTTATTCCTAATTCTAATAGTTTCCAATTTAATAGGTTTGCTTCACCTATAAATTGAGGTTCTTCGGTAGACGAAAATCATAGAGTGCAATAGAGGGTGAATTATTGTAAGCCTCAACGATGTAGTCGATTGGTTTTTTCTTCCCGTGGTTTTTTCCCGTGTTTCGGGTTTCCACGTAAATTGTGTGTTCGTTCTTTTCGTTTATCTTTTCTTCGCATCTTATATATATTTCGAGAGCCGTGATGGATTTAGTTTCAATATCGCAACAAGTGGCGTCAGAGGATCGTAAAAGAGCACAACAAAACGTTATGATTGTCCACTATGAAAATTAAAGATAATTGTATTTTAGTATAACCTATAGAACTTTTGCCTTTTAGTTACTCACCTTTTGATTTTTACATCTCATTATCAGAATTTTCATGAAATTGCATTTTCATGTGATTTAGGGCGGAACTCAACGACACGTAAAAGAAACGTGATGATTCCCACTTTTTGCAGTACCTAACAAAGGTTGTTTTCGACATTTCACATATTAGAAAATTAAAAACATTTTCAGACACAAAAACGCGTAAATGATCTCACCCAAATCAAACCCGCTACTCTAAAATGGATCTCATAAAAAATCCGACAAAGCTCTCTCCATTCAAGTTCATAAAACTCTCCGACTGTCTCCCAAATCTCTCATGCAAGAACCCTAAATTTCCAGTCACTTTTTTTTTTTTAAACTTAAATCTCTACAAACCCTAAATTTAGTTTGATTTCTAATCAAATCCCTCAATGATAATCTTATGTCTCTCGCGTGTCGTCGATTTTCGCTCAAAATCGCATAATAGTGCAATTTCACGAAAGTTCAGATACTAAGATGCAAAAATCTAAAGTTGTGTAATTATAGTACAAAAGTGCTTATAGTTAAAGTATTAAAGTACATTTATTCCTTAAAATTAATTGACGGATCCCAGCTTTAGCTACACTGCAAGTCTACAAGCACGTCATACCTAAGGGCGCTAAGACTATCTTTATCCGGGGCGGGGGCGTAAAGCACCCCCCCTCAGCATTATAAAAATCATTTTTTTTTTATTTTGAAGGGATGACCAGGTAATTTATTGACCAGGGCGTGAGAGAGGCTTTGTTACACTAGTGGGGACACGTGTTTGTCCCACAATTAATCTTACATAATATTAAATTATTTATGTATATTTTATTTAATTTGTTTTAAACATTATATAATTATATTAAAATTAATATAATAAAATCCTCTATAAATATAGACCAACATTGAATTATTTTGTAATATATTTTCATAACAATTTTTTTTTCTATTTAATTTCTTATAATTTTTATTTATTTTTTATTTTTTCATAATGTAATTTATTTTTAAATAAATGTTGTTATTTTTAATTTAATTAAAAATAACAACTTTTTAATATTTCTTATTTTTTTATTTTTCTAAAAATAATAAAAATAAATTTTTTAATATAAAAATAAGAAAAAGATAAGAAAATTAGAAGTGAATTTGAGTTGTGGATAAATGATAAAAATGAAAAGTTATAATTAATTAATAAAATTGTGAGATGGAGCAGAGTGAAATAGTTATTTTATTAATGAGTTGGGTTGTGAGGAGGTCGTGGATAAAGATAGCTTAAATGATGAAGCGCCTAAATTTTTTTATAATATTTATATTAATATATATATATATATATATATATATATATATATATATATATATATAATTTAAAACACTTATCTTAATTATTTTATTTTAATTATTTTATGTTTTTTAACAACAAATCTTAAACTTTGTAATCTTAATAATTCTATTTTTCAAAATGATCATCTAACAAATTAAGTCTTACTAATTAACTTTAAAAACTGTTACATCTCGTTTACATTAGTTATTTTTCATGTTTTTATAATTGTTATTGTTATTAATTTGCATGATAAAAATAGAATTTTGATTATGCTCTTGATAAATTTGTTAAAAAAATAAAAAAAAAACAATTTTTTTATAATTTAAACACAGAAAATTGTGAGAATGATAAAAAATAAACAAATAGAGATACACAAACTGTTTTTTTACCATTCAACTTACAAAACATGGTTTCTTACTCATAAAGACTATTTTGCCCTTTATCTTATGTATAAAAATTAAATAATCTCTCACATATATCACTCCAACCCTAATAATATCTCAAATATTTTTTCCCGCTCCCCCACCTCCTACTTCTAAACCCGTAAACCCTATTTTCTCAAATCTCACATCCTCCGCCTCCACCTCCGTTTTTCAGCCGTCACCCTCTCAAAGTTGGGGTTCTCAAAAGCCTATCCCGCCGCCAATCTGTAAAAATGGTCGAAGTCGATGACTACGAAAATAAGATACTCCGCTCGCGAAATCCGTTAGATCTGCCCAGATCTCTGATTTTTTGGCAGATCCATGGTGAGTGTGTTGAACGTGCTCGGGTGCTTGAACGGGACGGACTCCCATGGGTGGTGGTCCCTCGATCATTTTCTTTTTCAACAGCGAACCCCCAGCTTGGCCAGGTTCAGATCTGAATCGGGTGTTCAAGACTAGCATCGTCTTCGCGCACAAGAAGTGGAAGAGCGTGATTTTCAAGGTGTTGTAGGCGTTCGCGTTTAGGAACATAAGCCTCACGACGATTGAATCATGGCCGCACCAATTTTTTGAAATATTTCTTGTAAATCTTTGAGATTTTTGAGAATTTTTTTGTGGAATTTTTATTTTTCGAAAATTTCTTCTCGAATTTTTATTTATTTAATATTTCTTGTCGATTTTTTTTTTATTACAACTAAGATTCAAATGTTGAAATGTTTTGTCGAATGTGAATGTAATCTTGTGTGATATTTGTGTCGAATGTTTACAATATTGATTTTGAAATGAAAGGAGGTGGTTGTATAGATCTGACGATTTATACTTAAAAAACTAGGTCAAATTATAAGGTTGTACTGTGAAATTTGAAATTTGAAATGTTTGTCGAATTGTCGAATGTGTTTTGTCGAATGTGAGTTGATTTTTAATGTCGAATGTGTTTGTCGAATAAGAAATGTTTGTGGAATAAGAAATGTTTGTCGAATAAGAAATGTTTGTCAAATGTGAATTCGATATGTCGAATGTGATTCGACATGTCGAATATATTTGTCGAATGTGTTTGTCGAATGGTAAATTGTTTGTCGAATAAGAAATGTTTGTCGAATATGTTTGTCGAATGATAAATTGTTTGTCGAATATGTTTGTCAAATGTAATTCGACATATCGAATGTGTTTGTTGAATGTGTTTGTCGAATACATTCATTCTACAAACAAACATGCATTCTAAAAAAGTAAAAACAATTTAGAGCATTCATACTTTTTAGTGTAAATAAGCATATTTTTTTATATGCTTAATGCAAATAAGTTCCACTGTCCATACTTTAATTTTTCTCCCTAGAAAATTTCCCCAATTTTTTTTTTTTTTTTCTTTTCAATCCGCGAACCCTATCCCCGAATCGATTCTCCACCACACCCTCCCGTCAACCATCGCAACTCAGACCGTACACCACCGAGACCGCACCTGTCCTGCTCCCACACTAGCTACTCAGGCCAAACCTCCGTGCTCCACTCATCTCCCTCCAGCCGCAGCCGCGAGACAGACGCACTGCCGCCGCGATCCCTACCATATAGAATGGCCGTTTAACAATGTTTTGTTGATTAGTTTTGAAAGTTTTTTCATCCAGCAAATTGTTAAATTCTTAATCAATTAGAATTTTATATAATACCACAAACCCTTTTCATCTCAGTCTCTCATTGAACCTTGCCGCGCACATATTCAGTTTCCTTTTCACTGCTAAAAATGGACGGGTTGATCGGCTCTTCAACAAAGGAGGTAATTCCGAATACCCAATCAATTAAAAAAAATCTTAAAGATTGTATGTTTGTATTTATTATGTATTTCCAAGCTTCAGAAAGTCTCGCAATTAAGTTCTCGAGTATCCCATGTTTAATCTCCGTGTTTTTAGGGTCTCCCAATTAGCTCGGTCGATTCATATTGATGGGTTATTATTGTTTGTAATTAGATGTTAGTTGAAATGGTGAAAGTGACGCAAAAGAGGAAAATGAAAGGGAGCAAAGGTGACTGGAAAGAATTCTTGGAATCTTACGATAAGAGGATTGGGTCGAGAGTGTCCGACCCATTGCGTAGGTCTGTTGATGATTTGGCGGCTTTTATAAAAACCTTTCAGCAAGTTGATGATGTGAAGGTGAAATTCGAAGTCATACATTTACAACATCTCTCATCGCTCAGCACTCAAATCACTCTGTTTGAGGTTATGATAACATTTAATTTTTCTCATGCCGAGCTTGCAGCTTTTCAAGAGGGTCTTGAAGTGTCATTACAACCGCCAAGTGGTGGAGAAACTTAAGGCAATCTCCCCCGACGAAGAATCTCCCGAGCAGGTCACGGTTTTGAATTGTATTTGTTTGCAGTGAAGAATCATGACAATTCACATTCTTCTACTTTGTTACTTGGCTTGTTGACTTGTTTGTGTTGATGCAGGGGCTAGTCCGTCTGACGTGGGCGCATCCTCTGCACCCTATTGAATTTTCCTTTCCCTCATACAATAAGGTAGTTTGATTTTATTTATTTATGCATACAATCCCTATTATAACTTGAAAACTTGTAATTTCCAAGGGTTAGTTTGATTACAGAAAAGACCGAGTCTGAATCTATTAACATTCAAGAAAAATGGCTGTTTATCAATTGAATGTTTTCATCGGTAACTGATGTATATTTTCTTTGAAAAAAATTCAACACAATGCTAAAAAATAAATCAATATTCAGTTTTCAAAGCTTGAAATTTAGGACATTAATTATTTCAATTATGGAATTCATATTTTAATTTCAGTTCCCTAAAACAATTCATCCCATCTTCATATGAAATATATTAACTAGTGCTTTCTCGTGTGTGTGTTTGTGTGAGTGTGAGGAGCCATGCGTAAGCTAATTTAGGTTGTCCTTTTCATTAACTTTTGAGCTTGAGCAGGGCTGGGTGGTTGTAAAGTCAAGTAAAAAGACAAAGGCCATGAAGTCGACTAAATTAATTTCCATCGACTGTGAGATGGTTCTTTGTGAGGATGGCACCGATGCATTGGTGAAGGTGTGTGCTGTAGACCGCGATTTAAAGGTAATCACATGACACACTTGTGTGTATGTTATTATCAATATGAGGTCAAACATTTTATCGTTTGTGATTTTTAGTAATAAATTGAAATTCTTTTAATCTTATAGGTTAGACTTGAGGAATTCGTGAACCCAAATAAAGCAATTGCAGATTATGGAACATATATAACAGGAATCACTGCAAAGGATTTAGATGGGGTGACTACTTCTTTGGAAGACGTGCAGGTATATGCTCCGTTAATGTTAGTTGTAAATGATATAAATATACTGGCATATTCTGTTTTGATTTTTGCTTACTTTATTTGACACATGACAGATACGCCTGAAGAAGTTACTTTCGCATGGTGCCATTTTAGTTGGCCACAGTGTCGACAATGATCTTAAAGGTAAGTTTTATAACTTGGCAAGTTAATGCTTTGTATCTTCATATTAAGGCTAATATAAAATCTCAATTCTTATGGAAAGTAAAATTAGATTTCCCTTTCTTTGTATCTGAATTTTTTCCCTTCTTGTGCGAAGTACTGAAGATAGATCATGCAAGAGTGATAGACACATCTTATGTATTCAAAATTGCCAATGCTCCCCACAGGAAACCGCCTCTGAGTTTGTTGTGTAAGGTGACTTTTATCTTGCCTTTGATTTTTTTTAATATCTAATTATAATTATATATACATATGCATAGCTAGAATCAGCCCTCTTTTTTATCTTGAAACTCTTTTCCGTGTTGTATTGTGCACTAGTCATTGTTAGATTACGATCTCCGACAAGAGGGAAATCCACATGACTGTGTGGATGATGCTTGTGGTGCTATGAAGCTTGTCTTGGCCAGATTAGAAGGAAAAATTGATACTGTGATAACTGACGAGGTAAGTTCATCATTTAAAACAAAAACTAGAATCAAAGTCATGACATTACCTCATGATTTTTTTATTTTTTCCAATTTAGGTTAATGTATTGGTATCAGCTTCGTTGTTTGTGCATATGATCCCTGCTAATATCAGTAGTGAAGATTTGAAGAGCATTCTCTCTGGAGAATGTTCTATTGAAGTGAAGGTTTGTATAATAATACATTCTGTTTTTCTTTTCCGGCCAATCATCATTTTTGATAAATTACTCGTGTAGGCTGCTAAAAAACCTGGGGGGACGTATTCCGCCTTTGCAGTATTCAAAAATATTGAAGAAGCACTTGATTCTTATGAGAAGCTGAAAGGTGATTTAGAAAAGGTTTGTTCTTTCAAATACTAGAAGTTCTACTGTTACTGTATTTCATTAGTTGATATTCTTTTCCCGTTTCTCTGAATTTATGACAGGACACATATGGACGGCTACAAAAGCTTGTAAAGTTCAATCTTGATAACGGAAAGTGTGGTTCTCTTTGTGTTTGTGTCCCTGTATCTGCTGGGCACGTGCCACAAAAGAGGTCACACAAAGACAATGGCACTTCCGGAATGTGTAAGAAATTGTTAACAAACCGGATTGGGGGACTTTGTGAGGCTGATTCCAATCAAGAAATTCAGAGATTGAAGGAAGAGCTAAGTCGAAGAGATGAGGAAATATCAAACTCGAATAAATTAATTATTACACTTGCTAAGGCTGTAGAAGCAAGATCAGTTTTTGTTTGAACACAATGCTCTAAACGGGGCGAATAGTCTCGTTAGCACGGTATTGTATCAAAGTTTTGTTTTCAACATGGATCAGCATGAAACGTAGGCCTGTCAATTTGAACACGACCCGATAACACGATTCGAAACTCGCACGAAATAAAGTGGGTTGAACCCGCACGATTAAAAAGCGGGTTAATGGTGGATCAACCCACTATGACTAATTTATTAAATGGGTCTACTGCGGGTCGAACTCGAAATTAACCCGTTTAACTCATTTATTAAATTAATTTTAATTATTATATTATAATAATACATTATTAATTAAATAAATAATATTAATATATTATTTGTTTATAAAGATCGATTAATTCTCTTTTTTTTAATTATTTAAATAACTATCACTATATAATACGCTAAACAACAAGATTTTATTACGCGTTTACATTATATATGTCATTATTTTAGAAATTAAATTATTTTATAATATTTTTATATATAAAAAAATATAATTTTTTTATTTTAAAGTTAAATAGGCTAAATGGGTCGGAAATGGGTTATAAATAGATAACTCGTTTATAAATAGATTGAGTTTGGGTTTAATTTTTCGACACGATTATTAAATGGGTTGGGTTTGGGTTTATGTTTTGTTACCAGCGAATACCTTTGACACTACACGAACCCGACCCAACACGACCCATTGACACCCCTATTGAAACGTAGTGTAGTATTTTTGCAATATTTATTCTTCATTTCTCCTAATTTTCAACTAGGACTTCAATTACTATACTTTTATTTATTTTCTTGTTCTTGATGATGAACACCAAACAGAAGCTATTCGAAGAGAAATATTCATCTTTGGGCCGCTCGAAAAGTCGTGAGAAAGAACTTGTGCCGCTTTTTATATCACAATTCACATGGGCTGAGCTTAAAATCTAAAATATATATTGATGGCAAACATCGGATAATATTTAACAACACTTTTTTTTGTCAATTGCAGTGTATTGAATTCGAACATTAAATAATATTTGGCAAGGAAGTTAACGTGCTTTTGATTACAAAATTACTTCTGTTTCACAATGATAAAACCCTTTAAAACAATTATTTTTTACATACTCCTTCCGATTTTTTATATAAGACTTCCTAAGTTTTGACACAATACTTAAAAAAATAATTTATGACAATTAATATTTATTAAAATATATTTAAAAAAAATGAAATATGATTGGTTGAAAATAAACATTTGCTTAGAAAATTTAAAATTTAAGAAATTGATGTCATTACATCATTTATTAATACTAAAATGTCTTATAATTTAAAAAAATAGAAAAATTAGAAATGCTTATATAAAAAATTGGAGGGAGTATTATTTATAGAATATTTATGTATTTAGTGTTAGGATTTATATAATCCAACAAGGGTTAAAGGAAAAGAAAAGATAAACGTAAAGAACTTGTGGTATTAGAACAAATAAGCGTGATATGAAATATACAAGAGAGAGGCTTTATATAGCCAACAAAAGGTAAACCCTAATCCTATAAACAAAAGGTAAACCCTAATAATCCTATAAATATAATAACTAATAAAAATATGCTAACACCCCCCCTCAAACTCACGATGGTACAGCAAGGAGCATCGAGAGTTTGTCAATGAAAAATCTATGACGGCTGACAGAATGAGACTTCGTGAAGCAGTCAGCCAACTGTAAGGACGACGGAGTAAACGGTAGAGAAATGGTTCCGTTATCCAAATGATGCCGAGTGAAATGACAATCAATCTCAATGTGTTTGGTGCGCTCATGAAACACCGTGTTGTGAGCAATCTGAATGGCACTCTTATTATCGCAGTACATAGGTGTGGGGTCAGTAAGAGTGACTCCCATGTCAGCCAGTAACCAGCGCAACCATATAATCTCAGCCGTAGTGGAAGCCATAGCACGATACTCTGCCTCGGTGGATGAACGAGAAACTACAGCTTGCTTCTTACTTCTCCAAGAAATAAGAGAATCACCAAGAAAAATACAAAACCCAGTAGTGGACTTTCGAGAAGTCGAATCACCAGCCCAATCGGCATCAGAAAAGGCACGAAGCTCCAACGAAGAAGTGGATGGAAACAAAAGACTCTGATAAAGAGATCCCCGTAGGTAACGTAAAATACGCACAACAGCAGCCCAATGTACAGTCGTGGGTGCTGAAACAAACTGACTAACAATGTGAACAGCATAGGCAATATCAGGACGAGTGATCGTCAAATAAACAAGACTACCAACAATGGACCTATACAGAGTAGGATCTTGTAGAGGAGTGCCATCATCTAGAGTATACTTTGCGTTCAGCTCGAGAGGAGTGTCAGTGGTGCGAGTGTCAGTGAGTCGTGCACGGTGAAGAATATCAGCAGCATACTTGGACTGAGAGAGAAGGTAACCTCGAGGAGAGGAGGCAACTTCAATTCCCAGAAAGTATCGTAAAGGGCCCAAATGGGGGTGTTCAAGTGTGGTCCCACGCCTAGCGCACACAAACGAGAGCGGGAGCTTGAATATGCACTAGGGAGCCTCAATCTATCTCAAAACCATATGGTACTAAGTAGGAGAACTCTCTAGGCTTATATAATATACTCCCTTCTCTCAAACTTTCAATGTGGGACAACTCACAAGTGGCCTTCAACACACCCCCTCCACTTGTGAGTCCTAGTCAAAGGGTGGTTATAACCACTCACAAACAGGATCGAAACCTGCTCTGATACCATGTTAGGATTTATATAATCCAACAAGGGTTAAAGGAAAAGAAAAGATAAACGTAAAGAACTTGTGGTATTAGAACAAATAAGCGTGATATGAAATATACAAGAGAGAGGCTTTATATAGCCAACAAAAGGTAAACCCTAATCCTATAAACAAAAGGTAAACCCTAATAATCCTATAAATATAATAACTAATAAAAATATGCTAACATTTAGGAGTGTGCAACACAACAATGATTGGTCTCAATAAGTCAATGGTCCACACATGGCCACATGACTAATTTGAAGAGCTACAAAATGCAAACCCGTGATCCCCCATGGAGCCTAATAGCTTCTGGCGCCTGCAATCATATTCACATATTTATATGTATGTAGAAACAAATGTATAATGTAATTTGATTCTCTCATTGTTATCTCTCACTTTCTATCCCAACTGTCCTTCCCTATTTCACATGCACACACACCTAATCTAATAATCTTCTACTTATTTATTATGGTGCCTCGCTATTTCTTACATATTCCAAATTTGAGCCCTAATACTTCCAAGAAATACCACTCTGTGTGAGGATCATGTGTGTCATCATGCAAGTGTTTTGTCTCTTGCACTACTCTACAAATAATTTAGATTGAGTGAGATTTCGACTCTCTGACTTGAAGTTTCTATTATGCTTGTTATTGAATGATCAATCTTTAATTAATCATTACTTCTACTTCTGAAACCAACTACATAGAAGATTTTGTTATAGCAATTCAAAATAAATGAAAAGAATTAACATGATTTTATATATTTCGATCTTCAATTTCAGATATTAATGTGCGGGCGGGCGGGGTCTTCACTGCTGTGATCAATAATACCCCGAATTGGATGGATATATTGTGTATCTTTCATCATCGATCTCATAATAATAATGAGTGTATATGTTATTATAGGACTGGGAAGAAAGGTAAAAAAAATTTTGAAAGTTTATTGTAACACAAACGACATATTATTTTGAATTTAATTTCAAGTTCATCTTTCAGTTGAGTTCAAACTTATTTAATTCAGTCCAATTAATTTCGTTTCAAAATAAATTCATAAAAATTAATTTGAATTTTAAATTATTTATAATTTAATTAATTTTGAGTTTGAAGAGAAAAATTAATATTATTAAATTTGTAGTGCGGAGCATAAATTTAGGCAAATTAAATGTGTCATTATATCTTTATCCTCGTTTTTTCGCACCTTTTGGGGACAAGAGTTCTTTACAGGTCAGCTCAGTATGATAACGAATTATTGACTTACTCCAACAACAACATTATTGTGTTCTATCGTGTAATTAATTAAATTAAATTCCGCTTTTATTTTTTTAATATTTTTGAAATTTTGATAGTAGTAGTATTTTATAATAATTAAGTTTCCGAATTTCAATTTGATTGCAACTGAAGCTTCCATCACTATTTAATATATAATGATTTCAAAATTAATTGAGTCAATATCACACATAATCTATCAGTCTTTAATATTATGATTGTGAATAACTGAATATTAGTTCAATTAAATAAACTTAAGGCAAGTTAAAAAGTTGGGAGTAAGATGTGACCTAGAATTTTCAGGTGTGTTCAAATGCCCAAACTTTTACTTGATACTTAAAATTGTCAAATATAAAATTTAATTTATTTTTTTACAAAAAATTTAAAAAATAAATGTAAAATAAATTTAAGTTTGACGATATTATATGATTCTTTTTTTATTTGAAGCAAGTAAGAATACTTTCTTGCCAACAAAATTAAGAAATTAATGGGTTATTTTAAATTTTTTGATAAAAAAATCAATGGTAAAATTTTTTTTTGTTGAAAAGTAAATTATAGTTGTGAATAATGTTTTAGTCGATAAAGTACGAGTGAACTTAATTTAATTTTAAAGTAACAAAAAATAATATTTATTTTTGTTTAGAAGCAAAAATGAAATAAATAATGCATTTTATGATCAAAGTGAATTAATACAGTAGAACTTGTGGTTTTCTTAATAATTTTGTAAATAATTAAAAAGTTGAAAGTTTAAATATTTTTTTGTTGAGAATCAAGCCGGAAACAATCACGAGCTCCGGCGAGAATCAAACTCAAACTCAAAATCGAACAATCGAACGCAAAAACCAAAACACAAACGCGAGCTTCAAACTCAACTCTCACCACTCACGAAGTTCGAATCAAGTATATATAACACACTCACGCTGCAAAATCGAAAGAACACAGAGATTTTACGTGCTTCGATCGCCGGGAAGACGACCTACGTGCACGGTGGAGGGGAGGGTGGTTCTGGGATTATACCAAGCAAAACAAGAGTACAACAATGTTCACTCTAGCTCACTACTTGCATATCGATCACAAACACGAGTGATTATATGCCAAATCATAAACGCACAAAATCAAAATGGTAATCTAAACCGCTCGTCTGTAACAGACTCGCAAATCGCGACCGTGCGATCAAACCATTCAATTCCATGTGCGTCTTGTAGATGAGCTGACAAGGATCACAACGCCTCAAGAATCATGTGATTTGGTTTAGAATCCAGTGAGAAATCGAGCGCCCTAGACCGCTGCACCCGCAGCCAGTTCATCCCGAAACGGCGTCGTTTCATCATACGCGAAATTTGAATTCTGAGCAAAATTACCATTTTGCCCCTGCAGTGCATTTTGTCGATTTTGCCTCCGGAGATGATTTTTCGTGTACATTTTAACATTTTTTAAATGAACTAAAAAAAAAGTGAGACATTTTGAATGGAACAATAAATAAGAGTATGTTATAAATATATATAGTTTGGTGAGGTGGCCAAACTATAACTTCACATGTTTTGTGAAATAAATATATGTAAGATATGATATACCAAACTCAAATCGATTCCCGCTACATGTTCTGAATAGCTAAATACAATGTCGACCTCTTGGAAAAAGATTTTATATCAATTGCTTACTGCAGGGTGTAGTGTAGTGTAGTGCCGTGTTTAAAAAAGATGACAGTTTAGAAACGAGACTTATGTTCAACGAATTTTATAAAATAAATTAGTTATCTACAAAATATAATGTTTTTTTTTTCATCAAAAATACCGGGCGAACCAAATAAATAATTTGCATGAAATATTCACGTACCGGAGTGCCAAATCTACCAGGAAAAGAAATAAAAATTACAAGAACAATTGTTTAAAGAAGAATATTTTCAAATTTGGTATCATTTGAAAAGAATATATTATAGATTGATCATATCTTATAGAGAATTTCTGAAAAAGAGTTATGCACAACGCCTTAGTCCGTTTTCTCAATAATTGTTCTGAAATTAGTGCACATATATAAACATGTGACAAAGTAGTACTACTTTTGTTTCAATTTTTAGAATTTTATTTAATATCTCTGTTCAAAGTATATGTATTGTAATATATTGACTACAAATAATGAAAATGAGTACAACCGTATAAAAGTGTAAGCTAAATAAAATTTAATCGATGGTTATACTTTTTTTTTCGAGTTACGCTTGTTTTTCATATCAATTATACATTATTTTAAAAAAAATCTAATTTTTCATTTCATTAATATGAAAAAATATTTTTCTTTTCAATTTTTTGATCAAAAAATCGATAAAACAATATGTTTTAATTTTAATTTTTTGATCGTGAAAAATTCCATAAAACAATATATTTTCTTAATGTTTGTGAACTATTACATATGATTACGGTTGTGGGGCGAAGAAACATCCCAAAAAGGCGTTATAGCAAAGAACATTATGTGAATAGGCGTTATAGTAAAGAACATTATGTGAATTGACCAGAAGCAATGTTAATAGGCGTTATTGTAAAGAACATTATGTGAATTGACCGGAACCAATTAACGAACATCTGGGCCTGTTGACTATTGACATGATCAATCTCACATAACAAATTAAACGACCTAATTATACATATATAGTGAGTGGCGCCACATTTTTTCCTATTTATGTCAATTGTTATAAAGCACACACGCACTATATGACAATAAACCGCTAAAACAGTACTACATGCACTATCAAAAATGAATCTCTCCAAAATCCAAACTAACTAATTAACACACGCAAGAAAATGGATTGATGGGTGCCAAAATTCACTGCAGTCGTTAAATTTTTATTAATAAATTCTTTAATCTACCTATTTTTATTAATTGATTTTCAATCTAAATTTATTTAACATATTTTTATTCATATAATTTAGTATAATTTGTTTAGTCATATGAATCAATAATTTTATCATTACCAATATTCTAACATTTATTGAATATGTTAGTACATTTAACATTTATTTATTTTTAATTTATAAAAATTGATTTCACTATGAAATTTTGTATAGTATAAAAAATAAATAATAACTCAAATACTTTATTAAATCGTTTGTGTAAAGTTCAATTAATTTGTGTAAAGTAATAAAAATATGTTTCAAAGAGTTGAAAGATTGAAAGAGTAAATAGTCAAACACGATTTTTTAATTAATAAAAAAGATTAAAAAGATTACTTTAAAAATATTAAAAATAAATTGTAAATTAAATTTTAACGGAGAGATTGAAAAGAATATATTAATAAAATTTTAATTTGCACCGTGAAATTCACGTAGACTATATAGAATTCTTAAAAGTTCGATTCGAAGAACAATGACAAACGAAAATAAATAAAATATAAATCATTCAAAATTAATTACAAAAACACCCCCGTAGTAATTCATCAATTACCATCGCCCGTAACCGTTGACGAGCGCGAGCGCATTGCTCGTCTCCTTCTTGACCCCGACCGTCCGATCGCACACGTCAGCCTTGACTGCCCCGTCAGCAACTCCCTCGAACCCGTCGAGACACGTGTCCTCGTTCGTGAGGGCCGCGCTCATCCACGTCTGCACGTTGCTTATCTCGAACTGCAGCGCCTCTCCGCCGTTCCCCGCCCTCAGCCGCCGCATCTGCTTCAGCGACCCGCGAATCTGATCCACCGCGTCGTCGAACACGCTGAAGCAGTCGCGGACCGCCGCCGCCGCCCGCGGGTCCGGCCCGTAGTCCGACCCGCGGCTCAGGCTCGCCAGGTGCGACGCCATGCGGGCGGCGCTGGAGAGGCTGACGGAGACGGCGACGGACGCCAGCCGGGCGGGGTCCTGCTGGACGGCGGCGGCGTAACCGGAGAGGGAGCTGTAGCAGATTTCCAGGTAGAGTGTGGCCTCGCAGCTGTTGCGGATGAATTCGGCGTCGGAATCGGTTGCGGCGGGGGCGGGGGAGGGGGCGATGGCGGCGGCGGCGGCCGTGAGGAAGAGGGTGGCGAAAAGAAGGGAAGGTAATATTATCTTCATTGTGTTGGGTCGGGCCGATGAGAAAGAGAAAATATATGAATGGAACGAGTTGGGAAGTTATATAAAAACTTGTGCTTTTGTGATTTGACGATTATACTCTCGTCACAAGGGAAATAATGATGAAAAGTTTCTTTCATCATTCACCCACTATCAATCTCATCGAGTGTTTTTTATTTTGTTTCTTTTTGTATGAGGGTGAAATTGTCTATTTAAGTTGATATTGATAACTCGGGATTTAAGAAAGAGATCTTAGCAATATAGTATTACCTCTGTGGCTCTATTATGTATCTATGACTATGATCCTGTATCTTTTGTAATTTACAAAAGATTAAGTCCGGGACAATGTTAATTTTTTTTTTACCTTCCAAGTATAATATTTAAAGATTTTTTTTTTTTGTTATGTGGATTTGAGTGATCTACGTTTGGAATAAGATTTCTTGCTATTAGTTGGGGTCGATTATTGGCCATATATAAGATTTTCTTATAATCGATTATTTACGGGCTTTCAATGTGAATATTTGGATGCGTAAATGTGCAAATTCTTCTAGTGACATGAAGAAGTTCGAACCGATTCCAGAAGCACATCTTGACTTCTTTTCCATTTCACGATTTTCTTTTGTGAGTTTCATGTCAATTATTGACGCAGGGAAGCAATAAAACAAACAATTAAGACTAGTTGATTCTGAGAATACCTGAAAATGTTGATTTCGAAGAATACCGAAACCTGATAAAAACCTCAACAGATGAACCTTTTTATTTCATATCAAAACAACTAATTAATTGGATGAGAAAAACGACATATAAATAAGTACTCAAATCTTAATAAAATAAATTAAAATAATAAATAAAATAATATTAATAGCTCGGGCAAAAAGACACAATCTTTTTCTTATTTGTCTCAGCATCAATTGTGGATTATAGATTATGAATTGCGTGATTGAGTATATGATCATAGTTAGCTAATTTTATGGATTATAGATTATGAATTGCGTGATTGAGTATATGATCATAGTTAGCTAATTTTATGGTTAAGATGTTTGGTGATTTGATTCGATGGGTGATGGTCGAAGCTTAATTTCTATTGATATGTGTTAACACTCAAATATGCATCGGGCTGCCTTTGTGTTCCAAATAATTGAGCCAGCACCAAGTTGGGCCAATACATTATTCACAACAAGAAGCTTTCTTGCAAGAGTGCAAAAATTTTTAGGGTATTTGTTTATTATATTTGAAAATTTTTATAAATTAATACACGATACATTAATAACCTCTTTAAATTAATAGAATCTTTACTGACTTAGTCTTTTAAATGAAAAAAATACACTCGATAAATTAATAACTAATAGAATCTTTTGTCCCGACATGGTCTTTTAAATGAAAAAATACACTCAATAAATTAATAACCTCTTTAAATTAATAAAATTTCACGGTCCCGAAACTATTAATTTATAGAGGTTTTACTGTATGTGTTTTCAACAAGTGAATAAATAACTAGTATGAGTTAATTAATTCCATGCCCAATATAAAAGATCGACGGAACAAATTTAGTTGGTTGATATCAATTTTCAATACAATAATCATGTTCTGGAGAAAGTACAACAATCATGATATGGAGAAATTATAGAAGTCGGAACTCTTGAGACCACCAAGCATTGAAGAAGCTGCTGAGTTCTCTGCTTCCTTCAGCCGCGTCATCTCTTCTCCTTTCGCTAAAAGGACACCTTCGGTTATTTCAATTTCGACTGAGCATTTAAACCTCTTCTCATGAGGACGACCAACTTCACTCTCGATCCTGCAACACTTGACACACATCGGCAAAGCAATAACAAAAAATACACTGATTGCAATACCAAAAGACCTAATTAAAGGGGGAAAGTGGTATACTTGTATATTGGCTTGGGCCATTTCTTCTTCCCACAAAGCTCGTGCAGCCTTTGTTTTGCCGTTGTTCCATAATCGCCATTGAAAAGGCTAGATACATCAGAACTCAATTTCTTATTGGGTTCGTAACTAGTCAGTTTCTTGAGAGCTTCCTTAGCAGCTTGAAGCTTAGCGTACTCTTTATCCTCATAAGAAGCCGAGGCTACAAAACTTCCGTCGATATAGATGCTTGCAATATTCTTATCATCTTTTGTTTCATTTTTTATATCCAAGAGTTTGCCATCTTTTTGACATAGCTCATTAAGTGTGGTCACAGGGTGTGGTTGTTTTTTGAGCATATCAAACGTATATATTGGATCCAGAAGCTTACTAAAGATCTATTTCAATAGAAAAAATTAGTATGAGCAACTTGATGCTAGTAATATTTTGAAAAAGTTTCTTACGGGTGAAAAACAGTGAGAATCAATAAATCTATATTTCAAACTCTTTCTAAGAAAAACATAATTATGAAATTCACAACATTGAAAAATTAAAATATCATATGCATAATTGAATAAACATAATTTCAGAGAAAATCGATCAAAGCTCACCTCCCACATAACCTTCAAATCGTAATTGCAATCAAAAGACACTGCAGCTGCCACAGACTCCACAATGTCTGCAAGAATTTTAGGAGCTTTCACTAAGCCCACATATATCTCTGGCTCGCGCTCGTTAAATACTGACGTCACAAACTCGCTTACCTGAAACACAAGAGTGTAGGGATACGATTTCGCAAGAGCTCGAAACGGAAAAACTGGCTCAACTTCCTACCAAACACCGGATAACATGATAAAAACATCACCAATCATCGAGTGTTTGATAGATAACTCAACTAATTTCACCGTTTTGAACTCGAGCAAAGCCATTTCCCAGAACCACCAAGTTAAACAATCAGTGCTGTTTCTCAATCAAAGTAAGAATTCTAGATTCTGATATATACACTTTCAATTAAATTAAGAATTCCAGATTCTGAGTCCCAAATAAACACATTGGGCTGTTTCTCAAATGAATGCTATACAGTGATTTCTCAATCATGACATGGATATATAAAATTGAATTAACCAAATACCTGTTCTTCAAGGGCGGTGGCGTTGAGACGGACGAACTTGTACAAGCCGTGACGAACAGCCGCGCGGGCGAACTTCTCGGTGCTGACGTTGGCATCGCGTAAGCACGAGAGTTTGCCTTGGTCGAGGTCGGGATATTTGTGGAAAAAGTAAGTTAACAGGGCATAGCCGATAGCGGCGTCTCCGACGAGCTCTAGGCGTTCGTAGGAGGCGGAGGCGGTGTAGGATGGGTGGGTCAGAGCCTCTTCGAGGAGCTTTCTCTTCCGGAAGCGGTACCCGATTATACTCTCGACGGCGGTCAGAGACGCCTCCATGTCCGAGATCTCTAGGATTTCAAAGAAGGAATTACACAGGGAAGCGCAGATGTCAGATTCAGTACGACGGGGGTTATGAGAAAAGAGGACTTTACTTTACCTTCTGTTGACGTAAAGATTTTATCACCCAGGAATTATTTTATACACTGGAGTATATCTTATTTTCTTTTTAGCGGAAATAGGTTGATTGTTAATGAAATAAATATAATAGAAACTATTATATGTACTCGTATACTACATGTATTGATGATGTGTGTGGTTTTCGGTCAATCATTATTTGACATGTGTAACTTAAAAAATAAAAAATAAATAATTTTTTTTTTAATATTTTTATCTTTCCTTTACGTTGGATTAAAAAATAAATAACATTAAATAAAAATAAATTAAAAAATCCCTAAACTCTATGAAATCAAAAACAATCTCCAACCGAACACTAAACTTAAACTAAAAAATAAGTTTAATTTTAAATTTACAGTAATTTGACTATAATCGAGACTCTAACACTCAAACCGAAAAGAATATTCTCGAAATATTCTTCTTATATCATTTTTTATACTATTTTTATAAATAATCAAGAAATCTAATAATATATCATTTTTATACTATTTTCATACTATTTAACTTAAAGTAATTTGATACAACCCAGACTCTAATACTCAAACCGAAAAAGAATATTCTCGAAATATTCTTCTTATATCATTTTTTATATTATTTTTATAAATAATCAAGAAATCTAATAATATATCATTTTTATACTATTTTTATACTATCTTTGCAAATTTACCATTTAACTTCATAAGTTTTAACTTTAAAAAATCTAATAAATATTATTTTCAATTTAAAAACTTCAAACACAATAAATATAATAAAATATTAAATAAAACATTAATTAAATATATTTTTATTAAAATTATATTGTGATATGTATTTCTATTTAATTATTATAAATATTTTTATTAAAATTTATTTCAATTATTAATAATATTATTTTTTAAAAATTTATTACATTACAAAAAAATTAAATAAGAAACTAAAAAAATAAAAATTAATATGATAGGTCATTTTAATAAATTTGTAAAATATAAAGACTTTTTTATAAATAAATAATAGTTATTGATTTGAGTTTGAGATAAACGTAAATTTACGTAATTTTTGTGAGGGTTCCATGCAAAAACTTACAATAAATTTATGGTATTTGGAGCATTTTCATACTTCAAAATGAGTAATGAGTAGTGTTTATCGATATAAATTTTGCCCTTTTATTTATTTCGCAGAGGATCAGATCGGATCGAATCGAAATTTCCTTTTTACTCTTGTTTAATTTATTTATAGGGTGGGTGGTGTTTATCAATTGAGGGAAAATATGCATCAGCATTTATTCAATACTTGAAGATGATCGACCGATGCAAAGGCACTCAAGTCTTCGCCCTGAATCCCACGGCCGATGTAGGCGGCGGCGGCGAAAAATTATTGCACCATTCGCAAAACCAACTGATGAGGGTTAATTCGGTCTGGTCGAAATCTCACCGCCATTACCAGAGTTTCTCTCCAGCTAGCACCATCAATTCAGTTGTGTTATCGGAGGCTCTTGCGATCTACGGTATGCCACAGTCGGACATCATCGAGACTCAAATTAATTCGAGTCTCAGATTCGTCAATTTCGTCGAGACCCTGGCGGCGGTCTTTTGAAAACTCGAGGATTGCCCCGAATTGAAGAGATCTGAGTTGTACTTGGAGCAATGCGCGATTTTTGATAATCCTCACGCGCACCACCTCCTCGATCGGACCGGCTGTCGACTCTGCCTCAATGTCGACGCCTTGAATTCTTTAATTTATATTTATTCTATCTTATTTATCTTTTATTCAAAATGAAAAGAAAAATAAAAATATTAAAAAAATTATTTATTATTTATAACGTGTCAAAAATGATTGATCAAGGACCACATGATCAATACAACAGGTACATATAATAACTTCTCTCAAATCATATTTATTTGATTATAAAAATAAAATATATTTTTTGTATTTAGTCTAAGTACTCAATGCATATTTTTTTTTTCGTTCATCCCTATAAATTTAGCGTAATTCCATAAATTGATTTTTTTTACAAATTTATCCTCCCAATACACATTTATTTAGTCTTATACATCTATTATAACTTATACATCAATACATATTATACACACACTTTATATTATTAAATATATAAAACAATCATTTTTTTTAATCTACGTACCAATTTCTCTATGCATTGTGTAAATGGATGGAGGGAGTATATCTTATTTCATTTTCGTATATCCTTCCCTTAATTATGGGATTCTGTTGTAACTATAAATATGAGTATTAACATACTCACTATTCATCGGTGATCTCATAATCATTCTTTCATGGTATTAGAGCACCGGTTCTAAATTTGGTCTTAAACCTAGTTTAGTTTTTTTTTCTTTTTTTCTTCCTCCCAATTTTCTTTTTTCCACCTCCTCTCTTTTCACGTCGGACTGGTCTCCTCTGTCGTACCGTCAATTTGCCGCAGTCACAACCTTCATGCCGAAACTGGTCTCCTCCGTCGTGCGTCGTGCCGCAACTCTCTTCCTATTGCAGGGCCAATGATAAGTCGTTTTAGTAGCGGAAAAATCAATTAAATTTGTATCGAACTAGTTGTCAAAACAACTCGCCCGAGTCGGTCTCGAGGAACACTACTATCGGCGTGTACACGTGTTTATTTGTTTGCAACGGGGGAAACGAAAGTGAAATAGCATAACGCTTACGTTGATTTGGGGTTTTGTTTTAAATCTAAAAATTACCTAAGTATTGAAGAGACACGAAAACGAGAACAATCTATCTAAAGTGGACTAGGGTTTCGAGATTGATAATTTTAATCGAAGAACAATTGAATTTAAGAGAAACGAATTTCATGAAACAAATTTGAAAAGTAAATATCAAAGCAATTAATTGAATCACGAAATTGAAACGAAGCAATAGAAATAAAAGAAGGTCTTACTAGATTAATTCTCAAATCCAAAAGTAAGCACCCGTCGGTAGCTAATCCGACTTTTGCCAAGATCCGAGAATTCAAAACAATTCCAAAAAACTACGATCGATCAAACGAGATGAAAAAGAGTCTCCATGTGTTCTCTCTAAGTACCCAATCAATCGTCCCCAAGTGCGATGCAAAATCCGAGAGTAAAAAGTATGTTCCCATAGGGTAAAACCCTACTCTAAGTACAAATCGCGTCGGTCAACGGAAGTCAAAGTATTCATAAAACGGGGGACCAAGCGGCCGCCTGGGGGTCAAGCGACCGCTTGCCCAGCTTCCCAGAATGTCTGATCCAACAGCGAGGCGGCCGCCTGGGGGGTCAAGCGGCCGCGTGGGGCTTTCTCCAGCCGGTTCTGCCACGGGCACCAGGCGGGCGCTTGGTGGGTCAGGCGGACGCCTGCTCAGCGGGCAGGTCCGTTCTTGGCTCGTCCCCTCGTTGCCTCGTCTTCTTGTCGTCTCGTACACTCGACTACTCCATAATACCTCCAAAGTCGCTCCTAACACCAACTATGCCCTGCACACTACACAAACGAATAAAATGCACCAAGCCAAGAGAAATACGCCAAATACGACACAAAATAAAACAAGACGACACGAAACTATAGACGAGAAATCACACAAAAACAAACACATCAACTCCCCCACACTTAGTTTCTTGCTTGTCCTCAAGCAAACGATCACGAGAGCACAACTCGAATCAAACAATATGCCAATTAAATATTCAATTCCTCTAAAGCTACGAATAAACCCCCGGTGCGTACGGAAAAAGTAAACATGAATAAACTTGACCCGAAATGACTAGAAGCACAAAGATCAAAAGAGAGTCTCTCACATGTCACCACTCACTTTCCCTCGCTAAGATTCACTCTATTCTTTTACTCTCGAGAAGGGGCTCCACTCAAAATCGTACACAAGTGAAAGATACAAACAAGGAACAACTTGTGCACTCAAGAAAGAAAATAAGCACAAATGGAACAAAGGACGAGCTTTAAATAACATCATGTGTGCCTAAGAACATCAACTAAACACGTACTCAAATCGAATTCTCCACTAATCAAAGTATGCCATCTCAAGAATCAAGGGAGGTCGATAAATCGGGTGTAACGGGGCTCGGCTAAGGGTATTCGGGATTATTTGGGATAAAGTGGACTAATCTTGTACAATCACGCGTCTCCTCCACACCAAACATCCGTCAAACTACACAACATCACCTCCAACAATGAAACGTCCACCATCAATCTACAAATCAACCCGAGCAAACAACTAAACACATTATTTGCTTCTACTACTAATAATACACATTTTTTTTTGGAGACTAAACATGTCTCAATTTTCTATTTTTTTTTGGAGACTTATAACTCGTCTCATTTTTTCTTTTTCTATATATATATATATTTTTTTTGGAGACTTATAACATGTCTCGAATTTATTACAAAAGCAAAAATCACAATAAGCACGACATGAACACCCTCCAAGCTCATACCCCAACCAAAAGAATCCTTCGTCTCCCTCCTTCACGGTAAATAGGACAAGAAGAAAAAGGCTAAACGTAGGCTCAACGGGGCTACTAGGGTGTCCCTCGACGGGCTCCGGGTAAAAAAAGAGAGGCTAAAAAGGTTATCCTAAACGATCCTATCCCAATCACTTTCGAGATCAAGCAAGTTATGACATAAAGTCTCAAATAGCAATCTAAGCACGGTTTAGTTATCTCTAGTCCATACGGGCACACATGACATATAACAAAGAAAGTAAGAAGCTCGAGAAATACAACGAGAGATATCACACGAAGAACAAAGCTAATACGGCTCAAAATCTCACAAGGTCATTCGGAAAGTGACATAGCAACATACAATTATCTCAATTCACTTCACAACGACTAATCATGGGGTCAAAATTATTCATGTACCGACCTCTAGCACCAAACATCTACCAATAACTCCAAGGAACGAAATAAAATACTCGGCATATGAATCATCTATTGCATGCTCTCATGAAAATCATATCACATAAAATGGGGGAAAGTGGACACGACATCAACCACACAAGAGACAATCACACAAAAAGGGAAAAATAAAGCTAGAGAAAGCAAACCCCCCCACACTTGGGCTAATCCGTGTCCTCATGGATGAAGAGCTCCGGAAGTGCGAACCCAACCGATTAGTCCAAGAGTGTCGAGGAGTGACGACCTACACACAAGAATGAAAACCGCTTGCCCAGCTTCCCAGAATGTCTGATCCAACAGCGAGGCGGCCGCCTGGAGGGTCAGGCGGCCGCGTGGGGCTTTCTCCAGCCGATTCTGCCACGGGCACCAGGCGGGCGCTTGGTGGGTCAGGCGGGTGCCTGCTCAGCGGGCAGGTCCGTTCTTGGCTCGTCCCCTCGTTGCCTCGTCTTCTTGTCGTCTCGTACACTCGACTACTCCATAATACCTCCAAAGTCGCTCCTAACACCAACTATGCCCTGCACACTACACAAACGAATAAAATGCACCAAGCCAAGAGAAATACGCCAAATACGACACAAAATAAAACAAGACGACACGAAACTATAGACGAGAAATTATTATATTAAAAAAATGTTACTTTTTTACAATTGATCAAAATTTAAGATGTATTATTTTTTTTAAATTCTAAAATATAAAATATTTGAAAAGAAAATTGAAAATTTTATTTTAAAATTAAAACATAAAGTTTTTTTTGTAAGAGTATATATATTAAGTTGAGAAATTAAATAAAAGAGATTTTTGGACTATTGGGTTTAAACGTGTAACTATTTTTAAGAAATAAACAATTATTTATGTTTATTAGGTGAATTTATAATAGTATTTAAAACTATTAACTCAAATTTATATAAATAAATACAAAGTAAAAATCAAAAAGTAGTAATAAATAAATAAACATTGAAAGCAGAGAGAAGAGGGGCACGTGTCATCATCTGATGAGGAGTGGACGGAACCACACATTCAGGGTCGAATTAGCCATTAAAAAGAGGGAGAGTGGGGGACAAGTGTCATCATCTTAGGAGGTGTGGGCAGAACTCACCGCTCCAGCGTCGAATTAGCCGGTTTTTTCCATGCTACCCCTAGGTGGGTAGTACCCTTAACTATAGATTATTTGACATGTGTATTTATGACAAAATGATAAATACAACATGTGGTGGAGATTAAAAATAAATTACACATGGCCTGATGTGTATGGAATTGGGGTACTACACTTGGGGTGGCATAGAATGAACCCATTTGAAAAAGCTTATTAAAAGGGAATGGGGTGACGTGAGTATAATTCTCTCGGGTGTGGGGCAATTTTTTTATTGCAATATTATGAAGTTTGTCGATTTACAATTTATCCGATCGAGGAGTTTCCGAACAGTGGGAAGAGTTTATTGTCTCTCCTCTTTATTAAAAAAAGAACTTATAATATGTTATGTCTTATAAGTTGTTTTAATAGAAGAGGAGTTTTTTGAGGGTGTTTGACTAAGCTTATAATCTTTTTAAAACAACTTATAATCTGTTTAAGAGATTTCATCCTAAATATTCTCCGCCACATCACTATATTCCACTTTACAGAGATCATCAAATATCTTCAATTACTTTTCAAATATCTCATACTATACGATAACAAATATTTTAAAAGTTATTCGATTTTCACTTATTTTCCAATCATTAAAATATCAAAAATTAAGAAAATTGCAAAAAAAAAAAAAAAAAATTGATATTCAAATCAAATAAACATAGTCTCTATTTATAGATTTTGAAAAATAAAAAAATATTGATATAAAAAAAATATAAATTATATATAAATTATATATTTAATTATAAAAGTAAGATAAAATTAAATTGTGTCCATTCTTATATGCGGACCCGCTTTTCTTACTTTTTTCATAATAATTTAAAAATTATTGATTTTTTTTTTAAATGGACACAAACTTACTCCTCCCAAATAATCCCTATTGCAAGAAATTATCTTCTCAAAAAGCTCTATCGGAGTTGGTCTTTTGGAGTTAATTTTAATATAGTATTAAAACATGCTCAATACGATCGTGAGTTCTCCAATCTTGATGGAATTTCTGGTTTTTCTAACTATGAAACATAAATCTTATGATAATATAAATTCTTTCAACATACATATTAATTTCTAGTCCCTACTAAATACATGCTTGTAAAAAAATGCACATCGTTGATAATATAATATTACTATAATAAATGTTTTAATGAACTTCCATTAGCGCTACACTTTACTTGAAAAATTTCATAATGCTCAAAATCCTACACATAAAAAAGGGAGATGATGCTAGAACTACAGTAAAACTTCTATAAATTAATAGTTTTGAAATCGTAAAATTTTATTAATCTAAAGAGATTATTAATTTATCGAGTGTTTTTTTTATTTAAAAGACTAAGTTGGGATCGGAAGATTCTATTAATTTAGAAAGATAATTAAGTTATCGAGTATTAATTTATAGTAATTTAACTGTAGAACAAACCCTTACGCTAGACGTGCATGTGTTAGCTCGGTCCGGCTAAGAAATGATTAAATCTGAACATAGCTTAGATCGGCTAGAATTTATCGGGCTTATATTTCACGAGCCCAGCACAATCCGATTATGAGTTGTTGGGAGTAGACCTGTAAATGGGCGGATCTGGAGCGGATCGACACTGATCCGTACACGTTTAATAATTTAAATTTTAGATCCGTACCCGCTTCGCGACCCGCTGGATCATCGAAAAGTCGATCCAAATCCGTATCCGACGGATCAACGGTTATCCAACAATTTTTTTCGACCCGTTTTAAAATTGAAAAAAAAAGACAACCCTTACTCTTAGTCTCTTACTTACCGGATGAGTAGATTGAATCGAAAATATTTGTTCTTTCTTTACCTTATGTGAGAGTGATATGGTGTGAGTCTTGTGACCGTGTGACTTGGGAGACACTGAGAGACTACTCTTGGACTTGGTATTGATAATTATTAATTAATTTTTTAGAGGGTGGGGTCATTAACGGATCAGGTCGGCCTTGATCCGTATGTGATTCGTTTATAAAACGGGTAAATAGGTCGAGTTTTAAAACGGGTAAATGAGTCAAATATTACTATCCAAACCCGTTAAAAGACCACGGATCGAGAGCGGATCTGGATAAAACCCGCTCTATTACAGGTTTAGTTGGGAATAATATTTATATTTTAATCATAATATAATTATTAAACTTATTTAAAATATAAAATTAATATTTAGTAAATTTTTGTATTAATAAATATAATTAGAATCCTAACAAAATCATAAATCTAAATATAATATTACTTCAAAAATTTAAGAAAAACAATGTTAAATAAATGTACTTTTTTTTTAAATATAAATTATTTATGAAAAATATATAATAGAAAAATAAAAATTGGGTCGGTCTGGTCTGCCTATCAAGTCAAAATCGAGTTCATTTGCGCCTATCGGGCCGTGCCATAAAGTCCAAATTGTTTGAGACGTATTTTTGGCCTAGTCTAGCCCATTAGTCGGGCTGAAAGTCTCAATTGTATTTTTTTCGGCAATTTATATCGCAGTGTACGAAGAATGATATACCTAAATCTCAACTATTAAAAATTGTTGGTCTTATATGTTATGTTTGGTTGTTCAAAAAGTTAGTATGATAGCTCGGTGATGCGGTAGAGTCTTTCCTTGCATATTATTACATTTTTTTTAATGATATTCACCTTTAAAAAAAATATATATTTAAAATTCAAAATAAAAATTTATCATTTTTTCTAATTTTTTTTATCTTCCCTTTTATCTTTTTTTTTGTTTTTTTTATTCTTATAATTCTATTTCTTCTTTCCGGGTTGCTATATCTTACTCCATAGGAGTAAGATGCACATCTTACTCTAGGCCCAACATATAAAAAAACTTACTCGGCCCAATTACATGCTTACGTCATTACAACACATACCATTCACGCCCAAATTCACCTCTTTTCTGTAACTTCCCTCTTTTTCTTTCGATCACCGATTCAAGCATCTTTGCGCTCCTCCACCGCCCCAGCTCCGGCGCCATCGAAAGCATCGATTATCAAGCATCTCCGCGCTCCTTCAAGCATCGATTCTCGCTGCCTTCAAGCATCGGTTCTCGCCGCCTTGAAGTATCCATTCTCACCGCCTTCAAGCATCGATTCTCGTCTACAAATCTTGACGCCTTCAAGCATCGATTCTTCCTCCACGCCTCGCCGCTTCCAAGGTTCGCTATTGGCTGGAAACTAATCAATCGAAACCCTAATTATTTCTCTCAATCGCGCACCTTGACCTATATATATGTGATTATTGAACTGCGATATTCAATTGCAGATGAGAAGTACTATGATGCGGACTCGATCAAATGCAAGGATGGATCGAAATCCTTCGCCCAAAGCCCTCTCAACGACGACTTCTGCGACTGGCCCGACGACACTGATGAACCCGGTAACACGCTTATTACTTGCCCTTTTTCGTTATGTGTTGGCATTTGTTGTTTGTTTTGATGATGAAATTTGATGATTATTAGGTAGTGTGGCTTTGATTTCTATTAGATTACAATTGGAGATGATGAATGGGGAATGGGGATGGGGTAATACTGTCTTTAGTAGTAATTGTTTACTGTGAAATCCCAAAATTCGATTATGGATTATGATTTTTTACTTTTGGGAATCAATGTAATTGGTGTGTAAGGAAACTATGAGCAAGTGGAGTTCCATTGAGGGAAAAACATACTCACCCCTTATAAAATCACCATCAAGAACACCTCTCAGGTTCAGATAAAAAAATGATGAAAATCCCTCCGTGCTTTACAAAATTTTCTTCCAATGTAAGAAAGAAGGGAGTGTGAATCATTGTCGTTTTCCCACTCTAGATGGTATGGAAATTGATGATTAAATAGGTGTACTGTTTATTTTTGTTATACAAATTAAAAGTTTCACGTGGTATAAGACTATTACTATATCATCTGAAAGTTATATGTTGTTTAGTTTGAGAATCTTTTTTTTTTGTTACGGATAGGAACTTTTGCATGTCCCTCCAGAAAATTCTACTGCAGAAACATGGGAACTACACCAAAATATTTATTTTTCTCTCGCGTGAATGATCGGATTTGTGGTGAGTATTAATTATTTTTGACTTCAATTTCATTTGGATAAAATAATTGGATTATAATTATGAAAGAGTCTTGGTTTACTTGCACGTGTTTTGTGCTTATATCCTAATGAAATTGTGGAGATATTTTGGAAACAACAGCTCCTTTCTTGAAAACCACTTTAAAAGACATGCTACGTTTGTTTTGGAAGCAACCCAACCAGCGGAATTTCAACAGTGCATGGTACCGTTGATCTGCCAAATTGGATGATGTGTTAACAGCTCGCATTTTCAGGTACTGCGTGAAGAAGCTTCATTTTTTGTCTTTGATGAGGGTTTGATTGATATTTACTAAAGTGGGATAATGAGTTCTATTATTTTTGCATTCTTTTTATTTTACTTTGACTTTGATATAACTTTTCTTCAATGATGAGTGTTTGGTTCAATAGTATTTCTGTATGAAGGTTTGTGCTACTTCTTCATGCTCTTAGAGATATTGCCTACATTTATAAATTATCTACCTATTGCCTTGGACAGGTTGCCGAACGTGCACTCTTCCTCTGGAATAACAACCTTATAAGAAACCTGATTATTCTGAACCAAAAGGTGATACTTCATTTGATACTGACGATCGACCTCCTGCACAACTACGAAGCGTTGGCGAAGCCTCTTGCATTAGACGGAGTCGAGACTTTTTTATTTTATAAATGATGACATCTTCTTATATATTTTTACTAGCAATTAGAATCAGAAAGAGAGACTTTTATGTTATGAATAATATTATATTAACATCTTTCTTCATTGTCATTAACATCATTCTATTATACATCATGCTTCAGTTTTCGTTACATCATCTTTCAGCATTTTTAAAACTACAATTTTCAATTATTATAATTCTTAATTTTTTATATTACACTCATATCTCACACCATCCTTCACTTTTATTTGTTTCATACTTAGTGTTCGTTACATCATCTTTCAGCATTTTTAAAACTACAATTTTCAGTTATTATAATTCTAATTTTTTTATATTACACTCATACATCATCCTTCAGTTTTATTTGTTTCATACTTCATTATTTTCCATTAAAACATATTAGTCATTGTTTATTCTTATTAGTTCATCATGTTTTTTTCATTGTTTTTAACTTTTTTTTTTAATTTATTATGTTGATGATGATTACTTAGTTGAGGTTTTTTCTAAAAATGAAGTATAAAAAATATTAATATGAAGGTTCATACTTTTGAAAATGAAGTTCCAACAATGAAGATCTGTCACAAAAATGAAGTTTCAAATCAACTATCAAATACAATATTCAAAACTAATATATGTTACATTTTACAATAATCAAAACTCAAAATCCCAAAAATCAATATTTGTTTAAAAAAATTCATAAAACATACATACTCGATGAAATTGTCATATTCAAATACTTTGTTTTTGCCACCGGTTTTATCGAACTTGGATAGGACTAGTAGATCCAGAATCGGGGGCGATACTTGAAATCCAAGAGCAATGAGAGTCTCTGAGTAAGGTTGCATCAATATACGTCAGTATATTCGGAAGGCATCCGTTTGTCTCCATTTTAAGAAGAATACACAAGGCATCATTCATATTCTCGTCAGAACAGAGGCCTCGAAAAATCGTGTTGTACGTAACTTCATTCGGCGAAATCCCATCTTCAGACATTTTAGTCAACACGTCAAGAGCTTCAAACAATCTACCTTTCAGACACACCACCATACTCGCACCGAAACGATACTACAGTCGTGTAGCTCACAGCGTCAGGCTCAAAACCCTTGTTAGACATTTCGTCGAGCAACTTACGGGCACGACTTAAACTGCCATTCTTACACAGAGCCTTCAGGAGAATATTGTACGTGTACACATTCGGCTCCAGTCCGTCTTTCTTCATGTTCTCGTATGTCGGGCTGATCATACGGAACCTATTCTCGCCGAGCAATGCATCCGGCAGATGGTTGTATATCCTTCAGGAGAAAATACTTAGGAATGATTCATATGATGAATGGTTCGTAGTATAATATTTTCAAAAGTGAAGTTTGACACTTATAAAAATGAAGGACAATAATTTAGACATTGAAGTTTGACACTTTAAAAAATGAAGGACAATAATTTTGAAATTGAAGTATTAAAAAATAAAACAATATTTTGATCACTATCTGTTACAAATGAAGTTCCATACTCAACATACAAATACTGTATACACAAGATTAAACTTTTAAAACTAAACTTCAATTTGTTAAAAAAATTTAATATGTTACAAAATCCAATTTCAAAATCCAAAAAATCAACATCCCAGGCCCAACACGGCAAAACAATCAAACACAAAATTATAAAATTTCGAAAATCCATAATACAATGAACTACAAAATCTGATACAAAAATATAATTAACTATTAAATCATTTACTTTCAATCCTTTTGATTTTGAAAAAATTATGCTAAACTTAACAAGGATCAAAATCAGGGAATTAACTAGTATCTCCCTCCCCAAATAATGAAGCAATCACGAAACATAATATACTACTTAATCATTCAAACAAATGAAGGGCTCTTAGTTCTACAAAAACATAAACACTCAAATATAGAATCAACATGGAAGGCACAAAAAAGTCGAATTCAGAGAGTGGAGAACCAGTAGGGACTATCTTTAGATATTTGTCAACACGATATTGCAGTAACATTTCACTAAAAATCTCAGAGCTCATGTGGCAAAAACATGTGTGCAATTTCATAAGTCTAAATCACAGAGGCATTTCAACAAACATGTTGATGGCATAATAAGTATGTTAGAGGTATGAATTATAACATATTAATAAGAGAACCAACACACATATTGTAATTGCAGAATTATATTCAATTCACAATAAATAATCTAAATATGTGACAGTGAAAGATTACCAATGGATCGGTTGCGGCCTCAAGGGCAAGATTCATCGACCTTCTCGATCTAAGCGTTGAGTCGCTCGATTTCGTCCAGCGACACCATTCCTCTGTGTGGGTTCAGGGATTGAAGATGCGGAGAACGATGTAGACGCCAAGAAATCGAAGACGATGTAAATCGCGGTGAACGACAACGATGAATGGTGGCGCTGAACGGCGACGATGTCAAGCAAACGAGGACGAGGAGAAGATGAAACTCAAATGAATCGTAGATTTCGGTGATGATGGAGGTGAATGGCGTAGATCTCGGTGTTGATGGAGGTGAACGGCGTGGGTTGTTGTTCTGCAGAGAGAGAGAGAGAGAGAGAGAGAGAGAGAGAGAGAGAAAGAAAAAGAAAACGAAAGAAAAAAAGGGAGAAAAAAAACTTAAGATAATTTGACCGAAAATTATATAACGTTGACCAGGAGCAAGATGTATATCTTGGAATGAGGAGCAAGATATAAATTGCCCTTCTTTCCCTTGTTTTCTATTTTATTATTTTTGCCTTTAATCATAGATTCATATATATATATTTTGAATATTTTGACTAATGATGATTTATTTACAATTTAATATAAAAATTTAATAGATTAAATTTGAATGAATTTTTCAGTTATATGTGTGAAGACTTCGACTCTATATAATGATGAACGATTATTAGAGTTTATTGATTTATATAATGACCCCTACTCTAACACTTACAACCCGGCCTGGAGGAATCATCCTAACTTCTCGTGGAAGCAAGACCAGCCACAGACTTTGGGACAAGGTTCTCAGACGAACTTCAATAATCAGAACCGACCTCAGAATCAGGGGTACCAGAATACCGGCAACCAAAATTGGCATAATAACCAGAATCACCAGAGGCCTCAGTACCAGCAGCAGCATCAGCCCTTTTATCAGCCACCACCTCAACCACAACAGGTGCCACCTAAGCCTTCAGACTTAGACGAGAAGTTTGCATCGTTCCTGGCCTCGACACAGGCTATACTGCATCATAACCAGCAAAAGATGGATGGGGTGGAGTCCACGATGACTAATCAGAATTCGGCGATTAAGAGAATCGAGATTCAGGTCGGGCAGCTGTCTGGAAGACTAGACGAGATAACACAGCCAAATCAAAAAGGAAAATTCTCGAGCCACCCCGCTCAAGTAAATGCCCTCACAGTGTTAATGAGTGAGTATGGAGATGGTGATGAAGATGATTCGGGAGAAGTCGATGTGAAGGATGATAAGCTCAAGGGTGAGCATGTGGGAGTTGCTGAACCTTTAATTCCTCAGGCCAATAAGGAGGAGTCGAGCAAGAACGAAACAGCTGTGAGATATGCTTACATTGATGTACCGCCGTAGGAAGAGTACGATGAGGAGGATATGAGAAAACAAGCTGAATTAGCCTCTCGACGAGCTGAAATGTACAACAAGGTTAAGATACCATTCCCGAGTCGTTTGGTGGGTTCATCTTTTGTGAAGAAGATTGAGGGGTTAGAGGGAGAACGTAGGAAATCCCTCGAGAACTTGCATCGAGCCAAGAATCCCTATAGACCCCCTATGTTAGGTCCTAGACGAGTGACTGAAACTCCGTTACGTAAGCCAAAAGTTGAGGATCTTAATGTTAAAAAGCTGGAAACCCCTATGGAAGCAGTTGGGACGAGAGTAGGAAGCGCTGACACTGACAAGACATCGAAAGAGCCTAAAAAGATTCAATGCCATATGCCAATTAAGATCGAAGATCCTGGGAGCTTCGTGATTAATTGTGAACTTGGGAATGTTAAGGATGTGCAAGGTATGCTCGACTTAGGATCAGCAGTTAACTTAATGTCTTTGTCTCTTTTTCAGGAGCTCAACTTAGGCATACTGCAACCAACAAAGATGAAGTTGCAAATGGCAGACAAATCAGTGCGAAAGCCGTGTGGAGTTACAAAAGACACGACTCTCAAAATTTGTGGTAAAAAGGTCCTGGTGGATTTCGTGGTCCTCGATTTTGGAAAAGGTTCGGGGAGTGCAAACCATCGGGAGATATTGCTTGGGAGGCCGTTCTTAGCCACTACTCATGCTGTGATCGATGTTCATGCACATAATCTCCGGATGACCATATCTGGAGATGAAATTTTTGTGATGGCAAAGAAAGAGACCATGGTGAAAGACTTGTGTTTGTTGCACTCTTCGAATCGGAGAGGTACTGCACATGGATGAGTCAAGCTTGAGACGTTAAACAAGCGCCGCGTGGAGGTCAATCCACGGACCGTGCTGCTCTTTCGGTCTCCAAAATGAGCGCCACGTGGGGGCCTTCCCACGATATCATACGAGCGAGATCGAGAAGACCGAAGTAGCCAACATCACTGTTTGCACCTTCTTACCCTTCCTCTTTTAAGCTTAATCTGTGTATTTTCTTTCTTTACTTTTTTTTTCTTTTTTTTTTATTCGTGTGGACATGCTTTGTTTCTCCCTTGCCTGAGATTTATTTGAGTATGTGTTTTACATTGAGGACAATGTGTCTTTCAAGTGTGGGGGGTAGCTTTGCATGTTTTTAGGATAACCCGTTGTTTCGCGAGGTTTGTTGGGGTTATAGTAGTCTTCAAACGTCGTTTATGTTATGTCTTTTGCTATGTTTTGTCGTGTTGATCACCCCTCCCCATTTGGCACTATTGCGGTATAGTTGTTAGAAGCATGTGCTAGGCAATATAGGCTTCGGTTTACACATAGTTGAATTCAAGGCTTCATCAGGATGATAATGACGAGTTGATTAATTGTGGGTCCTACACTTAGGATTTGCTACATAGGGAGAGTTGTGTTTTTCATAACATCGGTTAGACACGAATATTAAGTGGATCGAGTTCATTGATTGTTTTGGTCGAGTTATACACGAGGATTCTACTTTGATCGTCTCTCTTATTAGTAGTGTGGCGTAGCTATATATAGGTATTATTCGCAACCGGACGCAAAAACAGAAGACGTTCGAAAATTGTAGTTGCGTATGTGAAAAAATAAGGGCCGGCAGCCGAACTAGTAAGAAAAAAATAAATGGTTCGAAAAATCCCGTTGCCGATATAAAAAAGAAAAAATAAATAAAAAAAAAGAAAGAAAAAAAATATTATAAAAAAAAGTAGTATAAGTATTAATATTAGTAGAGCAGCCACACTGCTTGTACGAGAACGATGAGTATGGGAAACCACGCTAGGATACTCGAGTGACCCTCGACTGTTTACACCTAGTGAATATTGCCTCACTTGATTGACTCGGCTAGACATTTCGATGGTTTTGTTTACTTGTGCTCGTTGTTGAAATTGGTGGAGTGGAGTCATGATTCGAACTGTGGGGATTTGAATATTTGAGGGACACTCGTTAGTTGATTTTGATTTCTCAAATGTGAATGCCTTGAATTCCCTTATGGTTGATTGTTTGTCTTGAGCTTAGTCGATGGTTGGTTCGTATTGTGTACCGTGATTGTTTGCTTGAGGACAAGCAAAAAGCTAAGTGTGGGGGAGTTGATTTATATGTTTTTGTGTCATTTTTCTTGTGTTATTTTGTGTCGTTTTGTGTCGTTTTGTGTCGTATTTTGTTTTATTCTCTTGGCGTTGGTATGTTTGACCTTTATGTGAAGTGTGCAGGCTTGTAGACTTTATTGGAGTGAAAAGAGCGAAGAAACAAGTTGGAACGAGTCAAGACGGAGTAGAGGACCGAAGCTGCTATCTAGCACCCGCTACATAACCTAGCACCTGCTAGGTCCAAATTCCAGCAAGTCCTGTTCCCCTCACCTAGCGCCTGCTACAATCCTAGCGGGCGCTAGACGCATTTTTCTGGGGTAGTTGACCAATTTGACCGACGTTTTTGTGTACTACTTATAAGGGTTTTGACCCTAATTGAACAGACACATTCTCTACGTACGGTTTTTTGGAGAGTTCTTTCTCCTTAGACTTAGTTTTCATATTATATTGATTTGGCTACGAAGAATTGGATCGACTACTTGCAATCTTGAATCTTTATTTATTGTTTTCAATAATCTAGTAAGTTTATTTTTTTTCATTCTTGTGTCTTAATTATTTTTGCTTTAATATTTTAATTTGATTATGAATATGAATTCTTTCATCTCTATATGTCTCTTGCTCATCAATATGTGTAGCTAAATTTCATACTAGGGTCAGGGTTCATCGATTTTTGAAAGTAGGGATTGAGTTTTGGTTTGCACACAAAGTGTTCGATAAAATGCTAACTTGATTTTAAACTCACGTTTGAGGCTGTTAGGCAATCTCGTGATTTAGATTATCGAACCACGTTAATACCAACCGGAGACGGACGTATTAATATAATTTTTTCAAACTATGATTTAACTCTGAAATTGAATATTGGTGAACCCGATCCCTAGTCCCTTTTTTATCATTTGAAACTTATTCATTGCTTGTCTTTAATTTACTTGTTCTTATTTTGTTAGTTTATAATTTAGATTATTAAAAAAACCCAAAAACAACCATGCATTATGCTATAAATTCGTTTTCCTTTTCTCTTTCTTTTGCAACCATTTGAATACATATACTAGTACCGATAGTAGTGTTCCTCTCGAGACCGACTCGGGCGAGTTGCTTCGGCAATTAGTTCGATATAAATTTTTATTTGATTTTTGACGCACTACAACGTCTTGTCATATATAAATGAATATTTCAATTATATATGACGAAAACTAAATATGAAACAATAGCCATGAAATTTAACAAATTTATTGTCACTTGAAAGATGAGAATTACTATATTTTGTGATAGAAGATTTTATATACAATTAATGAAGATTGTCTCTATTTTGGGATGAAGATTTGAGTCGATCCTAATAGCATAATTGATGTGGATAAGGAAAAGATCGTATCTTACTCCCCAAGATATCTTTATTTTATTTATTTATTTTATTAGGGTTTTTAGTACTATTTATATTCTCTTCTTGATATTGTGTTACGCAGTTGATTATTGATATGAAATAAAGTTTGTTCCTCAGTTGAGGTTTTATCAGATTTCGGTATTCTTAGTAATCAACGAAAGTTTTTATGTTTTAATTCTCGGGTATTCTCAGAATGAACGAGTTTTAATTTGTGTGTTCTTGCTTCCCTGCGTCAGTTGGTATCAGAGCCGAACGATGCCTCCCCGTTCCCGGCCTGCTCGCGAATCCGCCGTTGAGGCCGCAGCCCGTCGCGACGCTGACGTCGCCGCCTTAAGCCGCCAAATCGCAGCCCTCGCCGTCGCTCTCGAGGAGCTCCGCCTTGCTGTTTCCAACAAGCTATCGTCACCTCCACGCCGACCGATCCCCGCGCTAGAACGCGTTCTTAGTGATGAATCTGATCCCTATGTTGTTTGGGATACTGATTCGGAAGACGAACCATCCCCGATATGGGACGCCGAGCCAATCTGGGATGACGAACCGATCTGGGACGCCGAGCCCGTCGAGTCAATCTGGGACGCCGAGCCCGTCGAGTCGATTTGGGACGTCGAGCCCGTCGAGCCGACCTGGGACAATGAGCCCGCTGAGCCGATGTGGGACGCCAAGCCCGTCGAGCCGATGTGGGACGCCATGCCCGTCGAGCTGATCTGATACGCCATGCCCGTCGAGCTGATCTGGGACGCCAAGCCCGTTGAGCTGATTTGGGACGCCGAGCCACTTTATCAATCCACTACCCATGAGCCGACTCTCCCTGTTGTCGCTACCCCTACGTCGCTTCATCAAGTCGCTGCCCCGAAGTTGAATCATGAAGTTGCTGCCCCAACGCCTTATTGTCATGTTGCGGCCTTCTATAGTTCCTACCGTGTTGAACATGACCAGTTGGTTGCTTCCACAACAGTGTACAAGGTCACCCCTACTAAGGATAGTTGGTTGGTGTTTGATCCAGGCGGATGTGCTCGATCTTTCAGGTTCGCGGTTGAACCTTCTCCTAGAGGGGGAGAATGATGTGGATAAGGAAAATATCGTATCTTACTCCCCAAGCTATCTTTATTTTATTTATTTATTTTATTAGGGTTTTTAATACTATTTATATTCTCTTCTTGACATTGTGTTACGCAGTTCATTATTGATATGAAATAAAGTTTGTTCCTCAGTTGAGGTTTTATCGGATTTCGGTATTATTAGGAATCAACTAAAGTCTTGATGTTTTAATTCTCGGGTATTCTCAGAATCAACGAGTTTTAATTTGTGTGTTCTTGCTTCCCTACGTCAATAATGCATTGTATAATGTATATTGAATATTTTATTAAACAAAATTGAAGTTTTGAATATAGTTAAATGAATATATCATTTTCTCCAAGTTAAACAATAAATAATACATAAGTAAAGGCTCGTTTTATCCAAAATTATTATTAACAATGTTAAATAATTCAATCTGAAAAGAAACTCTAAATTGAGAAGAAACACCAAGGACAACCCCACACAACTCCTCTAATAAATTGCTTAATTTGAAAAAAAAAACGAAGGGTGTATTATTTTTTTTCTATTTTCTTAATTATACCAATAACATGCCTTAAAGCACAAGGGATACAAAAGCTTGTGAAAGCTTGAAGGAAGACATCAAAAGGCCCATCATCTAGTTTATGCTTTCCTTGCACATGATGCAACACATATACTTACAATTCTTGTTCACACATATTTATAGAATATACATACAATTCTTATATACACCCAAATGTGATATTGTCTTTAGCACAATCATAAAGTCGCAATTTGAGGTCACACACAGCTATTAATAGTTAATGATCTTGAGTTCATCCAACGTTAGAAGTTATCCTGCCGATAACAAAGAAAGAACGAAAGATCGATACATCATATAACTATGTTGCCCATTATTCACGAAATCAATCATCCATAAAAACGAACTTTTTCTTAAATCATAAAGTTTCGTTTCTTATTATTCGGAAATTACTTTTTCTTCTTCGACGCATTCTCCTTGGCCAAGCGTTCAAACAGGCTTCCATCGTAAACAGCTCTCATGTTTTCTTTGGAAAGCAACCCGTGTTCGTCCTTGCAAAGGAAATACAAAATCTTCCACTCCGCGAAACCACCAAGCCTAATAAATATTCAAGAAAACAAATTGTAGTGTATACAAATTATTATTATACAGTATATTATTATTATATATATAACACGTAGTATCGAGAAATATATATGTACCATCCAGCATAGTCCTTTGTCTCCCTATTGGCTTTCATGAAAGCGTTGAGCTCATCCGAGGTCAAGGCATTCGGATGGGTGTGCGCGTATTTGACAAATATATCCTCGAATTTCGATGCAATGAACCTTCCTTGTGAATCGTAAACACCCGAGTCACTTGTATGCTTGGCCAACTGGATGTTTTTCACCTCAATTGGAAATTTGATATTGAAGGGTTTCCCCTACATATGTCATCCAATATATTATAGAAAACAATATATTATAAACTCCTATAATTAATTTCTCAAGTTACCCGGTAACTGATTAGTCTGTGTTAATAAATAATCCGGCTTTTTTTTATAAAACAGGCCCGAGTCGAATATCAATAATATGGAGTAGAACACTACTTTTACCCTATTTGGGAAAATAGAAAGATTTACAAACACTACTATTAATAGTCATGTTTTGAGAGTATATTATATAAGTTGCATTAATGAATGAAAATAAGAAAGAAAAAAGTCGATGGATGGATGGAGTTCTTACCGGCGTTGTTTTCGCACTAAGGCCGACGTTGATGAACACGGCCGCAACCGACGATAGCAACAGCCCACACCCAATTTTTCGAAATCCTGAAAAATTAAGAAAAAATGAATTTTTAAAATGAAAATAAAGAGAGAGAAAAATAATTAAGAATATATATGAAAAAAAGGACCTTTAAAAGTTTCGGAGGGATATATAACACCATCACCATCTAGATCGAAGAACATAACATGCTTCATTAGGACATTAGTCTGATCATCATGTTCCATCACTGTAATAAAATGTCACAATTAATCAATTCATTAATTATAAATGAACATGCAGTAAAAATAAAATTAAATAAACTTATATATATTTACTTATTTCTTGCCTTTGGGAGAGGAAATAGAATTTGGAGGAGGAGAGAGTGTACGTTTTGATGCAGAAGAAAAGGGTTTTATGATGTGTTGATTTTATAGAAATGAAATCGGGTTGGTTGGTTGATGCGTTTATGGCACGATTAATTAATCAGTTTTCCGTGCCAACCGCGTTTAATGTACACGTGTTATAAAAGGTAACACGGAAACACGTATTCTCTTATCCCTCCTTATTAATGCTTATTTCTAATTTTAATAACTAGAAAATGAAATTGGGAATTTTAATTTATTATACTAATTAATGCAACAAACCTAATTGTGAAAAACTGAAAATAACAAGTGTAATATTATATATTAATTATTACAAAAATATTATTACATATTTTTTAAAGTTATTTGATTATTATATCTACGCTTTTTAATAAAAGTAATGTCTTTTCATTTTCTAATTAAAAATCACAATTATCACTTTATGTTTCCTTTTCTGTTTGTTGATGGTATTGACAAAGTTGATTCTCGAGTATTACCTTTGATTAAACAATCATTCTTTTTAGTAAGAGAATGTGAGATTTATTGTAATAACTCGAAATTTTAAAATAAGAATTAGTTTATTAAAATTGATTTTTTTATATCGGGTTCAATATTATTTTAAGTGAGCTTAAACATCTTATAACTTGGACTTGTAATTTAATCGACTTTATAAAATGTAATTAGTTTTAACGGGCTGAATTAATAATTGAGACATATTATTTTATGGGCTACTACTAAACCTTTTAAATTAGATAGGATAGACAACCCTAATTACCGATACTTAAAAGAAATTATAAACAAACGAGAAAAAAATAGAGAGAGAGAGGCGCAAGAGAGGAGAGACGCAGCTAGCGTGAATAAAAGAACGACGACGGACCAGGAAGAAAAGAAGAATTTGAAGCTCAGCGAATCTCAAGAATACCTCATACCTTAATCAAGGCAAATGGGTTTTAAGATTTCATTTAGTTAGAATAAACCTTTGAATTAGGGTTTATAGCTATCATTTAATTTATGCAATTTATGTATGTTTAGTTGTTGCTGTATGGGTGTATATATGTTCAACAACATGTAGATGTGTATGTTTGTACCAGGGTACGTATGCCTCACCTAAATATATATGTAACTAATATGTGTGTACGTATGTGGAGATTGTTGTGTGGGGTACTTTTTGTTGGCAAATAAAGAGGGGAGGAGAGGAAGTATTTTATTAAATATTACTCTTTATTGAATAGGAAGAAGGTTTACAATGAGATGATTCTACTTCAACCATTTGAAGCCTATTTATACTAATACGATCACACTCCTAGCATTAAATCAAACTCACTTAAAGACATCACTTAATTCCTATGAAACTTAAACATTTAATACTTAAAACTTCTCTTCACTAATGCGATGTGTGTAGAAACGCCATCAAACTATAACTATTGAGTTATTTATTTTATTTCATTTATTATTATCAAGTTTATGTTTCAACACTCCCCCTTAAACTTGATTCTTCCGAACTCCGAGCATGAACCTTAATCTCTTGAAATCATCGAACTTGAGTGGCTTTGTGAATATATCGGCAACTTGATCCATAGACTTCACGTACTCCAGCTCTATTTCTTTCTTTGCAACACATTCTCGAATGAAATGATATCTTGTATCAATATGCTTACTTCTTTCGTGAAAGACAGGATTTTTAGCCAAACTCTGAGCTGACTTGTTGTCGATCATGACTTTTGTTGCATCTCCTTGCTCCAAGTGAAGTTCTTTCAACAACCTTCTCAACCAAATTGCATGACAAGCACAAGAAGTTGCCGCCACATACTCCGATTCACAACTCGAAAGTGTTACAATAGCTTGCTTTTTTGAACTCCAAGCTATTGCATGTTCTCCCATAAAGAACATAAATCCAGTCGTGCTTTTCCGATCATCAAGATCTCCTGCATAATCACTATCACAATATCCAGACAACGTGTAGTTGCTCGAAGAGCTGTAGAAAATACCATAATCAAGTGTGCCTTTGATATAGCGAAGTATCCTCTTTGCAGCTAACATGTGTGCCTCGGCTGGATTCTCCATAAATCGACTTACAACACCGACTGCATATAAAATGTCAGGTCGTGTGCAAGTTAAGTACCTCAAGCTCCCGATAAGACTTCGGAACGTACTTGGGTCGATCGTTCCATCCTCTTTCCTCAATTGTGTTCCAAATTGCATATGAGTATTCACTGAATTGCAATGGAACATTTTAAACTTCTTGAGGACTTCTTTTGCATATCTTTCCTGTGAGATAAATATCCCGTCTTCTGATTGATTTACTTGGATGCCCAAGTAATACGACATTTGTCCCATGTCGCTCATCTCGAATTCTCGAGCCATCGCCGACTTGAATTCTTCATACATTTTCACGTTGCTCCCTGTGAAAATGAGATCATCCACATACACACAAACATAGAACATGTCTCTACCTTCTTTCTTCACGTAGAGAGCATACTCGTGGATGCATCTTGAGAATCCATTCTCTTGCAAATACTTATCAAGTCGATCATTCCATGCTCGTGGTGCTTGTTTGAGCCCGTACAACGCCTTTTTCAGCTTCAGGACTTTGTCTTCATGACCTTTGATTTCATAGCCGAGCGGTTGATCAATGTAGACTGTCTCGTTTAGATTTCCGTTTAGAAATGCGGACTTGACGTCTAATTGATGCACCATCCATTGATTTTGAGCGGCTAGTGAAATCAACAGGCGAATTGTCTCCATGCGAGCTACTGGGGCGAAAACCTCATCATAGTCAATTCCTTCTTTTTGTTTGTAGCCTTTAGCAACAAGCCGAGCTTTATATCTTTCAACCTCTCCATTAGCATTTCTTTTCACTTTGAACACCCATTTGACTCCAATGGTCTTTTGGTGCTCTGGACGAGATGTCAACTCCCATGTATCATTCTTTACGATGGACTGAATTTCATCGTCCATGGCTTTCCTCCATTTTTCATCTCCACTGGCTTCTTCATAGCTCGCTGGTTCAGCATCTGCGAGTAGACAAAATAGACTAAAGTCTTCAATTTCATGGGTCTGATTGTAGATATCCTCGAGACTTCGATATTTAGGCGTCTTTTCTCCTGGTGAGTCCGGTGACCTCGGTGTGACCGGAGAAGGAGGCTCCTGGGGCCTCGCTACTTCTTCTTCTTCTTCTTCGTGAAAATAAGGAATAAAATCATATGATTCTCTTTCCTCCGGCGAGCTCCAATCCCATGAAGCTGCTTCATCGAACTCGACATCTCTGCTCACTACAAGTCTTCCAGTACTCGGATTGTACAACTTGTATCCTTTGGTGTTTTCATCATACCCGATGAACAAGAGCTTCTTGCTGCGATCGTCAAGCTTGATTCTATCTTGCTCGTGAACATGAGCATATGCGATAGAGCCAAACACTCGAAGATGTGATACATTTGGCTTCCTTCCGCACCACGCTTCTTGTGGTGTTTTCTTTTCCAGACTCTTGGTCGGACTCCTGTTTGATAGGTACACCGCACACGCTACAGCTTCTGCCCAGAATTCCCTCGGCATGTTTTTAGCCTTCAACATACTCCTTGCCGTATTGAGAATTGTTCTATTCTTCCTTTCGACGACGCCATTTTGTTGAGGCGACCTCGGAGCCGTTAAAAGTCGACGAACTCCATGTTCTGTACAAAAATTGTTGAATTCATTCGAAGTGAATTCACCTCCTCTGTCTGTCCTCAAAGCTTGGATCTCATATCCGCTTTGTTTTTCCACCAGAGCTTTAAACTTCTTGAATGCATCAAAAGCTTCCGACTTTTGCTTCAAGAGAGAAATCCACGTCTTTCGGCTATAATCGTCAATAAATAGCACGAAGTAAGAACTTTTACCGAATGATTTGGGGTTGATCGGTCCACAAACATCCGCATAGACAAGTTGGAGCGGCTTTGTCGCTCTCGAAGTGGATTGCTTAGGAAAGCTCTTTCTTGGATGCTTGCCCAGCAAGCATGCTTCACACAATTGATCAGGATGATCAATCTTTGGAACTCCTATCACCATCTTGTGATTTTCCAAAGCTTTTAGTCCTCCAAAATGTAAATGGCCAAATCTCATGTGCCAAATCCATGATGGATCCAGACTGCAAGTCTTCAAGCACATGGGTGCACAATTCTTCAAATCCAACAAGAACATTCTGTTCTTTGTCATATCCACCTTTGCAACGAGGCTTTCATCTTGATCGCGAAGCCAAAGTGTACGACCTTCCATGTGAACTTTATAGTTCCTTTCCAAAAGTTGACCGATGCTCAAGATATTGCTCGTCAATTTTGGAACGTAGTAGACGTCACTCAAAATTTTGTGTCCGCCAGTTTTTGTTTCAAGAAGAATCGAACCTTTGCCTTCAATTGAGATCTTCGTATCATCACCAAAGCTTATAAGTCATTTCTTGCTCGGATCAAGCTTTACAAATTTGCTTTTGTCTCCCGTCATGTGGTTGCTGGCTCCATTGTCGAGATACCAGGTGTTCGCTCGATCGGTGGAGTTTTCTTTTAGTGCGAGCAACAAGGATTGTTCACCATCAGCTTCCTTGTTCTCGGCTAAGTTTGCCTCTTCGCCTTCCACTTTGGAATAACATTCAGAAGCATAGTGCCCGTACTTGTGACAGCGGTAGCATTCAATATGCGACTTATCCTTTTTCCCATTGTAACCGGAATGGTTACCTCTTCCTCGTCCTCTTCCTATTTCTTGACCCCTTGAATTGTTCGAATTTTCATAACTATTTTGAGATGACTGCTCGTCACTCCCTTGAGAATTTGCTCGTCCTTGACCACGTCCTCGGCCTCATGCTCGACCGCGGCCACGACCTCGATACGAAGTTCCTCCTCGCGAGGTCGTCTTTGCTTGTAAGAGATTTTCTGATTTCTCTTTGGCTTGCTCGCCTCGATTCATCATCTCTTCATAAGCACGTAATGACCCGTTTAGTTCATCAACGGTCATTATCTCCAAATCTTTTGACTCCAAAATTGCGATTACCACATGGTTGAATTTTGAAGACAAAGATCGTAGTATTTTCTCTACTACTCGGACATCTGTGAGCGCTTCTCCAAGTCTCTTCATTTGATTGACAATAGCCAAAATTCTCGTGAAGTAGTCGGATATCGACTCATTCTCCTTCATCGAGATCAATTCAAACTCACCCCTTAGAGTTTGAAGGCGAATCTTTTTCACCTTATCGACTCCTACAACGGAGTTGCGAAGCGTCTCCCACGCGTTCTTCGATATTGATTCATTGGCTATTTTCTCTAACATGTCTTCATCCAAACCTTGATGAATCATGGTAAGGGCAAGTTGATCTCTCTTTCTTTCTTTCTCCAGGTTCTCCTTTTGGGTTTGTGATAGAGTCGTCGCATCTTGAGGCTCTACAAAACCATCTTCAACTATATCCCATAATCCTTGGGATCCAAGCATCGCTTTCATTCTAAGCGACCAATTTTCATAGTTGAGTTTTGAAAGGTGGGGATATTGGAAAGAAAGGGATTTTGTTGCCATTTGCTCTGATACCACTTTGTTGGCAAATAAAGAGGGGAGGAGAGGAAGTATTTTATTAAATATTACTCTTTATTGAATAGGAAGAAGGTTTACAATGAGATGATTCTACTTCAACCATTTGAAGCCTATTTATACTAATACGATCACACTCCTAGCATTAAATCAAACTCACTTAAAGACATCACTTAATTCCTATGAAACTTAAACATTTAATACTTAAAACTTCTCTTCACTAATGCGATGTGTGTAGAAACGCCATCAAACTATAACTATTGAGTTATTTATTTTATTTCATTTATTATTATCAAGTTTATGTTTCAACACTTTTATATATATAATTTGTATGTGAAGATGTGTGCGTGTAGTGCATATATATATACGAACATGTGTAGTAGTTACATATACAGTGTGTAATCATAGCTGCTGCAATAGCAGCAGCCTATATATTTATAATATGTTATGTGAATATAAAATGTGTGATGTACGTGTGTTAAGATGTGAGTACATATAGTAATGTTGAGTGTATATGAGATAGTGATGATGATTGAATGCTTCTATGACAACACAATTATACTAGTGTACACTACTACTATACACAGTTAACAATTATACTAGTGTACACTACTACTATACGCTGTCTCCGAAACATCTGACTCTCATACCATCCATGTGCCTACTAAACGCTTTCGCTTGCAGGGCTTTAGTGAATGAGTGCTCTAGGGTGTCCCCGATGCCATCTAGGTAACGACTATATCGCCTCGCTGACGATATCTCGAATCAGGTGGTACTTGCTCTATGTGTTATTTTCACACTATGGACTCGTGGTTCCTTTGTTTGTCACTGCACCGCTATTGTCACAATAGCATTGGGCAAACAAGGTACCACATCTAAGTCCTGGAGAAATCTCCGGAGTCACACCGATCCTTTAATTAGCTGCCTCAAAGGCTGCTACCTATTCGATTTCCGTGGTAGAGTCCGTAATGTACCGCATTACACTCTTCCATTCGAGATCTCCATTTCTTAGTGTGAACACATAGCCTGACTTCGACTTTCAACTTTCCCTCTGCGATTAGAAATCCGAATCTGTGTAACCCACAGGAAATTGCTCGACTGCTTACATCATTCCAATGTTCCTTTCCAGGGTTACTCTGATATCTCGCCACTATGCTCCCGGCATAGAAGATATCAGGTCTCGTGCATAACATACATTAAGCTTCCATAGCCGAGGCGTAGGGAACTTTCATTTCTTCTATATCCTTTTGTGTTTACACATATCTTTAGATAGTTAGATTCCATGTCTGAAAGGTAAAACCTTTCTAGGAATCATTGTATGTTACACGAGTCAGAATCGTGTCTATGTATGAAACTTGGGATAAGTACAATGTTCTTCTTTTGTGATCCATCATAACTTTGATCGCAAGAACATATCCTTACCTCTCCTAAGTCCTTCATATCGAATTGTCTTGAACAACCATCCCTTTATGTCCGATAACATTTTCACATTGTTGCCAATTAGAAAACATCGTCTACATAAAGCACGAGAAACCACTTTGTTTCCATCACGTTTCCAATACACACACGATTCGTCCATGCTTTGAATAAATCCATAATGGATTATCAAATCGCATGTTCCACAATCTTGTAGCTTGTTTCAATCCATAAATGGATCGACTGAGCTTGCACACTAAATGCTCTCGCCCCTTAGCAATGAATCCATCTGGTTATTTCATAAATGGTTATGTCAAGACTTCAATTCAGGTTAGCTGTATCGACAACCATTATACCACACCTTATAATCCATATGAGATGCTAAGAGTATCCAGATTGACTTTAGCATTGCTACCGATGAAATGTCATCATTTCACAACAAGCTTTGCTTTGAAGGTTTCGACCTTCCCGTCATATCCTCTCTTTGTATTGTAGAGCCATTTACACCCGATTGGCTTCACGCCTTTCGGTGGTTCTACAAGATCCCAGACTTAAGAATCCTCAGATTCTATTTCGGATTTCATCGCCTTACCCAAGAAGGCGCATTTAGATCTTGTACTGCATCATCATAGGTCCAGGGATCGATTTCATGTACTCCAGGTGCCGAGCCCGAAGACTCACCCAGTCTCACGAATCTTTCCGGTTGTCTTACAACCCTCCCACTACGACGGCATTCCGGTGTATTATCAGTGATAACAGGTGCAGGTTCTAGTGGTGTACTACTCGGTTCGGCTGGTTCCAAGTCTCGATCATTCTCTCTCATTTCATAAAGTATCACATCACTTTTGGGCTTGTGGTTCATCACATAGCCTTCCCCTAAGAACCGGGCGTTAGAACTTATAACGACCTTCTGGTCCTTAAGACTATTGAACACACAACTTTAGTTCTTCTAGGATATCCTATAAATAACCGCATTTTCGTACGAGGTTCTAAGGAACTAAGTTTAGGATGTGCGCCGATGTTTCCGAGGCATATCCCTGGAACATAAGGTAAGTCCTAATAACTCATTATCATTCTCACCATTCCCATAAGAGTCCTTTTCCTTCTTTCTGACATACCATTCCTTAGAGGAGTAAATGGTGCAGTCGTTTGAGAGTTAATCCCATTCTCTAATCAGTATGCCTTGAATTCTACAGACAGGTATATGCCTCCACGATTTACCATGAAGGTTCTCCACAAGAGCTTTGTACTCCTTGAACTAGTCAAAGTACTTGCTTTTGCGGCGCATCAGGTACCTAAATTCGTGTCTCGAGTAATCATCAAAGATGAAATACTCGTACCCTCCTCTTATCTGAGTAGACATAGGTCCGCATACATCAGAGTGAATCAAATCCAATACTTGTCTGGATCTATAGCTTTTAACCTTAAAAGGTTACTTGGTCATTTATTACCATCCAAAATCGATTCACAGGTAGGAAGGTCCTCTCCTTCAACACCACTGATTAAACCATCAGTTGTTCAACCTTTGAATCCCATTTGGATTAATATGACCTAGCTTAAGATGCCACAAGTATGATTGATTCATCCTAGAAGGTTCCTTTCTCTTATTGGTGTTAGATAATGTGTTACTAGTTTCGGTTTGTTGCATCGTGGTAGACTCAGGATTTAATATTTATAAATTGTCGACCGATGTGCCAGAACAGATATTATCATTTATTCTTCTTATAATCATCGAATGATCAGAAGAAATAGAATATCCATTTGTTTAGAAACTGAAATCAAATTCTTTCTAAATCCAGCCACATAAAGACAATGTATAAAATCCTTTCATTACTCAAAAGTAATTGAATCTCTCCCACTGCAACAGCCACAACCTTCGCAGCATTGCCCATGTAGATGGTGATCTTTTCCTTTCTAAGTCGCCGGGTTTCCTGGAACTCTTGCATACAAATGCAAAACATGATCAATGGCCTCCGTATCTACCCACCAGGTGCTGGTAGATATCACCACTGAAAATGTATCAATGACTAAGGAAAAGTTCACTACTCGTTTTTATGAGAGGACAACCGGACTTCCAGTGCTCAGACTGCTTGCAACGGAAAATACTTGCCTTGTGGCTTGCATACCCCATCTCGTGGTTCCAAACTAGGACCACTGGGTTTCCGTATCTTGCTTCTTCCTTTCCATCTACCCGTCCATAGGTTCAAAACCATTTCTTGACACGGGAGGACAAAGAACACGAAGTACGTACTTGTACTTCTCATTGTTGGAAATCGATATCCCGGAATTAATAAATTTAAATAAATAAATTGTCTAATTAATTTCGACCGAAATCCTTCGAATATCCGGATTGTCTAGATTGCGGAACCGACAACCCAATCGAAAAAAACCTTTCGCCGGAAACCACCGCGAACCACCGTACGCGAACCGAGGCCCGACCGAACACCCCGCCGCGGGATAAACCCGCGGCTGTCCAGCCGAGCCCCCACGAGGGGGCTCGCGATCGCACGAGGCGATCGTCGGGATGCGTCGCGCATCCCCGGGGCTGCTCGTAGCAGCCCCCCCCGGCGGTGAGTCCGGCGACTCACCGCCATCGCCGGGAGGAGGGGGCGACTGCCGCGGCACCAGCCCGCGGCTGCCCCCAGCGATCGACCACCGTGGTCGATCGCAAGCCCCGGCTCCAGCCGGGGTCCCTTATGCGCGCCGGCGGTCGAAACCCTAGGGTTCGACCGCCACCCTCGGCGTCCAGCCGAGGGGTTTCGTTGCGTGCGATCCCCGCCGGGGATCTCTCGGCCTCCGCGGTCCGGTGATCTTCGATCACCACCGCGAGGTCGATCCTCGTCCACGGGGTTCGTCCCTCGGATCTTGGTTCATGATATTTTCACGATAAATAAACGATAAAATCATAAAGAGGGTTTTATGATTTACCTCGTTCTCGTTGTTCGGAAAAACGAAGAACTCAATTTGACGACCTTGAGATCTTCCCGCGTATTCCTTGCACTAGCTCGGACGTCGTGTGGGCGACGATCTACCGAACTCCATGGATCTCCCTCTCTACTTTCTCTCTCTAGAATTGTGATCTTCAAGTTATGAGATTAGAGAAGACCATGTAGTGCTTTTATAGGCTACGTAGGGGATCTTAAGGAGGTGGAATATTGGGCTTCCAATATTGAAGATTAAATTGAGCCCAATGCTCAAGTCCATTAATCCTTATCAATATTAATTAATTCTATTTTCCACTATATAAAATTAATTGCACTCCCAATATTAAACCATATTATATCAAATAATATTTCTCCGGTAGTATTATTTATTCCGTCTATTTAAGATATAAATATCCATGAATAAAATTAATTTATTGCTAATTAATTTATTCATCTCTTATATCCGAGACTAGTACCATTCAACCTTAATTATTATGCGGAACGAATCCACCTGCAGGGTTTACATAATAATTCCTTATGAACTCATCTCGGGGATATTATCAACCCTTCCGGGATACACTTTCCCGTCAAGTATTCACGGCATGTCATATATAAAATATAGTGACCCAACTTAACCGGTAATTAACCCAATAATTAAATCGGTTAATTCCTTTGGTAAATCAAAGTCACTTATATTGAATATACACACCCGCAATAGTTTCGGGGATTAAAAATAAAATACACTGAGACTTGAATCGATTATCGCCGGCAATCCTAATCGATAAATCTCAAGCAGATCCGCTCAATACACCAAGTGTACAAGTGTGATAAAATAATCAAGACAGATTATTTTCTCTCTCACACAACGACTATACCGATGGATTGGTCCGTGTCCATCTAGGTCGTGAGCAACTGTTCGATTAAATACGAGTAACCGATAGTATGATCTTCCGTGTGACGTCGCACACCATACTAACTACAACGTATATAATCTAGGACTATAATTTGCATATATTTAATTATAAATAATTAAACGCAAATAATTGTTTATTTAATTAAATAGATTAATGGCAATGGATCGTGAGTTTCCGTTACTTAAATCTAGACATTAAGTACACAACTCCAACAATCTCCCACTTGTACTAAGGTCTAGTCATTTCTTCCAAACTTCCGACTCCCATACTCATCACGTGCTTAAGTTGTACTTCCAAGAAGTACTATGTGAATGAGCACTCTAGGTTGCCGCTCTGAAGTTATCTTGGTGACTACAGCGTCGTCTCCCTCGACGATGACTCGTATCAGGTGGTACTTGCACTATGTGTTATCTTACACTTATGGACTAGTGATTTCTTCCCATTTGCCATTGCACCGCTATTTACATAGCCTTTGGCAAATTAAGAATCACATCTAAGTCCCAGAGATTATCCCGGAGTTATACCAAAACTTCCGCTGCCTCTGAGGCCGCTATTTGGTTACCCATGGCAGAGTCCGAGAAGCATCGTGCTTATCACTCTTCCATGTTAAAACTCCTTCTCCTTTAATAGTGAAACACATAGCCTGATATCGACTTACACCGGTCCTCATTCGATTAGAAATCTAAGAGAATGTAATCCAAAGGAAAAACTCGTCTGCTTCGTAGTTTAGAACAGTACTTCGAAAGTACTTTTACGGCAGTCGAATATTCCTTTCCAGGATTACCTTGATATCCTCCCACTATGATAACCGCATAGCCGATATCAGGTTCTTGTTTTCAACAATGCATTTATTAAGCTTTCCACACTCAAAGTGTAGGAAACTGCTTTCATTGCTTCTATCTTCTTTTGTGTTCCAAAACACATATCCTTAGATAGATGCATTCCGTCTCTGAAAGGTAACGAACCTTTCTCGGAATCTTGCATGTTAAAACGAACCATAATCATATATGTAAGATGTCCAGGAAAAGTACAATGTTCTTTCTAGAGATCCAAGATCTCAAGAATATGTCCAACTTCTTCCTTTATCTTTCATAATGATTCATCTAGACAACCATCATTTTATGTCTGATAACATCTTTACATTGTTGCCAATGATAAGAGCGTCATCCACATAAAACCTCCGAGAAACACCACCTTGTTTTCCATCACGTTTCCAATACACACAATTCGTCTATGCTTTTGATGAATCCATAAAATGGACTATCTCATCAATTTGCATGTACCACGAACTTAATGCTTTGTTTCAATCCATAAATGGATCAACTAAGCTTGTACTCTAAATGATCTCGCCTCTTAGCAATAATCCTTATTGCTCTCCAAGAAGGCACATTTAGATCTAGTACGGCCTTCATGTAGATCCAGGGATCGATTTCATGTATACTAGGTCCAGAGTCCGAAGACTCTCCTAGTCTTATGAATATCTCCGGTTGTCCCACAACCTCCCACTACAATGGCATTCCGGTGTGTAAACAGTGATAACAGTAGGTGCAGTTAGTGGTGTACCGCTACTCGGTTCGGCTGGTTCTAAGTCTTAATCTTTTTCTCTCATTTCAAAGTATCATGTCACTTTGGGCTTGTGGTTCATCATATAGTTTTTCTCTAAGAACCGGGCGTTAGAACTTATAACGTCCTTCTGGTTCATAGTACTATTGAACACACATCTTTTGTTCTTCTAGGATATCCTACAACCGCATTTGAATGCGCCGTTGTTTCCAGACATATCCATAGAACATAGGTAGTTCCGTATAACTCATCTTTTACTCTTTCTATAAGAGTTCCATTTCTTGTTTACGACACACCATTTCTACACAACAGTGTATGGTGTAGTCATTTGGGATCAAATCCCAACCTCTGATCAGTATGCTATGCATTCCTCAGACAGGTACTTGCCTCCGCGATTAAATCGCAGGCTACAAATGGATATACCTTGACGGTTCTCCACAATTGCTTAGTGTCCATTGACTTATCAAAACACTTGCTTTTGTGGCGCATCATGTATTCTAATCCATTTCTCGAGTAATCATCAAATGAAGTACTCGTACCTTATTGTCTGAGTATACATCGGTCTGCATACATCAGAGTCAATCAATTCTTATACTTGTCCGGATCTTACATCTTATATCCATAAAGGATTGCTTAGTCATATTATCTTCCAAATTAGATTCTTAGGTCGGAAGGTCCACTCCCTCAACTTAATTGATCAAATATCAATTTTCGACCTTTGAACTTCTTATTTGAATAAACATGACTCGGCATAAGAATCCACAAGTATAATTGATAAAGAAATCTCTTATTAGTAAAACGAGTTTCATACTACGGTTCGTTGCATCGTGGTGGACTCAGGATTCATCATTTATATATTGCTAGTCAATGTACCAAAATAGATAATATCATTATTTCTTCTTATAACCATCAAATGATTAAAAGAAATAAAATATCCATTTATTAGAAATCTAGAACAAAGTTCTTTCTAATATGAAAGGTAAATAAAAGCAATAACTCAAAATGAAATCCTATAAAATGTCCTCCACTGCAACTGCTGCCTCCTCTACAGCATTGCCTATGTAGACTACGATTTCTTCTTTTCCAAGTCGTTAGGTTTCCTGGAACCTTTGCATTTAAAATGCACATACCGTCAGTGGTTCCATATCTACACACCAGGTTCCGGTAGATAATACCACTGACTATGTTTTACGACTAAAGAAGAATTTCGTACTTTCTTTGAGAGGATAATCAGACTTCCAGTACCCAGACTGTTTGCATCGAGAACTCTTGCCTCATGGCTTTCTCGTCCCATCTCGTGGTCCAAGAAACCTAGGACCACTGGGTTTCTTTGCTTGCTTTTCCTTTCCCCCGATTTTTCCCTTAGGTTCGAAACCTTTGGCATTGGCTACAAGAGCTTGCGATTTCCGTCTCAACTCGTCTAAAAGGTCAATCATCTCAAAAACGTGTTTAAGCGTTTCCTCGAAGCGACTGGCCTTTATGAGTATCCTCATCGCTTCTTGTCTAGCCGCCTATGTCAATAGGCTCGGGAGGACAAAGCTTATTGAGTACAACCTTGTACTCTTCAACAGTTTGGGTAATGTCTAGATCTCTATTCCAATCATTACATTTAGGGACCAGTGAGTTTAAAATCCTTAAGTATCACATAAAGTGGGTTCAAAGCCATATCCTAATCTATGAGCACATATAACAACAAACAATCGATTTAATCTCCGATATTATCTCCCTCAAATAATATCATTAAACCACTAATCACATCTAAAATCCCATCAGATATGGCAAGCCACGATAGTGTGGACGTTTACCTATCCAAATGATTTAGCAATTAGATTTCCTTCGGTCGTACATCATCATTAGCGTTACTTCGATGGGAAGAATACTAAGAAGCGTACCTAAGTGTAAACCATTACTCAGTATCTAAGAAGATTGTTTGGGATACGTATATTCACCGCAAGCCACGATAGTGTGGACGTTTACGTTAACATACGCTCCTTTACTCCCTTCTATAACTGTCTACATCAATCGTTCCAAAATCCCATTCAATGTAGCAAGCCACGATAGTGTGGACGTTTACTACACCAAAAGACTTTTACAATTGACTCCCAATTACTTGATTCATTTAATCTTGTAAATCAAGACGCGGAGAATCATAAGTGAAACTCGAAGTTTCTAACCAGTGATTCACCATGCGAACGACCCTATCTCTCATAAATGAGGGAGCCGAGCAGACAATCGATCTAGTCATCAAATGACACGAAAGTCTCTAATTTGTGTCCTCGACATGACCAAGTGGCTTTGGCTCCATTCCACTCCCCGGGGTGAGAATGAGTCGACTTGAAATCAGTTTTGGAAAGACAAATTAGGCATTGTTTGATAAACTTAATCAATGTTTCTCGTAAAAGGAATTACAAGAATTCTCCTCCAATGACTTGTCTATACGAACTTCAAAAGTCCATAAAAGTCACCAAGAGAACAGCAATGGAGACCATGGATATGTTTCCATACCCTCTCCCACTTAGCTTTTTACAATAAAGGGATACGCTATCTAATGCATAATTAAATACACATAAGCATGCATACATGAAATAAAGCACATAGAATATTATCACATAATCAAAATAATACTAGAATATTATTTTCCGACTATTATGGCTTTATCGCATCCCCGTACGCATCTTCTAGTCTTTAGTCTTCGTTCTTGAATGCTCCATGTGACGGGAATATTAATTCCAATATTTAAATCTATTTATTTTCAATTAATCCAAAAGTTACTTAATTCGAAAATTAAGTCAATCGAATATATCAAAAATAAAATTAAATATTATTAATATTTTTATTATTTTTATTTTCCTTTTCTACTTCATTAAATCTCTAGAATAATCTATCCAAGACCCACTTGGAATATTCTAGAAGACTTCTATAATGAAATAAGGAAATAAAATAATTTAGGACTCTTAATCCTTCCAAATTAATTCCTTTCCTAATCCATTAAAAATTCCAAAGGAATAATTAAATAGGAAAAATTAATTAAGGACTCTTCTACTTTCCAAAATTAATTAATTTCCATGTCCATGAAAATTCCCATAAAATAGGAATAATCAATTAGGAAATAAATTAATTTAATAATTAATTATTTTCCTTTCCAATTCTATTAAATCTCTAAAATCCTATTCCAAGTAGAACTTAGAATATTCTAGAAGACTTCCATAATAGAATAAGGAAATAAATTAATTCCAATTAATTCTTTTCCTATTTCCATGAGAATTCCCAAAACTAGGAATACTCAAAATAGGAAAAACGAATCAATTAGGAAAGTTGGATCTTGGTAGGAATAGCATGGGTTGGGGATCCCCACGCCATCCCCACCATCGACTGCCGCTACCACCGCCGGCCAAGGCTCACGCGCCACCACCCTTGGTGGCCGGCGTGGCCGAGAGCCCTAGGGCAGCCCGGGCGATCGATCCTCATGGGATCGATCCTCGTGATCGATCCCCGGTCCTCCCTCTCTTCGTCTCCTCCGTCACACTTTTCCGGCGGTCGTTTCGTCATCGATCCAACGTAAATAAATTACAAATTTATTACTACGTTATCCGGCATCGATTCTACATGAAATAAACCTCATACAATTTCCGGAAAAATTAAGAACAAGCATTCACCACACAAGAACAAATATTGACATCACCGAGAGTTCAATAATCAAGAACATTATTATGACATTAATTAACAATAATTAAATCTAGCCATAATAATCGGAAACCCTGCAAGGTAGAACAATTTATCGAAAAATACCATGAACTAAAACCAACGCTCTGATACCAATTGTTGGAAATCGATATCCCGGAATTAATAAATTTAAATAAATAAATTGTCTAATTAATTCCGACCGAAATCCTTCGAATATCCGGATTGTCTAGATTGCGGAACCGACAACCCAATCGAAAAAAACCTTTCGCCGGAAACCACCGCGAACCACCGTACGCGAACCGAGGCCCGACCGAACACCCCGCCGCGGGATAAACCCGCGGCTGTCCAGCCGAGCCCCCACGAGGGGGCTCGCGATCGCACGAGGTGATCGCCGGGATGCGTCGCGCATCCCCGGGGCTGCTCGTAGTAGCCCCCCCGGCGGTGAGTCCGGCGACTCACCGCCATCGCCTGGAGGAGGGGGCGACTGCCGCGGCACCAGCCCGCGGCTGCCCCCAGCGATCGACCACCGTGGTCGATCGCAAGCCCCGGCTCCAGCCGGGGTCCCTTATGCGCGCCAGCGGTGGAAACCCTAGGGTTCGACCGCCACCCTCGGCGTCCAGCCGAGGGGTTTCGTTGCGTGCGATCCCCGCCGGGGATCTCTCGGCCTCCGCGGTCCGGTGATCTTCGATCACCACCGCGAGGTCGATCCTCGTCCACGGGGTTCGTCCCTTGGATCTTGGTTCATGATATTTTCACGATAAATAAACGATAAAATCATAAAGAGGGTTTTATGATTTACCTCGTTCTCGTTGTTCGGAAAAACGAAGAACTCAATTTGACGACCTTGAGATCTTCCCGCGTATTCCTTGCACTAGCTCGGACGTCGTGTGGGCGACGATCTACCGAACTCCATGGATCTCCCTCTCTACTTTCTCTCTCTAGAATTGTGATCTTCAAGTTATGAGATTAGAGAAGACCATGTAGTGCTTTTATAGGCTACGTAGGGGATCTTAAGGAGGTGGAATATTGGGCTTCCAATATTGAAGATTAAATTGAGCCCAATGCTCAAGTCCATTAATCCTTATCAATATTAATTAATTCTATTTTCCACTATATAAAATTAATTGCACTCCCAATATTAAACCATATTATATCAAATAATATTTCTCCGGTAGTATTATTTATTCCGTCTATTTAAGATATAAATATCCATGAATAAAATTAATTTATTGCTAATTAATTTATTCATCTCTTATATCCGAGACTAGTACCATTCAACCTTAATTATTATGCGGAACGAATCCACCTGCAGGGTTTACATAATAATTCCTTATGAACTCATCTCGGGGATATTATCAACCCTTCCGGGATACACTTTCCCGTCAAGTATTCACGGCATGTCATATATAAAATATAGTGACCCAACTTAACCGGTAATTAACCCAATAATTAAATCGGTTAATTCCTTTGATAAATCAAAGTCACTTATATTGAATATACACACCCGCAATAGTTTCGGGGATTAAGAATAAAATACACTGAGACTTGAATCGATTATCGCCGGCAATCCTAATCGATAAATCTCAAGCAGATCCGCTCAATACACCAAGTGTACAAGTGTGATAAAATAATCAAGACAGATTATTTTCTCTCTCACACAACGACTATACCGATGGATTGGTCCGTGTCCATCTAGGTCGTGAGCAACTGTTCGATTAAATACGAGTAACCGATAGTATGATCTTCCGTGTGACGTCGCACATCATACTAACTACAACGTATATAATCTAGGACTATAATTTGCATATATTTAATTATAAATAATTAAACGCAAATAATTGTTTATTTAATTAAATAGATTAATGGCAATGGATCGTGAGTTTCCATTACTTAAATCTAGACATTAAGTACACAACTCCAACACTCATCAGTTAGTACATTGTCCAGATTTCAATTCCAATCAACACTCTAAGGGTCATTGAGTATAAATGCCTTATCATATATCACATAGTGGGGCAAAGTCATTTCTAACCTATAAGCACATAATACAAACAATCGATTTAATCTCCGATATCATCTCCCTCAAATAATATCATTAAATCACTAACCGCATCTAAAATCCCATCAGATATGGCAAGCCACGTGGTGTGGACGTTTACCTATCCAAATGATTTAGCAATTAGATTTGCTTCGGTCGTACATCAATTATAGCGTTACTTCGTGGGGATGAATACTATAAAGCGTACCTAAGTGTAAATCACTACTCAGTACTAAGGTAAATCGTTTGGAATTGCTACATCACCGCAAGCCACGTGGTGTGGACGTTTACGATAACTCACAATCCTTCACAATTTCCTATAATTGTCTACATCAATTAATCCAAAACCCATTAGTATAGCAAGCCACGTGGTGCAGACGTTTACTACACCAAGAGATTTTTATAATTGACTCCCAATTACTTGATCCATTCGATCTTGTAAATCAAGACGTGGAGAATCATAAGTGAAACTCGAAGTTTCTTACCAGTGATTCACCATGCGAACAACCCTATCTCTCATAGAATGAGGGAGCCGAGCAGACAATCGATACACTCATACAATTATACAAATGGTACGAAAGTCTCTAATTTGTGTCTTCGACATGACCAAGTGGCTTTGGCTCCATTCCACTCCCCGGGGTGAGAATGAGTCGACTTGAAATCAGTTTCAGAAAGACAAATTAGGCATTGTTTGATAAACTTAATCAATGTTTCTCGTAAGAGGAATTACAAGAATTTTCCTCCAATAACTTATCTATATAAACTTAGAAAGTTTATAAAAGTTACCAAGAGAACAACAATGGAAACCATGGGATTGTTTCCAATCCCTCTCCCACTTAGCTTTTTATAACAAAGGGATACGCTATCTAATGCATAAATAAATACACATAAGCATGCATACATGAAATAAAGCACATAAGATATTATCACATAATCAAAATAATACTAGAATATTATTTTCCGACTATTATGGCTTTATCGCATCCCCGTACGCATCTTCTAATCTTCAGTCTTCGTTCTTGAATGCTCTATGTGACGGTAATATTAATTCCAATATTTAAATCTATTTATTTTTAATAAATCCAAAAAATACTTAATTCGAAAATTAAGTCAATCAAATAAATCAAAAATAAAATTAAATATTATTAATATTTTTATTATTTTTATTTTTCTTTTCTAATTCCATTAAATCTCTAGAATCCTATCCAAGACCCACTTGGAATATTCTAGAAGACTTCCATAATGAAATAAAGAAATAAAATAATTTAGGACTCCTAGTCCTTCCAAATTAATTTCTTTCCTAATCCATTAAAAATTACATAAAAGAATAATTAAATAAGGAAAAATTAATTAAGGACTTTCAAAACTTTCCAAATTAATTATTTTCCTAATCTATTAAAAATTTCATAAAGGAATAATTAAATAAGGAAAACAAATTAATTTCAAATCAATTCTTTTCCTAATCCATGAAAATTCCCAAAAATAGGAATAATCAAATTAGGAAAACCGAATTGAAATAAGAAAGTAGATCTCGGGTCGAGATGAACACGGGGTGGGGATCCCTGCGCCCACCATGATCGACCACCCACCTAGAGGAGTCGAACTTCTCATGGTGGTCGATCAAGCCTCTTGAGATCGGCCATGGAGATGGCCGATCGAGCCCTCCCTCTCTTCATCTCCTCCGTCACAATTTTCCGGTCGTCGTTTCGTCCTCGATCCAACGTAAAATAAATTATTTATTACTACGCTATCCGGTATCGATTCTATACATGAAATCGACCTTATACAATTTCTGGAAAAATAAGAACAAACATTCACCACACATAAAACGAATCTCGACATCACCGAGAATTTAATAATCAAGAGCAATATTATGGACATTAATTAACAAAATTAAATCTAACCATAAATCCATGGCCGATCTCAACGCTCTGATTTTATCTGATTTTAAATCTAGAACAATTTTATCGAAAAATACCGTGAACTAAAACCAACGCTCTGATACCAATTGTTGGAAATCGACATCCCGGAATTAATAAATTTAAATAAATAAATTATCTAATTAATTTCGACCGATATCCCTTTGGAGATCGAATATCCGGAGTTGTCAAAATTTCGGAACAAAACTCCAATCGACTCCCGGAACACGTACATGACCATACGAAAAAGTTACGCGGGAAAAACGGATTCGATGCGGGTCTGCTACGGAAAAACCCGCAGCACCCAGTGCATCACCAGTAGCCGCCCGCAGCAACCCGTACGCCTCCATTAGCGGCTGCCTGGGAACTCACTTGTACGAGCCCGTGCGAGTCGCTGCGAGAAGAACTCGTAGCACGCACGGGTTTGTTGGAAATCGATATCCCGGGGTATCAAAGATTTGCGGAACCGATAACCCCGACCGAAATCCCATCGCCGGAAATCCAATCGCGAACACCACGAAGAACCGGGCTCGACAAGAGCATCGCCGCGGGATGAACCCGCGGCTAAACCATAGCCGAACCCCATCGCGGGGTTCGCGATCGAAACCGATCGCGTGGGGCTGCTCCAGCAGCCCCGGGGCGGTGAGTCCGGCGACTTCACCGCCCACGCCGTCGGGAGGAGGGGCGCCAGCCGAGGCACCATCCCTCGGCAGCCCCGCGATCGACCTCACGGTCGATCGCTCGCCCCGGCTCCCGCCGGGGCCTCCCCTTCGCGCACGCCGCGATCGAACCCTAGGTTCAATCGCACCCCTCGGCTCCCAGCCGAGGGTTTGTCTTGAGCTTCGTCGGGAATTTCGAATCCCCGTCCCCGAAGTTCATACGTTTTTCCCGGATCGTGCGTTCATGTATGTATCACAATTAATTTACATAAAATCATACAAGGGAGTTTATGATTTTACCTTTTTATTCGTTGTGCGGAGAAACGAAATCAATTGATGACCTTACGATCTTCCCACGTATTCCTTGCACTAGCTTGAACGTCGGGTGGGCTACGATCCTCCAAGCTTATGGGTCCTCTTCAACTCTCTAGAATATCAAGTATGATAATCTTGTTTTATTGTTATTAAAAAGTGAAGACCATGTAGTGCTTTTATAGGCTACGTAGGGGATCTAAAGGAGGTGGAATATTGGGCTTCCAATATTAAAGATTAAATTGAGCCCAAGCCCAAATCTATTAATCCTCTATTAATATTAATTAATTTATTTTCCACTATATAAATTAATTGCACTCCCAATATTAAACCATATTATATCAAATAATATTTCTCCGGTAGTATTATTTATTCCGTGTATTTAAGATTTAAATATCCATGGATAAAATTAATTTATTGCTAATTAATTTATTCATGTCTTGAATCCGAGACTAGTACCATTCAACCTTAATTATTGTGCGGAACGAATCCACTCATGAGGTTTACACAATAATTCCTTATGAACTCATCTCGGGGATATTATCAACCCTTCCGGGATACACTTTCCCGTCAAGTATTCACGGCATGTCATATATACAATATAGTGACCCAACTTAACCGGTAATTAACCCAATAATTAAATCGGTTAATTCTTTTGGAAAATCAAAGTCACATATATTAAATATACACACCCGCAATAGTATCGGGGATTAAGAATAAAATACTCTGAGACTTGAATCGATTATCTAAGGCAATCCTAATCGATAAATCTCAAGCGATCCGCTCAATACACCAAGTGTACAAGTGTGATAAAATAATTAAGACAAATTATTTTCTCTCTCACACAACGACTATACCGATGGATTGGTCCGTGTCCATCTAGGTCGTGAGCAACTGTTTGATTAAATACGAGTAACCGATAGTATGATCTTCTGTGTGGGGCCCGACACACCATACTAACTACAACGTATAAAATCCAGGACTATGATTTGCATATATTTAATTATTAATAATTAAATGCAAACAATTGTTTATTAATTTAATAGATTAAATGCTATGACCGGGAGTTTACCGTTACTTAAATCTAGACATTAAGTACACAACTCCAACAATCTCCCACTTGTACTAAGGTCTAGTCATTTCCTCCAAACTCCCGACTCCCATACTCATCTCGTGCTTAAATTGTACTTCCAAGAAGTACTATGTGAATGAGCACTCTAGGTTGCCGCTCTGAAGTTATCTTGGTGACTACTGCGTCGTCTCCCTTGACGATGACTCGTATCAGGTGGTACTTGCTCTATGTGTTAACATCACTTTTGACTTATGAATTCTTCCAGTTTACCATGCACCGCTATCCAATAGCCTTCGATAAACTAAGAGTCATATCCAAGTCAAGAGGTTATCCCGGAACCTAACCAAAACTTCCGCTGCCTCTGAGGCTGCTATTCGGTTATGAGAGAGTCTGAGAAGCGTCCTGCTTATCACTCTTTCATTTCAAAGTTCCACCTCTTTCTAAAAGTGAACACATAGCCTGATATCGACTTACACTGGTCCTTCTCTGATTTGAGATCTGAGAATTTGTAATCAAAGAAGATTTTGTCTTGCTTAATCTAGTACATTCAAGTACTTTTACAGCATTCGAATATCTCTTGTCCATATTACTTTGATATCCTCCCACTACGCAAACCGCATAGTTGATATCAGGTTCTCGTTTTACAACATTGCATCTATAAAGCTTTCCACACTTGAAGTGTAGGAAACTGCTTTGTCTTCATCTATCTCCTTCATGTGTTCGAGACACATACCCTTTAGATAGATGTATATTCTGTCTCTGAAAGGCAATAACCTTTCTCAGAATAATGCATGCTTAAAACAATCCATGATCATATAAGATATCTAGGAGAAGTACAATGTTCTTATCTCTAGATCATAAGATCTCAAGAACATGCTCTAACTTCTACTCAATCTTATATCCCGATTTATTTAGACAACCATCATTTTATGTCTGATAACATCTTTAGATTGTTGCCAATGATAAAAAAAGTCATCTACATAAAATTCCGAGAAACACCACCTTGTTTCCATCACGTTTCCAATACACATTTCGTCTATGCCTTTTGATGAATCCATTAGATGGACTATCTCATCAACTTGCAAGTTCCACGATTCATAGCTTTGTCATAATCCATAAATGGATTTACCAAGCTTGTACTCTAAATGATCTAGCCTCTTAACAATAAACCTTATTGTTCTCCAAGCAGGCACATTTAGATCTAGTACCGCCCTCATGCAGAGCTTAGGGATTGATTTCATCTTTACCAGATCCAGAGTTCAAAACTCTTCTAGTCTTATGAACATCTCCGGTTGTTTAACAACCTCCCACTGCAATGGCGTCCTTGTGTATAACAGTAATAACAGTAGGTGCAGTGTGTGGTGTATTTCTACTCGGTTTGGCTGGTTCCTAGTCTTTGTCCTTTTTCTCATTCCAAGGTATTACGTCAGTTAGGGCTTTGTAGTTCATCTAATAGTCTTCCTCTAAGAACCGGGCGATATACGTCCTTCTGGTTCATAGTACTATAGAACACACAATATCTTGTTCATCTGGGATATCCTACAACCATATTGAATATGCCGTTGTCTCCAGGAATATCCATAGAACATAGGTAGTTCCGAACAACTTGTTCTTTTACTATTAGAATTCTATTTCTTATTACTGACTCACCATCTCTACACGTAAGTGTATGGTGCAGTCATTTGAGACTTAATCTCAATCTTTGATTATGCTATGTGTTATTCAGATAGGTGATAGCCTCCGCGATTTTAGTCGCAGGCTTCCAATGGATATACTTAGAAGGTTCCCCATAATTGCTTTGTGACTAAAACACTTTGCTTTTATGGCACATCAAGCATCCTAATCCATTTTTCGAGTATTCTTAAAAAAAAACTACTCGCACCTTTCTAATTACACATATGTCTGCATATACCATTGATCATTCTCAATACTTGTCCGAATTCTATCCTTTACCGAAATGTATGCTTAGTTGTATTATCTTCCAAATTCGATTCTTAGGTCGGAAGGTCCATTCCTTCAACTATAATTGATCAAATCAATTTCGACCTTTTGAATCTTATTTGAATAAATACTACTAAGTATAAGAATTCACAAGTATAATGATTTAAAGAAATATATCTTTCAAGTAAAACAAGTTATAGAACGTTTTGTTGCATCGTGGTAGACTAAGGATTTGTCATTCACATTATTGCTATCTAATGTACCAGAATAGATAATACCATTATTTCTTATCAAAATCATCAACATGATTAAAGAAATAAAATATCCATTCATAATTAATAGAAATCCAGAACAAAAGTTCTTTCTAAAATAAAGGGTACATAATGCAATAAACTTGAAATGAAATCCTATTCAACTACTAAAGCAGATAAATGTCTTCCACCGCAACAGCTGTCTCCTCTACAACTTTGCCCGTGTAGACTCGAACTCTTCTTCTCTAAGTCGCCGGGTTTTCTGGAACCCCTGCATTTAAAGAAATTCACATACCGTCAGTGGTTCCATATCTACACACCAGATTTCTGGTAGATAATACCGCTGACTATGTTTTTACGACTAAAGAAAAATTCGTACCTTTGAGAGGACATTCAGACTTCCAGTGCCCAGACTTATTGCATCGGAAGCACTTGCCTCTTGGCTTGGCAGCCCCCACTCGTGGTCCATTCCTCTTGGCACCACTAGGTTTCCAGGATTGCTTCCTTTTCTTGTTCCTACCTCCAACAACTTTCAAGCTTTTGGACTTGGTAGCTACAAGTGCTTGAGACTTGCCCTTCTTGTAGATCCCCTCTGCCGCCTTCAGTTCAGTCAGGAGTTGCGCAAGAGTATAAGACAGTTTACCCATATTATAACTCATGTGAAACTGCTCAAAACTAGGGGTCAGAGACTGGAGTATGATTTCGACTTGCGTCTCACCATCAATTTGAGCTCCTAGGATCTCAAGTTCATTCAACAAACTCATCATCTTAAGAACGTGCTCCCCAACGGGCGTTCCTTCAGACTGAGTAGTTGTCATAAGGACTCTCATGGCTTCTTGCCTTGCCGCACGATCTTGCTCTCCAAACATTTCCTTGAGGTTGTACAACATATCCTCGGCAGTGTCCATCGACTGATGTTGGGTTTGGAGTACATTTGACATTGAAGCCAAAATATAACACCTAGCCATTTCATCAGCCTTTTTCCACTTCCGATATGCTTCCTTTTCCTCATTAGTTGAGGCATCCGTGGGCTCAGCAGGACATGCATCATAGAGTACAAACTTGTACTCTTCAGAAGTCAGGACAATGTCCAAATTTCTCCTCCAATCAATATAATTGGGGCCAGTGAGTTTATGCTCCTTGAGTATCACAGAAAGTGGATTCATAGCTGTTCTCTAAACCTATAAGCACATTTAAACAAACAATCAATTTAATGTCCGATATTATCTCCCTCAAATAATATCATTAAATTACTAATTGCATCTAAAATCCCATCAAATATGGCAAGCCACGATAGTGTGGACGTTTACCTATCCAAATGAATTAGCAATTAGATTTGCTTCGGTCGTACATCATCATTAGCGTTACTTCGATGGGAAGAATACTAAGAAGCGTACCTAAGTGTAAACCATTACTCAGTACCAAGAAGATCGTTTGAGACTCGTATATTTCCGCAAGCCACGATAGTGTGGATGTTTACGTTAACACACGATCCTTCACTTTCTTCTACAACTGTCTACATCAATTGATCCAAAATCCCATTCAATGTAGCAAGCCACGATAGTGTGGACGTTTACTACACCAAAAGACTTTTACAATTGACATCCAAGTTACAAGATCCATTCGATTTTCGTAAATCAGGACGCGGAGAATCATAAGTGAAACTCGAAATTTCTAACCAGTGATTCACCATGCGAACAACCCTATCTCTCATTAGATGAGGGAGCCGAGCAGACAATCGATCCATCTTTAAAAGAATGGTACGAATGTCTCTAATTTGTGTCATCCACATGACCAAGTGGCTTTGGCTCCATTCCACTCCCCGGGGTGAGAATGAGTCGACTTGAAGTCAGTTTCAGAAAGACAAATTAGGCATTGTTTGATAAACTTAATCAATGTTTCTCGTAAAAGGAATTACAAGAATTCTCCTCCAATGACACATCTATATGAACTTCAAAAGTCCATAAGAGTCACCAAGATAACAGTAATGGAGACCATGGGAATGTTTCCATTCCCTCTCCCACTTAGCTTTTTATAACAAAGGGATACGCTATCTAGTGCATAAAATAAACACATATAGCATGCATACAAGCAATAAAGCACATAGTATCACATAGTCAAAATAATGCTAGAAAATTATTTTCCGACTATCATGGCTTTATTTCATCTCCGTATGCGTCTTCTAGTCTTCAGTCTTCGTTCTTGAATGCTCCATGTGACGAGAATATTAATCCCAATATTTAAATTTATTCATTTTTAATGAATCCAAAAGATACTTAATTCGAAAATTAAGTCAATCGAATAAATCAAAAATAAAATTAAATATTATTAATATTTTTATTTATTTATTTTCCTATCTAATTTTATTAAATCTCTAGAATAATCTATCCAAGTAAAACTTGGAATATTCTAGAAGACTTCTATAATAGAATAAGGAAATAAAATAAATTAGGACTCTTCTACTTTCCAAAATTAATTAATTTCCATGTCTCTGAAAATTCCCATAAAATAGGAATAATCAATTAGGAAATAAATCAATTATTAATTAATTTTTATTCCTTTCCAATTCTATTAAATCTCTAGAATCCTATTCCAAGTAGAACTTGGAATATTCTAGAAGACTTCCATAATAGAATAAGGAAATAAAATTAATTCTAATTAATTCTTTTCCTATTTCCATGAGAGTTCCCAAAAATAGGAATACTCAAAATAGGAAAACCGAATCAATTAGGAAAGTGAATCTTGGTAGGAGTAGCACGGGATGGGGATTCCCGCACCACCCCACCATCATCGACCGACCACCGGGAGGGAGCACCCGCCGCCGCCACTCCAGCCGGCCAGCCGCCACCGTCGCCGGCGACAGCCCACGGCCGAAGGGGCGCGACGCCCCCTTCCCCTTTGGTCGATCATGGGGTCGATCATGGGGATGATCGACCCCCCGGTTTTTCGTCCTCTTCGTCTTCTTCGTCACACGCGTTCTCCGGCGGTCGTCTCGGCATCGATCCAACGTAAATAAATTACAAGAATTAAATTTACAATTCCGGTATCGATTCTATACATGAAATCGACCCTATACACTTTTCGGAAAACATAGAACAATAATAATAAATCTAAATTCGGTCAACCCCCGAATTTTTACTATTACAAGCATTCATCCACACAAAACGAATCTCGACATGTCCGAGAGTTTAATAATTATGGTAAAATTAAATCAACAATTAATTAAACAATTAATCAATTAATTAACCATGATAGTCGGAATCCCTGCAAGGTAGAACGATAAATGAACACATACATGAACACGAAACCAAACGCTCTGATACCAGTTGTTGGAAATCGATATCCCGGGGTATCAAAGATTTGCGGAACCGATAACCCCGACCGAAATCCCATCGCCGGAAATCCAATCGCGAACGCCACGAAGAACCGGGCTCGACAAGAGCATCGCCGCGGGATGAACCCGCGGCTAAACCCTAGCCGAACCCCATCGCGGGGTTCGCGATCGAAACTGATCGCGTGGGGCTGCTCCAGCAGCCCCGGGGCGGTGAGTCCGGCGACTTCACCGCCCACGCCGTCGGGAGGAGGGGCGCCAGCCGAGGCACCAGCCCTCGGCAGCCCCGCGATCGACCTCACGGTCGATCGCTCGCCCCGGCTCCCGCCGGGGCCTCCCCTTCGCGCACGCCGCGATCGAACCCTAGGTTCGATCGCACCCCTCGGCTCCCAGCCGAGGGTTTGTCTTGAGCTTTGCCGGGGATCTCGAATCCCCGTCCTCGAAGTTCATACGTTTTTCCCGGATGATGCGTTCATGTATGTATCACAATTAATTCACATAAAATCATACAAGGGAGTTTATGATTTTACCTTTTTATTCGTTGTGCGGAGAAACGAAATCAATTGATGACCTTACGATCTTCCCACGTATTCCTTGCACTAGCTTGAACGTCGGGTGAGCGACGATCCTCCAAGCTTATGGATCCTCTTCAACTCTCTAGAATATCAAGTATGATAATCTTGTCTTATTGTTATTAAAAAGTGAAGACCATGTAGTGCTTTTATAGGCTACGTAGGGGATCTAAAGGAGGTGGAATATTGGGCTTCCAATATTAAAGATTAAATTGAGCCCAAGCCCAAATCTATTAATCCTCTATTAATATTAATTAATTTATTTTCCACTATATAAATTAATTGCACTCCAATATTAAACCATATTATATCAAATAATATTTCTCCGGTAGTATTATTTATTCCGTGTATTTAAGATTTAAATATCCATGAATAAAATTAATTTATTGCTAATTAATTTATTCATCTCTTGAATCCGAGACTAGTACCATTCAACCTTAATTATTGTGCGGAACGAATCCACTCATGAGGTTTACACAATAAATCCTTATGAATTCATCTCGGGGATATTATCAACCCTTCCGGGATACACTTTCCCGTCAAGTATTCACGGCATGTCATATATAAAATATAGTGACCCAACTTAACCTAAATCGGTTAATTCCTTTGGAAAATCAAAGTCACATATATTAAATATACACACCCGCAATAGTATCGGGGATTAAGAATAAAATACTCTGAGACTTGAATCGATTATCTAAGGCAATCCTAATCGATAATTCTGAAGCGATCCGCTCAATACACCAAGTGTACAAGTGTGATAAATTAATTAAGACAAATTATTTTCTCTCTCACACAACGACTATACCGATGGATTGGTCCGTGTCCATCTAGGTCGTGAGCAACTGTTTGATTAAATACGAGTAACCGATAGTATGATCTTCTGTGTCGGGCCCGACACACCATACTAACTACAACGTATAAAATCCAGGACTATGATTTGCATATATTTAATTATCAATAATTAAATGCAAACAATTGTTTATTAATTTAATAGATTAAATGCTATGACCGGGAGTTTACCGTTACTTAAATCTAGACATTAAGTACACAACTCCAACAGGGTTTCCCCGTAGCGACCCGTAGCGAGTCGCCTGACTCGCTGCTGTTACGGGCTGCTACGAGAACTCCCGTAACGACCAGCGAGATGCTGCGGGTTCACCCGCAGCTATCCCATGCAATCGAGCCCTAGGCTCGATTTCTCCCGCACGAAATCCCCACCAGGGTTCCTCGAGCCGCCGGCGGTCCGGTGGTCTTCGACCACCACCGCCCGGCTCGACCTCGGTCCGGGCTCGTCCATCGGATCTTGGTTCAAGGTATTTTCACGATAATTTAATAATAAAATCATCGAGGGGGTTCTATGATTTTACCTTGTTCTCGTTGTCCGGTAAAACGAGATCTTGATGACCTTGAGATCTTCCCACGTATTCCTTGCACTAGCTTGAACGTCGGGGTGGGCGACGATCTTCCAAGCTTCCATGGATCACCTTCTCTCTCTACTTTCTCTCTCTAGAAATTTGTCTTGAGACTTATGAAAGAAGAGAAGACCATAGAAGTGCTTTTATAGGCTACGTAAGGGACCTTAAGGAAGTAGAATATTGGGTTTCCCATAAATTAATTAAATTGAGCCAAAGCCCAAATCTATTAATTAATTCATGAATTATATATTACCTCCACTATATAAATATAATTGCACTCCCAATATTTACCATATTATATCAAAATAATATTCTTCCGTTAGTATTATTTATTCCACATGTTTAAGATATAAATGTCCATGAATAAATTATATTTATTGCTAATATTATTTATTCATCTCTTATAATTTCGAGAATAGTACCACTCAACTTTATTATCATGCGGATCAAATCCACTTGCAAGGTTTACATGATAATTCTTATGAGCTCATCTCGGGGACATTATCAACCCTTTCGAGGACATGCTTTCCCGTCAAGAATTCACAGCATGTCATACATAAAATACAGTGACCCAACTTTACCGGTAATTGACCGGTTATTCTAATCAGTCAATTCCTTTGGAAAATCAAGCGGTCCGCCCAATACACCAAGTGTACAAGTATGATAAAATAATTAAGAAAAATTATTTTCTTACTCATACAACGACTATACCGATGGATTGGTCCTTGTCCATATAGGTCGTGAGCAACTGTTCGATTATATACGATTAACCAATAGTATGATCTTCCGTGTGACGACGCACACCATACTAACTACAACGTGTATAATCTAGGACTATGGTTTGCATTAAATGCAAATGATTGTTTATTATTAAATAGGATAAATGTTTTAGACGAAGTTCAGATGTTACTTAATTCTAGACATTAAGTATACAACTCCATCAGTTGTGGTAGAGCTCTAGGATAACCTCTGGACTTAGATATGATTCTTAGTTTACCAGTGGCTATATGAATAGCGGTGCAATGGCAAACTTAAGAAGTCATAAGTCCGTAGTGAAGATAACACATAGAGTGCAAGTACGACCTGGTACGAGTCATCGTCAAGTAAGACGACGATGTAGTCACCAAGATAACTTCGGAGACGGCAACCTAGATTACTCATTCAAAAAACACTTCTTTGAAAGTGCACATTAAGCACGTGATGGGTATGGGAGTCGAGAGTTTGGAGGAAATGACTAGACCTTAGTATAAGTGGGAGATTGATGGAGTTGTATACTTAATTTCTAGATTTAAGTAAAGTAAACTTCCGATCATAGCATTTAATCAATTTAAATAAATAATCGTTTGCTTTTAATTATTTATAATTCAATATATGCAAATCATAGTCCTGGATTATATACGTTGTAGTTAGTATGGTGTGCGACGTCACACGGAAGATCATACTATCGGTCTCTCGTATATAATCAAACAGTAGCTCACGACCTAGATGGACAAGGACCAATCCATCAGTATAGTCATTGTATGAGAGAGAAAATAATTGGTCTTGATTATTTTATCATACTTGTACACTTGGTGTATTGAGCGGATCGCTTGAGATTTATCGATTAGGATTGCCGTTGATAATCGATTTAAATCTCAGAGTATTCTATTCTTAATCCCTGATTTTATTGCGGGTGTGTGCATATAATATTAGTGACTTTGATTTTCCAAAGGAATTGATTGATTAGAATAACCGATCAATTATTGATAAAGTTGGGTCACAGTATTTTATGTATGGCATGCCGTGAATTATTGACGGGAAAATGTGTCCTCAAAAGGGTTGATAATATCTCCGAGATGAGTTCATAAGGAATTATTATGTAAACCTAATGAGTGGATTTGTTCCGCATAATAATTAAAGTTGAATGGTACTATTATCGGATATAAGAGATGAATAAATTAATTGGCAATAAATTAATTTTATTCATGGATATTTATATCTTAAACACATGGAATAAATAATACTACCAGAGAAAATATTAATTGATATAATATGGTAAATATTGGGAGTGCAATTATATTTATATAGTGGAAGTAATTATATAATTAATATTAATGGATTAATAGATTTGGGCTTGGGCTTAATTTAATCATTAATATTGGAAGCCCAATATTCCACCTCCTTTAGATCCCCTACTTAGCCTATAAAAGCACTACATGGTCTTCACAATTAGAACACAAGACAAGACAAGACAAGAATATCAATAGTTGATAGTTTTAGAGGGTTGTGAAGGAGATCCATAGGAGTTAGGAGGATCGTCGCTCACACGACGTTCGAACGAGGTGCAAGGAATACGTAAGAAGATCCAAAGGTCTTCAAATCAATCTCGTTTCTCCGCACAACGAGATCGAAGGTAAAATCGTAAAACCCCTTGTATGATTTTATGTTGAATAAATTGTGATATATACATGAACGAAGATCCGGGACACGAACGAGACCGGGGACGAGGATAGACCGGGCGGTGGTGGTCGAAGACCACCGGACCGTCGGCGGCCTAGAGATCCCCGTCGGGATCGTCGCGGGAAGCCCTCGGCTGGAGCCGAGGGGCGATCGAGCCTGTGAGCTCGATCGCGGGTGTGCTACGGGGTCACCCGTAGCCGCCTCGTATGTGCTACGGGTTCGCCCGTAGCGGGCGTACGGGGGCTGACCCCCCGCGAGCAGCGGGTCCGTGAACCCGCTGCGGGGCTGCTACGAGCAGCCCCGGGGATGCTCGATGCATCCCCAGCGATCATCCGCATGACAATCGCGAGTCCCGTGCGGGGGCTCGGCTGGGCGCCACGAGCGGGACGTGGCGGCGCTCGGTTGAGCTCCGGCTCGTACGGCGGCGCGCGGTTGGTTCTCCGGCGATCGAGGATTTCGGTCGGGTTGTCGGTTTCCGTATTTTTGATAACCCAGGATATCGATTTCCAACAATATCATGTTAAGGTGTGTTATGTTTTGTGATGTGAAGTGACGATGGTGTGCTATGTTTTGCGATGCGATGTGACGTGATAAAATGTGATGCGATGTTTTGTGAAGAGATGTGATATGATGCTTTGTGATGTGATATGAGTTTTGTGTATTGTGATGTGAATTATGTGGATTTTATATCGTGATTGTGTTTTGTCATGTGAGTTGATCATGACGTGATTGATTGAGATGTGAAACATGCGTGACACGATTTATTAAAACTGGACATGTGATATGTCATGACACGTATAATTTGTGTGGACTCGAGATGGGTATATTGTGTTAATGTTGGTGTTAATCATGCATAGCATGCATTGTTATGACATGGCATATGCATAGGGACTGAGAAGGTCCAGGAACTGAGATGGTCCAGAGGCTGAGATGGCCTAAACCTCAGCAAAATTCTGAAGTATATTTTTGGGGCCCGGGTGTGTGAGTCATGACACGTATGAGATTGCACAGTAGATTGCATTGATTATTGCATTGCATATATTTATTGGTGATTGAATTTGTGATATATGATTGATTTTGAGTATGATGATTGTGTTTGATGTAGTGACTTGTTTTGGGTCGATTGGTGATATTGGATTTTGTGATATTTCTGTTGTGAGATTGGTTGTGAGATTGACGACATATTTAATAGTTGTGATATTGGTGATTTATGTGATTAAACAATGTGATTGTTTTTATATTTGTGACTTACATGATAAGAAAATGTGATTGTTGTGATATTGAAATACGTGATAAGACTTGTGATAGGATATATATTAGTATTAAACGTGATAAGACTTGTGATTCAATGTGCCGTACTCACCCCTACACAGATTTTGAGTTTTTGCAGGTATTTAAGGAGATCGTGGTCATTGTCGTGTCCCGTCCGATAGTCAGTCTCTGGGGTCCTTGGGAGTTTGCGTGAGATTGTGTTTGTATTTATTATTGCGCACTCGGTCTGTTGGTATATATATTTACAGAGATTGCCACGCCCCAACCTCAAAATAACCTATAAAAACATGTTTACAATGTTAATCACAAATAACACCACAAACCTGCTGAAAATATTAAAAACATATATGTTTTCTTAGTTAAAAGTTTTTAACGAGACAATAACTTCAATATAAATGTAAACTTCAATTCACAATCATTTAGACTTCAATATATATTTCTTTGAACTTTAGATTCTCTCGAAAATAAAATAATATGGAACATTCTGATGTCCTCATTAATTATTATCGAGTGATGTACATGCATTGTTAAAAACCTCATTATAAAACCTTGTATGAAACCTCATTATACCTTGTATGCAATATAAATGTGAATGTCATGTACTCTTTTCCTCGAGTATTTTTTCATACAAGGTTTTATAATGAGGTTTTTAACAAGGCATGTACATCACTCGATAATAATTAATGAGGACATCAGAATGTTCCATATTAGTTTATTTTCGAGAGAATCTAAAGTTCAAAGAAATATATATTGAAGTCTAAATGATTGTGAATTGAAGTTCACATTATTGTTCATTTGTCAAGAAATGTATATTGAACACTAGACGCATCTAATATACTACATAAGAGTTACCGGCCGGTTATAGCAATTGCGAACGCTCTAGTCAATATAGATATCTGATAATGACATGTCCCAGAAGGACGAAAAATATACAATAATATAAATGAATGTGAAACTCGACAATTCGAAGGTTGGGTCCTGAAGACCAAAATTTATGACTAAGTTTTTCCTATATGGTTTTATTAGTTACAGGTTTTAATGAGACTGATTGATCACCAATAACTACTTTCAAGAAGTCAAAGATCTTCGGTGATTACAATCAGGGGGAGCAAGCTGTACTCTTTTTCCTTCGTCGAAGTTTTATCCCAATGAGTTTCCTGACAAGGTTTTAACTAGGCAGCATTTCTGTAAATAGTTATTCAAGGAGAAGTGTTATAAATATTGTAACTAGTGAATTACTAGTTTAACTTTTCTTGATAAAACAAAACATAAACCCTATTTTGTATCCTATATAAAAAGGTCTCCAAAATGAATAAAACAACAATTATATTCTTCTATAATATTATCTCTCTTTATAATTTACAATTCTCTATAAATTTCTGTTGAGTTATAACATTTATTAAATTTTTTGTTTTGTTTTTGTTTTTTTATTTTTTTATTAAATTTTTTGTTTTTTGATTTTTTATTTGAATTATTGCGCTAGATAAATATTTCACTTACTATAATATTGTTAATTATGTTAATTAAGTTTAAACCCTAAAAAATTTGAAATCAATTAAGCAATGAAATCTACTAATTTTTTTTCAATTAATTATTAAAATTAAAATTAATATAATGTTAAATATCTATTTTACTATAATATTATATAAATATTATAAAATATATTAATTGTTTATTGTTGAAAATATTTAGTTTTTAATCAAATATTTATAAATGAGAAAAAAAAGTATTTATGAGAAATATTCATATGCGTTCTAAGTGCACAATTTATAAATGAAAAAAAATAAAGTATTTATGAGAAATAATCATATGCGTTCTAAGTGCACAATTTATAAATGAGAAAAGAAAAATGTCCGGTCCCTTGAAATGCAAAATGCAAAGTCTGAATTTGATCCATTAAAATGATAAGATTCAATTTAATCTCTTATATTACAAAATTATAATCAATTTAGTCAACTTTGATTGAAAAATTCAACATGTTGAATTAATTTAACATATGTAGTATTAACAATAATTAATTAATTTAACAATAATCGTGCCATGACCAATATGGCCCTGTTGAATTTAACTGTTAACAATAATGAATTAATTTAAATATATATTTGAACGTACATTAAACTAATATTATACTAGTATATTGATCAATTGAAGTGAGTGACATAGTTTGTTGAGTTCATCTTGTTTGAGGTAAAAAAACAAGTTCGATTCTCTTTGTACACAATATCTTTTTAAAATTAAATTTTGAATTTTACAATCAAATTATAATAAATTGAGTATATTTTTTAAATTAACGAGACTTAACTGAAAATTTATACAATATCTTTTTAAAATTAAATTTTGAATTTTACAATCAAATTATAATAAATTGACTATATTTTTTAAATTAACGAGACTTAACTGAAATTAAATTTTTAGTAGACTTAACTGAAATTAACGAGAGATCATTTAGGGGTCTTAGCTGGTGCTTCGGGTTGTTTACCTCTCGACGATAAAACTTATCACCTATTATATCACTAGCCGACTTTCAGATAGAGTTTGAAATTCTACTTATTCACTTTAAATTGAGAATCTGTTTATTTTCCTGCTTAGGATTGAAAATCACACCGTTTAAACAGAAAAAATTGTACTAAATTATACTACTAAATTGGATAATTTTATCATTCACATAAATATATTTGAATTTTAAAACTTAAGTAATTGAAACAACTTAATTCTACCATAATTCGAACTCTGACGGAGGAAACTCATGCATGATCTGGCATGTGAAACGGTTACGATAAGCCGTAGTATGAGAGGAATTTCTGACTGTATTTTCCGACCGATAGACATCTATAAAATGAGACTTTGAGGTCAGAAGCATATACGAGAGTTATATAGTCACGAGAAGTATTAGGGTTTAATACATTTCTTGTGAGATTATATCGAAACTGAAAAATATTACCCTGGTAAAAACAAAGTCAAATTATACAAGGAACGAAGAGAAAATGATATTTGACTGGTAAAATAGCATCATAGAAATAGATAAAATTGATACCTTGTATAGACATGGGGATTAGGTGTTACATTTCGACATAAACCAAATGTATTGCTAAAAGAGCTATACATTGAATCTTACAATTTATGTATATATTATGTACGTAAACTCGACTCAAAGAGAAATTAGAGGATGCAACAGCTAATCACAATCCCTTTGTTGTCCACCCGAGCATCCTCATTACCTAAAAATAACAAGAGTTGAATCATAGTTTATAAGAATATAGTATTGGATTCAGAATGTAGTATACAATTTTCGTCATATTCTGATATCCGAAAGTATATACTACTAGTAAATTTTTCTTAAGATGTTCTAATTATATAAGACGACAACACGGGCAAACCTTCTGGAGGCTGAGCCAATTTACGATTACGGGGAGACATCATTTCCTTCTTCAACTGCACCAATATATCCTCCATTGTATGCTCCCTTTCCCAATTAGCAAGCATGGGGAACATATTCGTTTCCACCTGAAAAATCCATTATATTTATTAACTATTTTTCAATGCCTCTAGAAAATTCATTATACTTACGATGCCAGTTTCCTGGTTGACACAGGTCATGTGAATCCTCGTCTGGAACCTTACAGTTGGCGGGCTATCCGGATATTCCTTCCCACAGAATAACTTCAATTGATATATGCGCCCATCATGTACAGTCTGTTCATAGCCTCTTTCAAAATGAGATATCGTAGCATGCATAATGTTTGTTCGAGATATTAAAATTGAAAAAAGAGAAACTGACATTAGGAGGACCGATGATGGTTCCTGTCCAGGATCGCATGTAGATGTCGTCGGCATCATCCATCCCGTAGCTCACACTTCCATCCCCTATCCCCTTCTCTCCGTTTTCAAGCTCTTCCAGTAATCTGAAGTTCCTTGGCACTACAAACAGAGCATATCTTTGTCACAATAGATAAAAAACAATGTACGGCAGCGAGAATTCATAATTTACGTTTTACGACAGGATCAACACCGATATTACTATAAACATCAAAAACACTCATTACTCTTATTTATTTTTCTATGAAAAGTCATTCATAAACCCGCTTCATAATTTGCAAGAATTGTAGCTTAACCCCTAAATTCTTATTATTTTATTTCTATTATTTTGACAAGATCTACACCAACTTGAGAAACTCTTATACAAACTTGTAACCCCTTTTTTCCATTCTTTCTACAATTAATCAAGCAAAAAAAAAATAAAAAAATCCACACTTCATTTCATACCTTTAGGACTGGAATTTAGGGGTAAATGGAAAACAGTAAAACTGTATAAAAAAAGAAAAGGAAGAAGTATAGATAGATTACCAACAACCCGAGATGATCCTTCAGAGCCCATTTTGGAGAAGATGAAATGAAAGATAGGGGATTTTAGGGATAGAGAGAGAAAGTGAAAGAGGTGAGCTTTTATTTTGTATTTAATAGAAAGACGCCATTTTTAGTTTAGCTGAGAATTCAACTTTTTAAATTTCATTAATAAAAGCATCAAATTTCAAATTTCAAGGAAAGAATAATAAAAGCAATTGAAAAACAGTGAATTTTTGCCATATTGAAAATTCAGTGTTTTTTCTGTCTGCTTTCTTTCTTTTGTTAGGAAGGGGTGAATGCAAAATAAAAATAAGAATCCAGGGGCAATCTTATAATTCTGAAAGTTCTTTTAGTGGGGGTCAAACCCCAACTGTAATTTTGCAATTAACTCCATATATTAGTATCATGGCCTTTTTATGCCTTCAAACCATTCAGCCATGTCTTCATCATCACCGCCGTCGTCACTGTCTTCGTCATCGTCACTGTCTTCATCATCGTATCCTAAGATATCTTCCCTTGCTCGTCCCACGGTTCCAAGTTTTCCCACCATGTCCTTTTTCCACAACTCTCGCTTTTGAATGTCCTGGGACAAGTCACTCTTACCTCCCAACACTGGAAAAGTCTTGACAAATTCCACGGAATCATCAACCTCGTGCCTACTTTGCTTTTTCTCTTGTCCAAACCAAGACCGCGTTTGGTGACTTCTTAAATTATTGTTTCCGGGTTGAGATGTAATGTCTGAGTTGTTCGAAGCAATCGGTCTTTTGTGGTCACATTTCAGGCAGACCATGTTTCTTCGGAAGTTGATGTAATTACACCTACAAATACACATTCATGTAAAATAAATGGCAGGGAGCAAAGTTATCCAACCCCATTTGACTTTAGAGTTCATATAGAAGTCTTACGAATCACATTCCCACTCTCCGGGATTTATTTTCCGTTTTGGAGGCTTCTCCTTGCACTGCAGACACCTCGTGTTTCTTGCAAAGTTTAAAAAATTGCATCTGCAATAATAAAACAGAAAAATCATTTCTTGAAAAGAAAAAAAAGTAACAATACAGTCGGAAAGATTGTTGATTTATCTCTCTGCTAATTATCATTACTTGTCACATAACCAGTCTCCTTTCTTCAGGGGGAGGTTTTCTTGTTCCGCCGCAAATTTTTTCAGTCTTTCCTGGGAGAAGTTTGCACAGCGTAGGCACTTGATGTTCCGGGAAAAATTTAGGAAATGGCATCTGGAAAATAAACCTCGTCCTCAATTTTTTTTGTAATCTTAGAAGTTATGTGGGTTTTGATTAGTTCAAGTGTTCAACCTCTAGGGTAGGTTTTGTAATTACCCCTTATTTTTATGAAATTGCGGAAGATAAACATAGATATAAATGTATATACTATAAGTGGAATGAGCATCTTACTTTGGACAAACCCAGTCACCTTGCTTCATTCGGACATCAACTTGAGCCCTATCGTGGTGCACATTGTTTTCATGGGTCGGCGGGGAATACTCGCTGCTCACAGATTTCGGTGGTTCACAATCATGTCCGTCCTCAACCCTAATGTCCACCATTTCTTTCAACAATGCTCTTACGGACGCCCTAACATTTTTGTTCAAACCTGGCTTGTTTTCCACGGACTCCAAAATTGCATCAAGACCGTAGGTCAACAAAAAGCGCATGACATCAACAGTCCTACCCCCTTCATCCTCGCGCGCCTTCACATATGCTCTATCACAATCACCTCTTAAAATGCAAGAGCTGCAAACCTACTAAAACAACATTTCAGTTACTGAATAATAGTATGAAGTTTATAAAATTTTTATAAGACATGTAATCTGTTACTGAATAATATAAGATACCTATTATAAATTATTTCTTACTTAACAGGTACAGTAACGTAAAAACAGAGCATTAATATACATAACCACAAAAGTACAGTACTTTTTCTCCTTTCAAAACCGATGCTATAACTATGACATGAAATTCATTCGTTGCAATAGAAATTGTATATAGCGAAAACTCATTAGTTCGTAGGTAATATATCGAAAACTGATTTTTATCGTAATGAGATGGTAAAATTAGCTAAGACATACATTTCCTTCATTGATTCCCACATGAGCTCTTAGACGTTTCCCCGAGTTGACAACTTTCCGATCAGTGCTCGGGCATCCGGAGCCGGCAATTAGCGCAATATCTTTGCTCGACAAATACCTGCAAAATGGAAAGTTGACATTTATATTAAACAGCATTTTCCACAGTGAAAACACACTAAAAACAGCGTCTACAATCAAACTTAAACCTTATAAGTTGGTATTGATCGCGGGCGAAATTCAACGAAGCGGTTCGTATCGAATTCGTCTCTTTGTTGCCCAGCACTCGATTCGCCGCAAAAGGATTTCCAAGTTCGTCAAAATAGCCGTCCTTGGACAACCTCTCCATCAGACCCACCCACTCACTCCACGGGTGTGAAATCGTGTGCTCCTTCTCCGGCGGAATCTCTCGGTCCTCATTTCGGACGGAGGAACTGGGTCTGGTTTTGGAGGACTGGGATTCTTGAACTTCGTCTAGAATGAACCGAATCGCAGGGTTGTAGAGGGAAGGGTTTTTGGAGGTGGGATTGTGGATATGAGAAATGGGCAAATGGAATTTAGGGTTTTGGATTAGGGGTTTTAGGGATTTTAGCGAAAACATTACACTTGTTTGTTTGAGTAGTGAAATTGAGGTGGAGGAAGGAAGGTTTTAACCAAAATCAAATTAATCACTGTATTTTTTTTTTAATTATAATTACTTCACAAATGTAAATACCTAAAAAGGATAAATTAATACCCTCTATACTTGACAATTGGTACTCGATAAATTTGTCGATTTTGATATTTTTTTTTTTTTTTGATAAGGAGGAGAGACGAGAAACTCCACCCCCACCCGATCGGAGGTCCCTCGATCGGGTAGGATGTAAATCGAGGGATATACCCGAGTAGCAGACACCTGTGCGAGAGAGCACACAGGTCGAACCCCATGACAAACCTTCATAATATTTCAATGAAAATTTGCCCCACCCGAGGTTCGAACCCTGCGTCGCCGGGGAATTTCACCCACATCATCACAGGCCTTACCACTCGGCTATGCCCCTGGGGACATCGATTTTGATATTAGGTGGCATGCAAGAGCAATCCAATGATTGTAAAATGGCAAAGTCCATTGCCATTTTTTTGGCAAAAGACCAAAAAAATCAACCTGATGAAATGAACCTTGCCAAAAAATGACACTTGCCCAATTTTCACTTATATTAAGAACAACCTCAATAGTTGTGAAATGAGCAGAGCTATTTGTTGGAACTTATCAGAGTTTAATCGTACAGTAAAATAAGTAGCTTTTAATATTGGACATTTGTCTTAATGACGTACCAAAATTAAAACTTTATTTTATTTTTATTTATTAATTTTGAAATAAATATTCTGATAAAACAATGCCGTTAACAAAAGAGGTTACAACTTTTGGATGAGTTTTTCTTTTGAATGAACTCATGCAACATTTCAGAATATTGTAACGTTTAGAAAGTATAACTTCTTGTTTATAGGCTATATAAAGAGACATCACGAGGCATAAAAAGAAATAACAAAATCAAGTTTATTCTTACTAATATTTCAGAGAGTTACAAGTAGAGTTTGCAAGGATCTCAAGTTGGTGTGTAACAACGAGAGTTCGATAGTTGTATCCTGCAAGATAGACGTCCAGAAAACTACATACACAAAGACGAGTAGTGGGCGAATTTCCGTCTTAGGAAATTGCTGCGCAAGCCTCTATCAAAACAAGTCTTGTTAGTTTTATATATATAAATATATTTGCGTAAGAATCATTAAATATATTTGCACTCAAAATATATTTGCGATATATATTATATATATATATATATATATATATATATATATATATATATATATATATATATATATATATATATATATATATATATGTTTATATCAAAATATATTTGCGCAAGCATAATATATTAGCCGTACGGAATTTGAGCATTAGTACAAATATATTATAATTATAATTGCGGTACGTACTATAATTTTTGTGTTCTATATTTTCTGTGTTATTCTTCAATAAATTATATTGATTGTTGTTAAACTAAATTAAAAGCTCTAACAATCTAAGACAGAAATTGGCCCACTACTCGTCTTTGTGTATTTAGTTTTCTGGACGTCTATCTTGCAGGATACAACTATCGAACTCGTCTATCTTGCATGATACAACTATCGAACTCTTGTTGTTACACACCAACTTGAGATCCTTGCAAACTCTACTTGTAACTCTCTGAAATATTAGTAAGAATAAACTTGATTTTGTTGTTCTTTTTATGCCTCGTGATGTCTCTTTATATAGCCAATAAACAAGAAGTTATACTTTCTAAACGTTACAATATTTGAAATGTTGCATGAGTTCATTCAAAAGAAAAACTCATCCAAAAGTTGTAACCTCTTCCGTTGTTTTATCAGAATATTTATTTCAAAATTAATAAATAAAAATAAAATAAAGTTTTAATTTTGGCACGTCATTAAGACAAATGTCCAATATTAAAAGCCACTTATTTTACTGTACGATTAAACTCTGATAAGTGCAACACTATTGTCATTATTTGGCAAAAGCACAAAAAAATCAATCTCAGTGGTTGAAATGGTCCATACCAAATTTACATTTATATTGAAGCAAATATACATGAAAAAATGGCCCTTATCATTTGTGTCATGTCATCACAACCCCTCACCTCAATCACTCAAAATTCAATTTTTTTTTTAATTATAAAGCTGATATGTTCATATACCAAAAAACAACATATTATTATTTAATTTAATAAAATGATCCTTGTTATATTTAAACCATTGAGGTAAAATTTAGCAAATAACAATTGATATATGCAATTTTTTGGCAAAGTATAAGATGACCCTTGCCATTTTAGCAAAACCATTGAGGTTGCCCTAATGAGATCCACAAAATGTGGAAATGGACTTTTAGCATTGGAGATGCTCTTAGAGTGTTGCACTTGTTAAAGAAAATCACTTTTGTAAGGGTATTTTATAAAATTTTAAAGGTATAAAGTGTATAAAAAAGAGATGTGACCATTAGTGTAAGATGATAAAAAAAAGTGAAATGTGATCATTGGTTGTGTTGGAGCTGCGCGCTTCTACAGCGAGCCACGGATACCTGCAAATACAAAAATAAACAAAACAAGTCAAATCTTGTTCTAACCCTAAAACCAGAGCAAGCTCCCAGATCACAACAGTCGACGGATCTCCGAAGATAACCGGCCTGTGTATCAGGATCTGGCCTTGAATGGAGTACAAGGGCACATGCAGCGGAGTATATATGTATATATATATATATATATATATATATATATATATATATATATATATATATATATATATATATATATTGTCAAATTCCAAATGGGGGTGTTCAAGTGCGGTCCCACGCCTAGCGCACACAAACGAGAGCGGGAGCCCGAATATGCACTAGAGAGCCTCATTCTAACTCAAAACCATATGGTACTAAGTAGGAGAACTCCCTAGGCTTATATCATAGACTCCCCTCTCACAATTATTCGATGTGGGACAACTCACAAGTGACCTTCAACACACCCCCTCCACTTGTGAGTCCTAGTCAAAGGGTGGTTATAACCACTCACAAACAGGATCGAGCTCCCGCTCTGATACCATGTCAAATTCCAAATGGGGGTGTTCAAGTGCGGTCCCACGTCAAATTCCAAATGGGGGTGTTCAAGTGCGGTCCCACGCCTAGCGCACACACGAGAGCGGGAGCTTGAATATGCACTAGAGAGCCTCAATCTATCTCAAAACCTTATGGTACTAAGTAGGAGAACTCCCTAGGCTTATATCATAGACTCCCCTCTCACAATTATTCGATGTGGGACAACTCACAAGTGGCCTTCAACACACCCCCTCCACTTGTGAGTCCTAGTCAAAGGGTGGTTATAACCACTCACAAACAGGATCGAGCTCCCGCTCTGATACCATGTCAAATTCCAAATGGGGGTGTTCAAGTGCGGTCCCACGCCTAGCGCACACAAACGAGAGCGGGAGCCCGAATATGCACTAGAGAGCCTCATTCTAACTCAAAACCATATGGTACTAAGTAGGAGAACTCCCTAGGCTTATATCATAGACTCCCCTCTCACAATTATTCGATGTGGGACAACTCACAAGTGGCCTTCAACACAAATGTCAAATTCCAAATGGGGGTGTTCAAGTGCGGTCCCACGCCTAGCGCACACAAACGAGAGCGGGAGCCCGAATATGCACTAGAGAGCCTCATTCTAACTCAAAACCATATGGTACTAAGTAGGAGAACTCCCTAGGCTTATATCATAGACTCCCCTCTCACAATTATTCGATGTGGGACAACTCACAAGTGGCCTTCAACACACCCCCTCCACTTGTGAGTCCTAGTCAAAGGGTGGTTATAACCACTCACAAAAAGGATCGAGCTCCCGCTCTGATACCATGTTAAATTCCAAATGGGGGTGTTCAAGTGCGGTCCCACGCCTAGCGCACACACGAGAGCGGGAGCTTGAATATGCACTAGAGAGCCTCAATCTATCTCAAAACCATATGGTACTAAGTAGGAGAACTCCCTAGGCTTATATCATAGACTCCCCTCTCACAATTATTCGATGTGGGACAACTCACAAGTGGCCTTCAACACACCCCCTCCACTTGTGAGTCCTAGTCAAAGGGTGGTTATAACCACTCACAAACAGGATCGAGCTCCCGCTCTGATACCATGTCAAATTCCAAATGGGGGTGTTCAAGTGCGGTCCCACGCCTAGCGCACACACGAGAGCGGGAGCTTGAATATGCACTAGAGAGCCTCAATCTATCTCAAAATCATATGGTACTAAGTAGGAGAACTCCCTAGGCTTATATCATAGACTCCCCTCTCACAATTATTCGATGTGGGACAACTCACAAGTGGCCTTCAACATATATATATATATATATATATATATATATATATATATATATATATATATATATATATATATATATATATATATATATATATAAACAGAAAACAGAGAGAGAGATTAGAGATTCGGCTCAGGACTGCGAAGGTGAAATCACAGCAGTGTAACCAGGCACCACCAAACAAGGGGAAGAAACACATAGACCCTCCAGCAGCACCCACAATGCACAGCTCTCTCAATCACACACACACTCACTCACAGCCCTCACTCACACAAGGATCTCACAGATCTACACCACAGAACACCACAGGAGGTGAAGAAGGTGAAGGTATCAGAAATCGCACACAGTAGAGGTAGGATTTACACACAGTATCAGCTGAGTAGAGTGAATTAGGGTTACGGGTGAAGGGCCAAGAAAAGGAGCAATGGATGGATCAGATGCATCCACAACATACCAAGTAGAGATCAAGGGTCAGGATAAGTCAAAGCCCACAAAGGATGGGTTGTAGACTAATGGGCTAGGTAAGAGAAGTGGGCTGGGCTGCAGTGGGTGCTGGGTTGCTTCTGTTAATTGGGCCAGCACCAATAATGGGCCAACACACAATTTTCAACAGGTTGTCTTGACGTCAGCACGGCTTGCCACCTCAACACTTGTAGGAAATTCAAAAATATTTTTGAATGAGGAACCTTGATCAAAGAAAAAGTGATGTAACCATTGGTTGTCTTGACGTCAGCACGACCTGCCACCTCGGCACTTGTAAGAAATTCAAAAATATTTTTGAATGACATGGGGTTTGATAACCTTTACCATTACGTTAGTTTGTTGAAAGAATATATAATATAATTATATATATAAGTTATAATTTGTAGTATACATTATGAATTACATAATTAATTAACAATTATCACATTAAATAAAAATTATTTTTTATATAAAAAAAATCAATAAAATATAAATAAGAGAAAATAATCAAATAAAAAATTATTTCCATTGATTAAGCATATAAAAACAATCATGTTTCATTTAATTTACTGCTGTTAAAATATCACAAAAAATAATGCTCTTGGTGACATTTAATAGAACGGTAAATTCACAAAGAAGTTTCATAAGTTTTAAAATCTTTTTAAAAATAAAAATTGTCAATTTGATGGGTACTCAGATCTTTCTCTAGCGAATGATGACGACGAGATATCGGCTGCAATCGAAAGGTGTCGTCCGCGTGACAATTGTAAATGAAAATTTCTTAGTGCAATTATAACTTAAGTTGGATAATTATAACTTTAATAAAGTATTTTAATATGTTATTAACTCAATTTTAGTAGAAATATTACATAATTATATAATTTAATTACTTTTACCCTATTTTTTTCAAATATGTTTGGTATATTAATTAATTAATTAATAAAATTTCTATATATATTACCCATAAAAATATTGAAAATTATAGTAGTACTTACTAAATATTGAAAAATCAAGTAAAAACTTTTCGAATCCATAGAAGTAATACATATGCTTCAATAAGAAATAAATAAATTAAATGGATACATAAGATCAGCCTTTAGAACATCCTTAGGATATCACAGGCTATTCTCAACCTCTCACTAGTACTGCTGCTGTACTGGCATGTAATACCAAATAAAAAAAAAAAAAAAATGTTGATGAAATTAATGATTGCCGGAGTAATTAGCTAGCTAAAGGGTTGTCGTCGATCTTAGACGACGAGCTTAGTCTATCCACCAATTTTTCCAAGGCTTCTTTCATCCACCACTGCGTGCAAGCTTCTCTTGCTTCACTCACACTCATCTGCACGCGTACGTACAATTAACATACCAATTAATAATTAATCACAATATATATGTTACATATATATATATATATATGTGATCTATAAACGTCATAGCCGTACCCATTCCCTTTTGCGGGCACATTTTTCAGGCCATAGATCAAGTTGTTTTGTGACGAGCAAAGGGAACATGAAACCTTCGTGGTACAATTCACGACTTTTGCTCTTGAATATCCATCTTCCTAGTTCGCACTGTGTTCATCGTACGTGTATATACGTGTCTTATTTGTTAATATTATATATATAGGAGATTAGTTATTATCGAAAAATTATAAAATACTCACCTCAACATTTCCGAGAACCCCAGCCTCCTCCCGTGACTCGCGAGTTGCTGCTTCTATTATAGATTCATCAACCTCCCAACCCCCCTATATATAGTTTTCATGACATGTATATTAATCACATGTATTTACAAGAAATTAAAGTAGTCTCTTTAAAATATGAATCTATCTAATTTAGAAGAATCGTGCGTGTTTAATTATAAGATCCTAACCTTGGGAAACATCATGGCTTCGCTTTTTTTTGAACTAATCACAAGAACTTCCAACTCATCTTCAGGTCGACCGTAGTGTTTCTTCCCGATGTTCTTGTACCTATAGGGAATGCATCTGCACAAATTTGTTCGGGATACATATATATTATATATATATATATATATTAATTCGGTATTTAATTTAATTTTAATATAAATTAATTACGTACCCAACGACAAGTCGGTGCTCATGGTTGTACCTCTGCAAATTCCTCCCCGTCCGAGACTGCATATATATCATCTCTCCTAACTACTCTCGCTTAATCGATGACACACTTCAATAACTCAAGCAGGATACATACATGTATATATATACTAACATGTGTGTGTGTGTTTTCGGATAAAGAAATTTAATTTATATATAAGTCGTCAAAGGAGAATGGATAAGAAAAGGGGACGAGCACGGATATATTAGATATAAATTACAAGGTGATCGAGCACTTGGTTTTTGACAGAAGACTGCGGCAGGGCAGTACTTAATTATAATAAAATTATATAACACACAACACACGTTCATGAATGTAGCACAAAAAATTAATGAAGATATATACAAGACTCGCTCGTGACCAAGACTAATTTATTTCCGGCCCCGGTCCAAACGTTGATCCATGTCACTCCAACTTTCCTTAGTTTCTACGATGTTTCTCACGCGCACACTTGTCCTAACCACTACTTTTAAAATAACATTTCCAATTTGGAATGAAATCAGATTCACTCGATTCAAAAAATTACTCCGCCCCTTCTAGATTTTAAAGGCACGTGATGAGCATGAGCACGTGTTGAGAAAAAAACAGCCCTGCAAACAGAAACAAACGCGAGCTCCGTCGACACTGAATCCCTCACAATAACACTGAACAGCGTAAATAACACTGAACAATGAGTTTTAACACTGAGCCACTGAACTGAACACCAAAATCTCACACACGTCAATAAACACTCAAACTCACGACGCAGGAAGTTTGTATAAGGTTTATCGAACTCAAACACGAAGTAAAACAATCACACAACAAACGATTTTACGTGCTTCGATCACCGGAAAGGTAATCTACGTGCACGGTGGAGGGGAGGGTGGTTCTGGGATTATACGAAGCAAATGAACGATTACACAATGTTCTCTCTAGCTCACTCGTTGCATATCCATCGCTAACAGATGCGATTATATACTAAAATGAAAATGCACAAAATCGATTTCTTCATCCAAACCGTCGACCTGCAACAACCTCGCAAATCTCAGCCGTTTGATCAATCGATCCAATTCCTTGTGCGTCTTGTAGATGAGCTGGCGGGGACCACAGCTGCGTAAGAATCATGCAAAGAGGTGAAGAATCGAGTGAGAAATCGCTCGCCCTAGACCATGCACCACGCTGCCAGTTCAGAGCCGAAACGACGTCGTTTCTTCATCCGCGAAATTCAAATTCTGGCAAAATTACCAATTTGCCCCTGAAGTGCATTTTTGTCGAATTTGCGTCCGGAGATGATTTTTCGTGTACATTTTAACAAATCTCCACCTTACACAACAAATCAGCTCCAAGCAATTCCCTTGACAAATCCCATTCAGTCTCAACACTGATCACACCAAATAAGCACTGATCAGGCTCCAGTTCAAGAACTGACCTGACACAGATTTCTGAACTGACTTCAGATCCATATCCTGCTCTCCACAGCTGGAATTAGAATCTCTAATCAGTCCCATCATGATCCTTGTACCCTTAGCTTCAAATCCATACCAAGAACTCATCATATAATCCACCACAACTCCAGAAATACCAACATGCGACTAAATGACTCAAAACTGATCTAGTTGAAAAAACTCATGTACTCAACTTCTTCAATTCTGAACCAATTTGCATAAAACCACCTCCACTAGGTTTGTTCACTGAAATGTGACTTCCCTGCACATTTCATCCACCACAAACCATCCTTCAACACAGAATCACTACACAAGTAATTCAAGAACAGACACTGTCCAGTCAATCAAACCATTGACTTTAAGAATCCTTAACAACCATGCAGAAAACTCAATCCACATAAGTTAAAGACAAGATTATGAACCTCTGGCCACAATCATTCCACCCAGAAAACCACTGAGCAAGATAATCACAGAATCATACTTCAAAATTCTCAAAACTGCCAGTTTGGGTATTTTGTTGCATAACTCTACAACCACAGCTGATCACTCACCTCAACTGTAGTCAAAAGAACCATAACCTCAATGAGATTGTGAAAGGTCCACCAGTTGGACCAAATCCTGACACAACTTAAACTTCTCCACAGGTAAAACCTTGGTGAAGCTATCTGCTGGATTGCCTTCAGTGGCAATTTTCTCAACTTTCACTATCTTCTTATCAACCACATCTCTAACAAAATGCAGTCTCACATCAATATGTTTGGATCTCTCATGAAACACTTGGTGTTTTACCAAATGCAAAGCACTTTGGCTATCACAGTTCACTGAAACTGTTTCTTGCTCAACTCCAAGTTCATTTAGAATCCCTTTCAACCATATTGCTTCCTTGATAGCCTCAGTCATAGCCATATACTCACTCTCAGTAGTGCTTAAAGCAACTACTCCCTGTTGAGAGGCTTTCCAAACCACAGCAGTACCAAATAAAGTGAAAACATAACCAGAAATGGACTTTCTAGTATCCACATTACTTGCAAAGTCAGAATCAACATATCCAATCAAAGCATCTCCACTGAGATCACCTTTTTTAAACATCAAACCATGGTTCAATGTACCTTTAATGTACCTGAGAAGCCATCTGACAGCATCCCAATGAACCCTACCAGGATTTGACATGAACCTTGACACTGTACTCATAGGGTAAGCCAGATCAGGTCTGCTACACACCATTGAATACATAATACTCCCAACTGCAGAAGCATAGGGAACACCACTCATAGAGTTGATTTCTGACTGAGTTGTTGGACTTTGATCCACAGAGAGTTTAATGTGTTGAGCCAGGGGAGTTTGAGAGATCTTAGCCTCATGCATATGAAACCTTTTGAGAACCTTTTCCAGGTAAGAAGTTTGAGATAAACTCAGAATCCCAGTGCTCCTGTTTCTGTAGATATCCATCCCCAAGATCCTTCTAGCCACACCAAGATCTTTCATTTCAAATTCTGACCTCAGTAATTTCTTGAGAGACTCCACCTCAACTTTTGAACAACTTGCAATGAGCATATCATCAACATAGAGAAGCAGGTATGTGATCACTTTTTCAGACTTCATTTTCAGATAAACACAACAATCATAGTTGCATCTGACAAAACCAATGTGCATCATATAATTATCAAACTTCTTATACCATTGTCTAGGGCTCTGCCTCAGTCCATACAGAGATTTCCTGAGCAGACACACCTTATTATCACTGTAAGCTCCTTCCACCCCTTCTGGAATTTTCATATAAATTTTCTCCTCAAGTTCCCCATGTAAGAAAGCTGTTTTTACATCCATCTGATGTAACTCAAGATCATTTTGAGCTACAATGGACAACAAGATCCTGATTGTACAGTGCTTAACCACAGGTGAGAATATCTCATTATAGTCCACACCTTCTTTCTGAGTAAAGCCTTTTGCAACCACTCTAGCCTTGAACCTCACATCCTTAGCATCAGTTCCCTCAAGTTTTTTCTTGAAAATCCATTTACAACCAACAACCCTCTGAGATGGTGGCTTAGTGACAATGGACCAGGTTTGATTTTTCTCAAGTGATAGCAATTCTTCTTGAACTGCAACCATCCACTTTTCTTTCTCAAAACCTGATATTGCTTCTGAATATGTGCTTGGCTCAGCAGAATCCACAAAGTCAGCCACCAACAGAGCATATGAAACCACATCAGCATGTGCATATCTCTAAGGTGGATGAATCACTCTCCTTTCTCTGTCTCTAGCAAGTTGATATCCACTGTGATCATCAACATTTTCAGGAATCTCAAAGTCATCTTCAACCCCACTTTCTTCATGACTCACATCCTCTCTGCCATTCAACTCCACCTCAAACAACTCATTATTTTCCAGATTCTTCTCAGTGAGCATAGGCATAGTGTTTTCATCAAAAGTAACATCCCTACTAATGACACACTTATGCATTCCAGGTTCAATACACCACAGCCTATATCCTTTTACTCCTTTTGGGTATCCCAGAAAGACACATCTCAGAGCTCTAGCTTCCAGTTTATCCCCCCTATTATGAGCAAAACATAGGCTGCCAAATATCCTCAAGTTATCCAAATTTGGAGCAACTCCAGTCCAAAATTCTTGAGGAGTCTTCATACTCAAGGCTGCTGCAGGGCTCCTATTGATCAAATAAGCAGCACAACTTACAGCTTCTCCCCAGAAAGACTTGTGAAGTCCAGAACTCAATAGCATGCACCTCACTCTATCAAGCAAGGTTCTGTTCATTCTTTCTGCTACTCCATTTTGTTGTGGAGTAGATGCCACTGTCCTGTGCCTAGCAATACCTTTGCTCCTGCACAGTTCATTGAACTCCTCAGAAACAAACTCCAAGCCATTATCAGTTCTCAGATTCTTCAACTCCTTTCCAGATTGTTTTTCAACCTCAATCAACCATTCTTTGAACTTCTCAAAATCTTCAGACTTAGCTTTAAGTATGATCACCCATACTTTCCTACTAAAGTCATCAATGATTGACATGAAAAACCTTCCACCACTTTTGGTATTAGTTCTTGCTGGCCCCCACAGGTCAGAATGAACATAATCAAGAATACCCTTAGTGGTGTGTCTCCCAGTACCAAAGGCAGCTCTCACAGCCTTCCCCAGTGCACAAGTTTGACAGAATTTCAGTTTAGTCAACTTGTCTTTTGGAAACAACCCTTGTTTGGAGAGCTCATTCAGACCTTTTTCACTGAGGTGGCCCATTCTCTGATGCCAAACCTCAACTCTCTCAACTCCTGTGACTTGAGACACCTCACCAGTCACAGCAGATCCCTTGAGATAGTAAAGATCATTCCTCTTGAACCCTTCAAGAACAACTACAGTTCCCCTCTTCACCTGCAGACATCCACCATGTGAACCAAAGCTGAAACCCAAGCTATCCAACATACCAAGTGAAATGAGATTTCTCTTTAGCTCAGGGATGCATCTGACTTTAGTGAGAAGCTTAGTTGACCCATCATGAAGTTTCAACCTCACAGAGCCAATACCTTGAACTCTGCATGTGATATTATTTCCCAATACCACACATCCACCATCAGTGTCCTCAAACTGCTCAAACCACTCCCTCTTTGGACTCATATGAAAAGTACACCCTGAATCAAGGATCCACTCAGTGTCTTTCCCACTCAAAGTCACATTCAACACTTCAGCATCCTCACAGTCTTCATTTCCAACTATGACATCAGCTTGTTGTGGGGTAGTTTGATTTTCCTGCAATTTCTTCCATGCATAACAATTTTTCTTGAGGTGGCCTGCCTTCTTGCAGTGGTAGCATTTCCTACTTTCTCCAGAAGTAGAAGCTCCACCTCCACCTGCATTTGGCTTCCCTTGTGATGGTTTTTTCTTGTGGTGCTTCTTCCCAGTAGTGATCAAACCCTCAGGTGAGTTTGAGTGATCCTTCTTAGATGATTCTTTCTTATGCAGCTCTTTGGTCCTTAATGCTATTTGAACTTCATCAAGGGTCAAGGCATGCTCCCTACCATATATCATGGCATCCCTGAATTGATCAAAAACTGATGGCAGAGAACTCAACAACAGCAGAGCTTGGTCCTCATCATCTAGCTTTTTATCTATATTCTCCAGATCATCAAGAATCTTTATAAACTCATCCATTTGATCCAACACTGGTCTATCAGTCACCATCTTAAATGAGTAGAGTTTCTGCTTCATGTATAATCTATTTGCCAAAGATTTTGTCATATACAATGACTCCAACTTCTTCCACAAACTGTATGCAGTAGGCTCTTTACATACCTCTCTCAAAACCTTATCACCAAGGCTGAGAATGATGACACTGTGTGCCCTCATGGAAATATCTTCCAGATCTGCATCATCATCAATGGATCCAGAAGTTGAACCTGCTCTGGCTCTCTCCCTTCTCTCAGCAACAATTTCTGGAGGTGTGAGAGCTGAGATCAAACCCTGTTGAACCAACACAGCCCGCACCTTGATCCTCCAAAGGCTGAAATCATTTTTACCAGTGAATTTCTCCACCTCGAATTTGGCGGATCCAGTCTTCATCTCCAGTGATTCTCCTTTCCCACAGACGGCGCCAATTGTTGAGAAAAAAACAGCCCTGCAAACAGAAACAAACGCGAGCTCCGTCGACACTGAATCCCTCACAATAACACTGAACAGCGTAAATAACACTGAACAATGAGTTTTAACACTGAGCCACTGAACTGAACACCAAAATCTCACACACGTCAATAAACACTCAAACTCACGACGCAGGAAGTTTGTATAAGGTTTATCGAACTCAAACACGAAGTAAAACAATCACACAACAAACGATTTTACGTGCTTCGATCACCGGAAAGGTAATCTACGTGCACGGTGGAGGGGAGGGTGGTTCTGGGATTATACGAAGCAAATGAACGATTACACAATGTTCTCTCTAGCTCACTCGTTGCATATCCATCGCTAACAGATGCGATTATATACTAAAATGAAAATGCACAAAATCGATTTCTTCATCCAAACCGTCGACCTGCAACAACCTCGCAAATCTCAGCCGTTTGATCAATCGATCCAATTCCTTGTGCGTCTTGTAGATGAGCTGGCGGGGACCACAGCTGCGTAAGAATCATGCAAAGAGGTGAAGAATCGAGTGAGAAATCGCTCGCCCTATACCATGCACCACGCTGCCAGTTCAGAGCCGAAACGACGTCGTTTCTTCATCCGCGAAATTCAAATTCTGGCAAAATTACCAATTTGCCCCTGAAGTGCATTTTTGTCGAATTTGCGTCCGGAGATGATTTTTCGTGTACATTTTAACAGCACGGAAATTAAGTACTCCTTAATGTTTTACAAAACACACTTTTGTGAGCATTTAAATTTAGAAAAATATTGCTACGTATTATCTTTTCACTTCTTAACCACAAAATAAAGAGTACAAATATATTTTTAAATTGAAAAATTAAATTATTGTGAATAAAGTTTAAAATATAAGTGGATAGTGTATGAGTAAAATTGTATTTTAAAATAAAATTGTTAAATTCGATACTAAATCTTGAATTGTCTTATTTAGGAACAAATTGAAAATGTGAGTTTGAGTTGTTTTGTTAGTTTATGTGTGTTTTGCATTATGAATCAAAATCACCAGAAAAGTATAATTCTCCAATAACTCTTTGTGTTATGGAATGGAAAGATGTTCCAAAGTTCAATACTCAAAACTCAATAGTCATTTGATTAAACTATATATGGCCTCCTAGATATCATATGTTGTCATTGAATTGACAGTTTGCCCTCTTGTCTTCGTTCTCCACAGGAGAATGACAATCCATCTTTATGTGGCCCATCATACCACAAGTTCAATACTCGATTGCTTAGACTTCGTGTTGCTTTTGTCATTCGTCGACTTAATTGTATCATCATTTGTTCAGGTTAACATTTATATCTTGATTTCTCCCTCGTTCTCAAAATTCAGTGCGTAACCAAGCGATTTCTCTAGTAATCTATTTTTCAAACCTCCTCGGACAATATGTTCATAAGTATCGAAAAATGTAGTTTTTTCATCCTCTTAGAATTACTAATTGTTGATCTTATTGGCTCTCATCTATCATGCAAAAATGCAAATAGAATTAAATTATATACCTCATCAACAAAGTTTAGTCCGGTTGATTTCAATTTATTCATGAGGTAGTTGATCTCATTCACATGAGTTGTTGCAGCCGCACCTTCTACTATTTTTAAATTGAAAACTTTAATCACGAGATATACCGTGTTTTTGGTCGAAAGATTCTCGTAGGTCTCCAATTTAAAAGAACCTTCATCGAGCCTTTTTGTGGTGTCGTAGGCCACGATAGTTGTCACGTTTATCGACAAAGATAAACATGTTCATCTTTTCGGCTTAACATTAAATGATTGATAGACTTTCAATTATTTTTTTAAAAATTATACTCTATCTCTATCCAAAAGATGACATGTTCTCGACCATTGTTTATTCGATCACAACAACTCAAAGCTTTGATACTAATTGTTCAGAATTTGCTCACAAATTCCGCTCAATAAACAATAATCACTATGAAAAATAAAACAAACAAATACAATATGATTTATAGTGAATCGCCCGTTAATAAGCGCTACATCCACTTCATCACTGCAAATATTACAATAAACCATATAAGCTTAAATGATTATTCTAGTAATTTCTATATTATCTCTTTCTAATGTTTTATGAATTATGAGTGAACCCTAAATGTCAATTGGATTACAACTAGAGTACATATATATGAGGTATCAAAAATGTTGGAGATCAACAAGCCAAATAACATGTAACATCTAATTAAACACGCTTGCTCTTGATTTTATCACCTTTTGTGATAAAGATGTGTAACAGTCTAAAAAATGCAAGTGCTTAAAAGGAATTAAATATGCTACTCATACCAATAAGATTCATGTTTTTTTTTTGGGTATTCTTCTTTAAAAACTTCCAAAGTTAAGCGTGTTTGGTTTGAAATAATTTGGGAGATGTGACCTCCTGAAAAGTGTTTTAAGTGCTCATAAATCAGGAAAAAGTGAGCTGAAAAAAACACTTATTGATATAGTGGGACAAAATTATCACTCCTGCAAGTAATTATCGGTAATCGAACTGTCTCATTAAGGTCGGATTTCGGCCCACAAAGGCCGAGACATAACAAGAAGTGGAACAGAGATACTATTTCATAAATAAATTGAAATAATAAAGTACAGTGATGTTATAATGAAAATATTAGTATATTGTCATATAAAAATGCATTATTCAAAATAAAACATTTCAAAAAAAAAAAATACACATTCTTTTTATTTCATAATAATATTATCATTTTTATTAAGTAGATAATTTCACAATTATATGAATCTTCCAAAAAATATTTTTATTTTTATTTTTTTATTTAAAAATATAATTTTATTCTAACTTTTTTTTATTTTATCTATAATTAATTTATTTTTTAATTTAAAAATATATTATTTTGTTAAAAAATAAATAAAAAATCTTTTTAATTTATACTTGTCTAAAAAATGGTCTTATACTGAAAGAGAATGGCTTTAGGTTTAGGTGGAATAAGATAAATGGAAATGTACTTATCCAAAAATTAATTATTATTTTTGGAGAAACAATTATTAGTCGTCGACACAAGTCTTCGAAACTTGTGGTAGGTTGCAACCAAAAAATGTAAGATTATGTTCCATACCTCAATCTTACACGTGCATGGTGTTATGAGATGCATGGGCCGATGTACTTGTCACGTTCTTGTTTATTGGACTGTTCTGATCATATATATATATAATATGTAATTTAGGTGTTCCATTATATTTGGTCTCGTGATCTCAAATTCGTCTAGATCTCATTCTTAAATGTAAAGAAAGATTAATGGTGATTTTTTGGACGATTTCATACTCAGTCTTTTATGAATAAAATGTCATCTGGAGTTGATATATACCCCAATAAATAATCTGGCGTCTACACCTGTTTGACATTTGTGAATGAGTTCTCCACTTTGAAATAATCAAGCCGTCTGTCTAACCCGTGTCAACTTCAAACATGGCAACTGTACAAAAAAATACGAAGGCAATATTTAGTTTTGACCTAATAAGAAGATGAAAACAAAATATTTATTTTATTTTTGTTAGATATACAAGACTATGAATAAAGCACTGCTCCCTTTCCCTTTGAAATTAACATATCGATCGAATGCAATGTACCAAAATTATGTTTGTAGATTGTGAGAAAAATATGGGAATCACGTGTTTTACTTATCCAAATTGTCCCAGTCGCGTTGCCGCGGCCGCATGTCATACTCTCTCCATCCTTCAAAAAGTGTAATTACTTTTACAAAATGAAGGGTATACTTAATTAGTACCAGTAGTTTTTGTCCACTATATCATACTCTCGAGAGTACAATTAGAATCATACTTCCACCTTTTAAAATATAAAAACCCAATAAAATCATCATTTAATAATTAAAAAATCTTCATTTCAAAAACAATTATTATAAATATTAATTTAACGTACTAATGAATATGAGGCCCTATACCATGGGTAGAGGCCCATGCAGATTTTATGGTCCCCAGCCCAAAATATAAAAGCAATTTCGGCCCAAAAAAATTGGCCCTATACGCACACCACGAGAGCACGAATCACACGTGACATACTCTATTCTTTCTCTCTTCTCACACCTTGCGCGCAGAATCAAAAACCGACCCCCTTGATCACCGGCACACCTCCGCTGCTCCGCACCAATGACCGCCGCACGTTTGCACCACCGTAAATCCACGACCGCCGACGACACAAGCTCTATTATGTTAGTATTAAGATACATTATTAAGAATTGTTCTACTGATTCAAATTCACTTAATACAATTCATTAATAATCAAATAAGTGTGATTCTTACTAAAGTTCCCTAACAACATATCAAACAGAACAGACAAGTTCACAAGTCTCAAATGTTTATTGTTTTCAATCAAACATACAAATCAGAAATCAGATTAGAAAATAATCATTCAAATCACAGACACAGAAACACAAGAGATTGATTTACTTTTCAAAGTAGAATTCATAACAAATCAGAGTAGACCCTAACAAATATCAAACCTAACACACAAGTTCAAAAGTCACAGTAGAGTCGACTCTGTTGAATCAGTTTTGAACAAATCAAACACAAGAAACAAGTTGTAATGTTTTCAATCAAACATACTAATTAGAAGTCTCAGAAAACCATAGTAAAACAGGCTTTGTATTTTCAACTCAGATTTGAAAACAGTCAAAAATCATAGTACAAGTAGCTGCTGAGAAGGAGGTGGAGAAAGCAGCTAAGAAGAAGAAGGAGAAATTAGCTGTGAAACAAGCAGCACTAAAAAAGAAAGAAAAGAAAGAAGCTGCTGAGAAGGAGGTGGAGAAAGAAGCAGCTGCTGAGAAGCAGAAGAAAACAAAAAGAGGTGCTTCTGAGAAAGATGATCCAGAGCTGCTTCTGGGAAAGAGGAAAAAGGCGAAAATCGACAAGGTTAAAGGGAAAGCTGACGAGGATGAGGAGGATGAAGCAAAAAATAAATTCCCCTGTCGAATGTCGCCAAACCATGTATCAAGTTTGGTTAAAGAGATGACTGAAGATCAGAAACAGGCCGTGCGAGATATCGGCTTTGGAGGTTTTCTGAATCTGGACATCAGTCAAAACAAGTTCAGCTTGTTACATTTCATAATGGAGAGTTTTGACTACCTTACCTGTCGTATCATTCTCCAGAACGGAGACATTGATATTACAGAAGATGATGTGGTATCAATCTTTGATCTTCCAAAAGGAAACAAGCTGGTCGAAGAATCCACAGGTAAGAAATTACTGCACTATAATCTTAATCATATTATAGATATAATTGTAACTGAAAATATACTTTCTATGACGCAGGACTTAAATGTGATGATATGGATGATGGATTCACGACATTTTTAGAGGATTGGAGGAGAAGATGGGGAAACCCTACTGGTATGAATTATAATTTGCAGTTCCACTACACATTTAATGATTCTAAATTCAATTAATTGATTGTGTTTTATGTCAATAACACAGGTGGTCCTTCACCAGCAAAGATGTGTGAACGATTGAAAGGAACTACTGCACATGGAGATGACTTCAAACGCGATTTTGTTGTCTTAGTAGTTAGCACCTTGCTGAAAGGGAAGCAAGATAACTACTCAAACTTCAACGTCTTGCGTGCTGTGAGAGATGTTTCAGAAATCAGAAATTTGGATTGGTGTAGCTACACAATTGACTCCCTCGTCACAGCTGCAAGATTGTTCAAAGAGGGTAGAAATTACTACTTCACAGGGCCAGTGACATTTCTGATGGTAAACAGATATGAACACTATAAATCTACTTTCTTTTACATATAATCCTACTTACTTTGTTAATGCAATCTACATTTTTTTTTACAGCTTTGCTATTTGGACCGAATGGTGTTCATGTCAAGGACTGTCCAAAGACAGTTCCCGGTATGCAGAAGCTGGAACGCCAAAAATATAGCTGCCAGGATCAAGCGGGAAATTCACACTGAACCAAAGAGGTTTGGAGTTGGAAAAGTAGTGGAGAGGCTGAGAAGGCCAGTTGGGGAACCAGAAGTTGTTCAACCAGCAGTTGCCCCACTCGAAATTAATGTTAATGCTGATCTACAACAAAATGCTGAAAATGGAGAAGATCGACAAGAAGCTCCCATAAATGCCTCAACATAATGATCCCCTGAATGCTCCTGCTGGCCCTGTACAAGATGATTCCCAGGATAATGTTGCTGCTTCTGAACAAGTCCCTGTAGATGATGCTGGAAAGATAGGGCGACAAAAGAAAAGTCATACACCAGACCTGACTGTGGGTCTTAGGAAGATTGCCGAAGGAGTCACTCAATGCTTAAGTGTCCTAACAGAGATGGGCAAAGCAGACTTGATGGCAACCATCTTTCAAAATGCCCTGGTCAAGAGCATGATGGCAACAAATGATGAAAATGCAGAAGAGCAGCAGGCTGTGGTTGATAAGGATGATGATGGTAAGGAAAAGGTGGTTGAAGAGGAGAAGAAAGTTGATCAGGAGAAGGGGATTGCGAAAGAGAAGGAGAATGAAAAAGAGAACGATCCGATCCAGTCATCTCAAAACAATACATTCAGTGTGTCCATAGAGCCAACAACTGATGAAGTCTACTTTGACGATGACTTCATCGCAGCTATTAATGAAATTGAGAAGGCTTTCATATTGATGAAAGCAAAGAAGATGAAGGAAAAGGATCCAGGTTTCCCTTCATTCAACCTTGGAATTCCAGGAGTCGATTCTGAAAGCCAAGATGGCTGCCAAATTGTGGGGGACCAAGAAAACACGTATATGGTCGTGACAGAAAGAGAAATGAAAGAGATAGAATTCATTGAGTAAGTTGTAATAATATTTTAGCAAAAGTTTTTTGAATATAAACATGATTTACATTAAATAAATGATTTATTGTTTTTACTCTTGAAAACAGGTGCTTGCATGAGTCGGAGGACGATTCCCCAGATGTGATGGTTCGAAAAACAAAGACTCGAATGCACAAGAATCTTCCACTCAAAGTGAGGTCTCCGTTCTGGAGGGGAACATTGACTGATGTAAATCGCATAAGCAAGAAGGAGCAATTTATAGCAGACTATGCTTTTCTGCCAATGAACGACAAAACCAAGGGGTATGCATCTCATTCTCTACTGTGAAAAATCATCACCTAAGTCTATTTGATCTTCAACTGAGTTTGTATTTGAAATTAGAAAGCATGACTTGTATGAATATTTTCTACATTGATTTCTGAATGATATGCGTAAACAAACAAATAATCACAAGCTGTGTTTTTTACTGTGTTCAAGTCTGAGTTGGCATGTTCAAAACTGATTCAACAGAGTAGACTGAACTCTGTTGCTGTGATTTCTGAACTCTGTTGTTAGGGTCTACTCTGATTTGTTATGAATTCTACATTAAAAAGTAATTAAATCTGCTGTGTTTTTGTGTCTGTGACTTGAATGATTATTTTCTAATCTGATTAGTATGTTTGATTGAAAACAATAAACATTTGAGACTTGTGAACTTGTAACTGTTTGTAACTGATTTAATTATTTTGTTTTTTGCTACAATAATGTAGATTAAGTTATATTCTGTTTGAACTGTTTCATAGGGAGCTCCTATTTAGAGGGAGGGGTCGGTATGGATACAGGAATGATTTTGAAACCCTTCTTCCTGACAATTGGGTGGTGAGCAACATCATCGACATCTGGTGCTTCAAGCTTAACCATCAAAATTTCAGAAGAGCACCAGGGGAAATGAAAAGAGTTTTCTTCACTACGGCTGTATCGGTAAGTAAAAATAATATGTATTTTAAAACAAAGAATTCATTGGAGACGCATATCTAATTATATTCAAAAAACAGCAACTGATTCAACATCCAAAGGACAATGATGACGATACCCAAAAGTGTTTTGGAAACATTATAGACGATGAGCTCAAATGCAATGGAAACATAGACATTGAGGATGCAGACTTGGTAAGTAGACCTTAATAGATGCTTTGTACTCAAATTTTAAACAACATACTAATGTTTTTGAATATTTGAGTGTACAGATATTCTTTGCTGTAATAGACAATGTACATTTCTGGACTTTGTGCTTCAATTTCCAAAATGAGATGGTGGAAATAATCGACAACAAGCCACTCCCGGGCAATGTCAAATGCTTAGATCGTTACGGGGACATCAGCGCAGATTTGGTAAATAATCGACAACCACTTATTTGAAATGAATTCTCCTCTGTTTCAGATGTTATTTCTTTGATTATGATCAATAGAATTCAGTCTAGGTTTAATTAGTATGCATTGAGTGAATTATAATGTAAAATTGTGAATCTACACAGTATTTGAACATATTCTACACTGAATTGTGATGTACTCTGCTCTGATTCTTATGTTAAATAATGGTTTGTTATTAATAAGAATTGAATGAATGCTCTGATTCTACAACAATTCAAGTTTGCTGCCTACATGAAAAGGAAGAATAAGAAGCTGAACAAGAATGTTGTCAACTTCAAGACAACCAATCTCAAAATGGCATGGCGCCACAAGGACAACTTCAATGACTGTGGTGTTTACTGCATGAGACACATGGAAACCTACAAGGGTGACGACAAGTGGGAATGTGGTTTCAAAAAAAACAAGGTAATTTCAATCTCATTCACCTCTATTTGCTCTTCAATCCTTTTTGCATTGTGAATTGTGAATTCTGAATTTTGTTCACTAAAACATGGAACCTATATTCTACTGTGATTTGTCGCTACTGTGATGATTGTATTGTTGGAAATCGATATCCCGGAATTAATAAATTTAAATAAATAAATTATCTAATTAATTCCGACCGAAATCCTTTGGAGATCGAATATCCGGAGTTGTCAAAGTTGCGGAACAACAACTCCAATTGACTACCGGTTGCCGGAACATCACGCCACGAACCACCACGAAGCCGGACTCAACCAAAACCTCAACCACGGGCGAACCCGGGCTGTTCGGTCGAGCCCTCGCAAGGGTTCGCGGCTGTCCTTGGCAGCCCGCTGGGCACACCGAGAACCCTCACGGAACAGCCCGCAACGAGCCCTTCCGCGGCCGAGCCGCTGCTGCCCGAAGGAGGCGTGCGCTCGCACCATGCGAGCGCTAGGGTTCAGCCCTTTGCACAGCTCGCTGGGCACGCCCCAGCTGCCCCCCGGTGATCGCACGCCCAGCCACGGCGAACCGTGGCTAGCGATCACCGCCAGCCGCCGCCGCGCGAGCGGCGAACCACCGCGCGAGCGGCTGCCTCTCCGCGCGAGCGGAGACAGCACCGCGCGAGCGGCACTGGCCGTCCAGCCGGCCTTTGTGCCCTTCGACCCTCTCTAGTCGAGCCGTTGAACCACCGGCGGTCCGGTGATCTTCGATCACCACCGCCCGGTTCAACCTCGACAAAGGTCGCGTTTCTCGGATCTTGGTTCAAGATATTTTTACAATAATTAAACGATAAAATCATAAAGAGGGTTTTACGATTTACCTCGTTCTCGTTGTTCGGAAAAACGAAGAACTCAATTTGACGACCTTGAGATCTTCCGACGTATTCCTTGCACTAGCCCGGACGTCGTGTGGGCGACGATCTACCGAACTCCATGGATCCTCCTCTCTACTTTCTCTCTCTAGAATTGTGATCTTCAAGTTATCTTCAACTAGTGAGAATAGAGAAGACCATGTAGTACTTTTATAGGCTACGTAGGGGATCTTAAGGAGGTGGAATATTGGGCTTCCAATAATAGTGATTAAATTGAGCCCAAGCCCAAATCTATTAATCCTTACTATTATTAATTAATTTATTTTCCCCTATATAAATTAATTGCACTCCCAATATTAAACCATATTATATCAAATAATATTTCTCCGGTAGTATTATTTATTCCGTGTATTTAAGATATAAATATCCATGAATAAAATTAATTTATTGCTAATTAATTTATTCATCTCTTATATCCGAGACTAATACCATTCAACCTTAATTATTATGCGGAACAAATCCACCTGCAGGGTTTACATAATAATTCTTTATGAACTCATCTCGGGGATATTATCAACCCTTACGGGATACACTTTCCCGTCAAGTATTCACGGCATGTCATATATAAAATATAGTGACCCAACTTAACCGGTAATTAACCCAATAATTAAATCGGTTAATTCCTTTGGTAAATCAAAGTCACTTATATTAAATATACACACCCGCAATAATATCAGGGATTAAGAATAAAATACACTGAGACTTAAATCGATTATCGCCGGCAATCCTAATCGATAAATCTCAAGCAGATCCGCTCAATACACCAAGTGTACAAGTGTGATAAAATAATTAAGATAAATTATTTTCTCTCTCACACAACGACTATACCGATGGATTGGTCCGTGTCCATCTAGATCGTGAGCAACTGTTCGATTAAATACGAGTAACCGATAGTATGATCTTCTGTGCGCCCATGCAACACCATACTAACTACAACGTATAAAATCCAGGACTATGATTTGCATATATTTAATTATAAATAATTAAACGCAAATAATTGTTTATTTAATTAAATAGATTAGTGGCAATGGATCGTGAGTTTCCGTTACTTAAATCTAGACATTAAGTACACAACTCCAACAATCTCCCACTTGTACTAAGGTCTAGTCATTTCCTCCAAACTCCCGACTCCCATACTCATCACGTGCTTAAGTTGTACTTCCAAGAAGTACTTTGTGAATGAGCACTCTAGGTTGCCGCTCTGAAGTTATCTTGGTGACTACAGCGTCGTCTCCCTCGACGATGACTCGTATCAGGTGGTACTTGCACTATGTGTTATCTTACACTTATGGACTTGTGATCTTACCATTTGCCATCGCACCGCTATACACATAGCCTTTTGGCAAATTAAGAATCACCTCTAAGTCCCAGAGATTATCCCGGAGTTATACCAAAACTTCCGCTGCCTCTGAGGCCGCTTATTTGGTTACCCATGGCAGAGTCCGAAAAGCATCGTGCTTATCACTCTTCCATGTTAAAACTCCTTCTCCTTTAATAGTGAAACACATAGCCTGATATCGACTTACACCGGTCCTTATTCGATTAGAAATCTAAGAGAATGTAATCCAAAGGAAATGCTTGCTTGCTCCGTAATCCAGAACATAGTTTCCAGTACTTCGAAAGTACTTAAAATGTTCATTACAGCAGTCAAGTATTCCTTTCCAGGATTACCTTGATATCCTCCCACTATGCTAACCGCACAGCCGATATCAGGTTCTTGTTTTCAACAATACATTTATTAAGCTTTCCTCACTGTAAGTGTAGGAATCCGCTTTCATTGCTTCTATCTCATTTTGTGTTCCAAAACACATATCCTTAGATAGATGCATTCCGTCTCTGAAAGGTAACGAACCTTTCTCGGAATTTTGCATGTTAAAACGAACCATAATCATATATGTAAGATGTCCAGGAGAAGTACAATGTTCATTCCTAGAGATCCAAGATCTCAAGAACATGTCCAACTTCTTCCTATATCTTTCATAATGATTTATCTAGACAACCACCATTTTATGTCTGACAACATCTGTACATTGTTACCAATGATAAAATGTTATCTACATAAAACCTCCGAGAAACACCACCTTGTTTTCCATCACGTTTCCAATACACACAATTCGTCTATGCTTTTGATGAATCCATAAAATGGACTATCTCATCAATTTGCAAGTACCACGAACTCAATGCTTTGTTTCAATCCATAAATGGATCAACTAAGCTTGTACTCTAAATGATCTCGCCTCTTAGCAATAATCCTTATTGCTCTCCAAGAAGGCACATTTAGATCTAGTACGGCCTTCATGTAGATCTAGGGATCGATTTCATGTATACTAGGTCCAGAGTCCGAAGACTCTCCTAGTCTTATGAATATCTCCGGTTGTCCCACAACCTCCCATACAATGGCATTCCGGTGTATAAACAGTGATAACAGTAGGTGCAGTTAGTGGTGTACCGCTACTCGGTTCGGCTGGTTCTAAGTCTTAATCTTTCTCTCTCATTTCAAAGTATCATGTCACTTGGGGCTTGTGGTTCATCATATAGTCTTTCTCTAAGAACCGGGCGTTAGAACTTATAACGTCCTTCTGGTTCATAGTACTATTGAACCACATCTTTTGTTCTTCTAGGATATTCTACAACCGCATTTGAATGCGCCGTTGTTTCCAGACATATCCATAGAACATAGGTAGTTCCGTATAACTCATAATTTTACTATTTCTATAAGAGTTCCATTTCTTGTTTTCGACACACTAATCCTACACAACAGTGTATGGTGTAGTCATTTGGGATCAAATCCCAATCTCTGATTAGTATGCCATGTATTCCTCAGACAGGTACTTGCCTCCGCAATCAAATCGCAGGCTACAAATGGATATACTTTGATGGTTCTCCACAATTGCTTAGTGTCCATTGACTTGTCAAAACACTTGCTTTTGTGGCACATCAGGTATTCTAATCCATTTCTTGAGTAATCATCAAATGAAGTACTCGTACCTTATTGTCTGAGTACACATAGGTCTGCATACATCAGATTCAATCAATTCTTATACTTGTCCGGATCTTATATCTTATATCCATAAAGGATTGCTTAGTCATGTTACCTTCCAAATTAGATTCTTAGGTCGGAAGGTCCACTCCTTCAACTTAATTGATCAAAATCAATTTTCGACCTTCGAACTTCTTATTTGAATAAACGTGACTTAGCATAAGAATCCACAAGCATAATTGATTTAATAAAGAAATCTCTTATTAGTAAAACGAGTTTCATACTACGGTTCGTTGCATCATGGTGGACTCAGGATTCATCATTTATATATTGCTAGCTAATGTACCAGAATAGATACTATCATTATTTCTTCTTATAACCATCAAATGATTAAAAGAAATAAAATATCCATTCATTAGAAATCCAGAACAAAGTTCTTTCTAATATGGAAAGTACATAAAAGCAATAACTCAAAATGAAATCCTATAAAATGTCCTCCATTGCAACAGCTGCCTCCTCTACAGCATTGCCCACATAGACTACGATCTTTTCTTTTCTAAGTCGTCGGGTTTCCTGGAACCTTTGCATTTAGAATGCACATACCGTTAGTGGTTCCATATCTACACACCAGGTTCCGGTAGATAATACCACTGACTATGTTTTACGACTAAAGAAAATTTCGTACTTTCTTTGAGAGGATAATCAGACTTCCAGTACCCAGACTGTTTGCATCGAGAACTCTTGCCTCTTGACTTTCTCGTCCCATCTCGTGGTTCAAGTAATCTTAGAACCACTGGGTTTCTTTGCTTTCTTTTCCTTTCACCGATTCATGCCTTTAGGTTCGAAACCTTTGGCATTGGTTACAAGAGCTTGCGATTTCCGTCTCAACTCGTCTAAAAAGATCAATCATCTCAAAAACGTTTTTAAGCGTTTTCTCGAAGCGACTGGCCTTTATGAGTATCCTCATCGCTTCTTGTCTAGCCGCCTATGTCAATAGGCTCGGAAGGACAAAGCTCATTGAGTACAACCTTGCACTCTTCAACAGTTTGGGTAATGTCTAGATCTCTATTCCAATCATTACATTTAGGGACCAGTGAGTTTAAAATTCCTTACGTATCACAGAAAGTGGGTTCAAAGCCATTTCCTAATCTATGAGCACATATAACAACAAACAATTGATTTAATCTCCGATATTATCTCCCTTTAATAATATCATTAAATCACTAATTGCCTCTAAAATCCCATCAGGTAAAGCAAGCCACGTGGTGTGGACGTTTACCTACCCAAATGATTTAGCAATTAGTTTTGCTTCGGTCATACATCACTTATAGCGGAACTTCGTGGGGAAGAATACTATAATGCGTATCTAAGTGTAAACCATTACTCAGTACCAAAGTAAATCGTTTGGAACCGCTACATCACCGCAAGCCACGTGGTGTGGACGTTTACGATGACTTCACAATTCTTCACAATTCCTTACAACTGTCTACATCAATTAATCCAAAATCCGTTAGTATAGCAAGCCACGTGGTGTGGACGTTTACTACACCAAGAGACTTTTATAATTGACTCCCAATTACTTGATTCATTTAATCTTGTAAATCAAGACGCGGAGAATCATAAGTGAAACTCGAAGTTTCTAACCAGTGATTCACCATGCGAACGACCCTATCTCTCATAAATGAGGGAGCCGAGCAGACAATCGATCCACCTTCAAAAGATGGTACGACTGCCTCTAATTTGTGTCCTCGACATGACCAAGTGGCTTTGGCTCCATTCCACTCCCCGGGGTGAGAATGAGTCGACTTGAAGTCAGTTTTGGAAAGACAAATTAGGCATTGTTTGATAGACTTAATCAATGTTTCTCGTAAGAGGAATTACAAGAATTCTCCTCCAATGACTTATCTATATGAACTTCGAAAGTTCATAAAAGTCACCAAGAGAACAGCAATGGAGACCATGGATATGTTTCCATACCCTCTCCCACTTAGCTTTTTACAATAAAGGGATATGCTATCTAATGCATAATTAAATACACATAAGCATGCATACATGAAATAAAGCACATAGAATATTATCACATAATCAAAATAATACTAGAATATTATTTTCCGACTATTATGGCTTTATCGCATCCCCGTATGCGTCTTCTAGTCTTTAGTCTTCGTTCTTGAATGCTCCATGTGACGGGAATATTAATTCCAACATTTAAATCTATTTATTTTTAATAAATCCAAAAGTTACTTAATTCGAAAATTAAGTCAATCGAATAAATCAAAAATAAAATTAAATTTTATTAATATTTTTATTTATTTATTTTCCTATCTAATTCTATTAAATCTCTAGAATAATCTATCCAAGACCCACTTGGAATATTCTAGAAGACTTCTATAATAGAATAAGGAAATAAAATAAATTAGGACTCCTAATCCTTCCAAATTAATTTCTATCCTAATCTATTAAAAATTCCATAAAGGAATAATTAAATAGGAAAAATTAATTAAGGACTCTTCTACTTTCCAAAATTAATTAATTTCCATGTCCATGAAAATTCCCATAAAATAGGAATAATCAACTAGGAAATAAATTAATTTAATAATTAATTATTTTCCTTTCTAATTCCATTAAATCTCTAGAATCCTATTCCAAGTAGAACTTAGAATATTTTAGAAGACTTCCATAATAGAATAAGGAAATAAATTAATTCCAATTAATTCTTTTTCTATTTCCATGAGAATTCCCAAAAATAGGAATACTCAAAATAAGAAAACCGAATCAATTAGGAAAGTGAATCTAGGTAGGAGAACACGAGGACCCCGCGTCCCCCACCATCGATCGCCGGCCGGGGAGGAGCACCGCCGCCACCTCAGCCCACGCGCCACCACCACCGGTGGCCGGCGTGGCCGAGGGTTCCCGCGGGCAGCCCCCACGCCCTCCCTTCGATCGATCCTCATGGGATCGATCATCATGATCGATCCCCGGTCCTCCCTCTCTTCGTCTCCTCCGTCACACTTTTCCGGTCGTCGTTTCGGAATCGATCCAACGTAAATAAATTACAAATTTATTACTACGCTATCCGGTATCGATTCTCTACAAAACGACCTCAAACAATTTCCGGAAAAATTAAGAACACCACACAAGAACAAATAACATCACCGAGAGTTTAATAATCAAGAGAAATATTATGACATTAATTATCAATAATTAAATCTAGCCATTGATGAGCCATTTTATTTGCTCATCTTGAGCCCCTTTTTAGAGTCAGTTTGAGTCAGTTTATGTGTCTGGGAGGGCACAGTAGAGTGTTTGGTCAGAGTGTGCAGGCAAACAGGTAACAGGTGGCGCACTGGGCAAAAGAGGCAAGGAAAACCCCTTCTTTGGGCAAACAGCGATTTGGAGTGTGTAGTGACTGAGCAAAGATGGCCTAACAGGCAAGTCAAACCACTTGGGGTTGAGTCATGAAGCAGAAGACCCAAATTGACTACTAAGTACCGTGCCTGGTCCGTTCACCTGTGGAGGAGAAGAATACCTGTAGCGAGTTTGGGAAGCGGATTGCCAGCGGGCAAAGTCAAAGGCGGCTGGAGCTAAAGATGGAAAATACTTAGCGGCGCCTGGAAAAGGAAGCCCATGCAGCGGCCCATGCAACAGCGATTCCGCAACCCTAATTCAAGCCTATATAAGGAAGAGAAGCTGGAGAAGACAAGACACACAATTCACGACCCCGTTCACGAAGCAGCCGCCGGCAGTTAGAGCTTGGAGATTTCCGGCCATGTTCTTTTTGTTTCTGAAGTTGATCGAGCCTTCGGGCTTTTAAAACAATTTATTGCTTTATGTTCTTGCTATTCTGTTTTGCTATTTCAGTTTGAACAATTTCAGATTTTAATAGTTATGAATTTCAGTTTCGTTTTCAAATTTAATTCTTGCTTTATTTATTCGCATATGAGTAGCTAAACTTGCAGGCGTCTGGGCAAAGGCTGATCAAAGGGGACTCTGGGCTAAGATAGAACCGTGAGGTTGATAGGACTTTTAATTAACTGCCCGGAGGTTTGTTCCCGATACATAGTTGAGGTTTAACCACATTCTTGCAGGTTTGGGCAGACTAATTTGGTCGTTAGGAAACCCTTTCACTTTGAGATACCGGCGATTGATCAAACCGAATAATAGTATCTAGCTGTACTACGGGCATAGCGCTAGAACGTGTTGGAGTAGCGGTCGTATGATTCGGATTTCCGGACATGCTATTGGCCGAATTGGGTTCGTCGAGAGAGTAATGCGAGTTTGGGCAAACTAGATCCATGCGACCACATATGTATCGAATTGTCTAGACTCAGGGGATTAGGCATAAGCATACCTTGCCTTTCTTTACACTGTAAGGACGGATTGGGGTGGGGTAACTGTAGGCGTGACTTAATAGGACTACTTTTACTTTGTTGGACATCCTATAACCGATTGACAAACCATCAGTTAAAACCATAAGTGCCAGGGATCGGTAGTTTGCCCAGAGAACCCAGAGAGAAGCCAAAGCCCAGAAGCCTACTTTCCTTTATTTGATTTCAGTTCGATTAATTGTTTTTCTGTTTCCAGTTTGGTCAAAGTGTTTAGTTATTATTTCTGCATGTTAGTTTGGGTAAATTAGTTTATTTATTTCTGTTAGTTGGTAGTTTGATTAAACGCTGTGACTCAGCAACCAAATTCAAAACCTTTTTATTGTGACACTATTTGGGCAAAGCCGAGATTAACTAAATTGCAATTGCTTCCTCGTGGGATCGACCGGCCCTATACTTATCACTTGCTATCTTGTGTTGAGTTTAGGAACTTTATAAATTTATTTTGGCCGCGTTAGCTTCCACGACAAAGTTTTCGCGTCGTCAAAATTGGCGCCGTTGCCGGGGAGGCAATATTCCAGCTTTTTAGTTTTTCTGTACTGACTACTTTGCTTTACTTCTTTGATTAGGTACTATAAACGCGGTGGAAGGCGATACGGGACTACTCTTTGACCCTGAGATCGAGAAAACCGCCAAAAGACTAAGAAAAGAAGCAAAGAACAAGGCGTTAGCACGTGCAACCCAAGGAGAGAATTCTGCCAAGGCACCAAGGGCAGAAAAGGCAAAGAACAAAAAGACCATACCAGTTGAGACTCCTAGTCAACCTACACCCGAGGAGATGGGAGCAGAAGCACCACGAACTTTGAGGGACATGATGTTCCCGTCAGAGATGAACTTGAGACCACTGGGCATCACTTTGCCCACCATTCCTGCCCCCTGGGAGATGAAACACAACTTCATACAAATCCTGCCAAAGTTCAGCGATATGCCCGGAGAAGACCCACAGAGGCACTTGCAGGACTTTGAGCTAGCATGCGGGACGATCCAGGCGACCGGAGTACTAGCGCAATATATACGACTCCTGGCCTTTCCCTTTTCTTTGACTGACGGGGCCAGAGAGTGGTTGTATACCATTCCGCAGGGCGAAGTGACTACTTGGGCGCAACTACAGAAGCGGTTTCTGGAAAAATATTTCCCAGCAGCACGAATTCAACAAATGCGCAAGAAAATCAATAGCATAAGGATGGGAACCAACGAGAACTTTCAAGACTACTGGGCAAGATTCAAGCAACTGTTAACTAAATGCCCCCAGCACCAGATCCCGGACCACGACCTCATCCAATACTTTGTGTCCGGATTGAGACATCATGAGAAGACTCTACTCCTAGCTGCCAGTGGAGGATCTCTACTGAACAAAAGTGCTGCCGAAGCATTCAAACTGTTCAAAGAGATGGCAGAGGAATTAGGCGAAGACACCGATATGCCCAAACAAAGCCTGCTGGTACAATCCCCCTCTGACTCAAAAATTGACAAGCTGTGCAGTGCCATGGAAAAGTTTATGACCAGTATGGCGGGAGGACCAAAGAAGGCAGTCAAAGCGTGCCAGATTTGCCCAGAGGTAGAGCACGCCACTGATGAATGCCCATCTTTATTCGATGAGGAGCTCAAAGCGATGGGACAATCTAATGGAAATGGTCAAGGAAGAGGGAGGCCGCACTTTGACCCATACTCAAATACCTACAACCCAGGATGGAGGCACCATGAGAACTTCAGGTACGGGAACAATAACAATCAAGGAGAAGGATATCAAGGCAACCCGAACCAGAACCGGTACAACCATCAACAGCAAGGGAACTCCCAGCAGAATCAGGGCAAAGGGGCATCACTATCGGACATGATGGAGACTTTGGTCAGAGAGAACGTGAAGTTCCAGCAAGAAAATATGAAAGCCATGCAAGAAAACGAAAAATTCAAGCAGGAAACTAGAGGGCAACTGAATAACTTGGGAGCTCAAATGGCCCACTTGAACCAGGTCGTGGCAAAGCTGGAACAGAGGAACGGGAACTTGCCACCACAAGTCGAAGTGAAGAGTGCCCACTGCAATGCCATCCAGCTAAAGAGTGGGAGAATCTTGCCAGAAGTCAAAGCGCCAACCCAGAGCAAACACCCTCAAGAGACAGAACCCACAGAGATAGAGGGAATAACTGTTGAAGATGAGAGAGAGAAGTGATGGAGTTGTATTCTAAATGTCTAGTTTAGTGCAAATACGGAACTCCTTATCTATACCTTAATTCGAGATATGATTCAAGCATGATTGCATTTAATGCAATAGTCCTTGATGTATACTTTGTAGACAGTATGGCGTGAGGAGACACGCGGAAGATCATACTGTCGGTTACTCGTATACTATCGAACAGTAGCTCACGACTTAGATGGACAGGGACAATCCATCGGTAAGTCGTAGTGTGACTGGTAGATAGTCGGTCTTGACTATCATGTTACACTCGTACACTTGGTGTATTGAGCAGGACCACGGGAGGGCGTTCGATTTATACTAATCGATGTAATCGAACTAGACCTCAGATATTACGGATATGTGAGTTCTTAATCCCTATATAATTATAGGTGCGTGTGTCCAATGCTCGGTTCTTTGATGTGCCAATGAGTGAGATTAATTGATTAGTCGATATTCTCAGTAGATTGGGAATCGGTATTGTACACACGGCATGCTATAGATTATAGACAGGAAACCGTGTCCAATTTATTGGGTTGATGATGTCCCCGAGATGAGCTCATAAAGTTTATCATGTAAACCCTGCAGGTGGATTCGTTCCACATGATAATAAGGATGAGTGGTACGTACTAGTCTCGGATAATAAGAAATGAATTAATTTAATTATTAGTAATTAATTAATTCATGGACATGCGATATCTTAAACACGGGGAAAATCATATATGTAATACGGCGGGAAAATTATTGACGGAAAAATTTGAATTAATTAATTGGGAAATCATTTATAATTTTATAGTGGAATTAATTATAAATAAAATTGTGGAATTTAATTAAGGTTTTCTTTTTGGGACACCAAGTTAATTAAATTGCAATTTAAGCCTAATTAATTAATTGCCTATGGGTCCCTAGTGTGGCCTATATAAAACCCTCGTCTCTCTTCTCTAAACCTACAGAATGCCGCTATAATTAATTCTGTGGAGAAATTATTTTGTTAGCGCAATTATTCTTTTCTCCGCTTAATTAATTTTGATTAGCTCAGTGTTTTTCTTTTCTGTAGAAATTAATTTGCTAGCGCAAATATATTTCTGGATACAGAATAGTTTTTCTTTTCTGTAGAAATTAATTTGCTAGCGCAAATATATTTCTGGATACAGAATAGTTTTTCTTTTCTGTAGAAATTAATTTGCTAGCGCAAATATATTTCTGGATACAGAATAGTTTTTCTTTTCTGTAGAAATTAATTTGCTAGCGCAAATATATTTCTGGAGACATAATAATAAAAACGTGAAAAGGAGGGTTTGAGAGAGAAGAAGAAGAGAAACTCCAAGCGGATCGATGCCCACACATCGGCTGGAGCAAGAGGGCTAGGATACACGCTAGAAGACTCGAGGTATCTATCAATTCGGCTTCTCCGAATCACGCGACAAAGGTATATGAAATCGAAACCCTATTTCCGCAATCTTTCGATTTCTTTCTCGTTTAAAATACATCGAACGAACGATCGGGTTCCGGGAGTCGTGGTACGTGTTCCTCGACTACTGGGGGTTCAAGGACCTTCGGATCGGTAGTCGGAAGAGGAAAAACGGACCGGAAACGAGCCCGGAACAGCAGAACGCGCTGCTGTTCGCGGAGAAACGGCGACCGCCGTTTCCAAACGGCGACCGCCGTTTTGGTCTTTTTCTGGCAGCCCGCTCGGTTCGCGCGGTTGTCCTTCGGGGCAATGGCTGGGCGTGAATCGGGGCACGGGCTGGAAAAGCGAACGAAGTAGCGACACCTGGAGGTCGACTGGGATCGTTCGGATGTTCGAGTGATCGAACGAACGCATCCCGGGTAGTCGATTTCCAACAATTGGTATCAGAGACGGTTTTGTCGTTCGTTGTATTTTTGCGAGATTTGTTTTGCAGGTTCGAACCCGATTATTATGGCCATGTAATTGTGCTGTATGTTTGTGGTTTGTTAAACTCTCGGGCTTGTCGAGATCTTTGGTTTTTGAAATCGTTGCATGTTTGTAATAGTTAAAACGACGGGTTGAGTCGTTTAGGTTTTATTACGTTTTTCGTTTTATCCGGATGTATAGGATCGATCAACCTGTATAGGATCGATGCCGGAAGTAGTATGTTTTACCTTTGTAATGTTACTGCTACTTGGTGGATCGAGAGAAGATCGGAAGCCGGACGAACGAGGGTCGAGAAGTCGAACCCGCGAGCTGCTGAAGGGCAAACGGCGGTCGCCGTTTCTTAAACGGCGGTCGCCGTTTCGCTGGATACTTGGCAGCAGCGGCGCGGGGGTTCGACGGACACCACGGGTCGCTCGTCGAGGCCTGGGATGATACTCTAGTGGGAGGGGTTCGTCTCTTGGCACTTAGACGAGTCGGTGGTGGATCGAGACCGAGACGAGCAACGAGACGAAGATCCGAGAAGACGTGCATTCAAGATATTTAAGGCCATAATAATCGGGGCCACGTTAAATGCTTTTTGTGTGTTTACGTGCTTGTTATTATGCTTTATTTATTTTATGCATGTTTTCCCTTTCGTAAAATACTAAGTGGGAGAGGGATTGGAAACAATCCCGCGGTCTCCATTCTCTGTTTTGATAGTGATGTGTGTCACTTACGAGTTGGCTTTAGTGTCATCCTCTCTATCGGATAAAATCGATACACGGATATCACTGGATCAAAATTCGAATTTAAAATCCACTTATAAAATTGAACAATTATATTTCTCAAAAGCAATGCCTAATCTGTCATTCAAAGACTAATTTCAACTCGACTCATTCTCACCCCGGGGAGTGGAATGGAGCCAAAGCGCTTGGTTATGTCGATGACACAGATTAAAGACTTTCGAGTCATTCGATGACTAGATCGATTGTCTGATTGGCTCCCTCACTTTGTGAGAGATAGGGCTCAATTGCATGATTGATCGCTGGTTAGAAACTTCGAGTTTCACTTACGAGATATCAAGTTTTGATTAATAAAATTGTGAAATTTAACAAATGTAAGAGTCAATTAACAAAGTTGTTTGTTTTAGTAAACGTCCACACTATCGTGGCTTGCTAAATGGAAACAGTACTTTGGGTTAATTGAGACTCTACGACATTTAAATAAGTAGGATTCAATTGATAAAGTTGTTTGTTTAGTAAACGTCCACACTAACGTGGCTTGCTAGATGGAAACGGAACTTTGGGATTAATTGAGGCTCGACAGTTATAGAAAGTCGTGGAGGACCGCATGTCAACGTAAACGTCCACATGAACGTGGCTTGCGGTGGACATGTAGTTTCCGAGCGGTGGACTTAGTACTGAGAAATGGTACACACTTAGGTACGCTTTATAGTATCCTCCCCATCGGAGTCACTGCTATAATGATGTACGACTGAAGTGAAATCCAATCATAAAATCATTTGGACTGGTAAACGTCCACAAGAACGTGGCTTGCCATGTCTGATGGGATTTTGGAAATGATTGGTAGTTTAATGATATCACTTGAGGGAAATGATATCGAATTAAACTCATTGTTTGTTTTATATGGTATTATTTCCATTAAAAGTCAACAAACTCACTGAACCTGTTTGTATGGATTGGAAAAGAAACTTGGACATTGTCCTAACTGCAGAGGAGTACAAATATGTACTCCAAGTCAATTGACCTGCTGAACCAAATGATGCTTCCACTACTGAGGAAAGGAAGCTCATTGGAAATGGATCAAGGCTATGAGATGACGCGGAGCAACATTATGACTTTCATGTCAAATGTGCTGCGACATCGGTATCATGCCATGACCATTACCTATGATATGATGCTTAACCTCAAGAAGTTTTGGTTATCAGGACAGGACAACCGGACAAAGTGAAATGAGGCAACTCATGACGGCCATCATGTCGGAAAGAACTCCCGTGAGGGATCACATTCTTAGAATGATGGGCTATCTTAATGAGATAGAGATTCTGGGAGAAATTATCAATGGGGTAACCCAAGTTGATATTATGCTCCAGTCTCTGCCGAGAAGTTTTGAGCAGTTCCGCCTGAACTATAATATGAATAAGGGGTCTTATTCATTGGCGGAGCTCCTGGTTGAACTTCAAGCGGCTGAGGGAATCTTTAAGGGCTCTCAAAACACTTGTGGCTGATAAATTTGCTCTTCCTAAGCCTTCAGGCGGCAAGAGAGAAGAAGAAGCAAATACGGAAACCTAGTGGGCCTAATATATCTGGACCACGGAATGGGACAAGCAAGCCCAAGGGGCAAGTGCTTCCGTTGTAAGCAGTTTGGATACTGGGAGTTTGATTGTCCTCTCAAAGCAACTAGAAGTTAACTTCTCCTTAGTCACCGAAACATGTTTAGTGGTGTTATCTACCATTACCTGGTGTGTGGATACGGAAATCACTAATCATGTCTGCACCTAAATGCGGGGGTTCCAGGAAACCCGGAGACTTAGAAAGGAAGAAGTTATAATCTACATGGGCAATACTGTTAAGGTAACAGCCATTACAGTGGGAGATGTTAAATGTTTTGACGGTAGGATCTTAGTTCTAATAAATTGTCTTTATGTACCGGTATTTAGAAAGAATTTTCATTTCGGATTTCTAAATTGGCTTAGAATGGATATTTCGTTTCTTCTGATAGTTTTATACCTATCAGAGTAGGAAACGGGGATATTATCTATTCTGGTACATTGATAGACAACTTAATACTAAATCCGTGTTCTTCCACGATGCAACACACCGGAGCTAATAACACATTGTCGAACCCCAATAAGAGTAAAGATCCTTCTAGGATGAATCAAATGTACTTGTGGAATCTTAGGCTAGATCATTTTAACTTGAGTACGATTCAAAGGCTGAAAGCTGATGGACTACTCAGCTAGGTTGAAGGAAAGGACTTTCCAACCTTCGAATCATACTTGGAAGTTTTAATGACCAAGCAACCCTTTACGGTTAAAGGGGAAAGATCCAAGAAAGTACTAGAGTTGATTCGCTCTGATATATGCATACCTCTTTGAGGAGTAAGGCATACTTATCAGAAAATGGGATTAACTCCCAACAGACTACACCATTTATGCCTCGGCAAAATAATGTGTTGTAAAGAAGGAATGGGACTCTTATAGATATGGGAAAGTAAACAATAAGTTATTCGGAGTTACCTAATTCGTTTTTGGGATATGGCTTGGAAACAGCGGCGTTTACCCCGAACTTGATTCCTTTGGAAACTTGTACAGATATTCGGCTGTTTATAAGATACCCTAAGAAAATGAATTGAGATATGTAATATAGTCCAAAGGACCAGATGTTTGTTGATTGAATCAACGATTCGGTTCTTAGACATGGACTATATGTATATGCAATATCGCAAGCCCAAGAGTAGAGTAATACTTAAATGTGCTTAGAGGGACTGATTAAGATTTAGAACCAGCCTAACTGAGTAGTTCACTACTATAATCTTTAGTCACTAAAGATACACCGGAGCGTTGTCGTAGTGGGAGGGTTGTTAGACAACCCAACAGGTTCATGTTTATAGGTGAGTCCTCGGACTTGTTACCTGGAGAACATGAAGGCGAACCCTGGATCTATGACGAGACGCTGAAAGATCAAGATGCTCAGTCTTGGCAAAAGTCGATCAGGATTCTTTTGTCTTCACATGGAAGATGGAAGTCAAGACAGATTTTCTAAATCGAAGTCTTGACGGGGCCATCTGTGTGGGACAGCCAGAGAGATTCATCGAAAAGAGCCAAGAGCATTCGGTAAGCAAGCTTAATCAATCTTAGGATTGAAGGAAGCTTCAAGATCTTGGACACATGCGGACCTATGAGAAAATCCATTTCATGGATTCATTCAAGGCATGTTTGGGTCCTGAGTGTAATAAAGAAGTGACAGAAAAGATGTGGTGTTTTCTCATTCTTTATGTAGACGACATCCTTCTAAATTGGCAACAATATGAAAGATGTTATCGGACATGAAGGGATGGTTGTCCGAGTAATTCAATATAAGAGACTCAGGAGAAGTCGGGAATGTTCTTGGGATCAAAGTATTAAATGATCGCCAGAAAAGAACATAGAACTTATCTCGAGTCTCATATATAAAATACAATTCTTACTCGTTGCAGCATACAGAATCCCAAGAAAGGTCTTCACCTTTTAGATGTGGAATTCATCTATCTAAGGTTTTGTGTCTGACACAATAAAGGAGATAGATGAAGAGTAAGCAGTTCCCTGCACCTTAATGGTGGGAAGCTTAATATATGTAATGCGATGCACGAGACTGATATCTACTATGCCGTGGGCATGGTGGTGAGATATCATAGTAATCCTGGAAAGGATCACTTGACTGATGTAAAGAACATGTTTAGGCTCCTGCAAGAGGACCAGGAATTATGTTCTGAGTTACAAAGCAGTCAAGTGGTTTCCTTTGGATATTTCCAATCAAACAGGGACAGTTGAAAGTCGAAGTCAGGCTATGTGTTCTCACTGTGAAGTGGAGCAGTCACATGGAAGAATGTAAAGCAGCGATGCATTACGGATTCTACCATGGAAACTGAAAGGATAACGGCCTCTGAGGCAGTTAAAAGGTCAGTGTGGCTCCAGAACTTCCTAAGGGACTTAGATGTGGTTTCTAGTTTACCCAAAGCTATTTTGAATAGCGGTATTGGCAAACTTGAAATGCCACGAGTCCACAGTGGGAGATAATACGTAGAGCGCAAGTACCACCTGATTCGAGAGATCGTCTAGTAAGACGATGCAGTTGTCACCTAGATAGCATCAAGAGGATTGCCTGGTAAACCCGTTCACAGAGGCACTTCCAGCGAAAGCGTTGGGTAGGCGTGATGAGGTTATGGGAATCTGATGTTTGGGAGAGGGCGACTAGACTTTTAGTATAAGTGGGAGATTGATGGAGTTGTATTCTAAATGTCTAGTTTAGTGCAAATACGGAACTCCTTATCTATACCTTAATTCGAGATATGATTCAAGCATGATTGCATTTAATGCAATAGTCCTTGATGTATACTTTGTAGACAGTATGGCGTGAGGAGACACGCGGAAGATCATACTGTCGGTTACTCGTATACTATCGAACAGTAGCTCACGACTTAGATGGACAGGGACAATCCATCGGTAAGTCGTAGTGTGACTGGTAGATAGTCGGTCTTGACTATCATGTTACACTCGTACACTTGGTGTATTGAGCAGGACCACGGGAGGGCGTTCGATTTATACTAATCGATGTAATCGAACTAGACCTCAGATATTACGGATATGTGAGTTCTTAATCCCTATATAATTATAGGTGCGTGTGTCCAATGCTCGGTTCTTTGATGTGGGGATTAGTCGATATTCTCAGTAGATTGGGAATCGGTATTGTACACACGGCATGCTATAGATTATAGACAGGAAACCGTGTCCCATTTATTGGGTTGATGATGTCCCCGAGATGAGCTCATAAAGTTTATCATGTAAACCCTGCAGGTGGATTCGTTCCACATGATAATAAGGATGAGTGGTACTAGTCTCGGATAATAAGAAATGAATTAATTTAATTATTAGTAATTAATTAATTCATGGACATGCGATATCTTAAACACGGGGAAAATCATATATGTAATACGGCGGGAAAATTATTGACGGAAAAATTTGAATTAATTAATTGGGAAATCATTTATAATTTTATAGTGGAATTAATTATAAATAAAATTGTGGAATTTAATTAAGGTTTTCTTTTTGGGACACCAAGTTAATTAAATTGCAATTTAAGCCTAATTAATTAATTGCCTATGGGTCCCTAGTGTGGCCTATATAAAACCCTCGTCTCTCTTCTCTAAACCTACAGAATGCCGCTATAATTAATTCTGTGGAGAAATTATTTTGTTAGCGCAATTATTCTTTTCTCCGCTTAATTAATTTTGATTAGCTCAGTGTTTTTCTTTTCTGTAGAAATTAATTTGCTAGCGCAAATATATTTCTGGATACAGAATAGTTTTTCTTTTCTGTAGAAATTAATTTGCTAGCGCAAATATATTTCTGGATACAGAATAGTTTTTCTTTTCTGTAGAAATTAATTTGCTAGCGCAAATATATTTCTGGATACAGAATAGTTTTTCTTTTCTGTAGAAATTAATTTGCTAGCGCAAATATATTTCTGGAGACAGAATAATAAAAACGTGAAAAGGAGGGTTTGAGAGAGAAGAAGAAGAGAAACTCCAAGCGGATCGATGCCCACACATCGGCTGGAGCAAGAGGGCTAGGATACACGCTAGAAGACTCGAGGTATCTGTCAATTCGGCTTCTCCGAATCACGCGACAAAGGTATATGAAATCGAAACCCTATTTCCGCAATCTTTCGATTTCTTTCTCGTTTAAAATACATCGAACGAACGATCGGGTTCCGGGAGTCGTGGTACGTGTTCCTCGACTACTGGGGGTTCAAGGACCTTCGGATCGGTAGTCGGAAGAGGAAAAACGGACCAGAAACGAGCCCGGAACAGCAGAACGCGCTGCTGTTCGCGGAGAAACGGCGACCGCCGTTTCCAAACGGCGACCGCCGTTTTGGTCTTTTTCTGGCAGCCCGCTCGGTTCGCGCGGTTGTCCTTCGGGGCAATGGCTGGGCGTGAATCGGGGCACGGGCTGGAAAAGCGAACGAAGTAGCGACACCTGGAGGTCGACTGGGATCGTTCGGATGTTCGAGTGATCGAACGAACGTATCCCGGGTAGTCGATTTCCAACAAGAAGGAAGAAGAAGTAGTCAGGGCAAAGAGAGATAAATCACCACCACCAAAGATTCGAGTCCCCTTTCCAGGAAGGCTAAGCAAGAATAAAGAAAGGGAAGAAACTTACGAGATGTTTCAGATGTTCAAAAAGGTGGAGATCAATATGCCACTACTGACTATACTGAACACTATGCCTCGATGTGCCAAGTTTCTTAAGGAGCTATGCACGAAAAAGGTAAAATATCAAGACGATGCAAAGTTCGAGGTGGGTGAAAATGTCTCAGCAGTTCTTCAAAGGAACGTACCTACCAAGTGTGGGGACCCAGGCATGTTTTACATACCATGCATAATAGGAAGGATGAGAATCGAGAAGGCAATGTTGGACTTAGGGGCATCAATCAATGTGATGCCCAAGACTATGTACGAGGACCTGGGCATAGGAGTTCTCAAACCCACGAGAGTGGTGATCCAGCTAGCTGACAGATCCAATGTCTACCCTGAGGGCATACTGGAGGACGTATTGGTCAAAGTGGAAGATTTAATCTTCCCAGCAGAGTTATACGTACTAGACATGGGGAGATCAAGCAAAGAGCCAATTATGATTCTGGGCAGACCATTCCTTAAAACCGCAAGAACACACATAGACTGCGAGACAGGCAAACTGACGTGCAAGTTCGAAGGAGAAACAGTCACCTTTGACCTCTACAAGTCCATGAAGCACCCAGCCGATACTGAAGAGGTCCACATGATCGATCAAATAGAAAAAGCAGTAGAAGGCAAAGTGATGCAAACCGGTAAGTATGATGAAATAGATGTAGTAATTCAACAAGGAATGCTACACGATGAACTTGAAGACGAACCGGAGGAAATACAAGAAGCAATCAGACAGTTGGGGGCACTGGAAAATTACAAAGGAGACCCAGGCAAACTGCCTATACTGGAAGAAACGGTTATGAAACCATCTCTGGAGAGACCCCCACTACTGGATTTGAAAAATATGCCAAAACATCTAAAATACATGTACTTAGGAGAGCACGACACTCTGCCCGTAATCATCAATTCAGCCCTATCTGAGGAGGAGGAAGTTAAACTCAAAGAAGTACTAGGGCGATACAAGCTGGCTATAGGATGGAATTTGGCTGATATAAGAGGAATAAGCCCGACGATTTGCCAACATCATATACTCCTTGAAGATGAATCTACACCCGTAAGAGACCCCCAAAGGAAACTCAATCCTGCCATGAAGGAAGTGGTACTCAAAGAGATAAAGAAACTACTCAGTGTGGGGATAATTTATCCTGTTTCAGACAGTAAATGGGTTAGCCCTGTACACGTCGTACCAAAGAAGTCAGGGATCCAGGTCATAGAGAATGAGAAGAAAGAACAAATCGCTACCAGGCTACAAACAGGATGGAGAGTGTGTATCGACTACCGTAAACTGAATAAGGTAACCCGCAAAGATCATTTCCCTTTGCCCTTCATAGATGAGATGTTAGAACGCTTGGCCGGGAAGAAGCACTTTTGCTTCCTGGATGGGTATTCGGGATACATGCAGATCTGGGTCGCCGAAGAAGATCAAGACAAAACAACGTTTACATGTCCCTTTGGTACCTTTGCCTACAGGCGCATGCCCTTTGGGCTGTGTAACGCACCAGGAACATTCCAACGTTGTATGATGAGTATATTCTCTGACCTATTAGAGAACGGGATTGAAGTATTTATGGACGATTTCACGGTCTATGGTAATACCTTTGACCTATGCCTGGCAAACTTGGAGCTAACACTGCAACGGTGTGTAGAGAAGAGTTTGGTTTTGAATTACGAAAAGTGTCACTTCATGGTAGAAGAAGGAGTAGTCCTGGGACATGTAGTGTCAGCCAAAGGCATAGAAGTCGACAAAGCAAAGATAGAAGTTATTGCCAAACTGCTATATCCAAGGAATATCAAGCAAGTAAGGGGATTCCTTGGCCACGCGGGATTCTATAGGCGTTTTGTGAAGGACTTTGCCAGTATCGCCCAACCGATGACAAGACTGCTACAGAACGACGTAGAATGGGACTTTGACGATGATTGCCAAAGAGCCTTCAACCATCTGAAGGAGAGACTAGTGACAGCACCTATCATTCAGCCCCCAGAGTGGGGGATGCCCTTTGAACTAATGTGTGACGCGAGTGGATATGCAGTAGGGGCAGTACTTGGGCAACTGAAGGGCAAAGAGAGGCACGTGATATACTATGCCTCGAAGACACTTAATGCCGCCCAAAGCAACTATGCAACCACCGAGAAGGAGCTGCTAGCCATAGTGTTCGCTTTTGAGAAATTCAGGTCGTACTTGTTAGGGAGCAAGACCATAGTGTATACTGATCACGCTGCACTCAAGTACTTAATGGCAAAGAAAGAAACCAAACCGAGGCTAATTCGATGGATCCTACTGCTACAAGAGTTTGACATCGAGATTAGAGACAAAGCCGGTAACCAGAACTTAGTAGCAGACCACCTTAGTAGAATCTTACAAAAAGAAGAGGATATACCAATAACCGAAACATTTCCGAACGAACACTTATACTCCATCTATGCCATGCACGAGGAACCTTGGTACGCAGATCTCGTCAACTATATAGTAGGAGGTGAGTTCAGAGACGAAGCTTCCATTTACGAAAGAAACAAGATGAAACGAGAGGCAAAGAGCTACATCTGGGATGAGCCGTACTTATGGAAAAGATGCGAAGACCAAGTGTTAAGAAGGTGCGTCGCTGAATCAGAGCAACAAGCTATAATGAGGCACTGCCATGAGAAACCATGTGGAGGCCACTTTGGGCACAGGCGAACTGCCAGAAAAATTTTAGATTGCGGTTTTTTCTGGAAGACTTTAACTAAGGATTGCATTGCCTGGTGTAAGGGGTGTGACCAATGTCAAAGGGAAGGTAATATGACTAAGAGGGACGAGATGCCTTCGGTACCCATACTACCAGTGGAGATATTCGATGTATGGGGTATAGACTTCATGGGACCACTCCCAAACTCCAAGGGCAAAGAGTACATATTACTGGCAGTAGACTATGTATCTAAGTGGGTCGAAGCCAAAGCAACAACCACTAATGACTCTCGAGTAGTGGCCGAATTTCTCAAAGCGAATATTTTCAGTCGATTTGGTGTGCCCAGAGCGTTAATAAGTGATCAAGGCACTCATTTCTGTAATGCTGTGATAAAGAAGCTACTTCATAGGTACGGGGTGACACATCGGGTTTCAACAGCATATCACCCCCAGGCAAATGGGCAAGCTGAATTATCCAATCGAATCATCAAGACTATTCTAAGGAAGACAGTTAGACCCGAGGGCAAAGACTGGTCTGATAAATTGGATGATGCACTTTGGGCATACCGCACTGCCTTCAAGACACCTTTTGGGGTATCACCAAACAGGATGCTATTCGGGAAGGCATGCCACTTACCCGTAGAAATCGAGCATAAAGCACATTGGGCAGTAAACAAAGTGAATTTTGATTGGGACTTAGCAGGTAACGAACGAAAATTGGACCTTGTGGAGTTAGAACAGTTGAGAATTGAGGCGTATGATCATGCGGCACACTACAAGGAAAGGACAAAGAGAGCACATGATAAGATAATCAAACATAAACCGATTAAGGAAGGAACACTGGTCCTTCTACATCAAACGAAGAATTTGTTCCGGAAGGGCAAACTGTTTTCAAAATGGGAAGGCCCATATATCGTACACCAGGTTTGCCCTAATGGACCAGTAGAGCTGAAAGGAAAGACAGCTAAGGGTGAAGACTACATATTCAAGGTTAGTGGACAGCGAGTGAAACCTTACTTTGGGCAAGTGGAATTGGAGTTCCAGATTGCCCACAGTGATCCTTAACCAAAGTCAGCAGCAAGGTCATGCCTAGGACCTAAAATAGGGCGCTGGCCAGGAGGCAACCTGGTATGTTTTTTATGCTTTATTTACTATTTAGTTTTTTTTACTTATTTAGGTTAATAAAAAGATCACTTCATACCAAAATTAACAAGGCCAGAAGAAAGGGTGTATTGTATTTTTGATTTTGCAGGGACAGGGTTTGGGCAAAGGACATCAGTTTGAGCTTACCATAACTGGATAGATGGAAGGTGCGAGATTTGAGGGAAAAACATCCCATCATTAGGACTCTGCAAATCCCCACTTTCCATAACTTCCCCCCCCACGAAACCCGATAACCACCCCCATCCACTCCCTTTCCAAAATTCAAAAATCCCTATAACCCTAACTGCCATCGTCAATGGTGAGTACCCGACCCAAAAATAAACTGAGAGGAATCCCGGACGGAACCCACATCGATCTTACCACACCACCACCCACTGCAACAACCAAACCGAGACGGAAGAAGATGACGGAGCCAAAGAACATTGCCGCCGAGGAAGACAACAGGGAGGAGGCACCAGCCGCCGCCACCACCGAGACGACCGAAGAAGCTTCCTCCGCCGTACCGCTCGTCACAATACTACCAACATCCACCACGCCAAACAGCCCGCCGCCGGTCGACTAGAATCTAATTGCGCAACTCAGCGAAGAGCTCGACGTGCCCCAGCTTTCCGAGCAGAAGGATTTGGAGACTCTGGCCGATGCAGCGGAGGGGTCTGAGCAGCCAACCGGCGACGTGATCGGTAGTCCGCCGAAGAAGAAATTCAGATCTGACAAGGGTAAGGGTTTGAAATTGTCTGATACAGGTTCAAGCGCCGAGGAGAAGAGGGAGGAGGAGAAGTCGACGGCTGCCGGCGGCGATGATGAAGAAGAGGAAGAACCAGAAATCGAAGTCACCCACAGCCTTCCAAAGACACCGAACACCAGAGCTTCAACCAAGAAGCGCAAAGCGACAACTCCGGCGACTACCAGCGCCGCCCCTCGCAAAATCGTGGTACCCAAGACTGTGTGTTTCGACACACTGAAGCTGATGGGGGTGGAGACCAAAGTGAGGGAGTACTTTGCGAATATTGGGTGGAGTCAGTTTTTGGAGTGGTCTGGGCAAATCAGTGACAAGGTGGTGAGAGAGTTTTTCAAGACATTGGTGATCAAAGAGGACAAGGAGGAAGGAGTTACTGGCCTCCAGTTTGAGATACTGGGAAGCAAAGTCAAAGCAAGCTGCACCGAACTGGATCTCAGTTTGGGAATGGTGACCTTTGAGGAGTGGAAGTCAAAGGAGTACCAGAGGGCATTGAAGGCTTTGCCCGAGCGAACTAAGAGCGAGTTGAATGAGATCTGGAAGGTACTGGGCAAAGGGGGAACGTTCATTGCACAGACCACTAAGGGGCATCAGCTGAAGGATGATGCGATGAGGGTTTGCCACAGGATCCTGGCTGTCAACTTCTTTGGCAAACAGGACACAAGCAATGCGATCTCCCAGATTGAGTTGGGTATGCTGTGGTGTATGGAGAAGAAGATCAGGCTGCACTTTGGATCTTTTCTTTGCGCACAGATGAAGTGGTTGAGCACCCATCCCCTGCAGCGCCACTCTTTGGCCCAGTTCCCCATGGTGTACGCTGCGAAGATGGATTTGATGGCAGGAAAGAAAGTGAGTCTGATAAGCGAGGAGAAGTTTGACAAGGCCTGTTTCAAGAGGATGCATGATATAAAGGAGAGCAGTGACAAGGTCATAGTGTTTGATGACAACAAGCCAGTGAAGGCAGAGAAGACTGTACCAGCTAGGGCAAAGGTGAAGCTGGAAGATGTTAAGGAAGATGGCGCAGTGGAGGAGCGCCTTGAGAGGATCGAGCAGAAGCTGGAAGAGCTTGCCAGCATGATGAAGGCATACTTTGCCCATAAGGGATTCAGGTACCCACCTGAACCTAGCACTTAACTGACCCTCCCTTGTTTTTTTAGTTTTTTTTTTTATTTTGTTGTTTTGTGTTCTATTTGAGTCAAACAACTCGGGCGACGGGGTCGATCTCCCTGCTGACACACTTTGCCTATGCAAAGTGTGTGAGGGGGCAGGTGCGCCAACGTTAATTTAGAGTTGTTGTTTGGTCGAGGGAGCCCCTACTGATCTTATTACTCTCACCCACTTTGCCTACGCAAAGTGTGTGAGGGGGGAAAGGGAAAGGGCAAACCTCTGTGTCTAATCGAGTCAGCATGATTATGTGAATACTTAGGGCAGTTAGAAGCAATTTCATTTATACAGCGGTTCAAAATTTGTAGTTAAAGGCATGAAAATAGGGACGATGGAACTATACTAGGCAAACTGTGAGACTTGAGCCATACATTGAATGATGATTTCTTTCTTGAGAGTACTGTTGTGAAATTTATGATGCCTGACTTTGCCTATTTGCTGTGATAAGTAGTTCTGTTGGGTGGGGGTTATTATATGATTAGGGCATTTCTTTCAGTTTGACTAAATGAACATTAATCCCTTGCTAACCCCTTTGAGCCTGTTGAATTTTCTTGAATACCAGTCTGGCACTTTGCCAATAGGCAACCAGACAGATAATGAGGGGTAGAGAGATTAGTGTTGAAAAAAAAAAAAAAAAAAGAAAGAAAAAAAAAAGAAAAACAAAATAGAATAAATTGGTTGTGTGCTTAGGCCCGTAAGAAAGGGGCAAAGTGGTAGAGAAAGGCTAACCCAAAAAGCCCTCTGCCCAAAACTGTGCCTACTCCTCAAAATCCACCCAAAGAGCCTACATTACAACCCAATAAAAGCCCCTTTGATGAGACCCCCCATTTAGCTAGAATAACTTGATCAGCAAACTGTCAAATTTGGGCAAAGTAGATTCACAACAAAAAATGAGTGACATCATACCCATACACTGAAAAGAGAGATACACTTGTGAGGGAGTGACCCCAAGCCCTAGTATAGACTCTTGACCGAATTTTTATGCCTTTAACTTGAATTTTGATTTGCCTGTATATGCTTTGCCTATTTTATATTCTGTAATCATGCTAAAGTCCTTTGAGTCTCTGTTATTTTGTTTCCCCCTCTATCTTGATTTCTTTTTTACTTTTGGTCTTGAGTCCGGTGAGTCAAACCCCACGCTTGAGGACAAGCGTATTGCAAGTGTGTGCGGTTTGATGAGCCATTTTATTTGCTCATCTTGAGCCCCTTTTTAGAGTCAGTTTGAGTCAGTTTATGTGTCTGGGAGGGCACAGTAGAGTGTTTGGTCAGAGTGTACAGGCAAACAGGTAACAGGTGGCGCACTGGGCAAAAGAGGCAAGGAAAACCCCTTCTTTGGGCAAACAGCGATTTGGAGTGTGTAGTGACTGAGCAAAGATGGCCTAACAGGCAAGTCAAACCACTTGGGGTTGAGTCATGAAGCAGAAGACCCAAATTGACTACTAAGTACCGTGCCTGGTCCGTTCACCTGTGGAGGAGAAGAATACCTGTAGCGAGTTTGGGAAGCGGATTGCCAGCGGGCAAAGTCAAAGGCGGCTGGAGCTAAAGATGGAAAGTACTTAGCGGCGCCTGGAAAAGGAAGCCCATGCAGCGGCCCATGCAACAGCGATTCCGCAACCCTAATTCAAGCCTATATAAGGAAGAGAAGCTGGAGAAGACAAGACACACAATTCACGACCCCGTTCACGAAGCAGCCGCCGGCAGTTAGAGCTTGGAGATTTCCGGCCAAGTTCTTTTTGTTTCTGAAGTTGATCGAGCCTTCGGGCTTTTAAAACAATTTATTGCTTTATGTTCTTGCTATTCTGTTTTGCTATTTCAGTTTGAACAATTTCAGATTTTAATAGTTATGAATTTTAGTTTCGTTTTCCAATTTAATTCTTGCTTTATTTATTCGCATATGAGTAGCTAAACTTGCAGGAGTCTGGGCAAAGGCTGATCAAAGGGGACTCTGGGCTAAGATAGAACCGTGAGGTTGATAGGACTTTTAATTAACTGCCCGGAGGTTTGTTCCCGATACATAGTTGAGGTTTAACCACATTCTTGCAGGTTTGGGCAGACTAATTGTTGGATTTCGACTCTCCGGGATGCGTTCGTTCGATCGCTCGAACTTCCGAACCATCCCAGTCGACATCCGAAATCGCTACTTCGTTCGCTTAACAGCCCTTATCCCGAATCACGCCCAGCCATCGCCCCGGAGGACAACCGCGCGAAACGGGGCTGGACTGCACAAAAACAGCGCCCGCTGTATGCAGTCCAGCGGTCGCTGGAGAAGCTGCAAACGGCGACCGCCGTTTGCTCTCTGGCGACCGCCGTTTGTCCGCGAACAGCAACGCGATGTTGCTGTTCCGGGCTCGTTTCCGGGTCGTTTTTCCTCATCCGACTACCGTTCTGGAGATCCTAGACCCCCCAGTAGTCGAGGAACACGATCCACGACCCCGGAACCCGATCTACGTTCATATACGTTCAACGAGAAATTAGATCGAATGAATGCGGAATTTAGAGATCCGATCTCATACCTTATCGGTCGATTGTTGAGACCTTAGAGCTTCTAACGTATTCTCTTCCCGATTCCAGCCGTTGTGTGGGCAACGATCCGCTGGAAATTCCTTGTCCGCTCTCTCCTTTCTCAAACCAGCGTTAATATGTCTTTTCTCTCTAAGAGAAAATATCAGCGCTAACTTAATGTTTTTAACAGAGAAAAGTTTAATTGCGCTAAACAATTATTTTTCTCTGATGAAAATAAAAAGCGGCGAAGTGTAGGTTTTAGGAGAGGGCAAGGGGGGGGGGGGGGGGGGTTTAAATAGAGCTACGTTAGGGACCTAAGGGAAATTAATTAAGGGCTAAATTGAAATATTAATTAACTTGGAATACGTAAACGCAATTCCTTAATTAATCGATTTCAATTTTAATTATTATTAATTCCACTATAAAATAATAATTGAATTCCCGAAATTAATTTTAATATTATTTCAACAATAATAAATCCGCCGAAATTACATATACGACTTTCCCCGTGTTTAAGATATCGAACGTCCACGAATTTATTTAATTACTAATAATTAAATTAATTCGTTTCTTATTATCCGAGACTAGTACCACTCATCCTTATTATCATGTGGAACAAATCCACCTGCAGGGTTTACATGATAAACTTTATGAGCTCATCTCGGGGACGTTATCAACCCGATAAACGGGACACGGTTTCCTGTCTATAATCTATAGCATGCCGTGAGTACAATTACGATTCCCAATTTACCGAGTATCTCGACTAATCAAATAGTCTCACTCATTGGCAAGTTAAAGAACCGAGAATTGGACACACGCACCTATAATTATATAGGGATTAAGAATTCGTATATCCGTAATTCTGAGGTCTAGTTCGATTACGTCGATTAGTATAAATCGAACGCCCTCCCGTGGTCCTGCTCAATACACCAAGTGTATAAGTGTAACATAATAGTCAAGACCAACTATTACCCAGTCACACTACGACGTACCGATGGATTGTCCCTGTCCATCTAAGTCGTGAGCTCCTGTTCGATAGTATACGAGTAACCGACAGTATGATCTTCCGCGTGTCTCCTCACGCCATACTGTCTACAACGTATATATCTAGGACTATTGCATTCAAGTACAAGATAGACAAAATGCCGACAGTTTGATTAATAGATAATGAAAAACACAGATAAGGAGTTCCATATTGTCACTAAACTAGACATTTAGAATATAACTCCATCAATCTCCCACTTATACTAAATCTCTAGTTGCCCTCTACCATACATCCGATACCCATCCCCTTCACGTGTCTCTTGAACGCTTCCGCTGGAAGTGCCTTCGTAAAGGGGTCAGCCAGGTTATCCGCTGATGCAATCTTGGTGACAACCGCATCGCCTCTCCTGACGATGTCTCTAATCAGGTGGTACTTGCGATCTATGTGTTTACTCGCATTGTGGGCTCGTGGTTCCTTTGCATTTGCCACTGCACCGCTATTGTCACAATAAATTGTGATAGCTCTAGGCATTTTAGGAACCACATCCAAGTCCATAAGGAAGTTCCGGAGCCACACCGATTCTTTAGCTGCCTCAGAGGCTGCTACATATTCGGCTTCCATGGTAGAGTCCGAAATGCATTTCTGCTTAACACTCTTCCATGAGACTGCTCCACCTCCCAATGTGAACACATAGCCTGATGTAGACTTTCGCTGATCCTTATCAGATTGGAAATCCGAGTCTGTGTTACCAATAGGAATCAACTCGGACGCTTTGTAACTCAGAACATAATTCCTAGTCCTTCGCAGGTACTTAAGTATGTTCTTTACAGCAGTCCAGTGACCCTGTCCAGGGTTACTCTGATATCTAGCTACCATGCCCACGGCATAGCAGATATCAGGTCTCGTGCACAACATGGCATACATTAGACTTCCTACTGCCGAAGCATAAGGAACCTTCTTCATGTAATCTATCTCCTTTTGTGTTTTAGGACACATGTCTTTAGATAGATGAATTCCATGGCAGAAAGGTTGAGCACCTCTCTTGGAATTCTGCATGTTGAAACGAGCCAGAATCGTATCAATATATGAAGCCTGGGACAAGCTTAATGTTCTTTTCCGGCGATCCCTTATAACCTTGATCCCAAGAACATGCCCAACTTGTCCTAAGTCTTTCATATCGAATTGCTTGGACAACCATCCCTTTATGTCCGACAACATCTTCACATTGTTGCCAATTAGAAGGATGTCGTCTACATAAAGCACGAGAAACGCCACACTGTTTCCGTCACTTCTCCGGTATACACACGACTCGTCCATGCTTTGAATGAATCCATAAGACTGGATAACCTCATCAAACCGCATGTTCCAAGATCTAGAAGCTTGCTTCAATCCATAAATGGATCGGTTTAGCTTACACACTAGATGCTCTTGGCCTTTCTTAATGAAACCTTCTGGCTGTCTCATGTAAATGGTCTCGTCAAGATTCCCATTCAAGAATGCTGTCTTGACGTCCATTTGCCACACCTCATAATCCATATGAGTTGCTATAGACAAAAGAATCCGGATCGACTTTAGCATAGCTACCGGCGAAAAGGTTTCCTCATAATCGATCCCTTCTTTCTGAGTATACCCTTTCGCAACAAGCCTAGCCTTGAAGGTTTCCACCTTCCCGTCAGACCCTCTTTTTCTCTTGTACACCCACTTGCAACCAATGGCTTTTACACCTTTGGGCGGTGCTACAAGATTCCAGACCTGATTTGAATCCATTGATTCAATCTCATATTTCATCGCCTTTTGCCAAGACTGAGCATCTTGATCTTTAAGCGCCTCGCCATAGGTCCAGGGATCGGCTTCATGTTCTCCAGGTATCAAGTCCGAAGACTCACCTATAAACATGAACCTATCGGGTTGTCGAACAACCCTCCCACTACGACGAGGCTCCGGTGTAACCTCAGTAACTACAGGTGCAGACTGTGGTGGCGTATCACCCGGTTCGGTTGGATCTAAGCCTTGATCGTCCCCTCTCAGTTCGTTAAGTATTATCTCACTCTTGGGCTTGTGGTCCATTATATAATCCTCTTCCAAGAACCGAGCATTGGTGCTAACAACGATCTTCTGGTCCTTAGGACTATAAAACAGACCACCTTTCGTTCCTCTAGGATATCCTATAAACAACCGAATATCTGAACGAGATTCCAACTTATCAGCCCCATGCTTCAGCACATGTGCTGGACAACCCCAGATCCGAATGTGTTTCAAGTTCGGCTTTCGCCCGGTCCACAATTCCGAGGGCGTCTTGGGGACTGATTTAGAAGGAACTAAGTTCAGGATATACGCCGTTGTTTCCAAGGCATATCCCCAGAACGAAACTGGTAGGTCTGAATAACTCATCATAGATCTTACCATTTCCATAAGAGTCCTATTCCTTCTTTCTGCTACACCATTCTGCTGGGGCGTGTATGGTGCAGTCATCTGGGAGTCAATCCCATTTTCTAATAAGTACGCCTTAAACTCTCCCGAGAGGTACTCTCCTCCACGATCAGATCGTAGAGTCTTTATGGTTTTACCATGAAGGTTCTCCACAAGAGCTTTGTACTCCTTGAACTTGTCAAAGCACTCGCTCTTGCGGCGCATCAGGTATATAAAACCATACCTTGAGTAATCATCAGTGAAAGTTACGAAATACTCATAACCTCCTCTCGCTTGGACAGATAAAGGCCCGCACAAATCAGAGTGAATCAATTCCAGTACTTCCTTGGATCTATACCCCTTATCACTAAAGGGTCGCTTGGTCATTTTTCCTTCCAGGCATGATTCGCAGGTTGGAAAGTCCTCATCTTTCACACCACTGAGTATTCCATCAGTTATCAACCTTTGAATCCTACCCAAGTTAATATGACCTAGCCTAAGATGCCATAAGTACTTTTGATTCATCCTAGAAGGCTCCTTTCTCTTATTGGTACTAGATGTGTTATTTGACTCTACTCGTTGCATCGTGGAATAATCAGGATTCAGTATATATAAGTTGCCTATCAATGTACCAGAACAAATATACTCACCATTCTTTTTGATAACAACAGAACTATCAAAAGAAACAGAATATTTATTCAAAACCAATTTAGAAACCGAAACAAGGTTCTTTCTAAAATTCGGTACATAAAGACAATTATTCAATACCAAAACTTTATTATTAAAAGACAAATAAATATCTCCCACTGCAACCGCCGCCACTTTCGTAGCGTTGCCCATGTAGATAGTGATCTCTCCCTCTCTAAGCCGTCGGGTTTCCTGGAACCCCTGCAAAGAATTGCAGACATGATCAGTGGCTCCCGTATCCACACACCAGGTACCGGTGGATAACACCGCTAAACATGTTTCAGTGACTAAGGAAAAGTTCATACCTCCTTGTCTGAGAGGACAATTAGACTTCCAATGTCCAGACTGCTTGCAACGGAAACACTTGCCCTTGGGCTTGTTCACTCCATTCCGTGGTCCACCATTGCTGGGTCCACTGGGTTTCCGTCCTTGCTTCTTCTTCCTATTAGTCCCCGGAGGGCCAGGAAGTTTCACAGCCACAAGTGCATGAGATTTCTTAAAGATTCCCTCTGCCGCCTGGAGTTCAGTCAGGAGTTCCGCCAACGAATATAACCTCTTGTTCATGTTATAGTTCAGGCGGAACTGCTCAAAACTCCTAGGCAGAGACTGGAGCACTATATCGATCTGGGTTTCCCCATCGATAGCTCCTCCCATAATCTCTATCTCATTCAGATAGCCTATCATCCTAAGAACGTGATCCCTCACGGGCGTTCCTTCGGACATAGTGGCCGTCATGAGTTTTCTCATGGCATCTTGCCTGGCTGCCCTATCCTGACTACCAAACATCTCCTTGAGGTTAAGCATCATATCATAGGCAGTGGTCATGGCCTCATGCTGATGTTGCAGCACATTTGACATAGAAGCAAAAATGTAGCACCGCGCCATCTGATCAGCCTTGACCCACTTCCGATGAGCTTCCTTTTCCTCAGGAGTGGAGGTGTCAATAGGTTCATCAGGACAAACCTCATGGAGTACATATTTGTACTCCTCAGCAGTTAGGACAATGTCCAAGTTTCGTTTCCAATCAACATAGTTCGGACCAGTGAGTTTGTTTTCTTTTAGTATAATGGACAGCGGGTTGAGTGCCATATCTATAAAAGAGACAAATCAAACTGTCAAATTTAATTCGATATTAACTCCCTTAATTAATATCATTAAATTTACCAATTAATCCTAAAATCCCATCAGACTAGCATGCCACGTTCATGTGGACGTATACTAGTCCAAACGATTTTATAACTGGACTTTTACTTTGGTCGTACATCATTACAGCAGTGACTCCGATGGGGAGGATACTGTAAAGCGTACCTAAGTGTATACCATTTCTCAGTACTAAGTTAACCGCTCGGAAACTACACGCCCACCGCAAGCCACGTTAGTGTGGACGTTTACGTTGACATGCGGTCCCTTTACGATTTCCTATAACTGTCGAGCCTCAATTAACCCAAAGTTCCGTTTCCGTCTAGCAAGCCACGATAGTGTGGACGTTTACTAAACAAACAACTTTGTTAATTGAATTCCATTTAATAAATTTCACAATTTCGTTAATCAAAGCTTGATATCTCGTAAGTGAAACTCGAAGTTTCTAACCAGCGATCAATCATGCAATTGAGCCCTATCTCTCACAAAGTGAGGGAGCCAACCAGACAATCGATCTAGTCATCAAATGACTCGAATGTCTCTAATCTGTGTCATCGACATAACCAAGCGCTTTGGCTCCATTCCACTCCCCGGGGTGAGAATGAGTCGAGTTGAAATTAGTCTTTGAAAGACAGATTAGGCATTGCTTTGAAAAACTTAAGAGTTCAATTCTATAAATGGAATTGAATTCGAATTTTGATCCAGTGATATCCGTGTGTCAACTTTATCCGATAGGGAGGATGACACTAAAGCCAACTCGTAAGCGACACACATCACCATCAAAACAGAGAATGGAGACCGCGGGATTGTTTCCAATCCCTCTCCCACTTAGTTTTTACGAAAAGGGATAACAAGCATGCATGAAATTTAAAGCATAATAAAAGCACGTTAAACACACAAAAAGCAATTAACGTGGCCCGATTATTATGGCCTTTAAAATCTTCGATGCACGTCTTCTCGGATCTTCGTCTCGTTGCTCGTCTCGGTCGCGGTCCATCACCGACTCGTCTAAGGACCAAGAGACGAACTCCTCCCACTGGAGTATCATCCCGGGCCCTCGACAAGCGATCCGTGATGTCCGTCGAACCCCCGCGTCGCTGCTGCCAAAAACTCAAAACAGCGCCCGCCGTTTGAGGAACAGCGGTCGCTGGAGGAGCTGCAAACGGCGACCGCCGTTTGCCCTCCAGCGGGCGCCGTTTTTGCACAGTAGCCGCGGGTTCGACTCCTCGACCCTCGTTCGTCCGTCCTTCGATCTTTTCTCGATCCACCAAGCAGCAGCAACATTACAAGAGTAATACTAACTTCTTCCGGCATCGATCCTATACCGGAATGATCGATCCTATACACCCGGATAAACGAAAAACGAAAAAAATCCTAAACGACTCAACCCGTCGTTTTAAACTATTACAAACAAGCAACGTTAAAACCAAAAGATCTCGACAACCCCGAGAGTTTAACAAACCACAACATACAGTACATAAACATATGACCATAATAATCGGGTTACCTGCAAAACAAACTCGCAAACAATACAAGAACGCATAACCGTCTCTGATACCAATTGTTGGATTTCGACTCTCCGGGATGCGTTCGTTCGATCGCTCGAACTTCCGAACCATCCCAGTCGACATCCGAAGTCGCTACTTCGTTCGCTTAACAGCCCTTATCCCGAATCACGCCCAGCCATCGCCCCGGAGGACAACCGCGCGAAACGGGGCTGGACTGCACAAAAACAGCGCCCGCTGTATGCAGTCCAGCGGTCGCTGGAGAAGCTGCAAACGGCGACCGCCGTTTGCTCTCTGGCGACCGCCGTTTGTCCGCGAACAGCAACGCGATGTTGCTGTTCCGGGCTCGTTTCCGGGTCGTTTTTCCTCATCCGACTACCGTTCCGGAGATCCTAGACCCCCCAGTAGTCGAGGAACACGATCCACGACCCCGGAACCCGATCTACGTTCATATACGTTCAACGAGAAATTAGATCGAATGAATGCGGAATTTAGAGATCCGATCTCATACCTTATCGGTCGATTGTTGAGACCTTAGAGCTTCTAACGTATTCTCTTCCCGATTCCAGCCGTTGTGTGGGCAACGATCCGCTGGAAATTCCTTGTCCGCTCTCTCCTTTCTCAAACCAGCGTTAATATGTCTTTTCTCTCTAAGAGAAAATATCAGCGCTAACTTAATGTTTTTAACAGAGAAAAGTTTAATTGCGCTAAACAATTATTTTTCTCTGATGAAAATAAAAAGCGGCGAAGTGTAGGTTTTAGGAGAGGGCAAGGGGGGGGGGGGGGGGGGGGGGGTTTAAATAGAGCTACGTTAGGGACCTAAGGGAAATTAATTAAGGGCTAAATTGAAATATTAATTAACTTGGAATACGTAAACGCAATTCCTTAATTAATCGATTTCAATTTTAATTATTATTAATTCCACTATAAAATAATAATTGAATTCCCGAAATTAATTTTAATATTATTTCAACAATAATAAATCCGCCGAAATTACATATACGACTTTCCCCGTGTTTAAGATATCGAACGTCCACGAATTTATTTAATTACTAATAATTAAATTAATTCGTTTCTTATTATCCGAGACTACTACCACTCATCCTTATTATCATGTGGAACAAATCCACCTGCAGGGTTTACATGATAAACTTTATGAGCTCATCTCGGGGACGTTATCAACCCGATAAACGGGAAAAGGTTTCCTGTCTATAATCTATAGCATGCCGTGAGTACAATTACGATTCCCAATTTACCGAGTATCTCGACTAATCAAATAGTCTCACTCATTGGCAAGTTAAAGAACCGAGAATTGGACACACGCACCTATAATTATATAGGGATTAAGAATTCGTATATCCGTAATTCTGAGGTCTAGTTCGATTACGTCGATTAGTATAAATCGAACGCCCTCCCGTGGTCCTGCTCAATACACCAAGTGTATAAGTGTAACATAATAGTCAAGACCAACTATTACCCAGTCACACTACGACGTACCGATGGATTGTCCCTGTCCATCTAAGTCGTGAGCTCCTGTTCGATAGTATACGAGTAACCGACAGTATGATCTTCCGCGTGTCTCCTCACGCCATACTGTCTACAACGTATATATCTAGGACTATTGCATTCAAGTACAAGATAGACAAAATGCCGAAAGTTTGATTAATAGATAATGAAAAACACAGATAAGGAGTTCCATATTGTCACTAAACTAGACATTTAGAATATAACTCCATCACTAATTTGGTCGTTTTTTCACTTTGAGATACCGGCGATTGATCAAACCGAATAATAGTATCTAGCTGTACTACGGGCATAGCGCTAGAACGTGTTGGAGTAGCGGTCGTATGATTCGGATTTCCGGACATGCTATTGGCCGAATTGGGTTCGTCGAGAGAGTAATGCGAGTTTGGGCAAACTAGATCCATGCGACCACATAGGTATCGAATTGTCTAGACTCAGGGGATTAGGCATAAGCATACCTTGCCTTTCTTTACACTGTAAGGACGGATTGGGGTGGGGTAACTGTAGGCGTGACTTAATAGGACTGCTTTTACTTTGTTGGACATCCTATAACCGATTGACAAACCATCAGTTAAAACCATAAGTGCCAGGGATCGGTAGTTTGCCCAGAGAACCCAAAGAGAAGCCAAAGCCCAGAAGCCTACTTTCCTTTATTTGATTTCAGTTCGATTAATTGTTTTTCTGTTTCCAGTTTGGTCAAAGTGTTTAGTTATTATTTCTGCATGTTAGTTTGGGTAAATTAGTTTATTTATTTCTGTTAGTTGGTAGTTTGATTAAACGCTGTGACTCAGCAACCAAATTCAAAACCTTTTTATTGTGACACTATTTGGGCAAAGCCGAGATTAACTAAATTGCAATTGCTTCCTCGTGGGATCGACCCACTACAAGAAATTATAGTGACCCTATACTTATCACTTGCTATCTTGTGTTGAGTTTAGGAACTTTATAAATTTATTTTGGCCGCGTTAGCTTCCACGACAAAGTTTTCGCGTCGTCAGCCATAATAATCGGAAACCCTGCAAGGTAGAACAATTTATCGAAAAATACCATGAACTAAAACCACCGCTCTGATACCAATTGTTGGAAATCGATATCCCGGAATTAATAAATTTAAATAAATAAATTATCTAATTAATTCCGAACGAAATCCTTTGGAGATCGAATATCCGGAGTTGTCAAAGTTGCGGAACAACAACTCCAATTGACTCCCGGTTGCCGGAACATCACGCCACGAACCACCACGAAGCCGGACTCAACCAAAACCTCAACCATGGGCGAACCCGGGCTGTTCGATCGAGCCCTCGCAAGGGTTCGCGGCTGTCCTTGGCAGCCGCCTAGGGCTGCCCTTGGCAGCCCGCTGGGCACACCGAGAACCCTCACGGAACAGCCCGCAACGAGCCCTAGCCGCGGCCGAGCCGCTGCTGCCCGAAGGAGGCGTGCGCTCGCACCATGCGAGCGCTAGGGTTCAGCCCTTTGCACAGCTCGCTGGGCACGCCCCAGCTGCCCCCCGGTGATCGCACGCCCAGCCACGGCGAACTGTGGCTAGCGATCACCGCTAGCCGCCGCCGCGCGAGCGGCGAACCACCGCGCGAGCGGCTGCCTCTCCGCGCGAGCGGAGACAGCACCGCGCGAGCGGCGCTGGGCGTCCAGCCGGCCTTTGTGCCCTTCGACCCTCTCTAGTCGAGCCGTTGAACCGCCGGCGGTCCGGTGATCTTCGATCACCACCGCCCGGTTCAACCTCGACAAAGGTCGCGTTTCTCGGATCTTGGTTCAAGATATTTTTACGATAATTAAACGATAAAATCATAAAGAGGGTTTTACGATTTACCTCGTTCTCGTTGTTCGGAAAAACGAAGAACTCAATTTGACGACCTTGATATCTTCCGACGTATTCCTTGCACTAGCCCGGACGTCGTGTGGGCAACGATCTACCGAACTCCATGGATCCTCCTCTCTACTTTCTCTCTCTAGAATTGTGATCTTCAAGTTATCTTCAACTAGTGAGAATAGAGAAGACCATGTAGTACTTTTATAGGCTACGTAGGGGATCTTAAGGAGGTGGAATATTGGGCTTCCAATAATAGTGATTAAATTGAGCCCAAGCCCAAATCTATTAATCCTTACTATTATTAATTAATTTATTTTCCACTATATAAATTAATTGCACTCCCAATATTAAACCATATTATATCAAATAATATTTCTCCGGTAGTATTATTTATTCCGTGTATTTAAGATATAAATATCCATGAATAAAATTAATTTATTGCTAATTAATTTATTCATCTCTTATATCCGAGACTAGTACCATTCAACCTTAATTATTATGCGGAACAAATCCACCTGCAGGGTTTACATAATAATTCCTTATGAACTCATCTCGTGGATATTATCAACCCTTACGGGATACACTTTCCCGTCAAGTATTCACGGCATGTCATATATAAAATATAGTGACCCAACTTAACCGGTAATTAACCCAATAATTTAATCGGTTAATTCCTTTGGTAAATCAAAGTCACTTATATTAAATATACACACCCGCAATAATATCAGGGATTAAGAATAAAATACACTGAGACTTAAATCGATTATCGCCGACAATCCTAATCGATAAATCTCAAGCAGATCCGCTCAATACACCAAGTGTACAAGTGTGATAAAATAATTAAGATAAATTATTTTCTCTCTCACACAACGACTATACCGATGGATTGGTCCGTGTCCATCTAGGTCGTGAGCAACTGTTCGATTAAATACGAGTAACCGATAGTATGATCTTCTATGCGCCCATGCAACACCGTACTAACTACAACGTATAAAATCCAGGACTATGATTTGCATATATTTAATTATAAATAATTAAACGCAAATAATTGTTTATTTAATTAAATAGATTAGTGGCAATGGATCGTGAGTTTCCGTTACTTAAATCTAGACATTAAGTACACAACTCCAACATGTATCAAAATGTAATCTGCAGTGTTTACTTTGTTCAAAATTTACTCAACACAGTTATTTCCTAAATTCAAGTTCTGTCCTAAATTGGGACTTCTAAGTAGTATATTAATATTAATTGTGTTTTGCAAGTTGTGTTGCCATCTGTGTCTATGTTTTTGTGAATTATCAGTGAAACATAGAATCTATGTTAGAGAACTTTAGTAGGAATCACAGTTATTTGATAATTAATGACTTTGAAAGATTTTGCTAATGTGATGCTTTTATCTACATGTAATTTGCAGTGTTTGCTTTGTTCATCATTAAGTTGAGTTAAAAAAAATGCAGATTCAAGAAATGTAACGAGAAAGAGTAATTAAACAATAAATATGATTGATTATGGTCAATATTATTTCTGAAATATTTATTTTATTTTTCAAACAGGATGTTGATATGTTGAAGATCCTTAGAGTGAAATATTGTTCTGCTATCATCATGACAGAGCTGAACGAGGTGAGAAAAGAAGTTGTAAGAAGGGCAAGAGAGAATGCATCTATTGAGCTTGAAGTTCTGAAACAAGGATAGAACATTCATCAATCTGAGCATGGTTTCTGAGTATTTGAACATATTTGAACATGAATTGATTTGATTAGGATATTGAGTTCAGTGTAATGTATTGAATTTGTATTTGAAATTGTGGAATTTGTATTTGATGGAAGTTGTATTTGAAATTGATCAATTTGTATTTAAAACTGAGCATGGGTGCTGTTGATTACATCTAAATCTGTTCTAAAATATGAATTTGCTGTAGTGCGATTGGAATCTGAAAAATAGATTTGTTCTTTGTACTATCTTTATGCATTCTACACCAGTTAGTAATGTATTCTTCACTATTTATAAACACAGTCTCCTCAATTTTTACTTGTACTCTATTTATAAATTACATTGTACTTTGTTTAATAATCGATTATACTGTAGTGAATAATATAATCCACCATAAACCCTAAAAAATAATCGAGGGAGGCGAACAATAATTGAGGGAGGTGAACAATAATCGAGGGAGTTGAACAATCACGGCCGCCGAAGGCGGCCGTGATTGTTCACCTCCCTCGATTATAAAGGGACCCAGTGGGGGGGGGGGGGGGTCTTGTATCGAAGTGGAAACAATAATCGAGGAAGGCAAACAATTATCGTGGTCATTATGTTGTTGTAAAGAGTTCTACTGCATTTAATAGTTCATTCTACTCTAATCTGTATCATATTCTACTCCATTTATTAATGCATTCTACAAAAATAATGGAAGGAGGCAACAATAATGGAGGGAGGCAACAATAATCGATGGAGGCAAACAATGATTACGGCCACCTTCGGCGGCTTCAAAATTTTAATAAAGGGATAAAGGGGGGGTCTTGTATCGAAAGGTCTTGTATCGAAAGGTCTTGTACCGAAGTGGCAACAATAATCGAGGGAGGCAAACAATAATCGAGGGAGGCAAAAATTGATTACGGCCACCTTCGGCGGCTTCAAAATTTTAATAAAGGGATAAAGGGGGGGTCTTGTATCGAAAGGTCTTGTATCGAAAGGTCATGTATCGAAAGGTCTTATATCGAAGTGGCAACAATAATCGAGGGAGGCAAACAATAATCGAGTGAGGCAAACAATGATTACGGCCACCTTCGGCGGCTTTAGAATTTTAATAAAGGGATAAAGGGGGGGTCTTGTATCGAAAGGTCTTGTATCGAAAGGTCATGTATCGAAAGGTCTTGTATCGAAGTGGATACAATAATCGAGGGAGGCAACAATAATCGAGGGAGGCAAACAATGATTACGGCCACCTTCGGCGGCTTCAGAATTTTAATAAAGGGATAAAGGGGGGTCTTGTATCGAAAGGTTTTGTATCGAAAGGTCATGTATCGAAAGGTCTTGTATCAAAGTGGCAACAATAATTGAGGGAGGCAAACAATAATCGAGGGAGGAAACAATAATTGAGGGAGGGAAACAATGATTACGGCCACCTTCGGCGGCTTCAGAATTTTAATAAAGTGATAAAGGGGGGGTCTTGTATCGAAAGGTCTTGTATCGAAAGGTCATGTATTGAAAGGTCTTGTATCGAAGTGGCAACAATAATCGAGGGAGGCAACAATAATCGAGGGAGGCAAACAATGATTACGGCCACCTTCGGCGGCTTCAGAATTTTAATAAAGGGATAAAGGGGGGGTCTTGTATCGAAAGGTCTTGTATCGAAAGGTCTTGTATAGAAGTGGCAACAATAATCGAGGGAGGCTAACAATAATCAAGGGAGGCAAACAGTAATCGAGGGAGGCGAACAATAATCGAGGTAGGCAAACAATAATCGAGGAAATTACCTTGTTCTAATGAGTTCTACTGCATTTAGTAGTGCATTCTACTCTAATCTGTATCATATTCTACTCCATTTATTAATGCATTCTACAACAATAATCGAGGGAGGCAACAATAATCGAGGGAGGCAAACATAATCGAGTGAGGCAAACAATGATTACGGCCACCTTCGGCGGCTTCAGAATTTTAATAAAGGGATAAAGGGGGGGTCTTGTATCGAAAGGTCTTGTATCGAAAGGTCATGTATCGAAAGGTCTTATATCGAAGTGGCAACAATAATCGAGGGAGGCAACAATAATCGATGGAGGCAAACAATGATTACGGCCACCTTCGGCGGCTTCAAAATTTTAATAAAAGGATAAAGGGGGGGTCTTGTATCGAAATGTCATGTATCGAAAGTGTTGGATTTCGACTACCCGGGATGTGTTCGTTCGATCGCTCGAACATCCGAACACTCCCAGTCGACCTCCGATGTCGCTACTTCGTTCGCCCGACAAGCCTTGACCCGATTCACGCCCAGCCATCGCCCAGGAGGACAACCGCGCGAAACGGGACTGGACTGCACAAAAACAGCGCCCGCTGTATGCAGTCCAGCGGTCGCTGAAAGGGACTGCAAACGGCGACCGCCGTTTGCCCTTTGGCGACCGCCGTTTGTCCGCGAACAGCAACGCGACGTTGCTGTTCCGGGGTCGTTTTTCCTCATCCGACTACCGTTCCGGAGGTCCTAGACCCCCCAGTAGTCGAGGAACACGATCCACGACCCCGGAACCCGATCTACGTTCATATACGTTCAACGAGAAATTAGATCGAATGAATGCGGAATTTAGAGATCCGATCTCATACCTTATCGGTCGATTGTTGAGACCTTAGAGCTTCTAACGTATTCTCTTCCCGACTCCAGACGTTGTGTGGGCAACGATCTACTGGGTTCGTCCTTTTCTGCTCCTCTCCTTTCTCAAACCACCGTGTGAATTATTCTCTGGTGAGAAAATAATTTAATTGCGTTAACTTTTATTTTAACAGAGAAAAACTTTTATTTGCGCTAAGCAAATAATTTTTCTCGGAAAAATAATAGTTGCGGCGTTCTGTAGGTTTTAGGAGAGGGCAAGGAGGGGTTTAAATAGAGCTACGTTAGGGACCTAAGGGAAATTAATTAAGGGCTAAATTGAAATATTAATTAACTTGGAATACGTAAACGCAATTCCTTAATTAATCGATTTCAATTTTAATTATTATTAATTCCACTATAAAATAATAATTGAATTCCCGAAATTAATTTTAATATTATTTCAACAATAATAAATCCGCCGAAATTACATATACGACCTTCCCCGTGTTTAAGATATCGAACGTCCACAAATTTATTTAATTACTAATAATTAAATTAATTCGTTTCTTATTATCCGAGACTAGTACCACTCATCCTTATTATCATGTGGAACAAATCCACCTGCAGGGTTTACATGATAAACTTTATGAGCTCATCTCGGGGACGTTATCAACCCGATAAACGGGACACGGTTTCCTGTCTATAATCTATAGCATGCCGTGAGTACAATTACGATTCCCAATTTACCGAGTATCTCGACTAATCAAATAGTCTCACTCATTGGCAAGTTAAAGAACCGAGAATTGGACACACGCACCTATAATTATATAGGGATTAAGAATTCGTATATCCGTAATTCTGAGGTCTAGTTCGATTACGTCGATTAGTATAAATCGAACGCCCTCCCGTGGTCCTGCTCAATACACCAACTGTACAAGTGTAACATAATAGTCAAGACCAACTATTACCCAGTCACACTACGACGTACCGATGGATTGTCCCTGTCCATCTAAGTCGTGAGCTCCTGTTCGATAGTATACGAGTAACCGACAGTATGATCTTCCGCGTGTCTCCTCACGCCATACTGTCTACAACGTATATATCTAGGACTATTGCATTCAAGTACAAGATAGACAAGACGCCGACAGTTTGATTAATAGATAATGTAAAACACAGATAAGGAGTTCCATATTGTCACTAAACTAGACATTTAGAATATAACTCCATCAATCTCCCACTTATACTAAATCTCTAGTTGCCCTCTACCATACATCCGATACCCATCCCCTTCACGTGTCTCTTGAACGCTTCCGCTGGAAGTGCCTTCGTAAAGGGGTCAGCCAGGTTATCCGCTGATGCAATCTTGGTGACAACCGCATCGCCTCTCCTGACGATGTCTCTAATCAGGTGGTACTTGCGATCTATGTGTTTACTCGCATTGTGGGCTCGTGGTTCCTTTGCATTTGCCACTGCACCGCTATTGTCACAATAAATTGTGATAGCTCTAGGCATTTTAGGAACCACATCCAAGTCCATAAGGAAGTTCCGGAGCCACACCGATTCTTTAGCTGCCTCAGAGGCTGCTACATATTCAGCTTCCATGGTAGATTCCGAAATGCATTTCTGCTTAACACTCTTCCATGAGACTGCTCCACCTCCCAATGTGAACACATAGCCTGATGTAGACTTTCGCTGATCCTTATCAGATTGGAAATCCGAGTCTGTGTAACCAATAGGAATCAACTCGGACGCTTTGTAACTCAGAACATAATTTCTAGTCCTTCGCAGGTACTTAAGTATGTTCTTTACAGCAGTCCAGTGACCCTGTCCCGGGTTACTCTGATATCTAGCTACCATGCCCACGGCATAGCAGATATCAGGTCTCGTGCACAACATGGCATACATTAGACTTCCTACTGCCGAAGCATAAGGAACCTTCTTCATGTAATCTATCTCCTTTTGTGTTTTGGGACACATGTCTTTAGATAGATGAATTCCATGGCAGAAAGGTTGAGCACCTCTCTTGGAATTCTGCATGTTGAAACGAGCCAGAATCGTATCAATATATGAAGCCTGGGACAAGCTCAATGTTCTTTTCCGGCGATCCCTTATAACCTTGATCCCAAGAACATGCCCAACTTGTCCTAAGTCTTTCATATCGAATTGCTTGGACAACCATCCTTTTATGTCCGACAACATCTTCACATTGTTGCCAATTAGAAGGATGTCGTCTACATAAAGCACGAGAAACGCCACGCTGTTTCCGTTACTTCTCCGGTATACACACGACTCGTCCATGCTTTGAATGAATCCATAAGACTGGATAACCTCATCAAACCGCATGTTCCAAGATCTAGAAGCTTGCTTCAATCCATAAATGGATCGATTTAGCTTACACACTAGATGCTCTTGGCCTTTCTTGATGAAACCTTCTGGCTGTCTCATGTAAATGGTCTCGTCAAGATTCCCATTCAAGAATGCTATCTTGACGTCCATTTGCCACACCTCATAATCCATATGAGCTGCTATAGACAAAAGAATCCGGATCGACTTTAGCATAGCTACCGGCGAAAAGGTTTCCTCATAATCGATCCCTTCTTTCTGAGTATACCCCTTCGCAACAAGCCTAGCCTTGAAGGTTTCAACCTTCCCGTCAGACCCTCTTTTCCTCTTGTACACCCACTTGCAACCAATGGCTTTTACACCTTTGGGCGGTGCTACAAGATTCCAGACCTGATTTGAATCCATTGATTCAATTTCAGATTTCATCGCCTTTTGCCAAGACTGAGCATCTTGATCTTTAAGCGCCTCGCCATAGGTCCAGGGATCGGCTTCATGTTCTCCAGGTAACAAGTCCGAAGACTCACCTATAAAAATGAACCTATCGGGTTGTCGAACAACCCTCCCACTACGACGAGGCTCCGGTGTAACCTCAGTAACTACAGGTGCAGACTGTGGTGGCGTATCACCCGGTTCGGTTGGATCTAAGCCTTGATCGTCCCCTCTCAGTTCATTCAGTATTATCTCACTCTTGGGCTTGTGGTCCATTATATAATCCTCTTCCAAGAACCGAGCGTTGGTGCTAACAACGATCTTCTGGTCCTGAGGACTATAAAATAGACCACCTTTCGTTCCTCTAGGATATCCTATAAACAACCGAATATCTGAACGAGATTCCAACTTATCAGCCCCATGCTTCAGCACATGTGTTGGACAACCCCAGACCCGAATGTGTTTCAAATTTGGCTTTCGCCCGGTCCACAATTCCGAGGGCGTCTTAGGGACTGATTTAGAAGGAACTAAGTTCAGGATATACGCCGCTGTTTCCAAGGCATATCCCCAGAACGAAACTGGTAGTTCTGAATAACTCATCATAGATCTTACCATTTCCATAAGAGTCCTATTCCTTCTTTCTGCTACACCATTCTGCTGGGGCGTGTATGGTGCAGTCATTTGGGAGTCAATCCCATTCTCTAATAAGTACGCCTTAAACTCTCCCGAGAGGTACTCTCCTCCACGATCAGATCGTAGAGTCTTTATGGTTTTACCATGAAGGTTCTCCACAAGAGCTTTGTACTCCTTGAACTTGTCAAAGCACTCGCTCTTGCGGCGCATCAGGTATATAAAACCATACCTTGAGTAATCATCAGTGAAAGTCACGAAATACTCATAACCTCCTCTCGCTTGGACAGATAAAGGCCCGCACAAATCAGAGTGAATCAATTCCAGTACTTCCTTGGATCTATACCCCTTATCACTAAAGGGTCGCTTGGTCATTTTTCCTTCCAGGCATGATTCGCAGGTTGGAAAGTCCTCATCTTTCACACCACTGAGTATTCCATCAGTTATCAACCTTTGAATCCTACCCAAGTTAATATGACCTAGCCTAAGATGCCATAAGTACTTTTGATTCATCCTAGAAGGCTCCTTTCTCTTATTGGTACTAGATGTGTTATTTGACTCTACTCGTTGCATCGTGGAATAATCAGGATTCAGTATATATAAGTTGCCTATCAATGTACCAGAACAGATATACTCACCATTCTTTTTGATAATAACAGAACTATCAAAAGAAACAGAATATTTATTCAAAACCAACTTAGAAACCGAAACAAGGTTCTTTCTAAAATTCGGTACATAAAGACAATTATTCAATACCAAAACTTTATTATTAAAAGACAAATAAATATCTCCCACTGCAACCGCCGCCACTTTCGTAGCGTTGCCCATGTAGATAGTGATCTCTCCCTCTCTAAGCCGCCGGGTTTCCTGGAACCCCTGCAAAGAATTGCAGACATGATCAGTGGCTCCCGTATCCACACACCAGGTACCGGTGGATAACACCGCTAAACATGTTTCAGTGACTAAGGAAAAGTTCATACCTCCTTGTCTGAGAGGACAATTAGACTTCCAATGTCCAGACTGCTTGCAACGGAAACACTTGCCCTTGGGCTTGTTCACTCCATTCCGTGGTCCACCATTGCTGGGTCCACTGGGTTTCCGTCCTTGCTTCTACTTCCTCTTAGTCCCCGGAGGACCAGGAAGTTTCACAGCCACAAGTGCATGAGATTTCTTAAAGATTCCCTCTGCCGCCTGGAGTTCAGTCAGGAGCTCCGCCAACGAATATAACCTCTTGTTCATGTTATAGTTCAGGCGGAACTGCTCAAAACTCCTCGGCAGAGACTGGAGCACTATATCGATCTGGGTTTCCCCATCGATAGCTCCTCCCATAATCTCTATCTCATTCAGATAGCCTATCATTCTAAGAACGTGATCCCTCACGGGCGTTCCTTCGGACATAGTGGCCGTCATGAGTTTTCTCATGGCATCTTGCCTGGCTGCCCTATCCTGACTACCAAACATCTCCTTGAGGTTAAGCATCATATCATAGGCAGTGGTCATGGCCTCATGCTGATGTTGCAGCACATTTGACATAGAAGCCAAAATGTAGCACCGCGCCATCTGATCAGCCTTGACCCACTTCCGATGAGCTTCCTTTTCCGCAGGAGTGGAGGTGTCAATAGGTTCATCAGGACAAACCTCATGGAGTACATATTTGTACTCCTCAGCAGTTAGGACAATGTCCATGTTTCGTTTCCAATCAACATAGTTCGGACCAGTGAGTTTGTTTTCTTTTAGTATAATGGACAGCGGGTTGAGTGCCATATCTATAAAAGAGACAAATCAAACTGTCAAATTTAATTCGATATTAACTCCCTTAATTAATATCATTAAATTTACCAATTAATCCTAAAATCCCATCAGACTAGCATGCCACGTTCATGTGGACGTATACTAGTCCAAACGATTTTATAACTGGACTTTTACTTCGGTCGTACATCATTACAGCAGTGACTCCGATGGGGAGGATACTGTAAAGCGTACCTAAGTGTATACCATTTCTCAGTACTAAGTTAACCGCTCGGAAACTACACGCCCACCGCAAGCCACGTTAGTGTGGACGTTTACGTTGACATGCGGTCCCTTTACGATTTCCTATAACTGTCGAGCCTCAATTAACCCAAAGTTCCGTTTCCGTCTAGCAAGCCACGATAGTGTGGACGTTTACTAAACAAACAACTTTGTTAATTGAATTCCATTTAATAAATTTCACAATTTCGTTAATCAAAGCTTGATATCTCGTAAGTGAAACTCGAAGTTTCTAACCAGCGATCAATCATGCAATTGAGCCCTATCTCTCTCAAAGTGAGGGAGCCAACCAGACAATCGATCTAGTCATCAAATGACTCGAATGTCTCTAATCTGTGTCATCGACATAACCAAGCGCTTTGGCTCCATTCCACTCCCCGGGGTGAGAATGAGTCGAGTTGAAATTAGTCTTTGAAAGACAGATTAGGCATTGCTTTGAAAAACTTAAGTGTTCAATTCTATAAATGGAATTGAATTCGAATTTTGATCCAGTGATATCCGTGTGTCAACTTTATCCGATAGGGAGGATGACACTAAAGCCAACTCGTAAGCGACACACATCACCATCAAAACAGAGAATGGAGACCGCGGGATTGTTTCCAATCCCTCTCCCACTTAGTTTTTACGAAAGGGATTAACAAGCATGCATGAAATTTAAAGCATAATAAAAGCACGTTAAACACACAAAAAGCAATTAACGTGGCCCGATTATTATGGCCTTTAAAATCTTCGATGCACGTCTTCTCGGATCTTCGTCTCGTTGCTCGTCTCGGTCGCGGTCCATCACCGACTCGTCTAAGTACCAAGAGACGAACTCCTCCCACTGGAGTATCATCCCGGGCCCTCGACAAGCGATCCGTGATGTCCGTCGAACCCCCGCGTCGCTGCTGCCAAAACTCAAAACAGCGCCCGCCGTTTGAGGAACAGCGGTCGCTGGAGGAGCTGCAAACGGCGACCGCCGTTTGCCCTCCGGCGGGCGCCGTTTTTGCACAGTAGCCGCGGGTTCGACTCCTCGACCCTCGTTCGTCCGTCCTTCGATCTTTTCTCGATCCACCAAGCAGCAGCAACATTACAAGAGTAATACTAACTACTTCCGGCATCGATCCTATACAGGAATGATCGATCCTATACACCCGGATAAACGAAAAACGAAAAAAATCCTAAACGACTCAACCCGTCGTTTTAAACTATTACAAACAAGCAACGTTAAAACCAAAAGATCTCGACAACCCCGAGAGTTTAACAAACCACAACATACAGTACATAAACATATGACCATAATAATCGGGTTACCTGCAAAACAAACTCGCAAACAATACAAGAACGCATAACCGGCTCTGATACCAATTGTTGGATTTCGACTACCCGGGATGTGTTCGTTCGATCGCTCGAACATCCGAACACTCCCAGTCGACCTCCGATGTCGCTACTTCGTTCGCCCGACAAGCCTTGACCCGATTCACGCCCAGCCATCGCCCCGGAGGACAACCGCGCGAAACGGGACTGGACTGCACAAAAACAGCGCCCGCTGTATGCAGTCCAGCGGTCGCTGAAAGGGACTGCAAACGGCGACCGCCGTTTGCCCTTTGGCGACCGCCGTTTGTCCGCGAACAGCAACGCGACGTTGCTGTTCCGGGCTCGTTTCCGGGTCGTTTTTCCTCATCCGACTACCGTTCCGGAGGTCCTAGACCCCCCAGTAGTCGAGGAACACGATCCACGACCCCGGAACCCGATCTACGTTCATATACGTTCAACGAGAAATTAGATCGAATGAATGCGGAATTTAGAGATCCGATCTCATACCTTATCGGTCGATTGTTGAGACCTTAGAGCTTCTAGCGTATTCTCTTCCCGACTCCAGACGTTGTGTGGGCAACGATCTACTGGGTTCGTCCTTTTCTGCTCCTCTCCTTTCTCAAACCACCGTGTGAATTATTCTCTGGTGAGAAAATAATTTAATTGCGTTAACTTTTATTTTAACAGAGAAAAACTTTTATTTGCGCTAAGCAAATAATTTTTCTCAGAAAAATAATAGTTGCGGCGTTCTGTAGGTTTTAGGAGAGGGCAAGGGGGGGTTTAAATAGAGCTACGTTAGGGACCTAAGGGAAATTAATTAAGGGCTAAATTGAAATATTAATTAACTTGGAATACGTAAACGCAATTCCTTAATTAATCGATTTCAATTTTAATTATTATTAATTCCACTATAAAATAATAATTGAATTCCCGAAATTAATTTTAATATTATTTCAACAATAATAAATCCGCCGAAATTACATATACGACCTTCCCCGTGTTTAAGATATCGAACGTCCACAAATTTATTTAATTACTAATAATTAAATTAATTCGTTTCTTATTATCCGAGACTAGTACCACTCATCCTTATTATCATGTGGAACAAATCCACCTGCAGGGTTTACATGATAAACTTTATGAGCTCATCTCGGGGACGTTATCAACCCGATAAACGGGACACGGTTTCCTGTCTATAATCTATAGCATGCCGTGAGTACAATTACGATTCCCAATTTACCGAGTATCTCGACTAATCAAATAGTCTCACTCATTGGCAAGTTAAAGAACCGAGAATTGGACACACGCACCTATAATTATATAGGGATTAAGAATTCGTATATCCGTAATTCTGAGGTCTAGTTCGATTACGTCGATTAGTATAAATCGAACGCCCTCCCGTGGTCCTGCTCAATACACCAAGTGTACAAGTGTAACATAATAGTCAAGACCAACTATTACCCAGTCACACTACGACGTACCGATGGATTGTCCCTGTCCATCTAAGTCGTGAGCTCCTGTTCGATAGTATACGAGTAACCGACAGTATGATCTTCCGCGTGTCTCCTCACGCCATACTGTCTACAACGTATATATCTAGGACTATTGCATTCAAGTACAAGATAGACAAGACGCCGACAGTTTGATTAATAGATAATGTAAAACACAGATAAGGAGTTCCATATTGTCACTAAACTAGACATTTAGAATATAACTCCATCAGAAAGGTCTTGTATCGAAGTGGCAACAATAATCGAGGGAGGAAACAATAATCGAGGGAGGCAAACAATAATCGAGGGAGGAAACAATAATCGAGGGAGGCAAACAATGATTACGGCCACCTTCGGTGGCTTCAGAATTTTAATAAAGGGATAAAGGGGGGGGGGGGTCTTGTATCGAAAGGTCTTGTATCGAAAGGTCTTGTATCGAAGTGGCAACAATAATCGTGGGAGGCAAACAATAATCAAGGGAGGCAAACAGTAATCGAGGGAGGCGAACAATATTCGAGGGAGGCGAACAATAATCGAGGTAGGCAAACAATAATCGAGGAAATTACCTTGTTCTAATGAGTTCTACTGCATTTAGTAGTGCATTCTACTCTAATCTGTATCATATTCTACTCCATTTATTAATGCATTCTACAACAATAATCGAGGGAGGCAACAATAATCGAGGGAGGCAAACATAATCGAGTGAGGCAAACAATGATTACGGCCACCTTCGGCGGCTTCAGAATTTTAATAAAGGGATAAAGGGGGGGTCTTGTATCGAAAGGTCTTGTATCGAAAGGTCATGTATCGAAAGGTCTTATATCGAAGTGGCAACAATAATCGAGGGAGGCAACAATAATCGATGGAGGCAAACAATGATTACGGCCACCTTCGGCGGCTTCAGAATTTTAATAAAGGGATAAAGGGGGGGTCTTGTATCGAAAGGTCATGTATCGAAAGGTCTTGTATCGAAGTGACAACAATAATCGAGGGAGGCAACAATAATCGAGGGAGGCAAACAATAATCGAGGGAGGAAACAATAATCGAGTGAGGCAACAATAATCGAGGGAGGCAAACAAGATTACGGCCACCTTCGGCAGCTTCAGAATTTTAATAAAGGGATAAAGGGGGGGGGTCTTGTATCGAAAGGTCTTGTATCGAAAGGTCATGTATCGAAAGGTCTTGTATCATAGTGGCAACAATAATTGAGGGAGGCAAACAATAATCGAGGGAGGAAACAATAATCGAGGGAGGCAAACAATGATTACGGCCACCTTCGGCGGCTTCAGAATTTTAATAAAGGGATAAAGGGGGGGTCTTGTATCGAAAGGTCTTGTATCGAAAGGTCTTGTATCGAAGTGGCAACAATAATCAAGGGAAGCAAACAATAATCGAGGGAGGCGAACAATAATCGAGGGAGTCGAACAATAATCGAGGTAGGCAAACAATAATCGAGGAAATTACCTTGTTCTAATGAGTTCTACTGCATTTAGTAGTGCATTCTACTCTAATCTGTATCATATTCTACTCCATTTATTAATGCATTCTACAACAATAATCGAGGGAGGCAAACAATAATCGAGGGAGGCAAACAATAATCGAGTGAGGCAAACAATGATTACGGCCACCTTCGGCGGCTTCAGAATTTTAATAAAGGGATAAAAGGGGGGTCTTGTATCGAAAGGTCTTGTATCGAAGTGGCAACTATAATCGAGGGAGGAAACAATAATCGAGGGAGGCAAACAATGATTACGGCCACCTTCGGCGGCTTCAGAATTTTAATAAAGGGATAAAGGGGGGGTCTTGTATCGAAAGGTCTTGTATCGAAGTGGCAACTATAATCGAGGGAGGAAACAATAATCGAGGGAGGCAAACAATGATTACGGCCACCTTCGGCGGCTTCACAATTTTAATAAAGGGTTAAAGGGGGGGGGGGGGGGGGTCTTGTATCGAAAGGTCTTGTATCGAAGTGGCAACAATAATCGAGGGAGGCAAACAATGATTACGGCCACCTTCGGCGGCTTCAGAATTTTAATAAAGGGATAAAGGGGGGGTCTTGTATCGAAAGTTCTTGTATCGAAGTGGCAACAATAATCGAGGGAGGCAACAATAATCGAGGGAGACAAACAATGATTTCGGCGGCTCACCGCCTTCGGCGGCTCACCGCCTTCGGCGGTGAACGATCGAGGGAGGCGATCTATAATCGTGGGAGGTGAACTTGAATAGTGGGCGGCAGCATGATTTAATGAGTTCTACTGCATTTCGTATTGTATTCTACTCTATTTATGATCATATTCTACTCCATTTCATCATGAATTCTACTCTATGTGTACACAACATCTGATACATGTGAATAAAAAAATACTGAAACATAATTCTTAATGTAATAAAATTACTGTTCAACAGGACAAAAAAATAAAACTAACAATAGAATGGCATCAACACAACGTCATCAACAATAAAAAAAAAATCAATGTGATCAACACATCATTTCCAAAATATAAAAAACAATCAGGGGACATAATCATATAAGACTGCAGGAAATCTGGAACTTGTATTCGGTGAAAGAACTTCTAAACTTTGACCTCCATTAACAGGGTGCACAACGTAAACACCATCGCCATCCTAAAAAAAACACAGTAGAAAGGTATGAGAAATATATTCGAATTCATTGTAACACAGAGTAAATATCATAATTAAAAACAATAGAACCCAAAAGACAGAAGTACATTACCTTTAAATTCCGAACAACCATCTTCTCTTTTAACTTGACAGTTTTTGATTTCTTCTTTCCCCCTTTTTTTTTATTGCATATCTTCTCCATTGTAGGCTTCATCCTCTTTCTTCGCGTATACTTCAAGTTCGTACTTACTGGATTTTGAACAATGTCACTTCTTGAAGATGTTTCTCCCAAACTCCCCTCAGTGGTAACTGCCCCAACAGAACGAAGAACATCCTTTTTAATACTCTCAAAACCTGCATCCCAACTCAGCTGAGCATCCTTATTATATTCACAAGTTGAAATCAAATTCAGAGCATTCCTACTTGCTTGGGTTCTCCACAAAGATGCTGCCATTGAATCTTCAGTTTGAGAGGTCAATGAAGCAACACCACTATCCATTACACGACCTTTAACAGCATCTTTACGCCACCTCCTCAATATGTAGAATTCAGGAATGACGGAAACACAATGGATATTCATGATTCTCAAGGAATGCGAGCACAGGATTCCAACTTCAGTAAATAACTTGCATGTGCAACTCACACTTTTATCAATAAGCTCATAAGACACCGTGTGCTTTATGTTCTCACGGCCTTCTCGCCACACATGGTACGTAGCAGTGAAAGAATCAGCACTAACGAGAAGCTGAAAACAGGTAGAACCTTTCTTGTATTCATTCTCAAACATGTCATACGCCTTCAATGTATAAACATCACTAGCATGCAAAAGCATTTGAGGCTCATCTGTAGACATTGTGCGCTTACCGATAAGGCAAGCCACATCTTGGGCTTTCTCATTGCTCCTCCATTCTGCAACAACACCTCCGAAGCAATCGCAAAAGTCACATAGCCCGGAAGTTTTTGAGAGTTTCTTTGAGAGAGCTTGATTAGTGCTTTCACTTCTTTGGGAAGACAGTGCACCTCCTGAGAAATAACCCTTGTTGAAAGCAGGACACCATTTCTCTTTAATCCCATACAGCCTCAACAACCAGCTGTTGCTTCCACAATCATATTTGGAAGTCAGCCTACAAAAAAAAAAAAAAAAAAAAAAAAAAAAAAAAAAAAAAAAAAAAAAAAAAAACAGAACAGAATGAGACATGTATCAGAGCAGAATTAACTAACAAACATAGTAGAATTGATTAAAAAACAAAGCAGAATTTAACACAACACAGTAGAATTCCATATACAATAATCAAAACGATAAAAAAAAATGAAATATTGAAAATAATGAAAACTTACTCCAACCACTTTGTTTCGAACTCAGCAATCGAATCACAGCACTTCAGCAAATAGTCGAAATCATCCACGAACCCTTCTCTAATCCGAAGTGCCATGATGTGCTTCTTCGAATTTTCTCCAATATGCCAAATGCAAAGACGATGACGAGAGTGAGGAAATACCTTTGAAATAGCAGCAGCCATAGCAGCGCACTGATCCGTCATGATAGTGGCTGGATAACCATTCATAGCTCGCAAGAAGGTCTTGAACAGCCACTCAAAAGACTCGGTAGTCTCGTTCAACAGAAATCCACAACCAAACATCACATTTTGTCCGTGGTGGTTCATACCAACAAACGGTCCACAGATCATGTCATATTTGTTAGTCCGGTAAGTCGTGTCATGCACAACCAGGTCACCGAATACCTTGTAGTCCTCCAACATGCGTCCATCCCTCCAGAAAAAACTACACAATCGGGACTGGCTATCAAGCTGAAAATCAAAGAAAAAGTCCTTCTCGGTGGCCTGCCTATTCCTAAAGATATCTAATAACCTGCTGGAGTCCGTCCCATAGAGAATCTTAGGGTTGTTCAATGCATTGTAAGCATCCCTAAGGCCAAACCCTAAGCACGGAGATCCACCGGACTGGTTTTTCAAAACCCGATAACCATCAGCAACCCCAACTCCACCTTTCTTCAACTCCTCCAAATACGCAATGTGGTTTCGGTTAATTCTTCTATGCGATCTCAGAAGGTGGCTAGCGGATGGTGGGCATAAGGCATGAGTGTGCTCTTTGACATGCTTTGAAACAATCCAGGTGCCGTCTTTATCGATTTTGAACTGCGCTTGAGCTTCACAATTAGACCTCACATTCAGCTTCGTAAAGGATACTTCAGTTTGGTCTTTTGCTCCTTCAAACCGGCTTGAGAGCACAGATACCTTCTCATAGATAAAGAGCCATCTGCTCTACGCTTCATTTTTGACTTCCGAACACTGAACCCAAGCTTAAATGCATAGTCATTGTACATCTGATAAGCCTCCTCTTCAGATTTAACAACAACACCAACCAAGTCATAGTTTGCTAATTTATCTCCTGCAGGTATAAGAGAAAAAGAATAAAAAAACACATAGAAATCAAGATCACGGATCAAGCGAAAACACAGTACAAAGCAAGGTGTATAAGGCAAGAATAAATTAGTACCTTCTTCAGCATCATTATTAATAATTACATCAGAGTGAGGAAGAGGAACTCCATCAGCAGGAGCAGTGGCAAGATCAGATTCAACTAACAAGCAAATAAAAAAAAAACACAGTAGAATTCAGTGTTCAGTAGAGTAGACTTCACTATGAAACTGAGCAGAATGAAAAAAATGACTGCATACCAGCAAGGTTTTCTTGTGTAGAATCAATCTGGATTATTTCTCCATCGGTGAAATCAACTGACAAAATGCAAACAAAGAACAAAATCATAAAACATGACAATAATCCAAATCAATAGCATGTAAGCTTGGGTTAAAAACAAAGAAGAATAGCATCCATCGATGATAAAAATAAAATCCCTACCATCAAAAGTAAATTCATCCAAATCAATAGCATCAATCGAAGTGAAATCGATCATCAAAATCTATAAGTTATATATAAGAAAACAAAATAAGAATGACATGTATAAAGTTTTATATGTTTCACTGTAATGCAAGCAAAAAACCTCAAACACATACACAAGGATATACACAGAAACCTCACAATACAAAACTGAAACCGAGACTTTGAATGTTTGTCTGGTGTACATGAACAGAAATACTAGTATTAGTATGGGCAAGCAAAAAAACCAAGTATTTTTTCACATATTACAATGAGATAAAAATCGCCATACCATTATAATCACCATCTATCTGTACACTACCAAAATCACATAGCTAATCTTGATTATTTCATAAATGAGATCACATATTCCATTTTGAAGTAGAGGAAACCAGGTGGTAAATACTTACTGCAAATAAATAAACTTTTAAATATGGACAGAACAAAAGTTTCTCTATTCCCCATCATTCCAAAAAAACCTTGACACATAGTGACAGTAACAAGGAAATCAGATAACCTAATACTCTGAATCAAGGATAAACCAAACAACAGCAAATAAGTATCATGCAGATTCTATGATTGAAGCATGGGTACCGTAGTGTAGCCACTACAAGCCGCAAGATATAACATAACTAATTAGTCTAATTTAATGCATTGTTCTCATACACATAAAAACCATGTCAAAATCAGACTGAATAGGAGCCCTCTATGTTGCCATAGCGTAGAAAAATCTGCCAAGAGTCGATTAATACAAACTTGAAACATAGTGTACACCTAATCGAACTTTATAGGCTACCAAACTGTGGTGACTTATTGGATAATGTATCTGTAGCAAACGAATCACAAGGCAATTGAATCATAAACATGGATGCAGCATAACCATCTCAAATATCATGGTGCATATTAGAATTACACAAAAGCAAGTCATCCAAAAAAAAAAACTCAAGCACATACACAGAAGCCTCAAGCAAATAACTATACAAACCTCATTCAATGCATAACCATACACAGATGGCTCAAGCACATGAACAGAAGAACCACAAGCAGAAATCACAAAACAACATACAACCATTCAATGAAGACTGAGCTGAAAACAACATAAAAAAGAGCTCAAATCTCAGAAAACGCCCAAATTAGAACCCTAATTACGTAATCGAGCAGGTATTATCAAATAATAGCACCATCGACATGAAATTCATAACACGACTTGAAACAGGATTACACCGAAACATAATTACAGAGGAGATTTAGTTTTGATTTACCTAATTTTGAAGTCGTCGGTCGCTCGAGATCGCCGTGGAATCGCGGTGCTTGAATCGCCCTGGAATCACGGTGCTTGAATCGCACTGGAATCACGGTGCTAGAATCGCCGAGAAGGCCGTTGACAGTTGTCGTCGAAAGCGCCGTCTACAATCACCGTCGAAGTCACTGTGCTCTGAATTCACCGTCGAAGAGGACGAAGATCACCGATCAAAATCGCTGAGTGAAATCCGAGATTGGAGAATTGTGTTTCTGTTGTTGTTGTTGGATGTGTTTGTGTCTGTTACGCGAAGGAGGAGAAAGAAAAAAGAAGGAAAAAAAAAGGGAAAAAAATGGAAGAAAAAAAAAGGGGTGTTTATATAATAAAAGAGGGGACCATGTTAATTAGCATGTGGTAGGGGTCCAAGTAATAATTTACCAATGAATATATTAACATACACAATAAATATTTATCTATAAATAAATGAATATATACTACTAGGTGTATTAATGAATATATTAACATACACAATGAATATTTATCTATAAATAAACAAATATATACTACTTAGTATACAATTAGAATCGTATTCCTAAGAACAAGGTATAAATTACCCTCCAATACTATCCTTAGTTAGGACATTAAATGCAACATCAAATAAATTATGCTTATAAATTTATATTTAGTCTATATTAATATAAGATATTTAAACAATATAAAATAAAATTTAAATTATTGTAGGTTACACATATATGTTATAAATAAATAATAATAAAAAAAACTCAACAAATTGAGCCCACATTTTTTTTTTGAAATTGTAAATACCTAATACCACTGCCCGTGCGATACACGTGGTATTTTTTTTTTTTTTAAATTGATGCGGGTGAAATTTTATTTTATTTCATAATTCTACTGTCACTCTAATTTGTAGGGATGAACATGAGACGAAATTAGGAGAATCTCGTCTCGTCTGATAATTTATATACGGGTCGAGATCGAGACGGATCGAGACCTCCCAAAATTTTAAATAAAATAATAAAATTAACAATAAAATAAAAAATTAAAATAAATTAAATATTATCGACTTATAAAATAATCAAAATACAAATAATTTTTTTTTTAAAAGTTTTTCAGAAATAAGTTTAATTATTCAATTTAAAATACTTTTTACAATTTTTTAAATATAAATATTTTAGTATTTTCAAAACAAATTATATAAAAAATAAATTATTATAAGATTTGTGAAAATGTATTAATTAAGAAATAAATTTAATTGAAAGTGTGATTAATATTTTGATATTTTTATTAATTTATGTTAAATTTTTTTTATATATATTAATAAATTTGCGGGACGGGATAGAACGAGATTGTCCCGATCTCATCCCGTCCCATTATGAAAAAAATAAATCGGGATGAGACGGAACGCGATTGCCATTTTTAGAATTGATCCTGTCCTATCTAGCTAACATTCGGTATGAGATCGGTACGGGATCGAAATTTCGAGATAAATTGTTCACCCCTACTAATTTGTAAACTCGTATTGAATCTCATTATCAATAGTTATCTCAAATATGAAATGTTTTATTTAAATGAAAGGTTATGCATGTTTAAAGTAATAAACAACGTTCAGGGTTTATATAAAATCTCATTATATAAGATATTTTATTTATTTGATTATTTTTAATATTTAAAAATTGGACACCATCATATTGATCTCACCTACAGTGAAAAAATATAGAACAAAAAGAGCAAGAGTTGAGAATCATAATTAAGCTGTGATGGGGGCAGGTCAAGAGGTCGAGAACCACCGCAGCTGCGGCCCGTACGTAATAACTCATCGAAAATAGAACTGTAAAATAGAAAATGTTAATTTATTTCTCTTCCGATCGATTAACATTGCAATTAGCAAATAAATATGCAAAATTTTCCATAGTTGTCGTTTGTCAAATCTTGTATCAATTCTACACATACTGAAAAGAATCACATTCCAAACGGATTATAGAATACAATTCCAATTTAATTTATGAGATATTGAAAAAAAAATCTACTTATAAATTATCCCTTAATTTGATTATGGAAAAAAATCCAAATTTAAATTAGGACTTGTTCATTTGAACTTAATTTCAGTCAAGTTCAGTTCAGTTCAGATCGCTTTAGTTCAGTTCAGTTCAGACCGTTTCAATTCAGTTCAGTTAGTTTCAAAAATAAATTAAAATAAAATAAACAAAAAATAATTTCAATCTATATTTTTAAATATAAAATCTAGTTAATGTTATAATATTATTAATATTTTTAAAAAAATATTTAATATCGCTTAAGTTCAGTTTAGTTCAGTTGAGCCAGTTTCAATCTAAAAGTACATGTAAGAGAAAAAAGAAAAAAAATGCATAATGAAATAATTAAAGCATACATGAAATTCTGAAAAAGATAAAAAAAATTCGACGAATATATATACGCATAAATATTGAAGCAAGAGAACATGAAATACCTCGGCGAATTTATCTTTAGATGTTTAATGAAACACAACTGATTTTTTCTTGGAAAGATGAGTGGATCGGTTGAAATTTGGGAATACGAAGAGAATGTTTGATGAGAATAAAAAAATATTTATGCAAATAGAAAGAAATAAAAAAAATAATTAGAATTACATATTTCTAAACTGGGGAAATTTACTGAATATAAAACCCACCAAAAAATTATATTAATGCTTAATAATAATATTATTATTTTTATTTATAATTTATACTAGTAGTTAATATTATTATTTTTATTTATAATTTAGAGTGTGAAAACAATAATATTAAACCTTTCTTATTGGTCCACTTGACATGGAGAGATTCAGAAATTATATATGTATAGATATTACAGAATTCATACTGAAATTTATCTCTCATAATTTGTACCACTTCTCCAATAGTGTGTACCTGAATACAAATTTGTGCACATAAATTTTTTATCTACCATTTAATATGCTCTAATGTAGATATATTTTACATATGCGGTTACTAATCGAGTGCGCTATAATATAACTTATTAATATATATTTATGTAAGTATATGTAAGTATTTATGTGCGTTATAATTTATTTTTTTACACATATAATTTATAAAATGCTTCAAATATTTTTTCAATTGGTTGAAAATTGATTTATTTTGTAAAAGAGTTCTAGAGACCGCATAAAAAAGTTATAACCGAATACTTGTTCTGAAGACCGAATATGTTGTACTTTTTAATTTAAAAATATTTTTACCCTCAATGTTTTGGTTAAAAAGTTAAATAATATAATCTACGTTTTCATCAACTTTTATAAATAGTTGAGACAAATGTAATATGTAATATAAAATAAATAATAAGAATCGAGAAAATAAAAATTATTAAAAAATATAATAACTTTTAGTGTAATAATTTTAGAGAATATATTACGTACTTTGGTAAATAAATTTTTTTATGATAATACATTAAAATTTTAAATATAATTGATTAAAATATAAAAATAAAATTTACTGAAATAAATAATTGAAAATTAATTAATTGGTTGGAAAACAAGATTAATATTATAATTAATATTTTAATAGTGTAAACTTAATAATTTTTTTTTTTTGATGATTGATGGAAAAAATTTATTTTTTATATACAATGTGTTTATTGTTTAAATAAAGTAATAATAAATTTTATTGTTTGAATTATTTAACCAATAAGTAATTAACATTGTGTTATAAACTTAAGAGAATTGAGAGAGAATAATATAGTAGAAAGGGAGAAAATATGAGAGGAGAATAGAATTGTTATTTCATTAAGGAGACCCTTTGTATAGAATACAAAGTAGGGTTTCTGTCTTGTTTACCAAGAAAGGGTAAACTAGTCATTTACAAGATTGCTGCCTCGTTAAAACCTTGCCAGGAAAACCCAGTGGGATAAAACCTCGACGAAGAAAAAAGAGTACAGTCTTCTCCCCCTGATTGAAATCAACGAAGATCTTTGACTTTTGAAAATAGTTATTGGTGATCAATCCATCTCATTAAAACCTGTAACTAATAAAACCATATAGTAAAAACTTAGTTATTCAAATATACATTTTGGTCTTCAGGACACAACCTTCGAATTGTTGAGTTTCACATTCATTTGTATTATTATATATTTTTCGTCCTTCTCGGACATGTCTTTACCAGACATCTATTGACTAGAGCATTCACAATTGCTATAACCGGCCGGTAACTCTTCTGGAGTATTTGAGATGCGTCTAGTGTTCAATATACATTTTTTGACAAATGAACAATAATGTGAACTTCAATTCACAATCATTTGAACTTCAAGTTCAATATCTCACTTTATCTCGAAAATAAACTCATATAGAACATTCTGATGTCCTCGTTATTATCGAGTGATGTACATGCCTCGTTAAAAACCTCGTTATAAAACCTTGTAGGAAAAAATACTCGAGGAAAAGAGTACATGACATTCACATTTATATTGTGGTGATTGTCTCATTAAAAACCTTTAACTAAGAAAACCCTGTGGGAAAAACTTAATAGAGGGAAAAAGAGTACAATCACTGGCCTTCGGGACCAATCACTGGTCTTCGGGACCTTGTCTTCAATATCATTTTTTTCCATAATGACATATGTAATATGATACTATAAATGTTCTGATTTTCATTTCCTTTCATTTCAGGAATCTTAAAATCCATCCTGGATTTTCATGTATGTACCTTTCTAATGACTTCTACATGGTCAAATCATACATTCATGCATATCTATATTTATCGTTGTTGCTGCCAGAAGTATAAGGTAGCGGAACTTAATGTCATCCTTAAAAATATCGAGTTTCTGCGAAAAATTCTTGAGCAACTAATCTCGCTTTTATATCTCACGACATCATTACTCGTTTTTCTTACGAACACCCACGTATATCCTATATTTTGAGGTGTGTACTATAGAGTCAAAATATATATTTTTATTTAGCGAGTCATGCTCAGCCTCAATTGCTTGTTTCTATTTTTGAGTGCTGCCGGCACACTATTATTGATAAGTTTTGGATCCAGTTTTTCTAGAGCAACTCTTGAGGCAAATATGTCGTTGACGACTTTTTCCATGTTGATGACAATTCAATATATCAACCAAATCTTTAATTATTTCCCAAAATATTTAATTTAGTTGTTCCGTAATCCCATGATTTTCTATTATCATGTGCACATGCTTTTTCAATGGGATTTTCATCTAACACTCTTCAGGAGGTTTTGAGGGTGACTAATTTTTTTTTTTTTTTGCGGATTTATTTTATATCTTGAGATCGATCTACTACGCTTCAGGCGTATATTAGAATCAACATTTGAATTGATCTCTTTGGTATTTGAACTCTTATAGTTCATTTTATCACAAATATATGTGATTTTGTCACAACTTCTTTAATATGTAAATGAATTTGGCAGATTACTTGCTGAATAATGCAAGTCACTTATTTTCATGAACTTCAGGTTCAATTGATTGATCCGTGGATCTAGAATTGAAGTTCGTTTTCATTCAATGAAACTTCTCGGCATTTATATCTTTTATATTCTTATCTCCCCATAATGCCGGGAAATGATATTCTTTTAATATGCAAATCAGCGTAATTGCTATAAACCGATTTTATGGATCGTGATCTTCTGGATCGTGGGCTCGATATAATTAATATACCTTATTTTCTAATATGCCCGTTCATAAAAATACGTTGTAGTGGTGATATGAATATAAGTTGCATATTAATTCGCAGATGGAAAATACTTGATTCATTTCAACGCACTTAATAACAATCATGATAAGCATCATCTTCATTGTTAAGTACATTTGTAGTACTCGTGGGGATAATTAGTAAAGATCTTCCGGAGCCAACTTTTAATATGTTATCATTTGCATAACAGTTGCTTTACCAATGATCCTTCGGGGATCAAAATATTATATATCAATCAACATATTTGAGTCATTCAAACTTTATTGACGAATAATCAGATCAAATATTCCTCAAGATTATTTATCAAATTTAATAATATCTTACATTGCTCTTTAAGCAATATATATTTTGCTACTTTATTCATAAAATATTCTTCAAGAATATTTTGTATTGTGTATTGACGCTACCGTCGTTTGAGTAGCGCAAAATAAATTTATAAGACCTAAAGCTTCACACCAACAACAAGTATTAGTGGTAAGTATTAGGTGTCGATCCCACGAGGAGTTTATTGTTATTTTCTCACGGCTTTGCCCAATGTGGTTGTCACGATTTTATAAAGAGTTTCGAGTGAACTACCGAACAACTAAAAATAACTAAAAACAAATAATAATGCAAACTAAATAAAATAACAAAAAATAAAATACTCAGCTACTGAACTTGACCAATACGAAAATTAAACTACTCAACTACAGAACTCGACCAAACTGTAAAACAGAGCATCTGGGCACAGTCGTCACCTTGTCTACCTGATCAAGTTTCTACTGTTCATCGGCACGTACGATTTTGCTAACAGCTTTATCTTTCGGTTATAGGTTGCCCAATTAAAGTATAAACGCCCCTATGATGTCACGCACGCAAATACCCCAACCCTTATTCACTCTTTCAGTTTACAGTTTTACTAGATCTCTCTATGTAAAACCCCTAGTATTGATCAATTCAACACTATGTTAGCCGACATGAGTCTAAGTTGATCACTCTACCTTAATCTCTAAGCGAATCTGAAATGGCCAATAGCATGCCCGGACAGACCCGAGTCATACGACCACATCTCCAGCAACATGTAATACTATGCGGACGCCCAGTCTCCCGGCACGTTGATCCGCGTATGTGTGTGTTAGGTGAAAAGGGGTTCTTACTGGCTACTGTACGTTGCCCAAGTCCCTAACATGCCTGTAGATACTACCCTGTTGAATCAGGAATAAAACTAAGTTAGTTGCTATAGTCAAAAGCCTCTCAGTATTTTAGACATCAGACAGACCAAGTTCGGACCTTGCCCAGGCGCAGATTAACTAGTTACGCATGAACAAAGCTAAAATAAATAAAATAAAATAAAAGGAAAACATGCTGGAATTAAACTAAGAAATTAAAGTAACAATTGTCTTGAATTAACAGAGATTTAAAAGACGAAAATAAAAACAAAGGATCGAATCTAATTGCCCAGCTATGCCCGAAGGCGATAGCCGGCGAGAACTCGTCTTCTTCTTCCTCCGATCTTCTTTGGTGTGGTGGCTGATGTGTATATGTGCATAGCCTCTATTGTCCTTAGTTAGCCACGTGATTTCTGTTGGAAATCGATCACCCGGAATCGTCGTAGAACCGACTCCGATCGACGTCCCGAAACCACGACCGAACAGCCCGGAGTCGTCGCGGAGGAGCAGTCGATCGAGCCCTAGTCGCGGCCGAAACCGCGACTGCCCAATCGCTCCAACCGCGAGCGGTCGCTGCCGCCTAGGCGTGCGCTCGGCTGTCCAGCCGAGTTCTCGTGGGGACTCACCCGCCGGGAGCCTTCAACCAGCCCGTGGTCCGGTGGTCTTCGACCACCACCACCTCGGTTTAACCCGGTTTGAGTCTCCGACTTTCGGATCTTGTTTTTCGATAATTGATTTCAATAAGAATTAAATAACGGAAATATTTAATTCACCTTTCGATTCGTTGTGCGGAGAAACGAGATCTTATGATGACCTTGAGATCTTCCCACGTATTCCTTGCACTAGCTCGAACGTCGGGTGGGCGACGATCTTCCGAACTCTATGGATCTCCCTCTCTACTTTCTCTCTCTAGAATTGTGATCTTCAAGTTATGAGAATAGAGAAGACCATGTAGTGCTTTTATAGGCTACGTAGGGGATCTTAAGGAGGTGGAATATTGGGCTTCCAATAATAGTGATTAAATTGAGCCCAAGCCCAAATCTATTAATCCTTACTATTATTAATTAATTCTATTTTTCCACTATATAAAATTAATTGCACTCCCAATATTATACCATATTATATCAAATAATATTTCTCCGGTAGTATTATTTATTCCGTATATTTAAGATATAAATATCCATGAATAAAATTAATTTATTGCTAATTAATTTATTCATCTCTTATATCCGAGACTAGCACCATTCAACCTTAATTATTATGCGGAACAAATCCACCTGCAGGGTTTACATAATAATTCCTCATGAACTCATCTCAGGGATATTATCAACCCTTACGGGATACACTTTCCCGTCAAGTATTCACAGCATGCCATATATAAAATATAGTGACCCAACTTAACCGGTAATTAACCCAATAATTAAATCGGTTAATTCCTTTGGAAAATCAAAGTCACTTATATTAAATATACACACCCGCAATAGTATCGGGGATTAAGAATAAAATACACTGAGACTTAAATCGATTATCGCCGGCAATCCTAATCGATAAATCTCAAGCAGATCCGCTCAATACACCATGTGTACAAGTGTGATAAAATAATTAAGACAAATTATTTTCTCTCTCACACAACGACTATACCGATGGATTGGTCCGTGTCCATCTAGGTCGTGAGCAACTGTTTGATTAAATACGAGTAACTGATAGTATGGTCTTCTGTGTGTCCATACACACCATACTAACTACAACGTATAAAATCCAGGACTATAATTTGCATATATTTAATTATAAATAATTAAACGCAAATAATTGTTTATTTAATTAAATAGATTAGTGGCAATGGATCGTGAGTTTCCGTCACTTAAATCTAGACATTAAGTACACAACTCCAACAATCTCCCACTTGTACTAAGGTCTAGTCATTTCCTCCAAACTCCCGACTCTCATACTCATCACGTGCTTAAGTTGTACTTCCAAGAAGTACTATGTGAATGAGCACTCTAGGTTGCCGCTCTGAAGTTATCTTGGTGACTACAGCGTCGTCCCCTCGACGATGACTCATATCAGGTGGTACTTGCACTATGTGTTATCTTACACTTATGGACTTGTGATTTCTTACCATTTGCCATTGCACCGCTATTTACATAGCCTTTGGCAAATTAAGAATCACATCTAAGTCCCAGAGATTATCCCGGAGTTATACCAAAACTTCCGCTGCCTCTGAGGCCGCTATTTGGTTACCCATGGCAGAGTCCGAAAAGAATCGTGCTTATCACTCTTCCATGTTAAAACTCCTTCTCCTTCAATAGTGAAACACATAGCCTGATATCGACTTACACCGGTCCTCATTCGATTAGAAATCTAAGAGAATGTAATCCAAAGGAAAAATTTGTCTGCTCCGTAATCCAGTACTTCGAAAGTACATTACAGCAGTCGAATATTCCTTTCTAGGATTACCTTGATATCCTCCCACTATGCTAACCGCATAGCCGATATCAGGTTCTCGTTTTCAACATTGCATTTATTAAGCTTTCCACACTTCAAGGTGTAGGAAACCGCTTTCATTGCTTCTATCTCCTTTTGTGTTCCCAATGTTGGGGATCGTGCATGTATACGCAGCGGAAAACAAAAATTTTATGAAAAACCGTTTTTCATTAATGTAAACATTTTACATTATATTTATTTTATTTTATTGAAAATCATATTTTCAATATTACATGCATTAATTGATTTAATTCAAATCTATTAGAATCAATAATTCACCATTTAATTTAATTATCAAATAATTAAATATTTAATTCATGCATCCCATACTACACAAATTAAATCTAACGCAATTATATTTATCATATAAATTAATTACTTATAGCAACTATATTAATCATATTAATATATTACTTATAGCGCAATTATATTAATCATATTAATATATTACAATTAATTACGTAAACATGCAGACATAATTAATTTGCGTCAAATTGACAATTAACATAATCGTATTATTTAATTCTAATCAACTTGAGTTTACGTGAACATCCGTAAATAATTAATTTGCGTTAAATTGACAATTAACATAATAATATTATTTAATTCTAATCAACTTGGTGCAGTTCAATTAATCAAATTAATTAATTACACATATATAATTAATTACGTAAACATCTCCACATAATCATTTGCTCAAATTGACAATTAAGATAATCATATTATTTAATTCGAATCAATTTGAATTTAATTGACATTTAAATTAATCACAATTAATTTTTCTTTATCAATTAAAAATCCCATAGCGCAAACATTAACAGTACATAGCGCAAACATTTAACGCAAACAATTAAATCTAAATTTAATCGTAAGTACCTCAGGGATTCATCGGACGAAACGAGGTTCGTCGGAAGTCGCGCGGATGCGACGCGGGGACGGCACGGGTCGTGTGCGGGGAGAGCCGGGCGAGTGGCGGGGCTCTCGGCTGGACTCGTGTGTCACGGCTGGAGCGCACGGGCGCGACTCGGGCTGTGCTCGGGCGTTCCTTCGGCGTCTCTCGTCTAATCAGGTTTCACCTCGTATAGGTAATCCAACTTACGTATTGCACTAGAAACACGTAAGGGAGAATACGACGGGAAAAACGGGCCGGAAAAACGGTGCCGGAATCGGATTCCGGCGAGGGGAGGCGGCTGCCGGCGGCGGCACTAGGTGGCGGCGGGCAGCGGCTCCGGTTGTCGGCGGTTCTCCGAGGGAGGAGCCGAGGGGGCGGGCGAGAGGGAGAGAGGAGAGGAGAGAAAGTGAGGCTAGGGTTTTGAGCTCTTCACTTGGTGTGTTTATTCTCATGCCTATGGAGCTCCTTTTATAGGTGAAGAAAGGAGCTTGTTGGGCTCAAACCCTAATGGATGATCCATTAACCCTAGCCGGCCCAATACATTAGCCGTCATTACGTTTCTCCAAAATTGACAATCAATTTCATCTCCGAAAAATATAACGATTATATTTTCTTTCTCGTTTTAATTTTCTCATCAATATGAGATAAAAATAAAATTTTCCAATTTCACAAAATTGGAAAGCCCATTTCAGGGGTACTGCTAAATCGGGAAATTTCCCAAAATAGAAAGTGTACACCATCGTGTCCGTTTTCTTTAGCTCATTATTATTTCCAACTCATAATCACAATTATGAATCTCGGATTCAATCATACTGACCTCCGACTATATGTACTTAATTAACAGTTAATTAATACATGATCGTATTCAAGGATCGGTTTACACGAGAATGTGACCCTCAATGGTTCAGGTGTATAACTAGCCGTGGGCTCACAACATATTGTGATTCGAACAACATATTGTTCTTATTTCAACTACTCCCAAGAGTTTTAGATTAATAATCATATTATTTAATCTCCGAACAAGTCGGTGCCCAACGAATCAGTGACGAGCGTCTAGCAGCCACGCTTCACTAATTCCCTAGATACAAATGAAGTGCCTGCAAGAACCTTGTAATATAGTTAGCGTACAGTACGATCCCTCCGATACATATGTCCCGATCAAACTAGAGATATTGGTTAATCGAGATCTCTTGTTGAGTTTGATAACTGTGCGTACGTTCTAGGTTTCGTAAAATCCAGTCGTGATTGATTCAGAGAAACACATTTCTCTAATCACCTCACTATTCAACTCTGGCCAGAGATTCCGGGACTACGAACCATCAGAACACACAGGACATCCATGATCTATATCAAGCGATCAAATCCCCTACTACCATGCACAGACTTCACATCAGATTTCGAACTGCACGAACATTGTCTCCTTTTTCGACTTACTCCCTTTCCAGGGAATCAGAGACACGTCACGATACAGCTAGTCCTCTGATGAAGTCACGGTGATGTCTGGGTCTTAAGTATTAATTGTGTACAACTATATTATGGAATTCTCTACTCGATCAGTGATAACCACTTAGAGATTCCAGGGAGAGGGGGTTCAGTGAACTCATCAACAGTGAGCACCCACTCAAGTATGTCGATGTCCCAACACCGAGGCTCGAGATTAGCCCACATACACTAAGTGCTAGCCTCAAGGGGGAAAGGCCGGGTGTCCTTGTTATTGGCGTAACCCATCGACTAGGAACTGAGTTTGACCAGTTACGTTGCGTTAACAGAATTATCTCTCGGTTTCCACAAAACCGAATTCATACAACATGTGTAACTGTACAGGACTATATCTATGATTCAACATTGGGAGCAGATATAGTATATGCCATTAATATAGGTTTCATTAATTAACGAAATAAACCGTTATATAACGGAATACGGTTAACCGCTCGGCCAACCGTTGGCTCGCCGGTCACCTATTCCAACAATCTCCCACTTGACCTAGAGCCAACTATCCATGAATCTTAGTCCCATCGACCCTCGATGTTTCTCGCGGACATATTCAGATAAAGGCCTAGTACAGGGATCTACAAAGTTATCTTCCGAAGTGACACTCTCGACTCAGACGTCACCTCTGTCATTGATCTCTTAGATCACATGATATTCTCTCAAGTACATGTTTGGAATTCTGATGAGATCTCGGTTCCTTAGCATTCGCTACAGGACACCGTATAATCACAGTACAAGTTACTTGATTATTTGTGTCCGGAACTTTAACCAACATTTGGATAAAGTTCTGTGTCCAAAACAATCTCTTTTACAGCTTTAGATGCTGCAACATATTCAGGTTCTCGTGGTAGAATCATTAGTCGTTGCAGGAACCATTCCAGCATACGACACCACCTCTAAGCTCGAATATGAATCCCGATATTGACTTTTAGTCATCCACATCCGATTGAAAACTAGAGTTCGTAAGTACCTCTAAATTCAACTCGGACCTCCCACAGACTAAGAACAACTCCTTAATGCTTTTGATTGCTAGTGCTCAAGGATTTCGTCCTTCACGACTTCAAATAAGCCGGTCTTGGGTTCGTCTGATATTCACTTGTGACACTCACAACATTTATAATATCACGTCTAGTACACAGCATGCCATACATAATGCTCCCTAGTGCGAAGATATATGTGTTGTCCATTTCATCTCCTCGAATTCCATCAACATTACAGTCAACCGAATTACGAGAGATGAACCCCATGGGACATTGGCAAGAATCTCTTCAGGATTCTTCCATGCTAAACCATTTCAGAAACAGTTTCTATGTACAAGGATTGAGAAGATTTTACATCCTTCTAGATCTATATCTATAGTGACGTATCACAATACGTAAGATGCCTCTCCTCAAATCCTTTATTCGAGAAACGTGTGGATAACCGTGCTTTCGTTGACTGCAACATCACTCAATCATGCCTATGATTAGTATGTCATCAACGTACAACACTTAAATTTCACTACGCTCCCACTAACCTTCTTGAATACAAGGTACCTTCAAGTTTTATACCAAGTCAACGCTTTGACTATTGTATTTAAAACACATGTTCCATTTAAGGGATGCTCGTTTCAATCCATAAATGGATCGCTGGAGTATGCAAACCTTTTGCTCCTTTCCAGAAAATATGAAGCCTTCCGGCTGCGCTACAACTCTTCCATAATATCACATTCAAGGAAAGTAGACCTCATATCTATTTTCCATATCTCATAGTCGTACTATGCAGAAATGGCCAGCAAAATTGTAATGGACTTAAGCATAGCGACTGATGGAAAGATTACCTCATAAACAACACATTGTCTTTGAGTAACTTCTTTCGCCATCATCCTTGCTTTAAAGGTCACACCTTTCTATATATATACTCTCACATCATAATTAATAGACCAATATGCAGCCTTTGGGAACGATTCCCTTTGGTGGATCTACCAAGGTCAAACCTTGTTGAAGTACATACAGTCCATTATGAATTTCATGGCAATAAGCCAATGTCCCATATTCGTATCCAATACGAATCAGTTGAAGTTTATTGGATCATATCCATAGCCAACTTTATCTTGATCATTATCAAGTTGGAACAGTCTACCAGGTACCTTCCGAACACTTTCGGATTTACGAACCGATAGATGAAGTGGTATATTAGTGGTTTGTTGAATTGGTTCATCTCCAAGTACTTGTGTTTGAACTTCATAGTGTGGTTCATATTCTCGAACTATTTCGAGATTTACTATATTGCCTTTTCTATCGAATAGAAACTTCTTCGCGAAGAAGGCAACATTTCTTTAAACAAACATTTTGTTTTAGAAATATAGTAGAACAGGTATCCTTGTGAATGTTCAGGATACCCCACAAAATGGCATAAGCCGGATCTACTATCCAACTTATCTCCCACTAGCCACTTCACGCAAGCAGGATACGGGAGTGCCCAAGTTCATATGGTGTGGTTTTAACTGCTTTGGTGGTAACACTATTCAGCAAATGGACGACTGTCAAAAGTGCAGGACTTTTACAGTTTCGTCGACAATTTGGTGAACCCCTTTGTGGATCGAACCATGTCCAACAAAGTTTGATTCCAACATTCGGACACTCAATACAATTAAGGAGTTCCAGACGGAGTCCATTGCCAGAGAATCGTATTCTCTTTTAGATAGTCAATAAGCTTGGTGCTTAAATATTTATTACCACGATCATATCATAATATAGCAACCAAGTTGGTTTCCTACTTTGATGTCTAAAATTATTGAACACTTCAAAATTAGAGACGTGTACTTCATAAGTACATTTGGTAGTTGAAAACCACCCCCACCAGTAATACATTAGTGGATCACACATCTCCGTTTGGATCAAATCCAATAGATCTTCAACACACTCAACTAGCGTGCTAAAGTTGTGCGAGGATTTGACTTCTATCAATTGCTGATATTTGGGTTTAGTTCATTCTTGTTTATTTGTTTATCGTCTTTAGCAAATCATATTTGCTTTCTTTTGTATAAAGGAAATCGGATTTCCAAAAAAAAATTAAAACCTTTACCTTCTATATCAAATATAGAAGTAAGATCTAATAATAGAACATTTCTATTAACAGCAGGTTTCTAAATTTAGACGAAACAAATAATCAATTGTTCAAAACAATAGAATAACTATAACCCAATACGAACCTTTGTCAGAACGTTTCTGCCTAAGGTATTTTAGCAGTTATGGCCCTATGGCCTTTATTCACACAACGATGGCAAGCGTCATCAACTCATTTGTTGACCTTGTTCTTAGTCGCCCTTCTAGTATCACCTTTATCCATCTTTACACTTAGACCGGAAACCATTTCCGTCATTTTCTTCAAGAAGAACACTTCTTTCATGAAGAAGCAATAATGAGAACAAATTTCTCGTATTGATGGTTGACTCTTTGATCAACATCTTGAACAACTTATCCATTGAAGGATCGAGCTTTGTTCATGTTGTAGTTCATAATGAACGATTCATAAGAACTAGAAATCCACTTCTCATAAGTGGCATTCCTCAGCAGTCAAAGGTTGAGTGAGATTATCAAATAATCTATTCTCAAGTACATAGAGGCACTCATCATTTTAAATCACAAGATTGAGATTCGGCCAGTGAGTTTGGATTGGTCGAGTATCGATGTTACGGGATATCTTAGAGAATATTACTGAGAAATATTAAGAATATTAACATTGAGATAATTCGTTATTAATGATTACAATTAAATGTTTGGTCTTTATCATTTAATTGCCTCCCACTAAATTTTTCGAATTCCGCTATCCTCTAGCAGACAGACGGGAAAACTTATTTTTCCTTAGTTGGGCTTTAGGTCCAATAGCGTGAATATAACCCGTAGTTAATCTAGCCCGATTACATTCACCTAAAAGTAGAAACATTTTCAATCACATCTCTATGTGACCCTAAAGATTACTTTTCCTCACCATGACAATGAACTACGTTAATCGTACCCTTCAAAGTCAACCATGTGTCAAGACCGACCTACCGATGTGAGAAGTGAAAGTTGGACTCCAATAAACATGTGTAAGCCCATAGTTAATCTATCCGACCACACATATTTAAAAGAATCGTAGCTAACACCTCTCCATCTTATGTCAATAAATTACAGCTTAACTCACAAGCAGTACTCCCCGCTAACACGGCATACCATACTACTTGTAAGTGGCTTTCACATAATTTATTGTCGGTAGAAGGAAAGGAGAAAGAACGACACATCGGTTCTCCTTTAAGGCTTGATATACATTCTCGGGAGAGAATGGATGAGTATAGGTTTGTTATCTCATCAGAATAATCGTTATACATTCTCAGGAGAGAATGAAGTGAGTGATCGATTGTTGATTCTTAACAACTATGTCCTCTATAGGTCATCCTAACGAGCACATACGATCATAACATATATCACAATATATATCTCACATAATTCACATAGCATTTAATCACAATTAAAACGAGGTATGAAAATTAAATGGTGCTCTATTAATTAACTTGATTTAACAATTAAATCAAATAATTAATCTATCACCTTGTTGATCGAATATTTAAGTCAATTATTTAATTGGTCAATAAATAATTTCACTAAATTAAATATTGATACTTCCTTTATATTTCAATTTATTAATATCTTAATAATCAAAACGTGATGTCTCGTAAGTGAAACTCGAGGTTTCTAACCAGCGATTCATCATGCGAGCGACCCTATCTCCCATAAATGGGGGAGCCGAGCAGACCATCGAATTATGCCATCAAATGGCTCGATGTCTCTAATTTGTTTTAACAAAAACAAGTCTAGATGAATCACTCCCCGAGGTGCATTCATGTTCGACATTGAATTGTTACTTGATAACAAATTAGGCATTGTTTCAATCTATTAGATAAAAATAAATATCTTAATAGAAACAACTAAGTCCCAATTAAACAACATTAAATCAATCAATTCAACAAACATCATGCTTAAGGCGATTATATTCATAGACAATTAATCAATTTCAGAACCTACGCTCTGATACCACTGTTGGGGATCGTGCATGTATACGCAGCGGAAAACAAAAATTTTATGAAAAACCGTTTTTCATTAATGTAAACATTTTACATTATATTTATTTTATTTTATTGAAAATCATATTTTCAATATTACATACATTAATTGATTTAATTCAAATCTATTAGAATCAATAATTCACCATTTAATTTAATTATCAAATAATTAAATATTTAATTCATGCATCCCATACTACACAAATTAAATCTAACGCAATTATATTTATCATATAAATTAATTACTTATAGCAACTATATTAATCATATTAATATATTACTTATAGCGCAATTATATTAATCATATTAATATATTACAATTAATTACGTAAACATGCAGACATAATTAATTTGCGTCAAATTGACAATTAACATAATCGTATTATTTAATTTTAATCAACTTGAGTTTATGTGAACATCCGTAAATAATTAATTTGCGTTAAATTGAGAATTAACATAATCATATTATTTAATTCTAATCAACTTGGTGCAGTTCAATTAATAAAATTAATTAATTACACATATATAATTAATTACGTAAACATCTCCACATAATCATTTGCTCAAATTGACAATTAACATAATCATATTATTTAATTCGAATCAATTTGAATTTAATTGACATTTAAATTAATCACAATTAATTTTTCTTTATCAATTAAAAATCCCATAGCGCAAACATTAACAGTACATAGCGCAAACATTTAACGCAAACAATTAAATCTAAATTTAATCATAAGTACCTCAGGGATTCATCGGACGAAACGAGGTTCGTCGGAAGTCGCGCGGATGCGACGCGGGGACGGCACGGGTCGTGTGCGGGGAGAGCCGGGCGAGTGGCGGGGCTCTCGGCTGGACTCGTGTGTCACGGCTGGAGCGCACGGGCGCGACTCGGGCTGTGCTCGGGCGTTCCTTCGGCGTCTCTCGTCTAATCAGGTTTCACCTCGTATAGGTAATCCAACTTACGTATTGCACTAGAAACACGTAAGGGAGAATACGACGGGAAAAACGGGCCGGAAAAACGGTGCCGGAATCGGATTCCGGCGAGGGGAGGCGGCTGCCGGCGGCGGCACTAGGCGGCGGCGGGCAGCGGCTCCGGTTGTCGGCGGTTCTCCGAGGGAGGAGCCGAGGGGGCGGACGAGAGGGAGAGAGGAGAGGAGAGAAAGTGAGGCTAGGGTTTTGAGCTCTTCACTTGGTGTGTTTATTCTCATGCCTATGGAGCTCCTTTTATAGGTGAAGAAAGGAGCTTGTTGGGCTCAAACCCTAATGGATGATCCATTAACCCTAGCCGGCCCAATACATTAGCCGTCATTACGTTTCTCCAAAATTGACAATCAATTTCATCTCCGAAAAATATAACGATTATATTTTCTTTCTCGTTTTAATTTTCTCATCAATATGAGATAAAAATAAAATTTTCCAATTTCACAAAATCGGAAAGCCCATTTCAGGGGTACTGCTAAATCGGGAAATTTCCCAAAATAGAAAGTGTACACCATCGTGTCCGTTTTCTTTAGCTCATTATTATTTCCAACTCATAATCACAATTATGAATCTCGGATTCAATCATACTGACCTCCGACTATATGTACTTAATTAACAGTTAATTAATACATGATCGTATTCAAGGATCGGTTTACACGAGAATGTGACCCTCAATGGTTCAGGTGTATAACTAGCCGTGGGCTCACAACATATTGTGATTCGAACAACATATTGTTCTTATTTCAACTACTCCCAAGAGTTTTAGATTAATAATCATATTATTTAATCTCCGAACAAGTCGGTGCCCAACGAATCAGTGACGAGCGTCTAGCAGCCACGCTTCACTAATTCCCTAGATACAAATGAAGTGCCTGCAAGAACCTTGTAATATAGTTAGCGTACAGTACGACCCCTACGATACATATGTCCCGATCAAACTAGAGATATTGGTTAATCGAGATCTCTTGTTGAGTTTGATAACTGTGCGTACGTTCTAGGTTTCGTAAAATCCAGTCGTGATTGATTCAGAGAAACACATTTCTCTAATCACCTCACTATTCAACTCTGGCCAGAGATTCCGGGACTACGAACCATCAGAACACACAGGACATCCATGATCTATATCAAGCGATCAAATCCCCTACTACCATGCACAGACTTCACATCAGATTTCGAACTGCACGAACATTGTCTCCTTTTTCGACTTACTCCCTTTCCAGGGAATCAGAGACACGTCACGATACAGCTAGTCCTCTGATGAAGTCACGGTGATGTCTGGGTCTTAAGGATTAATTGTGTACAACTATATTATGGAATTCTCTACTCGATCAGTGATAACCACTTAGAGATTCCAGGGAGAGGGGGTTCAGTGAACTCATCAACAGTGAGCACCCACTCAAGTATGTCGATGTCCCAACACCGAGGCTCGAGATTAGCCCACATACACTAAGTGCTAGTCTCAAGGGGGAAAGACCGGGTATCCTTGTTATTGGCGTAACCCATCGACTAGGAACTGAGTTTGACCAGTTACGTTGCGTTAACAGAATTATCTCTCGGTTTCCACAAAACCGAATTCATACAACATGTGTAACTGTACAGGACTATAACTATGATTCAACATTGGGAGCAGATATAGTATATGCCATTAATATAGGTTTCATTAATTAACGAAATAAACCGTTATATAACGGAATACGGTTAACCGCTCGGCCAACCGTTGGCTCGCCGGTCACCTATTCCAACACCCAAAACACATGTCCTTAGATAGATGCATTCCGTGTCTGAAAGGTAACGAACCTTTCTCGGAATCTTGCATGTTAAAACGAACCATAATCGTACAAGATATCTAGAGAAGTACAATGTTCTTTTCTTGAGATCCTAGATCTTAAGAACATGCTCTAACTTCTTCTTTATCTCATATATCGATTTTTCTAGACAACCATCATTTTATGTCTGACAACATCTTTACATTGTTACCAATGATAAAATGTTATCTACATAAAACCTCCGAGAAACACCACCTTGTTTCCATCATGTTTCCCATACACACGATTCGTCAATGCCTTTTGATGAATCCATCAAATGGACTATCTCATCAATGCGCAAGTTCCACGAACTCTAGCTTTGTTACAATCCATAAATGGATCAACTAAGCTTGTACTCTAAATGATCTCGCCTCTTAACAATAATCCTCATTGTTCTCTAAGAAGGCACATTTAGATCTAGTACCGCCTCTATGTAGATCCAGGGATTGATTTCATGTATACTAGGTCCAGAGTTCAAAACTCTCCTAGTCTTATGAATATCTCCGGTTGTCACACAACCTCCCACTACAATGGCATTCCGGTGTATAAACAGTAATAACAGTAGGTGCAGTTAGTGGTGTACCGCTACTCGGTTCGGCTGGTTCTAAGTCTTAATCGTTTTCTCTCTTTTCAGAAGTATCATGTCATTTGAGGCTTGTGGTACATCTAATAGTCTTCCTCTAAGAACCGGGCGTTAGAACTTATAACGTCCTTCTGGTTCATAGTACTATCGAACACACATCTTTTGTTCTTCTAGGATATTCTACAACCACATTTGAATGCGCCGTTGTTTCCAAGACATATCCATAGAACATAGGTAGTTCCGTTTAACTCATGCTTTTACTATTTCTATAAGAGTTCTATTTCTTATTTCCGACACACCAATCCTACAGAGGACTGTATGGTGTAGTCACTTGGGATCCAATCCCAAGCTCTGATCATAAATCAGAGTTAATCAATTCTAATACTTGTCCGGATCTTATATCTTATATCCATAACGGATTGCTTAGTCGTATTATCTTCCAAATTAGATTCTTAGGTCGGAAGGTCCACTCCTTCAACTTAATTGATCTTACAATCAATTTTCGACCTTTGAACTTCTTATTTGAATAAATATGACTTAGCATAAGAATCCACAAGTATAAATGATTTAATAAAGAAATCTCTTATTAGTAAAACGAGTTATGTATAACGGTTCGTTGCATCATGGTGGACTCAGGATTCATCATTTATATATTGCTAGCTAATGTACCAGAATAGATAATATCATTATTTCTTCTTATAACCATCAAATGATTAAAAGAAATAAAATATCCATTCATTAAAATTTAGAAATCCAGAACAAAGTTCTTTCAAAAATAATAGGGTACATAAAGCAATATTTCAAAATGAAATCCTATAATATGTCCTCCACTGCAACAGTTGCCTCCTTACGGCATTGCCCATGTAGACTACGATCTTTTCTTTTCTAAGTCGTCGGGTTTCCTGGAACCCTTGCATTTAGAATGCACATACCGTCAGTGGTTCCATATCTACACACCAGGTTCTGGTAGATAATACCACTGACTATGTTTTACGACTAAAGAAAGTTCGTACCTTCTTTGAGAGGATAATCAGACTTCCAGTACCCAGACTGTTTGTATCGAGAACACTTGCCTCTTGGCTTTCTCGTCCCATCTCGTGGTCCAAGTAGCTTAGGACCACTGGGTTTCTTTGCTTGCTTTTCCTTTTCCCCGATGTTGCCCTTAGGTTCGAAACCTTTGGCATTGGCTACAAGAGCTTGCGATTTCTGTCTCAACTCGTCCAAAAGGTCAATCATCTCAAAAACGTGTTTAAGCGTTTCCTCGAAGGACTGGCCTTTATGAGTATCCTCATCGCTTCTTGTCTAGCCGCCTATGTCAATAGGCTCGGGAGGACAAAGCTCACTGAGTACAACCTTGCACTCTTTAACTGTTTGGGTAATGTCTAGATCTCTATTCCAATCATTACATTTAGGGACCAGTGAGTTTAAAATCCTTAAGTATCACATAAAGTGGGTTCAAAGCCATTTCCTAATCTATGAGCACATATAACAATAAACAATCGATTTAATCTCCGATATTATCTCCCTCAAATAATATCATTAAACCACTAATCACACCTAAAATCCCATCAGATATGGCAAGCCACGTGGTGTGGACGTTTACCAACCCAAATGATTTAGCAATTAGATTTGCTTCGGTCATACATCACTTATAGCGTAACTTCGTGGGGAAGAATACTATAATGCGTATCTAAGTGTAAACCATTACTCAGTACTAAAGTAAATCATTTGGAATTGCTACATCACCGCAAGCCACGTGGTGTGGACGTTTACGAAAACTTCACAACTCTTCACAATTCCTTATAATTGTCTACATCAATTAATCCAAAATCCGTTAGCATAGCAAGCCACGTGGTGTGGACGTTTACTACACCAAGAGACTTTTATAATTGACTCCCAATTACTTGATCCATTCGATTTTTGTAAATCAAGACGCGGAGAATCATAAGTGAAACTCGAAGTTTCTTACCAGTGATTCACCATGCGAACAACCCTATCTCTCATAAAATGAGGGAGCCGAGCAGACAATCGATCTAGTCATCAAATGACACGAAAGTCTCTAATTTGTGTCCTCGACATGACCAAGTGGCTTTGGCTCCATTCCACTCCCCGGGGTGAGAATGAGTCGACTTGAAATCAGTTTCAGAAAGACAAATTAGGCATTGTTTGATAAACTCAATCAATGTTTCTCGTAAAAGGAATTACAAGAATTCTCCTCCAATGACTTGTCTATACGAACTTCAAAAGTCCATAAAAGTCACCAAGAGAACAGCAATGGAGACCATGGCAATGTTTCCATTCCCTCTCCCACTTAGCTTTTTATAACAAAGGGATACGCTATCTAATGCATAATTAAATACACATAAGCATAATTACAAACATACATTTCATGCAAGTACGTACACAAATAATCAAATAATTGCTCAAGTAAAATTATTTCTCGACTATTCGTACCTTGATGAATTCCTGCATGCTTGTCTTGAGTCTTCATTCTACGTCTTGAATACTTTGTCGAGCGACGGAAAAATTCTTTGATTTTCATATTTAATTTTATTTTAAATAAAATCCAAGATTCCAATTCAAAATAAATTTGAATCAATCTAATGATTTTAAATAAAATACTCCAATTAAATAAAATCAATTCCATTGATTTCCATATTTAATTCTATTTTAAATAAAATCCAAGATTTTCCAATTCAAAAAAGAATTTGAATTAATCTAATGATTTTAAATAAAATACTTAAATTAAATAAAATCAATTTTATTAAAATCCATTGATTTCCATATTTAATTCTATTGTAAATAAAATCAAAGACAGCCCGCTCCAAAAGGACAGCCCGCTCCCAGCCGTTCGTGATGCCGAAACCGTGACCGTCGAACGTAGCCGCCGACTGCCGGCGAACCACCACCACTGGTGGCTTACGCCGGCATGCCCAGCCGCGTTCCAATCACTCTCAGCAGCCCGAACAGCCCGCTCCAATCCCAGGCATACAACAGCCCGCTAAAAGCTTGTCCACGGTCGAATGATCTCCTCCGGTTCGATTATTCCGAAAACCCTCGATTTTTAATATTTAATTTTTCCGACCAACACGATTCATACAAGAGAGAAAACAAGTACGTAGAACAAATATAGCACAATAATTTAACGCAATTAAATTAATCTATGGCCATATCCATCGAGAATCGATTATCGAAACAATTAACGAAAAACGTAACCGTACGCTCTGATACCAATTGTTGGAAATCGATCACCCGGAATCGTCGTAGAACCGACTCCGATCGACGTCCCGAAACCACGACCGAACAGCCCGGAGTCGTCGCGGAGGAGCAGCCGATCGAGCCCTAGCCGCGGCCGAAACCGCGACTGCCCAATCGCTCCAACCGCGAGCGGTCGCTGCCGCCTAGGCGTGCGCTCGGCTGTCCAGCCGAGTTCTCGTGGGGACTCACCCGCCGGGAGCCTTCAACCAGCCCGTGGTCCGGTGGTCTTCGACCACCACCACCTCGGTTTATCCCGGTTTGAGTCTCCGACTTTCGGATCTTGTTTTTCGATAATTGATTTCAATAAGAATTAAATAGCGGAAATATTTAATTCACCTTTCGATTCGTTGTGCGGAGAAACGAGATCTTATGATGACCTTGAGATCTTCTCACGTATTCCTTGCACTAGCTCGAACGTCGGGTGGGCGACGATCTTCCGAACTCTATGGATCTCCCTCTCTACTTTCTCTCTCTACAATTGTGATCTTCAAGTTATGAGAATAGAGAAGACCATGTAGTGCTTTTATAGGCTACGTAGGGGATCTTAAGGAGGTGGAATATTGGGCTTCCAATAATAGTGATTAAATTGAGCCCAAACCCAAATCTATTAATCTTTACTATTATTAATTAATTCTATTTTTCACTATATAAAATTAATTGCACTCCCAATATTATACCATATTATATCAAATAATATTTCTCCGGTAGTATTATTTATTTCGTGTATTTAAGATATAAATATCCATGAATAAAATTAATTTATTGCTAATTAATTTATTCATCTCTTATATCCGAGACTAGCACCATTCAACCTTAATTATTATGCGGAACAAATCCACCTGCAGGGTTTACATAATAATTCCTTATGAACTCATCTCGGGGATATTATCAACCCTTACGGGATACACTTTCCCGTCAAGTATTCACAGCATGCCATATATAAAATATAGTGACCCAACTTAACCGGTAATTAACCCAATAATTAAATCGGTTAATTCCTTTGGAAAATCAAAGTCACTTATATTAAATATACACACCCGCAATAGTATCGGGGATTAAGAATAAAATACACTGAGACTTAAATCGATTATCGCCGGCAATCCTAATCGATAAATCTCAAGCAGATCCGCTCAATACACCATTTGTACAAGTGTGATAAAATAATTAAGACAAATTATTTTCTCTCTCACACAACGACTATACCGATGGATTGGTCCGTGTCCATCTAGGTCGTGAGCAACTGTTTGAATAAATACGAGTAACTGATAGTATGATCTTCTGTGTGTCCATACACACCATACTAACTACAACGTATAAAATCCAGGACTATAATTTGCATATATTTAATTATAAATAATTAAACGCAAATAATTGTTTATTTAATTAAATAGATTAGTGGCAATGGATCGTGAGTTTCCGTCACTTAAATCTAGACATTAAGTACACAACTCCAACAATTTCTAGGTCTTGATGTGTATTTATAGATGCTAGGAGTCTTGGGCTCCAAGTAAAATCGCTGACTTGATCAGTTTAATTGAGATAAGGAAATAAAAGATTCTTTCCTTATCCTTTCCTTAAAAATAGGGATCCTGCCGCGTCCTTGACCAATTCCGTGTAGATATAGGACTCAATCTGATGTAGAGACGTGTTGGACAATGACACTAATGTTGGATGAGAGTCCAACTTTGATACTTCTTTGAATCTGGAAGCCCTTTGATGTCTTTTAGATTTCCAGGACTCTTCGTACACTGCTTGCTCAACGTCCGTCTCTGGTCAACTCCGATCTTTGTCCAACCTCTTTACCTCGTACGGTACTTGGTCAAGCTTCGGTCTTGATCACTTTCTGAATTTGGCCAATATGACATGGGTGTTCGGGTCAGGCTAACTTGCTCAACCAGCATACTTGCTCAATGCGACAATTTATTGCTAAATGTGCGTCTTTTCACGTTTCACCTGCATAACTTGACCATAGACTCCAAATGTGCCCTCCCAGACACAAACAAGCTGAAAACGACTAAAAAGACTCGATTAACTTGACTCAAAAGAACTCAAAATGAGCCAAAAAATATGGCTCATCACAAGCACACACTTTAATTACGCTTGTCCTCAAGCGTGTGGTATGACTCGCGCTGCTCAAGTAGAAAACAAGGGAGGGAGGGAAAGAAATAAAAAGAAGACACTAGCATGTTTTTCAGAATATTATCTTGGCCAAGTAAACAGACAGTCAAAATCATAGTCCAAGGGATGCATAAAAAATAGTCAAGACGCTGCAATAGGATATTTGGTTCTCTCCCTAAGTGTTTCTCTCATATAGTGTATGGGTAGTGTATCACTCAATTCTGTTTTGGAATGCGCTTTACCTTGGGCTTGACCAATTTCTAACCTATGACAATTCTCAGTTGATCTAGGCATATCATCAGGACTTTTTAGGGTGTTTGTGTAGGCTGTATTGGGCATATCTCCATGTTGACCGTAGGCAGGGTTGCTTATTTACTTAGCAACTTTTTTCGTACCTCTAATTCACTTCCCTTCTTATGGGCCTTCGCACAACCCATTTATTCTGGAGCGTTTTTTTTTTTTTTTTTTTTTTTTTGCTGAAGACTTTCTTTCTGACTTGCCCATTTTCTGTACTCGGGCATGTTTTAATGTTGGTCAGAGTGTCCCCCAGGTGATCAAAGAACATGCTAGGCTCAAGGGGCTATCAAGGGTCTTCTTTATTTAATGACAAATATGAACAAAAATTGCCTAAGTCATCTAATACCTCAACTCAACAATCAAATCACACAAGCAGAAATAAGGCAAACCTCAGCATTACGACATTCCAAACAAACTCGCAAGAAAGAAATAATTTCATAACGTTGGCTCAAATCTCACGGCTACCTAATTGCAGTTCCATCGTCCCAAATTTGATGCATAGACTAATAATTTTTAAAACTTTTCAAATTGATCAAGTATATTCATTAAGCATACGACACGACCAAGGACAGGGGTTGCTCCTACCCGTTCCCCCACTCACACACTTTGCCTCCGGCAAAGTGGGTGAAATAGTAATAAGATTGGGCAGGGACTTCCCTTATCATAAACTCCGACTCCAAACGACGTTGGCGCACCTCTCCACTCACACACTTTGCCTTGGGCAAAGTGTGTTAATGAAAAGATCAGCCCTTGACTCGAAAGAAAAGAAAAAGAAAAGAAAGAAGAAAAAAAAAACAATTGGGAGGGCAAGTGAGGAGGAGGTAAAGTCAAGGTAGAACCTGAATTGAGCATGGATGAAGTGAACCATTAATGATTTCAGCAGCTTTGTGAAGTCTCTTAACATGTTGCCCTGATGCCTTAGGACCACGCCCTTAGTCAGTAACTTGGGCATGTCTACCTAGGCCTTGACTTCTCTCCAGTGGTCATCCTAGCGACTTCAGAGAACTCATCCATCTTCTAGCGTAAACTGCTGACAGTTGACCAAGTAGCTTTGCTGTATGCTCAAGCAGCTACTCATATGCCCTCCTTGACCTGCACATCAAAAACAAACAATCCCTTTCTCCTTTCGGATTCAGACACGTCAAATTTCTCTATTCGATTTTATTCAAAATAAAAGAAAATAAAGCTAAAATGTTATACAAAAAAAATACCAGGTTGTCTCCTGGTCAGCGCCTTAGTTATCGTCATGGGCATGACGTGATGTATGGTCACCATTCTTCACGATGAAAGGGCTTGAGCTTCTCCTCATTATGGCCATAAGAGGCCTTCAGGCACTTGAGTAAATCTGTGAAGTTGCTCATCATCCATCCATGTAAAGTGCCTGGTGGTTTGCCCAAACCAAATGGTAACTGCATGTTGGTCAGGGGCGACTTGCTCTTCTCTTCCAGATTTTGGGCGAACAACCCTTGTGTCTTCCTTCCCGAACCTTCACTTAAAACATCACTATTGATCTCACTGATTGTATCCCCTTGTCAAAAGTAGAGATATTTCGTGTGCTTGGGCAATATCTTCGATTTTTGCTCGGGTGCCCGTTCAAAGGCTGGCTCCAATCTCTCTTCTCGGACATCATTCTTAGTTTGCCTCGTCTGGATTAAAATATCAGATGGTTGAAACATGCCAATATGAAATACCTCATGTTTCCTCACTTGGACGATATTTAGTTTCTGCTCTTGGGCAAGTTGCTCCTCTTGGGCAGGTTGCTCTTCTGTTGCAGGTTGCTCCTCTTGGTGGTTGTTATGCCCATAACCAAAACTAGGTGTGTTGGCCAGGGCATACTGGTAGTAGCAATTATGTCTGTCTTGCCCAAAACTGTGCATTGGGCAACCTGCGTGTCTTCCCTCATAGTGTAGTAGTGGGCGCTGGTCATGATCAACTTCATTTGTTTCGACTGCTTTGAATGGTCTTGTGGCCATAATCTCCGCGAGTTTCTCGATGGTGCCGCAAAGTTTATCAATTTTATCTTCGGCAGACTTGGGCATAGCAGATGTCTGCTTGGGCAAGTTGTCTTCATCTTCACGGGATCCTTCGGCCAAGTCTTTCAATATTTTGAACGCCTCACTTGCTGTTTTGTCGAGAATAGAACCTCCACATGCAGCATAAATCATCATTCTTTCTTGTCCTCTCAGTCCGGATCTGAAGTATTGGATCAATTCATGATCCGGAAATAGACGATATGGGCATAGTGCTTGAAGCTCATTGAATCGTACCCAATAGTCGTAGAAAGATTCTCCTGTGCCCATTTTGATGTTGTAAATCATCTTCTTCATCTGCATGATCCGGGATATGGGGAAGTGCTTCTTCAAAAATTGACGTTGAAGCTGCTGCCATGTTGTAATTTCGCCCCTGGTCAAGGTGTACAGCCATTCTCTTGCCTCGCCGGCAAGGGAGAAGGGAAAAGCTAATAGTCGGATGTACTCTGCCAGGTTGCCCATAGCAGGTATAGTCCCACATGCTAGCTCAAAATTTCGTAAATGTACTTGAGGGTCCTCCCATGGCATATCGCTGAACTTGGGCAACAGCTGTAGAAAATTGGGTTTCATTGACCAATCTGTAGTGATGTTGGGCATTGTTATGCCCACAAGTTTAAAGTCCAAAAAGTTAGGGAAACTCAATTCCCTCAATGTCTGCTCCACTCGTCGGTTGTTCAGGTCGTCCATCTTTTCTGTCCTCTACTCAAGTCTGGATCTTGAGCAAAGGTGGGTCTCTGGGCTGCACGTGCTGCTTGGCCTGCTTTCTTCGTCCTGCTCCTTGCTGTCCAATTGGTCAACCTAGAACAAAAACAAAAAAAAATCGCAAGTCAAATAGCACAAAGAAAATAACTGGAATATAAACTCCCCGGCAACGGCGCCAATTTTGACGCTACCGTCGTTTGAGTAGCGCAAAATAAATTTATAAGACCTAAAGCTTCACACCAACAACAAGTATTAGTGGTAAGTATTAGGTGTCGATCCCACGAGGAGTTTATTGTTATTTTCTCACGGCTTTGCTCAATGTGGTTGTCACGATTTTATAAAGAGTTTTGAGTGAACTACCGAACAACTAAAAATAACTAAAAACAAATAATAAAGCAAACTAAATAAAATAACAAAAAATAAAATACTCAGCTACTGAACTTGACCAATACGAAAATTAAACTACTCAACTACAGAACTCGACCAAACTGTAAAACAGAGCATCTGGGCACAGTCGTCACCTTGTCTACCTGATCAAGTTTCTACTGTTCATCGGCACGTAAGATTTTGCTAACAGCTTTATCTTTCGGTTATAGGTTGTCCAATTAAAGTATAAACGCCCCTATGATGTCACGCACGAAAATACCCCAACCCTTATTCACTCTTTCAGTTTAAAGTTTTACTAGATCTCTCTATGTAAAACCCCTAGTATTGATCAATTCGACACTATGTTAGCCGACATGAGTCTAAGTTGATCAAACTGCCTTAATCTCTAAGCGAACCCGAAATGGCCAATAGCATGCCCGGACAGACCCGAGTCATACGACCACATCTCCAGCAACATGTAATACTATGCGGACGCCCAATCTCCCGGCACGTTGATCCGCGTATGTGTGTGTTAGGTGAAAAGGGGTTCCTACTGGCTACTGTACATTGCCCAAGTCCCTAACATGCCTGTAGATACTACCCTGTTGAATCGGGAATAAAACTAAGTTAGTTGCTATAGTCAAAAGCCTCTCAGTATTTTAGACATCAGACAGACCAAGTTCGGACCTTGCCCAGGCGCAGATTAACTAGTTACGCATGAACAAAGCTAAAATAAAATAAAATAAAAGGAAAACATGCTGGAATTAAATTAAGAAATTAAAGTAACAATTGTCTTGAATTAACAGAAATTAAAAGACGAAAATAAAAACAAAGGATCGAATCTAATTGCCCAGATATGCCCGAAGGCGATAGCCGGCGAGAACTCGTCTTCTTCTTCCTCCGATCTTCTTTGGTGTGGTGGCTGATGTGTATATGTGCATAGCCTCTATTGTCCTTAGTTAGCCACGTGATTTCTAGGTCTTGATGTGTATTTATAGATGCTAGGAGTCTTGGGCTCCAAGTAAAATCGCTGACTTGATCAGTTTAATTGAGATAAGGAAATAAAAGATTCTTTCCTTATCCTTTCCTTAAAAATAGGGATCCTGCCGCGTCCTTGACCAATTCCGTGTAGATATAGGACTCAATCTGATGTAGATACGTGTTGGACAATGACACTAATGTTGGATGAGAGTTCAACTTTGATACTTCTTCGAATCTGGTCGCCCTTTGATGTCTTTTAGATTTCCAAGACTCTTCGTACACTGCTTGCTCAACGTCCGTCTCTGGTCAACTCCGATCTTTGTCCAACCTCTTTACCTCGTACGGTACTTGGTCAAGCTTCGGTCTTGATCACTTTCTGACTTTGGCCAATATGACATGGGTGTTCGGGTCAGGCTAACTTGCTCAACCAGCATACTTGCTCAATGCGACAATTTATTGCTAAATGTGCGTCTTTTCACGTTTCACCTGCATAACTTGACCATAGACTCCAAATGTGCCCTCCCAGACACAAACAAGGTGAAAACGACTAAAAAAACTCGATTAACTTGACTCAAAAGAACTCAAAATGAGCCAAAAATATGGCTCATCATGTATCATTCTTCCAAAAATATACACATAAATCAATTGTGTATTCTTTAAGAATAACACGTCTAGATTATATATAACAAACATTAAGAAAATAATCGACTAAATTCGAATTGAGAACCAATGTCTCAATTAATCCAGTATATCGATTTTTGTTTCGTCTAGATTAAAAATAAGTTATGCAAATTTTAATACATTATTTTGCATTGCAATGAATATCTCGATCTGCTAAAATATATGCATAAAATATTAATACTAGCTCTTCCGGAGCTTTCATCAAGATCAGATGCACCATAATTTGTATTGACATTATTTTCTACAAATGCCACGAAGTAATGTATGATTGATTATGCTGTCTCATAGATAATCATTTTGGCAATACATCTACTTTCAATCACGCCATTCTCAATTCCATAATCAATATTGTCATCATAATCTTTAAAAATTAGGCAATTGAAATTAGCAAGATTCGTCTCTACCTTTTCTTTAGATTTTTGGTAGAGATCAACAAGATGTTTGGTCGTACGACAAGTACGCAAACAATGCCAATTTATTTCATATTTTTGGCATTTCTCTTCACACACCTTATTTGGTGGATTACCCTCGTTTGATATATGTTTTTTGAGACTATTGTCTTGCTTATTATTTTGTCAATTATTTTGCCCATGAGATTTTTCATGACCATGTTCTCTTTCATATTTACTTACTCGTCCTCGTCCACGAACATAACCACTTTCATGTTTATTTACATTTGCTTCAGGCAATAGTATACAACAAGTTGGACGTATCTTATAATTATGCATTATATCTTATGAATATCAATATCAATTTAAAATATTTAAAGTTTAATTGCTACAAGTAATTTAATTTGATATTTCTGCGGAAATATCATGTCATCGTGTTCTTCAAGAACATTTAAAATTTAATTTTGATATGTATTCATGAATATCATATCATAATGTTGTTCGAGAACATTTAAAACTTATTGCTACTACGGGAGCAATTTAATTTGATATTTCCAAACTTATTGCTACTATGGAAGCAATTTAATTTGATATTTATCGAATAATATCAAATCATGATTTTCTTCCATAACGATCAATATAATATTTTTAACCGGAGTATATGTTCTTCAGGAACAGTCATTTTAATTGATATATTAAAATAATTGTTTTGATATTACTTCAGGAATATCAAATTATAATGTTTTTCATGATAGCTTTATTATATGCTTCAACATATTTAAAATCTTATAATCCAATGTGGAGTCAATCATACCACGTTTTGGTAGTACGACCAACTTTGGGTGATCGTATATTTCTTTTAAATATTTCCACAAAACTATTGGATCTTTCACGGTATTATTCGAGATTATTAATATATAATCATAATCAATTTGATATTGATATTTCTGCAGGAATATCATATCATGATGTTCTTCAGAAACATTTAATTTTGATATTTTTCTTCAGGAATATCATATCATGTTCTTCAGGAACATTTAATTTTGATATTTCTTCGGGAATATCATATCACAATGTTTAAAATTTTAATTGATTTACTAGGCATAATTAATTTGATGTTACTTCAACAATATCATATTATAATGTTCTTCAGGAACATAGGCATAATTAATTTGATATTAATTCAAGAATATCAGATTATAATGTTCTTCAGAAACATTATACATTTAATTGCTTCTGAGCAATTTATGAAGAAGGGGAGAATAAGAAGATCTGAGCAATTTATGAAGAAAGGGAGAAGAAGAAGATATATGTATAAGTATTATTAAATATAAGTATAAATTCTTACTTGATATTGAATCATTGGTGATTAGAACTTCAGATCTTGTATGAGTAGAACTTCGATGAATATTTGATGAAGAACGCGATTGAACTTTCTTAGGGCATCGTGCTGATAACGTGTTATAAACTCAAGAGAATTGATAGAGAATAATATAGTAGAAAGGGAGACAATATGATAGGAGAATAAGATAAAAAGTAGGGTTTCTGTCTTGTTCACCAAGAAATTGTAAACTAGTCATTCACTAATTAATAATATTCATAATAGTACCTTAAAAAATTACTTAATTATGATTAATCTATACACCATTTTTTATTGATTAATTTTTTATTATTAAATAATTATTTTAATTAATAATAAAACGTGAACATAAATTTAAATGAAAATTTTCAATGTGTTAAAATTTATTTCTGATTTTAATATATTATATATTATATATTAATATTAGCTAGATATTATAGATTATAAATATTTACTCTTTCAAAGTTAAATGCTTGTTTCCTTATTCAACTTATTATAGAAAAGGATAATCTGTGTGAAACGTTCTATAATTGTATTTATTGTATCTTAATCTTAATTAGATAAGGACAAATTTAGGCAACATATCTTTCTTCAAATATGTCCATAGTCAACGTTGTATTGCCACAATATTCAACTGGTCGGGGTCGAGTCAAACAACATATTCTTGGGTCAAAAACGACAATTCACACATGTAGCACCGCAGTTTCGGATAAACGAGAGGGTATTTATGTCACATCACTAAATATTGGTTTCCTTTTCTATTTCAACCTCGCCAATTTCTCGTTACGACCTTATAAATACACACCCGATAGGTAGGTTTCAATTTATAATTATATTTTATATTTTCCTGTCGAGCTATGCCTAACGTGGAAGCGACGAAAATCATCGACAAAAACGAAGACGGATTTGAAGATCATGTGTATAAAGGGGTCGGAATTCATAGCCAAGTCACAAAAATAAAGCAAGAGATTGAGAAGGTGGATCGCTTAGTCATGCAGCTGCAGGTGGAGACGAGGCGGGATGTCAGTCGACGCCATGAACGGTTCCGATCACGTCTAGGTTTAGCCCAAGTGCCGATTTCCGCCAACAACTAGCATGTGTTTAGAACACGTGATTTTTTTTATGTTTTTTTTTACTTGCTATGTCGAGCTGAACATATTTAATTTGACTTATATAGGATGCGATGATCTAAACTTAATTTTATTTGAATAGTTCGTCTCTTGTTATTTAATTAATTTTTTCGTATAGAATTTATAAGGGATTATGGACTTGTTCTTTTGAACTTAATTCATTTAAGCTCAATTCATTTTGTTTCAAAATAAATTAAAATAAAATAAATAAAAAATAATTTCAATCTATAATTTTCAATATACAATCTAGTTATTTTCATAATATTATTAATATTTTAAAAAAAATATTTAATAAATTATAAAAATTATTATTATCTATATACATATATAATTTCAGGATCCACTAATGCCAATAAAAAAAACAATAATAATGTTGTGTTCACACTATAAATTATAAATAAAAAATTATAAATTATAAATAGTAATATTATTAAATATATTTAAATTATTATATATAAATTTTAAATAGTAATTTGAAATTATATATTTTTGGTAATAATAATTAATTATCATCTTAAATATATAGATTTTTATTTCTTTTCTCAAAATTCTTTTTTATTCTATTAATATTTATTTAATTCCTCATAAAAATCAATCTCTTCCTATTCCCTAAACCATTTGAGTTAAAAAAAAATTGATCAAACATTTTAAGTATATTATTTTCTCTTGCTATAATCTGGCTTCGTATGTTTTTTTTATTTTTTGAACATTGAATCGATTTACATGTATACGTTCTTCTATTCATTCATTTTTTTTCTCAATTTTTTTAATTTTATGTATTAATTATGATTTCTTCGCAGATTCCAGAATCAAATTGTCGAGTTATTAATTATGTTCGACTACATTATTTTTTTTTTCTAAGTAAATTCAATTTTTTTTATATTTCTATTTATTTTCCAGCTTTATAATTTTTATTTTCCATTTATTTGGATTTTCCTTCAGCGGTTTTAGGTATTTGTTGGATGCGTTTGACACTCGAGAAATGCAGAGACGAGAAACTCCTCTTCCACCAGATCAGAGGCTCCACGATCGGGTAGGATGAGACGAGAAACTCCTCTTCCAGAAATGCAGAGATAAGAAACTTCTCTTCCAACAGATCAGAGGCTCCTCGATCGGGTAGAGTAAATTCAATTTTTTTATATTTCTATTTATTTTTCAGCTTTATAATTTTTATTTTTCATTTATTTAGATTTTCCTTCAACGGTTTTAGGTATTTGTTGGATGCGTTTGACACTCGAGAAATGCAGAGACGAGAAACTCTCCTTCCACCAGATCAGAGGCTCTTTGATCGGGTAGGATGAGACGAGAAACTCCTCTTCCAGAAATGCAGAGACGAGAAACTCCTCTTCCACCAGATCAGAGGCTCCTCGATCGGGTAGAATGTAAATCGAGGGATGCGCCCGAGTAGCAGACACATGTGGGAGAGAGCCAATAGGTCTCATCCAATGACTAACTTCATAATATTTTAATGAAAATTTGTCATATCCGAGATTCGAACTCTGCGTCGTTGGTGAATTACACCAACATCACCACAGACCTTACCACTCGGCTATGCCCCAAGAAGCTTACATACTATAAATTACATCAAACATGCATAGTCGTTGAAAAATAATAAAATTTTCATAATTGAAATAAAGGTTAATAATGATATTAATACGAATTTAATTTAAATGAAAGCTCGATTATTAAATAAAATAATTTGTTAGTCAATTAATAATTTTTTGAGATTAAATAAAATTTTAGATTATTTGAAACAAATAAATCACGTGCATCGCACGGGCAGTGGTACTAGTTTTTATAAAAAGATAAATTCAGTTCAAATCGCTTAAGTTAAGAACAAGTCTAAGGCTAGAATGAATTGTAATTTTACACCTATGAAGCCCGATACCAATCTCAGGCCCACTAGGCCACTACGTCCGAATGTATAAGATAATTAAAGGGTACGATTATTTACACCTCCACTCTTTATTTGTACACCTCTTTTTAATATTTTTTATTTTTATAAATATGTAGAAGATCGAAATTGCCCTCTTTCAAAATGATAATATTACTAATTACTAGTTACACCCCCTCCCATCAATATAATTAAATAAGTAATAAATAAAAGAAAAAAATGGTGATTAGATGAAAGAGAGGCGGCAACTTTTTTGGTTGTCTTCTCCGGCAGGGAAGACAAAGCGATGGTGAAGCTGTCTTCCGAGGCTTGGAAGCGGGTTGGGGGATGGTGTACTTAGACTTCACGATTGTCAGGCGGTGGTATCTTCGGATGGTGTTCGAATAACAGACATCGATTCAACCTTCTTCTGTTTCTTTCAATTTATCTGGCCAGCAAAAATAAATGATTTGTTTTTTTTTTTCCTATTTTCCGGACAAAAAAAAAAACTATTTTTCTTGAAATCCATTTGATATTAATCAATAAGATAAAATCGTTCGTTTCGATTGATCGATGATGAAGATCGATGCCCTCCGCCGTTTGTTCTTCCCCTGCATCCACCAAGCCTGCACTGCCTCGACCCCACGCCGTCGTCCTCCGCCGCCACCAACAAGAGCTTCAGCACTTCCCCCGAGAAAACCCAACTCATCACCACAATCAAGAACCCATCCCCGTCTTCGCACGCCGTACCACTGCGTTCCTCCCGCACGCCGACCCAATGACCTAACCTTGAAACCTGACTCACCCTTCGAGAAATATTTTACATTAATTTATTAATTTATTTAATTATTTTTTAGGGGTGTAAGTGTGTAACCAAAGTAGGAGTATTACTTTTTTTTAAGAGGGTAATTTAGATATTTTGTAGGTTTATACAAATAAAAAATATTAAAGAGGGGTGTGGAAATAAAAGATGGAGGTGTAAATATCACTAGTCATAATTAAATTGCATAGGTTGGGGTTTGAACCGTAAGACCATACACTGCATCAACCATCCCCAACCCAACCTAACTAATTAAATAATATTTTCTGTCTCTGCCAACTATACAATCAACCACTCAATTATTTCATTTTATTTTTCATCATTTATCAAAAACCATTTTCAAACCCAACCTACCTAATAAAATACTATAATTTTATCTATCATTTATTTTACAAATAATAGTATATATATTTATTTTCAATTAATTATTTATTAATATTTATATTTCTTATTTTTTTTATCTAAAAAGTATTAATTTTATTTTTTTTATTTTTATATTAAACTATATTAAGTTTGATCTCTATTGATAGAGAATGAAAAAATAAAAATTATGGTGTTTTTATTTTATTTTTTTAATTAATAATTAAACAAATATAATGTTTTTAATATTAAAATATATTTAAGATATTGAGCAGTCCAATTATGGACTGACATGTGGCAAACAACCAGGCAAAATTGGGCGGTCGATTTCTAGCCCTGGTCGCACTTCAAATTTTCTTTTTCACTTTTAATTATTTTAACATTAGTTTATTATTATTTTATGAATTAACATAATTAAATAGTTACGTTCCAATATATATAAAATAAATAATGAACCGAGTATCCGAGTATGTCGTGGTCACACGTAGAATCCTGATGCTTACCAAACTCCGCATATATATATATATATATAAATAAATAAATAAAGGGTATATATTAATTAATTAATTAGTATTTCAGTTGGGGCGTTCCTAGACAATCGGCTCTCCTCCTCCTGAATCCATTCAACCAAATAAACAAAATATTCTCTGAAATCCCAATTATTATCTCCAACAATCCCCAAATCGAAAAGAAAGCAATGGGACTGAAAGAGCTTTTCCGCAGGAAGAAAAAGCAGGATCAGCTGCCCTCGACCAACCCGATCGCGGTCGCCATCTCCCGCTCGTCGTCCGCCAGCGGGCGCTGCCGGATCGAGGAGGAGCTCCAGCAGGTGTTCAAGAAATTCGACGTGAACGGCGACGGCAAGATCTCGTCGTCGGAGCTCGGATCGATCATGGGCAGCCTGGGCCACGCCGTGACGGAGGAGGAGCTGAAGATGATGATCGAGGAGGTGGATTCCGACGGCGACGGGTTCATCGATCTGCAGGAATTCATCGAGCTGAACACGACGGACGTTGGGTTCGACGAGGTGCTCGAGAATCTGAAGGACGCGTTCAAGGTGTTTGATATGGATAAGAACGGATCCATCTCCGCCGAGGAGCTGCACAACGTGCTCAAGAGCCTCGGCGAGGACTGCACCATCGCCGACTGCAAGAAGATGATCAGCGGCGTCGATTCTGACGGGAATGGGACTATCAGCTTCGACGAGTTTAAGGTCATGATGATCAAGGGCTCGCGATTCGACGTCGCACCCAAATGAATTCGATATCCCGATTCATGACGAATAATATTATTATTTGTTACGTGTAACATGATTTAATTATTCATCTTCTGTGTTTTTATTCTCTCTTCTTCTGGATTTGTTTTTATATTTGGAAGTAGAATTTTTTATTTTTATTTTGTGTTCTTGGTTTTATGTGACTTTTGGTAAAGGTTATACTGTATGTTTTATTTTCTTATCGTAATTAATGAAATATTTTCATCTGTATGCTATTGTTGAAATGTCAGTTTCAATGACCGACCACAAATTTGATTGAATTGATCTTTAAAACATATTTTGGGGTTGTTGGGGGTGATAGTTTAATCCGATTAAACATCATGATTTAGTATACATATATTTCTTTTGTATTTTACAAAGATTGTGTTTATTGATATGGAGAAAAGGAGTATATGAATATGGGATAAATTAGCCATATATATCTCAATCTATGAAGCTCGTTTGGTTGTTTGTTTCACATCTTCCAGGTCTAGGTCTCACTTCTTGTAAAGCCAAATGTTTGGTCTCACTTAGGGGTGGGAACGAGCCGAGCCGAGCTTTGCTTAAATAGGCCTAGGCCTGATGTTGAATTTTTGAACTCAAGCTTGGCCTACGGCCTATCATAGGCTTTTTAAGAGGTTGGGCCTGGGCCTTTTTAATAAATAGGCCCGACCTGAAAGCCTTTTATAAGCCTTTTTTCAGCACAATTCGAACATCAGCTCGGTTCAATGATAAGTCGAAAATTTAAATAAAAATATTAAATTTTAATTATAAATTTTATTTTTAACTTTTAAGTAATTAAATAATAATAGACAAGTGAACAACAATTTATAAATACAAAAATTGTTTAAAATATATTCTTCAATCAATACGGATAATCAATCATATTTTACTTTTCAACTATAATTTTTTTCGAAGAATATAGGATAACATTTGTTAATAAGTACTTACAAAAATTAAAACTAAAAACATTGTATTTTTTCATATAAATTTAATTATGAAATACACTTTTTGATTAATAAATATATATATTAAATAGGCCGGGCCTGATAGGCTTAGAAGACTTAAAAAAAAGCTTAAGCTTGACCTATTTATATAAACGAGCTTTTAAAAAAGCTCGAGCCTGGCTTGTTTATTAAATGAGCCGAGCCGAGCCGAGCTTTTGTAGGCCGAGCCATATGCCCCTGTCGGGTAGCTTTGCTCATTCCCATCCCTAGACTAGTGATAGTGGATGGTCTAAACCTCAAGTTTGCTACAAGAGAACAAATAACCTTGGTTGAGAAACTAACTTACCTTTGTAAAAAAATATATCATATGATCATATTTAGTTATATTTAAGGATATACATTAATATTTTTTTTAAAGTATATTTATATGATAATATTTAGTTATATTATACTCCTTTCATTTCATAATTATTTAAATATAACTCCGGAAGAGTGAAGGTCTTTTTCCTTCTTATTCGGACCCACCGGCATTACCCAAAAGTCAAGGTGAAGGGCACATGGCCCGTACTCACACGCTAATAAAAGACGTGGATGCTTCCCCGTGTCAGGATATTCCATTCCATCTATAAAAGAGACCCCTAGCTGCTTCCTAAGATGCTGCTCTACCCATTAAAACCCCTTCCTAGCCTAGCGCTTGATCTAGTAAATGAACTGGATCCGACTCATCTGCTTCAAAGTATGCGTCCCCACCATCACCAGGGGAGAAACCAAAAGCACCCGAAAGTCCTGACCCAAATGCAAGTAAATGATCGAAGCAAGACATTCAGATTGAAGGCATTCCCGACCACCACAGGGTAAAATATGCTGCCTGTTCAAGAGTTGTTTTGATGGGTAAATCTCCAACTTTTGTAGTGAAGTTGGGTAATAAAAAATAAAAACGGGAGAAACACCGAATGATTTGGGTCCAAAATTTGTTGGGCGGTGCATGTAAGAGATTTTGGAAAAAAGATTACAACGGAGGGATTTCAAGTGATGTTAATTTATTTATTTCTTTATTTAGGAAAAATATAAATATATTAAAAATATAATTATAATTTCAAAAAATTTAGAGTGATATTAAAAATATGATTATATTCCGTTTCAATTTGATAGATTTGTTTACACCTATAAAATTATAATTCAATTTTTAATCTTTATTGTTTCTAATTTATAGATTTGCTCATGGGATCCTATCAACTTGTTCCGACCTAGGATAATAAGCTCATGAGCTTGGTCTTACTTCACCGCCGAGAAACGAAAGAAGACTTCATCTACAAGGTTCACTCAAACGTAACTCCCTTCTTTTTGTTTTGGGTGTGAAGCAGTGTCAAACCAAAAGACCCAACAAAACAAGCATTAGCTCTCCCTGAAAAGGAGGTGATCCAGCCGCACCTTCCAGTACGGTTACCTTGTTACGACTTCACTCCAGTCACTAGCCCTGCCTTCGGCATCCCCCTCCTTGCGGTTAAGGTGATGTGGGCGGGGGGTTCCGAGGAATAAAAATAACCTCTGGTTTTTTTTTTCAGATTTGGCTATGTCGAGAATCAATTAGGAATCACGTAATTGAAGCCATCCTATTTATGTGAATATCACATTAACTCTGATATAATATTTATCCCAATTTATAGGAATTAAATTGATACTTAGAATAATTGTATTTATGAATGATTGTAATATCTCATACTAGTAGTATATAACCAATACCTATATCATGCTCCTAGGAGTAGAATATAAATGGTGCTCCCACCCTTTAAAATATAAAAATCATCATTTAATAATTAAGAAATCTTCGTTTCAAAAAACAATTACTATAAACATTGAATTAACATAACAATAAATATATTAGCATACGTAATGAATATTTATCCAAAAATACATGAAGATATACTCTGGGTGTACAATTAGAATCGTACTCCTAGGAACACGGTATAAATTGCCGTATATAACTCTCTACTTTGATGTAATAATAATATAACAAATTAACTCTTTATCATGGTATCAGAGCAAGGCATGATCCTTCTCAATCCTTTTTTTTTCTCATCTCCTTTAAACTATTGAGCTCCATCAATGGCTTCAATTACGTGATTCTTAATTGATTCTCAACATGCTACACCTATAAAATTGGGGTTTGCCGTATTTTGGTTTCCACATATTATTACAATTTTTTTGTTTTTTCTTTCGTTTATCTTGTCTTCGTCATGTCAAGTATATTAGAGAGCGGTGAGCGATTTAGTTTTCAATATGGCATGGTATCATAGCTTTTTTTGAGATTTTTTTTTTGGCGTGGATACGAAAACAATAATAGTTACAACATTTTCTTTTTTAGGATGTCTCATAATAATTGATACACCAAAAAAAAATCTAATTTTTTCGCTTTAAACTATTTTACACTTACTTTATTTACTTACTTTTTAGACGTCATTAATAAGTCATAACTACTTTATTTTTTAACTTAAAAATATATATTTGCTATTATTTTTTTATTAGGAAAACAAAAAATAAAATTTATACTTTATTTTTTAACTTAAAAATATATTTTTGCTATTATTTTTTGATTAAAAGTCAAAAATAATATTTTTTTAATCTATGTGACAAAAATAATATTTTAACTTTTATGGGAGGGGAGTATAAATTAGTGATAATTTTTTTTTTTAAAAACACTTGGATTTCTACTCCAAACCTTTAGATTTCTCAAACTTTTACTACATGTATCATAAATGCATAATTAATTAGAATGGAAGTAGTAGTATACATAAGTTAAATAACCAACCAACTATTTACATCTACTAACTCCTTTGATATTTTAAAAAATGTGCGAGAAGGTAATTGTTTAGTGATTGAGGAGATTACTGACCTTGAGGAAACATAGGAAGGAGAGTTTGTGGGAGGAACAGGAGGTACTATGGTGATTTACGAACAGGGTCCTAAAGCAGCCCTTCTTGTGGTTACTAATGTGTAGTACACTTTATTGGAATGTTCGGGGACTGAATAAGCCGGATCTCCAGCGGGCTGTCCGGGACCTTATTCAGGAGAACTCTGTTAGCCTTGTTGCTCTTCTTGAGACACATGTCACTGGTAATAGGTCTTCCTTTATTGCAGATCGAGTGTTTTCATCGTGGAGTAGGCACATTGATTACGTAGATGGTCCGGGTAAGCGTATCTGGGTCGGGTGGGATCAGAGTTTGGTGGATGTCCAGATTGTTCACACCTCTGACCAGTGGTTCCACTGTCGTGTTACGGAGCTCAGGACGGCGGTCACGCGGTTTTACACGTTCGTCTATGCCCATAACACTGTGATTCAGAGGCGAGTATTATGGGATTATATCCTTTCTATTTCTGAGCACCTGCAGGATGTTGATTGGGTGGTGTTGGATGATTTCAACACCATCCTGGATACTAGTGACGCTCTGGGAGGTAGAGCGGCTATGGAGACTGATGATGAGTTTCAGGCTTGTTTGACGGCAGCTGATTTGGTCACTTTACCGACGGTGGGACCGTGGTATACGTGGCATAATCAGCAAGAGGGGGACCGGAAGTGGCGACGCCTGGATAGAGTGGTGGCTAATCCTTCCTGGTTAGTGCACCATGCCGAGAGTATCTATCACACCTTGCCGTTCTCGGACTTCGGATCATGCTCCTCTTCTTTTAGATCCAGTGACAGCTAGTCAAGGATACAAAGCGTGGTTTCGATTCGACAACCACATCACCGACATGGAGGATTTTATCCCCCAGACGAGGCGTATTTGGGATTATCCGATTTATGGATTGCCTATGTATTCAGTAGTTAAGAAGCTTAAACTTCTTAAGGGTGTTTTCAGGCAGATGAGGAGGAGACAGGGGCATCTTGGGGCAAATGTGACGAGGGCGAGGGAGTTCTTGCTCACAGTCCAGACGTATTTGAGTACAGATCCTACCTTCGAGCCTTTGCTGGTATTGGATGGAATCTGCCGTCGATTGTATGCACGGGCAGTTGAGTCGGAGCAGGTTTACTTACGCCAAAGGGCGAAGACGTCATGGTTACGGGACGGTGATCAATGTACGGCCTTTTTCTTCAGGATTATTGCGGCTCGACGAGCTCGGTCGCGTATACTACAGGTTGAGACGGCTACCGGGGAGCTTGTCCATGATTCATCCCAGATTAGCAGTACGATAGTGACATTCTTTCAGGGGCTGTTGGGCACGTCCACCCATCTTGTGGTAGGAGATTTACGTCCTTTCGTGAATAAGAGGTTAACTCGGGAGATGGCTGAGCATATGATTCGTCCAGTGACTGCTGCGGAGATTTAGAGCGTTTTATTTGCTTTCGATGATGATAGAGCCCCGGGTCCTGATGGATACTCCTTAGCGTTCTTCAAACAAGCTTGGCCGGTTATTAAATTTGAGAGTCTCACAGCTATTTCAAATTTCTTCCGTACCGGGAAGCTTGTTAGAGAGGTTAACTCGACGATTCTTTCGCTCATTCCGAAGGTTGCTGCCCCGAAGCATCCTAAGGATTTTCGGCCCATCTTGTGCTGTACAAGGTGATAGCGAAAATTATTTCGAATCGTATGAGTGCTAGTATGGCCTTATTGGTTGACAGGTCTCAGACTGCCTTCGTCCCTGGCAGACGCATTGGGGATAATATCCTCCTTGCTCAGGAGTTACTGCAGGGGTACGGACAGAGACGACTTCCAGCTAGATGTGTGCTGAAAGTTGATCTGATGAAGGCTTATGACACAGTTGAGTGGAGCTTTGTACGAGCGACGTTGGAGAATATGGGATTTCATCGGGTGTTCATCGGTTGGATTATGGAGGGCCTCACTACTCCGTCCTACTCGGTGAACATCAATGGTTCAGCTGAGGGTTATTTCAGAGGTGCTCGGGGATTGAGGTAGGGGGACCCGATGTCACCCTTTTTGTTTGTCCTTGTGATGGAGGTTTTACATGGGTTCTTGGAGTGGCATATTCAGGCGGAGCCGGAGTTCCAGTATCATTGGAGATGCGAGAGAACCCAGACTTATATGCTGAGTTTTGCTGATGACCTACTACTTGCATGCCATGCCGATCCTGTGTCTATTGCTACACTCAGACGGGGAGTGCAGCTTTTCTCGGCTTACTCGGGTCTACATGAGAATGTAGATAAGAGTAACATCTATCTCTCCATCCAAGCGCAGGATGATGTTTCGATACTCCAGCCGGTTTTTGATTTCCCGGTCGGGACCCTTCCAGTGCGTTATCTAGGAGTTCCTCTTATTTCTTCTCGATTGAGGTTGAGGGATTGTGCCTCCCTGTTATAGCGGATTGATGCTAGACTGGGTTCTTGGACCTCTCGTACACTATCTTATGCAGGGCGTTTACAGCTGATCCGATCAGTTCTGGGTACGCTACATATCTACTGGGCCAGTGTGTTCATCCTCCCCTAGGGGATTATCGAGGAGATTGAGAAAAGACTGAGGAGATTTCTGTGGTTTGGTTGGGGCAACAAGGGATATGCCAAGGTCCGATGGGTTGATATTTGTCGGTCTTCTAGTGAGGGTGGACTAGGTATCCGTGATCTCACTGCTCAGAATCGAGCCCTTATGACCAGACACATCTGGGCTATACTGAGTCAAGATCCAGGGTCGGTTTGGGTCAGTTGGATTCAGGAGAATCGACTTAGGAGGCAATCTTTTTGGAGTGCTAAGGTGCCGAGTGCATGCTCTTGGAGTTGGCGACAGCTTCTTAAGCTACGCCCAGCTGTGTTACCACCTATTCAGATGAGGGTCGGGGATGGATCTCAGTTTTACCTTTGGAGGGACCCGTGGCATCCGCTTGGCCATTTGGAGGAGGTGTGTCAGTTGGGACCGTGGTGTAGGAGGCTTCCTAGGGCTGCGTCGTTGAGTATGGTCATAGTTGATGGGGAGTGGAGATGGCCAGCAGACTTTGCGGCGGAGTTCGTTCATCTTATGGACGATTTGCTGAGTATAGATGTGAGGACAGATACAGTGCGGTGGACATTGCATCGTTCAGGGACCTACACCTCTGAGTCGGCATATACTCTATTCCGCCCTGAGGGTCCCAGAGTGTCATGGGATGCCCTTTTGACTGGACCTGGACGTATCCCATGACATTGCTTCATTCTTTGTATGGCTATTCGCGGTCGGCTACCGACTAGGGATAAGCGTTGGATTGGTCGGGGTGATGACTCGTGTGTGCTATGTGGTGGGGAGAGTGCGGAGACACATTCTCATCTCTTCTTTGATTGCCCCTTCTCACGTGATTGCTTGCGGAGACTTGAGGTGGAGGTGGGATTTCTATGGCCACGTGGTAGTTGGCATAGTGCGGTATTACGGGTTTCTAGTCGATGGCGTGGGAAGCACTTGATATCTTGCGCGTACCGTGGACTTCTCGCTGCTCTGATCTACTTCATTTGGCTCGAGAGGAACACGAGGATTCATGAGGCTCGTTCGGTGTCGCCTACAGTGGTGCCCTCTCAGGCGATTTCTATCATACAGGAGAGGATCCGCTCGTTGCGACTTCCAGATTCTCTTCAGGCACGTGCACTGAAGAGGGTATGGCATATAGCCTGGTGACTACATTTGTATTATTTAGTGCTATATGTTTAGTTGGTTAGTTGGAGAGCTAGTTTGTTAGCTCAATGATGCGGTGGGGGTTTCTTCCCCTATGCGCTTACTGTATCATACCCTTTTTATTTTTTATGTGATTGACCTTTACCCAAAAAAACAAAAACCAACTATTTACTTAATTATAAATAATTAGAATGTTCTTAAGTATATACTCACTCGGTTCAATAATAAATGCAATATGTTCTTTGTAAATTATAAAGGATATATGATATCTGTTATTGAATTGAGGAAGTATATAGTATATATACAGTACTTACAGTTTTTTACTGTGACTATATATGGCCGAGAAGTTGGACGAGTCAACTGTTACGAGCTCGAATTTGAGCTTTATTAAATATTTGGCATGCATTGCTTGAATAAAGATTAATATTGAATTAAATATAAGTTTGACAATTTTATTATTTTAATAATACTTTTTAAAGTGTTGTTGATCTCACTTGAATATGGTATCATTAAAGCACGCAGCCTCAAAATGAGGATGATTGTTCCAACCGATAAAACATTATGACACATAAGTTCATGAGTAGAGATGATAAAACTGAGTCTACTCGTCAGTGAGTATATCTCACATAAAGAGCAATATTGAACTGAAATATAAGTTAAACAGTTTTAATACATTTAACAAAATCTTCTAAAGAGTTATTGGTCAAATTTCAATAAGTTTCATAATAATAGGTACAAAAGCCCGTCGGGGCGGCCTGTTGATTGTAATAGCAAACTTTTATTCTCTAAACTTCAAATCATCATTATTGTATTGCAATTGACCCCGCTATAAATAAATCAAATGACTAAATTGCTCTCTTTTATTTCCAATTCCACTTTTACTCTTATTATTCACAAACATGATTCTCTTCAAGAAAGTCTGCAACTTCAAATGTGTTTTAATTTTAAGTTTTCTGAAAACAAAATTAATCTAAAACAGAAACAAATATATATTGATTTCAAACAAGACAAACTTCGTGTGTTTGAAAATTTCCAAAACCAAATACTCAAGGTAATTAAAAAATGAGTGACACATATAGCAGCAACAAAAAGGTTCTTAATTAATTATCATTTGAATTTATTTGTGTCACTAATAAAGGCCAAGGGTAAGAAAAACATTTTAAATTTAAAATGTTACTAGTATTTACCATTTTCTTAAATATCTCATTAAACAACAACCAACATATTACAATCATATAGCCGCAGCAAAGGTTGTTTATAGCCAGCCACAACCCAAACACATAATAACGTGGTCCACGACATACTCGGATACTCGGTTCATTATTTATTTTATATATATTGGAACGTAACTATTTAATTATGTTATTCGATTCAACTTATTAAAACAAAATAAAAAAAATTAATTAGTTCATTTAAATAACATTACATTCCCAACTATACATCTCAGATGCTACACGCCTACACCGGTAGCTAGGGCTGGGTGCGGGCCGGGTTGGTCCCAAAATTTCTAGGGCCCGGCCCAAAACTCGTTTTTGTCGGTCCGGGCTGGTATGGGCTTTTTGAAATTAAGGCTCGATTTGAGACCGAGTGCAACGGTCCGAGCCGGGTTTTCGAGCTTTTCGGACCCAATTTTTATAATTTTAAAAAATTGTTTATAATTATTAAAAATAATCATTTATTTTTTTTTATAAAAAATAAAATTTTAAATTTTAAATAATACTATTATATACTTATATTTATAATTTAAGTTTTTAAGGTTAAATTATTAATTAAAATATTAAAAATTATATAAGAATAGATAATATTTATTAAAAAAATTATATAAAAATTAAAAATCGGGCCGGTCTCGGGCTTTCGATTCCAAAATTTTTTGGGCCCTGGCCTAACCCGTGTTTTTATTTTTCGGTCCGGGCCCGCGACGGGTTTTCGATCCGAGCTTTCGGGTTTTCGGGCACAAACGCCCACCCCTTGCGGTAGCATTACTCTCGGTGTCGTATTAACCGGATATCCATATGTGATTACATGTGCTTTTAATATATTAATATTAAAATCATATACATTGATTGATAGGGCACGTGCATAAATAGTTATGATGGAATTAGTATAATTATGTTAAAATAAAATAAAAATTATTTCAGTTCAATTCGTTTAAATAATTTACCTAATTAAGTTGTTAAAAATGAATCTATCCATAACATAGGGCGAGATACATAAATAAAAATTTCAAAATTATACAAAAATATTAAAAATAACCAAAATAAAATTGAGTTGCACCGAATGAACGCAGCAGAGGTGACAAAAATTATAATAAGAAAAAAATAAGTTACATTGAATTTACAAAATATTTCAAATCGGACTATTTATTTATTTATAAATTAAATATACACGATATATATAGCCACTTTTCAATTTTCAACATGTAATTAATGGAGTAATTAACTTGTTACATACTCAGATTTTAATTAATTAGCAAATCTTGTAGCAGTAGCATCGGGGGATAAGGCCGTCCCTGCATTTTCGCGAAGAATTTATCCTTGAAGCAGCTGACGGCACAGAGAGTGCTGTTGAGGCACAGCAATAATTTCTTATAATGAAACTTGAAACTTCGACTCCCCCGTTTCCACATCCGCCATCACCTCTGTAAATTAATCATGAAATAAATTAACCATATATGAATGATTGAATGATATATAGTGTGAAATTATTAAGTACGTACGTACCAAATGTAAGGATGAGGAGAAGCATAAACAATAGTACAATTGTTTTTTCATATCATATACTCAATCCGTCCCACAGAAATAGTCACAGGTGGTCAACGTTGACTTTTTTTGTCGATCCAATACATATGATAAATAGTGTACAAAAATTATGAAAAAATTATTAAAATAAAATTTAATAGTTAAATTTTATTTTAATAATTTTTTCATAATTTTTGTACACTATTTATCATATGTATTGGATCGACAAAAAAGTCAACGTTGACCACCTGTGACTATTTCTGTGGGACGGAGGGAGTATATGCTAGTTGGATTATTAATTAGGGGTGCCTGTGTTTGGTGTAAGTGTTATATATACACACACATACAACAATTAATATTATTATTATTATTATATATACTATAATATATTCAGACTACAAATTAACCATAATTAATTTATAGCATATCACATTTAAACGGTTGAGACAATCTCTATTTCTGTTGGACTATTTCTGTTGGACGTGAATTAAAAGCATATTGGGATAAAATATTACTCCTTTGATCTTTCGTAATAGTTGTGGCAATTTTCTTTTTGGGTTGTCCCATATTAATTGTTACACAAAAAAAAATTATCATTACACTTTATAACCTTAAAACAATACTCAATATTTTTAAAATACTAGCACTATTAACAAACAAAAGTTATTTTCTCACTAAAAAAGACCACATTACCCTTTAATCAATAACAATATAATACTCTCTTCTATTTTTTATACTATAAGTCTTCCTAAGCTTTTACACAACATTTAAGAAATTAATGTAAAATAATTAATATCTATTAAAAATAAAAATAATAACTTAAAATTTGAAAAAAAATAGAAAAGGTAGAAAGACTTATAATAAGAATGGAAGGGAGTAATATTATTTTTTAACTTTCGTGCTTATACGGGTGTAACATGTTAGAAATTAAATATCGAATAAGCATGAATTAATCATATAAAGCATGCTTCAACAATTACCCTAATTGTTTCTATGACGATTAACCGAAATATATGAGAATATTAATTCATAAGGCGGAAGCGTACCTGAATCCATAGAATTATTGAGATGAACGAGATTACGAAGATTGATGGTTTCCCAAACTATCAGTACTCCTTTTGGATTCACAGCGTAGAGAGAATACGTGAGATTAGAGATTACTGATGCTTGGGGACCATAACCTAATTTATAGATCTAGGGTATTGATTTGGTCCCTCAACAAATCAAAGCCCACTTAATGGTATCCACACATAAAGCCCATAATTATTGTATACTTATATAAGCCCAACTTTAATCTTTAGTTGATCACTTTACAATGGGTTTCTTTAAAGACAACCATACACATTTAATTTAACACATGGAAGCCCAATATGTTGAATTTATCCAACAATCTCCCACTAGGGCAAACATGTGATACCGAACAAATGTGTATTACCAAAATGAGCTCAAAAGTGTTGTCATGTAATATATATAAGTATCCTTAATACAATCTTATTATCGACGGCACTGACAAAGGACTAAAGAGGCTTTCGTCACTTTAAGCGTAACTAGACCCAACATTAATCACATATATCACTACAATCAATGACAGATCAATCATGGTGTGTAGCATGGAAATTACATGTAATGTGATCGTACATGTCTATTTCCAACTGGTCCTCCTTAATTCCAAAGTGAGATCAACATAAATTCTTAATAGAGTGTAAATAATCTGAAACCTTATTTGCGCACATAATTATCCAAATACACAATAATGTGTCCAAATATAGAGCCATAAAACATCTTATATACAGACTCCCACTAAACCGAAGTATCTTGAAACAACATAACGCCCTTACGGGTAGTATGTCAATGAAAGACCTTTAGTGGTTAATCCTTAGTCAACGGATCCGTAATAATTGAGTCTGTTCCAAAGTGCTCTATATAAACTTGATCACTCAATATTATTTTCTTTCAAAATCAAGAACTTTATGTCAATATGTTTTAACTTAATCGAGTTCTTATTGTTATTGAAATATGGCAGTACCAAAAAAATTGTCACAATAAAACTTAAATGGTCTTTCAATACTCCAAAATTTTGTATCTTGTGACAACGTTTCATAACCATATTTCCTTAATTGATGCCTCTGAATAAGTTATAAATTATGTTTTCATGTAGAAGACAATCCAAATGTCTGCTTAGTGCTTCTATATGAAACAACTTCATATGCTACAAAAATGCAGCCCAAATTGGATCTTTCAATAACATGGCATCTAACAAAATCAAAATCATAAACCTTAACGATCTCCCACTGATTTGATTTTGCACATGTAAGCATGTAGTCCTTATTTCTCTGTAAATACCTTATAATCCCTTTGACTACTTTCTAAAGGTTCATACCAGAGTTACTTAAGTATTTTTCCAACATACCAACAATAAATCTCAAGTCAGGTCATGCAGACCCGCACATACATGAAACTCCCACATAGTCGAAGCATAGGGAATATTTTGCATATCTTGAATTTCCAAATTAATTTAGGGGCACTGGTCGAGACCAAACTTGTCTCCCTTAGTTACATGGGTTTTAGCATACCAAATCTTTGAAGCACTTTTTCTATATATATCTTTTGTGATAATCCAATTATACCTTGAGTATGATCTCGGTATGTTTGGATTCATAATACAGAAGAAATCTTTCCCAAGATCTTTTATTTCAAATAACTTTGATAGAATGATCTTGGTATCGTGCAACAAACTTAAAATCTTTGTCACATGCAATATGTCATCGACAAATAGGTCCAAAATAAATTACTCTCACTGAACTTGTGATAAACATAATTATCAATAATATTTATCTCAAAACCAAACGAGATAACTATTTCATGAAAATTGTGGAATCACTAACGAGAAGTTTGCTTGAGCCCATCAGATGAATTTCTTTAATTTGCAAACCATATTCACAAAGTTTTCTGGTTGCACCACATAAGTGTTTCAACAATGTCAACACTATTCCTACATTCATCTGATGTAACTCAAGATTATAATGTGCAATGAATGCCATTATTTTTCTGTCTTCTCTTTGAGTAAAACTTTAGCCAAAAGACGAGCCTTATACCTTTCCAAATTACCATTTAAATCCCGTTTGGTCTTAAAAAAACCATTTACAACCAATGGACTTCGATCCTTCTGGCAATGAGATAAGATCCCAAACTTTATTGTCTTGCATAGACTTGAACTTTACGTTCATGGTACCAATCCACTTTTGAGAATTCGGATCCTTCATGGCCTGATGAACACTAATATGATCATCTTCCATTAGTTAGTTATTTTTCCCATGGAGAAAAATGATATAATCGTCCGTAATAACTCTTATTTTCTCGTAAGTGGATCTCCTTAGCTTTATGTTCTTGAGGTTGTTGAGTTTGTTCTTAAATTATTTCATCAACTTGATGGGGGAGGACTTCAACATTTTCCTGTCGAGGTTCCAAAACTGCTTCTTCTTCAATGACGGGTATGAATACCTGAACATTGTCAGAAACACTAGTAGGAGTCGAAATTGACTCCTCCTCAAAGGTGATGTCTCGATTCTTATTCTTCCCCCCAAACTCAATATCCTCACATAACACTGCATTTCTCGTCTTAAAAATTGACTTTCTAATGGGATCATAAAACTTAAAACCCCTTAATTTTTCTGAATAACCAATAAAGTAGCTGCTAACTGTTTTTGGAGTCCAAATTCTTTATTTTCATTTGGCTTGTAAGGCCTTGCTTTAGTTGGACATCCCCAAATATAAAAGTGATTAAAACTAGGCTAACGCCCAATTTCACTTTTCCAAAAAAGTTTTTTAATTGCTTCTTTATTTGGTATTTTATTGAGAATGTAAGCTGCAAATATAGATTGTCATGATATGCACCAAACTAGTGCCCACAATATTTGAAAGATAATATTAATAATCTCCGAATGAACAAGTAAAACCATATTTGTCCAAAACGAAAATATAACCAAATTTTGTCAAAAGACAATACATTAAAAAAAATATCTTTCAAATCCAAATAATAACAATCTAAAATTTTAAGTTGTCTTCACTTCTACCGATTCGCCATATCCTAAATAGATGTATCTTTCACCATCACTCGGCTTTGGCAGCTTAGGCAACTCTTTATTTATACGCCAAGTGAGATACTTGGTGTATTCGGTACAATCTTGTCTTATGTGTCCAAGTTTGTCACAAAAGAAACAAGTTTTAACCTCAGTGTTCTTTTTTTTTTTTGTCTCTGGTGCGCTGGACCTTCAGCCATAGCAGCTTTCTCAACATATTTTTCTTTCATGCCCTTTCCTTTATCTTTGGAACTAGTGGCCAGTTGAGCAACCTCACTTATTTCATGCTTCAACCTTTCTTCTTCTTGCACACAATGAGAAATGAGCTCATTAAGAGTCTATTTCTCCCTTTGACAGTTGTAACTGACCTTAAAATGACTGTATTGTGCAGGAAGAGACAATAACACTAAATGCACGAGCAAGTCCTCAGACACCTCGAGCTTTAGCACACTTAATTTTGAAGCATAATGAGACATCTCCATGATGAACTCCCTTATATTCCCTTTGCCCTTATACTTCATTGAGATCAAGTTTTCTAAAAGCGTACTTGTCTCAGCCTTATCGTTTTTGACAAAACGCTGTTCAATATGGGCAAGGAACTTACTGGCCACAGTGATATCCACAGATGATGTGCCTCGAAAGGCTTCCGGAATGCTGCGCTTAATGATCATTAGACTTACACGATTTGAGCGTTCCCACTTCTCAAAATTCCTTTTGTCATCCGAAGACTAAACCCAAAAGTCAACTAATAGTATATTGCTATAATTAATAGTGGCAACAAATACATCGACAGTAATCGAGTCTGATCAAAACACACAATTCAATATCACCAAACATACAATTCGCAAATCGTAACTCAAGTTTCGTATAAATCGATGTTCACATAATTATACTCATAAATTCCAGAAAATCATACATAGAATAGCTCTGATACCACTTGTTAGAAATTAAATATCGAATAAGCATGAATTAATCATATAAAGCATGCTTCAACAATTACCCTAATTGTTTCTATGACGATTAACCGAAATATATGAGAATATTAATTCATAAGGCGGAAGCGTACCTGAATCCATAGAATTATTGAGATGAACGAGATTACGAAGATTGATGGTTTCCCAAACTATCAGTACTCCTTTTGGATTCACAGCGTAGAGAGAATACGTGAGATTAGAGATTACTGATGCTTGGGGACCATAACCTAATTTATAGATCTAGGGTATTGATTTGGTCCCTCAACAAATCAAAGCCCACTTAATGGTATCCACACATAAAGCCCATAATTATTGTATACTTATATAAGCCCAACTTTAATCTTTAATTGATCACTTTACAATGGGTTTCTTTAAAGACAACCATACACATTTAATTTAACACATGGAAGCCCAATATGTTGAATTTATCCAACGTAACAACATAGTAATAAATAAACTTTTAATTCAATGAAGAATTAATTTGATTCGAAAAAATATGCATGGTGTGGATAGAGTCATAGTCGTCATTATAAGTAGCGTCATTATTTTTCCGGAAATATATACTGGAGAGAGTTAGGATACTTTTGTAATAAATAGTACACGGCTACTAATAAAAGGTATTAAAAATTAAAAAAAGCAATTTAAAATTTGAAATTACTAAAAAAATGACACGAAGGTTTGGATAATTAGATGTTGTGATAATTATTTTTGTGTAAATATTGTGTCACTCCGTAAATAACTATTTTTTTAACTATATATATAAGTAAATATTATTCATTTTTCAAAAGGTTTATAGAAATAATTTTTATTTAATTATATTGTAGCATACTTTGGATTTATTTATTAATTTCAGATTTACGGAGTCACGTTTTTCAAAAGATTTATAAAAATAATTTTTAAAGTTTTTTCCAAAAGGTTTATAAAATTATTGTAGCATAATGTGACATTTTTCAAAAGGTTTATAGAAATAATTTATAGTTTTTTTTACCATATATAAATGTGACATTGTAATAATATGAATAATGTGTCACTCCGTAAATAACTATTTTCTCATGTTGGAGATTGTTGAAACTTCAAAGATGAAGTGCCGATTTTACAGTCGCCTCTAATGTTATTTTTGAGCTCGTTTTAGTGTATTTTGTATATATTGGTGTTTGATTATTGAGGGATAGCATATTATTGTCTCGATGGATTTCACTTGTTGTGTAGTATGTTTTTCGTGTCAAAATGTAGGAGAAACGAAGAAAAACGGAGCGACGAGGCTAAAACGAGATAACGAGCCAAACAGGAAAAGTGCAGAAACTTCGGGCATTAAACAATTTTCATTCTTTGAGAATCAAGCTTCGTGCCATACATAGTTGGAAAGATCATGAAATCTAAATTCTAGGGAATTTTGAATCGAGATGATCGGAGATTGGACGAAAATAATATGACAAGAGTCGAGAAGTTGCACACTAAGACTCGAGGATGACTCGATTGCAAAGCAAGAGATGAAGGAAAAGTTCAGAGTAACCCGAGGATCACCTATAGCGGCAGCTGCTCGAGTAAAGAATCACGTAGATTAAAAATGTTTAAATGTGTACAAATAAATTAGAGGAAGACATTTGAATTAATTTTAAGAAAAGCTCGAGTGATCGATTTTGTGTTTGTCAACTGCCACACAATATCGAGTACAAATTTCTTCTCAATCTAGAAAAGATTTTTGTTTCCATCATTCAAGTTATTTACGACGGCAAATCTTGTTACAGTAACAGGCGTTGATAAAGCCCAAAACCCCATTGCTGGATCTTCGGCAACTTCCGCCTAAAAAGCCATGCTTGATGCAATTCAAGGAGCAATATTTGAAGCACGCTCTTTTCATGGTTTTACTCTTCACCGGGCATAGCTTGAACTTTGGTAACTTCGGTAACTTCAACTTGGTTTCATCGATATGTTGGGTGACGCATAGCTCTGTGAATAAACCTTACGTGAAATAGGAATTAAATTATATACTTTGGAGTAGTTATTAACAAGCATATTTAAGAAGATAGAGATAATACTAATATACATTTAGTTACCCAATACTGTAAGGAGAAGCATAAACAATACAACTGCTTTTGTAATGATCTGCAATTCGTATTATATATTTCTAAGTCCGTAGAATTAGAGACGTGACTATATATATATATATATATATATATATATATATTTTTTTTTTTTTTCTCCAGATCCATAATTTCGATTTTATTGATATTTAAGAATATTTAATTGGCACATTTAGAATATTTTGCTAAGATAGTGAGTATATATATTTTTTTCTCCAACCTCTTTGGTATGTACTATGTAAATTCATTAGTTACAATTTTATTTTTAATTAATTTCGGGAATTTACCAATTATCACTTTGTAGTTGGTCAAATTAAAATGTCAATAAATTATTAAAATATTCACTTTTAATTTTCTAATTATGAAAGTTTGAATTTTATTTTTGAGAGAAAACATTTATTAGTGTTATAGATAAAAGTAGCACGTTTTTAATTTGATCTCATATAAACATGTTTTTTCAATTTAGTCATAAATACATTAAAAATTGGGTCAATTTAATCACTTTTTGGCGAAAAATTCAAATTTGATCGGTAAATTGCCACGTGTCAATTCAGTTTGAAATTTTGTGATGACCTTAGAGGACTGGGTGCCAAGTGTATTTTCTTATTGGTCAAGTATATATTTAAATGCCAAATCATATATATATATATATATATATATATATATATATATATATATATATATAATTAATAAAGCTAAAAAATAAATTTAAATATTTTTAAATGTCAAATCATATATCAAATTTAAATTTTCCGGCAAAAAAAGATCAAATTGATTCAATTTATAACGTATTTGAGATTTAAGGGGAGCGATCGCACCAATTGGAGATCATATAAGTACTTCTCTGGTAATAGTGCTCACACATTTTTAACCATCTTCATATATATATATATATATATATATATATATATATATATATATCCTATAAACATATTTTAATTTTTTACTTTAAAATAAAATTATACACTTACTTTTTCATTTAAAAATTATTTATAACAATTTTACTTTTTCACTTAAATATACATAAATACATCTTATTATTTAATCAAAAAATAAATAAAAATGATCCTAATGATATATACACACCTCCTTACCAGTAACCACGATTTTGTTGGTTCTTTTTGTGAACAAACGTGTGTTATCTATGAGGAAATAAAAATAAAATCGAACGTAGACACTTATCATCGTCTTGGGACGGTCTATGATATATAATGAAGTTACAACTATACACTTTAAAAGATCTTTTTATTGTGATTAAATTTTATAATTTATATTTGAGTTTTATATTATTTTTTGGGCGAAATGAGAAATCTAACAATTGTAGGTGTGAGATTACGGAGATGGTAAGAAAAAAAATGAAAACGAGACTCGTGTTCAATACGATCTCCTTAAAACAAATTTCTGAAATTGTGTATATTGTACTATGATCTACCTATAGAGAAGTAGTGAAGGGTAGAGTACAATTACTTAACACAATTTGAGATTCTATAAAGTAAACTTGTATTTATCTTGTAATGGGTGGAACCACTTTACAAAAACATCTACAAAATTCTAGCGAATCTTGTAGAAAGGTCACACGACCAAAAACTAAGTCTAAGTAGAACTAATCTAGCGACGAGTACTACTAAGACTAAACAGAAGGTATGACCGGAGCTTTCTAGCGAAGTCTCTCGGTCTACAAAATTTCTCTCTCTAGAATATGTCAAATCAAAAGTGTCATCAATGAATTCCAACAACCCTCTATTTATAGGCATCGTAAATTAGGGTTTCCGGAATTCACGCTTAATGGGCCAAGCCCATGACGGCCCAATGGAAAGTACGACCCCAAGGCATCTTCAACGAATATTCCATTGATCCGTATTTGATGAAACGCAACTCTACCCGCTCCCACACTAGCATGTGTTCGCGCTTCGAGCTTGTTGCATGCACAGCTAGTATACTTGTGTTTTTCTTCTTGGACTAGGATTCTTCTAGCGAAGTCCTCTAGTCACACCCGTGGCTGGATTTATTCCTTAGCAGTCATTCCCCCAGCCCCATGTCTATCTGTGCTTGCTCCGTGTCCATCAATGTGTTAGCACTGATTCAAGTTCCTCATACGGTAGAACTTGAACTCTCTTGTTGGTGGTGCAATGATGAATTCGTGACCCACACTGGTGTGCATAGAACCACGTGGCTTATTCATAATCATGCACAGGGAGAACTCCATGTTGTTTGTACCATCAAGTCCGCTAGTCCAACACTGAGTACGCTTGGCATATCGTGGCTCCAGGAAGATCCACTTGTATCACCCAGTTAGCTCTACTCACACCTAGCAGACTTGTATGAATTTAAACAATTAAACACACAAACAATACACATGAAGTTACTACAAAACAATAGTGTATAGTTCAACGTAGTTCAAATAAGAACAACATGGTTCTATGTTGAACTAGGAAGAACTACACACTAACAATCTCCCCCTTTTTAAGTCAACTTCATAAGTGGAGATTCGTAGAGCAACTCCCCCTCAAGCTAGTATCATACTCAAAAAGTAAACGTTCGACAACAAGCATATAATTAATCATGCGAGCAGCAAAACAAAGAAAGTAACCATTCATGCGAATAAGAGGCAGAGATAGCAAAATAAAATAACTCAAACTGAGTAAAACAGAATAGCAAGAGTATCAAAACAAGGTAGATCAGAGATATGAAAAACAACAGAAAATAAAACATTGTTCAAAGGTAGAGCAGGGATAGAAAACACTTGATATGAAGAATTTAATCTTCATTTGCACCATCCTCGTCCGAGTCCAACGTGGGTGTGTGTTGACGTAGATCACGGGTATCGTCAGGATCAGAGAACTCTTCCTCTTCGTACTCCTGATCTTCCTCATCGTCCGTTGGCTCATCAACAATCTGTCTCCTGGATTTGGTCGGCGGCTTGGTAGCAATTTGTTTTCTGCGCAGACCTGTTCCCTTTTTCCTGAGCGGCGAGAGCCGTAGAGGCCTGTCACAATACTCTATATTCTCTTTGTCGTATAAAGTGATGTCAAACACACTTGCATTTTTGCCCGCACCAGGTCCACGCACCGAGCCAGGTTTGGGGGCACCAGAATTGACAAACTTGACTCTAGGACCCGTAGAGCCAGTTGCTTTGGATTTTGTACCACCACCTTTCAGAATCCCCGTAGACCCAGCCGCTTTTCCCTTTGCAGTAGTCCCGGAGCCCGAAGACCCGGCTCCCTTAGCCTTTTCCCTTTTCTTCACCTCATCAACCCCTCTCACCGTGCCATCACTTTCTTTTACTAAGTCGCTGTGCCCAAGGGCAGCTTCAGTCCTCCTTCTCTTACGCTCCGCGCGTAACAACTCATCCTCGTTCTCCGGTTCATCAGCATCTTGATCCATGTCCACCAATTCAACTTTCCTTTTCAAATTTTTCTTTTCTTTTGTGTTGAGTGGACGGTCAGGAGCGTTCCTCGAAGCCTCCATTTGTTCTTCAATCAGTTCATCCACCGCGGCTAAACGTTCACGTATCACCTTCAAAGGTCCTAGATCTTCGTAGGACGACCCATCTCCCCCTAGACGGGCCGCTCTACGTGCCTTGTTGTGCATGTGCCCACACAACCCCGAACTTAGATCAATAATGTAGTTCAGGCGTTCAAAGTCACGTAGAAGCGAGCTCGGCTTACATAGATAGAGCTCGTCCTCCGAAGAGGCAGACTCGTCAGAGGCAGAGTCCACTTCATCCTTCACCAAACTCTGCGCGTACCGCGAGGACTTGGAAGTTTTCTGTCGGTGGCCCTGTTGCTCGGGTAGAGAAGAGGCAGGCCCAGCAGTGAACAACGCACGATCGTCCTCAACGTTTCCCAGTCTGCGCCAAGGGATGTCCTTCACTTTGCTCTCGTGGACATACGCAGAGTCAAAGCGAAAAGCAGTGATTTTAACCATGGGTTCATCAGTTTTCAGAAACTTAAATCCCTGGCGTTGCAAAATGGTACTGATGAGGTGTGGGCATGGCAGCTTGGCAGATTGAATTTGAGTATCAGTCATCTCTCCGTATGACTTGATCTTGTTGAAGATGACCTGTCCCAGGTCTACCTGGATGCCCCGACTGAGCTTATACATCAAGTGGAGGGCGTCTGCGTGGAGCACACCCGTGTTGGACGTAGGGATCCAGTTGTTGGCAATGACCCTGTTCAAATGAGAGAAGAAATGAGTGAGCTTTGAAATAGGTGGCTGGTCCGTAGAGACAAGGCCACCGGTGACAATAAACCCCATGAGTTTGCTATCTGGGTGATTCGTAGAGGGCTCATCCCAGGTAGCCTGAATTCTTGAGCGACGAAAAATTTGGTTGATCGTGCGGGGGCTAAAATCATACTCAGTGCCCCGAAGGATCACTTTCCCATAGGACCCAGAGCCAGGAGTTCCAAAGGCCCGGTCTATGTGGGCGAAGAACAGACGATGGACATGAACACTGAAGTCCACGTCGAAGTTGATGGCATCAGACAAATGCATTGTTCGCATAAAGGCCTCAAGTCCACGATTGACCCATTTGCTGTGCCCGTAATAGCGTTCAGCGTTGACCTCCTTGAAATTCAAAAATTCATAGCGTATGGACGCTATCTCTGTGTGGAAATCATCAGAGAATCCACGTCCGACAACCCGTGTTGGCGAGGCTCTGACAATTAAATTCGAGGCAACTTTACGTTCCTACACTACGAACGGCGGCGTAGTGTCACGCACAATAACAGTAGTATCAGTGGACAGGTGGACGGGGGACTCGGTGGGAGTGACAACAAGAGCTGTGTCATCAAGCACGGTGGTGCGGGTAGCCGAGTGTTCAATCACCTGCGTCTGCGGTGAAAGAGTTTCTGTGATCAGTTTATTTGCCTCGTCCAGCCGTTTTTGTTTCATCATGATTCTACGGTCAGCTGCGGCCTTATCAGTTTTCTCCTTCTCCTCACGGATGCGAAGAGCATCAGTTTCTGCCTTCTGCCTTTGCTCATTGGCTATACGGTCAGCCTCCTCTTTTTCTAATCTCTTCCTGTCTTCCTCTGCTATGCGTGCCTCCTCATCCTTTTTCCTTTGTTCTTCCTGGGCTCTACGTTCCTCTTCCTCTTGCCTTAATTTCTCCAGACGTAGAGCCTCAAGTCTATCCTCCTCATCCTTTTTCTCTTTTGCTATACGTGCAATTTCTTTCTCAGCAAGGAACTTGTTACGTTTGTGTTCAGTGATAACCTTGCGTAGATCAGAGATTTGAACCCCAAGTGGTTCTGCCTTGGAGAAATCTTCTTCTTCATCAAATAGTTTTTCTAGGACAACCACCTGGGCGTTGAGCTCAGCGATCTTTCCAGCGTAGTATTCGGGGGTTTCAAAAGACGTCATTGTGAGGATGCGTGAAGTGGGTAATGTGGGCGTAGGGTAAAGAGCAAAAATCCGGGTAGAGTGTATGAGACCGTGCGCAGAGAATATGAACAGCTTGAAGATAGGGTTTTGCTCTCAAAAACACGTAGTGAAAGGTGTACTGTGTGTAATACCCGTGGGGGTATTTATAGGGGAACTGTAGCGGTTCAACTTCTACGTTCCAGATTTTGCCGCGTGTGCATTATCCGGTGAGACGTTGGTGAAGAAGAACAAACCAAACAGTGGAACGTAGACCCGAACAGAGAACCACGTGGGGTTGCGAGTATAGTAATGGGCAGATCAAGAAAGAGTCAGCGGGTACCTGCAGCATGAAAAACAAACCGGAACGCGAATAGTAGGGGTAGACCAGGGTATAACAAGAGAACTTAGTAGAAATAAAGTGAAATAATTATATAAATATTTAGATATACGTAAAAGAAAAGAAAACGAGGGAGAGTAAATAGTCAGGCGTGGAGAAGAGTGCTGTTTAAGATACGGCAGGGCGTGCACCAAACGTAGTGTACAAAGCGAGATCAGAGCGTCTGCACGGGTAAAAACAACAAGCAGGAGCACGCACACCACGAAACCTTAGGCATAGAACAATAAAACTCAGTGCGAAATCAGCAAAAAGTACAAAATACAAAGAGTAGCACGTGAGACAGACAAGTTATCATGAGAACTCAAAGTATTGCACGTAGAGCAGGAGTAATTACACACACATCTACACAGAAATACCCAGATTTCAAAATTCACAAGAAAAGGTATCGTGACCAACGAAGCCTAAAGAAGCACTTCAAGGTAGAACAAGTATGCTTCGTAGACCAGAAGTGTTCTGCAAAAATTTAAAATAAAACAGGAAACAGTTTAAGGCATAACAGGCGCACACAACATAGACATGCGTACCACCACACAGTGAATCAAAATCGCTGGAAAGAAGATAAGAGTAGAGTTATTGGAGGTAGAGTGACAGTGCTTTATGGACGGTATTGCTATTTTGGCCAGTTCAACGTGTAATCACGACCATTTCACTTGCTTTCAGGGCGTAGATCAGGCCTATTAGGACCCAATCAGTGATAGGTGTTATAAGATGATGTTCCATTTTTTTTTTTTTTTTTTTTTTTTTTTGTTTTCCATCATTATATGTATAAGACCATGTCTTTTACAATTGCCCGAAGACCAGGTCAACCAAGACCCAATCCATCGAGGAACTCATTTTGGCCGACTTTTCCTGCTAGACGTAGAGTAGACAAGGTCCACTCCAACGAATTGCTTATAAAAATATTTATAGAACAGTATGTCCAAATACTACGTCACTTTGCACCGTCAACGACAAACCTCACCTTACTCTACCTGATGGTTCCATTGAGAAAATAAACGGTTGTGGGTGGAGGCAGCCATTTGCGGTCTATCACCCTTCAAAGCGCACACATGCAGAGTGAACTCCGTAAAGTCAAAAATCTTTCCGAAGCAAGAGGTTTTGTGAAGAAATCTGAGAGTTGTTTCTCGGTAGGAACATGTTCCATTACAACCTTACCCCGTTCAACCAAGTCTCGAATGAAGTGATGTCGAATGTCAATATGCTTGGTCTTTGAATGTTGTACCGGATTCTGACTTATCTTTATAGCACTTTCGTTGTCACAGAATAAGGTGAGTGGTGTGCTCTCAATTTGATAATCCGCAAGCATTTGTTGTAGCCATAGGAGCTGGGTGCAACAACTCCCAGCGGCCACATACTCGGATTCGGCGGTAGATAGAGCAATGCAATTTTGTTTCTTGCTATGCCATGACACAAGATTATTCCCTAGGAAACAACATCCACCACTGGTGCTCTTTCGTTCATCCGCATCACCGGCCCAATCAGCATCTGCAAAACCAACAAGATAAGAAGAAGTATCTTTAGTGTACCATAAACCAAGGTCGGTAGACCCGGCAACATATCGAAGGATACGCTTCACAGCAGCAAGGTGTTCTTCCTTAGGCTTTGCTTGGTAGCGCGCACAGAGACACACACTAAACATAATATCAGGCCGTGTGGCAGTGAGGTAGAGCAAGCTTCCAATAAGAGATCTATAGGTAGAGATATCAATGTCCTTGCTCTTCTCTGCCTTGCTCAATTTATCAGTGGTGGCCATAGGAGTTTTCATGGGCTTAGCATCCGCCATATAAAATTTCTTAAGCATGTTGATGGCGTACTTAGTCTGTGAAACAAAGATTCCATTTTGGCGTTGCGAGATTTGAAGACCAAGAAAGTGACTTAGCTCCCCCTCTAAGCTCATTTGAAAGGAGGAAGCCATGGCTTCAGTGAATTCTTTTACCAAGCGTTCATGGGTGGCACCGAATACAATATCATCAACATAGATTTGGGCAATGAGCATTTCATTCTTGACAAGTTTTATGAAGAGAGTAGTGTCGGCATTACCACGAGTAAAACCAAAATTCAAGAGAAAGTCCGTAAGACAACTATACCATGCACGAGGTGCTTGCTTCAACCCATAGAGAGCCTTATGAAGAAGATAGACATGGTCTGGTTTGTGAGGATCCACAAAACCTTTAGGTTGTTCAACATAAGCTTCCTCATCCAACACTCCATTGAGGAAAGCCGCTTTCACATCCATTTGCCTCAACGGAATATTTTTGTAACAAGCCACCGCAATAAGTAATCGAATAGACTCTATACGTGCCACCGGGGCAAAAGTTTCTTCAAAGTCGATTCCTTCCACTTGGGTGTACCCTTGAGCAACCAGTCGTGCCTTGTTCCGCACAATTTGATTAAATTCATTGGTTTTGTTCTTGTAAATCCACTTGGTGCCAATGACATTAACATTCTTTGGTCTTGGGACCAATGACCACACCTTGTTCCGTTCAAACTCATGTAGCTCTTCCTGCATTGCCGCAATCCAAAACTCATCACGAATGGCTTCCTTGATATTCCTTGGCTCAATTTCGGAGACAAAGCTCAGTATGCCCACATCAGGTGATAGAAAGGCCAAGTTAGAGAGTGTATTGGGGTAATTGGCAGGTAGAGTGACGGTAGAGCGGGTAGAGCGAGTGATCCGTTGATTGAGATCTCCAATCATTTGTTGATTTGGATGTCTCTTTCGTATATAAGCAGGTGGACCAGAGTTCGAAACTCCGGTAGAGGTAGACTCTCCCGTGTTGCCCATATCAGGATTAGAGTTACCCTGATTTAGACTATCATCATCATTCTCTGAGGGGGTAGAGTCACCAGAGTTGTGAGATGTGGAATTTTCACCGAGTGGAATGCAAGGTCCATTTCCTTGATCTACCTCCCCCTCAACCAATACTTCCGTTGTGGGTGGAACAAGATGAGAATCATCTCGGAGCATAGTAGACTTAGACGGATTCTCGTGAAAATGATACTCATCAAATTTAATATTTGTGGACTCTTGTACCGTCTTAGTCCGGAGGTTGAACACTCGATAAGCATGGCTGTTAAGGGCATACCCAACAAAGATAGCCTTGTCAGACTTAGGATCAAATTTCTTCAACGGATCTCTATCATTTAAGATGTAGCAAAGACACCCATAAACACGAAGATGTGCGACGTTCGGCTTCTTGGACGTTAGGAGCTCATATGCCGTACATTGAGTTCCGGCACGAATACTAATCCGGTTCACCACATAGCAAGCTGCACTCAGTGCTTCTGCCCAAAAACCCTTTGCCATACCTGCAGCCACTAACATAACTCTTGCCATTTCTTGTAGAGTCCTGTTCTTCCTCTCCACAATGCCATTTTGTTGTGGCGTCTTGGGCGCCGAGAATTCATGATGAATCCCTTTACGAGTGCAATATTCAACAAACACCCTATTTTGAAATTCACCACCATGGTCACTACGGATTCTTTGGACTCTTTTGGCGTAGGTGGTGCGGATCCTACGAGCTAAGGATCGAAAGGCTTCAAAAGCTTCATCCTTCGTTCCAAGGAAATTCACCCAGGTATACCTTGAAAAATCATCCACAATAACAAGAGTGTACCACTTGTTTCCCAAACTTTGTACTTCCATGGGTCCCATTAGATCCATGTGGAGTAGTTCAAAACACTCAGTAGTTCTGTTGTGGGTAGAGATAGCTGGATGGGGGGATCGAGTTTGTTTGCCCATCTGACAATCTCCACAAACTCTCTTGTCGATCTTGGGTATGCTATCTATACCTCTGACAGCCTTTATTTGAACTAACTTCTCAAGATTTCGAAGGCTGGTATGACCAAGTCTTTGGTGCCAAATATCTATCTCATCAGGGGTAGAAGTACTTAGGCAAGATTCACTAATGGCGTAGCAATTGTTCTTTGCACGGGCAGCTGTGAGAATACACTCCCCCTTTGTGTTGTACACTTCACAACTTTCCTTGTTGAACTTCAGATTTAGTTCATCATCACACAATTGGCTTATGCTGATAAGGTTAGCACAAAGACCATCAACAAGTAAAACGTTCTTTAATGCGGGTAGATCTTTGACATTTAGGGTACCACTACCCACTATACTTCCCTTTGCTCCCCCTCCATAGGTAACGGGACCACCAGAGTGTGGAACAAAATCAATAAGAGAGTCTTTGGTGCCGGTCATGTGCCGGGAGCACCCACTATCAAAATACCAGGTCTCTTTTGTAGTGCCCTTAGCCACAGTGAATGCAACATTGCATCTTACTTCTTCGTCCTTCCTTCTCCAAACTTGTTTATTCTTCATTATCACAGGTGTGGGAAGAGCTGCTTTGACCTTCCATACTTGTTTAGCTTGACTTTGGATAGGTTTTAAAATGGATCTCCAAACTTGTCTCAACCTCACACCGTGCATGTTCAAGTCATCAATACGCTTGTAGCAAAAAGGTTTGATATGTCCCTTCTTCCCACAATAGTCACACACGTAGACTTTCTTATAGTGGGCAGGGGCAATTTTCTTACTTTGAGTGATTATGCTCACATCAGGTTTAGGAGCAGAGGTAGAACCGGGCAATCCAGCATTAATGGAAGAAGTAGAGATAGGATTCGATGTATTGGACCGATTCGATACATTTCGTGTGAAATTTTTCTTGTTGTAGGTAGACCCTGAGCTAGTTGTAGGTGTCAACATGGACATAGAAGCATTTTGGGTTTGAGAATTTGTGGTAATGCGTTTGAGAATTTTCACATTCGAGGTAGAGGCCAAGTTTCCTTTGGATGTTCGAGCATCCTCCGGCTTAGCCATATTAGATTCAATGATAGTTTTGTCATTACCATGCACAAATTTAGGACAAGCATTAAGAGAATCGGAGTAAACGGAATCAAAGGTTTCCTTAAAGCCAAGACCAAAGTGCTTGGTGTTAACACAGTTCAACATAGAGTCAAGTTTAGACGTGCCAGTATTAAGCTTCTTAAAAAGGCAATTTGCAACATCCAATTTGTCCTTTGCTTGATAGAGCTCCTTGGTGCGCATAGCATAGCCTTCCTCCATTTTGGCCAAGGAATCTCTGAGAAAGTCCTTCTCCGAGTCTTCTTTGTTGACAATTTCCTCTAGCTCCTTTATCTTCTTCAAGGCTCTCTCCAGTTCCAACATCACCACATCAAAGTCCTTCTTGTTCACCTTCTCAGCAGAGGTGGTAGAGGTGGCATCCTTCCCAGTCATGCCTGCAATCACAGAGGTATAGCAAAAAATATTTTCATGAGTGGCCAAGTCAGCTTGGTCTACCTCATACTCTTCATCACTCTCACTGTCAATAGCACTTAAGAGTGCATTGACATTATTTGGCTCCACCATCTTTCCCTGCTCTTCCTCAGACGAATACAAAGAGTCATCTCCATCAAACACCAAATAGCTAACATCCATATTGTTTTTCCGGTGTAGATTTGGGCACTCATTCTTCACATGCCCCATTCCCTTACACTCAAAGCACTTGATCTTAGACATGTCCTTGTCGGGGGTGCTGGCAACAAACCTACGGTTGGGGCTATACCCTTTAGGGCCAGCAGCAGGTGGAGTAGAGTAGCAATTTCCAGGGCTCCTTTGGTTACGAAATTTTTTGAACCTCCTCTTCCTCTTGATGTCTTGGCGAACCAAGTAGCTTACCGAATCTTGGAGGGCAGCAAACTTATCGGGATTAGGAGAGTTGAGGAGAGAAAGAGCTTCACTCTCATCATCGGAGTCTTCAGCAAAGAAAGCATTCTGATCAGTAGACTGAGGTAGATGTGTTACTCCTTCGTTGTTAGAGGTAGAGCCGGAGCCACTCTGAGTGATTGCAAGTGCCTTCATAGAATTTTCAAATGGGGTCATGGAGTAGGACTTGTCCTTCAATTTCTGATTCAACTCGTAATTTTTCAAGTGACTCATGATCTCGTTGTAGTCCCCAGAGAGGCCTAGCTTAGTATCTTCCATAGTCGTGACTTTGACGGAGAACTTCTCTGTTACACCTCGAAGCACCTTAGTGGAAATGAGCGGTGGAGGTATGGGATCTCCAAGTTCTTGGCATTCGCTGACAATAGCCATAATCTTGTTAAAGAAGGAGTCAAGGTCCTCGTCTTCCCTCATTTCAAGTTTTTGAAAGATAGTAGTCAGTCCTCTTAGCTTGGATTTCTTGATGCTCTCACTTCCTTCACACATTCTTTCCAGGGTATCCCAAACGTGTTTGGCCGACGTGAGGTGCTTCACGATTTGGAACATGTGGACATCAATAAGATCGGTGATAACATGGATAGCCTTGGAATTGAACGTAGCTGCTTCATGTTCGGCGTTGGTCCACGTAGGTTCTTCCTTGATACGCACATCACCATCATCATCTGTGTAGGTAGGAGGACTCCATCCATGTAGAACAGCAGACCACACTCGTGAGTCTATGTTCTTCAGCTTCAACCTTGTCTTGCTCTTCCAGTAAGAGTAGTTTGATGAGTTAAGAATGACGGGTTTGAGGACGGTAAATGAATCCATAGTAGAATCTCTTCCTAGGATCACACCAAAGGTGGTGAACTCGCTCTGATACCAATTGAAATTGTGTATATTGTACTATGATCTACCTATAGAGAAGTAGTGAAGGGTAGAGTACAATTACTTAACACAATTTGAGATTCTATAAAGTAAACTTGTATTTATCTTGTAATGGGTGGAACCACTTTACAAAAACATCTACAAAATTCTAGCGAATCTTGTAGAAAGGTCACACGACCAAAAACTAAGTCTAAGTAGAACTAATCTAGCGACGAGTACTACTAAGACTAAACAGAAGGTATGACCGGAGCTTTCTAGCGAAGTCTCTCGGTCTACAAAATTTCTCTCTCTAGAATATGTCAAATCAAAAGTGTCATCAATGAATTCCAACAACCCTCTATTTATAGGCATCGTAAATTAGGGTTTCCGGAATTCACGCTTAATGGGCCAAGCCCATGACGGCCCAATGGAAAGTACGACCCCAAGGCATCTTCAACGAATATTCCATTGATCCGTATTTGATGAAACGCAACTCTACCCGCTCCCACACTAGCATGTGTTCGCGCTTCGAGCTTGTTGCATGCACAGCTAGTATACTTGTGTTTTTCTTCTTGGACTAGGATTCTTCTAGCGAAGTCCTCTAGTCGCACCCGTGGCTGGATTTATTCCTTAGCAGTCATTCCCCCAGCCCCATGTCTATCTGTGCTTGCTCCGTGTCCATCAATGTGTTAGCACTGATTCAAGTTCCTCATACGGTAGAACTTGAACTCTCTTGTTGGTGGTGCAATGATGAATTCGTGACCCACACTGGTGTGCATAGAACCACGTGGCTTATTCATAATCATGCACAGGGAGAACTCCATGTTGTTTGTACCATCAAGTCCGCTAGTCCAACACTGAGTACGCTTGGCATATCGTGGCTCCAGGAAGATCCACTTGTATCACCCAGTTAGCTCTACTCACACCTAGCAGACTTGTATGAATTTAAACAATTAAACACACAAACAATACACATGAAGTTACTACAAAACAATAGTGTATAGTTCAACGTAGTTCAAACAAGAACAACATGGTTCTATGTTGAACTAGGAAGAACTACACACTAACAATTTCGACTTCTACTAATCGTTTGTGTCGCATGATACAACATTTTTACGCAATTACGTTGCACGTCAAACCGATATATTGCCCGAAAAATTTCACTGGAATGCCAAAGAAAACTAAGCAAATAAAAAAAAGAAGCAAAAAGTGTTGGAATGTGTTTGTATTAACTTGATTTTTTTTTCATGTGTTTTTCCATACACAAATGGCTGCAATTTATAGAGACGATGGACAAGAGGTGTTGATGAACCAAAGAAAACTAAGCAAATAAAAAAAAGAAGCAAAAGGTGTTGGAATGTGTTTGTATTAACTTGATTTTTTTTTTCATGTGTTTTTCCATACACAAATGGCTGCAATTTATAGAGACGATGGACAAGAGGTGTTGATGAATTTGGAAGTGTTAACCATAACGTCCCAGCATTCATCACCCATAATCATTGTGATTAAACACCATCAATTCAAATGTTTAAAATTCAAATTGTAACCTCCAACACCCATAATCATTGTAATTAAACACCATCAATTCAAATGTTTAAAATTCAAATTTGTAACCTCCAACAATAATGAATAATATTTGATTATTAATTAATTAAAAAATATTCTGATAGGAAATTAAAATAATTAATATGCAAAAAATTGGCATTTCGATGATTTGCACCCCTCCTAAGGTAGATAGGGTAGGTAGGGTAGGTAGGAGGCGGAGCATAATTATAATATTAATTCAAAATATTAGTAGGATACTCCTCCTTATATATTTACGTTTTTTTGTATATTTTTTCAACGTGAGATACACATTATTCCTTTAAAATTGTCTTTTAATTCACAATTTTGTTAAAAATTTGAAAATTAATTTGTCATTCATTTCTACTCCGATTTGAGCAAATAAGATATATATCGTTTCGAAGCTCTCCTTGAGATCTAGCTATATTTTCCAACAACAATCACATATAAAGATTTCTCAAATTGTAATTACTGTATTTGATAACACAAAATAAATAAAAATTATTTTAGTGAGATATTCAATAAATAAATTAAAACTATGTAATTCCACACATGGAGTAATATATTTTGTCATTATATATAGGCTAATCAAAAAATTATTATAAGTAAAATCAACATAGTTTAATTTTTGATTAAATATCCGCTATTTATGTTGTCAAATTTGACCGAATTCCATAAGAAACATTGTAGTTATTGAAATTGCTCTTAATTTGTCTTGCAAGTTTTGGTTCATTAGAGAAAAAAAAGTTTTGTACGAAACAATTTCAACCAAATGTGATAATAAAAAAATAATATATTAATTATGTGTAATGCATTTGTGTGAGTATAACTATTTAATTAATATTTTTGTAAATGATTAAAAAAAACAAGTATAATTATTTCAATAAGATGTAGCAATTGATCAACTCACTCTGAATTTAACAATTTCTTTTATTAATTTCCACATTTATTCATGTGTGTATATATATATATATATATATATATATATATATATAATTAGGGAGTTTAGCAGAACCTTAGACAATTACATCGCGGGATAATGCCGCTGCATTCTCCGGCGGGAAACTTCTCATTCACACAACTCTGAAAGCATTCACTGCTACTGAAGCACAGCCATTTCATGGTTTTGCTCTTCTCCATGCACACCTTATACTTGGTCGACAATGCATTATTGTAAATTTCAACCTCTCCGTCGACGCATATTTCTGCCGGTTGATAAACCATCAAATAAATCAATTATTAATTGTCAAAACATAGAAACGCAAAAACACATGTATTTTATATATATATATATATATACTATATGACTATGAGAAATGACCTAAAGTAAGGAGAAGTATTAACAGGACAATTATTCTGGGAAGATTAATCATAGTTGGCTAATTCGTAATTAAGCTGCAGGGATTAAGATTGTAATGAGACTGATATATATATATATGCGTGATGCTTACATGTATATAAATGTTGTTTTTTAGAAATGGAATTATGTTATTAATTAAAGTGGATAGTAAATTTTCATGGAAAACTATACTCTGTTCAATAGAATAGACACATTTAAAAAAAAAAGTAAAATAAAAAAGTGCCACTATTGGTGACGAAAGCAGTATTAGTTATAGTGATTTAATGGGTTTTCACATTACGTTTTAATTCTAGTGTCCATATTCTTATATAAGCATTTTAAATTAGTAATAGTAATACTCTAATAAACGGTCATAAGTCATTATATTTTTCAGGTTTCGCTTCAAGAATTTTTAAAAATATTAATTAATTATTAATAAAAAAATTATTTATCAAAATCAATAAAATGTTTAAGACACATAATTTTTTTTTTGACAAAATCAATAACATACACTAAAATCCCTATAAATTAATAGGATCGGGGCCTTGAAATTTTATTAATTAAGAGAGATTATTAATTTATCGAGTATTTTTTTCCATTTAAAAAACCAAGTCAAGACCGAAAAATTCTATTAATTTAGAGATGTTATTAATGTATCGAGCATTAATTTATAGAGATTTTACTATATGGTATAAATTTATAGTCCCTAGATTCAATAGTATTTTACTCAATGTATATGTTAAACACTATTTTTACACCTATATGGTTAAATTATATTAGTCAAAACTATTAAATTGGTTACGTGAACTTAAAGATAGATTATATACAATGTATATTATTATTATTATTAAAGATAGATTATATACAATGTATATTATTATTAGGGTTTATTACATTTTGCAACCCCAGGAATAGGGCTTTTTACACTTTGCAATCTAATCGGAATTTCGTAACACTTTGCAACCCAAAGTATACGGGTTTTTATTTTGCAACCTGGATCGGAATATTCTATCGAATATTCCGAGAGATTGAGTACCACGCTCCATTTAAGTGTGTGGGTGTACATTTATATTTGAGCTGAAGGGGTATTAATGTACTTACCCCATATTAATTGTTTCTGAATTAATAAAATATGTAAAAACGGAAAAAAAACGGGATTCATTACATACTCCTCTTCCTTAGCTGCAAAATCAAAATCCCGAAGCTGAAAAATCCCCAAATTGGAACGAACCCTAATTCCTTAATTTCCAGAAATTCAAAATCCAAATCCCCAAATTGGAACGAACCCTAATTCCTTAACACAGAAATCCCTAACCCAGCTCCGCAAACCCAACCCTAACCCAACCCTAACCCAAAAATCCCCAAATCCAGAAAGAGAGATGCGCTGGCATTTGCGGCCCGATTCAGCACCCCCGCCGGTGATTGAGCCCTTGAATCATGAGAAGTTCACCCTCAGAGTGCATCACAGTGGAAAATTTCGTCAAGACAAAGGAGGTAATGTCCGTTATGTTTATGGGAAGGTGAATTACTTTGACGACTGTTCTGAAGAGTTGAGATTTGAAGATTTTAATAGGATGGCATCTGCATTAGATATATGTGGGGTTATGGAGTATTATTTCAGTTCGAATTGTGAAGATAATTGCTCACAGCTGGTGCATATTAAAGCTGATTTTGATGTTCAGATAATTCCTTGTTTAGTTTCCATGGATAAGTGTGTGTCAGTATTTATAGATCATGAGATGATAGACCCTAATGCCATTATTTATCAAGGTGAGCCATGTGATGAATCTCTGCTCAGTATGTCATCAGTGAGATCTGGAAATAGCAGTGTCAATAGAGTAGTTGATGAAGATGGTGATGAGGTTGGAAATCATGTTGATCCTGCCAATACTCAAAGTGCAAATAATGAAAACATGGTTGTTGAAGAACAAGAGCAGGTTGATGAGATGGTTGTTGAAGAACAGCCTAATGCAGAAATCAGTGATGTGGAGGAGAGAGTTGGTGATGAACATCCTAATGGGGATAGTGAAGTGGAGTTGTCCTTTGGAGAGGATTCTGAGCTATCTGACTTTTTTGAAGACAGTGATGGTTGCTATGATGATGATATTGAGCAGTTCAAGAAATTTATAGATCATGAGGCTGATAGTGAGGGTTGTAATCAATCTGATGGAGGTGAATCCAAGAGGCCAGTAACCAGGAGCAAAACTAAATTAAAAAGGCAGGTGTTCAAAAAGGAGATTGAAGAGAAGTCTGAGGCTGTGAGGGAGAAGGGGAAGCACAGGGGGTTCAGAGTATTCACCCAAGTTAAGATTGGAGAGCCAATTGAATTTGAAGTAGGTTTGAGGTACCCTGACATGTCAATTTTCAGAGAGGCACTTAGACAGTATGCTGTTGAAAATGGGAGGGACTTGAAGTTTAAATTCAACCATGCTACCAAAGTTGGAAAGCTGAGAAGGGTCATTGTGGATGCCAGATGTAGCAGCTGCAAGAAAATAGGCCACAACTCAAGAGGGTGTCCACTGAATCAGGTGAATCAGTAGTGTTTTTTTTAAAAAAAAATCCATTCTGACATGTTATGAAAAAAAGTGCATTATACTGGGCTGTAGAGTGTATCAGTAGCTGTTTTTTTGAAAAAAAAGTGCATTTGACATGTTATGAAAAATAGTGCATTTGACAAGTTCTGAAAAAAAGTGCATTATACTGGGCTGTACAGTGTATCAGTAGCTGTTTTTTTGAAAAAAAAAGTGCATTTGACATGTTATGAAAATTAGTGCATTTGACAAGTTCTGAAAAAAAAGTACATTTGACTGGGCTGTAGAGTGTATCAGTGGTGTTTTTTTTGTTAAAAAAGAGCATTTGACATGTTTTGATCAAATAGTGCATTTCAGACTTTTCTGTAATCACTGGTGTGTCCTGAGTAATTGTAGCTGATTTTTTGGAAAAAATGCGCGCATTTGGAAAAAATGCGCGCATTTGGAAAAAATGCGCGCTTTTTTTTTTAAATGCGCGCATTTGGAAAAATGAAATGTTTTGTGTGTACTGAGTGTCTTTACTGTTTTGTTGTTAGGCCAAGAATGAAAAGATGTCACAGAGCCAAGGGCATGAACCAGTGTCTACTCAACCAGCTCCAAGTCAACCAGCTCCAAGTCAACCAGTGTCTACTCAACCTCAGGTTCCATTGAGGAGGAGTCCAAGGAAGAAGGAAGCTGCCCCTGCTCCAATACCTCAGATTCCATTGAGGAGGAGTCCAAGGAAGAAGGAACCTGCCCCTACTCCAATTCCAGTGACTCTATTGAGGAGGAGTCCAAGGAAAAAGGAAGTTGCCCCTGCTCTAGATGCCCCTGTTATTTCAAGGAAGAAAGTGGCTGCAAAAACAGTGAAGAAAGTGACTGCTTCTCAACCTTCTATTCCACAGGCTGCCCCTCTTGTTGATGCTGCTAGACCCTCATCATCTCAACCTGTTGAAGCTCGTGCACCATTATCACAGCCTGAACTTCTGAAGAGGCTAGGTGGATCATTGATCACACTTAGGAATTCAGCTGATATCACACCTATGTTTTCAAGTGTTCCAAAAAAGAAATTCAAGTGAACCAGTTGTTTTCAAGTACTTTGTGATGTAGTTAACTTCTTTGAACTTAAGTAATATCAGTTGTAATGAACAAGTCATCTGATGTTGTGTATTTTGTGTCATGTACTTTCTGATGTACTTTAGTCCTATTTCAGTGCTTTTAGTTGTTACCAATTTCAGTGCTTTTAGTTGTTACATATTTCAGTGCTTTTAGTTGTTACCTAGTTCAATGCTCTTAGTTGATTTTAGTTTCTTCAATCCCAGTCATTAACATCACAGAAACTTAACACAAAATCCCTTGCATTGCATTGCATAAAACATAATCTAGTACATTGCACAAAACACATTACAGTACACAATCATAACACTAAATCCATTACACATACACAACACTTAAATAGTCATAAACTTAGTTAAAGAAACAGAAGAGAAGGGCAATGACAGCTACAAGAACAATAGTCAGCCTCAAATTCCTTTTTTTCTTTAACTGCTCCAATTCCTCAAATTTTTTCTTCTGCATCTCCAATTCTTTCATCAACTGCTCCAATTGTTCAACCTTCGAATTGATGTTTCTCAAAAGGCCAGGAATAATTTGATGGCATCTTCCACATGCAGGAGGGTCAACCCAAACAAAGTATTCACAACCTCCATTCTGCCATTTCATGAAATTTCGAATTTGAAAACAATGAGAAAATCAGAAAATCAAAAATTGAGCCTAAATTAGGGTTTTCCAGAAATTAGGGTTTTCTAGAAATGAGGGTTTATCAGAAATTGGGGCTTTTTTCAAAAAATTGGGTTTATCAGAAATTAGGATTCTCAGAAATTAGGGTTTATCAGAAATTGGGGATTTTTACAAAAAATTGGGTTTATCAGAAATTGGGGATTTTTACACCTACTGCCTGGGTTCAAATCAGTAGAAGATGAAGAAATTACTAGTAGAAAAGAAGAACTTAAATCACTTACCCGAAACTCATTGCATGCTTTATACCTCCTGCCTGGGTTCAAATCACTCCAAGATGTGCGACTTACCACTTCCTTTCCGCACCGGCAAAATTCCACCATGTCTTTTCTTCGTCGACTGGATGAGGAGCGATGTGTGCTGAAATTAGGGTTCATGGAATGAAGGGGGTGAAATCCCTCCTCTGCCATTTATAAATCCCCGATTCCATTTCATTTCATTTTTAATTTTATTTTATTGAAAATAAAAATAGTTGACCAAAATTGACTATAAAAATGAAGAGGGTTAATTATGTAATCAACCATTCAAAACCGTTTTTATTAATAAAAAATCCACTAAAACGGAATATTCGATAGAATATTCCGATCCAGGTTGCAAAATGAAAACCCGTGTACTTTGGGTTGCAAAGTGTTACGAAATTCCGACAAGGTTGCAAAGTGTAAAAAACCCTATACATGGGGTTGCAAAATGTAATAAACCCTTATTATTATTATTATTATTATTATTATTATTATTATTATTATTATTATTATTATTATTATTATTATTATTATTATTATTATTTTATTTTTTATACGAAAAAATTATTTTTATTTTGTAAAATTTTATATAAATAACTTTTTATAGTATTAATTTTTCGATCCCAACAATATGACTGTATAGAGTTTTTATTGTAAATGATGATTTATTGACGCATCACACATGTCGTACTACATAGTTTTCATTCGATGGTCGTATTCAATACTTCATGCTAGCTAGTAGCAAGTTCATCAATGTTTGATGGGGTGTGGAGATGGCCAACAGACTTTGCGGCGGAGTTCGTTGATCTTATGGACGGCTTGCCGGGTATAGAGGTGAGGACAGAAACAGTGTGGTGGACATTGCATCGATCATAGACCTATACCTCCGATTTGACTTATACTCTTTTTCGCCCCGAGGGTCCCAGGGTGCCGTGGGCTGCCCTTTTGACTGGACCAGGACGTATACCACGTCATTGCTTCATTCTTTGGATGCATATCCGAGGTCGGCTGCCGACTCGGGATAAGCGTTGGATTGGTCAGGGGGACGACTCGTGTGTACTATGTGGTGGTGAGAGCGTTGAGACACACTCCCACCCCCCTTCTCACAGGGCTGTCTGCAGAGATTACATGTGGCCGGTGGGTTTTCTATGGCCACGTAGAGGTTGGCATAGTAATGTACTACGAGCAGCTAGTCGATGGCGTGGGAGACACTTGATATCTTGTGCGTATCGTGGACTTCTCGCTTCTCTAATATATTATATTTGGCTCGAGAAGAACACGAGGATATATGAGGCTCGGTCGGTGTCGTCTGGAGTGGTGGATTCTCAGGCGATCTCTATCATACGAGAGAGGATACTCTCGTTACGACTATCTGATTCTCTTTAAGCACGAGCATTGAAGAGAGTATGACATATAGCCTGGTGATTGTGTTTGTACTTGTAGTGCTATATGTTTTTTGTTGGTTGGTGGGAGAGCTAGCATCTTAGCTCTGTGATGGGGTTCCATTCCCTATGCGTAGTGATGTATTATACTTTTTATTTTTCTATGTACAGTGATTGGCTTTTACCCAAAAAAAAGTTCATCAATGTTTTGTATGGAGTTTTACTAAGTGGTGCTATATGCAAACCAAACAGCTTGGAGGTGACATTGGCTTTTTCCGTTTTTTTTAATTATTTAATTAAAAATACATTTTTCGAAAATATTAATTATAATTCATTTTTACCAAACTTAAATATTTTTACATATTTGAAATCCACAAGATGCGCACGTAATATAATCATCAATTCAATTTTAAATATCAATTAAGTCACGTGTTTCTACTTACTTGTATACGCAGTCCCGAATTTCAAAAGATACTTCGTTTTTTTAGTTAAATTACCAATAAATATAAACAAATACGCAATAAATATAAACAAATACGACAAGACTTAAAAGTATAAAATTCCGATAAAAAATCATAAAAACATTGAAATACTTTAACGTAAATAAATAATACTATAAAATACTTATTATACTTTAAAATATTTAATAAACAATTATAATAAAAACACGTTTTTCAAAATATTAATTAAAATATTTTAGGAACAATTATAAACAATTTTAGGAACGTAAATATTTTAACTAAAATTTAATTAATATTTTAGTGTTTTTATAATAATTGTTTATTGAATATTTTAAAGTATATTAAGTATTTTATAGTATGATTTATTTACGTTAATTTATTTAAATATTTTTATAATTTTCGATGCAATTTTATACTTTAAAAGTCTCGTCGTATTAATTAAATTTTGGTTTTAGGAACGTAACTATTTTTACAATTTTGAAACCTACAAAATGCGCACGTAATATAAATATCAATTAAGTTTATATTTACTCTACACGCAATTAAATTTGTCTCGAATTTGAAAACATACTACGTTTTTTTGTTTCGGAAAATTGCACAATAAATATAAACAATTACGAATTTTAAAATAAATATATACTAAAAATAATATATATGAAAATATTTATTATAATTTAAAATATTCAATAAACAATTATTATAAAAACACTAAAATATTAATTAAATTTTGGTTTTAGGAACGTAACTATTTTTACAATTTTGAAACCTACAAAATGCGCACGTAATATAAATATCAATTAAGTTTATACTTACTCTACACGCAATTAAATTTGTCTCGAATTTGAAAACATACTACATTTTTTTGTTTCGGAAAATTGCACAATAAATATAAACAATTACGAATTTTAAAATAAATATATACTAAAAATAATATATATGAAAATATTAATGGCTTAAAAGTGTGTAAAGCCCTAAACTTCTTTTAGTATTTTAATTGTTTATTGAATATTTTAAAGTATATTAAGTATTTTATAGTATGATTTATTTACGTTAATTTATTTAAATATTTTTATAATTTTCGATGCAATTTTATACTTTAAAAGTCTCGTCGTATTTGTTTATATTTATTGCGCAATTTTCAATTTTCAGAAACAAAAAAACGAAATATCTTTTGTGTTGAAAGTTGGTGCCCCCAAACCGTTTTGCGGATTTTTGGAATTGTTTCCTCATTTGACGGGGATTGATTCCATCTATTCTTAAACTCGTTTGGGGGAGAATTATTGTTTCCATAAAATAATAAGGACCTCACCCTATATAAAGAGAGTTGCTCAATTGACACAGATGAGACACGAAGAACACCAGAAAATGTATTAATATTGTGTGAGATTAGAGGGTTTTAGAGTGCATATCAATCCTTGTAATCGTGGGCAATATTATAGTGAAAGTTTCGTTCCTCCCGTGGTTTTTCCCGATTTGGGTTTCCACGTAAATTCTGTCTTTTTTACTTGTCTCCTTCTCTTTTATTGTTGAGTTATTTCCGGGGTTCCGCGTTATTATTGTACGATACATCGTCGATCTTCAACAAATAGTATCTAGTGGCACCGGTCTTGATCGTGTGGCGTTCAGAGCTTTGTCCTAAAAGCTAACAAGTGGTATCAGAGCCAGGCAACGATCCTGTGACCTATCAGAGACAGACTACGATCCTACGACCTTCCGGAGCAAGGTTTCGATGGCGAACGTGAAGTACGATCTAGGAACTAGGCCCGTTGGGGCGTTTGGAGGAAGACGAGGGACGAGACAAGGAGTGCGATGTGATTTCGCTTTATGATTTGATGTGCGATATGATTTTGCATGCGCAATGGGATTTCGCGGCTTGGTGTTATATGTGATGTGATTTCACATGTGCGATTAGATTTCGCGGTTTTGTGTCAAGGTGGAGATTGTTGAAAGTTGGTGCCCCCAAATCGGTTTGCGGATTTTAGGAATTGTTTCCTAATTTGACGGGGATTGATTCCAGCTATTCCTAAACTTTTTTGGGCGAGAATTAATGTTTCCATACAATAATTAGATAATTAGGACCTCCCCCTATATAAACAGAGCTGCTCAATTGACACAGATGAGACACGAAGAACACCAGAAAATTAAGGTATTAATATTGTGTGAGATTAGAGGGTTTTATAGTGGATATCAATCCTTGTAATTGTGAGCAATATTATAGTGAAAGTTCTCGTTGTTTCTCCCATGGTTTTTCCCGATTTGGGTTTCCACATAAAATTTTTGTCTTCTTTACTTGTCTCATTCTCTTTTATTGTTTAGTTATTTTCGGGGTTCCGCGTTATTATCGTACCATCATCGATCTTCAACAAGTAGTATTTAGTGGGACCGGTCTTGATCGTGTGGCGTCTAGAGTTTTGTCTTAAAAGCTAACATTTTAAAATTCGGAACGAATTTAATTGCGTGTACGAGTAAGTAGAAACGAATGACTTAATTGATTTTTTTATTACGCTCACATTTTGTAGATTTCAAAAATGTAAAAATATTTACGTTTCGTAAAAATGAATTTTAATTAATATTTTTGAAAAACGTGTTTTTAATTTAATAATAAAAGAAAAAAGAAAGCCAATATAACATGTTGGAATTGTGACTCGAATAAATAATAAGGATGCAAGAAGGGAGTCGGTACAAGAATTTTGTTCACGGTAATTTAAGTTGAATGAAGTTATCATGACTTCATTAATTAATTGACATCAATGGTCAATTAATTTATTACGTGGGACATAAACAATGAGGATGGGCAGTGAAGTCGTGTGCTATGATTCGACTCAGGATTCTCTTGGTGCAGTCCGACTAGTTTTGGTCTGTTTGTTTATTTAAGGATTGATAATTATATTGAGAATATAATTCTATTCCTTATGGATTTAGGAGTCATATATTAGGAAAGAGTTTATTTTTAATTCTAATTGTTTCCAATTTAATAGGTTTGCTACACCTATAAATTTGGGTTCTCCGGTAGACGAAAATTATAAAGTGAATTGTAAGCCTCAACGATGTAGTGGATTTCTTTCTTCCCGTGGTTTTTTCCCGTATTTTGGGTTTCCACGTAAATTTGTGTGTTCGTTCTTTTCGTTTATCTTTTTCTTCGCATATCATATATATTTCGAGAGCCGTGAGAGATTTAGTTTCAATATAGCAACAAGTGGTGTCAGAGGATCGTAAATATTCACAACAAGTGGTATCAGAGCTAGGTTACGATCCTGTGACTTGTTATCAAGAGCTTTCGTGGGGATCCCGGACGGGGAATCCATACAAGGCGGGCGTTGCGGATATTGGTGTTTCTAGATCTAGGTGGAGCTCGAGAATATTTTGGGAGATGGCGACGATGGTTGATATTCGGTGTTAGATCGGAACACGTGGTTCTCTTCATGGCGACTCAAGGTGGAATTGGTTCAGTGGTTCTAACCAACATGGATCTTGATGATGCGTTGCTGGAGCATGGACGATGTCAAGCGCGATGGAGCCATAAGAGAAGGTATGGAAGAATAGAAAGGTGAGGTATAATTGCACTCTATCCCTCCGGTGATTTGTTTCATGCGGTCGCGGTTTTGCGATCGAGGGAGACGATGAAGGAGGTTTTGAGTAGTGAAAATCCGGGGGAATGTCTTGATGTCCAGGGTTGGGCAAAGATGAAGAAATTCCAGGGGGTTTGTCATTACTGCAAGAAAAGGGGCGTGGTGAAAATATAGGTGAATTTCTTAATGTCCAAGGTGGAGCATGGAAGAAATTCTAGGAGGTTTGTCACTACGGCAAGGTAAAGAGTCACATGAAGGGGGACTGTCAGGCCCTGATGAATCGGAGAAAGGAATCGAAGGTGGCCGATTCCGGAGAAGGAGGTTTCATCGATGGGGAACTCCTGGTTGTCTCTGGTTTGGGGAACGAGTGAGGGGTGGATCTTGGATTCTAGATGTTCGATGGTGTCGGTTGATCGGTGGTCATAGGGCATGATACATCGTGTGAGATACGCGGCACGGGAACTGTGAGAATCAAGATGGTCCATGGGCATATTCGAACCCTCGGTACTGCAAGGTACGTTCCGGTCCTGAATGGTAATCTTATCTCTCTCAGACCTTAGATCCGAATGGGTACCAACTTCGGTAAAGGTGGAGTGTTGAAAGTAAGTCGGGCCGACTTATTTTGCGAGGCGAGAGAAAGATTTGGTGGATTGTATGAGCTATGCGGCAACACAATTACCAAGTGGGCAACTGCCTCTGCCCAAGGAAGTCATTCGCTGGAAGGTGAGTCGGGATCACCTTGGTTTTAAAAGTCATGCGCATGTGTGTTGGTGTCGGGGACATCGAGAATACTAACCCGAATAGTATTCAAAATTTGGATAATCGAGCCTGGCGTACTATGGATAGCACTGTAGTATTGGCGAATGCAGGTGGTGCTGATAGTAGTGGAAAGGCGAGATTTGAGAATGGAGATTGCGTGGTGGTCATGGAGCTTGGTGTACCCAAGGGATGATCGGTGCAACTTCGCATTCTTGTACTAAGTTTGGTGCGGTTCAAACTTAGGTTGCTCATGTTTTGAGTGAGTCCTGCGGGGCTGGGTGGAAGAAAGAAAAATAGGTCTACGATTGTTAGAGATTGGGCGGCTTGAAGTCGCGGAAATTCTCGTCAAGGTGGAGATTTGTTGGAATTGTGACTTGAATAAATAATAAGGATGCAAGAAGGGAGTCGGTACAAGAATTTTGTTCACGGTAATTTAAGTTGAATGAAGTTATCATGACTTCATTAATTAATTGACATCAATGGTCAATTAATTTATTACGTGGGACATAAACAATGAGGATGGGCAGTGAAGTCGTGTGCTATGATTCGACTCAGGATTCTCTTGGTGCAGTCTGACTATTTTTGGTCTGTTTGTTTATTTAAGGATTGATAATTATATTGAGAATATAATTCTATTCCTTATGGATTTAGGAGTCATATATTAGGAAAGGGTTTATTCTTAATTCTAATTGTTTCCAATTTAATAGGTTTGCTACACCTATAAATTTGGGTTCTCCGGTAGACGAAAATTATAAAGTGAATTGTAAGCCTCAACGATGTAGTGGATTTCTTTCTTCCCGTGGGTTTTTCCCGTATTTTGGGTTTTCACGTAAATTTGTGTGTTCGTTCTTTTCGTTTATCTTTTTCTTCGCATATCATATATATTTCGAGAGCCGTGAGAGATTTAATTTCAATATAGCAACAAGTGGTGTAAGAGGATCGTAAATATTCACAACATAACATCCAAGCCGTTTAGTGTGCAAATAGCATTTGTGATTTTTAGTGTAAATTATAATTGATTGAGGCGTCACGCATGTCGTAGTACATAGTTTTCATGCAATTAATGGTCGTATTCGATACTTCATGCTAGCTAGTAGCTAGTTCATCAATATTGTTTTTATTGTACACATAGTATCAGACATGTATCCATATATCACTACAAGGAAAATGAGCTATTGTGACCGATTTTAAAAGACATTCCGTTGCAAGGAAACTTATGTGGTCTCTTTCGACGCATTCCAATGAAGGTCGTTAGATAGACCTCAAATGAACTTGTGACCGAATGGTTTTTACAAATCTGTCGCAAATAGATTATTTTATTATTATTGTTTGTGGATCAATTTTAAAAAAATATTAAATTTGGGAGTTTTATTTAGTGCGATTGAATATAAGAACTATATGTCGCAAATATGGACAGGAGATGAAAATAAAAGCAAGAGTATGAAATTTAAGGCCACAATATATGGTGCTCAAAATTGGTTAATTGACCGCCCAAAACAAATTAAAACTGTTGGAGTCGATTTAACTGCTTTAGTTAATTTTGATTTTGACTAATTTTAATTTTTTTATTGGAATATTTATTATGAAAATATTTATTATTGGGAGAAGAATAAAATTAGGAAAGAAAAAAAATATTCAAGATCTAAAAGATATAGAAGGAATCTACAAAATAAAGCAACAAGATCTTCTAATCAAGGAAGGAGTCTACAAGACAATTACTTGGAGAAGAAGAATTCTTGTGCTATATATTCATGGTTCCCGTGGCTGAGAAAGATGAACCCATACATGCTGATATACAAGATTGTTCAAGAGAGAGATATTTTACTGCACACGTTTTTAGCTTTCATAGCTTGTCTATTCTGAGTGTTCGCTGAACAGTTTTCGTGACTGTTTAGTGATTTTGTTTTCATTGTTATTTTCTTGGGATTGGTTTTTGTAATTCACAATTCATAGTGAAGTTTTATTGCTTTTGAAGCAGTTTTGTAAGTTGTATTAATTGATACAACTTAAAAAGATTTATATCCGACTTTCTAGTATTTCTTGCTGCTGTAATTTTATTAATTTTCCGCTGCATAAACTGACTCTGTTGTTCTTCAGATAGCAGTACGAAATCTGTTGTGTTGGGATTTTCATGGATCTCATCCATACCCAATAGATGGAGTTTATGTGTTTTACAAGCATGAAATAAAGTGCGCAAATAATAATCATGCATAACACATAAAATCTTAGCATATGGATCTAGTGCGCACGTAGTAAGTAAGAACAATTAATTGAGTATAGTAGAGATTCATGTACCTTGTTAATCTCTTGTATGTTGTTAGCCCACGCGTAGACGGATCAGCCGCGAAAGTACCCGGCCTCAATTCGTTGCACGGACCCTCCTTGATCACGAACGGCGGTTCCCCAAACGTAGTATCGAGTCCCACTCGATTCTCTCGACTCCCTCGTATTTTGGTGCTTTTGGGGTGTGATATTTCACGTGTTGTAGCACTTAAACCGTGGGTCTAAGGTCCTCTTTATATAGGAGGAGGGGGAGAGAGTTTAGGGTTGAAAAGGAGAAGAAAATCGGTCCCGCGACCTAAATTCCGCCGCTGTCGGCCGACACATAAAAGCTGTCGGCCGACAGCCCTTGAAAAGTCAAACCGACTTAAATTTATACATGGTGTCGGCCGACACCACCCATAGGCAAAATGGGTGTCGGCCGACATGTAGTACAAATATGCCGAAATGCCGATTTTTCGTTTTCGCTCCGTTTCTTCCGTCGTTCAATCTCGATTCTCAACCAAAGTTTATATACTCCAAGTATACACGATCGATAGGGCCGTGTGACTCATTTGTCTTGATCGTCGACCATTAAGTTCAAGTTTACGACTCGACACTTAACGTCGCACAATCGATCCATCTACACAGGACGCACTATATAGCTCGTTTCGGTTCGACACACGTGGGATGAAGGACACCATTCCAACAATCTGATACGAACCTCGTTGGGATTGGACAGAATAGGAAAGAACGAAGAACGGAAGTTGAGAAAGATACCGGCGGAAGGTCCCAAAACCTCTGAATCTGATTCGTGAAATAATCTAAGGACGAAACCCTAGACCCCAACACGTGATCGACGCAGCAACTCGGGGATGAGGAAGACACACGAACGAAGGGTGGATCGCTTCGTTGATTCGTCGGTTGAATTCTTTTGGTAAAAACTCGGAAGAATTCTAAAAACCCTAAAGAGAGAAATATCTCACGCAAATATAAGTTATTCAATCATCAAAGTTGTTTAAAATAAAGTCTCACAAAGCCTTTATATAGGCAAACCTAAAAAGTGAAGTAAAATGGATGTCTTGGGCAAAAAGTCACGCCCAAAAAGGAAAAGGAATAAAAATCCCGCACACAAAAGAGTCCGGCCGCAAATTTGGGATTTCTTCCCATTCCGCGGCTCAACCCGAGGTTAGTTCAGAGGGTATGGGTCGATCCTCGGGTTGAACCTCGGGTTTCCCAGAAATTCTCCTCATTGTGGCCGCGGTTCTAGGAAGCCATCCGCGGGTTCCTGGAGACCAACCTCGGGCTCGAACGCGGGTTCCACAGAATTTGGGCCACATTCTCGGTGCGTTCCCGGAACTCTCCCGACTCTCATTCCGCCGTCTTCTTCGTCGTTCTAGCTTGTAATCGAGCTTCTACGTCGGTTGCCGAACCTTGGATTGCATCATTCCCCTTCTCTTCAAGAGGATTTGTCCTCGAATCCAAGTCTATGCCAGGCTCGAACACCACTCTCACGAACAAGCTCGGAACAACGTCAGTCTGATGCTCAATCCCTCGAGTCGGTGATACAACAGGAAATGTCGCCTCAGGGGAAACACCATCAAGTTCCTGCCACAGAAAACGAATAGAAAGGGGTACAGAAGATAGTTCGTTAGTATAGAACATCGTCTCCTTGCACAACACCACATACGTCGGTTGTCCCTCTTTCTCTGCTTGTTTCACCATGGTGACTCTACCGTCGTTTGAGTAGCGAGCAAAATAAATTTATAAAACCTAAACCTTTCACCAACAACAAGTATTAGTGGTAAGTATTAGGTGTCGATCCCACGAGGAGTTTATCGTTATTTTCTCACGGCTTTGCCCAATGTAGGTTGTCACGATTTTTGAAAGATTTTTGATTGAACTACCGAACTACTAAAATAACTAAAAGCAAATAATAAACAAACTAAATAAAATAACAAAAAATAAAATACTCAGCTACTGAACTTGACCAATACGAAAATTAAACTACTCAACTACAGAACTCGACCAATATATAAAACAGAGCATCTGTGCACAGTCGTCACCTTGTCTACCTGATCAAGTTTCTACTGTTCATCGGCACGTAAGATTTTGCTAACAGCTTTATCTTTCGGTTATAGGTTGTCCAATTAAAGTATAAACGCCCCTATGATGTCACGCACGCAAATACCCCAACCCTTATTCACTCTTTCGGTTTAAAGTTTTACTAGATCTCTCTAAGCACAACTTCTAGTATTGATCAATTCGACACTATGTTAGCCGACATGAGTCTAAGTTGACCAAACTGCATTAATCTCTAAGCAAACCCAAAATGGCCAATAGCATGCCCGGACAGACCCGAGTCATACGACCACATCTCCAGCAACATGTAATACTATGCGGACGCCCAGTCTCCCGGCACGTTGATCCGCGTATGTGTGTGTTAGGTGAAAAGGGGTTCCTACTGGCTACTGTACGTTGCCCAAGTCCCTAACATGCCTGTAGATACTACCCTGTTGAATCGGGAATAAAACTAAGTTAGTTGCTATAGTCAAAAGCCTCTCAGTATTTTAGACATCAGACAGACCAAGTGTTGGAGTAATATACTTAATGTCTAGATTTGAGTATTCTGAACTCCTTGTGCACTTTCATTTACCTATTAATAATGAACATTCATTTGCTTTTAATTATTGTTAATTAAATATATGCAAATTATAGTCTTGGATTATATACGTTGTAGTTAGTATGGTGTGCGGGCCCACACAGAAGATCATACTATCGGTTACTCGTATTAAATCAAACAGTTGCTCACGACCTAGATGGACACGGACCAATCCATCGGTATAGTCGTTGTGTGAGAGAGAAAATAATCTGTCTTGATTATTTTATCACACTTGTACACTTGGTGTATTGAGCGGATCGATTGAGACTTATCAATTAGGATTGCTCTGCGATAATTGATTTAAGACTCAGTGTATTTTATTCTTAATCCCCGATACAATTGCGGGTGTGTATATTTAATATAAGTGACATTGATTTTCCAAAGGAATTGACCGGTTTAATTATTGGGTCAATTACCGGTTAAGTTGGGTCACTATATTTTATATATAGCATGCCGTGAATTCTTGACGGGATAGTGTATCCCGGAAGGGTTGATAATATCCCCGAGATGAGCTCATAAGGATTTATTATGTAAACCTCGCGAGTGGATTTGTTCCCGCATAATAAATAAGGTTGAGTGGTACCAGTCTCGGATAAAAGAGATGAATAAATTTATTAAGCAATAAATAAATTTTATTCATGGATATTTAAATCTTAAATACACGGAATAAATAAATAATACCGGAGAAATATTATTGGATATAATATGGTTTAATATTGGGAGTGCAATTAATTTATATAGTGGAAAATAAATTAATTAATATTAATGGGATTAATAGATTTGGGCTTGGGCTCAATTTAATCATTAATATTGGAAGCCCAATATTCCACCTCCTTTAGATCCCCTACGTAGCCTATAAAAGCACTACATGGTCTTCACAATTAGACAAGACAAGATAATCATACTTGATTAGTCTAGAGAGTTCGTGAAGGAGATCCATAAGCTTGGAGGATCGTCGCCCACCCGACGTTCAAGCTAGTGCAAGGAATACGTGGGAAGATTCAAAGGTCATCTTGATTTCGTTTCTCCGAACAATGAATCGAAGGTATAAAATCTAAACGCCCTTGATTTTATTCGATTTGATTTATCGTGAAATACCGTAAACGCAAGATCCGAAAATACGAATCCCGGATTAGAGGACGAACGCGTGGTGGCGATCTAGGATCGCCGGACCACGGCGATCGCCCCTAGGGTTTCGGATGGGGCGAGAGGGGTCGAACCCTCGGCTGGGCCGAGGGCTTGCGATCGATCCTTGCGATCGATTGCTGGGCACGGGCTGGTGCCGTGCCCAACCCCACCACGACAGTGGGGCCCTCCAAGCGGTCGCCGGACTCGCCGCGGGGGCTGCTAGACAGCCCCACCCCGACCGATCGCACGATGCGATCGGTGATCGCATGAACCTCGCGACGCGGGGGTTCGGCTGGGGCAGCCGCACGTCTTCGGGCGTGTGGTCTCCTCGGCTGGACTCCGGCGCGTTCGTCGGCGTTCGTGTGATCTCCGGCGAAGGGTTTTTGATTGGGCTATGGTTTCCGCAAATTTTAATAGCCCGGAATATCGAATTCCAACAATTGGTATCAGAGCGTGGTTTACGTTCGCGGTATTTTCGATAAAATTGTTCTACCTTGCAGGGTTCCGACTATTATGGCTTAATTTATTATTCGTTTAATTTATTTTGTCATGATTATTGGATTGATTAAACTCTCGGACATGTCGAGATTCGTTTTTGGTGGTGAATGCTTGTAATAGTAAAAATTCGGGGGTTGACCGAATTTAGGTTTATTATTATTGTTCTATCTTTTTCCGGAAAATGTATAGGGTCGATTTCATGTATAGAATCGATACCGGATAGTGTAAAATTAAATTTGTAATTTATTTTGCGTTGGATCGATGCCGAAACGACCGCCGGAGAAGACGTGTGACGAAGGAGATGATCGTGAGGGTGATTAGGGCTCGGATCGATCAATCCCCATGATCGATCCATGAGGATCGATCGATCGAGAGGTTGATGTTGGCGTTGTATACTTAATGTCTAGATTTAAGTGATATGAACTCCCGATCCATTGCCATTAATCTATTTAATTAAATAAACAATTATTTGCGTTTAATTATTTATAATTAAATATATGCAAAATATAGTCCTGGATTATATACGTTGTAGTTAGTATGGTGTGCGACGTCACACAGAAGATCATACTATCGGTTACTCGTATTTAATCGAACGGTTGCTCACGACCTAGATGGACACGGACCAATCCATCGGTATAGTCGTTGTGTGAGAGAGAAAATAATTTGTCTTAATTATTTTATCACACTTGTACACTTGCTGTATTGGGCGGATCGCTTGAGATTTATCGATTAGGATTGCCTTGGATAATCGACTTAAATCTCAGTGTATTTTATTCTTAATCCCCGATACTATTGCGGGTGTGTATATTTAATATAAGTGACTTTGATTTTCCAAAGGAATTGACCGGTTTAATTATTGGGTCAATTACCGGTTAAGTTGGGTCGCTATATTTTATATATGACATGCCGTGAATACTTGACGGGAAAGTGTATCCCGTAAGGGTTGATAATGTCCCCGAGATGAGTTCATAAGGAATTATTATGTAAACACTGCATGTGGATTTGTTCCGCATAATAATTAAGGTTGAATGGTACTAGTCTCGGTTACAAGAGATGAATAAATTAATTAGCAATAAATTAATTTTATTCATGGATATTTATATCTTAAATACACGGAATAAATAATACTACCGGAGAAATATTATTTGATATAATATGGTTTAATATTGGGAGTGCAATTAATTTTATATAGTGGAAAATAGAATTAATTAATATTAATGGATTATTAGATTTGGGCTTGGGCTCAATTTAATCATTAATATTGGAAGCCCAATATTCCACCTCCTTAAGATCCCCTACGTAGCCTATAAAAGCACTACATGGTCTTCTCTATTCTTATAACTTGAAGATCACAATTCTAGAGAGAGAAAGTAGAGAGGGAGATCCATGGAGTTCGGTAGATCGTCGCCCACACGACGTCCGAGCTAGTGCAAGGAATACGTGGGAAGATCTCAAGGTCGTCAAATTGAGTTCTGCGTTTTTCCGAACAACGAGAACGAGGTAAATCGTAAAACCCTCTTTATGATTTTATCGTTTAATTATCGTAAAAATATCATGAACGAAGATCCGAGGGACGAACCCGGGGATGGGGTTTGACCGCGCGGTGGTGATCGGAGATCACCGGACCGCGGGCGGTCAAGCGAGCCCCACCGGGATCGAAGGCAAAACTCCTCGGCTGGACGCCGAGGGTGGCGATCGGCCCTAGGGCGCGATCGCCGGCGCGCACACGGGAGGAGCCCTGGCTGGACGCCGGGGCATGCGATCGAGCTGGGCTCGATCGCTGGGCAGTCGCGGGGCTGGCCCGATCGCGGTCCGCTGGGCGGACCGCGCCTCCACATGCGGTGGCGGTGAGTCGCCGGACTCACCGCCGGGGGCTGCTACGAGCAGCCTCGGGGGTTGCACGCGCAACCCCATGTGATCGCCCACCGCGATCGCGAGCCCCATGCGGGGGCTCGGCTAGGGCACGCGTAGGTTCTCCCCGCGTGATGCTTTGGTCGAGCTCCGGTTCGTGTGGTGGTTCGCGGTGGTTTCCGGCGAAGGGATTTCGATTGGGTTGTCGGTTCCGCAATTTAGACAATCCGGATATTCGATCTCCGAAGGATTTCGGTTGGAATTAATTAGATAATTTATTTATTTAAATTTATTAATTCCGGGATATCGATTTCCAACAATTGGTATCAGAGCGTTGGTTTTAGTTCATGGTATTTTTCGATAAATTGTTCTACCTTGCAGGGTTTCCGATTATTATGGCTAGATTTAATTTTTATTAATTAATGTCCATAATATTGCTCTTGATTATTAATCTCTCGGTGATGTCGAGATTCGTTCTTGTGTGGTGAATGCTTGTTCTTATTTTTCCGGAAATTGTTTGAGGTCGTTTTTGTAGAGAATCGATGCTGGATAGCGTAGTAATAAATTTGTAATTTATTTACGTTGGATCGATGCCGAAACGACCGCCGGAGAAGACGTGTGACGGAGGAGACGATGAGAGGGAGGGCTCGGATCGGCCAACCCCATGGCCGATCCCTTGGATCGATCGACCACCGAGGGGGCTGCCCGCGGGCTTCTCGGCCTTGAGTCGCCGGCGACGGTGGTTGTCCGGCTGGGCGGCGGCGGCATGCTCCTCCGGAGGTGATCGATGATGACGGGGAGGGGCGCGGGGATCCCCAACCCGTGCTTCTCCCGGTCAAGATTTACTTTCCTAAATTATTCGGTTTTCCTAATTTGAGTATTCCTATTTTTTGGGAACTCTCATGGAATAGGAAAAGAATAAATTTAGAATAAATTTATTTCCTTATTGATTATTCCTATTATGGGAATTTTCATGGGTTAGGAAAAGAATAAATTTAGAATTAATTTGTTTTTCCTATTTAATTATTCCTTTATGGAATTTTTAATGGATTAGGAAAATAATTAATTTGGAAAGTTTTGAAAGTCCTTAATTAATTTTTCCTATTTAATTATTCCTATGGAATTTTTAATAGATTTGGAAAAGAATTAATTTGGAAGGATTAGGAGTCCTAAATTATTTTATTTCCTTATTCCATTATAGAAATCTTCTAGAATATTCCAAGTGGGTCTTGGATAGGATTCTAGAGATTTAATGGAGTAGAAACGGAAAATAAAAATAATAAAAATATTAATAATATTTAATTTTATTTTTGATATATTCGATTGACTTAATTTTCGAATTAAGTAACTTTTGGATTAATTGAAAATAAATAGATTTAAATATTGGAATTAATATTTCCGTCACATGGAGCATTCAAGAACGAAGACTGAAGACTAGAAGATGCGTACGGAGATGCGATAAAGCCATAATAGTCGGAAAATAATATTCTATTATTATTTTGATTATGTGATAATTCTATGTGCCTTATTTCATGTATGCATGCTTATGTGTATTTAATTATGCATTAGATAGCGTATCCCTTTGTTATAAAAAGCTAAGTGGGAGAGGGATTGAAAACAATGCCATGGTCTCCATTACTGTTCTCTTGGTGACTTTTATGAGCTTTCGAAGTTCGTATAGATAAGCCATTGGAGGAGAATTCTTGTAATTCCTCTTACGAGAAACATTGATTAAGTTTATCAAACAATGCCTAATTTGTCTTTCCAAAACTGATTTCAAGCCGACTCATTCTCACCCCGGGGAGTGGAATGGAGCCAAAGCCACTTGGTCATGTCGAGGACACAAATTAGAGACTTTCATGTCATTTTTTGACTAGATCGATTGTCTGCTCGGCTCCCTCATTCTATGAGAGATAGGGTTGTTCGCATGGTGAATCACTTGTTAGAAACTTTGAGTTTCACTTATGATTCTCCGCGTCCTGATTTACAAAAATCGAATGGATCAAGTAATTGGGAGTAAATTGTAAAAATCTTTTGGTGTAGTAAACGTCCACACTATCGTGGCTTGCTGCACTGAATGGGATTTTGGATCGATTGATGTAGACAGTTATAGAAGGGAGTAAAGGAGCGTATGTTAACGTAAACGTCCACACTATCGTGGCTTGCGGTGAATATAGGTATCCCAAACAATCTTCTTAGATACTGAGTAATGGTTTACACTTAGGTACGCTTCTTAGTATTCTTCCCATCGAAGTAACGCTAATGATGATGTACGACCGAAGCAAATCTAATTGCTAAATCATTTGGGTAGGTAAACGTCCACACTATCGTGGCTTGCCATATCTGATGGGATTTAAGATGTGATTAGTGGTTTAATGATATTATTTGAGGGAGATAATATCGGATATTAAATCGATTGTTTGTTGTTATATGTGCTGATAGATTAGGAAATGGCTTTGAACCCACTTTCTGTGATACGTAAGGATTTTAAACTCATTGGTCCCTAAATGTAATGATTGGAATAGAGATCTAGACATTGTCCAGACTGTTGAAGAGTACAAGTTTGTACTCAGTAAGCTTTGTCCTCCCGAGCCTACAAATGTCTTAACTGATGAGGAAAGGACTGATTTTGATATCATGTTCAAACTCAAGGAGATGTTTAGACATGACGTAGTGGCTAGACAAGAGGCGATGAGGATACTCATAAAGGCCAGTCAATTCAATGAAACGCTTAAACACGTTTTTTTTTTAGATGATGGACCTTTTAGACGAGTTGAGACGGAAATCGCAAGCTCTTGTATCCAATGCCATAGGTTTCGAACCTAAGGGTAAGATCGGGGGAAAGGAAAAGCAAACAAAGAAACCCAGTGGTCCTAAGATTACTTGGACCACGAGATGGGACGAGAAAGCGTGTTCTCGATGCAAACAGTCTGGGTACTGGAAGTCTGATTATCCTCTCAAAGAAAGTACGAAATTTTCTTTAGTCGTAAAACATAGTCAGTGGTATTATCTGCCGGAACCTGGTGTGTAGATATGGAACCACTGACGGTATGTGCATTCTAAATGCAAGGGTTCCAGGAAACCCGACGGCTTAGAAAAGAAGAAATCGTAGTCTACATGGGCAATGCTGTAGAGGAGGCAACAGTTGCAGTGGAGGACATTTTATAGGATTTCATTTTGGGTTATTGCTTTTATGTACCTTTCATATTAGAAAGAACTTTGTTCTGGATTTCTAATGAATGGATATTTTATTTCTTTTAATCATTTGATGGTTATAAGAAGAAATAAAGATATTATCTATTCGAGTACATTAGCTAGCAATATATAAATGATGAATCCTGAGTCCACCATGGTGCAACAAACCGTAGTATGAAACTCGTTTTACTAATAAGAGATTTCTTTATTAAATCGATTATACTTGTGGATTCTTATGCTAAGAAGTTCAAAGGTCGAAAATTGATTTTTGATCAATTAAGTTGAAGGAATGGACCTTCCGACCTATGAATCTAATTTGGAGGATAACATGACTAAGCAATCATTTCTGGATATAAGATATAAGATCCGGACAAGTATTGGAATTGATTAACTCTGATGTATGCAGACCTATGTCTACTCAGACAATAAGGTACGAGTACTTCATTTTATGATTACTCGAAAAATGGATTAGAATACCTAATATGCCACAAAAGCAAGTGTTTTGACAAGTCAATGGACACAAAGCTATTGTGGAGAACCATCAAGGTATATCCATTTGTAGCCTGCGATTTGATCGCGGAGGCAAGTACCTGTCTGAGGAATGCATGGCATACTGATCAGACATTGAGATTTGATCCCAAATGACTACACCATACACTGTTGTGTAGAAATGGTGTGTCAATAATAAGAAATGGAACTCTTATAGAGATAGTAAAAGATGAGTTATACGGAACTACCTATGTTCTATGGATATGTCTGGAAACAATGGCGCATTCAAATGCGGTTGTAGAATATCCTAGAAGAACAAAAGATGTGTGTTCAATAGTACTATGAACCAGAAGGACGTTATAAGTTCTAACGCCCGGTTCTTAGAGAAAGACTATATGATGAACCACAATCCCAAAGTGACGTGATACTTTGAAATGAGAGAGAACGATAAGGACTGAGAACCAGCTGAACCGAGTAGCGGTACACCACTAACTGCACCTACTGTTATTACTGTTAATACACCGGAATGCCATTGTAGTGGGAGGTTGTGGGTCAACCAGAGATATTCATAAGACTAGGTGAGTCTTCGGACTCTGTACCTAGTATACATGAAATTGATCCCTGGATCTACACAGGGGCAATACTAGATCTAAATGTGCTCTCTTGGAAAGCGATAAGGATTATTGCTAAGAGGCAAGATCATTTAGAGTACAAGCTTAGTTGATCCATTTTTGGATTGGAACAAAGCATTGAGTTCGTGGTACTTGCAAATTGATGAGATAGTCCATTTTATGGATTCATCAAAGCATAGACGAATCATGTGTATTGGAAACGTGATGGAACAAGGTGGTGTTTCTCGGGTTTTATGTAGAGAACATTCTTGTCATTGGTAACAATGTAAAGATGTTGTCAAGACATAAAATGAGGTTGTCTAGATAAATCAATATGAAAGATATAGGAAGAAGTTGGACATGTTCTTGAGATCTTGGATCTCTAGGAAAGAACATTGTACTTCTCCTGGACATCTTACATATATATGATTATGGTTCGTTTTAACATGCAAAGATTCCGAGAAAGTGTATCCCGTAAGGGTTGATAATGTATCCCGTAAGGGTTGATAATGTTCCCGAGATGAGTTCATAAGGAATTATTATGTAAACCCTGCATGTGGATTTGTTCCGCATAATAATTAAGGTTGAATGGTACTAGTCTCGGTTACAAGAGATGAATAAATTAATTAGCAATAAATTAATTTTATTCATGGATATTTATATCTTAAATACACGGAATAAATAATACTACCGAAGAAATATTATTTGATATAATATGGTTTAATATTGGGAGTGCAATTAATTTTATATAGTCGAAAATAGAATTAATTAATATTAATGGATTAATAGATTTGGGTTTGGGCTCAATTTAATCATTAATATTGGAAGCCCAATATTCCACCTCCTTAAGATCCCCTACGTAGCCTATAAAAGCACTACATGGTCTTCTCTATTCTTATAACTTGAAGATCACAATTCTAGAGAGAGAAAGTAGAGAGGGAGATCCATGGAGTTCGGTAGATCGTCGCCCACACGACGTCCGAGCTAGTGCAAGGAATACGTGGGAAGATCTCAAGGTCGTCAAATTGAGTTCTTCGTTTTTCCGAACAACGAGAACGAGGTAAATCGTAAAACCCTCTTTATGATTTTATTGTTTTAATTATCGTAAAAATATCATGAACGAAGATCCGAGGGACGAACCCAGGGATGGGGTTTGACCGCGCGGTGGTGATCGGAGATCACCGGACCGCGGGCGGTCAAGCGAGCCCCACCGGGATCGAAGGCAAAACCCCTCGGCTGGAATAGGAAAAGAATCAATTTGGAATTAATTAGGATTCCTAATTGATTATTTCTATTTTATGGAAATATTCATGGATTAGGAATCTAATTAATTTGGAAATTAGAAGAGTCTTAAATTATTTTATTTTCTTATTTCATTATGGAAGTTTTCTAGAATATTCCAAGTGGGTCTTGGATAGAATATTCTAGAGATTTAATGAAGTAGAAAAGGAAAATAAAATAAATAAAAATATTAATAATATTTAATTTTATTTTTGATTTATTCGATTGACTTAATTATTTTAATTAAGTATCTTTTGGATTTATTAAAAATAAATAGATTTAAATATTGGAATTAATATTCTCGTCACATGGAGCATTCAAGAACGAAGACTGAAGACTAGAAGATGCGTACGGGGATGCGATAAAGCCATAATAGTCGGAAAATAATATTCTAGTATTATTTTGACTATGTGATAAAGCCACTGATCATGTCTGCAATTCATTGCAGGGGTTCCAGGAAACCCGGAGACTTAGAGAGGGAGAGATCGTGGTCTACATGGGCAATGCTGCAAAGGTGGCGGCTGTTGCAGTGGGAGACGTTCACTTACGCTTTAGTAGTGATAGGGTTTTAGTTTTACAAAATTGTCTTTATGTACCAAAATTTAGAAAGAATTTGATTTCAGTTTCTAAACTAATTTTGAATGGATATTCTGTTTCTTTTGATCACTTCGTGGTCATAAGAAGAAATAGTGAGATTATCTGTTCTGGTACATTGATAGACGATTTGTATGTACTAAATCCTGAGTCTAACACGATGCAACTAACCGAGAGTTATAACACATCCACGAACACCAATAAGAGAAAGGAACCTTCTAAGATGAATCAATTATACTTGTGGCATCTAAGGCTAGGTCATATTAATTCAAATAGAATTCAAAGGTTAAAAGCTGATGGCTTAATCAACGGTGTTGAAGGAGAGGACCTTCCAACCTGCGAATCCTGTTTAGAAGGAAAAATGACCAAGCGTTCTTTTTCTGGTAAAGGACGTAGAGCCGAACAAGTATTGGATTTGATTCACTCTGATGTATGCGGACCTATGTCTACTCAGGCAAGAGGAGGGTACGAGTATTTCATCACTTTCACTAATGATTACTCAAGGTATGGATTTGTATACCTGATGCGCCTCAAGAGCGAATCTTTTGACAAGTTCAAGGAATTCAAGGCTCTTGTGGAGAACCTTCAAGGTAAATCCATTAAATGCCTGCGATTTGATCGCGGAGGCGAGTACCTGTCTGGAGAATTCAAGGCATACTTAGCAGAGAATGGGATTGATTCCCAGATGACATCACCATATACTCCTCAGCAGAATGGTGTGTCGGAACGAAGGAATAGGACTCTTATGGAGATGGTACGTTCAATAATGAGTTACTCGGACTTACCTGTTATGTTCTGGGGATATGCCTTAGAAACAGCGGCGCACATTCTGAACTTGGTTCCATCTAAAACAGTCCCTACAACACCCATGGAACGATGGAGCGGGCGCAAGCCTAGCTTGAGACACGTTCGGATCTGGGGGTGCCCTGCGCACGTGTTGAGAACTGGGGTCGATAAGTTAGAACCTCGTACGGAAGTGCGGCTGTTTATAGGATATCCTAGAGGAACCAAAGGTGGCATGTTCTATAGTCTTACGGACCAGAAGATCGTTATAAGTACTAACGCTCGGTTCTTAGAGGAAGACTATGTCATGGACCACAAGCCCAAAAGTGACATAATGCTTGATGAATTGAGAGGTAACGAGAAAGACTTAGATACAGCCGAACCGAGTAGTGATACACCACTAGAACCTGCACCTACTGTCATTGTTAATACACCGGAACGCCGTCGTAGTGGGAGGGTTGTTAAACAACCAGAAAGATGGATTGGACTGGGTGAGTCTTCGGACTCTGGACCTGGAGTTCATAAAATCGATCCCTGGACCTATGGTGAGGCGGTACAAGATATAGATGCGCCTTCTTGGAAGAAAGCAATGAAATCAGAAATTGAATCTATGGATTCTAATAAAGTCTGGGATCTTGTAGAACCACCAAACGGCGTAAAGCCAATTGGGTGTAAATGGGTCTACAAGAGAAATAGAGGATCTGACGGAAAGGTTGAGACCTTTAAAGCTCGGCTTGTTGCGAAAGGCTATACTCAGAAAGAGGGAATCGATTATGAGGAGACCTTTTCGCCGGTAGCCAAGATAAAGTCGATCCGGATTCTCTTATCCATAGCAGCTCATATGGACTATGAGGTGTGGCGAATGGATGTCAAGACAACTTTCCTAAATGGAAGTCTTGACGAGATGATTTATATGAAACAACCAGAAGGTTTCATTGCTAAGGGGCGAGATCATCTAGTGTGCAAGCTTAATCGATCCATTTATGGATTGAAACAAGCCTCGAGATCGTGGAACCTGCGGTTTGATGAAGTAGTCCAATCTTTTAGATTCATTCAAAGCATGGACGAATCGTGTGTGTATTGGAAACGTGATGGAAAGAAGGTGGTGTTTCTCGTGCTTTATGTAGACGACATTCTTCTCATTGGCAACAGTGTGAAAATGTTATCAGACATAAAGGGATGGTTGTCTAGACAATTCGATATGAAAGATTTGGGAGAAGTTGGACATGTTCTAGGGATCAAGGTCATAAGGGATCGCCGGAATAGAACATTGTACCTTTCCCAGCAATCTTACATAGACACGATTCTGGCTCGTTTTAACATGCAAGATTCCAAGAAGGGTGAACTACCCTTCAGTAAAGGAACTTATCTTTCTAAGGAGATGTGTCCTCGGACACAGAAGGAGAAAGATGAAATGAAAGAAGTTTCCTGCGCTTCGGCTGTGGGAAGCTTGATGTATGCGATGTTATGCACGAGGCCTGATATCTGCTATGCAGTTGGCATGTAGCGAGATATCAGAGTAATCCTGGAAAGGCTCATTGGACTGCCGTAAAGAGCATTTTCAAGTATTTGCGAAATACTAAGGATTATGTTCTGAGTTACGGGGCAGACAATCTGATTCCTTTGGGTTATACGGATTCGGATTTCCAAGCTGATAAGGACCGGCGTAAGTCGACATCAGGCTATGTGTACACTTTGGGAGGTGGAGCCGTATCATGGAAGAGTGTTAAGCAAAAGTACATTTCAGACTCTACCATGGAAGCTGAATATGTTGCAGCCTCAGAGGCAGCGAAAGAGTCAGTTTGGTTCCTTAATTTCCTCCAGGACTTAGATGTGATTCCGAGTTTGCCCAAAGCTATGACAATTTATTGTGATAATAGCGGTGCAGTGGCAAACAGTAAGGAACCACGGTCCCATAGTGCTACGAAACACATAGAGCGCAAGTACCACCTGATTCGAGACATCGTCAGGAGAGGCGATGCGATAGTCACCAAGATAGCTTCGGAGGACAACCTAGCGGACCCTTTCACCAAGATACTTCCTAAGGAAGTATATTTCAAGCACTTGGAGGGTTTGGGAGTCAGAAGTTTGGAAGATAAGACTAGACCTTAGTATAAGTGGGAGATTGTTGGAGTAATATACTTAATGTCTAGATTTGAGTATTCTGAACTCCTTGTGCACTTTCATTTACCTATTAATAATGAACATTCATTTGCTTTTAATTATTGTTAATTAAATATATGCAAATTATAGTCCTGGATTATATACATTGTAGTTAGTATGGTGTGCGGGCCCACACAGAAGATCATACTATCGGTTACTCGTATTAAATCAAACAGTTGCTCACGACCTAGATGGACACGGACCAATCCATCGGTATAGTCGTTGTGTGACAGAGAAAATAATATGTCTTGATTATTTTATCACACTTGTACACTTGTTGTATTGAGCGGATCGATTGAGACTTATCAATTAGGATTGCTCTGCGATAATTGATTTAAGACTCAGTGTATTTTATTCTTAATCCCCGATACAATTGCGGGTGTGTATATTTAATATAAGTGACTTTGATTTTCCAAAGGAATTGACCGGTTTAATTATTGGGTCAATTACCGGTTAAGTTGGGTCACTATATTTTATATATGGCATGCCGTGAATTCTTGACAGGACAGTGTATCCCGGAAGGGTTGATAATATCCCCGAGATGAGCTCATAAGGATTTATTATGTAAACCTCGCGAGTGGATTTGTTCCCGCATAATAAATAAGGTTGAGTGGTACTAGTCTCGGATAAAAGAGATGAATAAATTTATTAAGCAATAAATAAATTTTATTCATGGATATTTAAATCTTAAATACACGGAATAAATAAATACTACCGGAGAAATATTATTGGATATAATATGGTTTAATATTGGGAGTGCAATTAATTTATATAGTGGAAAATAAATTAATTAATATTAATGGGATTAATAGATTTGGGCTTGGGCTCAATTTAATCATTAATATTGGAAGCCCAATATTCCACCTCCTTTAGATCCCCTACGTAGCCTATAAAAGCACTACATGGTCTTCAGAATTAGACAAGACAAGATAATCATACTTGATTAGTCTAGAGAGTTCGTGAAGGAGATCCATAAGCTTGGAGGATCGTCGCCCACCCGACGTTCAAGCTAGTGCAAGGAATACGTGGGAAGATTCAAAGGTCATCTTGATTTCGTTTCTCCGAACAACGAATCGAAGGTATAAAATCTAAACGCCCTTGATTTTATTCGATTTTATTTATCGTGAAATACCGTAAACGCAAGATCCGAAAATACGAATCCCGGATTAGAAGACGAACGCGTGGTGGCGATCTAGGATCGCCGGACCACGGCGATCGCCCCTAGGGTTTCGGATGGGGCGAGAGGGGTCGAACCCTCGGCTGGGCCGAGGGCTTGCGATCGATCCTTGCGATCGATCGCTGGGCACGGGCTGGTGCCGTGCCCAACCCCACCACGACGGTGGGGCCCTCCAGGCGGCGGCGAGTCGCCGGACTCGCCGCGGGGGCTGCTGGGCAGCCCCACCCCGACCGATCGCACGATGCGATCGGTGATCGCATGAACCCCGCGACGCGGGGGTTCGGCTGGGGCAGCCGCACGTCTTCGGGCGTGTGGTCTCCTTGGCTGGACTCCGGAGCGTTCGTCGGCGTTCATGTGATCTCCGGCGAAGGGTTTTTTGATCGGGCTATGGTTTCCGCAAATTTTAATAGCCCGGGATATCGAATTCCAACACCAAGTTCGGACCTTGCCCAGGCGCAGATTAACTAGCTATGCATGAACAAACGTAAAATAAATAAAATAAAATAAAAAGAAAACATGCTGGAATTAAACTAAGAAATTAAAGTAAAAATTGTCTTGAATTAACAGAAATAAAAAGACGAAAATAAAAGCATGAATTAAAACGAAATTGCCCAGCTATGCCCGAAGGCGATAGCTGGGGAGAACTCGTCTTCTTCTTCCTCCGATCTTCTTTGGTGTGGTGGCTGATGTGTATATGTGCATAGCCTCCCTTCTACACTCTTATCCACGTGATTTGTAGGTCTTGATGTGTATTTATAGATGCTGGAAGTCTTGGGCTCCAAGTAAAATCGCTGGCTTGATCAGATTAATTGAGATAAGGAAAGAAAAGATTCTTTCCTAATCCAATCCTGAAAAATAGGGATCCTGCGGCGTCCTTGAACAATTCCGTGTAGATATAGGACTCAATCTGATGTAGAGACGTGTTGGACAATGACTCTAACGTTGGATGAGAGTCCATCTTTGATACTTCTATGAATCTGGTCGCCTTTGAAGTCTTTTGGATTTCCAGGACTCTTCGTACACTGCTTGCTCAACGTCCGTCTCTGGTCAACTCCGATCTTTGTCCAACCTCTTTACTTCGTACGGTACATGGTCAAGCTTCGGTCTTGATCACTTTCTGACTTTGGCCAATATGACATGGGTGTTCGTTCCAGGCTAACTTGCTCAACCAACATACTTGCTCAATGCGTCGATTTCTTTCCAAGTGCTCGTCTTTTCACGTTTCACCTGCATAACTTGACCATAGACTCCAAATGTGCCCTCCCAGACACAAACAAGGTGAAAACAAATAAAAAGACTCGATTAACTTGACTCAAAAGAACTAAAAATGAGCCAAAAAATATGGCTCATCACACGCACACACTTTAATTACGCTTGTCCTCAAGCGTGTGGTATGACTCGCGATGCACAAGTAGAAAACAAGGGAGGGAGGGAAATAAATAAATAGAAGACATTAGCATGCTTTTCAGAATACAACATTGATCAAGTAAACAGATAGTCAAAATCGTAGTCCAAGGGATGCATAAAAAATGTCAAGATAGTCAAAATCGCTGCAATAGGATTTTTGGTTCTCTCCCTAAGTGTTTCTCTCTTTCAGTGTATGGGTAGTGTATCACTCAATTCTGTTTTGGAATGCGTTTTTCCTTGGGCTTGACCAATTTCTAACCTATGAAAATTCTCAGTTGAGCTAGGCATATCATTAGGACTTTTTAGGGTGTTTGTGTAAGCTGTATTGGGCATATCTCCATGTTGATCGTAGGCAGTGTTGCTTATTATACTTAGCAACTTTTTTTTCGACCTCTAATTCACTCCCCTTCTTACGGGCCTTAGCACAACCCATTTATTCTGGAGTTTTTTTTTTAACTTGGTCAAACAGTTCGCAGGATTTGCTTACTACCATTGACAAGTTTTTTTCTTCTTTTTTTCTTTTTTTTTTTTTTTTTTTTTTCTTTTTGCTGAAGACTTTTTTCTGACTTGCCCCTTTTATGTACTCGGGCATGTTTACATGTTGGTCAGAGTTTCCCCCAGGTGATCAAAGAACAGGCTAGGCTCAAGGGGCTATCAAGGGTCTTCTTTATTTATTGATAAAAATAAACAAAAATTGCCTAACTCATCTAATACCTTAACTCAACAATTAAATCACACAAGCAGGTTTAAGGCAAACCTCAGCATTACGACATTCCAAACAGACTCAAGAAAGAAATATATTCATAACGTTGGCTCAAATCTCACGGCTACCTAATTGCAGTTCCATCGTCCCAAATTTAATGCATAGACTAATAATTTTGAAAGCTGTTCAAATTGATCAAGTATATTCATCAAGCATACGACACGACCAAGGACAGGGGTTGCTCCTACCCGTTCCCCCACTCACACACTTTGCCTCCGGCAAAGTGGGTGAAATAGTAATAAGATTGGGCAAGGACTTCCCTTGACATTAAACTCCGACTCCAAACGACGTTGGCGTACCTCTCCAGTCACACACTTTGCCTTGGGCAAAGTGTGTTAATGAAAAGATCAACCCTTGACTCGAAAGAAAAGAAAAGAAATAAAGACAAGTGGGAGGGCAAGTGAGGAGGAGGTAAAGTCATGGTAAAACCTGAATTAAGCATGGGTGAAGTGGACCATTAATGATTTCAGCAGCTCTACGAGCTCCTCTTTGCATGTTGCCCTGACGCCTTAGGACTACGCCCTCAGTCAGTAACTTGGGCACGTCTACCCAGGCCTTGACTTCTTTCCAGTGGTCATCCTTGCGACTTCAGGGAACTCATCCATCTTCTATCGTAAAATGATGAAAGTTGACCAAGTAGCCTCGCGGTATGCTCAAGCAGCTACCTTTATGTCCTCCTTGACCTGCACATCAAAAAAACAAACAAGACCCTTTCTCCTTTTGGATTAAGACAAGTCAAGTTCTCTATCCGATTTTATTCAAAATAAAAGAAAAGAAAACTAAAATAATATACAAGAAATACCAGGTTGCCTCCTGGTCAGCGCCTTAGTTATCGTCATGGGCATGACGTGATGTATGCTCACCATTCTTCACGATGAAAGGGTTTGAGCTTCTCCTCGTTATGGCCATAAGAGGCCTTCAGGCACTTGAGTAAATCTGTGAAATTGCTCATCATCCATCCATGTAAAGTGCCTGCTGGGTTGCCCAAACCAAAGTGTACTTGCATGTTGGTCAGGGGCGACTTGCTCTTCTCTTCCGGATTTTGGGTGAACAACCCTTGTGTTTTCCTTTCTGAACCTTCTCTTAAAACATCACTATTGATCTCACTGATTGTATCCCCTTGTCCAAAGTAGAGATATTTCGTGTGCTTGGGCAATATCTTCGATTTTTGCTCGAGTGCCCGTTCAAAGGCTGGCTCTAATCTCTCTTCTCGGACATCATTCTCTGTTTGCCTCGTCTGGATAATAATATCAGATGGTTGAAACATGCCAATATGAAATACCTCATGTTTCTTCACTTGGACGATATTTAGTTTCTGCTCTTGGGCAAGTTGCTCATCTATAGTATCTTTTGTGTATGGTGTATGTATGTATCCATTAGAGGAAGATGGAAGAAAAGAAAATCGAATAAATCGAGGCTCGTGTTCAACACGATTTCCTTAAAACAAATTCGTCCTCTACGGGACGATTGTTTCCCAGGATACAACGATTTCAAAGCAAAACATTTGCTTACGGCGAACTGAGATGTTGCCTGAAAAATATCACCGGAGGGTCAAAGAAACGTGGTAAACAAAAAAAAGACGAGAGCGATTGCTCGGAATGCGTCTGTATATTTCTCAAACAATTTCATTATTTCTCGTTTCTCTACGAGTATTTTCGAGTGCTTCTCGTTCTCATGTTCGATTTTTTCATGCAAAATCGATTGCACTTATATATATAATGTTGGAGTCGAAGGTTCGTTGAACGTGGACGGTCAAACCACCAAGTGTAACGTCCCGTCATTTAAAACCATACTAATGGTCACTTAAAAGACCATTATTCACAAATTAAATCCAATTATGTAACTTAAATAATAATATCACATTATTATTATATTATTATTATTTTGTCAATAAATGACAAATCACATAAAAAATAAAATATAGCAAAAAGTGTGTATCCAATCAAAGGGTACTCCCCTATATTTATCGACTACACTTTGCATATATATATTTATTTATTTTTACCCTTTGGAATTCTCTTCCAATTAGTTACATATTTGAAAATTAATTTTTCATTCATACTACTCGAAATTGAGCGTATGAGATATCCAATCCGAGCTCTCATACGAGACACTCATTTTCCAACATCATCTTGGGCATGCTGCTCTTCTGTTGCAGGTTGCTCCTCTTGGTCAGGTTGTTCTTCTACTGCAGGTTGCTCCTCTTGATGGTTGTAATGCCCATAACCCAAATTAGGTGTGTTGGTCAGGGCGTACTGGTCGTAGCAATTCTGTTCGTCTTGCTCATAACTGTGCATTGGCCAACTTGCGTGTCTTCTCTCATAGTGTAGTGGTGGGCGCTGGTCATGATCAACTTCATTTGTTTCGACTGCTTTGAGTGGTTTTGTGGCCATAATCTCCACGAGTTTCTCAATGGTGCCGCAAAGTTTATCAATTTTATCTTCGGCAGACATGGGCATAACAACTGTCTGCTTGGGCAAGTAGTCTTCATATTCACGGGATCCTTCGGCCAAGTCTTTCAATATCTTGAACGCCTCACTTGCAGTTTTATCAAGAATAGAGCCTCCACATGCAGCAAAAATTATCATTCTTTCTTGTCCCCTCAGTCCAGATAAGAAGTATTGGATCAATTCATGATCCGGAAATAAACGATATGGGCATTGTGCTTGAATCTCATTGAATCGTACCCAATAGTCATGGAAAGATTCTCCTGTGCCCATTTTGAGATTGTAAATCGTCCTCTTAATATTCTGGATACGAGATATGGGAAAGTACTTCTTCAAGAATTGATGTTGGAGCTGCTGCCATGTTGTAATTCGCTCTTAGGCAAGGTGTATATCCATTCTCTTGCCTCATCAACAAGGGAGAAGGGAAAAGCTAATAGACGGATGTACTCTGTCAGGTTGCCCATAGCAGGTATAGTCCCACATGCTAGCTCAAAATTTCCCAAATGTACTTGAGGGTCCTCCCAGGGCATATCGCTGAACTTGGGCAACAGCTGCAGAAAACTGGGATTCATTGACCAATCTGTAGTGATGTTGGGCAAGGTTATGCCCACAAGTTTAAAGTCCAAAAAGTTAGGGAAACTCAATTCCCTCAATGTCTGCTCCACTCCTCGGTTGTTCAAGTCGACCATCCTTTATGTCCTCTACTCAAATCTTGATCTTGAGCAAAGGTGGGTCCTTGGGCTGCACGTGCTACTTGGCCTGCTTTCTTCGTCCTGCTCCTTGCTGTCCAATTGGTCAACCTGGAACAAAAATAAAAAAATCACAAGTCAAATAGCACAAAGAAAATAACTAGAATATAAACTCCCCGGCAACGGCGCCAATTTTGACGCTACCGTCGTTTGAGTAGCGAGCAAAATAAATTTATAAAACCTAAACCTTTTACCAACAACAAGTATTAGTGGTAAGTATTAGGTGTCGATCCCACGAGGAGTTTATCGTTATTTTCTCACGGCTTTGCCCAATGTAGGTTGTCACGATTTTTGAAAGATTTTTGATTGAACTACCGAACTACTAAAATAACTAAAAGCAAATAATAAAAAAACTAAATAAAATAACAAAAAATAAAATACTCAGCTACTGAACTTGACCAATACGAAAATTAAACTACTCAACTACAGAACTCGACCAATATATAAAACATAGCATCTGGGCACAGTCGTCACCTTGTCTACCTGATCAAGTTTCTACTGTTCATCGGCATGTAAGATTTTGCTAACAGCTTTATCTTTCGGTTATAGGTTGTCCAGTTAAAGTATAAACGCCCATATGATGTCACACACGCAAATACCCCAACCCTTATTCACTCTTTCAGTTTAAAGTTTTACTAGATCTCTCTAAGCACAACTTCTAGTATTGATCAATTCGACACTATGTTAGCCGACATGAGTCTAAGTTGACCAAACTGCATTAATCTCTAAGCAAACCCGAAATGGCCAATAGCATGCCCGGACAGACCCGAGTCATACGACCACATCTCCAGCAACATGTAATACTATGCGCACGCCCAGTCTCCCGGCACGTTGATCCGCGTATGTGTGTGTTAGGTGAAAAGGGGTTCCTACTGGCTACTGTACGTTGCCCAAGTCCCTAACATGCCTGTAGATACTACCCTGTTGAATCGGGAATAAAACTAAGTTAGTTGCTATAGTCAAAAGCCTCTCAGTATGTTAGACATCAGACAGACCAAGTTCGCACCTTGCCCAGGCGCAGATTAACTAGCTATGCATGAACAAACGTAAAATAAATAAAATAAAATAAAAAGAAAACATGCTGGAATTAAACTAAGAAATTAAAGTAACAATTGTCTTGAATTAACAGAAATAAAAAGACGAAAATAAAAGCATGAATTAAAACGAAATTGCCCAGCTATGCCCGAAGGCGATAGCCGGGGAGAACTCGTCTTCTTCTTCCTCCGATCTTCTTTGGTGTGGTGGCTGATGTGTATATGTGCATAACCTCCCTTCTACACTCTTATCCACGTGATTTGTAGGTCTTGATGTGTATTTATAGATGCTGGAAGTCTTGGGCTCCAAGTAAAATCGCTGGCTTGATCAGATTAATTGAGATAAGGAAAGAAAAGATTCTTTCCTAATCCAATCTTGAAAAATAGGGATCCTGCCACGTCCTTGACCAATTCCCTGTAGATATAGGACTCAATCTGATGTAGAGACGTGTTGGACAATGACTCTAACGTTGGATGAGAGTCCATCTTTGATACTTCTATGAATCTGGTCGCCTTTGAAGTCTTTTGGATTTCCAGGACTCTTCGTACACTGCTTGCTCAACGTCCGTCTCTGGTCAACTCCGATCTTTGTCCAACCTCTTTACTTCGTACGGTACTTGGTCAAGCTTCGGTCCTGATCACTTTCTGACTTTGGCCAATATGACATGGGTGTTCGTTCCAGGCTAACTTGCTCAACCAGCATACTTGCTCAATGCGTCGATTTCTTTCCAAGTGTTCGTCTTTTCACGTTTCACCTGCATAACTTGACCATATACTCCAAATGTGCCCTCCCAGACACAAACAAGGTGAAAACAAATAAAAAGACTCGATTAACTTGACTCAAAAGAACTAAAAATGAGCCAAAAAATATGGCTCATCACATGGGTAACTCCAATCGCGGATCCTCGATTGCATCAACCTCATGCGTGCATATACTAATGGGAAGAAGGTCCTCGGACTCCACCGAATACTCTTCCTCGGACTCCATTGAAGCCTCCTCCTCGGACTCCACCGAAACCGACTCTTCCTCGGACTCCTCCGAAATCGACTCTTCTTCGGACTCCACCGAAGCCGACAGTCCTGGCTTCTTGCCCTCATCAATTGTCACTACTTTCCCAGCCTCCATTGACGCATGTACCAGCTCCTCTAACAGACGCTCAATATTGCTCCACCTCTCGTGCTGGTTCGCATCTCTGGACCTCCTTTCATCTATATCAGAGGCTTTATCCTTCTCAACACGAAACTCCCGACTACGATCACGGGCTCGATGATGGCCATTCCGAACTCCTCGGTATCCGCCGCCACCTCTTTGATACCATGCATTATCTCGACGAGGTCTCTCCTTCAAGGCAGTAAATCGCTCATGCTCCGACTTAATGAATTCCCTCATTTCAAAACGCAAGGTCTCCATCATGAGCTTAGTCTGTGGGTCATCCATCTCAGTCATCCTACAACAATGTTAGAAGCAAAATAGAGAATCCTCACCACTCTTGTGTATCACTCAATATGGTAAGTCACTCAACGCTAGGGTTTCTCTCACTTTCTCTCTTAAGAATCGAACTCCCTCGATTTACCTTTCGAATTCAACTCCAACAAAATCTACGGAAACGTCGGAAAGTGCTGAAAACGGAAATTTCACAAGGTACAAGGAAATACACAAAGATGACTCTCTACGATGCCCAAACTCCTAAGGATCAATCGACAAAACTATGATGTCGAAGAATTTTTATTTTTTTTTCGGATGAACAGTAATTTTTTTTAATATTTTTTTTATAAGCAACGAAGAAAAGAAAAGGAGAAACGAAAAGGAAAACGAGGCTAAGTATTGAGAAAACAAAAAACCCTAACCTGAGCTCTGATACCAAATGATACGAACCTCGTTGGGATTGGAAAGAATAGGAAAGAACGAAGAACGGAAATTGAGAAAGATACCGGCGGAAGGTCCCAAAACCTCTGAATCTGATTCGTGAAATAATCTAAGGACGAAACCCTAGACCCCAACACGTGATCGACGCAACAACTCAGGGATGAGGAAGACACACGAACGAAGGGTGGATCGCTTCGTTGATTCGTCGGTTGAATTCTTTTGGTAAAAACCCGGAAGAATTCTAAAAACCCTAAAGAGAGAAATATCTCACGCAAATATAATTTATTCAATCATCAAAGTTGTTTAAAATAAAGTCTCACAAAGCCTTTATATAGGCAAACCTAAAAAGTGAAGGAAAAGGGATGTCTTGGGCAAAAAGTCACGCCCAAAAAGGAAAAGGAATAAAAATCCCGCACACAAAAGAGTCCGGCCGCAAATTTGGGATTTCTTCCCATTCCGCGGCTCAACCCGAGGTTAGTGCAGAGGGTATGGGTCGATCCTCGGGTTGAACCTCGGGTTTCCCAGAAATTCTCCTCATTGTGGCCGCAGTTCTAGGAAGCCATCCGCGGGTTCCTGAAGACCTGAAGACGATGGGGCGACCCCATTCTTCACATCTTCCTTGTATTTAGAATAGTCCATCTTGTAATGTCCCTCGCCATTGCAGTAGAAGCATATCGGTCCCACCACATTCTTCTTCTTGTCTTTGGCCTTGGGTGCAGCAACAACTTTTCCCTTGCCTTTGACTTTGGACTTGTTCTTCCTTTTGGAAATCCCTCCTTCCTTTATCATAAGAACATCTCTCCCAGAGTTGCTCTTAATCGAGGGTTCTACAGTCTTCAAAAGACCATGTAGATCCATCAACGATTTCTGAACTCCTTTCACATGATAGTTCGTCCTAAAGGAGTCATAACCATCATGCAACGAGTGCAGAACGATATCTACTGCCAATGCCTCTTCATATGGGAATCCTAGGCGCTCACTCGTCGCAAAATGACCCATCATCTTTTGCACGTGTGGCCCAACAGGTTTCCCTTTTTGAAGCTTTGTATCCATTATGTCACGAAGGACATTGAACCTCTCAATCCTCGCTTGTTCCCCGAACATGCTCTTGAGTTGTTCAATTATGCTATAGGCATCCATGTGTTCGAACTGCCTTTGAAAGGCGGGTTCCATGGCCCCTAGCATGATGCAGGTCACCTCTCGCGAGGCTTCCTCAATCTTCTTGACATTGGTCTTTTCAGGACCAGTGGAATTTGGAGTAATTTTTGGAATAGGAGTTTCCAGCACAGTCTTTCGTTTCTCGTATTTGAGAGCAATTCTCAAATTTTGATGTCAATCGAGAAAATTAGTACCGTTCAATTTTTCCTTCTCAAGGATTGAACGTATGGTACTTGGGTTGATTGAGTTAGTTGACGACATATTAACTACAGAATGAAATAAACAAGTTTTTAGTAAACATTCAAAGTTTGACAACAAGTCGTTCCTAGAACACTTATATAGTTGTCTATTTCGTCCTCCAATGTCCAACATTGGTGTCTCTAGAACAAAATAATTCCAAGATCCTCATTTCCCAATTTCTCGAGCCAAGGAGAGCTTGACACTCGAAAAATCCAAGATAGGTAGACAATCTCATTGTCAATGTTATTTCAATAGTCTCACTATCGACAATAACACTCTTGGTTGATAAGAATCTCATTCTTATCTCCTCGCCTCGACTACCACGCCTCCAGTGGGTTTGTCGATGAGAAACCAAAAACACGTTGTAGAGGCCTCGTTGTTCCTCTACCCTCACCTTATCTCAAGATCAAAAATATAGCACCCCGCGGAGGCGGAACCTACTAATTGATGATCGAGAGCTTTAGGAGGTGTGTCTAATTGGACAAGGCGATAACTCATTTTATGAGAATATACATGCAGGTTTTGTTTTAATCGATTGAACATGATGAAAATGCATAATATAAACCTAAAGCATTTATACTATCGCAGAGCATAACATCGAGCAAGCACAAGAATTCTCAATTCCTAGCAGGCAAGATGCAACAATTAACTAAAAAATGCCTATTAATTTATTTTATTCTCAATAAAATTCAGATTTAATTGTTTCAACAACGATTATTCCCAATAATCGCCTTTTATTTGTATCCCCGTCATAATCATCCCAATAATCAAAACGCGATAAATCGTAAGTGAAAACTCGAGGTTTCTAACCAGCGATTTATCATGCAATTGCGCCCTATCTCCCATTTGACATGGGGGAGCCAACCAGACGATCGTACCATCCCATGGTTCGAAAGTCTCAAATTTGCGTCATTGACTAATTTAAGCACTCTGGTCTCATTCCCACTCCCCGAGGCGTAGAATAGATCGGCTTGAAATTAATCTTTGAAAGACAAATTTGGCATTGTTTTGAAAATTTGATAAAACATGAACTTCATAAAAATACAAGAATTCTAAATTCTTTATTAATCATGATTGAGAGATAAAATTGACAAAAAATATTATTCCAAATAATTCATCAATTTCGAAATTCACAACATGGTGATTTGATTCATGCATACAAATTTAACCAAATTAATTTTGCCAAAAATCAAGTACTATTTTTCCAAAAATATTCCATGAAACATTTAATGAAAAAATAAAAAACAATTCATGGACACTTGATTCATACAAAATATAATCTCAATTAAATTAACATAATCAATTACTATTTTTTTTTTGTTTTTAAAAAAATAGTCCACGGAAAAATTCACAAATAAAAATAAAAACAATTTTATAGGCACTTGTTCTACGTATACGAAAACGCACGACAAAGCTCTGATACCACTGTTGGGATTTTCATGGATCTCATCCATACCCAATAGATGGAGTTTATGTGTTTTACAAGCATGAAATAAAGTGCGGAAATAATAATCATGCATAACACATAAAATCCTAGCATATGGATCTAGTGCGTACGTAGTAAGTAAGAACAATTAATTGAGTATAGTAGAGATTCGTGTACCTTGTTAATCTCTTGTATGTTGTTAGCCCACGCGTAGACGGATCAGCCGCGAAAGTACCCGACCTCAATTCGTTGCACGGACCCTCCTTGATCACGAACGGCGGTTCCCCAAACGTAGTATCGAGTCCCACTCGATTCTCTCGACTCCCTCGTGTTTTGGTGCTTATGGGGTGTGATATTTCACGTGTTGTAGCACTTAAACCGTGGGTCTAAGGTCCTCTTTATATAGGAGGAGGGGGAGAGAGTTTAGGGTTGAAAATGAGAAGAAAATCGGTCTCGCGACCTAAATTCCGCCGCTGTCGGCCGACACATAAAAGTTGTCGGCCGACAGCCCTTGAAAAGTCAAACCGACTTAAATTTATACATGGTGTCGGGCGACACCACCCATAGGCAAAATGGGTGTCGGCCGACATGTAGTACAAATATGCCGAAATGCCGATTTTTCATTTTCGCTCCGTTTCTTCCGTCGTTCAACCTCGATTCTCAACCAAAGTTTATATACTCCAAGTATACACTATCGATAGGGCCGTGTGACTCATTTGGCTTGATCGTCGACCATTAAGTTCAAGTTTACGACTCGACACAATCGATCCATCTACATAGGTCACACTATATAGCTCGTTTCGGTTCGACACACGTGGGATGAAGGACACCATTCCAACACTCTGGACAGTAGTATCGAATCTTCAATTTCCTGAACAACAGAATAAAAGTTTCCGGTACTGCCGCACTTTCAAAAACGACATCGTTGCAAGGGCAAAATAAAAAGGGGCGGCAAAATAAAAAGGGGCGGACTGTTGAAATATATTTATATTAAATATATAAACTTAATTTATAAATAAAATCTAGATATGTATCTAGAATAGTAATTTGAAAGGTTGCTAGAGAAATGTGAAAGGTTGGAGTCATCTTATTCAACTAAGAATTTTAAGGGACACTTAGTGATAAATGTAATAGCTTAAGAGTCATTTATAGTAGTATAAATAGTCATGTAATGTGTTGAACTTAATCAAGTCATTTGAAGAGTATTTTCCTTTGAATAAAATATATTCTCTATATTTTTCATCTTCCTATAGAAGCCAACAAAGTGGTATCAAAGAAATGTGATGAGCCATTTTATTTGCTCATCTTTGAGCCTTTTTAGAGTCGTTGTTGAGTCACTTTGAGTCGTTTTGTGTGTCTGGGAGGGCACAATGGAGTGTTTGGGCAAAGTATGGAGGTTGCAGGTCAGAAGTGGAGATTGTGCATAAAAAGCAAAGGAATGATTCACTTTGGGCAAATGCGCGGATTCGAGGCAAAGTGACTGAAGCAGTTTGACCTAAGGAGGCAAAGTCACCACTTTGGGCAAAGTCACGATGCAGAAGGACAAGACGCCGAAATTGAAGTTTTCACTTTGGGCAAAGACACATCTTTGGGCAAACATCGAGTATCGGGCAGACTAGAGACAGGAGTTGACCAGAGACGGACTATGGCGGACTATGGGCAAAGACGAATCAGGATTCTATTACCAAAAAAAGAATAAGGAAAGAATCTTTTCTTTTCTTATCTCAAAGACAAAATCTTGACCGCGATTTTCCTTGGTGTCCAAGACTTCTTACACCTATAAAACAACACATGAAACCCTACAATCAGCACACCATATAGAGGGGGACGAAATCGGACCCCGAGATTACAGAAAAACTCCATTGATGGGCTGAAGAAGACGAAGTCGAGTTCTCGCCGGCTATGGGCCTTCGGGCAAAGCGGGGCAAATTCGTTTCGATTTCATGTTTTTATTTTCGTAAATTAATTTCTAAATGTTCTAAACAATTGTTAGTTTAGTTTTCAATTTAATTCCAGCATGTTTATTTTCGTTTTTATTTTATTTATTTTCGGTTTGATTATGCGTAGCTAGTTTTCTGGCGTCTGGGCAAAGGCGGATCGAAGGGAAACTCTGGGCTGAGTTAGAACCGTGAGGTTGATAGGGCTCTTAGTTAACTGCTTGGAGGTTTGTTCCCGATCACACAGTTGAGGGTTATATTTATTCTTGCAGGTTTGGGCAGACTAATTTGGTCGTTAGGAAACCCTTACGCTTTGAGATACTGGCGATTGATCAAACCGAGTAATAGTATCTAGTTGTACTACGGGCATAGCGCTAGAATGTGTTGGAGTAGCGGTCGCATGATTCGGATTTCCGGACATGCTATTGGCCGAATTGGGTTCGTCGAGAGAGTAATGCGAGTTTGGGCAAACTAGATCCATGCGAGACATATGTATCGAATTGACTAGACTCAGGGGATTAGGCAGAAGTATACCTTGCCTTTTCTTTACCCAGTAAGGACGAATTGGGGTGGGGTAATTGTAGGCGTGACTTAATAGGACTACCTTTACTTTGTTCGACATCCTATAACCGATTGACAAACCATCAGTTAAAACCATTAGTACCAGGGATCAGTAGTTTGCCCAGATTACCCAGAGTGAAGTTGTATGCCCAGAAGCCTGTTTTTCTTTTATTGAGTCCAGTTTGATTTATTGTTTTACCGTTTATTTAGTTTGGTCAAAGTGTTAGTTCTGCATGTTAGTTTGGGTTAGTTGATTTATTTAATTTCGTTAGTTAGTAGTTTGATTAAATCATTGTGAACACAGCAACCAACTTAAACCTTTTTAAAACCGTGACAACAGTTTGGGCAATCCGAGATCACTTATTGCAATTGCTTCCTCGTGGGAACGACCCCACACTTATCACTATACTCCTTAGTGTTTAGTTTGACAGAATATAAATTTATTTTGACCGCGTTAGCTTCCACGACTATGAGAATTGGTCGCTAAGAATGAAAGCGATTCTTGGATCCCAAGGATTATGGGATATAGTTGAAGATGGTTTTGTAGAGCCCCAAGATACGACTACTGATGCAGAATAGGAAAAGATTGTATCTTTCTGCCCAAGCTATTAGTATTATTTAATTTATTATTTTAAAATTATTATATTAGGGTTTAAGTACTATTTATATTCTGCTTTTATCATTCATTACGCAGTTGTTTTTTACATTGAATAAAAGAGTTTCTCTTTATTTTATCATTTATCGATATTCATATGAATCAACGATCTTTGATCGATTAATTCTTGACATTATTCGGAATCAACGAGTTTTAATTATCGTTCTATTAGCTACCGCTGCATCAGTCGATCACTTCAAGAGGCATTGTGGATAGCTTTCGAGAATTGAAGGTGGGAACAATGTGGGGGTCACGGAAGACGAGAGTGAGGATATCTTGCTAACATATTTTGAGCCTCTCATAGACTCTTGGATATGTGACTCAGGAGCATCGTTTCACACAACAAAGAGACGTGACGACATGGAGGGATTTCTTGCCGGAGATCACGGTAAGGTTTATTTAGCGGATGGGAAAACCTTAGATGTCATGGGTGTTGGGAACGTGAAGTTGAATGCGTCGTTCGGGCTGACGTTGAAGCTATCGAATGTAAGGTGTGTGCCGAAGCTAGGGGAAACTTGATCTCGGTTAGCCATCTTGAGAGGTGCGGACACAAGGTTACATTTGGTGATAGGTCTTGGAAAGTGTAAAATGGTGCAATGGAAATTGCTTGTAGTCGAAAGACTGGTACCCTTTACACTACGACTTGTGTTCGTGATATTGGTGCGTCCGATGACACCAATGTGCCTGAGCATTGCAGACTGTGTTATATGAGTGAAAGAAGATTGCAATCAAAGGTGACTTCGTATGAACTTCATATGGATTAGAGTCCATGTCTCTAGAAGCAGAGAAGAGTACGATTCTCGGTAATCGAGAGAGAATCGGAAGATGGAGAGCTGATATATGATTTTGGAGATGTTCCGACAGACGAGACCCATATAAAACAACCGGATGAGGTCTCGATGTTCAATCATATGCTTTCAAGGCGAGATGAAGTAGCAATGTTGGCTAAAAATGCGAACAATATGACAATGAGAAACGAGACGAGTTTGTTATTGTCGCGGTGTAACTCGTTGGTAAGAAACGAGAAAATCCATTCTGGTAAGTTTCCTTGCGACTCTGCTGGAGGAAGTCTTCTGAAAATTTTGAAGAGCATTGTTGAGAAGTCTGACATTTCCCATGCGGTGGGAGTGTTAGACGATTTGGATGCAACTTTGGAGATCGTTTTGGAGAGAGTTCTGCGATGAGAATTCTGGAAACGAAGAAGAGTATGTAAGGGAATCGTAAGGGTAACGGTGAGAATGTTGGTGGTTCTCGAAAGGAGTCGTCGGTTATAGACGATGGGCATGCGAATGCTGACGTTGACCATTCAGTGGGAGTTAGCCGGTTCACAAGCAGTTCAGGAAGGCGACGTTTGGGAGCTTTGAGAAGCTTAGTTTCAATGTTGTGGTTTCGGAAGTCCGAAAGGAAGTTGCGAAGTGATGAGAAGGCCAATGGGTATGGAAACGTGAAGAAAGGTTGCAGGGTCCTAAGGAGTCATGATAGGTCGAATTTGGCGAAAGCTTCGACGGGAATTTGTTGGTAAGGACTAGGGACGCCACTGCAGTGGGAGGTGATCGCATTTGCCTCCAAGTGGGAGATTTTTGGGATGTGGAGTCAAATCGAGGTCGAAAAGAGGTGAAAATCGACGTAGGCCAGAGTAGCGGCCGCTACCCATGAAGAAAATCGGACCAGCTCGTACAAAGCAGGGTAGCGACCGGGTGGCGTTGGGGTAGCGCAGGGGGTAGCGAGCGCTACCTGAGAAATTCTGCCAGCGGGATTTTTTGGCTTGTGCGTGATTTTGTTTCCTTTTTCGGCGTGGACTCCTACCTAAATTGAGTTTAGGTTTCTTATATGTTTAGCTTATAAATATGAGTCTCCAACAATGTAATTGTATCTTCTACATCATTGTGAGAATATTAGAGTGCTAGAATAGCCGAGAGCGTGAGAATACTGAGATACTCGTGTGCGTTTGTAAACTCCCCGGAGTCGTTTATTAATTATTCTAGTGAGATCTGCAGCGGCAAGTGGATGTAGCCCTTATTAACGGGTGAACCACAATAATTCTTGTGTTCGTTTATTTTCTCGTACAATTTTTATATACGTATTCGTTTCTCATCGTTCATTTTGCAACTTTAATATCTTACCGTTAATGTTAAATTTTAAGATTTGTTTTCTCACACAAATTTTATTTCAAACTAAAAATCTTTTATAAATTCACAATAAAATTACTTTAAATTATTAATTATTATTTAAAGTATATAAATAACTATATATTTACTATTCACATTATTTTTATTTCTATTAATGTTACAATAATAATTTTTTTTTTCTATTAATGTTACATCAATTTATTGTTATGATAAATCATGTAAAAAATATATTTTTAAAAATTTTATTTATTTTTATAAGTGTGACTAATAGGAGAAGATATTTTTAAATATCACACTATTAAAAATTATTTTTTAAATTGAAATAAATAGAATATATCGTTGACATAAAATTTAATTTTTAATTTAATTAATAGTAATCATTAATTTAATGTTATTTTATTGTAAATTAACAATATATTTTTATTTTGATATATAATTAGAGTGAAACATACAAATCTTAAAATTTAACATATATAATATAAATAACTGTGAGATATTAAAGTTGCGAAAATAAATGTGAGATGTAAAACTGCTTATTGTGCAGTGTAAATATGCATCGCACCGCCCCTCAATTTGTGATTACCTAGTAAAACTTAGTAAAACTTAATAATGTGATTTTTTTTGTTTGATTTGGATTCCCAAATAATTATTATATAGTTAATTAAATAATTATTTAATTAATTATTTGTGGCCCAACACATTCTATGATTTTTTTTTATTGTTTATTGATTATTTAAATTAAAAAATTTATATATAAGAAATATATTTTTAAAATTAATAAAATAAGTAATTGTGATTAAAATTTAAAAAATATGCAAAAAAGTGTGGATAAAATTATCATTTACAATAAAAATTAAAAGTAATTTTTTATTAATTGTATATATCTATTAGAATGGACGAATTAAAAAAAATTGTCTATTTACGATGCTCGAACTCTTAGAAAAGTTAGTTAACTTTTTTTTGTAAAGATTAACACATATAAAGGAAAAAAATGTATGATACAGTATAGCGCATACGGAATGAAACCCCACCGTATCACCGAGCTAACAGACTATCTCTCCAACCAACCAACTAACTAAACATATAACACTAAAAAATTGGTAATTAACTTGACATGTATAGTTGACCGAATATATTTTCCAATACTCCAATCACTTGAGCGATTTATATATTGGTACGGTGTTTGTAGTACTGTATGATTTAGGAACATCAATTTTATTTTCCATAAGAATTTAGCAACATCAATTAATTAATATAAGATCCATTTTATTTGATCCATAAGATATCTGCAACAACAATTAAAATAAAAATTCACTCATATGCTTTGTGCAATTAGAAACTCATAATGCATATAAATGCTTAATGTAAACCGCAAGGGTTGAAGCAAGAACAACGGAGACGGAAGCCACGGCATTTTCCACCTTGAAAGCCCTCACTCTGACATGTGTGATCACATCTGTTAGGCTTCAAACAAAGAAGTGTAGTTTCCTCACTCTTGTAGTAAACATTCATTTCTCATTTTCGCCGCGGGATGTGGGCCATCAGCACCCAGTGAACATGCTCCTATAATATGTATATATTCATAAAGAGAAAACACCATTATGTATAATGTATGTATATACATAATACATGTATATGTGAAAAATGCAAAACGATATTTAGAAGTATGGTACTATGTACCGTCGATGAAGACAAGCATCAACAAGAACACAACGAGCATTATTCGATCGTAAGAAGACTTCATATTGACTGATAGAGAGGTGTGTCGTCGATATGAGTTGAACTTTGTAGAGAAGAATATGAATATATATATATATATATATATATATATATATATATATATATATATATATATATATATATATATATATATATATATATATACTATTTACATTTTTATATTATTAAACAAATTAAAAGTGAAAATCTTATTTAATTGGAAAGGCTCAAAATGAAATTAGGGAACACTAATGGTTACTAGCCTTGACATTAATTTCTTATGTAAGGTCATAATATTAAGTCAAATGATAATTTTAATTAGGGCACTAGAACCTCAGATAGAAGGAATCTCGTCGGATCTGCTAAGAGAAAATTTTAAAAACATGACATTATTTGATCAAATAATTAATCAAAAAAAAAAAAATCAAGTGGAAATTAACACACTTAATTATTAAGATGAGGAAAAACCAGCGACGAGGAGAAGCACGAGCACAATTAAATAAACAATTAATCATGGTGAATGATTTAAACAATTAATCATGGTGAATGATTTTTTTCGTGTGGAGGAAAAGAGAATGAATATACGTAGGTATACAATATAATTGAGCTCTTATTTATAGCATGAATCGCAATAAGAGATAATTAATTGAAAAAAATAGTGGTTATAAATATATTTGTAAATTAAAAAAATAAATAGTTGTTATTAGAGTTTTAAAAAATAGGCAAAATGTAAAGGTAAAATTGTCATTTATTAGAAAAGAAAATTAAGAGTGGCTTGGTTAAGGGAACCCACCGGAGTAACTTTTTATATTTGTATATACAGTTAGACCTGTAAATGGGGCGGATCTGGAGCGGATCAACACTGATCCGTACCCGTTTAATAATTTAAATTTTAGATTCGTACCTGCTCCGCGACCCGTCGGATCATCGAAAACTCGATCCAAATCCGTATTCGACGGATCAACGGGTATCCAACGGGTATTTTTGACCCGTTTTAAAATTAGAGTAATATTTTTTTAATAACATTTCAATGACAAAATAATATAAATTCATCCATGATTTATAAGTTCACAACAAAGGAAATTGATTGGTTCAAAATGTTTCTTAACAATGAACTAAAATATTTAAAAAGTCAAAATTTCTAGATGGTAAGAAATACATAAGCATTAGTAGTTGATAATTATTACATTGGCTTTATAAAAATTGGGAAACCAAACACTTCTTAATTGTTTAGGTTATTAAAATATATATATATATATATATATATATATATATATATATAATGTTAATTAATTTTTTAGAGGGTCGGGTCATTAACGGATTGGGTCGGCCTTGATCCGTATCCGATCAATTTATAAAACGAGTAAATGAGTCGGGTCGTAAAACGAGTAAAACAGATCAAATATTACGATCCATACCCGTTAAAAAGTCACGAGTCTGGAGCGGATCTGGATAAAATCCGCTCCATTTACAGGTCTATATACAGTATGGATGGAATTAAAAAGGAAAAGTGTGTCTTTGTAAGAGACATAAATTATATTAATAATTTTTAATTCTATTTCCAAAAAGTTATGTACGTAGCCCTTTATATAGGACGTAGGGAATAGTGTATAATTTACCAACACATACTCACATTTCAGATCAATTTTATTTTCAATAAGATATTAGAAACATCAATTTATACAAATAAAACATACAATCGAGCTTAGGTTTATTTAGAAGCTCATAGTCATATATAGTGCATATAAAATGCTCAATGTAAACCACAAGGGTTGAAGCAATAACATCGGCGACGGAAGCCATGGCACTTCCCACCTTCAAAGCCCTCCGTCTTGCACGCCTGATCACATCTGTTACCCGTCAAACAAAGAAAGCCCGATTTTGTACTCTTGTAATAACAACTTTTCTTCATCTTCGTCGGCGGATCTGGATGTGGGCTCTCATCACCTAGTGAAAATGCTCCTGTAATATGTACATGTTCGTAATGCCTTAAACATAATAATTAAGTTATATATAATTTGTGTATATACTCCTGAATAATAGGACAAATAATATTTAGAAGTAGGGTACCGTCGATGAAGACAATCATCAACAGGAACACGACGAGCATTGTCCGGTCGTATGAAGACTTCATGTTGATTGATAGCGAGCGAGGTGTGTGTGTCGATATGATTAGTTGAATATTGTTGTGAAGAGTATGAAATATATATACTATTTACATTGCTATATTATTAAACAAAAGAGGCAATTGTATTTAATTGAAAAGCCTCAAAACTTAGAATAAACCTAAACCAAAAGTCACAACTCATACATTGTCCCCTGACATAGACTTTACTCCCGTGTACGAGGAAAATAAATTGTAAGTAATAATATTAATTTTGATTTCTAAATTATATGAAATATTTATTACACCTTTTTACACAATGTTAATAAGTTTCAATCTTTGACTAGGAAATTAAAATCATCAAAATTGGGTCAATATTATAACCTTAAAATACCTTATTAAAGTGATAAAATAATTCAATTTTTATTTAAGTTTTATGAAATTTATCCAACCGGTTTGGGTTTGAGTAGCGCTGGATAATCAGTTTTCGGGTTTCGGGTAACCCGAAAACCGAACCGAAATTTTCGGTTTTGGTTAATCGAACACCGAAAAATCGGTTCTCGGTTCGGTTTTGGGTAGAAGAAAATAAAATTTTCGGTCTTCGGTCTAACCGAAAACCGAATTTAAGAACCGAAACCCGAAAAAAGAACCGAAATTTGTATGAAAATTTGTAATTAATATGTTCATTAGTCATCCCATCCCATTAACAAATAGGCTCACAAATATGTACGAAGGTTTCTTTTTTTAATTTGTTTAATTAGTACTAGTAGTTTTTGGATTTGCCTCAACTAACAAACACAAGTCAGATTACTTGCTTTGAAGATGAAAGCATCATCGGCATATACTGTATATATGTATACATGTTCAAACTCTAATTGTAACGACCCGTATTTTATAAACAGCGAAAGGTGTTAATTTTGAAAATAACATTTAATAAAGTGCGGGCGTCACAAATTTTATTTGATAAACTTATTTTCAACATGTCGACAAAATAAACTTACTACTCTAATACATAAATATAATATTCATATACTTAATTAACACTATATATATAGCATGTAGAAGTATTTAAATATATACACATAGAGCAGTACCTATATAATAATATGTAGATAAAGACATGTTTTGCATAATCATATGTGTATATATATATTAGTACGTACCTATATGTATATATAAAATAGACAGTCAACATGCATGCAGGATCAAACTTATTTGTACCTATATGTATATATAAAATAGACAGTCAACATGCATGCAGGATCAAACTTATTTGTATATGTAACTATGGGAAATTAAGGATGAGCCTGGCCACTTCGACCACATGAAGAATTAATTGGAACAATAGTAAAACATGAGATTCAAGAATAAGTCAATGATCAATTTGGAAAAAAGTACATGATATCATAATTCATATGAAAATAGGTCACGACAAATATGGCACAAAGGGACATTCATTTATTTTAATTTATTCTCTCATCCTTGATCACCTCTCTCGCTCGGCATCCTCGTATGTACCTAAAAATAGTTGTTGTCGAAAGGGTGAGCTCAACGCGCTCAATAGGGTCAATACCTCATCCAATACCAGAATCAAATACATGTATAACCAATGAACATAACATGAAAATATTGTAGTTTTAATAAAAACATGAGATCCATTTAATAATCTGGATAACATGAAAATATTATAATTTTAATAAACATGAGATCCATTTAATAATCTGGATATTGCGAGTTGCGCCAACTATTGCGTTGGTCCCCTTCGACCCTTTTCCCCGGTCTCCGGTTACAACGAAAAAAATATATTTTTAATAAATTCACATAAATGCACACATAGAAACACACATAGTGAAACAAGTAATAGAAGAGGTAAATCGACAACATGACACCTACCTCGATGAGCTGGGACGTGAACGTGAAAATCCAAAGTGCGTCTAAGACCTTAGGGCCGAACTAGCAATTCTTGAAACTTCAGGGCTGAATGTATAATTTTAAATACTTAGTATGGACTACATAATATTATTTAAATTTACTTGTGGAGTGGTCCATACTTAATCAAAGTGTAGGGACCTTTTTGAAATTCTTATTTAATTATTAAAAAGTGTGTGGCCATTAAAATTGGGAGAGATCAGAATTAGTTTACCCTTTCTCTTATTCTGAGGCTACCACGTGCGAGGAATTGCTTAGGTAGGGGGGGAGAGAATTAAAGTAAAGCGGCAGTGGATGCTCCTGTGAATACTCCTGGTGTACTTCGTGTATCGGTTTCTTGTCTCGGAGGTCGATGGTTGCCGAGGCGGAGCTCTAGGTGGATTACCAATGACGTCACGATGGGAAGATTCTCGACAGGGGCTCAACGGGTCTGGTGGGGTATCGACAATTCCAGCGACGGCCTGAAGCGGGACTTCGGTGAGACGATAACAGCCGACGTTGATCGAATAGGAGCTGGCCAAAGAGGGCAGCGACAAAATCTTGGTTCTCGGACTTCTTTGGGTTTCGACATCATAAACATTGATGCTTGGGGCTCGGCTAAAGTTCAAGGGTGGAGATTCGAGTCCAAGAAGAACAAAGGTTAATCTCGAAAGGTTTTCAGGGCTGTTTTGATTGCTGTTACGGGCTGTACCCAGTAAGGATTTACGACTAGAATACAAACTGAGAGAGGGGAATCAAGATTGAAGGGTTGTTTTTGGTTTGTGTCGACTGGGTGTAACATTGGGTCAATAACGACAATTTTACGGGCTGAGGTTCGGTGTTCTCGATCAAGGAGGAATAGGAAAATTAATTGTTTATGGTGGCGAGGTGATTCCAAGGCAGGACATTAGTATTTATAAAGACGCGAAGTGGACAATCGTTTAGGGTTTTTATTAGTATGTCTTGATTGTTAAGAAATCTTTTAATAATTAAATTTTAAGTTATATTAATTATATTGGATTAAATAAAAATATTAACCATGTAATTATAATTATTATATTATTTATTAAATTTAAGGTTTAACTAAAATATTCCTACTTTGAAATTTTATTTTATAAAATTAGTTTATGAATTCGTATATTTATTTAGGTGAATTCAAAGTTCTTGTAATTAAATTTTGGGTTGTTACACTAATTAGTTCCATCTGCCCTCCATCTACAAATGTACCTACTCGCTTTTTCGTCTTCATCACGTCGCGTTTGTCCGACATTGTTCAACATCTCGTTTTTGCCTCCGAAAAAAATTATCTTTTCATCATTTCGGTTTTTTGGGTTTTTAGGAACCGAACCGAAATTTTCGGTTCGGTTTTCGGTTAATCGAAAAAGATTTTGGTTTCGGTTTCGGTTCTCCAAATTCTGTTATTTCGGTTTCGGTTAACCGAAAAATTCAGTTCGGTTACCCGGAACCGAACCGATGTCCACCCCTAGGTTTGAGATACTTAACCCACTCAATGTTTTGGTTCGAACTTTGGACATTATAGTCTTCAATTCAAGTGTTCAATCAATTGAGCTAACAACTCTTTGACAAGTGTTAAAAATTAATCTAACTTATATTTGAGTTTTAACAAAATCATAATTAATAAACCCTAAAGGCTAAAATATTCATCTACAATACATTCTGAATGTTTAAATATACCGTATGACATGTTTAGATACTAATGACTACTTATGGCCGTATGGAGTGGAGGGGTGTATAACGACTAAAGAATATGAAATAATTGATCAAGTAATTTGGTTTGATTACAATTTGCATACGAATATATATAATTATATTTCATTTAGCGATACAATTTCTTTTGAAGGCCGTTTTACAGAGTTAGTTTTCATTTGATTGGGCCATGTATATTACTCCCTATCTATAGAGAGAGTTAGTTTTCATTTGATTGGACCATGTATATTACTCCCTATCTATAGAGAGCAATTTTTTTTTATAATTAAAAAAATGTGTCTAATTTTTCGGAAATAGAGTTTTTTTTTTTTTAAATTTTATACTTGTTGCACACTTTTAATTAGCTATATCTTAAACATTTCAAATTCCTATTAAAATTATTTTACTAATTATAATATTATTAATACTATTAATATTATTATCTACCACTTCATACACATAATACATTTTAAATATATTATTAATTTTTAAAATATTAAAATTAGATCAATATATACTAAAAAAAATTAAAATATTCATGAGGGCCTGTTGCATGGTTACTGGTACCATATGAACAGTATGATACCGGCCCGTAAACAAAACCAAAAGCCCAAATTTTTCCGCTACCCATTCTTACTCAGTCCAAACACAAACTCTCCTCTTTTCTCGCTCTTTTCTCGCGTTCTCCGCACCACTACCCAAAAAATTTCTGCAACCCTACCCAAAAAATTTCAGAAATCTTCGGCCGATCCACGACATATCAAAGCTCCGCTACATCCACCGCGACGCCGCAACAACCGTCTCGCTACCACCGCGCCGCCGCAACCACCAACCCTACCATCGCGCTGCCGCAATCATCAACCCTACCACCGCCGCCTCTATCCCAGCGTCGTCGACACCACCGTTCGTCTCACCCCAAGCGAGTCCCGCGTCCGCTCCATCGACGTCCGCCGCCTATCCGCCCATGCCCGCTTCGTCGACTTCCGCCATCTCTCCTCCATCGAAGAAGTAGATGGACACACTGCAATACTCTACCACAGGCTTCAATTAGACTGGTTTTCAATGTAATCTTTCATTACTTCTTTCGTATTATATGTTACGGTTTCTTTAAATAATGTAATTCAAATCCATGTTGTATCTTACCAAGGGTTGTATGGCCTCGCGACCTCTGCTATGTACGCTACTGGCGCCGAAACGACGATGGGAGTTATGGTAATTAATTTCCGGAAGACGTCTTCTTCTGCATTTAGTTTTGTTGATGAATGATCGACTTTGTTTTTCACCTGTTTTATTGTGCAGTCGTGTTATTTCGTTCCAGGGAGCATGGAAAATGTGGCCCGCAGCCAGGGTTCGTGCTGGCTCATATTGAGAGTAATGAACTGATCTTTACTGTGAAAAGGCCTATGACTATGAATTTTATGAATATTCGAGCTCTGATTTCAGGTGGAGGATTCACTATATCGCCTATGAAATCTCGTTACGGGAATCCTAGAGCACAGGTCCAGCTCCTTATGCAGATGGACTTAAGAGGCTGGGGAGTGGGTTACTTTTCGTCATTTCAGCAGCATTGCCTTCTTCAGATGTTGAACAGTGTTGCTGGTGAGATTTCGTAGTCTTTTGTCGTGTTTTGTTTTACCAAGTATTCTAAAGTATGAAGTTTTGCAAATTTTTTACTATCATAGGATTACGAGAGTATTTCTCTCAAAATATGACATAAATATCCAAGTCTTTAAAGAGTCAAAAACCCCATTTGAATTCTGTGGATTCACGGATTTCCGGTCCCATGGATGAATATTCTGACGAGGATGAAGAGTTTCAGTGGGCTGATCAAGAGGAGGTCGATTCCTACTTCTGCTTCTACGTGATGTCTTTAAGGTCTATATATGTTAAAAGGCTGATTTATGTTATCTGAAAATTTTAGGCTTCACGGTCTGATGTTGAGGTTGAAGACAAAAACATCGGTACGTACAAATCAAACAAAGTAATGGTGGCAGTAATATCTCTAGTTCATAATTCTTTGCGATTTCAGTACATATTGAAGGCACCGAAGGAGAACCTCAATACCAAGTGGACATGTCCATTTTCTCGGGTAACCTTCCGCGTGATGGTCTTGATGATGCTCGTGATTGTTACACATTGTCTGACGGGAACAACTTCAGAGTTCGTAGTAAAAATTTCTTTACTGACAAATCAAAGGTAGTATTAATTACTTAGTACAGAGACTGATCTCAATTTATCGTGACGAAATCTAACGAAATCTCTGAAGGCTCCCGGAGGTAAGCCTCTTATGGACCTCGTTGCCGTGGATTGGTTCAAAGATACGAAGAGAATGGATAATGTCGCTAGGCGAAGTGGTTGTGCAGCACAAGTGAGTTTGTCTGAGGACACACTGCTTTACGTTTTCCCCTTCAAAACGATCTTCGTGTTTTTTTCTTTTCAGGTTGCATCGAAAAGAGGACATTTCTCGATTGTTTTTAATCTGCAAGTGAGATGATTTGTTTGTAGTAATTTTGTACGGTTTAGGCCGGAAGAAGATATAGACTAAATATTTGCTTATTTGTTCTATAGATACCTGGATCAACACATTACAGCATGGTTTTTTATTTCGTAGCTAAGGAATTGGTGCAGGGTTCTCTGATGCAAAGATTTGTCGACGGGGATGATGATTTCCGCAACAGTAGACTGAAGCTCAAACCATCGGTTCCAAAGGTATACTCTTCTTCTCTTCTCGTAAGAAAAAAAAAACTACAGAAACTAGTACTGATGCTTAGCGATAAACGCATTGTTTTGTGTTTTGTTAAGGAACCACGTTTTTTTTAGGGCTCTTGGATCGTACGTCAGAGCGTCGGAAGCAACGCTTGTTTGCTGGGAAAATCAGTCGATTGCAGCTACATTGGAGGAATCAATTACTTGGAAGTAAGATCGTATTCGTGTCTTTCTTTCTTTCTACTGACGGTTACAACTTTTTTTTCTGTAGGTTGATGTTGATATTGGTTCGTCGACAGTTGCAAAGGGTGTCCTGGGGCTTGTGATCGGCGTAGTTACCACGCTTGTAGTCGACATGGAATTTCTTATACAGGTAAGAAGATGCATGGTATTATTTTGATACTCACTTTGACTTGAGTCGTATCATCTGTGTGCTCAGAGTAACACCCCAGAAGAGTTGCCTGAACGGTTGATTGGCGCCGTTCGACTCTCTCATTTAGAATTATCGTCGGCAGTAGACCCGATGCTCGACCCAGATACTTCAGATCCACACAAGTTGTCATAAAATGTTCATTCTTTTGTTTGTTCTTTTTTCACAAAGTTTCCATTTTTATTTACTATGTAGAAATGATTTGTTCATGAACTTTGACCTCAATTCAGTGAAAATAAAGGGATTGTTTTTTCTTCATTCACTACTTGCTTATAAGCTCTATCAATGCATTCAAAGAGGCATAAGAACTCGACGGGTAAACCCCCTCGAACGACCCTCTCAAAGCCATGGCCCGATCAAGAACTTCCCCGCCATCTCTCCTCCTGTGCCCACTCCGACAATAGATTTGGGATTTCCTCATAGTCGTGTTCAAAATTTCATTACGATTATTTTCTTTTGGGAAGGATTAGATAATGGAGAATAGTGAAATATGAGGGAATTCATGATTGTGTTTTGCCTCGATGAATTGAACTTCATGTTTTCTTGTCTAGGAAGAGGATCGAAAGGGAGAAGAACGAGGGGCAGCTCAAGCAGATTCTCGACAGAGGCGAGTTTTAGAAGAAGCTCGAGATCGAGCTCGATGCCTTTATCAACTCCAGGTGATAAATAAATGAGTCTGTTTCTTGCTTCTGTTTAATGTTATGGTCAGGTATTGTTTTGTTTGGCTTTGAAATAGAATATGATTATGTTTTGCTTTGATACGTAATTCACTATTTGTGTGGATTTCTTCTCTGTTTTGATGTGGACACACAACTCGAGGATGGCGTCCGTCGTCCACGTCACTCACGAATCGAAGGGGTCCCTGATAGAAGACCCCAAGATCAAGCATCTCCTCATCTACGTCCTCCGAGGCCACACTGCCATCTCGGTCGAGAGGACGAACGCGCATAGAAGGCTGCATCACATCATGTATGTAAATTTGAAACTTAAGTTCTGATCTGATTATTCACTGTACAAGTTTAAAAAATGATTATTTCATGTTTGTACTATTCTACTATCTTTAAGAGGGTGTTTGGGGTTATATATGTTGGTATTACTGAGTCATGAGACTTTCAGAATCCCAAGTAATGAATATATTGTGAATAGTAAGAATCCTTCATTTTTTGTAAGGATTTACGTCTGTCTGTAAATGTTGATTATTTAAATATTGAAAATTTGAGATCTAGCACAGATGGGCATTGAGATTCTGCAAATACTGTGTCTTAAACTGTAGGTCAAACATAACCCATAGATCTTGATTTGGAACTAATGTCATATTGTAGAAGAGTAGTCGTGGACCATTAAAGTTGTAGCAGCATCAAGTGAAAAATGTATGGCATTATGTGTTTTGTTGAATGTACAAAACATTGTTATTTGAGACTTAATGTAGTACGTACCTTTTTTTTTTATTGTTTAAAAATGCATTCTAACATGCAGCTTGCTTGTTTCAGCCATTTGCTTTTGCAACCTTTGTGGATCAACAATAAAAACATGAATTGTGATGGTTGTTCCATGGGTATGTTGGTGATGAGGAGATGAAATGAATTGTGATGTACTATCAAAAAAGTGAATCATAACATTAGTAGTGGAATCTACATTTATTTGTAATGAGTTCTTCTCTATTTAGTCTGACGTTGTAAATATTTAGGTTATAATGACTACATAATTGAAATCTTTTCAAAATTGAATTATACTCTCTTTATAATTATATTTCACTCTCCATAAATATATTATACTACGTTTATAATTAAATTCTACTCTTTTTATAACTTTATAAATATATTAAATTCTACTCTTTTTACTAGTTGTATTCCCTATTTTAAAAAAAAAAAATACAATCTACTCACATTATTATTGCATTCTTCACAATTTATAAGTTAATTTTTTCCCTTTTGTCAGTAAATTATTTTTACTTTGAAATACATGATATAAATTAATAAACACTAAAAAATATTTATAATAGAGTAGAACTCAGTATAAAACATAGTAGATATAAACATTAAAAACAGTAGAATTCAAAAACAAAAATTAGTCTATTTATTACATTTTTTTAATATTGTTTTTTATATTCCAAACATATACTCCATTAATTAGTGAATTCTAATGCATTTATCAGTGAATTTTACTCTCTTTAGTAGTATATTCTACTATATTTATACATAAATCCTAAACCCTAAAAATAAACCCTAAACTTTAAAAATAAACCTTAAACCCTAAACCATAAACCCTAAATAGTGGGAGGCGAACTACAATCGAGGGCGGCGCAATGTTCTAATGAGTTATACTGCATTTAGTAGTGACTTCTACTCTCTTCTACTCCATTTATTCATGAATTTTACTGTATTTGTATACAACATCTAGTACATGAATAAAAAAATACAAATACATAATTCTCCATGTTATATATTAAAACGCAAATATTAAAAAAAAATACAAAATAGAGTAAATATCAGTATACAACAGAGTAGACAACAGTATACAACAGAGTAGATATCACTACAAATATTCAAAAAATAGTACAAAATAAACCCTAAACCCTAAAAATAGACCCTAAAACTCTAAAATTAACCTAAAAATAAACCCTAAACCCTAAACCTTAAACAATAAACCCTAAACACTAAACACTAAACCCTAAAAATAAACTCTAAACTCTAAACCCTAAACCCTAGAAATAAACCATAAACCCTAAACCCAAAAAATAAACACTAAACCCTAAAAATAAACCCTAAACCTTAAACCCTAAATTGTGGGAGGTGAACTAGAATCGAGGGTGGCGTCATGTTCTAATGAGTTTTACTGCATTTAGTAGTGAATTCTACTATCTTTATGTATTCTACTCCATTTATTCATGAATTTTACTGTATTTGTATACAACATCTAGTACATGAATAAAAAAATACAAATACATAATTCTCCATGTTATATATTAAACAGCAAATATTAAAAAAAACAGTACAAAATAGAGTAGATATCAGTATACAACAGAGTAGACAACATTATACAACAGAGTAGATATCACTACAAATATTCAAAAAATAGTACAAAACCCAAAACCCAAAACTCTAAACCCTAAAAATAAATCCTAAACCCTAAATTGAGAATTCTAAAATGTAGTGTGATTTTTGAATTGTGGGGAATTTAGTTCAGTTTATTGTATTGAAGTTGTGTTTGAAATTGTGGAAGTTCTATTTGAAGTTGATGGAAGTTGTATTTTGAAGTTGTATTTGAAGTTGTGGAAGTTGAATTGTATTGAAGTTATGTTTAAAATCTGTTCTGAATATGAATTTGTTATAGTGGGATTGGAATTTGAAAAATGGATTTGTTCTTTGTACTATCTTTATGCATTCTACACCATTTAGTAATGTATTCTACACTATTTATAAACACAGTCTCCTCAATTTTGATTATTACTCTATTTATAAACTACATTGTACACTGTTTAATAATGGATTATACTGAACTGAATAATATAATCCACCATAAACCCTAAAAATAAACCCTAATCCCTAAATATAAGCCCATAAAGATTAATCCAGGGAGGCGAACAATAATTGAGAGAGGTGAATGATCACGGCCGCCGAAGGCGGCCGTGATCATTCGCCTCCCTCAATTATAAAGGGACACAGGGGGGTCTTATATCGAAGTGGCAACAATAATAGAGGGAGGCAAACAATAATTTAGGGAGGCAAACAATAATCGAGGACATTACCTTGTTGTAATGAGTTCTACTGCATTTAGTAGTGCATTATACTCTATCCCGTATCTTATTCTACTCCATTTATTGAAGAATTCTACAATAAACGAGGGAGGCGAGCAAGAATCGATGGAGGCGAACAATAATCGAGGGAGGCGAGCAATAATCGATGGAGGCGAACAATAATCGAGGGAGGCGAACACTAATCGATGGAGGAGAATGATTACGGCCACCTTCGGCGGCTTTAGAATTTTAATAAAGGGATAAAGGGGGTCTTGTATCGAAAGGTCTTGTATAGAAATGTCTTGTATCGAAGTGGCAACAATAATCGAGGGAGGCGAGCAATAATCGAAGTGGTAACAATAATATAGGGAGGTGAGCAATAATCGATGGAGGCGAACAATAATCGAGGGAGGCGAACACTAATCGATGGAGGAGAATGATTACAGCCACCTTCGGCGGCTTCGGAATTTTAATAAAGGGATAAATGGGGGGTCTTGTATCAAAAGTTCTTGTATCGAAAGGTCTTGTATCGAAAGGTCTTGTATCGAAGTGGCAACAATAATCGAGGGAGGCGAGCAATAATCGAAGTGGCAACAATAATCGAGGGAGGTGAGCAATAATCGATGGAGGCGAACAATAATCGATGGAGGCGAACACTAATCGATGGAGGAGAATGATTACGTACGGCCACCTTCGGCGGCTTCAGAATTTTAATAAAGTGATAAAGGGGGGGTCTTGTATCGAAAGGTCTTGTATCGAAGTGGCAACAATAATCGAGGGAGGCAAGCAATAATCGATGGAGGCGAAAAATAATCGAGGGAGGCGAGCAATAATCGATGGAGGCGAACAATAATCGAGGGAGTCGAACACTAATCGATGGGGGAGAATGATTACGGCCACCTTCGGCGGCTTCAGAATTTTAATAAAGGGATAAAGGGGGGGGGGGGGGGGGGGTCTTGTATCGAAAGGTCTTGTATCGAAGTGGCAACAATAATCGAGGGAAGCGAGCAATAATCGATGGAGGCGAACACTAATTGATGGAGGAGAATGATTACGGCCACCTTCTGCGGCTTCAGAATTTTAATAAAGGGATAAATGGGTGTCTTGTATCGAAATGTCTTGTATCGAAGTGGCAACAATAATCGAGGGAGGCGAGCAATAATCGATGGAGGCGAACAATAATCGATGGAGGCGAATAATAATCGAGGGTGGCGAACACTAATCGATGGAGGAGAATGATTACGGCCACCTTCGGCGGCTTCAGAATTTTAATAAAGGGATAAAGGGGGGGTCTTGTATCGAAAGGTCTTGTATCGAAAGGTCTTGTATCGAAGTGGCAACAATAATCGAGGGAGGCGAACAATAATCGATGGAGGCGAACAATAATCGAGGGAAGCGAACACTAATCGATGGAGGAGAATGATTACGGCCACCTTCGGCGGCTTCAGAATTTTAATAAAGGGATAAATGGGGGGTCTTGTATCAAAAGTTCTTGTATCGAAAGGTCTTGTATCGAAGTGGCAACAATAATCGAGGGAGGCGAGCAATAATCGAAGTGGCAACAATAATCGAGGGAGGTGAGCAATAATCGATGGAGGCGAACAATAATCGATGGAGGCGAACACTAATCGATGGAGGAGAATGATTACGTACGGCCACCTTCGGCGGCTTCAGAATTTTAATAAAGTGATAAAGGGGGGTCTTGTATCGAAAGGTCTTGTATCGAAGTGGCAACAATAATCGAGGGAGGCAAGCAATAATCGATGGAGGCGAAAAATAATCGAGGGAGGCGAGCAATAATCGATGGAGGCGAACAATAATCGAGGGAGTCGAACACTAATCGATGGAGGAGAATGATTACGGCCACCTTCGGCGGCTTCGGAATTTTAATAAAGGGATAAAGGGGGGGTCTTGTATAGAAAGGTCTTGTATCGAAGTGGCAACAATAATCGAGGGAAGCGAGCAATAATCGATGGAGGCGAACACTAATTGATGGAGGAGAATGATTACGGCCACCTTCGGCGGCTTCAGAATTTTAATAAAGGGATAAATGGGTGTCTTGTATCGAAATGTCTTGTATCGAAGTGGCAACAATAATCGAGGGAGGCGAGCAATAATCAATGGAGGCGAACAATAATCGATGGAGGCGAACAATAATCGAGGGAGACGAACACTAATCGATGGAGGAGAATGATTACGGCCACCTTCGGCGGCTTCAGAATTTTAATAAAGGGATAAAGGGGGGGTCTTGTATCGAAAGGTCTTGTATCGAAAGGTCTTGTATCGAAGTGGCAACAATAATCGAGGGAGGCGAGCAGTAATCGAAGTGGCAACAATAATCGAGGGAGGCGAGCAATAATCGATGGAGGCGAACAGTAATCGAGGGAGGCGAACACTAATCGATGGAGGAGAATGATTACGGCCACCTTCGGCGGCTTCGAAATTTTAATAAAGGGATAAGGGGGGGGGGGGGGTCTTGTATCGAAAAGTCTTTTATCGAAAGGTCTTGTATCGAAGTGGCAACAATTAATCGAGGGAAGCGAGGAATAATCGATGGAGGCGAAAACTAATCGATGGAGGAGAATGATTACGGCCACCTTCGGCGGCTTCAGAATTTTAATAAAGGGATAAAGGGGGGGGGGGGGGGGGGGGGGTCTTGTATCGAAAGGACTTGTATCGAAAGGTCTTGTATCGAAGTGGCAACAATAATCGAGGGAGGCGAGCAATAATCGATGGAGGCGAACAATAATCGAGGGAGGCGAACAGTAATCGATGGAGGAGAATGATTACGGCCACCTTCGGCGGCTTCAGAATTTTAATAAAGGGATAAAGGGGGGGTCTTGTATCGAAAGGTCTTGTATCGAAGTGGCAACAATAATCGATGGAGGCGAACAATAATCGAGGGAGGCGAACACTAATCGATGGAGGCGAATGATTACGGCCACCTTCGGCGGCTTCGGATTTTTAATAAAGGGATAAATGGGGGGTCTTGTATCAAACGTTCTTGTATCGAAAGGTCTTGTATCGAAGTGGCAACAATAATCGAGGGAGGCGAGCAATAATCGAAGTGGCAACAATAATCGAGGGAGGTGAGCAATAATCGATGGAGGCGAACAATAATCGATGGAGGCGAACACTAATCGATGGAGGAGAATGATTACGTACGGCCACCTTCGGCGGCTTCAGAATTTTAATAAAGTGATAAAGGGGGGGGGGGGGGGGGGTCTTGTATCGAAAGGTCTTGTATCGAAGTGGCAACAATAATCGAGGGAGGCAAGCAATAATCGATGGAGGCGAAAAATAATCGAGGGAGGCGAGCAATAATCGATGGAGGCGAACAATAATCGAGGGAGTCGAACACTAATCGATTGGGGAGAATGATTACGGCCACCTTCGGCGGCTTCAGAATTTTAATAAAGGGATAAAGGGGGGGGGGGGGTCTTGTATCGAAAGGTCTTGTATCGAAGTGGCAACAATAATCGAGGGAAGCGAGCAATAATCGATGGAGGCGAACACTAATTGATGGAGGAGAATGATTACGGCCACCTTCGGCGGCTTCAGAATTTTAATAAAGGGATAAATGGGTGTCTTGTATCGAAATGTCTTGTATCGAAGTGGCAACAATAATCGAGGGAGGCGAGCAATAATCGATGGAGGCGAACAATAATCGATGGAGGCGAACAATAATCGAGGGTGGCGAACACTAATCGATGGAGGAGAATGATTACGGCCACCTTCGGCGGCTTCAGAATTTTAATAAAGGGATAAAGGGGGGGTCTTGTATCGAAAGGTCTTGTATCGAAAGGTCTTGTATCGAAGTGGCAACAATAATCGAGGGAGGCGAACAATAATCGATGGAGGCGAACAATAATCGAGGGAGGCGAACACTAATCGATGGAGGAGAATGATTACGGCCACCTTCGGCGGCTTCAGAATTTTAATATAGGGATAAATGGGGGGTCTTGTATCAAAAGTTCTTGTATCGAAAGGTCTTGTATCGAAGTGGCAACAATAATCGAGGGAGGCGAGCAATAATCGAAGTGGCAACAATAATCGAGGGAGGTGAGCAATAATCGATGGAGGCGAACAATAATCGATGGAGGCGAACACTAATCGATGGAGGAGAATGATTACGTACGGCCACCTTCGGCGACTTCAGAATTTTAATAAAGTGATAAAGGGGGGTCTTGTATCGAAAGGTCTTGTATCGAAGTGGCAACAATAATCGAGGGAGGCAAGCAATAATCGATGGAGGCGAAAAATAATCGAGGGAGGCGAGCAATAATCGATGGAGGCGAACAATAATCGAGGGAGTCGAACACTAATCGATGGAGGAGAATGATTACGGCCACCTTCGGCGGCTTCGGAATTTTAATAAAGGGATAAAGGGGGGGTCTTGTATAGAAAGGTCTTGTATCGAAGTGGCAACAATAATCGAGGGAAGCGAGCAATAATCGATGGAGGCGAACACTAATTGATGGAGGAGAATGATTACGGCCACCTTCGGCGGCTTCAGAATTTTAATAAAGGGATAAATGGGTGTCTTGTATCGAAATGTCTTGTATCGAAGTGGCAACAATAATCGAGGGAGGCGAGCAATAATCGATGGAGGCGAACAATAATCGATGGAGGCGAACAATAATCGAGGGAGGCGAACACTAATCGATGGAGGAGAATGATTACGGCCACCTTCGGCGGCTTCAGAATTTTAATAAAGGGATAAAGGGGGGGTCTTGTATCGAAAGGTCTTGTATCGAAGTGGCAACAATAATCGAGGGAGGCGAGCAGTAATCGAAGTGGCAACAATAATCGAGGGAGGCGAGCAATAATCGATGGAGGCGAACAGTAATCGAGGGAGGCGAACACTAATCGATGGAGGAGAATGATTACGGCCACCTTCGGCGGCTTCGAAATTTTAATAAAGGGATAAGGGGGGGGGGTCTTGTATCGAAAAGTCTTTTATCGAAAGGTCTTGTATCGAAGTGGCAACAATTAATCGAGGGAAGCGAGGAATAATCGATGGAGGCGAAAACTAATCGATGGAGGAGAATGATTACGGCCACCTTCGGCGGCTTCAGAATTTTAATAAAGGGATAAAGGGGGGGGGGGGTCTTGTATCGAAAGGACTTGTATCGAAAGGTCTTGTATCGAAGTGGCAACAATAATCGAGGGAGGCGAGCAATAATCGATGGAGGCGAACAATAATCGAGGGAGGCGAACAGTAATCGATGGAGGAGAATGATTACGGCCACCTTCGGCGGCTTCAGAATTTTAATAAAGGGATAAAGGGGTGGTCTTGTATCGAAAGGTCTTGTATCGAAGTGGCAACAATAATCGATGGAGGCGAACAATAATCGAGGGAGGCGAACACTAATCGATGGAGGAGAATGATTACGGCCACCTTCGGCGGCTTCGGAATTTTAATAAAGGGATAAATGGGGGGTCTTGTATCAAACGTTCTTGTATCGAAAGGTCTTGTATCGAAAGGTCTTGTATCGAAGTGGCAACAATAATCGAGGGAGGCGAGCAATAATCGAAGTGGCAACAATAATCGAGGGAGGTGAGCAATAATCGATGGAGGCGAACAATAATCGATGGAGGCGAACACTAATCGATGGAGGAGAATGATTACGTACGGCCACCTTCGGCGGCTTCAGAATTTTAATAAAGTGATAAAGGGGGGGGGGGGGGGGGGGGGGGTCTTGTATCGAAAGGTCTTGTATCGAAGTGGCAACAATAATCGAGGGAGGCAAGCAATAATCGATGGAGGCGAAAAATAATCGAGGGAGGCGAGCAATAATCGATGGAGGCGAACAATAATCGAGGGAGTCGAACACTAATCGATGGGGGAGAATGATTACGGCCACCTTCGGCGGCTTCAGAATTTTAATAAAGGGATAAAGGGGGGGGGGGGGGGGGGTCTTGTATCGAAAGGTCTTGTATCGAAGTGGCAACAATAATCGAGGGAAGCGAGCAATAATCGATGGAGGCGAACACTAATTGATGGAGGAGAATGATTACGGCCACCTTCGGCGGCTTCAGAATTTTAATAAAGGGATAAATGGGTGTCTTGTATCGAAATGTCTTGTATCGAAGTGGCAACAATAATCGAGGGAGGCGAGCAATAATCGATGGAGGCGAACAATAATCGATGGAGGCGAACAATAATCGAGGGTGGCGAACACTAATCGATGGAGGAGAATGATTACGGCCACCTTCGGCGGCTTCAGAATTTTAATAAAGGGATAAAGGGGGGGTCTTGTATCGAAAGGTCTTGTATCGAAAGGTCTTGTATCGAAGTGGCAACAATAATCGAGGGAGGCGAACAATAATCGATGGAGGCGAACAATAATCGAGGGAGGCGAACACTAATCGATGGAGGAGAATGATTACGGCCACCTTCGGCGGCTTCAGAATTTTAATAAAGGGATAAATGGGGGGTCTTGTATCAAAAGTTCTTGTATCGAAAGGTCTTGTATCGAAGTGGCAACAATAATCGAGGGAGGCGAGCAATAATCGAAGTGGCAACAATAATCGAGGGAGGTGAGCAATAATCGATGGAGGCGAACAATAATCGATGGAGGCGAACACTAATCGATGGAGGAGAATGATTACGTACGGCCACCTTCGGCGGCTTCAGAATTTTAATAAAGTGATAAAGGGGGGTCTTGTATCGAAAGGTCTTGTATCGAAGTGGCAACAATAATCGAGGGAGGCAAGCAATAATCGATGGAGGCGAAAAATAATTGAGGGAGGCGAGCAATAATCGATGGAGGCGAACAATAATCGAGGGAGTCGAACACTAATCGATGGAGGAGAATGATTACGGCCACCTTCGGCGGCTTCGGAATTTTAATAAAGGGATAAAGGGGGGGTCTTGTATAGAAAGGTCTTGTATCGAAGTGGCAACAATAATCGAGGGAAGCGAGCAATAATCGATGGAGGCGAACACTAATTGATGGAGGAGAATGATTACGGCCACCTTCGGCGGCTTCAGAATTTTAATAAAGGGATAAATGGGTGTCTTGTATCGAAATGTCTTGTATCGAAGTGGCAACAATAATCGAGGGAGGCGAGCAATAATCGATGGAGGCGAACAATAATCGATGGAGGCGAACAATAATCGAGGGAGGCGAACACTAATCGATGGAGGAGAATGATTACGGCCACCTTCGGCGGCTTCAGAATTTTAATAAAGGGATAAAGGGGGGGTCTTGTATCGAAAGGTCTTGTATCGAAGTGGCAACAATAATCGAGGGAGGCGAGCAGTAATCGAAGTGGCAACAATAATCGAGGGAGGCGAGCAATAACCGATGGAGGCGAACAATAATCGAGGGAGGCGAACACTAATCGATGGAGGAGAATGATTACGGCCACCTTCGGCGGCTTCGAAATTTTAATAAAGGGATAAAGGGGGGGGGGGGGGGGGGGGTCTTGTATCGAAAAGTCTTGTATCGAAAGGTCTTGTATCGAAGTTGCAACAATTAATCGAGGGAAGCGAGGAATAATCGATGGATGCGAAAACTAATCGATGGAGGAGAATGATTACGGCCACCTTCGGCGGCTACAGAATTTTAATAAAGGGATAAAGGGGGGGGGGGTCTTGTATCGAAAGGACTTGTATCGAAAGGTCTTGTATCGAAGTGGCAACAATAATCGAGGGAGGCGAGCAATAATCGATGGAGGCGAACAATAATCGAGGGAGGCGAACAGTAATCGATGGATGAGAATGATTACGGCCACCTTCGGCGGCTTCAGAATTTTAATAAAGGGATAAAGGGGGGGTCTTGTATCGAAAGGTCTTGTATCGAAAGGTCTTGTATCGAAGTGGCAACAATAATCGATGGAGGCGAACAATAATCGAGGGAGGCGAACACTAATCGATGGAGGAGAATGATTACGGCCACCTTCGGCGGCTTCGGAATTTTAATAAAGGGATAAATGGGGGGTCTTGTATCAAACGTTCTTGTATCGAAAGGTCTTGTATCGAAAGGTCTTGTATCGAAGTGGCAACAATAATCGAGGGAGGCGAGCAATAATCGAAGTGGCAACAATAATCGAGGGAGGTGAGCAATAATCGATGGAGGCGAACAATAATCGATGGAGGCGAACACTAATCGATGGAGGAGAATGATTACGTACGGCCACCTTCGGCGGCTTCAGAATTTTAATAAAGTGATAAAGGGGGGGTCTTGTATCGAAAGGTCTTGTATCGAAGTGGCAACAATAATCGAGGGAGGCAAGCAATAATCGATGGAGGCGAAAAATAATCGAGGGAGGCGAGCAATAATCGATGGAGGTGAACAATAATCGAGGGAGTCGAACACTAATCGATGGGGGAAAATGATTACGGCCACCTTCGGCGGCTTCAGAATTTTAATAAAGGGATAAAGGGGGGGGGGGGGGGGTCTTGTATCGAAAGGTCTTGTATCGAAGTGGCAACAATAATCGAGGGAAGCGAGCAATAATCGATGGAGGCGAACACTAATTGATGGAGGAGAATGATTACGGCCACCTTCAGCGGCTTCAGAATTTTAATAAAGGGATAAATGGGTGTCTTGTATCAAAATGTCTTGTATCGAAGTGGCAACAATAATCGAGGGAGGCGAGCAATAATCGATGGAGGCGAACAATAATCGATGGAGGCGAACAATAATCGAGTGTGGCGAACACTAATCGATGGAGGAGAATGATTACGGCCACCTTCGGCGGCTTCCGAATTTTAATAAAGGGATAAAGGGGGGGTCTTGTATCAAAAGGTCTTGTATCGAAAGGTCTTGTATCGAAGTGGCAACAATAATCGAGGGAGGCGAGCAGTAATCGAAGTGGCAACAATAATCGAGGGAGGCGAGCAATAATCGATGGAGGCGAACAATAATCGAGGGAGGCGAACACTAATCGATGGAGGAGAATGATTACGGCCACCTTCGGCGGCTTCGAAATTTTAATAAAGGGATAAAGGGGGGGGGGGGGGGGGGGTCTTGTATCGAAAAGTCTTGTATCGAAAGGTCTTGTATCGAAGTGGTAACAATTAATCGAGGGAAGCGAGGAATAATCGATGGAGGCGAACACTAATCGATTTGAGGAGAATGATTACGGCCACCTTCGGCGGCTTCAAAATTTTAATAAAGGGATAAAGGGGGTAGGGGGTCTTGTATCGAAAGGACTTGTATCGAAAGGTCTTGTATCGAAGTGGCAACAATAATCGAGGGAGGCGAGCAATAATCGATGGAGGCGAACAATAATCGAGGGAGGCGAACAGTAATCGATGGAGGAGAATGATTACGGCCACCTTCGGCGGCTTCAGAATTTTAATAAAGGGATAAAGGGGGGGTCTTGTATCGAAAGGTCTTGTATCGAAAGGTCTTGTATCAAAGTGGCAACAATAATCGATGGAGGCGAACAATAATCGAGGGAGGCGAACACTAATCGATGGAGGAGAATGATTACGGCCACCTTCGGCGGCTTCGGAATTTTAATAAAGGGATAAATGGGGGGTCTTGCATCAAACGTTCTTGTATCGAAAGGTCTTGTATCGAAAGGTCTTGTATCGAAGTGGCAACAATAATCGAGGGAGGCGAGCAATAATCGAAGTGGCAACAATAATCGAGGGAGGTGAGCAATAATCGATGGAGGCGAACAATAATCGATGGAGGCGAACACTAATCGATGGAGGAGAATGATTACGTACGGCCACCTTCGGCGGCTTCAGAATTTTAATAAAGTGATAAAGGGGGGGTCTTGTATCGAAAGGTCTTGTATCGAAGTGGCAACAATAATCGAGGGAGGCAAGCAATAATCGATGGAGGCGAAAAATAATCGAGGGAGGCGAGCAATAATCGATGGAGGTGAACAATAATCGAGGGAGTCGAACACTAATCGATGGGGGAGAATGATTACGGTCACCTTCGGCGGCTTCAGAATTTTAATAAAGGGATAAAGGGGGGGGGGTCTTGTATCGAAAGGTCTTGTATCGAAGTGGCAACAATAATCGAGGGAAGCGAGCAATAATCGATGGAGGCGAACACTAATTGATGGAGGAGAATGATTACGGCCACCTTCAGCGGATTCAGAATTTTAATAAAGGGATAAATGGGTGTCTTGTATCGAAATGTCTTGTATCGAAGTGGCAACAATAATCGAGGGAGGCGAGCAATAATCGATGGAGGCGAACAATAATCGATGGAGGCGAACAATAATCGAGTGTGGCGAACACTAATCGATGGAGGAGAATGATTACGGCCACCTTCGGCGGCTTCAGAATTTTAATAAAGGGATAAAGGGGGGGTCTTGTATCGAAAGGTCTTGTATCGAAAGGTCTTGTATCGAAGTGGCAACAATAATCGAGGGAGGCGAACAATAATCGATGGAGGCGAACAATAATCGAGGGAGGCGAACACTAATCGATGGAGGAGAATGATTACGGCCACCTTCGGCGGCTTCAGAATGTTAATAAAGGGATAAATGGGGGGTCTTGTATCAAAAGTTCTTGTATCGAAAGGTCTTGTATCGAAAGGTCTTGTATCGAAGTGGCAACAATAATCGAGGGAGGCGAGCAATAATCGATGGAGGCGAAAAATAATCGAGGGAGGCGAGCAATAATCGATGGAGGTGAACAATAATCGAGGGAGTCGAACACTAATCGATGGGGGAAAATGATTACGGCCACCTTCGGCGGCTTCAGAATTTTAATAAAGGGATAAAGGGGGGGGGGGTCTTGTATCGAAAGGTCTTGTATCGAAGTGGCAACAATAATCGAGGGAAGCGAGCAATAATCGATGGAGGCGAACACTAATTGATGGAGGAGAATGATTACGGCCACCTTCAGCGGCTTCAGAATTTTAATAAAGGGATAAATGGGTGTCTTGTATCGAAATGTCTTGTATCGAAGTGGCAACAATAATCGAGGGAGGCGAGCAATAATCGATGGAGGCGAACAATAATCGATGGAGGCGAACAATAATCGAGTGTGGCGAACACTAATCGATGGAGGAGAATGATTACGGCCACCTTCGGCGGCTTCCGAATTTTAATAAAGGGATAAAGGGGGGGTCTTGTATCGAAAGGTCTTGTATCGAAAGGTCTTGTATCGAAGTGGCAACAATAATCGAGGGAGGCGAGCAGTAATCGAAGTGGCAACAATAATCGAGGGAGGCGAGCAATAATCGATGGAGGCGAACAATAATCGAGGGAGGCGAACACTAATCGATGGAGGAGAATGATTACGGCCACCTTCGGCGGCTTCGAAATTTTAATAAAGGGATAAAGGGGGGGGGGGGGGGGTCTTGTATCGAAAAGTCTTGTATCGAAAGGTCTTGTATCGAAGTGGTAACAATTAATCGAGGGAAGCGAGGAATAATCGATGGAGGCGAACACTAATCGATTTGAGGAGAATGATTACGGCCACCTTCGGCGGCTTCAAAATTTTAATAAAGGGATAAAGGGGGGAGGGGGTCTTGTATCGAAAGGACTTGTATCGAAAGGTCTTGTATCGAAGTGGCAACAATAATCGAGGGAGGCGAGCAATAATCGATGGAGGCGAACAATAATCGAGGGAGGCGAACAGTAATCGATGGAGGAGAATGATTACGGCCACCTTCGGCGGCTTCAGAATTTTAATAAAGGGATAAAGGGGGGGTCTTGTATCGAAAGGTCTTGTATCGAAAGGTCTTGTATCGAAGTGGCAACAATAATCGATGGAGGCGAACAATAATCGAGGGAGGCGAACACTAATCGATGGAGGAGAATGATTACGGCCACCTTCGGCGGCTTCGGAATTTTAATAAAGGGATAAATGGGGGGTCTTGCATCAAACGTTCTTGTATCGAAAGGTCTTGTATCGAAAGGTCTTGTATCGAAGTGGCAACAATAATCGAGGGAGGCGAGCAATAATCGAAGTGGCAACAATAATCGAGGGAGGTGAGCAATAATCGATGGAGGCGAACAATAATCGATGGAGGCGAACACTAATCGATGGAGGAGAATGATTACGTACGGCCACCTTCGGCGGCTTCAGAATTTTAATAAAGTGATAAAGGGGGGGTCTTGTATCGAAAGGTCTTGTATCGAAGTGGCAACAATAATCGAGGGAGGCAAGCAATAATCGATGGAGGCGAAAAATAATCGAGGGAGGCGAGCAATAATCGATGGAGGTGAACAATAATCGAGGGAGTCGAACACTAATCGATGGGGGAAAATGATTACGGCCACCTTCGGCGGCTTCAGAATTTTAATAAAGGGATAAAGGGGGGGGGGGTCTTGTATCGAAAGGTCTTGTATCGAAGTGGCAACAATAATCGAGGGAAGCGAGCAATAATCGATGGAGGCGAACACTAATTGATGGAGGAGAATGATTACGGCCACCTTCAGCGGCTTCAGAATTTTAATAAAGGGATAAATGGGTGTCTTGTATCGAAATGTCTTGTATCGAAGTGGCAACAATAATCGAGGGAGGCGAGCAATAATCGATGGAGGCGAACAATAATCGATGGAGGCGAACAATAATCGAGTGTGGCGAACACTAATCGATGGAGGAGAATGATTACGGCCACCTTCGGCGGCTTCCGAATTTTAATAAAGGGATAAAGGGGGGGTCTTGTATCGAAAGGTCTTGTATCGAAAGGTCTTGTATCGAAGTGGCAACAATAATCGAGGGAGGCGAGCAGTAATCGAAGTGGCAACAATAATCGAGGGAGGCGAGCAATAATCGATGGAGGCGAACAATAATCGAGGGAGGCGAACACTAATCGATGGAGGAGAATGATTACGGCCACCTTCGGCGGCTTCGAAATTTTAATAAAGGGATAAAGGGGGGGGGGGGGGGGGGGGGGGGGGCTTGTATCGAAAAGTCTTGTATCGAAAGGTCTTGTATCGAAGTGGTAACAATTAATCGAGGGAAGCGAGGAATAATCGATGGAGGCGAACACTAATCGATTTGAGGAGAATGATTACGGCCACCTTCGGCGGCTTCAAAATTTTAATAAAGGGATAAAGGGGGGAGGGGGTCTTGTATCGAAAGGACTTGTATCGAAAGGTCTTGTATCGAAGTGGCAACAATAATCGAGGGAGGCGAGCAATAATCGATGGAGGCGAACAATAATCGAGGGAGGCGAACAGTAATCGATGGAGGAGAATGATTACGGCCACCTTCGGCGGCTTCAGAATTTTAATAAAGGGATAAAGGGGGGGTCTTGTATCGAAAGGTCTTGTATCGAAAGGTCTTGTATCGAAGTGGCAACAATAATCGATGGAGGCGAACAATAATCGAGGGAGGCGAACACTAATCGATGGAGGAGAATGATTACGGCCACCTTCGGCGGCTTCGGAATTTTAATAAAGGGATAAATGGGGGGTCTTGCATCAAACGTTCTTGTATCGAAAGGTCTTGTATCGAAAGGTCTTGTATCGAAGTGGCAACAATAATCGAGGGAGGCGAGCAATAATCGAAGTGGCAACAATAATCGAGGGAGGTGAGCAATAATCGATGGAGGCGAACAATAATCGATGGAGGCGAACACTAATCGATGGAGGAGAATGATTACGTACGGCCACCTTCGGCGGCTTCAGAATTTTAATAAAGTGATAAAGGGGGGGTCTTGTATCGAAAGGTCTTGTATCGAAGTGGCAACAATAATCGAGGGAGGCAAGCAATAATCGATGGAGGCGAAAAATAATCGAGGGAGGCGAGCAATAATCGATGGAGGTGAACAATAATCGAGGGAGTCGAACACTAATCGATGGGGGAGAATGATTACGGTCACCTTCGGCGGCTTCAGAATTTTAATAAAGGGATAAAGGGGGGGGGGGTCTTGTATCGAAAGGTCTTGTATCGAAGTGGCAACAATAATCGAGGGAAGCGAGCAATAATCGATGGAGGCGAACACTAATTGATGGAGGAGAATGATTACGGCCACCTTCAGCGGATTCAGAATTTTAATAAAGGGATAAATGGGTGTCTTGTATCGAAATGTCTTGTATCGAAGTGGCAACAATAATCGAGGGAGGCGAGCAATAATCGATGGAGGCGAACAATAATCGATGGAGGCGAACAATAATCGAGTGTGGCGAACACTAATCGATGGAGGAGAATGATTACGGCCACCTTCGGCGGCTTCAGAATTTTAATAAAGGGATAAAGGGGGGGTCTTGTATCGAAAGGTCTTGTATCGAAAGGTCTTGTATCGAAGTGGCAACAATAATCGAGGGAGGCGAACAATAATCGATGGAGGCGAACAATAATCGAGGGAGGCGAACACTAATCGATGGAGGAGAATGATTACGGCCACCTTCGGCGGCTTCAGAATGTTAATAAAGGGATAAATGGGGGGTCTTGTATCAAAAGTTCTTGTATCGAAAGGTCTTGTATCGAAAGGTCTTGTATCGAAGTGACAACAATAATCGAGGGAGGCGAGCAATAATCGAAGTGGCAACAATAATCGAGGGAGGTGAGCAATAATCGATGGAGGCGAACAATAATCGATGGAGGCGAACACTAATCGATGGAGGAGAATGATTACGTACGGCCACCTTCGGCGGCTTCAGAATTTTAATAAAGTGATAAAGGGGGGTCTTGTATCGAAAGGTCTTGTATCGAAGTGGCAACAATAATCGAGGGAGGCAAGCAATAATCGATGGAGGCGAAAAATAATCGAGGGAGGCGAGCAATAATCGATGGAGGCGAACAATAATCGAGGGAGTCGAACACTAATCGATGGAGGAGAATGATTACGGCCACCTTCGGCAGCTTCGGAATTTTAATAAAGGGATAAAGGGGGGGTCTTGTATAGAAAGGTCTTGTATCGAAGTGGCAACAATAATCGAGGGAAGCGAGCAATAATCGATGGAGGCGAACACTAATTGATGGAGGAGAATGATTACGGCCACCTTCGGCGGCTTCAGAATTTGAATAAAGGGATAAATGAGTGTCTTGTATCGAAATGTCTTGTATCGAAGTGGCAACAATAATCGAGGGAGGCGAGCAATAATCGATGGAGGCGAACAATAATCGATGGAGGCGAACAATAATCGAGGGAGGCGAACACTAATCGATGGAGAAGAATGATTACGGCCACCTTCGGCGGCTTCAGAATTTTAATAAAGGGATAAAGGGGGGGTCTTGTATCGAAAGGTCTTGTATCGAAAGGTCTTGTATCGAAGTGGCAACAATAATCGAGGGAGGCGAGCAGTAATCGAAGTGGCAACAATAATCGAGGGAGGCGAGCAATAATCGATGGAGGCGAACAATAATCGAGGGAGGCGAACAGTAATCGATGGAGGAGAATGATTACGGCCATCTTCGGCGGCTTCAGAATTTTAATAAAGGGATAAAGGGGGGTCTTGTATCGAAAGGTCTTGTATCGAAAGGTCTTGTATCGAAGTGACAACAATAATCGATGGAGGCGAACAATAATCGAGGGAGGCGAACACTAATCGATGGAGGAGAATGATTACGGCCACCTTCGGCGGCTTCAGAATTTTAATAAAGGGATAAAGGGGGGTCTTGTATCGAAAGGTCTTGTATCGAAGTGGCAACAATAACCGAGGGAGGCAACAATAATCGATGGAGGCAAACAATAATCGAGGGAGGCAACAATAATCGAGGGAGGCAAATAATGATTACGGCCACCTTCGGCGGCTTCAGAATCTTGATAAAGGGATAAAAGGGGGGGTCTTGTATCGAAAGGTCTTGTATCGAAAGGTGTTGTATCGAAGTGACAACAATAATTCGAGTCGAGGGAGGCAAACAATAATTGAGGGAGGGAAACAATGATTACGGCCACCTTCGGCGGCTTCAGAATTTTAATAAAGTGATAAAGGGGGGGGGGGGGGGGGGGGGGTCTTGTATCGAAACGTCTTGTATCGAAAGGTCTTGTATCGAAGTGGCAACAATAATCGAACTGACAACATTTATTAATGAATCCTACTGCATTGGTTCTTGAATTCTACTCTCTTTATTAGTATATACTACTACATTTATACCTAAATCCTAAACCCTAAACCCTAAACTCTAAAGTGGGACTTGTTTCGAAAGATTTTGTTTCAAAATGTCTTATATCGAAGTTGCGATCTAAAATCGAGGTCGGCGAAGTAGAATCGAGGACGGCGCCATGTTCTAATGAGTTCTACTACATGTAGTAGTTCATTCTACTCCATTTATTCAATTCTAATGAGTTCTACTACATGTAGTAGTTCATTCTACTCCACTTATTCATGTATTCTACTGTATTTGTTACTATATTATAACTACTTCATTTATTCATGAATTCTTCTCATTCTACTCCATTTATTCATGTATTCTACTGTATTTGTTACTATATTATAACTACTCCATTTATTCATGAATTCTACTCATTCTACTACATTTATTCATGTATTCTACTGTATTTGTTACTATATATTATAACTACTCTATTTATTCATGAATTCTACTGTATTTGTTACTATATTATAACTACTCCATTTATTCAAGAATTCTACTTTATTTGTTACTATATTATACTCTGTAACTAAATTATTCTACATATAAAATAAACAACATCTAGTACATAAATTAAAAAAATAGTACAAAATAAAGTAGAAATAAGTATAAAAAACAGTAGAACTCAATATATAACAGAGTAAATATTAGTATGAAACTTAGTAGTATTAAAAAATCAAATTTGAAACCATCATTGTTATCTTCTCCAGAATCAAAATGATTACTTCAACATCATCACTAAAATCTACTGAAAATACATTAAAAAAACACATAAAAAGAACAGCAATACAAATAATTGATTGTAATCTTGTTCTAAGTAGACTAGCACAAAAAGAAGTTGGAGTGCCGACATCTTGTCTAAAATAACAAGTTAGTTGATTTTCACTTTTGCTAAACATAAAACGACTCTAATTCCCTCAGAGACTCTTGATTACGTCTTCCCAGTTCCTGATATGATCGGGCAACGATCCTTTGCGTATCTTGACCTGCGGACTAGTCAGCTTCATTTTCGGCAGCCCTAGAAATTCTTGAACATCCATCAGTTTCTGCAAACCAAGACAAATGCAACTAAGGTATCTGATTCGAAAATATATTTCACAAACATATTTCACCACTGCAGGAAGGTGTAAATTCATCTTGGACCAATATAAAAAATTCATATTTCACCAGATGCGCAATATATTACTAGACACTACATACAAAAACAGAACTACACATTTTCACACAAAACACACATTCAAAGAAATATTGCATTGTCGAAGCGCATTCACACACACACAAAAAACTACATATATATCATCCACTGCTCAGAAACAAAACGAAATGTATATTACACAAAAAAAGTGATTAATAATTCAAAATTCAAAAGTAATCCAATTACCTTTGTTTTCACATTGTAATGGGTAATACCGCCCATGAGATTGGAAAGGAAGGCGAGTACACAAGCAGCCAGGTAAGGTGGCCACGGACAAGAAAGCCGTTTACATGGCCCCGATATGGGCGGCTCCACTAGCGAAGAAATAGTGGGAGTAGAAGTAGAGCAAAACGACGATGCCCAAAGATAGCTGCCATAAGAGACCTAGTCCTCCTACAAACTGAAGTTAAAGTATTTAGGAAGGTATTGAGGCCGAAGATATATACCTGCACAACTGTTTGGCTGAACCATGTAATAAGACCGTATTTGTTAAGGTAACCGGCCATCGCAATAAGTGCAGCAAACCATGTAAGTGTGTCCCAAGCAACTGATTCGGCTAGGCATTCCTTCCATGTGACGACCCCGCTTATAAGGAGCACCGATAATCCAAGAATGTCCGCTGTAACTGCATCAACACTCAACACCCCTCCAAATATCCACAGCCCCACCTTATATAATAACACACGATGAAATTAAAAATCATCTAACCACAAAATGTGCATTGCTTTGTTACCACAATATTTAAGAATGTATTTCTAGAATTGGCAACTTATTTGAGATCACACACCATTTTCATGAATAATAAGATCAACTTATTTTACCGTGAGAAGCAAAGTTCCAGCCATGACGATGATGCTGTTCGAAATCGAAAGAGAAATTTCGAGAACACTAGGAACACAGATTTACCCAACAATCAATTACCCCTAAAACTAAAACCTAATTTTACGAAAACGAAAAACGCGATCTCGTAATTGAGGATCGGAAACTGTAATTGACATGAAAATTTACCGAATTGTCGTCCGAACGAAGCTACGCCGCCACGCCAATAACCGAGTTAAGTCGCCGCCGCCGACGTCCGATCATGATGAGCGTCTGCGCCATCGCTATCGTGAACATGTATCCCGTGCTCGCTTACAAACTATCCGATTAATCGTCGTAGAAGAAGTTTAGGTTTCATCGCCGTCCGTCTTCAATTAATCGCCGTCGAAATCCGCGACTCCGATAGAGTTGAAAGTTTGTTTCGTTTGTTTGAGAAAATAACGAAACAGAAAGAAAGAAAGAAGAAGAAAGAGAAAAAAAAAAGAAAGAAAAAAATGAGTGCACAAAAAAAAAAAGTTTAAATAGAATAAAAAGGTACCATATGGAATCGTATGGTACTAGTACCAACTAATAAATTGCCAATATTATTCATAATTGCATATATGCACTGTGTCTGTGGGGAGATCGAGACATAATTATCATATCATAGATTACTATTTATGTGCCACATTAAATATTAAGAGGTGGAAGTCTCTCTGCATGGCGTTCTGCGCAGCTAGAGACAATGGTTGTAGCAGTAGCATCGACGGCGAAACCCCCGACAGTCGCCGCCTTCAAAGCCTTCACACTGGCAAACCTCTGTGCACTTTATATCGCTAAAGCAAATCCCCCAGAACTTCTCGCTCGTGTACTTTCACACTTTCTTCTCCACAACTTTGAGCTCGACTGCACAATGACTCGTCTGATGATCTGCAAAGAGAACATTTCAAAAAATGACGCTATTTCATCAAATAATTAATCAGAAAAAACACAAGTGGACAAACCAGAGACAAGGAGAAGCGCGAACACGAATAAATAAGCTTTCATGGTGGACGATATTTGGTGTGGAGAGGAAATGAAATTGAATATATAATGTTTTGCTCTTATTTATAGCATGAATCAAAATAAGAGATGATTAATTGAATGTTAATAATCAATTCGATGATTTTCCACAATTTTTGATTACGCAGATATTATAAGATAAGAATGGAAGAAAATTTTTGGTTCTTGATTGGTTTTCTTATCTCCTATTCTCTTTATAATTAATTTATTAATTAATTTTCAGTGCATAAAAAGTACGTACTTAGTACAGTACTATTTTTTAAGCAAATGTTTTTGGAAAATATATAGAGAAAAAGTAGTAATTGTATTTTATAGTACACAATAAGATTAGCTCAGGGGCGTTAATGGGTCGTATTGGGTCGAGTTCGTGTCGTGTCAAAGCTATTCGCGGGTCACAAAATATAAACCCAAACTCAAACTCAACTCATTTAATAATCATGTCGAAAAATTAAACTCAAACCCAACCTATTTTTAAACGGATTACCCATTTCCAACCCGTTTTCAACCCATTTAACTCATTTAATTAATAAATAAATTGTTTCATGTTGAGTAATTTAAAAATAAAATATTAATAAATCAATTTAAAAGTAAAATAAAGAAAAAAAAATAAAACTATTTAAATAATTAAAATTAAAATTTATATTTCTTTTATAAATAATAATACAATAAAATAATTTAATGAACTAAAAATATTGATATGCATATTATGAACCATCATACAACTTTATAAGTTTGTCGTTTTATATACTATTTAATTATGTCTCATAAGAATGATCATATTATTACAAATGAAGTGTGAATCATGATCATTCTAATGACACATACTTTCATTTGATGTTTGACACTCGTTTGATGAATAGTTACTCAATTAAATAAAAACAAACTACACATCGCTAATCACATAAACATACAAAATTTAAAAGAAATTGTGAGTGTCGTAATAATCCTAATTGTAAGAGAGAGACAATTAATCGATCATTCCAAACCAGTAATATATTATTATTATTATTTTTATTTTTATTTATTTTTTGGATAATGTATTATTATAATATAAAAAATTAAAATAAATCTAATAAATGGTTAAGCGGGTTCATTTCAAGTTCGCAGGTCGACCCGCGGTTAACCCGTTTAATTATTGGGTCATGGCGGGTTGACCCGCCGTTGACCCGCTTTGTAATCGTGCGGGTTCAACCCGCTTTATTTCGTGCGGGGAGTCGTGTTATCAGGTCGTGTCGAAATTGACAGGCATAGATTAGCCCCAATAATCTTTATCTAAAATCAGATAATAATGTCATCAACCCTCACAAGCCCACGTCATAAATTATGTGAAGGTACCGGTATACCGACCCAATCAATATACCGTGTGTGCGGAAGCGTGTAAAGCGATAGATCTACTATGCCATGATCTTAGTGCACACTTAATGTGTATAAGAACACACACACACACACACATATATATATATATATATATATATATATATATATATATATATATATATATATATATATATATATATATATATATATATATATAAGGTTCAACGATTTCTTACTTTTGGTGATCGTTGACTTTGGTTAAGGTGGTGTTGAGTCGATTGAACCACCTTAATGGATCAGCAACTCAAAGATCTCCTTGTGAATGAACTCGTCACTCCTTTGGATCGTCCGGATGTTGAAGCCGCACAAATGGCCCGGCCTCTACGTGTTGCACACGAACCCGGATAATGAACACCTTGCTTGCTTGAGAATGGATCTCCAAGATCACCTCTTTTCTCTCTAATTGAGTGGATTTTCGTGGCTGATGCAATTGTGTGATGAAAATCTGATTTTCATCTATATAATTGCCCCATTATTCACCACATTACTCCCCTTTGTAACCTACAATATAATGGGCATCATAATGCACCATTAACATGCAAAAGGGTTACAAAGGAGGTGAAAGGTCATGCCACATACACATGCCACTATGCATTGTATGTGGTCCCACTTGTTTGTGTGGCATGCCATGTCACACTATGTGACATGCATCCATGCAAGACATGCATACCATGCATGGGAATTAAATCCACGTAAATACTGATTCTAAATCAATATATTTATCTAGCAATGTATATCAATATCGAGCTCGTGTGTGACCCTGTAGGTATGATTTTATCGATCAATATTATATTGTTCCCAACAATTAATATTATCGAATAATCATTTAACATCCATAGACGACCTTATGACTTTATCGATTTCACACGTAGGATCGAAGGACATATCCCAACAATCTCCCACTTGGCCTTCAGAGCCAGTGTGCTGCCAACTTCCTGTTGTCACTTTATGTCTAAGTTTGAACTTGAGGCAAGACTCGAGTCATCCTAATTCGGTTCAAACCTTTCTTGGACTTTGAGACAGACTGTAAAACATAATTTATCACTATGATACGAATTTGGACGTGGCCACGTATTTTCCACAGTCTCGACTCTCCAAGTGGCCGGTAAGACATGTATCCCATTATAAAATGGAGGACAATCCCATCTTGTCAATCCAAGCTCTCCCACTTGCTTCCTTATATACCCAATAACAAGTTTTATAACCTCCTTTTACGAAAGGCGTTTACTTGTATCAAAGTACACCATTTCACAATGGAATTACTCCGGACTACTTAGGTCAGAGGAAATTGCTCGACAGTCAATGAAATAGTATTATGACTCGAAATCTCAAATACTATTCCAGTCGGGTCTGTTCGATCATTAGCTCCCAGCTAATATCTATGTAATTGTTCTTGATGTCCCACATCACTAGCCCATGAAGCGGCACTATAGTACACATTACAATCTAGTTCATTGTATTATCAGTTTGTCCGTACTTGATAATACGAACTAGGAACAGTTCTATGATTTAATTATATTAGTTCAACAATTGGGACTTCATTTATGTGGTGAATCGACCTCATAACCCAATTAATATAATTTAATCATTTGGACAATTCATACAATTTAAACCACAATTATATGAAGAAATTTATTGAATATCATAAAAGATACGTGAATGTTTACATAAACTCCAAAAGTAGACAATACAGTAATAGGAATCACAATCCATCTCTAAGATATCGTATCCCTATTGCAGTCGTATGAGCATCATGCTTTGACTGCTGGAGTGGTTTAGTTAACGGGTCTGCAACATTATCATCAGTTGCAACTTTATTTATCTCGATGTCTCCACGACTAACTATCTCCTTGAGAATGTGGAACTTCCTGAGCACATGTTTGGATTTGTGTTGCTCCCTAAGCTCCTTGGCTTGCGCGATAGCTCCACTATTATCACAATAGAGAGCTATCGGATGGGCCAAACAAGGTACGACACCGAGCTCATCTAAGAACTTTCTCATCCAAACGGCTTCCTTTGCTGCTTCAGATGCAACAATGTACTCAGCCTCTGTAGTAGAATCAACTACGGTGGGTTGCTTGGAACTCTTCCAGCTCACCGCACCTCCATTCAGACAAAAGACAAAACCGGACTGAGACCGGAAATCATCTTTGTCTGTTTGGAAGCTTGCATCTGTATATCCTGTCACAACCAACTCTTTTTGTCCTCCAAAGACAAGAAAATACTCTTTAGTCCTTCTAAGGTACTTAAGAATATTCTTGGCCGCAGTCCAATGCGCCTCACCTGGGTTTCCTTGAAACCGACTCGTCATGCTCAAAGCATACGATACATCCGGTTGTGTACATATCATGGCGTACATTATAGACCCTATTGCCGAAGCATAAGGAATATTTGCCATCTTCATTTGCGCATCAGGTCCCGAAGGGCACTGCCTCTTGCTCAAAGATGTACCATGAGTCATTGGAATGAGAGCCTTCTTGGCGTCTTTCATTCTGAACCTGTCAAGCACCTTATCACTATAGGTTGCTTGACTAAGTCCAAGCATCCTTTGCGATCTGTTCCGACAGATTTTGATGCCCAATATGTACTGTGCTTCTCCAAGATCCTTCATTGAAAACCATCTTCCTAGCCATTCTTTAACAGAATTAAGCATAGGAATATTGTTTCCAATAAAGAGTATGTCATCGACATACAACACAATGAATACAACGTAACTCCCACTGACTTTCTTGTAAACACAAGAGTCTTCCGTGTTCTTTTAAAATCCAAACTCTTGTATGGATTCATCGAACCGAAGATTCTAGCTCCGAGATGCTTGCTTTAATCCATAAATGGATCTATTAAGCTTGCATATTCTCTCAGCCTGATTAGGATCGATAAAACCCCCTGGTTGTATCATAAACACATCCTCAACTACAATCCCATTCAAGAAGGCGATTTTAACGTCCATTTGCCATATCTCATAATCATAATGAGCGGCAATGGCTAAGAGAATCCGAATGGATTTAATCATAGCAACTGGTGAAAAAGTTTCATCATAATCCACCCCGTGAATTTGTTTATATCCTTTTGCCACCAACCTTGCTTTGAAAACACTAGGTTTTCTATTCATGTCTGTTTTTATTTTGTAAATCCATTTGCATCCAATGGGCCTAGCCCCTTTAGGCAAATTGACCATGTTCCAAACTTGATTTTCAGACATTGATTCTATTTCGGATTTCATGGCACCCTGCCATTTCTCGGAATCTGGACTCGTCACAGCTTGGATATAGGTCGAAGGTTCATTGCTTTCTAAAAGCATGACTTCATAGTTCTCGTTTGTCAGAATACCTAAGTATCTGTCAGGTTGAGTTCTAATCCTTCCGGACCTTCGAGGGTTAGGTGTGGTTTCTAAAACCACTGGAGTACTCTCGACCAAGTCTTGAGTCTCCATCTCAGTTTGTTCAATTCAAGTCTTCTTGAACCTCGTTCAAGTCTTCTTGAACTTCGTTCAATTCAACTGAGCTCCCACTTACTTTCTTGGAAAGATATTCCTTTTCAAGAAATACACCATCTCGAGCAACAAAGACTTTGTTCTCGGATTGGTTGTAAAAGTGGTACCCTCGTGTTCCTTTTGGATAACCAACAAAGAAACATTTATCCAATTTGGGTTCAATATTTGTAGAGATATTTCTCTTCACATAAGCTTCACATCCCCAAACCTTGATATAAGACAAGTTAGGGACCTTCCCTTTCCATACCTCGTATGGTGTCTTATCAACAGCTTTTGACGGTGTCCTATTCAGGGTATAGGCCGCTGTTAAAAGTGCGTGTCCCCAAAAAGATTTTGGTAGTTCACAAAGGCTCATCATCGATCGAACCATATCCAATAAGGTTCTATTCCTCCTTTCGGAAACACCATTCATCTGGGGTGTTCCAGGTGGAGTGAGTTGATATAGAATACCACAACTCATAAGATGATCATCGAATTCTTGGCTAAGATATTCACCACCTCGATCCGATCGAATAGCTTTTATCTTCTTACCAAGTTGATTCTCAACTTCATTTTGGAATTATTTGAACTTTTCAAAGGCTTCCGACTTATGCCTCATTAAATAGACATAACCATATCTACTTAAGTCATCGGTAAAAGTTATGAAGTAGAAATAACCTCCACGTGCTTGTGAGCTCATTGGACCACATACATCAGTATGGATTAAGCCTAATAGGTCACTTGCACGTTCTCCTTTCCCTAGAAAAGGTGACTTTGTCATTTTTCCCATTAAACATCCTTCACATGTATCAAATGAATCCAAGTCAAAAGATTTGAGAATGCCTTCTTTAAGAAGTTTCTCTACACGTTTAATATTGACGTGACCTAATCGACAATGCCAAAGGTATGTTTCATTGAATTCATTCGATTTAGCCTTTTTGGTATCAATGTTATATATATGATTGTCAAGTTGAAGTATATATAAACCATGTTCTAATCGTGCCGAACCATAGAACACTCCACTTTTTGAAATAGTAAACAAACCATTTATTATAGTGAAGGAAAATCCTTCAGTATCCAATACTGAAATAGAAATTATGTTCTTGGTAATACTGTTGGAGTTGTGTACTTAATGTCTAGATTTAAGTAACGGTAACTCTCGGTCATAGCATTTAATCTATTTAATTAATAAAAAATCGTTTGCATTTAATTATTGATAATTAAATATATATGCAAAATATAGTCCTGGATTCTATACGTTGTAGTTAGTATGGTGTGCGGGCCCACACAGAAGATCATACTATCTGTTACTCGTATTTAATCGAACAGTTGCTCACGACCTAGATGGACACGGACCAATCCATCGGTATAGTCGTTGTGTGAGAGAGAAAATAATTTGTCTTAATTATTTTATCACACTTGTACACTTGGTGTATTGGGCGGATCGCTTGAGACTTATATATTAGGATTGCCGTTGATAATTGATTCAAGTCTCAGAGTATTTTATTCTCAATCCCCGATACTATTACGGGTGTGTATATTTAATATAAGTGACTTTGATTTTCCAAAGGAATTAACCGATTTAATTATTGGGTTAATTACCGGCTAAGTTGGGTCACTATATTTTATATACGACATGCCGTGAATACTTGACGGGAAAGTGTATCCCGGAAGGGTTGATAATATCCCCGAGATGAGTTCATAAGGAATTATTATGTAAACCTCATGAGTGGATTTGTTCCGCATAATTATTAAGGTTGAATGATACTAATCTCAGATATAAGAGATGAATAAATTAATTAGCAATAAATTAATTTTATTCATGGATATTTAAATCTTAAATACACGGAATTAATATTACTACCGGAGTAATATTATTTGATATAATATGGTTTAATATTGGGAGTGCAATTAATTTATATAGTGGAAAATAAATTAATTAATATTGATGGGATTAATAGATTTGGGCTTGAGCTCAATTTAATCATCAATATTGGAAGCCCAATATTCCACCTCCTTTAGATCCCCTACGTAGCCTATAAAAGCACTACATGGTCTTCACAATTTAAGACACCATAAGAATATCATAGTTGATATTCTAGAGAGTTCGTGAAGTAGATCCATAGAGTTCGGAGGATCGTCGCCCACACGATGTTTGAACGAGGTGCAAGGAATACGTAGGAAGATTCAAAGGTCTTCAATTTGATTTCGTTTCTCCGCACAACGAATCAAAGGTAAAATCATAAACTCCCTTGTATGATTTTATGTGAATATAATTGTGATATATACATGAACATACGATCCGGGAAAACGACGAACCTCGGGGACGGGGATTCGAGATCCCCGGCGAGGATCGAGAGGGGCGGCCGAACCCTAGGGTTCGACTGCCGGTGCGCGCGGACGAGAGGAAGCCCCGGCTGGACGCCGGGGCATGCGATCGACGTGAAGTCGATCGCTGGGGTTTGCCGTGGGCTGGTGCCACGGCGGGTGAACCCCCCCGCCTCCTCGACCGGCGGCATGCGCACGGGAGGAACCCCGGCTTCGGCCAGGGTAGACGATCGAGCTGGGCTCGATCGTGAGGGATGCCGCGGCTGGGCCGTGGCGGGTCAGCTGGAGGCTGACCGCCCTCCTCCGACGGTGGCGGTGAGTCGCCGGACTCACCGTCGGGGGCTGCTGGGCAGCCCGACGATCGCAATGCACGGCGATCGCGAATCCCGCGTGGGGTTCGGCTAGGGTTTCATCCTTGTGGCGATTCTCTCGTCGGACTCCGGAGACGTGGTGTTCGTGATCGGTTTCCGGCGAGAGGATTTCGGTCGGGTTATTATTTTCCGCAATTTTAATAGCCCGGGACATCGAATTCCAGCAATTGGTATCAGAGCGTTGGTTTCGTGTTCATGTATATGTTCAATTATCGTTCTACCTTGCAGGGATTCCGACTATCATGGTTTAATTAATTGTTAATTATTTTTACCATGATTATTCGTTTATTAAACTCTCGGACATGTCGAGATTCGTTTTGTGTGGATGAATGCTTGTAATAGTAAAAATTCGGGGGTTGACCGAATTTAGATTTATTATTATTGTTCTATGTTTTCCGGAAATTGTATATGGTCGATTTCATGTATAGAATCGATACCGGAATTGTAAATTTATTATTTTGTAATTTATTTACGTTGGATCGATGTCGAGACGACTGCCGGAGAACACGTGTGACGAAGAAGACGAAGAGGACGAAAACCGGGGGGTCGATCAACCCCATGATCGACCCCATGACCGAAGCCATGGGGAGGGGTCGATCGCCCCTCGGCTGGGGCTGCCGCCGGTATGGTGGTGGCCGGCCGGCTGGGATGGAGGCGGCGGTGCCCTCCTCCGGTGGTGGTGGCGGTCGATGGTGGGGTGGTGCGGGAATCCCCATCCCGTGCTACTCCTACCAAGATTCACTTTCCTAATTGATTCAGTTTTCCTATTTTGAGTATTCCTAAGTTTGGGAACTCTCATGGAAATAGGAAAAGAATTAATTGGAATTAATTTATTTCCTTATTCTATTATAGAAGTCTTCTAGAATATTCCAAGTCTAACTTGGATATGATTCTAGAGATTTAATAGAATTGGAAAGGAAAATAATTAATTAATAAATTAATTTATTTCCTAATTGATTATTCCTATTTTATGGGAATTTTCATGGACATTGAAATTAATTAATTTTGGAAAGTAGAAGAGTCCTAATTTATTTTATTTCCTTATTCTATTATAGAAATCTTCTAGAATGTTCCAAGTCTTACTTGGATATGATTCTAGAGATTTAATAGAATTAGAAAGGAAAAATAAATAAATAAAAATATTAATAATATTTAATTTTATTTTTGATTTATTCGATTGACTTAATTTTCGAATAAAGTATCTTTTGGATTTATTGAAAATAAATAGATTTAAATATTGAGATTAATATTCTCGTCACATGGAGCATTCAAGAACGAAGACTGAAGACTAGAAGATGCGTACGGAGATGGAATAAAGCCATGATAGTCGGAAAATAATTTTCTAGCATTATTTTGACTATGTGATACTATGTGCTTTATTGATTGTATGCATGCTATATGTGTTTACTTTATGCACTAGATAGCGTATCCCTTTGTTATAAAAAGCTGAGTGGGAGAGGGGATGGAAACATTCCCATGGTCTCCATTACTGTTCTCTTGGTGACATTTATGAGCTTTCGAAGTTCATTTCGACATGTCATTGGAGGAGAATTCTTGTAATTCCTTTTACGAGAAACATTGATTAAGTCTATCAAACAATGCCTAATTTGTCTTTCTGAAATTGACTTCAAGTCGACTTATTCTCACCCCGGGGAGTGGAATGGAGCCAAAGTCACTTGGTCATGTGGATGACACAAATTAGAGACCTTCGTACCATTTCTTGAAATGGATCGATTGTCTGCTCGGCTCCCTCGTCTAATGAGAGATAGGGTTGTTCGTGTTGGAGTTGTGTACATAATGTCTAGATTTAAGTAACGGTAAACTTCCGGTCATAGCATTTAATCTATTTAATTAATAAACAATTGTTTGCATTTAATTATTGATAATTAAATATATGCAAATCATAGTCCAGGATTCTATACGTTGTAGTTAGTATGGTGTGTCGGGCCCACACAGAAGATCATACTATCGGTTACTCGTATTTAATCAAACAGTTGCTCACGACCTAGATGGACACAGACCAATCCATCGGTATAGTCGTTGTGTGAGAGAGAAAATAATTTGTCTTAATTATTTTATCACACTTGTACACTTGGTGTATTGGGCGGATCGCTTGAGATTTATCGATTAGGATGGCCTTAGATAATCGATTCAAGTCTCAGAGTATTTTATTCTTAATCCCCGATACTATTGCGGGTGTGTATATTTAATATAAGTAACTTTGATTTACCAAAGGAATTAACCGATTTAATTATTGGGTTAATTACCGGCTAAGTTGGGTTACTATATTTTATGTACGACATGCCGTGAATACTTGACGGGAAAGTGTATCCCGGAAGGGTTGATAATATCCCCGAGATGAGTTCATAAGGAATTATTGTGTAAACCTCATGAGTGGATTCGTTCCGCACAATAATTAAGGTTGAATGGTACTAGTCTCGGATTCAAGAGATGAATAAATTAATTAGCAATAAATTAATTTTATTCATGAATATTTAAATCTTAAATACACGGAATAAATAATACTACCGGAGAAATATTATTTAATATAATATAGTTTAATATTGGGAGTGCAATTAATTTATATAGTGGAAAATAAATTAATTTATATTAATAGAGGATTAATAGATTTGGGCTTGGGCTCAATTTATCTTTAATATTGGAAGCCCAATATTCCACCTCCTTTAGATCCCCTACGTAGCCTATAAAAGCACTACATGGTCTTCACTTTTTCATAAGACAAGATTATCATACTTGATATTCTAGAGAGTTGAAGAGGATCCATAAGCTTGGAAGATCGTCGCCCACCCGACGTTCAAGCTAGTGCAAGGAATACGTGGGAAGATCGTAAGGTCATCAATTGATTCCGTTTCTCCGCACAACGAATCAAAAGATAAATCATAAACTCCCTTGTGTGATTTTATGTGAATTAATTGTGATACATACATGAACGCACGATCCGGGAAAAACGACGAACTTCGGGGACGGGGATTCGAGATCCCCGACGAAGGTTCGAAGGACCCTCGGCTGGGAGCCGAGGGGAGCGATCGAGCCCTAGGGCGTCGATCGTGGGGCCCACACGAGGACGCCCCGGCTGGACGCCGGGGTATGCGATCGACCTTACGGTCGATCGCGGGGGCAGCCGCGGCTGGGCGGCGGCGGGTGCGCTGGGCGCACCGCCCTCCTCGGCGGTGGCGGTGAGTCGCCGGACTCACCGCCGGGGGCTGTTCGGAACAGCCCCACGGAGATGCGCGTGCATCCCCGGCGATCGCTAGGGCAGCGATCGCGAGCCCCGGCGGGGGCTCGGCTAGGGTTTAGCCGCGGGTTCATCCCGCGGCGATGCTCTTGTCGAGCTCGGTTTCGTTAGGTGGTTCGCGTGTTTCCGGCGATGGGATTTCGGTCGGGGTTATCGGTTCCGCAATTTTGATACCCCGGGATATCGATTTCCAACAATTGGTATCAGAACGTTTGGTTTCGTGTTCATGTATGTGTTCAATTATCGTTCTACCTTGCAAGGATTCCGACTATCATGGTTTAATTAATTGTTAATTATTTTTACCATGATTATTCGTTATTAAACTCTCGGACATGTCAAGATTCGTTTTGTGTGGATGAATGCTTGTAATAGTAAAAATTCGGGGGTTGGCCGAATTTAGATTTATTATTATTGTTCTATGTTTTCCGGAAAGTGTATAGGGTCGATTTCATGTATAGAATCGATACCGGAATTGTAAATTTATTTCTTGTAATTTATTTACGTTGGATCGATGCCGAGACGACCGCCGGAGAACGCGTGTGACGAAGAAGACGAAGAGGACGAAAAACCGGGGGGGTCGATCATCCCCATGATCGACCCCATGATCGATCAAGAGGGAGAGGGGCGTTGCGCCCCTTCGGCCGTGGGCTGTCGCCGGCGACGGTGGCGGCTGGCCGGCTGGAGTGGCGGCGGCGGGTGCTCCCTCCCGGTGGTCGGTCGATGATGGTGGAGTGGTGCGGGAATCTCCATCCCGTGCTACTCCTACCAAGATTCACTTTCCTAATTGATTCGGTTTTCCTATTTTGAGTATTCCTATGTTTGGGAACTCTCATGGAAATAGGAAAGAATTTATTGGAATTAATTGTATTTCCTTATTCTATTATGAAAGTCTTCTAGAATATTCCAAGTTCTACTTGGAATATGATTCTAGAGATTTAATAGAATTGGAAAGGAATAAAAATTAATTATTAATTGATTTATTTCCTAATTGATTATTCCTATTTTATGGGAATTTTCATAAACATGGAAATTAATTAATTTTGGAAAGTAGAAGAGTCCTAATTTATTTTATTTCCTTATTCTATTATAGAAATCTTCTAGAATATTCCAAGTTTTACTTGGATAGATTATTCTAAAGATTTAATAGATTTAGATAGGAAAATAAATAAATAAAAAATATTAATAATATTTAATTTTATTTTTGATTTATTCGATTGACTTAATTTTCGAATTAAGTATCTGTTGGATTTATTGAAAATAAATAGATTTAAATATTGGGATTAATATTCTCGTCACATGGAGCATTCAAGAACGAAGACTGAAGACTAGAAGACGCATACGGAGATGGAATAAAGCCATGATAGTCGGGAAAATAATTTTCTAGCATTATTTTGACTATGTGATACTATGTGCTTTATTACTTGTATGCATGCTATATGTGTTTATTTTATGCACTAGATAGCGTATCCCTTTGTTATAAAAAGCTAAGTGGGAGAGGGGATGGAAACATTCCCATGGTCTCCATTACTGTTCTCTTGGTGACTCTTACGGACTTTTGATGTTCATATAGATGTGTCATTGGAGGAGAATTCTTGTAATTCCTTTTACAAGAAACATTGATTAAGTTTATCAAACAATGCCTAATTTGTCTTTCTGAAACTGACTTCAAGTCGACTCATTCTCACCCCGGGGAGTGGAATGGAGCCAAATCCACTTGGTCATGTGGATGACACAAATTAGAGACATTCGTACCATTCTTTTAAAGATGGATCGATTGTCTGCTCGGCTCCCTCATCTAATGAGAGATAGGGTTGTTCGTGATGGAGTAGTATACTTAATGTCTAGATTTGAGTATTCTGAACTCTGTATGCACTTTCATTTACCTATTAATTACAGACATTCATTTGCTTTTAATTATTGTTAATTAAATACATGCAAATTATAGTCCTGGATTTTATACGTTGTAGTTAGTATGGTGTTGCATGGGCACACAGAAGATCATACTATCGGTTACTCGTATTTAATCGAACAGTTGCTCACGACCTAGATGGACACGGACCAATCCATCGGTATAGTCGTTGTGTGAGAGAGAAAATAATTTATCTTAATTATTTTATCACACTTGTACACTTGGTGTATTGAGCGGATCGCTTGAGACTTATCAATTAGGATTGCTCTGTGATAATTGATTTAAGTCTCGGAGTATTTTATTCTTAATCCCTGAAACAATTGCGGGTGTGTATATTTAATATAAGTGACTTTGATTTGCCAAAGGAATTAACCGATTTAATTATTGGGTTAATTACCGGTTAAGTTGGGTCACTATATTTTATATATGGCATGCCGTGAATTCTTGAAGGGACAGTGTATCCCGGAAGGGTTGATAATATCCCCGAGATGAGCTCATAAGGATTTATTATGTAAACCTCGCGAGTGGATTTAATTCCGCATAATAAATAAGGTTGAGTGGTACTATTCTCGGATATAAGAGATGAATAAATTTATTAAGCAATAAATAAATTTTATTCATGGATATTTAAATCTTAAATACACGGAATAAATAATACTAAGTTGAAGAAATATTATTTGATATAATATGGATAAATATTGGGAGTGCAATTTTATTTATATAGTGGAAAATAAATAAAATTAATATTGATAAGAATTAATGGATTTGGGTTGGACCCAATTTAATTTTCAATATTAGAAGCCCAATATTTAATCTCCTGTTGATCCCCCTCGTAGCCTATAAAAGCACTACATGGTCTTCACTTTTTCAATAAGAGAGAAAAACCTAAGATACGCCAATCATAAAGAGTGAAGAAGATCCATAGAGTTCGATAGCTCGTCGCCCACCCGACGTTCGAACGGAGTGCAAGGAATACGCGGGAAGATCACGAGGTTGTCGATTTCGTTTCTCCGAACAACGAATCGTAGGTACAATTCTCAACTATCTTGATTATTGTTCGATTTGTTTTTTTATCGAGAATACCGTAGAACAAAGATCCGAAGCATGAAACTATGAACGGGGGACGATCGCGTGGTGGTGGCGAAGCCACCGGACCACAGGCGATCGCCCGGGCTAGGGTTTCGGTACGGGGGCGACGGGGGCCGAACCCTCGGTTCGACCGAGGGTGTGCGATCGACCACGAGGGTCGATCGCTGGGCACGGGCTGGTGCCGTGCCCTACCCCGCCGTGAAGGCGGGGGCCTCCTGGTGGTGGCGGGTCGCCGGACCCGCCGCGGGGGGGGGGGGGGGGGGGGGGGGGGGGCTGTCGAACAGCCCCACCCCGATCGATCGCCGGCGTGCGATCGATCATCTCGATTGTATGAACCCCGGCTCGCGGGGGTTCGGGTGGGGGCGGGCTGTGCGTCTTCGGATGCATGGTCTCCAAAGCCCGGACTCCGGCGGATGAGTCGGCGTTCGTATGATCTCCGGCGAAGGGTTCGTTCGGGTTATCGGTTCCGCAATTTTGATGACCCGGGATATCGAATTCCAACAATAAGTATCAGAGCGTGGTTTACGTTCGCGGTATTTTCGATAAAAATTGTTCTACCTTGCAGGGTCTCCGACTATTATGGCTTGATGATTATTCGTTTAATTATTTTGTCATGTGATTGTTGGTTTTATTAAACTCTCGGACATGTCGAGATTCGTTTTTGGTGGTGAATGCTTGTAATAGTAAAAATTCGGGGGTTGACCGAATTTAGGATTTATTATTATGTTCGTTGTTTTTCCGGAAAATGTATAGGGTCGATTTCGTGTATAGAATCGATACCGGAATTGTAATTTATTTTTTGTAAATTTATTTTGCGATTGGATCGACGTATCGTAGACCGCCGGAGAAGACGAAGTGACGAGATGGACGAAGGGCTAGGGATCGATTGGATCGATCCCCGTGGATGCCCGGATCGATGGCTATGGGCGAGGGGCTGGTTGCCCTAGCCGCGGCTACCGCCGGTTCGGTGGTCGGCGGCGTGGCTGGGCGGCGACGCTCCTCCCCGTGGCTGGTGGTCGGACGTGGTGGGGGTGGTTCGGGGTTCCCCAACCCGTGCTACTCCTACCGGAAATATACTTTCCTATTTTAATTCGGTTTTTCCTATTTTGATTATTTCTTTATGGAATATTCTAGAAAAATAGAAAAAGAATTAATTTAGTACTAAATTTATTTTTCCTATTTGATTATTCCTGCTCATGGGAATATTCATGGATTAGGAATAAAATAAATTTGGAAAAGTATAAGAGTCCTAAATTATTTTATTTCTTTGTTTCATTATGGATATCATCTAGAATATTCCAAGAGGATCTTGGATAGATTATTCTAGAGATTTAATGAAGTGGAAAAAGAAAATAAAATAAATAAAAATATTAATAATATTTAATTTTATTTTTGATATATTCAATTGACTTAATTTTCGAATTAAGTAACTTTTGGATTAATTGAAAATAAATAGATTTAAATATTGGACATTAATATTCTCGTCACATGGAGCATTCAAGAAACGAAGACTGAAGACTAGAAGATGCGTACGGGGATGTGATGAAGCCATAATAGTCGGAAAATAATATTCTAGTATTATTTTGACTATGTGATAATACTATGTGATAGCGTATCCCTTTATTGTAAAAAGCTAAGTGGGAGAGGGTATGGAAACATACCCATGGTCTCCATTGCTGCTCTCTTGGTGACTTTTATAGACTTTTGAAGTTTATATAGATAAGTCATTAGAGGAGAGTTCTTGTAATTCCTTTTACGAGAAACATTAATTAAGTTTATCAAACAATGCCTAATTTGTCTTTCCAAAGCTGATTTCAAGTCGACTCATTCTCACCTCGGGGAGTGGAATGGAGCCAGAGCCACTTGGTCATGTAGAGGACACAAATTAGAGACTTTCGTGCCATTCTTTGATAGATGGGTCGTTTGTCTGCTCGGCTCCCTCATTTATGAGAGATAGGGTTGTTCGCATGGTGAATCACTGGTTAGAAACTTCGAGTTTCACTTATGATTCTCCACGTCTTGATTTACGAGATTAAATGGATCAAGTAATTGGGAGTCAATTATAAAAGTCTCTTAGTGTAGTAAACGTCCACACCACGTGGCTTGCTATGCTGACGGACTTTGGATTAATTGATGTAGACAGTTGTAAATATTTATGAAGAATTGTGAAGTTATCGTAAACGTCCACACCACGTGGCTTGCGGTGATGTAGCGATTCCAAGTAACTTATTTTGGTACTGAGTAATGGTTTACACTTAGATACGCCTTATAGTATTCCTCCCCACGAGGTTCCGCTATAAGCGATGTATGACCAAAGAAAATCTAATTGCTAAATTATTTGGGTGGGTAAACGTCCACACCACGTGGCTTGCCTTACCTGATGGGATTTTAGATGTGATTAGTGATTTAATGATATTATTTGAGGGAGATAATATCGGATATTAAATTGTTTGTTTGTTTTATGTGCTTATAGGTTAGGAATGACTGTGACCCCACTTTGTGATATACTTAAAGATGAAAACTCACCGGTTCCATATGGTGATGATTTGGAAAGAAATCTGGACATTGTCCAGACTGTTGAGCTTTCTGAATCCACTGTTGTTCCAACTACGTTGAGACATGGTGTGGAAGCTAGGCAAGAGGTGTTTAACATACCCACGGAATCGTTCCTCAATGAGTCCCTTAAAACCGGCTCAGCGAAGGCGATTTTTGTGCGTAAGTTAAGAGAAACACGAGCTCTTGTGGCTAGGCTAAAAGAAAAGCTTGCAAAGAGACCCAGTGGTTTAAAACCACGGATTGGGGAAAGCAAGCGGTTTCGCAGATGCTTTCGATGCAAACAGTTTGGGCACTGGAGGTCTGATTGTCCTCTCATCAAATGTACGAAATTTTCCTTAGTCACTGAAACATTGTCAGCGGTGATATCTACCAGCACCTGGTGTGTAGATACGGGTGCCACTGACCATGTCTGCAATTCATTGCAGGGTTTCCAGGAAACCCGGAGACTTAGAGAGGGAGAAATCGTGGTCTACATGGGCAATGCTGCGAAGGTGGCGGCTGTTGCAGTGGGAGACGTTCACTTACGTTTCAGTAATGATAGGGTTTTAGTTTTACGTAATTGTCTTTATGTACCCAACTTTAGAAAGAATTTAATTTCAGTTTCTAAACTTATTATGAATGGATATTCTGTTTCTTTTGACCACTCTGTGATCATAAGAAGAAATAGTGAAATTATCTGTTCTGGTACATTGATAGACGATTTGTATGTGCTAAATCCTGAGTCTAACACGATGCAACTAACCGAGAGTAATAACACATCTACGAACACCAATAAGAGAAAGGAACCTTCTAAGATGAATCAATTATACTTGTGGCATCTAAGGCTAGGTCATATAAACTCAAATAGGCTTCAAAGGTTGAAAGCTGATGATTTAATCACTGGCGTTGAAGGAGAGGACCTTCCAACCTGCGAATCCTGTTTAGAGGGAAAAATGACTAAGCGTCCTTTTTCTGGTAAAGGACGAAGAGCTGAGCAAGTATTGGATTTGATTCACTCTGATGTATGCGGACCTATGTCTACTCAGGCAAGGGGAGGGTACGAGTACTTCATCACTTTCACTGATGATTACTCAAGATATGGATATGTATACCTGATGAGCCGCAAGAGCGAATCCTTTGGCAAGTTCAAAGAGTTCAAGGCTCTTGTGGAGAACCTTCGTGGTAAATCCATAAAATGCCTGCGATCTGATCGCGGAGGCGAGTACCTGTCTGGAGAATTCAAGGCATACTTGGCAGAGAATGGGATTGAATCCCAGCTGACCTCACCATATACTCCTCAGCAGAATGGTGTGTCAGAAAGAAGGAATAGGACTCTTATGGAGATGGTGCGATCGATGATGAGTTACTCGGATTTACCTGTTATGTTCTGGGGACTTGCCTTGGAAACAGCGGCGTACATTCTGAATAGGGTTCCGACCAAAACGGTACCAACCACACCCATGGAATTGTGGAGTGGGCGTAAGCCTAACTTGAAACACATTCGGATCTGGGGATGTCCAGCACATGTGTTGCGACAAGGCGCCGATAAGTTAGAACCTAGATCAGAAATACGGCTGTTTGTAGGATACCCGAAAGGAACTAAGGGTGGCATGTTCTATAGTCCTACGGACCAGAAGATCGTTATAAGTACTAACGCTCGGTTCCTAGAGGAAGACTATGTCATGGACCACAAGCCCAAAAGTGACATAATACTTGATGAGTTGAGAGGTAATGAGGAAGACCTGAATACAGCCGAACCGAGTATAGATACACCACTAGAACCTGCACCTAATACTGTCACTATTAATACACCGGAACGCCGTCGTAGTGGGAGGGTTGTTAAACAACCAGATAGATGGATTGGACTGGGTGAGTCTTCGGACTCTGGACCTGGAGTTCATGAAATCGATCCCTGGACCTATGATGAGGCGGTACAAGATATAGATGCGCCTTCTTGGAAGAAAGCAATGAAATCCGAAATAGAATCTATGGATTCTAATAAAGTCTGGGATCTTGTAGAACCACCAAGCGGCGTGAAGCCAATTGGGTGTAAATGGGTCTACAAGAGAAAGAGAGGATCTGACGGAAAGGTTGAAACCTTTAAAGCTCGGCTTGTTGCGAAAGGATATACTCAGAAAGAGGGAATCGATTATGAGGAGACCTTCTCGCCGGTAGCCAAGATAAAGTCGATCCGAATTCTCTTATCCATAGCAGCTCATATGGATTATGAGGTGTGGCAAATGGATGTCAAGACAGCTTTCCTTAATGGAAGTCTTGACGAGACGATTTATATGAAACAACCAGAAGGATTCATTGCTAAGGGGCGAGATCATCTAGTGTGCAAGCTTAATCGATCCATTTATGGATTGAAACAAGCCTCGAGATCGTGGAACCTGCGGTTTGGCGAAGTGGTCCAATCCTTTGGATTCAGTCAAAGCATGGACGAATCGTGTGTGTATTGGAAACGTGATGGAAAGAAGGTGGTGTTTCTCGTGCTTTATGTAGACGACATTCTTCTCATTGGCAACAGTGTGAAAATGTTATCAGACATAAAGGGATGGTTGTCTAGACAATTCGATATGAAAGATTTGGGAGAAGTCGGACATGTTCTAGGGATCAAGGTTATAAGGGATCGCCGGAATAGAACATTGTACCTATCCCAGCAATCTTACATAAACACGATTCTGGCTCGTTTTAACATGCAAGATTCCAAGAAGGGTGAACTACCCTTTAGTAAAGGAACTTATCTTTCTAAGGAGATGTGTCCTCGGACACAAAAGGAGAAAGATGAAATGAAAGCAGTTCCCTACGCTTCGGCTGTGGGAAGCTTAATGTATGCAATGTTATGTACGAGACCTGATATCTGCTATGCAGTTGGCGTAGTAGCGAGATATCAGAGTAACCCTGGAAAGGCTCATTGGACTGCCGTGAAGAGCATTTTCAAGTATTTGCGAAATACTAGGGATTATGTTCTGAGTTACGAAGCAGACAATCTGATTCCTTTGGGTTATACGGATTCGGATTTCCAAGCTGATAAGGACCGGTGTAAGTCGTGATCAGGCTATGTGTTTCACTATTAAAGGAGGAGGAGTTTTAACATGGAAGAGTGATAAGCACGATGTTTTTCGGACTCTCCCATGGGTAACCAAATAGCGGCCTCAGAGGCAGCGGAAGATTTGGTATGGCTCCGGTATTACCTCTGGGACTTAGATGTGATTCTTAGTTTACCAAAGGCTATGTAAATAGCGGTGCAGTGGCAAACTTTAAGAGATCACGAGTCCATAAGTGTAAGATAACACATAGGGCAAGTACCACCTGATACGAGTCATCGTCAGAGGGACGATGCAGTAGTCACCAAGATAGCTTCAGAGCGGCAACCTAGATTGCTCATTCACTTGGTACTTCTTGGAAGTACAGTTTAAGCACGTGATGAGTATGGGAGTTGATAAGTCGTTTTCATAGCGGCGAAATCAATTAAATTTATGTCGAACTAGTTGTCTAAACAACTCGCCCGAGTCGGTCTCGAGGAACACTACTATTGGCGCGTAAAAGTATTTATTTATTTGCAACTAGGAAGAGAAATGAAATAGCATAATGCATTGAGTTTGTTTTGGTTTTGTTTTTAAACTAAAGTAAAATAACTTGAAATGAATGAGCTATCGAAAAGGCGTTAAAATAAGAAACAATAAGAGAATGAGATTAGGGATTGGGAATTCAATTCTTGATTTCAAAGTTTAATTTTTATTTGCGAAAGTCATAAAGGAACGCCCGTTACCGGTTGGCTCGATTATGGTTTAAACCATTCGAATAAATATGCAAAAGACCTTTTTCAAACACCTTTCGCGCGTTTCAAAATATTCAACTTTTACTTTCAACAATTGAACTCCCTTACCCTAATCAAGTGATTAGCTACTCATGCTTTGAATCGAGAGAAAATTAAAGCTAGAACTTTTAGGATTCATGAAATCGTTTTTGAATAATCGACGAGAAAAATAGAAAACAAATACTAAGATTGAAACGAAACACAAGCAATAGAAAGAAAGAAAAACTTACTACGATTAATAACGAAATCAAAGCATCTATCGGCGGTGAACTCCGACTTTTACCGAATTCGAATACAAGCAAAGCGATGAAAAGTAGATGAAAAGCGAGTCTCCAAGTGCTCTCCCCTAATCCCAGAATAATCAAAGTAAAAAGCGTTTTTAGTCTTTTGGGACGAAGCCCTAATTATACATCAAGAGTTTCCGCGGTCAACAAAGTCAACATCAGAAATCGGGGGCCAAGCGGCCGCTAGGGGGGTCAAGCGGCCGCTTGCCCCAATAACCAGGAAGTCCACTCAGCACAGCGGCGCGGCCGCTTGGGGGGGGTAGCGGCCGCCTGCTCCCGTTCCAGAACCAAGCTGCTGAGCACTGGCGTGGCCGCTTGGGGGGGGTAGCGGCCGCCTGCCTGGAAAGTCAGCTTCCGTGGCTCGTCGTGTTGTCTACTCGGCTCGTCGTCTCGTCTACTCGGCTCGTCTACTCCAAAATACTTCCAAAAGTCGACAATAGCACCAAATGTCCCTGCGCACTATACGAACACATCAAACACACCAAGCCAAGAGAAATACGCTAAAACGACATAAAACAAGAAACAACGACTCAAAACGACATACGAAAAACACACAAAATCACACACATCAACTCCCCCACACTTAGTTTCTTGCTTGTCCTCAAGCAAACGATCACGAGAGCACAACGCGAATCACACAATATGCCATTCAAATATTCAATCCCTCAAAAGTTACGAATAAACCCCCGGTGCGTACGGAAAAAGTAAACATGAATAAACTTGACCCGAAATGACTAGAAGCTACAAAGATCAAAAGAGAGTCCTCACAAGTCACCATTCACCCTCCCTCGCTAAGATTCACTCCATTCTTTTACTCTCGAGAAGGGGCTCCACTCAAAATCGTACACAAGTGAAAGATACAAACAATGAACAACTTGTGCACTCAAGAAAGAAGATAAGCATAAATGGAACAAAGGATGAGCTTCAAATAATGTCATGTGCGCCTAAGAACATCAACTAAACACGTACTCAAATCGTATTCTCCACTAATCAAAGTATGCCATCTCAAGAATCAAGGGAGGTCGATAATTCGGGTGTAACGGGGCTCGGCTAAGGGTATTCGGGATTATTTGGGATAAAGTGGACTAATCTTGTGCAATCACGTGTCTCCACCACACCAAACATCCGACAACTATACAACAACCTCGACACTTCCACCAATCACATGTCAACCCAAGCAAACGATCGAACAATTAAATAGTTTCTACTACTACTATACTATATTTTTTTTTTTTTTTTGGAGACTAAACATGTCTCGATTTTCTATTTTTTTTGGAGACTTATAACTTGTCTCATTTTTCTTTTTCTATTTTTTTTTTTTTTTTTTTTTTTTTTTTTTTTTTTTTTTTGGAGACTTATAACATGTCTCGAATTTATTACAAATGCAAAAATCACAAAAACTCAACACCCTCCAATTCACACTCCAACCAAATGAATCCTTCATCTCCCTCCTTCACGGTATATAGGACAAGAAGAAAAAGGCTTAACGTAGGCTCAACGGGGCTACTAGGGTGTCCCTCGACGGGCTCCGGGTCAACAAAGAGAGGCTCAAAAGGGTTATCCTAATCGATCCTATCCCAATCATTTTCAAGATCAAGCAAGTTATGACATAAAGTCTCAAATAGCAATCTAAGCACGGTTTAGTTATCTCTAGTCCATACGGGCACACATGACATAGAACAAAGAAGATAAGAAGCTCGGGAAATACAACGAGAGATATCACACGAAAAACAAAGCTAATACGGCTCAAAATCTCACAAGGTTATTCGGAAAGTGACATAGCAACATGCAATTATCTCAATTCACTTCACAACGACTAGTCACGGGGTCAAAATTATTCATGTACCGACCTCTAGCACCAAACATCCATCATTAACTTCCAAGGAACGAAATAAAAGACTCGGCATATGAATCATCAATTGCATGCTCTCATGATAATCAACACACATAAAATGGGGAGAGGTGGACAAGACATCAATCACGCAAGAAAAACAAAGAGCACAAGAAACAAACACATAAAAAGGAAAAGTAAAGCTAGAGAAGAGAAAGCAAACCCCCCCACACTTGGGCTAATCCGTGTCCTCATGGATAGAGAGCTCCGAAAGTGCGAACCCAACCGATTATTCCAAGAGTGTCGAGGAGTGACGACCTACACACAAGAAAGAAAACAAACCACACCAAACCACGAAGAAGTAGAAACTAAAAGAGAAAACTCGACTCAAAAGAAATAAAAGAAACTATGTACATACCGCGACCGTACGAAGGTACGGTCGATCCTCATGGCTCGGAAGGCGGCGGGTATTGGCCTCGGAACATCGAAGTGAGGTTGGCGAGGCTAGAAGTCAAGGCGTCGTAGCGTTCGTCGTGGTAGCGCTTGGAGCTTTCCTCGTAGGCGTTGAGGCGAGCATCGACCATGCTAGAAATGGCAGCTAGGTCATCCGGATGCATACGGCCATAGGCGGGGCGAGGTGCCGGAGGAGCATCGGACTCTTGGTTAGTAGCCGAGTCTTCGAGTTCGGGAACCTCGAGCTCCGGTGCGGTACTCCCGAAGCGATCATTGTAGGTCTTGATCGTGTTGTTGTCCGTGAGGTATCTCTTGAGCATCTTTGCATTGATAGTCGCGGGTTTCCGAGTGAAAAACAAATGGTCGGGGACAGGGCCCGTGAAATCGACGAGCTTCTTGTAAGATGCCAAGACCGTGGCGATATGGAAGAATGCGGGAAGGCACACGTCACGTCCCTTCAAAGCTTTGATTTGGTTCCAAATGTATGGAACCGGGGAACAACGCTGTCCACGCGCGGCTTGGCTAAGAAAATATAGCTCGGTTGTGTTGACCTTGCTTCCCTCCTTCTTCCCGGAGATATTAAAGGAGAGGAAACGGTGAGCGACAATCATGGCGAAGTCAACTAGATAGACTTCGGGCGAACCCCCAGCAGCCCAAGCAGCACCCCCCGCATATTTTGCCCAAGTTGAATGTGCATTGAAGCTCTCGGTTATAGCTTTAGTAACCTTGGAAGACGGAAATCCGAAGGCGTCTTCCATATCGGCAATAGTAAAGGAGCATTCGTGCCCCATCAACCGACAATTCATGACCTTCTCATCCAATACGTCAACCGTGCATAACATCTCGAGCCCTAGTGTCTCGGAGTAGCCAAAGTCCATCTTCGAATATTTTTTTAAACCCAACCGGTCCAAGATTACCTCAAGGTGTGTTTTGAAATCATCCCCCAATGCCTCGACCAATTTCCAATCAATCGGACGAGGCAAAATAGCCGTTTTCATTTGTTCTTGGAAACGAAGGACGAGGTCTCCTTCATTGATGTCAAAAATGGGGAAATTGGCCCCGTAATCCATACTAAGGTCGACATCCTTATACTCGGGGTCGGGAGACGGACGGGAGGATGAAGCTTCTCCGGTACGAGGACGTTTCGGTGCACCACGTTTCGGAGCCATAACAATTAACAAGAGAAGTTATCGAGTATTACCAAAACAAGTCGAGGTTGTACGGGGCTACGCACGGGACTGCCGCGAGGGTGGAGACGGAGCTACTGAGCTGTGGACCGAGGTGAATGACGTGCTCCCGGAGTTTCGGAATCGAAGACGGATGCAGACGAGGGAAGAGCTGCGGCTGTAGTTGATTTGAACGGGCGGTCTGAGGTGGCGGGGATAATCGGTTGGAGTCAGCCGGTGTGGTGGGTCGGAGCTAGAGGTGTTTACCGGAGATGGTGGTGGTTTCCGGATTCGGGTCGACTGAGATGGAGGCGGCTCGGTGGCGGTTACCGGACTCGGGTCGACTAGAAGCGGAGTAGGAGGTGCGGGGCTTCGGCTTCGCGGGGGTCGGAGCTGGAGGCGGTTACCGGAGATGGTGGCGGCGGAAGGTGGGTCAGCGGGCTGAGGATGGAGCTGTACGGGGCTGAGGATTCGATACGGCGACGGGGCGAGCGGAGTAGGACGGGCTGCCGGAGTTGGACGGGCGGCCGGAGTTGATGGCAGAGACGTCGGTGTGAGCGGAGTTTGAAGAAATCGGAGGTGGGCGAATTTTTGTGTTTCTGTAATTTGAAAGATGAGAAAGGAGGCGGATGGTAGGGTTTAGGTCTTACCCCTTGTAGTTCAAAAATTCCCCAAATAAAACAACATAAAAAAAAAACTTTTTTTTTTTATTTTATCTCAGCGAAGCGGCCGCCTGGGGGGTGTGGCGGCCGCGTGGAAGGCGTAGCAGGGAGTTCTGGAGAGACCCCCAAGCGGCCGCTTGGGGGGTGTAGCGGGCGCCTGCCCTGGTATTCAGAAGTTGCTGGAATGACCCCCAAGCGGCCGCTTGGGGGGTGTAGCGGGCGCGTGCCCCGTGGATCAGAATCGGCTGGAAGCACCCCCAAGCGGCCGCTTGGGGGGTGTAGCGGGCGCTTGCCCAGTTGTTCAGAAGCTGCTGGATGAACCCCCAAGCGGCCGCTTGGGGGGTGTAGCGAGCGCTACGCTGGAGGCCCGCCTTGGTAATTCAATTTTTGATGTTATTCCTTCCTCCGCTCGATTCCTCGCAACTCCCGTTAGAAAACTCCGGTGCTCTGACTGAAATAACGCTCATTTAACGTCGTGAGCTTGACAATTCATGGGTAGGCCCCCACGGGGCGCTCATTTTGGGAACCGAAAGAGCATTACGGTCCGTGGACTAGTCTCCACGCGACGCTCGTTTATCGTCTCGAGCTCGACCAATAATCTCTTTACTCATAGGAGGCGTCCTCGAGTAGAATCGACTCTACTCCGATTTTCTGCGTGTCTCCCTCCATATAAGGCTCAATATACGGCTTCACTCGGTGACCATTAACTTGTATCGTCTCTTTTGTATGCTCGTTGTAGAGCTTGACGACACCGTAAGGAAATACTTCAATCACTTCATGTGGTCCACTCCAACGAGACTTGAGTTTACCGGGAAAGAGCCGGAGGCGTGAATTGTAGAGAAGGACTTTCATCCCGGCCTTGAGTTCCTTATTCTTGATTCGCTTGTCATGGAACTCTTTCACCTTGTCTTTATAAATTCGGGAGTTCTCGTATGCCTCGTTCCTCAATTCTTCTAACTCGGACAATGCGAGAGCTCGATTTTCTCCTCCTTGCATAAGGTCCATATTCGTTGCTTTAATCGCCCAATAGGCTCGATGTTCCACTTCAACCGGCAAGTGGCAATATTTCCCGAACACGATCCGATACGGGCTCATTCCAATAACCGTCTTGTATGCGGTACGGTATGCCCAAAGTGCCGAAGTGAGCTTCTCGGACCAATCTTTACGTGAAGGTCGAACGGTCTTCTCGAGAATGGCTTTGATCTGACGGTTGCTAGTCTCGGCTTGGCCCGACGTCTGAGGGTGGTAAGGAGTCGATATCTTGTGGTTGATCCCATTCTTGACCATAAGTTTCTCGAAGAGCTTGTTGCAAAAGTGCTTTCCACCATCACTAATAATGGCCTTCGGGAATCCAAACCTACACAAAATATTCTCCTGCACAAACTTGAGAACAACCTTAGTATCACAAGTCTTAGTGGGGATTGCTTCGACCCACTTCGACAAATAATCCACACCAAGCAAAATGTATTCAAAGCCATTAGACTTAGGGAACGGTCCCATGAAGTCTATGCCCCAAACATCAAAAATATCAACAGCAAGATTAATATTCATGGGCATCTCATCTTTTTTACTAATATTACCCATTCTTTGACACCTATCGCATGATTTACAATACTCATTTGCGTCACGAAAAAGGGATGGCCAATACAAACCTGACTGGAGGACTTTGAAGGCGGTTTTCTGTCCTCCATAATGTCCTCCACTCTCATCGTGATGGCAACACTTAAGTACATGTGGTTGCTCGTCCTCCGGAAGGCATCGTCGAATCACTTCATCTTTTCCAAACTTGTAAAGGTACGGGTCATTCCAAAAATAATTTTGGGAGAGATGCTCGAATCGCTTCCTCTCTTGAGTAGTCATGTCCGTCCTTATTGCCCCTGCAACCAAATAATTCACAATATCCGCATACCAAGGTACGGGGGTGATGGTCATCGCCGTTTCATAAGGAAAAACGTCAGGGATAACATCTAAAGCATGTTCGTTAACGAATTCGGTATGATGCTCCATCCTAGACAAATGGTCCGCTACGGCATTCTCACATCCCTTCCTATCCCTAATCTCGACATCAAACTCTTGGAGAAGTAGAATCCACCTAATCAACCTAGGCTTAGCTTCGGTCTTAGCCAAAAGGTATCTAAGGGCTTGGTGGTCGGAGTGAACAATAACCTTAGAGCCTATGATGTAGGATCTAAATTTATCTAAGGAAAATACTACGGCTAGCAACTCCTTCTCGGTGGTCGTATAATTAGCTTGGGCACTATTCAAGGTGTGGCTAGCATAGTAGATGACCCTAAGCAACTTATCGACCCTTTGTCCTAGAACGGCTCCTACGGCGAAGTTAGAGGCATCACACATTATCTCGAAAGGCTCTTCCCAATTCGGTGCTACCACTATAGGGGCGGTGACAAGTTTCTCCTTAAGAGTATTAAAAGCATCTAGGCACTTCCCATCAAAATTAAACTCTACATCTTGGCTCAAAAGTCGACATAGGGGCTGACTAATTTTAGAAAAGTCCTTAATGAACCTCCGGTAAAAACCGGCATGCCCTAAAAAACTACGGATCCCCTTAATGTTGATAGGCGGAGGTAATTTTTCTATGGCTTCTATCTTAGCCTTATCAACCTCGATACCCTTCTCGGAAACGACATGCCCAAGGACGATCCCACTAGGCACCATAAAGTGACTCTTCTCCCAACTCAATGTCAAGTCGGAGTCAATGCACCTATTCAACACATTGTCAATCTTGTCCAAACAATCATAAAATGAGTTACCGAAAACGGAAAAATCATCCATGAATACCTCGAGGTAGTCGCCGATCATTTCGGAGAAAATAGACATCATGCACCTCTGGAATGTGCCGGGTGCATTGCATAACCCGAACGGCATCCTCCTCCAAGCAAAAGTGCCGAAAGGCGTGGTGAACGTCGTCTTCTCCTGATCCTCCGGTGCAATAGCAACCTGATAATAACCAGATAAACCGTCAAGAAAGCAATAAAATTTATGTCCAGCGAGCTTATCTAACATCTGATCAATGAACGGAAGAGGAAAATGGTCTTTGCGAGTCGCGGCATTGAGCTTCCGGTAATCAATGCACATGCGCCACCCGGTGGTGACTCTCGTCGGTATCAACTCGCCCTTGGCATTTTCCACGACCGTGATCCCTCCTTTCTTCGGCACTACATGGACCGGGCTTACCCAACGGCTATCCGCAACAGCGTAAATCAACCCCTCTTCTAGTAGCTTGTACACCTCTTTCTTGACGACTTCCATTAGAACGGGGTTGAGACGTCTCTGCCCGTCTCTCTTCGGAGTAGCATGCGGTTCAAGTTCAATGCGGTGCATGCAAGTGGAAGGGTCGATCCCTCGAATATCTCCCAAGCTCCATCCGAAAGCCTTCTTATTCTTTTTCAAGACCTTTACTAAAGCGTCTTCTTCCTCGGCGGATAGCTCGGCAAAAATGATCACGGGTTTTTGTTCCCCGTCGTCTAGGAACACATACTTAAGGTGCTTCGGTAGCTCCTTAAGTTCAACCTTGCTAGCGGGAGCCTCGATCTCGGCTGTCCGCGAGCTTATTTCTTCTTCTTTGAGATCGTCAACTCGTGTCTCGACCTCACTTTCTTCTTCCGGATTATTCTCCTCAACGAAATTTAGGGTCACCTCGTCATCTACGGAGTCAACAAACGAGCAGGTCTCCATAGAGTGGGCAGCGGGTTCGGCCCTCTCGGTTCGCACGGAAAAACGCACTTCTTCACCTAGCACGGTCATTTTTAAGGTTCCCTTCTCGACATCAATCACGGTCTTCGTCGTGGCCATGAACGGTCTACCCAAAAGAAGTGAATGGTCCCGACCATTTTCCGGGACGTGTCCGACATCGAGGACAACAAAATCGACGGGGACAATGAGTCCCCCAACTTTCACGAGGATGTCCTCTAGGATCCCCTTCGGGTACCGAATGGATCGGTCGGCTAGCTGCAAGCACATACGGGTGGGTTTGAGTTCACCCAAGTCCAGCTTCTCGTAAACGGCATAGGGCATCAAATTAATGCCGGCTCCAAGATCGAGCATGCCTGAGACTTCACGGCCATTCCCAACGGCAATCGTCACATTAAAACTCCCCGGATCACTCTGCTTCGGAGGGAGAGGGTGTTGAAGTATCGCACTAGCTACTCCGGTGACAACCACCTTCTCGTCATCTACAAATTTCCTCTTATTCGAGGCGAGTTCCTTGAAGAACTTCACATAAGCGGGCACATTCCGGATGATGTCGAGGAGAGGTAAGTTCACGTTCACCCTCGAAAGCAACTTGTAAATCTCGGAGAATTTCCTATCTTGCTTGTCATTCTTCATTCGGCTCGGATAAGGGAGCGGTGGTCGGTACGGGTTGCTCGTCTTATGCAAAGTGTGAGTGCTCGGTTCGGGCTCTTTTGCTGGGATATCCGGCTGAATCGGCTCAGTCGGTTCCTCCTCTACTATGACCTCCTCCGTTTCTTCCTCAACCTCCGGCTCCTGTATTTGCTCTCGGTTAGGAATTTGAACCTTATTGTCGATCACTCGACCACTACGGAGGACGGTGACGGCCTTAGCCTGATGTGACTGGCTCGGGAGCTTATCCTTCTGATTCGGTTGCATTAGCTCGTTTATTTTTCCAGCCATTTGCCCGACCTGATTCTCGATTCTCTTAATCGTCGAATTTTGATTAGTCAACGAGGACTCCAACCCATCCATCCTCTGCTGGTTATGTTGCATGTACCCCTGGGTCGAGGACATAAATGCCGCAAATTTCTCATCTAAGTCGGAACTCTTCTGAGGCGGCTGCTGAGGTGGAGGTGGGGCCTGATAAACGGGCTGATGTGGCTGCTGATACTGAGGCCTCTGGTAGCTCTGATTATTCTGCCAGTTCTGGTTGCCTGCATTCTGATACCCCTGATTCTGGGACCGGTTCTGATTATTGTAGTTCGTCTGAGAACCTTGTCCCTGGGTCTGTGGCTGGTCTTGTTTCCAAGAGAAGTTGGGATGATTTCTCCAGGACGGGTTGTACGTGTTAGAGTAGGGGTCATTCCTCTGGTTGCCCTGTTGATTGTACCCCTGCATCGCATTCACCTGTACCTCGGGACCGTAGTTCTGATCCATCATCTGAGGTGGAGATGGCATGCCCTGCCCACACGTGCTCGAGAAATGGCCTATCTCCCCACATAAGCTACACGGTTCTACTCGATAGATCTGTCGCTTCGGCTGCTCCTCAGTGGTCTCAAGCATCTGAACCTTCTTAGTTAGGTCTGCGACTTGCTTCGCCAATTGAGCATTAACACTCCCATCGGACCTGGCATAACTACTGTTTCCTCTCGAACTCGTCTGCCTAGACTCGGCTGCTAGGGATTTGAAAATCTCCGTCATCTCATCGCTGTTTCGGCCACTGATGTTTCCGCCGGCTGCGGTTTTCACCTCTCGCTGATCCTCTCTATTCAAACCCTTGTAGAAGAACTGGATGATCGAGTTGGGAGTGAGGTCGTGGTGTGGGCATTGCCTCAGTAGGCTCCGGAATCGCTCCCAGGCCTCATGGAAAAACTCCCCCGGTTCTTGCTCAAAGGCACATATTTGACCCTTCAAGTCGAAGGTCTTCTGCTGAGGATAGAACCGAGTAATGAACTCCCGGTACATGTCCTTCCAGGTAGTGATCGAGTCTGGCTCCAAGGATAGCAGCCAGTTCTTCGCCCTATCTCTCAATGCATATGGAATACACTTCAACCGGAGCTGATCATCATCGAGTGCTCCGAGGGGGAAAGCGTGCAAAGCCGTATAGAATTCCCTGACGAAGTTAAGAGCATCCTCATTAGCGGTTCCGGAAAACTGAGGAAGTTGAGCAAGATGGTGAGCCTTGAGGTCGTATCTCCGAGCGGCATCATTTAGGACAATGCACGAGCTAGCTCCATCGATTTGCGGGTGCGTCAGATCTCCAAAGAGGGGTGGCTGAGGAGCGTTGTTGTTATTATTGTTATTATTGTCGACCATGGTTGAATTCTCGGTCTCGGGTTCGGAGTCGGTAATGGAAGAGTCGGACGAAGGGTCGTCGTCTAAATTCGCGCACCGACTAATACTCTTGCGTCTGTTGATGTTTACTATCACGGGTGCAAGCTCGGTACTCTGACTTCTCGTACCTACCATGCACCAACAAAGACAAACAAACAATCAAACGCACCTGAACAAATTAAACAAATAAAAATAAAATAAAAAGAAGTTGTTGCAAACACCTAAACACTAATACTAGTGCCTAAAGTGCTCCCCGGCAACGGCGCCAAATTGATAAGTCGTTTTCATAGCGGCGAAATCAATTAAATTTATGTCGAACTAGTTGTCTAAACAACTCGCCCGAGTCGGTCTCGAGGAACACTACTATTGGCGCGTAAAAGTATTTATTTATTTGCAACTAGGAAGAGAAATGAAATAGCATAATGCATTGAGTTTGTTTTGGTTTTGTTTTTAAACTAAAGTAAAATAACTTGAAATGAATGAGCTATCGAAAAGGCGTTAAAATAAGAAACAATAAGAGAATGAGATTAGGGATTGGGAATTCAATTCTTGATTTCAAAGTTTAATTTTTATTTGCGAAAGTCATAAAGGAACGCCCGTTACCGGTTGGCTCGATTATGGTTTAAACCATTCGAATAAATATGCAAAAGACCTTTTTCAAACACCTTTCGCGCGTTTCAAAATATTCAACTTTTACTTTCAACAATTGAACTCCCTTACCCTAATCAAGTGATTAGCTACTCATGCTTTGAATCGAGAGAAAATTAAAGCTAGAACTTTTAGGATTCATGAAATCGTTTTTGAATAATCGACGAGAAAAATAGAAAACAAATACTAAGATTGAAACGAAACACAAGCAATAGAAAGAAAGAAAAACTTACTACGATTAATAACGAAATCAAAGCATCTATCGGCGGTGAACTCCGACTTTTACCGAATTCGAATACAAGCAAAGCGATGAAAAGTAGATGAAAAGCGAGTCTCCAAGTGCTCTCCCCTAATCCCAGAATAATCAAAGTAAAAAGCGTTTTTAGTCTTTTGGGACGAAGCCCTAATTATACATCAAGAGTTTCCGCGGTCAACAAAGTCAACATCAGAAATCGGGGGCCAAGCGGCCGCTAGGGGGGTCAAGCGGCCGCTTGCCCCAATAACCAGGAAGTCCACTCAGCACAGCGGCGCGGCCGCTTGGGGGGGGGTAGAGGCCGCCTGCTCCCGTTCCAGAACCAAGCTGCTGAGCACTGGCGCGGCCGCTTGGGGGGGGTAGCGGCCGCCTGCCTGGAAAGTCAGCTTCCGTGGCTCGTCGTGTTGTCTACTCGGCTCGTCGTCTCGTCTACTCGGCTCGTCTACTCCAAAATACTTCCAAAAGTCGACAATAGCACCAAATGTCCCTGCGCACTATACGAACACATCAAACACACCAAGCCAAGAGAAATACGCTAAAACGACATAAAACAAGAAACAACGACTCAAAACGACATACGAAAAACACACAAAATCACACACATCAGGAGTCAGGAGTTTGGAGGATAAGACTAGACCTTAGTATAAGTGGGAGATTGATGGAGTAGTATACTTAATGTCTAGATTTGAGTATTCTGAACTCTGTATGCACTTTCATTTACCTATTAATTACAGACATTCATTTGCTTTTAATTATTGTTAATTAAATACATGCAAATTATAGTCCTGGATTTTATACGTTGTAGTTAGTATGGTGTTGCATGGGCACACAGAAGATCATACTATCGGTTACTCGTATTTAATCGAACAGTTGCTCACGACCTAGATGGACACGGACCAATCCATCGGTATAGTCGTTGTGTGAGAGAGAAAATAATTTATCTTAATTATTTTATCACACTTGTACACTTGGTGTATTGAGCGGATCGCTTGAGACTTATCAATTAGGATTGCTCTGTGATAATTGATTTAAGTCTCGGAGTATTTTATTCTTAATCCCTGAAACAATTGCGGGTGTGTATATTTAATATAAGTGACTTTGATTTGCCAAAGGAATTAACCGATTTAATTATTGGGTTAATTACCGGTTAAGTTGGGTCACTATATTTTATATATGGCATGCCGTGAATTCTTGAAGGGACAGTGTATCCCGGAAGGGTTGATAATATCCCCGAGATGAGCTCATAAGGATTTATTATGTAAACCTCGCGAGTGGATTTAATTCCGCATAATAAATAAGGTTGAGTGGTACTATTCTCGGATATAAGAGATGAATAAATTTATTAAGCAATAAATAAATTTTATTCATGGATATTTAAATCTTAAATACACGGAATAAATAATACTAAGTTGGAGAAATATTATTTGATATAATATGGATAAATATTGGGAGTGCAATTTTATTTATATAGTGGAAAATAAATAAAATTAATATTGATAAGAATTAATGGATTTGGGTTGGACCCAATTTAATTTTCAATATTAGAAGCCCAATATTTAATCTCCTGTTGATCCCCCTCGTAGCCTATAAAAGCACTACATGGTCTTCACTTTTTCAATAAGAGAGAAAAACCTAAGATACGCCAATCATAAAGAGTGAAGAAGATCCATAGAGTTCGATAGCTCGTCGCCCACCCGACGTTCGAACGGAGTGCAAGGAATACGCGGGAAGATCACGAGGTTGTCGATTTCGTTTCTCCGAACAACGAATCGTAGGTACAATTCTCAACTATCTTGATTATTGTTCGATTTGTTTTTTATCGAGAATACCGTAGAACAAAGATCCGAAGCATGAAACTATGAACGGGGGACGATCGCGTGGTGGTGGCGAAGCCACCGGACCACAGGCGATCGCCTGGGCTAGGGTTTCGGTACGGGGGAGACGGGGGCCGAACCCTCGGTTCGACCGAGGGTGTGCGATCGACCACGAGGGTCGATCGCTGGGCACGGGCTGGTGCCGTGCCCTACCCCGCCGTGAAGGCGGGGGCCTCCTGGTGGTGGCGGGTCGCCGGACCCGCCGCGGGGGGAGCTGTCGAACAGCCCCACCCCGATCGATCGCCGGCGTGCGATCGATCATCTCGATTGTATGAACCCCGGCTCGCGGGGGTTCGGGTGGGGGCGGGCTGTGCGTCTTCGGATGCATGGTCTCCAAAGCCCGGACTCCGGCGGATGAGTCGGCGTTCGTATGATCTCCGGCGAAGGGTTCGTTCGGGTTATCGGTTCCGCAATTTTGATGACCCGGGATATCGAATTCCAACAGTTCGCATGGTGAATCACTGGTTAGAAACTTCGAGTTTCACTTATGATTCTCCGCGTCTTGATTTACGAAAATCGAATGGATCAAGTAATTGGGAGTCAACTGTAAAAATCTTTTGGTGTAGTAAACGTCCACACGAACGTGGCTTGCTATACTGAATGGGATTTGGGAATAGTTGATGTAGACAGTTATAGGGAATTGTGAAGGATTGTAAGTTATTGTAAACGTCCACACTAACGTAGCTTGCGGTGACGTAGCAATTCCAAATGATTCACCTTAGTACTGAGTAATGGTTTACACTTAGGTACGCTTTATAGTATTCTTCCCAACGAAGTAACGCTATAATGATGTACGACCAAAGCAAATCTAATTGCTAAATCATTTGGGTGGGTAAACGTCCACACGAACGTGGCTTGCCTTACCTGATAGGATTTTAGATGTAATTAGTAATTTAATGATATTATTTGAGGGAGATATTATCGGATATTAAATTAATTGTTTGTTTAAATGTGCTTATAGATTTAGAGAATAGCTATGAATCCACTTTCTGTGATACTCAAGGAATTCAACGCACTGGTTCCATACTGTGTTGGATGGAATAAAGAGTTAGACATTACCCAGACTGTTGCTGAGTACAAGTTAGTACTCAGTGAACTTTGTCCTCCTGAACCTACACGTGTCTCAACTGTTGAGGAAAAAGCTGATTTTGAGAAATGGGACAATGCTTTTGCATTAACCACTAATCATGATATCATGCTGAAACTCAAGCTTATGTTTAGAGACAACGAGAAGGTTAGAAAAGAGGCGATGAGGATACTCATAAAGGTCAGTCGCTTCGAGGAAACGCTTGAACACGTTTTCGAGATGTTAGATCTTTTGGATGAGTTGAGACAATCGCAAGCTCTTATGGCCAAAGCCAAAGGTTTCGAACCTAAGGACATAGACCAAGAAATGGAGAAGCAGACAAAGAAGCCCTGTAGTCCTGCTCTTGGACCACGGAATAGGGTGAGAAAGCCTTCGGGAATTCATTCTCAAAGAAAACTTTCTGGGAACTGGAAGTCAATATTTTCTCCTCGAGAAGGTATAAGATTCTCTCCTTAGTCTTTAAAACATAGTCAGCAGTGTTATCTACCAGAAACCTGGTTGGTAGATATGGAACCACTGACGGTATGTATGCATTTAAAATGCAGGGACACCAGGAAACCCAAAGACTTGGAAATGGAGGAATATTCTACACGGGCAAAAGCTGTAGAGGAGGCAGCTGTTGCGGTGGAAGACATTTATCTACTTTAGTAGTTAAATAGGATTTCATTTCAAGTTTATTGCATTATGTACCCCTTATTTTAGAAAGAACTTTTGTTCTGGATTTCTATTATTTATGAATGGATATTTTATTTCTTTAATCATGTTGATGATTTTGATAAGAAATAATGGTATTATCTATTCTGGTACATTAGATAGCAATAATAATGAATCCTTAGTCTACCACGATGCAACAAACCGTTCTATAACTTGTATTACTTTATTAGATATATTTCTTGTTAAATCATTATACTTGTGAATTCTTATACTTAGTAGTATTTATTCAAATAAGATTCAAATGGTCGAAATTGATTTAATCAATTATAGTTGAAGGAATGGACCTTCCGACCTAAGAATTGAATTTGGAAGATGATACAACTAAGCATACCTTTCTAGATGAAGGATAGAATTCAGACAAGTATTGAGAATGATTAGATACTGATATATGCAGACGTATGTGTAATTAAAAAGGTACGAGTAATTCTACTAGAATACTCGAAAATGGATTAGAATGCTTGATGTGCCATAAAAGCAAAGTGTTTTAGTCACAAAGCAATTATGGGGAACCTTCAAATTATATCCATTAGAAGCCTGCGACTTAGTCGCGGAGGCTGCCTAGTAACACATAGCATAAATCAAAGAGAGGGATTGGATCCCAAACGACTTCACCATACACTTACGTGTAGAGATCGTGTGTCAAGAATAAGAAATAGAAATCTAATAGTAAAAGAACAAGTTGTTCGGAACTACCTGTGTTCTACGGATATTCCTGGAGACAACGGCATATTCAATGTGGTTTTAGGATATCCTAGATGAACAAAGATATTGTGTTCTATAGTACTATGAAACAGAAGGACGTTATAAGCTCTAAACGCCCGGTTCTTAGAGGAAGACTATTAGATGAACCACAAAGCCCGAACTGACGTAATACCTTGGAATGAGAAAAAGGACAAAGACTAGGAACCAGCCAAACCGAGTAGAAATACACCACACACTGCACCTACTGTTATTACTGTTATACACATGGACGCCATTGCAGTGGGAGGTTGTTAGACAACCGGAGATGTTCATAAGACTAGAAAAGTTTTTGAACTCTGGATCTAGTAAAGATGAAATCGATCCCTAGCTCTGCATAAGGGCGGTACTAGATCTAAATGTGCCTGCTTGGAGAACAATAAGGTTTATTGTTAAGGGGTTAGATCATTTAGAGTACAAGCTTAATAAATCCATTTATGGATTGTGACAAAGCTATGAATCGTGGAACTTGCGAGTTGATGAGATAGTCCATCTAATGGATTCATCAAAAGACATAGACGAAATGTGTATTGGAAACGTGATGGAAACAAGGTGGTGTTTCTCGGAATTTTATGTAGATGACATTTTATCATTGGCAACAATCTAAAGATGTTATCAGACATAAAATGTTGATTGTCTAAATGAATCAAGATATAAGATTGAGAAGAAGTTAGAGCATGTTCTTGAGATCTTGTGATCTAGGGATAAGAACATTGTACTTCTCCTAGACACCTTATATGATCATGTTTTGTTTTAAACATGCATTATTCTGAGAAAGGTTATTGCCTTTCAGAGACAGAATATACATCTATCTAAAGGGTATGTGTTTCGAACACATGAAGGAGATATATGAAAAACAAAGCAGTTTCCTACACTTCAAGTGTGGAAAGCTTTATAGATGCAATGTTGTAAAACGAGAACCTGATATCAACTGTGCGGTTTGCGTAGTGGGAGGATATCAAAGTAATCTGGACAAGAGATATTCGAATGCTATAAAAGTACTTGGATGTACTAGATTAAGAAAGACGAAATCTTCTTTGATTACAAATTCTCAGATCTCAAATCAGAGAAGGACCAGTGTAAGTCGATATCAGGCTATGTGTTCACTTTTAGAAAGAGGTGGAACCTTTGAAATGAAAGAGTGATAAGCAGGACGCTTCTCAGACTCTCTCATAACCGAATAGCAGCCTCAGAGGCAGCGGAAGTTTTGGTTAGGTTCCGGGATAACCTCTTAAACTTGGATATGACTCTTAGTTTACCAAAGGCTATTGGATAGCGGTGCACGGTAAACTGGAAGAAGTCATAAGTCAAAAGTGATGTTAACAAATAGAGCAAGTACCACCTGATACGAGTCATCGTCAAGGGAGACGACGCAGTAGTCACCAAGATAACTTCAGAGCGGCAACCTAGAGTACTCATTCACATGGTACTTCTCGGAAGTACAATTTAAGCACGTGATGAGTATGGGAGTCGGGAGTTTGGAGGAAATGACTAGACCTTAGTACAAGTGGGAGATTGTTGGAGTTGTGTACTTAATGTCTAGATTTATGTAACGGTAAACTCCCAGTCATAGCATTTAATCTATTTAATTAATAAACAATTGTTTGCATTTAATTATTGATAATTAAATATATGCAAATCATAGTCCTGGATTCTATACGTTGTAGTTAGTATGGTGTGTCGGGCCCACACAGAAGATCATACTATCGGTTAATCGTATTTAATCAAACAGTTGCTCACGACCTAGATGGACATGGACCAATCCATCGGTATAGTCGTTGTGTGAGAGAGAAAATAATTTGTCTTAATTATTTTATCACACTTGTACACTTGGTGTATTGGGCGGATCGCTTGAGACTTATCAATTAGGATTGCCTTAGATAATCGATTCAAGTCTCAGAGTATTTTATTCTTAATCCCCGATATTATTGCGGGTGTGTATATTTAATATAAGTAACTTTGATTTACCAAAGGAATTAACCGATTTAATTATTGGGTTAATTATCGGCTAAGTTGGGTTACTATATTTTATGTACGACATGCCGTGAATACTTGACGGGAAAGTGTATGCCGGAAGGGTTGATAATATCCCCGAGATGAGTTCATAAGGAATTATTGTATAAACATCATGAGTGGTTTCGTTCCGCACAATAATTAAGGTTGAATGGTACTAGTCTCGGATTCAAGAGATGAATAAATTAATTAGTAATAAATTAATTTTATTCATGGATATTTAAATCTTAAATACACGGAATAAATAATACTACCGGAGAAATATTATTTGATATAATATGGTTTAATATTGGGAGTGCAATTAATTTATATAGTGGAAAATAAATAAATTAATATTAATAGAGGATTAATAGATTTGGGCTTGGGCTCAATTTAATCTTTAATATTGGAAGCCCAATATTCCACCTCCTTTAGATCCCCTACGTAGCCTATAAAAGCACTACATGGTCTTCACTTTTTCATAAGACAAGATTATCATACTTGATATTCTAGAGAGTTGAAGATGATCCATAAGCTTGGAAGATCGTCGCCCACCCGACGTTCAAGCTAGTGCAAGGAATACGTGGGAAGATCGTAAGGTCATCAATTGATTCCGTTTCTCCGCACAACGAATCAAAAGGTAAAATCATAAACTCCCTTGTGTGATTTTATGTGAATTAATTGTGATACATACATGAACGCACGATCCGGGAAAAACGACGAACTTCGGGGACGGGGATTCGAGATCCCCGGCGAAGGTTCGAAGGACCCTCGGCTGGGAGCCGAGGGGAGCGATCGAGCCCTAGGGCGTCGATCGCGGGGCCCACACGAGGACGCCCCGGCTGGACGCCGGGGCATGCGATCGACCTTACGGTCGATCGCGGGGGCAGCCGCGGCTGGGCCGCGGCGGGTGCGCTGGGCGCACCGCCCTCCTCGGCGGTGGCGGTGAGTCGCCGGACTCACCACCGGGGGCTGTTCGGAACAGCCCCACGGGGATGCGCGTGCATCCCCGGCGATCGCTAGGGCAGCGATCGCGAGCCCCGGCGGGGGCTCGGTTAGGGTTTAGCCGCGGGTTCATCCCGCGGCGATGCTCTTGTCGAGCCTGGTTCCGTTAGGTGGTTCGCGTGTTTTCGGCGATGGGATTTCGGTCGGGGTTATCGGTTCCGCAATTTTGATACCCCGGGATATCGATTTCCAACAGTTCGCATGGTGAATCACTGGTTAGAAACTTCGAGTTTCACTTATGATTCTCCGAGTCTTGATTTACAAAAATCGAATTGATCTTGTAATTGGGAGTCAATTATAAAAGTCTCTTGGTGTAGTAAACGTCCACACCACGTGGCTTGCTATACTAACGGATTTTGGATTAATTGATGTAGACAGTTATAAGGAATTGTAAAGAGTTGTGAAGTTGTCGTAAACGTCCACACCACGTGGCTTGCGGTGATGTAGCAATTCCAAACGATTTACTTTAGTACTGAGTAATGGTTTACACTTAGATACGCATTATAATATTCCTCCCCACGAGGTTACGCTATAAGTGATGTATGACCAAAGAAAATCTAATTGCTAAATCATTTGGGTGGGTAAACGTCCACATCACGTGGCTTGCCTTACCTGATGGGATTTTAGATGTAATTAGTAATTTAATGATATTATTTGAGGGAGATAATATCGGATATTAAATTGATTGTTTGTTTAAATGTGCTTATAGGTTTAGAGAATAGCTATGAATCCACTTTCTGTTATACTCAAGGAGAATAAAATCACTGGCCCCAATTATATTGATTGGAGGAGAAATTTGGACATTGTCCTGACTTCTGAAGAGTACAAATTTGTACTCTATGATGTGTGCCCTGCTGAGCCCACGGATGCCTCAACTAATGAGGAAAAGGAAGCATATCGGAAGTGGAAAAAGGCTGATGAAATGGCTAGGTGTTATATTTTGGCTTCTATGTCAAATGTACTCCAAACCCAACATGAGTCGATGGACACTGCCGAGGATATGTTTTACAACCTCAAGGATATGTTTGGGCAGCAAGATCGTGCGGCAAGGCAAGAAGCCATGAGAGTCCTTATGACAACTACTCAGTCTGAAGGAACGCCCGTAGGGGAGCACGTTCTTAAGATGATGAGTTTGTTGAATGAACTTGAGATCCTAGGAGCTCAAATTGATGGTGAGACGCAAGTCGACATCATACTCCAGTCTCTGACCCCTAGTTTTGAGAAGTTTCGCATGAGTTATAATATGGGTAAACTATCTTATACTCTTGCGCAACTCCTGACTGAACTGAAGGTGGCAGAGGGGATCTACAAGAAGGGCAAGTCTCAAGCGCTTGTAGCTACCAAGTCCAAAGGCTTGAAGCCTGTTGGAGGTAGGGGCAAGAAAAGGAAGCAAGCCTGGAAACCCAGTGGTGCCAAGAGGAATGGACCACGAGTGGGGGCTGCCAAGCCAAGAGGCAAGTGCTTCCGATGCAATAAGTCTGGACACTGGAAGTCTGAATGTCCTCTCAAAGGTACGAATTTTTCTTTAGTCGTAAAAACATAGTCAGCGGTATTATCTACCAGAATTCTGGTGTGTAGATATGGAACCACTGACGGTATGTGTATTTTTAAAATGCAGGGGTTCCAGAAAACCCGGCGACTTAGAGAAGAAGAGTTCGAGTCTACATGGGCAAAGCTGTAGAGGAGGCAGCTGTTGCAGTGGAAGACATTTATCTGCTTTTAAGTAGTTATAGGATTTCATTTCAAGTTTATTGCTTTATGTACCCCTTTAATTTTAGAAAGAACTTCTGTTCTGGATTTCTATTATGAATGGATATTTTATTTTTTTAATCATTTGATGATTTTGATAATAAATAATGGTATTATATATTCTGGTACATTAGATAGCAATAATATGAATGATGAATCCTTAGTCTACCACGATGCAACAAACCGTTCTATAACTTGTTTTACTTATTAGATATATTTCTTGTTAAATCATTGTACTTGTGAATTCTTAAACTTGGTAGTATTTATTCAAATGAGATTCAAAAGGTCGAAATTGATTTGATCAATTATAGTTGAAGGAAGGGACCTTCCGACCTAAGAATTGAATTTGGAAGATAATACAACTAAGCATGCCTTTCGGTAAAGGGTAGAATTCAGACAAGTATTGAGAATGATTAAATACTGATATATGCAGACATATGTGTAATTAGAAAGGTGCGAGTAGTTCTTTTAAGAATACTCGAACATGGATTAGAATACTTGATGTGCCATAAAAGCGAAGTGTTTTAGTCACAAAGAAATTATGGGGAACCTTCTAAGTATATCCATTGGAAGCCTGCGACTTAAGTCGCGGAGGCTACCATCTATCTAAATAACACATAGCATAATCAAAGATTGGAATTAAGTCTCAAATGACTACACCATACACTCACGTTGTTCGAAACTACCTATGTTCTATGGATATTTCTGGAAACAACGACACATTTAATGTGGTTGTAGGATATCCTAGGTGAACAAGATATTGTGCGTTCTATAGTGCTATGAACCAGAAGGACGTTATAAGCTCTAACGCCCGGTTCTTAGAGGAAAACTATTAGATGAACTACAAAGCCCTAACTGACGTAATACCTTAGAATGAGAAAAAGGACAAAGACTTAGAACCAGCCAAACCGAGTAGAAGTACACCACTAACTGCACCTACTGTTATTACTGTTTATACACCGGAATGCCATTGCAGTGGGAGGTTGCTTGACGACCAGAGATGTTCATAAGACTAGAAGAGTTTCGAACTCTGGATCTAGTAAAGATGAAATCGATCCCTAGCTCTGCACAAGGAAAGTACTAGATCTAAATGTGCCTACTTAGAAAGCAATAAAGGTTTATTGTTAAGAGGCAAGATCATTTAGAGTACAAGCTTAGTTAATCCATTTATGGATTGGAACAAGGCTATAAATCGTGGAACTTGCGAGTTGATGAGATAGTCCATCTGATGGATTCATCAAAAGGCATAGACGAAAGGTGTATTGGAGACGTAATGGAAACAAGGTGGTGTTTCTCGGAATTTTATGTAGATAGCATTTTATCATTGGCAACGATGTAAAGATGTCGTCAGACATAAAATGATGGTTTTCTAAATGAATCGGGATATAAGATTGAGTAGAAGTTGGAACATGTTCTTGAGATCTCTCGATCTAAGGATAAGAACATTGTACTTCTCCTAGATATCTTATACGATTATGGTTTGTTTTAAACATGCATAATTATGAGAAAGGTTATTGCCTTTCGGATACAGAATATATATCTATCTAAAGATATGTGTTTCGAACACATGAAGGAGATAGATACAGACAAAGCAGTTTCCTACACTTCGAGTGTGGAAAGCTTTATAAATGCAATGTTGTAAAACAAGAACCTGATATCAACTATGCGGTTTGCGTAGTGGGAGGATATCAAAGTAATCTGGACAAGAAATATTCGAATGCTGTAAAAGTACTTGAAAGTACTAGATTACTAAGCAAGACGAAATCTTCTTGGATTACATATTCTCAGATCTCAAATCAGAGAAGAACCAGTGAAAGTCGATATCAGGCTATGTGTTCACTTTTGGAAAGAGGTGGAACCATGAAATGAAAGAGTGATAAGCAGGATGCTTCTCGGACTCTCTCATAACCGAATAGCAGCCTCAGAGGCAGCGGATGTTTTGGTTAGGTTCCGGGATAACCTCTGTGTTGGAGTTGTGTACTTAATGTCTAGATTTAAGTAACGGAAACTCACGATCCATTGCCATTAATCTATTTAATTAAATAAACAATTATTTTCGTTTAATTATTTATAATTAAATATATGCAAATTATAGTCCTGGATTTTATACGTTGTAGTTAGTATGGTGTGTATGGACACACAGAAGATCATACTATCGGTTACTCGTATTTAATCGAACAGTTGCTCACGACCTAGATGGACACGGACCAATCCATCGGTATAGTCGTTGTGTGAGAGAGAAAATAATTTATCTTAATTATATTATCACACTTGTACACTTGGTGTATTGAGCGGATCGTTTGAGATTTATCGATTAGGATTGCCGGCGATAATCGATTCAAGTCTCAGTGTATTTTATTCTTAATCCCCGATACTATTGCGGGTGTGTATATTTAATATAAGTGACTTTGATTTACCAAAGGAATTAACCGATTTAATTATTGGGTTGATTACCGGTTAAGTTGGGTCACTATATTTTATATATGGCATGCCGTGAATACTTGACGGGAAAGTGTATCCCGTAAGGGTTGATAATATCCCCGAGATGAGTTCATAAGGAATTATTATGTAAACCCTACAGGTGGATTCGTTCCGCATAATAATTAAGGTTGAATGGTACTAGTCTCGGAAATAAGAGATGAATAAATTAATTAGCAATAAATTAATTTTATTCATGGATATTTATATCTTAAATACACGGAATAAATAATACTACCGGAGAAATATTATTTGATATAATATGGTTTAATATTGGGAGTGCAATTAATTTTATATAGTGGAAAATAGAATTAATTAATAATAGTAAGGATTAATAGATTTGGGCTTGGGCTCAATTTAATCACTATTATTGGAAGCCCAATATTCCACCTCCTTAAGATCCCCTACGTAGCCTATAAAAGCACTACATGGTCTTCTCTATTCTCTCATAACATAACTTGAAGATCACAATTCTAGAGAGAGAAAGTAGAGAGGGAGATCCATGGAGTTCGGAATATCGTCGCCCACACGACGTTCGAGCTAGTGCAAGGAATACGTGGGAAGATCTCAAGGTCTTCAAATTGAGTTCTTCGTTTTTCCGAACAACGAGAACGAGGTAAATCGTAAAACCCTCTTTATGATTTTATTGTTTATTTTATCGTGAAAATACCTTGAACCAAGATCCGAGAACGCGACCCATTACGAGGTTGAACCGGGCGGTGGTGATCAAAGATCACCGGACCGCCGGCGGCTCAACGGCTCGCCTAGGAGGGGTCGAGGGGCGTGAGCCTCGGCTGGACGCCGAGACTCGATCGAGCATGAGCTCGATCGCCCATGCTTGTCCAGCGGGCTGCTGGAGCAGCCGCTCGCACGGTGCGAGCACCGCTCGCGCGGGCTGGACGCCGCTCGCGCGGGCTGGACGCCGCTCGCGCGGGCTGGACGCCGCTCGCGCGGGCTGGACGCCGCTCGCGCGGCTGGACCGCCGCTCGCGCGGCGGCGGGCTGATGGTGATCGCAAGCCACGGTTCGACCGTGGCTGGGCGTGCGATCACCGGGCGTAGGCTGGGCATGAAAGGGGGCTGCTACGAGCAGCCCTAGGCGGCTGCCAAGGACAGCCGCGAGCCCCACGCGGAGGCTCGACCGAACAGCCCGTGTTCGTTCGCGGTTAGGGTTTGTTTGGTTGGGCTATCCCCGTGGAGGTTCGTGGCGGATTTCCGGCAACCGGGATTTCGATTGGAGTTGTTGTTCCGCAATTTGACAACTCCGGATATTCGATCTCCAAAGGATTTCGGTTGGAATTAATTAGATAATTTATTTATTTAAATTTATTAATTCCGGGATATCGATTTCCAACACTCTGGACTTGGATATGACTCTTAGTTTACCAAAGGCTATTGTATAGCGGTGCATGGTAAACTGGAAAAAGTCATAAGTCAAAAGGTGATGATAACACATAGAGCAAGTACCACCTGATACGAGTCATCGTCGAGGGAGACGACGATGTAGTCACCAAGATAACTTCAGAGCGGCAACCTAGATTTCTCATTCACATGGTACTTCTTGCAAGTACAACTTAAGCACGTGATGAGTATGGGAGTCGAGAGTTTGGAGGAAATGACTAGACCTTAGTACAAGTGGGAGATTGTTGAAGTTGTGTACTTAATGTCTAGATTTAAGTAACGGTAACTCCCGGTCATAGCATTTAATCTATTTAATTAATAAACAATCGTTTGCATTTAATTATTGATAATTAAATATATATGCAAAATATAGTCCTGGATTCTATACGTTGTAGTTAGTATGGTGTGTGGGCCCACACAGAAGATCATACTATCGGTTACTCGTATTTAATCGAACAGTTGCTCACGACCTAGATGGACACGGACCAATCCATCGGTATAGTCGTTGTGTGAGAGAGAAAATAATTTGTCTTAATTATTTTATCACACTTGTACACTTGGTGTATTGGGCAGATCGCTTGAGACTTATCAATTAGGATTGCCTTTGATAATTGATTCAAGTCTCAGAGTATTTTATTCTCAATCCCCGATACTATTGCGGGTGTGTATATTTAATATAAGTGGCTTTGATTTTCCAAAGGAATTAACCGATTTAATTATTGGGTTAATTACCGGCTAAGTTGGGTCACTATATTTTATATACGACATGCCGTGAATACTTGACGGGAAAGTGTATCCCGTAAGGGTTGATAATATCCCCGAGATGAGTTCATAAGGAATTATTATTTAAACCTCATGAGTGGATTTGTTCCGCATAATAATTAAGATTGAATGGTACTAGTCTCGTATATAAGAGATGAATAAATTAATTAGCAATAAATTAATTTTATTCATGGATATTTAAATCTTAAATACACGGAATAAATAATACTACCGGAGAAATATTATTTGATATAATATGGTTTAATATTGGGAGTGCAATTAATTTATATAGTGGAAAATAAATTAATTAATATTGATGGGATTAATAGATTTGGGCTTGGGCTCAATTTAATCATCAATATTGGAAGCCCAATATTCCACTTCCTTTAGATCCCCTACGTAGCCTATAAAAGCACTACATGGTCTTCACAATTTAAGACACAATAAGAACGAGGATCGTGAAGTAGATCCATAGAGTTCGGAGGATCGTCGCCCACACGACGTTTGAACGAGGTGCAAGGAATACGTAGGAAGATTCAAAGGTCTTCAATTGATTTCGTTTCTCCGCACAACGAATCAAAGGTAAAATCATAAACTCCCTTGTATGATTTTATGTGAATATATAATTGTGATATATAGATGAACGCACGATCCGGAAAACGTCGAGACCGGGATACGGGGATCGTGCGATCCCCGTCAGGATTGAGAGGGGGCGGCCGAACCCTAAGGTTCGACCGCCGGTTACGCACGGACGAAGGGAAGCCCCGGCTGGACGCCGGGGCACGCGATCGACTTCGGTCGATCGCTGGGGGTTCGCCGTGGGCTGGAGCCACGGCGGATGGACCCCCCAGCCCCCTCGACCGGCGGCGTGCGCAAGGGGAGCCCCGGCTGAAGCCGGGGCGGGCGATCGAGCTTGGCTCGATCGCGAGGGCAGCCGCGGGCTGGAGCCGCGGCTGGGCGCCCTCCTCCTCGTGTGGCGGTGGCGGTGAGTCGCCGGACTCACCGCCGGCGGGTGCTGGTCGAACAGCCCCGCGGGGATGCACCCCGCATCCCCGGCGATCGCCATGCACGGCGATCGCGAATCCCGCGTGGGGTTCGGCTAGGGTTTCGCCCTTGTGGCGATTCTCTCGTCGGACTCCGGAGACGTGGTGTTCGTGATCGGTTTCCGGCGAGAGGATTTCGGTCGGGTTATTATTTTCCGCAATTTTAATAGCACGGGACATCGAATTCCAGCAGCATCCTTTGCATAATTTTGGATAGAGTGTCTGACAAGTGTAGGTATGACAGAACCCATAGTTTCTGCGTCCTCGTGCTTAAGAGATTGGAAGGCAATAGCAACACAATTTATTTGGTCATTAAAACATGAAGTGCTGACTACATGAACGACATCATGAAGGGCTTGTCGATCTCCGAATTCTACAGGGAACGACATGAGGCAAGGGCAGTAGCATGCGATACAAAGGCAACATCATCGAGATGCGGCATTGGGGCAACGACGTGGTGAAGCGGCTCGTCGTCCCAAATCGGCTTGGCAACCCAAATGGGCTCGGCATCCAAGATCGGCTCGGCGGACTCGGCATCCCAGATTGGCTCGTCGAGCTCAGCGTCCTAGATCAGCTCGTCGGGCTCGGCGTCCCAGAACTGCTCGACATCCCAAATCGGCTTGTCATCCCAAATCGAGGATAATTCGTCTTCCGAATCATCATATGAATCGAGTTAATCAACAAGGGTGCGCTCAAGCGCGGGGATCGGTCGGCGTGGAGGTGACGATAGCTTGTTGTAAACAGCAAGGCGGAGCTCCTCGAGATCGACGGCGAGGGCTGCGATTTGGCGGCTTAAGGCGGCGACGTCGGCGTCGCGACGGGCTTCGGCCTCAATGGCGGATTCGCGAGCAGGCCGGGGACGTGGAGGCATCGTTCGACTCTGATACCAACTGACGCAAGGAAGCAATAAAACAAACAATTAAAACTCATTGATTCAACAGAATACCGAGAATTAATTAAAATATCAAACTTTCGTTGATTTCGAAGAATAACGAAATTTTATAAACTTCAAGAACAACTTGAAGAACGAGAAAATCTCTATTTTTATTTCATTATAAATAATCGTTCTATTGAATGAGAAAAACAACATATAAATAAGTACTAACACCCTAATAGAATAAATTAAAATAAATAAAATAATCATAACTTGGAGAGGAAGACACAATCTTTGCCTTTTATATCTGCATATTGATAAACTTCAAGAACAACTTGAAGAACGAGAAAACTCTCTATTTTAATTTATTCATAAACAACCGTTCTATTGAATGAGAAAAGCAACATATAAATAAGTACTAACACCCTAATAGAATAAATTAAAATAAATAAAATAATTATAATTTGGAGAGGAAGACACAATCTTTGCTTTTTATATCTTCATCATAATTACATATAGTGATACTTCTAGATCTTTCACCTATGATTTTTTTGATCGATTTTGATTTCTCATGCATATCGTTTGTTCGTTTATTGTTTTATGTGAACATTTCTCTATCATTTTCGTATTGTTTGCATTCGTTTCATTCACAACACATTTAAATAATTTTTTTTGTCCTATTGAAAGATTCCGAAATACTTTTTAGTTACTTTAAATAATTAAATAATTTACTATAACAACTTAAAATTTAATTACTGTATAATTTAATTAGGAACATTCAAATCATTAATTTTTATTTCCATAAAATTTTAGCCACATCAATAATATACGATTCAATTTATTTTCCATAAGATTTTAGAAATAACAAATAGAATAAAACATACACTAGTGTGTGCATTAAGAAACTAAAATTTCATATAAAAAATGGTTAGTGTAAACCGCAAGGCTTGAAGCAAAAACATTGGTGACGGAAGCCAATACATTTTCCACCTTCAAAGCCCTCCTTCTTGCATGACATCTTACATCCAAGATTAAAACAAAGTAATTTAGGTATCTGACTCTTGTAAAAACAAGTTTTCCTCGTGTTTCCCGCCGGAGGTGTGCCATAAGCACCTAGTGACCATGATCCTGTAATATGTATATAAGTTCATAAAGAAAAAGAAAACCATCATAAATTAAGTATAATATGCACGCTCGTGATCATATGATAAATGCAAAATAATATTTAAAAGTAGGGCACCGTCGATGAAGACAAGCATCAACAGGAACACAACAAGCATTTTTCGGTCGTATGAAGACTTCATTTTGATTGATAGCAGGCGAGGTGTGTGTGTGTGTCGATATGATGAGTTGAGCATTGTTGTGAAGAATATGAAATATATATTGAAATGGTGTATTTTGTACTTGGTACTACCTAGAACTAGAAAGTAAAGGGTAGAGTACAAACACTTAACACAATTTGGAGATTCTAAAAGAAAACTCTTTTGTATATCTTGTAAAGGGTGGAACCACTTACAAACACATCTACAAAATTGTAAATGTTGTTTTTGGCGACAACGTATTTTTCCTTGTGTTTTTGTTTTTGTTGATTTTCAGGATTACAGGTTAAGAATCCGAAGTCAACTACCTTGCGCATGGAAATGGAGACTTGAGTCTCCGCTTTTGGAATTGCATGGAACCAGCGACTCGAGTCGCCGCTTTTGAGAGGATGCAAGGAAACGGCGACAGGAGTCGCCGCTTTGGGTGTATGCAGAAACGGCGACTGCAGTCGCCGCTTTTGGAGCGTGCTGAAGAAACGGAGACTGTAGTCTCCGGTTTTGGATTACAAGGGAAACGGCGACTGGCGTCGCCGTGTTTGGTGAAAGTGTGGAACGGCGACAGGAGTCGCCGTTTGTGTGACATGCAAGCGAAGAAACTTTTCCAGCGACTTTTGTCGCCGCTTTGTGCAAGGATGGGAAATGGCGACTGGAGTCGCCGCTTGCGTGTGTTACTTGGTTCCAGCGACTGGAGTCGCCGCTTTTGTGTCTTGTCAAGAAACGGCGACTGGAGTCGCCGGTTTTGCACTCCTTACGCAAAAACCGGCGACTCATGTTTTTGTGATTTGGTTCTAAGACTAAGTACTTACTACGTGTTTTTTCTCACCAGGTACTCAGTTCGAGGAAATGAAGAATTGTTCCAAGTTTGCAACTTCAACAAGATCGACGACCATGAAGACGATGAAATTCTGAGACTTCAACACTTAGAGATTTTCACAAGAAAATGAAGATGAAGAATTGAGATCGATAGAGTCAAGATTGAAATTGAAGTTTGTTTTTGAAATTGAAGATTCAAGATTCAAGGATTCAAGAATCAAAGATTCAAGATTCCAAGATTCAAGAATCCAAGTTCTACAAAGATGATGTCATCCATGGAAAAGTGACATAGGCCAAGCATGCGACGAATGAGAACGTGCCACGTCATCACTCTCACATGTGCGGCTCTACTATAAATACCCATGGATGTTCATTTCATCACTCGATGATTTTGAGAGAACGAAATCTGATTTTTTTTTGAATCGTAGTCGAGCTTCGAGTTTGTGTAGTAGCTTTTGCACCGTGTGCCAAGTTTAGAGCTAGGAGATATAGCTTTAGGTACTCGTGTGCTAGATTGCAAGTTAGTGGGAGTTGTTGCGACACTCGGGAAACTTCTTGTAATCGTTTTGCCTACCATACTCTACAAGTGTAATAGTTTAAGTTTTGTGATCAATGAAATGAAAACTATTACATAACTTTGTCTCCACTTTTTGTACTTCGAAATTGTGCGGGTGTTTTGACAGACCGAAGCTTCTGTCTGTGTGTTCAAGACCAATTTCACGAAAAATTGGTATCCTACGCTGAAGGTGTAATTTCAATTGGTATCAGAGCGGGACGTCATACGTACAAGACGTGATCCGTAACTTGACTTCATATTTCCGCTAAAATGGAGTCGCCAATGTTTGTCCAGAAACCGATTATACTTACTCATCAGAACTACTCTAACTGGAAAGCTAAAGTTTCAGCTAGAATTAAAGGCCTTGACTCTAGATCTTGGATGGCAGTGTTAGAAGGATGGGAACGCCCATATACTGAAGACGCAGATGGCGTGAGAACTCCCAAACCTGAACGTAACTGGACTAGAGAAGAGCATGATTTGTCAACTGCGAATAGCAAAGCTCTACTTATTATTTGTGAATGGCTGGACCTCAGTATGTATCAGCTGGTCAAAAATTGCACATCTGCCAGAGATGCATGGGAAACATTAAAAAGAACGTGTGAGGGAAGTCATGCAGTCAAGCGATCGAAAATCCGAACTATCACTGCCCAATTCCATCAACTTCGAATGAGGGAAGATGAAGATATAAATGACTACTTGGACAAGATCATGAGATATGTCAACGAGGCGTTCGAACTAGGAGAAATCTTTCCTGCTCCCATGGTCTATGAGAAGGTCCTATCAAGTGTAAACACCAGATTCGAAAGCAAAGTGCTAACTATCGAAGCTCGCAACGACGAGAATCATAACTGGGATTATGCTGACTTGATGGCTGATTTGAGAAATTATGATTTGACTCTCAAAGTTCGAAGTAACCCAGATATGTCACTTGTCTACGAACCAATGACTGCTCTCAAGATTTCTGAGAAAGGGAAGAGTTCAAAAAGCTCGAACTCTCGAAAACCTCATGTGAAAAATGAGAAATCTGAAAGTAGTTTTTCTGCTGATCTGGGTGAATCTGATGATGAGGAAGCTGAGGATATTGAGAGACTGATGAACTCTAATAATCCGGACAAACTTGCTGCACTGACTGAGATAGTCACTTATCTTGTGAAACAAGAATTTAAGAGGAAGAACCGTGCCCGTAACTTTCGGAAATTTCAGAAAAATTCTAACTCGTTTCAGAGAAACTCAGACAACCGAAATCAAACCTCATTCTCTGACAAAAAATTTAAGGAGACAAAACTTTCTCCATATTCTTCTACTAGCAAGGATGTTTCCAAAATGCAGTGCTTTGAATGCAAAGGATTTGGACATGTCAAAAACGAGTGTCCTAACTTACATCGCAAAAAGAAACTGCCCGTGAGCTATGTAGTTTTTGATGATGAAAATGTAATCTCAGAAAATGATGAATCTGAGAATGAAAATTCTGATGACGATGAGGACAACGCTCTAGTTGTCACGTTTGATGAAGGTTTTGATCTTGCAAACTTTGAAGTTGAAAATTTTCAAATTGCTGCCTTTCTAAAGGATACTGCTACCGCAGACAACATTTTCCGTGTGGCGTCTGAAAATCGAAATTTCTGTGATGATGATATTTTTTCGGATGTTGAATCCGTGACTGAGTCTGTGGAAAATGAGATGACTCCTAAAGTATCTCAAACTGAATGTGTAAGTGCTGAACTGCTTGCCTTGAACGAGAGTCACACTGAACTCTCAAAATCCTATGACTTAGTTATCACTGAGAATGGTGCACTTGAAGTGTCTTTAAAAGTTCTTACAGAATCTTGTAACGAACTCTCAACTGCCAACCGGAAGATGTATGACGAGGCTGTAGAGTTGAAAAACTCGGTTGAAAAGACGACAGACGAGAAACGGAGGTTGAATAATTCTCTAACAATTCTGAAGATCAAGTTTGATACTCTCTTCGAAGAAAAACATAAATACTACAAAGAGGTTGTCGAACTGAGAGAAGTGTGTGAGAAGTTGAGTTCTGAAAACTCAAAACTGAAGACCTCACTGAAAAAGGAGTCAACTGAAGTTAAGAAACTGCAGACTCTGTTTAAGAACTCGGACGCGGAAAATGACGAACTGAAGTCTTCTCTAATGAAAGTTCAAACTGACCTTGCCATGACTGACAAGGAACGATATGTGTTGAAAGAAAAACTTCACATGACTGATGAACTGTTGAGGAAAATGAACACGAACTCTTCCGTGTTTGACAATGCTGCTTCATATATGAATCATAATCGTTACGGCCTTGGTTTCCAAAAGGTTTTTGAGTCTATATACTCAACTCCTGAAAAGAAGAATGATGTGACTTTTGTTAAGGCATCGGATGATCTGCCTAAGGATGAAAGCAAGGATGACGTTGAATCATCTAAACGGAAGGAGATTGCTGAAGGGAAGAAGATTGCTGAGTCTCCAGAACCTAAAACTCAAATGTCGATCTCGACTTCAAAATCTGAGACATATCAATTTCCGAAGAACATTGTCAAACATCCTCGTGGTATCCTACCTTATGAGAAGACGTTACTGAAGAACTTAGAAAAATCTCAGAACGTGAAGAAACATGGACAATCCTCACACACTAAAACTGTTTTGGTCAAGAGGTCTACGAAGGTTGAAATTCGTCAAAGGAGAAAGTATGTATGTCACTACTGTGACCAACCTGGACACATTAGACCATTTTGCTACAAACTTAAAGCAGACATGAACCGTGAGATGATGACTAAGGATGACAAATCACAAATTTCTCAAAAGCTGAAAGTTGAGAAAAATATGACAAACTCACGAAATATTAATGTGAAAAAGGTTGAAGTTGCTAAGGACTTGAAGAAACCCATTTCTCCAAACTTGATAACTAAGACGAATCTAAAGACTGTGACTGAGAAAAATGTCCAAACTGCTAAAGACAAGAAGAGATGGGTGCCTAAGACTCTCAAGAGTAAAGTTGAACTTAACTCTAACTCCAAAAGTTGTTGGCAACCGAGAGAACTCATTTTTTGCAATGTTGCACTTAATGCTTCTGAGACTGGATCCAAAGGAATTTGGTATTTTGATAGTGGTTGTTCCCGCCATATGACTGGCACGAAAAAGTTTCTGAAAAATTACGAGCCTATGACTGGCGCTCCCGTGGTGTTTGGAGGGGGAGCGAAAGGCGTCGTAAAGGGAAAGGGGACTCTACAAATCAAAGGTTTACCTCCTATCAGAAATGTAGTCCATGTAAAGGGACTAGTTGCTAATCTTATCTCCATCAGTCAACTGTGTGATGAAGGACTGAACGTGAGTTTTGATAAGGAGTCTTGCAGAGTTATTGATGTTGAAGGAAATTGCATAATGGAAGGTCCACGTGCTAAAAATAATTGCTATACAACTGAGTATAGTTGTTTTTCTGTGACCGTTCCTGATGAAGTTGATTTGTGGCATCAACGACTTGGCCACACTGGCACTCGAAACCTGAGTAAACTGGTTAAGGGGGAGATAGTTCGGGGAATCTCTCAACTCCCAAAAATTGAAAAACGAGTGTGCGGTGACTGTCAGAAGGGAAAGCTGACGAGAACTCCTCATCCTGCACTGCCAACATTAATGAGCACTTCGGCTCCATTTGAATTGCTGCATATGGACTTAATGGGTCCAATGGAAGTCAAAAGCATAGCAAAGAAAGAATATGTGTTGGTTGTAGTTGATGACTTTTCTCGTTACACTTGGACGAGATTTTTGGCCACCAAAGATGAAACTTTTGATGCCTTCAAAGGCATTGTGAAATGGATCAAGACAAATCATGAAGCTAAAGTAAAAAGAATCAGAAGTGATCACGGAACTGAATTTCAAAATGCTAGCTTCAACGAATTCTGTATGATGAAGGGAATTCATCATGAATACTCGGCCCCAAAAACTCCTCAACAAAATGGGATTGCCGAACGCAAAAATCGTACACTGCAAGAAATGGCACGTGTAATGCTTATATCGAAAAATCTTGCGCGAACTTTTTGGGCAGAAGTCGTCTCCACTGCTGGATATATTTTGAATCGGATAAGTATACGATGTGGGACGACCGCAACTGCCTATGAACTAGTAAATGGCAAGAAACCTTCAGTTGCACACTTTCGTGTCTTTGGCTGTACTTGCTATATTTTGAAGGATCGTGATCCTCTGAAGAAATTTGAAGCCAAAGCTGATCGTGGAATTTTTGTTGGTTATAGTCAAAATAGCCATGCTTACCGTGCCTACAATCTTCGAACTAAGAAAGTCATCGAAACTGTGAACATAAATTTTGATGAACAAGACTTTCTGGGAAAAGATGCTGAGGAAGACTGGGTTAAGGAAGGAATTTTGGAATATCAAAATCTTCCATCGACACCTACAACTGCTGGTTCTGAGAATTTGTCTCCTGAAACTCTTACTCCAAACACTTCACCTGAAGTTGGAGATTCTAGCAATCAAAACAATGATACTTCTTCTGAGGATGATGAAAATGAGGAAATTGAGAATCCTGCTGATGCTCCAAGAGAAGCTCCTGGACATATTCAAAAACGACATCCTCCGACCCAAATGATTGGGAACTTAAATGAGCGAACTACGCGCTCAAAGAAACCGACAAATTCTCCGAATGAGCTCTACAACATCTGCACTTCTGCAATCTATAATGAAATCGGCATCTCTTGCTTTCTTTCTGAAAACGAGCCGAAAAATTACAAGGAGGCCATGAAAGAAGATTTTTGGATCATGGCCATGCAAGAAGAGCTGAATGAGTTTACCAGAAATAATGTTTGGTCCTTAGTTCCCAGAACGTCACACATGAATGTAGTTGGAACTAAATGGATCTTCAAAAATAAAACTGATGAACACAACCAAGTTGTTCGAAACAAAGCACGACTTGTCGCACAAGGCTATGCCCAAGTTGAGGGTATTGATTTTGATGAAACCTTTGCTCCAGTTGCACGAATTGAATCCATCAGACTCTTAATTGCTATTGCATGCCATCTTGGCATCAAACTCAGACAAATGGATGTCAAAGCTGCATTCCTAAATGGGGTTTTGGAAGAAGAAGTTTATGTAGCTCAACCGAAAGGTTTTGAGGATCCTAAGAAACCAAATCATGTCTACAAACTTCACAAAGCTCTCTATGGGTTGAAACAGGCACCTCGCGCCTGGTATGGATGTTTGACGGACTATCTTCTAAAGTTCGGTTTTGAACGTGGCTCTGTGGACAAAACTCTTTTTATCAAACGGGATGGCAAGAACATGATGGTTGCTCAGATTTACGTTGATGACATTGTCTTTGGTGCTACTTGCTCTAAACTCGTGAAAGCTTTCACGGAATCTATGTCTTCAACATTTCAGATGAGTCTTGAAGGAGAGCTACATCAGTTTCTTGGACTACAAATTTCTCAACGACCAAATGGGATCTTCGTTTCTCAAAGCAAATATGCGAAAAACATGGTCGAAAAATTTGAGATGCATCATGCCAAGCCTGCAAAAACTCCCATGGCGACAACTGAACGGTTATCTAAATCGACTAAAAGTCGAAGTATTGATCAAACACTTTTTCGTTCCATGATTGGAAGTTTACTTTATCTAACCGCTACTCGCCCTGACATTATGTTTAGTGTTTGTATGTGTGCTAGGTACCAAGCTGATCCAAAGGAGGACCATCTACGAGCTGTCAAACGGATTCTCCGCTACATCTCTGGGACTTCTGAACTTGGCCTTTGGTATGCATGTGACACTTCATCAAATCTTGTCGGTTACTCCGATGTGGATTGGGCAAGCGATACTGATGAACGTAAAAGCACTTCTGGATGCTGCTGCTTCCTTGGAAATAATATTGTCTCGTGGCATAGTCGCAAACAAAATTGCATAGCTCTCTCGACTGCCGAGTCTGAATATGTTGCAGCTGGAAGTTGCTGCACTCAAATGCTTTGGTTGAAACAAATGTTGAATGACTATCTCATCGAGAGTGCTCCATTGGTGCTGTTTTGTGATAATCAGAGTGCTATCAAAATCAGCGAAAATCCTGTCCAGCATTCAAGAACTAAACACATCGACATTCGACATCATTTCATTAGAGATTTGGTTGATCGTGATATAGTCAGTCTACAGCATATTTCAACAGAAAAACAACTCGCTGACATCTTTACCAAACCTCTAGACTTTGAGAGATTTCAAACTCTAAGAAATTCTCTCTGCATGTGTTCTCTTTAAGAGTTCACGAAAATTTTGAAGTCTGAAAGATTATTTTCTTTACTTCTGAATATGCACGCCGAATCGTCGTGGATTAGTCTAATACAGTTGAACATGGATTCGAGGCCGCTTTAGTCTTCGGACCCAAGTGCATTTATTCCTCTGAGTACAAACATGTGAACTTGGCATATAACTCCCATAAGCTATCATTTGCATAGATCCATAACACCAAGTAACGAAGGACGCCGGTTCCCCCGGCTCCCCTATTCGAAAGGTGGCACATGGACGCTGTTCTTTAAGACACTCTCTATCACACTTTGGAGGACGCAAGTGAACCTTGCTCCCTCTGACTGCTGTAATGAGTGTCTGTTGCATTTCATTTAAAGCTATAAACTCGTCTGGAGGTCGCCGGTTCCCCCGGCTCCCCTCTGATTGAAGTAAAAAGCTTGTCCCAAGTGGAGTGCCTTAAAAGTTCACCTTGTACTCATGAATCAAAATCTCTTGTGCGGTGCAAACTCATCAAATGTGTTCCGACGAAACACGGCATGTATTCTTGTGATTGTGACGAAGGACAAGTTCAATATCTATCAAATACTTCGGTCCATTCCACCGTTTTTTTTAATATGAGAGATTTTTCATATACCTCAAAGTTGATATCACCTCGTGTGAAATTTTTTTTTGGTTTTGGAAACTGATGAAAATGTGGATTCTTTTCTGGGAAAATATTTGCTCTTCATTGCCTAATATCACCCCTCGAATCTCCACTAAAATGGTTTTGAATGTTTGTAGTGTGTTGAACACTTGAATGACTAACTCGGGATGTGTTGTTTTGATTTTGCATTTTTTTGTAGTTCATATCCAGCGCTACGTGGTTTACTATCTCTGAAGTCTATATTTTGAGTGTAGCGACGGCCAACTCGCAAAATTCAAGTGACAACTTTTTGGAGACTTGGACACGAAATTTCAACTAAGTCCTGAAGATGCAAAAACGGACTCTTACAAAATCCGGAGACTCGTGTCTCCAGTTTCTTGGCTACCCTGAATGTGCCAAAAACCGGAGACTCAACTTACACGAAACCGGAGACTCAACTCAATGTCACAAACTCGGAGACTCAACCGTGCACAAAACCGGCGACTGCAGTCGCCGGATTTTCCGCAATCCCGAACTTGGAAAAAAAAAAAAAACGGAGACTCGGCCAAAATGTCAATTCCGGAGACTCCAGTCGCCGAAAATGTGGCGACTCATCTCATGCCACAAAAACGGCGACTCTCATCTTTGCCTTAGACGTTTTTTCAGCGTCAACGTAATATTGACAACTCAAGTTTCTCAACCAATGGCTATCAACTTCGTTTCTCAACCGATGGTTCACAACTTCGGTTCTCATGCCTTGGTTTGATTTTCATATTTTGTATTTATTGTTTTTATTTATTTTATTATTTATTATTTTTGAAGATTTTTTTTTAATAATATTTTCAAATTAATAAATTTTTGTTCGTCTTTTTAGACCTAATTTTCTTCTTGAGATGAGCTGTTTGCAGGTCGTGGACTGGGCTTTTTCATTCCGACGGGCGGCCCAAATTTCTCCTATAAATAGGCCTTGATGAAAACCTAATTCATTTACGCTTACATCAGAATATTCTAACTCTCAAGCTCTCGAACCCTTAACTGCAAGTTTGGCTTCCGAAACTCTTAGTTCTAAGTTCTTGCTTTTCCGTTGCATCCGGCAACTCTAGCTTTGCGCAACCGGCGCCCTGTCCTAGTTTCTGAAGTTGAACTTCGTTTTCGTGATTCACTATTCTCGCAGCTACCAACTCTCTGTCACTTAACTTAACTTCGACATGGCTAAAAACTTCGATGATATGATGGCCGACATGACTGCGTATCTGCAAGAGCAGTTCGACAAGGCTCCTTCTCCTGTTTCCAAGAAGGCTGCGTATGAAGAACTGAAAACTCATCTTGACAAAGTTGATCGTCGCAAAGCTTTGTCTGCCGAACCTGACTTGACTAAAACTGCAACTCCTGCTCACTCCTCTGCTCGGAGCAAGGATTCGAAGTCAGAAAAACCTGGAAAAGAAAGGGATACTTCTCTTCGCATCTATAAGGGAACGGTGTCCAGGGCTGAATACAACAGGTTACTCGCAGCTGGCGAGATAACGAAGGATGGAAAGAAGGTTGTGACAATTCCATCAACTGCAACTGTGTCTGCTGGGAAAGATCCAAAGACACCGAAATCATCGCTTCCAACTGGAAGTGGCCCTGGAAAGAAACCTGTCGTCAGCGGCAGTGGAGTGAAACCATCGACCCCAAAAACATCGGCTGGTGGGTCAGCTGCAAAATCAAAATCCCACAGCTCTCAGAAACCTCCTTTGGGGCCTCACTCTTCTGGATCAACTGGATCCCAAATCTCAACTGCCGGCTTCAAATACATTTCTGAATACTCCGATTGCCCGAAAGCTCACTCTGACGATTTCTTCACCCCAACTGCAGAACGCCGTCACGAACTTATTCAGAAATTACCAATTCACACTGATCGAACTATCCTCAAGGAGGACTATGAAAAACATGGCATCACACAATTTCTGACTCAGATGCACATGCTTAAATCCGTGAATCTTACCTATCGTTACTCCGTTCCAATCCTCTACAAGTTCTATGCTAGCTTGTCCCCTGATTTTGCCAATCCGATGAGTCGGTCGTATGGCTGCTTTGTGTTTCGACAAAAGTTGTACAAGTTCCGTCCCTTCTCCATAAACGCTTTTTTGGAAAGGTTGGAAATCGATTCCAGATGGACATCACCGACAGCTGCGGAAAGAGCTGAAGACCTGAAGATTGGCACATTCATAACTCAGAAAAAAGTTAAGTCTGAACTGCCGCCGCCATCCAAGTTGTCAGCTTTCTATGGCATCCTGCATCGTCTTGGGATGTCAAACTGGATTGCCAATCGGGATCCAACTGTCCTGGACCCTGAGTTGATGCACCTTATCTTCCGCCTCAGTTGCGGCGAACAAGTTAACCTGGGCAAAATAATTTTCGCTGACTTATGCAAAATTGCCAAACTGTCAGATGAAACCATCATCAGGCAAGCTGAGTTGCCCACGGAGAAAAAATTTCATCTCACGCATCCATGTTTGATTTATGGCATGCTTCATGACCAAGGCTTTGTCCCTGACACTCCTATCGAGAAAAAGATGAAGAAAAACGGGGCAGTCAAGATCACAGGCGAGTATCTGAAACCAAACAAAAGGGTCATTGACTTACCCTGGCATGGACTCGTTGACAGGAATGCACTTCCTGATATCTTAACACCTCCGCCATCGCCACCGTCTGGAAGAAAACGTAAATCGGCAGTTAAGAAAGATAAGTCTCCAACTGCCAAACGTCAAAAAATTGAATCATCATCTGCAGCTGCCGAAGTTGACATCCAACCTGAAGCTCGACCGACTACCGTTCCTCGCGGTTTTGGCCCAACTTCTGGAATTCCCTCTCATCAAAATCCTTATCATCCGATCCATAGCCACCGTGCTGTGGTTCCTTCGGCAGTGGTTCAAGAATTCTATGTCGATTCACTGGCTGTGGAAAAGCGTCAAGCCGAACATGTTGTCGCGTACAACAGGATGATTGAAGCTCAAGAGAAACAGAAACAATCTTTCCGGAAACTGCAACGGGAAATCCAACAAGGGGGAGGACTTGGAGATGTTGGATCCCCTGATGCAAGTCTGAAAGATACATTTATTCTAAAGATGGTTAGGGATGCTATTCAGGAAGCTCACTCGCAGCTGTCCAAAAGCAAACTGATTGAAGTTGTGAAGGATGACGGTGAGAAGTCGGATGATGCAGAGAAAACTGATGATGAGATTTTCACTGGTGTGTTCGATATTCGGGACAAAGGAAAGAAGAAGATGGAGGATACTACAAATCCAGGGGCGTCGTTCGCGATGCCGTCTGATGGTCTCAAGGACGATGATGATGTCGACATTGTGGATGTTGATGACGATGCTGGAGATGGGTTGGGCGAGCATGAGATTTTTGGTGATCCGGAAACTGACTCTGACGAAAGTGATGACTCTAGCTCAGACGATGGTTTCAGCTATGAGGATGATGAAGAAGAGACGTTTGGAAGTCCGGAGCGTGATCCAACTCAAGACTGAAGTTCCAAGCCCAAGTTCAAGTTTTTTTTTAATTTATGTTTTTGGTTAACTCCTGAACTCGTGTTTCTTGTTTTGTTTTGCATGCATTCAACTCTAAACTTATTCGTCCATGCATGTTTTTCATATTTGCTTAACTCTGGAATTCTGGTTTTTGATAATTGATTTGAATTTGGTTTGAATTCTCTAACCTTGTTTTGATGATTGGTATGAAAATTTGTCTAAGTATTTTTATGGTTTTTCATTGATTGTATGATTGATGTTTTTCCATCTTTTTACTTAGTGATGGTTTGTTTGGTTAAGGGGGAGATACTTGTATCTCGTTTTACTTAACTTGTTTTTATGAGTTGTGCCAAAAAGGGGGAGATTGTAAATGTTGTTTTTGGCGACAACGTATTTTTCCTTGTGTTTTTGTTTTTGTTGATTTTCAGGATTACAGGTTAAGAATCCGAAGTCAACTACCTTGCGCATGGAAATGGAGACTTGAGTCTCCGCTTTTGGAATTGCATGGAACCAGCGACTCGAGTCGCCGCTTTTGAGAGGATGCAAGGAAACGGCGACAGGAGTCGCCGCTTTGGGTGTATGCAGAAACGGCGACTGCAGTCGCCGCTTTTGGAGCGTGCTGAAGAAACGGAGACTGTAGTCTCCGGTTTTGGATTACAAGGGAAACGGCGACTGGCGTCGCCGTGTTTGATGAAAGTGTGGAACGGCGACAGGAGTCGCCGTTTGTGTGACATGCAAGCGAAGAAACTTTTCCAGCGACATTTGTCGCCGCTTTGTGCAAGGATGGGAAATGGCGACTGGAGTCGCCGCTTGCGTGTGTTACTTGGTTCCAGCGACTGGAGTCGCCGCTTTTGTGTCTTGTCAAGAAACGGCGACTGGAGTCGCCGGTTTTGCACTCCTTACGCAAAAACCGGCGACTCATGTTTTTGTGATTTGGTTCTAAGACTAAGTACTTACTACGTGTTTTTTCTCACCAGGTACTCAGTTCGAGGAAATGAAGAATTGTTCCAAGTTTGCAACTTCAACAAGATCGACGACCATGAAGACGATGAAATTCTGAGACTTCAACACTTAGAGATTTTCACAAGAAAATGAAGATGAAGAATTGAGATCGATAGAGTCAAGATTGAAATTGAAGTTTGTTTTTGAAATTGAAGATTCAAGATTCAAGGATTCAAGAATCAAAGATTCAAGATTCCAAGATTCAAGAATCCAAGTTCTACAAAGATGATGTCATCCATGGAAAAGTGACATAGGCCAAGCATGCGACGAATGAGAACGTGCCACGTCATCACTCTCACATGTGCGGCTCTACTATAAATACCCATGGATGTACATTTCATCACTCGATGATTTTGAGAGAACGAAATCTGATTTTTTTTTGAATCGTAGTCGAGCTTCGAGTTTGTGTAGTAGCTTTTGCACCGTGTGCCAAGTTTAGAGCTAGGAGATATAGCTTTAGGTACTCGTGTGCTAGATTGCAAGTTAGTGGGAGTTGTTGCGACACTCGGGAAACTTCTTGTAATCGTTTTGCCTACCATACTCTACAAGTGTAATAGTTTAAGTTTTGTGATCAATGAAATGAAAACTATTACATAACTTTGTCTCCACTTTTTGTACACTACTAAAAACAGAGTCATAGACATCACTTCATTTAAATCGTCTTCAAATGCGCCCGATGTAAATGTATATTTTTAAATCAGATAAAAAACAACTAATTTAAATCTAAATAATAATATCGCTTTTAAATGAAATCGATTTAAATAATGTCGTTTTAAAAAACAACTAAATCACTTGTATTATATAAACGATTTAATTGATATTTTTAAAAAAAAATTAAAATTCGCTGTAAACTTAGCATTGATTTAAGTGATAAAAAAAATTTAAAAAATTATACCCTAATTCAGATTTCTCTTATTATAATTTCATACCTCTACCATATATTTCATACCGCTCAAACCCAACTCATCTTCTCCATTTCCCCCTAAAAAAACCCTAATCCCACTGACCTCCGCCCTCACTTTCATCCTCCAACTTCAACACGGCCTCCGCCTCGGTCCTCACCTGCGACAGGTACTCGTGAGAGACAACCGATTCGATCTCCGGCCACAATTAGGAGACCTCCTCGTAAATGTCGAGCGCGCAGAACATTATCTCCGGCGACAGAATCCAATTGCCCCTCCCGAAATTCTCGGCGAAACCGAACAAGTTCACTGCCGCATCTCCGCAGATCTTCGCGAAGCACGACTTCGACATCTTCTCGCAGGAGGAGGAGAAAACGGCGTCGCACAGAGTCCGCTCGCCGCGGAAGACGGTATTGGTTGCCGCTCTGTTTAAAACTGCTTTCTCCAATTCTCCACGCTCTCTCCTTGTACAATTTCGGGTATTTACTGAGCTTTTATAAAATCCGTTTGCCGTGTTTTGTCAATTGTCGTGGCCAGGTGAAAAAGAAGTAAAATTTGGTAAGGTCCTTTTCGGATTTATTTTCTGTTTTTACTAGTTTGGGTTGGCATTCTTTCTATTCCGATATATATTTGTGTCTGATATATTGCCCAGAAGATGTTTTTATGTGTGATTCTTCGATCGATTATCATTTATTTTGTGAATTGTGAAATTCGGATGTCGAATCAATTTGGTTTTCTATTTTAACCCGAAAGATGTTTTTTTCTTCTTCTTTTGTATATGTAAGTACAGTAGTATGACCCTCTCATTGGTTTGGTGATCAGTACCATTTAATAGTTGGTATGTGTAACTCATAAAGGGAGTGGGACTGAGATAGCATATGGAGAGATAGAAGTGCATTGGGATTACGTCAATTTCTATATGTACATTAGCTTCGATTTCGTCGAATTATTTCTCTACGGTTGGTCTGATTGATGAATTCTTGATCGGAGTTTTTGCAGGCTGTGAATATAATTTACTTTAATTCATTTTGACCAATTAAAGCATTAGGCACCGCTGAAATGAAGATGTATGTTGATTGTATAGTTACATTTTCATTCACTTCAGTATGAGCCCACCACCATGTGATTACAGGGCTTAGCCTTTTCTCTTTAGACATGTATATTATTTTTGTCATGTGGTTTACGGCAGAATCGAATGAAGTGTCGGGGCCCTTACTAATTTCGAAGTGCTCGACCTGTTGAGATCAAGAGGAGCTGCAAAAGACGCTTCTCGTGTCATGGCCCATGTCTCACTGTCTGAATACAAGGTTGGAGGATTGTTTATATTGTAAGTTGGTAGTATTGTGCTAAGATGTTTTTTTTCGTTCATGCCTTTTTTTTCCTTTTTTCTTGTAGGTTTTCGACTATTTAGAACAAATTCCTGCCTTCAATCAAACAAGGGAGAAGATTGGTAAACTTGTGCTGGGGCATGATCAATAATGTAAGTACAGGTTTCAGGGGTACTGTTGTTATTTCATTTGTTTTATTTGGTAATCAATGGCGTAGGTAGTGGGCCACCCTTCTCTTCCACAGGTGAGATGGAGTTACATCTTAAACAAGAGAGTGCCTGAGCTAAAGATCGTGAAGCTGCAGATAGGTATGCATTCATGGCGAAGGTGGTGAAGGCAACTTGGATCGATTAGAAGACACCAATGTTTATCGGCTATTTATGATGTATATTTTTTATCATGTTTTGAATTTCTATTGATGTTTGATCGAATGTCTTGTATATTGGTTAATATTGACAATGATTAGGATGTTATTGAAGCAAATTAATATTACGGTATTGATGTTTTTATTAATATATTTATATATTTTGTGTAATTTTATTGTTAAGGACATCTCTTGTAAAAGAGAAATGATGTATTAAATTGTAAAAGACATCACTTTTTGTTAATTAAATTAAATCGAAATATTTTAGATATCGGGTTTATGTTCTCGCAACAAAATCGTTTAATACTCGATTTCTTAAGTTCGCAATTATATCATTTTCTCTAGTTAAAACTGATTTAAATGTTACTACAGATATCGGTTTATAACCGATGTCTGAAATATGGCAAGTATAGACATCGCCTCCATACACATCGGTCGCATATGTCATTTAAATCGGGTAATACCCGATTTCTATGGCTGTTTTTTTAGTAGTGGTACTTCGAAATTGTGCGGGTGTTTTGACAGACCGAAGCTGCTGTCTGTGTGTTCAAGACCAATTTCACGAAAAATTGGTATCCTACGCTGAAGGCGTAATTTCAAAAATTCTAGCGAATCTTGTAGAAAGGTCAACACGACCAAAAACTAAGTCTATGTAGAACTAATCTAGCGACTCGTACTACCAAGACTAAACTGAGAATAGAACCGGAGCTTTCTAGCGAAGCCTCTCGGTCTACAAATTTTCTCTCTCTAGAAAATGTCAAATCAATGCGTGAATAGTGAATTCCAACAACTCGGTATTTATAGGAGTCGAGAATTAGGGTTTCCGAAATTCACGCTTAATGGGCCGAGCCCAAAGCATCTTCATGGAATATTCGAGATTCCATTTTTCCTTTCTTGACGAACCCAGCTCTACGCACTGCCACACTAGCGTGTCTTCGTGCTTCGAGCTCGTGGTGGGCATAGCAGGTATACTTAACGTTTTTCATTGGACTATAATTCTTCTAGCGAAGTCTTCTAGTCGCACCCATAGCTGGCTTCATTCCTTAGTAGTCATTCGTCCAGCCATATGTGTAGCTATGCTTGCACATCGTCCGTCAAGATGTTATCATGGTAAGACCTTGTAGTGTGTTGATGAACTCGCAATTCTCTCTGATCCACGTTGAACCACGTTGATAGAATAGCTCGTTCCACGTTGACGCACTGATGCAACTCCATGTTGTTTGTAGAGCCTAAGTCTGCTTGTTCCATGCTGATGAACCGTGGTCACGCGTTGAGCCACTTGTTAATTCCACAGTTCACACAACTCGTTCTATGAAGACCTAGCAGACTTGTATGAATTAATGAATGGAAAACATACAAACATGAAACATGAAGTTACTACAAAACAAAGTGTATAGTTCAACATAGTTCAAACAAGAACAGCGTGGTTCTATGTTGAACTAGGAAGAACTACTACACACTAACAATCTCCCCCTTTTTGAGTCAACTTCATAAGTGGGGGTTCGTAGAGAATCTCCCCCTCAAATTAGTATCACACTCAAAAAGTTCATTGTTGAGAAAGAGGAGAATTAGAAACAATCATACTTAATACAAAGCAAGAGTTAAACATGCATACGTAGAGCAAGGAAAGATAGCTTAATAATCACAACGCTCAAACAGAGCAAAACAACAATGTATCAAACTTATCATGCTTTTAACAAAGTTATGAAAAACAGCATGGATAAAAACAAAAAAAATAGTTCAACGAAGAGCAGGGATAGAAAACACTTGTTCATCAGTCATTCGCTCGCTTCACCATCTGAGTTCTCGGGCGGCGTATGAGCACGTAGATCCTTCTCCGATCCTTCTTCGTCTGACGCCTCATCAATCAACTTGCGCTTGTTGTTGGAAATCGACTACCCGGGACATGTCTGTTTGACTACTCGAACATCCGGACAAGCCCAGTCGACCCCCGGCGTGCCCAGTGTACTTAACACGAAGCCTTAGACCCGAACCACGCCCAGCCATTGCACCGAAAGTGCAACCGCGCGAAAACGGGGCATTCTGCCCTGTCTGTCGACCGACGCCAAAAGGCTGTCGCCCGACAGGGCAAATGTCGGCCGACATTAGAATACACATGAGACGATGTCGGCCGACATCGTTGCGATTCCAGCAGCGGGTTTCGCCCGTTCTGGCTGTTCCGACGAGATTTTCTTGATCCGACTGCCACGCCGGAGGTCAAAGACCTCCCAGCAGTCCGAGAACATCAAATCCAAGCCAAATAAACCAATCTTTGGTTCGTTGTATAATTACGTACGAGATCGAATCGAAACGAGTGCGGAAAAGGGTTTCGATTCCATACCTTTGTCGCGTGATTCGGAGAAGCCGAATAGGCGAACACCCTAAGATCTTCTAGTGTGTATCCTAGCCCTCGACGCCGGACGTTGTGTGGGCAACGATCCACCGGAGTCTTCTCTTCTTCTTCTCTCTCAAACCCTCTTTCTCACGTTTTAATTATTCTGTCTCCAGAAATATATTTGCGCTAGCAAATTAATTTCTACAGAATAAGTTATTGCGCAAACTAAATTAATCAAGTAGAGAAAAAAGATTAATTGCGCTAACAATTATTTTCTCTCCACAGAATTAATTATTGCGGCGAAACTTAGGTTAGGAGAAGAGAGATTGAGGGGTTTATATAGGCCACACTAGGGACCTTAGGACAATTAATTAATTAGGCTAAATTGTAATTTAATTAAACCGGTGTCCTTAAAAGAAAACCTTTAATTAAATCCAATTTTAATTATAATTAATTCCACTATAAAATTATAATTGAATTCCCAATTAATTAATCTATATTATTTTACCAATAATATTTCTGCCGAAATTACATATACGACTTTCCCCGTGTTTAAGATATCGAATCTCCACGAATTAATTACAATTACTAATAATTAAATTAAATCGTTTCTTATTATCCGAGACTAGTACCACTCATCCTTATTATCATGTGGAACAAATCCACCTGCAGGGTTTACATGATAAACTTTATGAGCTCATCTCGGGGACATCATCAACCCGATAAACGGGACACGGTTTCCTGTCTATAATCTATAGCATGCCGTGTGTACAATTCCGATTCCCAATTTACCGAGAATATTGACTAATCAATTAGTCTCACTCACTAGTAAGTCAAAGAACCGAGAATTGGACTCACGCACCTATAATTATATAGGGATTAGGAATTCGTATATCCGTAATATCTGAGGTCTAGTTCGATTACTGCGATTAGTATAAATCGAACGCCCTCCCGTGGTCCTGCTCAATACACCAAGTGTACGAGTGTAACATGATAGTCAAGACCGACTATCTACCAGTCACACTACGACGTACCGATGGATTGTCCCTGTCCATCTAAGTCGCGAGGTACTGTTCGATAGTATACGAGTAACCGACAGTATGATCTTCCGCGTGTCTCCTCACGCCATACTGTCTACAACGTATACATCAAGGACTATTGCATTAAATGCAATCATGCTTGAATCATACATAGATTAAGGTATAGATAAGGAGTTCCGTATTTGCACTAAACTAGACATTTAGAATACAACTCCATCAATCTCCCACTTATACTAAAAGTCTAGTCGCCCTCTCCCAAACATCAGATTCCCATAACCTTATCACGCCTACCCAACGCTTCCGCTGGAAGAGCTTCTGTGAATGGTTTTACCAGGCAATCCTCTCGATGCTATCTAGGTGACAACTGCATCGTCTTACTAGACGATCTCTCGAATCAGGTGGTACTTGCGCTCTACGTGTTATCTCCCACTGTGGACTCATGGCATTTCAAGTTTGCCAATACCGCTATTCAAAATAGCTTTGGGCAAACTAGAAACCACACTTAAATCTCTCAGGAAGTTCTGGAGCCACGCTGACCTTTTAACTACCTTAGAGGCCGTTATCCTTTCAGCTTCCATGGTAGAATCCGTAATGCATCACTGCATTACATTCTTCCATGTGACTGCTCCACTTCATAGTGAGAACACATAGCCTGACTTCGACTTTCGACTGTCCCTGTTTGATTTGGAAATCCAATTCTTTGTAATCCAAAGGAAACAACTTGACTTGCTTTGTAACTTAGAACATATTTTAAACATGTTCTTTACATCAGTCGAGTGATCCTTTCCAGGATTATTATGATATCTCACCACCATGCCCACGGCATAGTAGATATCAGTTTCGTGCACAGCACTGCATACATTAAGCTTCCCATCGTCAAGGTGTAGGGGACTGCTTAATTTTCTTTTATCTCCTTATTGTGTCAGACACAAAACTTTAGATAAATAATTCCATATCTAAAAGGTAAAAACCTTTCTTGGAATTCTGCATGCTGCAACGAGCAAGAATTGTATTTATGTATGAGGCTCGAGATAAGTTCTATGTTCTTTTCTGGCGATCATTTATTACTTTGATCCCAAGAACATTCCCGACTTCTCCTAAGTCTCTTACATTGAATTACTCGGACAACCATCCCTTTATGTCTGATAACATCTTTCATATTGTTGCCAATTTAGAAGGATGTCGTCTACATAAAGAATGAGAAAACACCACATCTTTTCTGTCACTTCTTTATCACACTCAGGACCAAACATGCCTTGAATGAATCCATGAAATGGATTTTCTCATAGGTCTGCATGTGTCCAAGATCTTGAAGCTTCCTTCAATCCTAAGATTGATTAAGCTTGCTTACCGAATGCTCTTGGCTCTTTTCGATTTACCAAGACTGAGCATCTTGATCTTTCATCGACTCGTCATAGATCCAGGGGTCGGCTTCATGTTCTCTAGGTAACAAGTCCGAAGACTCTCCTATAAACATGAACCTGTCGGGTTGTCTAACAACCCTCCCACTACGACGACGCTCCGGTGTATCTTTAGTGACTAAAGATTACAGTAGTGAACTACTCAGTAAGGCTGGTTCTAAGTCTTGATCAGTCCCTCTAAGCACATTAAGTATTACTCTACTCTTGGGCTTGTGATCTTGTGTATATATAGTCCATGTCTAAGAACCGATCGTTGATTCAATCAACGAACATCTGGTCCTTTGGACTATATTACATATCTCAATTCGTTTTCTTAGGGTATCCTATAACCAGTCGAATATCTGTACAAGTTTCCAAAAGAATCAAGTTCAGGATAAACGCCGCTGTTTCCAAGACATATCCCAAAAACGAATTAGGTAACTCCGAATAACTTATTGTCTACTTTCCCATATCTATAAGAGTCCTATTCCTTCTTTACAACACATTATTTTGCCGAGGCATAAATGGTGTAGTCTGTTGGGAGTTAATCCCATTTCCTGATAAGTATGCCTTACTCCTCAAAGAGGTCTGCATATATCAGAGCGAATCAACTCTAGTACTTTCTTGGATCTTTTCCCTTTAACCGTAAAGGGTTGCTCGGTCATTAAAACTTCCAAGTATGATTCGAAGGTTGGAAGGTCCTTTCCTTCAACCTAGCTGAGTGGTCCATCAGCTCTCATCCTTTGAATCGTACCTAAGTTAAAATGATTTAGCCTAAGATGCCATAAGTACATTTGATTCATCCTAGAAAGATCTTTACTCTTATTGGGGTTCGACAATGTGTTATTAGCTCCGGTCAGTTGCATCGTGGAAGAACACGGATTTAGTATTAAATTGTCTATCAATGTACCAGAATAGATAATATCCCCGTTTCCTACTCTGAAAAGTAGGAAACTGTCCAAAGAAACGGAATATCCATTCTAAGCCAATTTAGAAATCCGAAATGAAATTTCTTTCTAAATGCCGGCACATAAAGACAATTTATTTGAACTAAAATCCTACTGTTAAAACATTTAACATCTCCCACTGCAACGACTGTTACCTTAACAGTATTGCCCATGTAGGTTATAACTTCTTCCTTTCTAAGTCTCCGGGTTTCCTGGAACCCCCGCATTTTAGTGCAGACATGATTAGTGGTTCCCGTATCCACACACCAGGTACTGGTGGATAACACCACTAAACATGTTTCGGTGACTAAGGAAGAGTCAACTTCTTGTTGCTTGAGAGGAAAATTAAAACTCCCAGTATCCAGACTGCTTACAACGGAAGCACTTTCCCTTAGGGCTTGCTTGTCCCATTCCGTGGTCCAGATACATTAGGCCCACTGGGTTTCCGTCTTTGCTTCTTCTTCCTTTTGCCGCCCGGAGGCCTAGGAAGAGCCAATTTCTCAGCCACAAGTGCTTGAGAGCCCTTAAAGATTCCCTTAGCCGCTTGAAGTTCAATCAGGAGTTCCGCCAATGAGTAAGACCCCTTATTCATGTTATAATTCAGGCGGAACTGCTCAAAACTTCTCGGCAGAGACTGGAGCACAATATCGACTTGGGTTACCCCATCGATAATTGATCCTAGAATCTCTATCTCATTCAGATAGCACATCATCCTAAGAACGTGATCCCTCACGGGCGTTCCTTCGGATGCGATGGCCGTCATGAGTTGCCTCATTGCATTTTGCCCGGCTGTCCTGTCCTGATAACCAAAAAGCTTCTTGAGGTTAAGCATCATATCATAGGTAATAATCATGGCTTGATCCCGATGTCGCAGTACATTTGACATGAAAGCCATAATGTAGCTCCGCGTCATCTCAAAGCCTTGATCCATTTCCATGAGCTTCCTTTCCTCAGGAGTGGAAGCATCATTTGGTTCAGCAGGTCAATTGACTTGGAGTACATATTTGTACTCCTCTGCAGTCAGGACAATGTCCAAGTTTCTTCTTTAATCCATACAAACAGGTTTGGTGAGTTTGTTGACTTTTAATGGGAATAATACCATATAAAACAAACAATGAGTTTAATTCGATATCATTTCCCTCAAATAATATCATTAAACTACCAATCATTTCCAAAATCCCATCAGACTAGCATGCCACGTTCTTGTGGACGTATACTAATCCAAACGATTTTATAATTGGATTTTTACTTCGGTCGTACATCATTATAGCAGTGGCTCCGATGGGGAGGATACTATAAAGCGTACCTAAGTGTATACCATTTCTCAGTACTAAGTCCACCGCTCGGGAACTACATGCCCACCGCAAGCCACGTTCTTGTGGACGTTTACGTTGACATGCGGTCCTCCACGACTTTCTATAACTGTCGAGCCTCAATTAATCCTAAAGTTCCGTTTCCATCTAGCAAGCCACGTTAGTGTGGACGTTTACTAAAACAAACAACTTTATTAATTGAATCCCACTTATTTAAATGTCATATAGTCTCAATTAACCCAAAGTATCGTTTCCATTTAGCAAGCCACGATAGTGTGGACGTTTACTAAAACAAACAACTTTGTTAATTGACTCTTACATTTATTAAATTTCACAATTTTATTAATCAAAGCTTGATATCTCGTAAGTGAAACTCGAAGTTTCTAACCAGCGATCAATCATGCAATTGAGCCCTATCTCTCACTAGGTGAGGGAGCCAATCAGACAATCGATCTAGTCATCGAATGACTCGAAAGTCTCTAATCTGTGTCATCAACATAACCAAGCGCTTTGGCTCCATTCCACTCCCCGGGGTGAGAATGAGTCGAGTTGAAATTAGTCTTTGAAAAACAGATTAGGCATTGCTTTTGAGAAATATAATTGTTCAATTTTATAAGTGGAATTGAATTCGAATTTTTGTTGGAGTTGTGTACTTAATGTCTAGATTTAAGCAACGGTAAACTCCCGGTCATAGCATTTAATCTATTAAATTAATAAACAATTGTTTGCTTTTAATTATTATTAATTAAATATATGCAAATCATAGTCCTGGATTTTATACGTTGTAGTTAGTATGGTGTTGCATGGGCACACAGAAGATCATACTATCGGTTACTCGTATTTAATCAAATAGTGGCTCACGACCTAGATGGACCCGGACCAATCCATCGGTATAGTCGTTGTGTGAGAGAGAAAATAATTTATCTTAATTATTTTATCACACTTGTACACTTGGTGTATTGAGCGGATCGTTGAGATTCATCGATTAGGATTGCCGGCGATAATCGATTCGAGTCTCAGTGTATTTTATTCTTAATCCCCGATATTGTTGCGGGTGTGTATATGTAATATAAGTGACTTTGATTTACCAAAGGAATTAACCGATTTAATTATTGGGTTAATTACCGGTTAAGTTGGGTCACTATATTTTATATATGGCATGCCGTGAATGATTGACCGGACAGTGTATCCCGGAAGGGTTGATAATATCCCCGAGATGAGTTCATAAGGAATTATTGTGTAAACCTCATGAGTGGATACGTTCCGCACAATAATTAAGGTTGAATGGTACTAGTCTCGGATTAAAGAGATGAATAAATTAATTAGCAATAAATTAATTTTATTCATGGATATTTAAATCTTAAATACACGGAATAAATAATACTACCGGAGAAATATTATTTGATATAATATGGTTTAATATTGGGAGTGCAATTAAATTTATATAGTGGAAAATAAATTTAATTAATATTGATAAGGATTAATGGACTTGGGCAGTGGGCTCAATTTAATCTTCAATATTGGAAGCCCAATATTCCACCTCCTTTAGATCCCCTACGTAGCCTATAAAAGCACTACATGGTCTTCACTTTTTCATAAGACAAGATTATCATACTTGATATTCTAGAGAGTTGAAGAGGATCCATAAGCTTGGAGGATCGTCGCCCACCCGACGTTCAAGCTAGTGCAAGGAATACGTGGGAAGATCGTAAGGTCATCAACTTAAATTTGTTTCTCCGCACAACGAATTAAAAGGTAAAATCATATACTCCCTTCTATGATTTTATGTGAATTGATTGTGATACATACATGAACGCATGATCCGGGAAAACGTATGAACTTCGGGGACGGGGATTCGAGATCCCCGGCGAAGATCAAGACGAACCCTCGGCTGGGAGCCGAGGGAGTCGATCGAACCCGAGGGTTCGATCGTATGCACGCGAGGAACCCCGGCTGGGAGCCGGGGTGGGCGATCGACCGTGGTGGTCGATCGCCGGGCAGCCGCGGCTGGAGCCGCGGCGGGTTCGCCGCTGGGCGAACCGCCCTCCTCGGGCGGTGGCGGTGAGTCGCCGGACTCACCGCCCGGGGCTGCCGGAGCAGCCCCATCGATCGCATGCGTGCGATCGCGAGCCCCGCGGTGGGGCTCGGCTAGGGTTTAGCCGCGGGTTCATCCCGCGGCGATGCTCTTGTCGATCCCGGTTCTCCGTGTGGTTCGTGGTTTCATCTCCGGCGACGGGATTTCGGTCGGGTTGTCGGTTTCCGCATTTTTTGATAACCCGGGACATCGAATTCCAGCAATTGGTATCAGAGCGTTTGGTTTCGTGTTCATGTATGTGTTCAATTGTGTTCTAACTTGCAGGGATTCCGACTATCATGGTTTAATTAATTGTTAATTATTCGTTTAATTAATTGCTATTTAATTTACCATGATTGTTCGTTTATTAAACTCTCGGACATGTCGAGATTCGTTTTGTGTGGATGAATGCTTGTAATAGTAAAAATTCGGGGGTTGACTGAATTTAGATTTATTATTATTGTTCTATGTTTTCCGGAAAGTGTATAGGGTCGATTTCATGTATAGAATCGATACCAGAATTGTAAATTTATTTCTTGTAATTTATTTACGTTGGATCGATGCCGAGACGACCGCCGGAGAACTCATGAGACGAAGAAAAGACGGGGGGGGGGGGGGGGGGGGGGGGTCGATCATCCCCATGAGGATCGATCGACCCCACGCCAAGGGGCTGCCCGCTGGGGTTTCCGGCCACGCCGGCCACCGGTGGTGGTGGCGCGTGGCTAGGGGGCGGCGGCGGTGGTGCCCGGCGGTGGTGGTGGTCGACGATGGGGGTGGTGCGGGGATCCCCAACCCGTGCTACTCCTACTCCTACCAAGAGACTACTTACCTAATTGATTCGGTTTTCCTAATTGAGTTTTCCTATTTTTGGGAATTCTCATGGATTAGGAAAAGAATTAATTGGAATTAATTTTATTCCTTATTCTATTATGGAAGTCTTCTAGAGTATTACGAGTTCTACTTGGAATATGATCCTAGAGATTTAATAGAATTGGAAAGGAATAAAAGTTAATTTAGGATTGATTTATTTCCTAATTGATTATTCCTATTTTATGGGAATTTTCATAGTAATGGAAATTAATTAATCTTGGAAAGTAGAAGAGTCCTAATTTATTTTATTTCCTTATTCTATTATAGAAGTCTTCTAGAATATTCCAAGTTTGACTTGGATAGATTATTCTAGAGATTTAATAGAATTAGATAGGAAAAATAAATAAATAAAAATATTAATAATATTTAATTTTATTTTTGATTTATTCGATTGACTTAATTTTCGAATTAAGTATCTTTTGGATTTATTGAAAATGAATAGATTTAAATATTGGGATTAATATTCTCGTCACATGGAGCATTCAAGAACGGAGACTGAAGACTAGAAGACGCATACGGAGATGGAATAAAGCCATGATAGTCGGAAAATAATTTTTTCTAGTATTATTTTGACTATGTGCTATGTGCTTTATTACTTGTATGCATGCTTATGTGTTTAATTATGCATTAGATAGCGTATCCCTTTGTTATAAAAAGCTAAGTGGGAGCGGGGATGGAAACATTCCCATGGTCTCCATTACTGTTCTCTTGGTGACTCTTATGGACTTTTGAAGTTCGTATAGATGTGTCATTGGAGGAGAATTCTTGTAATTCCTTTTACAAGAGACATTGATTAAGTTTATCAAACAATGCCTAATTTGTCTTTCTGAAACTGACTTCAAGTCGACTCATTCTCACCCCGGGGAGTGGAATGGAGCCAAAGCCACTTGGTCATGTGGATGACACAAATTAGAGGCAGTCGTACCATTCTTTGATAGATGGATCGATTGTCTGCTCGACTCCCTCATTTATGAGAGATAGGGTTGTTCGCATGGTGAATCACTGGTTAGAAACTTCGAGTTTCACTTATGATTCTCCGCGTCTTGATTTACGAAAATCGAATGGATCTTGTAACTGGGAGTCAATTATAAAAGTCTCTTAGTGTAGTAAACGTCCACACAACGTGGCTTGCTCCACTGACGGATTTTGGATTAATTGATGTAGACAGTTGTAAGAAATTGTGAAGAGTTGTGAAGTTGTCGTAAACGTCCACACAACGTGGCTTGCGGTGATGTAGCAATTCCAAACGATTTACTTTGGTGCTGAGTAATGGTTTACACTTAGATACGCCTTATAGTATTCCTCCCACCGAGGTTCCGCTATAAGTGATGTATGACCGAAGAAAATCTAATTGCTAAATCATTCGGGTGGGTAAACGTCCACACAACGTGGCTTGCCTTATCTGATAGGATTTTAGATGTGATTAGTGATTTAATGATATTATTAAAGGGAGATAATATCGGATATTAAATTAATTGTTTGTTTAAATGTGCTTATAGGTTTAGAGAATAGCTATGAACCCACTTTCTATGATACTCAAGGAATTCAACGCACTGGTTCCATACTGTGTTGGATGGAATAAAGAGTTAGACATTTCCCAGACTGTTGCTGAGTACAAGTTAGTACTCAGTGAACTTTGTCCTCCTGAACCAACACGTGTCTCAACTATTGAGGAAATAGCTGATTTTGAAAAGTGGAAAAGTGCTTTTGCATTAACCACCAATCATGACATCATGCTGAAACTCAAGCTTATGTTTAGAGACAACGGGAAGGTGAGAAAAGAGGCGATGAGGATACTCATAAAGGTCAGTCGCTTCGAGGAAACACTTAAACACGTTTTCGAGATGTTGGACCTTTTGGATGAGTTGAGACAATCGCAAGCTCTTATGGCCAAAGCCAAAGGTTTTGAACCTAAGGGCATAGACCAAGGAATGGAGAAGCAGACAAAGAAGCCCTGTAGTCCTTCACTTGGACCACGGAATAGGGTGAGAAAGCCTTCGAGCAGTCATTCTCAAAGTAAGCCTTCTGGGGACTGGAAGTCTATATTTTCTCCTCGAGAAGGTATGAGATTCTCTCCTTAGTCTTAAAACATAGTCAGCTGTGTTATCTACCAGAAACCTGGTTGGTAGATATGGAGCCACTGACGGTATGTATGCACTGAAAATGCAGGGACACCAGGAAACCCAAAGACTTGGAAATGGAGGAATAGTCAAGGCAAAGCTGTAGAGGAGGCAGCTGTTGCAGTGGAAGACATTTATCTGCTTTAGTAGTTAAATAGGTTTTCATTTCAAAGTTATTGCTTTATGTACCCCTTTATTTTAGAAAGAACGTTTTGTTCTGGATTTCTATTATTTATGAATGGATATTTTATTTCTTTAATCATTGGATGATTTTGATAAGAAATAATGGCATTATCTATTCTGGTACATTAGATAGCAATATATGAATGATAGATCCTAAGTCTACCCCGATGCAACGAACCGTTCTTTAACTTGTTTTACTTGTTAGATATATATTTCCTTATTGAATCATTATACTTGTGAATTCTTATACTTAGTAGTATTTTCAAATAAGATTCAAATGGTCGAAATTGATTTGATCAATTATAGTTGAAGGAATGGACCTTCCGACCTAAGAATTGAATTTGGAGGATAATACGTCTAAGCAAACCTTTCTGGAAAAAGGATAGAATTCAGACAAGTATTGAAAATGATTAGATATGCAGACATATGTGTAAATTAGAAAGGTACGAGCAATTCTTTCAAGAATACTCGGTGATGGATTAGAATACTTGATGTGCCATAAAAGCAAAGTGTTTTGACTAGTCAATGGACATAAAGCTATTATGGGGAACCATCAAAGTATATCCATTAGAAGCCTGCGACTCGGTCGCGGAGGCCATCACCTATCTAAATAACACATAGCATAATCAAAGATTGGGATTCAATTCCAAAGGGCCGCGCCATACACTTGCGTGTAGAGATGGTGCGCTGTAAATAAGAAATGAAAATCTAATAGTAAAAGAACAAGTTGTTCGGAACTACCTATGTTCTATGGATATTCCTAGATACAACGGCATATTCAATATGGTTGTAGGATATCCTAGATGATCAAAATGTTGTGTGTTCTATAGTACTATGAACCAGAGGGACGTCTCGTCCGGTTCATAGAGAAAGACTATTAGATGAACCACAAAGCCTGAACTGACGTAATACCTTGGAATGAGAAGAAGGACAAAAGACTAGGAACCAGCCAAACCGAGTAGAAGTACACCACACACTGCACCTATTGTTATTACTGTTATACACCGGGACGCCATTGCAGTGGGAGGTTGTTGGACAACCAGAGATATTCATAAGACTAGAGGAGTTCGGACTCTGGATCTAGTAAAGATGAAATCGACCCCTAGCTCTGCATAAGGGCGGTACTAGATCTAAATGTGTCTGCTTGGAACAATAAGGTTTATTGTTGAGAGGCTAGATCATTTAGAGTACAAGCTTAGTAAATCCATTTATGGATTGAAATAAAGCTATGAATCGTGGAGCTTGCGAATTGATGGGATAGTCCATTTGATGGATTCATCAAAAGGCATGGACGAAAGGTGTGTTGAAGACGTAATGAAAACAAGGTGGTGTTTCTCGGAGATTTTATGTAGATGACATTTTATCATTGGCAACAATGTAAAAATATCGTCAGACATAAAATAATGGTTGTCTAAATAAATCGAGATATAAGATTGAGTAGAAGTTAGAACATGTTCTTAAGATCGTTCGTTCTAACGATAAGAACATTGTACTTCTCCTAGATATCTTATACGATTATGGTTTGTTTTAAACATGCATACTTCTGAGAAAGGTTATTGCCTTTCAGAGACAGAATATTCATCTATCTAAAGGGTTTGTGTTCGTACACATGAAGGAGATAGACAAAGCAGTTTCCTATACTTCAAGTATGGAAAGCTTTATAGATGCAATGTTGTAAAACAAGAACCTGATATCAACTATGCGGTTTGCGTAGTGGGAGGATATCAAGATGATCTAGACAAGAGTTTTTCGGATGCTGTAATAGTACTTGCAAAGTACTGGATTATTAAGCAAGACGAAATCTTCTTAGATTACAGATTCTCAGATCCAAAAATCAAAGAAAGGACCAGTGAAAGTCGATATCAGGCTATGTGTTCACTTTTAGAAAGAGGTGGAACCATAAAAGAGTGATAAGCAGGACGCTTCTCAGACTCTCTCATAGCCGAATAGCAGCCTCAGAGGCAGCGGAAGTTTTGGTTAGGTTCCGGGATAACCTCTTGACTTGGATATGACTCTTAGTTTACCAAAGGCTATTGGATAGCGGTGCACGGTGAACTGGAAGAGGTCATAAGTCAAAAGTGATGTTAACACATAGAGCAAGTACCACCTGATACGAGTCATCGTCAAGGGAGACGACGTAGTAGTCACCAAGATAACTTCAGAGCGGCAACCTAGATTGCTCACTCACATAGTACTTCTCGGAAGTACACCTTAAGCACGTGATGAGTATGGGAACCGGGAGTTTGGAGGAAATGACTAGACCTTAGTACAAGTGGGAGATTGTTGGAGTTGTGTACTTAATGTCTAGATTTAAGCAACGGTAAACTCCCGGTCATAGCATTTAATCTATTAAATTAATAAACAATTGTTTGCTTTTAATTATTATTAATTAAATATATGCAAATCATAGTCCTGGATTTTATACGTTGTAGTTAGTATGGTGTTGCATGGGCACACAGAAGATCATACTATCGGTTACTCGTATTTAATCAAACAGTGGCTCACGACCTAGATGGACCCGGACCAATCCATCGGTATAGTCGTTGTGTGAGAGAGAAAATAATTTATATTAATTATTTTATCACACTTGTACACTTGGTGTATTGAGCGGATCGTTGAGATTCATCGATTAGGATTGCCGGCGATAATCGATTCGAGTCTCAGTGTATTTTAATCTTAATCCCCGATATTGTTGCGTTTGTGTATATTTAATATAAGTGACTTTGATTTACCAAAGGAATTAACCGATTTAATTATTGGGTTAATTACCGGTTAAGTTGGGTCACTATATTTTATATATGGCATGCCGTGAATGATTGACCGGACAGTGTATCCCGGAAGGGTTGATAATATCCCCGAGATGAGTTCATAAGGAATTATTGTGTAAACCTCATGAGTGGATACGTTCCGCACAATAATTAAGGTTGAATGGTACTAGTCTCGGATTAAAGAGATGAATAAATTAATTAGCAATAAATTAATTTTATTCATGGATATTTAAATCTTAAATACACGGAATAAATAATACTACCGGAGAAATATTATTTGATATAATATGGTTTAATATTGGGAGTGCAATTAAATTTATATAGTGGAAAATAAATTTAATTAATATTGATAAGGATTAATGGACTTGGGCAGTGGGCTCAATTTAATCTTCAATATTGGAAGCCCAATATTCCACCTCCTTTAGATCCCCTACGTAGCCTATAAAAGCACTACATGGTCTTCATTTTTTCATAATACTAGATTATCATACTTGATATTCTAGAGAGTTGAAGAGGATCCATAAGCTTGGAGGATCGTCGCCCACCCGACGTTCAAGCTAGTGCAAGAAATACGTGGGAAGATCGTAAGGTCATTAACTTAAATTCGTTTCTCCGCACAACGAATTAAAAGGTAAAATCATATACTCCCTTCTATGATTTTATGTGAATTGATTGTGATACATACATGAACGCATGATCCGGGAAAACGTATGAACTTCGGGGACGGGGATTCGAGATCCCCGGCGAAGATCAAGACGAACCCTCGGCTGGGAGCCGAGGGAGTCGATCGAACCCGAGGGTTCGATCGTATGCACGCGAGGAACCCCGGCTGGGAGCCGGGGTGGGCGATCGACCGTGGTGGTCGATCGCCGGGCAGCCGCGGCTGGAGCCGCGGCGGGTTCGCCGCTGGGCGAACCGCCCTCCTCGGGCGGTGGCGGTGAGTCGCCGGACTCACCGCCCGGGGCTGCCGGAGCAGCCCCATCGATCGCATGCGTGCGATCGCGAGCCCTGCGGTGGGGCTCGGCTAGGGTTTAGCCGCGGGTTCATCCCGCGGCGATGCTCTTGTCGAGCCCGGTTCTCCGTGTGGTTCGTGGTTTCATCTCCGGCGACGGGATTTCGGTCGGGTTGTCGGTTTCCGCATTTTTTGATAACCCGGGACATCGAATTCCAGCAATTTTGATCCAGTGATATCCGTGTATCGACTTTATCCAATAGGGAGGATGACACTAAAGCCAACTCGTAAGTCAATACACATCAGATTCAAAACAGAGAATGGAGACCGCGGGATTGTTTCCAATCCCTCTCCCACTTAGTATTTTACGATTGAGGGATAACATGCATAAAATAATTAAGCATAATAAAAAGCACGTAAATCACATAAAAAGCAATTAACGTGGCCCCGATTATTATGGCCTTAAGTATTCTCCAATGCACGTCTCTTGGAACTTCATCTCGTTGCTCGCCTCGATCTCGGTCCACCACCGACTCGCTCGAGGGTCAAGAGAAGAACTCCTCCCACTGGAGCCTCGTCTCGAGCCTCGTTGAGTCGTCCATGGGGTCGAACGAACCCCAGCCCCGCTGCTGCCCAACACGAACACGGGGTGTGTTCGATGGCTGCCCGTTGCCGGTTCGTTCTCCTCGATCCTCGTTTCTCCGGGTTTCGGTCTCGTCTCGATCCACCAAATATAGCAAGAAAAAATACAATAATAAACTTACTAAATCCGGCATCGATCCTATACAAGGTGATCGACCCTATACATGTCCCGGATACAACGAAAAATAAATAAACCTAACGACTGAACCCGTCATTTTTATCTATTACAAACAAGCAACGTTTCCAAAACAAAACAATCTCGACAAGCCCGAGATTTTAATCAAACCACAAAATTAAAGCACAATATCCATCACAACATTGGCCATAATAACCGGGTTCATCCTGCAACACAAATCGTACGAACAATACAACAAACCGATAAACCGGCTCTGATACCAATTGCTGGAAATCGACTACCCGGGACATGTCCGTTCGACTACTCGAACATCCGGACAAGCCCAGTCGACCACCGGCGTGCCCACTGTACTTAACACGAAGCCTTAGACCCGAACCACGCCCAGCCATTGCACCGAAAGTGCAACCGCGCGAAAACGGGGCATTCTGCCCTGTCTGTCGGCCGACGCCAAAAAGGCTGTCGCCCGACAGGGCAAATGTCGGCCGACATTAAAATACACATGAGACGATGTCGGCCGACATCGTCGCGATTCCAGCAGCGGGTTTCGCCCGTTCTGGCTGTTCCGACGAGATTTTCTCGATCCGACTGCCACGCCGGAGGTCAAAGACCTCCCAGCAGTCCGAGAACATCAAATCCAAGCCAAATAAACCAATCTTTGGTTCGTTGTATAATTACGTACGAGATCGAATCGAAACGAGTGCGGAAAAGGGTATCGATTCCATACCTTTGTCGCGTGATTCGGAGAAGCCGAATAGGCGAACTGTTGGAGTTGTGTACTTAATGTCTAGATTTAAGTAACGGTAAACTCCCGGTCATAGCATTTAATCTATTAAATTAATAAACAATTGTTTGCATTTAATTATTGATAATTAAATATATGCAAAATATAGTCCTGGATTCTATACGTTGTAGTTAGTATGGTGTGTCGGGCCCCACACAGAAGATCATACTATCGGTTACTCGTATTTAATCAAACAGTTGCTCACGACCTAGATGGACACGGACCAATCCATCGGTATAGTCGTTGTGTGAGAGAGAAAATAATTTGTCTTAATTATTTTATCACACTTGTACACTTGGTGTATTGAGCGGATCGCTTGAGATTTATCGATTAGGATTGCCGGCGATAATCGATTCAAGTCTCAGAGTATTTTATTCTTAATCCCCGATACTATTGCGGGTGTGTATATTTAATATATGTGACTTTGATTTTCCAAAGGAATTAACCGATTTAATTATTGGGTTAATTACCAGTTAAGTTGGGTCACTATATTTTATGTATGGCATGCCGTGAATACTTGACGGGAAAGTGTATCCCGGAAGGGTTGATAATATCCCCGAGATGAGTTCATAAGGAATTATTGTGTAAACCTCATGAGTGGATTCGTTCCGCACAATAATTAAGGTTGAATGGTACTAGTCTCGGATTCAAGAGATGAATAAATTAATTAGCAATAAATTAATTTTATTCATGGATATTTAAATCTTAAATACACGGAATAAATAATACTACCGGAGAAATATTATTTGATATAATATGGTTTAATATTGAGAGTGCAATTAATTTATATAGTGAAAAATAAATTAATTAATATTAATGGGAGATTAATAGATTTGGGCTTGGGCTCAATTTAATCATTAATATTGGAAGCCCAATATTCCACCTCCTTTAGATCCCCTACGTAGCCTATAAAAGCACTACATGGTCTTCTCTATTCTCATAACTTGAAGATCATAATTCTTCTAGAGAGAGAAAGTAGAGAGAGAGAGAAGAGGATCCATAAGCTTGGAAGATCATCGCCCACCCGACGTTCAAGCTAGTGCAAGGAATACGTGGGAAGATCGTAAGGTCATCAATTGATTTCGTTTCTCCGCACAACGAATCAAAAGGTAAAATCATAAACTCCCTTCTATGATTTTATGTGAATTGATTGTGATACATACATGAACACACGATCCGGGAAAACGATGAACTTCGGGGACGGGGATTCGAGATCCCCGACGAACGTTCAAAGGACCCTCGGCTAGGAGCCGAGGGGTGCGATCGAACCTAGGGTTCGATCGCGGCGTGCGCGAAGGGAGGCCCCGGCTGGAGCCGGGGCGAGCGATCGACCATGAGGTCGATCGCGGGGCTGCCGAGGGCTGGTGCCTCGGCTGGCGCCCCTCCTCCCGGCGGCGACGGCGGTGAAGTCGCCGGACTCACCGCAGCCCGGGGCTGCCAGAGCAGCCCCATCGATCGCCTCGTGCGCGATCGCGAACCCCGCGGATGGGGTTCGGCTAGGGTTTAGCCGCGGGTTCATCCCGCGGCGATACTCTTGTCGAGCCCAGTTATTCGTGGTGTTCGTGATCGGTTTCCGGCGATGGGATTTCGGTCGGGGTTATCGGTTCCGCAATTTTTGATACCCCGGGATATCGATTTCCAACAATTGGTATCAGAGCGTTTGGTTTCATGTTCATGTATGTGTTCAATTATCGTTCTACCTTGCAGGGATTCCGACTATCATGGTTAATTAGTTGATTAATTGTTTAATTAATTGTTGATTTAATTTTACCATGATTATTAAACTCTCGGACATGTCGAGATTCGTTTTTGTGTGGATGAATGCTTGTAATAGTAAAAATTCAGGGGTTGACCGAATTTAGATTTATTATTATTGTTCTATGTTTTCCGGAAAGTGTATAGGGTCGATTTCATGTATAGAATCGATACCGGAATTGTAAATTTATTTCTTGTAATTTATTTACGTTGGATCGATGCCGAGACGACCGCCGGAGAACTCATGTGACGAAAGAGAAGATGAGAGGGAGAACTAGGGCTCGGGATCGATGGGATCGATCCCATGATGATGATGATCGAAGGGGCGAAGGGGGCTGCCCGTGGGAACCCTCGGCCACGCCGGCCACCGGTGGTGGTGGCGCATGGGCTGAGGTGGCGGCGGTGCTCCTTGCCGGCCGGCGATCAAGGTGGGGGGGCGTGGGGTCCTCGTGATCTCGTGCTACTCCTACCTAGATTCACTTTCCTAATTGATTCGGTTTTCCTATTTTGAGTATTCCTAAGTTTGGGAACTCTCATGGAGATAGAAAAAGAATTAATTAATATTATTTTATTTCCTTATTCTATTATGGAAGTCTTCTAGAATATTCCAAGTCCTACTTGGAATAGGAATCTAGAGACTTAATAGAATTAGATGGGAAAATAATTAATTAATAAATCGATTTATTTCCTATTTGATTATTCCTATTTTATGGGAATTTTCATGGACATGGAAATTAATTAATTTAAGAAAGTAGAAGAGTCCTAATTTATTTTATTTCCTTATTCTATTATAGAAGTCTTCTAGAATATTCCAAGTTTTACTTGGATAGATTATTCTAGAAATTTAATAGAATTAGATAGGAAAATAAATAAATAAAAATATTAATAATATTTAATTTAATTTTTGATTTATTCGATTGACTTAATATTCGAATTAAGTATCTTTTGGATTTATTGAAAATAAATAGATTTAAATATTGGGATTAATATTCTCGTCACATGGAGCATTCAAGAACGAAGACTGAAGACTAGAAGTCGCATACGGAGATGGAATAAAGCTATGATAGTCAGAAAATAATTTTTTCTAGCATTATTTTGACTATGTGATATGTGCTTTATTACTTGTATGCATGCTTATGTGTTTAATTATGCATTAGATAGCGTATCCCTTTGTTATAAAAAGCTATGTGGGAGAGGGGATGGAAACATTCCCATGGTCTCCATTATTGTTCTCTTAGTGACATTTATGAACTTTCGAAGTTCATATAGATGTGTCATTGGAGGAGAATTCTTGTAATTCCTTTTACAAGAAACATTGATTAAGTTTATCAAACAATGCCTAATTTGTCTTTCTGAAACTGACTTCAAGTCGACTCATTCTCACCCCGGGGAGTGGAATGGAGCCAAAGCCACTTGGTCATGTGGATGACACAAATTAAAGACATTCGTACCATTATTTTAAGATGGATCGATTGTCTGCTCGGCTCCCTCATCTGAGAGATAGGGTTGTTCGCATGGTGAATCACTGGTTAGAAACTTCGAGTTTCACTTATGGTTCTCCGCGTCTTGATTTACAAGATTAAAATGTTTCCAGTAATTGGATGTCAATTGTAAAAGTCTTTTGGTGTAGTAAACGCCCACACTATCGTGGCTTGCTGCATTGAATGGGATTTTGGAACGATTGATGTAGACAGTTATAGGAGGGAGTGAAGGAAACGTAGGTTAACGTAAACGTCCACACTATCGTGGCTTGCGGTAACATGCGAATCTTAAACAAACTTCTTAGTACTGAGTAATGGTTTACACTTAGGTACGCTCTATAGTATTCTTCCCATCGAAGTAACGCTATAGTGATGTACGACCGAAGCAAATCTAATTACGAAATCATTTGGATAGGTAAACGTCCACACTATCGTGGCTTACCATATCTGATGGGATTTTAGATGTAATTAGTAATTTAATGATGTTATTTGAGGGAGATAATATCGGATATTAAATTGATTGTTTGTTTAAATGTGCTTATAGGTTTAGAGAATAGCTATGAACCCTCTTTCGTTAATACTCAAGGAATTCAACGCACTGGTTCCATACTGTGTGGGATGGAATAAAGAGTTAGACATTACTCAGACTGTAAAAGAGTACAAAGATGTACTCAATGAAACTTGTCCTCCTAGGCCCACTATTGTCTCATCTGATGAGGAAATAGCTGACTTTGAAAAGTGGGACAGTGCTTTAGCACTAGCCGCTAATCATGATGTCATGCTCAAACTCAAGTTGATGTTTAGACACGATATAAAGGCTAGAAAAGAGGCGATGAGGATACTCATAAAGGTCAGTTGCTTCGAGGAAACGCTTGAACACGTTTTTGAGATGCTAGACCTTTTGGATGAGTTGAGACAATCGCAAGCTCTTATAGCCAAGGCCAAAGGTTTCGGACCTATAGGCTTAAATAAGGGAAAGGAGAAGAAGGCAAGGGAATCCAGTAGTCCTAAAGGACTTGGACCACGGGGTGGGATAAAGAAGCCTTCCGGCAAATATCCTCAAGGAAAACAGTCTGAGTACTGGGGGTCTGTATCATGTCCTCTCAAAGGTACGAATTTTTCTTTAGTCGTAAAAACATAGTCAGTGGTATTATCTACCAGAATTCTGGTGTGTAGATATGGAACCACTGACGGTATGTGCATTTCTTTAAATGCAGGGGTTCCAGAAAACCCGGCGACTTAGAGAGGAAGAGTTCGAGTGTCTACATGGGCAAAGCTGTAGAGGAGGCAGCTGTTGCGGTGGAAGACATTTATCTGCTTTAGTAGTTAAATAGGATTTCATTTCAAGTTTATTGCTTTATGTACCTTTTATTTTAGAAAGAACTTTGTTCTGGATTTCTATTATTTATGAATGGATATTTAATTTTTTAATCATGTTAATGATTTTGATAAGAAATAATGGCGTTATCTATTATGGTACATTAGATAGCAATATATGAATGATAGATCCTAAGTCTACTACGATGCAACAAACCGTTCTATAACTTGTTTTACTTTATTAGATATATTTCTTGTTAAATCATTATACTTGTGAATTCTTATACTTAGTAGTATTTATTTAAATGAGATTCAAAAGGTCGAAATTGATTTGATCAATTATAGATGAAGGAATGGACCTTCCGACCTAAGAATTGAATTTGGAGGGTAATACATCTAAGCAAACCTTTCTGGATAAAGGATAGAATTCGGACAAGTATTGAGAATGATCAATGATATATGCAGACATGTGTGTAATTAGAAAGGAACGAGTAGTTCTTTCAAGAATACTCGAAAAATGGATTAGGATGCTTGATGTGCCATAAAAGCAAAGTGTTTTAGTCACAAAGCAATTATGGGGAACCTTCTAAGTATATCCATTGGAAGCCTGCGACTAAAATCGCGGAGGCTATCACCTATCTAAATAACACATAGCATAATCAAAGATTGAGATTAAGTCTCAAATGACTGCACCATACACTTACGTGTAGAGATGGTGAGTCAGTAATAAGAAATGAGATTCTAATAGTAAAAGAACAAGTTGTTCGGAACTACCTATGTTCTATGGATATTCCTGGAGACAACGACATATTCAATATGGTTGTAGGATATCCTAGATGAACAAAGTATTATGTGTTCTATAGTACTATGAACCAGAAGGACGTGTAACGCACGGTTCTTAGAGGAAGACTATTAGAAGAACCACAAAGCCCGAACTGACGTAATACCTTGGAATGAGAAGAAGGACAAAAGACTAGGAACCAGCCATACCGAGTATAAATACACCATACACTGCACCTACTGTTATTACTGTTATACACCGGGACGCCATTGCAGTGGGAGGTTGTTGAACAACCAGAGATGTTCATAAGACTAGAAGAGTTTCGGACTCTGGATCTAGTAAAGATGAAATCGATCCCTAGCTCTGCATAAGTGCGGTACTAGATCTAAATGTGCCTGCTTAGAGAACAATAAGGATTATTGTTAAGAGGCAAGATCATTTAGAGTACAAGCTTAGTAAATCCATTTATGGATTGTAACAAAGCTATAAATCGTGGAACTTGCGAATTGATGGGATAGTCCATTTGATGGATTCATCAAAAGGCATAGACGAAAGGTGTATTGGAGACGTAATGGATACAAGGTGGTGTTTCTCGGAGATTTTATGTAGATAACATTTTATCATTGGCAACAATGTAAAGATGTTGTCAGACATAAGATGATGGTTGTCTAAATGAATAGAGATATAAGATTGAGTAGAAGTTAGAGCATGTTCTTAAGATCGTTCGATCTAAGGATAAGAACATTGTACTTCTCCTAGCCATCTTATACGATTATGGTTTGTTTTTAAACATGCATAATTCTGAGAAAGGTTATTGCCTTTCAAAGACAAAATATACATCTATCTAAAGGGTATGTGTTTCGAACACATGAAGGAGATAGATGAGGATAAAGCAGTTTCCTATACTTCGAGTATGGAAAGCTTAATAGATGCAATGTTATAAAACGAGAACCTGATATCAACTGTGCGGTTTGCGTAGTGGGAGGATATCAAAGTAATCTGGACAAGAGATATTCGAATGCTGTAAAAGTACTTAAATGTACTAGATTAAGCAAGACGAAATCTTCTTTGATTATAAATTCTCAGATCTTAAATCAGAGAAGGACCAGTGTAAGTCGATATCAGGCTATGTGTTCACTTTTAGAAAGAGGTGGAACCATGAAATGAAAGAGTGATAAGCAGGACGCTTCTCAGACTCTCTCATAACCGAATAGCAGCCTCAGAGGCAGCGGAAGTTTTGGTTAGGTTCCGGGATGAACCTCTTGACTTGGATATGACTCTTAGTTTACCAAAGGCTATTGGATAGCGGTGCATGGTAAACTGGAAGAAGTCATAAGTCCAAAGTGATGTTAACACATAGAGCAAGTACCACCTGATACGAGTCATCGTCGAGGGAGACGACGCAGTAGTCACCAAGATAACTTCAGAGCGGCAACCTAGAGTACTCATTCACATGGTACTTCTTGGAAGTACAACTTAAGCACGTGATGAGTATGGGAGTCGGGAGTTTGGAGGAAATGACTAGACCTTAGTACAAGTGGGAGATTGTTGGACTTGTGTACTTAATGTCTAGATTTAAGTAACGGTAAACTCCCGGTCATAGCATTTAATCTATTAAATTAATAAACAATTGTTTGCATTTAATTATTGATAATTAAATATATGCAAAATATAGTCCTGGATTCTATACGTTGTAGTTAGTATGGTGTGTCGGGCCCCACACAGAAGATCATACTATCGGTTACTCGTATTTAATCAAACAGTTGCTCACGACCTAGATGGACACGGACCAATCCATCGGTATAGTCGTTGTGTGAGAGAGAAAATAATTTGTCTTAGTTATTTTATCACACTTGTACACTTGGTGTATTGAGCGGATCGCTTGAGATTTATCGATTAGGATTGCCGGCGATAATCGATTCAAGTCTCAGAGTATTTTATTCTTAATCCCCGATACTATTGCGGGTGTGTATATTTAATATATGTGACTTTGATTTTCCAAAGGAATTAACCGATTTAATTATTGGGTTAATTACCGGTTAAGTTGGGTCACTATATTTTATATATGGCATGCCGTGAATACTTGACGGGAAAGTGTATCCCGGAAGGGTTGATAATATCCCCGAGATGAGTTCATAAGGAATTATTGTGTAAACCTCATGAGTGGATTCGTTCCGCACAATAATTAAGGTTGAATGGTACTAGTCTCGGATTCAAGAGATGAATAAATTAATTAGCAATAAATTAATTTTATGCATGGATATTTAAATCTTAAATACACGGAATAAATAATACTACCGGAGAAATATTATTTGATATAATATGGTTTAATATTGGGAGTGAAATTAATTTATATAGTGGAAAATAAATTAATTAATATTAATGGGAGATTAATAGATTTGGGCTTGGGCTCAATTTAATCATTAATATTGGAAGCCCAATATTCCACCTCCTTTAGATCCCCTACGTAGCCTATAAAAGCACTACATGGTCTTCTCTATTCTCATAACTTGAAGATCATAATTCTTCTAGAGAGAGAAAGTAGAGAGAGAGAGAAGAGGATCCATAAGCTTGGAAGATCGTCGCCCACCCGATGTTCAAGCTAGTGCAAGGAATACGTGGGAAGATCGTAAGGTCATCAATTGATTTCGTTTCTCCGCACAACGAATCAAAAGGTAAAATCATAAACTCCCTTCTATGATTTTATGAGAATTGATTGTGATACATACATGAACACACGATCCGGGAAAACGATGAACTTCGTGGACAGGGATTCGAGATCCCCGGCGAACGTTCAAAGGACCCTCGGCTGGGAGCCGAGGGGTGCGATCGAACCTAGGGTTCGATCGCGGCGTGCGCGAAGGGAGGCCCCGGCTGGAGCCGGGGCGAGCGATCGACCGTGAGGTCGATCGCGGGGCTGCCGAGGGCTGGTGCCTCGGCTGGCGCCCCTCCTCCCGGCGGCGACGGCGGTGAAGTCGCTGGACTCACCGCCGCCCGGGGCTGCCAGAGAAGCCCCAGCGATCGCCTCGTGCGCGATCGCGAACCCCGCGGATGGGGTTCGGCTAGGATTTAGCCGCGGGTTCATCCCGCGGCGATACTCTTGTCGAGCCCGGTTCTTCGTGGCGTTCGTGATCGGTTTCCGGCGATGGGATTTCGGTCGGGGTTATCGGTTCCGCAATTTTTGATACCCCGGGATATCGATTTCCAACACGAACACCCTGAGATCTTCTAGTGTGTATCCTAGCCCTCGACGCCGGACGTTGTGTGAGCAACGATCCACCGGAGTCTTCTCTTCTTCTTCTCTCTCAAACCCTCTTTCTCACGTTTTAATTATTCTGTATCCAGAAATATATTTGCGCTAGCAAATTAATTTCTACAGAATAAGTTATTGCGCAAACTAAATTAATTAAGTAGAGAAAAAAGATTAATTGCGCTAACAATTATTTTCTCTCCACAGAATTAATTATTGCGGCGAAACTTAGGTTAGGAGAAGAGAGATTGAGGGGTTTATATAGGCCACACTAGGGACCTTAGGACAATTAACTAATTAGGCTAAATTGTAATTTAATTAAACCGGTGTCCTTAAAAGAAAACCTTTAATTAAATCCAATTTTAATTATAATTAATTCCACTATAAAATTATAATTGAATTCCCAATTAATTAATCTATATTATTTTACCAATAATATTTCCGCCGAAATTACATATACGGCTTTCCCCGTGTTTAAGATATCGAATGTCCACGAATTAATTACAATTACTAATAATTAAATTAAATCGTTTCTTATTATCCGAGACTAGTACCACTCATCCTTATTATCATGTGGAACAAATCCACCTGCAGGGTTTACATGATAAACTTTATGAGCTCATCTCGGGGACATCATCAACCCGATAAACGGGACACGGTTTCCTGTCTATAATCTATAGCATGCCGTGCGTACAATTACGATTCCCAATTTACCGAGAATCTCGACTAATCAATTAGTCTCACTCATTGGCATATTAAAGAACCGAGAATTGGACACACGCACCTATAATTATATAGGGATTAGGAATTCGTATATCCGTAATATCTGAGGTCTAGTTCGATTACTGCGATTAGTATAAATCGAACGCCCTCCCGTGGTCCTGCTCAATACACCAAGTGTACGAGTGTAACATGATAGTCAAGACCGACTATCTACCAGTCACACTACGACGTACCGATGGATTGTCCCTGTCCATCTAAGTCGCGAGGTACTGTTCGATAGTATATGAGTAACCAACAGTATGATCTTCCGCGTGTCTCCTCACGCCATACTGTCTACAACGTATACATCAAGGACTATTGCATTAAATGCAATCATGCTTGAATCATATCTCGAATTAAGGTATAGATAAGGAGTTCCGTATTTGCACTAAACTAGACATTTAGAATACAACTCCATCACTTGTGCTGTGTGGGTTTGGGCTTGGATGCCATTTGCTTTCTCCGTTGACCCATGACCTTGTTCATCGCAGCTTCCTTCTTGGTGAGCATTGTTCCACCTGGCCCTGAACACATTAAACCCTTACCTCCACCTTGTTTGACCGGAGCAGAAGCAGCATTCTTTGTAGGCGGTTCAGTGGTGACCCTCGCTTTTGAAACCATTAGTTTGGGCAATTTGGATCTGTCCACCGTAGAGCCACAGCCTCCTTTTTCTTTGCCCACTTCCTTGGTGCCCGAAGAACCAGCACCCTTGGCTTTTTCATCCTTTTTCACAGCATCAAGTTCCTTCACCGTTCCATCAGCATTTTTAACTAGGCCGTTGTGCGCATCACCAGCTGCCTTTTTACTTCTTTTATGCGCAGCACGCAAGTCCTCACCCTCATCAGCCTCCACTTCTTCCTCTACGTCCACTTCGCTGGCTTTCCTCTTTCCACTGTTCCTTTTTGTCTCGGTGGGGCGGTCCTCCGCGTTCCTTGACGCCTCCATTTGCTCGTTCACGAGATTGACCAACCCAGTCAGGCGCCCATGAAGCATTTTTAAGGGCCCGTAATCAGCGTACGAGGACCCATCTCCCCCTAGACGAGCCGCTCTACGGGACTTACGGTGCATATGCGCAGAGAGATGTGCAACAATATCAATAGAGGAACGTAGCTGCACGAAGTATTGTAGAAGCGAGGTCGGCTCACATAAATACATGTCATCACACGAAGAGTCAGAGTCCTCCGACGTAGAGTCCAGTGTGATGTCATCGCTCTTCTTCGTAGGGCGGATAGACTTAGCCCGTTTTCCCTTGCCCTTGACTGCCTGTTGGATCTGTAAGGGAATGGCCTGTGACGCGGTGAACAACGCACGATCCTCAGCTTCATTTCCAAGTCTACGCCATGGAAGATCTTTGATTTTGTGGGCTGCAACGTACTTGCAGTCGAAGCGAAAAGAAGTAAGGCCGATCAACGGGACATCCTCCTCGTCATACGTGAAGCCCTGGCTAACCAGTATGGCGCTGATCAAGTGGGGGCACGGCAGGTTAGACTGTGAAATTTCGGCAGCAGTCATATCTCCATACGACTTGATTTTATTGAACACCACTTGACACAGATCAACTTGGATGCCACGGCTCAAATTATACATCAAGTAAAGTGCGTCTGCGTGGACCACCGACGAGCTTGACGTAGGGATCCAGTTGTTAGCAATAATTTTGTTTAGGTGGGTGAAGAATTGGGTGAGTGACGTACAGGCTGGTTGAGCCGTAGAGGCAAGACCACCAGTCACAATGAAGCCCATCATCTGACTGTCTGGATGGTGCGTAGAGGGAGCCTCCCATGTGGCTTTAATGTGAGAGCGTTTAAACATTTTGTTGAGCGTATGAGGGGAGAGATCATACTCCCGCTCGCGAATAATCACTTTCCCGTACGACGCATGGGTGGGATCCCCGAACTGCTGATCGATGTGAGAAAAGACAACCCTATGGACGTAGAGGCTGTAGTCCACATCAAAGTTAATGGCATCTAGCAGTTGCATCTCCTTCATGAAGGCCTGCAGGCCGCGTTGCACCCACTTGCTATGCCCGTAGTACCGCTCAGCATTCACCTTTTGATCCCCCAAGGCATCAAACCTGTCATGTGCCGCATCGTAGTGAAAGTCGGCAGAGAATCCTTCCCCAACGTAGCGTGAGGGAGATGGCACTACAAGCCTATTCTCAGGCACTTTGTCTTCAACTTTTTCAAGCGGCGCCACGTGCTGTGGGGACAGTTGAGCAGGAGGAATGACAGTGTTGGACGCATCACAAGCATCCTTAGTTTGTTGAGAGTCAACAGTGGTGATGGCAGCTATAGTCTCGACGGGACGATCCACCAAGTTATCAGGAATGTTGGCTCTGCGGTCAGCCATTTCTTTTCTTGCCACCTCGGCAATACGGTCAGCCGCCTTCTTCTTCTCTCTCTCTCTTTCGGCCATACGTGCCTCTTCATCCTCCTTTCTTTTTCTCTCTTCCTCGGCAAGACGTGCCGCCTCTTCATCTTTCTTCCTTTGAATTTCGGCTAGACGGTCAGCCTCCTCCTTTTCCTTCTTCTTCCTCTCTTCCTCTGCAATACGTTGCCTTTCTAACTCGGCCAAACGTTCGTCCTCTTCTTTCTTCTTTCTCTCCTCCCCTGCTCGACGTGCCTCCTCTTCCCTTATGGCTTTTTCAGCCATCATTTTATTTCGGCGATGAGCAAGGATTGTGGTACGTACAGCACTGATCTGTGCCTCCAGTTCTGTTACTTTGTCAAAATCCTCTTCCACGGCTTGCGCGGCTTCAAGAGTGGCTTCTTGAGCTTTGAGTTCAGTAATTTTGTCCGCGTAGAACGAGGGCGATTCATATGTGGGCTTATTGGTAGCAGGAGATGCAGATGAAGTCATTGTGGTAAGACGGTGAGAAGGAATTTCCTGCGTAGAGCAAAGGGTAAAAATAGGAATAGATGATATGAGCTGGTACGTAGAAGATAAGAACAACAAGTGAGCAAGGATTCTCTCTCTAAAACACACAGTAGAAGGTGCACTATGTGTTTGACCCGGAGAGGTATTTATAGTGTAGCTGAAGCGGTTCAAATTCTGTGGCGTAGAGTGCGCCACGTGTCCATTGGCCTGGCCTGCGTAGAAGTGAAATCCAAAATGCAAGTGGTAGCGCGCTGACGAGGAAGCATAGAACGCTCGAGGCGCGTGGATCAAGCAACCTATCTCATCGTAGCTGCAAAATAGAAAAGCAAACGACCCAACGTGCAACAAAAAATATAAAGCGTGTAGCAGAGATACTTAGCGAAAATAAATAAAGAATTGACCAATTTGAAATCAGGAGATGAGCGGTGGGCGAGCTGGCAAATGCACTTGGTGATGCGCGCAACAGGGAGATATGGGCTGCCAGAGAGTGTGTACAGGCTAGGTAGCACAACGCATTAGCAGCACCAATTTTTCAAGGGATAGCACGCCCTACAAAAATGGTTATGGGTAGAACAACAATACTTATAATGTAAAATCAGCAAACATCACAACAAGCAAAGAGTAACACGTTAGACAGTAACGGCTTTAGGAGAACTCAAAGTAGCACACGTAGAGCAGGGGCTATTACACACGAACCTACGTGGAATTACCCAGATTTCAAATTCACATAAAAGTTGTCTTGACCAACGAAGCCTAAAGAAGCACTTCAAGGCAGAGTAGCCTTGCTTCGTAGACCAGGAGTACTCTGCAAAATTATATAACACGAAATACAGTTAAAGGCATAACAGGCACACACAACGTGGACATACGTACCACCACACAGAGAATCAAAATCGCTGGAAAGAACATTAAGTAGAGTTATTAGAGGTAGAGTGACAGAGCTTTATGGACGATATTGCTATTTTGGCCAGTTCAGCGTGTGACCACGACCATTTCACCTGCTTTTTGGGCATAGATCAGGCCTATTAGGGCCCAATCAGTGATAGGTGTTATAAAATGATGTTTCCATATATAATAATTTTTTTTTGTGTGTTTTCATCATTATATGTATAAGGCCATGTCTTTTGCATTTGCCCGAAGACCAAGTCAATCAAGACCCGATCCATCGAGGAAATCTTTAAGCCGACTTTTCCTGCTAGACATAGAGCAAACAAAGTTCACTCCAATGAATTGCTTATGAAATATATTTAAAGAACAGTATGTCCAAATACTACGTCACTTTGCAGCTGTCAACAACTAACCTCACCTTGCTCTACCTCATGGTTCCATTGACAAAATAAACGGCTGTGGGTGGAGGTAGCCATTTGCGGCCTACTACCCTTCAAAAAGCACCCATGCAAAGAGACTTCCGTAGGATCAAAAATCTTTCCGAAGCAAGTGGTTTTGTGAAGAAGTCTGAGAGTTGTTTCTCCGTAGGAACATGTTCCATTACCACTTTACCCCGTTCTACCAAGTCTCGAATGAAGTGATGTCGTATATTAATATGCTTGGTCTTTGAGTGTTGTACCAGATTCTGACTTATCTTTATAGCACTTTGGTTGTCACAGAACAAGGTTAGTGGCGTGCTTTGAATTTGATAGTCGGCAAGCATTTTTTGGAGCCATAGCATTTTGGTACAACAACTCCCGGCAGCCACATACTCGGATTCGGCGGTGGATAGAGCAATGCAATTTTGCTTCTTGCTATGCCATGACACAAGGTTGTTTCCTAGGAAGCAACACCCACCACTAGTACTCTTCCGTTCATCATTGTCACCGGCCCAATCAGCATCTGCAAAACCAACAAGATAAGAAGAAGTATCTTTAGTGTACCATACACCAAGGTTGGTAGACCCGGCCACATATAGAAGGATACGCTTCACGGCAATAAGATGTTCTTCCTTTGGTTGAGCTTGGTAGCGGGCACAGAGGCACACACTATACATGATATCCGGTCTAGTGGCTGTGAGGTAGAGCAGGCTACCGATAAGAGATCTGTAGGTAGATATATCAACATCTTTTCTCTTCTCAGCTCTACCCAGATTGTCAGTGGTAGCAATAGGAGTCTTCATGGGTTTAGCATCCGCCATATCAAACTTCTTGAGCATGTTGATAGCATACTTAGTCTGAGAGACAAACATACCATCCGGACGTTGAGAAATTTGAAGACCAAGAAAGTGACTTAGCTCTCCCTCCAAGCTCATTTGAAATGAGGAAGCCATGGCATCAGTAAATTCCTTAACCAAGTGGTCATGGGTAGCACCGAACACAATGTCATCAACATAGATTTGAGCAATAAGCATTTCATTCTTGACAGTTTTGATGAAGAGGGTGGTGTCAGCATTCCCACGAGTGAACCCAAACTTCAAGAGAAAATCCGTGAGGCACCTATACCAAGCACGAGGTGCTTGTTTCAACCCATAGAGCGCCTTATGAAGGAGGTAGACATGATCCGGTTTGTGAGGATCCACAAAACCCTTGGGTTGTTCTACATAGAGTTCTTCATCCAACACTCCATTAAGGAAAGCTGCCTTCACATCCATTTGCCTCAACGGAATATTTTTGTGGCATGCCACAGCAATAAGTAAACGGATGGACTCTATGCGTGCCACAGGAGCAAAAGTTTCTTCAAAGTCAATCCCTTCCACTTGGGTGTACCCTTGAGCAACCAGTCTTGCCTTGTTTCGCACTATTTGATTGAACTCATTGTGTTTATTCTTGTAAATCCACTTGGTACCAATAACATTGACACCCTTAGGCCTTGGAACCAACGACCACACCTTGTTCCGTTCAAACTCATGGAGCTCTTCCTGCATTGCCGCAATCCAAAAATCATCACGAATAGCTTCTTTTATGTTTTTAGGCTCTATTTCGGAGACAAAGCTCATTATACCCACGTCCGGAGATAGGAGAGCCAAATTTGAGAATGTATTCGGAAAGCTAGCGGGCAAGGTGTCGGTAGAGCAGGTAGAACGAGTAACACGTTGGTTGAGATCACCAATCATTTGTTGGTTTGGGTGTCTCTTTCGAATATATGCGGGAGGACCAGAGTTTGGAACTCCGGTAGACGTAGAAGCTCCAGCAGTACCCATGACAGGGTTGGACGTACCCCGATTAAACTCTTCATCATCACTCTCGGTTGGGATAGAGTCACAAGAGTTGTTAGAAATAGAATGGTCATTACCATTTGGTGATATGGTTGATCCTACACCCTGACCTACCTCCCCCTCAACCAATACTTCTGCTATGGGTAGAGCAGGGTTAGACGCGTTTTGCTGCGGGGTAGACTTGGTTGGACTCTCATGGAAATGAAGTTCATCAAACTTGATGTTAGTCGACTCTTTCACGGTCTTCGTACGCAAGTTGAACACCCGATAAGCATGGCTGTTGAGAGAGTAGCCAACAAAAATAGCTTTGTCCGACCTAGAATCAAACTTTTTCAAGGCATCCATATCATTCAAAATGTAGCAAACGCACCCATAAACACGAAGATGAGCTACATTCGGCTTCTTGGAGGTTAGTAACTCGTAAGTTGTACATTGAGTTCCGGCACGTATACTTATCCGATTAACTACATAGCACGCCGCACTCAAGGCTTCTGCCCAAAAACCTTTCGCCATACCCGCAGCCACCAACATTACTCTTGCCATTTCTTGTAGAGTCCTGTTCTTCCTCTCTACAATTCCATTTTGTTGTGGAGTTTTAGGTGCTGAGAATTCATGGTGAATCCCTTTACGGGTGCAATATTCAACGAACACCCCGTTTTGAAATTCACCACCATGGTCACTTCGTATACGTTGGACCCTTTTGGTGTAGGTGGTTCGAATTCTCCGAGCTAAGGACCGGAAAGCCTCAAATGCCTCGTCTTTCGTTCCAAGAAAGTTAACCCAAGTGTACCTTGAGAAGTCATCAACAATGACAAGAGTGTACCACTTGTTTCCCAAACTCTGTACTTCCATGGGTCCCATAAGGTCCATGTGGAGTAGCTCAAAGCACTCTGTGGTGCGGTTATGGGTAGAGATAGCAGGATGAGGAGCCCTAGTTTGTTTACCCATCTGACATTCACCACAAACTCTCTTGTCAATCTTGGGTAGACTGTCTATACCTCTGACGGCTTTTATTTGAACCAACTTCTCAAGATTCCGAAGGCTGGTATGACCAAGCCTTTGATGCCATATATCTATCTCGTCAAGGGTAGAGGCACTCAGGCAAGATTCATTAATGGCATAGCAGTTGTTCTTCGCACGAGCAGCTGTGAGAATACACTCTCCCTTTGTGTTGTACACTTCACAATTCTCTTTATTGAATTTCACATTAAGTTCATCATCGCACAGTTGACTAATGCTTATGAGATTAGCACACAGCCCATCTACCAAGAGAACGTTCTTGAGCGCGGGTAGACCCTTCACATTCAATGTTCCACTTCCAATTATACTCCCCTTTGCCCCACCTCCATAAGTGACAGGACCACCGGAGTGAGGAACAAAGTCGACCAACGAGTCTTTGGTACCAGTCATATGACGAGAACACCCGCTATCGAAATACCACGTCTCCTTTGTCGTGCCCTTAGCCACTGTGAATGCAACATTACATGTCACTTCTTTCCTTCTTCTCCACAATCGCTTTGGCTTAGTGTCCTTTGTTATGGGTAAAACAAACTTATTTCTCCAGGCATGAATGGTCTTGTCATGTGGGTACTTGGCAATTGGTCTCCATACTTGTCTTAAAGACATACCATGGGAACTTAAATCTTCGGCACGTTTGTAGCAATAAGGTTTGATGTGCCCTTTCTTCCCGCAGTAGTGACACACATAGACCCGCTTGTAATGGGTAGAAGGAGTCCTCCTTTTGTGAGGGGTAGCACCGGATGATCGAAATTTCAACGTTGATTGAGTTGTTGAGTTCGATAACTTAGATCGATTTGAGACGTTTCGTGTAAAAGTTTCCTTGTTATAGGCAGACCCGGATTTACCTCTGGGTAGAGCAGAGTTGGAAGTCGGTGTTAACGAGGACAATGAAGCATTTTGGGGTAGAGGAGTAGTAGTACGTTTAAGAATTTTCACACTAGAGGTAGAAGCCCAGTTTCCGTTGGATGTCCGAGCATCCTCCGGCTTAGCCTCATTAGATTCAATGATGGTTTTATGTTTAGCATGCACAAACTTAGGAAGCAAATAAGAAGAGTCGGAGTAAACCGAATCAAAAGTTTCCTTAAACCCAAGCCCAAAGTGCTTGGTGTTAACACAGCTCAACATATTATCAAGTTTAGAAGTGCCATTATTGAGTTGTTTGAAAAGACAATCAGCAACATCAAGTTTGTCTTTCACTTGGTAGAGTTCCTTGGTGCGCATGGCATAGCACTCTTCCATCTTGGCAAGTGAATCTCTCAGGAAGTCTTTCTCATCATCTTCCTTCTCCACAATAGCCTCCAACTCACTAGCCTTCTTCAACGCTCTCTCCAGCTCCAGCTTTACAATCTCGAACTCCCTCTTGCTCACCCTCTCAGAATCAAGGGTAGACTCAGCTCCATTCTTGGTCATGCCCCCAGCCAGAGATCTGGGGGTAGAACTAGCACATTTCTCAGTAGTACCTGCAACCACAGAGGTATAGCAGAAGATATTTTCATGTGTAGCCAAGTCATCTTGATCTACCTCGTACTCTTCATTGCTCTCATCATCAATGGCACTTAGAAGTGCGTTGACTTCATTTGGCTCCACCATTTTCCCTTTGTCTTCCTCAGAGGAGTACAAAGCATCATCTCCATCAAACACCAAGTAGCTCACATCCATGTTGTTCTTCCAATGTAAGTTAGGGCATTCATTCTTCACGTGCCCCATCCCCTTGCACTCAAAGCATTTGATCTGAGACATGTCCTTGCTAGGGGCACCACTAACAAATTTCCGACTTGGGGTATACCAACTGCGGTTGGTGGAGGGTGGAGTGGAGAAGGAATTTCCAGAGTTCCTCTGATTTCGGAATTGCTTGAACCTCCTCTTCCTTTTAATATCTTGGCGAAAAAGGTAGCTCACGGCATCTTGAATGGCGATGAACTTGTCTGGATTTGGAGAATCAAGGAGAGAAATAGCTTCACTTTCATCATCGGAGTCCTCAGCTAGAAAAGCATTACTCTCGGTAGAGTGAGGAGAGTGGGTGGAGCTGGCCCTGTTGGGGGTAGAGCTAGAAGCATTCTGAGAAATAGCAAGGGCCTTCATGGAATTTTCAAATGGAGTCATAGAGTAGGACTTGTCCTTCAATTTCAAGTTTAGCTCGTAGTTCTTCAAATGGCTCATGATCTCGTTGTAGTCGCCCGATAGACCAAGCTTCGTGTCTTCCATTGTTGTAACCTTGACGCTAAACTTCTCCGTTACACCTCGTAGAACCTTGGTGCAAATGAGTGATGGAGGTATAGGATCTCAAAGTTCTTGACATTCACTCGCAATAGCCATGATTTTGTTGAAGAAGGAGTCAAGGTCTTCATCTTCCCTCATTTCAAGCCGGTGGAAGGTAGTGGTAAGCCCTCTGATCTTGGACCTCTTGATACTATCACCCCCTTCACACATGCGTTCCAACGTGTCCCACACTTGCTTAGCCGAAGTGAGATGCCTGACGACCGAGAACATGTGGACATCGATGAGATCAGTGATAATGTGGATGGCCTTTGAGTTGAAGGTGTCAGCTTCATGTTCGGCCGTGGTCCATGTAGATTCATCTTTCGGAACCGTGTCATTATCCTTGTCAACGTAGGTTGGTGGAGTCCAACCATTCAACACAGCTCCCCACACACGTGAGTCCACATTCTTCAGCTTCAGCCTAGTCTTGCTCTTCCAGTAAGAGTAGTTTGTAGAATTGAGGATGACGGGCTTGACAACAGTGAATGAATCCATTGTATAATCTCTTCCTAGGATCACACCAAAGATGGTGCACTTGCTCTGATACCAATTGAAATTGTGTATTTTGTACTTGGTACTACCTAGAACTAAAAAGTAAAGGGTAGAGTAAAAACACTTAACACAATTTGGAGATTCTAAAAGAAAACTCTTTTGTATATCTTGTAAAGGGTGGAACCACTTACAAACACATCTACAAAATTCTAGCGAATCTTGTAGAAAGGTCAACACGACCAAAAACTAAGTCTATGTAGAACTAATCTAGCGACTCGTACTACCAAGACTAAACTGAGGATAGAAGCAGAGCTTTCTAGCGAAGTCTCTCGGTCTACAAATTTTCTCTCTCTAGAAAATGTCAAATCAATGCGTGAATAGTGAATTCCAAACAACCCGGTATTTATAGGAGTCGAGAATTAGGGTTTCCGGAATTCACGCTTAATGGGCCGAGCCCAAAGCATCTTCATGGAATATTCGAGATTCCATTCTTCGTTTCTTGACGAACCCAGCTGTTGGAAATCGATATCCCGGAATTAATAAATTTAAATAAATAAATTATCTAATTAATTCCGACCGAAATCCTTCGAACATCCGGATTGTCTAAATTGCGGAACCGACAACCCAATCGAAAAATCCTTTCGCCGGAAACCACCGCGAACCACCGTACGCGAACCGAGGCCCGACCGAACACCCCGCGGGGATAACCCCACGCGTGCCCTAGCCGAGCCCCGCGAGGGGCTCGCGATTGCACACGGCAATCGCTGGGGATGCATCGAGCATCCCCCGGGGCTGCTCGTAGCAGCCCCCCGGCGGTGAGTCCGGCGACTCACCGCCGCCGTTGATCGGAGGAGGGGGCGCCTGCCGCGGCTCCAGCCCGCGGCTGCCTCCAGCGATCGACCGAAGTCGATCGCTCGCCCCGGCGTCCAGCCGGGGCCCTTCGACATGCACCGGCGGTCGAAGCCCTAGGGCTCGACCGCCACCCTCGGCGACCATCCGAGGGTTCTCTTTGCGTGCAATCCCCGCCGGGGATCTCTCGGCCTCCGCGGTCCGGTGATCTTCAAGTTGTGAGAATAGAGAAGACCATGTAGTGCTTTTATAGGCTACGTAGGGGATCTTAAGGAGGTGGAATATTGGGCTTCCAATATTGAAGATTAAATTGAGCCCAATGCTCAAGTCCATTAATCCTTATCAATATTAATTAATTCTATTTTCCACTATATAAAATTAATTGCACTCCCAATATTAAACCATATTATATCAAATAATATTTCTCCGGTAGTATTATTTATTCCGTGTATTTAAGATATAAATATCCATGAATAAAATTAATTTATTGCTAATTAATTTATTCATCTCTTATATCCGAGACTAGTACCATTCAACCTTAATTATTATGCGGATTAAATCCACCTGCAGGGTTTACATAATAATTCCTTATGAACTCATCTCGGGGATATTATCAACCCTTCCGGGATACACTTTCCCGTCAAGTATTCACGGCATGCCATATATAAAATATAGTGACCCAACTTAACCGGTAATTAACCCAATAATTAAATCGGTTAATTCCTTTGGTAAATCAAAGTCACTTATATTAAATATACACACCCGCAATAGTTTCGGGGATTAAGAATAAAATACACTGAGACTCGAATCGATTATCGCCGGCAATCCTAATCGATGAATCTCAACGATCCGCTCAATACACCAAGTGTACAAGTGTGATAAAATAATCAAGACAGATTATTTTCTCTCTCACACAACGACTATACAGATGGATTGGTCTGTGTCCATCTGGGTCGTGAGCAACTGTTCGATTAAATACGAGTAACCGATAGTATGATCTTCTGTGTGGGGCCCGACACACCATACTAACTACAACGTATAGAATCCAGGACTATGTTTTGCATATATTTAATTATAAATAATTAAATGCAAACAATTGTTCATTTAGTTAAATAGATTAATGGCAATGGATCGTGAGTTTCTGTCACTTAAATCTAGACATTAAGTACACAACTCCAACAATCTCCCACTTGTACTAAGGTCTAGTCATTTCCTCCAAACTCCCGACTCCCATACTCATCACGTGATTAAGTTGGACTTCCAAGAAGTACTATGTGAATGAGCACTCTAGGTTGCCGCTCTGAAGTTATCCGTGTGACTACAGCGTCGTCTCCCTCGACGATGACTCGTATCAGGTGGTACTTGCACTATGTGTTATCTTACACTTATGGACTTGTGATTTCTTACTATTTGCCATTGCACCGCTATTTACATAGCCTTTGGCAAATTAAGAATCACATCTAAGTCCCAGAGATTATCCCGGAGTTATACCAAAACTTCCGCTGCCTCTGAGGCCGCTATTTGGTTACCCATGGCAGAGTCCGAAAAGCATCGTGCTTATCACTCTTCCATGTTAAAAATCCTTCTCCTTCAATAGTGAAACACATAGCCTGATATCGACTTACACCGGTCCTCATTTGATTAGAAATCTAAGAGAATGTAATCCAAAGGAAATGCTCGTCTGCTTCGTAGTCTAGAACAGTACTTAGAAAGTACATTTACGGCAGTCGAATATTCCTTTCCAGGATTACCTTGATATCCTCCCACTATGCTCACCGCATAGCCGATATCAGGTTCTCGTTTTTCAACATTGCATTTATTAAGCTTTCCACACTCAAAGTGTAGGAAACTGCTTTCATTGCTTCTATCTCCTTTTGTGTTCCAAAACACATATCCTTAGATAGATGCATTCCGTCTCTGAAAGGTAACGAACCTTTCTCGGAATCTTGCATGTTAAAACGAACCATAATCATATATGTAAGATGTCCAGGAAAAGTACAATGTTCTTTCTAGAGATCCAAGATCTCAAGAACATGTCCAATTTCTTCCTTTATCTTTCATAATGATTCATCTAGACAACCATCATTTTATGTCTGATAACATCTTTACATTGTTGCCAATGATAAAAGTGTCATCTACATAAAACCTCCGAGAAACACCACCTTGTTTTCCATCACGTTTCCAATACACACAATTCGTCTATGCTTTTGATGAATCCATAAAATGGACTATCTCATCAATTTGCAAGTACCACGAACTCAATGCTTTGTTTCAATCCATAAATGGATCAACTGAGCTTGTACTCTAAATGATCTCGCCTCTTAGCAATAATCCTTATTGCTCTCCAAGAAGGCACATTTAGATCTAGTACTGCCTTCATGTAGATCTAGGGATCGATTTCATGTATACTAGGTCCAGAGTTCGAAGACTCTCCTAGTCTTATGAATATCTCCGGTTGTCCCACAACCTCCCACTACAATGGCATTCCGGTGTATAAACAGTGATAACAGTAGGTGCAGTTAGTGGTGTACCGCTACTCGGTTCGGCTGGTTCTAAGTCTTAATCTTTCTCTCTCATTTCAAAGTATTACGTCACCTTGGGCTTGTGGTTCATTATATAGTCTTTCTCTAAGAACCGGGCGTTAGAACTTATAACGTCCTTCTGGTTCATAGTACTATTGAACACACATCTTTTGTTCTTCTAGGATATTCTACAACCGCATTTGAATGCGCCGTTGTTTCCAGACATATCCATAGAACACAGGTAGTTCCGTATAACTCATCTTTTACTATCTCTATAAGAGTTCCATTTCTTGTTTACGACACACCATTTCTACACAACAGTGTATGGTGTAGTCATTTAGGATCAAATCCCAATTTCTGATTAGTATGCCATGCATTCCTCAGACAGGTACTTGCATCCGCGATCAAATCGCAGGCTACAAATGGATATACCTTGATGGCTCTCCACAATTGCTTAGTGTCCATTGACTTGTCAAAACACTTACTTTTGTGGCACATCAGGTATTCTAATCCATTTTTCGAGTAATCATAAAATGAAGTACTCGTACCTTATTGTCTGAATAGGCATAGGTCTGCATACATCAAAGTCAATAAATTCTTATACTTGTCCGGATCTTACATCTTATATCCATAAAGGATTGCTTAGTCACATTATCTTCCAAATTAGATTCTTAGGTCGGAAGGTCCACTCCTTCAACTTAATTGATCAAATATCAATTTTCGACCTTTGAACTTCTTATTTGAATAAACATGACTTAGCATAAGAATCCACAAGTATAATTGATTTAATAAAGAAATCTCTTATTAGTAAAACGAGTTTTATACTACGGTTCGTTGCATCGTGGTGGACTCAGGATTCATCATTTATATATTGCTAGCTAATGTACCTAGAACAGATACTATCTTTATTTCTTCTTATAACCATCAAATGATTAAAAGAAATAAAATATCCATTCTTTAGAAATCCAGAACAAAGTTCTTTCTAATATGAAAGGTACATAAAAACAATAACTCAAAATGAAATCCTATAAAATGTCCTCCATTTCAACAGCTGCCTCCTCTACAGCATTGCCCACATAGACTACGATCTTTTCTTTTCTAAGTCGTCAGGTTTCCTGGAACCTTTGCATTTAGAATGCACATACCGTCAATGGTTCCATATCTACACACCAGGTTCCGGTAGATAATACCACTGACTATGTTTTACGACTAAAGAAAATTTCGTACTTTCTTTGAGAGGATAATCAGACTTCTAGTACCCAGACTGTTTGCTTCGAGAACTCTTGCCTCTTGGCTTTCTCGTCCCATCTCGTGGTTCAAGTAATCTTAGAACCACTGGGTTTCTTTGCTTTCTTTTCCTTTCCCCCGATTCATGCCTTTAGGTTCGAAACCTTTGGCATTGGCTACAAGAGCTTGCGATTTCCGTTTCAACTCGTCTAAAAGGTCAATCATCTCAAAAACGTGTTTAAGCGTTTCCTCGAATCGACTGCCCTTTATGAGTATCCACATCGCCTCTTGTCTAGCCGCCTATGTCAATAGGCTCGGGAGGACAAAGATCACTGAGCACCAACTAGTACTCTTTAACAGTTTGGGTAATGTCTAGATCTCTATTCCAATCATTACATTTAGGGACCAGTGAGTTTAAAAATCCTTAGTTATCACATAAAGTGGGTTCAAAGCCATCTCCTAATCTATGAGCACATATAACAACAAACAATCGATTTAATCTCCGATATTATCTCCCTCAAATAATATCATTAAACCACTAATCGCATCTAAAATCCCATCAGATATGGCAAGCCACGATAGTGTGGACGTTTACCTATCCAAATGATTTAGCAATTAGATTTCCTTCGGTCGTACATCATCATTAGCGTTACTTCGATGGGAAGAATACTAAGAAGCGTACCTAAGTGTAAACCATTACTCAGTATCTAAGAAGTTTGTTTGGGATACGCATATTCACCGCAAGCCACGATAGTGTGGACGTTTACGTTAACATACGCTCCTTTACTCCCTTCTATAACTGTCTACATCAATCGTTCCAAAATCCCATTCAATGTAGCAAGCCACGATAGTGTGGACGTTTACTACACCAAAAGACTTTTACAATTGACTCCCAATTACTTGAATCATTTAATCTTGTAAATCAAGACGCGGAGAATCATAAGTGAAACTCAAAGTTTCTAACCAGTGATTCACCATGCGAACAACCCTATCTCTCATAAAATGAGGGAGCCGAGCAGACAATCGATCCACCTTCAAAAGATGGTACGACTGCCTCTAATTTGTGTCCTCGACATGACCAAGTGGCTTTGGCTCCATTCCACTCCCCGGGGTGAGAATGAGTCGACTTGAAGTCAGTTTTGGAAAGACAAATTAGGCATTGTTTGATAGACTTAATCAATGTTTCTCGTAAAAGGAATTACAAGAATTCTCCTCCAATGACTTGTCTATACGAACTTCAAAAGTCCATAAAAGTCACCAAGAGAACAGCAATGGAGACCATGGATATGTTTCCATACCCTCTCCCACTTAGCTTTTTATAACAAAGGGATACGCTATCTAATGCATAATTAAATACACATAAGCATGCACACATGAAATAAAGCACATAGAATATTATCACATAATCAAAATAATACTAGAATATTATTTTCCGACTATTATGGCTTTATCGCATCTCCGTACGCATCTTCTAGTCTTTAGTCTTCGTTCTTGAATGCTCCATGTGACGGGAATATTAATTCCAATATTTAAATCTATTTATTTTTAATAAATCCAAAAGTTACTTAATTCGAAAATTAAGTCAATCGAATAAATCAAAAATAAAATTAAATATTATTAATATTTTTATATATTTATTTTCCTATTTAATTCTATTAAATCTCTAGAATAATCTATCCAAGACCCACTTGGAATATTCTAGAAGACTTCTATAATAGAATAAGGAAATAAAATAAATTAGGACTCCTAATCCTTCCAAATTAATTCCTTTCCTAATCTATTAAAAATTCCATAAAGGAATAATTAAATAGGAAAAATTAATTAAGGACTCTTCTACTTTCCAAAATTAATTAATTTCCATGTCCATGAAAATTCCCATAAAATAGGAATAATCAAATAGAAATAAATTAATTTAATAATTAATTATTTTCCTTTGTAATTCCATTAAATCTCTAGAATCCTATTCCAAGTAGAACTTAGAATATTCTAGAAGACTTCCATAATAGAATAAGGAAATAAATTAATTCCAATTAATTCTTTTGCTATTTCCATGAGAGTTCCCAAAAATAGGAATACTCAAAATAGGAAAACCGAATCAATTTAGGAAAGTTGGATCTTGGCGGGAGAGCACGAGATCACGAGGACCCCGCGCCCCCACCACAATCGCCGGCCGAGAGGAGAGCCACCGCCGCCCCTAGCCTACGCGCCACCACCTCCGGTGGCCGGCGTGGCCGAGCGGTTCGAGGGCAGCCCCCTCTCCCTCGATCTATCCCTTGGGGTCGATCATGGGGTTGATCGATCCCCGGAATCCTCCCTCTCTTCGTCTCCTCCGTCACACTTTTCCGGTGGTCGTTTCGGAATCGATCCAACGTAAAATAAATTACAAATTTACTACTACGTTATCCGGCATCGATTCTCTACAAAACGACCTCAAATAATTTCCGGAAAAATTAAGAACAAGCATTCACCACACAAGAACGAATATTGACATCACCGAGAGTTTAATAATCAAGAACATTATTATGACATTAATTAACATAATTAAATCTAGCCATAATAATCGAAAACCCTGCAAGGTAGAACAATTTATCGAAAAATACCATGAACTAAAACCTCGCTCTGATACCAATTGTTGGAAATCGATATCCCGGAATTAATAAATTTAAATAAATAAATTATCTAATTAATTCCGACCGAAATCCTTCGAACATCCGGATTGTCTAAATTGCGGAACCGACAACCCAATCGAAAAATCCTTTCGCCGGAAACCACTGCGAACCACCGTACGCGAACCGAGGCCCGACCGAACACCCCGCGGGGATAACCCCACGCGTGCCCTAGCCTATCCCCGCGAGGGGCTCGCGATTGCACACGGCAATCGCTGGGGATGCATCGAGCATCCCCCGGGGCTGCTCGTAGCAGCCCCCCGGCGGTGAGTCCGGCGACTCACCGCCGCCGTTGATCGGAGGAGGGGGCGCCTGCCGCGGCTGCCCCCAGCGATCGACCGAAGTCGATCGCTCGCCCCGGCGTCCAGCCGGGGCCCTTCGACATGCACCGGCGGTCGAAGCCCTAGGGCTCGACCGCCACCCTCGGCGACCAGCCGAGGGTTCTCTTTGCGTGCAATCCCCGCCGGGGATCTCTCGGCCTCCGCGGTCCGGTGATCTTCAAGTTGTGAGAATAGAGAAGACCATGTAGTGCTTTTATAGGCTACGTAGGGGATCTTAAGGAGGTGGAATATTGGGCTTCCAATATTGAAGATTAAATTGAGCCCAATGCTCAAGTCCATTAATCCTTATCAATATTAATTAATTCTATTTTCCACTATATAAAATTAATTGCACTCCCAATATTAAACCATATTATATCAAATAATATTTCTCCGGTAGTATTATTTATTCCGTGTATTTAAGATATAAATATCCATGAATAAAATTAATTTATTGCTAATTAATTTATTCATCTCTTATATCCGAGACTAGTACCATTCAACCTTAATTATTATGCGGATTAAATCCACCTGCAGGGTTTACATAATAATTCCTTATGAACTCATCTCGGGGATATTATCAACCCTTCCGGGATACACTTTCCCGTCAAGTATTCACGGCATGCCATATATAAAATATAGTGACCCAACTTAACCGGTAATTAACCCAATAATTAAATCGGTTAATTCCTTTGGTAAATCAAAGTCACTTATATTAAATATACACACCCGCAATAGTTTCGGGGATTAAGAATAAAATACACTGAGACTCGAATCGATTATCGCCGGCAATCCTAATCGATGAATCTCAACGATCCGCTCAATACACCAAGTGTACAAGTGTGATAAAATAATCAAGACAGATTATTTTCTCTCTCACACAACGACTATACCGATGGATTGGTCCGTGTCCATCTGGGTCGTGAGCAACTGTTCGATTAAATACGAGTAACCGATAGTATGATCTTCTGTGTGGGGCCCGACACACCATACTAACTACAACGTATAGAATCCAGGACTATGTTTTGCATATATTTAATTATAAATAATTAAATGCAAACAATTGTTCATTTAGTTAAATAGATTAATGGCAATGGATCGTGAGTTTCTGTCACTTAAATCTAGACATTAAGTACACAACTCCAACACCAGCTCTACGCACTGCCACACTAGCGTGTCTTCGTGCTTCGAGCTCGTGGTGGGCATAGCAGGTATACTTAACGTTTTTCATTGGACTATAATTCTTCTAGCGAAGTCTTCTAGTCGCACCCATAGCTGGCTTCATTCCTTAGCAGTCATTCGTCCAGCCATATGTGTAGCTATGCTTGCACCTCGTCCGTCAAGATGTTATCATGGTAAGACCTTGTAGTGCGTTGATGAACTCGCAATTCTCTTTGATCCACGTTGAACCACGTTGATAGAATAGCTCATTCCACGTTGACGCACTGATGCAACTCCATGTTGTTTGTAGAGCCTAAGTTTGCTTGTTCCATGCTGATGAACCGTGGTCACGCGTTGAGCCACTTGTTAATTCCACAGTTCACACAGCTCGTTCTATGAAAACCTAGCAGACTTGCATGAATTAATGAATGGAAAACATACAAACATGAAACATGAAGTTACTACAAAACAAAGTGTATAGATCAACTTAGTTCAAACAAGAACAACGTGGTTCTATGTTGAACTAAGAAGAACTACACACTAACATATATACTACTATTTACATTGTTATGTTATTGAACAAAAGCGACAATTCCATTTAATTGAAAAGGCTCAAAACTTAGGGGAACACTTCCGGATAATTAAACCCAAATCAAAAGTCGTGACTCTTGGACAATGACATTTACTACTTACTATTTAGGGATAGTGTAGAAAAACCTAATAACATTCAAACTCTGAGTAACAAATCAAATCTTAATAAACCCTAAAATATTTCAAGTATGAACTAATAAATCGAGTAATTTTGTTTGATTACAATTGGCATATACAAAAATATAATTATATTTGTAAGGCTTTTTGTACGAGTTAATTTTCATTTGGTATGTCCATGTATTTTATTCCCTCTGTTGTGCACACAATTTTTTTTAAATTAAAAAACAAATATATCAATTTTTTGACATAGAGTGAGTATATCTATTACTTGATACTTATAATTAATACATTTTACATATATTATTAATTTTAAAAATATTATAATTGGATGTATATATTATAACGCCCCGGCTCATTGAGGGGCCGAAGTCCGACCATAATGGTCTCACTTTACAACCACAATGTCTTTTTCAGCGCACTTTTTTCTCACTCGTGAGCACCCGAAACACTTCCCAGGGGGTCACCTATCCTAGAATTACTCTAGAATTTGCACGCTTAACTTTGGAAATCTTATAGGAGGATACCTAGAAAAGAAGATGCCTCTTGCTGATATGAGTAACATATTCATTTCCTTTATGCACTTGCATTTTCGGGGCATTACAATCACCCCACCATTTAAGCACAATGTCCTCGTTGTGCACCTTCCTTTCCCAGGACCAACCATCCGTGCAGGATTCTAGAGGTTGCCCTTACGGGTACTCTCACCAAATTCTAGGTGGAGCTCTTGGTCCTGCTCTGATACCATTTGTTACGCACCGGTCTGTTGAGGGGCCGAAACCCGACCCTAATGGGTCGGCTCGGTTACCAATAGTGTCTTTTCCAGCGCAATTTTTTTCTCACTCATGCGCACCCGGAATACTTCCCAGAGGGTCACCCGTCCTAAAATTAATCTAGAGCATCTTGTTGGTTTGAGTAGAATATTCAATTCAATTCTCGTGAGCTCGCTGCGGGGCTGCTGCGAGCAGCCCCGGGGATGCCTCGTGTATCCCCAAAGATCGCTACGAGCGAGTGCGAGCCCCCTCGTGGGGGCTCGGCTGGGCAGCCGCGGGTTCATCCCGCGGCGGTGTTCGGTCGGGCCTACGGTCATGTGAGGTGCTCGATGTTTCTCTGGTGATCGGGATTTCGGTCGGGATTGTCAAGTTCCGTGTTTCTGACGACCCCGGGATGCCTATTTCCAACATTCGAGTCATTGACATTGTCGATTTGATAAGGAGTAGAGATTTCCATATGTAATGCATTTAAGAGAGGAAGAAAGTTGGAACTAAATATTTTTAATACAATGAAGAGAATATAGAAGAATTGATGATATATATTGATAATGTGACATCTATATATATATAAATTACAATTCTACACTATTAATATATTAAGTAATGAAATATATACATTGCTATGATTAGGGAGATTATCAAGGAAATAATACTAAGATACACAAGAGTTGTAATCAAGGAGAATTATCAACATAACAGTAGATGATTGATCTTCATAGGGTTAATTCTTTCTCAGATGTTTCTTAAAATTTATAAATAGTCCATTATTGTTTAGTCACATATTTCAAAATAGATATCCTACATATATGGGATGTCAATTGAGTAAACCCACTCGATTTCGATCCAGCTTATTTTGATTGTCTAACGATTTCGGTTCGGATTGATTCAGGCTAAAATTTATCGGGTTGTAAATTAGTAGCCTTAACCTTAAATTTTTCGATTTCGATCGATTTTGATCTAGCTCGACGAGCCGATAAATTGATATTATTCTAATAAAAAAAATATTTAATGCAAATTTAAATTTAATACTAATAAAATATAATATTTAATACTCCCTCCGGTTCTTTAAGAGTTTGCACACTTTTCTTTTTTTATGATTCATAAAAGTTTACACCCAGCAATGGCGAAAAGAATTATAACTTTATCCTTGCAATACTCATCTATTTACATAAATAGCATTTTTTTTACCTAACAGATTCATTACTTACACAACAATATCTATTATACTCAACTTTTTATTATTTAACACATAAAAAACAATTTTTAAGAATTACTTACACAACAATATCTATTATACTCAACTTTTATTATTTAACACATAAAAACAAAATTTTCTTAATCTACTTACAACTTTCTTTATGCAAACTTATATAAATGAGGGAGTAATAATAAAAATTATAATTATAATACTGAAATTATTTTAAACTTCAAATATTCATCGTATAGTATTTAGAATTTCAATTTGAGTTGTAATTTTTTTATATTTAAATTTTTTTATTAAGTAAAAATATTTGTATCAATACTTTATATTTAATTACAATTTTTAAGAATTACTTACACAACAATATCTATTATACTCAACTTTTATTATTTAACACATAAAAACAAAATTTTCTTAATCTACGTACAACTTTCTTTATGCAAACTTATATAAATGAAGGAGTAATAATAAAAATTATAATTATAATACTGAAATTATTTTAAACTTCAAATATTCATCGTATAGTATTTAGAATTGCAATTTGAGTTGTAATTTTTTTATATTTAAATTTTTTTATTAAGTAAAAATATTTGTATCAATACTTAAAATAAATTATTTGAAATTACGTCTTCGACGTAAGATACCAACTTTTCGCGAAGTTGGCCTTAAACACAATGTCAACAGCTTCAGTCGAAGAAACACTCACACAAATTCGTAGTAAGAAAAGTGGAGACAAAGTTTATGTAATATATTTCATTTCATTGAAAACAAAACGAAACTATTACACGGAGTATGGTAGGCAAAATGATTACAAGAAGTTTCCCGAGTGTCGCAACACTCCCACTCACAAGTAATCTAGCACTAGTGAACCTAGAGTTAAATCTCCTAACTCTAATCTTGGCGCACAGCGCAAAAGCAAACTACACAAACTCGAACCTCGAAGCTATCGGTTACGATTCTAAAAATCAGATTTCATTCTCTCAAAATCGTCAAGTCATGGCACGGAAATCCATGGGTATATATATAGGCAGCCCGCACATGTGAGATGGTGACGTGGCACGTTCTATGTGGTCACATGCTTGGATGATGTCACTTCTCCATGGATGACATTACTTTGTAGAATTTGGATTCTTGAATCTTGGAATCTTGAATCTTTGATTCTCGAATCTTCGAATCTTGAATCTTCAATTTCAAAATCAGACTTCAATTTAATCTTGACTCCATCGATCTCAATTCTTCATCTTCAATTTCTTGTGAAAATCTCTAGGTGTTGAAGCTTTGGAATTTCATCGTCTTCATGGTCGTCGATATCATTGAAGTAGTAAACCCCGGACCCAATCTTTAATTTCTCCAATTAGGTACTTGGGTAAAAAAAACATCATTATTGAAAGTCACAGTCGTCGAATTTCATCCAACTCCAAAACCGGCGACTCCAGTCGCTGGAATTGTGTCTTGAGGACAAGAGTCGCCGTTTTTCATGTAAGCCAAAAACCAGCGACACGAGTCGCTGGATTCAGTGCGCCAAGGACCAAACCGGCGACTCCAGTCGCCGGATTTCGCGCATCATCAAAAGTGGCGACATCAGTCACCGTTTCTTCAACTCACCAAAAGCGGCGACTGCTGTCGCCGTTTCCAAGCAACTCCAAATGCGGCGACTCTGGTCGCCGTTTTCATGCGCGTCCAAATTCGGCGACTCCTGTCGCCGATTCCTTGTAGCTTCAAAAGTGGAGACTCAAGTCTCCGTTTCCAAACGCGACGTTGTTGACTTCGGATTCCTAACCTGTAATCTTGAAATCAAACAAAACATAAACACAAAAACGTTGTCACCAAAATCAACATTTACAATCTCCCCCTTTTTGGCACAACTCATAAAAACAAGATAAGTAACACGAGATACAAGTATCTCCCCCTCAATCAGATTCATCAACAAAAATAACTAAGTAAAAAAATGGAATAACATCAATCATTCAATCAATGAAAAACCATAAAAAACTTAGATAGATAGAATTTCAAACCAAACATCAAAATACATAGATAATAATTCAAACCAAAGTAACCAAAAGTTGCACCCAGTGCCGAATCAAAACAATAAACCAGAGATAGTGAAATATGAAAAACTATGCATGCACGAATTCAGAGTAGTATGCATGCAAAACCAAAACATGAAAAACGGAAAGTTCAAGAGTTATGAAAAATAGAATTCAAAAACTTGAATTGGCATATCAATCTTTCGGCGAGCCGGTGGGAGTCGGATCACGTTCTGGGCTCTCTATCAGCTCCTCTTCATCATCCTCATAGCTGAAGCCTTCGTCAGAGCTTGAGTCTTCAACTTCTTCAGACTCAGTATCCGGATTGCCAAGTATTCTCCAAAATCACCGCCAGCTTCATCGTCAACATCCACAACGTTGACATCTTCATCATCTTGATCCTTGAGTCCATCAGACGGCATCGCGAACGACGCCTCTGGATTTGTGGTTTCCCCCATCTTCCTCTTTCCCTTGTCCCAAATATCCATAACTCCTTCAAAAATGTCATCATCAGTTTTCTCGCCATCATCACTCACCACTTCGACAGCTATGTGTTTTCCCTTGGACAACTGCACATGTGCTTCTTGAATAACATCCCTCACCATCTTCATAATGAACGTATCTTTCAAACTTGCATCGGGGGCTCCAACATCACCATGTCCTCCCCCTTGTTGGATTTCCCGTTGTAATTTTTTGAAAGATAGTTTTTGTTTTTCTTGCGCCTCTATCATCCTGTTGTACGCAACAACATGCTCAGCTTGACGCCTTTCAACCAGCAAAGATTCAGCATAAAACTCTTGGACAACAGGTGATGGGACCACAGCACAATGACTATGGATCGGATGATAGGGGTTTAGATGTGAAGGAACCCCCGAAGAAGGACCAAAACCTTGAGGCACAACTTTTGGTATCTTAACACCCCGAGTTTCAGTTTCATCGACAGCAGTTGTCGTCTCTATTTTCTGGTGCTTCACAGTTGGGGACTTAGTTTTCTTAGCAGCTGGCTTGCGCTTCCTTGAAGACTTAGGCGATGGTGGCGGTGTCAAAATTTCAGGAAGTGCATTCCTGTCGACAGTTGAAGTCCAGGGTAAATCGATGACGCATTTTCCCAGATTCAGATACTTTCCAGTGATCTTCACCGCCCCATTTTCTTCATCTCTTTCTCAGTCCCTGTGATCGGAAGGAAACCTTCAGAATGCAGCATGCCATAAATTAGACAAGGATGAGTGAGATGAATTATCGTATTTTTAGGCAAGTCAGCTTGCCGAATGATAGCCTCATCCGAAGTTTTGGCGATTTTGCACAAGTCATCAAAAATAATTTGACCAAGGTCAACTTGTTCGCCGCAGCCGAGACGAAAGATTAGATGCATCAGCTCGGGGGTCATCACAGTTGGGTCATTATTGGAAATCCAATTAGACATCCCCAATCGATGAAGGATGCCATAAAAAGCTGACAGCTTAGATGGCGGTGGCGAGGCAGACTTCAACTTTTTCTGGGTGACAAAGGTCCCAATTTTCAAGTCATCAGCTCTCTCAGCAGCTGATGGTGACGTCCAAAAACCCTCAACATCAAGGCGTTTCAGAAAGTGATTGATAGTGAATGGGCGAAACTTGTAAAGTTTGTTGCGAAAGATAAAACAGCCATAAAACCAATTCTTCGGATCAGCGAACTCCGGAGACAGGTTGGCGAAAAACTTATAGATAATAGGAATTGAGTAGCGGTAAGTGAGATGCACAGAATCAAACAGTTGCATCTGAGTGAGAAAGTCCATGATGTCATGTTTTTCATAGTCCTCCTTGAGGATAGTGCGATCTGTGTGAATAGGTAACTTCTCAATTAGTCGATGACGACGTTCAGCAGTTGGGGTAAAGAATTCATAAGAATGGGCTTTGGGGCACTCTTCAATCTGTCTAATATACTTGAAGCTATCAGTTGAGCCAGCAGAACCTAACGAAGGAGGCAAAAGTGGTGGTTTCTGAGAGCTGTGAGTTCTGGATTTCACAATCGATCCACCAGAGTTTTTCGGAGTTGGTGTTTTCGCACCTGGTCCACTGGCAGTCGGTTTCTTGCCTGCGGCACTCCCAGCTGGAGTCGCCAATTTATCCTTCCCTGAGAAAGTAGGTTTGGATTTCTTAGGGTCATCGACAACAGTCGCAGTCGATGGAATCTTGACAACTTTCTTGCCATCTTCAGTTATCTCGCCAGCTGCGAGTAACCGGTTGTACTCTTTGTTGGAGTTATGTACTTAATGTCTAGATTTAAGTAACGGAAACTCACGATCCATTGCCAATAATCTATTTAATTAAATAAACAATTATTTGCGTTTAATTATTTATAATTAAATATATGCAAATCATAGTCCTGGATTTTATACGTTGTAGTTAGTATGGTGTGTCGGGCCCCACACAGAAGATCATACTATCGGTTACTCGTATTTAATCGAACAATTGCTCACGACCTAGATGGACATGGACCAATCCATCGGTATAGTCGTTGTGTGAGAGAGAAAATAATATGTCTTGATTATTTTATCACACTTGTACACTTGGTGTATTGAGCGGATCTGCTTGAGATTTATCGATTAGGATTGCCGGCGATAATCGATTTAAGTCTCAGTGTATTTTATTCTTAATCCCCGATACTATTACGGGTGTGTATATTTAATATAAGTGACTTTGATTTTCCAAAGGAATTGACCGGTTTAATTATTGGGTCAATTACCGGTTAAGTTGGGTCACTATATTTTATATATGACATGCCGTGAATACTTGACGGGAAAGTGTATCCCGTAAGGGTTAATAATATCTCCGATATGAGTTCATAAGGAATTATTATGTAAACCCTGCAGGTGGATTCGTTCCGCATAATAATTAAGGTTGAATGGTACTAGTCTCGGATATAAGAGATGAATAAATTAATTAGCAATAAATTAATTTTATTCATGGATATTTATATCTTAAATACACGGAATAAATAATACTACCGGAGAAATATTATTTGATATAATATGGTTTAATATTGGGAGTGCAATTAATTTATATAGTGGAAAATAAATTAATTAATAATAGTAAGGATTAATAGATTTGGGCTTGGGCTAAATTTAATCACTATTATTGGAAGCCCAATATTCCACCTCCTTAAGATCCCCTACGTAGTTTATAAAAGCACTACATGGTCTTCTCTATTCTCATAAGTTCATAACTTGAAGATCACAATTCAAGAGAGAGAAAGTAGAGAGGGAGATCCATGGAGTTCGGTAGATCGTCGCCCACACGACGTCCGAGCTAGTGCAAGGAATACGTCGGAAGATCTCAAGGTCGTCAAATTGAGTTCTTCGTTTTTCCGAACAACGAGAACGAGGTAAATCGTAAAACCCTCTTTATGATTTTATCGTTTAATTATCGTAAAAATATCATGAACCAAGATCCGAGGGACGAACCCGGGGATGAGGATCGACCTCGCGGTGGTGATCGAGGATCACCGGACCGCGGGAGGTCGAGAGATCCTCGCCGGGATCGAGAGGACGAACCCTCGGCTGGACGCCGAGGGTGGCGGTCGAGCCCTAGGGCTTCGACCGCCGGCGATGCACGAAGGACCCCGGCTGGACGCCGGGGATACGATCGAGCGCGTGCTCGATCGCATGGGGTGGCGGGCTGGTGCCGCTGCTGCTCGCACGGCGAGCAGCCCCCTTCTCCGCGGACGGCGAGTCGCCGGACTCGCCGTAGGGTTGCCGTGAGCAACCCGGCGATCGTGTTCGATCGCGAGCCCTTCGCGGGGCTCGGCTGGACATGCCGCGGGTTTATCCCGCGGCGGTGGTTGTTCGGTCGGGCCCGGTTCACGTGGTGGTTCGTGGTTGTTTTCCGGCGATCGGGATTTCGATTGGGTTGTCGGTTCCGCAATTTTGACAATCCGGATATTCGATCTCCGAAGGATTTCGGTCGGAATTAATTAGATAATTTATTTATTTAAATTTATTAATTTCGGGATGTCGATTTCCAACAATTGGTATCAGAGCGTTGGTTTTAGTTCATGGTATTTTTCGATAAATTGTTCTACCTTGCAGGGTTTCCGATTATTATGGCTAGATTTAATTTTTGTTAATTAATGTCATAATAATGTTCTTGATTATTAAACTCTCGGTGATGTCAATATTTGTTCTTGTGTGGTGAATGCTTGTTCTTAATTTTTTCCGGAAATTGTGAGGTCGATTTCATGTAGAGAATTGATACCGATAATTGTAAATTAATTTTGTAAAATTATTTACGTTTGATCGATTCCGAAACGACCGCCGGAAAAGTGTGACGGAGGAGACGAAGAGAGGGAGGGCTCCGGATCGGCCAACCCCATGGCCGATCCCTTGGATCGATCGACCACCGAGGGGGCTGCCGGCGGGCTTCTCGGCCTTGGGTCGCCGGCGACGGTGGCTGTCCGGCTGGGCGGCGGCGGCGTGCTCCTCCGTGGGTGATCGATGATGATGGGGAGGGGCGCGGGGATCCCCAACCCGTGCTTCTCCCGGTCAATGTTTTACTTTCCTAAATTATTCGGTTTTCCTATTTTGAGTATTCCTATTTTTGAGAACTCTCATGGAATAGGAAAAGAATAAATTTAGAATAAATTTATTTCCTTATTGACTATTCCTATTATGGGAATTTTCATGGATTAGGAAAAGAATAAATTTAGAATTAATTTGTTTTTTCTTTTTAATTATTCCTTTATGAAATTTTTAATGGATTAGGAAAATAATTAATTTGGAAAGTTTTAAGAGTCCTTAATTAATTTTTCCTTATTTAATTATTCCTTTATGGAATTTTTAATAGAAAATGAAAGGAATTAATTTGGAAGGATTAGGAGTCCTAATTTATTTTATTTCCTTATTTCATTATGGAAATCTTTTAGAATATTCCAAGTGGGTCTTGGATAGGATTCTAGAGATTTAATGAAATTAAAAGAGGAAAATAAAAATAATAAAAATATTAATAATATTTAATTTTATTTTTGATTTATTCGATTCACTTAATTTTCGAATTAAGTAACTTTTGGATTTATTAAAAATAAATAGATTTAAATATTGAAATTAATATTCCCTTCACATGGAGCATTCAAGAACGAAGACTAAAGACTAGAAGACGCATACGGGGATGCGATAAAGCCATAATAGTCGGAAAATAATATTCTAGTATTATTTTGATTATGTGATAATATTCTATGTGCTTTATTTCATGTATGCATGCTTATGCGTATTTAATTATGCATTAGATAGCGTATCCCTTTGTTATAAAAAGCTAAGTGGGAGAGGGATTGGAAACAATGCCATGGTCTCCATTGCTGTTCTCTTGGTGACTTTTATGGACTTTTGGAGTTCGTATAGACAAGTCATTGGAGGAGAATTCTTGTAATTCCTCTTACGAGAAACATTGATTAAGTCTATCAAACAATGCCTAATTTGTCTTTCCAAAACTGACTTCAAGTCGACTCATTCTCACCCCGGGGAGTGGAATAGAGCCAAAGCCACTTGGTCATGTCGAGGACACAAATTAGAGGCTTTCGTACCATTTGTTTTAAAATGGATCGATTGTCTGCTCGGCTCCCTCATTTGATGAGAGATAGGGTCGTTCGCATGGTGAATCACTGGTTAGAAACTTTGAGTTTCACTTATGATTCTCCGCGTCTTGATTTACAAGATTAAATGAATCAAGTAATTGGGAGTCAATTATAAAAGTCTCTTGGTGTAGTAAACGTCCACACCACGTGGCTTGCTATACTAACGGATTTTGGATTAATTGATGTAGACAGTTATAAGAAATTGTGAAGAGTTGTGAAGTTGTCGTAAACGTCCACACCACGTGGCTTGCGGTGATGTAGCAATTCCTAACGATTTACTTTAGTGCTGAGTAATGGTTTACACTTAGATACGCATTATAGTATTCCTCCCCACGAGGTTACGCTATAAGTGATGTATGACCGAAGCAAATCTAATTGCTAAATCATTTGGGTAGGTAAACGTCCACACCACGTGGCTTGCCATATCTGATGGGATTTTAGATGCGATTAGTAGTTTAATGATATTATTTGAGGAAGATAATATCGGAGATTAAATCAATTGTTTGTTGTTATATGTGCTCATAGATTAGGAAATGGCTTTGAACCCACTTTCTGTGATACGTAAGGATTTTAAACTCACTGGTCCCTGAATGTAATGATTGGAATAGAGATCTAGACATTACCCAAACTGTTAAAGAGTGCAAGGTTGTACTCAGTGAGCTTTGTCCTCCCGAGCCTATTGACATAGGCGGCTAGACAAGAAGCGATGAGGATACTCATAAAGGCCAGTCGCTTCGAGAAAACGCTTAAAAACGTTTTTGAGATGATTGACCTTTTAGACGAGTTGAGACGGAAATCGCAACCTCTTGTAGCCAATGGCAAAGGTTTCAAACCTAAAGGCATGAATCGGGGGAAAGGGAAAGAAAGCAAAGAAACCCAGTGGTTCTAAGTTACTTGGACCACGAGATGGGACGAGAAAGCCAATAGGCAAGTGTTCTCGATGCAAACAGTCTGGGTACTGGAAGTCTGATTATCCTCTCAAAGAAAGTACGAAATTTTCTTTAGTCGTAAAACATAGTCAGTGGTAATCTACCGGGACCTGGTGTGTAGATATGGAACCACTGACGGTATGTGCATTTTAAATGCAAGGGTTCCAGGAAACCCGACGACTTAGAAAAGAAGAAATCGTAGTCTACATGGGCAACACTGTAGAGGAGGCAGCTGTTGCAATGGAGGACATTTTATAGGATTTCATTTTGAGTTATTGCTTTTATGTACCTTTCATTTTAGAAAGAACTTTTGTTCTGGATTTCTAATGAATGGATATTTTATTTCTTTTAATCATTTGATGGTTATAAGAAGAAATAAAGATATTATCTATTCTGGTACATTAGCTAGCAATATATAAATGATGAATCCTGAGTCCACCACGATGCAACGAACCGTAGTATAAAACTCGTTTTACTAATAAGAGATTTCTTTATTAAATCAATTATACTTGTGGATTCTTATGCTAAGTCATGTTTATTCAAATAAGAAGTTCAAAGGTCGAAAATTGATATTTGATCAATTAAGTTGAAGGAGTGGACCTTCCGACCTAAGAATCTAATTTGGAAGATAATATGACTAAGCAATCCTTTATGGATATAAGATGTAAGATCCGGACAAGTATAAGAATTGATTAACTCTGATGTATGCAAACCTATGTCTACTCAGACAATAAGGTACGAGTACTTCATTTCATGATTACTCAAGAAATGGATTAGAATACCTGATGTGCCACAAAAGCAAGTGTTTTGACAAGTCAATGGACACTAAGCAATTGTGGAGAAACATCAATGTATATCCATTTCTAGCCTGCGATTTGATCGCGAAGGCAAGTGCCTGTCTGAGGAAAGCATGGCATACTAATCAGAGATTAGGATTTAATCTAAAGAGACTACACCATACACTCTCGTGTAGAAATGGTGTGACGATAATAAGAAATGGAACTCTTATAGAGATAGTAAAAGCATGAGTTATACGGAACTACCTATGTTCTATGGATATGTCTGGAAACAACGGCGCATTCAAATGCGATGGTAGAATATCCTAGAAGAACAAAAGACGTGTGTTCAATAGTACTATGAACCAGATGGACGTTATAAGTTCTAACGCCCGGTTCTTAGAGAAAGACTATGAGATGAACCACAAGCCCAAAGTGACGTGATACTTTGAAATGAGAGAGAACGAAGAAGACTGGAAACCAGCAGAACTGAGTAGCGGTACACCACTAACTGCACCTACTGTTATTACTGTTTATACACCGGAATGCCGTTGTAGTGGGAGGTTGTGGGTCAACCAGAGATATTCATAAGACTAGGAGAGTTTTCGAACTCTGGACCTAGTATACATGAAATCGATCCCTAGATCTACATGAAGGCAATACTAGATCTAAATGTGCCTTCTTGGAAAGCAATAAGGATTATTGCTAAGAGGCAAGATCATTTAGAGTACAAGCTTAGTTGATCCATTTATGGATTGGAACAAAGCATTGAGTTCGTGGTACTTGCAAATTGATGAGGTAGTCCATTTTATGGATTCATCAAAGCATAAACGAATCGTGTGTATTGGAAACGTGATGGAACAAGGTGGTGTTTCTCGGGTTTTATGTAAAGAACATTCTTATCATTGGTAACAATGTAAAGATGCTGTCAAGACATAAAATGAGGTTGTCTAGATAAATCAATATGAAGGATTTAGGAAGAAGTTGGACATGTTCTTGAGATCTTGGATCTCTGGGAAAGAACATTGTACTTCTCCTGGACATCTTACATATATATGATTATGGTTCGTTTTAACATGCAAAATTCCGAGAAAGGTTCGTTACCTTTCAGAGACGGAATGCATCTATCTAAGGACATGTGTTTGAGGAACACAAAAGGAGATAGAAGCAATGAAAGCAGTTTCCTACACTTTAAGTGTGGAAAGCTTAATAAATGCATTTTTGAAAACAAGAACCCGATACCGGCTATGCGGCTAGTATAGTGGGAGGATATCAAGGTAATCCTGGAAAGGAATATTCAACTGCTGTAAAAGTACTTTCGAAGTACTGTTCTAGACTACGAAGCAGACGAACATTTCCTTTGGATTACATTCTCTTAGATTTCTAATCGAATGAGGACCGGTGTAAGTCGATATCAGGCTATGTGTTTCACTATTGAAGGAGAAGGAGTTTTAATATGGAAGAGTGATAAGCACGATGCTTCTCGGACTCTCCCATGGGTAACCAAATAGCGGCCTCAGAGGCAGCGGAAGTTTTGGTATAACTCCGGGATAATCTCTGGGACTTAGAGGTGATTCTTAATTTGCCAAAAGGCTATGTGAATAGCGGTGTGATGGCAAATGGTAAGAAATCACAAGTCCATAAGTGTAAGATAACACATAGTGCAAGTACCACCTGATACGAGTCATCGTCGAGGGAGACGACGCTGTAGTCACCAAGATAACTTCTGAGCGGCAACCTAGAGTGCTCATTCACATAGTACTTCTTGGAAGTACAACTTAAGCACGTGATGAGTATGGGAGTCGGGAGTTTGGAGGAAATGACTAGACCTTAGTACAAGTGGGAGATTGTTGGAGTTGTGTACTTAATGTCTAGATTTAAGTAACAGAAACTCACGATCCATTGCCACTAATCTATTTAATTAAATAAACAATTATTTGCGTTTAATTATTTATAATTAAATATATGCAAATCATAGTCCTGGATTTTATACGTTGTAGTTAGTATGGTGTGTCGGGCCCCACACAGAAGATCATACTATCGGTTACTCGTATTTAATCGAACAGTTGCTCACGACCTAGATGGACACAGACCAATCCATCGGTATAGTCGTTGTGTGAGAGAGAAAATAATCTGTCTTGATTATTTTATCACACTTGTACACTTGGTGTATTGAGCGGATCTGCTTGAGATTTATCGATTAGGATTGCCGGCGATAATCGATTTAAGTCTCAGTGTATTTTATTCTTAATCCCCGATACTATTGCGGGTGTGTATATTTAATATAAGTGACTTCGATTTTCCAAAGGAATTGACCGGTTTAATTATTGGGTCAATTACCAGTTAAGTTGGGTCACTATATTTTATATATGACATGCCGTGAATACTTGACGGGAAAGTGTATCCCGTAAGGGTTGATAATATCCCCGAGATGAGTTCATAAGGAATTATTATGTAAACCCTGCAGGTGGATTCGTTCCGCATAATAATTAAGGTTGAATGGTACTAGTCTCGGATATAAGATATGAATAAATTAATTAGCAATAAATTAATTTTATTCATGGATATTTATATCTTAAATACACGGAACAAATAATACTACCGGAGAAATATTATTTGATATAATATGGTTTAATATTGGGAGTGCAATTAATTTATATAGTGGAAAATAAATTAATTAATAATAGTAAGGATTAATAGATTTGGGCTTGGGCTCAATTTAATCATTATTATTAGAAGCCCAATATTCCACCTCCTTAAGATCCCCTACGTAGCCTATAAAAGCACTACATGGTCTTCTCTATTCTCATAAGTTCATAACTTGAAGATCACAATTCAAGAGAGAGAAAGTAGAGAGGGAGATCCATGGAGTTCGGTAGATCGTCGCCCACACGACGTCCGAGCTAGTGCAAGGAATACGTCGGAAGATCTCAAGGTCGTCAAATTGAGTTCTTCGTTTTTCCGAACAACGAGAACGAGGTAAATCGTAAAACCCTCTTTATGATTTTATCGTTTAATTATCGTAAAAATATCATGAACCAAGATCCGAGGGACGAACCCGGGGATGAGGATCGACCTCGCGGTGGTGATCGAGGATCACCGGACCGCGGGAGGTCGAGAGATCCTCGCCGGGATCGAGAGGACGAACCCTCGGCTGGACGCCGAGGGTGGCGGTCGAGCCCTAGGGCTTCGACCGCCGGCGATGCACGAAGGACCCCGGCTGGACGCCGGGGATACGATCGAGCGCGTGCTCGATCGCATGGGGTGGCGGTCTGGTTCCGCCGCTGCTCGCACGGCGAGCAGCCCCCTTCTCCGCGGACGGCGAGTCGCCGGACTCGCCGTAGGGTTGCCGTGAGCAACCCGGCGATCGTGTTCGGTCGCGAGCCCTTCGCGGGGCTCGGCTGGACATGCCGCGGGTTTATCCCGCGGCGGTGGTTGTTCGGTCGGGCCCGGTTCACGTGGTGGTTCGTGGTTGTTTTCCGGCGATCGGGATTTCGATTGGGTTGTCGGTTCCGCAATTTTGACAATCCGGATATTCGATCTCCGAGCGATTTCGGTCGGAATTAATTAGACAATTTATTTATTTAAATTTATTAATTCCGGGATGTCGATTTCCAACACTCTTTTCTAGAAACAGTGCCCTTGTAAATGCGACACGAGCTATCTTTTTCTTTGCCAGTTTTTCCTGATTTTGCATCCTTGATTGGATGATGAGCAGTTGATAGCGCTGGAGCAGCAGGTTTAGTTAAGTCCCGGTCAGCTGACGTCGTCTTGCCACTTCGACGCTCGACCTTGTCCAAGTGAGCTTGAAGCTTTTCATATGGAGCTTTCTTGAATTTAGGTGAGGGAGCGTTCTGAAATTGTTCATTCAAGTAGACAGTCATATCAGCAACAATGTCATCATAGTTGGAAGACGACATTTTCGAGAGTTGACAGCTGTGAGAATGTAAAACTAAAGAAAACTTCAACCACGAAAACCAAATACGAGGCGCCGGATGCGCAAAGCTAGAGTCGCCGGTTGCGACGGAAAACAAGAAACTAGAAACCTAAGGAAATTCGAACTCGGTTGCTAGCAGTCGACAGCTGAGAACTTGAGAACTTGAGAATTAGAGAATTCGATGTAAGCGCAAGTGAATTAGGTTTCACAAGGACCTATATATAGGAAAATTTTGGGCCGCCCGTCCGAATGAAAAATACCCAGTCCAAGACCTGCAAAAAGCCCATCTCAAGAAGAAAAATTAAGCCCAATAGACGAACAAGCAAAAATATTATTATTAAAATATTAATAAATACTATATATATATATATATATATATATATATATATATATATATATATATATATATATAATAAAAAGAATTATGAAAATCAAACCAAGGTATGAGAAACGAAGTTGAGAGCCATCGGTTTGAGTTGCCGTGTCCGAGTCTCCAGTTTTGTCAAAAGTTGGAGTCTCCGATTTTGGCTTCATCAGTGGAGTCTCCGCTTTTTCGGCGACAGGAGTCTCCGTTTTTGGTGTAATTCTCCGTTTTGGATGAGTCTCCGGTTTGGGCAGTCTCCGGTTTTGAGATTCTCTGGATCTGAAGTCTCCGGTTTTGAACATTGGGAGTCTCCGTTTTTGTGCGTCTCCGGATTTGACATTCTCCGGATTTTGATAGTTGGAGTCTCCGGTTTTTGTGAGTCTCTGTTTTCGATGAGTCTCCAGTTTTGAGACAAGTGAATTGATGTTTGCATTTTGGACGTCTCTACACTCAATTTTTAGACTTCAGAGATAGTAAACCACGTAACACTGAATATGAACTACAAAAATGCAAAACCAAAAACAACACATCCCGAGTTAGTCATTCAAGTGTTCAACACACAACAAACATTCAAACACATTTTAGTGGAGATACGAGGGGTGATATTAGGTAGTGAAGAGCAAATATTTTCCCAGAAAAGAGTCCACATTTCATCACTTCCCAAAAACCAAAAATTTTCACACAAGGTGATAGCAACTTTGAGTTATAATGAAAAATCTCTCAGATTAAAAAACGGTGGAACGGCCTGAAGTATTTGATAGAAATTTAACTTGTCCTTCGTCACAATCACAAGAACACATGCCGTGTTTCGTCGAAACATATTTGATGAGTTTGCACCGCACAAGAGATTTTAATTCATGAGTGCATGGTGAATTTTTAAGGCACTCCACTTGGGTCTAGCTTTTACTACAATCAAAGGGGAGCAAGGTTCGACCTGCGTCCTCCAGACAAGTTTTAGCTTTATATGAAATCCAACAGATGCTCATTACAGCAATCAGAGGGGAGCAAGGATCATCTTGCATCTCCGAAGTGTGATGGGAGAGCATCTTAAACTACAACGTCCATGTGCTACCTTTCGAAGAGGGGAGCCGGGGGGAATCGGCGTCCTCCGCTACTTGGTATTATGGATCTATGCAAATGATAGCGATGGGAGTTATATGCCAAGTTCACGTGTTTGCACTCAGAGGAATAAATGCACTTGGGTCCGAAGACTAAAGCGGCCTCGAATCCATGTTCAACTAATTAGACTAGTCCACGACGATTCAGAGTGCATATTCAGAAGTAAAGAAAATAATCTTTCATACTTCAAAAATTTCGTGAACTCCTAAAGAGAACACATGCAGAGAGAATTTCTTAGAGTTTGAAATCTCTCAAAGTCAAGAGGTTTGGTAAAGATGTCAGCGAGCTGTTTTTCTGTTGAAATATGATGTAGACTGACTATATCACGATCAACCAAATCTCTAATGAAATGATTTCGAATGTCCATGTGTTTAGTTCTTGAATGCTGGACAGGATTTTCGCTGATGTTGATAGCACTTTGATTATCACAAAACAGCACCAATGGAGCACTCTCAATGAGATAGTCATTCAACATTTGCTTCAACCACAGCAATTGAGTGCAGCAACTTCCAGCTGCAACATACTCAGACTCGGCAGTTGAGAGCGCGATGAAATTTTGCTTGCGACTATGCCATGACACGATATTATTGCCATGGAAGCAACAACATCTGGAAGTGCTATTTCTTTCATCAGTATCGCTTGCCCAATCCGCATCGGAGTAACCGACAAGATTTGATGAAGTGTCGCATGCATACCAAAGACCTAGTTCAGAAGTCCAAGAGATGTAGCGGAGAATCCGTTTGACAGCTCGTAGATGGTCTTCCTTTGGATCAGCTTGGTACCTGGCACACATACAAACACTAAACATAATGTCAAGGCGAGTAGCGGTTAGATAAAGTAAACTTCCAATCATGGAATGATAAAGAGTTTGATCAACATTTCGACTTTTAGTCGATTTAGATAACCGTTCATTCGTCGCCATGGGAGTTTTTGTGGGCTTAGCATGATGCATCTCAAATTTTTTGACCATATTTTTCGCATATTTGCTTTGAGAAACGAAGATCCCATCCGGTCGTTGAGATATCTGAAGTCCAAGAAATTGATGTAACTCCCCCTCGAGACTCATCTGAAATGTTGAAGACATTGATTCCGTGAAGGCTTTCACGAGTTTAGAGCAAGTAGCGCCAAAGACGATGTCATCAACGTAAATCTGGGCAACCATTATGTGTTTGCCATCACGTTTCAAGAATAGAGTCTTGTCGACAGAGCCACGTACAAAGCCGAATTTCAGAAGATAGTCTGTCAGACATCCATACCAAGCGCGAGGAGCTTGCTTCAAACCATAAAGAGCTTTGTGAAGCTTGTAAACATGATTCGGTTTCTTGGGGTCCTCGAATCCTTTCGGTTGAGAAACGTACACCTCTTATTCCAATACTCCATTTAGGAATGCAGCTTTGACATCTATTTGTCTAAGTTTGATGCTAAGATGGCATGCAATAGCGATTAAGAGTCTGATGGATTCAATTCGTGCAACTGGAGCAAAGGGTTCATCAAAATCAATCCCTTCAACTTGGGCATAGCCTTGTGCAACAAGGCGAGCTTTATTTCGTACGACTTGGTTGTGCTCATCAGTTTTATTTTTAAAGATCCACTTTGTTCCAACGACATTGATATTCGAAGTTCGGGGAACCAAGGACCAAACATTGTTCCTAGTGAACTCATTCAGCTCTTCTTGCATAGCCATTATCCAGCAATCATCTTTCAGAGCTTCCTTATAATTTTTCGGTTCTGTTTGAGATAAGAAGCAAGAGATTCCGATGTCAAGGCAAATAGCAGAAGTACAGATGTTGTAGAGTTCATCTTGGGAAGTAGTAGATTTCTTTGAGCGTGTAGTTCGCTCATTCAAGTTCCCGATCATTTGAGTTGGAGGATGTTTCTTTTGGATAAGGCGAGGTGCCTCTCTAGGAGCATCAGCAGGGTTCTCCACTTCTTCATTTTCTTCATCATCAGAAGATGAAGTATCATTATTCCGTTGGCTAGTTTTTCCAACTTCAAGTGAAGTGTTAGAAGTAGGTGTTTCTGGAAACATTGTTGTGGGTGTTAATGGAAATGTACGAATCTCCAGAATTCCTTCCTTAACCCAGTCTTCATCTGCGTCCTTTCCAAGAAAGTCTTGTTCATCAAAGTTGATGTTCACGGTCTCCATGACTTTCTTAGTTCGAAGATTGTAAGCCCGATAAGCATGCCTATTTTGACAATAGCCAACAAAAATACCACGATCTGCTTTGGCTTCAAATTTCTTCAGAGGATCACGATCCTTCAAAATATAGCAGGTACAGCCAAAAACACGAAAGTGTGCAACAGAAGGCTTCTTGCCGTTTACAAGTTCATACGCAGTTGCGGTCGTGCCAGATCGAATGCTTATTCGATTCAAAATGTAACTAGCTGTAGAGACAGCTTCTGCCCAAAAAGTTCGTGCAAGACATTTTGAGATTAGCATTACACGACCCATTTCTTGTAACGTCCGATTTTTGCGTTCGGCAATCCCATTTTGTTGAGGCGTTTTTGGGGCCGAATATTCATGATGAATTCCTTTCATGAGACAGAATTCATTGAAGCTTGCATTTTCAAATTCAGTACCATGATCACTCCTGATCCTTTTAACTTTAGCTTCATGATTTGTTCGAATCCATTTCACAATGCCTTTGAAGGCATCAAAAGTCTCATCTTTAGTTGGCAGAAATCTTGTCCATGTGTATCGGGAAAAATCATCAACAACAACCAACACATATTCTTTCTTAGCTATGCTTTTAACTTCCATTGGACACATCAAGTCCATGTGTAGAAGTTCGAAATGAGCCGAAGTGCTCATTAGTGTCGGAAGTGCCGGATGGGACGATCTTGTGAGTTTACCCTTCTGACAGTCGCCACACACTCTTTTCTCGATTTTGGGGAGTTGAGAGATTCCTCGAACTATCTCCCCCTTAACCAGTTTGCTCAAGTTTCGAGTGCTAGTGTGTCCAAGGCGTTGATGCCATAAATCAACCGCATCAGGAACGGTCACAGAGAAGCAACTATACTCAGTTGTATAGCAGTTATTCTTAGCACGAGGGCCTTCCATGATACATTTCCCTTCAACATCAAAAACTTTGCAAGAGTCCTTATCGAAGCTAACATTCAGCCCTTCGTCACACAGCTGACTGATAGAGATACGGTTAGCAACAAGTCCCTTGACATGTACTACATTTCAGATTGGTGGTAACCCTTTGATTTGTAGCGTTCCTTTTCCCTTGACAACACCTTTTGCTACCCTCCAAAAACCACGGGAGCACCAGACATCGGCTCATATTCTTTCAGAAATTTCTTAGTGCCGGTCATATGTCGGGAATAGCCGCTATCAAAATACTAAATTCCTTTGGTTCCAGTCTCAGAAGAATTGAGTGCAACATTGCAGAAAATGAGTTCTCTAGGTTGCCAACCAAGTTTTGTAGGGTTTAGTTTAGCTTCATTCTTTTGTGTTTTTGGCACCCATTTCTTCTTATCATTAGATGTTTGAAATTTTCTTTCAGTCACAGTCTCCAAATTTTTCTTAGCTTTCGGAATTTGAGAACCGGGTTTCTTCATATCCTTAGCAACCTCAACTTTTTTCTTCACAGTCATTAGATCTCGATTCATGTCATCTCTCATTTTATAGCAAAATGGTCGAATGTGTCCAGGTTGATCACAGTAGTGATAGATATACTCCCGTCGTTGTCAAAATTCTCTTTTCACAGGAATTTTTGTTGAGCCAGACATAGAGTGTACAGGTTTTCCATTAGATCTTGAGTTAGTGGGTTTGCTCAGCTTCTTCAGCAGTGTCTTCTCATAAGGCAGAATTCCTCGAGGATGTTTCACAATATTTTTAGGAAATTGATAAGTCTCAGATTTTGAGCCAGTAGTTGAGACCGAATTTTGAATTTTAGAATCTGGAGACATAACCACTTTCTTCCCTTCAGTAATCTCCTTTCGTTTCAATACCTCAGTCTCATTTTTGCAGTCATCCTCTGGCTGACCATTTGAAGCTTTGACAAAAATCGTTTCCTTCTTCTCAGGTGAAGAGTATATAGACTCAAAGACTTTTTGAAATCCCAGACCACAACGGTTCGTGTTCATGTAGGATGCGGCATTGTCAAACACAGAGGAATTCGTGTTCATTTTCCTCAAAAGTTCATTAGTCATGTGAATTTTTTCTTTCAAGACATAACATTCCTTGTCCGTCATAGCAAGATCAGTTTGAGCTTTTGTCAAAGATGATTTTAGCTCATCGTTCTCATCATCGGAATTCTTAAAGAGAGTTTGGAGTTTCTTTACTTCAGCATTTTCCTTTTCAGGGAAACTTTCAGTTTCGAATTTTCAGAATTCGAATTCTCAAATAATTCTCTTAGTTCGACAACTTCTTTGTGGTATTTATGTTTCTCTTCGAAGAGACTATCAAATTTGACCTTCAGAATTGTCAGAGAATTATTCAACTTCTGTTTTTCATCCTTTGTCTTCTCAACCGAGTTTTTCAACTCAACAGCCTCATCATACATCTTGCGTTTCTCATTTGAGAGTTCATTAAAAGAATCTGACAGAACCTTCAGAGACACTTCAAGTGTGCTATTCTCAGTGATAGCTGTGTCATACAAACTTTTGAGTTCATAATGATTTTCTCTCAGAGTGAGTAGTTCAACACATACATCTTCAGTTTGAGACTCTTCAGATGTCTTCTCTATCTCTTCAGTCTCAGACACGGACTCATCATCCGAAAAAATATCATCATCACAGAAGTTTCGGTTTACTGAAGCTACACAGAAAATGTTGTCCGCTGTTGCAGTATCCTTCAGAAAAGCATCAAAAACAAAGTTTTCAACCTCCACATTTTCGAGATCGAATTTTTCACCAAAAGTGACAACTAGAGCGTTGTCCTCGTCGTCATCAGAGTTGTCGTCCTCAGATTCCTCGTTCTCAGATATAACATTTTCATCATCGATTACAACGTAGCTCACTGGCAGTTTCTTTTTGCGATGTAAGTTTGGACATTCATTTTTGATATGTCCAAAACCCTTGCACTCATAGCATTGCATCTTCGAAACATCCTTGCTAGTTGAAGAGTATGGAGATAGTTTTGTCCCCTTAAACTTTTTATCAGAGAATGAAGTTTGATTTAGGTTGTTTGAGTTGCTCTGGAATGAGTTAGAATTTTTCTGAAAATTTCGAAAATTTCGAGCATGATTCTTTCTCTTAAACTCTTGTTTCACAATATAGTTGACTATTTCAATCAGTGCAACAAGTTTATCCGGGTTGTTAGAATTCATCAACCGTTCGATATCCTCAGCCTCATCATCGTCAGACTCAATCATATCAGCAGAGAAACTATTTTCAGATTTTTCGACTTGGGAGGATGATTTCTTAGCCTTCGTACTCCTTGAGCTCTTTCCTTTCTCAGAAATTTTCAGTGCGGTCATTGGCTCATAGACGAGCGACATACTTGTATTACTTCGCACTTTCAGACTTAAATCATAATTTCTCAAATCTGCCATCAACTCAGCATAGTCATATTTCTGGTTGCTTTCTTCTCTTGCTTCAAGTGTTAGGACTTTGCTTTCAAATCTGGAGCTGAGACTATGGAGACTTTTTTCATATACCATGATCGCAGGATAGATTTCTCCAAGCTCATAAACTTCGTTCACATATCTCATTATTTTGTCCAAATATTCATTTATGTCTTCAACTTCTCTCATTCGGAGTTGATGAAATTGTGCAGTGATAGTTCGGATTTTTGAGCGTTTTACAGCTTGGCTACCCTCACAAGTTCTCTGAAGAGTCTCCCACGCATCTCTTGCAGAGGTACAATTTTTCACAAGTTGGTACATGCTGAGTTCCAACCATTCACAAATAAGGAGAAGAGCTTTGCTATTAGCAGTTGATAGTTCATATCTTCTCTTGTCCATTCACGTTCAAGTTTAGAAATTTTGACTCTGTCACTGTCAATAATGAATGGACGTTCCCATCCTTCTAGCACAGCCATCCATGCGCGAGAGTCGTATGCTTTGATTCTAGCTGAAACTTTAGCTTTCCAGTTCGAGTAGTTCTGATGAGTAAGCATTATTGGTTTCTGAAAAACATTGAGGACTCCATTGTAGCGGAATTTATGAAGTCAAGTAACGCATCACGTCGTATACGTATGACGTCCCGCTCTGATACCAATTGAAATTACGTCTTCGACGTAAGATACCAACTTTTCGCGAAGTTGGCCTTAAACACAATGTCAACAGCTTCTGTCGAAGAAACACTCACACAAATTCGTAGTAAGAAAAGTGGAGACAAAGTTTATGTAATATATTTCATTTCATTGAAAACAAAACGAAACTATTACACGGAGTATGGTAGGCAAAACGATTACAAGAAGTTTCCCGAGTGTCGCAACACTCCCACTCACAAGTAATCTAGCACTAGTGAACCTAGCTAGAGTTAAATCTCCTAACTCTAATCTTGGGGCACAGCGCAAAAGCAAACTACACAAACTCGAAGCTTGAAGCTATCGGTTACGATTCTAAAAATCAGATTTCATTCTCTCAAAATCGTCATGTCATGGCACGGAAATCCATGGGTATATATATAGGCAGCCCGCACATGTGAGATGGTGATGTGGCACGTTCTGAGTGGTCACATGTTTGGCTGATGTCACTTCTCCATGGATGACATCACTTTGTAGAACTTGGATTCTTGAATCTTAGAATCTTGAATCTCTGATTCTCGAATCTTCGAATCTTGAATCTTCAATTTCAAAAACAGACTTCAATTTAATCTTGACTCCATCGATCTCAATTCTTCATCTTCAATTTCTTGTGAAAATCTCTAAGTGTTGAAGCTTTGGAATTTCATCGTCTTCATGGTCGTCGATATCATTGAAGTAGTAAACCCCGGACCCAATCTTTAATTTCTCCAATTTAAGTACTTGGGTAAAAAAAACATCATTATTGAAAGTCACAGTCGTCGAATTTCATCCAACTCCAAAACCGGCGACTCCAGTCGCTGGAATTGTGTCTTGAGGACAAGAGTCGCCGTTTTTCATGTAAGCCAAAAACCAGCACGAGTCGCTGGATTCAGTGCGCCAAGGACCAAACTGGCGACTCCAGTCGCCGGATTTCGCGCATCATCAAAAGTGGCGACATCAGTCGCCGTTTCTTCAACTCATTAAAAGTGGCGACTGTTGTCGCCGTTTCCAAGCAACTCCAAAAGCGGCGACTGCTGTCGCCGTTTCCGCACAAACCCAAAGCGGCGACTCTGGTCGCCGTTTTCATGCGCGTCCAAATTCGGCGACTCCTGTCGCCGATTCCTTGTAGCTTCAAAAGTGGAGACTCAAGTCTCAGTTTCCAAACGCGACGTTGTTGACTTCGGATTCCTAACCTGTAATCCTGAAATCAAACAAAACACAAACACAAAAACGTTGTCGCCAAAATGAACATTTACATTATTTAATATATATTGTCAAATAAATCGAGTTGTCGAGCTAGTTCACGGTTTGTCGGGCTAGCTCACTCAGTTTATCGGACTCTTTCGATTCAGGTTAGATTCGGTTTCGATTTTTCAAGGGAGTTTCGATTTTTCAAGCTAAAAATATTTGAGTCTAACTCTACATTTTTTTCGAGCTGACTTAAATCATCCATACCTATTTACTACGTACAAACACATAACACCTTTAAAGAGAGAAATGTTATGTGTGAAATTTACCTTTAATGTAATTACATATGGTTAAACTTCTAGATCTTTCACCTATAATTTTTTGATCGATTTTGATTTCCACACATTTCGTTTTTTCGATTATTGTTTTATTTGCACATTTCTCTATCATTTGTGTACTGTTTGCATTCGCTTCATTCACAACACATTTAAATAAATTTTTTGATGTCCTATTGAAAAATTCCGAAATATTTTTTAGTCACTTTAAATAATTAAATAATTGACTACAACAACGTAAAACTTAATTACTATGTAATTTAGGAAACATTCAAATCATCAATTTTTTTTTGCCATAAGATTTTAGCAACATCAATTAATATAAGTTCAAATTTATTTTCCACAAGATTTTAGCAACAACAATTAGGATAAAACATACACTAGCTAGTGTACGCATTTAGAAACTCAAATTCAAACGCAAGTAATATTCTTACTAATTTAAATAATGGAATTAAGTAAATTAAAAAATATTAATTTGATTTTTACTACTAAATTTATAAATATCATATCAAAAATAATAATAACAAATAATTTAATTAATCATATCACATTTCATAATATTATTGGTGGTGTATAGAAATATAATTTTTTCAAAGTTAGTAATACATGAAAGGAAAGTAAACAAAACTCTCCCTCAAATTCTGATGTAATAATTAAAAATTCCTTGAATACAATTATAAAATACTTGCATTCATACATACCACATTACAAATCATCCATACTTATTTACTACGTACAAACACATAACACCTTTAAAGAGAGAAATGTTATGTGTGAAATTCACCTTTAATGTAATTACATATGGTGAAACTTCTAGATCTTTCACCTATAATTTTTTGATCGATTTTGATTTCCACACATTTCGTTTTTTCGCTTATTGTTTTATTTGCACATTTCTCTATCATTTGTGTACTGTTTGCATTCGCTTTATTCACAACACATATAAATAAATTTTTTGTTGTCCTATTGAAAGATTCCGAAATATTTTTTAGTTACTTTAAATAATTAAATAATTTACTATAACAACGTAAAACTTAATTACTATATAATTTAGGGAACATTCAAATCATCAAATTTTTTTGCCATAAGATTTTAGCAACATCAATTAATATAAGTTCAAATTTATTTTCAACAAGATTTTAGCAACAACAATTAGGATAAAACATACACTAGCTAGCGTACGCATTTAGAAACTCAAATTCAAATGCAAGGCTTGGAGCAATAACAACGGTGACGTAAGCCATGGCATTTCCCATCTTGAAAGCCCTCCTTCCTGCATGTCTTTGAACATCCACTCCTATAACAAATAAATTTTGATAACTGACTCTTGTAAACACATGTTTTCCTCGTCGTTCCCGTCGGAGATGTGCCAGTTTTCCTCGTCTTTCCCGTCGGAGATGTACCAAAGCGTAAACCACGTAGTGACCATGCTCCTGTAATATGTATGTATGGTCATAAAGACAAAAAAACATCATAAATAAAGTATAATGTGTATTTGCACACTCGTGATCATATGATAAAATGAAAAATAATATTTAGAAGTAGGGTACCGTCGATGAAGACAAGCATCAACAGAAACACAACGAGCATTTTTCGGCTGTATGAAAACTTCATATTGATTGATAGCAGGCGAGAGGTGTGTGTCAATATGATGATTTGAACATTGTTGTGAAGAATATGAAATATATATAGTACTATTTACATTGTTATATATGTTATTGAACAAAAGGGACAATTCTATTTAATTGAAAAGGCTCAAAACTTAGAGGAACACTTTCGGATAATTAAACCCAAATCAGAAGTCATGACTCTTGGACACTGTCATTGACTACTTACTAGTTTTGGGATCGGGTAGAAAAATGTAGTAACATTCAAACTCTGTGTCGGAAATCAAACAGTAATAAACCCTAAAATATTTCAAGTATGAACTAATTAATCTAATAATATTGTTTGATTACAATTAGCAAATATATATATATATATATATATATATATATATAATTAATTATATTTTTAAGGCCATTTGTACGAGTTAGTTTTCATTTGGTATATGTCCATGTATTTGTTGAATTTGTGTCCTTCATCCCACGTGTGTTGTACCCATAAAAGTTATATAGCGCGTTCCATGTAGATGGATCGATTAGTCGGTGTTATGTGCAGTGACGTAGACACTTGGTCCCGAATGGGTGCGATAGCACCCCTCAATTTTTTTAAAAAATTATTTTTATACTTAAATTTTTATATATTAAGGTAGTCAATTGTAATTTATTTAAAAATAATTGAAAGATAATTTAGATTTTATTGAAATATTGACATGACTTATCTAAAAAAATAATGAATTATTAAAAAATTATTACTTCTAATATACTCAATCTCATGCTTTAGAAAAAAATTACAATATTAATACTGATTAATTATTAGCCTTCTATTTTATCATTAAAATTAAGTTAATAAAATTATGATTTAATTTTACACAATACTTGCTTATATTTTATCATTAAAATTAAGTTAATATAATTATAATTTAATTTTACACACTTGGAAAGTTTTCTTTTAATATTTATTTGTAATTTAAATCATTAAAATTATTGATTTAATTTTACATTTCTCCTTCAAAATTTCTCCTTGAATATTTTACGATTTAATTTTACACAGTTTTACTTTGAAAGTTCTCTTTTAATATTTATTTGTAATTTAAATCATTACAATTATGATTTATTTTACAGTTCTCCTTCAAAAATTTCTCCTTTGATATTTTACGATTTAATTTTACAGAGTTCTACTTGGAAAGTTCTCTTTTAATATTTATTTTGTAATTTAAATCATTAAAATTATGATTTAATTTTAAAGTTCTCCTTCAAAAATTTCTCCTTTAATATTTTACAATTTAATTTTACACAGTTCTACTTGGAAAGTTCTCTTTTAATATTTATTTTGTAATTTAAATCATTAAAATTATGATTTAATTTTACAGTTCTCCTTCAAAAATTTCTCCTTTAATATTTTTCTGTAATTCTACGATTAAGTTTTGCACCTCCTCGCTTATATTTCTGCCTACGTCACTGGTTATGTGTCTGGTCGAGAACACGAACTTCACACTCGATAATCATGCCAAATGAGTCACATGACCCTAATGATCAAGTATACTTGGAGTATACGAGCTTTGGTTGGGAACCGTCATGAAACGACGAGCACGTTGAAAAAAACGAGCGTTGGGCGCAGCCAGCGCGCCGCGCTGGATTTTCACTAAAATACGGGTGCGCCGCGCTCTGAGGTTTCGACCTGCAGGGGCGCGGCGCGTTCAGATTGAGCGCGCCGCGCTGCGCCACATCGTGAATTTTTAGTAAATTTCCAGAATTTTCCTATTTTTGACTCCTACGCTTATTACGTAACCCTATGGGTTTTTCCCCTATATAAAGGGACCTAAGGCCACGAAATTAATTACTACACCATCATATATTCGTGAGAGAATTTCGTGGAGAGGCCGAAGGAATCGAGGAATCGAGCGGGGTTCGTTCCAAGTCCAAATTCACGTCGTTTCAAGGATCAAGGAGGGTTCGTGCAACGAATTGAGGCCGGGTATTTTCGCGGCTGATCCATGTACTTTCGGGCATCAATTATTAAGAATAATCACAAGGTACACGATTCTTAAACTAACTCAATAATTGTTCTTACTACTACGTGCGCACTAGATCCATGTTTAGGACTTTACGTGTTATGCCTGATTTTTTCTTACGCACTTTTTCATGCTTGTAAAATACGTAAACTCCATCTATTGGGGTATGGATGAGATCCATTCAAATTCCAACAGTGGTATCACAGCCTTGGCAATGCGTTTGCGTATGCGCGTAGAACAAGTGTCTATAAAAAAATGTTTTAAATTTATTTGTGAATTTTTCGTGGACTATTTTTTGAAAAAATAGTATTTGATTGTATGTTAATTTAATTGGATTATTTTTGCATAAATCAAGTGCTCGTGAATTTTTTGTGATTTATTCATGGAATTTTCAACGTGCTACGTGAAATTGGAGTATACGACCCCAATATTCTACTTCCTTAAGGTCCCCTACGTAGCCTATAAAAGCACTACATGGTCTTCACAATTAAAATACAAGACAAGAATATCATTAGTAGATAGTTCTAGAGAGTTGTAAAGGAGATCCATAAGCTTGGAGGATCGTCGCCCACACGACGTTCAAGTTAGTGCAAGGAATACGTGGGAAGGCTTCAAGGTCATCGAAGTTCTTCGTTTTTCCGGACAACGAGAACGAGGTAAAATCTAGAAAACCCCCTCTATGATTTTAATCGTTAATATATTGTAAATGCTGGGATTCGATGTCCCGGGTTATCAAAAATTGCGGAAACCGACAACCCGACCGAAATCCCGTCGCCGGAGATGAAACCACGAACCACACGGAGAACCGGGCTCGACAAGAGCATCGCCGCGGGATGAACCCGTGGCTAAACCCTAGCCGAGCCCCACCGCGGGGCTCGCGATCACCATCGATCGCGTGGGGCTGCCTAGCAGCCCCCGGCGGTGAGTCCGGCGACTCACCGCCACCACCGGCCGGGGAGGGAGCGCCCAGCCGCGGCAGCCCCCAGCGATCGACCCTAGGTCGATCGCTCGCCCCGGCGTCCAGCCGGGGCTCCCCTCGCGTGGCCGCTGCCGGCGGTCGAAGCCCTAGGCTCGACCGCCACCCCCTCGGCTCCCAGCCGAGGGTTCTCTTGATACTTCGCCGGGGATCTCGAATCCCCGTCCCCGAAGTTCGTCGTTTACCCGGATCATGCGTTCATGTATGTATCACAATCAATTCACATAAAATCATAGAAGGGAGTATATGATTTTACCTTTTAATTCGTTGTGCGGAGAAACGAATTTAAGTTGATGACCTTACGATCTTCCCACGTATTCCTTGCACTAGCTTGAACGTCGGGTGGGCGACGATCCTCCAAACTTATGGATCCTCTTCTCTCTCTTTCTACTTTCTCTCTCTAGGAGAATTATGATCTTGTGTTATGTAGAATAGAGAAGACCATGTAGTGCTTTTATAGGCTACGTAGGGGATCTAAAGGAGGTGGAATATTGGGCTTCCAATATTGAAGATTAAATTGAGCCCACTGCCCAAGTCCATTAACCCTTATCAATATTAATTAATTTATTTTCCACTATATAAATTAATTGCACTCCCAATATTAAACCATATTATATCAAATAATATTTCTCCGGTAGTATTATTTATTCCGTGTATTTAAGATTTAAATATCCATGAATAAAATTAATTTATTGCTAATTAATTTATTCATCTCTTTAATCCGAGACTAGTACCATTCAACCTTAATTATTGTGCGGAACGAATCCACTCATGAGGTTTACACAATAATTCCTTATGAACTCATCTCGGGGATACTATCAACCCTTCCAGGATACACTGTCCGGTCAATCATTCACGGCATGCCATATATGAAATATAGTGACCCAACTTAACCGGTAATTAACCCAATGATTAAATCGGTTAATTCCTTTGGTAAATCAAAGTCACTTATATTAAATATACACACCCGCAACAATATCGGGGATTAAGAATAAAATACACTGAGACTCGAATCGATTATCGCCGGCAATCCTAATCGATGAATCTCAACGATCCGCTCAATACACCAAGTGTACAAGTGTGATAAAATAATTAAGACAAATTATTTTCTCTCTCACACAACGACTATACCGATGGATTGGTCCGGGTCCATCTAGGTCGTGAGCCACTGTTTGATTAAATACGAGTAATCGATAGTATGATCTTCTGTGTGGGCCCCACACACAATATACTAACTACAACGTATAAAATCCAGGACTATGATTTGCATATATTTAATTAATAATAATTAAAAGCAAACAATTGTTTATTAATTAAATAGATTAAATGCTATGACCGGGAGTTTACCTCTACTTAAATCTAGACATTAAGTACACAACTCCAACAATCTCCCACTTGTACTAAGGTCTAGTCATTTCCTCCAAACTCCCGGTTCCCATACTCATCACGTGCTTAAGGTGTACTTCCGAGAAGTACTATGTGAGTGAGCAATCTAGGTTGCCGCTCTGAAGTTATCTTGGTGACTACTACGTCGTCTCCCTTGACGATGACTCGTATCAGGTGGTACTTGCTCTATGTGTTAACATCACTTTTGACTTATGACCTCTTCCAGTTCACCGTGCACCGCTATCCAATAGCCTTTGGTAAACTAAGAGTCATATCCAAGTCAAGAGGTTATCCCGGAACCTAACCAAAACTTCCGCTGCCTCTGAGGCTGCTATTGGGTTATGAGAGAGTCTGAGAAGCGTCCCGCTTATCACTCTTTTATGGTTCCACCTCTTTCTAAAAGTGAACACATAGCCTGATATCGACTTTCACTGGTCCTTTCTTTGATTTTTGGATCTGAGAATCTGTAATCTAAGAAGATTTCGTCTTGCTTAATAATCCAGTACTTTGCAAGTACTATTACAGCATCCGAAAATTTCTTGTCTAGATCACTTTGATATCCTCCCACTACGCAAACCGCATAGTTGATATCAGGTTCTTGTTTTACAACATTGCATCTATAAAGCTTTCCATACTTGAAGTATAGGAAATTGCTTTGTCTATCTCCTTCATGTGTATGAACACAAAACCTTTAGATAGATGTTTATTCTGTCTCTGAAAAGCAATAACCTTTCTCAGAAGTATGCATGTTTAAAACAAACCATAATCGTATAAGGTATCTAGGAGAAGTACAATGTTCTCATCGTTAGAACGAACGATCTTAAGAACATGCTCTAACTTCTACTCAATCTTATATCTCGATTTATTTAGACAACCATTATTTTATGTCTGACGATATTTTTACATTGTTGCCAATGATAAAATGTTATCTACATAAAAACTCCGAGAAACACCACCTTGTTTCCATTATGTTTTCAATACACCTTTCGTCTATGCCTTTTGATGAATCCATCAAATGGACTATCTCATCAATTCGCAAGTTCCACGATTTATAGCTTTGTTACTATCCATAAATGGATTTACTAAGCTTGTACTCTAAATGATCTAGCCTCTTAACAATAAATCTTATTGTTCCAAGCAGGCACATTTAGATCTAGTACCGCCCTTATGCAGAGCTAGGTCGATTTCATCTTTACTAGATCCAGAGTCCGAACTCCTCTAGTCTTATGAATATCTTTGGTTGTCTGACAACCTCCCACTGCAATGGCGTCCCGGTGTATAATAGTAATAACAATAGGTGCAGTATGTGGTGTACTTCTACTCGGTTTGGCTGGTTCCTAGTCTTTTGTCCTTCTTCTCATTTCAAGGTATTACGTCAATTTTAGGCTTTGTGGTTCATCTGATAGTCTTCCTCTATGAACCGGACGAGACGTCCCTCTGGTTCATAGTACTATAGAACACACAATACTTCGTTCATCTAGGATATCCTACAACCATATTCAATATGCCGTTGTATCTAGGAATATCCATAGAACATAGGTAGTTCCGAACAACTTGTTCTTTTACTATTAGATTTCCATTTCTTATTTACAGCGCACCATCTCTACACGCAAGTGTATGGCGTGGCCCTTTGGAATTGAATCCCAATCTTTGATTATGCTATGTGTTATTCAGATAGGTGATGGCCTCCGCGACCGAGTCGCAGGCTTCTAATGGATATACTTTGATGGTTCCCCATAATAGCTTTGTGTCCATTGACTAGTCAAAACACTTTGCTTTTATGGCACATCAAGTATTCTAATCCATCACCGAGTATTCTTGAAAGAATTACTCGTGCCTTTCTAATATACACATATGTCTGCATATCTAATCATTTCCAATACTTGTCTGAATTCTATCCTTTTTCCAGAAAGGTTTGCTTAGACGTATTATCCTCCAAATTCAATTTTTTGGTCGGAAGGTCCATTCCTTCAACTATAATTGATCAAATCAATTTCGACCATTTGAATCTTATTTGAAAAATACTACTAAGTATAAGAATTCACAAGTATAATGATTCAGTAAAGAAATATATATCTAACAAGTAAAACAAGTTATAGAACGGTTCGTTGCATCGGGGTAGACTTAGGATCTATCATTCATATATTGCTATCTAATGTACCAGAATAGATAACGCCATTATTTCTTATCAAAATCATCCAATGATTAAAGAAATAAAATATCCATTCATAAATAATAGAAATCCAGAACAAAACGTTCTTTCTAAAATAAGGGTACATAAAGCAATAACTTTGAAATGAAATCCTATTTAACTACTAAAGCAGATAAATGTCTTCCACCGCAACCGCTGCCTCCTCTACAACTTTTGCCCATGTAGACTCGAACTCTTCTTCTCTAAGTCGCCGGGTTTTCTGGAACCCCTGCATTCAAAATGCACATACCGTCAGTGGTTCCATATCTACACACCAGAATTCTGGTAGATAATACCGCTGACTATGTTTTTACGACTAAAGAAAAATTCGTACCTTTGAGAGGACATTCAGACTTCCAGTGTCCAGACTTGTTGCATCGGAAGCACTTGCCCTTTGGCTTTGCAGCCCCCACTCGTGGTACAGTCCTTTTGACACCACTGGGTTTCCAGGCTTGCTTCCTCCTCTTGCCCCTACCTCCACCAGTCTTAAAGCCTTTGGACTTGGTAGCTACAAGCGCTTGAGACTTGCCCTTCTTGTAGATCCCCTCTGCCGCCTTCAGTTCAGTCAGGAGTTGCGCAAGAGAATAAGATAGTTTACCCATATTATAGCTCATGCGAAACTGCTCAAAACTAGGGGTCAGAGACTGGAGTATGATGTCGACTTGCGTCTCAGCATCAATTTGAGCTCCTAGGATCTCAAGCTCATTCAACAGACCCATCATCTTAAGAACGTGCTCCCCTACGGGCGTTCCTTCAGACTGAGTAGTTGTCATGAGGACTCTCATGGCTTCTTGCCTTGCCGCACGATCTTGCTCCCCAAACATCTCCTTGAGGTTAAACATCATATCATAGGCAGTGTCCATCGACTCATGTTGGGTTTGGAGTACATTTGACATGGAAGCCAAAATATAACACCTAGCCATTTCATCAGCCTTTTTTCACTTCCGATATGTCAGTTTTTCCTCATCAGTTGAGGCAGCCGTGGGCTCAGCAGGGCACACTTCATGGAGTACAAACTTGTACTCCTCCGAAGTTAGGACAATGTCTAAATTTCTCTTCCAATCAATATAGTTGGGGCCAGTGAGCTTATGCTCCTTGAGTATCATAGAAAGTGGGTTCATAGCTATTCTCTAAACCTATAAGCACATTTAAACAAACAATTAATTTAATATCCGATATTATCTCCCTCAAATAATATCATTAAATCACTAATCACATCTAAAATCCCATCAGATAAGGCAAGCCACGTTCGTGTGGACGTTTACCCACCCAAATGATTTAGCAATTAGATTTGCTTCGGTCGTACATCATTATAGCGTTACTTCGTTGGGAAGAATACTATAAAGCGTACCTAAGTGTAAACCATTACTCAGTACTAAGGTGAATCATTTGGAATTGCTACGTCACCGCAAGCCACGTTAGTGTGGACGTTTACGATAACTCACAATCCTTCACAATTCCCTATAACTGTCTACATCAACTATTTCCAAAAATCCCATTCAGCATAGCAAGCCACGTTCGTGTGGACGTTTACTACACCAAAAGACTTTTATAGTTGACATCCAATTACTTGAGGCATTCGATTTCATAAATCAAGACGCGGAGAATCATAAGTGAAACTCGAAGTTTCTAACCAGTGATTCACCATGCGAACAACCCTATCTCTCATTAGATGAGGGAGCCGAGCAGATAAACGATCCATCTTTAAAAGAATGGTACGAATATCTCTAATTTGTGTCATCCACATGACCAAGTGGCTTTGGCTCCATTACACTCCCCGGGGTGAGAATGAGTCGACTTGAAGTCAATTTCAGAAAGACAAATTAGGCATTGTTTGATAAACTTAATCAATGTCTCTTGTAAAAAGAATTACAAGAATTCTCCTCCAATGACACATCTATACGAACTTCAAAAGTCCATAAGAGTCACCAAGAGAACAGTAATGGAGACCATGGGAATGTTTCCATCCCCGCTCCCACTTAGCTTTTTATAACAAAGGGATACGCTATCTAATTTATAATTAAACACATAAGCATGCATACAAGTAATAAAGCACATAGCACATAGTCAAAATAATACTAGAAAAATTATTTTCCAACTATCATGGCTTTATTCCATCTCCGTATGCGTCTTCTAGTCTTCAGTCTTCGTTCTTGAATGCTCCATGTGACGAGAATATTAATCCCAATATTTAAATCTATTTATTTTCAATAAATCCAAAAGATACTTAATTCGAAAATTAAGTCAATCGAATAAATCAAAAATAAAATTAAATATTATTAATATTTTTTATTTATTTATTTTTCCTATCTAATTCTATTAAATCTCTAGAATAATCTATCCAAGTCAAACTTGGAATATTCTAGAAGACTTCTATAATAGAATAAGGAAATAAAATAAATTAGGACTCTTCTACTTTCCAAGATTAATTAATTTCCCATTACTATGAAAATTCCCATAAAATAGGAATAATCAATTAGGAAATAAATCAATCCTAAATTAACTTTTATTCCTTTCCAATTCTATTAAATCTCTAGGATCCTATTCCAAGTAGAACTCGGAATACTCTAGAAGACTTCCATAATAGAATATGGAATAAAGTTAATTCCAATTAATTCTTTTCCTAATCCATGAGAATTCCCAAAAATAGGAAAACTCAATTAGGAAAACCGAATCAATTAGGTAAGTAGTATCTTGGTAGGAGTAGGAGTAGCACGGGTTGGGGATCCCCGCACCACCCCCATCTTCGACCACCACCATCGCCGGGCACCACCGCCGCCGCCCCCTAGCCACGCGCCACCACCACCGGTGGCCGGCGTGGCCGGAAACCCTAGCGGGCAGCCCCTTGGCGTGGGGTCGATCGATCCTCATGGGGATCGATCATGGGGATGATCGACCCCCCCGGTTTTTCGTCCTCTTCGTCGTCTTCGTCTCACGAGTTCTCCGGCGGTCGTCTCGGCATCGATCCAACGTAAATAAATTACAAGAAATAAATTTACAATTCCGGTATCGATTCTATACATGAAATCGACCCTATACACTTTCCGGAAAACATAAAACAATAATAATAAATCTAAATTCGGTCAACCCCCGAATTTTTACTATTACAAGCATTCATCCACACAAAACGAATCTCGACATGTCCGAGAGTTTAATAAACGAACAATCATGGTAAATTAAATAGCAATTAATTAAATGAATAATTAACAATTAATTAAACCATGATAGTCGGAATCCCTGCAAGGTAGAACACAATTGAATACATACATGAACACGAAACCAAACGCTCTGATACCAATTGCTGGGATTCGATGTCCCGGGTTATCAAAAATTGCGGAAACCGACAACCCGACCGAAATCCCGTCGCCGGAGATGAAACCACGAACCACACGGAGAACCGGGCTCGACAAGAGCATCGCCGCGGGATGAACCCGCGGCTAAACCCTAGCCGAGCCCCACCGCGGGGCTCGCGATCACCATCGATCGCGTGGGGCTGCCTAGCAGCCCCCGGCGGTGAGTCCGGCGACTCACCGCCACCACCGGCCGGGGAGGGAGCGCCCAGCCGCGGCGCGAAGCCGCGACAGCCCCCAGCGATCGACCCTAGGTCGATCGCTCGCCCCGGCGTCCAGCTGGGGCTCCCCTCGCGTGGCCGCTGCCGGCGGTCGAAGCCCTAGGCTCGACCGCCACCCCCTCGGCTCCCAGCCGAGGGTTCTCTTGATACTTCGCCGGGGATCTCGAATCCCCGTCCCCGAAGTTCGTCGTTTACCCGGATCATGCGTTCATGTATGTATCACAATCAATTCACATAAAATCATAGAAGGGAGTATATGATTTTAACTTTTAATTCGTTGTGCGGAGAAACGAATTTAAGTTGATGACCTTACGATCTTCCCACGTATTCCTTGCACTAGCTTGAACGTCGGGTGGGCGACGATCCTCCAAGCTTATGGATCCTCTTCTCTCTCTTTCTACTTTCTTTCTCTAGGAGAATTATGATCTTGTGTTATGTAGAATATAGAAGACCATGTAGTGCTTTTATAGGCTACGTAGGGGATCTAAAGGAGATGGAATATTGGGCTTCCAATATTGAAGATTAAATTGAGCCCACTGCCCAAGTCCATTAATCCTTATCAATATTAATTAATTTATTTTCCACTATATAAATTAATTGCACTCCCAATATTAAACCATATTATATCAAATAATATTTCTCCGGTAGTATTATTTATTACGTGTATTTAAGATTTATATATCCATGAATAAAATTAATTTATTGCTAATTAATTTATTCATCTCTTTAATCCGAGACTAGTACCATTCAACCTTAATTATTGTGCGGAACGAATCCACTCATGAGGTTTACACAATAATTCCTTATGAACTCATCTCGGGGATATTATCAACCCTTCCGGGATACACTGTCCGGTCAATCATTCACGGCATGCCATATATGAAATATAGTGACCCAACTTAACCGGTAATTAACCCAATGATTAAATCGGTTAATTCCTTTGGTAAATCAAAGTCACTTATATTAAATATACACACCCGCAACAATATCGGGGATTAAGAATAAAATACACTGAGACTCGAATCGATTATCGCCGGCAATCCTAATCGATGAATCTCAACGATCCGCTCAATACACCAAGTGTACAAGTGTGATAAAATAATTAAGACAAATTATTTTCTCTCTCACACAACGACTATACCGATGGATTGGTCCGTGTCCATCTAGGTCGTGAGCAACTGTTCGATTAAATACGAGTAACCGATAGTATGATCTTCTGTGTGGGCCCGCACATCATACTAACTACAACGTATATAATCTAGGACTATAATTTGCATATATTTAATTAACGAATAATTAAAAGCAAACAATTGTTTATTAATTAAATAGATTAAATGCTATGACCGGGAGTTACCGTTACTTAAATCTAGACATTAAGTACACAACTCCAACAATCTCCCACTTGTACTAAGGTCTAGTGATTTCCTCCAAACTCCCGACTCCCATACTCATCACGTGCTTAAGTTGCACTTCCAAGAAGTACTGTGTGAATGAGAAATCTAGGTTGCCGCTCTGAAGTTATCTTGGTGACTACAGCGTCGTCTCCCTTGACGATGACTCGTATCAGGTGGTACTTGCTCTATGTGTTATCATCACCTTTTGACTTATGACTTCTTCCAGTTTACCATGCACCGCTATAAAATAGCATTTGGTGAACTAAGAATCATATCCAAGTCTGGAGGTTATCCCGGAACCTAACCAAAACTTCCGTTGCCTCTGAGGCTGCCATTCGGTTATGAGAGTGTCCGAAAAGCGTCATGCTTATCACTCTTTCATTTTTAAGGTTCCACCTCTTCAAAAATGAACACATAGCCTGATATCGACTTACACTGGTCCTTCTCTGATTTGAGATCTGAGAATATGTAATCCAAGAAGAATTCGCGTTGCTTCGTAATCCAGTACTTCAAAAGTACTTTTACAGCATCCGAATATCTCTTGTTTGAGATTACTTTGATATCCTCCCACTACGCTAACCGCATAGTTGATATCAGGTTTTGTTTTTTCAACATTGCATTCATCAAGCTTTCCACACTTAAAGTGCAGGAAACTGCTTTGACTGTATTTATCTCCCTTATGTGTTCGAAACACATATCTTTATATAGATATATACTCTGTGTCTGAAAGGCAATAACCTTTCTCAGAACTATGCATGTTTAAAAAACAAACCATAATCGTATAAGATGTCTAGGAGAAGTACAATGTTTTTATCTTAGATCAAAAGATCTTGAGAACATGCTCTATCTTCTACTCAATCTTATACTCCGATTCATTTAGACAACCATCATTTTATGTCTGACAATATCTTTACATTGTTGCCAATGATAAAATGTTATCTCATAATATTTCCGAGAAACACCACCTTGTTTCCATCACGTTTCCAGTACACCTTTCGTCTATGCCTTTTGATGAATCCATCAAATGGACTATCTCATCAATTCGCAAGTTCCACGATTCACTTCTTTCTTTCAATCCACAAATGGATTTACTAAGCTTATACTCTAAATGATCTTGCCTCTTAACAATAACACTTATTGCTTTCTAAGCAGGCACATTTAGTTCTAGTACTGCCCTTGTGCAGAGCTAGGGATCGATTTCATCTTTACCAAATCCAGAGTTCGAAAACTCTTCTAGTCTTATGAACATCTCCGGTTGTTCAACAACCTCCCAATGCAATGGCATTCCGGTGTATAAACAGTAATAACAGTAGGTGCAGTTTGTGGTGTACTACTACTCAGTTTGGCTGGTTCTTAGTCTTTTTGTCCTTCTTCTCATTCCAAAGTATTATGTCAATTCGGGCCTTTGTGGTTCATCTAATAGCCTTCTTCTAAGAACCGGGCGTTAGAGTTATAACGTCCTTCTGGTTCATAGTACTATTGAACACACAATCCTTTTGTTCTTCTAGGATATCTTACAACCACATTTGAATGTGTCGTTGTTCCAGAAATATCCATAGAACATAGGTAGTTCCGAATAGCTTGTCCTTTTACTATTAGAATTCCATTTCTTATTTTCGACATACCATTTCTACACATAAGTGTATGGTGCAGTCATTTGGGATCCAATCCCATTCTTTGATTATGCTATGCGTTGCTTAGATAGGTACTTGCCTCCGCGATCAGATCGCAGGCTTCCAATGGGTATACTTTGATGGTTCCCCATAATAGCTTTGTGTCCATTGACTTGTCAAAACACTTTGCTTTTATGGCACATCAAGTAGTCTAATCCACCTTTGAGTATTCTTTAAAAAAAAAACACTCGTACCTTTCTAATAACACATATGTCTACATATATCAATATCAATCAATCTCAATACTTGTCCGAATTCTTTCCTTAATCCAGAAAGGTTTGCTTAGTTGTATTATCCTCCAAATTCAACTCTTAGGTCGGAAGGTCCATTCCTTCAACTATAATTGATCAAATCAATTTTGACCTTTTGAATCTTATTTGAATAAATACTACTAAGTCCAAGAATTCACAAGTATAATGATTTAACAAAGAAATACATCTAACAAGTAAAACAAGTTATAGAACGGTTTGTTGCATCGTGGTAGACTTAGGATTCATCATTCACATTATTGCTATCTAATGTACCAGAATAGATAATGCCATTATTTCTTATCAAAATCATCAAATGATTAAAGAAATAAAATATCCATTCAATAATAGAAACCAGAACAAAGTTCTTTCTAAAATAAAGGGTACATAAAGCAATAAATTTGAAATGAAATCCTATTTAACTACTTAAGCAGATAAATGTCTTCCACTGCAACAGCTGCCTCCTCTACAGCTCTTCCCATGTAGACTTGAACTCTTCTTCTCTAAGTCGCCGGGTTTTCTGGAACCCCTGCATTCAAAAATGCACATACCGTCAGTGGTTCCACATCTACACACCAGATTTCTGGTAGATAATACCGCTGACTATGTTTTTACGACTAAAGAAAAATTCGTACCTTTGAGAGGACATTCAGACTTCCAGTGTCCAGACTTATTGCATCGGAAGCACTTGCCCTTTGGCTTGCTAGCCCCCACTCGTGGTCAATTCCTCTTCGCGCCACTGGGTTTTCAGGCTTGCTTCCTTTTCTTGCCCCTACCTCCAACAGGCTTCGAGCCTTTGGACTTGGTAGCTACAAGCGCTTGAGACTTTCCCTTCTTGTAGATCCCCTCTGCCACCTTCAGTTCAGTCAGGAGTTGCGCAAGAGTATAAGACAGTTTACCCATATTATAACTCATGCGGAACTGCTCAAAACTAGGGGTCAGAGACTGGAGTATGATGTCGACTTGCGTCTCAACATCAATTTGAGCTCCTAAGATCTCAAGTTCATTCAACAGACTCATCATCCTAAGAACGTGCTCCCCAACAGGCGTTCCTTCAGACTGAGTAGTTGTCATAAGGACTCTCATGGCTTCTTGCCTTGCCGCACGATCTTGATGCCCAAACATATCCTTGAGGTTGTACAACATATCCTCGGCAGTGGCCATCGACTCATGTTGGGTTTGGAGTACATTTGACATAGAAGCCAAAATATAACACCTAGCCATTTCATCAGCCTTTTTCCACTTCCGATATGCTTCCTTTTCCTCATTAGTTGAGGCATCCGTGGGCTCAGCAGGGCACACATCATAGAGTACAAATTTGTACTCTTCAGCAGTCAGGAAAATGTCCAAATTTCTCCTCCAATCAATATAATTGGGGCCAGTGAGTTTATTCTCCTTGAGTATCACAGAAAGTGGATTCATAGCTATTCTCTAAACCTATAAGCACATTTAAACAAACAATCAATTTAATGTCCGATATTATCTCCCTTAAATAATATCATTAAATTACTAATTACATCTAAATTCCATCAGGTAAGGCAAGCCACGTGGTGTGGACGTTTACCCACCCAAATGATTTAGCAATTAGATTTTCTTTGGTCATACATCACTTATAGCGTAACTTCGTGGGGAAGAATACTATAATGCATATCTAAGTGTAAACCATTACTCAGTACCAAAGTAAATCGTTTGGAATTGCTACATCACCGCAAGCCACATGGTGTGGACGTTTACGACAACTTCACAACTCTTCACAATTCCTTATAACTGTCTACATCAATTAATCCAAAATCCGTTAGTGTAGCAAGCCACGTGGTGTGGACGTTTACTATACCAAGAGACATTTATAATTGACTCCCAATTACAAGATCCATTCGATTTTTGTAAATGAAGACGCGGAGAATCATAAGTGAAACTCGAAGTTTCTTACTAGTGATTCACCATGCGAACAACCCTATCTCTCATTAGATGAGGGAGCCGATCAGACAATTGATCCATTTCAAGAAATGGTACGAAGGTCTCTAATTTGTGTCATCCACATGACCAAGTGGCTTTGGCTCCATTCCACTCCCAAGGGTGAGAATGAGTCGACTTGAAGTCAGTTTCAGAAATACAAATTAGGCATTGTTTGATAAACTTGATCAATGTTTCTTGTAAAAGGAATTACAAGAATTCTCCTCCAATGACACATCTATACGAACTTCAAAAGTCCATAAGAGTCACCAAGAGAACATTAATGGAGACCATGGGAATGTTTCCATACCCTCTCCCACTTAGCTTTTTGCAATAAGGGATACGCTATCTAGTGCATAAAGTAAACACATATAGCATGCATATAAGTAATAAAGCACATAGTATCACATAGTCAAAATAATGCTAGAAAATTATTTTCCGACTATCATGGATTTATTCCATCTCTGTACGCATCTTCTAGTCTTCAGTCTTCGTTCTCGAATGCTCCATGTGACGAGAATATTAATCCCAATATTTAAATCTATTTATTTTTAATAAATCCAAAAGATACTTAATTCGAAAATTAAGTCAATCGAATAAATAAAAAATAAAATTAAATATTATTAATATTTTTATTTATTTATTTTCCTTTCGAATTCCATTAATCTCTAGAATCCTATCCAAGTCAAACTTGGAATATTCTAGAAGACTTCTATAATAGAATAAGGAAATAAATTAATTCCAATTAATTCTTTTCCTATTCCATGAGAGTTCCTAAAAATAAGAACACTCAAAATAGGAAAACCAAATCAATTAGGAAAGTTAATCTTGGTAGGAGTAGCACGGGATGGGGATTCCCGCACCACCCCCACCAATCGATCGAGCACCGGAGAGGGCACCGCCGCCGCCACCCCAGCCGGCCGGCCACCACCAAGCCGGCGGCAGCCCCAGCCGAGGGGCGATCGACCCCTCCCCTTGGCATCGATCATGGGGTTGAACGACCCCTCGGTTTTTCGTCCTCTTAGTCTTCTTCGTCACACGTGTTCTCCGGCGGTCGTTTCAGCATCAATCCAATATATATAAATTACAAAAAATTTAAATTACAATTCCAGTATCGATTCTATACATGAAATCGACCCTATACAATTTCCCGAAAACATAGAACAATAATAATAAATCTAAATTCGGTCAACCCCCGAATTTTTACTATTACAAGCATTCATCCACACAAAACGAATCTCGACATGTCTGAGAGTTTAATTAACGAATAATCATGATAAAATAATTAACGAATTATTAAACCATGATAGTCGGAATCCCTGCAAGGTAGAACAATAATTGAACACATACATGAACACGAAACCAACGCTCTGATACCAATTGCTGGAAATCGATATCCCGGGGTATCAAAAATTGCGGAACCGATAACCCCGACCGAAATCCCATCGCCGGAAACCGATCGCGAACACCACGAAGAACCGGGCCCGACAAGAGCATCGCCGCGGGATGAACTCGCGGCTAAACCCTAGCCGAGCCCCACCGTGGGGCTCGCGATCTTGATTGATCGCGTGGGGCTACCTAGCAGCCCCCGGCGGTGAGTCCGGCGACTCACCGCCACCACCGACCGGGGAGGGGCGACCAGCCGTGGCGCTAGCCCGCGGCAGCCCCCAGCGATCGACGCTAGGTCGATCGCTCGCCCCGGTGTCCAGCCGGGGCTCCCCTCGCGTGATCGCTGCCGACAGTCGAAGCCCTAGGGCTCGACTGCCACCCCTCGGCTCCCAGCCGAGGGTCCTTTCGAATCTTCGCCGGGGATCTCGAATCCCCGTCCCCGAAGTTCGTCGTTTTCCCAGATCGTATGTTCATATATGTATCACAATAATTCACATAAAATCATACAAGGGGTTTTATGATTTTACCTTTGATTCGTTGTGCGGAGAAACAAAATCAATTGAAGACCTTTGAATCTTCCTACGTATTCCTTGCACTTCGTTCGAACGTCGTGTGGGCGACGATCCTCCGAATTTCTTATGGATCTCCTTCTCTCTTCTTTCTCTCTCTAGAAGAATTATGATCTTCAAGTTATGAGAATAGAGAAGACCATGTAGTGCTTCTATAGGCTACGTAGGGGATCTAAAGGAGGTGGAATATTGGGCTTCCAATATTAATGATTAAATCAATGGCATGATCCCATTAATATTAATTAATTTATTTTCCACTATATAAATTAATTGCACTCCCAATATTAAACCATATTATATCAAATATTATTTCTCCGGTAGTATTATTTATTCCGTGTATTTAAGATTTAAATATCCATGAATAAAATTAATTTATTGCTAATTAATCTATTCATCTCTTGTATCCGAGAATAGTACCATTCAACCTTAATTATTATGCGGAACAAATCCACTCATGAGGTTTACATAATAATTCCTTATGAACTCATCTCGGGGATATTATCAACCCTTACGGGATACAGTTTCCCGTCAAGTATTCACGGCATGTCATATATAAAATATAGTGACCCAACTTAGCCGGTAATTAACCCAATAATTAAATCGGTTAATTCCTTTGGAAAATCAAAGTCACTTATATTAAATATACACACCCGCAATAGTATCGGGGATTGAGAATAAAATACTCTGAGACTTGAATCGATTATCCAAGGCAATCCTAATCGATAAATCTCAAGCGATCCGCCCAATACACCAAGTGTACAAGTGTGATAAAATAATTAAGACAAATTATTTTCTCTCTCACACAACGACTATACCGATGGATTGGTCCGTGTTCATCTAGGTCGTGAGCAACTATTCGATTAAATACGAGTAACCGATAGTATGATCTTCTGTGTGGGCCCGCACACCATACTAACTACAACTTATATAATCTAGGACTATAATTTGCATATATTTAATTATCGAATAATTAAAAGCAAACAATTGTTTATTAAATAAATAGATTAAATGCTATGACTGGGAGTTACCGTTACTTAAATCTAGACATTAAGTACACAACTCCAACAGCCCCGTCGTCTTCAGGTATCTTCGTTGTAGATATACATTTTTCTGACAATACTTCATGGGTATTACGATACCGACTGTGGAACTCACATTGTTTGAAATGTGCAGGGCTTCAAAGAAGTAAGAAGTTAGAGAAAGGTGAAGTCCATCTGCGCGTGGAGAATGGAGCGAGGGTCGCTGCATTAGCCGTAAGGACTTATAGTTTATCTTTTCCCCTGGGCTCGTACTAGAACTTAATAATGTTTATTTTGTTCCTAGTATAACCATGAATATTAATTCTATTTCTGCATTGGATGTTGAAGGATTTAATTTTACGATTATTAATGGAATTGTTTCGTTGTTTAATCGTGATGTATTCTATGGTATGACACGTCTTTAGCGTGGCTTATACGTGCTAAATTTAGATAATCAAATCTACAACATAAATACCAAACGAGCTAAATCAAACGAGACTAACGAAACATACCTCTGGCACTATCGTTTAGGCCATTTAAACACTAAGCGTGTTGAGAGGCTCCTCAAGGAGGGTGTTCTCAAATCATTTGATTTGGAATCATTTGATTCATGTGATGGGTGTCTATTAGGAAAAATGACGAAATCACCATTTTTGGGAACTGGTGAGCGAGCTAGTGATCTATTGGGTCTTATACACACTGATGTGTGTGGAGCAATGAGTTCACTGGCACGTGGTGGTTACGTATACTTCATAACTTTTACTAATGATTTAAGCATATGTGGTTTTGTCTACTTAATGAAGCATAAGTCGGAATCTTTTAAGCGATTCAAAGAATTCCAAAATGAAGTAAAAAATAAACTTGGCAAGACGATAAAAGTTCTTCGATCGGATCGAGGAGGCGAATATCTGAGTCATGAGTTTGATGATCATCTAGTGAAGTGTGGGATTAGATCTCAACTCACTCCTCCTGGAACTCCTCATTTGAATGGAGTGTCTGAAAGAAGGAATCGAACTTTGTTGGACATGGTTCGATCTATGATGAGCTCAGCAAAACTTCCTATATCCTTTTGGGGACATGCACTCTCTACTGCTGCTCTAATACTGAATAGGACACCGTCAAAGGCTGTGAGTAAGACACCATATGAGATTTGGAGCGGGAGGGTCCCGAATTTGTCTTATCTCAAGATTTGGGGTTGCGAAGCATATGTCAATAGAAATATCTCTGGAAAGCCTGAACCCAAATCTGACAAGGTTTTCTTTCTGGGTTACCCAAAAGAAACCCAAGGATATCATTTCTACAACCAATCGGAGAACAAAGTTTTTGTTGCTCGCGATGGTGTCTTTCTAGAAAAGGAATTCCTTTCTAAGAAACATAGTGGGAGTAAAGATTTTTTGGACGAGGTCCATGATGAACAACCAGTTATCGAGGAAACAAACGACGAGGTCGTGGTGATTCTTGAACCCATGCAGGCGGTAACTGTTGGAGTTGTATACTTAATGTCTAGATTTAAGTGATATTAACTCCCGATCCATTACCATTAATCTATTTAATTAAATAAACAATTATTTGCGTTTAATTATTTATAATTAAATATATGCAAATTATAGTCCAAGATTATATACGTTGTAGTTAGTATGGTGTGCGACGTCACACGGAAGATCATACTATCGGTTACTTGTATATAATCGAACAGTTGCTCACGACCTAGATGGACAAGGACCAATCCATCGGTATAGTCGTTGTATGAGAGAGAAAATAATTTGTCTTAATTATTTTATCACACTTGTACACTTGGTGTATTGGGCGGATCGCTTGAGATTTATTGATTAGGATTGCCTTGGATAATCAATTTAAATCTCAGAGTATTTTATTCTTAATCCCCGATACTATTGCGGGTGTGTATATTTAATATTAGAGACTTTGATTTTCCAAAGGAATTAACCGATTTAATTATTGGGTTAATTACCGGTTAAGTTGGGTCGCTATATTTTATATATGACATGCCGTGAATACTTGACGGGAAAGTGTATCCCGGAAGGGTTGATAATATCCCCGAGATGAGTTCATTAGGAATTATTGTGTAAACCTCATGAGTGGATTTGTTCCGCACAATAATTAAGGTTGAATGGTACTAGTCTCGGATATAAGAGATGAATATAATTTATTGAGCAATAAATAAATTTATTCATGGATATTTAAATCTTAAATACACGGAATAAATAATACTACCGGAGAAATATTATTTGATATAATATGGTTTAATATTGGGAGTGCAATTAATTTATATAGTGGAAAATAAATTAATTAATATTGATAAGGATTAATGGACTTGAGCATTGGGCTCAATTTAATCTTCAATATTGGAAGCCCAATATTCCACCTCCTTATGATCCCCTACGTAGCCTATAAAAGCACTACATGGCCTTCATAATTAATAACTTGAATAAGACAAGAATATCAATAGTTGATAGTTCTAGAGAGTTGAAGGAGATCCATAGGAGTTCGATAGATCGTCGCCCACACGACGTTCGGACGAGGTGCAAGGAATACGTAGGAAGATCGCAAGGTCATCAACACGTTAATTCGTTTCTCCGCACAACGAATTGAGGTAACATAATCATAAACCCCCTCTTTGATTATGTGTTCGTTAATTGTGATGTATACATGAACAAGACGATCCGGGAAAACGTCGAGACCGGGATACGGGGATCACGCGATCCCCGTCGGGATCGAGAAGGGGCGGCCGAACCCTAGGGTTCGACCGCCGGTACCGCGCGGACGAGGGAGCCCCGGTTGGACCGCCGGGGCATGCGATCGACGCGAAGTCGATCGCGGGGAGGTTCGCCGTGGGCTGGTGCCACGGCGGGTGAACCCCCCCAGCCGCCTCGCCCGGCGGCGTGCATAGGAGGAGCCCCGGCTGGAGCCGGGGCAGGCGATCGATCGGGTGATCGATCGCCGGGGGCGAACCGCGGCTGTTGCCGCGGTGGTCAGCTGGAGGCTGACCGCCCCTCCTGGCGGTGGCGGTGAGTCGCCGGACTCACCGCCGGGGGCTGCCCCATGCAGCCCCAGCGATCGCCATGCACGGCGATCGCGAACCCCAGCCGCGTTGGGGTTTGGCTAGGGTTTAGCCGCGGGTTCGTCCCGCGGCGATGCTCTTGTCGAGCCCGGCTTCGTGTGTGGTTCGCGTTCGTGGTTTCCGGCGACGGGGTTTCGGTCGGGTTATCGATTCCGCATATTTTTTGATAGCCCGGGACATCGAATCCCAGCAATTGGTATCAGAGCGTTTGGTTTCGTGTTCATGTATACGTTCGATTATTGTTCTACCTTGCAGGGATTTCCGCCTATCATGGTTGGATTTAATTATTGTGTTAATTAATTATCATGATTATTCGTTTATTAAACTCTCGGATTGTGTGGTTGAATGTTTGTAATAGTAAAAATTCGGGGGTTGACCGAATTTAGGATTTATTATTACGTTCTATGTTTTCCGGAAAATGTATAGGGTCGATTTCATGTATAGAATCGATACCGGATAGTGTAATTTAAATTCTTGTAATTTATTTACGTTGGATCGATGCCGAGACGACCGCCGGAGAACACGTGTGACGAAGAAGACGAAGAGGACGAAAAACCGGGGGGGGGGGTCGATCATCCCCATGATCGATCCCCATGAGGATCGATCGACCCCACCATGGGGCTGCCCGCTAGGGCTTTCGGCCACGCCGGCCACCGGTGGTGGTGGCGCGTGGCTAGGGGTCGGCGGTGGTGGTGCCCGGTGATGGTGGTGGTCGGCGGTGGGGGTGGTGTGGGGATCCCCAACCCATGCTACTCCTACCAAAGATTCACTTTCCTAATTAATTCGGTTTTCCTAATTGAGTTTTCCTATTTTTGGGAATTCTCATGGATTAGGAAAAGAATTAATTGGAATTAATTTTATTTCCTTATTCTATTATGGAAGTCCTCTAGAGTATTTCGAGTTCTACTTGGGATAGGATCCTAGAGATTTAATAGAATTGGAAAGGAATAAAAGTTAATTTAGGATTGATTTATTTCCTAATTGATTATTCCTATTTTATGGGAATTTCATAGTAATGGAAATTAATCAATCTTGGAAAGTAGAAGAGTCCTAATTTATTTTATTTCCTTATTCTATTATAGAAATCTTCTAGAATATTCCAAGTTTTACTTGGATAGATTATTCTAGAGATTTAATAGAATTAGATAGGAAAATAAATAAATAAAAAAATATTAATAATATTTAATTTTATTTTTGATTTATTCGATTGACTTAATTTTTGAATTAAGTATCTTTTGGATTTATTAAAAATAAATAGATTTAAATATTGGGATTAATATTCTCGTCACATGGAGCATTCAAGAACGAAAACTGAAGACTAGAAGATGCATATGAAGATGGAATAAAGCCATGATAGTCGGGAAAATAATTTTCTAGCATTATTTTGACTATGTGATACTATGTGCTTTATTGCTTGTATGCATGCTTATGTGTTTAATTATGCATTAGATAGCGTATCCCTTTGTTATAAAAAGCTAAGTGGGAGAAGGGATGGAAACATTCCCGTGGTCTCCATTACTGTTCTCTTGGTGACATTTATGGGCTTTCGAAGTTCATATAGATATGTCATTGGAGGAGAATTCTTGTAATTCCTTTTACAAGAAACATTGATCAAGTTTATCAAACAATGCCTAATTTGTCTTTCTGAAACTGACTTCAAGTCGACTCATTCTCACCCCGAGGAGTGGAATGGAGCCAAAGCCACTTGGTCATGTGGATGACACAAATTAGAGACCTTCGTACCATTCTTTGATAGATGGATCGATTGTCTGCTCGGCTCCCTCATTTATGAGAGATAGGGTCGTTCGCATGGTGAATCACTGGTTAGAAACTTCGAGTTTCACTTATGATTCTCCGAGTCTTGATTTGCAAAAATCGAATGGTTCTTGTAACTGGGAGTCAATTATAAAAGTCTCTTGGTGTAGTAAACGTCCACACCACGTGGCTTGCTATACTAACGGACTTTGGATTAATTGATGTAGACAGTTATAAGTAATTGTGAAGAGTTGTGAAATTATCGTAAACGTCCACACCACGTGGCTTGCGGTGATGTAGCAATTCCAAACGATGTACTTTGGTGCTGAGTAATGGTTTACACTTAGATACGCGTTATAGTATTCTTCCCCATGAAGTTACGCTATAATCGATGTATGACCAAAGAAAATCTAATTGCTAAATCATTTAGGTGGGTAAACGTCCACACCACGTGGCTTGCCTTACCTGATGGGATTTTAGATGTGATTAGTAATTTAATGATATTATTTGAGGGAGATAATATCGGACATTAAATTAATTGTTTGTTTATATGTGCTTATAGGTTTAGAGAGTAGCTATGAATCCACTTTCTGTGATACTCAAGGAACATAAACTCACTGGTCCCAATTACATTGATTGGAAGAGAAATTTAGACATTGTCCTGACTTCTGAGGAGTACAAGTTTGTACTCCATGAAGTGTGCCTTGCTGAGCCCACGGCTGCCTCAACTGATGAGGAAAAAGGAACATATAGGAAGTGGAAAAAGGCTGATGAAATGGCTAGGTGTTATATTTTGGCTTCCATGTCAAATGTACTCCAAACCCAACATGAGCCGATGGACACTGCCTATGATATGATGTTCAACCTCAAGGAGATATTTGGGGAGCAAGATCGTGCGGCTAGGCAAGAAGCCATGAGAGTCCTCATGTCGGCTACTCAGTCTGAAGGAACGCCCGTTGGGGAGCACGTTCTTAAGATGATGATTTTGTTGAATGAACTTGAGGTCCTAGGAGCTTCTATTGATGCTGAGACGCAAGTCGACATCATACTCCAGTCTCTGGCCCCTCGTTTTGAGCAGTTTCGTATGAGCTATAATATGGGTAATCTATCTTATACTCTTGCGCAACTCCTGACTGAACTAAAGGCGGCAGAGGGGATCTACAAGAAGGGCAAGTCTCAAGCGCTTGTAACTACCAAGTCCAAAAGCTTGAAAGCTGTTGGAGGTAGGGGCAAGAAAAGGAAGCAAGCCTGGAATCCCAGTGGTGCCAAGAGGAATGGACCACGAGTGGGGGCTAGTAAGCCAAGGGGCAAGTGCTTCCGATGCAACAAGTCTGGACACTGGAAGTCTGAATGTCCTCTCAAAGGTATGAATTTTTCTTTAGTCGTAAAAACATAGTCAGCGGTATTATCTACCAGAATTCTGGTGTGTAGATATGGAACCACTGACGGTATGTGCATTCTTGAATGCAGGGGTTCCAGAAAACCCGGCGACTTAGAGAAGAAGAGTTCGAGTCTACATGGGCTAAGCTGTTGGGGTAGCATCGGTTGCAGTGCAAGACATTTATCTGTTTTCAGTAGTTTTAGGATTTCATTTCAAGTTATTGCTTTATGTACCCCTTATTTTAGAAATAACGTTTTGTTCTGGATTTCTATTATTTATGAATGGATATTTATTTCTTTAATCATTCAGTGATTTAGATAAGAAATAATGGTGTTATCTATTCTGGTACATTTTAGATAGCAATATATGAATGATGAATCCTTAGTCTACCACGATGCAACAAACCGTTATGTATAACTTGTTTTACTTATTAGATGTATTTCTTTATCATTATGCTTGTGAATTCTTGAATTCGGACAAGCATTAAGAATGATTTATGATTAATGCAGTAACATGTGTAATTAGAAAGGTACGAGTCATTCTTTCAAAGAATACTCGAAGATGGATTAGAATACTTGATGTGCCACAAAAGCAAAAGTGTTTTTCAGTAGACACAAAGCTATTATGGGGAACCTTCAAAGTATATCCATTGGAAGCCTGCGGCTTGTTCGCGGAGGCTATCACCTATCTAAACAACACATAGCATAAATCAAAGATTGAGATTAAGTCTCAAAAGACTGCACCATACACTGGAGTGTAGACATCGTGTGTCAGGGATAAGAAATGGAATTCTAATAGTAAAAGGACAAGTTTGTTCGGAACTACCTATGTTCTATGGATATTTCTGGACACAACGGAATTTTTCAATATGGTTGTAAAATATCCTAGGAGAACAAGTAATTGTATGTTCAATAGTACTATGAACCAGAGGGGTGTTATCACCCGGTTCTTAGAGGGAGACTATTAGATGAACTACAATGCCCTAACTGACAAGGTACTTAAAATGAGGAAAAGGAAAGACTGAGAACCAGCCTAACCGAGTGGTAGTACACCACTAACTGCACCTAATGTTATTACTGTTATACACTAGAACGCCATTGCAGTGGGAGGTTGTTAAGCAACCGGAGATGTTCATAAGACTGGAGGAGTTTTGAACTCTGGATCTAGTAGACATGAAATCGATCCCTAGCTCTGCATAAGGGGCAGTACTAATCTAAATGTGCCTACTTGGATAGCAATAAGTATTATTGTCAAGAGGCGAGATCATTTAGAAGTACAAGCTTAATGAATCCATTTATGGATTATCACAAAGCTGTAAATTGTGGAACTTGCGAACTGATGAGATAGTCCATGAGATGGATTCATCAAAGTGCATAAGACAAAGAAAGGTGTGTTAGAGACGTAATGGAAACAAGGTGGTGTTTCTCGGAATTTTATGTAGATAACACTTCATCGTTGGCAACAATGTAAAAGTGTTGTCAGACATAAAATAAAGGTTGTCTAAATGAATCGAGATATAAGATTAAGAGTAAGTTAGACCATGTTCTTAGAATCCTTCGATCTCTAGACAAGAACATTTGTACTTCTCTTAAGATATCTTATACGATTATGGTTTGTTTTAAACATGCATAATTCTGAGAAAGGTTATTGCCTTTCGGGAACATAATACATCTATCTAAAGGTATGTGTCTTGAACACATGAAGGAGATAGACAAAGCTGTTCCTTACACTTCGGGTGTGGAAAGCTTTATAGATGCAATGTTGAAAAACAGGAACCTGATATCAACTATGCGGTTAGCATAGTGGGAGGATATCAAAGTAATCTGGATAAGGGATGTTCGAATGCTGTAAGAGTACTTTCATAGTACTGGCTTACGGAGCAAGACGAAATCTTCTTGGATTACAGTCTCTCAGATCCAAAATCAGAGAAAGACCAGTGTAAGTCGATATCAGTCTATGTGTTCACTTTTAAAAAGAGGTGGAACCTAAAGATGAAAGAGTGATAAGCAGGATGCTTCTCGGACTCTCTCATAACCAAATAGCAGCCTCAGAGGCAGCGGAAGTTTTTGGTTAGGTTCCGGAATGACCTCTGAACTTGGATATGATTCTTGGTTCACCAAAGGCTATGAATATAGCGGTGCATGGTAAACTGGAAGAAGTCATAAGTTCAAAAGGTGATGATAACACATAGAGCAAGTACCACCTGATTCGAGTCATCGTCTAGAGAGACGACGCAGTAGTCACCAAGATAACTTCAGAGCGGCAACCTAGATTGCTCATTCACATAATACTTCTGGGAAGTATAACTTAAGCACGTGATGAGTATGGGAGTCGGGAGTTTGGAGGAAATGACTAGACCTTAGTACAAGTGGGAGATTGTAGGAGTTGTGTACTTAATGTCAAGATTTAAGTATCGGTAAACTCCCGGTCATAGCATTTAACCTATTTAATTAATAAACAATTATTTGCATTTAATTATTATTAATTAATTATGCAAAATATAGTCCTGGATTTCATACGTTGTAGTTAGTATGGTGTGCATGGGCACACAGAAGATCATACTATCGGTTACTCGTATTTAATCGAACAGATGCTCACGACCTAGATGGACACGGACCAATCCATCGGTATAGTCGTTGTGTGAGAGAGAAAATAATTTATCTTAATTATTTTATCACACTTGTACACTTGGTGTATTGGGCGGATCGCTTGAGATTTATTGATTAGGATTGCCTTGGATAATCAATTTAAATCTCAGAGTATTTTATTCTTAATCCCCCATACTATTCCGCGTGTGTATATTTAATATTAGAGACTTTGATTTTCCAAAGGAATTAACCGATTTAATTATTGGGTTAATTACCGGTTAAGTTGGGTCGCTATATTTTATATATGACATGCCGTGAATACTTGACGGGAAAGTGTATCCCGGAAGGGTTGATAATATCCCCGAGATGAGTTCATAAGGAATTATTGTGTAAACCTCATGAGTGGATTTGTTCCGCACAATAATTAAGGTTGAATGGTACTAGTCTCGGATATAAGAGATGAATATAATTTATTGAGCAATAAATAAATTTATTCATGGATATTTAAATCTTAAATACACGGAATAAATAATACTACCGGAGAAATATTATTTGATATAATATGGTTTATTATTGGGAGTGCAATTAATTTATATAGTGGAAAATAAATTAATTAATATTGATAAGGATTAATGGATTTGAGCATTGGGCTCAATTTAATCTTCAATATTGGAAGCCCAATATTCCACCTCCTTATGATCCCCTACGTAGCCTATAAAAGCACTACATGGCCTTCATAATTAATAACTTGAATAAGACAAGAATATCAATAGTTGATAGTTCTAGAGAGTTGAAGAAGATCCATAGGAGTTCGATAGATCGTCGCCCACACGACGTTCGGACGAGGTGCAAGGAATATGTAGGAAGATCGCAAGGTCATCAACACGTTAATTCGTTTCTCCGCACAACGAATTGAGGTAACATAATCATAAACCCCCTCTTTGATTATGTGTTCGTTAATTGTGATGTACACATGAACAAGACGATCCGGGAAAACGTCGAGACCGGGATACGGAGATCACGCGATCCCCGTCGGGATCGAGAAGGGGCGGCCGAACCCTAGGGTTCGACTGCCGGTACCGCGCGGACGAGGGAGCCCCGGCTGGACCGCCGGGGCATGCGATCGACGCGAAGTCGATCGCGGGGAGGTTCGCCGTGGGCTGGTGCCACGGCGGGTGAACCCCTCCAACCGCCTCGCCCGGCGGCGTGCATAGGAGGAGCCCCGGCTGGAGCCGGGGTAGGCGATCGATCGGGTGATCGATCGCCGGGGGCGAACCGCGGTTGTTGCCGCGGTGGTCAGCTGGAGGCTGACCGCCCCTCCTGGCGGTGGCGGTGAGTCGCCGGACTCACCGCCGGGGGCTGCACCATGCAGCCCCAGCGATCGCCATGCACGGCGATCGCGAACCCCAGCCGCGATGGGGTTCGGCTAGGGTTTAGCCGCGGGTTCGTCCCGCGGTGATGCTCTTGTCGAGCCCGGCTTCGTGTGTGGTTCGCGTTCGTGGTTTCCGGCGACGGGGTTTCGGTCGGGTTATCGATTCCGCATATTTTTTGATAGCCCGGGACATTGAATCCCAGCATTGGTCACGTGGATGACACAAATTAGAGACCTTCGTACCATTTTTTATAAATGGATCGATTGTCTGCTCGGCTCCCTCATTTTATGAGAGATAGGGTTGTTCGCATGGTGAATCACTGGTAAGAAACTTCGAGTTTCACTTATGATTCTCCGCGTCTTGATTTACAAGATTGAATGAATCAAGTAATTGGATGTCAATTATAAAAATCTTTTGGTGTAGTAAACGTCCACACAAACGTGGCTTGCTATACTAAATGGGATCTTGGATTAATTGATGTAGACAGTTATAGGGAATTGTGAAGGATTGTGAGTTATCGTAAACGTCCACACAAACGTGGCTTGCGGTGACGTAGCGATTCCAAACGATTCACCTTAGTACTGAGTAATGGTTTACACTTAGGTACGATTTATAGTATTCTTCCCAACGAAGTAACGCTATAATTGATGTACGACCGAAGCAAATCTAATTGCTAAATCATTTGGATAGGTAAACGTCCACACAAACGTGGCATGCCATATCTGATGGGATTTTAGATGTGATTAGTGATTTAATGATATTATTTGAGGGAGATAATATCGGAGATTAAATCAATTGTTTGTTATTATGTGCTCATAGATTAGGAAATGGCTTTGAACCCACTTTCTGTGATACTTAGGGAAATTAACTCACTGGTCCCTGAATGTATTGATTGGAATATAGATCTAGACATTGCCCAAATTGTTAAAGAGTACAAGTTTGTACTCAGTGAGCTTTGTCCTCCCAAGCCTATTAATGTCTCAACTAATGAGGAAAGGACTGATTTTAAGAAGTGGGAAAATGCTTATGCAATAACCACTGATTATGATATCATGTTCAAACTCAAGGAAATGTTTAGACATGATGTAGAGGCTAGACAAGAGGCGATGAGGATACTCATAAAAGGCCAGTCGATTCGAGGAAACGCTTAAACACGTTTTTGAGATGATTGACTTTTTGGACGAGTTGAGACGGAAATCGCAAGCTCTTGTAGCCAATGCCAAAGGTTTCGAACCTAAAGGCAAAACTGGGGAAAGGAAAAGCAAGCAAAGAAACCCAGTGGTCATTGGACCACGAGATGGGATGAGAAAGCCATGAGGCAAGTATTCTCGATACAAACAGTCTGGGTACTGGAAGTCTGATTATCCTCTCAAAGAAAGTACGAAATTTTCTTTAGTCGTAAAACATATTCAGTGGTATTATCTACCGGAACCTGGTGTGTAGATATAGAACCACTGACGGTATGTGCATTTTAAATGCAAGAGGTCCCAGGAAACCTAACGACTTGGAAAAGAAAAGATCGTAGTCTACATGGGCAATGCTGTGAAGGAGGCAGCTATTGCAGTGGAGGACATTTTATAGGATTTCATTTTGAGTTATTGCTTTTATGTAACTTTCATTTTAGAAAGAACTTTGTTCTGGATTTCTAATGAATGGATATTTTATTTCTTTTAATCATTTGATGGTTATAAGAAGAAATAATGATATTATCTATTCTGGTACATTAGCTAGCAATATATAAATGATGAATCTCGAGTCCACCACGATGCAAAGAACCGTAGTATGAAACTCGTTTTACTAATAAGAGATTTCTTTATCATTTATACTTGTGGATTCTTATGCTAAGTCATGTTTATTCAAATAAGAAGTTCAAAGGTCGAAAATTGATATTTTGATCAATTAAGTTGAAGGAGTGGACCTTCCGACTTAAGAATCTAATTTGGAAGATAACATAACTAAGCAATCCTTTGGAAAGGATATAAGATCCAGACAAGTATTAGAATTGATTAACTCTGATGTATGCAGACCTATGTCTACTCAGACAATAAGGTACGAGTATTTCATTTGATGATTACTCGAGAAATGGATTAGAATACCGGATGTGCCACAAAAGGCAAGTGTTTTGACAAGTCAATGGACACTAAGCAATTGTGGAGAACCATCAAGGTAGCGGTACACCACTAACTGCACCTACTGTTATTACTGTTGATACACCGGAATGCCGTTGTAGTGGGAGGTTGTGGGTCAACCAGATATATTCATATGACTAGGAGAGTCTTCAGACTCTGGACCTAGTATACATGAAATCGATCCCTGGATCTACATGAAGGAAGTACTAGATCTAAATGTGCCTTCTTGGGGAGCAATAAGGATTACTGCTAAGAGGCAAGATCATTGAGTTCGTGGTACTTTCAAATTGATGAGATAGTCCATTTTATGGATTCATCAAAGTATAGACGAATCGTGTGTATTGGAAACGTGATGGAAACAAGGTGGTGTTTCTCGGGTTTTATGTAGAGAACATTCTTATCATTGGTAACAATGTAAAGATGTTATCAGACATAAAATGATGGTTGTCTAGATAAATCATTATGAAAGATATAGGAAGAAGTTGGACATGTTCTTGAGATCTTGGATCTCTAGGAAAGAACATTGTACTTCTCCTGGACATCTTACATATATATGATTATGGTTCGTTTTAACATGCAAGATTCCGAGAAAGGTTCGTTACCTTTCAGATACGGAATGCATCTATCTAAGGATATGTGTTTTGGAACACAAAAGGAGATAGAAGCAATGAAAGCAGTTTCCTACACTTTGAGTGTGGAAAGCTTAATAAATGCAATGTTGAAAAACGAGAAGCTGATATCTGCTATGCGGCAAGTATAGTGGGAGGATATCAAGGTAATCTGGAAAAGGAATATTCGACTGCTGTAATGAACATTTAAAGTACTTTCGAAGTACTAGAAACTATGTTCTATATTACGGAGCAGACGAGCTATTCCTTTGGATTACATTCTCTTAGATTTCTAATCGGAAGAGGACCGGTGTAAGTCGATATCAGGCTATGTGTTTCACTATTAAAGGAGGAGGAGCTTTAACATTGAAGAGTGATAAGCACGATGCTTTTCGGACTCTACCATGGGTAACCAAGAATAGCGGCCTCAGAGGCAGCGAAAGGTCTGGTGTTGCTCCGGGATAACCTCTGGGACTTAGATGTGATTCTTAGTTTGCCAAAGGCTATGTAAATAGCGGTGCGATGGCAAATGGTAAGAAATCACAAGTCCACAAGTGTAAGATAACACATAGAGCAAGTACCACCTGATACGAGTCATCGTCAGGGAAGACGACGCTGTAGTCACCAAGATAACTTCAGAACGACAATCTAGATTGCTCCTTCACAAGGCACTTCTTGGAAGTGCATTTTAAGCACGTGAAGAGTATGAGAGTCGGGAGTTTGGAAGAAAAGACTAGACCTTAGTATAAGTGGGAGATTGTTGAGTTGTATACTTAATGTCTAGATTTAAGTGATATTAACTCCCGATCCATTACCATTAATCTATTTAATTAAATAAACAATTATTTGCGTTTAATTATTTATAATTAAAAATATATGCAAATTATAGTCCTAGATTATATACGTTGTAGTTAGTATGGTGTGCGATGTCACACGAAATATCATACTATCGGTTACTCGTATATAATCGAACAGTTGCTCACGACCTAGATGGACAAGGACCAATCCATCGGTATAGTCGTTGTATGAGAGAGAAAATAATTTGTCTTAATTATTTTATCATACTTGTACACTTGGTGTATTGGGCGGATCGCTTGAGATTTATCGATTAGGGTTGCCTTAGATAATCGATTTAAATCTCAGAGTATTTTATTCTTAATCCCTGATATTATTGCGGGTGTGTGCATTTAATATTAGTGACTTTGATTTTCCAAAGGAATTGACCGGTTAGTATATTGGGTCAGTTACCGGTAAAGTTGGGTCACTGTATTTTGTGTATGACATGCTGTGAATTCTTGATGGGAAAGTGTGTCCCGATAAGGGTTGATAATGTCCCCGAGATGAATTCATAAGGAATTATTATGTAAACCCTGCAGGTGGATTTGTTCCGCATAATAATTAAAGTTGAATGGTACTATTCTCGGATTCAAGAGATGAATAAATTAATTAGCAATAAATTAAATTTATTCATGGACATTTCTATCTTAAACGCACGGAATAAATAATACTACCGGAGAGATAATATTATTTGATATAATATAGTATAATATATGGAGTGCAATTATATTTATATAGTGGAAAATAAATATAATTAATATTAATAGATTAATAGATTTGGGCTTGGGCTCAATTTAATCATTAATATTGGAAGCCCAATATTCCACCTCCTTTAGATCCCCTACGTAGCCTATAAAAGCACTACATGGTCTTCTCTATTCTCATAACTTGAAGATCACAATTCTAGAGAGAGAAAGTAGAGAGGGAGATCCATGAAGTTCGGAAGATCGTCGCCCACCCGACGTTCGATCTAGTGCAAGGAATACGTGGGAAGATCTTAAGGTCATCAAAAGATCTCGTTTCTCCGCACAACGAGAACAAAGGTAAAATCGTTGAACCCCCCTTGATGATTTTATTTAATTATTCGTATATGCATGTGAACCAAGATCCGAGGGACGAACCCCGTGGACGAGGATCGACCTCGCGGTGGTGATCGAGGATCACAGGACCGCGGAGGCCGAGAGATCCTCGGCGGGGATCGCGCATGGCAACAAACCCTCGGCTGGACGCCGGGGGTAGCGATCGATGCCCTAGGGCTCGATCGCCGGCAGCGCGCAAGGAAGGGAGCCCCGGCTGGACGCCGGGGCGAGCGATCGACCTAGGGTCGATCGCTGGGGGTAGCCGGGGGCTGGTGCCGCGGCAGGCGCCCCCTCCCTCGACCGACGGTGGCGGTGAATCGTCGGACTCACCGCCGGGGGCTGCTACGAGCAGCCCCGGGGGATGCGATGCGCATCCCCGACGATCACCGTGCGTGATCGCGAGCCCCTCGCGGGGCTCGGCTGGACGAGCCGCGGGTTTATCCCGCGGCGGTGGTTCGTTTGGTCGAGCCCGGCTCGTGTGGTGGTTCGCAGGGTTTCCGGTGAAGGGATTTCGGTCGGAGTCGTGATTCCGCAATTCCGTCGACTCCGGGATATCGATTTCCAACAGTAACTGTTTCTCGTAGGTCAGAAAGAACTATAACTCGGCCCGCTAGATACATTAATATCTTAAGGAATGAGGAACCATCCACCTATAGTCAATCCGTGACAAGTCCGGATTCCGAGATATGGCTGAGAGCCATGAAATCCGAAATGGAGTCCATGTCAGAGAATCAAGTTTAGGACTTGATCGATTTACCTCAAGATGCTAGGCCTATTGAGTGTAAATGGGTCTATAAGATTAAGACCGACATGAATGGAAAACCCGAGGTTTTCAAAGCTAGATTAGTAGCAAAAGGATTTCGCCAAATCCACGGGGTGGACTACGACGAGACCTATTCGCCATTCGTGATGCTTAATTAAGTCTATCAGGATACTTCTTGCCATTGCCGCTCATTATGATTATGAGATATGGCAATTTCATGTTAAAACCGCCTTCTTGAATGGAATTCTTGAAGAGGATGTGTATATGACACAACCTGAGGGTTTTATCGATCAAAAAGGGGCTAAGAAGGTATGCAAGATTAAGAGATCCATTTACGAACTCAAGAAAGCATCTCGGAGTTGGAATCTGCATTTCGTCGAAGTCGTAAAGGAATTCGACTTTGAACGTAACCCAGAGGAATCTAGTGTATACAAGAAGGTCAGTGGGTGCGCAATCGTTTTTCTTGTGCTGTATATCGATGACGAACTCCTTATTGGAAATTACATTCCGATGTTGAACTCTGTGAAGGAGTGGCTAGGAAAGTGTTTTTCAATGAAGGATCTTGGAGAAGCACAATACATATTGGGCATCAACTATCGGAATAGATCTAAAAGGATGCTTGGACTAAGTCAAGAGTCTTATATTGACAAGATACTTGAAAGGTTCAAGATGAAGGACTCTAAGAAGGGCCTTCTACCCATGACATATGGCACAACTCTTAGCAAGATACAGTGTCCGCACGGACCTGATGAGCAAAAGAGGATGGATAATGTTCCTTACGCTTCGACTATAGGATAATTATGTATGTCATGATATGTACGAGGCCAGACGTATCGTATGCTTTGAGCAAGACGAGTCGTTTTCAGTCGAACCCGGGTGAGGCGCATTGGACTGCGGCCAAAAACATTCTCAGGTACCTTAACCGGACCAAGGAGAATTATCTTGTCTATGGAGGACAAGAGGAGTTAGAAATGATGGGCTATACGACGCGAGCTTTCAGACTGATAAAGACGATTACCAATCTCAGTCTGGTTACGTCTTTTGTCTGAATGGAGGTGCGGTTAGTTGGAAGAGTTCCAAGCAAACCTCTGTCGCTGACTCAACTACAAAGTCTGAGTACATTGCAGCCTCGGAGGCTGGAAAGGAAGGTGTATGGATGAAAAAGTTCCTCGAGGAACTTGGTGTCGTCCCCAGTGCTGCCAAACCTATGGTTCTCTATTGCGATAATATTGGAGCTATAGCTCAGGCAAAAGAGCCAAGGGATCACCACAAAGTCAAGCACATACTCAAGAAATATCACGTCATCCGCGACTTCGTGGGAAGAGGTGATATATAAATGGGCAAGATAGCAATGAAAAAGAACTTTGCTGATCCATTTACCAAACCGCTCCCGCGGTTAAGGCATGATACCTTAAGAGATGCGATAGGAATTAAAAGTCTTAAAGACTAATTCTTATGTTATAATTTTATTTTAATTCGGAGATTATTATGTAAACATTAATTTGTGATTAATAAATCAATTTTATTCATATTCTCTTAGTTTGGATTATATGAACTGTTCAAATGTAGATTTTAAATTTTATCTGAGTTATGTGATAATGTCACATAATGAGGCTCAGTGATTGAACTAAAATTAAAATCAACTTAAGTCCCTAATCTAGATCACCATGTACGAAGAGACGCAATTGATCAATATAAAGATTAGATTGCAAGCTGTACTATAGCGCCACCTAAGGGCTAGACGTGAGATGTCGAGTACAATTGTTTAGACAACTGCTGAGAGCTAGGTGTCGAAATGACTCGCCTAAGAATGGTATATAAGATAGTGTGTCATAATACCAATTCTTAAAGCTTTCGGACGTCTCCTCAGACTTGAGTAGTCTACAGTAGCTACATTGTGAAATGTTGTGTTTTGATGCTGTCAAACGCTTTCGGTAAAACAGAGCTATAAAGTAGTCGTTGGATACCTCAAGAAGCAAGTGAGAGCACTTAGATTGACAATATGGGATTATCCTCCTACGAGGTAGGATTAAATGTCTTAAAGGCCACTCGGAGAGTTGGGATTGCAAAACTGCATGGTCATACCCGAATATGTATCATTCATGGTGATCATCCGGTTCGCAATCCGCTCATTTATTCGAGAAAGGTTCGAACGGAACGAGGATGACACTGGTCTTACCTCTAGTTCGGACTTAGACATCAAGAGATAAGGGAAACGTGGATACACACTAGATCTAAAGTCCAAGTGGGAGTGATGGAGTAGTATACTTAATGTCTAGATTTAAGTGATATGAACTCCTTGTACATTTTCATTTATCTATTTAATTAATAAACAATTATTTTCTTTAATTATGTTTAATTAATTTTATGCAAATTATGTTGGAAATCGACTACCCGGGACATGTCCAATCGACTACTCGAACATCCGGACAAGCCCAGTCGACCCTCGGCGTCCCCACTGTACTTAACACGAAGCCCTAGACCCGAAACACGCCCAGCCATTGCACCGAAGGTGCAACCGCGCGAAACGGGGCTTTCTGCCCTGTCTGTCAGCCGAAGCCATAAGGCTGTCGCCCGACAGGGCAATGTCGGCCGACAAGAATAGCTGTCGGCCGACAGCATCGCGATTCCAGCAGCGGGTTTCTCCCGTTCTGGCTGTTCCGATGAGATTTTCTCTATCCGACCACCGCGCGGAGGTCAGAGACCTCCCAGCAGTCCGAGAACATCAAATCCAAGCCATACAAACCAATCGTTGGTTCTTTGTATGATTAGCGCAAAAACAGAGATCGAAAGATGCGGAAAAGGAAATCGATCTCATACCTTCTCGGTCGATTGTTGAGACTTAGACGTTTCTAGCGTATGTCTCTGATCCCGTCTCCAACCGTTGTGTGGGCAACAATCCGCGGGAGTTCTCCCGTCTATGCTCTCTCTTCTCAACCAGCGTAAGAATTTATTTTTCGCTATAAGAGAAAAATTAATTGCGTTAACTTTTATTTTAGCAGAGAAAATATAATTGCGTGAACTATTATTTTTCTCTGAGAAAATAATTGTTGCGGCGTTTCTTAGGTTAAGAGAGGGCAAGGGGGGGGGGGGGGGTTATATAGAGCTACGCTAGGGACCTCTTAGGTAAATTAATTTAGGGATAAATTGAAATATTAATTAAGTTGGAATCCTTAAAAGAAATTCCTTAATTAATCAATTTCAATTTTAATTATTATTCACTCCACTAAAAAATAATAATTGAATTCACGAAATTAATTTAATATTATATCAACAATAATATTTCCGTCGAAATTACATATATAACTTTTCCCGTGTTTAAGATATCGAATGTTCACGAATTAACTTTAATTACTAATAATTAAATTAATTCATTTCTTATTATCCGAGACTAGTACCACTCATCCTTATTATCATGTGGAACGAATCCACCTGCAGGGTTTACATGATAAACTTTATGAGCTCATCTCGGGGACATCATCAACCCAATAAATGGGACACAGTTTCCTGTCTATAATCTATAGCATGCCGTGTGTACAATTCCGATTCCCAATTTACCGAGAATATTGACTAGTCAATTAGTCTCACTCACTAGCAATTCAAAGAACCGAGAATTGGACACACGCACCTATAATTATATAGGGATTAGGAATTCATATATCCGTAATTTCTAAGGTCTGGTTCGATTACTGCGACTAGTATAAATCGAACGCCCTCCCGTTGTCCTGCTAAATACACCAAGTGTACGAGTGTAACATAATAGTCAAGACCGACTATTTACCAGTCACACTACGACGTACCGATGAATTGTCCCTGTCCATCTAAGTCGTGAGCTACTGTTCAATAGTATACGAGTAACCGACAGTATGATCTTCCGCATGTCTCCTCACGCCATACTGTCTACAACGTATATATCTAGGACTATAGCATAAAGTACATAATAGACAAAATGCAAACTGTTTGATTAATAAATAATAAAACACAGATAAGGAGTTCCATATTGTCACTAAACTAGACATTTAGAATATAACTCCATCAATCTCCCACTTATACTAAAAGTCTAGTTGCCCTCTCCCATACATCCGATACCCATCCCTTTCACGTGTCTCTTGAACGCTTCCGCTGGAAGTGCCTTCGTAAAGGGGTCTGCCAGGTTATCCGCTGATGCAATCTTGGTGACAACCGCATCGCCCCTCTTGACGATATCTCTAATCAGGTGGTACTGGCGATCTATGTGTTTACTCGCATTGTGGGCTCGTGGTTCCTTCACATTTTCCACTGCACCGCTATTGTCACAATAAATTGTGATAGCTCTAGGCAAATCAGGAACCACATCCAAGTCCATAAGGAAGTTCCGGAGCCACACCGATTCTTTAGCTGCCTAAGAGGCTGCTACATATTCGGCTTCCATAATAGATTCCGAAATGCATTTCTGCTTAACACTCTTCCATGAAACTGCTCCACCTCCCAATGTGAACACATAGCCTGATGTAGACTTTCGCTTGTCCTTATCAGATTGGAAATCCGAATCTGTGTAACCAATAGGAATCAACTCAGACGCTTTGTAACTCAGAACATAATTCCTAGTCCTTCGCAGGTACTTAAGTATGTTCTTTACAACAGTCCAGTGACCATGTCCAGGGTTACTCTGAAATCTAGCTACCATGCCTACGGCATAGCAGATATCAGGTCTCGTACACAACATAGCATACATTATACTTCCAACTGCCGAAGCATAAGGAACTGTCTTCATGTAATCTATCTCCTTTTGTGTCTTGGGACACATGTCTTTAGATAGATGAATTCCATGACAGAAAGGTTGAGAAGCTCTCTTGGAATTCTGCATGTTGAAACGAGCCAGAATCGTATCAATATATGAAGCCTGGGACAAGCTCAATGTTCTTTTCTGGCGATCCCGAATAACCTTGATCCCAAGAACATGTCCAACTTGTCCTAAGTCTTTCATATCGAATTGCTCGGACAACCATCCCTTTATGTCCGATAAAATCTTCACATTGTTGCCAATTAGAAGAATGTCGTCTACATAAAGCACGAGAAACGCCACACTGTTTCCGTCGCTTTTCCGGTATACACACGACTCGTCCATACTTTGAATGAATCCATAAGACTGGATAACCTCATCAAACCGCTTGTTCCAAGATCTAGAAGGTTGCTTCAATCCATAAATGGATCGGTTTAGCTTACACACTAGATGTTGTTGGCCTTTCTTGATGAAACCTTCTGGCTGTCTCTGTTGGAAATCGACTATCCGGGACATGTCCGTTCGAACCCTCGAACATCCGGACATGCCCAATCGACTTCTGGAGGTCACCTCCGAACAGCCATCGCCACCCGCTCTACCGATCGCGCGTCTACCACGGCCGAAACCGCGGCTCGAAATCAGCCCAGAGCAGGCGGCCGCCTGCCGCCCAGGCTGGCGCTCGCGCACCCGCGCAAGCGGGCGCTCGCGACCCATCGCGAGCGGGCGCCTGCCGCCCAAGCGGGCGCTTGCCTGCTTCGAACAGCAGCGCGATGCTGCTGTTCCGGGCCATTCTCGATCCGATTTTCTCCGTCTGGCCACCGATCCGGTGTCCCAGAAATTGCGCTAGTCTATTTATTTTCACTATTAAAATTATTGCGCTAGTCTATTTATTTTCACAGAAAATAATAATTGCGCTAACAATTAATTTTTTTTTTCTCCGCAAAAATAAAATAGCGGCGTTCTGTAGGTTTAGAGAAGAGAGAACGAGGATTTAAATAGGCCACACTAGGGACCCATAGACAATTAATTAATTAGGCTTAAATTGCAATTTAATTAACCTGGTGTCCCAAAAGGAAAACCTTAATTAAATTCCACAATTTTAATTGTAATTAATTACACTATAAAATTATAATTGATTTCCCAATTAATTAATTCAAATTATTCCGTCAATAATTTTCCCGTCGTATTACATATGTGAAATTTCCCCGTGTTTAAGATATCGCATGTCCACGAATTAATTTTAATTACTAATAATTAAATTAATTCATTTCTTATTATCCGAGACTAGTACCACTCATCTTATTATCATGCGGAGTAAATCCACCTGCAGGGTTTACATGATAAACTTTATGACCTCATCTCGGGGACATCATCAACCCAATAAATGGGACACGGTTTCCTGTCCATAATCTATAACATGCCGTGTGTACAATACCGATTCCCAATCTACGGAGAATATTGACTAATCAATTAGTCTCACTCATTGGCACATCAAAGAACCGAGTATTGAACATACGCACCTATAATTATATAGGGATTAAGAACTCACATATCCGTAATATCTGAGGTCTAGTTCGATTACTCCGATTAGTATAAATCGAACGCCCTCCCGTGGTCCTGCTCAATACACCAAGTGTACGAGTGTAACATGATAGTCAAGACCGACTATCTACCAGTCACACTACGACGTACCGATGGATTGTCCCTGTCCATCTAAGTCGTGAGCTACTGTTCGATAGTATACGAGTAACCGCTAGTATGATCTTCCACGTGTCTCCTCACGCCATACTATCTACAACGTATACATCAAGGACTATTGCAATAAATTCAATCATGCTTGAATCATATATAGAATTAAGGTATAGATAAGGAGTTCCGTATTTCCACTAAACTAGACATTTAGAATACAACTCCATCAATCTCCCACTTATACTAAAAGTCTAGTTGCCCTCTCCCAAACATCAGATTCCCATAACCTCATCACGCCTATCCAACGCTTCCGCTGGACGAGCCTCTGTGAATGGTTTTACCAGGCAATCTTCTCGATGCTATCTAGGTGACAACTGCATCGTCTTACTAGACGATCTCTCGAATCAGGTGGTACTTGCACTCTACGTGTTATATCCCACTGTGGACTCGTGGCATTTCAAGTTTGCCAATATACCGCTATTCAAAATAGCTTTGGGCAAACTAGAAACCACACCTAAGTCCCTTAGGAAGTTCTGGAGCCACACTGACCTTTTAACTGCCTCAGAGGCCGTTATCCTTTCAGCTTCCATGGTAGAGTCCGTAATGCATCGCTGCTTTACATTCTTCCATGTGACTGCTCCACTTCATAGTGAGAACACATAGCCTGACTTCGACTTTCGATTGTCCCTGTTTGATTGGAAATCCAATTCTCTGTAATCCAAAGGAAACAACTTGACTACTTTGTAACTCAGAACATATTTCCTGGTCCTCTGCAGGCGCCTAAACATGTTCTTTACGTCAGTCGAGTGATCCTTTCCAGGATTACTATGATATCTCACAACCATGTCCACGGCATAGTAGATATCAGTCTCGTGCATAGCACTGCATACTTAATCTATCTCTTTATTGTGTCGGACACAAAACTTTAGATAGATGAATTCCACACCTAAAAGGTAAAAACCTTTATTGGAATTCTGCATGCTAAAACGAGCAAGAATTGTATTTATGTACGAGGCTCGAGATAAGTTCTATGTTCTTTTCTGGCGATCCTTTTTAAAATTGATCCCGAGAACATTCCCGACTTCTCTTAAGTCCCTCATATTGAATTGCTCGGACAACCATCCTTTTATGTCCGATAACATCTTCACATTGTTGCCAATTAGAAAGATGTCGTCTACATAAAGAATGATAAAACACCACATCTTTTCCGTCACTTCTTTGTTACACACAGGACCCAAACATGCCTTGAATGAATCCATAAAATGGATTTTATCATAGATTCGCATGTGTCCATGATCTTGAAGCTTCCTTCAATCCAAAGATCAATTAAGCTTGCTTACCAAATGCTCAAGGCTCTTTTCGATGAATCCCTCTGGCTGTCCCACACAGATGGTCCCGTCAAGACATCGATTTGGGAAATCCGTCTTGACTTCTATCTTCCACGTGAAGACAAAAGAATATGGATCGACTTTATCATAGCTACCGGCGAAAAGGTTTACTCATAATCGATCCCTTTCTTTCTGAGTGCACCCTTTCGCAACAAGCCTAGCCTTGAAGGTTTACACCTTCCCGTCAGACCCTCTTTTCCTCTTGTACACCCACTTGCAACCAATGGCTTTTACACCTTTGGGCTGTGCTACAAGATCCCAGACCTGATTTGAATCCATAGATTCAATCTCAGATTTCATCGCCTTTTGCCAAGACTGAGCATCATGATCTTTCAGCGTCTCGTCATAGGTCCAGGGGTCGGCTTCATGTTCTCCAGGTAACAAGTCTGAAGACTCTCCTATAAACATGAACCTGTCGGGTTGTCGAACAACCCTCTCACTATGACGACGCTCCGGTGTATCCTTAGTGACTAAAGATTATAGTAGTGAACTACTCAGTTTGGCTGGTTCTAAGCTTCGATCAGTCCCTCTAAGCTCATTATGTATTAATCTACTCTTGGGCTTGTAATCTTGCATATATAGTCCATGTCTAAGAACCGTACATTGATGCAATCTGTTGAAAATCGATATCCCGGAATTAATAAATTTAAATAAAATTAATTAAATAAATTATCTAATTAATTCCGACCGAAATCCTTTGGAGATCGAATATCCGGATTGTCAAAATTGCGGAACCGACAACCCAATCGAAATCCCGATCGCCGGAAAACAACCACGAACCACCGCGCGAACCGGGCCCGACCAAACAACCACCGCCGCGAGATAAACCCGCGGCATGTCCAGCCGAGCCCCGCGAAGGGCTCGCGATCGAACACGATCGCCGGGTTGCTCACGGCAACCCTACGGCGAGTCCGACGACTCGCCGTCCGCGGAGGAGGGGGCTGCTCGCCATGCGAGCAGCGGCGGCACCAGCCCGCCACCCCATGCGATCGAGCACGCGCTCGATCGTATCCCCGGCGTCCAGCCGGGGTCCTTCGTGCGTCGCCGGCGGTCGAAGCCCTAGGGCTCGACCGCCACCCTCGGCGTCCAGCCGAGGGTTCGTCCTCTCGATCCCGGCGAGGATCCCTCGACCTCCCGCGGTCCGGTGATCCTCGATCACCACCGCTAGGTCGATCCTCATCCCCGGGTTTGTCCCTCGGATCTTGGTTCATGATATTTTTATGATAATTAAACGATAAAATCATAAAGAGGGTTTTACGATTTACCTCGTTCTCGTTGTTCGGAAAAACGAAGAACTCAATTTGAAGACCTTGAGATCTTCCCACGTATTCCTTGCACTAGCTCGAACGTCGTGTGGGCGACGATCTTCCGAACTCCATGGATCTCCCTCTCTACTTTCTCTCTCTAGAATTGTGATCTTCAAGTTATATGAATAGAGAAGACCATGTAGTTCTTTTATAGGCTACGTAGGGGATCTTAAGGAGGTGGAATATTGAGATTCCAATATTAATGATTAAATTGAGCCCAAGCCCAAATCTATTAATCCCATTAATATTAATTAATTTATTTTCCACTATATAAATTAATTGCACTCCCAATATTAAACCATATTATATCAAATAATATTTCTCCGGTAGTATTATTTATTCCGTGCGTTTAAGATAGAAATGTCCATGAATAAAATTAATTTATTGCTAATTAATTTATTCATCTCTTGTAACCGAGACTAGTACCATTCATCCTTAATTATTATGCGGAACAAATCCACCTGCAGGGTTTACATAATAATTCCTTATGAACTCATCTCGGGGACATTATCAACCCTTATCGGGGCACACTTTCCCGTCAAGTATTCACGGCATGTCATATATAAAATATAGCGACCCAACTTAACCGGTAATTGACCCAATAATTAAACCGGTCAATTCCTTTGGAAAATCAAAGTCACTTATATTAAATATACACACCCGCAATAGTATCGTGGATTAAGAATAAAATACACTGAGATTTAAATCGATTATCCAAGGCAATCCTAATCGATAAATCTCAAGCGATCCGCCCAATACACCAAGTTTACAAGTGTGATAAAATAATCAAGACAAATTATTTTCTCTCACACAACGACTATACCGATGGATTGGTCCGTGTCCATCTAGGTCGTGAGCAACTGTTTGATTAAATACGAGTAACCGATAGTGTGATCTTCTGTGTGGGCCCGCACACCATACTAACTACAACGTATATAATCTAGGACTATAATTTGCATATATTTAATTATAAATAATTAAACGCAAATTATTGTTTATTTAATTAAATAGATTAATGGCAATGGATCGGGAGTTCATATCACTTAAATCTAGACATTAAGTATACAACTCCAACAATCTCCCACTTATACTAAGGTCTAGTCATTTCCTCCAAACTCCCGACTCCCATACTCTTCACGTGCTTTAATATGCACTTCCAAGAAGTGCCTTGTGACAGAGCAATCTAGATTGTCGTTCTAAAGTTATCTTGGTGACTACAGCGTCGTCTCCCCTGACGATGACTCGTATCAGGTGGTACTTGCTCTATGTGTTATCTTACACTTATGGACTTGTGATTTCTTACCATTTTCCATCGCAACGCTATTTACATAGCCTTTGGCAAATTAAGAATCTCATCTAAGTCCCAGAGATTATCCCGGAGCTATACCAAAACTTCCGCTGCCTCTGAGGCCGCTATTTGGTTACCCATGGTAGAGTCCGAAAAGCATCGTGCTTATCACTCTTCCATGTTAAAACTCCTTCTCCTTTAATAGTGAAACACATAGCCTGATATCGACTTACACCGGTCCTTATTCGATTAGAAATCTAAGAGAATGTAATCCAAAGGAAATGCTCGTCTGCTTCGTAGTCTAGAACAGTACTTCGAAAGTACTTTTACATCAGTCAAATATTCCTTTCCAGGATTACCTTGATATCCTCCCACTATGCTAACCGCATAGCCGATATCAGGTTTTTGTTTTCAACATTGCATTTATTAAGCTTTCCACACTCAAAGTGTAGGAAACCGCTTTAATTGCTTCTATCTCATTTTGTGTTCCAAAACACATTTCCTTAGATAGATGCATTCCGTATCTGAAAGGTAACGAACCTTTCTCGGAATCTTGCATGTTAAAACGAACCATAATCATATATATGTAAGATGTCCAGGAGAAGTACAATGTTCTTTCCCAGAGATCCAAGATCTCCAGAACATGTCCAACTTCTTCCTATATCTTTCATATTGATTTATCTAGACAACCTCATTTTATGTCTTGACAACATCTTTACATTGTTACCAATGATAAGAATGTTCTCTACATAAAACCCGAGAAACACCAGCTTGTTCCATCACGTTTCCAATACACATTATTCGTCTATGCTTTGATGAATCCATAAAATGGACTATCTCATCAATTTGCAAGTACCATGAACTCAATGCTTTGTTCCAATCCATAAATGGATCAACTAAGCTTGTATTCTAAATGATCTTGCCTCTTAGAAATAATCCTTATTGCTTTCCAAGAGAGCACATTTAGATCTAGTACTGCCTCTGTGTAGATCCAGGGATCGATTTCATGTGTACTAGGTCCAGAGTCCGAAGACTCACCTAGTCTTATGAATATCTCTGGTTGACCCACAACCTCCCACTACAATGGCATTCCGGTGTATTAACAGTAATAACAGTAGGTGCAGTTAGTGGTGTACCGCTACTCAGTTCGGCTGGTTTTCAGTCCTTATCGTTCTCTCTCATTTCAAAGTATCACGTCACTTTGGGCTTCTGGTTCATCATATAGTCTTTCTCTAAGAACCGGGCGTTAGAACTTATAACGTCCTTCTGGTTCATAGTACTATTGAACACACATCTTTTGTTCTTCTAGGATATTCTACAACCGCATTTGAATGCGCCGTTGTTTCCAGACATATCCATAGAACATAGGTAGTTCCGTATAACTCATCGTTTACTATCTCTATAAGAGTTTCCATTTCTTATTATCGACACACCATTTCTACACAACAGTGTATGGTGTAGTCATTTGGGATCAAATCCCAATCCCTGATCAGTATGCCATGCATTCTTCAGACAGGTACTTGCCTCCGCGATCAAATCGCAGGCTACAAATGGATATACCTTGATGGTTCTTCACAATTACTTAGTGTCCATTGACTTGTCAAAACACTTGCTTTTGTGGCACATCAGGTATTCTAATCCATTTATAGAGTAATCATCAAATGAAATACTCGTACCTTACTGTCTGAGTAGACATAGTTTTGCATACATCAGAGTCAATCAATTCTCATACTTGTCCGGATCTTATATCTTATATCCATAAAGGATTGCTTAGTCATTTTACCTTCCAAATTAGATTCATAGGTCGGAAGGTTCATTCCTTCAACTTAATTGATCAAAAATCAATTTTCGAGCTTTGAACTTCCTTTTTGAATATGACTTAGCATAAGAATCCACAAGTATAAATGATTTAATAAAGAAATCTCTTATTAGCAAAACAAGTTATGTACTACGGTTCGTTGCATCGTGGTGGACTTGGGATTCATCATTTATATATTGCTAGCTAATGTACCAGAATAGATAATATCTTTATTTCTTCTTATAACCATCAAATGATTAAAAGAAATAAAATATCTATTCATTAGAAATCCAGAACAAAGTTCTTTCTAAATGAAAGGTACATAAAAGCAATAACTCAAAATGAAATCCTATAAATGTCCTCCACTGCAACTGCTGCCTCCTCTACAGCATTGCCCATGTAGACTACGATTTCTTCTTTTCCAAGTCGTCAGGTTTCCTGGAACCCTTGCATTTAAAATGCACATACCGTCAGTTGTTCCATATTTACACACCAGGTTCCGGTAGATAATACCACTGACTATGTTTTACGACTAAAGAAAATTTCGTACTTTCTTTGAGAGGATAATCAGACTTCCAGTACCCAGACTGTTTGCATCGAGAACACTTGCCTCTTGGCTTTCTCGTCCCATCTCGTGGTCCAAGTGACCTAGGACCACTGGGTTTCTTTGCTTGCTTTTCCTTTTCCCCGATTATGCCCTTAGGTTCAAAAACTTTGGCATTGGCTACAAGAGCTTGCGATTTCCGTCTCAACTCGTCCAAAAGGTCAATCATCTCAAAAACGTGTTTAAGCGTTTCCTCGAAATGACTGGCCTTTATGAGTATCCTCATCGCTTCTTGTCTAGCCGCCCATGTTATGTCTAAACACCAGTTAAGACATTTGTAGGCTCGGGAGGACAAAGCTCACTGAGTACAAACTTGTACACTTCAACAGTCTGGACAATGTCTAGATCTCTATTCCAATCATTACAATCAGGGACCAGTGAGTTTAAAATCCTTACGTATCACAGAAAGTGGGTTCAAAGCCATTTCCTAATCTATGAGCACATATAACAACAAACAATCGATTTAATCTCCGATATTATCTCCCTCAAATAATATCATTAAACCACTAATCACATCTAAAATCCCATCAGATATGGCAAGCCACGTTTGTGTGGACGTTTACCTATCCAAATGATTTAGCAATTAGATTTGCTTCGGTCGTACATCAATTATAGCGTTACTTCGTTGGGAAGAATACTATAAAGCGTACCTAAGTGTAAACCATTACTCAGTACTAATGTGAATCGTTTGGAATCGCTACGTCACCGCAAGCCACGTTTGTGTGGACGTTTACGATAACTCACAATCCTTCACAATTCCCTATAACTGTCTACATCAATTATTCCAAGATCCCATTCAGTATAGCAAGCCACGTTTGTGTGGACGTTTACTACACCAAAAGATCTTTATAATTTACTCCCAATTACTTGATCCATTCGATTTTTGTAAATCAAGACGCGGAGAATCATAAGTGAAACTCGAAGTTTCTAACCAGTGATTTACCATGCGAACAACCCTATCTCTCATAAAATGAGGGAGCCGAGTAGACAATCGATCTAGTCATAAAATGACACGAAAGTCTCTAATTTGTGTCCTCGACATGACCAAGTGGCTTTGGCTCCATTCCACTCCCCGGGGTGAGAATGAGTCGACTTGAAATCAGTTTTGGAAAGACAAATTAGGCATTGTTTGATAAACTTAATCAATGTTTCTCGTAAGAGGAATTACAAGAATTCTCCTCCAATGGCTTATCTATATGAACTTCGAAAGTTCATAAAAGTCACCAAGAGAACAGCAATGGAGACCATGGCATTGTTTCCAATCCCTCTCCCACTTAACTTTTTATAACAAAGGGATACGCTATCTAATGCATAATTAAATACACATAAGCATGCATACATGAAATATAGCCCATAGAATATTATCACATAATCAAAATAATACTAGAATATTATTTTCCGACTATTATGGCTTTATCGCATCACCGTATGCGTCTTCTAGTCTTCAGTCTTCGTTCTTTGAATGCTCCATGTGACGGAAATATTAATTCCAATATTTAAATCTATTTATTTTTTAATAAATCCAAAAGTTACTTAATTCGAAATGTAAGTCAATCGAATAAATTAAAAATAAAATTAAATACTATAAATATTTTTATTATTTTTATTTTCCTTTTCTAATTCAATTAAATCTCTAGAATCCTATCCAAGACCCACTTGGAATATTCTAAAAGATTTCCATAATGAAACAAGGAAATAAAAATAATATAGGACTCCTAATCCTTTCAAATTAATTCATTTCCTTTTCTATTAAAATTCCATAAAAGAATAATTAAATAAGGAAAAATTAATTAAGGACTCTTGAAACTTTTCAAATTAATTATTTTCCTAATCCATCAAAAATTCCATAAAGGAATAATTAAATAGGAAAAAATAATTTAATTATAAATTTATTCATTTTCCAATTCCATGAAAACTTCCAAGAATAGGAATAATCAGTAAGGAAAATAAATTTATTCTAAATTTATTATTTTCCTATTCCAATGAGAATTCCCAAAAATAGGAATACTCAAAATAGGAAAACCGAATAATTTAGAAAAGTAAATCATGGTTAGGAGTAGCACGGAGTGGGGATCTCCGCACCACCCCCAACCGATCGACCGCCACCCCGGGAGGAGCACCGCCGCCCAGCTGGCCGGCCAGCCACCACCAACCGGCGGCAGCCCACGGCCAAGGGCGATCGAGCCTCCTCTCCATGCGATCGATCTCACGGGATCCATCATGGGGTTGATCGATCCCCGGTCCTCCCTCTCTTCGTCTCCTCCGTCACACTTTTCCGGTCGTCGTTTCGTCCTCGATCCAACGTAAAATAAATTAAAAATTTATTACTACGCTATCCGGCATCGATTCTCTACATGAAAACGACCTCATACAATTTCCGGAAAAAATAAGAACAAGCATTCACCACACAAGAACGAATCTCGACATCACCGAGAGATTAATAATCAAGAGCAATATTATGGACATTAATTAACATAATTAAATCTAGCCATAATAATCGGGAACCCTGCAAGGTAGAACATTTTATCGAAAAATACCATGAACTAAAACCAACGCTCTGATACCAATTGTTGGAAATCGATATCCCGGAATTAATACATTTAAATAAAATTAATTAAATATATTATCTAATTAATTCCGACCGAAATCCTTTGGAGATCGAATATCCGGATTGTCAAAATTGCGGAACCGACAACCCAATCGAAATCCCGATCGCCGGAAAACAACCACGAACCACCGCGCGAACCGGGCCCGACCAAACAACCACCGCCGCGGGATAAACCCGCAGCATGTCCAGCCGAGCCCCGCGAAGGGCTCGCGATCGAACACGATCGCCGACGGCGAGTCCGGCGACTCGCCGTCCGCGGAGGAGGGGGCTGCTCGCCGTGCGAACAGCGGCGGCACCAGCCCGCCACCCCATGCGATCGAGCACGCGCTCGATCGTATCCCCGGCGTCCAGCCGGGGTCCTTCGTGCGTCGCCGGCGGTCGAAGCCCTAGGGCTCGACCGCCACCCTCGGCGTCCAGCCGAGGGTTCTTCCTCTCGATCCCGGCGAGGATCCCTCGACCTCCCGCGGTCCGGTGATCCTCGATCACCACCGCTAGGTCGATCCTCATCCCCGGGTTCGTCCCTCGGATCTTGGTTCATGATATTTTTACGATAATTAAACGATAAAATCATAAAGAGGGTTTTACGATTTACCTCGTTCTCGTTGTTCGGAAAAACGAAGAACTCAATTTGAAGACCTTGAGATCTTCCCACGTATTCCTTGCACTAGCTCGAACGTCGTGTGGGCGACGATCTTCCGAACTCCATGGATCTCCCTCTCTACTTTCTCTCTCTAGAATTGTGATCTTCAAGTTATATGAATAGAGAAGACCATGTAGTGCTTTTATAGGCTACGTAGGGGATCTTAAGGAGGTGGAATATTGGGCTTCCAATATTAATGATTAAATTGAGCCCAAGCCCAAATTTATTAATCCCATTAATATTAATTTATTTATTTTCCACTATATAAATTAATTGCACTCCCAATATTAAACTATATTATATCAAATAATATTTCTCCGGTAGTATTATCTATTCCGTGCGTTTAAGATAGAAATGTCCATGAATAAAATTAATTTATTGCTAATTAATTTATTCATCTCTTGTAACCGAGACTAGTATCATTCATCCTTAATTATTATGCGGAACAAATCCACCTGCAGGGTTTACATAATAATTCCTTATGAACTCATCTCGGGGACATTATCAACCCTTATCGGGACACACTTTCCGGTCAAGTATTCACGGCATGTCATATATAAAATATAGCGACCCAACTTAACCGGTAATTGACCCAATAATTAAACCGGTCAATTTCTTTGGAAAATCAAAGTCACTTATATTAAATATACACACCCGCAATAGTATCGGGGATTAAGAATAAAATACACTGAGATTTAAATCGATTATCCAAGGCAATCCTAATCGATAAATCTCAAGCGATCCGCCCAATACAACAAGTGTACAAGTGTGATAAAATAATCAAGACAGATTATTTTCTCTCTCACACAACGACTATACCGATGGATTGGTCCGTGTCCATCTAGGTCGTGAGCAACTGTTTGATTAAATACTAGTAACCGATAGTATGATCTTCTGTGTGGGCCCGCACACCATACTAACTACAACATATATAATCTAGGACTATAATTTGCATATATTTAATTATAAATAATTAAACGCAAATTATTGTTTATTTAATTAAATAGTCTAATGGCAATGGATCGGGAGTTTATATCACTTAAATCTAGACATTAAGTATACAACTCCAACACAATCAACGAACATCTGGTCCTTTGGACAATATTACATATCTCAATTCGTTTTCTTAGGGTATCCTATAAACAGCCGAATATCTTTACAAGTTTCCAAAGGAATCAAGTTCAGGATAAACGTCGCTGTTTCCAAGGCATATCCCAAAACCGAATTAGGTAACTCCGAATAACTCATTGTCTACTTTCCCATATCTATAAGAGTCCTATTCCTTCTTACTAACACATCATTTTTGCCGAGGCAGGAATGGTGTAGTCAATTGGGAGTTAATCCCATCTTTCTGATAAGTATGCCTTACTCCTTAAAGAGGTCTGCATACATCAGAGCGAATCAACTCTAGTACTTTCTTGGATCTTTTCCCTTTAACCGTAAAGGGTTTCTTGGTCATTTAAACTTCCAAGTATGATTCGAAGGGTGGAAGGTCCTTTCCTTCAACCTAGCTGAGTAGTCCATCAACTTTCACCCTTTGAATCGTACTCAAGTTAAAATGATCTAGCCTAAGATGCCATAAGTACATTTGATTCATCCTAGAAGGATCTTTACTCTTATTGGGGTTCGACAGTGTGTTATCAGCTCCGGTGTGTTGCATCGTGGAAGAAAATGGATTTAGTATTAAATTGTCTGTCAATGTACCAGAATAAATAATATCCCCGTTTCCTACTCTGATAGGTATGAAACCATCCAAAGAAACAGAATATCCATTCTAAGCCAATTTAGAAATCCGAAATGAAATTTCTTTCTAAATGCCGGCACATAAAGACAATTTATTAGAACTAAAATCCTACCGTTAAAACATTTAACATCTCCCACTGCAACGGTTGTTACCTTAACAGTATTGCCCATGTAGGTTATAACTTCTTCCTTTCTAAGTCTCCGGGTTTCCTGGAACCCCCGCATTTAAGTGCAGACATGATTAGTGGTTCCCGTATCCACACACCAGGTACTGGTGGTTAACACCACTAAACATGTTTCGGTGACTAAGGATGAGTCAACTTCTTGTTGCTTGAGAGGACAATTAAAACTCCCAGTATCCAGACTGCTTACAACGGAAGCACTTGCCCTTTGGGCTTTGCTTGTCCCATTCCGTGGTTAAGATATATTAGGCCCACTGGGTTTCCGTCTTTGCTTCTCCTTCCTTTTGCCGCCCGGAGGCCTAGGAAGAGCCAATTTCTCAGCCACAAGTGCTTGAAAGCCCTTAAAGATTCCCTCAGCCGCTTGAAGTTCAATCAGGAGCTCCGTCAATGAATAAGAATTCTTATTCATGTTATAGTTCAGGCGGAACTGCTCAAAACTTCTCGGCAGAGACTGGAGCACAATATCAACTTGGGTTACCCCATTGATAATTACTCCCAGAATCTCTATCTCATTAAGATAGCCCATCATTCTAAGAACGTGATCCCTCAAGGGCGTTCTTTCCGACATGATGGCCGTCATGAGTTGCCTCATTGCATTTTTCCCGGCTGTCCTGTCCTGATAACCAAAAAGCTCCTTGAGGTAAGCATCATATCATAGGTAATGGTAATGGCTTAATAGCCTTTAACCATTTCCAATGAGCTTCCTTCCCTCAGTAGTGGAAGCATCATTTGGCTCAGCAGGTCAATCGACTTTGGAGTACATATTTATACTCCTCTGCAGTTAGGACAATGTCCAAGTTTCTTCTTTAATCCATACAAACAGGTTCAGTGATTTTTTTTTTTTTTTTGACTTTTAATGGGAATAATACCATATAAAACAAACAATGAGTTTAATTCGATATCATTTCCCTCAAGTGATATCATTAAACTACCAATCATTTCCAAAATCCCATCAAACATAGCAAGCCACGTTCGTGTGGACGTTTACCAGTCCAAATGATTTTATGATTGGATTTTTTTTCGGTCGTACATCATCATAGCAGTGACTCCGATGGGGAGGATACTATAAAGCGTACCTAAGTGTATACCATTTCTCAGTACTAAGTCAACCGCTCGGGAACTACATATCCACCGCAAGCCACGTTCATGTGGACGTTTACGTTGACATGCGGTCCTCCACGACTTTCTATAACTGTCGAGCCTCAATTAATCCCAAAGTTCTGTTTCCATCTAGCAAGCCACGTTAGTGTGGATGTTTACTAAAACAAACAACTTTATTAATTGAATCCCACTTATTTAAATGTCATAGAGTCCCAATTAACCCAAAGTATCATTTCCATTTAGCAAGCCACGATAGTGTGGACGTTTACTAAAACAAACAACTTTGTTAATTGACTCTTACATTTATTAAATTTCACAATTTTATTAATCAAAGCTTGATATCTCGTAAGTGAAACTCGAAGTTTCTAACCAGCGAACAATCATGCAATTGAGCCTTATCTCTCACTAGGTGAGGGAGCCAATCAGACAATCGATCTAGTCATCGAATGACTCGAAAGTCTCTAATTTGTGTCATTGACATAACCAAGTGGCTCTGGCTCCATTCCACTCCCCGGTGGCGCGGGGTACCCCATCCCGTGCTATTCCTACCTAGATTCACTTTCCTAATTGATTCAAGTTTTCCTATTTTGAGTATTCCTAAGTTTGGGAACTCTCATAAAGATAGGAAAATAATTAATTAATATTAATTTATTTCCTTATTCTATTATGGAAGTCTTCTAGAATATTCCAAGTCCTACTTGGAATAGGATTCTAGAGATTTAATAGAATTAGATAGGAAAATAATTAATTAATAAATTGATTTATTTCCTATTTGAGTATTCCTATTTTATGGGAATTTTCATGGACATGGAAATTAATTAATTTTGGAAAGTAGAAGAGTCCTAATTTATTTTTCCTTATTCTATTATAGAAGTCTTCTAGAATATTCCAAGTTTTACTTGGATAGATTATTCTAGAGATTTAATAGAATTAGATAGGAAAATAAATAAATAAAAAATATTAATAATATTTAATTTTATTTTTAATTTATTCGATTGACTTAATTTTCGAATTAAGTATCTTTTGGATTTATTGAAAATAAATATATTTAAATATTGGGATTAATATTCTCGTCACATGGAGCATTCAAGAACGAAGACTGAAGACTAGAAGAGGTATACGGAGATGGAATAAAGCCATGATAGTCGGAAAATAATTTTCTAGCATTATTTTGACTATGTGATATGTGCTTTATTACTTGTATGCATGCTTATGTGTTTAATTATGCATTAGATAGCGTATCCCTTTGTTATAAAAAGCTAAGTGGGAGAGGGGATGGAAACATTCCCATGGTTCTCCATTACTGTTCTCTTGGTGACATTTATGAGCTTTCGAAGATCATATAGATGTTGGATTTCGACTACCCGGGATGCGTTCGTTCGATCACTCGAACATCCAAACCATCCCAGTCGACATCCGAAGTCGCTACTTCGTTCGCTTGACAGCCTTTATCCTGAATCACGCCCAGCCATCGCCCCGGAGGACAACCGCGCGAAACGGGGCTGGACTGCACAAAAACAGCGCCCGCTGTATGCAATCCAGCGGTCGCTGAAGAAGCTGCAAACGGCGACCGCCGTTTGCTCTCTGGCGACCGCCGTTTGTCCGCGAACAGCAACGCGATGTTGCTGTTCCGGGCTCGTTTTCAGGTCGTTTTTCCTCATCCGACTACCGTTCCAGAGGTCCTAGACCCCCCAGTAGTCGAGGAACACGATCCACGACCCCAGAACCCGATCTACGTTCATGTATGTTCAACGAGATAAAAAACGAGATCGAATAAATTGCGGAAAAAGATAGATCCGATCTCATACCTTGCGGTCGATTGTTGAGACCTTAGATGCTTCTAGTGTATGACTCTGCCCCGACTCCAACAGTTGTGTGGGCAACGATCTGTTGGGTCTGCCTTTTTTGCTTTCTCCTTTCTCTACCAGCGTCAATATATCTTTTCTCTCTAAGAGAAAATATCAGCGCTAACTTAATGTTTTTAACAGAGAAAAACTTAATTGCGCTAAACAATTAATTTTCTCTGCTGAAAATAAAAAGCGGCGAAGTGTAGGTCTAGAATAGGCAAGGGGGGGGGGGGGGGGGGGGTTTATATAGAGTTACACCAGGGACCCAAGGTTAAATTAATTAAGGGCTAAATTGAAATATTAATTAACTTGGAATACGTAAACGCAATTCCTTAATTAATCGATTTCAATTTTAATTATTATTAACTCCACTATAAAATAATAATTGAATTCCCGAAATTAATTTAATATTATTTCAACAATAATATTTCCGCCGAAATTACATATACGACTTTCCCCGTGTTTAAGATATCGAACGTCCACGAATTTATTTAATTACTAATAATTAAATTAATTCGTTTCTTATTATCCGAGACTAGTACCACTCATCCTTATTATCATGTGGAACAAATCCACCTGCAGGGTTTACATGATAAACTTTATGAGCTCATCTCGGGGACGTTATCAACCCGATAAACGGGACACGGTTTCCTGTCTATAATCTATAGCATGCCGTGTGTACAATTCCGATTCCCAATTTACCGAGTATCTCGACTAATCAAATAGTCTCACTCATTGGCAAGTTAAAGAACCGAGAATTGGACAAACGCACCTATAATTATATAGGGATTAAGAATTCGTATATCCGTAATTCTGAGGTCTAGTTCGATTACGTCGATTAGTATAAATCGAACTCCCTCCCGTGGTCCTGCTCAATACACCAAGTGTACAAGTGTAACATAATAGTCAAGACCAACTATTTCCCAGTCACACTACGACGTACCGATGGATTGTCCCTGTCCATCTAAGTCGTGAGCTTCTGTTCGATAGTATACGAGTAACCGACAGTATGATCTTCCGCGTGTCTCCTCACGCCATACTGTCTACAACGTATATATCTAGGACTATTGCATTCATATACATGATCGATAAAATGCCGACAGTTTGATTAATAGATAATGTAAAACACAGATAAGGAGTTCCATATTGTCACTAAACTAGACATTTAGAATATAACTCCATCAATCTCCCACTTATACTAAATCTCTAGTTGCCCTCTACCATACATCCGATACCCATCCCCTTCACGTGTCTCTTGAACGCTTACGCTGGAAGTGCCTTCGTAAAGGGGTCAGCCAGGTTATCCGCTGATGCAATCTTGGTTACAACCGCATCGCCTCTCCTGACGATGTCTCTAATCAGGTGGTACTTGCGATCTATGTGTTTACTCGCATTGTGGGCTCGTGGTTCCTTTGCATTAGCCACTGCACCGCTATTGTCACAATAAATTGTGATAGCTCTAGGCATTTTAGGAACCACATCCAAGTCCATAAGGAAGTTCCGGAGCCACACCGATTCTTTAGCTGCCTCAGAGGCTGCTACATATTCGGCTTCCATGGTAGAGTCCGAAATGCATTTCTGCTTAACACTCTTCCATGAAATTGCTCCACCTCCCAATGTGAACACATAGCCTGATGTAGACTTTCGCTGATCCTTATCAGATTGGAAATCCGAGTCTGTGTAACCAATAGGAATCAACTCGGACGCTTTGTAACTCAGAACATAATTCCTAGTCCTTCGCAGGTACTTAAGTATGTTCTTTACAGCAGTCCAGTGACCCTGTCCAGGGTTACTCTGATATCTAGCTACCATGCCTACGGCATAGCAGATATCAGGCCTCGTGCACAACATGGCATACATTAGACTTCCTACTGCCGAAGCATAAGGAACCTTCTTCATGTAATCTATCTCCTTTTGTGTTTTGGGACACATATCTTTAGATAAATGAATTCCATGGCAGAAAGGTTGAGCACCTCTCTTGGAATTCTGCATGTTGAAACGAGCCAGAATCGTATCAATATATGAAGCCTGGGACAAGCTTAATGTTCTTTTCCGGCGATCCCTTATAACCTTGATCCCAAGAACATGCCCAACTTGTCCTAAGTCTTTCATATCGAATTGCTTGGACAACCATCCCTTTATGTCCGACAACATCTTCACATTGTTACCAATTAGAAGGATGTCGTCTACATAAAGCACGAGAAACGCCACACTGTTTCCGTCACATCTCCGGTATACACACGACTCGTCCATGCTTTGAATGAATCCATAAGACTGGATAACCTCATCAAACCGCATGTTCCAAGATCTAGAAGCTTGCTTCAATCCATAAATGGATCGGTTTAGCTTACACACTAGATGCTCTTGGCCTTTCTTAATGAAACCTTCTGGCTGTCTCATGTAAATGGTCTCGTCAAGATTCCCATTCAAGAATGCTGTCTTGACGTCCATTTGCCACACCTCATAATCCATATGAGCTGCTATAGACAAAAGAATCCGGATCGACTTTAGCATAGCTACCGGCGAAAAGGTTTCCTCATAATCGATCCCTTCTTTCTGAGTATATCCTTTCGCAACAAGCCTAGCCTTGAAGGTTTCAACCTTCCCGTCAGACCCTCTTTTTCTCTTGTACACCCACTTGCAACCAATGGCTTTTACACCTTTGGGCGGTGCAACAAGATTCCAGACCTGATTTGAATCCATTGATTCAATCTCAGATTTCATCGCCTTTTGCCAAGACTGAGCATCTTGATCTTTAAGTGCCTCGCCATAGGTCCAGGGATCAGCTTCATGTTCTCCAGGTAACAAGTCCGAAGACTCACCTATAAACATGAACCTATCGGGTTGTCGAACAACCCTCCCACTACGACGAGGCTCTGGTGTAACCTCAGTAACTACAGGTGCAGACTGTGGTGGCGTATCACCCGGTTCGGTTGGATCTAAGCCTTGATCGTCCCCTCTCAGTTCGTTAAGTATTATCTCACTCTTGGGCTTGTGGTCCATTATATAATCCTCTTTCAAGAACCGAGCGTTGGTGCTAACAACGATCTTCTGGTCCTTAGGACTATAAAATAGACCACCTTTCGTTCCTCTAGGATATCCTATAAACAACCGAATATCTGAACGAGATTCCAACTTATCAGCCCCATGCTTCAGCACATGTGCTGGACAACCTCAGACCCGAATGTGTTTCAAATTTGGCTTTCGCCCAGTCCACAATTCCGAGGGCGTCTTAGGGACTGATTTAGAAGGAACTAAGTTCAGGATATACGCCGCTGTTTCCAAGGCATATCCCCAGAACGAAACTGGTAGGTCTGAATAACTCATCATAGATCTTACCATTTCCATAAGAGTCCTATTCCTTCTTTCTGCTACACCATTCTGCTGGGGCGTGTATGGTGCAGTCATCTGGGAGTCAATCCCATTCTCTAATAAGTACGCCTTAAACTCTCCCGAGAGGTACTCTCCTCCACGATCAGATCGTAGAGTCTTTATGGTTTTACCATGAAGGTTCTCCACAAGAGCTTTGTACTCCTTGAACTTGTCAAAGCACTCGCTCTTGCGGCGCATCAGGTATATAAAACCATACCTTGAGTAATCATCAGTGAAGGTTACGAAATATTCATAACCTCCTCTCGCTTGGACAGATAAAGGCCCGCACAAATCAGAGTGAATCAATTCCAGTACTTCCTTGGATCTATACCCCTTATCACTAAAGGGTCGCTTGGTCATTTTTCCTTCCAGGCATGATTCGCAGGTTGGAAAGTCCTCATCTTTCACACCACTGAGTATTCCATCAGTTATCAACCTTTGAATCCTGCCCAAGTTAATATGACCTAGCCTAAGATGCCATAAGTACTTTTGATTCATTCTAGAAGGCTCCTTTCTCTTATTGGTACTAGATGTGTTATTTGACTCTACTCGTTGCATCGTGGAATAATCAGGATTCAGTATATATAAGTTGCCTATCAATGTACCAGAACAGATATACTCACCATTCTTTTTGATAATAACAGAACTATCAAAAGAAACAGAATATTTATTCAAAACCAATTTAGAAACCGAAACAAGGTTCTTTCTAAAATTCGGTACATAAAGACAATTATTCAATACCAAAACTTTATTATTAAAAGACAAATGAATATCTCCCACTGCAACTGCCGCCACTTTCGTAGCGTTGCCCATGTAGATAGTGATCTCTCCCTCTCTAAGCCGCCGGGTTTCCTGGAACCCCTGCAAAGAATTGCAGACATGATCAGTGGCTCCCGTATCCACACACCAGGTACCGGTGGATAACACCGCTAAACATGTTTCAGTGACTAAGGAAAAGTTCATACCTCCTTGTCTGAGAGGACAATTAGACTTCCAATGTCCAGACTGCTTGCAACGGAAACACTTGCCCTTGGGCTGGTTCACTCCAATCTGTGGTCCACCATTTCTGGGTCCACTGGGTTTCCATTGTTGCCTTTTCTTCCTTTTGCCGCCCGAAGGCCTAGGAAGATCCAACTTCACAGTCACAAGTATTTGTGATTCTCTTAACTCACTCACAAATTCCATTCTTTTGGAATCATTTTTAAGTAATTCCATAAGAGGACCGAATTTCTTGAGTAAGTTAATCACCTCTTGTCCGGCTTCCGCACTATGTCTTAACATCTTCCTGAGTTCATCTTTAATGTCCTCATCAGTTAAGACTTCAGTGGGAGTAGAAGTTTTAATAGTCTGGACAATGTCCAAGTTTCCCTTCCAATCATTATCATTCGGACCAGTGAGCTTGTTTTCTTTTAGTATAGACAGCGGGTTAAGTGCCATATCTATAAAAGAGACAAATCAAACTGTCAAATTTAATTCGATATTAACTCCCTTAATTAATATCATTAAATTTACCAATCAATCCTAAAATCCCATCAGACTAGCATGCCACGTTCATGTGGACGTATACTAGTCCAAACGATTTTATAACTGGACTTTTACTTTGGTCGTACATCATTACAGCAGTGACTCCGATGGGGAGGATACTGTAAAGCGTACCTAAGTGTATACCATTTCTCAGTACTAAGTTAACCGCTCGGAAACTACACGCCCACCGCAAGCCACGTTAGTTTGGACGTTTACGTTGACATGCGGTCCCTTTACGATTTCCTATAACTGTCGAGCCTCAATTAACCCAAAGTTCCGTTTCCGTCTAGTAAGCCACGATAGTGTGGACGTTTACTAAACAAACAACTTTTGTTAATTGAATTCCATTTAATAAATTTCACAATTTCGTTAATCAAAGCTTGATATCTCGTAAGTGAAACTCGAAGTTTCTAACCAGCGATCAATCATGCAATTGAGCCCTATCTCTCACTAGGTGAGGGAGCCAACCAGAGAATCGATCTAGCCATCAAATGACTCGAATGTCTCTAATCTGTGTCATCGACATAACCAAGCGCTTTGGCTCCATTCCACTCCCCGGGGTGAGAATGAGTCTAGTTGAAATTAGTCTTTGAAAGACAGATTAGGCATTGCTTTGAAAAACTCAAGTGTTCAATTCTATAAATGGAATTGAATTCGAATTTTGATCCAGTGATATCCGTGTGTCAACTTTATCCGATAGGGAGGATGACACTAAAGCCAACTCGTAAGCGACACACATCACCATCAAAACAGAGAATGGAGACCGCGAGATTGTTTCCAATCCCTCTCCCACTTAGTTTTTTTACGAAAGGGATAACAAGCATGCATATAGAATTAAAGCATAATAAAACGCACGTAAACACACAAAAAGCATTTAACGTGGCCCGATTATTATGGCCTTTAAAATCTTCGATGCACGTCTTCTCGGATCTTCGTCTCGTTGCTCGCCTCGGTCTCGGTCCATCACCGACTCGTCTAAGGACCAAGAGACGAACCCCTCCCACTGGAGTATCATCCCGGGCCCTCGACAAGCGATCCGTGATGTCCGTCGAACCCCCCGCGTCGCTGCTGCCAAAATTCAAAACAGCGCCCGCCGTTTGAGAAACAGCGGTCGCTGGAGGAGCTGCAAACGGCGACCGCCGTTTGCCCTCCAGCGGGCGCCGTTTTTGCACAGTAGCCGCGGGTTCGACTTCTCGACCCTCGTTCGTCCGTCCTTCGATCTTCTCTCGATCCACCAAGCAGCAGCAACATTACAAGAGTAATACTAACTACTTCCGGCATCGATCCTATACAGGAATGATCGATCCTATACACCCGGATAAACGAAAAAACGAAAAAATCCTAAACGACTCAACCCGTCGTTTTAAACTATTACAAACAAGCAACGTTAAAACCAAAAGATCTCGACAATCCCGAGAGTTTAACACACCACAACATACAGTACAATAAAACATGACCATAATAATCGGGTGACCTGCAAAACAAACTCGCAAACAATACAAGAACGCATAACCGGCTCTGATACCAATTGTTGGATTTCGACTACCCGGGATGCGTTCGTTCGATCGCTCGAACATCCGAACCATCCCAGTCGACATCCGAAGTTGCTACTTCGTTCGCTTGACAGCCTTTATCCCGAATCACGCCCAGCCATCGACCCGGAGGACAACCGCGCGAAACGGGGCTGGACTGCACAAAAACAGCGCCCGCTGTATGCAATCCAGCGGTCGCTGAAGAAGCTGCAAACGGCGACCGCCGTTTGCTCTCTGGCGACCGCCGTTTGCTCTCTGGCGACCGCCGTTTGTCCGCGAACAGCAACGCGATGTTGCTGTTCCGGGCTCGTTTCCGGGTCGTTTTTCCTCATCCGACTACCGTTCCGGAGGTCCTAGACCCCCCAGTAGTCGAGGAACACGATCCACGACCCCGGAACCCGATCTACGTTCATGTATGTTCAACGAGATAAAAAACGAGATCGAATAAATTGCGGAAAAAGATAGATCCTATCTCATACCTTGCGGTCGATTGTTGAGACCTTAGATGCTTCTAGTGTATGACTCTGCCCCGACTCCAACCGTTGTGTGGGCAACGATCTGTTGGGTCTGCCTTTTCTGCTTTCTCCTTTCTCTACCAGCGTCAATATATCTTTTCTCTCTAAGAGAAAATATCAGCGCTAACTTAATGTTTTTAACAGAGAAAAACTTAATTGCGCTAAACAATTAATTTTCTCTGCTGAAAATAAAAAGCGGCGAAGTGTAGGTCTAGAATAGGCAAGGGGGGGGGGGGGGGGGGTTATATAGAGTTACATCAGGGACCCAAGGTTAAATTAATTAAGGGCTAAATTTAAATATTAATTAACTTGGAATACGTAAACGCAATTCCTTAATTAATCGATTTCAATTTTAATTATTATTAACTCCACTATAAAATAATAATTGAATTCCCGAAATTAATTTAATATTATTTCAACAATAATATTTCCGCCGAAATTACATATACGACTTTCCCCGTGTTTAAGATATCGAACGTCCACGAATTTATTTAATTACTAATAATTAAATTAATTCGTTTCTTATTATCCGAGACTAGTACCACTTATCCTTATTATCATGTGGAACAAATCCACCTGCAGGGTTTACATGATAAACTTTATGAGCTCATCTCGGGGACGTTATCAACCCGATAAACGGGACACGGTTTCCTGTCTATAATCTATAGCATGCCGTGTGTACAATTCCGATTCCCAATTTACCGAGTATCTCGACTAATCAAATAGTCTCACTCATTGGCAAGTTAAAGAACCGAGAATTGGACAAACGCACCTATAATTATATAGGGATTAAGAATTCGTATATCCGTAATTCTGAGGTCTAGTTCGATTACGTCGATTAGTATAAATCGAACTCCCTCCCGTGGTCCTGCTCAATACACCAAGTGTACAAGTGTAACATAATAGTCAAGACCAACTATTTCCCAGTCACACTACGACGTACCGATGGATTGTCCCTGTCCATCTAAGTCGTGAGCTTCTGTTCGATAGTATACGAGTAACCGACAGTATGATCTTCCGCGTGTCTCCTCACGCCATACTGTCTACAACGTATATATCTAGGACTATTGCATTCATATACATGATCGATAAAATGCCGACAGTTTGATTAATAGATAATGTAAAACACAGATAAGGAGTTCCATATTGTCACTAAACTAGACATTTAGAATATAACTCCATCAATAGACATGTCATTGGAAGAGAATTCTTGTAATTCCTTTTACAAGAAACATTGATTAAGTCAATCAAACAATGCCTAATTTGTCTTTCTGAAACTGACTTCAAGTCTACTCATTCTCACCCCGGGGAGTGGAATGGAGCCAAAGCCACTTGGTCATGTGGATGACACAAATTAGAGACATTCGTACCACTCTTTTGAAGGTGGATCGTTTGTCTGCTCGGCTCCCTCATCTAATGAGAGATAGGGTTGTTCGCATGGTGAATCACTGGTTAGAAACTTCGAGTTTCACTTATGATTCTCCGCGTCTTGATTTACGAAAATCGAATGGATCTTGTAACTGGGAGTAAATTATAAAAGTCTCTTGGTGTAGTAAACGTCCACACAACGTGGCTTGCTATACTGACGGATTTACGATTAATTGATGTAGACAGTTGTAAGAAATTGTGAAGAGTTGTGAAGTTGTCGTAAACGTCCACACAACGTGGCTTGCGGTGATATAGCAATTCTAAACGATTTACTTTGGTGCTGAGTAATGGTTTACACTTAGATACGCCTTATAGTATTCCTCCCCACGAGGTTACGCTATAAGTGATGTATGACCAAAGAAAATCTAATTGCTAAATCATTTGGGTGGGTAAACGTCCACACAACGTGGCTTGCCTTACCTGATGGGATTTTAGATGTAATTAGTAATTTAATGATATTATTTGAGGGAGATAATATTGGATATTAAATTGATAGTTTGTTTAAATGTGCTTATAGGTTTAGAGAATAGCTATGAACCCACTTTCTGTGATACTCAAGGAGCATAAACTCACTGGCCCCAATTATATTGATTGGAGGAGAAATTTGGACATTGTCCTGACTTCTGAAGAGTACAAGTTTGTACTCTATGAATCATGTCCTGCTGAGCCCACTGATGCCTCAACTAATGAGGAAAAGGAAACATATCGGAAGTGGAAAAAGGCTGATGAAATGGCTAGGTGTTATATTTTGGCTTCAATGTCAAATGTACTCCAAACCCAACATCAGTCGATGGACACTGCCGAGGATATGTTATACAACCTCAAGGAAATGTTTGGAGAGCAAGATCATGCGGCAAGGCAAGAAGCCATGAGAGTCCTTATGACAACTACTCAATCTGAAGGAACGCCCGTTGGGGAGCACGTTCTCAAGATGATGAGTTTGTTGAATGAACTTGAGATCCTAGGAGCTCAAATTGATGCTGAGACGCAAGTCGACATCATATTCCAGTCTCTGACCCCTAGTTTTGAGCAGTTTTGCATGAGCTATAATATGGGTAAACTATCTTATACTCTTGCGCAACTCCTGACTGAACTAAAGGCGGCAGAGGGGATCTACAAGAAGGGCAAGTCTCAAGCACTTGTAGCTACCAAATCCAAAGGCTTGAAGCCTGTTGGAGGTAGGGGCAAGAAAAGGAAGCAAGCCTGGAAACCCAGTGGTGCCAAGAGGAGTGGACCACGAGTGGGGCTGCAAAGCCAAGAGGCAAGTGCTTCCGATGCAATAAGTCTGGACACTGGAAGTCTGAATGTCCTCTCAAAGGTACGAATTTTTCTTTAGTCGTAAAAACATAGTCAGCGGTATTATCTACCAGAATTCTGGTGTGTAGATATGGAACCACTGACGGTATGTGCATTTTTGAATGCAGGTGTTCCAGAAAACCCGGCGACTTAGAGAAGAAGAGTTCGAGTCTACACGGGCAAAAGCTGTAGAGGAGGCAGCGGTTGCAGTGGAAGACATTTTATCTGCTTTAGTAGTTAAATAGGATTTCATTTCAAGTTTATTGCATTATGTACCCTTTATTTTAGAAAGAACGTTTTGTTCTGGATTTCTATTATTTATGAATGGATATTTTATTTCTTTAATCATGTTGATGATTTTGATAAGAAATAATGGGTATTATCTATTCTGGTACATTAGACAGCAATATATGAATGATAAGATCCTAAGTCTACCACGATGCAACGAACCGTTCTATAACTTGTTTTACTTATTAGATATATTTCTTATTAAATCATTATACTTGTGAATTCTTATACTTAGTAGTATTTATTCAAATGAGATTCAAAAGGTCGAAATTGATTTAATCAATTATAGTTTAAGGAATGGACCTTCCGACCTAAGAATTGAATTTGGAAGATAATACAACTAAGCATACCTTTTGGTAAAGGGTAGAATTCGGACAAGTATTGAGAATGATCAATGATATATGTAGTCATATGTGTAGTGCGAGTAATTCTTTTGGAGAATACTCGAAGATGGATTAGAATGCTTGATGTGCCATAAAAGCGAAGTGTTTTAGTCACAAAGCAATTATGGGGAACCTTCAAAGTATATCCGTTGGAAGCCTGCGACTTAGTCGCGGAGGCTACCACATAACACATAGCATAATCAAAGATTGGGATTAAGTCTCAAATGACTTCACCATACACTTACGTGTAGAAATGGTGTGTCAGTGATAAGAAAAGGGATTCTAATAGTAAAATAACAAGTTGTTCGGAACTACCTATGTTCTATGGATATTTCTAGAGACAACGGCACATTCAATGTGATTGTAGGATATCCTAGGTGAACAAAAGGATTGTGTTCTATAGTACTATGAACCAGAGGGACATTTCGTCCGGTTCTTAGAGGAAGACTATTAGATGAACCACAAAGCCCGAACTGATGTAATACCTTGGAATGAGAAAAAGGACAAAGACTAGGAACCAGCCAGACTGAGTAGAAGTACACCACATACTGCACCTACTGTTATTACTGTTATACACCGGGACGCCGTTGCAGTGGGAGGTTGTTGAACAACCAGAGATGTTCATAAAACTGGAAGAGTTTTGAACTCTGGATATAGTAAAGATGAAATCGATCCCTAGCTCTGCACAAGGGCAGTACTAGATCTAAATGTGCCTGCTTAGAAAACAATAAGGATTATTGTTAAGAAGCAAGATCATTTAGAGTACAAGCTTAGTAAATCCATTTATGGATTGAAACAAAGCTATAAATCGTGGAACTTGCGAATTGATGGGATAATCCATTTGATGGCTTCATCAAAAGGCATAGACGAAAGGTGTATTGGAGACGTAATGGAAACAAAGTGGTGTTTCTCGGAGATTTTATGTAGATAACATTTTATCATTGGCAACAATGTAAAGATGTTGTCAGACATAAAATGATGGTTGTATAAATGAATCGAGATATAAGATTGAGTAGAAGTTAGAGCATGTTCTTAAGGTCTTTTGATCTAAGGATAAGAACATTGTACTTCTCCTAGATATCTTATACGATTATGGTTTGTTTTAACATGCATAATTCTGAGAAAGGTTATTGCTTTTCAGAAACAGAATATTTCTATCTAAGGTCATGTGTTTCGAACACATAAAGGAGATAGATGATACAAAGCAGTTTCCTACACTTTGTGTGGAAAGCTTAATAAATGCAAATGTTGAATAAAACAAGAATCTGATATCAACTATGCGGTTAGCGTAGTGGGAGGATATAAAAGTAATCTGGACAAGAGATTTTTGGATGCTGTAATAGTACTTGCGAAGTACCGGATTACTAAGCAAGACGAAATCTTCTTTGATTACAAATTCTCAGATCTCAAATCAGAGAAGGACCAGTGTAAGTCGATATCAGGCTATGTGTTCACTTTTAGAAAAAGGTGGAACCATGAAATGAAAGAGTGATAAGCAGGACGCTTCTCAGACTCTCTCATAACCGAATAGCAGCCTCAGAGGCAGCGGAAGTTTTGGTTAGGTTCCGGGATAACCTCTAAGACTTGGATATGACTCTTGGCTTACCAAAGGCTATTGTATAGCGGTGCATGGTAAACTGGAAGAAGTCATAAGTCAAAAAGTGATGTTAACACATAGAGCAAGTACCACCTGATACGAGTCATCGTCGAGGGAGACGACGCAGTAGTCACCAAGATAACTTCAGAGCGGCAACCTAGAGTGCTCATTCACATAGTACTTCTTGAAAGTACACTTTAAGCACGTGATGAGTATGGGAGTCGTGAGTTTGGTGGAAATGACTAGACCTTAGTACAAGTGGGAGATTGTTGGAGTTATGTACTTAATGTCTAGATTTAAGTAACGGTAAACTCCCGGTCATAGCATTTAATTTTTTAAATTAATAAACAATTGTTTGCATTTAATTATTGTTAATTAAATATATGCAAATCATAGTCCTGGATATTATACGTTGTAGTTAGTATGGTGTGTATGGACACACAGAAGATCATACTATCGGTTACTCGTATTTAATCAAACAGTTGCTCACGACCTAGATGGACACGGACCAATCCATCGGTATAGTCGTTGTGTGAGAGAGAAAATAATTTATCTTAATTATTTTATCACACTTGTACACTTGGTGTATTGAGCGGATCGCTTTAGATTTATCGATTAGGATTGCCTTGAGATAATCGATTCAAGTCTCAGAGTATTTTATTCTTAATCCCCGATACTATTGCGGGTGTGTATATGTAATATAAGTGACTTTGATTTACCAAAGAAATTAACCGATTTAATTATTGCGTTAATTACCGGTTAAGTTGGGTCACTATATTTTGTATATGGCATGCCGTGAATACTTGACGGGAAAGTGTATCCCGGAAGGGTTGATAATATCCCCGAGATGAGTTCATAAGGAATTATTGTGTAAACCTCATGAGTGGATTCGTTCCGCACAATAATTAAGGTTGAATGGTACTAGTCTCGGATTTAAGAGATGAATAAATTAATTAGCAATAAAGTAATTTTATTCATGGATATTTAAATCTTAAATACACGGAATAAATAATACTACCGGAGAAATATTATTTGATATAATATGGTTTAATATTGAGAGTGCAATTAATTTATATAGTGTAAAATAAATTAATTAATATTAATGGGAGATTAATAGATTTGGGCTTGGGCTCAATTTAATCATTAATATTGGAAGCCCAATATTCCACCTCCTTTAGATCCCCTACGTAGCCTATAAAAGCACTACATGGTCTTCTCTATTCTCATAACTTGAAGATTATAATTCTTCTAGAGAGAGAAAGTAGAGAGAGAGAAGAGGATCCATAAGCTTGGAGGATCGTCGCCCACCCGACGTTCAAGCTAGTGCAAGGAATACGTGGGAAGATCGTAAGGTCATCATCTTGATTTCGTTTCTCCGCACAACGAATCGAAAGGTAAAATCATAAAACCCCTCTTATGATTTTATGTGAATTAATTGTGATATGTACATGAAAAAACGATCCGGGAAAATGACGAACCTCGGGGACAGGGATTCGAGATCCCCGGCGAGGATCGAAGGTGGCGGTCGAACCCTAGGGTTCGGACCGCCGGGAGGCGCGGCTACGGGAACCCTCGGCTGGAGCCGAGGGGTGCGATCGATCCTCGGATCGATCGCGGGTCAGCTGCGGGGTGACTCGCAGCGACCCCGTGCAAGCTACGGGTTCGCCCGTAGCGGCTCGCACGGGGTGATCCCGTGCGCTAGGGCAGCGGGTCCGTGTACCCGCTGCGGGGCTGCTCGCAGCAGCCCGGGGATCGCTACGAGCGATCCCAGCGATCATCATGGAGATGATCGCGAGCCCCGTGCGGGGGCTCGGCTGGGCACCACGGGCGGACCGTGGTGGTGCTCGGTTGAGCTCCGGCTCGTGCGGTGGTTCGTGGTCGGATCTCCGGCGATCAAGGATTTCGGTCGGGTTATTATTTTCCGCAAATTTTAATGGCCCGGGATATCGATTTCCAACATTCCGGGCCATTCTCGATCCGATTTTCTCCGTCTGGCCACCGATCCGACGGTCCTTGACCGCCCAGTAGCCGGAGAACATCTACCTTGACCCCCGGAAACCAATCGTTGGTTCGTTGTATGATTACATACGAGATCGAATCGAAACGATGCGAAATAAGGGTTTCGATTCCATACCTTTGTTGCGTGATTCGGAGAAGCCGAATTGACAGAGACCTCGAGTCTTCTAGCGTGTATCCTAGCCCTCGATTCTGACCGTTGTGTGGGCAACGATCCGCCGGAATTCTTCTCTTCTTCTTCTCTCTCAAACTTACGCAAGAATTTATTTTTCTGTGTATGAGAAATATAATTGCGCTAGTCTATTTATTTTCACAGAAAAAAATAATTGCGCTAACAATTAATATTTTTTTCTCTGCAAAAATAAAATAGCGGCGTTCTGTAGGTTTAGAGAAGAGAGAATGAGGATTTAAATAGGCCACACTAGGGACCCATAGGCGATTAATTAATTACGCTTAAATTGCAATTTAATTAACCTGGTGTCCCAAAAGGAAAAACTTAATTAAATTCCACAATTTTAATTATTATTAATTCCACTATAAAATTATAATTGATTTCCCAATTAATTAATTCAAATTATTCCGTCAATAATTTTCCCGCCGTATTACATATGTGACATTTCCCCGTGTTTAAGATATCGCATGTCCACGAATTAATTTTAATTACTAATAATTAAATTAATTCATTTCTTATTATCCGAGACTAGTACCACTCATCTTATTATCATGCGGAGTAAATTCACCTGCAGGGTATACATGATAAACTTTATGAGCTCATATCGGGGACATCATCAACCCAATAAATGGGACACGGTTTCTTGTCTATAATCTATAGCATGTCGTGTGTACAATACCGATTCCCAATCTACCGAGAATATTGACTAATCAATTAGTCTCACTCATTGGCACATCAAAGAACCGAGCGTTGAACATACGCACCTATAATTATATAGGGATTAAGAACTCACATATCCGTAATATCTGAGGTCTAGTTCGATTACTCCGATTAGTATAAATCGAACGCCCTCTCGTGGTCCTGCTCAATACACCAAGTGTACGAGTGTAACATGATAGTCAAGACCGACTATCTACCAGTCACACTACGACGTACCGATGGATTGTCCCTGTCCATCTAAGTCGTGAGCTACTGTTCGATAGTATACCAGTAACCGATAGTATGATCTTCCGCGTGTCTCCTCACGCCATACTATCTACAACGTATACATCTAGGACTTTTGCAATAAATTCAATCATGCTTGAATCATATATAGAATTAAGGTATAGATAAGGAGTTCTGTATTTCCACTAAACTAGACGTTTAGAATACAACTCCATCAGTCTCATATAAATGGTCTCGTCAAGATTCCCATTCAAGAATGATGTCTTGACGTCCATTTGCCACACCTCATAATCCATATAAGATGCTATAGACAAAAGAATCCGGATCGACTTTAGCATAGCTACCGGCGAAAAGGCTTCCTCATAATCGATCCCTTCTTTCTGAGTATACCCCTTCGCAACAAGCCTAGCCTTGAAGGTTTCCACCTTCCCGTCAGACCCTCTTTTTCTCTTGTACACCCACTTGCAACCAATGGCTTTTACGCCTTTGGGCGGTGCTACAAGATTCCAGACCTGATTTGAATACATAGATTCAATCTCGGATTTCATCGCCTTTTGCCAAGACTGAGCATCTTGATCTTTAAGCACCTCGTCATAGGTCCAGGGGTCGGCTTCATGTTCTCCAGGTAACAAGTCCGAAGACTCACCTATAAACATGAACTTGTCGGGTTGTCTAACAACCCTCCCACTACGACGACGCTCCGGCGTAACCTCAGTGACTACAGGTGCAGACTGTGGTGGCGTATCACCCGGTTGGGTTGGATCTAAGCCTTGATCGTCCCCCCTCAGTTCATTTAGTATTATCTTACTCTTGGGCTTGTGGTCCATTACGTAATCCTCTTCCAAGTACCGAACGTTGGTGCTAACAACGATCTTCTGGTCCTTAGGACTATAAAATAAACCACCTTTCGTTCCTCTAGGATATCCTACAAACAGCCGAATATCTGAATGTGATTCCAACTTATCAGCCCCATGCTTCAGCACATGTGCTGGACTACCCCAGATCCCAATGTGTTTTAAGTTTGGCTTACGCCCGGTCCACAATTCTGAGGGTGTCTTAGGGACTGTCTTAGAAGGAACTAAGTTCAGGATATACGCCGCTGTTTCCAAGGCATATCCCCAGAACGAAACTGGTAAGTCTGAGTAACTCATCATAGATCTTACCATTTCAATAAGAGTCCTATTCCTTCTTTCTGCTACACCATTCTGATGGGGCGTGTATGGTGCAGTCATCTGGGAGTCAATCCCATTCTCCGATAAGTACGCCTTAAACTCTCCCGAGAGGTACTCCCCTCCACGATCAGATCGTAGAGTTTTTATGGGTTTACCATGAAGGTTATCCACAAGAGCTTTTTACTCCTTGAACTTGTCAAATCACTCGCTCTTGCGGCGCATCAAGTATAATAATCCATACCTTGAGTAATCATTAGTGAAGGTCACAAAATATTCGTAACCTCCTCTCGCTTGGATAGATAAAGGCCCGCACAAATCAGAGTGAATCAATTCCAGTACTTTCTTGGATCTATACCCTTTATCACAAAAGGGTCGCTTGGTCATTTTTCCTTCCAAGCATGATTCGCAGATTGGAAAGTCCTCATCTTTCACATCACTGAGTATTCCATCAGTTATCAATCTTTGAATCCTGCTCAAGTTAATATGACCTAGCCTAAGATGCCATAAGTACTTTTGATTCATTCTAGAAGGCTCCTTTCTCTTATTGGTACTAGATGTGTTATACGACTCAACTCGTTGCATCGTGGAATAATCAGGATTCAGTATATATAAGTTGCCTATCCATGTACCAGAACAGATATGATCACCATTCTTCTTGACAATAACAGAATTATCAAAAGAAACATGATATCCATTCAAAACCAATTTAGAAACCGAAACAAGGTTCTTTCTAAAATTCGGTACATAAAGACAATTATTCAATACCAAAACTTTATTATTAAAAGATAAATAAACATCTCCCACTGCAACCGCCGCCACTTTCATAGCGTTGCCCATGTAGATGGTGATCTCTCCCTCTCTAAGCCGCCGAGTTTCCTGGAACCCCTGCAAAGAATTGCAGACATAATCAGTGGCTCCCGTATCCACACACCAGGTGCCGGTGGATAACACCGCTAAACATGTTTCAGTGACTAAGGAAAAGTTCATACCTCCTTATCTGAGAGGACAATTAGACTTCCAATGTCCAGACTGCTTGCAACGGAAACACTTGCCCTTGGGCTTGTTCACTCCATTCCGTGGTCCACCATTTCTGGGTCCACTGGGTTTCCGTCCTTGCTTCTTCTTGCTTTTACCGCCCGGAGGCCCATGTGCTGGAATTCGATATCCCGGGCCATCAAAATTGCGGAAACCGACAACCCGACCGAAATCCCGTCGCCGGAGATCCAACCGCGAACCACCGTACGAGCCGGAGCTCAACCGAGCACCACCACGGTTCCGCCCGTGGTGCCCAGCCGAGCCCCCGCACGGGGCTCGCGATCGATCGATCGCGTGGGGCTGCTCCGGCAGCCCCGGGCGGTGAGTCCGGCGACTCACCGCCACCACCGAGGGGAGGGGGGGACCACCAGCCGCGGCGCGAAGCCGCGACGGTCCCCGGCGATCGAACTAGGGTTCGATCTCCCCTAGCCGCGGCGTCCAGCCGCGGCCTTCCCTTGGTGCGCGCCGGCTGTCGTGCCCTAGGCCGACCGCCACCCCCTCGGCTCCCAGCCGAGGGTCCTTCGAACCTTCGCCGGGGATCTCGAATCCCCGTCCCCGAAGTTCGTCGTTTTCCCGGATCGTGCGTTCATGTATGTATCACAATCAATTCACATAAAATCATAGAAGAGAGTATATGATTTTACCTTTTAATTCGTTGTGCGGAGAAACGAATCTAAGTTGATGACCTTAAGATCTTCCCACGTATTCCTTGCACTAGCTTGAACGTCGGGTGGGCGACGATCCTCCAAGCTTATGGATCCTCTTCAACTCTCTAGAATATCAAGTATGATAATCTTGTCTTATGAAAAAGTGAAGACCATGTAGTGCTTTTATAGGCTACGTAGGGGATCTAAAGGAGGTGGAATATTGGACTTCCAATATTAATGATTAAATTGAGCCCAAGCCCAAATCTATTAATCTCCCATTAATATTAATTAATTTATTTTCCACTATATAAATTAATTGCACTCCCAATATTAAACCATATTATATCAAATAATATTTCTCCGGTAGTATTATTTATTCCGTGTATTTAAGATTTAAATATCCATGAATAAAATTAATTTATTGCTAATTAATTTATTCATCTCTTGAATCCGAGACTAGTACCATTCAACCTTAATTATTGTGCGGAACGAATCCACTCATGAGGTTTACACAATAATTCCTTATGAACTCATCTCGGGGATATTATCAACCCTTCCGGGATACACTGTCCGGTCAATCATTCACGGCATGTCATATATAAAATATAGTGACCCAACTTAACCGGTAATTAACCCAATAATTAAATCGGTTAATTCCTTTGGTAAATCAAAGTCACTTATATTAAATATACACACCCGCAACAATATCGGGGATTAAGAATAAAATACTCTGAGACTCGAATCGATTATCGCCGGCAATCCTAATCGATGAATCTCAACGATCCGCTCAATACACCAAGTGTACAAGTGTGATAAAATAATTAAGATAAATTATTTTCTCTCTCACACAACGACTATACCGATGGATTGGTCCGGGTCCATCTAGGTCGTGAGCCACTGTTTGATTAAATACGAGTAACCGATAGTATGATCTTCTGTGTGCCCATGCAACACCATACTAACTACAACGTATAAAATCTAGGACTATGATTTTGCATATATTTAATTAAAATAATTAAAAGCAAACAATTGTTTATTAATTAAATAGATTAAATGCTATGATCGGGAGTTTACCGTTACTTAAATCTAGACATTAAGTACACAACTCCAACACCATGAAGAGTCGATTTCACAGCCACAAGTGCTTGAGGGCCCTTGAAGATTCCCTCTGCCGCCTGAAGTTCAGTCAGGAGTTCCGCCAATGTATAAGACCTCTTATTCATGTTATAGTTCAGGCGGAACTGCTCAAAACTTCTTGGCAGAGACTGGAGTATAATGTCGATTTGGGTATCCGCATTGACAGATGCTCCTAGAATCCCTATCTCATTCAGATAGCCCATCATCCTAAGAACGTGATCCCTCACGGGCGTTCCTTCGGACATGGTGGCCGTCATGAGTTGCCTCATGGCATCTTGTCTGGCTGCCCTGTCCTGATGACCAAACAAATCCTTGAGGTTAAGCATCATATCATAGGCAGTGGTCATGGCTTCATGCTGATGTTGCAGCACATTTGACATAGAAGCCAAAATGTAGCACCGCGCCATCTGATCAGCCTTGTTCCACTTCCTAAATGATTCTTTTTCCTCATCAGTGGAAGTATCAGTAGGTTCATCAGGACAAACGACGTGGAGTACATATTTGTACTCCTCAGCAGTTAGGACAATGTCCAAGTTTCGCTTCCAATCAATATAGTTCGGACCAGTGAGTTTGTTTTCTTTTAGTATCATAGACAGTGGGTTGAGTGCCATATCTATAAAAAGAGACAAATCAAACAGTCAAATTTAATTCGATATTAACTCCCTCAAGTAATATCATTAAATTTACCAATTAATCCTAAAATCCCATCAGACTAGTATGCCACTTTCTTGTGGACGTATACTAATCCAAACGATTTTATAACTGGACTTTTACTTCAGTCGTACATCATTATAGCAGTGACTCCGATGGGGAGGATGTTGGAAATCGATATCCCGGAATTAATAAATTTAAATAAATAAATTATCTAATTAATTCCGACCGAAATCCCTCGGAGATCGAATATCCGGATTGTCAAAATTGCGGAACCGACAACCCAATCGAAATCCCGATCGCCGGAAAACAACCACGAACACACGACTTGACCCGGGGCACGACCGAACACCACACGCGGGAAACCCCGCGTGCGTCCAGCTGAGCCCCCGCGTGGGGCTCGCGGTTACTCGTAGCAACCGCTGGAGCTGCTCGTAGCAGCCCCGCAGCGACTCCTCGACTCGCTGCTCACGGGGATGGGGTCCCCGTACGAACGCACGGGCTGCTCCCAGCAGCCCGCTAGGCACGCCCCGGATGCGATCCGCATCGCCCGCGTGCCCGCTGCGGGAACTCCCGCAGCTCGCGGCGATGCCGTCCGGGGAGATCGAGCCCAGCTCGATCGAGCCCTCGGCTTCAGCCGAGGCTCACGTCCGGCAGCCCCCTTAGGCGAGAATCCATGAGCCGCCGGCGGTCCGGTGGTTCGACCACCACCGCCCGGTTAAATCTCACTTATGGGGTTCGTCCCTCGGATCTTGGTTCATGATATTTTCACGATAATTAAACGATAAAATCATAAAGAGGGTTTTACGATTTACCTCGTTCTCGTTGTTCGGAAAAACGAAGAACTCAATTTGACGACCTTGAGATCTTCCGACGTATTCCTTGCACTAGCTCGGACGTCGTGTGGGCGACGATCTACCGAACTCCATGGATCTCCCTCTCTACTTTCTCTCTCTAGAATTGTGATCTTCAAGTTATGAGAATAGAGAAGACCATGTAGTGCTTTTATAGGCTACGTAGGGGATCTTAAGGAGGTGGAATATTGGGCTTCCAATATTAATGATTAAATTGAGCCCAAGACCAAATCTATTAATCCATTAATATTAATTAATTCTATTTTCCACTATATAAAATTAATTGCACTCCCAATATTAAACCATATTATATCAAATAATATTTTTCCGGTAGTATTATTTATTCCGTGTATTTAAGATATAAATATCCATGAATAAAATTAATTTATTGCTGATTAATTTATTCATCTCTTGTAACCGAGACTAGTACCATTCATCCTTAATTATTATGCGGAACAAATCCACCTGCAGGGTTTACATAATAATTCCTTATGAACTCATCTCGGGGATATTATCAACCCTTACGGGATACACTTTCCCGTCAAGTATTCACGGCATGCCATATATAAAATATAGTGACCCAACTTAACCGGTAATTAACCCAATAATTAAATCGGTTAATTCCTTTGGTAAATCAAAGTCACTTATATTAAATATACACACCCGCAATAGTATCGGGGATTAAGAATAAAATACTCAGAGATTTAAATCGATTATCGCCGACAATCCTAATCGATAAATCTCAAGCAGATCCGCTCAATACACCAAGTGTACAAGTGTGATAAAATAATTAAGACAAATTATTTTCTCTCTCACACAACGACTATACCGATGGATTGGTCCGTGTCCATCTAGGTCGTGAGCAACTTTTCGATTAAATACGAGTAACCGATAGTATGATCTTCTGTGTGACGTCGCACACCATACTAACTACAACGTATATAATCCAGGACTATAATTTGCATATATTTAATTATAAATAATTAAACGCAAATAATTGTTTATTTAATTAAATAGATTAGTGGCAATGGATCGTGAGTTTTCGTTACTTAAATCTAGACATTAAGTACACAACTCCAACAGAGGATACTATAAAGCGTACCTAAGTGTATACCATTTCTCAGTACTAAGTCAACCGATCGGGAACTACATGTCCACCGCAAGCCACTTTCTTGTGGACGTTTACGTTGACATGCGGTCTTTTACGATTTTCTATAACTGTCGAGCCTCAATTAACCCAAAGTTACGTTTCCATTTAGCAAGCCACTTTCTTGTGGACGTTTACTAAACAAACAACTTTGTTAATTGAATCCCATTTATTAAATTTCACAATTTTATTAATCAAAGCTTGATATCTCGTAAGTGAAACTCGAAGTTTCTAACCAGCGATCAATCATGCAATTGAGCCCTATCTCTCACAAAGTGAGGGAGCCAATCAGACAATCGATCTAGTCATCGAATGACTCGAAAGTCTCTAATCTGTGTCATCGACATAACCAATCGCTTTGGCTCCATTCCACTCCCCGGGGTGAGAATGAGTCGAGTTGAAATTAGTCTTTGAAAGACAGATTAGGCATTGCTTTTGAGAAATAAATTGTTTAATTTTATAATGGAATTTAATTCGAATTTTGATCAAGTGATTTCCGTGTATCGACTTTATCCGATAGGGAGGATGATGTTGGAAAACGGTATCCCGGAATTAATAAATTTAATTAAAATTAATTAAATAAATTATCTAATTAATTCCGACCGAAATCCTTCGGAGATGGAATATCCGGAGTTATCAAAGTTGCGGAACAACAACTCCAATCGACTCCCGGTTGCCGGAAACCCGCCACGAACCACCACGGGGAGAAAACCCAACCAAAACCCTAACCGCGGGGATAGCCCGCGGCTGTCCGGTCGAGCCCCCGCGTGGGGCTCGCGGCTGTACACGGCAGCCGCCTAGGGCTTGCCCTTGGCAGCCCCCTTGGCACGCCCAGCCACGCCCCGCTGATCGCCCTCAAGCCACGGTCGAACCGTGGCTAGCGATCAGCCCGCAGCCACCGCCGCGCGAGCTGTGGTCCAGCCGCGCGAGCGGTGATCGCTCCGCCGGAGCTGAGCTCGTGCCGCGCGAGCGGGGCTGCTCCAGCAGCCCGCTGGATGTGCACGGGCGACCGAGCTCGTGCTCCAGCAGCCCGCTGGATGTGCACGCCCCTTGACCCCTCTTTAGTCGAGCCGTTGAGCCGTCGGCGGTCCGGTGATCTTCGATCACCATCGCCCTGTTCAACCTCGACATGGGTCGCGTTCTCGGATCTTGGTTCACGGTATAATCTCGATAAATAAACGATTAAATCATAAGGAGAGTTTTACAATTTACCTCGTTCTCGTTGTTCAGAAAAACGAAGAACTTTTGATGACCTTGAAGTCTTCCCACGTATTCCTTGCACTAGCTTGGACGTCATGTGTGCGACGATCTATCAAGCTTCCATGGATCACCTTCTCTCTCTAGAATTGTGTCTTGAGACTTATGAAAAGAAGAGAAGACCATAGGAGTGCTTTTATTGGCTACGTAGGGGACCTTAAGGAGGTGGAATATATTGGGCTTCCAATATTAATGATTAAATTGAGCCCAAGCCCAAATCTATTAATCCATTAATATTAATTATATGATTAACTCCACTATATAAATATAATTGCACTCCCAATATTATACCATATTATATCAAAATAATATTCTCCGGTAGTATTATTTATTCCGCATATTTAAGATATAAATGTCCATGAATAAATTATATTTATTGCTAATATTATTTATTCATCTCTTATAATTCCGAGAATAGTACCAATCAACTTTATTATCATGCGGATCAAATCCACTTGCAAGGTTTACATGATAATCCTTATGAGCTCATCTCGGGGACATTATCAACCCTTTCGAGGACATGCTTTCCCGTCAAGAATTCACAGCATGTCATACATAAAATACAATGACCCAACTTTACCGGTAATTGACTGGTTATTCTAATCAATCAATTCCTTTGGAAAATCAAAGTCACTAATATTATATGCACACACCCGCAATAATATCAGGGATTAAGAATAGAATACTCAGAGATTTAAATCGATTATCAAAGGCAATCCTAATCGATAAATCTCAAGCAGATCCGCTCAATACACCAAGTGTACATGTATGATAAAATAATTAAGACAAATTATTTTCTCACTCATACAACGACTATACCGATGGATTAGTTCTTGTCCATCTAGGTCGTGAGCAACCGTTCGATTATATACGAGTGACTGATAGTATGATATTCCGTGTGACGATGCACACCATACTAAATACAACGTATAAAATCCAGAACCATGGTTTGCATATAAATGCAAATGATTGTTTATTATTTAATAGGATAAATGCTTTAGACGGAGTTCAGATGTTACTTAAATCTAGACATTAAGTATACAACTTCATCAATCTCCCACTTATACTAAGGTTTAGTCGCTCTCTCCCAAACATCTGACGCCCATACCATCCACGTGCCTACTGAACGCTTTCGCTCGCAGGGCCTTAGTGAACGAGTACTCTAGGGTGTCCCTGATGCTATCTCGGTAACGACTATATTGCTTCGCTGACGATACCTCGAATCAGGTGGTACTTGCTCTATGTGTTATCTTCACACTATGGACTCGTGGTTCCTTTGTTTGTCACTGCACCGCTATTGTCACAATAGCATTGGGCAAACAAGGTACCACATCTAAGTCCTGGAGGAATCTCCGCAGTCACACCGATCCTTTAGCTGCCTCAAAGGCCGCTACCTATTCGGTTTCCGTGGTAGAGTCCGTGATGCACTGCATTACACTCTTCCATTCGAGATCTCCATTTCTAAGTGTGAACACATAGCCTGACTTCGACTTTCAACTTTCCCTTTGCGATTAGAAATCCGAATCTGTGTAACCCACAGGAAATTGCTCGACTGATCACAACAGTCAAATGTTCCTTTCCGGAGTTACTCTGATATCTCGCCACTATGCTCCCGGCATAGCAAATATCAGGTCTCGTACATAACATACATTAAGCTTCTATAGCCGAGGCGTAGGGAACTGCTTTCATTTCTTCTATCTCCTTTTGTGTTTGACACACATCCTTAGATAGATAGATTCCATGTCTAAAAGGTAAAACCTTTCTTGGAATCATTGTATGTTACACAAGTCAGAATCGTGTCTATGTATGAAGCTTGGGATAAGTACAATGTTCTTCTCTTGGGATCCATCACAACTTTGATCACAAGAACATGTCCAACCTCTCCTAAGTCCTTCATATCGAATTGTCTAGAACAATCATCCCTTTATGTCTGATAATATTTTCACATAGAAAATATCGTCTACTTAAAGCACGAGAAACCACTTTGTTTCCATCACGTTTCCAATACAAACACGATTCTTCCATGCTTTGAATAAATCCACGACGGATTATCAAATCGCATGTTCCACGATCTTGTAGCTTGCTTCAATCCATAAATGGATCGACTGAGCTTGTACACTAAAAGCTCTCGCCCCTTAGCAATGAATCCATCTGGTTAATTCATAAATGGTTCCGTCAAGACTTCCATATAGGAAATCTGTCTCGACAACCATTTTACCACACCTCATAATCCATATGAGATGCTAAGAGTATCCGGATTGACTTTAGCATTGCTACCGGCGAAATGTCATCATTTCACTACAAGCATTGCTTTGAAGGTTTTGACCTTCCCGTCATGTCCTCTCTTTGTCTTGTAGACCCATTCGTACGATTGGCGTCACGCCTTTCGATGGTTCTACAAGAACCCAGACTTTATTAGAATCCTCAGATTCTATTTCGGATTTCATCGCCTTACCCAAGAAGGCGCATTTAGATCTTGTACTGCCTTATCATAGGTCTAGGGATCAATTTCATGTATTCTAGGTGCCGAGTCCGAAGACTCACCCAGTCTCACGAATCTTTCCGGTTGTCTCACAAACCTCCCACTATGACGGCGTTCCGGTGTATTAATAGTGATAACAGGGTGCAGGTTCAAGTGGTGCACTACTCGGTTTGGCCGGTTCTAAGTCTCGATCGTTCTCTCTCTCATTCTATCAAGTATCACATCACTTTTGGGCTTGTAGTTCATCACATAGCCTTCCACCATGAACCGGGCGTTAGAAATTATAACGACCTTCTGGTCCTCAAGACTATAGAACAAACAACTTCTGTTCTTCTAGGATATCCTATAAACAACCGCATTTCCATACTAGGTTCTAAGGAACCATGTTTAGGATGTGCGCCGATGTTTCCAAGGTATATCCATAGAACATAAAGGTAAGTCCGAATAACTCATTATCGTTTTCACCAGTCCTATAAGAGTCCTTTTCTTTCTTTCTGAGACATCATTCCTTAGAGGAGTGTATGGTGTAGTCAGTTGGGAGTTAATCCCATTCTCTGATCAGTATGCCTTGAATTCTCCAGACAGGTATATGCCTCCACGATCAGATTGTAGGCATTTAATGGATTTACCATGAAGGTTCTCCACAAGAGCTTTGTAATCCTTGAACTAGTCAAAGTACTTGCTCTCGCGGCGCATCAGGTATCTAAATCCATGTCTCGAGTAATCATCGAAAGATGAAGTACTTGATGGAGTTGTATACTTATTGTCTAGATTTAAGTAACATCTGAACTCCGTCTAAAGCATTTATCCTATTTAATAATAAACAATCATTTGCATTTAATGCAAACTACAGTCCTAGATTTTATACGTTGTAGTTAGTATGGTGTGCATCGTCACACGGAAGATCATACTATCGGTTACTCGTATATAATCGAACAGTTGCTCACGACCTAGATGGACAAGGACCAATCCATCGGTATAGTCGTTGAATGAGTGAGAAAATAATTGGTCTTGATTATTTTATCATACTTGTACACTTGGTGTATTGAGCGGATCTGCTTGAGATTTATCGATTAGGATTGTCGTTGATAATCGATTTAAATCTCTGAGTATTCTATTCTTAATCCCTGATATTATTGCGGGTGTGTGCATATAATATTAGTGACTTTGATTTTCCAAAGGAATTGATTGATTAGAATAACCAATCAATTACCGGTAAAGTTGGGTCACTGTATTTTATGTATGACATGCTGTGAATTCTTGACGGGAAAGCATGTCCTCGAAAGGGTTGATAATGTCCCCGAGATGAGCTCATAAGGATTATCATGTAAACTTTGCAAGTGGATTTGATCCGCATGATAAGAGATGAATAAATAATATTAGCAATAAATATAATTTATTCATGGACATTTATATCTTAAACATGCGGAATAAATAATACTACCGGAGAATATTATTTTGATATAATATGGAATAATATTGGGATTGCAATTATATTTATATAGTGGAGTTAATCATATAATTAATATTAATGGATTAATAGATTTGGGGTTGGGCTCAATTTAATCATTAATATTGGAAGCCTAATATTCCACCTCCTTAAGGTACCCTACGTAGCCTATAAAAGCACTCCTATGGTCTTCTCTTCTTTCATGATTCTCATAACTTGAAGATCACAATTCTAGAGAGATAAAGTAGAGAGAGAAGGTGATCCATGGAAGCTTGATAGATCTTCGCCCACACGACGTTCAAGTTAGTGCAAGGAATACGTGGGAAGACTTCAAGGTCATCAATAGTTCTTCGTTTTTCCGAACAACGAGAACGAGGTAAATCGTAAAACCCTCTATTTATGATTTAATCGTTTATTTATCGTGAAAATAACGTGAACCAAGATCCGAGGGACGGAGATCCAAACCGAGGATGTGCCGGGCGATGGGGATCGAGGATCCCCGGACCGCCGCGGCTAGGAATCCACGGCAAAGGGTGGATCCCCGTGAGCACGCCGGCTGGACGCCCAGCGCCGCTCGCACGGCGCTGCCTCCGCTCACGCGAGCCCCACGCGGGGGCTCGACCGGACAAGCCGCGGGTTCGCCCGCGATTAGGGTTTTGGTTGAGCCGGCCTTCGTGGTGGTTCGTGGCGGATTTCCGGCAACCGGAAGTCGATTGGAGTTGTTGTTCCGCAACTTTGACAACTCCGGATATTCGATCTCCAAAGGATTTCGGTCGGAATTAATTAGATAATTTATTTAATTAAATTTATTAATTCCGGGATATCGATTTCCAACAATTGGTATCAGAGCGAGGTTTTAGTTCACGGTATTTTTCGATAAATTGTTCTACCTTGCAGGGTTTCCGATTATTGTGGTTAGATTTAATTTTAATTAATTAATGTCATGATAATATTGCTCTTGATTATTAAACTCTCGGTGATGTCAAGATTCGTTTTTTGTGTGGTGGATGCTTGTTTTATTTTTCCGGAATTGTATGAGGTCGATTTCATGTAGAGAATCGATACCGGATAGCGTATTAATAAATTTGAAATTTATTTTACGTTGGATCGAGGACGAAACGACGAACGGAAAAGTGTGACGGAGGAGACGAAGAGAGGGAGGGCTCGATCGGCCATCCCCATGGCCGATCTCATGAGGCTCGATCGACCACCATGAGGAGTTCGACTCCTCTAGGTGGGTGGTCGATCATGGTGAGCGCGGGGATCCCCAACCCGCGTTCATCTCGGCCGAGATCCTATTCCTAATTTATTTCGGTTTTCCTAATTTGATTATTCCTATTTTTGGGAATTTTCATGGATTAGGAAAAGAATTAATTTAGAATTAATTTGGTCTTCCTAATTGATTAATCCTATTTTTGAGAATTTTCATGGATTATGAAGAGAATTAATTTGGAAGGATTAGAGTCCTAAATTAATTTTTGCTTATTTAATTATTCCTTTATGGAATTTTTAATGGATTAGGAAAGAAATTAATTTGGAAGGACTAGGAGTCCTAAATTATTTTATTTCCTTATTTCATTATGGAAATCATGTAGAATATTTCAAGTGGGTCTTGGATAGGATTCTAGAGATTTAATGGAATTAAGAAAAGGAAAATAAAAATAATAAAAAAATTAATAATATTTAATTTTATTTTTGATTTATTCGATTGACTTAATTTTCGAATTAAGTATCTTTTGGATTTATTAAAAATAAATGGATTTAAATATTGGAATTAATATTCCCGTCACATGGAGCATTCAAGAACGAAGACTAAAGACTAGAAGACGCATACGGGGATACGATAAAGCCATAATAGTCGGAAAATAATATTCTAGAATTATTTTGATTATGTGATAATACTATGTGCTTTATTTGATGTATGCATGCTTATGTGTATTTATTTATGCATTAGATAACGTATCCCTTTGTTATAAAAAGCTAAGTGGGAGAGGGATTGGAAACAATGCCATGGTCTCCATTGCTGTTCTCTTGGTAACTTTTATAAACTTTCGAAGTTTATATAGATAAGTTATTGGAGGAGAATTCTTGTAATTCCTTTTACGAGAAACATTGATTAAGTTTATCAAACAATGTCTAATTTGTCTTTCCAAAACTGATTTCAAGTCGACTCATTCTCACCCCGGGGAGTGGAATGGAGCCAAAGCCACTTGGTCATGTCGAGGACACAAATTAGAGATTTTCGCACAATTTGTATGAATGGATCGATTGTCTGCTCGGCTCAATCATTCTATGAGAGATAGGGTCGTTCGCATGGTGAATCACTGGTAAGAAACTTCGAGTTTCACTTATGATTCTCCGCGTCTTGATTTACAAGATTGAATGAATCAAGTAATTGGGAGTCAATTATAAAAGTCTCTTGGTGTAGTAAACGTCCACACCACGTGGCTTGCTATACTAACGAATTTTGTATTAATTGATGTAGACAGTTATAAGGAATTGTGAAGAGTTGTGAAGTTATCGTAAACGTCCACACCACGTGGCTTGCGGTGATGTAGCAATTCCAAACGATTTACTTTAGTACTAAGTAATGGTTTACACTTAGATACGCATTATAGTATTCCTCCCCACGAGGTTACGCTATAAGTGATGTATGACCGAAGCAAATCTAATTGCTAAATCATTTGGGTAGGTAAACGTCCACACCACGTGGCTTGCCATATCTGATGAGATTTTAGATGTGATTAGTGATTTAATGATATTATTTAAGGGAGATAATATCGGAGATTAAATCGATTGTTTGTATTATGTGCTTATAGGTTAGAAATGACTTTGCCCTACTATGTGATATACGATAAGGCTTTTATAATCAATGACCCTTAGAATGTTGATTGGAATCGAAATCTGGACAATGTCCTAACTGCTGAGAAGTACAAGTATGTACTTCGTATTCTTTGTCCTCCCGTGTCAAGAAATGGTTTTGAACATATGAACGGGTAGATGGAAAAGAAGAAGCAAGATACGGAAACCCAGTGGTCCTAGTTTTGAACCACGAGAATGGGGTAAGTATGCCGCAAGGCAAGTACTACCGTTGCAAGTAGTCTGGGCACTGGAAGTCCGGTTGTCCTCTCATAAAAACAAGGAGTGAACTTTTCCTTAGTCGATGATACATTTTCAGTGGTGATATCTACCAGCACCTGGTGGGTAGATACGGAGGCCACTGATCATGTTTTGCATTTCAATGCAAGGGTTCCAGGAAACCCGGCGACTTTGAAAGGAAAAGATCACCATCTACATGGGCGATGCTGCGAAGGTGGCGGCTGTTGCAGTGGGAGAGATTCATTACTTTTGAAGTAATGAAAGGATTTTATACATTGTCTTTATGTGCTTGAATTTAGAAAGAATTTGATTTCAGTTTCTAAAAGAAATGGATATTCTATTTCTTATGATCATTCGATGATTCTAAGAAGAATAGATGTTAATATCTATTCTGGCACATTGGTTGACAATTTGTATATGTTAAATCCTGAGTCTACCACGATGCAACGAACCAAAACTAGTGACACATTATCTAACACCAATGAGAGAAAGGAACTTTCTAGGATGCATCAATTATACTTGTGGTATCTTAAGCTAGGTCATATTAATCCAAATGGGATTCAAAGGTTGAACAACTGATGGTTTAATCAGTGGTGTTGAAGGAGAGGACCTTCCTACCTATGAATCGAATTTGGATGGTAATAAATGACCAAGTAACCTTTTAAGGTTAAAAGCTATAGATCCGGACAAGTATTGGATTTGATTCACTCTGATGTATGCGGACCTATGTCTTCTCAGATAAGAGGAGGGTACGAGTACTTCATCTTTTGAAGATTACTCGATATATTGATTTAGGTACCTGATGCACCACAAAAGCAAGTACTTTGACTAGTTCAAGGAGTACGAAGCTCTTGTGGAGAACCTTCATGGTAAATCCATTAAATGCCTACGATTTGATTGTGGAGGCATATACCTGTCTGGAGAATTCAAGGCATACTGATCAGAGAATGGGATTAATTCCCAAGTGACTATTCCATTTACTCCTCTGAGAAATGGTGTGTTAATAAGAAGGAAAAGGGCTCTTATGGAAATTGTGAAAACGATAATGAGTTATTCGGACTTACCTTTTATGTTCTATGGAAATGCCTTGTAAACATCGGCGCACATCCTAAACTTGGTTCTTAGAACCTCGTACGGAAATGCGGTTGTTTATAGGATATCCTAGAAGAACAAAAGTTGTGTGTTCTATAGTCCTAAGGACCAGATGGTCGTTATAAGTTCTAACGCCCGGTTCCTAGAGAAAGGCTATATGATGAACCACAAGCCCAAAAGTGATGTGACACTTGATGAAATGAGAGAGAATAATCGAGACTTAGAACCAGCCGAACCGAGTAGTGCACCACTTGAACCTGCACCCTGTTATCAATGTTAATACACCGGAACGCCGTCATAGTGGGAGGGTTGTGTGACAACCGGAAAGATTCATAAGACTGGGTGAGTCTTCGAACTCGGCACCTAGAATACATGAAATCCATCCCTAGACCTATGATGAGGCAATACAAGATCTAAATGCGCCTTCTTGGTGAAAGGCGATGAAATCCGAAATAGAATCTGAGGATTCTAATAAAGTCTGGGATCTTGTAGAACCATCGAAAGGCGTGACGCCAATCGGGTGAATGGGTCTACAAGACAAAGAGAGGACATGACGGGAAGGTCGAAACCTTCAAAGCAATGCTTGTAGTGAAATGATGACATTTCGCCGGTAGCAATGCTAAAGTCAATCCGGATACTCTTAGCATCTCATATGGATTATGAGGTGTGGTAAAATGGTTGTCGAGACAGATTTCCTATATGGAAGTCTTGACGGAACCATTTATGAATTAACCAGATGGATTCATTGCTAAGGGGCGAGAGCTTTTAGTGTACAAGCTCAGTCGATCCATTTATGGATTGAAGCAAGCTACAAGATCGTGGAACATGCGATTTGATAATGCGTTGTGGATTTATTCAAAGCATGGACGAATTGTGTGTGTATTGGAAACGTGATGGAAACAAAGTGGTTTCTCGTGCTTTATGTAGACGATATTTTTTAATTGGCAACAATATGAAAATGTTATCAGACATAAAGGGATGGTTGTCCTAGAAAATTCGATATGCAGGACTTAGGAGAGGTTGGACATGTTCTTGTGATCAAAGTTGTGATGGATCACAAGATAAGAACATTGTACCTATCCCAAGCTTCATACATAGACACGATTCTGACTCGTTTAACATACAAGATTCCTAGAAAGGTTTTTACCTTTCAGATATGGAATCTATCTATCTAAAGATATGTGTCTTAAGACACAAAAGGAGATAGAATAAAGAAAGCAGTTCCCTACGCCTCGGCTATGGAAGCTTAATGTATGTTATGCACGAGACCTGATATCTGCTATGCCGGGAGCATAGTGGCGAGATAACAGAGTAACCTTGGAAAGGAACATTGGACTGTTGTGATCAAGTCGAGCAATTTCCTATGGGTTACACAGATTCGGATTTCTAATCACAGAGGGAAAGTTGAAAGTCGAAGTCAGGCTATGTGTTCATACTAAAAAATGGAGATCTCGAATGGAAGAGTGTAATGCAGCGCCTTACGGATTCTACCACGGAAACTGAATAGGTAGCGGCCTTTGAGGCAGCTAAAGGATCGGTGTGACTCCGGAGATTCCTACAGGACTTAGATGTGGTACCTTGTTTGCCCAATACTATTATGACAATAGCGGTGAAGTGACAAACAAAGGAACCACGAGTCCATAGTGTGATGATAACACATAGAGCAAGTACCACCTGACTCGAGGTATCGTCAGCAAGGCGATATAGTCGTTACCTAGATAGCATCGGGGGACACCCTAGAGTACTCGTTCACTAAGGCCCTGCGAGCGAAAGCATTCAGTAGGCACGTGGATGGTATGGGCGTCAGATGTTTGGGAGAAAGCGACTAGACCTTAGTATAAGTGGGAGATTGATGGAGTTGTATACTTAATGTCTAGATTTAAGTAACATCTGAACTCCGTCTAAAGCATTTATCCTATTTAATAATAAACAATCATTTGCATTTAATGCAAACCATAGTCCTAGATTTTATACGTTGTAGTTAGTATGGTGTGCATCGTCACACGGAAGATCATACTATAGGTTACTCGTATATAATCGAACAGTTGCTCACGACCTAGATGGACAAGGACCAATCCATCGGTATAGTCATTGTATGAGTGAGAAAATAATTGGTCTTGATTATTTTATCATACTTGTACACTTGGTGTATTGAGCGGATCTGCTTGAGATTTATCGATTAGGATTGCCGTTGATAATCGATTTAAATCTCTGAGTATTCTATTCTTAATCCCTGATATTATTGCGGGTGTGTGCATACAATATTAGTGACTTTGATTTTCCAAAGGAATTGATTGATTAGAATAACCAATCAATTACCGGTAAAGTTGGGTCACTGTATTTAATGTATGACATGCTGTGAATTCTTGACGGGAAAACATGTCCTCGAAAGGGTTGATAATGTCCCCGAGATGAGCTCATAAGGATTATCATGTAAACCTTGCAAGTGGATTTGATCCGCATGATAATAAAGTTGAGTGGTACTATTCTCTGAATTATAAGAGATGAATAAATAATATTAGCAATAAATATAATTTATTCATGGACATTTATATCTTAAACATGCGGTATAAATAATACTACCGGAGAATATTATTTTGATATAATCTGGTATATTATTGAGAGTGCAATTATATTTATATAGTGGAGTTAATCATATAATTAATATTAATGGATTAATAGATTTGGGCTTGGGCTCAATTTAATCATTAATATTGGAAGCCCAATATTCCACCTCCTTAAGGTCCCCTACGTAGCCTATAAAAGCACTCCTAAGGTCTTCTCTTCTTTCATGATTCTCATAACTTGATGATCACAATTCTAGAGAGAGAAAGTAGACAGAGAAGGTGATCCATGGAAGCTTGATAGATCGTCGCCAACACGACGTTCAAGCTAGTTCAAGGAATACGTGGGAAGACTTCAAGGTCATCAATAGTTCTTCGTTTTTCCGAACAACGAGAACGAGGTAAATCGTAAAACCCTCTATTTATGATTTAATCGTTTATTTGTCGTGAAAATAACGTGAAACAAGATCCGAGGGACGGAGATCCAAACCGAGGATGTGCCGGGCGATGGGGATCGAGGATCCCCGGACCGCCGCAGATAGGAATCCACGGCAAAGGGTGGATCCCCGTGAGCACGCCGGCTGGACGCCCAGCGCCGCTCGCACGGCGCTGCCTCCGCTCACGCGGAGGGGCAGCCGCTCGCGCGGCTGGACCGCCGCTCGCGCGGCGGCGGCTGGCGGTGATCGCTAGCCACAGTTCGACCGTTGCTGGGCGTGCGATCACCGGGGCGTGGCTGGGTGTGCTCAGCGGGCTGCCAAGGGCAGCCCTAGGCGGCTGCCATGTACAGCCGCGAGCCCCACGCGGGGGCTCGACCGGACAAGCCGCGGGTTCGCTCGCGGTTAGGGTTTTGGTTGAGCTGGCCTTCGTGGTGGTTCGTGGCGGGTTTCCGGCAACCGGGAGTCGATTGGAGTTGTTGTTCCGCAACTTTGACAACTCCGGATATTCGATCTCCAAAGGATTTCGGTCGGAATTAATTAGATAATTTATTTAATTAAATTTATTAATTCCGGGATATCGATTTCCAACAGTACTCGTACCCTCCTCTTGTCTGAGAAGACATAGGTCCGCATACTTCAGAGTGAATCAAATCCAATACTTGTCCGGATCTATAGCTTTTAACCTTAAAAGGTTACTTTGTCATTTACCATCCAAAATCGATTCATAGGTAGGAAGGTCCTCTCCTTCATCACCACTGATTAAACCATCAGTTGTTCAACCTTTGAATCCCATTTGGATTAATATGACCTAGCTTAAGATGCCACAAATATAATTGATTCATCCTAGAAGGTTCCTTTCTCTTATTGGTGTTAGATAATGTGTTACTAGTTTCGGTTCGTTGCATCGTGGTAGACCTAGGATTTAACATATACAAATTGTCAACCAATGTGCCAAAATAGATATTATCAACTATTCTTTTTAGAATCTTTCTAAATCCAGGCATATAAAGACAATGTATAAAATCCTTTCATTACTCAAAAGTAAATGAATCTCTCCCACTGCAACAACCGCCACCTTCGCAGCATTGCCCATGTAGATGGTGATCTTTTCCTTTCTAAGTCTCCGGGTTCCCTGGAACCCTTGCATCGAAATGCAAAACATTATCAATGGCCTCCGTATCTACACACCAGGTGCCAGTAGATATCACCATTGAAAATGTATAATTGACTAAGGAAAAGTTCATCTCTTGTTTTTATGAGAAGACAACCGGACTTCCAGTGACCAGACTGCTTGCAACGGAAGTACTTGCCTTGCGGCATACTTATCCCATCTCGTGGTCCAAAACTAGGATCACTGGGTTTCCGTATCTTGCTTCTTCTTTTCCATCTACCCGTTCATAGGTTCAAAACCATTTCTTGACACGGGAGGACAAAGAACACGAAGTACATACTTGAACTTCTCAGCAGTTAGGACATTGTCCAGATTTCGATTCCAATCAACATTCTAAGGGTCGTTGAGTATAAAATGCCTTATCGTATATCACATAGTGGGGCAAAGTCATTTCTAACCTATAAGCACATAATACAAACAATCGATTTAATCTCCGATACTATCTCCCTCAAATAATATCATTAAATCACTAACCGCATCTAAAATCCCATCAGATATGGCAAGCCACGCACGTGGTGTGGACGTTTACCTACCCAAATGATTTAGCAATTAGATTTGCTTCGGTCATACATCACTTATAGCGTAACCTCGTGGGGAGGAATACTATAATGCGTATCTAAGTGTAAACCAGTACTAAAGTAAATCGTTTGGAGTTGTTACATTACCGCAAGCCACGTGGTGTGGATGTTTACGACAACTTCACAACTCTTCACAATTCCTTATAACTGTCTACATCAATTAATCCAAAATCCGTTAGTATAGCAAGCCACGTGGTGTGGACGTTTACTACACCAAGAGACTTTTATAATTGACTCCCAATACTTGATTCATTTAATCTTGTAAATCAAGACGCGGAGAATCATAAGTGAAACTCGAAGTTTCTTACCAGTGATTCACCATGCGAACGACCCTATCTCTCATAGAATGAGGGAGCCGAGCAGACAATCGATCCACCTTCAAAATAATGGTACGAAAGTCTCTAATTTGTGTCCTCGACATGACCAAGTGGATTTCGCTCCATTCCACTCCCCGGGGTGAGAATGAGTCGACTGGAAATCAGTTTTGGAAAGACAAATTAGGCATTGTTTGATAGACTTAATCAATGTTTCTCGTAAGAGGAATTACAAGAACTCTCCTCCAATACTTGTCCATATAAACTTCAAAAGTTTATAAAAGTCACCAAGAGAGCAGCAATGGAGACCATGGCAATGTTTCCATTCCCTCTCCCACTTAGGTTTTTATAACAAAGGGATACGCTATCTAATGCATAAATAAATACACATAAGCATGCATACATGAAATAAAGCACATAGTATTATCGATTATTATGGATTTATCGCATCCCCGTATGCGTCTTCTAGTCTTTAGTCTTCGTTCTTGAATGCTCCATGTGACGGGAATATTAATTCCAATATTTAAATCCATTTATTTTTAATAAATCCAAAAGTTACTTAATTCAAAAATTAAGTCAATCGAATAAATCAAAAATAAAATTAAATATTATTAATATTTTTATTATTTTTTATTTTCCTTTTCTAATTCCATTAAATCTCTAGAATCCTATCCAAGATCCACTTGGAATATTCTAAAAGATTTCCATAATGAAATAAGGAAATAAAATAATTTAGGACTCCTAGTTCTTCCAAATTAATTCCTTTCCTAATCCATTAAAAATTCCATAAAGGAATAATTAAATAAGGAAAAATTAATTTAGGACTCCTAATCCTTCCAAAATTAATTCTCTTCCTAATTCATGAAAATTCCCAGAAGTAGGATTAATCAATTAGAAGACCAAATTAATTCTAAATTAATTATTTTCCTAATCCATGAAAATTCCCAAAGATAGGAATAATCAAATTAGGAAAAACGAATTAATTAGGAAAAATAATTCTTTTCCTAATCCATAAAAATTCCCATAAATTATAGGAATAATTATATTAGGAAAACCGAATTATATTAGGAATAGGATCTTTTACCGGGATAGCATGAGATCACAAAGGACCCCACGCCCCCCCTTCGACCGCCGACTTGGAGGAGCCGCCCACCGTCGCCGGCTAGCCACCTCTCCGGGGTCGATCCATCATGGTTCGACCATGGGATGGCCGAACCGAGTCCTCCCTCTCTTCGTCTTCTCCGTCACACTTTTCCGGTCGTCGTTTCGTCCTCGATCCAACGTAAAATAAATTACAAATTTATTACTACGTTATCCGGTATCGATTCTCTACATGAAATCGACCTCATGCAATTTCCGGAAAAATAATAACAAGCATTCACCACACACAAACGAATATCGAGATCACCGAGAGTTTAATAATCAAGAGCAATATTATGGACATTAATTAATAAAAATTAAATCTAGCCATAATAATCGGAAACCCTGCAAGGTAGAACAATTTATCGAAAAATACCGTGAACTAAAACCAACGCTCTGATACCAATTGTTGGAAAACGGTATCCCGAAATTAATAAATTTAATTAAAATTAATTAAATAAATTATCTAATTAATTCCGACCGAAATCCTTCGGGATATCGAATATCCAGAGTTGTCAAAGTTTCGGAACAACAACTCCAATCGACTCCCGGTTGCCGGAAACCCGCCACGAACCACCACGGGGAGAAAACCCAACCGAAACCCTAACCGCGGGGATAGCCAGCGGCTATCCGGTCGAGCCCCCGCGTGGGGCTCGCGGCTGTACACGACAGCCGCCTAGGGCTGCCCTTGGCAGCCCCCTTGGCACGCCCAGCCACGCCCCGCTGATCGCCCTCAAGCCACGGTCGAACCGTGGCTAGCGATCAGCCCGCAGCCACCGCCGCGCGAGCGGCGGTCCAACCGCGCGAGCGGTGATCGCTCCGTCGGAGCGGAGCTCGTGCCGCGCGAGCGGGGCTGCTCCAGCAGCCCGCTGGATGTGCATGGGCGACTGAGCTCGTGCGATCGAGTCTCGGCGTCCAGCCGAGGCTCACGCCCCTTGACCCCTCTCTAGTCGAGCCGTTGAGCCGTCGGCGGTCCGGTGATCTTCGATCACCACCGCCCGGTTAAACCTCGACATGGGTCGCGTTCTCGGATCTTGGTTCACGGTATAATCACGATAAATAAACGATTAAATCAAAAAGAGAGTTTTACGATTTACCTCGTTCTCGTTGTTCGGAAAAACGAAGAACTTTTGATGACCTTGAAGTCTTCCCACGTATTCCTTGCACTAGCTTGAACGTCGTGTGGGCGACGATCTATCAAGCTTCCATGGATCACCTTCTCTCTCTACTTTCTCTCTCTAGAATTGTGTCTTGAGACTTATGAAAGAAGAGAAGACCATAGGAGTGCTTTTATAGGCTACGTAGGGGACCATAGAAGACCATAGGAGTGCTTTTATAGGCTATCCCATTATCAAAGGCAATCCTAATCGATAAATCTCAAGCAGATCCGCTCAATACACCAAGTGTACATGTATGATAAAATAATTAAGACAAATTATTTTCTCACTCATACAACGACTATACCGATGGATTAGTTCTTGTCCATCTAGGTCGTGATCAACCGTTCGATTATATACGAGTGACTGATAGTATGATCTTTCGTGTGACGATGCACACCATACTAAATACAACGTATAAAATCCAGAACCATGGTTTGCATATAAATGCAAATGATTGTTTATTATTAAATAGGATAAATGCTTTAGACGGAGTTCAGATGTTACTTAAATCTAGACATTAAGTATACAACTCCATCAGATGACACTAAAGCCAACTTGTAAGTCAATACACATCACTCTCAAAACAGAGAATGGAGACCGCGGGATTGTTTCCAATCCCTCTCCCACTTAGTATTTTTACGATTGAGGGATAAGCATGCATAAAATAATAAGCATAATAAAACACGTTAATTGCTGGGATTCGATGTCCCGGGCTATCAAAAATTAAGCGGAATCGATAACCCGACCGAAACCCTATCGCCGGAAACCGATCACGAACACCGAACGAGCTAGAGGATGACCGAGGCGTCGCCACGGGCGAACCCGCAGCTAAACCCTAGCCATGCCCACGCCGGGGCTCGCGATCACCGTGCATGGTGATCGCCGGGGATGATTGGCGCATCCCCGCGGGGCTGTTCCGCCAGCACCCGCCAGCGGTGAGTCCGGCGACTCACCGCCACCACCCTACGGGGTGGAGGGCTTCCAGTCGCGGCACCAGCCCGCGACTGCCCTCCGCGATCGACTTCGGTCGATCGCCCGCTCCGGCTTCGGCCGGAGCTCTTCCCCGCGCGCACGCCGCCGTTGTGGGGTGGGGATCCGCCATGGCACCAGCCCGTGGCATCCCCAGCGATCGACTGTCGTCGATCGCTTGCCCCGGCGTCCAGCCGGGGCTCCCTTCGTCGCGGTACCGGCGGTCGAAACCCTAGGGTTCGACCGCCCCTCGTTCGATCCCCACGGGGATCCAACGATCCCCGTATCTAGGTCTCGATGTTTTCCTGGATCGTCTTGTTCATGTATATATCACGATTAACGAACATATAATCAAAGAGGGGGTTTTAGATTATGTTACCTCAATTCGTTGTGCGGAGAAACGAATTAAACGTTGATGACCTTGCGATCTTCCTACGTATTCCTTGCACCTCGTTCGAACGTCGTGTGGGCGACGATCTATCGAACTCCTATGGATCTCCTTCAACTCTCTAGAACTATCAACTATTGATATTCTTGTCTTATGATTTATGAAGGCCATGTAGTGCTTTTATAGGCTACGTAGGGGATCATAAGGAGGTGGAATATTGGGCTTCCAATATTGAAGATTAAATTGAGCCCAATGCTCAAGTCCATTAATCCTTATCAATATTAATTAATTTATTTTCCACTATATAAATTAATTGCACTCCCAATATTAAACCATATTATATCAAATAATATTTCTCCGGTAGTATTATTTATTCCGTGTATTTAAGATTTAAATATCCATGAATAAATTTATTTATTGCTCAATAAATTATATTCATCTCTTGTATCCGAGACTAGTACCATTCAACCTTAATTATTGTGCGGAACAAATCCACTCATGAGGTTTACACAATAATTCCTTATGAACTCATCTCGGTGATATTATCAACCCTTCCGGGATAGACTTTCCCGTCAAGTATTCACGGCATGTCATATATAAAATATAGCGACCCAACTTAACCGGTAATTAACCCAATAATTAAATCGGTTAATTCCTTTGGAAAATCAAAGTCTCTAATATTAAATATATACACCCGCAATAGTATCGGGGATTAAGAATAAAATACTCTGAGATTTAAATTGATTATCCAAGGCAATCCTAATCAATAAATCTCAAGCGATCCGCCCAATACACCAAGTGTACAAGTGTGATAAAATAATTAAGATAAATTATTTTCTCTCTCACACAACGACTGTACCGATGGATTGGTCCATGTCCATCTAGGTCGTGAGCAACTGTTCGATTAAATACGAGTAACCGATAGTATGATCTTCTGTGTGCCCATGCACACCATACTAACTACAACGTATAAAATCCAGGACTATAATTTTGCATAATTAATTAATAATAATTAAATGCAAATAATTGTTTATTAATTAAATAGGTTAAATGCTATGACCGGGAGTTTACCGATACTTAAATCTAGACATTATGTACACAACTCCAACATAAATCACATAAAAAGCAATTAACGTGGCCCGATTATTATGGCCTTAAAATCTTGAATGCGCGTCTCTTGGAACTTCATCTTGATGGAGTTATATTCTAAATGTCTAGTTTAGTGACAATATGGAACTCCTTATCCCTGTTTTATTATCTATCAATCAAACAGTCTGCATTTTGTCTATTATATACTTTATGCTATAGTCCTAGATATATACGTTGTAGACAGTATGGCGTGAGGAGACACGCGGAAGATCATACTGTCGGTTACTCGTATACTATCGAACAGTGGCTCACGACTTAGATGGACAGGGACAATCCATCGGTACGTCGTAGTGTGACTGGTAAATAGTCGGTCTTGACTATTATGTTACACTCGTACACTTGGTGTATTGAGCAGGACCACGGGAGGGCGTTCGATTTATATTAGTCGCAGTAATCGAACTAGACCTCAGATATTACGGATATACGAATTCCTAATCTACCAATGAGTGAGACTAATTGATTGAGACTAATGAGTGAGACTAATTGATTAGTCGATATTCTCGGTTCTTTAATCTACCAATGAGTGAGACTAATTGATTAGTCGATATTCTCGGTAAATTGGGAATCGAAATTGTACACAAGGCATGCTATAGATTATAGATAGAAAACCGTGTCCCATTTATTGGGTTGATGATGTCCCCGAGATGAGCTCATAAAGTTTATCATGTAAACCCTGCAGGTGGATTCGTTCCACATGATAATAAGGATGAGTGGTACTAGTCTCGGATAATAAGAAACAAATTAATTTAATTATTAGTAATTAAAATTAATTCGTGGACATTCGATATCTTAAATACGGGGAAAGTCGTATATGTAATTTTGATGGAAATATTATTGTTGATATAATATTAAATTAATTTCGGGAATTCAATTATTATTTTTTAGTGGAGTGAATAATAATTAAAATTGAAATTGATTAATTAAGGATTTTCTTTTTAAGGATTCAAGTTAATTAATATTTCAATTTAGCCCTTAATTAATTTACCTAATAGGTCCCTAACGTAGCTCTATATTTCAGCAGAGAAAATAAAAGTCTTGCGCTATTAATTTTTCTCTGTTAAAATAATTAAGTTAACACAATTATTATACTCTCAGAGAGAATAATTAATTCTTACGCTGGTTGGGCAGAGAGAGCATAGACGGGAGAACTCCAGCGGATCGTTGCCCACACAACGGTTGGAGACGGGATCAGAGACATACGCTAGAAACGTCTAAGGTCTCAACAATCAACCGAGAAGGTATGAGATCGATTCTTTTTCCGCAATTATTCGATCTCTGTTTTTGCGCTAATCATACAAAGAACCAAAGATTGGTTTACGTGGCAGTCGGATCGAGAAAATCTCGTCGGAACAGCCAAAACGGGCGAATCCCGCTGCTGGAATCGCGACGATGTCGACCGACAGCCATATGTGTCGTCCGACATTGCCCTGTCGGGCGACAGCCTTATGGCGTCGGCCGACAAACAGGGCAGATTGCTCCGTTTCGCGCGGTTGCACTTTCGGTGCAATGGTTGGGCGTGTTACGGGTCTAGGGCCTCGTGTTAAGTACAGTGGGGACGCCGGGGGTCGACTGGGCTTGTCCGGATGTTCGAGTAGTCGAACAGACATGTCCCGGGTAGTCGATTTCCATCAATTGGTATCAGAGCCGGTTATCGGTTCGTTGTATTTTTGCGCATGTTACCTTGCAGGTTGAACCCGATTATTATGGCCAATTTATTTTTGATATTTTGTGCTGTATGTGTGTGGTTTTTGATTAAACTCTGGGGATTGTCGAGATCGTTTTATATTTGGAAAGTTGCTTGTTTGTGATAGATAAAAACGACGGGTTGAGTCGTTAGGTTTATTTATTTTTCGTTGAAACCGGGACTTGTATAGGGTCGATCAAAATGTATAGGAACGATCGATACCGGAGTTAGTAGAATAATTTTTGTAATTTTTTCTGCTATTGGATCGAGAGGAGATCGAAGCCCGGAGGAACGAGAATCGAAATCGAGACGAGCAACGAGTTCGAGTTCCAAGTGACGTGCATTCAAGATTTTAAGGCCATAATAATCGGGCCACGTTAATTGCTTTTTGTGTGATTTACGTGTTTTATTATGCTTATTATTTTATGCATGTATATCCCTCAATCGTAAAATACTAAGTGGTAGAGGGATTGGAAACAATCCCGCGGTCTCCATTCTCTGTTTTGAGAGTGATGTGTATTGACTTACGAGTTGGCTTTAGTGTTATCCTCCCTATCGGATAAAGTCGATACACGGATATCACTAGATCAAAATTCGAATTCAATTCCACTTATAAGAATTGAACAATTATATTTTTCAAAAGCAAGTGCCTAATCTGTCTTTCAAAGACTAATTTCAACTCGACTCATTCTCACCCCAGGGAGTGGAATAGAGCCAAAGCGCTTGGTTATGTCGATGACACAGATTAGAGACATTCGAGTCATTCGATGAATAGATCGATTGTCTGGTTGGCTCCCTCACCTAGTGAGAGATAGGGCTCAATTGCATGATTGATCGCTGGTTAGAAACTTCGAGTTTCACTTACGAGATATCAAGCTTTGATTAATAAAATTGTGAAATTTAATAAATGGAATTCAATTAACAAAGTTGTTTATTTAGTAAACGTCCACACTATCGTGGCTTACTAGATGGAAACAGAACTTTGGGTTAATTGAGGCTCGACAGTTATAGAAAATCGTAAAGGGATCGCATGTCAACGTAAACGTCCACACTAACGTGGCTTGCGGTGGATATGTGGTTCCCGAGCGGTTGACTTAGTACTGAGAAATGGTGTACACATAGGTACGCTTTACAGTATCCTCCCCATCGGAGTCACTTCTGCAATGATGTACGACCGAAGTTAAAGTCCAGTTATAAAATCGTTTGGATTAGTATACGTCCACATGAACGTGGCATACTGGTCTGATGGGATTTTAGGATTGATTGGTAAATTTAATGATATTAATTAAGGGAGTTAATATCGAATTAAATTTGACGGTTTGATTTGTCTCTTTTATAGATATGGCACACAACCCACTGTCTATGATACTAAAAGAAAACAAACTCACTGGTCCGAACTATATTGATTGGAAGCGAAACTTGCACATTGTCCAGACTAAGCCTTCTACTCCCACTGAAGTTTTAACTGATGAGGACATTAAAGATGAACTCAGGAAGATGTTAAGACATAGTGTGAAAGCTGGACAAGAGGTGACTAACAAACTCAAGAAATTCGGTCCTCTTAAGGAATCACTTAAAAACGATTCCAAAAGAATGGAATTTTTGAGTGAGTTAAGAAAATCACAAGTGCTTGTAGCTGTGAAGTTGGATCTTCCTAGGCCTCCGGGCGGCAAAAGGAAGAAGACGCAACAACGGAAAACCAGTGGACCCAGAAATGGTGGACCACAGATTGGAGTGAACCAGCCTAAGGGCAAGTGTTTCCGTTGCAAGCAGTCTGGACATTGGAAGTCTAATTGTCCTCTCAGACAAGGAGGTATGAACTTTTCCTTAGTCACTGAAACATGTTTAGCGGTGTTATCCACCGGTACCTGGTGTGTGGATACAGGAGCCACTGATCATGTCTGCAATTCTTTGCAGGGGTTCCAGGAAACCCGGCGGCTTAGAGAGGGAGAGATCATCATCTACATGGGCAACGCTACGAAAGTGGCGGCAGTTGCAGTGGGAGATGTTTATTTATCTTTTAATAATAAAGTTTTGGTATTGAATAATTTTCTTTATGTACCGAAATTTTAGAAAGAACCTTGTTTCGGTTTCTAAATTGGTTTTGAATGGATATTCTGTTTCTTTTGATAGTTCTGTTATTGTCAAAAAGAATGGTGATTATATCTGTTCTGGTACATTGATAGGCAACTTATATATACTGAATCCTGATTATTCCACGATGCAACAAGTAGTGTCGAATAACACATCTAGTACCAATAAGAGAAAGGAGCCTTCTAGAATGAATCAAAAGTACTTATGGCATCATAGGCTAGGTCATATTAACTTGGGCAGGATTCAGAGGTTGATAACTGATGGAATACTCAGTGATGTGAAAGATGAGGACTTTCCAACTTCCGAATCATGCCTGGAAGGAAAAATGACCAAGCGACCCTTTAGTGATAAAGGGTATAGATCCAAGGAAGTACTGGAATTGATTCACTCTGATTTGTGCGGGCCTTTATCTGTCCAAGCGAGAGGAAGTTAGGAATATTTCGTAACTTTCACTGATGATTACTCAAGGTATGGTTTTATATACCTGATGCGCCGCAAGAGCGAGTGCTTTGACAAGTTCAAAGAGTACAAAGCTCTTGTGGAGAACCATCATGGTAAAACCATAAAGACTCTACGATCTGATCATGGAGGAGAGTACCACTCGGGAGAGTTTAAGGCGTACTTATTAGAGAATGGGATTGACTCCCAGATGACTGCACCATACACGCCCCAGCAGAATGGTGTAGCAGAAAGAAGGAATAGGACTCTTATGGAAATGGTAAGATCCATGATGAGTTATTCAGACCTACCACTTTCGTTCTGGGGATATGCCTTGGAAACAGCGGCGTATATCCTGAACTTAGTTCCTTCTAAGACAGTTCCTAAGACACCCTCGGAATTGTGGACCGGGCATAAGCCAAACTTGAAACACATTCGGATCTGGGGTTGTCCAGCACATGTGCTGAAGCATGGGGCTGATTAGTTGGAATCACGTTCAGATATTTGGTTGTTTATAGGATATCCTAGAGGAACGAAAGGTGGTTTATTTTATAGTCCTAAGGACCATAAGATCGTTGTTAGCACCAACGCTCGGTTCTTGGAAGAGGACTATGTAATGGACCACAAGCCCAAGAGTGAGATAATACTTAATGAACTGAGAGGGGACGATCAAGGCTTAGATCCAACCTAACCGGGTGATACGCCACCACAGTCTGCACCTGTAGTCACTGAGGTTACACCGGAGCGTCGTCGTAGTGGGAGGGTTGTTCGACAACCCGATAGGTTCATGTTTATAGGTGAGTCTTCGGACTTGTTACCTGGAGAACATGAAGCCGACCCCTGGACCTATGACGAGGCGCTTAAAGATCAAGATGCTCAGTCTTGGCAAAAGGCGATGAAATCTGAGATTGAATCAATGGATTCAAATCAGGTCTGGGATCTTGTTGCACCGCCCAAAGGTGTAAAAGCCATTGGTTGTAAGTGGGTGTACAAGAGGAAAAGAGGGTCTGATGGGAAGGTGGAAACCTTCAAAGCTAGGCTTGTTGCGAAAGGGTACACTCAAAAAGAAGGGATCGATTATGAGGAAACCTTTTCGCCGGTAGCCATGCTAAAGTCGATCCGGATTCTTTTGTCTATAGCATCTCATATGGATTATAAGGTGTGGAAAATGGACGTCAAGACAGCATTCTTGAATGGGAATCTTGACGAGACCATTTATATGAGACAGCCAGAGGGTTTCATCGAGAAGGGCCAAGAGCATCTAGTATGTAAGCTAAAGTGATCCATTTATGGATTTAAGCAAGCTTCTAGATCTTGGAACATGCGCTTTGATGAGGTTATCCAGTCTTATGGATTCATTCAAAGCATGGACGAGTCGTGTGTATACCGGAGAAGTGACGGAAACAGTGTGGCGTTTCTCGTGCTTTATGTAGACGACATCCTTCTAATTGGCAACAATGTGAAGATATTATCGGACATAAAGGGATGGCTGTCCAAGCAATTCGATATGAAAGACCTAGGACAAGTTGGGCATGTTCTCTTGGAAATCGATATCCCGTGGTATCAAAAAATTGCGGAACCGATAACCCCGACCGAAATCCCATCGCCGGAAACCGATCACGAACGCCACGATGAACCGGGCTCGACAAGAGTATCGTCGCGGGATGAACCCGCGGCTAAACCCTAGCTGAACCCCATCGCGGGGTTCGCGATCGCGCACGAGGCGATTTCTGGGGATGCTCCGGCAGCCCCGGGCGGCGGTGAGTCCGGCGACTTCACCGCCGTCGCCGCCGGGAGGAGGGGCGCCAGCCGAGGCACCAGCCCTCGGCATCCCCGCGATCGACCTAACGGTCGATCGCTCGCCCCGGCTCCAGCCGGGGCCTCCCTTCGCGCACACCGCGATCGAACCCTAGGTTCGATCGCACCCCTCGGCTCCCAGCCGAGGGTCCTTTGAACGTTCGCCGGGGATCTCGAATCCCCGTCCCCGAAGTTCATCGTTTTCCCGGATCGTGTGTTCATGTATGTATCACAATCAATTCACATAAAATCATAGAAGGGAGTTTATGATTTTACCTTTTGATTCGTTGTGCGGAGAAACGGAATCAAGATGATGACCTTACGATCTTCCCACGTATTCCTTGCACTAGCTTGAACGTCGGGTGGGCGACGATCTTCCAAGCTTATGGATCCTCTTCAACTCTCTAGAATATCAAGTATGATAATCTTGTCTTATGAAAAAGTGAAGACCATGTAGTGCTTTTATAGGCTACGTAGGGGATCTAAAGGAGGTGGAATATTGGGCTTCCAATATTAATGATTAAATTGAGCCCAAGCCCAAATCTATTAATCTCCCATTAATATTAATTAATTTATTTTCCACTATATAAATTAATTGCACTCCCAATATTAAACCATATTATATCAAATAATATTTCTCCGGTAGTATTATGTATTCCGTGTATTTAAGATTTAAATATCCATGAATAAAATTAATTTATTGCTAATTAATTTATTCATCTCTTAAATCCGAGACTAGTACCATTCAACCTTAATTATTGTGCGGAACGAATCCACTCATGAGGTTTACACAATAATTCCTTATGAACTCATCTCGGGGATATTATCAACCCTTCCGGGATACACTTTCCCGTCAAGTATTCACGGCATGCCATATATAAAATATAGTGACCCAACTTAACCGGTAATCAACCCAATAATTAAATCGGTTAATTCCTTTGGTAAATCAAAGTCACTTATATTAAATATACACACCCGCAATAGTTTCGGGGATTAATAATAAAATACTCTGAGACTTAAATTGATTATCTCAAGGCAATCCTAATCGATAAATCTCAAACGATCCGCCCAATACACCAAGTGTACAAGTGTGATAAAATAATTAAGATAAATTATTTTCTCTCTCACACAACGATTGTACCGATGGATTGGTCCGTGTCCATCTAGGTCGTGAGCAACTGTTTGATTAAATACGAGTAACCGATAGTATGATCTTCTGTGTGTCCATACACACCATACTAACTACAACGTATAAAATCCAGGACTATGATTTGCATATATTTAATTAACAATAATTAAATGCAAACAATTGTTTATTAATTTAATAGATTAAATGCTATGACCGGGAGTTTACCGTTACTTAAATCTAGACATTAAGTACATAACTCCAACAATCTCCCACTTGTACTAAGGTCTAGTCATTTCCTCCAAACTCCCGACTCCCATACTCATCACGTGCTTAAAGTGTACTTCCATGAAGTACCATGTGAATGAGCACTCTAGGTTGCCGCTCTGAAGTTATCTTGGTGACTACTGCGTCGTCTCCCTCGACGATGACTCGTATCAGGTGGTACTTGCTCTATGTGTTAACATCACTTTTTGACTTATGACTTCTTCCAGTTTACCATGCACCGCTATACAATAGCCTTTGGTAAACCAAGAGTCATATCCAAGTCTTAGAGGTTATCCCGGAACCTAACCAAAACTTCCGCTGCCTCTGAGGCTGCTATTCGGTTATGAGAGAGTCTGAGAAGCGTCCTGCTTATCACTCTTTCATTTCATGGTTCCACCTCTTTCTAAAAGTGAACACATAGCCTGATATCGACTTACACTGGTCCTTCTCTGATTTGAGATCTGAGAACGTGTAATCCAAGAAGATTTCGTCTTGCTTAGTAATCCAGTACTTCGCAAGTACTATTACAGCATCCGAAAATCTCTTGTCCAGATTACTTTGATATCCTCCCACTACGCAAACCGCATAGTTGATATCAGGTTCTTGTTTTTCAACATTTGCATTCATTAAGCTTTCCACACAAGGTGTAGGAAACTGCTTTGTATCATCTATCTCCTTTATGTGTTCGAAACACATGACCTTAGATAGATATATTCTGTTTCTGAAAGGCAATAACCTTTCTCAGAATTATGCATGTTAAAACAAACCATAATCGTATAAGATATCTAGGAGAAGTACAATGTTCTTATCCTTAGATCAAAAGATCATAAGAACACGTTCTAATTTCTACTCAATCTTATATCCCGATTTATTTAGACAACCATCATCTTATGTCTGACAATATCTTTACATTGTTGCCAATGATAAAATGTTATCTACATAAAATCTTCGAGAAACACCACCTTGTTTCCATTACGTCTTCAATAAACCTTTCGTCTATGCCTTTTGATGAATCCATCAAATGGACTATCCCATCAATTCACAAGTTCCACGATTTATAGCTTTGTTTCAATCCATAAATGGATTTACTAAGCTTGTACTCTAAATGATCTTGCCTCTTAACAATAATCCTTATTGTTTTCTAAGCAGGCACATTTAGATCTAGTACTGCCCTTGTGTAGAGCTAGGGATCGATTTCATCTTTACTAGATCCAGAGTTCAAAACTCTTCCAGTCTTATGAACATCTCTGGTTGTTCAACAACCTCCCACTGCAACGGCGTCCCGGTGTATAACAATAATAACAGTAGGTGCAGTGTGTGGTGTACTTCTACTCGGTTTGGCTGGTTCCTAGTCTTTGTCCTTTTTCTCATTCCAAGGTATTACATCAGTTCGGGCTTTGTGGTTCATCTAATAGTCTTCCTCTAAGAACCGGACGAAATGTCCCTTTGGTTCATAGTACTATAGAACACAATTCTTTTGTTCACCTAGGATATCCTACAACCACATTGAATGTGTCGTTGTCTCTAGAAATATCCATAGAACATAGGTAGTTCCGAACAACTTGTTATTTTACTATTAGAATCCCTTTTCTTATCACTGACACACCATTTCTACACGTAAGTGTATGGTGAAGTCACTTGAGAGTTAATCGCAATCTTTGATTATGCTATGTGTTATGTGGTAGCCTCCGCAACTAAGTTGCAGGCTTCCAACGGATATACTTTGAAGGTTCCCCATAATTGCTTTGTGACTAAAACACTTTGCTTTTATGGCACATCAAGCATTCTAATCCATCTTCGAGTATTCTCAAAAGAATTGCTCGCACTACACATATGACTGCATATATCATTGATCATTCTCAACACTTGTCCGAATTCTACCCTTTACCAAAAGGTATGCTTAGTTGTATTATCTTCCAAATTTAATTCTTAGGTCGGAAGGTCCATTCCTTCAACTTTAATTGATAAAATCAATTTCGACCTTTTGAACTTTATTTGAATAAATACTACTAAGTATAAGAATTCACAAGTATAATGATTTAACAAGAAATATATCTAGTAAGTAAAACAAGTTATAAAACGGTTTGTTGCATCGTGGTAGACTAAGGATTCATCATTCACATTATTGCTACCTAATGTACCAGAATAGATAATACCATTATTTCTTATCAAAATCATCAACATGATTAAAGAAATAAAATATCCATTCATAAATAATAGAAATCCAGAACAAAACGTTCTTTCTAAAATAAAGGGTACATAATGCAATAAACTTGAAATGAAATCCTATTTAACTACTAAAGCAGATAAATGTCTTCCACCGCAACAGCTGCCTCCTCTACAGCTTTTGCCCGTGTAGACTCGAACTCTTCTTCTCTAAGTCGCCGGGTTTTCTGGAACCCCTGCATTCAAAATGCACATACCGTCAGTGGTTCCATATCTACACACCAGAATTCTGGTAGATAATACCGCTGACTATGTTTTTACGACTAAAGAAAAATTCGTACCTTTGAGAGGACATTCAGACTTCCAGTGTCGAGACTTATTGCATCGGAAGCACTTGCCCCTTGGCTTTCCAGCCCCCACTCGTGGTCCATTCCTCTTGGCACCACTGGGTTTCCAGGCTTGCTTCCTTTTCTTGCCCCTACCTCCAACAGGCTTCAAGCCTTTGGACTTGGTAGCTACAAGCGCTTGAGACTTGCCCTTCTTGTAGATCCCCTCTGCCGCCTTTAGTTCAGTCAGGAGTTGCGCAAGAGTATAAGATAGTTTACCCATATTATAGCTCATGCGAAACTGCTCAAAACTAGGGGTCAGAGACTGGAGTATGATGTCGACTTGCGTCTCAGCATCAATTTGAGCTCCTAGGATCTCAAGTTCATTCAACAAACTCATCATCTTGAGAACGTGCTCCCCAACGGGCGTTCCTTCAGATTGAGTAGTTGTCATAAGGACTCTCATGGCTTCTTGCCTTGCCGCACGATCTTGCTCTCCAAACATTTCCTTGAGGTTGTATAACATATCCTCGGCAGTGTCCATCGACTGATGTTGGGTTTGGAGTACATTTGACATTGAAGCCAAAATATAACACCTAGCCATTTCATCAGCCTTTTTCCACTTCCGATATGTTTCCTTTTCCTCATTAGTTGAGGCATCAGTGGGCTCAGCAGGACAAGCTTCATAGAGTACAAACTTGTACTCTTCAGAAGTCAGGACAATGTCCAAATTTCTCCTCCAATCAATATAATTGGGGCCAGTGAGTTTATGCTCCTTGAGTATCACAGAAAGTGGATTCATAGCTATTCTCTAAACCTATAAGCACATTTAAACAAACAAACAATTTAATATCCGATATTATATCCCTCAAATAATATCATTAAATTACTAATTACATCTAAAATCCCATCAGGTAAGGCAAGCCACGTTGTGTGGACGTTTACCCACCCAAATGATTTAACAATTAGATTTTCTTTGGTCATACATCACTTATAGCGTAACCTCGTGGGGAGGAATATTATAATGCGTATCTAAGTGTAAACCATTACTCAGCACCAAAGTAAATCGTTTAGAATTGCTATATTACCGCAAGCCACGTTGTGTGGACGTTTACGATAACTTCACAACTCTTCACAATTCCTTACAACTGTCTACATCAATTAATCCAAAATCCGTCAGTATAGCAAGGCACGTTGTGTGGACGTTTACTACACCAAGAGACTTTTATAATTGACTCCCAGTTACAAGATCCATTCGATTTTCGTAAATCAAGACGCGGAGAATCATAAGTGAAACTCGAAGTTTCTAACCAGTGATTCACCATGCGAACAACCCTATCTCTCATTAGATGAGGGAGCCGAGCAGACAAACGATCCACCTTCAAAAGAGTGGTACGAATGTCTCTAATTTGTGTCATCCACATGACCAAGTGGCTTTGGCTCCATTCCACTCCCCGGGGTGAGAATGAGTCGACTTGAAGTCAGTTTCAGAAAGACAAATTAGGCATTGTTTGATAGACTTAATCAATGTTTCTTGTAAAAGGAATTACAAGAATTCTCCTCCAATGACATGTCTATATGAACTTCAAAAGCTCATAAATGTCACCAAGAGAACAGTAATGGAGACCATGCGAATGTTTCCATCCCCTCTCCCACTTAGCTTTTTATAACAAAGGGATACGCTATCTAATGCATAATTAAACACATAAGCATGCATACAAGTAATAAAGCACATATCACATAGTCAAAATAATGCTAGAAAATTATTTTCCGACTATCATGGCTTTATTCCATCTCCGTATGCGTCTTCTAGTCTTCAGTCTTCGTTCTTGAATGCTCCATGTGACGAGAATATTAATCCCAATATTTAAATCTATTTATTTTTAATAAATCCAAAAGATACTTAATTCGAAAATTAAGTCAATCGAATAAATCAAAAATAAAATTAAATATTATTAATATTTTTATTTATTTATTTTCCTATCTAATTCTATTAAATCTCTAGAATAATCTATCCAAGTAAAACTTGGAATATTCTAGAAGACTTCTATAATAGAATAAGGAAAAATAAATTAGGACTCTTCTACTTTCCAAAATTAATTAATTTCCATGTCCATGAAAATTCACATAAAATAGGAATAATCAAATAGGAAATAAATCAATTTATTAATTAAATATTTCCCTTCCAATTCTATTAAATCTCTAGAATCCTATCCAAGTTAGACTTGAATATTCTAGAAGACTTCTATAATAGAATAAGGAAATAAATAATATTAATTAATTCTTTTCCTATTTCCATGAGAGTTCCCAAACTTAGGAATACTCAAAATAGGAAAACTTGAATCAATTAGGAAAGTGAATCTTGATAGGAGTAGTATGGGTTGGGGTGTTGGAGTAGTATACTTAATGTCTAGATTTGAGTATTGTGAACTCCTTGTACACTTTCATTTACCTATTAAATACAAACATTCATTTGCTTTTAATTATTGTTAATTAAATATATGCAAATTATAGTCCTGGATTTTATACGTTGTAGTTAGTATGGTGTGTTGGGCCCACACAGAAGATCATACTATCGGTTACTCGTATTTAATCGAACAGATGCTCACGACCTAGATGGACAAGGACCAATCCATCGGTATAGTCGTTGTGTGAGAGAGAAAATAATTTGTCTTAATTATTTTATCACACTTGTACACTTGGTGTATTGAGCGGATCGATTGAGACTCATCAATTAGGTTTGCTCGGTGATAATTGATTTGAGACTCAGTGTATTTTATTCTTAATCCCTGATACAATTGCGGGTGTGTATATTTAGTATAAGTGACTTTGATTTTCCAAAGGAATTGACCGGTTTAATTATTGGGTCAATTACCGGTTAAGTTGGGTCACTATATTTTATATATGGCATGCCGTGAATTCTTGATGGGACAGTGTATCCCGGAAGGGTTGAAAATATCCCCGAGATGAGCTCATAAGGATTTATTATGTAAACCTCGTGAGTGGATTTAATTCCGCATAATAAATAAGGTTGAGTGGTACTAGTCTCGGATAAAAGAGATGAATAAATTTATTAAGCAATAAATAAATTTTATTCATGGATATTTATATCTTAAATACACAGAATAAATAATACTACCGGAGAAATATTATTTGGATATAATATGGTTTAATATTGGGAGTGCAATTAATTTATATAGTGGTAAATAAATTTAATTAATATTGATAAGGATTAATGGACTTGAGCAGTGGGCTCAATTTAATCTTCAATATTGGAAGCCCAATATTCCACCTCCTTTAGATCCCCTACGTAGCCTATAAAAGCACTACATGGCCTTCATAAATCACAAGACAAGATTATCATACTTGATATTCTAGAGAGTTGAAGGAGATCCATAGGAGTTCGATAGATCGTCGCCCACCCGACGTTCGAACGGAGTGCAAGGAATACGTGGGAAGATTCAAAGGTCATCTTGATTTCGTTTCTCCGAACAACGAATCGTAGGTATGATATCTAAACTAACTTGATATTATTCGATTTTGTTTATCGTAAAATACCGTAGAACGCAAGATCCGAAAGTCGAACCCGGATTAGACGAACGATCACGCGGTGGTGGTGAAACCACCGGACCGCGCGATCGCCGCCTAGGGTTTCGGACGAGCGCGCAAGGGGCGAACCCCGGCTGGGAGCCGGGGTGCGATCGATCATGTGATCGATCGCTGGCAGCGGGGCTGTGCCCCGCGGCGGCCTGCTGGGGGCGGGCCGACCACCCCATGCGGCGGCGAGTCGCCGGACTCGCCGCGGGGGCTGCTGGGCAGCCCCATCGATCATGATGATCGACGCGATCATCGATCGCGTGAACCCCGGCTCGCGGGGGTTCGGCTGGGGGCGGGCTGCGTGTCTTCGGGCGCGTGGTCTCCAAAGGCCGGACTCCGGCGGATGAGTCGGCGTTCATGTGATCTCCGGCGAAGGGTTTGATCGGGTTATTGGTTTCCGCAAATTTAAATAACCCGGGATATCGAATTCCAACAATTGGTATCAGAGCGAGGTTTACGTTCGCGGTATTTTCGATAAAATTGTTCTACCTTGCAGGGTTCCGACTATTATAGCTTGATCATTATTCGTTTAATTATTTTGTCATGTGATTGTTGGTTTGATAACTCTCGGACATGTCGAGATTCGTTTTTGGTGGTGAATGCTTGTAATAGTAAAAATTCGGGGGTTGACCGAATTTAGGTTTATTATTATTGTTTTTATTTTTCCAGAAAATGTATAGGGTCGATTTCATGTATAGAATCGATACCGGATAGTGTAAAATTAAATTTGTAATTTATTTTGCGTTGGATCGATGCCGAAACGACCGCCGGAAAAGACGTGTGACGAAGGAGATGATCGTGAGGGTGAAGGGCTCGGATCGACCGCCCCATGGTCGATCCCACGAGGACGATCGACCCACGCCCTAAAGGGGCTGCCCGCGGGAGCTCCGGACACGCCGGCCACCATGGAGGTGGCGCGTGGGCTGGACGGCGGCGGCTTGAAGGCAGCGGTCGAGGGGTGGCGCGGGGATCCCCACCCCGTGCTATCCCGGTCCGGTAATTCGCTTTCCTAATTGGTTCGGGTTTTTCCTATTTGAGTGATCCTATTTTTGGGAACTCTCATGGATTAGGAAAATAATCAATGTTGGAATTAATTAGGATTCCTAATTGATTATTTCTATTTTATGGAAATATTCATGGATTAGGAATCTAATTAATTAAGAAAGTAGAAGAGTCCTAAATTATTTTATTTCCTTATTTCATTATGGAAATCATCTAGAATATTCCAAGTGGGTCTTGGATAGATTATTCTAGAGATTTAATGAAGTAGAAAGGGAAAATAAAATAAATAAAAATATTAATAATATTTAATTTTATTTTTGATTTATTCGATTGACTTAATTATTTTTAATTAAGTATCTTTTGGATTTATTAAAAAAAAATAGATTTAAATATTGGAAATTAATATTCTCGTCACATGGAGCATTCAAGAACGAAGACTAAAGACTAGAAGATGCGTACGGAGATGGAGTAAAGCCATAATAGTCGGAAAATAATATTCTAGTAATTATTTTGACTATGTGATAATACTATGTGCTTTATTACATGTATGCATGCTATATGTGTTTACTTTATGCACTAGATAGCGTATCCCTTTGTTGTAAAAAGCTAAGTGGGAGAGGGTATGGAAACATACCCATGGTCTCCATTGCTGCTCTCTTGGTGACTTTTATAAACTTTTGAAGTTTATATAGATAAGTTATTGGAGGAGAGTTCTTGTAATTCCTCTTACGAGAAACATTGATTAAGTTTATCAAACAATGCCTAATTTGTCTTTCCAAAGCTGATTTCAAGTCGACTCATTCTCACCCCGGGGAGTGGAATGGAGCCAGAGCCACTTGGTCATGTCGAGGACACAAATTAGAGGCAGTCGTACCATTCTTTGATAGATGGATCGATTGTTTGCTCGGCTCCCTCATTTATGATAGATAGGGTCGTTCGCATGGTGAATCACTGGTTAGAAACTTCGAGTTTCACTTATGATTCTCCGCGTCTTGATTTGCAAGATCGAATGGATCAAGTAATTGGATTTCAATTATATAAATCTTTTGGTATAGTAAACGTCCACACGAACGTGGCTTGCTATACTGAATGGGATTTTAGAATAATTGATGTAGACAGTTATAGGGAATTGTGAAGGATTGCGAGTTGTCGTAAATGTCCACACGAACGTGGCTTGCGGTGACGTAACAATTCTAAACGATTCACCTTAGTACTGAGTAATGGTTTACACTTAGGTACGCTTTATAGTATTCTTCCCAACGAAGTAACGCTACAATGATGTACGACCAAAGAAAAATCTAATTGCTAAATCATTTGGGTGGGTAAACGTCCACACGAACGTGGCTTGCTTTACCTGATGGGATTTTAGAGGCGATTAGTGATTTAATGATATTATTAAAGGGAGATAATATCGGATATTAAATTGTTTGTTTGTTTTATGTGCTTATAGGTTAAGAATGACTGTGACCCCACTTTGTGATATACTTAAAGATGAAAACTCACTGGTTCCATATAGTACTGATTGGAAAAGAAATCTAGACATTGTAAAGACTGTCAAGCTTTCTGAATCCACTGTTGTTCCAACTACATTGGGACATGGTGTGGAAGCTAGGCAAGAAGTGTTTAACATACCCACGGAATCGTTCCTCAATGAGTCCCTTGAAAACGGCTCGGCGAAGGCGATTTTTGTGTGTAAGTTAAGAGAAACACGAGCTCTTGTGGCTAGGCTAAAAGAAAAGCGTGCAAAGAGACCCAGTGGTTTAAAATCACGGATTGGGAAAGGCAAGCCGTTAGGCAGATGCTTTCGATGCAAACAGTTTGGGCACTGGAGGTCTGATTGTCCTCTCATCAAAGGTACGAAATTTTCCTTAGTCACCGAAGCATTATCAGTGGTGATATCTACCAGCACCTGGTGTGTAGATACGGGGGCCACTGATCATGTCTGCAATTCAATGCAGGGGTTCCAGGAAACCCGGAGACTTAGAGAGGGAGAGATCGTGGTCTACATGGGCAATGCCGCGAAGGTGGCGGCTGTTGCAGCGGGAGACGTTCACTTACGCTTTAGTAGTGATAGGGTTTTAGTTTTACAAAATTGTCTTTATGTACCCAACTTTAGAAAGAATTTAATTTCGGTTTCTAAACTTATTTTGAATGGATAATCTGTTTCTTTTGACCACTCTGTGATCATAAGAAGAAACAGTGAGATTATCTGTTCTGGTACATTGGTGGACGATTTGTATGTGCTAAATCCTGAGTCTAACACGATGCAACTAACCAAGAGTAATAACACATCTACGAACACCAATAAGAGAAAGGAACCTTCTAGGATGAATCAATTATACTTGTGGCACCTAAGGCTAGGTCATATTAACTCAAATAGAATTCAAAGGTTGAAAACTGATGGTCTCATCAGTGGTGTTGAAGGAGAGGACCTTCCAACCTGCGAATCTTGTTTAGAGGGAAAAATGACCAAGCGTTCTTTTTCTGGTAAAGGACGAAGGGCTGAACAAGTGTTGGATTTGATTCACTCTGATGTATGCGGACCTATGTCTACTCAGGCAAGGGGAGGGTACGAGTATTTCATCACTTTCACTGATGATTACTCAAGGTATGGATTTGTATACCTGATGCGCCGCAAGAGCGAATCCTTTGACAAGTTCAAGGAGTTCAAGGCTTTTGCGGAGAACCTTCAAGGTAAATCCATTAAATGCCTGCGATCTGATCGCGGAGGCGAGTACCTGTCTGGAGAATTCAAGGCATACTTAGCAGAGAATGGGATTGATTCCCAAATGACATCACCATATACTCCCCAGCAGAATGGTGTGTCGGAAAGAAGGAATAGGACTCTTATGGAGATGGTGCGTTCAATGATGAGTTACTCGGACTTACCTACTATGTTCTGGGGACATGCCTTGGAAACAGCGGCGTACATTCTCAACATGGTTCCAACAAAAACGGTACCCACCACACCCATGGAAAGGTGGAGCGGGCGCAAGCCTAGCCTCAGGCACCTTCGGATCTGGGGATGTCCAGCACATGTGCTGCGACAAGGTGCCGATAAGTTAGAACCTAGATCAGAATTACGGCTGTTTGTAGGATACCCGAAAGGAACTAAAGGTGGCATGTTCTATAGTCCTACGGACCAGAAGATCGTTATAAGTACTAACGCTCGGTTCTTAGAGGAAGACTATGTCATGGACCACAAGCCCAAAAGTGACATAATACTTGATGAGTTGAGAGGTGACAAGGAAGACTTAGATACAGCCGAACCGAGTAGTAATACACCACTAGAACCTGCACCTACTGTCACTGTTAATACACCGGAACGCCGTCGTAGTGGGAGGGTTGTTAAGCAACCAGACCGATGGATTGGACTGGGTGAGTCTTCGGACTCTGGACCTGGAGTTCATGAAATCGATCCCTGGACCTATGATGATGCGGTACAAGATATAGATGCGTCTTCTTGGAAGAAAGCGATGAAATCCGAAATAGAATCTATGGATTCTAATAAATTCTGGGATCTTGTAGAACCACCAAACGGCGTAAAGCCAATTGGGTGTAAATGGGTCTACAAGAGAAAGAGAGGATCTGACGGAAAGGTTGAAACCTTTAAAGCTCGGCTTGTTGCGAAAGGATATACTCAGAAAGAGGGAATCGATTATGAGGAGACCTTCTCGCCGGTAGCCAAGATAAAGTCAATCCGGATTCTCTTATCCATAGCAGCTCATATGGATTATGAGGTGTGGCAAATGGATGTCAAGACAGCTTTCCTAAATGGAAGTCTTGACGAGACGATTTATATGAAACAACCAGAAGGATTCATTGCTAAGGGGCGAGATCATCTAGTGTGCAAGCTTAATCGATCCATTTATGGATTGAAACAAGCCTCGAGATCGTGGAACCTGCGGTTTGACGAAGTAGTCCAGTCTTTTGGATTCAGTCAAAGCATGGACGAATCGTGTGTGTATTGGAAACGTGATGGGAAGAAGGTGGTTTTTCTCGTGCTTTATGTAGATGACATTCTTCTCATTGGCAACAGTGTAAAGATGTTATCAGACATAAAAGGATGGTTTTCTAGACAATTCGATATGAAAGATTTGGGAGAAGTCGGGCATGTTCTAGGGATCAAGGTTATAAGGGATCGCCGGAATAGAACATTGTACCTATCCCAGCAATCTTACATAGACACGATTCTGGCTCGTTTTAACATGCAAGATTCCAAGAAGGGTGAGCTACCCTTCAACAAAGGAACTTATCTTTCTAAGGAGATGTGTCCTCAGACACAAAAGGAGAAAGATGAAATGAAAGCAGTTCCCTACGCTTCGGCTGTGGGAAGCTTGATGTATGCAATGTTATGCACGAGGCCTGATATCTGCTATGCAGTCGGCGTAGTAGCGAGATATCAGAGTAACCCTGGAAAGGCTCATTGGACTGCCGTAAAGAGCATTTTCAAGTATTTGCGAAATACTAGGGATTATGTTCTAAGTTACGGGGCAGACAATCTGGTTCCTTTGGGTTATACAGATTCGGATTTCCAAGCTGATAAGGACCAGTGTAAGTCGTAATCAGGCTATGTGTTTCACTATTAAAGGAGGAGGAGTTTTAACATGAAAGAGTGATAAGCACGATGCTTTTCGGACTCTCCCATGGGTAACCAAATAGCGGCCTCAGAGGCAGCGGAAGATTTGGTATGGCTCCAGTATTACCTCTGGGACTTAGATGTGATTCTTAGTTTACCAAAGGCTATGCAAATAGCGGTGCAGTGGCAAACTTTAAGAGATCACGAGTCCATGAGTGTAAGATAACACATAGGGAAAGTGCCACCTGATACGAGTCATCGTCAGGAAGGCGATGCAGTAGTCACCAAGATAGCTTCAGAGCGGCAACCTAGATTGCTCATTCACATGGTACTTCTTGGAGGTACAGTTTAAGCACGTGATGAGTATGGGAGTCGGAAGTTTGGAAGATAAGACTAGACCTTAGTATAAGTGGGAGATTGTTGGAGTAGTATACTTAATGTCTAGATTTGAGTATTGTGAACTCCTTGTACACTTTCATTTACCTATTAAATACAAACATTCATTTGCTTTTAATTATTGTTAATTAAATATATGCAAATTATAGTCCTGGATTTTATACGTTGTAGTTAGTATGGTGTGTCGGGCCCACACAGAAGATCATACTATCGGTTACTCGTATTTAATCGAACAGATGCTCACGACCTAGATGGACACGGACCAATTCATCGGTATAGTCGTTGTGTGAGAGAGAAAATAATTTTTCTTAATTATTTTATCACACTTGTACACTTGGTGTATTGAGCGGATCGATTGAGACTCATCAATTAGGTTTGCTCGGCGATAATTGATTTGAGACTCAGTGTATTTTATTCTTAATCCCTGATACAATTGCGGGTGTGTATATTTAGTATAAGTGACTTTGATTTTCGAAAGGAATTGACCGGTTTAATTATTGGGTCAATTACCGGTTAAGTTGGGTCACTATATTTTATATATGGCATGTCGTGAATTCTTGACGGGACAGTGTATCCCGGAAGGGTTGATAATATCCCCGAGATGAGCTCATAAGGATTTATTATGTAAACCTCACGAGTGGATTTAATTCCGCATAATAAATAAGGTTGAGTGGTACTAGTCTCGGATAAAAGAGATGAATAAATTTATTAAGCAATAAATAAATTTTATTCATGGATATTTATATCTTAAATACACGGAATAAATAATACTACCGGAGAAATATTATTTGGATATAATATGGTTTAATATTGGGAGTGCAATTAATTTATATAGTGGAAAATAAATTTAATTAATATTGATAAGGATTAATGGACTTGAGCAGTGGGCTCAATTTAATCTTCAATATTGGAAGCCCAATATTCCACCTCCTTTAGATCCCCTACGTAGCCTATAAAAGCACTACATGGCCTTCATAAATCACAAGACAAGATTATCATACTTGATATTCTAGAGAGTTGAAGGAGATCCATAGGAGTTCGATAGATCGTCGCCCACCCGACGTTCGAACGGAGTGCAAGGAATACGTGGGAAGATTCAAAGGTCATCTTGATTTCGTTTCTCCGAACAACGAATCGTAGGTATGATATCTAAACTAACTTGATATTATTCGATTTTGTTTATCGTAAAATACCGTAGAACGCAAGATCCGAAAGTCGAACCCGGATTAGACGAACGATCACGCGGTGGTGGTGAAACCACCGGACCGCGCGATCGCCGCCTAGGGTTTCGGCCGAGCGCGCAAGGGGCGAACCCCGGCTGGGAGCCGGGGTGCGATCGATCATGTGATCGATCGCTGGCAGCGGGGCTGGGCCCCGCGGCGGCCTGCTGGGGGCGGGCCGACCACCCCATGCGGCGGCGAGTCGCCGGACTCGCCGCGGGGGCTGCTGGGCAGCCCCATCGATCATGATGATCGACGCGATCATCGATCGCGTGAACCCCGGCTCGCGGGGGTTCGGCTGGGGGCGGGCTGCGTGTCTTCGGGCGCGTGGTCTCCAAAGGCCGGACTCCGGCGGATGAGTCGGCGTTCATGTGATCTCCGACGAAGGGTTTGATCGGGTTATTGGTTTCCGCAAATTTAAATAACCCGGGATATCGAATTCCAACATGGGGATCCCCACACCACCCCCACCGCCGACCACCACCATCGCCGGGCACCACCGCCGCCGTCCCCAAGCCGCGCGCCACCACCACCGGTGTACGGCGTGGCCGGAAACCCTAGCGGGCAGCCCTTCCGCGTGGGGTCGATCGATCCTCATGGGGATCGATCATGGGGTTGATCCACCCCCCGGTTTTTCGTCCTCTTCGTCTTCTTCGTCACACGCGTTCTCCGGCGGTCGTCTCGGCATCGATCCAACGTAAATAAATCACATAATATTAAATTTACAATTCCGGTATCGATTCTATACATGAAGTCGACCCTATACACTTTCCGGAAAACATAGAACAATAATAATAAATCTAAATTCGGTCAACCCCCGAATTTTTACTATTACAAGCATTCATCCACACAAAACGAATCTCGACATGTCCGAGAGTTTAATAATCATGGTAAAATTAAATAACAATTAATTAAACAATTAATCAATTAATTAACCATGATAGTCGGAATCCCTGCAAGGTAGAACGATAATTGAACACATACATGAAAACGAAACCAAACGCTCTGATACCAATTGTTGGAAATCGATATCCCGGGGTATCAAAAAATTGCGGAACCGATAACCCCGACCGAAATCCCATCACCGGAAACCGATCACGAACGCCACGAAGAACCGGGCTCGACAAGAGTATCGCCGCGGGATGAACCCGCGGCTAAACCCTAGCCGAACCCCATCGCGGGGTTCGCGATCGCGCACGAGGCGATCGCTGGGGCTGCTCCGGCAGCCCCGGGCGGCGGTGAGTCCGGCGACTTCACCGCCGTCGCCGCCGGGAGGAGGGGCGCCAGCCGAGGCACCAGCCCTCGGTAGCCCCGCGATCGACCTCACGGTCGATCGCTCGCTCCGGCTCCAGCCGGGGCCTCCCTTCGCGCACACCGCGATCGAACCCTAGGTTCGATCGCACCCCTCGGCTCCCAGCCGAGGGTCCTTTGAATGTTCGCCAGGGATCTCGAATCCCCGTCCCTGAAGTTCATCGTTTTCCAGGATCGTGTGTTCATGTATGTATCACAATCAATTCACATAAAATCATATAAGGGAGTTTATGATTTTACCTTTTGATTCGTTGTGCGGAGAAACGGAATCAAGATGATGACCTTACGATCTTCCCACGTATTCCTTGCACTAGCTTGAACGTCGCGTGGGCGACGATCTTCCAAGCTTATGGATCCTCTTCAACTCTCTAGAATATCAAGTATGATAATCTTGTCTTATGAAAAAGCATGTAGTGCTTTTATAGGCTACGTAGGGGATCTAAAGGAGGTGAAATATTGGGCTTCCAATATTAATGATTAAATTGAGCCCAAGCCCAAATCTATTAATCTCCCATTAATATTAATTAATTTATTTTCCACTATATAAATTAATTGCACTCCCAATATTAAACCATATTATATCAAATAATATTTCTCCGGTAGTATTATTTATTCCGTGTATTTAAGATTTAAATATCCATGAATAAAATTAATTTATTGCTAATTAATTTATTCATCTCTTAAATCCGAGACTAGTACCATTCAACCTTAATTATTGTGCGGAACGAATCCACTCATGAGGTTTACACAATAATTCCTTATGAACTCATCTCGGGGATATTATCAACCCTTCCGGGATACACTTTCCCGTCAAGTATTCACGGCATGCCATATATAAAATATAGTGACCCAACTTAACCGGTAATCAACCCAATAATTAAATCGGTTAATTCCTTTGGTAAATCAAAGTCACTTATATTAAATATACACACCTGCAATAGTTTCGGGGATTAAGAATAAAATACTCTGAGACTTAAATCGATTATCTCAAGGCAATCCTAATCGATAAATCTCAAACGATCCGCCCAATACACCAAGTGTACAAGTGTGATAAAATAATTAAGATAAATTATTTTCTCTCTCACACAACGACTATACCGATGGATTGGTCCGTGTCCATCTAGGTCGTGAGCAACTGTTTGATTAAATACGAGTAACCGATAGTATGATCTTCTGTGTGTCCATACACACCATACTAACTACAACGTATAAAATCCAGGACTATGATTTGCATATATTTAATTAACAATAATTAAATGCAAACAATTGTTTATTAATTTAATAGATTAAATGCTATGACCGGGAGTTTACCGTTACTTAAATCTAGACATTAAGTACATAACTCCAACATGTTCTTGGGATCAAGGTTATTCGGGATCGCCAGAAAAGAACATTGAGCTTGTCCCAGGCTTCATATATTGATACGATTCTAGCTCGTTTCAACATGCAGAATTCCAAGAGAGGTGCTTAACCTTTCTGCCATGGAATTCATCTATCTAAAGACATGTGTCCCAAAACACAAAAGGAGATAGATTACATGAAGACAGTTCCCTATGCTTCGGCAGTGGGAAGTCTAATGTATGCCATGTTGTGTACGAGACCTGATATCTGCTATGCCGTAGGCATGGTAGCTAGATATTAGAGTAACCCTGGACAGGGTCACTGGACTGCTGTAAAGAACATACTTAAGTACCTGCGAAGGACTAGGAATTATGTTCTGAGTTACAAAGCGTCCGAATTGATTCATGTGGGTTACACAGACTCGGATTTCCAATCTGATAAGGATCAGCGAAAGTCTACATCAGACTATGTGTTCACATTGGGAGGTGGAGCAGTTTCATAGAAGAGTGTTAAACAGAAATGCATTTCGGACTCAATCATGGAAGCCGAATATGTAGCAGCCTCTGAGGCAGCTAAACAATCGGTTTGGTTCCGGAACTTCCTTATGGACTTAGATGTGGTTCCTAATTTGCCTAGAGCTATCACAATTTATTGTGACAATAGCGCTGCAGTGGTAAATGTGAAGGAACCACGAGCCCACAATGCGAGTAAACACATAGATCGCAAGTACCACCTGATTAGAGATATCGTCAAGAGGGGCGATGCGGTTGTCACCAAGATTGCATCAGCGGATAACCTGGCAGACCCCTTTACGAAGGCACTTCCAGCGGAAGCGTTCAAGAGACACGTGAATGGGATGGGTATCGGATGTATGGGAGAGGGGAACTAGACTTTTAGTATAAGTGGGAGATTGATGGAGTTATATTCTACATGTCTAGTTTAGTGACAATATGGAACTCCTTATCTGTGTTTTATTATCTATCAATCAAACAGTCTGCATTTTGTCTATTATATACTTTATGCTATAGTCCTAGATATATACGTTGTAGACAGTATGGCGTGAGGAGAAACGCGGAAGATCATATTGTCGGTTACTCGTATACTATCGAACAGTGGCTCACGACTTAGATGGACAGGGACAATCCATCGGTACGTCGTAGTGTGACTGGTAAATAGTCGGTCTTGACTATTATGTTACACTCGTACACTTGGTGTATTGAGCAGGACCACGGGAGGGCGTTCGATTTATACTAGTCGCAGTAATCGAACTAAACCTCTGATATTACGGATATACGAATTCCTAATCCCTATATAATTATAGGTGCGTGTGTTCAATTCTCGGTTCTTTAATCTGCCAATCTGTGAGACTAATTGATTAGTCGATATTCTCGGTAAATTGGGAATCGGAATTGTACACACGGCATGCTATAGATTATAGACAGGAAACCGTGTCCCATTTATTGGGTTGATGATGTCCCCGAGATGAGCTCATAAAGTTTATCATGTAAACCCTGCAGGTGGATTCGTTCCACATGATAATGAGGATTAGTGGTACTAGTCTCGGATAATAAGAAACGAATTAATTTAATTATTAGTAATTAAAATTAATTCGTGGACATTCGATATCTTAAATACGGGGAAAGTCGTATATGTAATTTCGGCGGAAATATTATTGTTGATATAATAATAAATTAATTTCGGGAATTCAATTATTATATTTTAGTGGAGTGAATAATAATTAAAATTGAAATTGATTAATTAAGGATTTTCATTTTAAGGATTCAAGTTAATTAATATTTCAATTTAGCCCTTAATTAATTTACCTAAGAGGTCCCTAACGTAGCTCTATATAAACCCCCTCCCTTGCCCTCTCTTAACCTACAGAACGCCGCAACTATTATTTCAGCAGAGAAAATAAAAGTATTGCGCTATTAATTTTTCTCTGTTAAAATAATTAAGTTAACACAATTATTATTCTCTCAGAGAGAATAATTATTTCTTACGCTGGTTTGGCAGAGAGAGTATAGACGGAAGAACTCCAGCGGATCGTTGCCCACACAACGGTTGGAGACGGGATCAGAGACATACGCTAGAAACGTCAAAGGTCTCAACAATCGACCGAGAAGGTATGAGATCGGTTCTTTTTCCGCAATTATTCGATCTCTGTTTTTGCGCTAATCATACAACGAACCAAAGATTGGTTAACGTGGCTTGGATTTGATGTTCTCGGACTGCTGGGAGGTCTCTGACCTCCGGCGTGGCAGTCGGATCGAGAAAATCTCGTCGGAACAGCCAGAACGGGCGAATCCCGCTGCTGGAATCGCGACGCTGTCGGCCGAAAGCCATATGTGTCGGCCGACATTGCCCTGTCGGGCGACAGCCTTATGGCGTCGGCCGACAGACAGGGCAGATTGACCCATTTCGCGCGGTTGCACTTTTGGTGCAATGGCTGGGCGTGTTACGGGTCTAGGGCCTCGTGTTAAGTACAGTGGGGACGCCGGGGGTCGACTGGGCTTGTCCGGATGTTCGAGTAGTCAAACGGACATGTCCCGGGTAGTCAATTTCCATCACATCTTGTTGCTCGTCTCGGTCTCGATCCACCACCGACTTGCTGGAGGGTCAAGAGACGAACTCCTCCCACTGGAGTCTCGTCTCGAGCCTCGTTGAGTCGTCCATGGGGTCGAACGTGCTGGAATTCGATATCCCGGGTTATCTAAATTTGCGGAAACCGACAACCCGACCAAAATCCCGTCGCCGGAGATCCAACCGCGAACCACCGTACGAGCCGGAGCTCAACCGAGCACCACCACGGTTCCGCCCGTGGTGCCCAGCCGAGCCCCCGCACGGGGCTCGCGATCGATCGATCGCGTGGGGCTGCTCCGGCAGCCCCGGGCGGTGAGTCTGGCGACTCACCGCCACCACCGAGGGGAGGGGGGACCACCAGCCGCGGCGCGAAGCCGCGACGGTCCCCGGCGATCGAACTAGGGTTCGATCGCCCCTAGCCGCGGCGTCCAGCCGCGGCCTTCCCTTGGTGCGCGCCGGCGGTCGTGCCCTAGGCCGACCGCCACCCCCTCGGCTCCCAGCCGAGGGTCCTTCGAACCTTCGCCGGGGATCTCGAATCCCCGTCCCCGAAGTTCGTCGTTTTTCCCGGATCGTGCGTTCATGTATGTATCACAATCAATTCACATAAAATCATAGAAGAGAGTATATGATTTTACCTTTCGATTCGTTGTGCGGAGAAACGGAATCAAGATGATGACCTTACGATCTTCCCACGTATTCCTTGCACTAGCTTGAACGTCGGGTGGGCGACGATCCTCCAAGCTTATGGATCCTCTTCTCTCTCTCTCTACTTTCTCTCTCTAGGAGAATTATGATCTTGTGTTATGTAGAATATAGAAGACCATGTAGTGCTTTTATAGGCTACGTAGGGGATCTAAAGGAGGTGGAATATTGGGCTTCCAATATTAATGATTAAATTGAGCCCAAGCCCAAATCTATTAATCTCCCATCAATATTAATTAATTTATTTTCCACTATATAAATTAATTGCACTCCTAATATTAAACCATATTATATCAAATAATATTTCTCCGGTAGTATTATTTATTCCGTGTATTTAAGATTTAAATATCCATGAATAAAATTAATTTATTGCTAATTAATTTATTCATCTCTTTAATCCGAGACTAGTACCATTCAACCTTAATTATTGTGCGGAACGAATCCACTCATGAGGTTTACACAATAATTCCTTATGAACTCATCTCGGGGATATTATCAACCCTTCCGGGATACACTGTCCGGTCAATCATTCACGGCATGCCATATATAAAATATAGTGACCCAACTTAACCGGTAATTAACCCAATAATTAAATCGGTTAATTCTTTTGGTAAATCAAAGTCACTTATATTAAATATACACACCCGCAACAATATCGGGGATTAAGAATAAAATACACTGAGACTCGAATCGATTATCGCCGGCAATCCTAATCGATGAATCTCAACGATCCGCTCAATACACCAAGTGTACAAGTGTGATAAAATAATTAAGACAAATTATTTTCTCTCTCACACAACGACTATACCGATGGATTGGTCCGGGTCCATCTAGGTCGTGAGCCACTGTTTGATTAAATACGAGTAACCGATAGTATGATCTTCTGTGTGGGCCCGACACACCATACTAACTACAACGTATAAAATCTAGGACTATGATTTGCATATATTTAATTAATAATAATTAAAAGCAAACAATTGTTTATTAATTAAATAGATTAAATGCTATGATCGGGAGTTTACCGTTACTTAAATCTAGACATTAAGTACACAACTCCAACAATCTCCCACTTGTACTAAGGTCTAGTCATTTCCTCCAAACTCCCGGTTCCCATACTCATCACGCGCTTAAGGTGTACTTCCGAGAAGTACTATGTGAGTGAGCAATCTAGGTTGCCGCTCTGAAGTTATCTTGGTGACTACTACGTCGTCTCCCTTGACGATGACTCGTATCAGGTGGTACTTGCTCTATGTGTTAACATCACTTTTGACTTATGATCTCTTCCAGTTTACTGTGCACCGCTATCCAATAGCCTTTGGTAAACTAAGAGTCATATCCAAGTCAAGAGGTTATCCCGGAACCTAACCAAAACTTCCGCTGCCTCTGAGGCTGCTATTCGGTTATGAGAGAGTCTGAAAAGCGTCCTGCTTATCACTCTTTTATGGTTCCACCTCTTTCTAAAAGTGAACACATAGCCTGATATCGACTTTCACTGGTCCTTTCTTTTGATTTTTAGGATCTGAGAATTTGTAAGCAAAGAAGATTCCGTCTTGCTTAATAATTCAGTACTTTTGCAAGTACTATTACATCATCCGAAAATCTCTTGTCTAGATTACCTTGATATCCTCCCACTACGCAAACCGCATAGTTGATATCAGGTTCTTGTTTTACAACATTGCATCTATAAAGCTTTCCATACTTGAAGTATAGGAAACCGCTTTGTCTATCCCCTTCTTGTGTATAAACACAAATCCTTTAGATAGATGTTTATTCTGGCTCTGAAAGGCAATAACCTTTCTCAGAAGTATGCATGTTTAAAACAAACCTTAATCGTATAAGATGTCTAGGAGAAGTACAATGTTCTTTACTCTAGATCATAAGATCTTAAGAACATGTTCTAACTTCTTCTTAATCTTATATCTCGATTTATTTAGACAACCATTATTTTATGCCTGACAACATTTTTACATTGTTGCCAATGATGAAATGTTATCTACATAAAATCTCCGAGAAACACCACCTTGTTTCCATTACGTTTTCAATACACCTTTCGTTTATGCCTTTTGATGAATCCATCAAATGGATTATCCCATCAACTTGCAAGCTCTACGACTCATAGCTTTGTTTCAATCCATAAATGGATTTATTAAGCTTGTACTCTAAATGATCTAGCCTCTCAACAATAATCCTTATTGTTCCAAACAGGCACATTTAGATCCAGTACTGCCCTTATGCAGAGCTAGGGGTCGATTTCATCTTTACTAGATCCAGAGTCCAAACTCCTCTAGTCTTATGAATATCCCTGGTTGTCCAACAACCTCCCACTGCAATGGCGTCCCGGTGTATAACAGTAATAACAATAGGTGCAGTATGTGGTGTACTTCTACTCGGTTTGGCTGGTTCCCAGTCTTTTGTCCTTCTTCTCATTTCAAGGCATTTCGTGAATTTAGGCTTTGTGGTTCATCTAATAGTCTTTCTCCATGAACCGGACAAGACGTCCCTCTGGTTCATAGTACTATAGAACACACAATACTTCGTTCATCTAGAATATCCTACAACCATATTCAAAATGCCGTTGTATCTAGGAATATCCATAGAACATAGGTAGTTCCGAACGACTTGCTTTATTTACTATTAGACTTCCATTTCTTATTTACAGCGCACCATCTCTACACTTAAGTGTATGGCACGCCCCTTTGGGATTGAATCCCAATCTTTGATTATGCTATGTGTTATTCAGATAGGTGATGGCCTCCGCGACCGAGTCACAGGCTTCCAATGGATATACTTTGATGGTTCCCCATAATCGCTTTGTGTCCATTGACTAGTCAAAACACTTTGCTTTTATGGTACATCAAGCATTCTAATCCATCACTTGAGTATTCTTTGAAAGAATTACTCGTACCTTTCTAATATACACATATGTCTGCATATCTAATCATTTTCAATACTTGTTTGAATTCTATCCTTTATCCAGAAAGGTTTGCTTAGACGTATTATCCTCCAAATTCAATCCTCAGGTCGGAAGGTCCACTCCTTCAACTATAATTGATCAAATCAATTTCGACCATTTGAATCTCATTTGAAAATACTACTAAGTATAAGATTTCATAAGTATAATGATTAATAAAGAAATATCTAATAAGTAAAACAAGTTATAGAACGGTTCGTTGCATTGGGGTAGACTTAGGATCTATCATTCATATATTGCTATCTAATGTACCAGAATAGATAATGCCATTATTTCTTATCAAAATCATCCAATGATTAAAGAAATAAAATATCCATTCATAAATAATAGAAATCTAGAACAAAAACGTTCTTTCTAAAGTTAAAGGGGTACATAAAGCAATAACTTTGAAATGAAATCCTATTTAACTACTAAAGCAGATAAATGTCTTCCACCGCAACCGCTGCCTCCTTTACAGCTTTGCCCGTGTAGACTCGAACTCTTCTTCTCTAAGTCGCCGGGTTTTCTGGAACCCCTGCATTCAAAAATGCACATACCGTCAGTGGTTCCATATCTACACACCAGAATTCTGGTAGATAATACCGCTGACTATGTTTTTACGACTAAAGAAAAATTCGTACCTTTGAGAGGACATTCAGACTTCCAGTGTCCCATCTTGTTGCATCGGAAGCACTTACCCTTTGGCTTTGCAGCCCCCACTCGTGGTACAGTCCTCTTGACACCACTGGGTTTCCAGGCTTGCTTCCTCTTCTTGCCCCTACCTCCACCAGGCTTAAAGCCTTTGGACTTGGTAGCTACAAGCGCTTGAGACTTGCCCTTCTTGTAGATCCCCTCTGCCGCCTTTAGTTCAGTCAGGAGTTGCGCAAGAGTATAAGATAGTTTACCCATATTATAGCTCATACGAAACTGCTCAAAACTAGGGGCCAGAGACTGGAGTATGATGTCGACTTGCGTCTCAGCATCAATAGAAGCTCCTAGGACCTCAAGTTCATTCAACAAACTCATCATCTTAAGAACGTGCTCCCCAACGGGCGTTCCTTCAGATTGAGTAGTCGACATGAGGACTCTCATGGCTTCTTGCCTTGCCGCACGATCTTGCTCCCCAAACATCTCCTTGAGGTTAAACATCATATCATAGGCAGTGTCCATCGACTCATGTTGGGTTTGGAGTACATTTGACATGGAAGCCAAAATATAACACCTAGCCATTTCATCAGCCTTTTTCCACTTCCGATATGTCAGTTTTTCCTCATCAGTTGAGGCAGCCGTGGGCTCAGCAGGGCACACTTCATGGAGTACAAACTTGTACTCCTCCGAAGTTAGGACAATGTCTAAATTTCTCTTCCAATCAATATAGTTGGAGCCAGTGAGCTTATGCTCCTTGAGTATCATAGAAAGTGGGTTCATAGCTATTCTCTAAACCTATAAGCACATTTAAACAAACAATTAATTTAATATCCGATATTATCTCCCTCAAATAATATCATTAAATCACTAATTACATCTAAAATCCCATCAGATAAGGCAAGCCACGATAGTGTGGACGTTTACCCATCCGAATGATTTAGCAATTAGATTTGCTTTGGTCGTACATCACTATAGCGTTACTTCGATGGGAAGGATACTATAGAGCGTACCTAAGTGTAAACCATTACTCAGTATCTAAGAAGATTGTTTGGGACTCGTATATTACCGCAAGCCACGATAGTGTGGACGTTTACGCTAATACATGAACCTTCACTTTCTTCTATAACTGTCTACATCAATCGATCCAAAATCCCATTCAATGCAGCAAGCCACGATAGTGTGGACGTTTACTACACCAAAAGATTTTTACAATTGACATCCAATTACTTGAGGCATTCGATTTCATAAATCAAGACGCGGAGAATCATAAGTGAAACTCGAAGTTTCTAACCAGTGATTCACCATGCGAACAACCCTATCTCTCATAAATGAGGGAGCCGAGCAGACAATCGATCCATCTATCAAAGAATGGTACGACTGCCTCTAATTTGTGTCCTCGACATGACCAAGTGGCTTTGGCTCCATTCCACTCCCCGGGGTGAGAATGAGTCGACTTGAAGTCAGTTTCAGAAAGACAAATTAGGCATTGTTTGATAAACTTAATCAATGTCTCTTGTAAAAGGAATTACAAGAATTCTCCTCCAATGACACATCTATACGAACTTCAAAAGTCCATAAGAGTCACCAAGAGAACAGTAATGGAGACCATGGGAATGTTTCCATCCCCGCTCCCACTTAGCTTTTTATAACAAAGGGATACGCTATCTAATGCATAATTAAACACATAAGCATGCATACAAGTAATAAAGCACATAGCACATAGTCAAAATAATGCTAGAAAAATTATTTTCCGACTATCATGGCTTTATTCCATCTCCGTATGCGTCTTCTAGTCTTCAGTCTTCGTTCTTGAATGCTCCATGTGACGAGAATATTAATCCCAATATTTAAATCTATTTATTTTTAATAAATCCAAAAGATACTTAATTCGAAAATTAAGTCAATCGAATAAATCAAAAATAAAATTAAATATTATTAATATTTTGTTTTTATTTATTTATTTATTTTCCCATCTAATTCTATTAAATCTCTAGAATAATCTATCCAAGTCAAACTTGGAATATTCTAGAAGACTACTATAATAGAATAAGGAAATAAAATAAATTAGGACTCTTCTACTTTCCAAGATTAATTAATTTCCATTACTATGAAAATTCCCATAAAATAGGAATAATCAATTAGGAAATAAATCAATCCTAAATTAACTTTTATTCCTTTCCAATTCTATTAAATCTCTAGGATCCTATTCCAAGTAGAACTCGGAATACTCTAGAAGACTTCCATAATAGAATAAGGAATAAAAATAATTCCAATTAATTCTTTTCCTATTTCCATGAGAGTTCCCAAACTTAGGAATACTCAAAATAGGAAAACTTGAATCAATTAGGTAAGTAGTATCTTGGTAGGATTAGGAGTAGCACGGGTTGGGGATCCCCGCACCACCCCCACCGTCGACCACCACCACTGCCGGGTACCACCGCCGCCGCCCCCTAGCCACGCGCTGTTGGAGTTGTGTACTTAATGTCTAGATTTAAGTAACGGTAAACTCCCCTTCATAGCATTTAATCTATTAAATTAACGAACAATTGTTTTGCTTTTAATTACTTGATAATTAAATAAATGCAAACCATGGTTCTGGATTTTATACGTTGTAGTTAGTATGGTGTGCATGGGCACACAGAAGATCATACTATCGGTTACTCGTATTTAATCGAACAGTTGCTCACGACCTAGATGGACACGAACTAATCTATCGGTATAGTCGTTGTGTGAGAGAGAAAATAATTTATCTTAATTATTTTATCACACTTGTACACTTGGTGTATTGAGTGGATAGTTGAGATTCATCGATTAGGATTGCCGGCGATAATCGATTCGAGTCTCAGTGTATTTTATTCTTAATCCCCGATATTATTGCGGGTGTGTATATCTAATATAAGTGACTTTGATTTACCAAAGGAATTAACCGATTTAATTATTGGGTTAATTACCGGTTAAGTTGGGTCACTATATTTTATATATGGCATGCCGTGAATAATTGACCGGACAGTGTATCCCGTAAGGGTTGATAATATCCCCGAGATGAGTTCAAAAGGAATTATTGTGTAAACCTCATGAGTGGATTCGTTCCGCACAATAATTAAGGTTGAATGGTACTAGTCTCGGATTAAAGAGATGAATAAATTAATTAGCAATAAATTAATTTTATTCATGGATATTTTTATCTTAAATACACGGAATAAATAAATACTACCGGAGAAATATTATTTGATATAATATGGTTTAATATTGGGAGTGCAATTAATTTATATAGTGGAAAATAAATTAATTAATATTGATAAGGATTAATGGACTTGGGCAGTGGGCTCAATTTAATCATCAATATTGGAAGCCCAATATTCCACCTCCTTTAGATCCCCTACGTAGCCTATAAAAGCACTACATGGCCTTCATAAATCATAAGACAAGATTATCATACTTGATATTCTAGAGAGTTGAAGGAGATCCATAGGAGTTCGATAGATCGTCGCCCACCCGACGTTCGAACCAAGTGCAAGGAATACGTGGGAAGATCCAAAAGGTCTTCAACTTGATTTCGTTTCTCCGTACAACGAATCAAAAGGTATGATCATCAAAACCCCTCTATGATTGTATGTGAATTATATTGTGATATATACATGAACAAGACGATCCGGGAAAACGTCGAGACCGGGATACGGGGATCCGGGATCCCCGTCGGGATCGAGAAGGGGCGGCCGAACCCTAGGGTTCGACCGCCGGTGCGCCGCGCAAGGAAGCCCCGGCTGGACGCCGGGGCATGCGATCGACCTAGGGTCGATCGCTGGGGATGCCACGGGCTGGTGCCGTGGCGGATCCCCGCCGCCTCCACGGCGGCGTGCGCGTGAGAGGCGCCTCGGCTGGGCCGAGGCGGGCGATCGATCGGGCGATCGATCGCCGGGGGAAGACCGCGGCTGGAGCCGCGGTGGGTCAGCTGGGCTGACCGCCCCTCCTGGCGGTGGCGGTGAGTCGCCGGACTCACCGCCGGGGGCTGCCCCATGCAGCCCCATGCGATCGCCATGCACGGCGATCGCGAGCCCCGTCGGGGGCGCGGCTAGGGTTTAGCCGCGGGTTCGCCCGCGGTGACGCCTCGGTTGTGCTCCGGCTCGTTCGGTGTTCGCGATCGGTTTCCGGCGAAGGGTTTTCGGTCGGGGTTATCGGTTCCGCAATTTTTGATACCCCGGGATATCGAATTCCAACAATTGGTATCAGAGCGTTTGGTTTCGTGTTCATGTATGTGTTCAATTGTGTTCTACCTTGCAGGGATTCCGACTATCATGGTTTAATTAATTGTTAATTATTCGTTTAATTAATTGCTATTTAATTTACCATGATTGTTCGTTTATTAAACTCTCGGACATGTCGAGATTCGTTTTGTGTGGATGAATGCTTGTAATAGTAAAAATTCGGGGGTTGACCGAATTTAGATTTATTATTATTGTTCTACGTTTTCCGGAAAGTGTATAGGGTCGATTTCATGTATAGAATCGATACCGGAATTGTAAATTTATTTCTTGTAATTTATTTACGTTGGATCGATGCCGAGACGACCGCCGGAGAACTCATGAGACGAAGAAGACGAAGAGGACGAAAAGAAGGGGGGTCGATCATCCCCATGATCGATCCCCATGAGGATCGATCGACCCCACGCCCGGGGCTACCCGTTAGGGTTTCCGGCAACGCCGGCCACCGGCGGTGGTGGCGCGTGGCTAGGGGACGGCGGCGGTGGTGCCCGGCGGTGGTGGTGGTCGGCAGTAGGGGGTGGTGCGGGGATCCCCAACCCGTGCTACTCCTAATCCTACCAAGATTCTACTTACCTAATTGATTCAAGTTTTCCTATTTTGAGTATTCCTAACTTTGGGAACTCTCATGAAGATAGGAAAAGAATTAATTGGAATTATTTTTATTCCTTATTCTATTATGGAAATCTTCTAGAGTATTCCGAGTTCTACTTGGAATATGATCCTAGAGATTTAATAGAATTGGAAAGGAATAAAAGTTAATTTAGGATTGATTTATTTCCTAATTGATTATTCCTATTTTATGGGAATTTTCATAGTAATGGAAATTAATTAATCTTGGAAAGTAGAAGAGTCCTAATTTATTTTATTTCCTTATTCTATTATAGAAGTCTTCTAGAATATTCCAAGTTTGACTTGGATAGATTATTCTAGAGATTTAATAGAATTAGATAGGAAAATAAATAAATAAAAATATTAATAATATTTAATTTTATTTTTGATTTATTCGATTGACTTAATTTTCGAATTGAGTATCTTTTGGATTTATTGAAAATAAATAGATTTAAATATTGGGATTAATATTCTCGTCACATGGAGCATTCAAGAACGAAGACTGAAGACTAGAAGAAGCATACGGAGATGGAATAAAGCCATGATAGTCGGAAAATAATTTTCTAGCTTATTTTGACTATGTACTATGTGCTTTATTGCTTGTATGCATGCTATATGTGTTTACTTTATGCACTAGATAGCGTATCCCTTTGTTTATAAAAAGCTAAGTGGGAGAGGGGATGGAAACATTCCCATGGTCTCCATTACTGTTCTCTTGGTGACTCTTATGGATTTTTGAAGTTCATATAGATGTGTCATTGGAGGAGAATTCTTGTAATTCCTTTTACAAGAGACATTGATTAAGTTTATCAAACAATGCCTAATTTGTCTTTCTGAAACTGACTTCAAGTCGACTCATTCTCACCCCGGGGAGTGGAATGGAGCCAAAGCCACTTGGTCATGTCGAGGACACGAATTAGAGGCAGTCGTACCATTCTTTGATTGATGGATCGATTGTCTGCTCGGCTCCCTCATTTTATGAGAGATAGGGTTGTTCGCATGGTGAATCACTGGTTAGAAACTTCGAGTTTCACTTATGATTCTCCGCGTCTTGATTTACAAAATCGAATGCATCTTGTAATTGGGAGTCAATTATAAAAGTCTCTTAGTATAGTAAACGTCCACACAACGTGGCTTGCTATACTGACGGATTTTGGGTTAATTGATGTAGACAGTTGTAAGGAATTGTGAAGATTTGTGAAGTTGTCGTAAACGTCCACACAACGTGGCTTGCGGTGATGTAGCAATTCCAAACGATTTCCTTTGGTGCTGAGTAATGGTTTACACTTAGATACGCTTTATAGTATTCCTCCCACCGAGGTTCCGCTATAAATGATGTATGACCAAAGCAAATCTAATTGCTAAATCGTTTGGGTGGGTAAACGTCCACACACCGTGGCTTGCCTTACCTGATGGGATTTTAGATGTGATTAGTAATTTAATGATATTATTTGAGAGAGATAATATCGGATATTAAATTGATTGTTTGTTTAAATGTGCTCATGGGTTTAGAGAATAGCTATGAACCCACTTTCTGTGATACTCAAGGAATTCAACTCACTGGTTCCACACTGCGTTGAGTGGAATAAAAAGTTAGACATTGCTCAGACTGTAAAAGAGTACAAAGATGTACTCAGTGAAACTTGTCCTCCTAGACCTACTATTGTCTCAACTGATGAGGAAATAGCTGACTTTGAGAAGTGGGATAGTGCTCTTGCACTAGCCGCCAATCATGATGTCATGCTTAAACTCAAGTTGTTTTTTAGACAAAATGTAAAGGCTAGAAAAGAGGCGATGAGAACACTCATAAAGATCAGTTGCTTCGAGGAAACGCTTGATCACGTTTTCGAGATGGTAGATCTTTTGGATGAGTTGAAACAATCGCAAGCTCTTACAGCCAAGGCCAAAGGTTTCGGACCTAAGGGTTTACATAAGGAAAAGGAGAAGATAACAAGAGAGTCCAATGGTCCTAAAAGACTTGGACCACGGAATAAAGTGAGAAAGCCTTCGGGCAGTCATTCTCATGGAACACATTCTGAGGACTGGAAGTCTATGTTTTCTCCTCAAGAAGGTACGAGATTTCCTCCTTAGTCTTTGAAACATAGTCAGTAGCGTTATCTACCAGAAACCTGGTTGGTAGATATGGAACCTCTGACGGTATGTATGCATTTAAAATGCAGGGACACCAGGAAACCCAAAGACTTGGAAATGGAGGAATGATCTACACGGGCAAAAGCTGTAGAGGAGGCAGCTGTTGCGGTGGAAGACATTTATCTGCTTTAGTAGTTAAATAGGATTTCATTTCAAGATTATTGCATTATGTACCCTTTAATTTTAGAAAGAACGTTTTGTTCTGGATTTCTATTATTAATGAATGGATAGTTTTATTTCTTTAATCATTTGATGATTTTTGAGATAATGGGTATTATCTATTCTGGTACATTAGAAAGCAATATAAGAATGATAGATCCTAAGTCTACCACAATGCAACGAACCGTTCTATAACTTGTTTTACTTGTTAGATATTTCTTTATTAAATCATTATACTTGTGAATTCTTGTACTTAGTAGTATTTTCAAATAAGATTCAAGAAGGTCGAAATTGATTTGATCAATTATAGTTGAAGGAATGGACCTTCCGACCTGAGAATTGAATTTGGAGGATAATACAAACCTTTCTGGTAAAAAGTAGAATTCGGACAAGTATTGGAGATGATTAGATATGCAGTCGCATGTGTAAATTAGAAAGGGGCGAGTAATTCTTTCAAAGAATACTCGGTGATGGATTAGAATACTTGATGTGCCATAAAAGCTAAGTGTTTTGACTAGTCAATGGACACAAAGCTATTATGGGGAACCATTAAAGTATATCCATTAGGAGGCTGCGACTTAGTCGCGGAAGCCATCACCTACCTAAAAACGCATAAGCATAATCGATGTTTGGGATTCAAACCCAAAGGGACACGCCATGCACTTACGTGTAGAGATGGTGCGTTAGAAATAAGAAATAGAAATCTAACAGTAAAAGAACAAGTTGTTCGGAACTACCTATGTTCTATGGATACAACAAGAATGGTTGTAGGATATCCTAGATGAACGAAGTATTGTGTGTTCTATAGTACGATGAACCAGAGGGACGTCTATCGTTCGGTTCATAGTGGAATACTATTAGATGAACCACAAAGCCTGAATTGATACCTTGGAATGAGAAGTAAAGACAAAAGACTGGGAACCAGCCAAACCGAGTAGAAGTACACCACACACTGCACCTATTGTTATTACTGTTATACACCGGGACGCCATTGCAGTGGGAGGTTGTTGGGCAACCAAAGATGTTCATAAGACTAGAGGAGTTCGGACTCTGGATCTAGTAGAGATGAAATCGATCCCTAGCTCTGCATAAGGGCGGTACTAGATCTAAATGAGCCTGCTTGGAGAACAATAAGGTTTATTGTTAAGAGGCTAGATCATTTAGAGTACAAGCTTAGTAAATCCATTTATGGATTGGAACAAAGCTGTAAATCGTGGAACTTGCGAATTGATGAGATAGTCCATTTAATGGATTCATCAAAAGGCAAAAGACGATGGGTGTACTGGAAAGGTAATGGAAACAAGGTGGTGTTTCTCGGAGATTTTATGTAGATAACGTTTTATCATTGGCAACAATGTAAAGATATTATCAGACATAAAATAATGGTTGTCTAAATAAATCAAGATATAAGATTGAGAAGAAGTTGGAACATGTTTTAAGATCTTATGATCTAGGATAAAAACATTGTACTTCTCCTAGATATCTTATATGATTATGGTTTGTTTTAACATGCAATGTTGAAAAGTAAGAACCTAATATCAACTATGCCGTTTGCGTAGTGGGAGGATATCAAAGTAATCTGGACAAGAAATTCTCGGATGCTATAATAGTACTTGCGAGAGTACTGGATATTGAGCAAGACGAAATCTTCTTGGATTACACATTCTCAGATCTAAATCAGAGAAGGGCCAGTGTAAGTCGATATCAGGCTATGTGTTCACTTTTGGAAAAGGTGGAACCTTTAATATGAAAAGAGTGATAAGCGGGATGCTTCTCAGACTCTCTCATAACCGAATAGCAGCCTCAGAGGCAGCGGAAGTTTTGGTTAGGTTCCGGGATAACCTCTAAGACTTTGATATGACGCTTGGTTTGCCAAAGGCTATTTCATAGCGGTGCATGGTAAACCGGAAGAAGTCATAAGTCGAAAAGTGATGTTTAACACATAGTGCAAGTACCACCTGATACGAGTCGTCGTCAAGGGAGACGACGTGGTAGTCACCAAGATAACTTCAGAGCGACAACCTAGAGTGCTCATTCACATAGTACTTCTCGAAAGTACTACTTAAGCACGTGATGAGTATGGGAGTCGGGAGTTTGGAAGAAATGACTAGACCTTAGTACAAGTGGGAGATTGTTGGAGTTGTGTACTTAATGTCTAGATTTAAGTAACGGTAAACTCCCCGTCATAGCATTTAATCTATTAAATTAACGAACAATTGTTTTGCTTTTAATTACTTGATAATTAAATAAATGCAAACCATGGTTCTGGATTTTATACGTTGTAGTTAGTATGGTGTGCATGGGCACACAGAAGATCATACTATCGGTTACTCGTATTTAATCGAACAGTTGCTCACGACCTAGATGGACACGAACTAATCTATCGGTATAGTCGTTGTGTGAGAGAGAAAATAATTTATCTTAATTATTTTATCACACTTGTACACTTGGTGTATTGAGTGGATCGTTGAGATTCATCGATTAGGATTGCCGGCGATAATCGATTCGAGTCTCAGTGTATTTTATTCTTAATCCCCGATATTATTGCGGGTGTGTATATCTAATATAAGTGACTTTGATTTACCAAAGGAATTAACCGATTTAATTATTGGGTTAATTACCGGTTAAGTTGGGTCACTATATTTTATATATGGCATGCCGTGAATAATTGACCGGACAGTGTATCCCGTAAGGGTTGATAATATCCCCGAGATGAGTTCAAAAGGAATTATTGTGTAAACCTCATGAGTGGATTCGTTCCGCACAATAATTAAGGTTGAATGGTACTAGTCTCGGATTAAAGAGATGAATAAATTAATTAGCAATAAATTAATTTTATTCATGGATATTTTTATCTTAAATACACGGAATAAATAAATACTACCGGAGAAATATTATTTGATATAATATGGTTTAATATTGGGAGTGCAATTAATTTATATAGTGGAAAATAAATTAATTAATATTGATAAGGATTAATGGACTTGGGCAGTGGGCTCAATTTAATCATCAATATTGGAAGGCCAATATTCCACCTCCTTTAGATCCCCTACGTAGCCTATAAAAGCACTACATGGCCTTCATAAATCATAAGACAAGATTATCATACTTGATATTCTAGAGAGTTGAAGGAGATCCATAGGAGTTCGATAGATCGTCGCCCACCCGACGTTCGAACCAAGTGCAAGGAATACGTGGGAAGATCCAAAAGGTCTTCAACTTGATTTCGTTTCTCCGTACAACGAATCAAAAGGTATGATCATCAAAACCCCTCTATGATTGTATGTGAATTATATTGTGATATATACATGAACAAGACGATCCGGGAAAACGTCGAGACCGGGATACGGGGATCCGGGATCCCCGTCGGGATCGAGAAGGGGCGGCCGAACCCTAGGGTTCGACCGCCGGTGCGCCGCGCAAGGAAGCCCCGGCTGGACGCCGGGGCATGCGATCGACCTAGGGTCGATCGCTGGGGATGCCACGGGCTGGTGCCGTGGCGGATCCCCGCCGCCTCCACGGCGGCGTGCGTGTGAGAGGCGCCTCGGCTGGGCCGAGGCGGGCGATCGATCGGGCGATCGATCGCCGGGGGAAGACCGCGGCTGGAGCCGCGGTGGGTCAGCTGGGCTGACCGCCCCTCCTGGCGGTGGCGGTGAGTCGCCGGACTCACCGCCGGGGGCTGCCCCATGCAGCCCCATGCGATCGCCATGCACGGCGATCGCGAGCCCCGTCGGGGGCGCGGCTAGGGTTTAGCCGCGGGTTCGCCCGCGGTGACGCCTCGGTTGTGCTCCGGCTCGTTCGGTGTTCGCGATCGGTTTCCGGCGAAGGGTTTTCGGTCGGGGTTATCGGTTCCGCAATTTTTGATACCCCGGGATATCGAATTCCAACACGCGCCACCACCACCGGTGGCCGGCGTGGCCGGAAACCCTAGCGGGCAGCCCCGGGCGTGGGGTCGATCGATCCTCATGGGGATCGATCATGGGGATGATCGACCCCCCCGGTTTTTCGTCCTCTTCGTCTTCTTCGTCGCATGAGTTCTCCGGCGGTCGTCTCGGCATCGATCCAACGTAAATAAATTACAAGAAATAAATTTACAATTCCGGTATCGATTCTATACATGAAATCGACCCTATACACTTTCCGGAAAACATAGAACGTAATAATAAATCCTAAATTCGGTCAACCCCCGAATTTTTACTATTACAAGCATTCATCCACACAAAACGAATCTCGACATGTCCGAGAGTTTAATAAACGAACAATCATGGTAAATTAAATAGCAATTAATTAAACCAATAATTAACAATTAATTAAACCAATAATTAACAATTAATTAAACCATGATAGTCGGAATCCCTGCAAGGTAGAACACAATTGAACACATACATGAACACGAAACCAAACGCTCTGATACCAGTTGCTGGAATTCGATATCCCGGGTTATCTAAATTTACGGAAACCGACAACCCGACCAAAATCCCGTCGCCGGAGATCCAACCGCGAACCACCGTACGAGCCGGAGCTCAACCGAGCACCACCACGGTTCCGCCCGTGGTGCCCAGCCGAGCCCCCGCACGGGGCTCGCGATCGATCGATCGCGTGGGGCTGCTCCGGCAGCCCCGGGCGGTGAGTCCGGCGACTCACCGCCACCACCGAGGGGAGGGGGGACCACCAGCCGCGGCGCGAAGCCGCGACGGTCCCCGGCGATCGAACTAGGGTTCGATCGCCCCTAGCCGCGGCGTCCAGCCGCGGCCTTCCCTTGGTGCGCGCCGGCGGTCGTGCCCTAGGCCGACCGCCACCCCCTCGGCTCCCAGCCGAGGGTCCTTCGAACCTTCGCCGGGGATCTCGAATCCCCGTCCCCGAAGTTCGTCGTTTTTTCCGGATCGTGCGTTCATGTATGTATCACAATCAATTCACATAAAATCATAGAAGAGAGTATATGATTTTACCTTTCGATTCGTTGTGCGGAGAAACGGAATCAAGATGATGACCTTACGATCTTCCCACGTATTCCTTGCACTAGCTTGAACGTCGGGTGGGCGACGATCCTCCAAGCTTATGGATCCTCTTCTCTCTCTCTCTACTTTCTCTCTCTAGGAGAATTATGATCTTGTGTTATGTAGAATAGAGAAGACCATGTTGTGCTTTTATAGGCTACGTAGGGGATCTAAAGGAGGTGGAATATTGGGCTTCCAATATTAATGATTAAATTGAGCCCAAGCCCAAATCTATTAATCTCCCATCAATATTAATTAATTTATTTTCCACTATATAAATTAATTGCACTCCCAATATTAAACCATATTATATCAAATAATATTTCTCCGGTAGTATTATTTATTCCGTGTATTTAAGATTTAAATATCCATGAATAAAATTAATTTATTGCTAATTAATTTATTCATCTCTTTAATCCGAGACTAGTACCATTCAACCTTAATTATTGTGCGGAACGAATCCACTCATGAGGTTTACACAATAATTCCTTATGAACTCATCTCGGGGATATTATCAACCCTTCCGGGATACACTGTCCGGTCAATCATTCACGGCATGCCATATATAAAATATAGTGACCCAACTTAACCGGTAATTAACCCAATAATTAAATCGGTTAATTCCTTTGGTAAATCAAAGTCACTTATATTAAATATACACACCCGCAACAATATCGGGGATTAAGAATAAAATACACTGAGACTCGAATCGATTATCGCCGGCAATCCTAATCGATGAATCTCAACGATCCGCTCAATACACCAAGTGTACAAGTGTGATAAAATAATTAAGACAAATTATTTTCTCTCTCACACAACGACTATACCGATGGATTGGTCCGGGTCCATCTAGGTCGTGAGCCACTGTTTGATTAAATACGAGTAACCGATAGTATGATCTTCTGTGTGGGCCCGACACACCATACTAACTACAACGTATAAAATCTAGGACTATGATTTGCATATATTTAATTAATAATAATTAAAAGCAAAAAATTGTTTATTAATTAAATAGATTAAATGCTATGATCGGGAGTTTACCGTTACTTAAATCTAGACATTAAGTACACAACTCCAACAGAACGAACCCCAGCCCCGCTGCTGCCCGCACCAGACACGGCGTGTGTTCGATGGCAGCCCGTTGCCGGTTCGCTCTCCTCGACTCTCGTTCCTCCGGGCTTCGATCTTCTCTCGATCCAATAGCAGAAAAATTACAAAACATTATTCTACTAACTCTGGTATCGATCCTATACATTTGATCGACCCTATACATGTCCCGGATTCAACGAAAAATTAAATAAACCTAACGACTCAACCCGTCGTTTAATCTATTACAAACAAGCAACTTTCCAAAATAAAACGATCTCGATAAGCCCGAGAGTTTAATCAAAACCACACACATACAAAACAAAATAACAAAAAATAAATTGGCCATAATAATCGGGTTCAACCTGCAAGGTAACATGCGCAAAAATACAACGAACCTATAAACCGTCTATGCTACCAATTGTTGGAAATCGACTACCCGGGACATGTCCGTTCGACTACTCGAACATCCGGACAAGCCCAGTCGACACCCGGCGTCCCCACTGTACTTAACACGAACCCATAGACCCGAAACACGCCCAGCCATTGCACCAAAGGTGCAACCGCGCGAAACGGGGCTTTCTGCCCTGTCTGTCGGCCGACGCCATAAGGCTGTCGCCCGACAGGGCAATGTCGGCCGACAAGAATAGCTGTCGGCCGACAGCATCGCGATTCCAGCAGCGGGTTTCGCCCGTTCAGGCTGTTCCGACAAGATTTTCTCGATCCGACCACCGCGCCGGAGGTCAGAGACTGTTGGAAATCGATATCCCGGAATTAATAAATTTAATTAAAATCTAATTAATTCCGACCGAAATCCTTTGGAGATCGAATATCCGGAGTTGTCAAAATTGCGGAACAACATTTCCAATCGACTCCTATCGCCGGAAATCACACGAGCATGCCACGTAGCCCGGAGCTCAACCGAACACGCATCCGTGGGCAAGCCCACGCGCGCCCAGCCGAGCCCCGACGTGGGGCTCGCGATCGATCTTGATCGCGGGGTGCGATCGAAGAGATCGATCGCCTTGTGAGATCGATGGGCTGCTCCAGCAGCCCCCACGGCGAGTCCGGCGACTCGCCGCCGCTAGTGTTGGAAATCGATATCCCGGGGCTAACGGAATTGCGGAAAACATAACCCCGACCAAAATCCCATCGCCGAAAAAACAATCGCGAACCACCACGTGAGCCGGGCCCGACGAGAGTATCGCCGTGGGATGAACCCGCGGCTAAACCCTAGTCGAGCCCCATCGCGGGGCTCGCGATCGCACACATGCGATCGCATGGGGCTGCTCCGGCAGCCCCGGGCGGTGAGTCCGGCGACTCACCGCCACCGCCGTTAGGGGGGCGGTTCGCCCAGCGGCGAACCCGCCGCGGCTCCAGCCGCGGCTGCCAGGCGATCGACCCTCACGGTCGATCGCATGCCCCGGCGTCCAGCCAGGGCTCCTCGTCCGTGTGCCGCGATCGAACCCTAGGTTCGATCGCCTCCCTCGGCTCCCAGCCGAGGGTTCGATCTCCGCGGGGATGTCGACCTCGCGGTCCATCCCCATCCGCGGAATCGTACGTTCCCGAATCTTCGTTCATGTATATATCACGATTTAATTCACATAAAATCATAGAGGGGGTTGAACGATTTTACCTTTGATCTCGTTGTGCGGAGAAACGAGATTGATTTGAAGACCTTCAGATCTTCCTATGTATTCCTTGCACTAGCTTGAACGTCGTGTGGGCGACGATCCTCCAAGCTTATGGATCTCCTTCTCTCTTTTTTCTCTCTCTAGAATTATGATCTTCAAGTTATATGAGAATAGAGAAGGCCATGTAGTGCTTTTATAGGCTACGTAGGGGATCTAAAGGAGGTGGAATATTGGGCTTCCAATATTAATGATTAAATTGTGCCCAAGCCCAAATCTATTAATCCATTAATATTAATTATATGATTACTTCCATTATATAAATATAATTGCACTCCCAATATTCACCATATTATATCAAATAATATTCTCTCAGGTAGTATTATTTATTCCATGCCTTTAAGATATAAATATCCATGAATAAAATTAATTTATTGCTTAATTAATTTATTCATCTCTTATATCCGAGACTAGTACCATTCAACTTTAATTATTATGCACTCATGAGGTTTACATAATAATTCCGTATGAACTCATCTCGGCGATATTATCAACCCTTTCGAGGACACATTTTCCCATCAAGAATTCACGGCATGTCATACATAAAATACTGTGACCCAACTTTACCGGTAATTGATCGGTTATTCTAATCAACCAATTCCTTTGGAAAATCAAAGTCACTAATATTAAATGCACACACCCGCAATAATACAGGGATTGAGAATAAAATACTCAGAGATTTAAATCGATTATCTAAGGCAATCCTAATCGATAAATCTCAAGCGATCCGCTCAATACACCAAGTGTACAAGTATGATAAAATAATTAAGATCAATTATTTTCTCTCTCATACAACGAATATACCGATGGATTAGTTCTTGTCCATCTAGGTCGTGAGCTACTGTTTGATTATATACGAGTGACTGATAGTATGATCTTCCGTGTGACGATGCACACCATACTAAATACAACGTACATAATCCAGAACCATATTTGCATTTATTTAATTATAAATAATTAAAAGCAAACGATTATTTATTTAATTAGGTTAAATACTATGACCGAGAGTTTACGATACTTATATCTAGACATTAAGTATACAACTCCATCAATCTCTCACTTATACTAAGGTCTAGTAATTTCCTCCAAACTCCCGACTTCCATACCCATCACGTGCTTAATCTGCACTTCCAAAGAAGTGTCTCGTGCATGAGCATTCTAGGTTGCCGTCTCCGAAGTTATCTTGGTGACTACAGCGTCGTCTCACTTGACGATGACTCGTATCAGGTGGTACTTGCTCTATGTGTTATCATCACTATGAACTTATGATTTCTTTCAGTTTGCCATTGCACCGCTATTTTAATAGCCTTTGGTAAACCAAGAATCATATCGAAGTCCAGAGGTTATCCCAAAGTTTTACCACAACTTCCGCTGCCTCTGAGGCTGCAGTTTGGTTACTCATGGTTGAGTCCGAAAAGCATCGTGCTTATCACTCTTCCATTCTAAAAGCTTTACCTCCCTTTACAAGTGAACACATAGCCTGATATCGACTTACACTGATCCAGATTTGATTAGAGATCTGAGAAATGTAATCCAAAGGAAAAGCTCGTTTGCTTCGTAGTCTAGAACAGTACTTCGAAAGTACTCTTACAGAAGCCGAATATTCCTTTCCAAGATTACTTTGATATCCTTCCACTATGCCAACTGCATAGTCGATATCTGGTTCTCGTTTTTCAACATTGCATTTTAAAGCTTTCCACACTCAAAGTATAGGAAACTGCTTTCACTGCTTCTATCTCCTTTATGTGTCCACAACACATACCTTAGATAGATGCTTTCCTTTTTGAAGGGTAGCATGCCCTCCTTGGAATTATGCATGTTAAAACGGACTTTAATCGTATAAAATTTTTAAGAGAAGTACAATGTTCTTTTCTCAAGATCCTAGATCTCAAGAACATGATCTAACTTCTTCTTTATCTTATATATCGATTCTATCTTAGACAACTATTATTTTATGTCTGACAACACTTTTACATTGTTCCCAATGATAGAATGTTATCTACACAAAATCTCCGAGAAACACCACCTTGTTTCTATTACGTTTCCAATACACATTATTCGTTCATGTCTTTTGATGAATCCATCAAATGGACTATCTCATCAATTCGAAAGTACCACGAATTATAGCTTGTTACAATCCATAAATGGATCAACTAAGCTTGTATTCTAAATAATCTTGTCTCTTAGCAATAATCCTTATTGCTCTCTCAAGAAGACATATTTAGATTTAGTATTGCCCTTCATGTAGATCTAGGGAATGATTTCATGTATACTAGATCCAGGGTTTAAAACTCTTCTAGTCATATGAATATCTCCGGTTGTCCACAACCTCCCACTACAACGGCGTTCTAGTGTATAAACAGTAATAACAGTAGGTGCAGTTAGTTGTGTATTGCTACTCGGTTTGGCTGGTTTCCAGTCTTTGTCCTTTTCTCTCGTTCTAAGGTATCTCGTCACTTTGGGCTTTGTGTTTCATCTAATAGTACTCTCCCAAGAACCGGGCGTTTAGAACTTAACGTCCTTCTGGTTCATAGTACTATTGTGCAGACAACTTTTGTTCTTCTAGGATATTTTACAACCACATCGCAATATGCCGTTGCTTTCATAAATATTCATAGAACATAGGTAGTACCGAATAACTCTTTCTTTTACCATTTCTTTAGAGATCTATTTCTTATCTATACACCATGTCTACACTTTGAAGTGTATGGTGTAGTCATTTGGAATCTAATTCCAATTACTGATTATGCTATGTCTTCAGACAGGTACTAGCCTCCGTGATTAGATCACAGGCTACTTATGAATATACTTTGATAGCTCTTCCACTATAGCTTGTGTCCATTAACTTGTCAAAACACTTACTCTTGTGGTGTATCAAGTATTCTAATCCATACTTAGAGTATTCATCAAATGAAGTACTCATACCTTTCTTGTCTGAGTAGACATAGGTCTACACATCAGTGTTTAATCAATTTCAATACTTGTCCGGATTCTATATCCTTCATCCAGAAAGGTTTGCTTAGTGTGTATTATCTTCCAAATTCAATTCTTAGGTTGGAAGGTCCACTCCTTCAACTTAATTGATCAAATCAATTTTCAACCTTTGAATCTTATTTGAATAAACACTACTTAGCATAGAATTCACAAGTATAATGATTCAGTAAAAAAATATCTCTAACAAGTAAAACGAATTATATACTACGGTTTGTTGCATCGTGGAGACTTAGGATTCATCATTCACATATTGCTAACTAATGTACCAGAATAGATAATATCATAATTTCTTCTCAATAATCATCAAATGATAAAAAGAAATAAATATCCATTCATTAATAATAGAAAACTAGAACATAGTTCTTTCTAAAATAAAAGGGGTACATAAAAGCAATAACTCTGAAATGAGATCCTAAAGCTACTAAAAGCAGATAAAATGTCTTCCACTGCAACATCTGCCTCCTCTACAACTTTGCCCATGTAGACTCGAACTCTTCTTCTCTAAGTCGCCGGGTTTTCTGGAACCCCTGCATTTAAAATGCACATACCGTCAGTGGTTCCATATCTACACACCAGATTTCTGGTAGATAATACCGCTGACTATGTTTTAATGACTAAAGAAGAATTCGTAGCTTTGAGAGGACAATCAGACCTCCAGTGTCCAGACTTCTTGCATCGGAAGCACTTGCCCTTAGGCTTGCCGGTCCCTTCACGCGGTGCTTGCCTCTTTGCACCACTGGGTTTCCAGACTTGCTTCCTTTTCTTCCCTCTACCTCCATTAGGCTTAAACCCTTTGGACTTAGTAGCTACAAGAGCTTGAGACTTGCCCTTCTTGTAGATCCCCTCTGCCGCTGTCAGTTCAGTCAGGAGTTCCGCTAGAGAATAAGATAGCTTACCCATATTATAGCTCATGCGGAACTGTTCAAAACCAGAGGCCAGAGATTGGAGTATGATGTCGACTTGCGTCTCTCCATCAATTTGAGCTCCTAGGATCTCCAATTCATTCAACAACCCCATCATCTTAAGAACGTGCTCCCCTACGGGCGTTCCTTCAGACTGAGTAGTTGTCATAAGGACTCTCATTGCATCTTGCCTAGCCGCACGGTCTTGATGCCCAAACATCTCTTTGAGGTTAAACAGCATATCATAGGCGGTGTCCATCGATTGATGCTGGTTTTGGAGTACATTTGACATGGAAGCCAAAATATAGCACCTAGCCATCTCATCAGCCTTTTTCCACCTCCTATATGTCGTTCGTTCCTCATCAGTTGAGGCATTCGTGGGCTCAGTAGGGCATTGATCATGAAGTACAAACTTGTACTCCTCAGAAGTTAGGACAATGTCCAGATTTCTCCTCAAATCAATATAATTGGGACCATTTAGTTTATTCTCCTTGAGTATCACAGAAAGTGGATTCATAGCTATTCTCTAAACCTATGATCACATAAACAAATAATCAATTTAATTTCCGATATTATCTCCCTCAAATAATATCATTAAATTACTAATCACATCTAAAATTCCATCAGATATGGCAAGCCACGTTGTGTGGACGTTTACCTATCCAAATGATTTTGTAATTAGATTTACTTTGGTCGTACATCAATTATAGCGTAACTTCGTTGGGAAGGATACTATAACGCGTACCTAAGTGTAAACCATTACTCAGTACTAAGGTGAATCGTTTGGAATTGCTACATTACCGCAAGCCACGTTGTGTGGACGTTTACGATAACTTCACAATACTTCACAATTCCCTATAACTGTCTACATCAATTATTCCAAAATCACATTCAGTATAGCAAGCCACGTTGTGTGGACGTTTACTACACCAAACGATTTTTATAATTGACTCCCAATTACTCGAGACATTTAATCTTGTGAATCAAGACGTGATAAATCATAAGTGAAACTCGAAGTTTCTTACCAGTGATTCACCATGCGAGCGACCCTATCTCTCATAGAATGAGGGAGCCGAGCAGACAATCGATCCAAAGATACGAAAGTCTCTAATTTGTGTCATCCACATGACCAAGTGGCTTTGGCTCCATTCCACTCCCCGGGGTGAGAATGAGTCGACTTGAAGTCAGTTTCAGAAAGACAAATTAGGCATTGTTTGATAAACTTAATCAATGTCTCTTGTAAAGGAATTACAAGAATTCTCCCCCAATGACTTGTCTATATGAACTTCAAAAGTTCATAAAAGTCACCAAGAGAACAGCAATGGAGACCATGGGTATTGTTTCCAATCCCTCTCCCACTTAGCTTTTTACAATAAAGGGATACGCTATCTAATGCATAATTAAATACACATAAGCATGCATACATGAAATAAAAGCACATAAATATTATCACATAGTCAAAATAATACTAGAATATTATTTTCCGACTATTATGGCTTTATTCCATCCTTGTACGCATCTTCTAGTCTTCAGTCTTCGTTCTTGAATGCTCCATGTGACGAGAATATTAATTCCAATATTTAAATCCATTTATTTTTAATAAATCCAAAAGATACTTAATTCGAAAATTAAGTCAATCGAATAAATCAAGAATAAAATTAAATATTATTAATATTTTTTATTTATTTATTTTCCTTTCTAATTCTATTAAATCTTTAGAATCTTATCCAAGTAAAACTTGGAACATTCTAGAAGACTTCCATAATAGAATAAGGAAATAAAATAAATTAGGACTCTTCTTCTTTCCAAATTAATTAATTTTCATGTTCATGAAAATTCCCATAAAATAGGAATAATCAATTAGGAAATAAATTAATTCTAAATTAATTATCTTCTTTATCCATGAGAGTTCCCATAAATAAGAACACTCAATAAGGAATAAATTAATTCCAATTTAATTCTTTTCCTATTCCATGAGAGTTCCTAAAAATAAGAACACTCAAAATAAGAACTAAATTAGGAAAGTCGGATTATGGTAGGAGAAGCACGGGGTGGGGATCCCCGCGCCCCCCCACCATCGACCACCACCGCCGCCGCCGCCTCAGCCCACGCGCCACCACCATTGGTGGCCGGCGTGGCAGAAATCTCCCGCGGGCAGCCCGGGTCGATCGATCCTCATGGGATCGATCATGGGGATTGATCGATCCCGGTCCTTCCCTCTCATCTTCTCCTTCGTCACATCTCGATCTCCGGCAATCGTTTCAACATCGAACCAACGTAAAATTAAATTACAAATTTAAATTACAATTCTGGTATCGATTCTATACATGAAATCGATCATATACACATTCCGGAAAAACAAGAACAATAATAATAAATCCTAAATTCGGTCAACCCCCGAATTTTTACTATTACAAGCATTCATCCACACAAAACGAATCTCGACATGTCCGAGAGTTTAATAAAAATTATGACAATAATTAACAAATAATTAACAAGCCATAATAGTCGGAATCCCTGCAAGGTAGAACACAAAATCGAACATATACATGAAGTAGAACCAACGCTCTGATACCAATTGTTGGAAATCGATATCCCGGGGTTAACGGAATTGCGGAAAACATAACCTCGACCGAAATCCCATCGCCGAAAAAACGATCACGAACCACCACGTGAGCCGGGCCCGACGAGAGTATCGCCGCGGGATGAACCCGCGGCTAAACCCTAGCCGAGCCCCATCGCGGGGCTCGCGATCGCACACATGCGATCGCATGGGGCTGCTCCGGCGGCCCCGGGAGGTGAGTCTGGCGACTCACCGCCACCGCCGTGAGGGGGGCGGTTCGCCCAGCGGCGAACCCGCCGCGGCTGCCCGGCGATCGACCCTCACGGTCGATCGCATGCCCCGGCGTCCAGCCGGGGCTCCTCGTCCGTGTGCCGCGATCGAACCCTAGGTTCGATCGCCTCCCTCAGCTCCCAGCCGAGGGTTCGATCTCCGCGGGGATGTCGACCTCGCGGTCCATCCCCATCCGCGGAATCATACGTTCCCGGATCTTCGTTCATGTATATATCACGATTTAATTCACATAAAATCATAGAGGGGGTTGAACGATTTTACCTTTGATCTCATTGTGCGGAGAAACGAGATTGATTTGAAGACCTTCGGATCTTCCTACGTATTCCTTGCACTAGCTTGAACGGTGTGTGGGCGACGATCCTCCAAGCTTATGGATCTCCTTCTCTCTTTTTTCTCTCTCTAGAATTATGATCTTCAAGTTATATAAGAATAGAGAAAACCATGTAGTGCTTTTATAGGCTACGTAGGGGATCTAAAGGAGGTGGAATATTGGGCTTCCAATATTAATGATTAAATTGAGCCCAAGCCCAAATCTATTAATCCATTAATATTAATTATATGATTACTTCCACTATATAAATATAATTGCACTCCCAATATTCACCATATTATATTAAATAATATTCTCTCCGGTAGTATTATTTATTCCATGTGTTTAAGATATAAATATCCATGAATAAAATTAATTTATTGCTTAATTAATTTATTCATCTCTTATATCCGAGACTAGTACCATTCAACTTTAATTATTATGCGGAACAAATCTACTCATGAGGTTTACATAATAATTCCTTATGAACTCATCTCGGGGATATTATCAACCCTTTCGAGGACACATTTTCCCATCATGGTGTTCGGAAGATCGTCGCCCACACGACGTTCGAGCTAGTGCAAGGAATACGTGGGAAGATCTCAAGGTCTTCAAATTGAGTTCTTCGTTTTTCCGAACAACAAGAACGAGGTAAATCGTAAAACCCTCTTTATGATTTTATCGTTTAATTTATCGTGATTATACCGTGAACCAAGATCCGAGAATCAAACCCCGGAACGAGGATCGATCGCGCGGTGGTGGTCGAACCACCGGACCGCAGCGATCGGATGATCCCGTGGGGGATCGCGCGCAAGGGTCGACCCCGGCTGCACGCCGGGGGTGCGATCGATCGTGAAGATCGATCGCTGGCCGCGGGCTGGGACCCGCGGTGGCCTGCTGGTGGCGGGCCGACCCTCAAGCTGATGGAGTTGTATACTTAATGTCTAGATTTAAGTATCGTAAACTCCCGGTCATAGTATTTAACCTAATTAAATAAATAATCGTTTGCTTTTAATTATTTATAATTAAATAAATGCAAATATGGTTCTGGATTATGTACGTTGTATTTAGTATGGTGTGCGTCATCACACGGAAGATCATACTATCAGTCACTCGTATATAATCAAACAGTAGCTCACGACCTAGATGGACAAGAACTAATCCATCGGTATAGTCGTTGTATGAGAGAGAAAATACTTGGTCTTGATTATTTTATCATACTTGTACACTTGGTGTATTGAGCGGATCGCTTGAGATTTATCGATTAGGATTGCTTTAGATAATCGATTTAAATCTCTGAGTATTTTATTCTCAATCCCTGATATTATTGCGGGTGTGTGCATTTAATATTAGTGACTTTGATTTTCCAAAGGAATTGATTGATTAGAATAACCGATCAATTACCGGTAAAGTTGGGTCACGGTATTTTATGTATGACATGTCGTGAATTCTTGATTTCCCTCTCTCTCTCTCGTCACCTCCGTTAAGGTCTTCTCCGGCAGTCGTTTCGTCTTCGAACCAACGTAAAGTAAATTACAAATTTATTACTACACTATCCAGTATCGATTATATACATGAAATCGACCCTATACGATTTCCAGAAAAACAAGAACAATAATAATAAACTTAAATTCGGTCAACCCGATTTTTTTACTATTACAAGCACTCACAACACATAAAACGAATCTCGACATGTCCGAGAGTTTTATAATCAAAACCATTACGACATTAATTAAAACCAATAATTAAATCTAGCCATAATAGACGGAAACCCTGCAAGACAGAACAATTTTATCAAAAATACCGTGAACTAGAACCAACGCTCTGATACCAATTGTTGGTAATCAGCATCCCGGGGTCGTCGGAAAACGCGGAAAAGACAACCCCAACCGAAATCCCGTTCACTGGAGAATACGCGAGCACCACCACACGAGCCGGGGCCCGACCGAACACCGCCGCGGGATAAACCCGCGGCTGCCCAGCCGTTCCCCCGCGAGGGGGGCTCGCGATCGCTAGACACGAGCGCTAGGGATGCTCCGAGCAGCCCCGCGGCGAGTCCGGCGACTCGCCGCACACGAAGGAGGCGGCTCGCCCAGCGAGCCACCGCAGGCCCAGCCCGCGGTCCAGCGTTCGAGCCACGCTCGATCGTGAGCCCCAGCGTCCAGCCGGGGTCTTTCTCCTTCGCGCGCGATCCCTTACGGGGTCCTCGACCGCCGCGGTCCGGTGTGTTGGAGTTGTATACTTAATGTCTAGATTTAAGTGATATGAACTCCCGATCCATTGCCATTAATCTATTTAATTAAATAAACAATTATTTGCGTTTAATTATTTATAATTAAATATATGCAAATTATAGTCCTAGATTATATACGTTGTAGTTAGTATGGTGTGCGGGCCCACACAGAAGATCATACTATCGGTTACTCGTATTAAATCAAACAATTGCTCACGACCTAGATGGACACAGACCAATCCATCGGTATAGTCGTTGTGTGAGAGAGAAAATAATCTGTCTTGATTATTTTATCACACTTGTACACTTGGTGTATTTGGCGGATCGCTTGAGATTTATCGATTAGTATTGCGTTGGATAATCGATTTAAATCTCAGTGTATTTTATTCTTAATCCCCGATACTATTGCGGGTGTGTATATTTAATATAAGTGACTTTGATTTTCCAAAGAAATTGACCGGTTTAATTATTGGGTCAATTACCGGTTAAGTTGGGTCGCTATATTTTATATATGACATGCCGTGAATACTTGACGGGAAAGTGTATCCCGTAAGGGTTGATAATATCCCCGAGATGAGTTCATAAGGAATTATTATGTAAACCCTGCAGGTGGATTTGTTCCGCATAATAATTAAGGTTGAATGGTACTATTCTCGGATATTAGAGATGAATAAATTAATTAGCAATAAATTCATTTTATTCATGGATATTTATATCTTAAATACACGGAATAAATAATACTACGGAGAGAATATTATTTGATATAATATGGTATAATATTGGGAGTGCAATATATAATTAATAATAGTAAGGATTAATAGATTTGGGCTTGGGCTCAATTTAATCACTATAATTGGAAGCCCAATATTCCACCTCCTTAAGATCCCCTACGTAGCTTATAAAAGCACTACATGGTCTTCTCTATTCTCATAACTTGAAGATCACAATTCTAGAGAGAGAAAGTAGAGAAGGAGATCCGTAGAGTTCGGAGGATCGTCGCCCACCCGACGTTCGAACGAGTGCAAGGAATACATGGGAAGGTCTCAAGGTCTTCAATAAGATCTCGTTTCTCCGCATAACGAATCGAAAGGTGAATTAAATATTTCCGCTATTTAATTCATGTTTATTGAAATATTATCGAAAAAGAAGATCCGATAAATGGGGATCCAAACCGGGACGAGTCGGGAGGTGGCGGTCTTCGACCGCCGGACCACCGGCGACTCGAGGACCCGGCGGGATGGATCGCCGGCGTGGAGCCCTCGGCTGGGCAGCCCACAGCCCGCCTAGGCGGCGGGCGATCGCCCCGCGGGGAGCGATCGAGCGGTCGCGGCTTTGCCGCGGCTAGGGCTCGATCGAGCGCTCCTCGGGCGGTGGCTCCGGGCTGTAGAGTCGTGGTTTCCGGGACGTCGATCGGAGTCGGTTTTACGACGACTCCGGGTGATCGATTTCCAACAATTGGTATCAGAGCGTACGGTTACGTTTTTCGTTAATTGTTTGCATAATCGATTCTCAAAGTATATGGCCATGGATTAATTTAATTGCGTTAAATTATTGTGCTATATATATTGTTCTACGTCTATGATTTTCTCTCTCGTATGAATTGTGTTTGTCAGAAAAATTAAATATTAAAAATCGAGTTTTTTTCGGAAATCGAACCGGATCGACCGTGGGCTCGGTGCGGGCTGTCGGGGAGGTGGCTGGAGGCACGGGCTGCTGGGCGTGACCTAAACGTGGCTGGGCATGCCGGCGTGTGCCACCAGTGGTGGTGGTTCGCCGGCAGCCGGCGGCTGCGCTCGAGGGTTGCGACACGCGGGCGGCTTCGCGTTTTGACGGCTGGAGGCGCGGGCTGCTGGGAGCAGCGGCTGGGCACATGGGCTTGTCGACTTGAAGTTCACCATCGTGGGATGGTTCGCCGGAAGTCGACAGGAGTCCGGCGTGTTGCAGCTGCTCGATCCGGCGAAGGTCCGCGTGAGCACCGGAGCAATCGATCGAACGGCTGATCGCGGGCTGCTCGGTGGTGCCACTTGGTCGCAGCGGGTCGATGGCATAGATAGTCAGAGGAGACGACGTGCCGGATATCGACCAGGCCGCTGCGCCCCTTGCCGAAGAAGACGATCGAAATCGTGCGCTGACAGTGTTTTACAAAGGGTGTCGGCCGACAGTGTTTTATGTCGGACGACACCATGTGATTTTGATGGTTGCGTGAATTGCATGTGCCTAAATTGCATGGCATGAGATGAATCTTTTGATTCATGATGCTGTACCTGCATGGCATGGTCTTTTGATGCATGCTGAACATGCATGAGATAATTAATTAATCGTGGGTTAATTGATGGTGCTGTGTATGGATACACGGGCATGCATGTTCTTGGTTCGATTGGGATGACACCAGAATTTGTTTCGGTTCGTCCCGGTAAATCCGATCTTTCCGGAAATAATTTAATCTTTCTAATATTATTTAATTTAATTTTGGAATTAATTCAAATTCTATTTGGATTAGATTTCTTAATTATGGAATTAAATAATGGAATTGGATGGAGAGTTAAATTAGGAAAGAAAATCCTTGTTTCTCTAGATATCCTATACCTACTTGGATTAAAAGTCTTAAGAAGAATCAAAATTCGATTTTGATTAGGATTCTTGAGATCTAATCTAAATAGGATTGAGAAATTATTAAAATATTGATTTTATTTAATTTAAGTATTTTATTTAAAATCAATAGATTAATTCAAATTTATTTTTGAATTGGAAAATCTTGGATTTTATTTAGAATAGAATTAAATATGGAAATCAATGGATTTTAATAAAATTGATTTTATTTAATTTAAGTATTTTATTTAAAATCAATAGATTAATTCAAAATTTAATTTGAATTGGAAATCTTGGATTTTATTTAGAATAAAATTAAATATGGAGATCAATGGATTTTAATAAAAATTTATTTAATTTAATTTAAGTATTTTATTTAAAATCCATAGATTAATTCAAATTTATTTTGAATTGGAAATCTTGAATTTTATTTAAAATAGAATTAAATATGGAAATCAATGGAATTGATTTTATTTAATTGGAATATTTTATTTAAAATCATTAAATTGATTCAAATTTATTTTTGAATTGGAATCTTGGATTTTATTTAAAATAAAATTAAATATGAAAATCAAAGAATTTTTCCGTCACTCGGCAAAGTATTCAAGACGTAGAATGAAGACTAAAGACAAGCATGCAGGAATTCATCAAGGTACGAATAGTCGAGAAATAATTTTACTTGAGTAATTATTTGATTATTTGTGTACGTACTTACATGAAATGTATGTCTGTGATTATGCTTATGTGTATTTAATTATACATTAGATAGCGTATCCCTTTGTTATAAAAAGCTAAGTGGGAGAGGGAATGGAAATTTTTGCCATGGTCTCCATTGCTGTTCTCTTGGTGACTTTTATGAACTTTTGAAGTTCGTATAGACAAGTCATTGGAGGAGAATTCTTGTAATTCCTTTTACAAAGAAACATTGATTAAGTTTATCAAACAATGCCTAATTTGTCTTTCTGAAACTGATTTCAAGTCGACTCATTCTCACCCCGGGGAGTGGAATGGAGCCAAAGCCACTTGGTAATGTCGAGGACACAAATTAGAGACTTTCGTGTCATTTTATGACTAGATCGATTGTATGCTCGACTCCCTCATTTTATGAGAGATAGGGTCGTTCGCATGGTGAATCACTGGTTAGAAACTTCGAGTTTCACTTATGATTCTCCGCGTCTTGATTTACAAAATCGAATGGATCAAGTAATTGGGAGTCAATTGTAAAAAAATTTTGGTGTAGTAAACGTCCACACTATCGTGGCTTGCCATATCTGATGGGATTTTAGATGCGATTAGTGGTTTAATGATATTATTTGAGGGAGATAATATCGGAGATTAAATCGATTGTTTGTTTTTATACGTGCTCATAGATTAGGAAATGGCTTTGAACCCACTTTCTGTGATACGTAAGGATTTTAAACTCACTGGTCCCTAAATGTAATGATTGGAATAGAGATCTAGACATTACCCAAAATATTGAAGAGTACAAGGTTGTACTCAATGAGCTTTGTCCTTCCGAGCCTATTGACATAGGCGGCTAGACAAGAAGCGATAAGGATACTCATAAAGGCCAGTCGCTTCGAGGAAACGCTTAAACACGTTTTTGAGATGATTGACCTTTTAGACGAGTTGAGACGGAAATCGCAAGCTCTTGTAGCCAATGCCAAAGGTTTCAAACCTAAAGGCATGAATCGGGGGAAAGGAAAAGAAAGCAAAGAAACCCAGTGGTTCTAAGTTACTTGGACCACGAGATGGGACGAGAAAGCCAATAGGCAAGTATTCTCGATGCAAACAGTCTGGGTACTGGAAGTCTGATTATCCTCTCAAAGAAAGTACGAAATTTTCTTTAGTCGTAAAACATAGTCAGTGGTATTATCTACCGGAACCTGGTGTGTAGATATGGAACAACTGACGGTATGTGCATTCTAAATGCAAGGGTTCCAGGAAACCCGACGACTTAGAAAAGAAGAAATCGTAGTCTACATGGGCAATGCTGTAGAGGAGGCAGCAGTTGCAGTGGAGGACATTTTATAGGATTTCTTTTTGGGTTATTGCTTTTATGTACCTTTCATATTAGAAATAACTTTGTTCTGGATTTCTAATGAATCTGGTACATTAGCTAGCAATATATAAATGATGAATCCTGAGTCCACCACAATGCAACTGTTGGGATATGTCCTTCGATCCTACGTGTGCAATCGATAAAGTCATAAGGTCGTCTATGGATGTTAAATGATTATTCGATAATATTAATTATTGGGAACAATACAATATTGATCGATAAAATCATACCTACAGGGTCACACACGAGCTCGATATTGATATACATTGCTTGATAAATATATTGATTTAGAATCAATATTTACGTGGATTTAATTCTCATGCATGGGATGCATGGCTTGCATGGATGCATGTCACATAGTGTGACATGGCATGCCACACAAGCCAATGGGACCACATATCATGATTTGGCATGATTATGTGGAGATGACCTTTGAACTTCACCATAACACCCCATTATGTGTGGTTATGACACACACATTATGATGGGGGTTACATGTGAAGTAAAATGGGTATAATGAGCATGAAAATCAGATTTTCATGTCTCATTCTAACACCATCATCATCAGCCACGAAATTCACAAGTGAAAGAGAGAAAAGAGGTTGTTCTTAGAGAATCAACTCGATCAAGCAAGCAATTCATCATCCGGGTTCGTGTGCAACACGTAGAGGCCGAGCCATTTGTGCGGCTTCAACATCCGGGCGATCCAAAGGCGTGACAAGGTCATACCAAAGGTGTACATTTCGAGGCTGATCCATTTGAGGTGGTTCAATCGACTCAACACCACCTCATCGACATTAACCACAGTCAACGATCACCAAAAGTAAGTAATCGTTGAACCTTATATATATATATATATATATATATATATATATATATATATATATATATATATATTGGATGTGTATATATATATGTTTATATGTGTTCTTATACACATTAAGTGTGCACTAAGATCATGGCATAGTAGACTATTGCTTTACACGCTTCCGCACACACGGTATATCGATTGGATCGGTATACCGGTACCTTCAATTGGTATCAGAGCCTAGGGCTAGTGCACACTTTTGTGTTGGACACAAGAAGTTTAATCAACATAATTGGATTAATTGTTTCATTGTGATTATGTGATTAGATGTAAGGCCGACCACCGTTAGTGGTCGGGTGAATGAATTCGTCGTTTTTTACGTTTCGATTGGCCGTAGTATTTGAGGGCTGCGTCCCTTGGAATCATTTGTTATAGATAGGTTTTTCTATTATATTTGTATTGTACTACTTGTAAGCGATTGACTTGGTCCATGGTTCGATGGAGGATCTCGGCTCTCCGGCGAAAACGAGAAGAAACGAAGCAAAACGAAGCAAACCGGGCTGCTGGAGCCAAACGGCGGTCGCCGTTTGAGCTCCGGCGGTCGCCGTTTTGATTCGGCGGGCGCCTTTTTGGAAACGGCGACCGCCGAAAGGCCTTTTTCTTGGCAGATTGTTCCCGGACCTTTAGGCGGGCGCCGTTTTGGAAACGGCGACCGCCGGTGGTGTTCGGCGACCGCTGATTGTGAAACGGCGGGCGCCGTTCGTGGTTTTATGGGTACGGAATAGATTTGACCAAAATCGGAGGGCACGGAACTAAAACGGAGGGCGAGGACCAGTCCAGAAGATGTTCAAGGCTTTTGTTATTACTTTAATTCTTTTCTTTTGAGAGTTGTGAGGTTCTAGGGGCCTTTCGATTTCGTATTTATATGCTTTGCTAGTTATAGGTTGTTTTATGTTATAAATGTCCAACTTACATATAAACAAACCTATGCATGCAAGTTCCCAAAAATAATGAGTATAATGTCTTGTCCAAAACGTCACACTCATCAAGCCCTCGATCATAAGTTGGTAGGTCCGCCTCAGCGGGGTACTACTTGTTATCTTGGGATAAGTGGGAGTAAGGGTTAGACCCTTACACGTGAGTTTGGTTTTCTCATCGATAGATCCACTGCAGGCGTGGCTATCGAGACATGAGATGAGAATGGGACTCTCATCGACCGAGAGTGACATTAGATGTCATTGACATGGGATGTCTACCTATCTTGGATTTCTTAAGTGCGGACTCAGTCGGCTTAAGGATTCACAAGATGAGGGTCTTGGGATCGTTTTGTTCAAGGGAAAATAGATATTGTATATCGATTGAACAAAATGGAACAAATAAGTAGTTTTGATAGACAACCTTATTTGTTTACCGCTTTGTGGATGTTTACATACTTTAGTTATCTTTCTTTTGTAGTTTATCATGTTAAATATCAACTCAATTCAAGTTTGGTTCAATTCTTGATTGTAAAAAAAAATTGAACAACACAAATTTTCTTGATTGACAACGTAATTTGAGGATGGTCCTCAAATACGAATACAAAGAGAATGTGTTAGATTACCAATTCCTATGATATCATTGAACAAGTCAATAGTATGTTCGGGGTACATACTATGATTGAGTGGTTCGGTATGACCAAGGTCATCGCTTCAGCTAGGCTGGAAAAATGGAAATCTATGGAATCACATGTACAACAAATGATTGGATTATTTGTCTCAAGTGACCGCCTAGATTTTTCCTATGATGATTATTTGGCAACCGATTTCATACTTCAATCTCATGATGGTTATAATGCCTTTAGGCTAAATTTTCCATATGAATGGTTTGAAGAAATCGCTTCGTGAGCTCCACGGGATGCTCAAGGCTGCTGAGCCGGCGATAGAAAAGGACCCTAAGAGGGAAATTCTTATGATATGTGATAGGGTAGTCAAAAGAGCATGGGCAAGAAGGCTACTAGGGTTCCTAGGGAATCTCAATGCGTCTACTGCAAAAGTGTTGGACACTACTTGCAAACATATAAAAGTTCATATTTTATTCAATTTCAAAACAAATGCCTAATTTGTCTTTCATTTGATGGATTATAAGGTTATGATTATTTACACCTCGGGGAGTGATTTAATTCAAAACAGTTAAGTTCATCAATGACAAAAATTAGAGACTTTCGAGCCATTGGATGGCGTGAATCGATTGTCTGGTTGGCTCCCTCATATTTTATGAGAGATAGGGCTTCAATTGCATGATAATATCGCTGGTTAGAAAACTTCGATTTTTCACTTACGATTTATCACGTTTTGACATTGAGATAATTTTGAATGGGAAATTTGAATGAAACTCAATTATTGGGAATAATTGAATTTGCCCAAAGTTCAATGAAGATGTGAAGAACGGGGTTGCTTCATCTTCAGGTATTAATGTTATAGATATTAAACTTCACAAATTCTACTTCTTGGGTATTGGATGCCAAATGTGGTTCTCACATTTGCATGTGAAGGAACTACATAGATGTATAAGTTTGGTGAATAGAGATGTCGATCTATGGCGATAAATGGAGCGAATGTCGCTGCATTAGCCGTATGATCATGTGATATTGTTTTGCCTTAGGGCTTTGTTTTAGTATTATAACTATGTAATTTCGTACATTCAATAAACAATGAATATTGGTTCAGTATTGGATACTGATGGATTCGTTTTTCACTATTAAATAGTTTGGTAACTATTTTAATTGTGAATTATTCTTTGTTTTGGCACGATTACTATATGGTTTATGTATACTTTAACTTGAGAAAAATCACATATATCATTAATACCAAAGGCCAAATCGAATAAGTCTCAATGAGACATAACTGAAACATTGTTGATTAGATCAAATCAAAATCTAAACATGTAACGAAGCTTCTTTTAGGAAGAATTTTAGAATCATTTGACTTTGAGTCATTTGATACATGTGAATGATGTGTGATTGAAAAGATAACAATGTCATCTTTCTTGGAGAGCACATGAAGGTTATGTTTCGGAAAAGAGAAAACTAACTCTATTAGATAGAGTTCGATCTATCGATGACGAGTCTAATTGAACTACTGAACTCTTTTGGGAACACACTATTCTTGACTTCAACCTATACACTGAATAGGACACTGTCAAAAGCTGTTGATAAAGACACCATACTAGGTATGGAAAGGGAGGGTCCCTAAATTGTTTTCATCAAGATTTGAGGTTCTATCGCTTCTATGAAGAGATTTATCTCTACAGGGCTTGAACTCAAATGGGATAAAAGTTTCCTTATGGTATGTCCATATGAAACTCGAGGGTACAAATTCTACGATCTATCTGAGAACAATATTTTGTTGCTCGAGATGGTGATTTTCTTGAAAAGAGATATCTTTCCTAGAAAGTCAGTGGGAGCTCGGTTATCTTGAACGAGGTTCAAGTGGAACAACCAATGATGAATACTCAAGACTGGATTGAGAGTATTCCTATGGTTTTGGAAACCATACCAGCCCTTGTAGGTCCAGAAGGCATATATCTCTTTTAGTCAGATACTTATGTATTGTGATCAATGAGAGATATGAAGTCATGCTTTTGAAAAGCGATGAACCTTCGAACTATATCCAAGCTATGACGAGTGCAGCTACTAAAAATTGGCATGGTGCCATATAATCCGAGATGATTTTAATGTCTGGTAATTAAGTTTGGAACTTGATAGATTTGCATCAAGAGGCTAGACCTATTGAGTGCAAATAGTTCTTCAAGATCAATATAGACATGAATGGAAAACCTACGGTTTTCAAAGCAATTTTGGTGGTAAAAGTTTTATATTCACGAGGTGGATTATGATCAATCTTTTTCACCAGTTATTGTGATTTATTCATTCGGATTAACTTAGCCATTGTGACTCATCTTGATAATGAGTTATGGTAATATTGGATGTTAAACTAACTTCTTGAATTGGATTCTAGAAGAGAATGTGTTTTAACACTACCAAAGAGTTTTATCGATCTTAATAAGGCTGGGAAATTATGCAAGCTTATAGTTCTATTTATGGAATAAAGAATGCATATCGGAGTAGCAATCTTCAGTTCAATGAATCCATACTTGGATTTGGATTTCAGAGGAACTCGGAAGAGTCTTGTTTTACAAGAAGATCAGTGGGAGTTACGTTGTATTAATTGTGTTGTATGTCGGTGAAATACTCCTTATTGGAAACAATGTTTCTATGCTTAATTCTATTAAAGAATGGCTTGGGAATTGTTTTTCAATGAAGGATCTTGGAGAAGCACAGTACATATTGGGCATCAAGATCTATCGGAACAGATCGAAAATGATGTTTGGACTTAGTCAAGTGACCTATATTGATAAGGTACTTGATAAGTTCAGAATGAAAAATGCCAAAAAGGGTCTCATTCCAATGAGTCATGGCACATCTCTTAGCAAGATGCAAGGCCCTACGGGACTTGATGAGCAAAAGAGGATGGAAAACATTCATTATGCTTCGGCAATGGGGTCTATAATGTACGCCATGATATGTACACGACTGGACGTATCGTATGCTTTGAGCATGACGAGTCAGTTTCAAGGAAATCCAGGTGAGGCGCGTTAGACTGCGACCAAGAATATTCTTATGTACCTTAGATGGACAAAAGAATATTTTGTTGTCTTTGGAAGACAAAAAGAGTTGATATTAACAAGCTGTTTGAATGCTAACTTCAAAACAGACTAAGATAATTTCCGATTTTAATTTGGTTATATCTTTTGTCTGGTTAGAGGTGATATTTGCTGGAATAGTTCCATGCAATGCAATATAGCTGATTAAACTACAGAAGCTGAGCACAGTATTGCATTGGATGTAGTAATGTTGGCAGTTAGGATTTGAAACCTCTTGAATGAACTAGGTGGCGTAACTAGCTCAGCCCATCCGATAGTTCTCTATTTATAGTAGAGTTATCGCGCAAGCCTATGAGCTAGGAAGCACCACAAGTCTAAAACTGGTGCTCAGGAAGTTCCACATTATTTGGGAGATAGTTTTGTGGAGACATCGAGATAATAAAGTTGCAACTTTTGGTAAGGTTGCAAACCCGCTTTCTAAACCTCTCCAGCAGTTTAAGCTTGAGGCTTTCACGACTGCAATAGATATTAGACATCTTAGAGATGGGTTGTGATTTCTATTACTGTATTAGATACTTTTGGAGATTTGGTAAACATTCACTCATATGTATAATACATAATTCTTCATATAAATATGGTTTAATTTATATGAATTGTCCAAATGATTAAGTTATATCAATTGGGTTATGAGGTCGACTTACCGCATAATGAAGTCCCAATGGTTGAACTGATATACTTGAATCATATAGCTGTTCCTGGTTCGTATAATCGAGTACGGACAAACCGATAATACAAAGAACTAGATTGTAATATGTACTATAGCACCGCTTCATGGGCTAGTGATGTGGGACATCAAGTACAATTACATAGATATTAGCTGGGAGCTAATGATCGAACAGACCCGACTGGAATAGTATTTAAGATTTCGAGTCATAATACTATTTCATTGACTGTCGAGCAATTTCCTCTGACCTGAGTAGTCCAGAGTGATTCCATTGTGAAATGGTGTATTTTGATACAAGAAACGCCTTTCGTAAAAGGAGGTTATAAAACTTGTTATTGGTTATATCAGGAAGCAAGTGGGAGAGCTTGGATTGACAAGATGGGATTGTCCTCCATTTTATAATGGGATACATGTCTTAACGGCCACTTGGAGAGTCGAGACTGTGGAAAATACGTGGCCACGTCCAGATTCGTATCATAGTGATAAATATGGTTTTACAGTCTGTCTCAAAGTCCAAGAAAGGTTTGAACCGATTGAGGATGACTCAAGTCTTGCCTCAAGTTAAAACTTAGACATAAAGTGACAACAGGAAGTTGGCTGCACACTGGCTCTGAAGGCCAAGTGGGAGATTGTTGGGATATGTCCTTCGATCCTACGTGTGCAATCAATAAAGTCATAAGGTCGTCTATGGATGTTAAATGATTATTTGATAATATTAATTGTTGGGAACAATATAATATTGATCGATAAAATCATACCTACAGGGTCACACACGAGCTCGATATTGATATACATTGCTTGATAAATATATTGATTTAGAATCAATATTTACGTGGATTTAATTCCCATGCATGGGATGCATGGCTTGCATGGATGCATGTCACATAGTGTGACATGGCATGCCACACAAGCCAATGGGACCACATATCATGATTTGGCATGATTATGTGGAGATGACCTTTGAACTTCACCATAACACCCCATTATGTGTGGTTATGACACACACATTATGGTGGGGGTTACATGTGAAGTAAAATGGGTATAATGAGCATAAAAATTATATTTTCATGTCTCATTCTAACACCATCATCATCAGCCACGAAATTCACAAGTGAAAGAGAGAAAAGAGGTTGTTCTTAGAGAATCAACTCGATCAAGCAAGCAATTCATCATCCGGGTTCGTGTGCAACACGTAGAGGCCGAGCCATTTGTGTGGCTTCAACATCCGGGCGATCCAAAGGCGTGACAAGGTCATACCAAAGGTGTACATTTCGAGGCTGATCCATTTGAGGTGGTTCAATCGACTCAACACCACCTCATCGACATTAACCACAGTCAACGATCACCAAAAGTAAGTAATCGTTGAACCTTATATATATATATATATATATTGGATGTGTATATATATATGTTTATATGTGTTCTTATACACATTAAGTGTGCACTAAGATCATGGCATAGTAGATCTATTGCTTTACACGCTTCCGCACACACGGTATATCGATTGGATCGGTATAATGGTACCTTCAGCAACGAACCGTAGTATGAAACTCGTTTTACTAATAAGAGATTTCTTTATCAATTATACTTGTGGATTCTTATGCTAAGTCATGTTTATTCAAATAAGAAGTTCAAAGGTCGAAAATTGATATTTGATCAATTAAGTTGAAGGAATGGACCTTCCGACCTATGAATCTAATTTGGAAGATAAAATGACTAAGCAATCCTTTATGGATATAAGATATAAGATCCGGACAAGTATAAGAATTAATTGACTCTGATGTATGCAGACCTATGTCTACTCAGACAATAAGGTACGAGTAGTTCATTTGATGATTACTCGAGAAATGGATTAGAATACCTGATGTGCCACAAAAGCAAGTGTTTTGACAAGTCAATGGACACTAAGCAATTGTGGAGAACCATCAAGGTATATCCATTTGTAGCCTGCGATTTGATCGCGGAGGCAAGTACCTATCTGAGGAATGCATGGCATACTGATCAGAGATTGGGATTTGATCCCAAATGACTACACCATACACTTTTGTGTAGAAATGGTGTGTAGTAAACAAGAAATGGAACTCTTATAGAAATAGTAAAAGCATGAGTTATACGGAACTACCTATGTTCTATGGATATGTCTGGAAACAACGGCGCATTCAATGCGGTTGTAGAATGTCCTAGAAGAACAAAATATGTGTGTTCAATAGTACTATGAACCAGAGGGACGTTATAAGTTCTAACGCCCGGTTCTTAGAGAAAGACTATATGATGAACCACAAGCCCAAAGTGACGTGATACTTTGAAATGAGAGAGAACGAAGAAGACTGATAACCAGCCGAACCGAGTAGCGGTACACCACTAACTGCACCTACTGTTATTACTGTTAATACACCGGAATGCCATTGTAGTGGGAGGTTGTGGGTCAACCAGAGATATTCATAAGACTAGGAGAGTTTTCGGACTCTGGACCTAGTATACATGAAATCGATCCCTGGATCTACATGGAGGCAGTACTAGATCTAAATGTGCCTTCTTGGAAAGCAATAAGGATTATTGCTAAGAGGCAATATCTGTTGGAGTTGTGTACTTAATGTCTAGATTTAAGTAACGGTAAACTCCCGATCATAGCATTTAATCTATTAAATTAATAAACAATTATATGCATTTAATTATTATTAATTAATTATGCAAAATATAGTCCTGGATTTTATACGTTGTAGTTAGTATGGTGTTGCATGTGTTGGAATTCGATATCCCGGGTTATTTAAATTTGCGGAAACCAATAACCCGATCAAACCCTTCGCCGGAGATCACATGAACGCCGACTCATCCGCCGGAGTTCAGCCTTTGGAGACCACGCACCCGAAGGCACGCGGCCCGACCCCAGCCGAACCCCCGCGAGACGGGGTTCACGCGATCGAGGATCGCGTTCGATCCTCGCGATCGATGGGTGGGGCTGCTCCCAGCAGCCCCCAAGGCGAGTCCGGCGACTCGCCGCCGCCTGGAGGCCCCCACCGTCGCGGTGGGGAGGAGCGCGGCACCAGCCCGCGCTCCGGCGATCGATCCTTGTGATCGATCGCACGCCCTCGGCCCAGCCGAGGGTCGAGCCTCCTCGCGCCTTGAAACCTTAGGGCGATCGATCCCCGTGGTCCGGTGGTTCGTCCACCACCACGCGATCGCTCCTCGTTCCGGGTCTCGATCCTTGGATCTTGTTTTTCGATAATTGATTTCAATAATACAAGAATTAAATAGCAATTATTTAATTCACCTTTCGATTCGTTGTGCGGAGAAACGAGATCTTATGATGACCTTGAGATCTTCCCACGTATTCCTTACACTAGCCCGGACGTCGTGTGGGCGACGATCTACCGAACTCCATGGATCCTCCTCTCTACTTTCTCTCTCTAGAATTGTGATCTTCAAGTTATGAGAATAGAGAAGACCATGTAGTGCTTTTATAGGCTACGTAGGGGATCTAAAGGAGGTGGAATATTGGGCTTCCAATATTGAAGATTAAATTGAGCCCAATGCTCAAGTCCATTAATCCTTATCAATATTAATTAATTCTATTTTCCACTATATAAAATTAATTGCACTCCCAATATTAAACCATATTATATCAAATAATATTTCTCCGGTAGTATTATTTATTCCGTGTATTTAAGATATAAATATCCATGAATAAAATTAATTTATTGCTAATTAATTTATTCATCTCTTATATCCGAGACTAGTACCATTCAACCTTAATTATTATGCGGAATGAATCCACCTGCAGGGTTTACATAATAATTCCTTATGAACTCATCTCGGGGATATTATCAACCCTTACGGGATACACTTTCCGGTCAATCATTCACGGCATGCCATATATGAAATATAGTGACCCAACTTAACCGGTAATTAACCCATAATTAAATCGGTTAATTCCTTTGGTAAATCAAAGTCACTTATATTAAATATACACACCCGCAACAATATCGGGGATTGAGAATAAAATACACTGAGACTCGAATCGATTATCGCCGGCAATCGTAATCGATGAATCTCAACGATCCGCTCAATACACCAAGTGTACAAGTGTGATAAAATAATAAAGACAGATTATTTTCTCTCTCACACAACGACTATACCGATGGATTGGTCCGTGTCCATCTAGGTCGTGAGCAACTGTTCGATTAAATACGAGTAACCGATAGTATGATCTTCTGTGTGGGGCCCGACACACCATACTAACTACAACGTATAGAATCCAGGACTATAATTTGCATATATTTAATTATAAATAATTAAATGCAAATAATTGTTCATTTAATTAAATAGATTAATGGCAATGGATCGTGAGTTTCCGTTACTTAAATCTAGACATTAAGTACATAACTCCAACAATCTCCCACTTGTACTAAGGTCTAGTCATTTCCTCCAAACTCCCGACTCCCATACTCATCACGTGCTTAAGTTGTACTTCCAAGAAGTACTATGTGAATGAGCACTCTAGGTTGCCGCTCTGAAGTTATCTTGGTGACTACAGCGTCGTCTCCCTTGACGATGACTCGTATCAGGTGGTACTTGCACTATGTGTTATCTTACACTTATGGACTTGTGATCTTACCATTTGCCATCGCACCGCTATACACATAGCCTTTGGCAAATTAAGAATCACCTCTAAGTCCCAGAGATTATCCCGGAGTTATACCAAAACTTCCGCTGCCTCTGAGGCCGCTATTTGGTTACCCATGGCAGAGTCCGAAAAGCATCGTGCTTATCACTCTTCCATGTTAAAACTCCTTCTCCTTCAATAGTGAAACACATAGCCTGATATCGACTTACACCGGTCCTCATTCGATTAGAAATCTAAGAGAATGTAATCCAAAGGAAATGCTCGTCTGCTTCGTAGTCTAGAACAGTACTTCGAAAGTACTTTTACGGCAGTCGAATATTCCTTTCCAGGATTACCTTGATATCCTCCCACTATGCTCACCGCATAGCCGATATCAGGTTCTCGTTTTTCAACATTGCATTTATTAAGCTTTCCACACTCAAAGTGTAGGAAATTGCTTTCATTGCTTCTATCTCCTTTTGTGTTCCAAAACACATATCCTTAGATAGATGCATTCCGTCTCTGAAAGGTAACGAACCTTTCTCGGAATCATGCATGTTAAAACAAACCATAATCATATATATGTAAGATGTCCAGGAGAAGTACAATGTTCTTTTCTTGAGATCCTAGATCTTAAGAACATGCTCTAACTTCTTCTTCATCTCATATATCGATTTTTCTAGACAACCATCATTTTTTGTCTGACAACATCTTTACATTGTTACCAATGATAAAATGTCATCTACATAAAACCTCCGAGAAACACCACCTTGTTTCCATCACGTTTCCCATACACACGATTCGTCTATGCTTTTGATGAATCCATAAAATGGACTATCTCATCAATTTGCAAGTACCACGAACTCAATGCTTTGTTTCAATCCATAAATGGATCAACTAAGCTTGTACTCTAAATGATCTCGCCTCTTAGCAATAATCCTTATTGCTCTCCAAGAAGGCACATTTAGATCTAGTACGGCCTTCATGTAGATCCAGGGATCGATTTCATGTATACTAGGTCCAGAGTCCGAAGACTCTCCTAGTCTTATGAATATCTCCGGTTGTCCCACAACCTCCCACTACAATGGCATTCCGGTGTATAAACAGTGATAACAGTAGGTGCAGTTAGTGGTGTACCGCTACTCGGTTCGGCTGGTTCTAAGTCTTAATCTTTCTCTCTCATTTCAAAGTATTACGTCACCTTGGGCTTTGTGGTTCATCATATAGTCTTTCTCTAAGAACCGGGCGTTAGAACTTATAACGTCCTTCTGGTTCATAGTACTATTGAACACACATCTTTTGTTCTTCTAGGACATTCTACAACCGCATTTAAATGCGCCGTTGTTTCCAGATATATCCATAGAACATAGGTAGTTCCGTATAACTCATGCTTTTACTATTTCTATAAGAGTTCCATTTCTTGTTCACGACACACCATTTCTACACAACAGTGTATGGTGAAGTCATTTAGGATCAAATCCCAATTTCTTATTAGTATGCCATGCATTCCTCAGATAGGTACTTGCCTCCGCGATCAAATCGCAGGCTACAAATGGATATACCTTGATGGCTCTCCACAATTGCTTAGTGTCCATTGACTTGTCAAAACACTTGCTTTTGTGGCACATCAGGTATTCTAATCCATTTTTCGAGTAATCATAAAATGAAGTACTCGTACCTTATTGTCTGAGTAAACATATGTCTGCATACATCAGAGTCAATCAATTCTTATACTTGTCTGGATCTTATGTCTTATATCCATAAAGGATTGCTTAGTCGTATTATCTTCCAAATTAGATTCTTAGGTCGGAAGGTCCACTCCTTCAACTTAATTGATCAAATATCAATTTTCGACCTTTGAACTTCTTATTTGAATAAACATGACTCAGCATAAGAATCCACAAGTATAATTGATAAAGAAATCTCTTATTAGTAAAACGAGTTTCATACTACGGTTTGTTGCATCGTGGTGGACTCATGATTCATCATTTATATATTGCTAGCCAATGTACCAAAATAGATAATATCATTATTTCTTCTTATAACCATCAAATGATTAATAGAAATAAAATATCCATTTATTAGAAATCTAGAACAAAGTTCTTTCTAATATGAAAGGTACATAAAAGCAATAGCTCAAAATGAAATCCTATAAAATGTCCTCCACTGCAACTGCTGCCTCCTCTACAGCATTGCCCATGTAGACTACGATTTCTTCTTTTCCAAGTCGTTAGGTTTCCTGGAACCTTTGCATTTAAAATGCACATACCGTCAGTGGTTCCATATCTACACACCAGGTTCCGGTAGATAATACCACTGACTATGTTTTACGACTAAAGAAGAATTTCGTATTTTCTTTGAGAGGATAATCAGACTTCCAGTACCCAGACTGTTTGCATCGAGAACTCTTGCCTCATGGCTTTCTCGTCCCATCTCGTGGTTCAAGAAACCTAGGACCACTGGGTTTCTTTGCTTGCTTTTCCTTTCCCCGATTTTTCCCTTAGGTTCGAAACCTTAGGCATTGGCTACAAGAGCTTGCGATTTCCGTCTCAACTCGTCTAAAAAGTCAATCATCTCAGAAACGTGTTTAAGCGTTTCCTCGAAGCGACTGGCCTTTATGAGTATCCTCATCGCTTCTTGTCTAGCCGCCTATGTCAATAGGCTCGGGAGGACAAAGCTTACTGAGTACTAACCAGTACTCTTCAACAGTCTGGACAATGTCTAGATCTCTATTCCAATCATTACATTTAGGGACCAGTGAGTTTAAAAATCCTTAGTTATCACATAAAGTGGGTTCAAAGCCATCTCCTAATCTATGAGCACATATAACAACAAACAATCGATTTAATCTCCGATATTATCTCCGTCAAATAATATCATTAAACCACTAATCGCATCTAAAATCCCATCAAATATGGCAAGCCACGATAGTGTGGACGTTTACCTATCCAAATGATTTAGCAATTAGATTTCCTTCGGTCGTACATCATCATTAGCGTTACTTCGATGGGAAGAATACTAATAAGCGTACCTAAGTGTAAACCATTACTCAGTATCTAAGAAGTTTGTTTGGGATACGCATATTCACCGCAAGCCACGATAGTGTGGACGTTTACGTTAACATACGCTCCTTTACTCCCTTCTATAACTGTCTACATCAATCGTTCCAAAATCCCATTCAATGTAGCAAGCCACGATAGTGTGGACGTTTACTACACCAAAAGACTTTTACAATTGACTCCCAATTACTTGAATCATTTAATCTTGTAAATCAAGACGCGGAGAATCATAAGTGAAACTCAAAGTTTCTAACCAGTGATTCACCATGCGAACGACCCTATCTCTCATAAATGAGGGAGCCGAGCAGACAATCGATCCACCTTCAAAAGATGGTACGACTGCCTCTATTTTGTGTCCTCGACATGACCAAGTGGCTTTGGCTCCATTCCACTCCCCGGGGTGAGAATGAGTCGACTTGAAGTCAGTTTTGGAAAGACAAATTAGGCATTGTTTGATAGACTTAATCAATGTTTCTCGTAAGAGGAATTACAAGAATTCTCCTCCAATGACTTGTCTATACGAACTTCAAAAGTCCATAAAAGTCACCAAGAGAACAGCAATGGAGACCATGGATATGTTTCCATACCCTCTCCCACTTAGCTTTTTATAACAAAGGGATACACTATCTAATGCATAATTAAATATACATAAGCATAATAACAAACATACATTTCATGCAAGTACGTTCACAAATAATCAAATAATTACTCAAGTAAAATTATTTCTCGACTATTCGTACCTTGATGAATTCCAGCATGCTTGTCTTGAGTCTTCATTCTACGTCTTGAATACTTTGCCGAGCGACGGAAAAATTCTTTGATTCTCATATTTTAATTTATTTTAAATAAAATCCAAGATTCCAATTCAAAAATAAATTTGAATCAATCTAATGATTTTAAATAAAATACTTAAATTAAATAAAATCAATATTATTAAAATCCATTGATTTCCATATTTAATTCTATTCTAAATAAAATCCAAGATTTTCCAATCCAAAATAAATTTTGAATTAATCTAATGATTTTAAATAAAATACTTAAATTAAATAAAATCAATATTTTAATAATTTCTCAATCCTATTTAGATTAGATCTCAAGAATCCTAATCAAAATCGAATTTTGATTCTTCTTAAGACTTCTAATCCAAGTAGGTATAGGATATCTAGAGAAACTAGGATTTTCTTTCCTAATTTAACTCTCCATCTAATTCCATTATTTAATTCCATAATTAAGAAATCTAATCCAAATAGAATTTGAATTAATTCCAAAATTAAATTAAATAAAATTAGAAAGATTAAATTATTCCCGGAAAGATCAGATTTACCGGGACGAACCGAAACAATTCCGGTCATCCCAAAATCGAACCCATGAACATGTGGTACATGCATGCCCGTGTATCTCACCATGCGTAAACACATGATTACACAACATGCGTGGCCATGTTCCATGTGAATTAGTTCACTGCCATGCACATCACGTACAGCACTATGAATCAAAATTCATGTCATGCCATATTCATTTTACAGCAGCGTGCTTGCCTTCTCCGGCGAGGGGCGTACCAGCAGCATCTTGGTCAATCTCCGGCATGGCGTCTCCCTTGACGAACCACGACATCGACCTGCTGCCACCACCATACGAGCAGCCCGCTCCAGCAGCAGCCCGTCCGAGTGCGAAGCCGAAGCCACGACCCACGAGCCGCCGCGCGTAGGCGTGCCACCCGGCTGTGCTTGTAGCCACGCCGCCGACTGCCCCGACTTCCGGCGATGGAGATCACCAAGTCGAGCAGCCCAGCAGCCCGCTCCGAGCCCGTACAGCCCGCACAGCAGCCCGCACAAAGGCGTGCCCATGCCGCGATCGACAAGGTTCGATTTTTCCGAAAATCCTCGATTTTTAATATTTAATTTTTCCGACAAACACAATTCATACAAGAGAGAAAACATAGACGTAGAACAATATAGCACAATAATTTAATAAAATTAAATTAATCTATGGCCATATACATCGAGAATCGATTATCGAAACAATTAACGAAAAACGTAACCGTACGCTCTGATACCAATTGTTGGAATTCGATATCCCGGGTTATTTAAATTTGCGGAAACCAATAACCCGATCAAACCCTTCGCCGGAGATCACATGAACGCCGACTCATCCGCCGGAGTTCAGCCTTTGGAGACCACGCACCCGAAGGCACGCGGCCCGCCCCCAGCCGAACCCCCGCGAGACGGGGTTCACGCGATCGAGGATCGCGTTCGATCTTCGCGATCGATGGGTGGGGCTGCTCCCAGCAGCCCCCGCGGCGAGTCCGGCGACTCGCCGCCGCCTGGAGGCCCCCACCGTCGCGGTGGGGAGGAGCGCGGCACCAGCCCGCGCTCCGGCGATCGATCCTTGTGATCGATCGCACGCCCTCGGCCCAGCCGAGGGTCGAGCCTCCTCGCGCCTTGAAACCTTAGGGCGATCGATCCCCGTGGTCCGGTGGTTCGTCCACCACCACGCGATCGCTCCTCGTTCCGGGTCTCGATCCTTGGATCTTGTTTTTCGATAATTGATTTCAATAATACAAGAATTAAATAGCAATTATTTAATTCACCTTTCGATTCGTTGTGCGGAGAAACGAGATCTTATGATGACCTTGAGATCTTCCCACGTATTCCTTACACTAGCCCGGACGTCGTGTGGGCGACGATCTACCGAACTTCATGGATCCTCCTCTCTACTTTCTCTCTCTAGAATTGTGATCTTCAAGTTATGAGAATAGAGAAGACCATGTAGTGCTTTTATAGGGTACGTAGGGGATCTAAAGGAGGTGGAATATTGGGCTTCCAATATTGAAGATTAAATTGAGCCCAATGCTCAAGTCCATTAATCCTTATCAATATTAATTAATTCTATTTTCCACTATATAAAATTAATTGCACTCCCAATATTAAACCATATTATATCAAATAATATTTCTCTGGTAGTATTATTTATTCCGTGTATTTAAGATATAAATATCCATGAATAAAATTAATTTATTGCTAATTAATTTATTCATCTCTTATATCCGAGACTAGTACCATTCAACCTTAATTATTATGCGGAATGAATCCACCTGCAGGGTTTACATAATAATTCCTTATGAACTCATCTCGGGGATATTATCAACCCTTACGGGATACACTTTCCGGTCAATCATTCACGGCATGCCATATATGAAATATAGTGACCCAACTTAACCGGTAATTAACCCAATAATTAAATCGGTTAATTCCTTTGGTAAATCAAAGTCACTTATATTAAATATACACACCCGCAACAATATCGGGGATTAAGAATAAAATACACTGAGACTCGAATCGATTATCGCCGACAATCCTAATCGATGAATCTCAACGATCCGCTCAATACACCAAGTGTACAAGTGTGATAAAATAATCAAGACAGATTATTTTCTCTCTCACACAACGACTATACCGATGGATTGGTCCGTGTCCATCTAGGTCGTGAGCAACTGTTCGATTAAATACGAGTAACCGATAGTATGATCTTCTGTGTGGGGCCCGACACACCATACTAACTACAACGTATAGAATCCAGGACTATAATTTGCACATATTTAATTATAAATAATTAAATGCAAATAATTGTTCATTTAATTAAATAGATTAATGGCAATGGATCGTGAGTTTCCGTTACTTAAATCTAGACATTAAGTACATAACTCCAACAGCATGGGCACACAGAAGATCATACTATCGGTTACTCGTATTTAATCAAACAGTTGCTCACGACCTAGATGGACATGGACCAATCCATCGGTATAGTCGTTGTGTGAGAGAGAAAAATAATTTGTCTTAATTATTTTATCACACTTGTACACTTAGGTGTATTGGGCGGATCGCTTGAGATTTATTGATTAGGATTGCCTTGGATAATCAATTTAAATCTCAGAGTATTTTATTCTTAATCCCCGATACTATTGCGGGTGTATATATTTAATATTAGAGACTTTGATTTTCCAAAGGAATTAACCGATTTAATTATTGGGTTAATTACCGGTTAAGTTGGGTCGCTATATTTTATATATGACATGCCGTGAATACATGACGGGAAAGTGTATCCCGGAAGGGTTGATAATATCCCTGAGATGAGTTCATAAGGAATTATTGTGTAAACCTCATGAGTGGATTTGTTCCGCACAATAATTAAGGTTGAATGGTACTAGTCTCGGATATAAGAGATGAATATAATTTATTGAGCAATAAATAAATTTATTCATGGATATTTAAATCTTAAATACACGGAATAAATAATACTACCGGAGAAATATTATTTAATATAATATGGTTTAATATTGGGAGTGCAATTAATTTATATAGTGGAAAATAAATTAATTAATATTGATAAGGATTAATGGACTTGAGCATTGAGCTCAATTTAATCTTCAATATTAGAAGCCCAATATTCCACCTCCTTATGATCCCCTACGTAGCCTATAAAAGCACTACATGGCCTTCATAATTAATACACAACATAAGAGAAGAATATCATACTTGATATTTTAGAGAGTTGAAGGAGATCCATAGGAGTTCGATAGATCGTCGCCCACACGACGTTCGAACGAGGTGCAAGGAATACGTAGGAAGATCGCAAGGTCATCAACGTTTAATTCGTTTCTCCGCACAACGAATTGAGGTAACATAATCTAAAACCCTCTTTGATTATGTGTTCGTTAATCGTTATATATACATGAACAAGACGATCCGGGAAAAACATCGAGACCTAGATACGGGGATCGTTGGATCCCCGTGGGGATCGAAGGAGGGGTGGTCGAACCCTAGGGTTTCGACCGCTGGTGTGCCGCGCAAGCAAGCCCCGGCTGGACGTCGGGGCATGCGATCGACCTAGGGTCGATCGCCGGGGATGCCACGGGCTGGTGCCGTGGCGGATCCCCGCCGCCTCCACGGCGGCGTGCGCGAGAAGGCGCCTCGGCTGGGCCGACGCGGGCGATCGATCAAGCGATCGATCGCCGGGGGTAAACCGCGGCTGTTGCCGCAGTGGTCAGCTGGAGGCTGACCGCCCCTCCTGGCGGTGGCGGTAAGTCGCCGGACTCACCGCCGGGGGCTGCCCCATGCAGCCCCAGCGATCGCCATGCACGACGATCGCGAACCCCAGCCGCGATGGGGTTCGGCTAGGGTTTAGCCGCGGGTTCATCCCGCGGCGATGCTCTTGTCGAGCCCGGCTTCGCGTGTGGTTCGCATTCGTGGTTTCCGGCGACAGGGTTTCGGTCGGGTTATCGGTTCCGCAATAATTTTTGATAGCCCGGGATATCGAATCCCAGCAATTGGTATCAGAGCGTTTTGGTTTCGTGTTCATGTATATGTTCGATTATTGTTCTACCTTGCAGGGATTTCCGACTATCATGGTTGGATATAATTATTGTATTAATTAATTATCATGATTATTCGTTTATTAAACTCTCGGACATGTCGAGATTCGTTTTGTGTGGTTGAATGTTTGTAATAGTAAAAATTCGGGGGTTGACCGAATTTAGGATTTATTATTACGTTCTATGTTTTCCGGAAAATGTATAGGGTCGATTTCATGTATAGAATCGATACCGGATAGTGTAATTTAAATTCTTGTAATTTATTTACGTTGGATCGATGCCGAGACGACCGCCGGAGAACTCATGTGTCGAAGAAGACGAAGAGGACGAAGAACCGGGATCGATCAAACCCCTTGATCGACCCCAATCGATCGACCCAAGGGGAGGGGGCCGATCGCCCTCGGCTAGGGCTGCCGCCGGCGACGGTGGTGGCTGGGCTGGGCGGCGGTGCTCCTGCGGGGGAGGGCGGTCGAAGGTGGGGGTGGCGTGGGGTCTCCCGATCTCATGCTACTCCTACCTAGATTCTACTTACCTAATTGATTCGGTTTTCCTAATTGAGTTTTTCCTTTTTTAGGGAATTCTCATGGATTAGGAAAAGAATTAATTGGAATTAATTTTATTCCTTATTCTATTATGGAAGTCTTCTAGAGTATTCCGAGTTCTACTTGGAATAGGATCCTAGAGATTTAATAGAATTGGAAAGGAATAAAAGTTAATTTAGGATTGATTTATTTCCTAATTGATTATTCCTATTTTATGGGAATTTTCATAGTAATGGAAATTAATTAATCTTGGAAAGTAGAAGAGTCCTAATTTATTTTATTTCCTTATTCTATTATAGAAGTCTTCTAGAATATTCCAAGTTTTACTTGGATAGATTATTCTAGAGATTTAATAGAATTAGATAGGAAAAATAAATAAGTACAAATGTTAATAATATTTAATTTTATTTTTGATTTATTCGATTGACTTAATTTTCGAATTAAGTATCTTTTGGATTTATTAAAAATAAATAGATTTAAATATTGGGATTAATATTCTCGTCACATGAAGCATTCAAGAACGAAGACTGAAGACTAGAAGATGCATATGAAGAAGGAGTAAAGCCATGATAGTCGGGAAAATAATTTCCTAGCATTATTTGACTATGTGATATGTGCTTTATTACTTGCATGCATGCTTATGTGTTTAATTATGCATTAGATAGCGTATCCCTTTGTTATAAAAAGCTAAGTGGGAGAGGGTATGGAAACATTCCCATGGTCTCCATTACTGTTCTCTTGGTGACATTTATGAGCTTTCGAAGTTCATATAGACATGTCATTGGAGGAGAATTCTTGTAATTCCTTTTACAAGAAACATTGATCAAGTTTATCAAACAATGCCTAATTTGTCTTTCTGAAACTGACTTCAAGTCGACTCATTCTCACCCCGGGGAGTGGAATGGAGCCAAAGCCACTTGGTCATGTGGATGACACAAATTAGAGATCTTCGTACCATTCTTTGATAGATGGATCGATTGTCTGCTCGGCTCCCTCATTTATGAGAGATAGGGTCGTTCGCATGGTGAATCACTGGTTAGAAACTTCGAGTTTCACTTATGGTTCTCCGCTTCTTGATCTATGAGAATCGAATGGATCTTGTAACTGGGAGTCAATTATAAAAGTCTCTTAGTGTAGTAAACGTCCACACCACGTGGCTTGCTATACTGACGGATTTTGGATTAATTGATGTAGACAGTTGTAAGTAATTGTGAAGAGTTGTGAAGTTATCGTAAACGTCCACCCCACGTGGCTTGCGGTGATGTGCAATTCCAAACGATGTACTTTGGTGCTGAGTAATGGTTTACACTTAGATACGCGTTATAGTATTCTACCCCACGAAGTCACGCTATAATTGATGTATGACCAAAGAAAATCTAATTGCTAAATCATTTGGGTGGGTAAACGTCCACACCACGTGGCTTGCCTTACCTGATAGGATTTTAGATGTAATTAGTAATTTAATGATATTATTTGAGGGAGATAATATCGGACATTAAATTAATTGTTTGTTTAAATGTGCTTATAGGTTTAGAGAATAGCTATGAACCCACTTTCTGTGATACTCAAGGAGCATAAGCTCACTGGTCCAAATTACATTGATTGGAAGAGAAATTTAGACATTGTCCTGACTTCTGAGGAGTACAAGTTTGTACTCCATGAAGTGTGCCCTGCCGAGCCCACGGCTGCCTCAACTGATGAGGAAAAACTGACATATCGGAAGTGGAAAAAGGCTGATGAAATGGCTAGGTGTTATATTATGGCTTCCATGTCAAATGTACTCCAAACCCAACATCAGTCGATGGACACTGCCTATGATATGATGTTTAACCTCAAGGAGATGTTTGGGGAGCAAGATCGTGCGGCTAGGCAAGAAGCCATGAGAGTCCTCATGTCGACTACTCAATCTGAAGGAACGCCCGTTGGGGACCACGTTCTTAAGATGATGAGTTTGTTGAATGAACTTGAGGTCCTAGGAGCTTCTATTGATGCTGAGACGCAAGTCGACATCATACTCCAGTCTCTGACCCCTAGTTTTGAGCAGTTTCGTATGAGCTATAATATGGGTAAACTATCTTATACTCTTGCGCAACTCCTGACTGAACTAAAGGCGGCAGAGGGGATCTACAAGAAGGGCAAGTCTCAAGCGCTTGTAGCTACCAAGTCCAAGGGCTTGAAGCCTGTTGGAGGTAGGGGCAAGAAAAGGAAGCAAGCCTGGAAACCCAGTGGTGCCAAGAGGAATGGACCACGAGTGGGGGTTGCAAAGCCAAGAGGCAAGTGCTTCCGATGCAACAAGTCTGGACACTGGAAGTCTGAATGTCCTCTCAAAGGTACGAATTTTTCTTTAGTCGTAAAAACATAGTCAGCGGTATTATCTACCAGAATTCTGGTGTGTAGATATGGAACCACTGACGGTATGTGCATTCTTGAATGCAGGGGTTCCAGAAAACCCGGCGACTTAGAGAAGAAGAGTTCGAGTCTACACGGGCAAAAGCTGTAAAGGAGGCAGCGGTTGCGGTGGAAGACATTTATCTGCTTTAGTAGTTAAATAGGATTTCATTTTCAAAGTTATTGCATTATGTACCCTTATTATAGAAAGAACGTTTAGTTCTGGATTTCTATTATTTATGAATGGATATTTTATTTCTTTAATCATTGGATGATTTTGATAAGAAATAATGGGTATTATCTATTCTGGTACATTGGATGGCAATATGTGAATGATAGATCCTAAGTCTACCACGATGCAACAAACCGTTCTATAACTTGTTTTACTTGTTAGATATTTCTTTATTAATCATTATACTTGTGAATTCTTATACTTAGTAGTATTTTTTTTTCAAAAAAGATTCAAATGGTCGAAATTGATTTGATCAATTATAGTTGAAGGAATGGACCTTCCGACCTAAGGATTGAATTTGGAGGATAATACGTCTAAGCAAACCTTTCTGGAAAAAGGATAGAATTCAGACAAGTATTGGAAATGATTAGATATGCAGACATATGTGTAAATTAGAAAGGTACGAGTAATTCTTTCAAGAATACTCGGTGATGGATTAGAATACTTAATGTGCCATAAAAGTAAAGTGTCTTGACTAGTCAATGGACACAAAGCTATTATGGGGAACCATCAAAGTATATCCATTAGGAGCCTGCGACTCGGTCGCGGAGGCCATCACCTATCTGAATAACACATAGCATAATCAAAGATTGGGATTCAATCCCAAAGGGCCACGCCATACACTCACGTGTATAGATGGTGCGTTGTAAATAAGAAATGGAAATCTAATAGTAAAAGAACAAGTTGTTCGGAACTACCTATGTTCTATGGATATTCCTAGAGACAACGGATTATAGTTGTAGGATATCCTAGATGAACAAAGGTTTGTGTGTTCTATAGTACTATGAACCAGAAGGACGTGTAACGCCCGGTTCTTAGAGGAAGACTATTAGAAGAACCACAAAGCCCGAACTAACGTAGTACCTTAGAATGAGAAAAAAGACAAAAGACTAGGAACCAGCCAAACCGAGTAGAGGTACACCACATGCTGCACCTAATGTTATTACTGTTATACACCGGCACGCCATTGCAGTGGGAGGTTGTTAAGCAACCGGAGATGTTCATAAGACTAGAAGAGTTTTAACTCTGGATCTGGTAAAGATGAAATCGATCCCTAGCTCTGCATAAGGGCATTACTAGATCTAAATGTGTCTGCTTGGAAAACAATAAGGATTATTGTTAAGAGGCAAGATCATTTAGAGTACAAGCTTAGTGAATCCATTATGGATTGAAACAAAGCTATAAATCGTGGAACTTGCGAATTGATGGGATAGTCCATTTGATGGATTCATCAAAAGGCATAGACGATAGGTGTATTGGAGACGTAATGGAAACAAAGTGGTGTTTCTCGGAGATCTTATGTAGATGACAATTTCATCATTGGCAACAATGTAGAAAATGTTGTCAGACATAAGATAATGGTTGTCTAAATGAATCGAGATATAAGATTGAGTAGAAGTTGGAGCATGTTCTTAAGATCTTTCGATCTAAAGATAAGAACATTGTACTTCTCCTAGATATCTTATACGATTATGGTTTGTTTTTAAACATGCATACTTCTGAGAAAGGTTATTGCCTTTCAGAGATAGAATATACATCTATCTAAAGGGTATGTGTTTAAACACATGAAGGAGATAGATGAGGACAAAGCAGTTTCCTATACTTCAAGTATGGAAAGCTTTATAGATGCAATGTTATAAAAACTAGAACCTGATATCAACTATGCGGTTTGCGTAGTGGGAGGATATCAAGGTAATCTAGAAAAGAAATTTTCGGATGCTGTAATAGTACTTGCAAAGTGCTGGATAATTAAGCAAGACGAAATCTTCTTAGATTACAGTTTCTCAGATCCAAAAAATCATAGAAAGACCAGTGTAAGTCGATATCAGGCTATGTGTTCACTTTTAAAAAGAGGTGGAACCATGAAATGAAAGAGTGATAAGCAGGACGCTTCTCACACTCTCTCATAACCGAATAGCAGCCTCAGAGGCAGCGGAAGTTTTGGTTAGGTTCCAGGATAACCTCTTGGCTTGGATATGACTCTTAGTTTACTAAAGGCTATTGGATAGCGGTGCACGGTAAACTGGAAGAAGTCATAAGTCAAAAGTGATGTTAACACATAGAGCAAGTACCACCTGATACGAGTCATCGTCGAGGGAGACGATGTAGTAGTCACCAAGATAACTTCAGAGCGGCAACCTAGATTGCTCACTCACATAGTACTTCTCGGAAGTACACTTTAAAGCAACGAGAATCGAAATCGAGACGAGCAACGAGTTCGAGTTCCAAGTGACGTGCATTCAAGATTTTAAGGCCATAATAATCGGGCCACGTTAATTGCTTTTTGTGTGATTTACGTGTTTTATTATGCTTATTATTTTATGCATGTATATCCCTCAATCGTAAAATACTAAGTGGTAGAGGGATTGGAAACAATCCCGCGGTCTCCATTCTCTGTTTTGAGAGTGATGTGTATTGACTTACGAGTTGGCTTTAATGTTATCCTCCCTATCGGATAAAGTCGATACACGGATATCACTAGATCAAAATTCGAATTCAATTCCACTTATAAGAATTGAACAATTATATTTTTCAAAAGCAAGTGCCTAATCTGTCTTTCAAAGACTAATTTCAACTCGACTCATTCTCACCCCAGGGAGTGGAATAGAGCCAAAGCGCTTGGTTATGTCGATGACACAGATTAGAGACATTCGAGTCATTCGATGAATAGATCGATTGTCTGGTTGGCTCCCTCACCTAGTGAGAGATAGGGCTCAATTGCATGATTGATCGCTGGTTAGAAACTTCGAGTTTCACTTACGAGATATCAAGCTTTGATTAATAAAATTGTGAAATTTAATAAATGGAATTCAATTAACAAAGTTGTTTATTTAGTAAACGTCCACACTATCGTGGCTTACTAGATGGAAACAGAACTTTGGGTTAATTGAGGCTCGACAGTTATAGAAAATCGTAAAGGGATCGCATGTCAACGTAAACGTCCACACTAACGTGGCTTGCGGTGGATATGTGGTTCCCGAGCGGTTGACTTAGTACTGAGAAATGGTGTACACATAGGTACGCTTTACAGTATCCTCCCCATCGGAGTCACTTCTGCAATGATGTACGACCGAAGTTAAAGTCCAGTTATAAAATCGTTTGGATTAGTATACGTCCACATGAACGTGGCATACTGGTCTGATGGGATTTTAGGATTGATTGGTAAATTTAATGATATTAATTAAGGGAGTTAATATCGAATTAAATTTGACGGTTTGATTTGTCTCTTTTATAGATATGGCACACAACCCACTGTCTATGATACTAAAAGAAAACAAACTCAATTGTCCGAACTATATTGATTGGAAGCGAAACTTGCACATTGTCCAGACTAAGCCTTCTACTCCCACTGAAGTTTTAACTGATGAGGACATTAAAGATGAACTCAGGAAGATGTTAAGACATAGTGTGAAAGCTGGACAAGAGGTGACTAACAAACTCAAGAAATTCGGTCCTCTTAAGGAATCACTTAAAAACGATTCCAAAAGAATGGAATTTTTGAGTGAGTTAAGAAAATCACAAGTGCTTGTAGCTGTGAAGTTGGATCTTCCTAGGCCTCCGGGCGGCAAAAGGAAGAAGACGCAACGACGGAAAACCAGTGGACCCAGAAATGGTGGACCACAGATTGGAGTGAACCAGCCTAAGGGCAAGTGTTTCCGTTGCAAGCAGTCTGGACATTGGAAGTCTAATTGTCCTCTCAGACAAGGAGGTATGAACTTTTCCTTAGTCACTGAAACATGTTTAGCGGTGTTATCCACCGGTACCTGGTGTGTGGATACAGGAGCCACTGATCATGTCTGCAATTCTTTGCAGGGGTTCCAGGAAACCCGGCGGCTTAGAGAGGGAGTGATCATCATCTACATGGGCAACGCTACGAAAGTGGCGGCAGTTGCAGTGGGAGATTTTTATTTATCTTTTAATAATAAAGTTTTGGTATTGAATAATTTTCTTTATGTACCGAAATTTTAGAAAGAACCTTGTTTCGGTTTCTAAATTGGTTTTGAATGGATATTCTGTTTCTTTTGATAGTTCTGTTATTGTCAAAAAGAATGGTGATTATATCTGTTCTGGTACATTGATAGGCAACTTATATATACTGAATCCTGATTATTCCACGATGCAACAAGTAGTGTCGAATAACACATCTAGTACCAATAAGAGAAAGGAGCCTTCTAGAATGAATCAAAAGTACTTATGGCATCATAGGCTAGGTCATATTAACTTGGGCAGGATTCAGAGGTTGATAACTGATGGAATACTCAGTGATGTGAAAGATGAGGACTTTCCAACTTCCGAATCATGCCTGGAAGGAAAAATGACCAAGCGAACCTTTAGTGATAAAGGGTATAGATCCAAGGAAGTACTGGAATTGATTCACTCGGATTTGTGCGGGCCTTTATCTGTCCAAGCGAGAGGAAGTTAGGAATATTTCGTAACTTTCACTGATGATTACTCAAGGTATGGTTTTATATACCTGATGCGCCGCAAGAGCGAGTGCTTTGACAAGTTCAAAGAGTACAAAGCTCTTGTGGAGAACCATCATGGTAAAACCATAAAGACTCTACGATCTGATCATGGAGGAGAGTACCTCTCGGGAGAGTTTAAGGCGTACTTATTAGAGAATGGGATTGACTCCCAGATGACTGCACCATACACGCCCCAGCAGAATGGTGTAGCAGAAAGAAGGAATAGGACTCTTATGGAAATGGTAAGATCCATGATGAGTTATTCAGACCTACCACTTTCGTTCTGGGGATATGCCTTGGAAACAGCGGCGTATATCCTGAACTTAGTTCCTTCTAAGACAGTTCCTAAGACACCCTCGGAATTGTGGACCGGGCGTAAGCCAAACTTGAAACACATTCGGATCTGGGGTTGTCCAGCACATGTGCTGAAGCATGGGGCTGATTAGTTGGAATCACGTTCAGATATTTGGTTGTTTATAGGATATCATAGAGGAACGAAAGGTGGTTTATTTTATAGTCCTAAGGACCATAAGATCGTTGTTAGCACCAACGCTCGGTTCTTGGAAGAGGACTATGTAATGGACCACAAGCCCAAGAGTGAGATAATACTTAATGAACTGAGAGGGGACGATCAAGGCTTAGATCCAACCCAACAGGGTGATACGCCACCACAGTCTGCACCTGTAGTCACTGAGGTTACACCGGAGCGTCGTCGTAGTGGGAGGGTTGTTCGACAACCCGATAGGTTCATGTTTATAGGTGAGTCTTCGGACTTGTTACCTGGAGAACATGAAGCCGACCCCTGGACCTATGACGAGGCGCTTAAAGATCAAGATGCTCAGTCTTGGCAAAAGGCGATGAAATCTGAGATTGAATCAATGGATTCAAATCAGGTCTGGGATCTTGTTGCACCGCCCAAAGGTGTAAAAGCCATTGGTTGTAAGTGGGTGTACAAGAGGAAAAGAGGGTCTGATGGGAAGGTGGAAACCTTCAAAGCTAGGCTTGTTGCGAAAGGGTACACTCAAAAAGAAGGGATCGATTATGAGGAAACCTTTTCGCCGGTAGCCATGCTAAAGTCGATCCGGATTCTTTTGTCTATAGCATCTCATATGGATTATGAGGTGTGGAAAATGGACGTCAAGATAGCATTCTTGAATGGGAATCTTGACGAGACCATTTATATGAGACAGCCAGAGGGTTTCATCGAGAAGGGCCAAGAGCATCTAGTATGTAAGCTAAAGTGATCCATTTATGGATTTAAGCAAGCTTCTAGATCTTGGAACATGCGGTTTGATGAGGTTATCCAGTCTTATGGATTCATTCAAAGCATGGACGAGTCGTGTGTATACCGGAGAAGTGACGGAAACAGTGTGGCGTTTCTCGTGCTTTATGTAGACGACATCCTTCTAATTGGCAACAATGTGAAGATATTATCGGACATAAAGGGATGGCTGTCCAAGCAATTCGATATGAAAGACCTAGGACAAGTTGGGCATGTTTTGTTGGAAATCGATATCCCGTGGTATCAAAAAATTGCGGAACCGATAACCCCGACCGAAATCCCATCGCCGGAAACTGATCACAAACGCCACGAAGAACCGGGCTCGACAAGAGTATCGCCGCGGGATGAACCCGCGGCTAAATCCTAGCTGAACCCCATCGCGGGGTTCGCGATCGCGCACGAGGCGATTTCTGGGGCTGCTCCGGCAGCCCCGGGCGGCGGTGAGTCCGGCGACTTCACCGCCGTCGCCGCCGGGAGGAGGGGCGCCAGCCGAGGCACCAGCCCTCGGCAGCCCCGCGATCGACCTAACGGTCGATCGCTCGCCCCGGCTCCAGCCGGGGCCTCCCTTCGCGCACACCGCGATCGAACCCTAGGTTCGATCGCACCCCTCGGCTCCCAGCCGAGGGTCCTTTGAACGTTCGCCGGGGATCTCGAATCCCCGTCCCCGAAGTTCATCGTTTTCCCGGATCGTGTGTTCATGTATGTATCACAATCAATTCACATAAAATCATAGAAGGGAGTTTATGATTTTACCTTTTGATTCGTTGTGCGGAGAAACGGAATCAAGATGATGACCTTACGATCTTCCCACGTATTCCTTGCACTAGCTTGAACGTCGGGTGGGCGACGATCTTCCAAGCTTATGGATCCTCTTCAACTCTCTAGAATATCAAGTATGATAATCTTGTCTTATGAAAAAGTGAAGACCATGTAGTGCTTTTATAGGCTACGTAGGGGATCTAAAGGAGGTGGAATATTGGGCTTCCAATATTAATGATTAAATTGAGCCCAAGCCCAAATCTATTAATCTCCCATTAATATTAATTAATTTATTTTCCACTATATAAATTAATTGCACTCCCAATATTAAACCATATTATATCAAATAATATTTCTCCGGTAGTATTATGTATTCCGTGTATTTAAGATTTAAATATCCATGAATAAAATTAATTTATTGCTAATTAATTTATTCATCTCTTAAATCCGAGACTAGTACCATTCAACCTTAATTATTGTGCGGAACGAATCCACTCATGAGGTTTACACAATAATTCCTTATGAACTCATCTCGGGGATATTATCAACCCTTCCGGGATACACTTTCCCGTCAAGTATTCACGGCATGCCATATATAAAATATAGTGACCCAACTTAACCGGTAATCAACCCAATAATTAAATCGGTTAATTCCTTTGGTAAATCAAAGTCACTTATATTAAATATACACACCCGCAATAGTTTCGGGGATTAATAATAAAATACTCAGAGACTTAAATTGATTATCTCAAGGCAATCCTAATTGATAAATCTCAAACGATCCGCCCAATACACCAAGTGTACAAGTGTGATAAAATAATTAAGATAAATTATTTTCTCTCTCACACAACGACTGTACCGATGGATTGGTCCGTGTCCATCTAGGTCGTGAGCAACTGTTTGATTAAATACGAGTAACCGATAGTATGATCTTCTGTGTGTCCATACACACCATACTAACTACAACGTATAAAATCCAGGACTATGATTTGCATATATTTAATTAACAATAATTAAATGCAAACAATTGTTTATTAATTTAATAGATTAAATGCTATGACCGGGAGTTTACCGTTACTTAAATCTAGACATTAAGTACATAACTCCAACAATCTCCCACTTGTACTAAGGTCTAGTGATTTCCTCCAAACTCCCGACTCCCATACTCATCACGTGCTTAAAGTGTACTTCCATGAAGTACCATGTGAATGAGCACTCTAGGTTGCCGCTCTGAAGTTATCTTGGTGACTACTGCGTCGTCTCCCTCGACGATGACTCGTATCAGGTGGTACTTGCTCTATGTGTTAACATCACTTTTTGACTTATGACTTCTTCCAGTTTACCATGCACCGCTATACAATAGCCTTTGGTAAACCAAGAGTCATATCCAAGTCTTAGAGGTTATCTCGGAACCTAACCAAAACTTCCGCTGCCTCTGAGGCTGCTATTCGGTTATGAGAGAGTCTGAGAAGCGTCCTGCTTATCACTCTTTCATTTCATGGTTCCACCTCTTTCTAAAAGTGAACACATAGCCTGATATCGACTTACACTGGTCCTTCTCTGATTTGAGATCTGAGAACGTGTAATCCAAGAAGATTTCGTCTTGCTTAGTAATCCAGTACTTCGCAAGTACTATTACAGCATCCGAAAATCTCTTGTCCAGATTACTTTGATATCCTCCCACTACGCAAACCGCATAGTTGATATCAGGTTCTTGTTTTTCAACATTTGCATTCATTAAGCTTTCCACACAAGGTGTAGGAAACTGCTTTGTATCATCTATCTCCTTTATGTGTTCGAAACACATGACCTTAGATAGATATATTCTGTTTCTGAAAGGCAATAACCTTTCTCAGAATTATGCATGTTAAAACAAACCATAATCGTATAAGATATCTAGGAGAAGTACAATGTTCTTATCCTTAGATCAAAAGATCATAAGAAAACGTTCTAATTTCTACTCAATCTTATATCCCGATTTATTTAGACAACCATCATCTTATGTCTGACAATATCTTTACATTGTTGCCAATGATAAAATGTTATCTACATAAAATCTTCGAGAAACACCACCTTGTTTCCATTACGTCTCCAATAAACCTTTCGTCTATGCCTTTTGATGAATCCATCAAATGGACTATCCCATCAATTCGCAAGTTCCACGATTTATAGCTTTGTTTCAATCCATAAATGGATTTACTAAGCTTGTACTCTAAATGATCTTGCCTCTTAACAATAATCCTTATTGTTTTCTAAGCAGGCACATTTAGATCTAGTACTGCCCTTGTGTAGAGCTAGGGATCGATTTCATCTTTACTAGATCCAGAGTTCAAAACTCTTCCAGTCTTATGAACATCTCTGGTTGTTCAACAACCTCCCACTGCAACGGCGTCCCGGTGTATAACAATAATAACAGTAGGTGCAGTGTGTGGTGTACTTCTACTCGGTTTGGCTGGTTCCTAGTCTTTGTCCTTTTTCTCATTCCAAGGTATTACATCAGTTCGGGCTTTGTGGTTCATCTAATAGTCTTCCTCTAAGAACCGGACGAAATGTCCCTTTGGTTCATAGTACTATAGAACACAATTCTTTTGTTCACCTAGGATATCCTACAACCACATTGAATGTGTCGTTGTCTCTAGAAATATCCATAGAACATAGGTAGTTCCGAACAACTTGTTATTTTACTATTAGAATCCCTTTTCTTATCACTGACACACCATTTCTACACGTAAGTGTATGGTGAAGTCACTTGAGAGTTAATCGCAATCTTTGATTATGCTATGTGTTATGTGGTAGCCTCCGCAACTAAGTTGCAGGCTTCCAACGGATATACTTTGAAGGTTCCCCATAATTGCTTTGTGACTAAAACACTTTGCTTTTATGGCACATCAAGCATTCTAATCCATCTTCGAGTATTCTCAAAAGAATTGCTCGCACTACACATATGACTGCATATATCATTGATCATTCTCAACACTTGTCCGAATTCTACCCTTTACCAAAAGGTATGCTTAGTTGTATTATCTTCCAAATTTAATTCTTAGGTCGGAAGGTCCATTCCTTCAACTTTAATTGATAAAATCAATTTCGACCTTTTGAACTTTATTTGAATAAATACTACTAAGTATAAGAATTCACAAGTATAATGATTTAACAAGAAATATATCTAGTAAGTAAAACAAGTTATAAAACGGTTTGTTGCATCGTGGTAGACTAAGGATTCATCATTCACATTATTGCTACCTAATGTACCAGAATAGATAATACCATTATTTCTTATCAAAATCATCAACATGATTAAAGAAATAAAATATCCATTCATAAATAATAGAAATCCAGAACAAAACGTTCTTTCTAAAATAAAGGGTACATAATGCAATAAACTTGAAATGAAATCCTATTTAACTACTAAAGCAGATAAATGTCTTCCACCGCAACAGCTGCCTCCTCAACAGCTTTTGCCCGTGTAGACTCGAACTCTTCTTCTCTAAGTCGCCGGGTTTTCTGGAACCCCTGCATTCAAAATGCACATACCGTCAGTGGTTCCATATCTACACACCAGAATTCTGGTAGATAATACCGCTGACTATGTTTTTACGACTAAAGAAAAATTCGTACCTTTGAGAGGACATTCAGACTTCCAGTGTCGAGACTTATTGCATCGGAAGCACTTGCCCCTTGGCTTTGCAGCCCCCAGTCGTGGTCCATTCCTCTTGGCACCACTGGGTTTCCAGGCTTGCTTCCTTTTCTTGCCCCTACCTCCAACAGGCTTCAAGCCTTTGGACTTGGTAGCTACAAGCGCTTGAGACTTGCCCTTCTTGTAGATCCCCTCTGCCGCCTTTAGTTCAGTCAGGAGTTGCGCAAGAGTATAAGAAAGTTTACCCATATTATAGCTCATGCGAAACTGCTCAAAACTAGGGGTCAGAGACTGGAGTATGATGTCGACTTGCGTCTCAGCATCAATTTGAGCTCCTAGGATCTCAAGTTCATTCAACAAACTCATCATCTTGAGAACGTGCTCCCCAACGGGCGTTCCTTCAGATTGAGTAGTTGTCATAAGGACTCTCATGGCTTCTTGCCTTGCCGCACGATCTTGCTCTCCAAACATTTCCTTGAGGTTGTATAACATATCCTCGGCAGTGTCCATCGACTGATGTTGGGTTTGGAGTACATTTGACATTGAAGCCAAAATATAACACCTAGCCATTTCATCAGCCTTTTTCCACTTCCGATATGTTTCCTTTTCCTCATTAGTTGAGGCATCAGTTGGCTCAGCAGGACAAGCTTCATAGAGTACAAACTTGTACTCTTCAGAAGTCAGGACAATGTCCAAATTTCTCCTCCAATCAATATAATTGGGGCCAGTGAGTTTATGCTCCTTGAGTATCACAGAAAGTGGATTCATAGTTATTCTCTAAACCTATAAGCACATTTAAACAAACAAACAATTTAATATCCGATATTATCTCCCTCAAATAATATCATTAAATTACTAATTACATCTAAAATCCCATCAGGTAAGGCAAGCCACGTTGTGTGGACGTTTACCCACCCAAATGATTTAACAATTAGATTTTCTTTGGTCATACATCACTTATAGCGTAACCTCGTGGGGAGGAATACTATAATGCGTATCTAAGTGTAAACCATTACTCAGCACCAAAGTAAATCGTTTAGAATTGCTATATTACCGCAAGCCACGTTGTGTGGACGTTTACGATAACTTCACAACTCTTCACAATTCCTTACAACTGTCTACATCAATTAATCCAAAATCCGTCAGTATAGCAAGGCACGTTGTGTGGACGTTTACTACACCAAGAGACTTTTATAATTGACTCCCAGTTACAAGATCCATTCGATTTTCGTAAATCAAGACGCGGAGAATCATAAGTGAAACTCGAAGTTTCTAACCAGTGATTCACCATGCGAACAACCCTATCTCTCATTAGATGAGGGAGCCGAGCAGACAAACGATCCACCTTCAAAAGAGTGGTACGAATGTCTCTAATTTGTGTCATCCACATGACCAAGTGGCTTTGGCTCCATTCCACTCCCCGGGGTGAGAATGAGTCGACTTGAAGTCAGTTTCAGAAAGACAAATTAGGCATTGTTTGATAGACTTAATCAATGTTTCTTGTAAAAGGAATTACAAGAATTCTCCTCCAATGACATGTCTATATGAACTTCAAAAGCTCATAAATGTCACCTAGAGAACAGTAATGGAGACCATGCGAATGTTTCCATCCCCTCTCCCACTTAGCTTTTTATAACAAAGGGATACGCTATCTAATGCATAATTAAACACATAAGCATGCATACAAGTAATAAAGCACATATCACATAGTCAAAATAATGCTAGAAAATTATTTTCCGACTATCATGGCTTTATTCCATCTCCGTATGCGTCTTCTAGTCTTCAGTCTTCGTTCTTGAATGCTCCATGTGACGAGAATATTAATCCCAATATTTAAATCTATTTATTTTTAATAAATCCAAAAGATACTTAATTCGAAAATTAAGTCAATCGAATAAATCAAAAATAAAATTAAATATTATTAATATTTTTATTTATTTATTTTCCTATCTAATTCTATTAAATCTCTAGAATAATCTATCCAAGTAAAACTTGGAATATTCTAGAAGACTTCTATAATAGAATAAGGAAAAATAAATTAGGACTCTTCTACTTTCCAAAATTAATTAATTTCCATGTCCATGAAAATTCACATAAAATAGGAATAATCAAATAGGAAATAAATCAATTTATTAATTAAATATTTCCCTTCCAATTCTATTAAATCTCTAGAATCCTATCCAAGTTAGACTTGAATATTCTAGAAGACTTCTATAATAGAATAAGGAAATAAATAATATTAATTAATTCTTTTCCTATTTCCATGAGAGTTCCCAAACTTAGGAATACTCAAAATAGGAAAACTTGAATCAATTAGGAAAGTGAATCTTGGTAGGAGTAGTATGGGTTGGGGTGTTGGAGTAGTATACTTAATGTCTAGATTTGAGTATTGTGAACTCCTTGTACACTTTCATTTACCTATTAAATACAAACATTCATTTGCTTTAATTATTGTTAATTAAATATATGCAAATTATAGTCCTGGATTTTATACGTTGTAGTTAGTATGGTGTGTTGGGCCCACACAGAAGATCATACTATCGGTTACTCGTATTTAATCGAACAGATGCTCATGACCTAGATGGACAAGGACCAATCCATCGGTATAGTCGTTGTGTGAGAGAGAAAATAATTTGTCTTAATTATTTTATCACACTTGTACACTTGGTGTATTGAGCGGATCGATTGAGACTCATCAATTAGGTTTGCTCGGCGATAATTGATTTGAGACTCAGTGTATTTTATTCTTAATCCCTGATACAATTGCGGGTGTGTATATTTAGTATAAGTGACTTTGATTTTCCAAAGGAATTGACCGGTTTAATTATTGGGTCAATTACCGGTTAAGTTGGGTCACTATATTTTATATATGGCATGCCGTGAATTCTTGATGGGACAGTGTATCCCGGAAGGGTTGATAATATCCCCGAGATGAGCTCATAAGGATTTATTATGTAAACCTCGCGAGTGGATTTAATTCCGCATAATAAATAAGGTTGAGTGGTACTAGTCTCGGATAAAAGAGATGAATAAATTTATTAAGCAATAAATAAATTTTATTCATGGATATTTATATCTTAAATACACGGAATAAATAATACTACCGGAGAAATATTATTTGGATATAATATGGTTTAATATTGGGAGTGCAATTAATTTATATAGTGGAAAATAAATTTAATTAATATTGATAAGGATTAATGGACTTGAGCAGTGGGCTCAATTTAATCTTCAATATTGGAAGCCCAATATTCCACCTCCTTTAGATCCCCTACGTAGCCTATAAAAGCACTACATGGCCTTCATAAATCACAAGACAAGATTATCATACTTGATATTCTAGAGAGTTGAAGGAGATCCATAGGAGTTCGATAGATCGTCGCCCACCCGACGTTCGAACGGAGTGCAAGGAATACGTGGGAAGATTCAAAGGTCATCTTGATTTCGTTTCTCCGAACAACGAATCGTAGGTATGATATCTAAACTAACTTGATATTATTCGATTTTGTTTATCGTAAAATACCGTAGAACGCAAGATCCGAAAGTCGAACCCGGATTAGACGAACGATCACGAGGTGGTGGTGAAACCACCGGACCGCGCGATCGCCGCCTAGGGTTTCGGCCGAGCGCGCAAGGGGCGAACCCCGACTGGGAGCCGGGGTGCGATCGATCATGTGATCGATCGCTGGCAGCGGGGCTGGGCCCCGCGGCGGCCTGCTGGGGGCGGGCCGACCACCCCATGCGGCGGCGAGTCGCCGGACTCGCCGCGGGGGCTGCTGGGCAGCCCCATCGATCATGATGATCGACGCGATCATCGATCGCGTGAACCCCGGCTCGCGGGGGTTCGGCTGGGGGCGGGCTGCGTGTCTTCGGGCGCGTGGTCTCCAAAGGCCGGACTCCGGCGGATGAGTCGGCGTTCATGTGATCTCCGGCGAAGGGTTTGATCGGGTTATTGGTTTCCGCAAATTTAAATAACCCGGGATATCGAATTCCAACAATTGGTATCAGAGCGAGGTTTACGTTCGCGGTATTTTCGATAAAATTGTTCTACCTTGCAGGGTTCCGACTATTATGGCTTGATGATTATTCGTTTAATTATTTTGTCATGTGATTGTTGGTTTGATTAAACTCTCGGACATGTCGAGATTCATTTTTGGTGGTGAATGCTTGTAATAGTAAAAATTCGGGGGTTGACCGAATTTAGGTTTATTATTATTGTTTTTATTTTTCCAGAAAATGTATAGGGTCGATTTCATGTATAGAATCGATACCGGATAGTGTAAAATTAAATTTGTAATTTATTTTGCGTTGGATCGATGCCGAAACGACCGCCGGAAAAGACGTGTGACGAAGGAGATGATCGTGAGGGTGAAGGGCTCGGATCGACCGCCCCATGGTCGATCCCACGAGGACGATCGACCCACGCCCTAAAGGGGCTGCCCGCGGGAGCTCCGGACACGCCGGCCACCATGGAGGTGGCGCGTGGGCTGGACGGCGGCAGCTTTAAGGCAGCGGTCGAGGGGTGGCGCGGGGATCCCCACCCCGTGCTATCCCGGTCCGGTAATTCGCTTTCCTAATTGGTTCGGGTTTTTCCTATTTGAGTGATCCTATTTTTGGGAACTCTCATGGATTAGGAAAATAATCAATGTTGGAATTAATTAGGATTCCTAATTGATTATTTCTATTTTATGGAAATATTCATGGATTAGGAATCTAATTAATTAAGAAAGTAGAAGAGTCCTAAATTATTTTATTTCCTTATTTCATTATGGAAATCATCTAGAATATTCCAAGTGGGTCTTGGATAGATTATTCTAGAGATTTAATGAAGTAGAAAGGGAAAATAAAATAAATAAAAATATTAATAATATTTAATTTTATTTTTGATTTATTCGATTGACTTAATTATTTTTAATTAAGTATCTTTTGGATTTATTAAAAAAAAAATAGATTTTAATATTGGAAATTAATATTCTCGTCACATGGAGCATTCAAGAACGAAGACTAAAGACTAGAAGATGCGTACGGAGATGGAGTAAAGCCATAATAGTCGGAAAATAATATTCTAGTAATTATTTTGACTATGTGATAATACTATGTGCTTTATTACATGTATGCATGCTATATGTGTTTACTTTATGCACTAGATAGCGTATCCCTTTGTTGTAAAAAGCTAAGTGGGAGAGGGTATGGAAACATACCCATGGTCTCCATTGCTGCTCTCTTGGTGACTTTTATAAACTTTTGAAGTTTATATAGATAAGTTATTGGAGGAGAGTTCTTGTAATTCCTCTTACGAGAAACATTGATTAAGTTTATCAAACAATGCCTAATTTGTCTTTCCAAAGCTGATTTCAAGTCGACTCATTCTCACCCCGGGGAGTGGAATGGAGCCAGAGCCACTTGGTCATGTCGAGGACACAAATTAGAGGCAGTCGTACCATTCTTTGATAGATGGATCGATTGTTTGCTCGGCTCCCTCATTTATGAGAGATAGGGTCATTCGCATGGTGAATCACTGGTTAGAAACTTCGAGTTTCACTTATGATTCTCCGCGTCTTGATTTGCAAGATCGAATGGATCAAGTAATTGGATTTCAATTATATAAATCTTTTGGTATAGTAAACGTCCACACGAACGTGGCTTGCTATACTGAATGGGATTTTAGAATAATTGATGTAGACAGTTATAGGGAATTGTGAAGGATTGCGAGTTGTCGTAAACGTCCACACGAACGTGGCTTGCGGTGATGTAACAATTCTAAACGATTCACCTTAGTACTGAGTAATGGTTTACACTTAGGTACGCTTTATAGTATTCTTCCCAACGAAGTAACGCTACAATGATGTACGACCAAAGAAAAATCTAATTGCTAAATCATTTGGGTGGGTAAACGTCCACACGAACGTGGCTTGCTTTACCTGATGGGATTTTAGAGGCGATTAGTGATTTAATGATATTATTAAAGGGAGATAATATCGGATATTAAATTGTTTGTTTGTTTTATGTGCTTATAGGTTAAGAATGACTGTGACCCCACTTTGTGATATACTTAAAGATGAAAACTCACTGGTTCCATATAGTACTGATTGGAAAAGAAATCTAGACATTGTTCAGACTGTCAAGCTTTCTGAATCCACTGTTGTTCCAACTACATTGGGACATTGTGTGGAAGCTAGGCAAGAAGTGTTTAACATACCCACGGAATCGTTCCTCAATGAGTCCCTTGAAAACGGCTCTGCGAAGGCGATTTTTGTGCGTAAGTTAAGAGAAACACGAGCTCTTGTGGCTAGGCTAAAAGAAAAGCGTGCAAAGAGACCCAGTGGTTTAAAATCACGGATTGGGAAAGGCAAGCCGTTAGGCAGATGCTTTCGATGCAAACAGTTTGGGCACTGGAGGTCTGATTGTCCTCTCATCAAAGGTACGAAATTTTCCTTAGTCACCGAAGCATTATCAGTGGTGATATCTACCAGCACCTGGTGTGTAGATACGGGGGCCACTGATCATGTCTGCAATTCAATGCAGGGGTTCCAGGAAACCCGGAGACTTAGAGAGGGAGAGATCGTGGTCTACATGGGCAATGCCGCGAAGGTGGCGGCTGTTGCAGTGGGAGACGTTCACTTACGCTTTAGTAGTGATAGGGTTTTAGTTTTACAAAATTGTCTTTATGTACCCAACTTTAGAAAGAATTTAATTTCGGTTTCTAAACTTATTTTGAATGGATATTCTGTTTCTTTTGACCACTCTGTGATCATAAGAAGAAACAGTGAGATTATCTGTTCTGGTACATTGGTGGACGATTTGTATGTGCTAAATCCTGAGTCTAACACGATGCAACTAACCAAGAGTAATAACACATCTACGAACACCAATAAGAGAAAGGAACCTTCTAGGATGAATCAATTATACTTGTGGCACCTAAGGCTAGGTCATATTAACTCAAATAGAATTCAAAGGTTGAAAACTGATGGTCTCATCAGTGGTGTTGAAGGAGAGGACCTTCCAACCTGCGAATCCTGTTTAGAGGGAAAAATGACCAAGCGTTCTTTTTCTGGTAAAGGACGAAGGGCTGAACAAGTGTTGGATTTGATTCACTCTGATGTATGCGGACCTATGTCTACTCAAGCAAGGGGAGGGTACGAGTATTTCATCACTTTCACTGATGATTACTCAAGGTATGGATTTGTATACCTGATGCGCCGCAAGAGCGAATCCTTTGAAAAGTTCAAGGAGTTCAAGGCTTTTGCGGAGAACCTTCAAGGTAAATCCATTAAATGCCTGCGATCTGATCGCGGAGGCGAGTACCTGTCTGGAGAATTCAAGGCATACTTAGCAGAGAATGGGATTGATTCCCAAATGACATCACCATATACTCCCCAGCAGAATGGTGTGTCGGAAAGAAGGAATATGACTCTTATGGAGATGGTGCGTTCAATGATGAGTTACTCGGACTTACCTACTATGTTCTGGGGACATGCCTTGGAAACAGCGGCGTACATTCTCAACATGGTTCCAACAAAAACGGTACCCACCACACCCATGGAAAGGTGGAGCGGGCGCAAGCCTAGCCTCAGGCACCTTCGGATCTGGGGATGTCCAGCACAAGTGCTGCGACAAGGTGCCGATAAGTTAGAACCTAGATCAGAATTACGGCTGTTTGTAGGATACCCGAAAGGAACTAAAGGTGGCCTGTTCTATAGTCCTACGGACCAGAAGATCGTTATAAGTACTAACGCTCGGTTCTTAGAGGAAGACTATGTCATGGACCACAAGCCCAAAAGTGACATAATACTTGATGAGTTGAGAGGTGACAAGGAAGACTTAGATACAGCCGAACCGAGTAGTAATACACCACTAGAACCTGCACCTACTGTCACTGTTAATACACCGGAACGCCGTTGTAGTGGGAGGGTTGTTAAGCAACCAGACCGATGGATTGGACTGGGTGAGTCTTCGGACTCTGGACCTGGAGTTCATGAAATCGATCCCTGGACCTATGATGATGCGGTACAAGATATAGATGCGTCTTCTTGGAAGAAAGCGATGAAATCCGAAATAGAATCTATGGATTCTAATAAAGTCTGGGATCTTGTAGAACCACCAAACGGCGTAAAGCCAATTGGGTGTAAATGGGTCTACAAGAGAAAGAGAGGATCTGACGGAAAGGTTGAAACCTTTAAAGCTCGGCTTGTTGCGAAAGGATATACTCAGAAAGAGGGAATCGATTATGAGGAGACCTTCTCGCCGGTAGCCAAGATAAAGTCAATCCGGATTCTCTTATCCATAGCAGCTCATATGGATTATGAGGTGTGGCAAATGGATGTCAAGACAGCTTTCCTAAATGGAAGTCTTGACGAGACGATTTATATGAAACAACCAGAAGGATTCATTGCTAAGGGGCGAGATCATCTAGTGTGCAAGCTTAATCGATCCATTTATGGATTGAAACAAGCCTCGAGATCGTGGAACCTGCGGTTTGACGAAGTAGTCCAGTCTTTTGGATTCAGTCAAAGCATGGACGAATCGTGTGTGTATTGGAAACGTGATGGGAAGAAGGTGGTGTTTCTCGTGCTTTATGTAGATGACATTCTTCTCACTGGCAACAGTGTAAAGATGTTATCAGACATAAAAGGATGGTTGTCTAGACAATTCGATATGAAAGATTTGGGAGAAGTCGGGCATGTTCTAGGGATCAAGGTTATAAGGGATCGCCGGAATAGAACATTGTACCTATCCCAGCAATCTTACATAGACACGATTCTGGCTCGTTTTAACATGCAAGATTCCAAGAAGGGTGAGCTACCCTTCAGCAAAGGAACTTATCTTTCTAAGGAGATGTGTCCTCAGACACAAAAGGAGAAAGATGAAATGAAAGCAGTTCCCTACGCTTCGGCTGTGGGAAGCTTGATGTATGCAATGTTATGCACGAGGCCTGATATCTGCTATGCAGTCGGCGTAGTAGCGAGATATCAGAGTAACCCTGGAAAGGCTCATTGGACTGCCGTAAAGAGCATTTTCAAGTATTTGCGAAATACTAGGGATTATGTTCAAAGTTACGGGGCAGACAATCTGGTTCCTTTGGGTTATACAGATTCGGATTTCCAAGCTGATAAGGACCAGTGTAAGTCGTAATCAGGCTATGTGTTTCACTATTAAAGGAGGAGGAGTTTTAACATGAAAGAGTGATAAGGACGATGCTTTTCGGACTCTCCCATGGGTAACCAAATAGCGGCCTCAGAGGCAGCGGAAGATTTGGTATGGCTCCAGTATTACCTCTGGGACTTAGATGTGATTCTTAGTTTACCAAAGGCTATGCAAATAGAGGTGCAGTGGCAAACTTTAAGAGATCACGAGTCCATGAGTGTAAGATAACAAATAGGGCAAGTGCCACCTGATACGAGTCATCGTCAGGAAGGCGATGCAGTAGTCACCAAGATAGCTTCAGAGCGGCAACCTAGATTGCTCATTCACATGGTACTTCTTGGAGGTACAGTTTAAGCACGTGATGAGTATGGTAGTCGGAAGTTTGGAAGATAAGACTAGACCTTAGTATAAGTGGGAGATTGTTGGAGTAGTATACTTAATGTCTAGATTTGAGTATTGTGAACTCCTTGTACACTTTCATTTACCTATTAAATACAAACATTCATTTGCTTTTAATTATTGTTAATTAAATATATGCAAATTATAGTCCTGGATTTTATACGTTGTAGTTAGTATGGTGTGTCGGGCCCACACAGAAGATCATACTATCGGTTACTCGTATTTAATCGAACAGATGCTCACGACCTAGATGGACACGGACCAATTCATCGGTATAGTCGTTGTGTGAGAGAGAAAATAATTTGTCTTAATTATTTTATCACACTTGTACACTTGGTGTATTGAGCGGATCGATTGAGACTCATCAATTAGGTTTGCTCGGCGATAATTGATTTGAGACTCAGTGTATTTTATTCTTAATCCCTGATACAATTGCGGGTGTGTATATTTAGTATAAGTGACTTTGATTTTCGAAAGGAATTGACCGGTTTAATTATTGGGTCAATTACCGGTTAAGTTGGGTCACTATATTTTATATATGGCATGCCGTGAATTCTTGACGGGACAGTGTATCCCGGAAGGGTTGATAATATCCCCGAGATGAGCTCATAAGGATTTATTATGTAAACCTCACGAGTGGATTTAATTCCGCATAATAAATAAGGTTGAGTGGTACTAGTCTCGGATAAAAGAGATGAATAAATTTATTAAGCAATAAATAAATTTTATTCATGGATATTTATATCTTAAATACACGGAATAAATAATACTACCGGAGAAATATTATTTGGATATAATATGGTTTATTATTGGGAGTGCAATTAATTTATATAGTGGAAAATAAATTTAATTAATATTGATAAGGATTAATGGACTTGAGCAGTGGGCTCAATTTAATCTTCAATATTGGAAGCCCAATATTCCACCTCCTTTAGATCCCCTACGTAGCCTATAAAAGCACTACATGGCCTTCATAAATCACAAGACAAGATTATCATACTTGATATTCTAGAGAGTTGAAGGAGATCCATAGGAGTTCGATAGATCGTCGCCCACCCGACGTTCGAACGGAGTGCAAGGAATACGTGGGAAGATTCAAAGGTCATCTTGATTTCGTTTCTCCGAACAACGAATCGTAGGTATGATATCTAAACTAACTTGATATTATTCGATTTTGTTTATCGTAAAATACCGTAGAACGCAAGATCCGAAAGTCGAACCCGGATTAGACGAACGATCACGCGGTGGTGGTGAAACCACCGGACCGCGCGATCGCCGCCTAGGGTTTCGGCCGAGCGCGCAAGGGGCGAACCCCGACTGGGAGCCGGGGTGCGATCGATCATGTGATCGATCGCTGGCAGCGGGGCTGGGCCCCGCGGCGGCCTGCTGGGGGCGGGCCGACCACCCCATGCGGCGGCGAGTCGCCGGACTCGCCGCGGGGGCTGCTGGGCAGCCCCATTGATCATGATGATCGACGCGATCATCGATCGCGTGAACCCCGGCTCGCGGGGGTTCGGCTGGGGGCGGGCTGCGTGTCTTCGGGCGCGTGGTCTCCAAAGGCCGGACTCCGGCGGATGAGTCGGCGTTCATGTGATCTCCGGCGAAGGGTTTGATCGGGTTATTGGTTTCCGCAAATTTAAATAACCCGGGATATCAAATTCCAACATGGGGATCCCCACACCACCCCCACCGCCGACCACCACCATCGCCGGGCACCACCGCCGCCGTCCCCAAGCCGCGCGCCACCACCACCGGTGGCCGGCGTGGCCGGAAACCCTAGCGGGCAGCCCTTCCGCGTGGGGTCGATCGATCCTCATGGGGATCGATCATGGGGTTGATCGACCCCCCGGTTTTTCGTCCTCTTCGTCTTCTTCGTCACACGCGTTCTCCGGCGGTCGTCTCGGCATCGATCCAACGTAAATAAATCACATAATATTAAATTTACAATTCCGGTATCGATTCTATACATGAAGTCGACCCTATACACTTTCCGGAAAACATAGAACAATAATAATAAATCTAAATTCGGTCAACCCCCGAATTTTTACTATTACAAGCATTCATCCACACAAAACGAATCTCGACATGTCCGAGAGTTTAATAATCATGGTAAAATTAAATAACAATTAATTAAACAATTAATCAATTAATTAACCATGATAGTCGGAATCCCTGCAAGGTAGAACGATAATTGAACACATACATGAACACGAAACCAAACGCTCTGATACCAATTGTTGGAAATCGATATCCCGGGGTATCAAAAAATTGCGGAACCGATAACCCCGACCGAAATCCCATCGCCAGAAACCGATCACGAACGCCACGAAGAACCGGGCTCGACAAGAGTATCGCCGCGGGATGAACCCGCGGCTAAACCCTAGCCGAACCCCATCGCGGGGTTCGCGATCGCGCACGAGGCGATCGCTGGGGCTGCTCCGGCAGCCCCGGGCGGCGGTGAGTCCGGCGACTTCACCGCCGTCGCCGCCGGGAGGAGGGGCGCCAGCCGAGGCACCAGCCCTCGGTAGCCCCGCGATCGACCTCACGGTCGATCGCTCGCCCCGGCTCCAGCCGGGGCCTCCCTTCGCGCACACCGCGATCGAACCCTAGGTTCGATCGCACCCCTCGGCTCCCAGCCGAGGGTCCTTTGAATGTTCGCCGGGGATCTCGAATCCCCGTTCCCGAAGTTCATCGTTTTCCCGGATCGTGTGTTCATGTATGTATCACAATCAATTCACATAAAATCATAGAAGGGAGTTTATGATTTTACCTTTTGATTCGTTGTGCGGAGAAACAGAATCAAGATGATGACCTTACGATCTTCCCACGTATTCCTTGCACTAGCTTGAACGTCGCGTGGGCGACGATCTTCCAAGCTTATGGATCCTCTTCAACTCTCTAGAATATCAAGTATGATAATCTTGTCTTATGAAAAAGTGAAGACCATGTAGTGCTTTTATAGGCTACGTAGGGGATCTAAAGGAGGTGAAATATTGGGCTTCCAATATTAATGATTAAATTGAGCCCAAGCCCAAATCTATTAATCTCCCATTAATATTAATTAATTTATTTTCCACTATATAAATTAATTGCACTCCCAATATTAAACCATATTATATCAAATAATATTTCTCCGGTAGTATTATTTATTCCGTGTATTTAAGATTTAAATATCCATGAATAAAATTAATTTATTGCTAATTAATTTATTCATCTCTTAAATCCGAGACTAGTACCATTCAACCTTAATTATTGTGCGGAACGAATCCACTCATGAGGTTTACACAATAATTCCTTATGAACTCACCGGGGATATTATCAACCCTTCCGGGATACACTTTCCCGTCAAGTATTCACGGCATGCCATATATAAAATATAGTGACCCAACTTAACCGGTAATCAACCCAATAATTAAATCGGTTAATTCCTTTGGTAAATCAAAGTCACTTATATTAAATATACACACCTGCAATAGTTTCGGGGATTAAGAATAAAATACTCTGAGACTTAAATCGATTATCTCAAGGCAATCCTAATCGATAAATCTCAAACGATCCGCCCAATACACCAAGTGTACAAGTGTGATAAAATAATTAAGATAAATTATTTTCTCTCTCACACAACGACTATACCGATGGATTGGTCCGTGTCCATCTAGGTCGTGAGCAACTGTTTGATTAAATACGAGTAACCGATAGTATGATCTTCTGTGTGTCCATACATACCATACTAACTACAACGTATAAAATCCAGGACTATGATTTGCATATATTTAATTAACAATAATTAAATGCAAACAATTGTTTATTAATTTAATAGATTAAATGCTATGACCGGGAGTTTACCGTTACTTAAATCTAGACATTAAGTACATAACTCCAACATGTTCTTGGGATCAAGGTTATTCGGGATCGCCAGAAAAGAACATTGAGCTTGTCCCAGGCTTCATATATTGATACGATTCTAGCTCGTTTCAACATGCAGAATTCCAAGAGAGGTGCTTAACCTGTCTGCCATGGAATTCATCTATCTAAAGACATGTGTCCCAAAACACAAAAGGAGATAGATTACATGAAGACAGTTCCCTATGCTTCGGCAGTGGGAAGTCTAATGTATGCCATGTTGTGTACGAGACCTGATATCTGCTATGCCGTAGGCATGGTAGCTAGATATTAGAGTAACCCTGGACAGGGTCACTGGACTGCTGTAAAGAACATACTTAAGTACCTGCGAAGGACTAGGAATTATGTTCTGAGTTACAAAGCCTACATCAGACTATGTGTTCACATTGGGAGGTGGAGCAGTTTCATAGAAGAGTGTTAAACAGAAATGCATTTCGGACTCAATCATGGAAGCCGAATATGTAGCAGCCTCTGAGGCAGCTAAACAATCGGTTTGGTTCCGGAACTTCCTTATGGACTTAGATGTGGTTCCTAATTTGCCTAGAGCTATCACAATTTATTGTGACAATAGCGGTGCAGTGGTAAATGTGAAGGAACCACGAGCCCACAATGCGAGTAAACACATAGATCGCAAGTACCACCTGATTAGAGATATCGTCAAGAGGGGCGATGTGGTTGTCACCAAGATTGCATCAGCGGATAACCTGGCAGACCCCTTTACGAAGGCACTTCCAGCGGAAGCGTTCAAGAGACACGTGAAGGGGATGGGTATCGGATGTATGGGAGAGGGGAACTATACTTTTAGTATAAGTGGGAGATTGATGGAGTTATATTCTACATGTCTAGTTTAGTGACAATATGGAACTCCTTATCTGTGTTTTATTATCTATCAATCAAACAGTCTGCATTTTGTCTATTATATACTTTATGCTATAGTCCTAGATATATACGTTGTAGACAGTATGGCGTGAGGAGACACGCGGAAGATCATACTGTCGGTTACTCGTATACTATCGAACAGTGGCTCACGACTTAGATGGACAGGGACAATCCATCGGTACGTCGTAGTGTGACTGGTAAATAGTCGGTCTTGACTATTATGTTACACTCGTACACTTGGTGTATTGAGCAGGACCACGGGAGGGCGTTCGATTTATACTAGTCGCAGTAATCGAACTAAAACTCTGATATTACGGATATACGAATTCCTAATCCCTATATAATTATAGGTGCGTGTGTTCAATTCTCGGTTCTTTAATCTGCCAATCTGTGAGACTAATTGATTAGTCGATATTCTCGGTAAATTGGGAATCGGAATTGTACACACGGCATGCTATAGATTATAGACAGGAAACCGTGTCCCATTTATTGGGTTGATGATGTCCCCGAGATGAGCTCATAAAGTTTATCATGTAAACCCTGCAGGTGGATTCGTTCCACATGATAATGAGGATTAGTGGTACTAGTCTCGGATAATAAGAAACGAATTAATTTAATTATTAGTAATTAAAATTAATTCGTGGACATTCGATATCTTAAATACGGGGAAAGTCGTATATGTAATTTCGGCGGAAATATTATTGTTGATATAATAATAAATTAATTTCGGGAATTCAATTATTATATTTTAGTGGAGTGAATAATAATTAAAATTGAAATTGATTAATTAAGGATTTTCATTTTAAGGATTCAAGTTAATTAATATTTCAATTTAGCCCTTAATTAATTTACCTAAGAGGTCCCTAACGTAGCTCTATATAAACCCCCTCCCTTGCCCTCTCTTAACCTACAGAACGCCGCAACTATTATTTCAGCAGAGAAAATAAAAGTCTTGCGCTATTAATTTTTCTCTGTTAAAATAATTAAGTTAACACAATTATTATTCTCTCAGAGAGAATAATTATTTCTTACGCTGGTTTGGCAGAGAGAGTATAGACGGAAGAACTCCAGCGGATCGTTGCCCACACAACGGTTGGAGACGGGATCAGAGACATACGCTAGAAACGTCAAAGGTCTCAACAATCGACCGAGAAGGTATGAGATCGGTTCTTTTTCCGCAATTATTCGATCTCTGTTTTTGCGCTAATCATACAAACGAACCAAAGATTGGTTTACGTGGCTTGGATTTGATGTTCTCGGACTGCTGGGAGGTCTCTGACCTCCGGCGTGGCAGTCGGATCGAGAAAATCTCGTCGGAACAGCCAGAACGGGCGAATCCCGCTGCTGGAATCGCGACGCTGTCGGCCGAAAGCCATATGTGTCGGCCGACATTGCCCTGTCGGGCGACAGCCTTATGGCGTCGGCCGACAGACAGGGCAGATTGCCCCATTTCGCGCGGTTGCACTTTTGGTGCAATGGCTGGGCGTGTTACGGGTCTAGGGCCTCGTGTTAAGTACAGTGGGGACGCCGGGGGTCGACTGGGCTTGTCCGGATGTTCGAGTAGTCAAACGGACATGTCCCGGGTAGTCAATTTCCATCACATCTTGTTGCTCGTCTCGGTCTCGATCCACCACCGACTTGCTGGAGGGTCAAGAGACGAACTCCTCCCACTGGAGTCTCGTCTCGAGCCTCGTTGAGTCGTCCATGGGGTCGAACGTGCTGGAATTCGATATCCCGGGTTATCTAAATTTGCGGAAACCGACAACCCGACCAAAATCCCGTCGCCGGAGATCCAACCGCGAACCACCGTACGAGCCGGAGCTCAACCGAGCACCACCACGGTTCCGCCCGTGGTGCCCAGCCGAGCCCCCGCACGGGGCTCGCGATCGATCGATCGCGTGGGGCTGCTCCGGCAGCCCCGGGCGGTGAGTCCGGCGACTCACCGCCACCACCGAGGGGAGGGGGGACCACCAGCCGCGGCGCGAAGCCGCGACGGTCCTTGGCGATCGAACTAGGGTTCGATCGCCCCTAGCCGCGACGTCCAGCCGCGGCCTTCCCTTGGTGCGCGCCGGCGGTCGTGCCCTAGGCCGACCGCCACCCCCTCGGCTCCCAGCCGAGGGTCCTTCGAACCTTCGCCGGGGATCTCGAATCCCCGTCCCCGAAGTTCGTCGTTTTTCCCGGATCGTGCGTTCATGTATGTATCACAATCAATTCACATAAAATCATAGAAGAGAGTATATGATTTTACCTTTCGATTCGTTGTGCGGAGAAACGGAATCAAGATGATGACCTTACGATCTTCCCACGTATTCCTTGCACTAGCTTGAACGTCGGGTGGGCGACGATCCTCCAAGCTTATGGATCCTCTTCTCTCTCTCTCTACTTTCTCTCTCTAGGAGAATTATGATCTTGTGTTATGTAGAATAGAGAAGACCATGTAGTGCTTTTATAGGCTACGTAGGGGATCTAAAGGAGGTGGAATATTGGGCTTCCAATATTAATGATTAAATTGAGCCCAAGCCCAAATCTATTAATCTCCCATCAATATTAATTAATTTATTTTCCACTATATAAATTAATTGCACTCCCAATATTAAACCATATTATATCAAATAATATTTCTCCGGTAGTATTATTTATTCCGTGTATTTAAGATTTAAATATCCATGAATAAAATTAATTTATTGCTAATTAATTTATTCATCTCTTTAATCCGAGACTAGTACCATTCAACCTTAATTATTGTGCGGAACGAATCCACTCATGAGGTTTACACAATAATTCCTTATGAACTCATCTCGGGGATATTATCAACCCTTCCGGGATACACTGTCCGGTCAATCATTCACGGCATGCCATATATAAAATATAGTGACCCAACTTAACCGGTAATTAACCCAATAATTAAATCGGTTAATTCCTTTGGTAAATCAAAGTCACTTATATTAAATATACACACCCGCAACAATATCGGGGATTAAGAATAAAATACACTGAGACTCGAATCGATTATCGCCGGCAATCCTAATCGATGAATCTCAACGATCCGCTCAATACACCAAGTGTACAAGTGTGATAAAATAATTAAAACAAATTATTTTCTCTCTCACACAACGACTATATCGATGGATTGGTCCGGGTCCATCTAGGTCGTGAGCCACTGTTTGATTAAATACGAGTAACTGATAGTATGATCTTCTGTGTGGGCCCGACACACCATACTAACTACAACGTATAAAATCTAGGACTATGATTTGCATATATTTAATTAATAATAATTAAAAGCAAACAATTGTTTATTAATTAAATAGATTAAATGTTATGATCGGGAGTTTACCGTTACTTAAATCTAGACATTAAGTACACAACTCCAACAATCTCCCACTTGTACTAAGGTCTAGTCATTTCTTCCAAACACCCGGTTCCCATACTCATCACGCGCTTAAGGTGTACTTCCGAGAAGTACTATGTGAGTGAGCAATCTAGGTTGCCGCTCTGAAGTTATCTTGGTGACTACTACGTCGTCTCCCTTGACGATGACTCGTATCAGGTGGTACTTGCTCTATGTGTTAACATCACTTTTGACTTATGATCTCTTCCAGTTTACTGTGCACCGCTATCCAATAGCCTTTGGTAAACTAAGAGTCATATCCAAGTCAAGAGGTTATCCCGGAACCTAACCAAAACTTCCGCTGCCTCTGAGGCTGCTATTCGGTTATGAGAGAGTCTGAAAAGCGTCCTGCTTATCACTCTTTTATGGTTCCACCTCTTTCTAAAAGTGAACACATAGCCTGATATCGACTTTCACTGGTCCTTTCTTTTGATTTTTAGGATCTGAGAATTTGTAATCAAAGAAGATTCCGTCTTGCTTAATAATTCAGTACTTTTGCAAGTACTATTACATCATCCGAAAATCTCTTGTCTAGATTACCTTGATATCCTCCCACTACGCAAACCGCATAGTTGATATCAGGTTCTTGTTTTACAACATTGCATCTATAAAGCTTTCCATACTTGAAGTATAGGAAACCGCTTTGTCTATCCCCTTCTTGTGTATAAACACAAATCCTTTAGATAGATGTTTATTCTGTCTCTGAAAGGCAATAACCTTTCTCAGAAGTATGCATGTTTAAAACAAACCTTAATCGTATAAGATGTCTAGGAGAAGTACAATGTTCTTTTCTCTAGATCATAAGATCTTAAGAACATGTTCTAACTTCTTCTTAATCTTATATCTCGATTTATTTAGACAACCATTATTTTATGCCTGACAACATTTTTACATTGTTGCCAATGATGAAATGTTATCTACATAAAATCTCCGAGAAACACCACCTTGTTTCCATTACGTTTTCAATACACCTTTCGTTTATGCCTTTTGATGAATCCATCAAATGGATTATCCCATCAACTTGCAAGCTCTACGACTCATAGCTTTGTTTCAATCCATAAATGGATTTATTAAGCTTGTACTCTAAATGATCTAGCCTCTCAACAATAATCCTTATTGTTCCAAACAGGCACATTTAGATCCAGTACTGCCCTTATGCAGAGCTAGGGGTCGATTTCATCTTTACTAGATCCAGAGTCCAAACTCCTCTAGTCTTATGAATATCCCTGGTTGTCCAACAACCTCCCACTGCAATGGCGTCCCGGTGTATAACAGTAATAACAATAGGTGCAGTATGTGGTGTACTTCTACTCGGTTTGGCTGGTTCCCAGTCTTTTGTCCTTCTTCTCATTTCAAGGCATTTCGTGAATTTAGGCTTTGTGGTTCATCTAATAGTCTTTCTCCATGAACCGGACAAGACGTCCCTCAGGTTCATAGTACTATAGAACACACAATACTTCGTTCATCTAGAATATCCTACAACCATATTCAATATGCCGTTGTATCTAGGAATATCCATAGAACATAGGTAGTTCCGAACGACTTGCTTTATTTACTATTAGACATCCATTTCTTATTTACAGCGCACCATCTCTACACTTAAGTGTATGGCGCGCCCCTTTGGGATTGAATCCCAATCTTTGATTATGCTATGTGTTATTCAGATAGGTGATGGCCTCCGCGACCGAGTCACAGGCTTCCAATGGATATACTTTGATGGTTCCCCATAATCGCTTTGTGTCCATTGACTAGTCAAAACACTTTGCTTTTATGGTACATCAAGCATTCTAATCCATCACTTGAGTATTCTTTGAAAGAATTACTCGTACCTTTCTAATATACACATATGTCTGCATATCTAATCATTTTCAATACTTGTTTGAATTCTATCCTTTATCCAGAAAGGTTTGCTTAGACGTATTATCCTCCAAATTCAATCCTCAGGTCGGAAGGTCCACTCCTTCAACTATAATTGATCAAATCAATTTCGACCATTTGAATCTCATTTGAAAATACTACTAAGTATAAGATTTCATAAGTATAATGATTAATAAAGAAATATCTAATAAGTAAAACAAGTTATAGAACGGTTCGTTGCATTGGGGTAGACTTAGGATCTATCATTCATATATTGCTATCTAATGTACCAGAATAGATAATGCCATTATTTCTTATCAAAATCATCCAATGATTAAAGAAATAAAATATCCATTCATAAATAATAGAAATCTAGAAAAAAAACGTTCTTTCTAAAGTTAAAGGGGTACATAAAGCAATAACTTTGAAATGAAATCCTATTTAACTACTAAAGCAGATAAATGTCTTCCACCGCAACCGCTGCCTCCTTTACAGCTTTGCCCGTGTAGACTCGAACTCTTCTTCTCTAAGTCGCCGGGTTTTCTGGAACCCCTGCATTCAAAAATGCACATACCATCAGTGGTTCCATATCTACACACCAGAATTCTGGTAGATAATACCGCTGACTATGTTTTTACGACTAAAGAAAAATTCGTACCTTTGAGAGGACATTCAGACTTCCAGTGTCCCATCTTGTTGCATCGGAAGCACTTACCCTTTGGCTTTGCAGCCCCCACTCGTGGTACAGTCCTCTTGACACCACTGGGTTTCCAGGCTTGCTTCCTCTTCTTGCCCCTACCTCCACCAGGCTTAAAGCCTTTGGACTTGGTAGCTACAAGCGCTTGAGACTTGCCCTTCTTGTAGATCCCCTCTGCCGCCTTTAGTTCAGTCAGGAGTTGCGCAAGAGTATAAGATAGTTTACCCATATTATAGCTCATACGAAACTGCTCAAAACTAGGGGCCAGAGACTGGAGTATGATGTCGACTTGCGTCTCAGCATCAATAGAAGCTCCTAGGACCTCAAGTTCATTCAACAAACTCATCATCTTAAGAACGTGCTCCCCAACGGGCGTTCCTTCAGATTGAGTAGTCGACATGAGGACTCTCATGGCTTCTTGCCTTGCCGCACGATCTTGCTCCCCAAACATCTCCTTGAGGTTAAACATCATATCATAGGCAGTGTCCATCGACTCATGTTGGGTTTGGAGTACATTTGACATGGAAGCCAAAATATAACACCTAGCCATTTCATCAGCCTTTTTCCACTTCCGATATGTCAGTTTTTCCTCATCAGTTGAGGCAGCCGTGGGCTCAGCAGGGCACACTTCATGGAGTACAAACTTGTACTCCTCCGAAGTTAGGACAATGTCTAAATTTCTCTTCCAATCAATATAGTTGGAGCCAGTGCGCTTATGCTCCTTGAGTATCATAGAAAGTGGGTTCATAGCTATTCTCTAAACCTATAAGCACATTTAAACAAACAATTAATTTAATATCCGATATTATCTCCCTCAAATAATATCATTAAATCACTAATTACATCTAAAATCCCATCAGATAAGGCAAGCCACGATAGTGTGGACGTTTACCCATCCGAATGATTTAGCAATTAGATTTGCTTTGGTCGTACATCACTATAGCGTTACTTCGATGGGAAGGATACTATAGAGCGTACCTAAGTGTAAACCATTACTCAGTATCTAAGAAGATTGTTTGGGACTCGTATATTACCGCAAGCCACGATAGTGTGGACGTTTACGCTAATACATGAACCTTCACTTTCTTCTATAACTGTCTACATCAATCGATCCAAAATCCCATTCAATGCAGCAAGCCACGATAGTGTGGACGTTTACTACACCAAAAGATTTTTACAATTGACATCCAATTACTTGAGGCATTCGATTTCATAAATCAAGACGCGGAGAATCATAAGTGAAACTCGAAGTTTCTAACCAGTGATTCACCATGCGAACAACCCTATCTCTCATAAATGAGGGAGCCGAGCAGACAATCGATCCATCTATCAAAGAATGGTACGACTGCCTCTAATTTGTGTCCTCGACATGACCAAGTGGCTTTGGCTCCATTCCACTCCCCGGGGTGAGAATGAGTCGACTTGAAGTCAGTTTTAGAAAGACAAATTAGGCATTGTTTGATAAACTTAATCAATGTCTCTTGTAAAAGGAATTACAAGAATTCTCCTCCAATGACACATCTATACGAACTTCAAAAGTCCATAAGAGTCACCAAGAGAACAGTAATGGAGACCATGGGAATGTTTCCATCCCCGCTCCCACTTAGCTTTTTATAACAAAGGGATACGCTATCTAATGCATAATTAAACACATAAGCATGCATACAAGTAATAAAGCACATAGCACATAGTCAAAATAATGCTAGAAAAATTATTTTACGACTATCATGGCTTTATTCCATCTCCGTATGCGTCTTCTAGTCTTCAGTCTTCGTTCTTGAATGCTCCATGTGACGAGAATATTAATCCCAATATTTAAATCTATTTATTTTTAATAAATCCAAAAGATACTTAATTCGAAAATTAAGTCAATCGAATAAATCAAAAATAAAATTAAATATTATTAATATTTTTTTTATTTATTTATTTTCCCATCTAATTCTATTAAATCTCTAGAATAATCTATACAAGTCAAACTTGGAATATTCTAGAAGACTACTATAATAGAATAAGGAAATAAAATAAATTAGGACTCTTCTACTTTCCAAGATTAATTAATTTCCATTACTATGAATATTCTCATAAAATAGGAATAATCAATTAGGAAATAAATCAATCCTAAATTAACTTTTATTCCTTTCCAATTCTATTAAATCTCTAGGATCCTATTCCAAGTAGAACTCGGAATACTCTAGAAGACTTCCATAATAGAATAAGGAATAAAAATAATTCCAATTAATTCTTTTCCTATTTCCGTGAGAGTTCCCAAACTTAGGAATACTCAAAATAGGAAAACTTGAATCAATTAGGTAAGTAGTATCTTGGTAGGATTAGGAGTAGCACGGGTTAGGGATCCCCGCACCACCCCCACCGTCGACCACCACCACTGCCGGGTACCACCGCCGCCGCCCCTAGCCACGCGCCACCACCACCGGTGGCCGGCGTGGCCGGAAACCCTAGCGGGCAGCCCCGGGCGTGGGGTCGATCGATCCTCATAGGGATCGATCATGGGGATGATCGACCCCCCCGGTTTTTCGTCCTCTTCGTCTTCTTCGTCTCTTGAGTTCTCCGGCGGTCGTCTCGGCATCGATCCAACGTAAATAAATTACAAGAAATAAATTTACAATTCCGGTATCGATTCTATACATGAAATCGACCCTATACACTTTCCGGAAAACATAGAACGTAATAATAAATCCTAAATTCGGTCAACCCCCGAATTTTTACTATTACAAGCATTCATCCACACAAAACGAATCTCGACATGTCCGAGAGTTTAATAAACGAACAATCATGGTAAATTAAATAGCAATTAATTAAACCAATAATTAACAATTAATTAAACCAATAATTAACAATTAATTAAACCATGATAGTCGGAATCCCTGCAAGGTAGAACACAATTGAACACATACATGAACACGAAACCAAACGCTCTGATACCAGTTGCTGGAATTCGATATCCCGTGTTATCTAAATTTGCGGAAACCGACAACCCGACCAAAATCCCGTCGCCGGAGATCCAACCGCGAACCACCGTACGAGCCGGAGCTCAACCGAGCACCACCACGGTTCCGCCCGTGGTGCCCAGCCGAGCCCCCGCACGGGGCTCGCGATCGATCGATCGCGTGGGGCTGCTCCGGCAGCCCCGGGCGGTGAGTCCGGCGACTCACCGCCACCACCGAGGGGAGGGGGGACCACCAGCCGCGGCGCGAAGCCGCGACGGTCCCCGGCGATCGAACTAGGGTTCGATCGCCCCTAGCCGCGGCGTCCAGCCGCGGCCTTCCCTTGGTGCGCGCCGGCGGTCGTGCCCTAGGCCGACCGCCACCCCCTCGGCTCCCAGCCGAGGGTCCTTCGAACCTTCGCCGGGGATCTCGAATCCCCGTCCCCGATGTTCGTCGTTTTTCCCGGATCGTGCGTTCATGTATGTATCACAATCAATTCACATAAAACCATAGAAGAGAGTATATGATTTTACCTTTCGATTCGTTGTGCGGAGAAACGGAATCAAGATGATGACCTTACGATCTTCCCACGTATTCCTTGCACTAGCTTGAACGTCGGGTGGGCGACGATCCTCCAAGCTTATGGATCCTCTTCTCTCTCTCTCTACTTTCTCTCTCTAGGAGAATTATGATCTTGTGTTATGTAGAATAGAGAAGACCATGTAGTGCTTTTATAGGCTACGTAGGGGATCTAACGGAGGTGGAATATTGGGCTTCCAATATTAATGATTAAATTGAGTCCAAGCCCAAATCTATTAATCTCCCACAATATTAATTAATTTATTTTCCACTATATAAATTAATTGCACTCCCAATATTAAACCATATTATATCAAATAATATTTCTCCGGTAGTATTATTTATTCCGTGTATTTAAGATTTAAATATCCATGAATAAAATTAATTTATTGCTAATTAATTTATTCATCTCTTTAATCCGAGACTAGTACCATTCAACCTTAATTATTGTGCGGAACGAATCCACTCATGAGGTTTACACAATAATTCCTTATGAACTCATCTCGGGAATATTATCAACCCTTCCGGGATACACTGTCCGGTCAATCATTCACGGCATGCCATATATAAAATATAGTGACCCAACTTAACCGGTAATTAACCCAATAATTAAATCGGTTAATTCCTTTGGTAAATCAAAGTCACTTATATTAAATATACACACCCGCAACAATATCGGGGATTAAGAATAAAATACACTGAGACTCGAATCGATTATCGCCGGCAATCCTAATCGATGAATCTCAACGATCCGCTCAATACACCAAGTGTACAAGTGTGATAAAATAATTAAGACAAATTATTTTCTCTCTCACACAACGACTATACCGATGGATTGGTCCGGGTCCATCTAGGTCGTGAGCCACTGTTTGATTAAATACGAGTAACCGATAGTATGATCTTCTGTGTGGGCCCGACACACCATACTAACTACAACGTATAAAATCTAGGACTATGATTTGCATATATTTAATTAATAATAATTAAAAGCAAACAATTGTTTATTAATTAAATAAATTAAATGCTATGATCGGGAGTTTACCGTTACTTAAATCTAGACATTAAGTACACAACTCCAACAGAACGAACCCCAGCCCCGCTGCTGCCCGCACCAGACACGGCGTGTGTTCGATGGCAGCCCGTTGCCGGTTCGCTCTCCTCGACTCTCGTTCCTCCGGGCTTCGATCTTCTCTCTATCCAATAGCAGAAAAATTACAAAACATTATTCTACTAACTCTGGTATCGATCCTATACATTTGATCGACCCTATACATGTCCCGGATTCAACGAAAAATTAAATAAACCTAACGACTCAACCCGTCGTTTAATCTATTACAAACAAGCAACTTTCCAAAATAAAACGATCTCGATAAGCCCGAGAGTTTAATCAAAACCACACACATACAAAACAAAATAACAAAAAATAAATTGGCCATAATAATCGGGTTCAACCTGCAAGGTAACATGCGCAAAAATACAACGAACCTATAAACCGTCTATGCTACCAATTGTTGGAAATCGACTACCCGGGACATGTCCGTTCGACTACTCGAACATCCGGACAAGCCCAGTCGACACCCGGCGTCCCCACTGTACTTAACACGAACCCATAGACCCGAAACATGCCCAGCCATTGCACCGAAGGTGCAACTGCGCGAAACGGGGCTTTCTGCCCTGTCTGTCGGCCGACGCCATAAGGCTGTCGCCCGACAGGGCAATGTCGGCCGACAAGAATAGCTGTCGGCCGACAGCATCGCGATTCCAGCAGCGGGTTTCGCCCGTTCAGGCTGTTCCGACAAGATTTTCTCGATCCGACCACCGCGCCGGAGGTCAGAGACTGTTGGAAATCGATATCCCGGAATTAATAAATTTAATTAAAATCTAATTAATTCCGACCGAAATCCTTTGGAGATCGAATATCCGGAGTTGTCAAAATTGCGGAACAACATTTCCAATCGACTCCTATCGCCGGAAATCACACGAGCATGCCACGTAGCCCGGAGCTCAACCGAACACGCATCCGTGGCCAAGCCCACGCGCGCCCAGCCGAGACCCGACGTGGGGCTCGCGATCGATCTTGATCGCGGGGTACGATCGAAGAGATCGATCGCCTTGTGAGATCGATGGGGCTGCTCCAGCAGCCCCCGCGGCGAGTCCGGCGACTCGCCGCCGCTAGTGTTGGAAATCGATATCCCGGGGCTAACGGAATTGCGGAAAACATAACCCCGACCAAAATCCCATCGCCGGAAAAACAATCGCGAACCACCACGTGAGCCGGGCCCGACGAGAGTATCGCCGTGGGATGAACCCGCGGCTAAACCCTAGTCGAGCCCCATCGCGGGGCTCGCGATCGCGGGGCTCGCGATCGCACACATGCGATCGCATGGGGCTGCTCCGGCAGCCCCGGGCGGTGAGTCCGGCGACTCACCGCCACCGCCGTGAGGGGGGCGGTTCGCCCAGCGGCGAACCCGCCGCGGCTCCAGCCGCGGCTACCCGGCGATCGACCCTCACGGTCGATCGCATGCCCCGGCGTCCAGCCGGGGCTCCTCGTCCGTGTGCCGCGATCGAACCCTAGGTTCGATCGCCTCCCTCGGCTCCCAGCCGAGGGTTCGATCTCCGCGGGGATGTCGACCTCGCGGTCCATCCCCATCCGCGGAATCGTACATTCCCGAATCTTCGTTTATGTATATATCACGATTTAATTCACATAAAATCATAGAGGGGGTTGAACGATTTTACCTTTGATCTCGTTGTGCGGAGAAACGAGATTGATTTGAAGACCTTCAGATCTTCCTATGTATTCCTTGCACTAGCTTGAACGTCGTGTGGGCGACGATCCTCCAAGCTTATGGATCTCCTTCTCTCTTTTTTCTCTCTCTAGAATTATGATCTTCAAGTTATATGAGAATAGAGAAGGCCATGTAGTGCTTTTATAGGCTACGTAGGGGATCTAAAGGAGGTGGAATATTGGGCTTCCAATATTAATGATTAAATTGTGCCCAAGCCCAAATCTATTAATCCATTAATATTAATTATATGATTACTTCCATTATATAAATATAATTGCACTCCCAATATTCACAATATTATATCAAATAATATTCTCTCAGGTAGTATTATTTATTCCATGCCTTTAAGATATAAATATCCATGAATAAAATTAATTTATTGCTTAATTAATTTATTCATCTCTTATATCCGAGACTAATACCATTCAACTTTAATTATTATGCGGAACAAATCCACTCATGAGGTTTACATAATAATTCCGTATGAACTCATCTCGGCGATATTATCAACCCTTTCGAGGACACATTTTCCAATCAAGAATTCACGGCATGTCATACATAAAATACTGTGACCCAACTTTACCGGTAATTGATCGGTTATTCTAATCAACCAATTCCTTTGGAAAATCAAAGTCACTAATATTAAATGCACACACCCGCAATAATATCAGGGATTGAGAATAAAATACTCAGAGATTTAAATCGATTATCTAAGGCAATCCTAATCGATAAATCTCAAGCGATCCGCTCAATACACCAAGTGTACAAGTATGATAAAATAATTAAGATCAATTATTTTCTCTCTCATACAACGAATATACCGATGGATTAGTTCTTGTCCATCTAGGTCGTGAGCTACTGTTTGATTATATACGAGTGACTGATAGTATGATCTTCCGTGTGACGATGCACACCATACTAAATACAACGTACATAATCCAGAACCATATTTGCATTTATTTAATTATAAATAATTAAAAGCAAACGATTATTTATTTAATTAGGTTAAATACTATGACCGAGAGTTTACGATACTTATATCTAGACATTAAGTATACAACTCCATCAATCTCCCACTTATACTAAGGTCTAGTCATTTCATCCAAACTCCCGACTTCCATACCCATCACGTGCTTAATCTGCACTTCCAAAGAAGTGTCTCGTGCATGAGCATTCTAGGTTGCCGTCTCCGAAGTTATCTTGGTGACTACAGCGTCGTCTCACTTGACGATGACTCGTATCAGGTGGTACTTGCTCTATGTGTTATCATCACTATGAACTTATGATTTCTTTCAGTTTGCCATTGCACCGCTATTTTAATAGCCTTTGGTAAACCAAGAATCATATCGAAGTCCAGAGGTTATCCCAATGTTTTACCACAACTTCCGCTGCCTCTGAGGCTGCAGTTTGGTTACTCATGGTTGAGTCCGAAAAGCATCGTGCTTATCACTCTTCCATTCTAAAAGCTTTACCTCCCTTTACAAGTGAACACATAGCCTGATATCGACTTCACTGATCCAGATTTGATTAGAGATCTGAGAAATGTAATCCAAAGGAAAAGCTCGTTTGCTTCGTAGTCTAGAACAGTACTTCGAAAGTACTCTTACAGAAGCCGAATATTCCTTTCCAGGATTACTTTGATATCCTTCCACTATGCCAACTGCATAGTCGATATCTGGTTCTCGTTTTTCAACATTGCATTTTAAAGCTTTCCACACTCAAAGTATAGGAAACTGCTTTCACTGCTTCTATCTCCTTTATGTGTCCACAACACATACCTTAGATAGATGCTTTCCTTTTTGAAGGGTAGCATGCCCTCCTTGGAATTATGCATGTTAAAACGGACTTTAATCGTATAAAATTTTTAAGAGAAGTACAATGTTCTTTTCTCAAGATCCTAGATCTCAAGAACATGATCTAACTTCTTCTTTATCTTATATATCGATTCTATCTTAGACAACCATTATTTTATGTCTGACAACACTTTTACATTGTTCCCAATGATAGAATGTTATCTACACAAAATCTCCGAGAAATACCACCTTGTTTCTATTACGTTTCCAATACACATTATTCGTTCATGTCTTTTGATGAATCCATCAAATGGACTATCTCATCAATTCGCAAGTACCACGAATTATAGCTTGTTACAATCCATAAATGGATCAACTAAGCTTTTAGTCTAAATAATCTTGTCTCTTAGCAATAATCCTTATTGCTCTCTCAAGAAGACATATTTAGATTTAGTATTGCCCTTCATGTAGATCTAGGGAATGATTTCATGTATACTAGATCCAGGGTTTAAAACTCTTCTAGTCATATGAATATCTCCGGTTGTCCACAACCTCCCACTACAACGGCGTTCTAGTGTATAAACAGTATTAACAGTAGGTGCAGTTAGTTGTGTATTGCTACTCGGTTTGGCTGGTTTCCAGTCTTTGTCCTTTTCTCTCGTTCTAAGGTATCTCGTCACTTTGGGCTTTGTGTTTCATCTAATAGTACTCTCCCAAGAACCGGGCGTTTAGAACTTAACGTCCTTCTGGTTCATAGTACTATTGTACACACAACTTTTGTTCTTCTAGGATATTTTACAACCACATCGCAATATGCCGTTGCTTTCATAAATATTCATAGAACATAGGTAGTACCGAATAACTCTTTCTTTTACCATTTCTTTAGAGATCTATTTCTTATCTATACACCATGTCTACACTTTGAAGTGTATGGTGTAGTCATTTGGAATCTAATTCCAATTACTGATTATGCTATGTCTTCAGACAGGTACTAGCCTCCGTGATTAGATCACAGGCTACTTATGAATATACTTTGATAGCTCTTCCACTATAGCTTGTGTCCATTAACTTGTCAAAACACTTACTCTTGTGGTGTATCAAGTATTCTAATCCATACTTAGAGTATTCATCAAATGAAGTACTCATACCTTTCTTGTCTGAGTAGACATAGGTCTACACATCAGTGTTTAATCAATTTCAATACTTGTCCGGATTCTATATCCTTCATCCAGAAAGGTTTGCTTAGTGTGTATTATCTTCCAAATTCAATTCTTAGGTTGGAAGGTCCACTCCTTCAACTTAATTGATCAAATCAATTTTCAACCTTTGAATCTTATTTGAATAAACACTACTTAGCATAGAATTCACAAGTATAATGATTCAGTAAAAAAATATCTCTAACAAGTAAAACGAATTATATACTACGGTTTGTTGCATCGTGGAGACTTAGGATTCATCATTCACATATTACTAACTAATGTACCAGAATAGATAATATCATAATTTCTTCTCAATAATCATCAAATGATAAAAAGAAATAAATATCCATTCATTAATAATAGAAAACTAGAACATAGTTCTTTCTAAAATAAAAGGGGTACATAAAAGCAATAACTCTGAAATGAGATCCTAAAGCTACTAAAAGCAGATAAAATGTCTTCCACTGCAACATCTGCCTCCTCTACAACTTTGCCCATGTAGACTCGAACTCTTCTTCTCTAAGTCGCCGGGTTTTCTGGAACCCCTGCATTTAAAATGCACATACCGTCAGTGGTTCCATATCTACACACCAGATTTCTGGTAGATAATACCGCTGACTATGTTTTAATGACTCAAGAAGAATTCGTAGCTTTGAGAGGACAATCAGACCTCCAGTGTCCAGACTTCTTGCATCGGAAGCACTTGCCCTTAGGCTTGCCGGTCCCTTCACACGGTGCTTGCCTCTTTGCACCACTGGGTTTCCAGACTTGCTTCTTTTTCTTCCCTCTACCTCCATTAGGCTTAAACCCTTTGGACTTAGTAACTACAAGAGCTTGAGACTTGCCCTTCTTGTAGATCCCCTCTGCCGCTGTCAGTTCAGTCAGGAGTTCCGCTAGAGAATAAGATAGCTTACCCATATTATAGCTCATGCGGAACTGTTCAAAACCAGAGGCCAGAGATTGGAGTATGATGTCGACTTTGTTGGAAATTGATCACCCGGAGTTGCCGGAATTGCGGAACATGACAACTCCGATCAAAAACCCGTCGCCGGAGATCACACGAACACCACCGCACGCGCCGGAGCACGACCGAGGACACGATGCACCCGAAGGCACGCCGCTGCCCCAGCCGAGCCCCCGCGAGCGGGGCTCCATGCGATTACCGATCGCATCGATCGATCGATTGGGGTGGGGCTGCCCAGTAGCCCCCGCAGCGAGTCCGGCGACTCGCCGCCGCTTGGAGGGGGCCCACCTTCACGGTGGGGAGGGGCGGCACCAGCCCGCTCCCTCCGCGATCGATCCAAGTGATCGATCGCATGCCCTCGGCCCAGCCGAGGGTTCGATCCCTCTCGCCCCTTCGAAACCCTAGGGGCGATCGCCGTGGTCCGGCGATCCTAGATCGCCACCACGCGTTCGTCCTCTAATCCGGGGTTCGATCCTTGGATCTTGTTTTTCGATAATTGATTCAATAAACTTGAATTAAATAGCGGAAATTTAATTCACCTTTCGATTCGTTGTGCGGAGAAACGAGATCTTTTGATGACCTTGAGATCTTCCCACGTATTCCTTGCACTAGCTCGGACGTCGTGTGGACGAAGATCTACCGAACTCCATAGATCTCCCTCTCTACTTTCTCTCTCTAGAATTGTGATCTTCAAGTTATGAGAATAGAGAAGACCATGTAGTGCTTTTATAGGCTACGTAGGGGATCTTAAGGAGGTGGAATATTGGGCTTCCAATAATAGTGATTAAATTGAGCCCAAGCCCAAATATATTAATCCTTACTATTATTAATTAATTTATATTCCACTATATAAATTAATTGCACTCCCAATATTAAACCATATTATATCAAATAATATTTCTCCGGTAGTATTATTTATTCCGTGTATTTAAGATGTAAATATCCATGAATAAAATTAATTTATTGCTAATTAATTTATTCATCTCTTATATCCGAGAATAGTACCATTCAACCTTAATTATTATGCGGACGAATCCACCTGCAGGGTTTACATAATAATTCCTTATGAACTCATCTCGGGGACATTATCAACCCTTACGGGATACACTTTCCCGTCAAGTATTCACGGCATGCCATATATAAAATATAGTGACCCAACTTAACCGGTAATTGACCCAATAATTAAACCGGTCAATTCCTTTGGAAAATCAAAGTCACTTATATTAAATATACACACCCGCAATAGTATCGGGGATTAAGAATAAAATACACTGAGATTTAAATCGATTATCGCCGGCAATCCTAATCGATAAATCTCAAACGATCCGCCCAATACACCAAGTGTACAAGTGTGATAAAATAATTAAGATAAATTATTTTCTCTCTCACACAACGACTATACCGATGGATTGGTCCGTGTCCATCTAGGTCGTGAGCAACTGTTCGATTAAATACGAGTAACCGATAGTATGATCTTCTGTGTGTCCATACACACCATACTAACTACAACGTATAAAATCCAGGACTATAATTTGCATATATTTAATTATAAATAATTAAACGCAAATAATTGTTTATTTAATTAAATAGATTAGTGGCAATGGATCGTGAGTTTCCGTCACTTAAATCTAGACATTAAGTACACAACTCCAACAATCTCCCACTTGTACTAAGGTCTAGTCATTTCCTCCAAACTCCCGACTCCCATACTCATCACGTGCTTAAGTTGTACTTCCAAGAAGTACTATGTGAATGAGCAATCTAGGTTGCCGCTCTGAAGTTATCTTGGTGACTACAGCGTCGTCTCCCTCGACGATGACTCGTATCAGGTGGTACTTGCACTATGTGTTATCTTACACTTATGGACTTGTGATTTCTTACCATTTGCCATTGCACCGCTATTTACATAGCCTTTGGCAAATTAAGAATCACATCTAAGTCCCAGAGATTATCCCGGAGCTATACCAAAACTTCCGCTGCCTCTGAGGCCGCTATTTGGTTACCCATGGCAGAGTCCGAAAAGCATCGTGCTTATCACTCTTCCATGTTAAAACTCCTTCTCCTTCAATAGTGAAATACATAGCCTGATATCGACTTACACCGGTCCTCATTCGATTAGAAATCTAAGAGAATGTAAACCAAAGGAAAATTTTGTTTGCTCCGTAATCCAGTACTTCGAAAGTACATTACAGCAATCGAATATTCCTTTCCAGGATTACCTTGATATCCTCCCACTATGCTAACCGCATAGCCGATATCAGGTTCTCGTTTTCAACATTGCATTTATTAAGCTTTCCACACTCAAGGTGTAGGAAACCGCTTTCATTGCTTCTATCTCCTTTTGTGTTCTCAAAACACATGTCCTTAGATAGATGCATTCCGTGTCTGAAAGGTAACGAACCTTTCTCGGAATCTTGCATGTTAAAACGAACCATAATCGTACAAGATATCTAGGGAAGTACAATGTTCTTTTCTTGAGATCCTAGATCTTAAGAACATGCTCTAACTTCTTCTTTATCTCATATATCGATTTTTCTAGACAACCATCATTTTATGTCTGACAACATCTTTACATTATTACCAATGATAAAATGTTATCTACATAAAACCTCCGAGAAACACCACCTTGTTTCCATCACGTTTCCCATACACACGATTCGTCAATGCCTTTTGATGAATCCATCAAATGCACTATCTCATCAATGCGCAAGTTCCACGAACTCTAGCTTTGTTACAATCAATAAATGGATCAACTAAGCTTGTACTCTAAATGATCTCGCCTCTTAACAATAATCCTTATTGTTCTCTAAGAAGACACATTTAGATCTAGTACCGCCTCTATGTAGATCCAGGGATTGATTTCATGTATACTAGGTCCAGAGTTCAAAACTCTCCTAGTCTTATGAATATCTCCGGTTGTCACACAACCTCCCACTACAATGGCATTCCGGTGTATAAACAGTAATAACAGTAGGTGCAGTTAGTGGTGTACCGCTACTCGGTTCGGCTGGTTCTAAGTCTTAATCGTTTTCTCTCTTTTCAGAAGTATCATGTCATTTGGGGCTTGTGGTTCATCTAATAGTCTTCCTCTAAGAACCGGGCGTTAGAACTTATAACGTCCTTCTGGTTCATAGTACTATCGAACACACATCTTTTGTTCTTCTAGGATATTCTACAACCACATTTGAATGCGCCGTTGTTTCCAAGACATATCCATAGAACATAGGTAGTTCCGTTTAACTCATGCTTTTACTATTTCTATAAGAGTTCTATTTCTTATTTCCGACACACCAATCCTACAGAGGACTGTATGGTGTAGTCACTTGGGATCCAATCCCAAGCTCTGATCATAAGTCAGAGTCAATCAATTCTAATACTTGTCCGGATCTTATATCTTATATCCATAAAGGATTGCTTAGTCGTATTATCTTCCAAATTAGATTCTTAGGTCGGAAGGTCCACTCCTTCAACTTAATTGATCTTACAATCAATTTTCGACCTTTGAACTTCTTATTTGAATAAATATGACTTAGCATAAGAATCCACAAGTATAAATGATTTAATAAAGAAATCTCTTATTAGTAAAACGAGTTATGTATAACGGTTCGTTGCATCATGGTGGACTCAGGATTCATCATTTATATATTGCTAGCTAATGTACCAGAATAGATAATGTCATTATTTCTTCTTATAACCATCAAATGATTAAAAGAAATAAAATATCCATTCATTAAAATTTAGAAATCCAGAACAAAGTTCTTTCTAAAATAATAGGGTACATAAAGCAATATTTCAAAATTAAATCCTATAATATGTCCTCCACTGCAACAGCTGCTTCCTACACAGCATTTCCCACATAGACTACGATCATTTCTTTTCCAAGTCGTCGGGTTTCCTGGAACCCTTGCATTTAGAATGCACATACCGTCAGTGGTTCCATATCTACACACCAGGTTCTGGTAGATAATACCACTGACTATGTTTTACGACTAAAGAAATTTCGTACCTTCTTTGAGAGGATAATCAGACTTCCAGAACCCAGACTGTTTGCATTTTGCTTACTTTTCCTTTCCCCCGATTTTGCCCTTAGGTTCGAAACCTTTGGCATTGGCTACAAGAGCTTGCGATTTCCGTCTCAACTCGTCCAAAAGGTCAATCATCTCAGAAACGTGTTTAAGCGTTTCCTCGAATGACTGGCCTTTATGAGTATCCTCATCGCTTCTTGTCTAGCCGCCTATGTCAATAGGCTCGGGAGGACAAAGCTCACTGAGTACAACCTTGCACTCTTTAACAGTTTGGGTAATGTCTAGATCTCTATTCCAATCATTATATTTAGGGACCAATGAGTTTAAAATCCTTACGTATCACAGAAAGTGGGTTCAAAGCCATTTCCTAATCTATGAGCACATATAACAAACAATCGATTTAATCTCCGATATTATCTCCCTCAAATAATATCATTAAACCACTAATCACATCTAAAATCCCATCAGATATGGCAAGCCACGTGGTGTGGACGTTTACCTACCCAAATGATTTAGTAATTAGATTTGCTTCGGTCATACATCACTTATAGCGTAACCTCGTGGGGAGGAATACTATAATGCGTATCTAAGTGTAAACCATTACTCAGTACTAAAGTAAATCGTTTGGAATTGCTACATCACCGCAAGCCACGTGGTGTGGACGTTTACGACAACTTCACAACTCTTCACAATTCCTTATAACTGTCTACATCAATTAATCCAAAATCCGTTAGTATAGTAAGCCACGTGGTGTGGACGTTTAATACACCAAGAGACTTTTATAATTGACTCCCAATTACAAGATCCATTCGATTTTCGTAAATCAGGACGCGGAGAATCCTAAGTGAAACTCGAAGTTTCTAACCAGTGATTCACCATGCGAACGACCCTATCTCTCATAGAATGAGGGAGCCGAGCAGAAAATCGATCTAGTCATCAAATGACACGAAAGTCTCTAATTTGTGTCATCCACATGACCAAGTGGCTTTGGCTCCATTCCACTCCCCGGGGTGAGAATGAGTCGACTTGAAATCAGTTTCAGAAAGACAAATTAGGCATTGTTTGATAAACTTAATCAATGTTTCTTGTAAAAAGAATTACAAGAATTCTCCTCCAATGACTTGTCTATACGAACTTCAAAAGTCCATAAAAGTCACCAAGAGAACAGTAATGGAGACCATGGCAATGTTTCCATTCCCTCTCCCACTTAGCTTTTTACAATAAAGGGATACGCTATCTAATGCATAATTAAATACACATAAGCATAACATACATTTCATGCAAGTACGTACACAAATAATCAAATAATTGCTCAAGTAAAATTATTTCTCGACTATTCGTACCTTGATGAATTCCTGCATGCTTGCCTTGAGTCTTCATTCTACGTCTTGAATACTTTGTCGAGCGACGGAAAAATTCTTTGATTCTCATATTTAATTTTACTCCAATTAAATAAAATCAATTCCATTGATTTCCATATTTAATTCTATTTTAAATAAAATCCAAGATTTTCCAATTCAAAATAAATTTTGAATTAATCTATTGATTTTAAATAAAATACTTAAATTAAATAAAATCAATTTTATTAAAATCCATTGATTTCCATATTTAATTCTATTCTAAATAAAATCCAAGATTTTCCAATTCAAAATAAATTTTGAATTAATCTAATGATTTTAAATAAAATACTTAAATTAAATAAAATCAATATTTTAATAATTTCTCAATCCTATTTAAATTAGATCTCAAGAATCCTAATCAAAATCGAATTTTGATTCTTCTTAAGACTTCTAATCCAAGTAGGTATAGGATATCTAGAGAAACTAGGATTTTCTTTCCTAATTTAACTCTCCATCTAATTACATTATTTAATTCCATAATTAAGAAATCTAATCCAAATAAAATTTGAATTAATTCCAAAATTAAATTAAATAATATTAGAAAGATTAAATTATTTCCGGAAAGATCGGATTTATCGGGACGAACCGAAACAAGTTCCGGTCATCCCAATCGAACCAACATGCACATTCAGATTGACCCACGAGAATTAATTAGCCAATGCATGTCCAGCATGCATAGACCATGCAATGCATGGCTCCAAATAATTCATGTGGTCGTACATGCAATATACATGCAATCGTGACATGTACAGCATGAATAAAAAAAAATTCATGCACATGTGAATGAATAATTCATTCAGCGGGAGAAAAAAAAAATCACCTGCCGCCGCATCTTCGATCGATCGTCTTGCCGACACCCGCGTGGACTTCGCCGGAGCAACCGACTCCCCGCCATTGACAAGCCGCTGCCCCAGCAGCTCACGTCCAGCCGCTGCCCGCTTCGAACCTTGGCGCACCAGCTACCAGCCCGCTCAAAGCGTGCCCAGCCGGACCTTCACCGGATCAGCCGCGATTCACCGGACATCCGTCGACTTCCGGCGAACCATCCTACGATGGTGAACGCCAAGTTGACGAGCCCAGACGTCCAGCCGCTGCCTCCAGTTACCTCCCCGGCAGCCCGCCCGATCGCGAAGCCGTCCGCGAAGCCGCCAACGCAACCACCGAACGCAGCCGCCGGCTGCCGGCGAACCACCACCACTGGTGGCACACGCCGGCATGCCCAGCCACGTTTAGGTCACGCCCAGCAGCCCGCACAGCCCCTTCGATCCCAGGTATGCCGCGATCGATCGATTTCCTCCGGTTCGATTATTCCGAAAACCCTCGATTTTTAATAATTTATTTTTTTTTTCCGACAAACACGATTCATACGAGAGAGAAAACATAGACGTAGAACAATATATATAGCACAATAATTTAATAAATTAAATTAATCTATGGCTATAAACAACGATAATCGATTATCGAAACAATTAACGAAAAACGTAACCGTACGCTCTGATACCAATTGTTGGAAATTGATCACCCGGAGTTGCCGGAATTGCGGAACATGACAACTCCGATCAAAAACCCGTCGCCGGAGATCACACGAACACCACCGCACGCGCCGGAGCACGACCGAGGACACGATGCACCCGAAGGCACGCCGCTGCCCCAGCCGAGCCCCCGCGAGCGGGGCTCCATGCGATTACCGATCGCATCGATCGATCGATTGGGGTGGGGCTGCCCAGCAGCCCCCGCGGCGAGTCCGGCGACTCGCCGCCGCCTGGAGGGGGCCCACCTTCACGGTGGGGAGGGGCGGCACCAGCCCGCTCCCTCCGCGATCGATCCAAGTGATCGATCGCATGCCCTCGGCCCAGCCGAGGGTTCGATCCCTCTCGCCCCTTCGAAACCCTAGGGGCGATCGCCGTGGTCCGGCGATCCTAGATCGCCACCACGCGTTCGTCCTCTAATCCGGGGTTCGATCCTTGGATCTTGTTTTTCGATAATTGATTCAATAAACTTGAATTAAATAGCGGAAATTTAATTCACCTTTCGATTCGTTGTGCGGAGAAACGAGATCTTTTGATGACCTTGAGATCTTCCCACGTATTCCTTGCACTAGCTCGGACGTCGTGTGGGCGACGATCTACCGAACTCCATAGATCTCCCTCTCTACTTTCTCTCTCTAGAATTGTGATCTTCAAGTTATGAGAATAGAGAAGACCATGTAGTGCTTTTATAGGCTACGTAGGGGATCTTAAGGAGGTGGAATATTGAGCTTCCAATAATAGTGATTAAATTGAGCCCAAGCCCAAATATATTAATCCTTACTATTATTAATTAATTTATTTTCCACTATATAAATTAATTGCACTCCCAATATTAAACCATATTATATCAAATAATATTTCTCCGGTAGTATTATTTATTCCGTGTATTTAAGATGTAAATATCCATGAATAAAATTAATTTATTGCTAATTAATTTATTCATCTCTTATATCCGAGAATAGTACCATTCAACCTTAATTATTATGCGGAACGAATCCACCTGCAGGGTTTACATAATAATTCCTTATGAACTCATCTCGGGGACATTATCAACCCTTACGGGATACACTTTCCCGTCAAGTATTCACGGCATGCCATATATAAAATATAGTGACCCAACTTAACCGGTAATTGACCCAATAATTAAACCGGTCAATTCCTTTGGAAAATCAAAGTCACTTATATTAAATATACACACCCGCAATAGTATCGGGGATTAAGAATAAAATACACTGAGATTTAAATCGATTATCGCCGGCAATCCTAATCGATAAATCTCAAACGATCCGCCCAATACACCAAGTGTACAAGTGTGATAAAATAATTAAGATAAATTATTTTCTCTCTCACACAACGACTATACCGATGGATTGGTCCGTGTCCATCTAGGTCGTGAGCAACTGTTCGATTAAATACGAGTAACCGATAGTATGATCTTCTGTGTGTCCATACACACCATACTAACTACAACGTATAAAATCCAGGACTATGATTTGCATATATTTAATTATAAATAATTAAACGCAAATAATTTTTTATTTAATTAAATAGATTAGTGGCAATGGATCGTGAGTTTCCGTCACTTAAATCTAGACATTAAGTACACAACTCCAACAGACTTGCGTCTCTCCATCAATTTGAGCTCCTAGGATCTCCAATTCATTCAACAACCCCATCATCTTAAGAACGTGCTCCCCTACGGGCGTTCCTTCAGACTGAGTAGTTGTCATAAGGACTCTCATTGCATCTTGCCTAGCCGCACGGTCTTGATGCCCAAACATCTCTTTGAGGTTAAACAACATATCATAGGCGGTGTCCATCGATTGATGCTGGTTTTGGAGTACATTTGACATGGAAGCCAAAATATAGCACCTAGCCATCTCATCAGCCTTTTTCCACCTCCTATATGTCGTTCGTTCCTCATCAGTTGAGGCATTCGTGGGCTCAGTAGGGCATTGATCATGAAGTACAAACTTGTACTCCTCAGAAGTTAGGACAATGTCCAGATTTCTCCTCAAATCAATATAATTGGGACCATTTAGTTTATTCTCCTTGAGTATCACAGAAAGTGGATTCATAGCTATTCTCTAAACCTATAATCACATAAACAAATAATCAATTTAATTTCCGATATTATCTCCCTCAAATAATATCATTAAATTACTAATCACATCTAAAATTCCATCAGATATGGCAAGCCACGTTGTGTGGACGTTTACCTATCCAAATGATTTTGTAATTAGATTTACTTTGGTCGTACATCAATTATAGCGTAACTTCGTTGGGAAGGATACTATAACGCGTACCTAAGTGTAAACCATTACTCAGTACTAAGGTGAATCGTTTGGAATTGCTACATTACCGCAAGCCACGTTGTGTGGACGTTTACGATAACTTCACAATACTTCACAATTCCCTATAACTGTCTACATCAATTATTCCAAAATCACATTCAGTATAGCAAGCCACGTTGTGTGGACGTTTACTACACCAAACGATTTTTATAATTGACTCCCAATTACTCGAGACATTTAATCTTGTGAATCAAGACGTGGTAAATCATAAGTGAAACTCGAAGTTTCTTACCAGTGATTCACCATGCGAGCGACCCTATCTCTCATAGAATGAGGGAGCCGAGCAGACAATCGATCCAAAGATACGAAAGTCTCTAATTTGTGTCATCCACATGACCAAGTGGCTTTGGCTCCATTCCACTCCCCGGGGTGAGAATGAGTCGACTTGAAGTCAGTTTCAGAAAGACAAATTAGGCATTGTTTGATAAACTTAATCAATGTCTCTTGTAAAGGAATTACAAGAATTCTCCCCCAATGACTTGTCTATATGAACTTCAAAAGTTCATAAAAGTCACCAAGAGAACAGCAATGGAGACCATGGGTATTGTTTCCAATCCCTCTCCCACTTAGCTTTTTACAATAAAGGGATACACTATCTAATGAATAATTAAATACACATAAGCATGCATACATGAAATAAAAGCACATAAATATTATCACATAGTCAAAATAATACTAGAATATTATTTTCCGACTATTATGGCTTTATTCCATCCTTGTACGCATCTTCTAGTCTTCAGTCTTCGTTCTTGAATGCTCCATGTGACGAGAATATTAATTCCAATATTTAAATCCATTTATTTTTAATAAATCCAAAAGATACTTAATTCGAAAATTAAGTCAATCGAATAAATCAAGAATAAAATTAAATATTATTAATATTTTTTATTTATTTATTTTCCTTTCTAATTCTATTAAATCTTTAGAATCTTATCCAAGTAAAACTTGGAACATTCTAGAAGACTTCCATAATAGAATAAGGAAATAAAATAAATTAGGACTCTTCTTCTTTCCAAATTAATTAATTTCCATGTCCATGAAAATTCCCATAAAATAAGAATAATCAATTAGGAAATAAATTAATTCTAAATTAATTATCTTCTTTATCCATGAGAGTTCCCATAAATAAGAACACTCAATAAGGAATAAATTAATTCCAATTTAATTCTTTTCCTATTCCATGAGAGTTCCTAAAAATAAGAACACTCAAAATAAGAACTAAATTAGGAAAGTCGGATTATGGTAGGAGAAGCACGGGGCGGGGATCCCCGCGCCCCCCCACCATCGACCACCACCGCCGCCGCCGCCTCAGCCCACGCGCCACCACCATTGGTGGCCGGCGTGGCAGAAATCTCCCGCGGGCAGCCCGGGTCGATCGATCCTCATGGGATCGATCATGGGGATTGATCGATCCCGGTCCTTCCCTCTCATCGTCTCCTTCGTCACATCTCGATCTCCGGCAATCGTTTCAACATCGAACCAACGTAAAATTAAATTACAAATTTAAATTACAATTCTGGTATCGATTCTATACATGAAATCGATCATATACACATTCCGAAAAAACAAGAACAATAATAATAAATCCTAAATTCGGTCAACCCCCGAATTTTTACTATTACAAGCATTCATCCACACAAAACGAATCTCGACATGTCCGAGAGTTTAATAAAAATTATGACAATAATTAACAAATAATTAACAAGCCATAATAGTCAGAATCCCTGCAAGGTAGAACACAAAATCGAACATATACATGAACTAGAACCAACGCTCTGATACCAATTGTTGGAAATCGATATCCCGGGGTTAACGGAATTGCGGAAAACATAACCTCGACCGAAATCCCATCGCCGAAAAAACGATCACGAACCACCACGTGAGCCGGGCCCGACGAGAGTATCGCCGCGGGATGAACCCGCGGCTAAACCCTAGCCGAGCCCCATCGCGGGGCTCGCGATCGCACACATGCGATCGCATGGGGCTGCTCCGGCGGCCCCGGGAGGTGAGTCTGGCGACTCACCGCCACCGCCGTGAGGGGGGCGGTTCGCCCAACGGCGAACCCGCCGCGGCTCCAGCCGTGGCTGCCCGGCGATCGACCCTCACGGTCGATCGCATGCCCCGGCGTCCAGCCGGGGCTCCTCGTCCGTGTGCCGCGATCGAACCCTAGGTTCGTTCGCCTCCCTCGGCTCCCAGCCGAGGGTTCGATCTCCGCGGGGATGTCGACCTCGCGGTCCATCCCCATCCGCGGAATCATACGTTCCCGGATCTTCGTTCATGTATATATCACGATTTAATTCACATAAAATCATAGAGGGGGTTGAACGATTTTACCTTTGATCTCATTGTGCGGAGAAACGAGATTGATTTGAAGACCTTCGGATCTTCCTACGTATTCCTTGCACTAGCTTGAACGTCGTGTGGGCGACGATCCTCCAAGCTTATGGATCTCCTTCTCTCTTTTTTCTCTCTCTAGAATTATGATCTTCAAGTTATATGAGAATAGAGAAAACCATGTAGTGCTTTTATAGGCTACGTAGGGGATCTAAAGGAGGTGGAATATTGGGCTTCAAATATTAATGATTAAATTGAGCCCAAGCCCAAATCTATTAATCCATTAATATTAATTATATGATTACTTCCACTATATAAATATAATTGCACTCCCAATATTCACCATATTATATTAAATAATATTCTCTCCGGTAGTATTATTTATTCCATGTGTTTAAGATATAAATATCCATGAATAAAATTAATTTATTGCTTAATTAATTTATTCATCTCTTATATCCGAGACTAGTACCATTCAACTTTAATTATTATGCGGAACAAATCTACTCATGAGGTTTACATAATAATTCCTTATGAACTCATCTCGGGGATATTATCAACCCTTTCGAGGACACATTTTCCCATCATGGTGTTCGGAAGATCGTCGCCCACACGACGTTCGAGCTAGTGCAAGGAATACGTGGGAAGATCTCAAGGTCTTCAAATTGAGTTCTTCGTTTTTCCGAACAACAAGAACGAGGTAAATCGTAAAACCCTCTTTATGATTTTATCGTTTAATTTATCGTGATTATACCGTGAACCAAGATCCGAGAATCAAACCCCGGAACGAGGATCGATCGCGCGGTGGTGGTCGAACCACCGGACCGCAGCGATCGGATGATCCCGTGGGGGATCGCGCGCAAGGGTCGACCCCGGCTGCACGCCGGGGGTGCGATCGATCGTGAAGATCGATCGCTGGCCGCGGGCTGGGACCCGCGGTGGCCTGCTGGTGGCGGGCCGACCCTCAAGCTGATGGAGTTGTATACTTAATGTCTAGATTTAAGTATCGTAAACTCCCGGTCATAGTATTTAACCTAATTAAATAAATAATCGTTTGCTTTTAATTATTTATAATTAAATAAATGCAAATATGGTTCTGGATTATGTACGTTGTATTTAGTATGGTGTGCGTCATCACACGGAAGATCATACTATCAGTCACTCGTATATAATCAAACAGTAGCTCACGACCTAGATGGACAAGAACTAATCCATCGGTATAGTCGTTGTATGAGAGAGAAAATACTTGGTCTTGATTATTTTATCATACTTGTACACTTGGTGTATTGAGCGGATCGCTTGAGATTTATCGATTAGGATTGCTTTAGATAATCGATTTAAATCTCTGAGTATTTTATTCTCAATCCCTGATATTATTGCGGGTGTGTGCATTTAATATTAGTGACTTTGATTTTCCAAAGGAATTGATTGATTAGAATAACCGATCAATTACCGGTAAAGTTGGGTCACGGTATTTTATGTATGACATGTCGTGAATTCTTGATTTCCCTCTCTCTCTCTCGTCACCTCCGTTAAGGTCTTCTCCGGCGGTCGTTTCGTCTTCGAACCAACGTAAAGTAAATTACAAATTTATTACTACACTATCCAGTATCGATTATATACATGAAATCGACCCTATACGATTTCCAGAAAAACAAGAACAATAATAATAAACTTAAATTCGGTCAACCCGATTTTTTTACTATTACAAGCACTCACAACACATAAAACGAATCTCGACATGTCCGAGAGTTTTATAATCAAAACCATTACGACATTAATTAAAACCAATAATTAAATCTAGCCATAATAGACGGAAACCCTGCAAGACAGAACAATTTTATCAAAAATACCGTGAACTAGAACCAACGCTCTGATACCAATTGTTGGTAATCAGCATCCCGGGGTCGTCGGAAAACGCGGAAAAGACAACCCCAACCGAAATCCCGTTCACTGGAGAATACGCGAGCACCACCAATCGAGCCGGGGCCCGACCGAACACCGCCGCGGGATAAACCCGCGGCTGCCCAGCCGTTCCCCCGCGAGGGGGGCTCGCGATCGCTAGACACGAGCGCTAGGGATGCTCCGAGCAGCCCCGCGGCGAGTCCGGCGACTCGCCGCTCACGAAGGAGGCGGCTCGCCCAGCGAGCCACCGCAGGCCCAGCCCGCGGTCCAGCGTTCGAGCCACGCTCGATCGTGAGCCCCAGCGTCCAGCCGGGGTCTTTCTCCTTCGCGCGCGCGATCCCTTACGGGGTCCTCGACCGCCGCGGTCCGGTGTGTTGGAGTTGTATACTTAATGTCTAGATTTAAGTGATATGAACTCCCGATCCATTGCCATTAATCTATTTAATTAAATAAACAATTATTTGCGTTTAATTATTTATAATTAAATATATGCAAATTATAGTCCTAGATTATATACGTTGTAGTTAGTATGGTGTGCGGGCCCACACAGAAGATCATTAAATCAAACAATTGCTCACGACCTAGATGGACACAGACCAATCCATCGGTATAGTCGTTGTGTGAGAGAGAAAATAATCTGTCTTGATTATTTTATCACACTTGTACACTTGGTGTATTTGGCGGATCGCTTGAGATTTATCGATTAGTATTGCCTTGGATAATCGATTTAAATCTCAGTGTATTTTATTCTTAATCCCCGATACTATTGCGGGTGTGTATATTTAATATAAGTGACTTTGATTTTCCAAAGAAATTGACCGGTTTAATTATTGGGTCAATTACCGGTTAAGTTGGGTCGCTATATTTTATATATGACATGCCGTGAATACTTGACGGGAAAGTGTATCCCGTAAGGGTTGATAATATCCCCGAGATGAGTTCATAAGGAATTATTATGTAAACCCTGCAGGTGGATTTGTTCCGCATAATAATTAAGGTTGAATGGTACTATTCTCGGATATTAGAGATGAATAAATTAATTAGCGATAAATTAATTTTATTCATGGATATTTATATCTTAAATACACGGAATAAATAATACTACGGAGAGAATATTATTTGATATAATATGGTATAATATTGGGAGTGCAATTATATTTATATAGTGCAAAATAAATATAATTAATAATAGTAAGGATTAATAGATTTGGGCTTGGGCTCAATTTAATCACTATTATTGGAAGCCCAATATTCCACCTCCTTAAGATCCCCTACGTAGCTTATAAAAGCACTACATGGTCTTCTCTATTCTCATAACTTGAAGATCACAATTCTAGAGAGAGAAAGTAGAGAAGGAGATCCATAGAGTTCGGAGGATCGTCGCCCACCCGACGTTCGAACGAGTGCAAGGAATACATGGGAAGGTCTCAAGGTCTTCAATAAGATCTCGTTTCTCCGCATAACGAATCGAAAGGTGAATGAAATATTTCCGCTATTTAATTTATGTTTATTGAAATATTATCGAAAAAGAAGATCCGATAAATGGGGATCCAAACCGGGACGAGTCGGGAGGTGGCGGTCTTGGACCGCCGGACCACTGGCGACTCGAGGACCCGGCGGGATGGATCGCCGGCGTGGAGCCCTCGGCTGGGCAGCCCACAGCCCGCCTAGGCGGCGGGCGATCGCCCCGCGGGGAGCGATCGATCGGAGTCGATCGTGGTTTCCGGGACGTCGATCAGAGTCGGTTTTACGACGACTCCGGGTGATCGATTTCCAACAATTGGTATCAGAGCGTACGGTTACGTTTTTCGTTAATTGTTTGCATAATCGATTCTCAAAGTATATGGCCATGGATTAATTTAATTGCGTTAAATTATTGTGCTATATATATTGTTCTACGTCTATGATTTTCTCTCTCGTATGAATTGTGTTTGTCAGAAAAATTAAATATTAAAAATCGAGTTTTTTTCGGAAATCGAACCGGATCGACCGTGGGCTCGGTGCGGGCTGTCGGGGAGGTGGCTGGAGGCACGGGCTGCTGGGCGTGACCTAAACGTGGCTGGGCATGCCGGCGTGTGCCACCAGTGGTGGTGGTTCGCCGGCAGCCGGCGGCTGCGCTCGAGGGTTGCGACACGCGGGCGGCTTCGCGTTTTGACGGCTGGAGGCGCGGGCTGCTGGGAGCAGCGGCTGGGCACATGGGCTTGTCGACTTGAAGTTCACCATCGTGGGATGGTTCGCCGGAAGTCGACAGGAGTCCGGCGTGTTGCAGCTGCTCGATCCGGCGAAGGTCCGCGTGAGCACCGGAGCAATCGATCGAACGGCTGATCGCGGGCTGCTCGGTGGTGCCACTTGGTCGCAGCGGGTCGATGGCATAGATAGTCAGAGGAGACGACGTGCCGGATATCGACCAGGCCGCTGCGCCCCTTGCCGAAGAAGACGATCGAAATCGTGCGCTGACAGTGTTTTACAAAGGGTGTCGGCCGACAGTGTTTTATGTCGGACGACACCATGTGATTTTGATGGTTGCGTGAATTGCATGTGCCTAAATTGCATGGCATGAGATGAATCTTTTGATTCATGATGCTGTACCTGCATGGCATGGTCTTTTGATGCATGCTGAACATGCATCAGATAATTAATTAATCGTGGGTTAATTGATGGTGCTGTGTATGGATACACGGGCATGCATGTTCTTGGTTCGATTGGGATGACACCAGAATTTGTTTCGGTTCGTCCCGGTAAATCCGATCTTTCCGGAAATAATTTAATCTTTTTAATATTATTTAATTTAATTTTGGAATTAATTCAAATTCTATTTGGATTAGATTTCTTAATTATGGAATTAAATAATGGAATTGGATGGAGAGTTAAATTAGGAAAGAAAATCCTAGTTTCTCTAGATATCCTATACCTACTTGGATTAGAAGTCTTAAGAAGAATCAAAATTCGATTTTGATTAGGATTCTTGAGATCTAATCTAAATAGGATTGAGAAATTATTAAAATATTGATTTTATTTAATTTAAGTATTTTATTTAAAATCAATAGATTAATTCAAATTTATTTTTGAATTGGAAAATCTTGGATTTTATTTAGAATAGAATTAAATATGGAAATCAATGGATTTTAATAAAATTGATTTTATTTAATTTAAGTATTTTATTTAAAATCAATAGATTAATTCAAAATTTAATTTGAATTGGAAATCTTGGATTTTATTTAGAATAAAATTAAATATGGAGATCAATGGATTTTAATAAAAATTTATTTAATTTAATTTAAGTATTTTATTTAAAATCCATAGATTAATTCAAATTTATTTTGAATTGGAAATCTTGAATTTTATTTAAAATAGAATTAAATATGGAAATCAATGGAATTGATTTTATTTAATTGGAATATTTTATTTAAAATCATTAAATTGATTCAAATTTATTTTTGAATTGGAATCTTGGATTTTATTTAAAATAAAATTAAATATGAAAATCAAAGAATTTTTCCGTCACTCTGCAAAGTATTCAAGACGTAGAATGAAGACTAAAGACAAGCATGCAGGAATTCATCAAGGTACGAATAGTCGAGAAATAATTTTACTTGAGTAATTATTTGATTATTTGTGTACGTACTTACATGAAATGTATGTCTGTGATTATGCTTATGTGTATTTAATTATACATTAGATAGCGTATCCCTTTGTTATAAAAAGCTAAGTGGGAGAGGGAATGGAAACATTGCCATGGTCTCCATTGCTGTTCTCTTGGTGACTTTTATGAACTTTTGAAGTTCGTATAGACAAGTCATTGGAGGAGAATTCTTGTAATTCCTTTTACAAAGAAACATTGATTAAGTTTATCAAACAATGCCTAATTTGTCTTTCTGAAACTGATTTCAAGTCGACTCATTCTCACCCCGGGGAGTGGAATGGAGCCAAAGCCACTTGGTAATGTCGAGGACACAAATTAGAGACTTTCGTGTCATTTTATGACTAGATCGATTGTCTGCTCGACTCCCTCATTTTATGAGAGATAGGGTCGTTCACATGGTGAATCACTGGTTAGAAACTTCGAGTTTCACTTATGATTCTCCGCGTCTTGATTTACAAAATCGAATGGATCAAGTAATTGGGAGTCAATTGTAAAAAAAATTTGGTGTAGTAAACGTCCACACTATCGTGGCTTGCCATATCTGATGGGATTTTAGATGCGATTAGTGGTTTAATGATATTATTTGAGGGAGATAATATCGGAGATTAAATCGATTGTTTGTTTTTATACGTGCTCATAGATTAGGAAATGGCTTTGAACCCACTTTCTGTGATACGTAAGGATTTTAAACTCACTGGTCCCTAAATGTAATGATTGGAATAGAGATCTAGACATTACCCAAACTATTGAAGAGTACAAGGTTGTACTCAATGAGCTTTGTCCTTCCGAGCCTATTGACATAGGCGGCTAGACAAGAAGCGATAAGGATACTCATAAAGGCCAGTCGCTTCGAGGAAACGCTTAAACACGTTTTTGAGATGATTGACCTTTTAGACGAGTTGAGACGGAAATCGCAAGCTCTTGTAGCCAATGCCAAAGGTTTCAAACCTAAAGGCATGAATCGGGGGAAAGGAAAAGAAAGCAAAGAAACCCAGTGGTTCTAAGTTACTTGGACCACGAGATGGGACGAGAAAGCCAATAGGCAAGTATTCTCGATGCAAACAGTCTGGGTACTGGAAGTCTGATTATCCTCTCAAAGAAAGTACGAAATTTTCTTTAGTCGTAAAACATAGTCAGTGGTATTATCTACCGGAACCTGGTGTGTAGATATGGAACCACTGACGGTATGTGCATTCTAAATGCAAGGGTTCCAGGAAACCCGACGACTTAGAAAAGAAGAAATCGTAGTCTACATGGGCAATGCTGTAGAGGAGGCAGCAGTTGCAGTGGAGGACATTTTATAGGATTTCTTTTTGGGTTATTGCTTTTATGTACCTTTCATATTAGAAATAACTTTGTTCTGGATTTCTAATGAATCTGGTACATTAGCTAGCAATATATAAATGATGAATCCTGAGTCCACCACAATGCAACTGTTGGGATATGTCCTTCGATCCTACGTGTGCAATCGATAAAGTCATAAGGTCGTCTATGGATGTTAAATGATTATTCGATAATATTAATTATTGGGAACAATACAATATTGATCGATAAAATCATACCTACAGGGTCACACACGAGCTCGATATTGATATACATTGCTTGATAAATATATTGATTTAGAATCAATATTTACGTTGATTTAATTCTCATGCATGGGATGCATGGCTTGCATGGATGCATGTCACATAGTGTGACATGGCATGCCACACAAGCCAATGGGACCACATATCATGATTTGGCATGATTATGTGGAGATGACCTTTGAACTTCACCATAACACCCCATTATGTGTGGTTATGACACACACATTATGGTGGGGGTTACATGTGAAGTAAAATGAGTATAATGAGCATGAAAATCAGATTTTCATGTCTCATTCTAACACCATCATCATCAGCCACGAAATTCACAAGTGAAAGAGAGAAAAGAGGTTGTTCTTAGAGAATCAACTCGATCAAGCAAGCAATTCATCATCCGGGTTCGTGTGCAACACGTAGAGGCCGAGCCATTTGTGCGGCTTCAACATCCGGGCGATCCAAAGGCGTGACAAGGTCATACCAAAGGTGTACATTTCGAGGCTGATCCATTTGAGGTGGTTCAATCGACTCAACACCACCTCATCGACATTAACCACAGTCAACGATCACCAAAAGTAAGTAATCGTTGAACCTTATATATATATATATATATATATATATATATATATATATATATATATATATTGGATGTGTATATATATATGTTTATATGTGTTCTTATACACATTAAGTGTGCACTAAGATCATGGCATAGTAGACTATTGCTTTACACGCTTCCGCACACACGGTATATCGATTGGATCGGTATACCGGTACCTTCAATTGGTATCAGAGCCTAGGGCTAGTGCACACTTTTGTGTTGGACACAAGAAGTTTAATCAACATAATTGGATTAATTGTTTCATTGTGATTATGTGATTAGATGTAAGGCCGACCACCGTTAGTGGTCGGGTGAATGAATTCGTCGTTTTTTACGTTTCGATTGGCCGTAGTATTTGAGGGCTGCGTCCCTTGGAATCATTTGTTATAGATAGGTTTTTCTATTATATTTGTATTGTACTACTTGTAAGCGATTGACTTGGTCCATGGTTCGATGGAGGATCTCGGCTCTCCGGCGAAAACGAGAAGAAACGAAGCAAAACGAAGCAAACCGGGCTGCTGGAGCCAAACGGCGGTCGCCGTTTGAGCTCCGGCGGGCGCCGTTTTGATTCGGCGGGCGCCTTTTTGGAAACGGCGACCGCCGAAAGGCCTTTTTCTTGGCAGATTGTTCCCGGACCTTTAGGCGGGCGCCGTTTTGGAAACGGCGACCGCCGGTGGTGTTCGGCGACCGCTGATTGTGAAACGGCGGGCGCCGTTCGTGGTTTTATGGGTACGGAATAGATTTGACCAAAATCGGAGGGCACGGAACTAAAACGGAGGGCGAGGACCAGTCCAGAAGATGTTCAAGGCTTTTGTTATTACTTTAATTCTTTTCTTTTGAGAGTTGTGAGGTTCTAGGGGCCTTTCGATTTCGTATTTATATGCTTTGCTAGTTATAGGTTGTTTTATGTTATAAATGTCCAACTTACATATAAACAAACCTATGCATGCAAGTTCCCAAAAATAATGAGTATAATGTCTTGTCCAAAACGTCACACTCATCAAGCCCTCGATCATAAGTTGGTAGGTCCGCCTCAGCGGGGTACTACTTGTTATCTTGGGATAAGTGGGAGTAAGGGTTAGACCCTTACACGTGAGTTTGGTTTTCTCATCGATAGATCCACTGCAGGCGTGGCTATCGAGACATGAGATGAGAATGGGACTCTCATCGACCGAGAGTGACATTAGATGTCATTGACATGGGATGTCTACCTATCTTGGATTTCTTAAGTGCGGACTCAGTCGGCTTAAGGATTCACAAGATGAGGGTCTTGGGATCGTTTTGTTCAAGGGAACATAGATATTGTATATCGATTGAACAAAATGGAACAAATAAGTAGTTTTGATAGACAACCTTATTTGTTTACCGCTTTGTGGATGTTTACATACTTTAGTTATCTTTCTTTTGTAGTTTATCATGTTAAATATCAACTCAATTCAAGTTTGGTTCAATTCTTGATTGTAAAAAAAAATTGAACAACACAATTTTTCTTGATTGACAACGTAATTTGAGGATGGTCCTCAAATACGAATACAAACAGAATGTGTTAGATTACCAATTCCTATGATATCATTGAACAAGTCAATAGTATGTTCGGGGTACATACTATGATTGAGTGGTTCGGTATGACCAGGGTCATCGCTTCAGCTAGGCTGGAAAAATGGAAATCTATGGAATCACATGTACAACAAATGATTGGATTATTTGTCTCAAGTGACCGCCTAGATTTTTCCTATGATGATTATTTGGCAACCGATTTCATACTTCAATCTCATGATGGTTATAATGCCTTTAGGCTAAATTTTCCATATGAATGGTTTGAAGAAATCGCTTCGTGAGCTCCACGAGATGCTCAAGGCTGCTGAGCCGGCGATAGAAAAGGACCCTAAGAGGGAAATTCTTATGATATGGGATAGGGTAGTCAAAAGAGCATGGGCAAGAAGGCTACTAGGGTTCCTAGGGAATCTCAATGCGTCTACTGCAAAAGTGTTGGACACTACTTGCAAACATATAAAAGTTCATATTTTATTCAATTTCAAAACAAATGCCTAATTTGTCTTTCATTTGATGGATTATAAGGTTATGATTATTTACACCCCGGGGAGTGATTTAATTCAAAACAGTTAAGTTCATCAATGACAAAAATTAGAGACTTTCGAGCCATTGGATGGCGTGAATCGATTGTCTGGTTGGCTCCCTCATATTTTATGAGAGATAGGGCTTCAATTGCATGATAATATCGCTGGTTAGAAAACTTCGATTTTTCACTTACGATTTATCACGTTTTGACATTGAGATAATTTTGAATGGGAAATTTGAATGAAACTCAATTATTGGGAATAATTGAATTTGCCCAAAGTTCAATGAAGATGTGAAGAACGGGGTTGCTTCATCTTCAGGTATTAATGTTATAGACATTAAACTTCACAAATTGTACTTCTTGGGTATTGGATGCCAAATGTGGTTCTCACATTTGCATGTGAAGGAACTACATAGATGTATAAGTTTGGTGAATAGAGATGTCGATCTATGGCGATAAATGGAGCGAATGTCGCTGCATTAGCCGTATGATCATGTGATATTGTTTTGCCTTAGGGCTTTGTTTTAATATTGGTTCAGTATTGGATACTGATGGATTCGTTTTTCACTATTAAATAGTTTGGTAACTATTTTAATTGTGAATTATTCTTTGTTTTGGCACGATTACTATATGGTTTATGTATACTTTAACTTGAGAAAATCACATATATCATTAAGACCAAAGGCCAAATCGAATAAGTCTCAATGAGACATAACTGAAACATTGTTGATTAGATCAAATCAAAATCTAAACATGTAACGAAGCTTCTTTTAGGAAGAATTTTAGAATCATTTGACTTTGAGTCATTTGATACATGTGAATGATGTGTGATTGAAAAGATAACAATGTCATCTTTCTTGGAGAGCACATGAAGGTTATGTTTCGGAAAAGAGAAAACTAACTCTATTAGATAGAGTTCGATCTATCGATGACGAGTCTAATTGAACTACTGAACTCTTTTGGGAACACACTATTCTTGACTTCAACCTATACACTGAATAGGACACTGTCAAAAGCTGTTGATAAAGACACCATACTAGGTATGGAAAGGGAGGGTCCCTAAATTGTTTTCATCAAGATTTGAGGTTCTATCGCTTCTATGAAGAGATTTATCTCTACAGGGCTTGAACTCAAATGGGATAAAAGTTTCCTTATGGTATGTCCATATGAAACTCGAGGGTACAAATTCTACGATCTATCTGAGAACAATATTTTGTTGCTCGAGATGGTGATTTTCTTGAAAAGAGATATCTTTCCTAGAAAGTCAGTGGGAGCTCGGTTATCTTGAACGAGGTTCAAGTGGAACAACCAATGATGAATACTCAAGACTGGATTGAGAGTATTCCTATGGTTTTGGAAACCATACCAGCCCTTGTAGGTCCAGAAGGCATATATCTCTTTTAGTCAGATACTTATGTATTGTGATCAATGAGAGATATGAAGTCATGCTTTTGAAAAGCGTTGAACCTTCGAACTATATCCAAGCTATGACGAGTGCAGCTACTAAAAATTGGCATGGTGCCATATAATCCGAGATGATTTTAATGTCTGGTAATTAAGTTTGGAACTTGATAGATTTGCATCAAGAGGCTAGACCTATTGAGTGCAAATAGTTCTTCAAGATCAATATAGACATGAATGGAAAACCTAGGGTTTTCAAAGCAATTTTGGTGGTAAAAGTTTTATATTCACGAGGTGGATTATGATCAATCTTTTTCACCAGTTATTGTGATTTATTCATTCGGATTAACTTAGCCATTGTGACTCATCTTGATAATGAGTTATGGTAATATTGGATGTTAAACTAACTTCTTGAATTGGATTCTAGAAGAGAATGTGTTTTAACACTACCAAAGAGTTTTATCGATCTTAATAAGGCTGGGAAATTATGCAAGCTTATAGTTCTATTTATGGAATAAAGAATGCATATCGGAGTAGCAATCTTCAGTTCAATGAATCCATACTTGGATTTGGATTTCAGAGGAACTCGGAAGAGTCTTGTTTTACAAGAAGATCAGTGGGAGTTACGTTGTATTAATTGTGTTGTATGTCGGTGAAATACTCCTTATTGGAAACAATGTTTCTATGCTTAATTCTATTAAAGAATGGCTTGGGAATTGTTTTTCAATGAAGGATCTTGGAGAAGCACAGTACATATTGGGCATCAAGATCTGTCGGAACAGATCGAAAATGATGTTTGGACTTAGTCAAGTGACCTATATTGATAAGGTACTTGATAAGTTCAGAATGAAAGACGCCAAAAAGGGTCTCATTCCAATGAGTCATGGCACATCTCTTAGCAAGATGCAAGGCCCTACGGGACTTGATGAGCAAAATAGGATGGAAAACATTCCTTATGCTTTGGCAATGGGGTCTATAATGTACGCCATGATATGTACACGACTGGACGTATCGTATGCTTTGAGCATGACGAGTCAGTTTCAAGGAAATCCAGGTGAGGCGCGTTAGACTGCGACCAAGAATATTCTTATGTACCTTAGATGGACAAAAGAATATTTTGTTGTCTTTGGAAGACAAAAAGAGTTGATATTAACAAGCTGTTTGAATGCTAACTTCAAAACAGACTAAGATAATTTCCGATTTTAATTTGGTTATATCTTTTGTCTGGTTAGAGGTGATATTTACTGGAATAGCTCCATGCAATGCAATATAGCTGATTAAACTACAGAAGCTGAGCACAGTATTGCATTGGATGTAGTAATGTTGGCAGTTAGGATTTGAAACCTCTTGAATGAACTAGGTGGCGTAACTAGCTCAGCCCATCCGATAGTTCTCTATTTATAGTAGAGTTATCGCGCAAGCCTATGAGCTAGGAAGCACCACAAGTCTAAAACTGGTGCTCAGGAAGTTCCACATTATTTGGGAGATAGTTTTGTGGAGACATCGAGATAATAAAGTTGCAACTTTTGGTAAGGTTGCAAACCCGCTTTCTAAACCTCTCCAGCAGTTTAAGCTTGAGGCTTTCACGACTGCAATAGATATTAGACATCTTAGAGATGGGTTGTGATTTCTATTACTGTATTAGATACTTTTGGAGATTTGGTAAACATTCACTCATATGTATAATACATAATTCTTCATATAAATATGGTTTAATTTATATGAATTGTCCAAATGATTAAGTTATATCAATTGGGTTATGAGGTCGACTTACCGCATAATGAAGTCCCAATGGTTGAACTGATATACTTGAATCATATAGCTGTTCCTGGTTCGTATAATCGAGTACGGACAAACCGATAATACAAAGAACTAGATTGTAATATGTACTATAGCACCGCTTCATGGGCTAGTGATGTGGGACATCAAGTACAATTACATAGATATTAGCTGGGAGCTAATGATCGAACAGACCCGACTGGAATAGTATTTAAGATTTCGAGTCATAATACTATTTCATTGACTGTCGAGCAATTTCCTCTGACCTGAGTAGTCCAGAGTGATTCCATTGTGAAATGGTGTACTTTGATACAAGTAAACGCCTTTCGTAAAAGGAGGTTATAAAACTTGTTATTGGTTATATCAGGAAGCAAGTGGGAGAGCTTGGATTGACAAGATGGGATTGTCCTCCATTTTATAATGGGATACATGTCTTAACGGCCACTTGGAGAGTCGAGACTGTGGAAAATACGTGGCCACGTCCAGATTCGTATCATAGTGATAAATCTGGTTTTACAGTCAGTCTCAAAGTCCAAGAAAGGTTTGAACCGATTGAGGATGACTCAAGTCTTGCCTCAAGTTAAAACTTAGACATAAAATGACAAAAGGAAGTTGGCTGCACACTGGCTCTGAAGGTCAAGTGGGAGATTGTTGGGATATGTCCTTCGATCCTACGTGTGCAATCGATAAAGTCATAAGGTCGTCTATGGATGTTAAATGATTATTCGATAATATTAATTGTTGGGAACAATATAATATTGATCGATAAAATCATACCTACAGGGTCACACACGAGCTCGATATTGATATACATTGCTTGATAAATATATTGATTTAGAATCAATATTTACGTGGATTTAATTCCCATGCATGGGATGCATGGCTTGCATGGATGCATGTCACATAGTGTGACATGGCATGCCACACAAGCCAATGGGACCACATATCATGATTAGGCATGATTATGTGGAGATGACCTTTGAACTTCACCATAACACCCCATTATGTGTGGTTATGACACACACATTATGGTGGGGGTTACATGTGAAGTAAAATGGGTATAATGAGCATGAAAATCATATTTTCATGTCTCATTCTAACACCATCATCATCAGCCACGAAATTCACAAGTGAAAGAGAGAAAAGAGGTTGTTCTTAGAGAATCAACTCGATCAAGCAAGCAATTCATCATCCGGGTTCGTGTGCAACACGTAGAGGCCGAGCCATTTGTGTGGCTTCAACATCCGGGCGATCCAAAGGCGTGACAAGGTCATACCAAAGGTGTACATTTCGAGGCTGATCCATTTGAGGTGGTTCAATCGACTCAACACCACCTCATCGACATTAACCACAGTCAACGATCACCAAAAGTAAGTAATCGTTGAACCTTATATATATATATATTGGATGTGTATATATATATGTTTATATGTGTTCTTATACACATTAAGTGTGCACTAAGATCATGGCATAGTAGATCTATTGCTTTACACGCTTCCGCACACACGGTATATCGATTGGATCGGTATAATGGTACCTTCAGCAACGAACCGTAGTATGAAACTCGTTTTACTAATAAGAGATTTCTTTATCAATTATAGTTGTGGATTCTTATGCTGAGTCATGTTTATTCAAATAAGAAGTTCAAAGGTCGAAAATTGATATTTGATCAATTAAGTTGAAGGAATGGACCTTCCGACCTATGAATCTAATTTGGAAGATAAAATGACTAAGCAATCCTTTATGGATATAAGATATAAGATTCGGACAAGTATAAGAATTAATTGACTCTGATGTATGCAGACCTATGTCTACTCAGACAATAAGGTACGAGTAGTTCATTTGATGATTACTCGAGAAATGGATTAGAATACCTGATGTGCCACAAAAGCAAGTGTTTTGACAAGTCAATGGACACTAAGCAATTGTGGAGAACCATCAAGGTATATCCATTTGTAGCCTGCGATTTGATCGCGGAGGCAAGTACCTGTCTGAGGAATGCATGGCATACTGATCAGAGATTGGGATTTGATCCCAAATGACTACACCATACACTTTTGTGTAGAAATGGTGTGTAGTAAACAAGAAATGGAACTCTTATAGAAATAGTAAAAGCATGAGTTATACGGAACTACCTATGTTCTATGGATATGTCTGGAAACAACGGCGCATTCAATGCGGTTGTAGAATGTCCTAGAAGAACAAAATATGTGTGTTCAATAGTACTATGAACCAGAGGGACGTTATAAGTTCTAACGCCCGGTTCTTAGAGAAAGACTATATGATGAACCACAAGCCCAAAGTGACGTGATACTTTGAAATGAGAGAGAACGAAGAAGACTGAGAACCAGCCGAACCGAGTAGCGGTACACCACTAACTGCACCTACTGTTATTACTGTTAATACACCGGAATGCCATTGTAGTGGGAGGTTGTGGGTCAACCAGAGATATTCATAAGACTAGGAGAGTTTTCGGACTCTGGACCTAGTATACATGAAATCGATCCCTGGATCTACATGGAGGCAGTACTAGATCTAAATGTGCCTTCTTGGAAAGCAATAAGGATTATTGCTAAGAGGCAATATCTGTTGGAGTTGTGTACTTAATGTCTAGATTTAAGTAACGGTAAACTCCCGATCATAGCATTTAATCTATTAAATTAATAAACAATTATTTGCATTTAATTATTATTAATTAATTATGCAAAATATAGTCCTGGATTTTATACGTTGTAGTTAGTATGGTGTTGCATGGGCACACAGAAGATCATACTATCAGTTACTCGTATTTAATCAAACAGTTGCTCACGACCTAGATGGACATGGACCAATCCATCGGTATAGTCGTTGTGTGAGAGAGAAAAATAATTTGTCTTAATTATTTTATCACACTTGTACACTTAGGTGTATTGGGCGGATCGCTTGAGATTTATTGATTAGGATTGCCTTGGATAATCAATTTAAATCTCAGAGTATTTTATTCTTAATCCCCGATACTATTGCGGGTGTATATATTTAATATTAGAGACTTTGATTTTCCAAAGAAATTAACCGATTTAATTATTGGGTTAATTACCGGTTAAGTTGGGTCGCTATATTTTATATATGACATGCCGTGAATACATGACGGGAAAGTGTATCCCGGAAGGGTTGATAATATCCCCGAGATGAGTTCATAAGGAATTATTGTGTAAACCTCATGAGTGGATTTGTTCCGCACAATAATTAAGGTTGAATGGTACTAGTCTCGGATATAAGAGATGAATATAATTTATTGAGCAATAAATAAATTTATTCATGGATATTTAAATCTTAAATACACGGAATAAATAATACTACCGGAGAAATATTATTTAATATAATATGGTTTAATATTGGGAGTGCAATTAATTTATATAGTGGAAAATAAATTAATTAATATTGATAAGGATTAATGGACTTGAGCATTGGGCTCAATTTAATCTTCAATATTAGAAGCCCAATATTCCACCTCCTTATGATCCCCTACGTAGCCTATAAAAGCACTACATGGCCTTCATAATTAATACACAACATAAGAGAAGAATATCATACTTGATATTCTAGAGAGTTGAAGGAGATCCATAGGAGTTCGATAGATCGTCGGCCACACGACGTTCGAACGAGGTGCAAGGAATACGTAGGAAGATTGCAAGGTCATCAACGTTTAATTCGTTTCTCCGCACAACGAATTGATGTAACATAATCTAAAACCCTCTTTGATTATGTGTTCGTTAATCGTGATATATACATGAACAAGACGATCCGGGAAAAACATCGAGACCTAGATACGGGGATCGTTGGATCCCCGTGGGGATCGAAGGAGGGGCGGTCGAACCCTAGGGTTTCGACCGCCGGTGTGCCGCGCAAGCAAGCCCCGGCTGGACGCCGGGGCATGCGATCGACCTAGGGTCGATCGCCGGGGATGCCACGGGCTGGTGCCGTGGCGGATCCCCGCCGCCTCCACGGCGGCGTGCGCGAGAAGGCGCCTCGGCTGGGCCGACGCGGGCGATCGATCAAGCGATCGATCGCCGGGGGTAAACCGCGGCTGTTGCCGCGGTGGTCAGCTGGAGGCTGACCGCCCCTCCTGGCGGTGGCGGTGAGTCGCCGGACTCACCGCCGGGGGCTGCCCCATGCAGCCCCAGCGATCGCCATGCACGACGATCGCGAACCCCAGCCGCGATGGGGTTCGGCTAGGGTTTAGCCGCGGGTTCATCCCGCGGCGATGCTCTTGTCGAGCCCGGCTTCGCGTGTGGTTCGCGTTCGTGGTTTCCGGCGACGGGGTTTCGGTCGGGTTATCGGTTCCGCAATAATTTTTGATAGCCCGGGATATCGAATCCCAGCAATTGGTATCAGAGCGTTTTGGTTTCGTGTTCATGTATATGTTCGATTATTGTTCTACCTTGCAGGGATTTCCGACTATCATGGTTGGATTTAATTATTGTATTAATTAATTATCATGATTATTCGTTTATTAAACTCTCGGACATGTCGAGATTCGTTTTGTGTGGTTGAATGTTTGTAATAGTAAAAATTCGGGGGTTGACCGAATTTAGGATTTATTATTACGTTCTATGTTTTCCGGAAAATGTATAGGGTCGATTTCATGTATAGAATCGATACCGGATAGTGTAATTTAAATTCTTGTAATTTATTTACGTTGGATCGATGCCGAGACGACCGCCGAAGAACTCATGTGACGAAGAAGACGAAGAGGACGAAGAACCGGGATCGATCAAACCCCTTGATCGACCCCAATCGATCGACCCAAGGGGAGGGGGCCGATCGCCCTCGGCTAGGGCTGCCGCCGGCGACGGTGGTGGCTGGGCTGGGCGGCGGTGCTCCTCCGGGGGAGGGCGGTCGAAGGTGGGGGTGGCGTGGGGTCTCCCGATCTCATGCTACTCCTACCTAGATTCTACTTACCTAATTGATTCGGTTTTCCTAATTGAGTTTTTCCTTTTTTAGGGAATTCTCATGGATTAGGAAAAGAATTAATTGGAATTAATTTTATTCCTTATTCTATTATGGAAGTCTTCTAGAGTATTCCGAGTTCTACTTGGAATAGGATCCTAGAGATTTAATAGAATTGGAAAGGAATAAAAGTTAATTTAGGATTGATTTATTTCCTAATTGATTATTCCTATTTTATGGGAATTTTCATAGTAATGGAAATTAATTAATCTTGGAAAGTAGAAGAGTCCTAATTTATTTTATTTCCTTATTCTATTATAGAAGTCTTCTAGAATATTCCAAGTTTTACTTGGATAGATTATTCTAGAGATTTAATAGAATTAGATAGGAAAAATAAATAAGTAAAAATGTTAATAATATTTAATTTTATTTTTGATTTATTCGATTGACTTAATTTTCGAATTAAGTATCTTTTGGATTTATTAAAAATAAATAGATTTAAATATTGGGATTAATATTCTCGTCACATGAAGCATTCAAGAACGAAGACTGAAGACTAGAAGATGCATATGAAGAAGGAGTAAAGCCATGATAGTCGGGAAAATAATTTCCTAGCATTATTTGACTATGTGATATGTGCTTTATTACTTGCATGCATGCTTATGTGTTTAATTATGCATTAGATAGCGTATCCCTTTGTTATAAAAAGCTAAGTGGGAGAGGGTATGGAAACATTCCCATGGTCTCCATTACTGTTCTCTTGGTGACATTTATGAGCTTTCGAAGTTCATATAGACATGTCATTGGAGGAGAATTCTTGTAATTCCTTTTACAAGAAACATTGATCAAGTTTATCAAACAATGCCTAATTTGTCTTTCTGAAACTGACTTCAAGTCGACTCATTCTCACCCCGGGGAGTGGAATGGAGCCAAAGCCACTTGGTCATGTGGATGACACAAATTAGAGATCTTCGTACCATTCTTTGATAGATGGATCGATTGTCTGCTCGGCTCCCTCATTTATGAGAGATAGGGTCGTTCGCATGGTGAATCACTGGTTAGAAACTTCGAGTTTCACTTATGGTTCTCCGCGTCTTGATCTATGAGAATCGAATGGATCTTGTAACTGGGAGTCAATTATAAAAGTCTCTTAGTGTAGTAAACGTCCACACCACGTGGCTTGCTATACTGACGGATTTTGGATTAATTGATGTAGACAGTTGTAAGTAATTGTGAAGAGTTGTGAAGTTATCGTAAACGTCCACCCCACGTGGCTTGCGGTGATGTGCAATTCCAAACGATGTACTTTGGTGATGAGTAATGGTTTACACTTAGATACGCGTTATAGTATTCTTCCCCACGAAGTCACGCTATAATTGATGTATGACCAAAGAAAATCTAATTGCTAAATCATTTGGGTGGGTAAACGTCCACACCACGTGGCTTGCCTTACCTGATAGGATTTTAGATGTAATTAGTAATTTAATGATATTATTTGAGGGAGATAATATCGGACATTAAATTAATTGTTTGTTTAAATGTGCTTATAGGTTTAGAGAATAGCTATGAACCCACTTTCTGTGATACTCAAGGAGCATAAGCTCACTGGTCCAAATTACATTGATTGGAAGAGAAATTTAGACATTGTCCTGACTTCTGAGGAGTACAAGTTTGTACTCCATGAAGTGTGCCCTGCCGAGCCCACGGCTGCCTCAACTGATGAGGAAAAACTGACATATCGGAAGTGGAAAAAGGCTGATGAAATGGCTAGGTGTTATATTTTGGCTTCCATGTCAAATGTACTCCAAACCCAACATCAGTCGATGGACACTGCCTATGATATGATGTTTAACCTCAAGGAGATGTTTGGGGAGCAAGATCGTGCGGCTAGGCAAGAAGCCATGAGAGTCCTCATGTCGACTACTCAATCTGAAGGAACGCCCGTTGGGGACCACGTTCTTAAGATGATGAGTTTGTTGAATGAACTTGAGGTCCTAGGAGCTTCTATTGATGCTGAGACGCAAGTCGACATCATACTCCAGTCTCTGACCCCTAGTTTTGAGCAGTTTTGTATGAGCTATAATATGGGTAAACTATCTTATACTCTTGCGCAACTCCTGACTGAACTAAAGGCGGCAGAGGGGATCTACAAGAAGGGAAAGTCTCAAGCGCTTGTAGCTACCAAGTCCAAGGGCTTGAAGCCTGTTGGAGGTAGGGGCAAGAAAAGGAAGCAAGCCTGGAAACCCAGTGGTGCCAAGAGGAATGGACCACGAGTGGGGGTTGCAAAGCCAAGAGGCAAGTGCTTCCGATGCAACAAGTCTGGACACTGGAAGTCTGAATGTCCTCTCAAAGGTACGAATTTTTCTTTAGTCGTAAAAACATAGTCAGCGGTATTATCTACCAGAATTCTGGTGTGTAGATATGGAACCACTGACGGTATGTGCATTCTTGAATGCAGGGGTTCCAGAAAACCCGACGACTTAGAGAAGAAGAGTTCGAGTCTACACGGGCAAAAGCTGTAAAGGAGGCAGCGGTTGCGGTGGAAGACATTTATCTGCTTTAGTAGTTAAATAGGATTTCATTTTCAAAGTTATTGCATTATGTACCCTTATTATAGAAAGAACGTTTAGTTCTGGATTTCTATTATTTATGAATGGATATTTTATTTCTTTAATCATTGGATGATTTTGATAAGAAATAATGGGTATTATCTATTCTGGTACATTGGATGGCAATATGTGAATGATAGATCCTAAGTCTACCACGATGCAACGAACCGTTCTATAACTTGTTTTACTTGTTAGATATTTCTTTATTAATCATTATACTTGTGAATTCTTATACTTAGTAGTATTTTTTTTTCAAAAAAGATTCAAATGGTCGAAATTGATTTGATCAATTATAGTTGAAGGAATGGACCTTCCGACCTAAGGATTGAATTTGGAGGATAATACGTCTAAGCAAACCTTTCTGGAAAAAGGATAGAATTCAGACAAGTATTGGAAATGATTAGATATGCAGACATATGTGTAAATTAGAAAGGTACGAGTAATTCTTTCAAGAATACTCGGTGATGGATTAGAATACTTAATGTGCCATAAAAGTAAAGTGTCTTGACTAGTCAATGGACACAAAGCTATTATGGGGAACCATCAAAGTATATCCATTAGGAGCCTGCGACTCGGTCGCGGAGGCCATCACCTATCTGAATAACACATAGCATAATCAAAGATTGGGATTCAATCCCAAAGGGCCACGCCATACACTCACGTGTAGAGATGGTGCGTTGTAAATAAGAAATGGAAATCTAATAGTAAAAGAACAAGTTGTTCGGAACTACCTATGTTCTATGGATATTCCTAGAGACAACGGATTATAGTTGTAGGATATCCTAGATGAACAAAGGTTTGTGTGTTCTATAGTACTATGAACCAGAAGGACGTGTAACGCCCGGTTCTCAGAGGAAGACTATTAGAAGAACCACAAAGCCCGAACTAACGTAGTACCTTAGAATGAGAAAAAGACAAAAGACTAGGAACCAGCCAAACCGAGTAGAGGTACACCACATGCTGCACCTAATGTTATTACTGTTATACACCGGCACGCCATTGCAGTGGGAGGTTGTTAAGCAACCGGAGATGTTCATAAGACTAGAAGAGTTTTAACTCTGGATCTGGTAAAGATGAAATCGATCCCTAGCTCTGCATAAGGGCATTACTAGATCTAAATGTGTCTGCTTGGAAAACAATAAGGATTATTGTTAAGAGGCAAGATCATTTAGAGTACAAGCTTAGTGAATCCATTATGGATTGAAACAAAGCTATAAATCGTGGAACTTGCGAATTGATGGGATAGTCCATTTGATGGATTCATCAAAAGGCATAGACGATAGGTGTATTGGAGACGTAATGGAAACAAAGTGGTGTTTCTCGGAGATCTTATGTAGATGACAATTTCATCATTGGCAACAATGTAGAAAATGTTGTCAGACATAAGATAATGGTTGTCTAAATGAATCGAGATATAAGATTGAGTAGAAGTTGGAGCATGTTCTTAAGATCTTTCGATCTAAAGATAAGAACATTGTACTTCTCCTAGATATCTTATACGATTATGGTTTGTTTTTAAACATGCATACTTCTGAGAAAGGTTATTGCCTTTCAGAGACAGAATATACATCTATCTAAAGGGTATGTGTTTAAACACATGAAGGAGATAGATGAGGACAAAGCAGTTTCCTATACTTCAAGTATGGAAAGCTTTATAGATGCAATGTTATAAAAACTAGAACCTGATATCAACTATGCGGTTTGCGTAGTGGGAGGATATCAAGGTAATCTAGAAAAGAAATTTTCGGATGCTGTAATAGTACTTGCAAAGTGCTGGATAATTAAGCAAGACGAAATCTTCTTAGATTACAGTTTCTCAGATCCAAAAAATCATAGAAAGACCAGTGTAAGTCGATATCAGGCTATGTGTTCACTTTTAAAAAGAGGTGGAACCATGAAATGAAAGAGTGATAAGCAGGACGCTTCTCAGACTCTCTCATAACCGAATAGCAGCCTCAGAGGCAGCGGAAGTTTTGGTTAGGTTCCAGGATAACCTCTTGGCTTGGATATGACTCTTAGTTTACTAAAGGCTATTGGATAGCGGTGCACGGTAAACTGGAAGAAGTCATAAGTCAAAAGTGATGTTAACACATAGAGCAAGTACCACCTGATACGAGTCATCGTCGAGGGAGACGATGTAGTAGTCACCAAGATAACTTCAGAGCGGCAACCTAGATTGCTCACTCACATAGTACTTCTCGGAAGTACACTTTAAAGCACGTGATGAGTATGGGAACCGGGAGTTTGGAGGAAATGACTAGACCTTAGTACAAGTGGGAGATTGTTGGAGTTGTGTACTTAATTTATAGATTTAAGTAACGGTAAACTCCCGATCATAGCATTTAATCTATTAAATTAATAAACAATTATTTGCATTTAATTATTATTAATTAATTATGCAAAATATAGTCCTGGATTTTATACGTTGTAGTTAGTATGGTGTTGCATGGGCACACAGAAGATCATACTATCGGTTACTCGTATTTAATCAAACAGTTGCTCACGACCTAGATGGACATGGACCAATCCATCGGTATAGTCGTTGTGTGAGAGAGAAAAATAATTTGTCTTAATTATTTTATCACACTTGTACACTTAAGTGTATTGGGCGGATCGCTTGAGATTTATTGATTAGGATTGTCTTGGATAATCAATTTAAATCTCAGAGTATTTTATTCTTAATCCCCGATACTATGGCGGGTGTATATATTTAATATTAGAGACTTTGATTTTCCAAAGGAATTAACCGATTTAATTATTGGGTTAATTACCGGTTAAGTTGGGTCGCTATATTTTATATATGACATGCCGTGAATACTTGACGGGAAAGTGTATCCCGGAAGGGTTGATAATATCCCCGAGATGAGTTCATAAGGAATTATTGTGTAAACCTCATGAGTGGATTTGTTCCGCACAATAATTAAGGTTGAATGGTACTAGTCTCGGATATAAGAGATGAATATAATTTATTGAGCAATAAATAAATTTATTCATGGATATTTAAATCTTAAATACACGGAATAAATAATACTACCGGAGAAATATTGTTTGATATAATATGGTTTAATATTGGGAGTGCAATTAATTTATATAGTGGAAAATAAATTAATTAATATTGATAAGGATTAATGGACTTGAGCATTGGGCTCAATTTAATCTTCAATATTAGAAGCCCAATATTCCACCTCCTTATGATCCCCTACGTAGCCTATAAAAGCACTACATGGCCTTCATAATTAATACACAACATAAGAGAAGAATATCATACTTGATATTCTAGAGAGTTGAAGGAGATCCATAGGAGTTCGATAGATCGTCGCCCACACGACGTTCGAACGAGGTGCAAGGAATACGTAGGAAGATCGCAAGGTCATCAACGTTTAATTCGTTTCTCCGCACAACGAATTGAGGTAACATAATCTAAAACCCTCTTTGATTATGTGTTCGTTAATCGTGATATATACATGAACAAGACGATCCGGGAAAAACATCGAGACCTAGATACGGGGATCGTTGGATCCCCGTGGGGATCGAAGGAGGGGCGGTCGAACCCTAGGGTTTCGACCGCCGGTGTGCCGCGCAAGCAAACCCCGGCTGGACGCCGGGGCATGAGATCGACCTAGGGTCGATCGCCGGGGATGCCACGGGCTGGTGCCGTGGCGGATCCCCGCCGCCTCCACGGCGGCGTGCGCGAGAAGGCGCCTCGGCTGGGCCGAGGCGGGCGATCGATCGCCGGGGGTAAACCGCGGCTGTTGCCGCGGTGGTCAGCTGGAGGCTGACCGCCCCTCCTGGCGGTGGCGGTGAGTCGCCGGACTCACCGCCGGGGGCTGCCCTATGCAGCCCCAGCGATCGCCATGCACGGCGATTGCGAACCCCAGCCGCGATGGGGTTCGGCTAGGGTTTAGCCGCGGGTTCATCACGCGGCGATGCTCTTGTCGAGCCTGGCTTCGCGTGTGGTTCGCGTTCGTGGTTTCCGGCGACGGGGTTTCGGTCGGGTTATCGGTTCCGCAATAATTTTTGATAGCCCGGGATATCGAATCCCAGCAATATCATTTAGAGTACAAGCTTAGTTGATCCATTTATGGATTGGATTAAAGCATTGAGTTCGTGGTACTTGCAAATTGATGAGATAGTCCATTTTATGGATTCATCAAAGCATAGACGAATCGTGTGTATTGGAAACGTGATGGAACAAAGTGGTGTTTCTCGGGTTTTATGTAGAGAACATTCTTATCATTGGTAACAATGTAAAGATGTTGTCAAGACATAAAATGATGGTTGTCTAGATAAATCAATATGAAAGATAATGGAAGAAGTTGGATCTCTAGGAAAGAACATTGTACTTCTCCTGGACATCTTACATATATATGATTATGGTTCGTTTTAACATGCAAGATTCCGAGAAAGGTTCGTTACCTTTCAGATACGGAATGCATCTATCTAAGGATATGTGTTTTGGAACACAAAAGGAGATAGAAGCAATGAAAGCATTTTCCCACACTTTGAGTGTGGAAAGCTCGATGAATGAATTGTTGAAAACGAGAACCTGATATCGGCTATTCGGTTAGCATAGTGGGAGGATATCAAGGTAATCCTGGAAAGGAATATTCGACTGCTGTAAAAGTACTTTCGAAGTACTGTTCTAGACTACGAAGCAGACGAGCATTTCCTTTGGATTACATTCTCTTAGATTTCTAATCGAATGAGGACCGGTGTAAGTCGATATCAGGCTATGTGTTTCACTATTGAAGGAGAAGGAGTTTTAACATGGAAGGGTGGTAAGCACGATGCTTTTCGGACTCTGCCATGGGTAACCAAATAGTGGCCTCAGAGGCAGCGGAAGTATTGGTATAGCTCCGGGATAATCTCTGGGACTTAGATGTGATTCTTAATTTGCCAAAGGCTATGTAAATAGCGGTGCGATGGCAAATGGTAAGAAATCACAAGTCCATAAGTGTAAGATAACACATAGAGCAAGTACCACCTGATACGAATCATCGTCAGGGAAGACGACGATGTAGTCACCAAGATAACTTCAGAGCGGCAACCTAGATTGCTCATTCACATGGTACTTCTTGGAAGTACATTTTAAGCACGTGATGAGTATGTGAGTCGGGAGTTTGGAGGAAATGACTAGACCTTAGTACAAGTGGGAGATTGTTGGAGTTGTGTACTTAATGTCTAGATTTAAGTAACGGCAACTCCCGATCCATTGCCATTAATCTATTTAATTAAATAAACAATTATTTGCGTTTAATTATTTATAATTAAATATATGCAAATTATAGTCCTAGATTATATACGTTGTAGTTAGTATGGTGTGCGGGCCCACACAGAAGATCATACTATCGGTTACTCATATTTAATCAAACAGTTGCTCACGACCTAGATGGACACGGACCAATCCATCGGTATAGTCGTTGTGTGAGAGAGAAAATTATATGTCTTGATTATTTTATCACACTTGTACACTTGGTGTATTGGGCGGATCGCTTGAGATTTATCGATAAGGATTGCCTTGGATAATCGATTTAAATCTCAGTGTATTTTATTCTTAATCCCCGATACTATTGCGGGTGTGTATATTTAATATAAGTGACTTTGATTTTCCAAAGGAATTGACCGGTTTAATTATTGGGTCAATTACCGGTTAAGTTGGGTCGCTATATTTTATATATGACATGCCGTGAATACTTGACGGGAAAGTGTCTCCCGATAAGGGTTGATAATGTCCCCGAGATGAGTTCATAAGGAATTATTATGTAAACCCTACAGGTGGATTTGTTCCGCATAATAATTAAGGATGAATGGTACTAGTCTCGGTTACAAGAGATGAATAAATTAATTAGCAATAAATTAATTTTATTCATGGACATTTCTATCTTAAAGGCACGGAATAAATAATACTACCGGAGAAATATTATTTGATATAATATGGTTTAATATTGGAAGTGCAATTAATTTATATAGTGGAAAATAAATTAATTAATATTGGGCTCAATTTAATCATTAATATTGGAAGCCCAATATTCCACCTCCTTAAGATCCCCTACGTAGCCTATAAAAGCACTACATGGTCTTCTCTATTCTCATAACTTGAAGATCACAATTCTAGAGAGAGAAAGTAGAGAGGGAGATCCATGGAGTTCGAAAGATCGTCGCCCACACAACGTTCGAGCTAGTGCAAGGAATACGTGGGAAGATCTCAAGGTCTTCAAATTGAGTTCTTCGTTTTTCCGAACAACGAGAACGAGGTGATGAGCCATATTTTTTGGCTCATTTTTAGGTTTTTAGAGTCAAGTAAATCGAGTCCTTAGTTTGTTTTTACTTTATTTGTGTCTGGGAGGGCACGTTTGGGTACTTGGGCAAGTTTTGCAGGTGGGCAGGTAAAGGAGTGGAAAGAGGAGCGCACTGTGTGAAAGAGGCAAGGAAATCACCTTCCATGGTCAAGAGCACTCGTTGAGCAAGCCAGACAGACGAAAAGGGTCCAGCAGAGTTGAGCAAGCAACCAGGACGTCAGCAGGTGGAGCAAGACTTGAGTCCGACCAAGTACCGCACATGGTCCGCTACCTCAATCAGTCAGAGAAGGAAGTACATGGGCAAGCACTAACATTGACGGAGACGGAACGTTGGGCAGTCGGTGTACCAGGAGTCCTGGAATTTGCGGAGTCTTCAAAGGCGGCCAGATTCAAACTCCAACCCAAGTAGGACTCTCGTCCGCACTTGGAGGTATTTTCCCCCACACGTCTCTCATCATCTGAAACCCGTCTATTTAAGAAGAAGTGACTGATGAAGAAAAAAGAACACATGAGCGACGAAGACGGATCGAAGAACTACCTGACCAGTGAATACGACGGCAGCCGCGTGAGCAACACAACTCGCCGGCGTTTATTTCTTGTTAAGCCTTAGGGCCAAAAACAATCTTTATGTTTTATGCTTTTCAATTCCGTACTTAGTTTATTTCCGTTGTTGAACAATTTCCCGTTTCAATGCATAGTTCAGTTCGTTTTATTTCTTTTATTTTATTCTCTGTTTTAATTATGTCATGTAGCTTATATGTTTGTATCTGGGCAAAGACAGAATCTGACCAACCCTAAGACGTGATCGTGCCGAGAGGCTTATTGATGACAGCAACTAGCTGAGTTATGTTCCCGATTCAACAGGGTAGTAACTTAAGCATGTTAGGGACTTGGGCAATCCTACAGTGACCAGTGGGAACCCCGACTTGCCTAACACAGGAGTACGTGGATCAACGCGACCGGGAGACTGGGCGTCCGCGAAGTACAACATGTTGCTGGAGATGTGGTCGTATGACTTGGGTCTGTCCAAGCATGCTATTGGCCATTCCGGGTTTGCTTGGAGGATGAAGGCGACTTGATCAACTTAGACTCATGCGGTCACATAGTGTCGAATTGGTCAATGTCAGGAGACCTGTTGAGAGAGATCTAGCAGGACTTAAACATAAGAGCGAATAAGGGTTCGGGGTATTAATATGCGTGACATTATAGGGATGTTAATACTTGGGATCTATAACTGGAAGACAAAACTGTTAGCAAAATGATATACGTACCGATGATCGGCAGCACATAGGTCAAGGGGGAAGTCAGGGGAGTCAATGCCTGGATACTTTAGTCTTTATTTGTTTCTTCTTATTTGCTTAGTCGAGTCTGTTAATTGCTCAGTCTATTAATTAGGTTGCATGCTAGTTTTATTTATGTTTAAGTTATTTGTTATTTTCAGTCAAGTAAACACGGTGACCACGGTTCGGCAGTGCCCAACTGCTCTCCAAAACAAAACCTTTTCAAACGTGACAACCCAATTGAGCATTTAAAGCCGGGAAAACTAAAAGCTAAATCGCCTCCTCGTGGGATCGACCCTATACTTGCTACTAGTACTTGTGCTAGTGAATAGTTTAGGAAATATAAATATTATTTTGCGCTATTCCACGACGGTAGCGTCAAAATTGGCGCCGTTGCCGGGGAGGCAATATTCCAAGCCAATAGTTTTCCGTGCTAACGCTTGACCTATTTTTGTATGCAGGACTCTAATGTTGGAGTTGTGTACTTAATGTCTAGATTTAAGTAACGGTAAACTCCCGATCATAGCATTTAATCTATTTAATTAATAAACAATTATTTGCATTTAATTATATGCAAATCATAGTTCTGGATTTTATACGTTGTAGTTAGTATGGTGCTGCATGGGCGCACAGAAGATCATACTATCGGTTACTCGTATTTAATCGAACAGTTGCTCACGACCTAGATGGACACGAACTAATCCATCGGTATAGTCGTTGTGTGAGGGAGAAAATAATTTATCTTAATTATTTTATCACACTTGTACATTTGATGTATTGGGCGGATCAATTGAGACTCATCAATTAGGATTGCTCGGCGATAATTGATTTGAGACTCGGAGTATTTTATTCTTAATCCCTGAAACAATTGCGGGTGTGTATATTTAGTATAAGTGACTTTGATTTACCAAAGGAATTAACCGATTTAATTATTGGGTTAATTACCGGTTAAGTTGGGTCACTATATTTTGTATATGGCATGCCGTGAATTCTTGAAGGGGCAGTGTATCCCGGAAGGGTTGATAATATCCCCGAGATGAGTTCATAAGGAATTATTGTGTAAACCTCATGAGTGGATTCGTTCCGCACAATAATTAAGGTTGAATGGTACTAGTCTCGGATTCAAGAGATGAATATAATTTATTGGGCAATAAATAAATTTATTCATGGATATTTAAATCTTAAATACACGGAATAAATAATACTAAGATGGAGAAATATTATTTGATATAATATGGAATAATATTGGGAGTGCAATTTTATTTATATAGTGGAAAATAAATAAAATTAATATTGATAAGAATTAATAGATTTGGGTTGGACCCAATTTAATTTTCAATATTGAAGCCCAATATTTATTCTCCTTATGATCCCCTTCGTAGCCTATATAAGCACTACATGGTCTTCACTTTTCATAACAAAAAGAAAACCTACGGAATTCATAAAGTCTTGAGAGTGAGGAAGATCCATAAAGTTCGATAGCTCGTCGCCCACCCGACGTTCGAACGGAGTGCTAGGAATACGCGGGAAGATCACAAGGTCGTCAACCGAATTCGTTTCTCCGTACAACGATTCGAGGTAATAATCGAGAATTCCCCTTCTATGATTATGTGCGTTGAATAATTGTGATGTATACATGAACGACGCGATCCGGGAAAAAACGACGAACCTCGGGGACGGGGATTCGAGATCCCCGGTGAGGATCGAGGGAGGCGGTCGAACCCTAGGGTTCGGACCGCCCCATCGCGCGACAAACGGCGTGCCCCGGCTGGACGCCGGGGACACACGATCGACTCCGGTCGATCGCCGGGGTGCCACGGGCTGGTGCCGTGGCGGACCCCAGCCGCCGTCGTCGGAGGCGCGAAGCCGCGGGAACCCTCGGCTGGAGCCGAGGGGTGCGATCGATCGCGAGGATCGATCGCGGGCTGCTGCGGGGTCACCCGTAGCCGCCTCGCATGAGCTACGGGTTCGCCCGCAGCGGATCATGCGAGGGCGATGCCCTCGCGGGCAGCGAGTCATCGTGACTCGCTGCGGGCTGCCACGAGCAGCCCCGGGGATGCCTCGCGCATCCCCAGCGATCGTCCGTAGACGATCGCGAACCCCTCGCGGGGGTTCGGCTGGGCACACGGGGCCTTCGGGTCTCGGTGGCGTTCGGTCGGGCCCCGGCTCGTGAGGTGGTTCGCGTTCGTAGATCCGACTCGTGGGAGAAAATCGGCTGGGGGCGGGCTGCGTGTCTTCGGGCATGTAGTCTCCAAAGGTCGGACTCCTGTGGATGAGTCGGGGATCCAATCTTCGGTGATCGAGGGTTTTCGGTCGGGTTATCGGTTCCGCAATTTTTGATAGCCCAGGACATCGAATCCCATCAAATTGGTATCAGAGCGTTCGGTTTCGTGTTCATGTATATGTTCGATTATTGTTCTACCTTGCAGGATTTCCGGCTATCATGGTTGGATTTAATTAATTTTTTTTTAATTAATTATCATGATTATTAAACTCTCGGACATGTCGAGATTCGTTTGGTGTGGTTGAATGTTTGTAATAGTAAAAATTCGGGGGTTGACCGAATTTAGGATTTATTATTACGCACTTTATTTTCCGGAAAATGTATAGGGTCGATTTCATGTATAGAATCGATACCGGAATTGTAATTTAAATTTTGTAATTTTAATTACGTTGGTTCGATGTTGAGACAATCGCCGGAAGACGAAGAAGTGACGAGAAGACAAGGGCTTGGGATCGATCACATGGTGGTGATCGACCCATGGCCTAGCCGGCGGTGGCTAGGCGGTGGCGGCGCTCCTCCCGAGTGGCCGGCCGATCCATCATCGTGGGGATGGCGTGGGATCTCCTAATCCCGTGCTATTCCTACAAAAATCTACTTTCCCAATTAATTCGGATTTTTCCTATTTGAGTACTTTCCTTTTGGAAACTCTCATGGATTAGGAAAAGAATTAATTTAAATTAATTTTATTTTCTATTGTTTTATTTCCTTCATGGAAATATTCATAGATTAGAAATTTAATTAATTTAGTACTAAATTTATTTCCTATTTGATTATTCCTACTCATGGGAATATTCATGGATTAGGAATAAAAATAAATTTGAAAAGTAGTAGTCCTAATTTAATTTATTTATTTCCTTGTTCTATTATAGATATCTTCTAGAATATTCCAAGTTTTACTTGGATAGATTATTCTAAAGATTTAATAAGAACTAGATAGGAAAATAAATAAATAAAAATATTAATGATATTTAATTTTATTTTTGATATATTCGATTGACTTAATTTTCGAATTAAGTAACTTTTGGATTAATTGAAAATAAATAGATTTAAATATTAGAGATTAATATTCTCGTCACATGGAGCATTCAAGAAACGAAGACTGAAGACTAGAAGATGCATATGAAGATAAAGCCATGATAGTCGGGGAAAAATAATTTCTCTAGCATTATTTTTGACTATGTGCTATGTGCTTTATTGCTTTCATGCATGCTTATGTGTTTAATTATGCATTAGATAGCGTATCCCTTTGTTATAAAAAGCTAAGTGGGAGAGGGGATGGAAACATTCCCATGGTCTCCATTACTGTTCTCTTGGTGACTCTTATGGACTTTTGAAGTTCGTATAGATGTGTCATTGGAGGAGAATTCTTGTAATTCCTCTTACAAGAAACATTGATCAAGTTTATCAAACAATGCCTAATTTGTCTTTCTGAAACTGACTTCAAGTCGACTCATTCTCACCCCGGGGAGTGGAATGGAGCCAGAGCCACTTGGTCATGTAGAGGACACAAATTAGAGACTTCCGTGCCATTCTTTGATAGATGGGTTGCTTGTCTGCTCGGCTCCCTCATTTATGAGAGATAGGGTCGTTCGCATGGTGAATCACTGGTTAGAAACTTCGAGTTTCACTTATGATTCTCCACGTCTTGATTTACGAGATTAAATGGATCAAGTAATTGGGAGTCAATTATAAAAGTCTCTTAGTGTAGTAAACGTCCACACCACGTGGCTTGCTGCACTGACGGATTTTGGATTAATTGATGTAGACAGTTGTAAGGAATTGTGAAGAGTTGTGAAGTTGTCGTAAACGTCCACACCACGTGGCTTGCGGTAATGTAGCAATTCCAAGCGATTCACTTTGGTGCTGAGTAATGGTTTACACTTAGATACGCCTTGTAGTATTCCTCCCCACGAGGTTCCGCTATAAGCGATGTATGACCAAAGAAAATCTAATTGCTAAATCATTTGGGTGGGTAAACGTCCACACCACGTGGCTTGCCTTACCTAATGGGATTTTAGATGTGATTAGTAATTTAATGATATTATTTAAGGGAGATAATATCGGATATTAAATTAATTGTTTGTTTAAATGTGCTTATAGGTTTAGAGAATAGCTATGAACCCACTTTCTATGATACTCAAGGAGCATAAGCTCACTGGCCCCAACTATATTGATTGGAAGAGAAATTTAGACATTGTCCTGACTTCGGAGGAGTACAAGTTTGTACTCCATGAAGTGTGCCCTGCTGAGCTCACGGCTGCCTCAACTGATGAGGAAAAACTAACATATCGGAAGTGGAAAAAGGCTGATGAGATGGCTAGGTGTTATATTTTGGCTTCCATGTCAAATGTACTCCAAACCCAACATGAGTCGATGGACACTGCCTATGATATGATGTTTAACCTCAAGGAGATGTTTGGGGAGCAAGATCGTGCGGCAAGGCAAGAAGCCATGAGAGTCCTTATGTCGACTACTCAGTCTGAAGGAACGCCCGTTGGGGAGCACGTTCTTAAGATGATGAGTTTGTTGAATGAACTTGAGGTCCTAGGAGCTTCTATTGATGGTGAGACGCAAGTCGACATCATACTCCAGTCTCTGGCCCCTAGTTTTGAGCAGTTTCGTATGAGCTATAATATGGGTAAACTATCTTATACTCTTGCGCAACTCCTGACTGAACTAAAGGCGGCAGAGGGGATCTACAAGAAGGGCAAGTCTCAAGCGCTTGTAGCTACCAAGTCCAAAGGTTTTAAGCCTGGTGGAGGTAGGGGCAAGAAAAGGAAGCAAGCCTGGAAACCCAGTGGTGTCAAGAGGACTGCACCACGAGTGGGGGCTGCAAAGCCAAAGGGTAAGTGCTTCCGATGCAACAAGATGGGACACTGGAAGTCTGAATGTCCTCTCAGAGGTACGAATCTTTCTTTAGTCGTAAAAACATAGTCAGCGGTATTATCTACCAGAATTCTGGTGTGTTGATATGGAACCACTGACGGTATGTGCATTTTTGAATGCAGGGGTTCCAGAAAACCCGGCGACTTAGAGAAGAAGAATTCGAGTCTACATGGGCGAAGCTGTTGGGGTAGCAGCGGTTGCAGTGGAAGACATTTATCTGTTTTTAAATTTTCATTTCAGTTATTGCTTATGTACCCCTTTATTTTGAAAAAGAACTTCGTTCTGTTTTTCTTTATTAATGGATATTTTATTTCTTTAATCATTGGATGGTTTGGATAAGAAATAATGGTGATATTCATTATGGTACATTAGATAGCAATATGTGAATGATGAATCCTTAGTCTACCACGATGCAACAAACCGTTATATAACTTGTTTTACTTATTAGATATTTCTTTATCATTATACTTGTGAAATCTTATACTTAGTAGTATTTTCAAATGAAATTCAAGTGGTCGAAATTGATTTGATCAATTATAGTTGAAGGAATGGACCTTCCGACCTAAGGATTGAATTTGGAGGATAATACGTCTAAGCAAACCTTTCTGGAAAAAGGATAGAATTCAGACAAGTATTGGAAATGATTAGATATGCAGACATATGTATTAGAGAGGTATGAGTAATTCTTTCAAAGAATACTCAGTGATGGATTAGAATGCTTGATGTGCCATAAAAGCAAAGTGTTTTGACTTGTCAATGGACACAAAGCTATTATGGGGAACCATCAAAGTATATCCATTCACCTATCTAGATAACACATAGCATAATCAAAGATTGGGATTAATTCCCAAAGAGACGAGCCGTGCACTTACGTGTAGAGATGGTGCGTTGTAAAGAAATAGAAATCTAATAGTAAGAGAACAAGTTGTTCGGAATTACCTAAGTTCTATGGATATTCCTGGAGACAACAACATATTCAATATGGTTGTAGGATATCCTAGATGAACGAAATATTGTGTGTTCTATAGTACTATGAACCAGAGGGACGTCTCGTCCGGTTCATAGAGGAAAAACTATTAGATGAACTGCAATGCCCTAATTGACAAAATACTTTAAAATGAGGAAAGGGAAAGACTGAGAACCAGCCTGACCGAGTAGTAGTACACCACTAACTGCACCTAATGTTGTTACTGTTACACACCGGGACGCCATTGCAGTGGGAGGTTGTTAAGCAACTAGAGATGTTCATAAGACTGGAGGAGTTTTGAACTCTGGATCCAGTATACATGAAATCGATCCCTAGGTCTGCATAGGATTAGCAAAGAAGGTGTGTTAGAGACATGACGGAAACAAAGGTGGTGTTTCTCGGAGATTTTATGTAGATAACATTTTATCATTGGCGACAATGTAAAAGTGTTGTCAGACATAAAATAGAGGTTGTCTAAATAAATCGAGATATAAGATTGAGAAGAAGTTAGAGCATGTTCTTAAGATCTTATGATCTAGAGATAAGAACGTTGTACTTCTCCTAGACATCTTATGTGATTAAGGTTTGTTTTAAACATGCATACTTCTGAGAAAGGTTATTGCCTTTCAGAGACAGAACATACATCTATCCAAAGGGTATGTGTTTGAACATATGAAGGAGATAGATGAGGACAGAGCAGTTTCCTATACTTCAAGTATGGAAAGCTCTATAGATGCAATGTTGTAAAACAAGAACCTGATATCAACTATGCGGTTTGCGTAGTGGGAGGATATCAAAGTAATCTGGATAAGGGATGTTCGAATGCTGCAAGAGTACTTTCATAGTACTGGCTTGAGCAAGACGAAATCTTCTTAGATTACAGATTCTCAGATCCAAGAATCAGAAAAGGACCAGTGAAAGTCGATATCAGGCTATGTGTTCACTTTTAGAAAGAGGTGGAACCATGAAGTAAAAGAGTGATAAGCGGGACGCTTCTCAGAGACTCTAATAACCGAATAGCAGCCTCAGAGGCAGCGGAAGTTTTGGTTAGGTTCCGGGATAACCTCTTGACTTGGATATGACTCTTAGTTTACCAAAGGCTATTAGGTGCACGGTGAACTAGAAGAGGTCATAAGTCAAAAGTGATGTTAACACATAGAGCAAGTACCACCTGGTACGAGTCATCGTCAGGGAGACGACGTAGTAGTCACCAAGATAACTTCAGAGCGGCAACCTAGATTGCTCACTCACATAGTACTTCTCGGAAGTACACTTTAAAGCACGTGATGAGTATGGGAACCGGGAGTTTGGAGGAAATGACTAGACCTTAGTACAAGTGGGAGATTGTTGGAGTTGTGTACTTAATGTCTAGATTTAAGTAACGGTAAACTCCCGATCATAGCATTTAATCTATTTAATTAATAAACAATTATTTGCATTTAATTATATGCAAATCATAGTTCTGGATTTTATACGTTGTAGTTAGTATGGTGCTGCATGGGCGCACAGAAGATCATACTATCGGTTACTCGTATTTAATCGAACAGTTGCTCACGACCTAGATGGACACGAACTAATCCATCGGTATAGTCGTTGTGTGAGGGAGAAAATAATTTATCTTAATTATTTTATCACACTTGTACATTTGATGTATTGGGCGGATCAATTGAGACTCATCAATTAGGATTGCTCGGCGATAATTGATTTGAGACTCGGAGTATTTTATTCTTAATCCCTGAAACAATTGCGGGTGTGTATATTTAGTATAAGTGACTTTGATTTACCAAAGGAATTAACCGATTTAATTATTGGGTTAATTACCGGTTAAGTTGGGTCACTATATTTTGTATATGGCATGCCGTGAATTCTTGAAGGGGCAGTGTATCCCGGAAGGGTTGATAATATCCCCGAGATGAGTTCATAAGGAATTATTGTGTAAACCTCATGAGTGGATTCGTTCCGCACAATAATTAAGGTTGAATGGTACTAGTCTCGGATTCAAGAGATGAATATAATTTATTGGGCAATAAATAAATTTATTCATGGATATTTAAATCTTAAATACACGGAATAAATAATACTAAGATGGAGAAATATTATTTGATATAATATGGAATAATATTGGGAGTGCAATTTTATTTATATAGTGGAAAATAAATAAAATTAATATTGATAAGAATTAATAGATTTGGGTTGGACCCAATTTAATTTTCAATATTGAAGCCCAATATTTATTCTCCTTATGATCCCCTTCGTAGCCTATATAAGCACTACATGGTCTTCACTTTTCATAACAAAAAGAAAACCTACGGAATTCATAAAGTCTTGAGAGTGAGGAAGATCCATAAAGTTCGATAGCTCGTCGCCCACCCGACGTTCGAACGGAGTGCTAGGAATACGCGGGAAGATCACAAGGTCGTCAACCGAATTCGTTTCTCCGTACAACGATTCGAGGTAATAATCGAGAATTCCCCTTCTATGATTATGTGCGTTGAATAATTGTGATGTATACATGAACGACGCGATCCGGGAAAAAACGACGAACCTCGGGGACGGGGATTCGAGATCCCCGGTGAGGATCGAGGGAGGCGGTCGAACCCTAGGGTTCGGACCGCCCCATCGCGCGACAAACGGCGTGCCCCGGCTGGACGCCGGGGACACACGATCGACTCCGGTCGATCGCCGGGGTGCCACGGGCTGGTGCCGTGGCGGACCCCAGCCGCCGTCGTCGGAGGCGCGAAGCCGCGAGAACCCTCGGCTGGAGCCGAGGGGTGCGATCGATCGCGAGGATCGATCGCGGGCTGCTGCGGGGTCACCCGTAGCCGCCTCGCATGAGCTACGGGTTTGCCCGCAGCGGATCATGCGAGGGCGATGCCCTCGCGGGCAGCGAGTCATCGTGACTCGCTGCGGGCTGCCACGAGCAGCCCCGGGGATGCCTCGCGCATCCCCAGCGATCGTCCGTAGACGATCGCGAACCCCTCGCGGGGGTTCGGCTGGGCACACGGGGCCTTCGGGTCTCGGTGGCGTTCGGTCGGGCCCCGGCTCGTGAGGTGGTTCGCGTTCGTAGATCCGACTCGTGGGAGAAAATCGGCTGGGGGCGGGCTGCGTGTCTTCGGGCATGTAGTCTCCAAAGGTCGGACTCCTGTGGATGAGTCGGGGATCCAATCTTCAGTGATCGAGGGTTTTCGGTCGGGTTATCGGTTCCGCAATTTTTGATAGCCCGGGACATCGAATCCCATCATCTAACTCATCGGGAAGCAAGGATACAGGCCTACTATTTGATCCTGAAATCGAGCGAACCGCGAGGAAGAATCGGAAGGCAGCAAAGCAGAAACAAGCATTAGCACGTGCCGCTCAAGTAACTCAGTTGACCATAACTGAGACAGGAGAGTCGATCTCGGACACATCGAGAGAAGATTCACCGAACACATCCAGGTCACCTACGCGATCAAGGATGGGAGAAGAGAGAGCCAAGACGTTGAGGGACACGATGTTCCCAGAGAACTTGAATCTGAAACCGCTGGGCATCACCTTGCCCACGGTTGAAAACAATACTTGGGAGATGAGGCACGGCTTCATCTAGATCTTTCCCAAGTTCAGTGACATGCCCTTGGAGGATCCCCAGAGACACCTCCAAGATTTTGAATTGGCATGTGGCACCATCCGAGCAAGTGAAGGGCTAGGGGAATACATCAGGCTCCTAGCCTTCCCTTTCTCACTAGCCGAAGGTGCCCGAGAGTGGCTTTACACTCTACCTGCTGGAGAAGTGACCACCTGGATGGGAGGAGGATGTTGGAGTTGTGTACTTAATGTCTAGATTTAAGTAACGGTAAACTCCCGGTCATAGCATTTGATCTATTAAATTAATAAACAATTGTTTGCTTTTAATTATTATTAATTAAATATATGCAAATCATAGTCCTGGATTTTATACGTTGTAGTTAGTATGGTGTTGCATGGGCGCTCAGAAGATCATACTATCGGTTACTCGTATTTAATCAAACAGTGGCTCACGACCTAGATGGACCCGGACCAATCCATCGGTATAGTCGTTGTGTGAGAGAGAAAATAATTTATCTTAATTATTTTATCACACTTGTACACTTGGTGTATTGAGCGGATCGTTGAGATTCATCGATTAGGATTGCCGGCGATAATCGATTCGAGTCTCAGTGTATTTTATTCTTAATCCCCGATATTGTTGCGGGTGTGTATATTTAATATAAGTGACTTTGATTTACCAAATGAATTAACTGATTTAATTATTGGGTTAATTACCGGTTAAGTTGGGTCACTATATTTCATATATGGCATGCCGTGAATGATTGACCGGACAGTGTATCCCGGAAGGGTTGATAATATCCCCGAGATGAGTTCATAAAGAATTATTGTGTAAACCTCATGAGTGGATTCGTTCCGCACAATAATTAAGGTTGAATGGTACTAGTCTCGGATTAAAGAGATGAATAAATTAATTAGCAATAAATTAATTTTATTCATGGATATTTAAATCTTAAATACACGGAATAAATAATATTACCGGAGAAATATTATTTGATATAATATGGTTTAATATTGGGAGTGCAATTAATTTATATAGTGGAAAATAAATTAATTAATATTGATAAGGATTAATGGACTTGGGCAGTGGGCTCAATTTAATCTTCAATATTGGAAGCCCAATATTCCACCTCTTTTAGATCCCCTACGTAGCCTATAAAAGCACTACATGGCCTTCATAAATCATAAGACAAGATTATCATACTTGATATTCTAGAGAGTTGAAGGAGATCCATAGGAGTTCGATAGATCGTCTCCCAACCGACGTTCGAACGGAGTGCAAGGAATACGTGGGAAGATCCAAAAGGTCTTCAACTTGATTTCGTTTCTCCGCACAACGAATCAAAGGTATGATCATAAAACTCCTTGTGTGATTTTATGTTCAATTAATTGTGATACATACATGAACACATGATCCGGGAAAACGACGAACCTCGGGGACGGGGATTCGAGATCCCCGGCGAGGATCGAAGGTGGCGGTCGAACCCTAGGGTTCGGACCGCCGCGACGCGCGACAAGGGGAAGCCCCGGCTGGACGCCGGGGCATGCGATCGACTTCGGTCGATCGCCGGGGATGCCGCGGGCTGGCGCCGCGGCGGATCCCCCCGGCCACCTCGTCGGCGGCGCGTCGCAAGGGAGCCCTCGGCTGGAGCCGAGGGGCGATCGAGCCGTGAGCTCGATCGCGGGGGGGCTGCTACGAGCAGCCCCGGGGATGCCGTGAGGCATCCCAACGATCATCCGTGAGATGATCGCGAGCCCCATGCGGGGGCTCGGCTGGGCACCACGGGCGGACCGTGGTGGTGCTCGGTTGAGCTCCGGCTCGTACGGTGGTTCGTGGTCGGATCTTCGGCGATCGAGGATTTCGGTCGGGTTATTATTTTCCGCAAATTTTAATAGCCCGGGATATCGATTTCCAGCAATTGGTATTAGAGCTTTTGGTTTCGTGTTCATGTATGTGTTCAATTGTGTTCTACCTTGCAGGGATTCCGACTATCATGGTTTAATTAATTGTTAATTATTCGTTTAATTAATTGCTATTTAATTTACCATGATTGTTCGTTTATTAAACTCTCGGACATGTCGAGATTCGTTTTGTGTGGATGAATGCTTGTAATAGTAAAAATTCGGGGGTTGACCGAATTTAGATTTATTATTATTGTTCTATGTTTTCCGGAAAGTGTATATGGTCGATTTCATGTATAGAATCGATACCGGAATTGTAAATTTATTTCTTGTAATTTATTTACGTTGGATCGATGCCGAGACGACCGCCGGAGAACTCGTGTGACGAAGAAGACGAAGAGGACGAAGAACCGGGGGGTCGATCAACCCCATGATCGACCCCATGACCGAAGCCATGGGGAGGGGTCGATCGCCCCTCGGCTGGGGCTGCCGCCGGCAAGGTGGTGGCCGGCCGGCTGGGGAGGCGGCGGCGGTGCCCTCTCCGGTGGTGGCGGCGGTCGGTGGTGGTGGTGGTGGTGCGGGGATCCCCAACCCGTGCTACTCCTACTCCTACCTAGATACTACTTACCTAATTGATTCGGTTTTCCTAATTGAGTTTTCCTATTCTTGGGAATTCTCATGGATTAGGAAAAGAATTAATTGGAATTAATTTTATTCCTTATTCTATTATGGAAGTCTTCTAGAGTATTCCGAGTTCTATTTGGAATAGGATCCTAGAGATTTAATAGAATTGGAAAGGAATAAAAGTTAATTTAGGATTGATTTATTTCCTAATTGATTATTCCTATTTTATGGGAATTTTAATGGGAAATTAATTAATCTTGGAAAGTAGAAGAGTCCTAATTTATTTTATTTCCTTATTCTATTATAGAAGTCTTCTAGAATATTCCAAGTTTGACTTGGATAGATTATTCTAGAGATTTAATAGAATTAGATAGGAAAATAAATAAATAAAAATATTAATAATATTTAATTTTATTTTTGATTTATTCGATTGACTTAATTTTCGAATTAAGTATCTTTTGGATTTATTGAAAATAAATAGATTTAAATATTGGGATTAATATTCTCGTCACATGTAGCATTCAAGAACGAAGACTGAAGACTAGAAGACGCATACGGAAATGGAATAAAGCCATGATAGTCGGAAAATAATTTTCTATTATTATTTTGACTATGTGCTATGTGCTTTATTGCTTGTATGCATGCTTATGTGTTTAATTATGCATTAGATAGCGTATCCCTTTGTTATAAAAAGCTAAGTGGGAGAGGGGATGGAAACATTCCCATGGTCTCCATTACTGTTCTCTTGGTGACTCTTATGGACTTTTGAAGTTCGTATAGATGTGTCATTGGAGGAGAATTCTTGTAATTCCTTTTACAAGAGACATTGATTAAGTTTATCAAACAATGCCTAATTTGTCTTTCTGAAACTGACTTCAAGTCGACTCATTCTCACCCCGGGGAGTGGAATGGAGCCAGAGCCACTTGGTCATGTCGAGGACACAAATTAGAGGCAGTCGTACCATTCTTTGATAGATGGATCGATTGTCTGCTCGGCTCCCTCATCTAATGAGAGATAGGGTTGTTCGCATGGTGAGTCACTGGTTAGAAACTTCGAGTTTCACTTATGATTCTCCGCGTCTTGATTTACGAAAATCGAATGGATCTTGTAACTGGGAGTCAATTATAAAAGTCTCTTAGTGTAGTAAACGTCCACACAACGTGGCTTGCTCCACTGACGGATTTTGGATTAATTGATGTAGACAGTTGTAAGAAATTGTGAAGAGTTGTGAAGTTGTCGTAAACGTCCACACAACGTGGCTTGCGGTGATGTAGCAATTCCAAACGATTTACTTTGGTGCTGAGTAATGGTTTACACTTAGATACGCCTTATAGTATTCCTCCCACCGAGGTTCCGCTATAAGTGATGTATGACCAAAGAAAATCTAATTGCTAAATCATTTGGGTGGGTAAACGTCCACACAACGTGGCTTGCCTTATCTGATGGGATTTTAGATGTGATTAGTGATTTAATGATATTATTTGAGGGAGATAATATCGGATATTAAATTAATTGTTTGTTTAAATGTGCTTATAGGTTTAGAGAATAGCTATGAACCCACTTTCTATGATACTCAAGGAGCATAAGCTCACTGGCCCCAACTATATTGATTGGAAGAGAAATTTAGACATTGTCCTAACTTCGGAGGAGTACAAGTTTGTACTCCATGAAGTGTGCCCTGCTGAGCCCACGGCTGCCTCAACTGATGAGGAAAAACTGACATATCGAAAGTGGAAAAAGGGTGATGAAATGGCTAGGTGTTATATTTTGGCTTCCATGTCAAATGTACTCCAAACCCAACATGAGTCGATGGACACTGCCTATGATATGATGTTTAACCTCAAGGAGATGTTTGGGGAGCAAGATCGTGCGGCAAGGCAAGAAGCCATGAGAGTCCTCATGATAACTACTCAGTCTGAAGGAACGCCCGTAGGGGAGCACGTTCTTAAGATGATGGGTCTGTTGAATGAGCTTGAGATCCTAGGAGCTCAAATTGATGCTGAGACGCAAGTCGACATCATACTCCAGTCTCTGACCCCTAGTTTTGAGCAGTTTCGCATGAGCTATAATATGGGTAAACTATCTTATTCTCTTGCGCAACTCCTGACTGAACTGAAGGCGGCAGAGGGGATCTACAAGAAGGGCAAGTCTCAAGCGCTTGTAGCTACCAAGTCCAAAGGCTTTAAGCCTGGTGGAGGTAGGGGCAAGAGGAGGAAGCAAGCCTGGAAACCCAGTGGTGTCAAGAAGACTGTACCACGAGTGGGGGCTGCAAAGCCAAAGGGCAATTGCTTCCGATGCAACGAGTCTGGACACTGGAAGTCTGAATGTCCTCTCAAAGGTACGAATTTTTCTTTAGTCGTAAAAACATAGTCAGCGGTATTATCTACCAGAATTCTGGTGTGTAGATATGGAACCACTGACGGTATGTGCATTTTGAATGCAGGGGTTCCAGAAAACCCGGCGACTTAGAGAAGAAGAGTTCGAGTCTACACGGGCAAAAGCTGTAGAGGAGGCAGCGGTTGCGGTGGAAGACATTTATCTGCTTTAGTAGTTAAATAGGATTTCATTTCAAAGTTATTGTTTTATGTACCCTTTATTTTAGAAAGAACGTTTTGTTCTGGATTTCTATTATTTATGAATGGATATTTTATTTCTTTAATCATTGGATGATTTTGATAAGAAATAATGGCATTATCTATTCTGGTACATTAGATAGCAATATATGAATGATAAATCCTAAGTCCACCCCGATGCAACGAACTGTTCTATAACTTGTTTTACATGTTAGATATTTCTTTATTAATCATGATACTTGTGAATTCTTATACTTAGTAGTATTTTTTTTTCAAATAAGATTCAAATGGTCGAAATTGTTTTGATCAATTATAGTTGAAGGAATGGACCTTCCGACCTAAGAATTGAATTTGGAGGATAATACGTCTAAGCAAACCTTTCTGGAAAAAGGATAGAATTCAGACAAGTATTGAAAATGATTAGATATGCAGACATATGTGTATATTAGAAAGGTACGAGTAATTCTTTCAAGAATACTCAGTGATGGGTTAGAATACTTGATGTGCCATAAAAGCAAAGTGTTTTGACTAGTCAATGGACACAAAGCTATTATGGGGAACCATCAAAGTATATCCATTAGAAGCCTGCGACTCGGTCGCGGAGGCCATCACCTATCTAAATAACACATAGCGTAATCAAAGATTGGAATTCAATTCCAAAGGGCCGCGCCATACACTTACGTGTAGAGATGGTGCGCTGTAAATAAGAAATGGAAATCTAATAGTAAAAGAACAAGTTGTTCGGAACTACCTATGTTCTATGGATATTCCTAGATACAACGGCATATTGAATATGGTTGTAGGATATCCTAGATGAACGAAGTATTGTGTGTTCTATAGTACTATGAACCAGAGGGACGTCTCGTCCGGTTCATAGAGGAAGACTATCAGATGAACCACAAAAGCCTAAAATTGACGTAATACCTTGAAATGAGAAGAAGGACAAAAGACTAGGAACCAGCCAAACCGAGTAGAAGTACACCACATACTGCACCTATTGTTATTACTGTTATACACCGGGACGCCATTGCAGTGGGAGGTTGTCGGACAACCAGAGATATTTATAAGACTAGAGGAGTTCGGACTCTGGATCTAGTAAACATGAAATCGATCCCTAGCTCTGCACAAAGGCAGTACTAGATCTAAATGTGCCTACTTAGAAAGCAATAAGGATTATTGTTAAGAGGCAAGATCATTTAGAGTACAAGCTTAGTAAATCCATTTATGGATTGAAACAAAGCTATGAATCGTGGAACTTGCGAATTGATGGGATAGTCCATTGATGGATTCATCAAAAGGCAAAGACGAAAGGTGTATTGAAGACGTAATGGAAACAAGGTGGTGTTTCTCGGAGATTTTATGTAGATAACATTTTATCATTGGCAACAATGTAAAAATATCGTCAGACATAAAATAATGGTTGTCTAAATAAATCGAGGTATAAGATTGAGTAGAAGTTAGAGCATGTTCTTAAGATCGTTCGTTTTAACGATGAGAACATTGTACTTCTCCTAGATACCTTATACGATTATGGTTTGTTTTTAAACATGCATACTTCTGAGAAAGGTTATTGCCTTTCAGAGACAGAATATACATCTATCTAAATGGTTTGTGTTCATACACATGAAGGAGATAGACAAAGCAGTTTCTTATACTTCAAGTATGGAAAGCTTTATAGATGCAATGTTGTAAAACAAGAACCTGATATCAACTATGCGGTTTGCGTAGTGGGAGGATATCAAAGTGATCTAGACAAGAGATTTTCGGATGCTGTAATAGTACTTGCAAAGTGCTGAATTATTAAGTAAGACGAAATCTTCTTTGATTACAAATTCTCAGATCCTAAAATCAAAAGAAGGACCAGTGTAAGTCGATATCAGGCTATGTGTTCACTTTTAGAAAGAGGTGGAACCATGAAATAAAAGAGTGATAAGCAGGACGCTTCTCAGACTCTCTCATAACCGAAAAGCAGCCTCAGAGGCAGCGGAAGTTTTGGTTAGGTTCCGGGATAACCTCTTGACTTGAATATGACTCTTAGTTTACCAAAGGCTATTGGATAGCGGTGCACGGTGAACTGGAAGAGGTCATAAGTCAAAAGTGATGTTAACACATAGAGCAAGTACCACCTGATACGAGTCATCGTCAAGGGAGACGACGTAGTAGTCACCAAGATAACTTCAGAGCGGCAACCTAGATTGCTCACTCACATAGTACTTCTCGGAAGTACACTTTAAAGCACGTGATGAGTATGGGAACCGGGAGTTTGGAGGAAATGACTAGACCTTAGTACAAGTGGGAGATTGTTGGAGTTGTGTACTTAATGTCTAGATTTAAGTAACGGTAAACTCCCGGTCATAGCATTTGATCTATTAAATTAATAAACAATTGTTTGCTTTTAATTATTATTAATTAAATATATGCAAATCATAGTCCTGGATTTTATACGTTGTAGTTAGTATGGTGTTGCATGGGCGCACAGAAGATCATACTATCGGTTACTCGTATTTAATCAAACAGTGGCTCACGACCTAGATGGACCCGGACCAATCCATCGGTATAGTCGTTGTGTGAGAGAGAAAATAATTTATCTTAATTATTTTATCACACTTGTACACTTGGTGTATTGAGCGGATCGTTGAGATTCATCGATTAGGATTGCCGGCGATAATCGATTCGAGTCTCAGTGTATTTTATTCTTAATCCCCGATATTGTTGCGGGTGTGTATATTTAATATAAGTGACTTTGATTTACCAAAGGAATTAACCGATTTAATTATTGGGTTAATTACCGGTTAAGTTGGGTCACTATATTTCATATATGGCATGCCGTGAATGATTGACCGGACAGTGTATCCCGGAAGGGTTCATAATATCCCCGAGATGAGTTCATAAGGAATTATTGTGTAAACCTCATGAGTGGATTCGTTCCGCACAATAATTAAGGTTGAATGGTACTAGTCTCGGATTAAAGAGATGAATAAATTAATTAGCAATAAATTAATTTTATTCATGGATATTTAAATCTTAAATACACGGAATAAATAATACTACCGGAGAAATATTATTTGATATAATATGGTTTAATATTGGGAGTGCAATTAATTTATATAGTGGAAAATAAATTAATTAATATTGATAAGGATTAATGGACTTGGGCAGTGGGCTCAATTTAATCTTCAATATTGGAAGCCCAATATTCCACCTCCTTTAGATCCCCTACGTAGCCTATAAAAGCACTACATGGCCTTCATAAATCATAAGACAAGATTATCATACTTGATATTCTAGAGAGTTGAAGGAGATCCATAGGAGTTCGATAGATCGTCGCCCACCCGACGTTCGAACGGAGTGCAAGGAATACGTGGGAAGATCCAAAAGGTCTTCAACTTGATTTCGTTTCTCCGCACAACGAATCAAAGGTATGATCATAAAACTCCTTGTGTGATTTTATGTTCAATTAATTGTGATACATACATGAACACATGATCCGGGAAAACGACGAACCTCGGGGACGGGGATTCGAGATCCCCGGCGAGGATCGAAGGTGGCGGTCGAACCCTAGGGTTCGGACCGCCGCGACGCGCGACAAGGGGAAGCCCCGGCTGGACGCCGGGGCATGCGATCGACTTCGGTCGATCGCCGGGGATGCCGCGGGCTGGCGCCGCGGCGGATCCCCCCGGCCACCTCGTCGGCGGCGCGTCGCAAGGGAGCCCTCGGCTGGAGCCGAGGGGCGATCGAGCCGTGAGCTCGATCGCGGGGGGCTGCTACGAGCAGCCCCGGGGATGCCGTGAGGCATCCCAGCGATCATCCGTGAGATGATCGCGAGCCCCGTGCGGGGGCTCGGCTGGGCACCACGGGCGGACCGTGGTGGTGCTCGGTTGAGCTCCGGCTCGTACGGTGGTTCGTGGTCGGATCTTCGGCGATCGAGGATTTCGGTCGGGTTATTATTTTCCGCAAATTTTAATAGCCCGGGATATCGATTTCCAGCAGAGGAGAGAACTTCCATGACTACTGGGTCAGGTTCAAGCAGATGTTGGCCAAGTGCCCACAGCATCAGATCCTTGACCATGACTTGGTCCAGTACTTCATCTCTAGACTAAGAGAGACGGAGAGGACATGGATCAACGCAGCCTGTGGAGGATCCATTCTAAACAAGAGGGCCGACGAAGCATTCAAAATCTTCAAGGAAATGGCCGAAGAAACAAGGGAGGATGGCAGTGACCTACCCAGGAACAACTTGCCCGTACCATCTGCAACTGAAGTCAAATTGGACAAACTGTGCAACATAGTTGAGCAACTGGTGCTCAACCAAAACCCAGGGCTAAAGAGAGGAGTCAAGGCGTGCCAAATCTGCAAGGAAAGTAACCATGCCACTGACGAGTGCCCTGAGCTTTTTGACGAAGAGGTCAAGGTGATAATGCAGAACAATGGGAACGGACAAAGGCCCAATGGGAACACGTACAACTCGAACAACTGGAAAAATCATGACAACAACCGGTATGGAAACAACAACTACCAGGGCGGAGGGAACCAAGGAAATCAAGGACAGCAATACCACGGCCAGAACAATCATCAGAGGAACAACTACCAAAATCAGGGCAACCAGCAGAACCAGAGCAATGGCCCGACTTTGGCAGATATGATGCAGACCTTGGTCAATGAAAATATCAAAGCCCAGCAGGAGAATGACCGGTACAAGCAGGACAACGAGAAGTACAAGGTTGAGACTCGAGGTCAACTGCAGAATATAAACGCTCAAATGCTTGAGTCGCGCGGGCAATTCCAGAACATCAATGCCCAACTGGCGCACTTGACCCAGGCAATGACTGAGATGAAAAAGAAGACCAGCGGTCTACCTCCCCAAATTGAACTAAACAACGCCCAATTGAATGCAATCCATCTTAAAAATGGAAAGGTCTTGGCTGAAGTGCCAAAGAAGCCCATTCCACTATCTCAAGTGGAAGGAACTGTTCAAGAAGTCAACGAGGATGAAGAGTCAGAAGAAGAACTTGAGCTGATACCACCAAAACAGAAGGAAACAGCGGTACCTGCCCAAGCAGGAACACCACCAAAAATCTACCCTCCTTTTCCAGGAAGATTGAGCAAGAAGAAGGAAAAAGAGGACACCAATGAGATGTTCCAGATGTTTAAAAAGGTGGAAATCAACATGCCTCTGTTGACCATTCTGAAGTCCATGCCCAGATGTGCCAAATTCCTCAAGGAGCTATGCACCAAAAAGGTGAAATATCAAGATGATGCAAGTTCGAAGTAGGGGAGAATGTTTCAGCGGTGCTCCAGAGGAATGTACCAAGGAAATGTGTAGACCCTGGAATGTTCTATATTCCCTGCATAATAGGCAACATTAACATAGAAAAATCCATGCTCGACTTGGGAGCATCGATCAAGGTTATGCCTAAGTCAATGTACGAAGACTTGGGTATAGGGCCGATGAAACCGACAAGGGTAGTAATCCAGTTGGCAGACAGATCAAATGTGTACCCCGAGGGAATTCTGGAAGACGTATTGGTCAAGGTAGAGGAGCTCATCTTCCCTGCCGATTTCTATGTCTTGGACATGGGGAGATCAAGCAAGCAGCCAGTGATGATCTTGGGCAGGCCATTCTTGAAGACAGCAAGGACACACATTGACTGCGAGACTGGAAAGCTAACCTGCAAGTTTGAAGGAGAAACGGTCACATTCGACTTGTTCAATTCAATGAAGCACCCAGAAGATACCGAGCAAGTGCATTATGTTGACCAGATTGATGAATTGATCGAGGAGCAAGCTCTAGGATATGGAGTCTCTGACAAAGTAGATCTGGTGATACAAAGGGGACTGACCAGAGAAGATGCAGAGGATGAGAAACTTGAAGTTCAACAGATAGTTGAGCAACTGGGAGCTCTAGAGAATCACCCTATGGGCATGAGCAAGTTGCCACCCCATGAAGTCACGATCATGGCACCATCCCTGGAGAAGCCACCAGAGTTAGAATTGAAGAAACTCCCTGCACATCTCAAGTACATGTTCCTTGGGCAAAATGATACATTGCCCGTGATCATAAGTTCGAAACTGGAAAAGGAGGAAGAAAGCAGGCTGAGGAATATCCTTGACCTATTCAAGCAAGCCATTGGATGGACCTTAGCAGATATACGGGGAATCAGCCCCACCATATGCCAACACCACATATTGCTCGAGGAAGAGTCAAATCCAGTGCGCGATCCACAGAGAAAACTGAACCCCGCTATGAAGGAGGTAGTGCTCAAGGAGATACTCAAGCTGCTCAACTTGGGCATTATCTACCCTGTCTCAGACAGCAAATGGGTAAGTCCAGTTCATGTGGTGCCCAAGAAGTCAGGAATTCAAGTGATCGAGAACGAGAAAAAGGAGCAGATAGCCACTCGACTTCAAACCGGATGGAGAGTGTGCATAGACTACAGGAAGTTGAACAAGGTAACAAAGAAAGACCACTTCCCCCTACCTTTCATTGACGAGATGCTCGAGAGGCTAGCCGGGAAAACCCATTTCTGTTTCCTCGACGGATACTCGGGCTACATGCAAATTTGGGTGGCCCCAGAAGACCAGGGCAAGACCACTTTCACCTGCCCATATGGTACCTTTGCATATCGACGCATGCCATTTGGTCTATGCAACGCCCCTGGCACCTTCCAGAGATGCATGATGAGCATCTTTGCCGATCTGCTCGAGCAAGGGATAGAAGTTTTCATGGATGACTTTACTGTATATGGCAGCTCGTTCGAGACATGCTTGAACAACCTGAAGTTGGCCCTCAGCAGATGTGTGGAAAAAAGTTTGGTACTTAACTACGAGAAATGTCACTTTATGGTTGAAGAAGGGATAGTCCTTGGGCACGTAGTCTCTGCCAAGGGAATTGAAGTCGACCGAGCCAAAATAGAGACCATATCAAAGCTGCCCTATCCAAGGAATGTCAAGCAAGTCAGAGGCTTCCTTGGGCACGCTGGGTTCTACAGGAGGTTCGTGAAAGACTTTGCCAAGATTGCCCAACCTCTAACCAGGCTATTACAAAATGAGGTTGACTGGAACTTTGATGATGACTGTCAAGCTGCCTTCAAACACCTCAAGGAGAGGTTAGTCACTGCCCCCATCATCCAGCCACCAGAATGGGGGATGCCATTTGAGCTTATGTGCGACGCGAGTGGGTACGCCGTGGGTGCTGTACTTGGGCAGATGAAAGGAAAGGCACGACATGTAATCTACTATGCATCCAAGACATTGAACCCTGCTCAATGCAACTACGCGACCACGGAGAAAGAACTACTAGCTGTGGTGTTTGCGTTCGAAAAGTTCAGATCTTACTTGCTCGGGAGCAAAACCATAGTCTACATTGACCATGCCGCGCTGAAGTACTTAATGGCCAAAAAGGAGACCAAGCCACGGCTGATAAGATGGATCTTGTTGCTACAAGAGCTCGACATCGAAATCAGAGACAAGTCAGGTAACCAAAACTTAGTAGCTGACCACTTGAGCAGGATAATCCAGCGAGAGGAAGGCATGCCCATCACAGAGACTTTTCCAGATGAGTACTTATATCAAATTTCAACCCACTCGGGGGAGCCATGGTATGCAGACTTGGCCAACTACATAGTCACAGGAGATATAAGGGAAGACATGACCCTCTACGGTAAGAACAAACTCAAGCGGGAGAGCAAGAAGTACATTTGGGACGATCCCTACATGTGGAAGAGGGGAGAAGACCAAGTACTGAGACGTTGCATTCCTGAGGTTGAGCAAGCAGACATTCTAAAACACTGCCATGAGCAATCCTGCGGAGGACATTTCGGCCACCGACGTACAGCAAGGAAGGTACTTGACTGTGGCTTTTATTGGACAACTCTCTTAAGAGATTGTTTTGAGTGGTGCAGGAGCTGTGACAAGTGCCAGAGAGAGGGGAACGTGCCCAAGAGAGATGAGATGCCCATGATGCCCATCATGCCCGTGGAAGTCTTCGACGTATGGGGCATCGACTTCATAGGACCATTGCCCAACTCCAGAGGGAAGGAGTATATACTCTTGGCAGTTGACTATGTATCTAAATGGATTGAGGCCAAGGCTACAGCAACTATTGACTCAAGAGTGGTAGCTACCTTCCTCAAAGGAGACATATTCAGCAGATTCGGTGTACCTCGCGCATTGATCAGTGACCAAGGCACACACTTCTGCAATTATATAATTGAAAGGTTGCTCAGGAAATATGGAGTGCACCACAGGATCTCCACAGCATATCACCCCCAGGCCAATGGGCAAGCCGAGCTATCCAATCGCATCATTAAAACCATCTTGAGGAAGACGGTCAAGCCAGAAGTTAAGGATTGGAGCGACAAGCTCGATGATGCACTTTGGGCCTACAGAACCGCCTACAAAACACCTTCAGGGATCTCTCCCTACCGCATGGTGTTTGGCAAGTCATGCCACTTGCCCGTGGAAATCGAACATAAGGCACATTGGGCAGTGAATAAGGTAAATTTCGACTGGGATGCGGCCAGCGAAGGACGTAAACTTGACCTAACTGAGCTGGAGGAGATAAGGATCGAAGCGTATGACAACGCGGTCAACTACAAGGAGCGGAAAAAGAGAGCCCACGACAAAATCATCAAGAAAAAGAAGATCGAACCTGGTCAACTGGTTCTGGTTTACCAAACCAAGTTCAAATTCAAGGCCAAAAAGCTATCGACCAAGTGGGCAGGGCCGTTCATAGTTCATGTTGTTTGCCCAAATGGTTCGGTTGAGCTATTTAAGCCAGGTGATGATCAGATCTTCAAGGTGAATGGGCAGAGAGTCAAGGCTTACTATGGGAGTGAGGATCTCAAGGGGATGATACCCCCTGAGCCAGCCGCTTGACCAAGTGGAGCAAGAAGAATAAGTCAGGCCCATGACAATAAATAGAGGCAAATACCGAAGGCGAACTCGGTATGTATACTATGATTTTCCCTTTATTTCATTTTACTAATAATTTCACCACGCCAAGGAGTAGCCTTGGGCAGGAAAGGGTTTTGGTCTGTCTTTGTCTTCAGAAAATAGGAAAATTGAGTGAGCAATCGCGGTGGTTGAGCAACGAGTGGGAGTGGCCAGCTGTGATGATTGCGGAATTTTCGGGAATCCGCAAAAGAGTCCAATCAACTCTGAATTTGCAGAGTCCTAAACAAATTCAAAATCCTAATCCATCTACACCACTACCCCTCTACTTCAAAAACCGCACAACCCCTCAACTTCCCCCACTACCACCACTACCCCATAACCCTAACCCCGATTATGGTTTCCACCCGCACCAAAAACACCAAGTTGAACAAAATCCCAACCGGTGCCCACATCGATCTCACCAGCCCCCAACCACAATCATCGAAAAAGATGGCCGGAGGAAAGTCGTCCAAAGCCGCCGCCGCCGCTGCATCCGCGAAGGAGAAAACACCACCGCCACCACCGGCGAAAACCCCATCACCAAAGAAAGTGAGCACGCCGTTGCCAAGCCCGACGCATGAAGCAAGCCCGGCCCCCATCAATACCATTCTGGTAGATCAATTGACGGCCGAAATCGAAGCCCCAAAACTTTCTGACCTTGACGTGACCCCTAAACCGTCAACTGAATCAGCGCCGGCGAGTCAGAGTGGCGAGCCGAGTGAAGACGCTGGGAAGAAGAGGAAGTTCACGGCCGAAGAAAAAGGTAAGTCAGTTAAGAAGCCCCGCGAAGCCACGCCACCCGCCACCATGGAGTCGTCATCTGACGAGAAGGCCGACGACATGTCAACTTCCGGCGGTGAGGAAGAGGAAAAAGACGGCGAGGAAGAAACGGAGGTAAAAGAGGAGTCGGAGCACTCTGTACCGGTCACCCCATCTGAGAAGTTCAAAACTCCGACGACGACCCGAGTCACCCGTGGCAAGGGCAAGCAATCAGCACCCACCCCATCCAACATCCAAAAAAGGGCAGTTGTCGTGCCCAAGACGGTATGTTTTGAGACCCTTAAAGATTTGAATATTGTTGATCAAGTTAAGGATTATTTTGCAGCCATAGGGTGGGAGGACTTCTTGACCTGGCCAGGACAAGTCTCTGAGAAGTTGGTCAAGGAGTTCTATGAAGATCTGGAGGTGAGAACGAGCAAGGATGGCGGGCCGTTGGGCATTTCTTTCAAATTGATGGGATCGTATAATGAGGCGAGCATCTTCGAGATCAACATGGCCATGGGAGCTGCCAGTTTCAAGGATAAGTTTTCAATGGAGTACCAGGACAGATTGACCACGCCACCAGAGCGCACGCAGAAGGAGAGGAACGAGATCTGGAGGGCCTTGAGCAAGGAAAAAGTGTTCAAGTCACAGGAGGCCAAGAATCACCAGCTCAAGGACGACGCATTGTGCATCTGCCACCGTATATTGGCGTACAATTTTTATGGGAAAAAGGACAACAGCAACACTATCTCCCTGACCGAGCTTGATCTACTGTGGTGCATGACCAAGAAGATCAAGGTCAACTTTGGAGCATTCCTGTGCGCACAACTGAAGAACATCTTGAGCAAGCCAGCACAGAGGTTGTCCCTTGCCCACTTTCCTGGAGTATATGCCCAGAGGATGGAGTTGAAGCTTGACTTTGAGTTGATGGAGATGATGGCGGAAGAGAAACTTGACCATGCATGTTTGAACCGGATGGCTGATATCAGAGTTGATGGAGAGGATTGGGTGTTCACAAACCCAGAGGAAGTGAAGGCCTTGGCACTGGCAGCCAAGGCGAAAGTGAAGACCGAGCCTGTGAATCGACCAAGTGAGAAGGTCGAGTTGCAGAAGGAGGAGATCCTTGAGCAATTGGATGTCCTCGAGGAGAAGCAGGACCGAATTGGAGAGAAGCAGGAAGAGATGCACGCTGCCCTACTTTCCTACTTCGCCCACGTTGGTTTCAGGTACCCACCTGAACCCAAACCCTAAATGTACCCTCCCTTTGTTTTTAGTAGTTTAGGATTTTCTATTTTTTTTATTATTTGGTCTTGAGTCTGCCGGCTCATGTCTGATGGGGTCGACCTCTTTATTTGCACACTTTGCCCAAGGCAAAGTGTGTATGTGGGAAGGTGCGCCAACATCGTTGGAGTCGGGGTCAGGGGGGATGCTTGCCCAACTTATTACTGTTTGCACACTTTGCCAGAGGCAAAGTGTTTGAGTGGGGGAAGGGCAAGAGCAACCCCATAGTTTGATCGAGTCGCATGCTTGATAAATACCTTGATCAATTTGAACAGTTTTCAAAATTAATAGTCTATGCATGAAAAATATTAGGGACGATGGAATTGCAACTAGGTAAGCCGAGAGGATTTGAGCCTACATCTGTGTGTTATATTTCTTTCATGAGAGTAGCTGTTTAAAAGTTTGTAATGCTGAAGCTTGCCCAAGTTCTGACCATTGTGATTATTTGAAAATTGAGTTGAGTAGTAAATGATTTAGGCATTTTCTTTCTGTACTACAAATAAAAAGAAGACCCTTGTTAGCCCCTTGAGCCGAGCCAATATTTCTTGATCACCTGGGGGAAAACTCCCACTGCCCTGACCCAACCTGCACATATGCTCAAGTTCATAAAAAGAGCAAGTCAGGGCAAAGTCTTCTCTAAAAAAAAAAAAAAAAAAAAGAAAAAAAATAGAAAAACAAAGAAAAAGAAAAAATAGATCTATGAATAAAAGGGTGTGCTAAGGCCCGAAAGAGAGAGAAGAGACTAGAGACTAGGAGGAAATTTGCTAAGTAAAATGCATGTCCTACCTAAGATCAATCCGGGGCATTGCCCAAGCTAGCCTATACAGTCACCCTAAAAAGCCCTAATGATATTGCCCAACTCAATTGAAAATGTCACAGGATAGAATTTGGTCAAGCCCAAAGCAGAACTTCTTTTAAAACAGCATTGAGCGAAACACTACCCATCCACTACATAGAGAGAAACACTTAGTGAGAATCCAAAAATCCTGTTGCAAACTCTTGACCGTTTTTTATGCATTCCATTGACTATGATTTTGACTATCTGTTCACTTGATCAACTCTCTGTATTTAAATAAGCATGCTGTTCTTGAGTCTTCTATTTTATTTCTATCTCTACCCCCCTGTTTGGTTTCTGCTTGAGCAGGCAAGTCACCGTACACGCTTGAGGACAAGCGAAGTAAAGTGTGTGCGTGTGATGAGCCATATTTTTTGGCTCATTTTTAGGTTTTTAGAGTCAAGTAAATCGAGTCCTTAGTTTGTTTTTACTTTATTTGTGTCTGGGAGGGCACGTTTGGGTACTTGGGCAAGTTTTGCAGGTGGGCAGGTAAAGGAGTGGAAAGAGGCAAGGAAATCACCTTCCATGGTCAAGAGCACTCGTTGAGCAAGCCAGACTGACGAAAAGGGTCCAGCAGAGTTGAGCAAGCAACCAGGACGTCAGCAGGTGGAGCAAGACTTGAGTCCGACCAAGTACCGCACATGGTCCGCTACCTCAATCAGTCAGAGAAGGAAGTACATGGGCAAGCACTAACATTGACGGAGACGGAACGTTGGGCAGTCGGTGTACCAGGAGTCCTGGAATTTGCGGAGTCTTCAAAGGCGGCCAGATTCAAACTCCAACCCAAGTAGGACTCTCGTCCGCACTTTGAGGTATTTTCCCCCACACGTCTCTCATCATCTGAAGCCCGTCTATTTAAGAAGAAGTGACTGATGAAGAAAAAAGAACACATGAGCGACGAAGACGGATCGAAGACCTACCTGACCAGTGAAGACGACGGCAGCCGCGTGAGCAACACAACTCGCCGGCGTTTATTTCTTGTTAAGCCTTAGGGACAAAACCAATCTTTATGTTTTATGCTTTTCAATTCCGTACTTAGTTTATTTCCGTTGTTGAACAATTTCCCGTTTCAATGCATAGTTCAGTTCGTTTTATTTCTTTTATTTTATTTTCTATTTTAATTATGTCAAGTAGTTAATCTGTTTGTATCTGGGCAAAGACAGAACCTGACAAACCCTAAGACGTGATCGTGCCGGGAGGCTTATTGATGACAGCAACTAGCTGAGTTTTGTTCCCGATTCAACAGGGTAGTAACTTAAGCATGTTAGGGACTTGGGCAATCCTACAGTGACCAGTGGGAACCCCGACTTGCCTAACACAGGAGTACGTGGATCAACGCGACCGGGAGACTGGGCGTCCGCGAAGTACAACATGTTGCTGGAGATGTGGTCGTATGACTTGGGTCTGTCCAAGCATGCTATTGGCCATTCCGGGTTTGCTTGGAGGATGAAGGCGACTTGATCAACTTAGACTCATGCGGTCACATAGTGTCGAATTGGTCAATGTCAGGAGACCTGTTGAGAGAGATCTAGCAGGACTTAAACATAAGAGCGAATAAGGGTTCGGGGTATTAATATGCGTGACATTATAGGGATGTTAATACTTGGGATCTATAACTGGAAGACAAAACTGTTAGCAAAATGATATACGTACCGATTGATGGAGTTGTATTCTAAATGTCTAGTTTAGTGCAAATACGGAACTCCTTATCTATACCTTAATTCAAGATATGACTCAAGCATGATTGAATTTAATGCAATAGTCCTTGATGTATACGTTGTAGACAGTATGGCGTGAGGAGACACGCGGAAGATCATACTGTCGGTTACTCGTATACTATCGAACAGTAGCTCACGACTTAGATGGACAGGGACAATCCATCGGTACGTCGTAGTGTGACTGGTAGATAGTCGGTCTTGACTATCATGTTACACTCGTACACTTGGTGTATTGAGCAGGACCACGGGAGGGCGTTCGATTTATACTAATCGATGTAATCGAACTAGACCTCAGATATTACGGATATGTGAGTTCTTAATCCCTATATAATTATAGGTGCGTGTGTCCAATGCTCGGTTCTTTGATGTGCCAATGAGTGAGATTAATTGATTAGTCGATATTCTCGGTAGATTGGGAATCGGTATTGTACACACGGCATGCTATAGATTATAGACAGGAAACCGTGTCCCATTTATTGGGTTGATGATGTCCCCGAGATGAGCTCATAAAGTTTATCATGTAAACCCTGCAGGTGGATTCGTTCCACATGATAATAAGGATGAGTGGTACTAGTCTCGGATAATAAGAAATGAATTAATTTAATTATTAGTAATTAAGTAATTCATGGACATTCGATATCTTAAACACGGGGAAAATCATATATGTAATACGGCGGGAAAATTATTGACGGAATAATTTGAATTAATTAATTGGGAAATCATTTATAATTTTATAGTGGAATTAATTATAAATAAAATTGTGGAATTTAATTAAGGTTTTCTTTTTGGGACACCAAGTTAATTAAATTGCAATTTAAGCCTAATTAATTAATTGCCTATGGGTCCCTAGTGTGGCCTATATAAAACCCTCGTCTCTCTTCTCTAAACCTACAGAACGCCGCTATAATTAATTCTGTGGAGAAATTATTTTGTTAGCGCAATTATTCTTTTCTCCGCTTAATTAATTTAGATTAGCGCAGTGTTTTTCTTTTCTGTAGAAATTAATTTGCTAGCGCAAATATATTTCTGGATACAGAATAGTTTTTCTTTTCTGTAGAAATTAATTTGCTAGCGCAAATATATTTCTGGATACAGAATAGTTTTTCTTTTCTGTAGAAATTAATTTGCTAGCGCAAATATATTTCTGGAGACAGAATAATAAAAACGTGAAAAAGGAGGGTTTGAGAGAGAAGAAGAAGAGAAACTCCAAGCGGATCGATGCCCACACATCGGCTGGAGCAAGAGGGCTAGGATACACGCTAGAAGACTCGAGGTATCTGTCAATTCGGCTTCTCCGAATCACGCGACAAAGGAATATGAAATCGAAACCCTAATTCCGCAATCATTCGATTTCTTTCTCGTTAAAAATACATCGGACGAACGATCGGGTTCCGGGAGTCGTGGTACGTGTTCCTCGACTACTGGGGGTTCAAGGACCTTCGGATCGGTAGTCGGAAGAGGAAAAACGGACCGGAAACGAGCCCGGAACAGCAGAACGCGCTGCTGTTCGCGGAGAAACGGCGACCGCCGTTTTGGTCTTTTTCTGGCAGCCCGCTCGGTTCGCGCGGTTGTCCTTCGGGGCAATGGCTGGGCGTGAATCGGGGCACGGGCTGGAAAAGCGAACGAAGTAGTGACACCGGATGTCGACTGGGATCGTTCGGATGTTCGAGTGATCGAACGAACGCATCCCGGGTAGTCGATTTCCAACAATAGGTATCAGAGCCGGTTTTGTCGATTCGTTGTATTTTTGCGAGATCTGTGTTGCAGGTTCGAACCCGATTATTATGGTCATGTGATTGGATTGTATGTTTGTGGTTTGTTAAACTCTCGGGCTTGTCGAGATCTTTGTTTTGTGATCGTTGCATGTTTGTAATAGTTAAAACGACGGGTTGAGTCGTTTAGGTTTTACTTTTTCGTTTTCGTTTTATCCGGATTGTATAGGATCGATCAACCTGTATAGGATCGATGCCGGAAGTAGTTAGTTTTACTTATGTAATGTTGTTGCTACTTGGTGAATCGAGAGAAGATCGAAGGCCGGACGAACGAGGGTCGAGAAGTCGAACCCTCGGCTGCTGTGCACAAACGGCGCCCGCTGGAGAGCAAACGGCGGTCGCCGTTTGCAGCTCCTCCAGCGAGCGCTGAATATAGGGCAGCGCCCGCTGCCCTAGGGTTGGCAGCAGCGGATCGGGGGATCGATGGACATCACGGAACGCTCGTCTTTGCCCGGGATGATACTCCAGTGGGAGGGGTTCATCTCTTGACACTTAGACGAGTCGGTGGTGGACCGAGACCGAGACGAGCAACGAGACGAAGATCCGAGAAGACGTGCATGGAAGATATTTAAAGGCCATAATAATCGGGGCCACGTTAAATGCTTTTTGTGTGTTAACGTGCTTTTATTATGCTTTATTTATTTTGTGCATGTTTATCCCTTTCGTAAAATACTAAGTGGGAGAGGGATTGGAAACAATCCCGCGGTCTCCATTCTCTGTTTTGATAGTGATGTGTGTCACTTACGAGTTGGCTTTAGTGTCATCCTCCCTATCGGATAAAGTCGACACACAGATATCACTGGATCAAAATTCGAATTTAAAATCCACTTATAAAATTGAACAATTATATTTCTCAAAAGCAATGCCTAATCTGTCATTCAAAGACTAATTTCAACTCGACTCATTCTCACCCCGGGGAGTGGAATGGAGCCAAAGCGCTTGGTTATGTCGATGACACAGATTAGAGACATTCGAGTCATTCGATGACTAGATCGATTGTCTGGTTGGCTCCCTCACTTAGTGAGAGATAGGGCTCAATTGCATGATTGATCGCTGGTTAGAAACTTCGAGTTTCACTTACGAGATATCAAGCTTTGATTAATAAAATTGTGAAATTTAATAAATGTAAGATTCAATTAACAAAGTTGTTTGTTTTAGTAAACGTCCACAAGAACGTGGCTTGCTAAATGGAAACGGTACTTTGGGTTAATTAAGATTCTATGACATTTAAATAAGTGAGATTCAATTAATAAAGTTGTTTGTTTTAGTAAACGTCCACAAGAACGTGGCTTGCTAAATGGAAACGGAACTTTGGGATTAATTGAGGCTCGACAGTTATAGAAAGTCGTGGAGGACCGCATGTCAACGTAAACGTCCACAAGAACGTGGCTTGCGGTGGACATGTGGTTCCCGAGCGGTGGACTTAGTACTGAGAAATGGTACACACTTAGGTACGCTTTATAGTATCCTCCCCATCGGAGTCACTGCTGTAATGATGTACGACCGAAGTGAAATCCAATCATAAAATCATTTGGACTGGTAAACGTCCACAAGAATGTGGCTTGCTATGTCTGATGGGATTTTGGAAATGATTGGTAGTTTAATGATATCACTTGAGGGAAATGATATCGAATTAAACTCATTGTTTGTTTTATATGGTATTATTTCCATTAAAAGTCAACAAACTCACTGAACCTGATTGTATGGATTGGAAAAGAAACTTGGACATTGTCCTAACTGCAGAGGAGTACAAATATGTACTCCAAGTCAATTGACCTGCTGAACCAAATGATACTTCCACTACTGAGGAAAGGAAGCTCATTGGAAATGGATCAAGGCTATGAGATGACGCGGAGCAACATTATGACTTCATGTCAAAAGTGCTGCGACATCGGGATCATGCCATGACCATTACCTATGATATGATGCTTAACCTCAAGAAGTTTTGGTTATCAGGACAGGACAGCCGGGCAAAGTGAAATGAGGCAACTCATAACGGCCATCATGTCGGAAAGAACGCCCGTAAGGGATCACGTTCTTAGAATGATGGGCTATCGTAATGAGATAGAGGTTCTGGGAGAAATTATCAAAGGGGTAACCCAAATTGATTTTGTGCTCCAGTCTCTGCCGAGAAGTTTTGAGCAGTTCCGCCTAAACTAAAATATGAATAAGGGGTCTTATTCATTGACGGAGCTCCTGATTGAACTTCAAGCGGCTGAGAGAATCTTTGAGGGTCCTCAAAGCACTTATGGCTGAGAGATTGACTCTTCCTAGGCTTTCGGGCAGCAAAAGGAAGAAGAAAATACGGAAACCCAGTGGGCCTAATATATCTGGACCACGAAATGGGACAAGCAAGCCCAAGGGGCAAGTGCTTCCGTTGTAAGCAGTTTGGATACTGGAAGTTTTAATTGTCCTCTCAAAGCAACTAGAAGTTAACTTCTCTTTAGTCACCGAAACATGCTTAGTGGTGTTATCTACCAGTACCTGGTGTGTGGATACGGAAACCACTAATCATGTCTGCACTTAAATGCAGGGGTTCCAGGAAACCCGGAGACTTAGATAGGAAGAAGTAATAACCTACATGGGCAATACTGTTAAGGTAACAGCCGTTGCAGTGGGAGATGTTAAATTGTTTTAACGGTAGGATTTTAGTTCTAATAAATTGTCTTTATGTGCCGGTATTTAGAAAGAATTTTTTTTTCGGATTTCTAAATTGGCTTAGAATGGATATTCCGTTTCTTCTGATAGTTTTATACCTATCAGAGTAGGAAACGGGGATATTATCTATTCTGGTACATTGATAGACAATTTAATACTGAATCCGTGTTCTTCCACGATGCAACACACCGGAGCTAATAACACATTGTCGAACCCCAATAAGAGTAAAGATCCTTCTAGGATGAATCAAATGTACTTATGGAATCTTAGGCTAGATCATTTTAACTTGAGTACGATTCAAAGGGTGAAAGCTGATGGACTACTCAGCTAGGTTGAAGGAAAGGACTTTCCAACCTTCGAATCATACTTGGAAGTTTTAATGACCAAGCAACCCTTTACGGTTAAAGGGAAAAGATCCAAGAAAGTACTAGAGTTGATTCGCTCTGATATATGCAGACCTCTTTGAGGAGTAAGGCATGCTTATCAGAAAATGGGATTAACTCCCAACAGACTACACCATTTATGCCTCGGCAAAATAATGTGTTGTAAAGAAGGAATAGGACTCTTATAGATATGGGAAAGTAAACAATAAGTTATTCAGAGTTACCTAATTCGTTTTTGGGATATGGCTTGGAAACAGCGGCGTTTATCCTGAACTTGATTCCTTTGGAAACTTGTACAGATATTCGGCTGTTTATAAGATACCCTAAGAAAATGAATTGAGATATGTAATATAGTCCAAAGAACCAGATGTTCGTTGATTGAATCAACGATTCGGTTCTTAGACATGGACTATATGTATATGCAATATCGCAAGCCCAAGAGTAGAGTAATACTTAAATGTGCTTAGAGGGACTGATTAAGACTTAGAACCAGCCTAACTGAGTAGTTCACTACTATAATCTTTAGTCACTAAAGATACATCGGAGCGTTGTCGTAGTGGGAGGGTTGTTAGACAACCCAACAGGTTCATGTTTATAGGTGAGTCCTCGGACTTGTTACCTAGAGAACATGAAGCCGAACCCTGGATCTATGACGAGACGCTGAAAGATCAAGATGCTCAGTCTTGGCAAAAGTCGATCAGGATTCTTTTGTCTTCCCATGGAAGATGGAAGTCAAGACAGATTTTCTAAATCAAAGTCTTGACGGGGCCATCTTTGTGGGACAGCCAAAGAGATTCATCGAAAAGAGCCAAGAGCATTCGGTAAGCAAGCTTAATCAATCTTAGGATTGAAGGAAGCTTCAAGATCTTGGACACATGCGGACCTATGAGAAAATCCATTTCATGGATTCATTTAAGGCATGTTTAGGTCCTGTGTGTAATAAAGAAGTGACAGAAAAGATGTGGTGTTTTCTCATTCTTTATGTAGACGACATCCTTCTGAATTGGCAACAATATGAAAGAAGTTATCGGACATAAAGGGATGGTTGTCCGAGTAATTCAATGTAAGAGACTTAGGAGAAGTCGGGAATGTTCTTGGGATCAAAGTTATAAATGATCGCCAGAAAAGAACATAGAACTTATCTCGAGTCTCATACTTAAATACAATTCTTACTCGTTGCAGCATACATAAATCCAAGAAAGGTCTTCACCTTTTAGATGTGGAATTCATCTATCTAAGGTTTTGTGTCCGACACAATAAAGGAGATAGATGAAGAGTAAGCAGTTCCCTGCACCTTAATGGTGGGAAGCTTAATGCATGTAATGCTATGCACGAGACTGATATCTGCTATGCCGTGGGCATGGTGGTGAGATATCATAGTAATCCTAGAAAGGATCACTCGACTGATGTAAAGAACATGTTTAGGCTCCTGCAGAGGACCAGGAATTATGTTCTGAGTTACAAAGCAGTCAAGTTGTTTCCTTTGGATTACATAGAATTGAATTTCCAATCAAACAGGGACAGTTTGAAAGTCGAAGTCAGGCTATGTGTTCTCACTGTGAAGTGGAGCAGTCACATGGAAGAATGTAAAGCAGCAATGCATTACGGACTCTACCATGGAAACTGAAAGGATAACGGCCTCTGAGGCAGTTAAAAGGTCAGTGTGGCTCCAGAACTTCCTAAGGGACTTAGATGTGGTTTCTAGTTTACCCAAAGCTATTTTGAATAGCGGTATTGGCAAACTTGAAATGCCACGAGTCCACAGTGGGAGATAACACGTAGAGCGCAAGTACCACCTGATTCGAGAGATCGTCTAGTAAGACGATGCAGTTGTCACCTAGATAGCATCAAGAGGATTGCCTGGTAAACCCGTTCACAGAGGCACTTCCAGCGAAAGCGTTGGGTAGGCGTGATGAGGTTAAGGGAATCTGATGTTTGGGAGAGGGCGACTAGACTTTTAGTATAAGTGGGAGATTGATGGAGTTGTATTCTAAATGTCTAGTTTAGTGCAAATACGGAACTCCTTATCTATACCTTAATTCAAGATATGACTCAAGCATGATTGAATTTAATGCAATAGTCCTTGATGTATACGTTGTAGACAGTATGGCGTGAGGAGACACGCGGAAGATCATACTGTCGGTTACTCGTATACTATCGAACAGTAGCTCACGACTTAGATGGACAGGGACAATCCATCGGTACGTCGTAGTGTGACTGGTAGATAGTCGGTCTTGACTATCATGTTACACTCGTACACTTGGTGTATTGAGCAGGACCACGGGAGGGCGTTCGATTTATACTAATCGATGTAATCGAACTAGACCTCAGATATTACGGATATGTGAGTTCTTAATCCCTATATAATTATAGGTGCGTGTGTCCAATGCTCGGTTCTTTGATGTGCCAATGAGTGAGATTAATTGATTAGTCGATATTCTCGGTAGATTGGGAATCGGTATTGTACACACGGCATGCTATAGATTATAGACAGGAAACTGTGTCCCATTTATTGGGTTGATGATGTCCCCGAGATGAGCTCATAAAGTTTATCATGTAAACCCTGCAGGTGGATTCGTTCCACATGATAATAAGGATGAGTGGTACTAGTCTCGGATAATAAGAAATGAATTAATTTAATTATTAGTAATTAATTAATTCATGGACATTCGATATCTTAAACACGGGGAAAATCATATATGTAATACGGCGGGAAAATTATTGACGGAATAATTTGAATTAATTAATTGGGAAATCATTTATAATTTTATAGTGGAATTAATTATAAATAAAATTGTGGAATTTAATTAAGGTTTTCTTTTTGGGACACCAAGTTAATTAAATTGCAATTTAAGCCTAACTAATTAATTGCCTATGGGTCCCTAGTGTGGCCTATATAAAACCCTCGTCTCTCTTCTCTAAACCTACAGAACGCCGCTATAATTAATTCTGTGGAGAAATTATTTTGTTAGCGCAATTATTCTTTTCTCCGCTTAATTAATTTAGATTAGCGCAGTGTTTTTCTTTTCTGTAGAAATTAATTTGCTAGCGCAAATATATTTCTGGATACAGAATAGTTTTTCTTTTCTGTAGAAATTAATTTGCTAGCGCAAATATATTTCTGGATACAGAATAGTTTTTCTTTTCTGTAGAAATTAATTTGCTAGCGCAAATATATTTCTGGAGACAGAATAATAAAAACGTGAAAAAGGAGGGTTTGAGAGAGAAGAAGAAGAGAAACTCCAAGCGGATCGATGCCCACACATCGGCTGGAGCAAGAGGGCTAGGATACACGCTAGAAGACTCGAGGTATCTGTCAATTCGGCTTCTCCGAATCACGCGACAAAGGTATATGAAATCGAAACCCTAATTCCGCAATCATTCGATTTCTTTCTCGTTAAAAATACATCGGACGAACGATCGGGTTCCGGGAGTCGTGGTACGTATTCCTCGACTACTGGGGGTTCAAGGACCTTCGGATCGGTAGTCGGAAGAGGAAAAACGGACCGGAAACGAGCCCGGAACAGCAGAACGCGCTGCTGTTCGCGGAGAAACGGCGACCGCCGTTTTGGTCTTTTTCTGGCAGCCCGCTCGGTTCGCGCGGTTGTCCTTCGGGGCAATGGCTGGGCGTGAATCGGGGCACGGGCTGGAAAAGCGAACGAAGTAGTGACACCGGATGTCGACTGGGATCGTTCGGATGTTCGAGTGATCGAACGAACGCATCCCGGGTAGTCGATTTCCAACACCGATGATCTGCAGCACATAGGTCAAGGGGGAAGTCAGGGGAGTCAATGCCTGGATACTTTAGCCTTTATTTGTTTCTTCTTATTTGCTTAGTCGAGTCGGTTAATTGCTCAGTCTATTAATTTGGTTGCATGCTAGTTTTATTTCTGTTTAAGTTATTTGTTATTTTCAGTCAAGTAAACACGGTGACCACGGTTCGGCAGTGCCCAACTGCTCTCCAAAACAAAACCTTTTCAAACGTGACAACCCAATTGAGCATTTAAAGCCGGGAAAACTAAAAGCTAAATCGCCTCCTCGTGGGATCGACCCTATACTTGCTACTAGTACTTGTGCTAGTGAATAGTTTAGGAACTATAAATATTATTTTGCGCTACTCCACGACGGTAGCGTCACGAGGTAAATCGTAAAACCCTCTTTATGATTTTATCGTTTAATTATCGTGAAAATACCTTGAACCAAGATCCGAGGGACGAACCCCATAAGTGAGGTTGAACCGGGCGGTGGTTGTCGAACTACCGGACCGCCGGCGGCTCATGGATTCTCGCCTAAGGGGGCTGCTGGGCGTGAGCCTCGGCTGGAGCCGAGGGCTCGATCGAGCTGGGCTCGATCTCCCCGGACGGCATCGCCGCGAGCTGCGGGAGTTCCCGCAGCAGCACGCGGGCGATGCTGATCGCATCCGGGGCGTGCCTAGCGGGCTGCTGGGAGAAGCCCGTGCGTTCGTACGGGGACCCCATCCCCGTGAGCAGCGAGTCGAGGACTCGCTGCGGGGCTGCTACGGGCAGCCCTAGCGGTTGCTACGAGTAACCGCGAGCCCCACGCGGGGGCTCCGCTGGACGCACGCGGGGTTTCCCGCGTGTGGTGTTCGGTCGTGCCGCGGGTCACGTGGTGTGTTCGTGATTTCTCCGGCGATCGGGATTTCGATTGGGTTGTCGGTTCCGCAATTTTGACAATCCGGATATTCGATCTCCAAAGGGATTTCGGTCGGAATTAATTAGATAATTTATTTATTTAAATTTATTAATTCCGGGATATTGATTTCCAACAATATGAACTCCTGATCCATTGCCATTAATCTATTTAATTAAATAAACAATTATTTGCGTTTAATTATTTATAATTAAATATATGCAAATTATAGTCCTAGATTATATACGTACAATTAGTATGGTGTGCGGGCCCACACAGAAGATCATACTATCGGTTACTCGTATTAAATCAAACAGTTGCTCACGACCTAGATGGACATGGACCAATCCATCGGTATAGTCGTTGTGTGAGAGAGAAAATAATCTGTCTTGATTATTTTATCACACTTGTACACTAGGTGTATTGGGCGGATCGCTTGAGATTTATCGATTAGGATTGCCTTGGATTATCGATTTAAATCTCAGTGTATTTTATTCTTAATCCCCGATACTATTGCGGGTGTGTATATTTAATATAAGTGACTTTGATTTTCCAAAGGAATTGACCGGTTTAATTATTGGGTCAATTACCGGTTAAGTTGGGTCGCTATACTTTATATATGACATGCCGTGAATACTTGACGGGAAAGTGTATCCCGTAAGGGTTGATAATATCCCCGAGATGAGTTCATAAGGAATTATTATGTAAACCCTGCAGGTGGATTTGTTCCGCATAATAATTAAGGTTGAATGGTACTATTCTCGGATATAAGAGATAAATAAATTAATTAGCAATAAATTAATTTTATTCATGGATATCTATATCTTAAATACACGGAATAAATAATACTACGGAGAGAATATTATTTGATATAATATGGTATAATATTGGGAGTGCAATTATATTTATATAGTGGAAAATAAATATAATTAATAATAGTAAGGATTAATAGATTTGGGCTTGGGCTCAATTTAATCACTATTATTGGAAGCCCAATATTCCACCTCCTTAAGATCCCCTACGTAGCCTATAAAAGCACTACATGGTCTTCTCTATTCTCATAACTTGAAGATCACAATTCTAGAGAGAGAAAGTAGAGAAGGAGATCCATAGAGTTCGGAGGATCGTCGCCCACCCGACGTTCGAACGAGTGCAAGGAATACGTGGGAAGGTCTCAAGGTCTTCAATAAGATCTCGTTTCTCCGCACAACGAATCGAAAGGTGAATTAAATATTTCCGCTATTTAATTCATGTTTATTGAAATATTATCGAAAAACAAGATCCGATAAATGGGGATCCAAACCGGGACGAGTCGGGAGGTGGCGATCTTGGACCGCCGGACCACCGGCGACTCGAGGACCCGGCAGGATGGATCGCCGGTGTGGAGCCCTCGCCTGGGCAGCCCACAGCCCGCCTAGGCGGCGGGCGGTCGCCCCGCGTGGAGCGATCGAGCGGTCGCGGCTTTGCCGCGGCTAGGGCTCGATCGAGCGCTCCTCGGGCGGTGGCTCCGGGCTGTAGATTCGTGGTTTCCGGGACGTCGATCGGAGTCGGTTTTACGACGACTCCGGGTGATCGATTTCCAGCACGGTGGTCTTCGACCACCACCGCCGGTCGACCCTCATTCTTGGGTTCGTCCTTCGAATCTTGGTTCGTCGGTATTTTACGATAAATAAAGTTTAAAATCATCAAGGGTGTTCTATGATTTTACCTTGTTCTCGTTGTCCGGAAAAACAAGATCTATTGAAGACCTTGAGACCTTCCCACGTATTCCTTGCACTAGCTCGAACTTCTGGGTGGGCGACGATCCTCCTAACTCTATGGATATCCTTCTCCTTCTCTCTAGAATATCAAGTATGATAATCTAGTCTTATGTTTATGAGAAGACCATGTAGTGCTTGTATAGGCTACGTAGGGGACCTTAAAAAGTAGAATATTGGGCTCCCAATAGAAATAATTAAATTGAGCCCAAGCCCAAGTCTATTAATTATTTTATTAATTATATTTAATTCCACTATATAAATATAATTGCAACTCCCAATATTTAACCATATTATATCAAATAATATCTTCTGAAGTATTATTTTATTTCGCATGTTTAAGATAGAAATGTCCATGAATAAATTATATTTATTGCTTAATTAATTTATTCATCTCTTGTATCCGAGACTTGTGCCACTCAACTTTGTTATTATGCGGGAACAAATCCACTCGCAGCTCATCTCGGGGACATTATCAACCCTTATCGGGACACGCTTTCCCGTCAAGAATTCACAGCATATCATAATAAAATACAGTGACCCAATTTGGCGATAATTGCCCAATATCTTATTAGTCAATTCCATTAGTTAGTCAAACCCACTAATTTAATGCACACACCCGCAATAATATCAGGGATTAAGAATATAATACACTGAGATTTAAATTGATTATCCAAGACAACCCTAATCAATTAATCTCAAGCGGTCCACTCAATACACCAAGTGTACAAGTATAATAAAATAATTAAGACAAATTATTTTCTCTTATTATACAACGACTATAACGATGGATTAGTCCCTGTCCATCTAGGTCATGAGTGACTGTTCGATTAATATACGAGTAACCGATAGTATGATCTTCCGTGTGACGTCGCATACCATACTAACTACAACGTATATAATCTAGGACTATAATTTGATGGAGTGATATTCTAAATGTCTAGTTTAGTTACAATATGGAACTCCTTATCTGTGTTTTATTATCTATTAATCAAACAGCCTGCATTTTGTCTATTATGTACTTTATGCTATAGTCCTAGATATATATACGTTGTAGACAGTATGGCGTGAGGAGACACGCGGAAGATCATACTGTCGGTTACTCGTATACCATCGAACAGTAGCTCACGACTTAGATGGACAGGTACAATCCATCGGTACGTCGTAGTGTGACTGGTAAATAGTTAGTCTTGACTATTATGTTACACTCGTACACTTGGTGTATTGAGCAGGACCACGGGAGGGCGTTCGATTTATACTAGTCGCAGTAATCGAACCAGACCTCAGAAATTACGGATATATGAATTCCTAATCCCTATATAATTATAGGTGCGTGTGTCCAATTCTCGGTTCTTTGACTTAATAGTGAGTGAGACTAATTGACTAGTCAATATTCTCGGTAAATTGGGAATCGGAATTATACACACGGCATGCTATAGATTATAGACAGGAAACCGTGTCCCATTTATTGGGTTGATGATGTCCCCGAGATGAGCTCATAAAGTTTATCATGTAAACCCTGCAGGTGGATTCGTTCCACATGATAATAAGGATGAGTGGTACTAGTCTCGGATAATAAGAAATGAATTAATTTAATTATTAGTAATTAAAGTTAATTCGTGGACATTCGATATCTTAAACACGGGGAAAGTTATATATGTAATTTCGGCGGAAATATTATTGCTGATATAATATTAAATTAATTTTGGGAATTCAATTATTATTTTTTAGTGGAGTGAATAATAATTAAAATTGAAATTGATTAATTAAGGAATTTCTTTTAAGGATTCCAAGTTAATTAATATTTCAATTTAGCCCTAAATTAATTTACCTAAGAGGTCCCTAGCGTAGCTCTATATAAACCCCCCTTGCCCTCTCTTAACCTAAGAAACGCCGCAACAATTATTTTCTCAGAGAAAAATAATAGTTCACGCAATTATATTTTCTCTGCTAAAATAAAAGATAACGCAATTAACTTTTCTCTTAGAGAGAAAAATAAATTCTTACGCTGGTTGAGAAGAGAGAGCATAGACGGGAGAACTCCAGCGGATCGTTGCCCACACAACGGTTGGAGACGGGATCAGAGACATACGCTAGAAACGTCTAAGGTCTCAACAATCGACCGAGAAGGTATGAGATCGATTTCCTTTTCCGCATCTTTCGATCTCTGTTTTTGCGCTAATCATACAATGAACCAACGATGGGTTTGTATGGATTGGATTTGATGTTCTCGGACCGCTGGGAGGTCTCTATTGGAGTTGTATACTTAATGTCTAGATTTAAGTGATATGAACTCCCGATCCATTGCCATTAATCTATTTAATTAAATAAACAATTATTTGCGTTTAATTATTTATAATTAAATATATGCAAATTATGGTCCTAGATTATATACGTTGTAGTTAGTACGGTGTGCGAGCCCACACGGAAGATCATACTATCGGTTACTCGTATTTAATCAAACAGTTGCTCACGACCTAGATGGACACGGACCAATCCATCGGTATAGTCGTTGTGTGAGAGAGAAAATAATTTGTCTTGATTATTTTATCACACTTGTACACTTGGTGTATTGGGCGGATCGCCTGAGATTTATCGATTAGGATTGCCTTAGATAATCGATTTAAATCTCAGTGTATTTTATTCTTAATCCCCGATATTATTGCGGGTGTGTATATTTAATATTAGTGACTTTGATTTTCCAAAGGAATTGACCAGTTTGAATATTGGGTCAATTAACGGTAAAGTTGGGTCACGGTATTTTATATATGACATGCCGTGAATTCTTGACGGGAAAGTGTATCCTGTAAGGGTTGATAATATCCCCGAGATGAGTTCATAAGGAATTATTATGTAAACCCTGCAGGTGGATTTGTTCCGCATAATAATTAAGGTTGAATGTTACTATTCTCGGATATAAGAGATGAATAAATTAATTGGCAATAAATTAATTTTATTCACGAATATTTAAATCTTAAATACACGGAATAAATAATACTACCGGAGAAATATTATTTGATATAATATGGTTTAATATTGGGAGTGCAATTAATTTATATAGTGGAAAATAAATTAATTAATATTAATGGGATTAATAGATTTGGGTTTGGGCTCAATTTAATCATTAATATTGGAAGCCCAATATTCCACCTCCTTAAGATCCCCTACGTAGCCTATAAAAGCACTACATGGTCTTCTCTATTCTCATAACTTGAAGATCACAATTCTAGAGAGAGAAAGTAGAGAGGGAGATCCATGGAGTTCGGAAGATCGTCGCCCACACGACGTTCGAGCTAGTGCAAGGAATACGTGGGAAGATCTCAAGGTCTTCAAATTGAGTTCTTCGTTTTTCCGAACAACAAGAACGAGGTAAATCGTCAAACTCTCTTTATGATTTTATCGTTTAATTTATCGTGATTATACCGTGAACCAAGATCCGAGAATCAAACCCCGGAACGAGGATCGATCGCGCGGTGGTGGTCGAACCACCGGACCGCGGCGATCGGATGATCCCGTGGGGGATTGCGCGCAAGGGTCGACCCCGGCTGGACGCCGGGGGTGCGATCGATCGTGAAGATCGATCGCTGGCAGCGGGCTAGGACCCGCGGTGGCCTGCTGGTGGCGGGCCGACCCTCCAGCGGCGGCGAGTCGCCGGACTCGCCGCGGGGGCTGCTGGAGCAGCCCCATCGATCGCACAAGGCGATCGATCTCTTCGATCGCACCCCGCGATCAAGATCGATCGCGAGCCCAACGTCGGGGTCGGCTGGGCGCGCGTGGGCTTGCCCACGGATGCGTGTTCGGTTGAGCTCCGGGCTACGTGGCATGCTCGTGTGATTTCCGGCGATAGGAGTCGATTGGAGTTGTTGTTCCGAAATTTTGACAACTCCGGATATTCGATCTCCAAAGGATTTCGGTCGGAATTATTTAGATAATTTATTTATTTAATTTTAATTAAATTTATTAATTCCGGGATATCGATTTCCAACAATTGGTATCAGAGCGTTGGTTTTAGTTCATGGTATTTTTCGATAAATTGTTCTACCTTGCAGGGTTTCCGATTATTATGGCTAGTTTTAATTTTATTATTTAATGTCATAATAATGTTCTTGATTATTAAACTCTCGGTGATGTCAATATTCGTTCTTGTGTGGTGAATACTTGTTATTGTTTTTCCGGAAATTATGAGGTCGATTTCATGTAAAGAATCGATATCGGATAGCGTAATAATAAATTTGTAATTTGGATCGAGGACGAAACGACGATCGGAAAGGTGTGACGGAGGAGACGAAGAGAGGGAGGATTCCGGGGATCGATCAACCCCATGATCGACCCCAAGGGATGGATCGATCGAGGGAGAAGGGGCTGCCTTCGAGCCTCTCGGCCGAGCGCGATGCCACCATGGGCGGTGGTGCGCCGGCTGGGCGGCGGCGGCGGTGGCGTGCCCTCTCGACCGGCGTTCGATGGTGGGGGCGCGGGGATCCCCAACCCGTGCTCTCCTACCGAGATCCAACTTTCCTAAATTATTCGGTTTTCCTATTTTGAGTATTCCTATTTTTGGGAATTCTCATGGAATAGGAAAATAATAAATTTAGAATTAATTTGGTCTTCCTAATTGATTATTCCTATTTTTTAGAATATTCATGGATTAGGAAAAAAATTAATTTGGAATTAATTTATTTTTCCTATTTAATTATTCCTTTATGGAAATTTTAATAGATTAGAAAAATAATTAATTTGGAAAGTTTTGAAAGTCCTTAATTAATTTTTCCTTATTTAAATTATTCCTTTATGGAATTTTTAATAGAAAAGGAAAGGAATTAATTTGGAAGGATTAGGAGTCCTAAATTATTTTATTTCCTTATTTCATTATGGAAATCTTCTAGAATATTCCAAGTGGGTCTTGGATAGGATTCTAGAGATTTAATGAAATTAGAAGAGGAAAATAAAAATAATAAAAATATTAATAATATTTAATTTTATTTTTGATTTATTCGATTGACTTCATTTTTGAATTAAGTAACTTTTGGATTTATTAAAAATAAATAGATTTAAATATTGGAATTAATATTCCCGTCACATGTATCATTCAAGAACGAAGACTGAAGACTAGAAGACGCATACGGGGATGCGATAAAGCCATAATAGTCGGAAAATAATATTTTAGTATTATTTTGATTATGTGATATTCTATGTGCTTTATTTCATGTATGCATGCTTATGTGTATTTAATTATGCATTGCATAGCGTATCCCTTTGTTATAAAAAGCTAAGTGGGAGAGAGATTGGAAACAATGCCATGGTCTCCATTGCTGTTCTATTCGTGACTTTTATGGACTTTTGAAGTTCATATAGATAAGCCATTGGAGGAGAATTCTTGTAATTCCTTTTACGAGAAACATTGATTATGTTTTTCAAACAATGCCTAATTTTTCTTTCTGAAACTGATTTCAAGTCGACTCATTCTCACCCCGAGGAGTGGAATGGAGCCAAAGCCACTTGGTCATGTGGATGACACAAATTAGAGACCTTCGTACCATTTCTTGAAATGGATCGATTTTCTGCTCGGCTCCCTAATTTTATGAGAGATAGGGTCGTTCGCATGGTGAATCACTGTTAAGAAACTTCGAGTTTCACTTATGATTCTCCGCGTCTTGATTTACAAAATCGAATGGATCAAGTAATTGGGAGTCAATTATAAAGATCTTTTGGTGTAGTAAACGTCCACACCACGTGGCTTGCTATACTGACGGATTTTGGATTAATTGATGTAGACAGTTATAAGGAATTGTGAAGAATTGTGAAATCATCGTAAACGTCCACACCACGTGGCTTGCGGTGATGTAGCGGTTCCAAACGATTTACTTTAGTACTGAGTAATGGTTTACACTTAGATACGCGTTATAGTATTCTTCCCCACGAAGTTACGCTATAAATGATGTATGACCGAAGCAAAACTAATCACGAAATCGTTTGGGTAAGGTAAACGTCCACACCACGTGGCTTGCCATATCTGATGGGATTTTAGATGTGATTAGTGATTTAATGATATTATTTGAGGGAGATAATATCGGAGATTAAATCAATTGTTTGTTGTTATATGTGCTCATAGATTAGGAAATGGCTTTGAACCCACTTTATGTGATACTTGAGGAATTTAACTCACTGGTCCCTATATATTGATTGGAATAGAGATCTAGACATTGCCCAAACTGTTGAAAAGTACAAGTTTGTACTCAGTGAGCTTTGTCCTCCCGAGCCTACAAATGTCTTAACTGATGAGGAAAGGACTGATTATAAGAAGTGGGAAAATGCTTATGCAATGACCACTGATTATGATATCATGTTCAAACTCAAGATGTTTAGACATGACGTAGAGGCTAGACAAGAGGCGATGAGGATACTCATAAAGGCCAGTCAATTCGATGAAACGCTTAAAAACGTTTTTGAGATAATGGACCTTTTAGACGAGTTGAAACGGAAATCGCAAGCTCTTGTAGCCAATGCCAAAGGTTTTGAACCTAAAGGCAAAACCGGGGAAAGGAAAAACAAGCAAAGAAGCCCAGTGGTTCTAAGTTGCTTAGACCACGAGATGGGACGAGAAAGCGTGTTCTCGATGAAAACAGTCTGGGTACTGGAAGTCTGATTATCCTCTCAAAGAAAGTACGAAATTTTCTTTAGTCGTACAACATGGGGTGATCTTGGACATGTTCTTGAGATCTTGGATCTCTAGGAAAGAACATTGTACTTCTCCTGGACATCTTACATATATATGATTATGGTTCGTTTTAACATGCAAGATTTCGAGAAAGGTTCGTTACCTTTCAGATACGGAATGCATCTATCTAAGGAAATGTGTTTTGGAACACAAAAGGAGATAGAAGCAATGAAAGCAATTTCCTACACTTAGAGTGTAGAAAGCTTAATAAATGCAATGTTGAAAACAAGAACCTGATATCGGCTATGCGGTTAGCATAGTGGGAGGATATCAAGGTAATCCTGGAAAGGAATACTCAACTGCTGTAATGATCATTTTAAGTACTTTCGAAGTACTAGAAACTATGTTCTGGATTACGGAGCAGACGAGCATTTCCTTTGGATTACATTCTCTTAGATCTCTAATCGAATGAGGACCGGTGTAAGTCGATATCAGGCTATGTGTTTCACTATTGAATGAGAAGGAGTTTTAACATGGAAGAGTGATAAGCACGATGCATTTCGGACTCTGCCATGGGTAACCAAATAGCGGCCTCAGAGGCAGCGGAAGTTTTGGTATAGCTCCGGGATAATCTCTGGGACTTAGATGTGATTCTTAATTTCCCAAAGGCTATGTAAATAGCGGTGCGATGGCAAATGGTAAGAAACCACAAGTCCATAAGTGTAAGATAACACATAGAGCAAGTACCACCTTATACGAATCATCGTCAGGGAAGACGACGCTGTAGTCACCAAGATAACTTCAGAACGACAATCTAGATTGCTCTTTCACAAGGCACTTCTTGGAAGTGCATATTAAGCACGTGAAGAGTATGGGAGTCGGGAGTTTGAAGGAAATGACTAGACCTTAGTATAAGTGGGAGATTGTTGGAGTTGTATACTTAATGTCTAGATTTAAGTGATATGAACTCCCGATCCATTGCCATTAATCTATTTAATTAAATAAACAATTATTTGCGTTTAATTATTTATAATTAAATATATGCAAATTATAGTCCTAGATTATATACGTTGTAGTTAGTATGGTGTGCGGGCCCACACGGAATATCATACTATCGGTTACTCGTATTTAATCAAACAGTTGCTCACGACCTAGATGAACACGGACCAATCCATCGGTATAGTCGTTGTGTGAGAGAGAAAATAATCTGTCTTGATTATTTTATCACACTTGTACACTTGGTGTATTGGGCGGATCGCTTGAGATTTATCGATTAGGATTGCCTTAGATAATCGATTTAAATCTCAGTGTATTTTATTCTTAATCCCCGATATTATTGCGGGTGTGTATATTTAATATTAGTGACTTTGATTTTCCAAAGGAATTGACCGGTTTGAATATTGGGTCAATTACCGGTAAAGTTGGGTCACGGTATTTTATATATGACATGCCGTGAATTCTTGACGGGAAAGTGTATCCCGTAAGGGTTGATAATATCCCCGAGATGAGTTCATAAGGAATTATTATGTAAACCCTGCAGGTGGATTTGTTCCGCATAATAATTAAGGTTGAATGGTACTATTCTCGGATATAAGAGATGAATAAATTAATTGACAATATATTAATTTTATTTATGGATATTTAAATCTTAAATACACGGAATAAATAATACTACCGGGGAAATATTATTTGATATAATATGGTTTAATATTGGGAGTGCAATTAATTTATATAGTGGAAAATAAATTAATTAATATTAATGGGATTAATAAATTTGGGCTTGGGCTCAATTTAATCATTAATATTGGAAGCCCAATATTCCACCTCCTTCAGATCCCCTACGTAGCCTATAAAAGCAGTACATGGTCTTCTCTATTCTCATAACTTGAAGATCACAATTCTAAAGAGAGAAAGGACCCTCTCGGCCATCCCCGTGGTCGAGGAATCGATCGCAAGGGGAGGGGGCCGTCGGCGACGGTGGCCAGGCACCTCCTAGGCGGCGGTCCGGTGGGGGCGTGGGGTCCTTTTTATCTCATGTCTCCCCGACAAGATCCACTTTCCTAATTAATTTGGTTTTCCTAATTTGATTATTCCTATTTTGGGAATTTTCATGGATTAAGAAAAGAATTATTTCGGAAAGTTTAGGAGTCCTAAATTATTTTTTTTCCTTATTCACTTAAGGAAATCCTCTAGAATATTTCAAGTGAGTCTTGCATAGGTATTTAGAGATTTAATAGAATTAGAAAAATAAAATAAAAATAATAAAAATATTAATAATATTTAATTTTATTTTTGATTTATTCGATTGACTTAATTTTAATTAAGTTAATTTTGGATTTAATAAAAATAAATAGATTTAAATATTGGAATTAATATTCCCGTCACATGGAAGCATTCCAGAACGAAGACTAGAAGATGCTTACGGGGATGCGATAAAGCCATAATAGTCGGAAAATAATATTCTAGTATTATTTTGATTATGTGATAATATTCTATTTGCTTTATTTCATGTATGCATGCTTACGTGTATTTAATTTATGCAATAGATAGCGTATCCCTTGTTGTCTTAAAAAGCTAAGTGGGAGAGGGATTGTAAACAATCTCATGGTCTCCATTGTTGTTCTCTTGGTGACTTTCATAAACTTTTGAAGTTTATATAGATAAGTCATTGAATGAAAATTCTTTTAATTCCTCTTACGAGAACCATTGATCAAGTTCATCAAAAAATGCCTAATTTGTCTTTCTGAAACTGACTTCAAGTCGACTCATTTATACCCCGGGGAGTGGAATGGAGCCAAAGCCACTTGGTCATGTCGAAGACACAAATTAGAGACTTTCGTGTCATTATATAACTAGATCGACTGTCTGGTCGGCTCCCTCATTCTATGAGAGATATGGTTGATTGCATGGTGAATCACTGGTTAGAAACCTCGAGCTTTCACTTATGATTATCACGTCTTGATTGATGAGATTATATGACTCAAGTATCTGGATTTCAATTGATAAAAATCTTTTGATATAGTAAACGTCCACACAAACGTGGCTTGTATATTGAATGGGATTTTTGGATTAATTGATGTAGATAGTGTTGAATGGTTAGAAAGAAAGAACAAAGAAAAAGGATTCAGAGAATTTTTTGTGTGTTTATTCATCATCGAAACCCTCTCATTTATAGGAGAGATTAATTACAAGTTTATGGAAAGAAATCATTCTCCTAATTTGGTGTGATCAATCTTGACCCATATTATTGGGTGTTTCCTTTCTGATATTGTTTCCTTTTCTAACACTCCCCCTCAAGTTTAGTAACGGGATCTCCGATACTTAACTTGCTGAGTACTTCTGTCAACACCTTTGAACTCACAGCTTTGGTCAGGATGTCGGCTAGCTGGTCTTCCGATCGTACAAAAGGCAATTCGATGATGTCGTTCTCAATTTTCTCTTTGATGAAATGTCGATCTACCTCAACATGTTTGGTTCTGTCATGTTGGACAGGGTTCTCAGAGATACTAATAGCAGCCTTGTTATCGCAGAAAAGTTGGCTTTTCTGAGATGGATAGTATCCCATCTCAGATAGTAGTTTCCTTAGCCACAGGACCTCCGTAAGTCCACTCTTGATTCCTCGAAACTCCGCCTCAGCACTGGACAATGCCACTACCTTCTGCTTCTTACTTCTCCAGGTGACCAAATTCCCTCCAACAAATGTGAAATACCCTGCCGTCGACCTCCTATCGATTGGATTCCCTGCCCAATCTGCATCTGTGTACCCATGAACTTTTAGGTGTCCGTTCTTCCGTAGTAAGACTCCATATCCGACGGTACTCTTCAGATAACGAACAATCCTAAGTGCAGCTTCCATGTGTTCGTGTTGAGGTTGATGCATGAACTGACTAACAACTCCAACCGCATAAGCAATGTCGGGTCTAGTATGAGATAGGTAGATTAATTTCCCCACCAGACGCTGGTACCTTCCTCGATCTGTCTCTTCAGCTCCTTTTACAATCTGCAATCCATGATTTAGTCCGATCGGCGTATCTGCTGGTTTGCAGTCGAGCAAGCCAGTTTCAACCAAGAGATCCAGAATATATTTTTTCTGTCGTAAAAATATGCCTTTGCTGGATCTCAAGACTTCTATTCCAAGAAAATACTTGAGATTTCCCAAATCTTTCATTTCGAACTCCCGAAACAAATTCTTCTTCAAGCTCTCGATCTCTTCATTATTGTCACCAGTGATGATCATATCATCCACGTAAATGATCAAACATGTGATTCGATCGCCCCTCCTTTTCAGAAACAAGGTGTGGTCGGAGTTACTCTGTTTGTAACCGTATCTCACCATAGCTTCTGTAAACCTTCCAAACCATGCCCTTGGTGACTGTTTAAGACCATATAGAGTCTTTCTCAACCGACATACTTCACCATTTCCAAATTCATTCGAGAGACCAGGTGGTGCCTGCATGTAAACTTCTGTGTTCAACTCCCCATGTAAAAATGCATTTCAAACGTCGAATTGATGAAGGGGCCAGTCCCGATTAGCCGCAACAGATAACAACACTCTGACAGTATTCATTTTGGCAACTGGTGAAAAGGTTTCGGAATAATCAATTCCGTATGTCTGTGTATAACCTTTAGCCACTAGTCGGGCCTTGTATCTTTCAATTGTGCCATCGGACCGCCGTTTGATGGTGAAGACCAGCCTACATCCCACAGGTTTCTTTCCCTCTGGTAGCATACACTTCTCCCATGTATTATTTCTGGCTAAGGCATCAATCTCCTTTTTCATTGCTTCTTTCCAGGAATCATGCTTCATAGCTTCCTCAACCGAACTAGGGATCTCCTCTTCATGCAGTAGTGCTGTTTCGAATGCTTGTGATGTCTTGGTGAGATTGCTTGCACCACTGTCTTTGAGAGGATACCTGGATTTTCGTCCAAGGTGTTCAGGAGAATATCTTTTTGGTGGTATTCCCCTGGTGCTTCTTGGTGGCAAGACATATTGTTCTGTATTGGTATCACTATCACTAGCATTTTTTTCAGTATCAACACTTTCTTCCCTGTCATCATTATCAGTCTCAAGAACATAATTAGAGTTAACATCAATAGAAGATTGTGCCTCAGTTATCCGAAGTGGGGAGGAATTAGGTGTATTGGCACTGGGTTCGACGACGGGCTGTACAATCGTGTCTAATGACTGTTCAGCGGAGCTGTTAACTTCCTCTGTTGGACCCACTTCCGGGGAGGGTTCTGGCATTGACAACCAGCTTAGAGAGTCGCTGCTATGTTCTATGCTACTGTTACTACTACTCTCCCCCTGACGACTAAGGTGGTGGTAGAAATACTCACTCTCTAGGAAATCGCAATTCATGGTAGTGAACATGTGACGAGTTTTAGGGTCATAGCACCGATACCCCTTCTGGTGAATACCATAACCAACAAACACACATTTGACAGCACACGGGGATAATTTATGACGGTTAAGTTTGGGTATGTGAACAAAGACAGAACAACCAAAGATTTTGGGTTGGAGAGTCAGCGTGACAGGTATTTGGGTTTGAGTAGAAAGACATTGCAGGGGAGTTTGAAGATTTAGTGCTTTTGTGGGGAGTCGATTCAAGAGGTAAACTGAGGTGGCCAGGACCTCCGGCCAGAAAATAGAGGGAGTACGAGACTCGATGAGCATAGCTCGAGCCATTTCTAGGAGGATACGATTTTTACGTTCCGCGACCCCATTTTGTTCAGGTGTGTGAGGACAAGTAGTTTGATGGATGACACCCTCGGAGTCACAAAATTGTTTCATGCGAGAATTGACATATTCCCCCCCATTATCAGACCGAAGAACTTGAATATTTTTTTGAAATTGTGTTTTGACTAGGGCATAGAAATGGACAAATTTTTCAAATACTTCAGATTTACGTTTTAAAAAATAAATCCAAGTCATACGAGAGAAATCATCAATAAACAGTAAAAAATACTGAAAACCTTGACCCCCAACAGTTGGTGCTGGTCCCCAAACATCCGAATGAATTAAAGAAAAAATCGAGTCAACTCTAGTGTTATTAAACGGAAAGGAATGCCGATGGCTTTTGGCCAAAAAACATGTTTCACAGTGCATAGTCTTGGAAATTACAAGTTTAGGAAAAAGCATTTTTAAATAGGTCGTGGAAGGATGTCCTAACCGACGGTGCCAAAGCCAAGCCTCTCGGTCTGTAGATCTGTGAGTTAGCAACGCAACACCTTTTTGAACTATCTCGTCCACGTAGTACAACCCATGTCGTTCAGTGTCACGCCCAATAATCTCCCCGGTTCGGATATCCTGTAACAAGCAGAAGTTGGGTTGCATTAGTAGAGTGCAGTTTAGTTCCTTAGTAACATGGCTGATAGATAGAAGCTTATGTGATAAAGACGGAACAAATAGGCAGTTAGAAAGCTTCAAGGTGGGAGATAGGGCAATAGTTCCAGCCCCCTTAACCGGAGTTAATTCTCCGTTAGCAGTTTGAACATGAGTTTTCTGAGACGTGGTAGACTGTATAATATCAGTGGCATCAAAGGTCATGGTGTCTGTAGCACCACAGTCAAAAATCCACTGATTTTTGTTTTTTATGCCTGGAAGTGGAACTGCACAGACTGTAGAAATATTTTCTAGGGGCTGAAAACGATTATGAACCTGTACGGGGGAACTTTTAAAAATTTGAGGATTCGGAATTAATTTGGGAGGGTTATTTGGAATTAATTTGGGAAGGTTAAATACGGAACCCTCCCAAAAAATCCCCAAATTATCTCCCTTGTTACCTCTCGATGCCTCTGCCGCGTTCACCTCCGCTACTCCCCCTGCTATAGCGGCTCCGTCGCCGGCCATTCTGGTGTTGCCCGCTTCGGCGCTGGCGACCCGATCGGTGTTGGCGACGGCGGCGGTACTGTGGCCTCCCTTTGTCCGATTGTTGGGCATCTTTGTCCGCTTTGTTTCGTCCCACCAATCCGGGTATCCGACTAGTTGGAAACACGATTCCTTCGTGTGTTTCTTCATCCCACAGTGCGAACATTCCATCTTGTTTTTCTCCTCTTCTGTGCGACGGATCCCGCTGCCTTTTTGAGGAGGTTGACCGGCGCGAGGCTTATTCCTCGCCGCGAGCCCGAACCCGACGCCCGATGATGTATCTCCATCGACGACTACTTGCCGGAGAATATGGTCCCTGGCAGTCTCGCGCCTCACAATCGCATAGGCCATGTCGACTGAGGGCAGTGGTTCTCGCTTCAAAATCTCCTTCTTCACGGGTTCGTATTTCTCGTGAAGTGCCATGAGAAACTGGTATAATCTCTGAACCTGTATTTTTTGGTTATATGTTTCAATATCTTTGGAGCATTCCATCGGGTTCGGCTCCTTTCGGTCGATCGACATCCATATCTCTTGCATTCTGGTCCAAATTTCTTCTATGGTGTTGTCTCCTTGTTTCAATGTGTTGGCTTTTCTGTGTAGATCGAACACTTGAAGGGGGTCAGCGCCACTCCCATAGGTAAGCGCCAATCCGTCCCATACAGCCTTCGCGGTAGGGTGTTTTGAGACGCTGTTGATTAGGCTTGGTTCGATATTCTGAACAAGCCATGTGAAGACGCACTGGTCTTCCTCCTCCCATTTCAGGTAGGTTGGATCGTTGGTCGGAGGAGGGGAAGGGATGCCGGTGATATACGATGCTTTCCCCCTTCCTCCGATAGCTTTCCTCATGAGTACAGCCCATAGAGGATAGTTATCCCCATTAAGCTTGAACCCAATGGAGATTGATTCTGTGTTTCTTGTTGACTGCAAACCGAGACTATTCCGTAGTAGGTTTGCAAGTTGGATGGTGAGTTCATCCGGCGTATTGCCGGAAGTTAGCTTTGGGTTTTCATTTAGTTCAGATGACATTTTCTGGTTTGAAGGTCAAACAGGGCTTGGTCGAAAGGTGGAAGGGTTAGAGACGATGTTGTTCAACCTGCTCTGATACCATGTTGAATGGTTAGAAAGAAAGAACAAAGAAAAAGGATTCAGAGAATTTTTTGTGTGTTTATTCATCATCGAAACCCTCTCATTTATAGGAGAGATTAATTACAAGTTTATGGAAAGAAATCATTCTCCTAATTTGGTGTGATCAATCTTGACCCATATTATTAGGTGTTTCCTTTCTGATATTGTTTCCTTTTCTAACAGATAGGTATAGGGAGTTGTGAAGGATTGAGAGTGATCGTAAACGTCCACATTAACATGGCTTGCGGTGACGTAGCGATTCCAAATGATTCGCCTTAGTAGTAAGTAATGGTTTACACTTAGGTACGCTTGGAAGATTACAAACGATTCCCAACAAAGTAACGCTATAATGATGTACGGCCGAAGCAAATCTAATTGTGAAATCGTTCGGATAGGTAAACGTCCACACAAACGTGGCTTGCCATATCTGATGGGATTTTATATGTGATTTGTGATTTAATGATATTATTTGAGGGAGATAATATCGGTATTAAATTGATAGTTTGTTTTATGTGCTTATATGTTCAGAATGACTGTAACCCCAGTATCTGAGATACTTAAGGAAGTTAACACACTGGTTCCGTATTGTGTTGATTGGAAGAGAAATATGGACATTGCCCAAACTGTTAAGGAGTACAAGGATGTACTCCGTGAGCTTTGTCCTCCCGAACCCACTGATGTCTCAACTGATGAGGAAAGGGCTGAATTTAAGAAGTGGGAAGTGGCTTATGCAATGACCACTGATTATTGTATCATGCATAACCTCAAGGAGATGTTTAGACATGACGTGGGAGCTAGAAAAGAGGCGATGAGTATACTCATAAGGTTCAGCTTTATTGAGGAATTGCTTGAAAACGAATTCAAAAAGATGAAACTTTTGGATGAGTTGAGAAAAAAATCGCGAGCTCTTGAGGCCGGTAAAGGGAAGGAGGAAAAGCAAGAAAAGAAACTTAGTGGTTCTAAGTTCATTAAATCACGGATTGGGAAGAGCAAGCTGAACAAAAAGGGCTATCGATGCAAGCAGTCTGGGCACTGGAAGCCTGATTGTCCTCTCATTAAATAAGGTACAAAATTTTCCTTAGTCACTGAAACATTGTCAGCGGTGTTATCTACCAGCACCTGGTGTGTAGATACGGGAGCCACTGACTATGTATGCAATTCATTGCAGGGGTTCCAGGAAACCCGATGACTTAGAGAGGGAGAAATCGTAGTCTACATGGGCAATGCTGCGAAGGTGGCGGCTGTTGCTGTGGGAGACGTCCATCTACGTTTTAGTAGTGATAGGATTTTAGTTTTGCACAATTGTCTTTATGTACCGAATTTTAGAAAGAATTTAATTTCGGTTTCTAAGTTAATTCTGAATGGATATTCGATTTCTTTTGATCACTCTGTGGTCATAAGAAGAAATGATGATATAATCTGTTTTGGTGCATTGGTTGATGATTTGTATGTGCTAAATCCTGAGTCTACGACGATGCAACGAACCGAAACTAATAACACGTCTACGAACACCAATAAGAGAAAGAAACCTTCTAGGGTGAATCAATTATACTTGTGGCATCTTAGGTTAGGTCATATTAATTTGAATAGAATTCAAAGGTTGAAAGCTGATGGTTTAATCAGCGGTGTTGAAGGAGAGGACCTTCCGACCTACGAATCCTGTTTGGAGGGCAAAATGACCAAGCGATCCTTTTCGGATAAAGGTTATAGATCCGAGCAAGTATTAGGATTGATTCACTCAGGCAAGAGGAGGGTACGAGTATTTCATCACTTTTACTAATGATTACTCGAGATATGGATATGTATACATGATGCGCCGCAAGAGCAAGTGTTTTGACAAGTTCAAGGAATACAAAACTCTTGTGGAGAACCTTCAAGGTAAATCCATAAAATGTCTGTGATCTGATCGCGGAGCCGAGTACCATACTTATCAGAGAATGGGATTGACTCCCAACTAACCTCACCATATACTCCTCAGCAGAATGGTGTGTCGGAAAGAAGGAATATGGCTCTTATGGAAATGGTGCGTTCCATGATGAGTTATTCGGACTTACCTGTTATGTTCTGGGGATATGCCTTGGAAATAGAGGCGTACATTCTAAATATGGTTCCAACTAAAACGGTACCTACCACACCCATAGAATTGTGGAGCGGGCGCAAGCCTGTTGGAAATCGATGTCCCAGGTGACTCACAACCCGACCGAAATCCCAAATCATCGGAGACAAACCGCGAACCACCACACGAGCAGGAGCCCGGCCGAACACACCGCCGCGGATGAACCGCGGCTGCCCAGCCGAGCCCCCGTATAGGGCTCGCGATCGCCTCGCGACAATCGCTGGGGATGCTCGTAGCATCCCTGTGGCTGCTCGTAGCAACCCCGCAGCGAGCTCACGGGCTCGCTGCCAGCGGAGTGGATCACCCCGTGCGAGCCGCTACGGGTGAACCTGTAGCACGCATGGGGTCGCTGCGGGCGAACCCGCAGCTGACCAGCGATCGATCCGAGGATCGATCGCACCCCTCGGCTCCAGCCGAGGGTTTCCTCGCCACGCGATCACGGCGGGGATCTCTAGGCCGCCGGCGGTCCAGTGGTCTTCGACCACCACCGCCCGGTCTATCCCCGTCCCCGGTCTCGTTCGTTTCTCGGATCTTCGTTCATGTGTATATCACGATAATTAAATTAAAAATCATAAGGGGGTTTTATGATTTCTACCTTTGTTCTCGTTGTGCGGAGAAACGAGATCTTTTGTTGAAGACCTTTAAACTTTCCCGCGTATTCCTTGCACCTCGTTCGAACGTCGTGTGGGCGACGATCCTCCGAACTCTTATGGATCTCCTTCACAAACTCTCTTATTGATATTCTTGTCTTGTTCTAATTGTGAAGACCGTGTAGTGCTTTTATAGGCTTCCTAGGGGATCTAAAGGAGGTGGAATATTGGGCTTCTAATAATAGTGATTAAATTGAGCCCAGGCCCAAATCTATTAATCCTTACTATTATTAATTATATTTATTTTCCACTATATAAATATAATTGCACTCCCAATATTATACCATATTATATCAAATAATATTATTTCCGGTAGTATTATTTATTTCATGCGTTTAAGATATAAATGTCCATGAATAAATTAAATTTATTGCTAATTAATTTATTCATCTTTTGTAATCCGAGAATAGTATCATTCAACTTTAATTATTATGCGGAACAAATCCACTCATTAGGTTTACATAATAATTACTTATGAACTCATCTCGGGGACATTATCAACCCTTATTGGGACACACTTTCCCGTCAAGAATTCACGGCATGTCATACATAAAATACCGTGACCCAACTTTGCCGGTAATTGACCGGTTATTCTAATCAGTCAATTCCTTTGGAAAATCAAAGTCACTAATATTAAATGTACACACCCGCAATAATATCAGGGATTAAGAATAAAATACTCAGAGATTCAAATCGATTATCTAAGGCAATCCTAATCGATAAATCTCAAGCGATCCGCCCAATACACCAAGTATACAAGTATGATAAAATAATTAAGACAAATTATTTTCTCTTTCATACAACGACTATTGCCGATGGATTGGTTCTTGTCCATCTAGGTCGTGAGCTACTGTTTGATCAATATACGAGTAACCGATAGTATGATCTTCCGTGTGACGTCGCACACCATACTAACTACAACGTATATAATTCAGGACTATAATTTGCATATATTTAATTATAAATAATTAAAAGCAAATGATTGTTAATTTATTTAAATAGATTAAATGCCATGGACCGGGAGTTTATGTTACTTAAATCTAGACATTAAGTATACAACTCCATCAATCTCCTACTTATACTAAGGTCTAGTCATTTCCTCCAAACTCCCGACTCCCATACCCATCACGTGCTTAATCTGATGGTACCGGTATACCGATCCGATCGATATACCGTGTGTGCGGAAGCGTGTAAAGCGATAGATCTACTATGCCATGATCTTAGTGCACACAAATATGTATAGGCACACATATATTTATATATATATATATATATATATATATATATATATATATATATAAATATATATATATAGACATATATATATATATATATATATATATATATATATATATATATATATATATATATATATATATATATATATATATATATATATATATACATCCAATATATATAGAGAGATATCAACGAATTCTTACTTGATGATGAAGTGAATCGTTGATGTCGATGAGGTGGTGTTGAGTCGATTGAACCACCTCAATGGATCAGCAACTCGAAGCTCTCCTTGTGAATGACCTCGTCACTCCTTTAGATCGTCCGGATGGAAGCCGCACAAATGGCCCGGCCTCTACGTGTTGCACACGAACCCGGAAAATGAACTTGCTTGTTTGCTTGAAGTGGTTCTCCAAGAACTCTCTTCTCTCTCTCTTTTGTGTGTGATATTCGTGGCTGATCAAAAGTTATATGAAAAAACATGTTTTCATCACTATATTGATCACCATTAACCTCCCATGTAACCCCCACCATAATGTGCATCATAATGCAGAAGTAATGGTGGATAATGGGGAGGTGAAGGGTCATTTCCACATCACCATGCCTAATGGCATTAGATGTGGTCCCCTTGCTTGTGTGGCATGCCATGTCACACTATGTGACATGCATACATGCAAGTCATGCATCCCGTGCATTCCATGCATCCCATGCATGTGAAAATCCATAAGTATTGATTCTAAATCAATACAACAAGCAACGTAATTCCGACTCGTGTGTGACCCTGTAGGTATGATTTATCGATCAATGTTATATTTGTTCCCAACAATTAATAATATCGAATAATCATTTAACATCCATAGACGACCTTATGACTTTATCGATTGCACACGTAGGATCGAAGGACATATCCCAACAATCTCCCACTTGGCCTTCAGAGCCAGTGTGCTGCCAACTTCCTGTTGTCACTTTATGTCTAAGTTTAAACTTAAGGCAAGACTCGAGTAATCCTCAATCAGTTCAAACCTTTCTTGGACTTTGAGACAGACTGCAAAACCAGATTTAACACTATGATACGAATCTGGACGTGGCCACGTATTTTCCACAGTCTCGACTCTCCAAGTGGAGGGTAAGACATTTATCCCATTATAAAATGGAGGACAATCCAAACTTGTCAATCCAAGCTCTCCCACTTGCTTCCTGATATACCCAATAACAAGTTTTATAACCTTCTTTTACGAAAGGCGTTTACTTGTATCAAAGTACACCATTTCACAATGGAATCACTCTGGACTACTCAGGTTAGAGGAAATTGCTCGACAATCAATGAAATATTATTATGACTCGAAATCTTAAATACTATTCCAGTCGGGTCTGTTCGATCATTAGCTCCCAGCTAATATCTATGTAATTGTACTTGATGTCCCACATCACTAGCCCATGAAGCAGCGCTATAGTACACATTACAATCTAATTCATTGTATTATCTGTTTGTCCGTACACGATGATACGAACTAGGAACAATCATATGATTCAAGTATATCAGTTCAACCATTGGGACTTCATTATGCAGTATGTCGACCTCATAACCCAATTGATATCACTTAATTATTTGGACAATTCATATAAATTAAACCATATTTATATGAAGAAATATGTATTATACATATGTGTGAATGTTTACCAAATCTCCAAAAGTATCTAATACAGTAATGTAAATCACAACCCATCTCTAAGATGTCTGATCTCTATTGCAATTGTGAAAGCCTCAAGCTTAAACTGCTGGAGAGGTTTGGAAATGTTGGAGTTGTATACTTAATGTCTAGATTTAAGTGATATGAACTCCCGATCCATTGCCATTAATCTATTTAAATAAACAATTATTTGCGTTTAATTATTTATAATTAAATATATGCAAATTATAGTCCTAGATTATATACGTTGTAGTTAGTATGGTGTGCGAGCCCACACGGAAGATCATACTATCGGTTACTCGTATTTAATCAAACAGTTGCTTACGACCTAGATGGACACGGACCAATCCATCGGTATAGTCGTTGTGTGAGAGAGAAAATAATTTGTCTTGATTATTTTATCACACTTGTACACTTGGTGTATTGGGCGAATCGCTTGAGATTTATCGATTAGGATTGCCTTAGATAATCGATTTAAATCTCAGTGTATTTTATTCTTAATCCCCGATATTATTGCGGGTGTGTATATTTAATATTAGTGACTTAGATTTTCCAAAGGAATTGACCGGTTTGAATATTGGGTCAATTACCGGTAAAGTTGGGTCACGGTATTTTATATATGACATGCCGTGAATTCTTGACGGGAAAGTGTATCCTGTAAGGGTTGATAATATCCCCGAGATGAGTTCATAAGGAATTATTATGTAAACCCTGCAGGTGGATTTGTTCCGCATAATAATTAAGGTTGAATGGTACTATTCTCGGATATAAGAGATGAATAAATTAATTGGCAATAAATTAATTTTATTCTTGGATATTTAAATCTTAAATACACGGATTAAATAATACTACCGGAGAAATATTATTTGATATAATATGGTTTAATATTGGGAGTACAATTAATTTATATAGTGGAAAATAAATTAATTAATATTAATGGGATTAATAAATTTGGGCTTGGGCTCAATTTAATCATTAATATTGGAAGCCCAATATTCCACCTCCTTAAGATCCCCTACGTAGCCTATAAAAGCACTACATGTCTTCTCTATTCTCATAACTTGAAGATCACAATTCTAGAGAGAGAAAGTAGAGAGGGAGATCCATGAAGTTCGGAAGATCGTCGCCCACACGACGTTCGAGCTAGTGCAAGGAATACGTGGGAAGATCTCAAGGTCTTCAAATTGAGTTCTTCGTTTTTCCGAACAACGAGAACGAGGTAAATCGTAAAACCGTCTTTATGATTTTATCGTTTAATTTATCCTGATTATACCGTGAACCAAGATCCGAGAATCAAACCCCGGAACGAGGATCGATCGCACGGTGGTGGTCGAACCACCGGACCGCGGCGATCGGATGATCCCGTGGGGGATCGCGCGCAAGGGTCGACCCCGGCTGGACGCCGGGGGTGCGATCGATCGTGAAGATCGATCGCTGGCCGTGGGCTGGGACCCACGGTGGCCTGCTGGTGGCGGGCCGACCCTCCAGCGGCGGCGAGTCGCCGGACTCGCCGCGGGGGGTGCTGGAGCAGCCCCATCGATCGCACAAGGCGATCGATCTCTTCGATCGCACCCCGCGATCAAGATCGATCGCGAGCCCCACGTCGGGGCTCGGCTGGGCGCGCGTGGGCTTGCCCACGGATGCGTGTTCGGTTGAGCTCCGGGCTACGTGGCATGCTCGTGTGATTTTCGGCGTTAGGAATTCGATTGGAGTTGTTGTTGCGCAATTTTGACAACTCCGGATATTCGATCTCCAAAGGATTTCGGTCGGAATTAATTAGATAATTTATTTATTTAATTTTAATTAAATTTATTAATTCCGGGATATCGATTTCCAACAATTGGTATCAGAGCGTTGGTTTTAGTTAATGGTATTTTTCGATAAATTGTTCTACCTTGCAGGGTTTCCGATTATTATGGCTAGTTTTAATTTTATTAGTTAATGTCATAATAATGTTCTTGATTATTAAACTCTCGGTGATGTCAATATTCGTTCTTGTGTGGTGAATGCTTGTTATTGTTTTTCCGGAAATTATGAGGTCGATTTCATGTAAAGAATCGATACCGGATAGCGTAATAATAAATTTGTAATTTATTTTACGTTGGATCGAGGACGAAACGACGACCGGAAAGGTGTGACGGAGGAGACGAAGAGAGGGAGGATTCCGGGGATCTATCAACCCCATGATCGACCCCAAGGGATGGATCGATCGAGGGAGAAGGGGCTGCCTTCGAGCCTCTCGGCCGAGCGCGATGCCACCATGGGCGGTGGTGCGCCGGCTGGGCGGCTGCGGCGGTGGCGTGCCCTCTCGACCGGCGATCGATGGTGGGGGCGCGGGGATCCCCAACCCGTGCTCTCCTACCGAGATCCAACTTTCCTAAATTATTCGGTTTTCCTATTTTGAGTATTCCTATTTTTGGGAATTCTCATTGAATAGGAATAGAATAAATTTAAAATTAATTTGGTCTTCCTAATTGAATATTCCTATTTTTTGGAATATTCATGGATTAGGAAAAGAATTAATTTGGAATTAATTTATTTTTCCTATTTAATTATTCCTTTATGGAATTTTTAATAGATTAGGAAAATAATTAATTTGGAAAGTTTTGAAAGTCCTTAATTAATTTTTCCTTATTTAAATTATTCTTTTATGGAATTTTTAATAGAAAAGAAAAGGAATTAATTTGGAAGGATTAGGAGTCCTAAATTATTTTATTTCCTTATTTCATTATGGAAATCTTCTAGAATATTCCAAGTGGGTCTTGGATAGGATTCTAGAGATTTAATGAAATGAGAAGAGGAAAATAAAAATAGTAATAATATTAATAATATTTAATTTTATTTTTGATTTATTCGATTGACTTAATTTTCGAATTAAGTAACTTTTGGATTTATTAAAAATAAATAGATTTAAATATTGGAATTAATATTCCCGTCACATGTAGCATTCAAGAACGAAGACTAGAAGACGCATACGGGGATGCGATAAAGCCATAATAGTCGGAAAATAATATTCTAGTATTATTTTGATTATGTGATATTATATGTGTTTTATTTCATGTATGCATGCTTATGTGTATTTAATTATGCATTAGATAGCGTATCCTTTTGTTATAAAAAGTTAAGTGGGAGAGGGATTGGAAACAATGTCATGGTCTCCATTGTTGTTCTCTTGGTGACTTTTATGGACTTTTGAAGTTCATATAGATAAGACATTGGAGGAGAATTCTTGTAATTCCTTTTACGAGAAACATTGATTAAGTTTTTCAAACAATGCCTAATTTGTCTTTCTGAAACTGATTTCAAGTCGACTCATTCTCACCCCGGGGAGTGGAATGGAGCCAAAGCCACTTGGTCATGTGGATGACACAAATTAGAGACCTTCGTACCATTTCTTGAAATAGATCGATTGTCTGCTCGGCTCCCTCATTTTATGAGAGATAGGGTCGTTCGCATGGTGAATCACTGGTAAGAAACTTCGAGTTTCACTTATGATTCTCCGCGTCTTGATTTACAAAATCGAATGGATCAAGTAATTGGGAGTCAATTATAAAGATCTCTTGGTGTAGTAAAGGTCCACACCACGTGGCTTGCTATACTGACGGATTTTGGATTAATTGATGTAGACATTTATAAGGAATTGTGAAGAATTGTGAAATCATTGTAAACGTCCACACCACGTGGCTTGCGGTGATGTAGCGGTTCCAAACGATTTACTTTAGTACTGAGTAATGGTTTACACTTAGATACGCGTTATAGTATTCTTCCCCACGAAGTTACGCTATAAATGATGTATGACCGAAGCAAAACTAATCACGAAATCGTTTGGGTAAGGTAAACGTCCACACCACGTGGCTTGCCATATCTGATGGGATTTTAGATGTGATTAGTGATTTAATGATATTATTTGAGGGAGATAATATCGGAGATTAAATCAATTGTTTGTTGTTATATGTTCTCATAGATTAGGAAATGGCTTTGAACCCACTTTCTGTGATACTTAAGTAATTTAACTCACTAGTCCTTGAATGTATTGATTGAAGATTACAAGTTTGTACTCAGTGAGCTTTGTCCTCCCGAGCCTACAAATGTCTTAACTGATGAGGAAAGGACTGATTATAAGAAGTGGGAAAATGCTTATGCAATGACCACTGATTATGATATCATGTTCAAACTCAAGATGTTTAGACATGACGTAGAGGCTAGACAAGAGGCGATGAGGATACTCATAAAGGCCAGTCAATTCGATGAAACGCTTAAAAACGTTTTTGAGATAATGGATCTTTTAGACGAGTTGAAACGGAAATCGCAAGCTCTTATAGCCAATGCCAAAGGTTTCGAACCTAAAGGAGAAACCGGGGAAAGGAAAAACAAGCAAAGAAGCCCAGTGGTTCTAAGTTGCTTAGACCACGAGATGGGACGAGAAAGCGTGTTCTCGATGAAAACAGTCTGGGTACTGGAAGTCTGATTATCCTCTCAAAGTAAGTACGAAATTTTCTTTAGTCGTAAAACATGGTCAGTGGTATTATCTACCGGAACCTGGTGTGTAGATATGGAACCACTGACGGTATGTGCATTTTAAATGCAAGGGTTCCAGTGGAGGAGGCAGCAGTTGCAGTGGAGGACATTTTATAAGATTTCATTTTGAGTTATTGCTTTTATGTACCTTTCATATTAAAAAGAACTTTGTTCTGGATTTCTAATGAATGGATATTTTATTTCTTTTAATCATTTGATGGTTATAAGAAGAAATAATGATATTATCTATTCTGGTACATTAGCTAGCAATATATAGATGATGAATCCTAAGTCCACCACGATGCAACGAACCGTAGTACATAACTCGTTTTACTAATAAGAGATTTCTTTATTTAATCATTTATACTTGTGGATTCTTATGCTAAGTCATATTCAAATAAGAAGTTCAAAGGTAGAAAATTGATAGTTTGATCAATTAAGTTGAAGGAATGGACCTTCCGACCTATGAATCTAATTTGGAAGATAACATGACTAAGCAATACTTTATGGATATAAGATATAAGATCCGGACAAGTATATGAATTGATTGACTCTGATGTATGCAGACATATGTCTACTCAGAGAATAAGGTACGAGTACTTCATTTGATGATTACTCAATAAATGGATTAGAATACCTGATGTGCCACAAAAGCAAAAGTGTTTTGACAAGTCAATTGACACAAAGCTATTGTGGAGAACCATCAAGGTATATCCATTAGTAGCCTGCGATCTGATCGCGGAGGGAAGTGCCTGTCTGAGGAATGCAAGGCATACTAATCAGAGATTGAGATTTGATCTCAAAGTGACTACACCATACACTCTTGTGTAGAAATGGTGTGTCGGAAATAAGAAATGGAACTCTTATAGAGGTAGTAAAAGATGAGTTATACGGAACATCCTGTGTTCTATGGATATGTCTGGAAACAACGGCGCATTCAAATGCGGTTGTAGAATATCCTAGAAGAACAAAAGATGTGTGTTCAATAGTACTATGAATCAGAAGGACGTTATAAGCTCTAACACCCGGTTCTTAGAGAAAGACTATATGATGAACCACAAGCCCAAAGTGACATGATACTTGGAAATGAGAGAGAACGAAGTAGACTGAGAACCAGCCGAACTTAGTAGCGGTACACCACTAACCGCACCTACTGTTATCACTATTAGTACACCGGAACGCCGTTGTAGTGGGAGGTTGTGGGTCAACCAGAGATATTCATAAGGCTAGGAGAGTCTTCGGACTCTGGACCTAGTATACATGAAATCGATCCCTGGATCTACACAGAGGCAGTACTAGATCTAAATGTGCTCTCTTAGAAAGCAATAAGGTTTATTGCTAAGAGGCAAGATCATTTTGTAACGCCCCGGCCCGTTGCGGAGTCGAAGCCCGACCCTAATGGGCCGGCTCGGTTACCAATGACTGCCGTCGGGAGTGATATCCTGGCCCCACTGTACCAACACTTGTCTTCTCCAGCGCACTTTGTCCTCACTCGTGCGCACCCGGAAGACTTCCCAGGGGGTCACCCATCCTAGAACTACTCCAGAGCCAGCACGCTTAACTTTGGAGTTCTTATAGGAGGATGCCCAAAAAAGAAGATGCATCTGTTGGTATGAGTAGCATATTCAATCCTTTTTAAGCCTTTGAATTTTCTGGGGCGTTACAATCACCCCACCTTTTATGCGCAACGTCCTCGTTGCGTGCCTTACTTGCCTTACTTGCCCAGGACCAACCATCCGTGCAGGAATGCCCCTTACGGGTACTCTCACCAACTTCTGGGTGGAGCACTTGGCCCCGCAAGACACTTAGTTCCCACAATTCCGGTCGGCACCTGCTCTGATACCATTTGCAACGCCCCGGCCCGTTTGAGGGGTCGAAACCCGACCCTAATGGGCCGTATTTTTAAAACAGCGAAAGGTGTTATCTTTTGAAAATAACACTTAATAAAGTGCGGGCGCTACCAAAATTACTTTTAAAAAAAAACTCATTCTCAACATGAAATTAAATATCAAACAAGTGAAAATATTTAATAAAGAACATATATTTATTTAAAGCAACTAAATTTACCAAAGACAATTTTTGAATGTGAAAACTTGTTTAACTAAATAAAAATTATAATGGAATTGAATTAACTGAAAATAAGTAATTAACATTCATCCCTCGTCATCCTACTCGCTCGGCATCCTCACTGGTACCTGAAATGGGGGTCGCTGAAGGTGTGAGCTCAACACGCTCAGTAGGACAATTACCTCATTTAAATACATGAATCAAATATATGCATAATCTACATGAACATGACATGAATGAATAGCAATGCCTTTACTGAATGAACATGAATGCACTGCAAGTTGGGCCAATCACTGCGCTGGTCCCCTTTGACCATTTTCCCCGGTCTCCGGTTACAACGAAAATGTATTCTTAATTTTATAAATCGATTGCCCAACTACTGCGTCTCCCCTTCGACCCTTTTCCCCGGTCTTAGGTTACAACGATGAAATGAATGCACTGCGCTGGTCCCCTTCGACCCTTTTCCTCGGTCTTAGGTTACAACGATGAAATGAATGCACTGCGCTGGTCCCCTTCGACCCTTTTCCTCGGTCTCAGGTTACAACGAATGAAATGAACTGCGCTATAAGCACGTCGACCTTTTTATTGGTCTCCGAGTACAACGAATGTAAATGCATGGATATTAAATCACATAATGCGCACACTGAAAATACACATAGAGAAACACGTAAATAAATAAAGCAACCCTTCAACATTGTACCTACCTCAATTTGTCGTGGCATGAAAGTGAAATTCCCAAGCACGTTTAAGACCTTAGGGACTGAACTAGCAACTTCCAAAACTTCAAGGACTGAATATATAATTTTCAAGATTTAGTGTGGACTAAATAATACTATTTAGATTTAATAGTGTAGTGGCCCATAATATTATCAATTAATAGGGGCCTTTGTGAAATTTTAGAATTATTAATATAATTAAATTTATATAATTTACGTAATTGAATTGAATTGGTGGAGATTAGAAATTGACTTTGACCTTTTCTCTTACAGTTAGAAACACACATCGATCGAAATATTGGGGACGGAGTTGACGTACGCCAGTGAAATCCCAGGGCCTTCGATGGTGGTTGTGGGGAATCATCTTATTCGGCTTCCTTGGCGAGTAGCATAGCTTTGATGGTGATCTGTTCATGGGCAGCAGCAACTTCGGAGACCAGCAGACACGCCATGGCGGTGAGATGATGACGGCTGGTGCTGATCGTCTAGGTGTCGGCCGAAGGAGGGCAGCGGGGGAGCTTTGACTCCCGGAGATGGATGGTTATTTGGGAATAGCAGTAGCGTTACCCTTCTTCGGACATCGACAGGGACGGGTCTTCCGCGGCTATTCTCGATCGGACGAACCGATTGTGGTTTGGGTTTGGCTGATCAGAACTCATCGAATAATTTCCGGGTTTGAAGGAACCAATAATGGCGATTCAAGAATAAAGTTTAGTTGTTTAGAGATTAAGATTTATAGGTGGAGGGGGTCTTGTTTACGGACGGTAAAAATGTTGATTCACGAGCTATAAAATTAGGTTGAGGAAGAAAAGAAATAAGGGACTTTCTCCCGTAAATTTTATTTGTGGTGGGTCCGGTGTCTCCTTATATGTAGGGCACTAGTTGAGTATTTATAAGGATATAAAAAGGGTAAATTTTATTAGGGTTTTTATGAAATTTTGGTATGTTTTAAATATTAAAGTTTCTTGTTTGTTAAGATATCTTTCATTAATTAAATTTTGAATTATACTGATTAAATTAAGTTAAACCAAAATATAATTATACAATTATTATTATTTTATTTATCAAAATTAAGGTTTAATTAAAATATATCCTATTTTGAAATCTTAATTTATTAAATTAGTTTATAAATTAGTAAATTTAATTAGGTGTATTTAAGTTTTTAGTAAATAAAATATGGGTTGTTACAATCTATACCCCTTAATTTAAATTTCGTCCTCGAAATTTGTAAGCTTAAAAGTCTTAATGATCTTTCGATTATATTGATAGTATATAAGTTGTAATTCCTAACTAAAGTCTCTAACAACCTAAAATATTATTACATAAACATATTGTGCATAAAATCAAGTAAACACGAATATTTAACTTAACATAAAGTGAACATGAAGACATAATATAGCATGAAGTGAACAAGGACATTCAAATGCTTTAGCTACTGCGTACCTTGAGGAAAACCGGCGAGGCATGACCAGGATGAATAGATAAGTTTTTTTTTTTTTTTTACAACCAAGAATCGTAATGCTCTGATACCAACTGTAACGCCCCGGCCCGTTGCGGGGTCGAAGCCCGACCCTAATGGGCCGGCTCGGTTACCAATGACTGCCGTCGGGAGTGATATCCTGGCCCCACTGTACCAACACTTGTCTTCTCCAGCGCACTTTGTCCTCACTCGTGCGCACCCGAAAGACTTCCCAGGGGGTCACCCATCCTAGAACTACTCCAGAGCCAGCACGCTTAACTTTGGAGTTCTTATAGGAGGATGCCCAGAAAAGAAGATGCATCTGTTGGTATGAGTAGCATATTCAATCCTTTTTAAGCCTTTGAATTTTCTGGGGCGTTACACATTTAGAGTACAAGCTTAGTTGATCCATTTATGGATTGAAAAAAAGCATTGAGTTCGTGGTACTTGCAAATTGATGAGATAGTCCATTTTATGGATTCATCAAAGCATAGACGAATCGTGTGTATTGGAAACGTGATGGAACAAGGTGGTGTTTCTCGGGTTTTATGTAGAGAACATTCTCATCATTGGTAACAATGTAAAGATGTTGTCAATGATGGAGTTGTATTCTAAATGTATAGTTTAGTGCAAATACGGAACTCCTTATCTATGCCTTAATCTATGTATGATTCAAGCATGATTGCATTTATTGCAATAGTCCTTGATGTATACGTTGTAGATAGTATGGCGTGAGGAGACACGCGGAAGATAATACTATCGGTTACTCGTATACTATCGAACAGTAGCTCACGACTTAGATGGACAGGGACAATCCATCGGTACGTCGTAGTGTGACTGGTAAATAGTGGGTCTTGACTATCATGTTACACTCGTACACTTGGTGTATTGAGCAGGACCACGGGAGGGCGTTCGATTTATACTAATCGGAGTAATCGAACCAGACCTCAGTTATTACGGATATGTGAGTTCTTAATCCCTATATAATTATAGGTGCGTGTGTCCAATGCTCGGTTCTTTGATGTGCCAATGAGTGAGACTAATTGATTAGTCAATATTCTCGGTAGATTGGGAATTGGTATTGTACACACGACATGCTATAGATTATAGACAGGAAACCGTGTCCCATTTATTGGGTTGATGATGTCCCCGAGATGAGCTCATAAAGTTTATCATGTAAACCCTGCCGGTGGATTTACTCCGCATGATAATAAGGATGAGTGGTACTAGTCTCGGATAATAAGAAATGAATTAATTTAATTATTAGTAATTAAAATTAATTCGTGGACATGCGATATCTTAAACACGGGGAAATATCACATATGTAATACGGCGGGAAAATTATTGACGGAATAATTTGAATTAATTAATTGGAAAATCATTTATAATTTTATAGTGGAATTAATTATAGATAAAATTGTGGAATTTAATTAAGGTTTTCCTTTTGGGACACCAAGTTAATTAAATTGCAATTTAAGCCTAATTAATTAATTGCCTATGGGTCCCTAGTGTGGCCTATATAAATCCTCGTCTCCCTTCTCTAAACCTACACAACGCCGATATTTTATTTTTGCGGAGAAAAATTAATTTGTTAACGCAATTAATTTTTTCTGTGAAAATAAATAGATTAGCGCTGTTATTTTTCTGTAGAAAAAAATTGCTAGCGCAATTATATTTCTAAGACAGAAAAATATATTCTTGCGTAAGTTTGAGAGAGAAGAAGAAGAGAAACTCCAAGCGGATCGATGCCCACACATCGGCTGGAGCACGAGGGCTAGGATACACGCTAGAAGACTCGAGGTCTCTGTCAATTCGGCTTCTCCGAATCACGCGACAAAGGTATGGAATCGAAACCCTATTTCCGCACTCGTTTCGATTCGATCTCATACGTAATCATACAACAAACCTCCGATCGAGTTCCGAGAACCGTGGTATGTGTTCCGTGATCACTGGGCGACTTCTGGTTGCCGGAACGGTGGTCGGAAACGGAAAAACGCACCAGAAACGGACCCGGAACAGCAGCGTCGCGCTGCTGTTCGCAACGCTGTCGGCCGACGGCGTTTCCTGTCGGCCGACAAGGGCCTGTCGGACGACACCATATGGTGTCGGACGACACAGAGGTCAGCAGCCCCTCGGTTTTGCGCGGTTGTGCTTCGGGCATGATGGCTGGGCGTAAACCGGGTCTGGGGCTTCGTCGTGAGCACAGTAGGTACGCTGGAGGTCGACTGGGCGTGTCCGAATGTTCAAGTAGTCGAACGGACTCGTCCCGGGTAGTCGATTTCCAACAATTGGTATCAGAGCCGGTTTATCGGTTTGTTGTATAGTTCGTACGATTTACCTTGCAGGATGAACTCGGTTATTATGGCCAATGTTGTGATGAATGTTGTGCTTTAATTTGTGGTTTGATTAAACTCTCGGGCTTGTCGAGATTGTTTTTGTTTTGGAAACGTTGTTTGTTTGTAATAGATAAAAACGACGGGTTGAGTCGTTAGGTTTATTTATTTTTTCGTTGTATCCGGGACATGTATAGGGTCGATCACCTTGTATAGGATCGATGCTGGATTTAGTAAGTTTATTCTTGTAATTTTTCTTACTAATTTTGGTGGATCGAGACGAGACCAAAACCCGGAGAAACGAGGATTGAGGAGGGCGAACCGGCAATGGGCAGCCATCGAACACGCCCCGTGTTCGCGACGGGCAGCAGCGGGGCTGGGGTTCGTTCGACCCCACGGAAGACTCAACGAGGCTCGAGACGAGGCTCCAGTGGGAGGAGTTCGTCTCTTGACCCCCGAGCGAGTCGGTGGTGGACCGAGATCGAGACGAGCAACGAGATGAAGTTCCAAGAGACGTGCATTGGAGAATACTTAAGGCCATAATAATCGGGGCCACGTTAATTGCTTTTTATGTGATTTACGTGCTTTTTATTATGCTTAATTATTTTATGCATGTTATACCTTATTGTAAAATACTAAGTGGGAGAGGGATTGGAAACAATCCCGCGGTCTCCATTCTCTGTTTTGAATGTGATGTGTATTGACTTACGAGTTGGCTTTAGTGTCATCCTCCCTATCGGATAAAGTCGATACACGGATATCACTAGATCAAAATTCGAAATTAATTCCACTTATAGAATTTAATAATTATATTTTTCAAAAGCAATGCCTATTTTGTTTTTCAAAGACTAATTTCAAGTCGACTCATTCTCACCCCGGGGAGTGGAATGGAGCCAGAGCCACTTGGTTATGTCAATGACACAAATTAGAGACTTTCGAGTCATTCGATGACTAGATCACCTAGTGAGAGATAGGGCTCAATTGCATGATTGATCGCTGGTTAGAAACTTCGAGTTTCACTTACGAGATATCAAGCTTTGATTAATAAAATTGTGAAATTTAATAAATGTAAGAGTCAATTAACAAAGTTGTTTGTTTTAGTAAACGTCCACACTATCGTGGCTTGCTAAATGGAAACGATACTTTGGGTTAGTTGAGACTCTATGACATATAAATAACTGAGATTCAATTAATAAAGTTGTTTGTTTTAGTAAACGTCCACACTAACGTGGCTTGCTAGATGGAAACGGAACTTTAGGATTAATTGAGGCTCGACAGTTATAGAAAGTCGTGGAGGACCGCATGTCAACGTAAACGTCCACATGAACGTGTCTTGCGGTGGGCATGTAGTTCCCGAGCGGTGGACTTAGTACTGAGAAATGGTATACACTTAGGTACGCTTTATAGTATCCTCCCCATCGGAGTCACTGTTGTAATGATGTACGACCGAAAAAAAAATCCAGTTATAAAATCGTTCGGATTAGTATACGTCCACATGAACGTGGCATGCTAGTCTGATGGTATTTTGGAAATGATTGATAGTTTAATGATATTATTTGAGGGAAATGATATCGAATTAAACTCATTGTTTGTTTTATATGGTATTATTCCCATTAAAAGTCAAAAAACTCACTGAACCTATTTGTATGGATTAAAGAAGAAACATGGACATTGTCCTAACTGCAGAGGAGTACAAATATGTACTCCAAGTCAACTGACCTGCTGAACCAAATGATGCTTCCACTCCTGAGGAAAGGAAGCTCATGGAAATGGATCAAGGCTCTGAGATGACGCGGAGCTATATTATGGCTTTCATGTCAAATGTACTGCGACATCGGGATCAAGCCATGACCATTACCTATGATATGATGCTTAACCTCAAGAAGCTTTTTGGTTATCAGGACAGGACAGCCGGGCAAAATGCAATGAGGCAACTCATGACGGCCATCGCATCCGAAGGAACGCCCGTGAGGGATCACGTTCTTAGGATGATGTGCTATCTGAATGAGATAGAGATTCTAGGATCAGTTATCGATGGGGTAACCCAAGTCGATATTGTGCTCCAGTCTCTGCCGAGAAGTTTTGAGCAGTTCCGCCTGAACTATAACATGAATAAGGGGTCTTACTCATTGGCGGAACTCCTGATTGAACTTCAAGCGGCTGGGGGAATCTTTAAGGGCTCTCAAGCACTTGTGGCTGAGGAATTGGCTCTTCCTAGGCCTCCGGGCGGCAAAAGGAAGAAGAAGCAAAGACGGAAACCCAGTAGGTCTAATGTATCTGGACCACGGAATGGGACAAGCAAGCCCTAAGGGCAAGTGCTTCCGTTGTAAGCAGTCTGGATACTGGGAGTTTTAATTGTCCTCTCAAGCAACAAGAAGTTGACTCTTCCTTAGTCACCGAAATATGTTTAGTGGTATTATCTACCAGTACCTGGTGTGTGGATACGGGAACCACTAATCATGTCTGCACTTAAATGCGGGGGTTCAAGGAAACCCGGAGACTTAGAAAGGAAGAAGTTATAACCTACATGGGCGATACTGTTAAGGTAACAGCCGTTTCAGTGGGAGATGTTAATTGTTTTAACGGTAGGATTTTAGTTCTAATAAATTGTCTTTATGTGCCGGCATTTAGAAAGAAATTTCATTTCGGATTTCTAAATTGGCTTAGAATGGATATTCCGTTTCTTTAGGAAATTGGGATATTATCTATTCTGGTACATTGATAGACAATTTAATACTAAATCCGTATTCTTCCACGATGCAACAGACCGGAGCTAATAACACATTGTCGAAACCCAATAAGAGTTAAGATTCTTCTAAGATGAATCAAATGTACATATGGCATATTAGGCTAGATCATTCTAACTTGAGTATGATTCAAAGGGTGAAAGCTGATACTCAGCTAGGTTGAAGGAAAGGATCTTCCAACCTTCGAATCATACTTGGAAGTTTTAATGACCGAGCAACCCTTTATGGTTAAAGGGAAAAGATCCAAGGAAGTACTAGAGTTGATTCGCTCTGATATATGCAGACCTCTTTGAGGAGTAAGGCATACTTATCAGAAAATGGGATTAACTCTCAACAGACTACACCATTTATGCCTCGGCAAAATAATGTGTTGTAAAGAAGGAATAGGACTCTTATAGATATGGGAAAGTAGACAATGAGTTATTCGGAGTTACCTAATTCGTTTTTGGGATATGCCTTGGAAACAGTGGCGTTTATCCTGAACTTGATTCCTTTGGAAACCTGTACAGATATTCGGCTGTTTATAGGATACCCTAAGAAAACAAATTGAGATATGTAATATAGTCCAAAGGACCAGATGTTCGTTGATTGCATCAACGTTTCGGTTCTTAGACATGGACTATATATGCAAGATCACAAGCCCAAGAGTAGAGTAATACTTAATGAGCTTAGAGAGACTGATCAAGACTTAGAACCAGCCTAACTGAGTAGTTCACTACTATAATCTTTAGTCACTAAAGATACTGGAGCGTCGTCGTAGTGGGAGGGTTGTTAGACAACCCGACAGGTTCATGTTTATAGGAGAGTCTTCGGACTTGTTACATGGAGAACATGAAGCCGACCCCTGGATCTATGACGAGACGCTGAAAGATCAAGATTCTCAGTCTTGGCAAAAGACGATGAAATATGAGATTGAATCTATGGATTCAAATCATGTCTGGGATCTTGTAGCACCGCCCAAAGGTGTAAAAGCCATTGGTTGCAAGTGGGTGTACAAGATGAATAGAGGGTCTGACGGGAAGGTGTAAACCTTCAAGGCTAGGCTTGTTACGAAAGGGTGCACTCAGAAAGAAAGGGATCGATTAAGAGTAAACTTTTTTCGCCGGTAGCTATGCTAAAGTCGATCTGGATTCTTTTGTCTTCACATTGAAGATGGAAGTCAAGACGGATTTCCTTAAATCGAAGTCTTGACGGGACCATCTGTGTGGGACAGCCAGAGGGATTCATCGAAAAGAGCCGATAGCATTTGGTAAGCAAGCTTAATCGATCTTTGGATTGAAGGAAGCTTCAAGATTTTGGACACATGCGGATCTATGACAAAATCCATTTTATGGATTCAATCAAGGCATGTTTGGGTCCTGTGTGTAACAAATAAGTGATGGAAAAGATGTGGTGTTTTCTCATTCTTTATGTAGACGACATCCTTCAAAATTGGCAACAATATGAAGATGTTATCGGACATAAAAGGATGGTTGTCCGAGCAATTCAATATGAGGGACTTAAGAGAAGTCGGGAATGTTCTTGGGATCAGAGTTATAAGAGATCGCCAGAAAAGAACATAGTACTTATCCCAAGCCTCATACATAAATAAAATTCTTGCTCGTTTTAGCATGCAGAATTCCAAGAAAGGTTTTCACCTTTTAGGTGTGGAATTAATCTATCTAAAGTTTTGTGTCCGACACAATAAGGAGATAGATTAAAAGTATGCAATGCTATGCACAAGATTGATATCTACTATGTCGTGGGCATGGTGGTAAGATATCATAGTAATCCTGGAAAGGATCACTCGACTGACGTAAAGAACATGTTTAGGCGCCTGCAAAGGACCAGGAAATATGTTCTGAGTTACAAAGCAGTCAAGTTGTTTCCTTTGGATTACATAGAATTGGATTTCCAATCAAACAGGGATAGTTGAAAGTCGAAGTCAGGCCATGTGTTCTCACTGTGAAGTGGAGCAGTCACATGGAAGAATGTAATGCAGCGATGCATTACGGACTCTACCATGGAAGCCGAAAAGGTAACGGCCTCTTAGGCAGTTAAAAGGTCGGTGTGGCTCCAGAACTTCTTAAGAGACTTAGATGTGGTTTCTAGTTTTCCCAAAGCTATTTTGAATAGAGGTATATTGGCAAACTTGAAATGCCACGAATCCACAGTGGGAGATAACACTAGAGCGCAAGTACCACCTGATTCGAGAGATCGTCTAGTAAGACGATGCAATTGTCACCTAGATAGCATCGAGAGGATTGCCTGGTAAAACTGTTCACAGAAGCTCGTCCAGCGGAAGCGTTGGATAGGCGTGATAAGGTTATGGGAATCTGATGTTTGGGAGAGGGCGACTAGACTTTTAGTATAAGTGGGAGATTGATGGAGTTGTATTCTGAATGTCTAGTTTAGTGCAAATACGGAACTCCTTATCTATGCCTTAATATATGTATGATTCAAGCATGATTGCATTTATTGCAATAGTCCTTGATGTATACGTTGTAGATAGTATGGCGTGAGGAGACACGCGGAAGATCATACTATCGGTTACTCGTATACTATCGAACAGTAGCTCATGACTTAGATGGACAGGGACAATCCATCGGTACGTCGTAGTGTGACTGGTAAATAGTCGGTCTTGACTATCATGTTACACTCGTACACTTGGTGTATTGAGCAGGACCACGGGAGGGCGTTCGATTTATACTAATCGGAGTAATCGAACCAGACCTCAGATATTACGGATATGTGAGTTCTTAATCCCTATATAATTATAGGTGCGTGTGTCCAATGCTCGGTTCTTTGATGTGCCAATGAGTGAGACTAATTGATTAGTCAATATTCTCGGTAGATTGGGAATCGGTATTGTACACACGGCATGCTATAGATTATAGACAGGAAACCGTGTCCCATTTATTGGGTTGATGATGTCCCCGAGATGAGCTCATAAAGTTTATCATGTAAACCCTGCAGGTGGATTTACTCCGCATGATAATAAGGATAAGTGGTACTAGTCTCGGATAATAAGAAATTAATTAATTTAATTATTAGTAATTAAAATTAATTTGTGGACATGCGATATCTTAAACACGGGGAAATATCACATATGTAATACAGCGGGAAAATTATTGACGAAATAATTTGAATTAATTAATTGGGAAATCATTTATAATTTTATAGTGGAATTAATTATAGATAAAATTGTGGAATTTAATTAAGGTTTTCCTTTTGGGACACCAAGTTAATTAAATTGCAATTTAAGCCTAATTAATTAATTGCCTATGGGTCCCTAGTGTGGCCTATATAAATCCTCGTCTCCCTTCTCTAAACCTACAGAACGCCGCTATTTTATTTATGCAGAGAAAAATTAATTTGTTAACGCAATTAATTTTTTCTGTGAAAATAAATAGATTAGCGCTGTTATTTTTCTGTAGAAAAAAATTGCTAGGGCAATTATATTTCTGAGACAGAAAAATATATTCTTGCGTAAGTTTGAGAGAGAAGAAGAAGAGAAACTCCAAGCGGATCGATGCCCACACATCGGCTGGAGCACGAGGGCTAGGATACACGCTAGAAGACTCGAGGTCTCTGTCAATTCGGCTTCTCCGAATCACGCGACAAAGGTATAGAATCGAAACCCTATTTCCGCACTCGTTTCGATTCTATCTTGTACGTAATCATACAACAAACCTCCGATCGAGTTCCGAGAACCGTGGTATGTGTTCCGTGATCACTAGGCGACTTCTGGTTGCCGGAACGGTGGTCGGAAACGGAAAAACGCACCAGAAACGGACCCGGAACAGCAGCGTCGCGCTGCTGTTCGCGACGCTGTCGGCCGACGGCGTTTCCTGTCGGCGACAAGGGCCTGTCGGACGACACCATATGGTGTCGGACGACACAGAGGTCAGCAGCCCCTCGGTTTTGCGCGGTTGTGCTTCGGGCATGATGGCTGGGCGTAAACCGGGTCTGGGGCTTCGTCGTGAGCACAGTAGGTACGCTGGAGGTCGACTGGGCGTGTCCGGATGTTCAAGTAGTCGAACGGACTCGTCCCGGGTAGTCGATTTCCAACAGTCAAGACATAAAATGATGGTTGTCTAGATAAATCAATATGAAAGATAAAGGAAGAAGTTGGTCATGTTCTTGAGATCTTGGATCTCTAGGAAAGAACATTGTACTTCTCCTGGACATCTTACATATTTATGATTATGGTTCGTTTTAACATGAAAGATTCCGAGAAAGGTTCGTTACCTTTCAGATACGGAATGCATCTATCTAAGGAAATGTGTTTTGGAACACAAAAGGAGATAGAAGCAATGAAAGCAATTTCCTACACTTTGAGTGTAGAAAGCTTAATAAATGCAATGTTGAAAACAAGAACCTGATATCGGCTATGCGGTTAGCATAGTGGGAGGATATCAAGGTAATCCTGGAAAGGAATACTCGACTGCTGTAATGAACATTTTAAGTACTTTCGAAGTACTAGAAACTATGTTCTGGATTACGGAGCAGGCGAGCATTTCCTTTGGATTACATTCTCTTAGATCTCTAATTGAATGAGGACCGGTGTAAGTCGATATCAGGCTATGTGTTTCACTATTGAAGGAGAAGGAGTTTTAACATGGAAGAGTGATAAGCACGATGCTTTTCGGACTCTGCCATGGGTAACCAAATAGCGGCCTCAGAGGCAGCGGAAGTTTTGGTATAGCTCCGGGATAATCTCTGGGACTTAGATGTGATTCTTAATTTGCCAAAGGCTATGTAAATAGCGGTGCGATGGCAAATGGTAAGAAACCACAAGTCCATAAGTGTAAGATAACACATAGAGCAAGTACCACCTGATACGATTCATCGTCAGGGAAGACGACGCTGTAGTCACTAAGATAACTTCAGAACGACAATCTAGATTGCTCTTTCACAAGGCACTTCTTGGAAGTGCATATTAAGCACGTGAAGAGTATGGGAGTCGGGAGTTTGGAGGAAATGACTAGACCTTTAGTATAAGTGGGAGATTGTTGGAGTTGTATACTTAATGTCTAGATTTAAGTGATATGAACTCCCGATCCATTGCCATTAATCTATTTAATTAAATAAACAATTATTTGCGTTTAATTATTTATAATTAAATATATGCAAATTATAGTCCTAGATTATATACGTTGTAGTTAGTATGGTGTGCGGGCCCACACGGAAGATCATACTATCGGTTACTCGTATTTAATCAAACAGTTGCTCACGACCTAGATGGACACGGACCAATCCATCGGTATAATCGTTGTGTGAGAGAGAAAATAATTTGTCTTGATTATTTTATCACACTTGTACACTTGGTGTATTGGGCGGATCGCTTGAGATTTATCGATTAGGATTGCCTTAGATAATCGATTTAAATCTCAGTGCATTTTATTCTTAATCCCCGATATTATTGCGGGTGTGTATATTTAATATTAGTGACTTTGATTTTCCAAAGGAATTGACCGGTTTGAATATTGGGTCAATTACCAGTAAAGTTGGGTCACGTTATTTTATATATGACATGCCGTGAATTCTTGACGGGAAAGTGTATCCCGTAAGGGTTGATAATATCCCCGAGATGAGTTCATAAGGAATTATTATGTAAACCCTGCAGGTGGATTTGTTCCGCATAATAATTAAGGTTGAATGGTACTATTCTCGAATATAAGAGATGAATAAATTAATTGGAAATAAATTAATTGACAATAAATTAATTTTATTCATGGATATTTAAATCTTAAATACAGGGAATAAATAATACTACCGGAGAAATATTATTTGACATAATATGGTTTAATATTGGGAGTGCAATTAATTTATATAGTGGAAAATAATTTAATTAATATTAATGGGATTAATAGATTTGGGCTTGGGCTCAATTTAATCATTAATATTGGAAGCTCAATATTCCACCTCCTTAACATCCCCTACGTAGCCTATAAAAGCACTACATGGTCTTCTCTATTCTCATAACTTGAAGATCACAATTCTAGAGAGAGAAAGTAGGGAGGGAGATCCATGGAGTTCGGAAGATCGTCGCCCACACGACGTTCGAGCTAGTGCAAGGAATAATTGGGAAGATCTCAAGGTCTTCAAATTGAGTTCTTCGTTTTTCCGAACAACGAGAACGAGGTAAATCGTAAAACCCTCTTTATGATTTTATCGTTTAATTTATCGTGATTATACCGTGAATCAAGATCCGAGAATCAAACCCCGGAACGAGGATCGATCGGGCGGTGGTGGTCGAACCACCGGACCGCGGCGATCGGATGATCCCGTGGGGGATCGCGCGCAAGGGTCGACCTCGGCTGGACGCCGGGGGTGCGATCGATCGTGAAGATCGATCGCTGGCCGCGGGCTGGGACCCGCGGTGGCCTGCTGGTGGCGGGCCGACCCTCCAGCGGCGGCGAGTCGCCGGACTCGCCGCGGGGGCTGCTGGAGCAGCCCCATCGATCGCACAAGGCGATCGATCTCTTCGATCGCACCCCGCGATCAAGATCGATCGCGAGCCCCACGTCGGGGCTCGGCTGGGCGCGCGTGGGCTTGCCCACAGATGCGTGTTCGGTTGAGCTCCGGGCTACGTGGCATGCTCGTGTGATTTCCGGCGATAGGAGTCGATTGGAGTTGTTTTTCCACAATTTTGACAACTCCGGATATTCGATCTCCAAAGGATTTCGGTCGGAATTAATTAGATAATTTATTTAATTAATTTTAATTAAATTTATTAATTCCGGGATATCGATTTCCAACAGGAAAACGAGTTTGCAACCTTACCAAAAGTTGCAACTTTATTATCTCAATGTCTCCACAAAACTATCTCCTAGATAATGTGGAACTTCCTGAGCACCAGTTTTAGACTTGTGGTGCTACCTAGCTCATTGGCTTGCGCGATAACTCTACTATAAATAGAGACCTATCGGATGGGCTGAGCTAGTTACGCCACCTAGTTCATTCAAGAACTTTCAAATCTTAACTACTAACATTACTGCATCCAATGCAATACTGTGCTCAGCTTCTGTAGTTTAATCAGCTATATTGCATTGCATGGAACTATTCCAACAAATTTTACCTCTAACCAGACAAAAGATATAACTAGATTAAAATCGGAAATTATCTTAGCCTGTTATGAATTTTGCATCCAAATAGCTTGTTAACATCAACTCCTTTTGTCTTCCAAAGACAACAAAATATTCTTTTGTCCATCTAAGGTACATAAGAATATTCTTGGTCGTAGTCTAACGCGCCTCACCTGGGTTTCCTTGAAACTGACTCGTCATGCTCAAAGCATAAGATACGTCCGGTCGTGTACATATCATGTCGTACATTATAGACCCTACTGCCGAAGCATAAGGAATGGTTTCCATCCTCTTTTGCTCATCAAGCCCCGTAGGGCCTTCAATCTTGCTAAGAGATGTGCCATGAGTAATTGGAATGAGACTCTTTTTGGCGTCTTTCATTCTGAACTTATCAAGCACCTTTTCAAAATAGGTCGTTTTACTAAGTCCAAACATCCTTTTCGATCTGTTCCGACAGATCTTGATGCCCAATATGTACTGTGCTTCTCCAAGATCCTTCACTGAAAAACAATTTCCAAACCATTCTTTAATAGAATTAAGCATAGAAACATTGTTTCCAATAAGGAGTATGTCACCGACATACAACACAATTAATACAACGTAACTCCCACTGATCTTCTTGTAAAACAAGACTCTTCCGAGTTCCTCTGAAATCCAAATCCCAGTATGGATTCATTGAACTGAAGATTGCTACTCCGATATGCTTGCTTTATTCCATAAATGGAACTATTAGGCTTGCATACTCTCTCAGCCTGATTAGGATCGATAAAACCCTTTGGTTGTGTCATAAACACATCCTCTTCTAGAATCCCATTCAAGAAGGCGGTTTTAACATCCATTTGACATATCTCATAATTATAATGAGCTGCAATGGCTAAGAGAATCCGAATGGATTTAATCATAACAACTGGTGAAAAGGTTTCATTATAATCCACCCTGTGAAAAAACCTTTTGCCACCAACCTTGCTTTGAAAACACTAGGTTTTCCATCCATGTCTGTTTTTATCTTGTAAATTCATTTGCTTCCAATGGCCTAGCCCCTTTAAGCAAATCGACCAAGTTCCAAACTTGATTTTCAGACATCAATTCCATTTCGGATTTCATGGCACCCTGCCATTTCTCGGAATCTGGACTCGTCATAGCTTGGATATAGGTCAAAAGTTCATTGCTTTCCAAAAGCATAATTTCATAGCTCTCATTTGTCAGAATACCTAAGTATTTGGCAGGTTGAGTTCTATTCCTTCCGGGCCTTCGAGGGTTATGTGTGGTTTCCAAAACCACTGGAGTACTCTTGACCAAGTCTTGAGAATCCATATCAGTTTGTTCTACTTGAACCTCGTTCAAGACAACTGAGCTCCCACTGAATTTCTAGGAAAGATAACTCTTTTCAAGAAAATCAATATCCCGAGCAACAAAAACATTGTTTTCAGATAGATCGTAGAAGTTGTACCCTCGAGTTTCTTATGGACACACCATAAGGAAACTTTTATCCTATTTGAGTTCAAGCCTTGTAGAGATAAATCTCTTCATAAGCTATAGAACCTCAAATATTGATGTAAGACATTTTAGGGACCCTCCCTTTTCATACCTAGTATGGTGTCTTATCAATAGCTTTTGACGGCGTCCTATTCAGTGTATAAGTTGAAGTCCAGAATTGTGTGTTCCCAAAAGAGACCATTAGTTCATTTAGACCTCTCATCGAATGGTCGAACTATATCTAATATAGTTTGTTTTCTCTTTTCCGAAACATAACCTTCATGTGCTTGTGAACTGATAGGTTCCACATACATCAGTATGGATCATCCCTAATAAATCATCCACACGTTCTCCTTTCTCCAAGAAAGATGACATTGTTATTTTTTCCATCAAACATCATTCACATGTATCAAATGACTCCAAGTCAAATGATTCTAGAATGCATTCTAAAAGAAGCTTCGTTACATGTTTAGATGTTGATTTGACCTAATAAACAATGTTATAGTTATGTCTCATTGAGACTTATTCGATTCGGCCTTTGGTGTTAATGATATATATGATTTGTCAGTTAAAGTATACATAAACAATATAATAATCGTACCAAAACAAAGAATAATTCACAATTAAAATAGTTACCCAACTATTTAATAGTGAAAAAATTAATCCATCAGTATCCAATACTGAACCAATATTCATTGTTTATTGAAGGTACGAAAAATACATAGTTATAATACTTAAAAAAGGCCCTAAGGCAAAACATCATATGATCATACGGATAATGCAGCGACCTTCGCTCCATTTCTCGCCCGTAGATCGACATCTCTACTCACAAAACTTATACTTCTATGTAGTTCCTCCACATACAAATTTGAGAACTAAATTTGGCATCCAATACCCAAGAAGTAGAATTTGTGAAGTTTAATGTCTATAACATTAATACCTGAAGATGAAGCAACCCCGTTCTTCACATCTTCTTTGAACTTTGGGCAAGTTCAATTATTCTCAATAATTGACTCTTATTCGAATTCCAGTTCACAATTATTCCAATATCAAAACGTGATAAATCGTAAGTGAAAACTCGAAATTTTCTAACCAGCGATTTTATCATGCAATTGAAGCCCTATCTCTCATATAGTATGAGGGAGCCAACCAGACAATCGACTAACGCCATCCCATGGCTCGAAAGTCTCTAATTTATGTCATTGATGAACTAAGTGTTTTGGATTAGATCACTCCCCGAGGTGAAAATAATCCTAACTTTAGAATTCATCATATGAAAGATAAATTAGGCATTTGTTTTGAAATTGAATAAATATGAACTTCTACTTGTTTGCAATTAGTGTCCTACACTTTTGCAATAGACGCATTCAGATTCCCTAGGAAACCTAGTAGCCTTTTTGCCCATGCTCTTTTGTTTAACCCATCCCGTATCATAAGAATTTCCCTCTTAGGATCCTTCTCAATTGTCGGCTCTGCAACCTTGAGCATCCCGTGGATCTCACGTAGCGATTTCTTCAAACCATTCATATGGAAAATTTAGCCTAAAGGCATCATAACCATCATGATGGGATTGAAGTATGAAATCAGTTGCCAACTCATCATCTTAGGAAAAACCTAGGCGATCACTTTTAATCAAATAATCCAATCATTTGATGCACATATGGTCCCTTAGGTTCCCCTCTCCAGCCTAGCTGAAGCGATGGCCCTGGTCACACCGAACTACTCAATCATTGCATGTTCCCCGAACATGCTATTGAGTTGTTCAATGATATCATAGGATGTGGTTATCTAACACATTTTTCTTGTCTTCGTATTTTAGGACCATCCTCAAATTACGTTGTCCTTCAAGAAAATATATGTAGTTCAATTTTTTACAATCAAGAATTGAACCAAACTTGAATTGAGTTGATATTTGACATGATAAACTACAAAATAAAGATAACTAAAGTATGTAAACATCCACAAAGTGGTAAACAAATAAGGTTGTCTATCAAAATTATTTATTTATTACATTTTGTTCAATCGATATCTAATATCGTTGTTCCCTTAAACAAAACGATCCCAAGACCCTCATCTTGCGAATCCTTAAGCCGACTGAGTCCGCACTTAAGAAACTCCAAGATAGGTAGACATCCCATGTCAATGACATCCAATGTCACTCTCGGTGGATGAGAGTCCCATTCTCATCTCATGTCTCGATAGCCACGCCTGCAGTGGATCTATCGATGAGAAAACCAAACTCACGTGTAAGGGTCTAACCCTTACTCCCACTTATCCCAATATAACAAGTAGTACCCTGCTGAGGCGGAACTACCAACTTATGATCGAGGGCTTTATGAGTGTAATGTTTTGGACAAGACATTATACTCATTATTTTGGGAACTTGCATGCATAGATGTTTATATGTAAGTTGAACATTTATAACATAAAACATCCTATAACTAGCAAAGCAATTAAATACGTAATCGAAAGGCCCTTAGAACCTCACAACTCTCAAAAGAAAAGATTAAAAGCAACAAATAGGCCTTGAACATCTTCTAGACTGGTCCGCGCCCGCCGTTTCAGTTCCGCGCTCGCCGATTTTGGTCAAACCAAGTCCGTACCCAAAAAACCACGACCAGCGCCCGCTGTTTCACAACCAGCGGTCGCCGAACACCACCGGAGGTCGCCGTTTCCAAAACGGCGGTCGCCGAAAGGGCACGGACAAATCTGCCAAGAATCAGGCCATTCGGCGGTCGCCGTTTCCAAAACGGCGCCCGCCGAACCAAAACAGCGCCCGCTGGAGCTTCAACGGCGCCCGCCGTTTGGCTCCAGCAGCCCCGGTTTCGCCCGTTTTGCTTCGTTTTGCTTCGTTTCTTCTCGTTTTCGCCGGAGAGTCGATTTACAATGTCGATCCATGGATCCAATCCATTGCTTACACATTGAACAATACATATTGAAATAGAAAACCTATCTATTACAAATGATTCCAAGGGACGCAGCCCTCCAAAACTATGGTCAATCATACGTAAAAACCGACAATTTCATTCACCCGACCACTAACGGTGGCCGGCCTTACATCTAATCACATAATAACATAAATCAATTAAGCCAATTATGTTGATTTAAAACATTGTGTCCAACACAAATCATGTGCACGAGCCCTAAGCTCTGATACCAATTGATGGTACCGGTATACCGATCCGATCGATGTACCGTGTGTGCGGAAGCGTGTAAAGCGATAGATCTACTATGCCATGATCTTAGTGCACACAAATATGTATAAGACACACGTATATATATATATATATATATATATATATATATATATATATATATATATATCCAATATATATATAGAGAGAGATATCAACGAATTCTTACTTGATGATGAAGTGAATCGTTGATGTCGATGAGGTGGTGTTGAGTCGATTGAACCACCTCAATGGATCAGCAACTCGAAGCTCTCCTTGTGAATGACCTCGTCACTCCTTTAGATCGTCCGGATGTGGAAGCCGCACAAATGACCCGGCCTCTACGTGTTGCACACGAACCCGGAAAATGAACTTGCTTGCTTGCTTGAAGTGGTTCTCCAAGAACTCTCTTCTCTCTCTCTTTTGTGTGTGATTTTTGTAGCTGATCAAAAGTTATATGAAAACACATGTTTTCATCACTATATTGATCACCATTAACCTCCCATGTAACCCCCACCATAATGTGCATCATAATGCACAAGTAATGGTGGGTAATGGGGAGGTGAAGGGTCATTTCCACATCACCATGCCTAATGGCATTAGATGTGGTCCTCTTGCTTATGTGGCATGCCATGTCACACTATGTGACATGCATCCATGCAAGCCATGCATCCCATGCATGTGAAAATCCATAAGTAATGATTCTAAATCAATATAACAAGCAACGTAATTCCGACTCGTGTGTGACCCTGTAGGTATGATTTATCGATCAATGTTATATTTGTTCCCAACAATTAATAATATCGAATAATCATTTAACATCCATAGACGACCTTATGACTTTATCGATTGCACACGTAGGATCGAAGGACATATCCCAAACATAATCTGGACTTCTGAAGAAGTGTCTTGTGAATGAGCATTCTAGGTTGTCATCCCTGAAGTTATCTTGGTGACTACAGCATCGTCTCACTTGACGATGATTCGTATCAGGTGGTACTTGCGCTCTAAGTGTTATCTTCACTACAGACTTATGACTTCAGGAGGATAGATCCAGCTTGGGATTTTAAATTTTAAGCTCAAGAAAAAAAATTGATAGATTCTTATTCTTGATCTTAGTTGAAAATCTAGTGCTATTGCTGTGTTGTGGTGTTTTGAAAGAGGTCAAAATGGAGATATAAATTATTTTAGTCCCATAAAGAAGTCATTTTCTCGATTTAATCCTATTTATTTCACTTTCTCAATTTAGTCCCGTAAAACCCAGAATGTGGTCTATTTAGTCTCTTTTCAGTCCAGAAAGTCAAAATTAGCCGGAAATCGGTTAATCGATGAAGACGTGACAGTTAATTTTGGGAAATACGGCAAGAAAAATTAGTTCGATCCACGTGTCAAAGTGTGGATATTATTTTCTTTTTTCTTTTCTTTTTAATTATTTTCATCAAATCACAATTTGACACGTGGATCGCACTAAATTTTCCTAATTCTTTTACCGTATTCCCCTAAATTGACTTTTACGTCCTTATCGGTCAACCGATTTTCGGTTAATTTTGACTTTCTGAACTTAAAAAGGACTAAATTGACTACATTTTGGATTTTACGGGACTAAATTAAGAAAATGAAATAAAATAGGACCAAATCAAGAAAAAAACTTTATTTATGGGACCAAAATAATTTTTATCTCGCCAAAATGTTGTGATGTGAAGAAATGTTGAAATATAAAAAAAATTGAGTGTCCGGGGTGTTTTGGACATTTTAGGCATCAGGGACAAAATTGTCATTTAACATGAAATTTAAATTTTCCAAGCACTATGAAACCACTACATTTTGGACAGAACAACATCGTTTTGTATATCTTCTTCAAAAATGTAAATTTTTCAAGCACTATGAAACCACGACATTTTGGACAGAACAACATCATTTCGTATATCTTCTTCAAAAATGTCGTGCAACTTCGATCGATGATCTCGCGCGTATTTCTAAATGGTTTTGTATGCTTTCAATTGCTTTATAATTAATCTTCGTCAGCTCATGCTCAGCACGTGACATGTAATTTATGTTATAATTGGATATATGGAATTCATCCCAATTGAGTTGATCATAAGGTTAAGGTTCATACGAGCTCATATTTGAGGAACTTTGTGTGTATGTAATGTGTTGATTTTTCATTACGTTGAGCTTCTATAACCATATTGTAATATTTTAGATCACCTTGAGAGTGTAAATAAGAATTTAAGATCTGATAACCGTCTCCCTCCTCGTGCATGTAGATCGAACTTTCAGTCGAACAAATCACGTTAAATTCTTGTTCGTTTTCTTGGATTTCAGTTGTGTTGTAATCCTGTCAATCCATACATACTAACCTTTACAATTGAGTGTTCCACGTCCATTTCAAATCTTCTCAATAGATGAAGCTTGAAGTACAATTTCGAGCTTTTGAGTGCACGGTACAATTGTATGTTTGATCTTAGTTGAATCCTCGATCAACACTATATTCGTAACCCCGTACATTCAATTATAGTGATATTTTCTCATTCGTCTTATATTTTTTTTTTATCATTTTCTTTCTTTATCTGTTTTATATTTTGAGCTATTAAACTCCAATAGTGTCTAATGCATACCAAAATTATTGATGAAATCAAATCTTTTCACCTTAGAGGGAGAACATGAGTATCTTGTAAATTCATTTCATATATCATATGCCATATATATTACATATAAGCCAGATGTGAAATGTGTGAACCCATACATATGTATATTATTCTGATTTGAGATTATGCATAATCAAATTTCATATGTACGGATTCGTAACGCTTGAGTTGAGCCTACTGCTTAGGGACAACCTGACAATGGTTGTAGCAATAGCATCGGCGACGGAGACCCTGGCAGTCGCCACCTTCAAAGCCCTCGCGCTTGCACACGTCGCTGCACTTTATATCGCTAAAGCAGATTCCCCAAAACTTCTCACTCTTGTACTCACATACTTTCTTTTCCTCTATGACCCCCATCTCACCATTACTCATTTGACCTGCCACGAAAATAAATTAACACTATATATGTAATCAAATGATCGTTAAAAGAAATTTATAACATGTAGTTGAAATCCAATTACGATGGATAGAGCTAGGGAATAACCGGTGATGAGGAGAAGCACGAGCACAAACAAGGCGTTCATCGCGAAAAATACTTAATTTCTTGGGGAGGAAGATAGATTGAATGAGAAATTGCTAATTAATGATCGGTACGACTTGTATTGTGATTATGGCTCTTATTTATAGTATGAAACAACATTCAAATTATCGTGACTTTCAACGTTGTGGTGACTTCTTGTTTTCTTAGCTAATCTTCATTTTAAAGCAACGGCGTGGGGAAAGGAATTCCTTTAATTTAATTTTCCTTTGAAAAGTCATTTTTAATTTATTATATCTATAAATTAAAAAGTCTATATAAATATATGGCAAAAGCTTTCACTCTAATTTTCCTCATTTTGAAACGGTATAATTATTATTGTTTGTTTATAATTCAATAACCTAGTTTATCCTAATTATAATATAAGAAATATACATACTAAATTTACCTTTTTTCTTTTTAAATTATCAAATTATTAAATTAAAAAACAAAACTTATGCAACTCTTTTTTTTTATAAACTAGATATTAATTCTCAAATTAAAAAATAAAATTACACAAATTAAAAATTAAATTACACGCAATTAAAAAAATCTTAATATTAAATTCTCAAATTAAAAAATAAAATTACAAAAATTAAAAATAAAATTAAACGCAATTAAAAAACTTAATATTAAATTTTAAAATTAAAAAACAAAATTGCACAAATTTAAAATAAAATTACACGCAAAACAAAATTACACAAATTAAAAATAAAATTACACGCAATTCTCAACCTTCAATAAATAATATTAAATTATCTATCCTTTTTTTGTTTTAAAAAAATTAAATATTAAAATTTTAAATTAAAAAATAAAAAAACTCTTAATATTAAATTCTCAAATTAAAAAACAAAATTACAAAAATTAAAACTAAAATTACACGCAATTAAAAAACTTAATATTAAATTCTAAAATTAAAAAACAAAATTACACAAATTAAAAATAAAATTACAAGCAAAACAAAATTACACAAATTAAAATAAAACTACACGCAATTCTCAATATTCAGTTAATGATATTAAATTATCCAGTTTTTTTTTTTTAAAAAAATTAAATATTAAAATTTTAAATTAAAAAACAAGTTATACAAATTAAAAAACAAATGATTTGAGAAAAAATCAGTTCCACTTCCAATCAGTTTTATGATTTGAGAAATAAAGAAATAAACTGTTATAAATATTATTAATTAGTGAATGACTAGTTTAGTGAACAAGACGAAAATCCTACTTTGTATCCTATATAAAGGAGTCTCCGTATGAATGAAATAATAATTCTATTCTCCTCTCCCCTTCTTCATAAATTGTTCATGTTGAAGCAATTAAATGTATAATGTTCCTGAAAAACATTGTAATCTAATATTCCTAACTTCTTCATAAATTGCTCACGTTGAAGCAAGTAAATGTCTAATGTTCATGAAGAACATTATAATCTGATATTCCTGAAGTAATATCAAATTAATAATTATAATCAAATATTCTTGAAGTAATATCAAATTAATTATACTAGTAAAATCAAAATTAAATTTTAATGTTCCGGAAGAACATGATATGATATTACTGAAGAAATATCAAAACTAAATTAAAGTAAATGTTCCTCAAGAACATGATATGATATTCAGATTGCTGGAAATCGATATCCCGGGGTATCAAAAATTGCGGAACCGATAACCCCGACCGAAATCCCGTCGCCGGAAACCGATCACGAACGCCGCGTCGCCGGAGTCCGACGAGAGAATCGCCGCAAGGGCGAAACCCTAGCCGAACCCTACGGCGGAGTTCGCGATCGCATGCACATGCGATCGCCGGGCTGCACCGACAGCCCCGGGCGGTGAGTCCGACGACTCACCGCCATCGCCGGAGGTGGGGGGAGCCACCAGCCGCGGCGCCAGCCCGCGGCAGTCCCCCCGGCGATCGAGCTAGGGCTCGATCGCCCCGCGGCTCTTTCCCGTGCGCCACCGCCGGCCAGGGAGGACCGGGGAGGTCGTCTGCCGTGGCACCAGCCCACGGCGACTCCCCGGCGATCGACCCTTGGTCGATCGCGTGCCCCGGCGTCCAGCCGGGGCTTCCCTTTGGCCGCGGTACCGGCGGTCGAACCCTAGGGTTCGGCCGCCCCTTTCGATCCCGACGGGGATCTCAAATCCCCGTATCCCGGTCTCGACGTTTTCCCGAATCATGTGTTCATGTACATATCACAATTAATTCACATAAAATCATAAGAGGGGTTTTATGATTTTACCTTTCGATTCGTTGTGCGGAGAAATGAAATCAAGATGATGACCTTACGATCTTCCCACGTATTCCTTGCACTAGCTTGAACGTCAGGTGGGCGACGATCCTCCAAGCTTATGGATCCTCTTCTCTCTCTACTTTCTCTCTCTAGAAGAATTATGATTTTCAAATTATATGGGAATAGAGAAGACCATGTAGTGCTTTTATAGGCTACGTAGGGGATCTAAAGGAGGTGGAATATTGGGCTTCCAATATTAATGATTAAATTGAGCCCAAGCCCAAATCTATTAATCTCCCATTAATATTAATTAATTTATTTTCCACTATATAAATTAATTGCACTCCCAATATTAAACCATATTATATCAAATAATATTTCTCCGATAGTATTATTTATTCCGTGTATTTAAGATTTAAATATCCATGAATAAAATTAATTTATTGCTAATTAATGTATTCATCTCTTAAATTCGAGACTAGTACCATTCAACCTTAATTATTGTGCGGAACGAATCCACTCATGAGGTTTACACAATAATTCCTTATGAACTCATCTCGGGGATATTATCAACCCTTTCGGGATACACTTTCCCGTCAAGTATTCACGGCATGCCATATATAAAATATAGTGACCCAACTTAACCGGTAATTAGCCCAATAATTAAATCGGTTAATTCCTTTGGTAAATCAAAGTCACTTATATTAAATATACACACCCGCAATAGTATCGGGGATTAAGAATAAAATACTCTGAGACTTGAATCGATTATCTCAAGGCAATCCTAATCGATAAATCTCAAGTGATCCGCCCAATACACCAAGTGTACAAGTGTGATAAAATAATTAAGATAAATTATTTTCTCTCTCACACAACGACTATACCGACGGATTGGTCCGTGTCCATCTAGGTCGTGAGCAACTGTTTGATTAAATACGAGTAACCGATAGTATGATCTTCTGTGTGTCCATACACACCATACTAACTACAACGTATAAAATCCAGGACTATGATTTGCATATATTTAATTAATAATAATTAAACGCAAACAATTGTTTATTAATTTAATAGATTAAATGCTATGACCGGGAGTTTACCGTTACTTAAATCTAGACATTAAGTACATAACTCCAACAATCTCCCACTTGTACTAAGGTCTAGTCATTTCCTCCAAACTCCCGACTCCCATACTCATCACGTGCTTAAAGTGTACTTCCATGAAGTACCATGTGAATGAGCACTCTAGGTTGCCGCTCTGATGTTTTCTTGGTGACTACTGCGTCGTCTCCCTCGACGATGATTCGTATCAGGTGGTACTTGCTCTATGTGTTAACATCACTTTTTGACTTATGACTTCTTCTAGTTTACCATGCACCGCTATGCAATAGCCTTTGGTAAACCAAGAGTCATATCCAAGTCTTAGAGGTTATCCCGGAACCTAACCAAAACTTCCGCTGCCTCTGAGGCTGCTATTCGGTTATGAGAGAGTCTGAGAAGCGTCCTGCTTATCACTCTTTCATTTCATGGTTCCACCTTTTTCTAAAAGTGAACACATAGCCTGATATCGACTTACACTGGTCCTTCTCTGATTTGAGATCTGAGAATTTGTAATCAAAGAAGATTTCGTCTTGCTTATTCTAGTACATTCAAGTACTCTTACAGCATTCGAATATCTCTTGTCCAGATTACTTTGATATCCTCCCACTACGCAAATCGCATAGTTGATATCAGGTTCTCGTTTTACAACATTGCATTCATTTAAGCTTTCCACACAAGGTGTAGGAAACTGCTTTGCATCATTTATCTCCTTTATGTGTTCGAAACACATGACCTGAGATAGATATATTCTGTTTCTGAAAGGCAACAACCTTTCTCAGAATTATGCATGTTTAAAACAAACCATAATCGTATAAGATATCTAGGAGAAGTACAATGTTCTTATCCTTAGATCAAAAGATCTTAAGAACACGTTCTAATTTCTTCTCAATCTTATATCCCGATTTATTTAGACAACCATCATCTTATGTCTGACAATATCTTTACATTGTTGCCAATGATAAAATGTTATCTACATAAAATCTCCGAGAAACACTGTTGGAGTAGTATACTTAATGTCTAGATTTGAGTATTCTGAACTCCTTGTACACTTTCATTTACCTATTAAATAATGAACATTCATTTGCTTTTAATTATTGTTAATCAAATGTATGCAAATTATAGTCCTGGATTTTATACGTTGTAGTTAGTATGGTGTTGCATGGGCACACAGAAGATCATACTATCGGTTACTCGTATCTAATCAAACAGTTGCTCACGACCTAGATGGACACGGACCAATCCATCGGTATAGTCGTTGTGTGAGAGATAAAATAATTTATCTTAATTATTTTATCACACTTGTACACTTGGTGTATTGAGCGGATCGCTTGAGACTTATCAATTAGGATTGCTCTGTGATAATTGATTTAAGTCTCGGAGTATTTTATTCTTAATCCCTGAAACAATTGCGGGTGTGTATATTTAATATTAGTGACTTTGATTTTCCAAAGGAATTAACCGATTTAATTATTGGGTTGATTACCGGTTAAGTTGGGTCACTATATTTTATATATGGCATGCCGTGAATACTTGACGGGAAAGTGTATCCCGGAAGGGTTGATAATATCCCCGAGATGAGTTCATAAGGAATTATTGTGTAAACCTCATGAGTGGATTCGTTCCGCACAATAATTAAGGTTGAATGGTACTAGTCTCGGATTTAAGAGATGAATAAATTAATTAGCAATAAATTAATTTTATTCATGGATATTTAAATCTTAAATACACGGAATAAATAATACTACCGGAGAAATATTATTTGGATATAATATGGTTTAATATTGGGAGTGCAATTAATTTATATAGTGGAAAATAAATTAATTAATATTAATGGGAGATTAATAGATTTGGGCTTGGGCTCAATTTAATCATTAATATTGGAAGCCCAATATTCCACCTCCTTTAGATCCCCTACGTAGCCTATAAAAGCACTACATGGTCTTCTCTATTCTCATATAAGTTGAAGATCATAATTCTTCTAGAGAGAGAAAGTAGAGAGAGAAGTAGATCCATAGAGCTTGGAGGATCATCGCCCACCCGACGTTCAAGCTAGTGCAAGGAATACGTGGGAAGATTCAAAGGTCATCTTGATTTCGTTTCTCCGAACAACGAATCGAAAGGTAAAAATCTAAACGCCCTTGATTTTATTCGATTTGGTTTATCGAGAATACCGTAGAACGAAGATCCGAGAATCGAATCCCGGAACGAGGGTCGAGCCGGGCGGTGGTGGTCGAACCACCGGACCGCCGGCGGCTCGTGGATCTCACGTGGGGATCGAGCACAGAAGTCCTCGGCTGGGAGCCGAGGATCGATCGGACCCCTACGGGGCCGATCGCTGGGAGCTGCGGGGTTACCCGCAGCGACTCGTAGCGAGCTGCGGGGTTACCCGCAGCGGGTCGCTGGGGACGAGCCCCAGCCGTGCGAGCAGCGGATCAACGGATCCGCTGCGGGGATGCCGTGAGGCATCCCGTGCGATCGCTGGGAGCGATCGCGGGTTCCTGCGGGGGTGCGGCTGGGCGCGCACGCGTCTTCGTGCGCGTCGTGCGTTCGGTCGAGCCCCGGCTCGCGTGGACTCGTGATTTCTCCGGCAATCGAGGTTTTTGATCGGGTTATTATTTTCCGCAATTTTTAATAGCCCGGGATATCGAATTCCAACAATTGGTGACAGAGCGTGGTTTACCTTCGCGGTATTTTCGATAAAATTGTTCTACCTTGCAGGGTTCCGACTATTATGGCTTAATTTATTATTCGTTTAATTTATTTTGTCATGAATGTTGGATTGATTAAACTCTCGGACATGTCGAGATTCGTTTTTGGTGGTGAATGCTTGTAATAGTAAAAATTCGGGGGTTGACCGAATTTAGGTTTATTATTATTGTTTTATTTTTCCGGAAAATGTATAGGGTCGATTTCATGTATAGAATCGATACCGGATAGTGTAAAATTAAATTTGTAATTTATTTTGCGTTGGATCGATGCCGAAACGACCGCCGGAAAAGACGTGTGACGAAGGAGATGATCGTGAGGGTGAGGACAAGGATCGACCATCCCCATGGTCGATCCATGAGGATCGATCGACCCTTGGAGGGGCCGCCGGCGACGGTGGCCGGCCACCTCCTAGGCGTGGGTCGAGGGGTGGCGCGGGGATCCCCACCCCGTGCTATCCCGGTCCGGTAGATTTACTTTCCTAATTGATTCGGGTTTTTCCTATTTGAGTATTCCTATTTTTTGGGAACTCTCATGGATTAGGAAAAGAATCAATGTTGGAATTAATTAGGATTCCTAATTGATTATTTCTATTTTATGGAAATATTCATGGATTAGGAATCTAATTAATTAAGAAAGTAGAAGAGTCCTAAATTATTTTATTTCCTTATTTCATTATAGAAGTCTTCTAGAATATTCCAAGTGGGTCTTGGATAGATTATTCTAGAGATTTAATGAAGTAGAAAAGGAAAATAAAATAAATAAAAATATTAATAATATTTAATTTTATTTTTTAATTTATTCGATTGACTTAATTTTTTTTTTTTTTAAATTAAGTATCTTTTGGATTTATTAAGAATAAATAGATTTAAATATTGGAAATTAATATTCTCGTCACATGGACCATTCAAGAACGAAGACTGAAGACTAGAAGATGCGTACGGAGATGGAGTAAAGCCATAATAGTCGGAAAATAATATTCTAGTAATTATTTTGACTATGTGATAATACTATGTGCTTTATTACATGTATGCATGCTATATGTGTTTACTTTATGCACTAGATAGCGTATCCCTTTGTTGTAAAAAGCTAAGTGGGAGAGGGTATGGAAACATACCCATGGTCTCCATTGCTGCTCTCTTGGTGACTTTTATAAACTTTTGAAGTTTATATAGATAAGTTATTGGAGGAGAGTTCTTGTAATTCCTCTTACGAGAAACATTGATTAAGTTTATCAAACAATGCCTAATTTGTCTTTCCAAAGCTGATTTCAAGTCGACTCATTCTCACCCCGGGGAGTGGAATGGAGCCAGAGCCACTTGGTCATGTCGAGGACACAAATTAGAGGCAGTCGTACCATCTTTTGAAGGTGGATCGATTGTCTGCTCGGCTCCCTCATTTATGAGAGATAGGGTTGTTCGCATGGTGAATCACTGGTTAGAAACTTCGAGTTTCACTTATAATTCTCCACGTCTTGATTTACAAGATCGAATGGATCAAGTAATTGGATTTCAATTATATAAATCTTTTGGTATAGTAAACGTCCACACGAACGTGGCTTGCTATACTGAATGGGATTTTAGAATAATTGATGTAGACAGTTATAGGGAATTGTGAAGGATTGCGAGTTGTCGTAAACGTCCACACGAACGTGGCTTGCGGTGACGTAACAATTCTAAACGATTCACCTTAGTACTGAGTAATGGTTTACACTTAGGTGCGCTTTATAGTATTCTTCCCAACGAAGTAACGCTATAATGATGTACGACCAAAGCAAAATCTAATTGCTAAATCATTTGGGTGGGTAAACGTCCACACGAACGTGGCTTGCTTTACCTGATGGGATTTTAGAGGCGATTAGTGATTTAATGATATTGTTAAAGGGAGATAATATCGGATATTAAATTGTTTGTTTGTTTTATGTGCTTATAGGTTAAGAATGACTGTGACCCCACTTTGTGATATACTTAAAGATGAAAACTCACTGGTTCCCTATAGTAATGTTTGGGAAAGATATCTGGACAATGTTCAGACTGTTGAGCCTTCCGAATCCACTATTGTCCCAACTGATGAGGACATTGAAAATGACCTCAAGGAGATGTTAGGACATAGTAAGGAAGCCGGACTAGAGGTGATTGACATACTCATTAAGTTCAGTCCTCTTGAGGAATCGCTTAAAAACGATTTCAAAAGAAATGAACTGATAAGTATGATCAGAGAATCACAAGCTCTAGTGGCCAAGTTGGAAGTGCAAACAAAGAAGCCCAGTGGTTTTGAACCACGGATTGGGAGGAGCAAGCCGCGAGGCAAGTGCTTTCGATGCAAGCAGTCTGGGCACTGGAAGTCTGATTGTCCTCTCATCAAAGGTACGAAATTTTCCTTAGTCACCGAAACATTATCAGTGGTGATATCTACCAGCACCTGGTGTGTAGATACGGGGGCCACTGATCATGTCTGCAATTCATTGCAGGGGTTCCAGGAAACCCGGAGACTTAGAGAGGGAGAAATCGTGGTCTACATGGGCAATGCTGCGAAGGTGGCGGCCGTTGCAGTGGGAGACGTTCACTTACGCTTTAGTAGTGATAGGATTTTAGTTTTACATAATTGTCTTTATGTACCCAACTTTAGAAAGAATTTAATTTCGGTTTCTAAACTCATTATGAATGGATATTCTATTTCTTTTGATCACTTCGTGATCATAAGAAGAAATAGTGATATTATATGTTCTGGTACATTGGTAGACGATTTGTATGTACTAAATCCTGAGTCTAACACGATGCAACTAACCGAGAGTAATAACACATCTACGAACACCAATAAGAGAAAGGAACCTTCTAAGATGAATAAATTATACTTGTGGCACCTAAGGCTAGGTCATATTTGTTGGAGTTGTGTACTTAATGTCTAGATTTAAGTAACGGTAAACTCCCGGTCATAGCATTTAATCTATTTAATTAATAAACAATTGTTTGCTTTTAATTATTATTAATTAAATATATGCAAATCATAGTCCTGGATTTTATACGTTGTAGTTAGTATGGTGTGTCGGGCCCACACAGAAGATCATACTATCGGTTACTCGTATTTAATCAAACAGTGGCTCACGACCTAGATGGACCCGGACCAATCCATCGGTATAGTCGTTGTGTGAGAGAGAAAATAATTTGTCTTAATTATTTTATCACACTTGTACACTTGGTGTATTGAGCGGATCGTTGAGATTCATCGATTAGGATTGCCGGCGATAATCGATTCGAGTCTCGGTGTATTTTATTCTTAATCCCCGATATTGTTGCGGGTGTGTATATTTAATATAAGTGACTTTGATTTACCAAAGGAATTAACCGATTTAATCATTGGGTTAATTACCGGTTAAGTTGGGTCACTATATTTCATATATGACATGCCGTGAATGATTGACCGGACAGTGTATCCCGGAAGGGTTGATAATATCCCCGAGATGAGTTCATAAGGAATTATTGTGTAAACCTCATGAGTGGATACGTTCCGCACAATAATTAAGGTTGAATGGTACTAGTCTCGGATTAAAGAGATGAATAAATTAATTAGCAATAAATTAATTTTATTCATGGATATTTAAATCTTAAATACACGGAATAAATAATACTACCGGAGAAATATTATTTGATATAATATGGTTTAATATTGGGAGTGCAATTAATTTATATAGTGGAAAATAAATTAATTAATATTGATAAGGATTAATGGACTTGGGCAGTGGGCTCAATTTAATCTTCAATATTGGAAGCCCAATATTCCACCTCCTTTAGATCCCCTACGTAGCCTATAAAAGCACTACATGGTCTTCTCTATTCTACATAACACAAGATCATAATTCTCCTAGAGAGAGAAAGTAGAAAGAGAGAGAAGAGGATCCATAAGCTTGGAGGATCGTCGCCCACCCGACGTTCAAGCTAGTGCAAGGAATACGTGGGAAGATCGTAAGGTCATCAACTTAAATTCGTTTCTCCGCACAACGAATTAAAAGGTAAAATCATATACTCCCTTCTATGATTTCATGTGAATTGATTGTGATACATACATGAACGCATGATCCGGGTAAACGACGAACTTCGGGGACGGGGATTCGAGATCCCCGACGAAGTATCGAGAGAACCCTCGGCTGGGAGCCGAGGGGGTGGCGGTTGAGCCTAGGGCTTCGACCGCCGGCAGCGGCCACGCGAGGGGAGCCCCGGCTGGACGCCGGGGCGAGCGATCGACCTAGGGTCGATCGCTGGGGGCTGCCGCGGCTTCGCGCCGCGGCTGGGCGCTCCCTCCCCGGCCGGTGGTGGCGGTGAGTCGCCGGACTCACCGCCGGGGGCTGCTAGGCAGCCCCACGCGATCGATGGTGATCGCGAGCCCCGCGGTGGGGCTCGGCTAGGGTTTAGCCGCGGGTTCATCCCGCGGCGATGCTCTTGTCGAGCCCGGTTCTCCGTGTGGTTCGTGGTTTCATCTCCGGCGACGGGATTTCGGTCGGGTTGTCGGTTTCCGCAATTTTTGATAACCCGGGACATCGAATCCCAGCAATTGGTATCAGAGCGTTTGGTTTCGTGTTCATGTATGTGTTCAATTGTGTTCTACCTTGCAGGGATTCCGACTATCATGGTTTAATTAATTGTTAATTATTCGTTTAATTAATTGCTATTTAATTTACCATGATTGTTCGTTTATTAAACTCTCGGACATGTCGAGATTCGTTTTGTGTGGATGAATGCTTGTAATAGTAAAAATTCGGGGGTTGACCGAATTTAGATTTATTATTATTGTTCTATGTTTTCCGGAAAGTGTATAGGGTCGATTTCATGTATAGAATCGATACCGTAATTGTAAATTTATTTCTTGTAATTTATTTACGTTGGATCGATGCCGAGACGACCGCCGGAGAACTCGTGAGACGAAGAAGACGAAGAGGACGAAAAACCGGGGGGGGTCGATCATCCCCATGATCGATCCCCATGAGGATCGATCGACCCCACGCCAAGGGGCTGCCCGCTAGGGTTTCCGGCCACGCCGGCCACCGGTGGTGTGGCGCGTGGCTAGGGGCGGCGGCGGTGGTGCCCGGCGGTGGTGGTGGTCGACGGTGGGGGTGGTGCGGGGATCCCCAACCCGTGCTACTCCTACTCCTACCTAGATTCTACTTACCTAATTGATTCGGTTTTCCTAATTGAGTTTTCCTATTTTTGGGAATTCTTATGGATTAGGAAAAGAATTAATTGGAATTAATTTTATTCCTTATTCTATTATGGAAGTCTTCTAGAGTATTCCGAGTTCTACTTGGAATAGGATCCTAGAGATTTAAATGGAATTGGAAAGGAATAAAAGTTAATTTATGATTGATTTATTTCCTAATTGATTATTCCTATTTTATGGGAATTTTCATAGTAATGGAAATCAATTAATCTTGGAAAGTAGAAGAGTCCTAATTTATTTCATTTCCTTATTCTATTATAGAAGTCTTCTAGAATATTCCAAGTTTGACTTGGATAGATTATTCTAGAGATTTAATAGAATTAGATAGGAAAATAAATAAATAAAAATATTAATAATATTCAATTTTATTTTTGATTTATTCGATTGACTTAATTTTCGAATTAAGTATCTTTTGGATTTATTGAAAATAAATAGATTTAAATATTGGGATTAATATTCTCGTCACATGGAGCATTCAAGAACAAAGACTGAAGACTAGAAGACGCATACGGAGATGGAATAAAGCCATGATAGTCGGAAAATAATTTTTCTAGTATTATTTTGACTATGTGCTATGTGCTTTATTACTTGTATGCATGCTTATGTGTTTAATTATGCATTAGATAGCGTATCCCTTTGTTATAAAAAGCTAAGTGGGAGCGGGGATGGAAACATTCCCATGGTCTCCATTACTGTTCTCTTGGTGACTCTTATGGACTTTTGAAGTTCGTATAGATGTGTCATTGGAGGAGAATTCTTGTAATTCTTTTTACAAGAGACATTGATTAAGTTTATCAAACAATGCCTAATTTGTCTTTCTAAAACTGACTTCAAGTCGACTCATTCTCACCCCGGGGAGTGGAATGGAGCCAAAGCCACTTGGTCATGTGGATGACACAAATTAGAGATATTCGTACCATTCTTTTAAAGATGGATCGTTTATCTGCTCGGCTCCCTCATCTAATGAGAGATAGGGTTGTTCGCATGGTGAATCACTGGTTAGAAACTTCGAGTTTCACTTATGATTCTCCGCATCTTGATTTATGAAATCGAATGCCTCAAGTAATTGGATGTCAACTATAAAAGTCTTTTGTGTTGGAGTTGTGTACTTAATGTCTAGATTTAAGTAACGGAAACTCACGATCCATTGCCATTAATCTATTTAATAAACAATTATTTGCATTTAATTATTTATAATTAAATATATATGCAAATTATAGTCCTGGATTTTATACGTTGTAGTTAGTATGGTGTTGTATGGACACACAGAAGATCATACTATCGGTTACTCGTATTTAATTGAACAGTTGCTCACGACCTAGATGGACACGGACCAATCCATCGGTATAGTCGTTGTGTGAGAGAGAAAATAATCTATCTTGATTATTTTATCACACTTGTACACTTGGTGTATTGGGCGGATCGTTTGAGATTTATCGATTAGGATTGCCGGCGATAATCGATTTAAGTCTCAGTGTATTTTATTCTTAATCCCCGATACTATTGCGGGTGTGTATATTTAATATAAGTGACTTTGATTTTCCAAAAGAATTAACCGATTTAATTATTGGGTTAATTATCGGTTAAGTTGGGTCACTATATTTTATATATGGCATGCCGTGAATACTTGACGGGAAAGTGTATCCCGTAAGGGTTGATAATATCCCCGAGATGAGTTCATAAGGAATTATTATGTAAACCCTGCAGGTGGATTTGTTCCGCATAATAATTAAGGATGAATGGTACTAGTCTCGGATATAAGAGATGAATAAATTAATTAGCAATAAATTAATTTTATTCATGGATATTTATATCTTAAATACACGGAATAAATAATACTACCGGAGAAATATTATTTGATATAATATGGTTTAATATTGGGAGTGCAATTAATTTATATAGTGGAAAATAAATTAATTAATAATAGTAAGGATTAATAGATTTGGGCTTGGGCTCAATTTAATCACTATTATTGGAAGCCCAATATTCCACCTCCTTAAGATCCCCTACGTAGCCTATAAAAGCACTACATGGTCTTCTCTATTCTCATAACTTGAAGAACACAATTCTAGAGAGAGAAAGTAGAGAGGAGGATCCATGGAGTTCGGTATATCGTCGCCCACACGACGTCCGGGCTAGTGCAAGGAATACGTGGGAAGATCTCAAGGTCATCATAAGATCTCGTTTCTCCGCACAACGAATCGAAAGGTGAATTAAATTTCCGCAATTTAATTCATGTATATATTGAATCAATTATCGAAAACAAGATCCGAAGTTCGAACCCGGATTAGACGGACGATCGCGTGGTGGTGGCGAAGCCACCGGACCACGCCAATCGCCCGCTAGGGTTTCGGCGGGGGCGAGAGGATCGAACCCTCGGCTGGGCCGAGGGCTTGCGATCGATCCAAGGATCGATCGCCGGGGGCACGGGCTGGTGCCGTCCCCCTCCCCACCTCGACGGTGGGGATCCTCCAAGCGGCGGCGAGTCGCCGGACTCGCCGCGGGGGCTGCTGGGAGCAGCCCCACCCATCGATCGCCAAGGCGCGATCGGGATCGCGTGAACCCCGTCTCGCGGGGGTTTGGCTGGGGGCGGGCCGCGTGCCTTCGGGTGCGTGGTCTCCAAAGGCTGAACTCCGGCGGATGAGTCGGCGTCATGTGATCTCCGGCGAAGGGTTTGATCGGGTTATTGGTTTCCGCAAATTTAAATAACCCGGGATATCGAATTCCAACATTTTGGTGTGGTAAACGTCCACACGAACGTGGCTTGCTATGCTGAATGGGATTTTTGGAAATAGTTGATGTAGACAGTTATAGGGAATTGTGAAGGATTGTGAGTTATCGTAAACGTCCACACTAACGTGGCTTGCGGTGACGTAGCAATTCCAAATGATTCACCTTAGTACTGAGTAATGGTTTACACTTAGGTACGCTTTATAGTATTCTTCCCAACGAAGTAACGCTATAATGATGTACGACCGAAGCAAATCTAATTGCTAAATCATTTGGGTGGGTAAACGTCCACACGAACGTGGCTTGCCTTATCTGATGGGATTTTAGATGTGATTAGTGATTTAATGATATTATTTAAGGGAGATAATATCGGATATTAAATTAATTGTTTGTTTAAATGTGCTTATAGGTTTAGAGAATAGCTATGAACCCACTTTCTATGATACTCAAGGAGCATAAGCTCACTGGCCCCAACTATATTGATTGGAAGAGAAATTTAGACATTGTCCTAACTTCGGAGGAGTACAAGTTTGTACTCCATGAAGTGTGCCCTGCTGAGCCCACGGCTGCCTCAACTGATGAGGAAAAACTGACATATCGGAAGTGGAAAAAGGCTGATGAAATGGCTAGGTGTTATATTTTGGCTTCCATGTCAAATGTACTCCAAACCCAACATGAGTCGATGGACACTGCCTATGATATGATGTTTAACCTCAAAGAGATGTTTGGGGAGCAAGATCGTGCGGCAAGGCAAGAAGCCATGAGAGTCCTCATGACAACTACTCAGTCTGAAGAAACGCCCGTAGGGGAGCACGTTCTTAAGATGATGGGTCTGTTGAATGAGCTTGAGATCCTAGGAGCTCAAATTGATGCTGAGACGCAAGTCGACATCATACTCCAGTCTCTGACCCCTAGTTTTGAGCAGTTTTGCATGAGCTATAATATGGGTAAACTATCTTATTCTCTTGCGCAACTCCTGACTGAACTAAAGGCGGCAGAGGGGATCTACAAGAAGGGCAAGTCTCAAGCGCTTGTAGCTACCAAGTCCAAAGGCTTTAAGCCTGGTGGAGGTAGGGGCAAGAGAAGGAAACAAGCCTGGAAACCCAGTGGTGTCAAGACTGTACCACGAGTGGGGGCTGCAAAGCCAAAGGGCAAATGCTTCCGATGTAATAAGTCTGGACACTGGAAGTCTGAATGTCCTCTCAAAGGTACGAATTTTTCTTTAGTCGTAAAAACATAGTCAGCGGTATTATCTACCAGAATTCTGGTGTGTAGATATGGAACCACTGACGGTATGTGCATTTTTGAATGCAGGGGTTCCAGAAAACCCGGCGACTTAGAGAGGAAGAGTTCGAGTCTACACGGGCAAAGCTGTAGAGGAGGCAGCTGTTGCAGTGGAAGACATTTATCTGCTTTAGTAGTTAAATAGGATTTCATTTCAAAGTTATTGCTTTATGTACCCCTTCATTTTAGAAAGAACGTTTTTTTCTGGATTTCTATTATTTATGAATGGATATTTTATTTCTTTAATCATTGGATGATTTTGATAAGAAATAATTGCATTATCTATTCTGGTACATTAGATAGCAATATATGAATGATAAATCCTAAGTCTACCCCGATGCAACGAACCGTTCTATAACTTGTTTTGCTTGTTAGATATTTCTTTATTAATCATTATACTTGTGAATTCTTATACTTAGTAGTATTTTTCAAATAAGATTCAAATGGTCGAAATTGATTTGATCAATTATAGTTGAAGGAATGGACCTTCCGACCTAAGGATTGAATTTGGAGGATAATACGTCTAAGCAAACCTTTCTGGAAAAAGGATAGAATTCAGACAAGTATTGGAAATGATTGAATATGCAGACATATGTGTATATTAGAAAGGCACGAGTAATTCTTTCAAGAATACTCGGTGATGGATTAGAATGCTTGATGTGCCATAAAAGCAAAGTGTTTTGACTAGTCAATGGACACAAAGCTATTATGGGGAACCATCAAAGTATATCCATTAGAAGCCTGCGACTCGGTCGCGGAGGCCATCACCTATCTGGATAACACATAGCATAATCAAAGATTGGGATTCAATCCCAAAGGGGGGCGCCATACACTTACGTGTAGAGATGGTGCGTTGTAAAGAAATGGAAATCTGATAGTAAAAGGACAAGTTGTTCGGAACTACCTATGTTCTGTGGATATTCCTTGATACAACGGCATATTGAATATGGTTGTAGGATATCCTAGATGAACGAAGTATTGTGTGTTCTATAGTACTATGAACCAGAGGGACGTCTCGTCCGGTTCATAGAGGAAGACTATCAGATGAACCACAAAGCCTAATTGACGTGATACCTTGAAATGAGAAGAAGGACAAAGGACTAGGAACCAGCCAAACCGAGTAGAAGTACACCACATACTGCACCTATTGTTATTACTGTTAAACACCGGGACGCCATTGCAGTGGGAGGTTGTCAGACAACCATAGATATTCATAAGACTAGAGGAGTTCGGACTCTGGATCTAGTAGAGATGAAATCGACCCCTAGCTCTGCATAAGGGCGGTACTAGATCTAAATGTGCTTGCTTGGAACAATAAGGTTTATTGTTGAGAGGCTAGATCATTTAGAGTACAAGCTTAGTAAATCCATTTATGGATTGAAATAAAGCTATGAATCGTGGAACTTGCGAATTGATGGGATAGTCCATTTGATGGATTCATCAAAAGGCATAGACGAAAGGTGTATTAAAGACGTAATGGAAACAAGGTGGTGTTTCTCGGAGATTTTATGTAGATAACATTTTATCATTGGCAACAATGTAAAAAATATTGTCAGACATAAAATAATGGTTGTCTAAATAAATCGAGATATAAGATTGAGAAGAAGCTAGAGCATGTTCTTAAGATCTTATGATCTAGAGATAAGAACATTGTACTTCTCCTAGACATCTTATACGATTAAGGTTTGTTTTAAACATGCATACTTCTGAGAAAGGTTATTGCCTTTCAGAGACAGAATATACATCTATCTAAAGGGTTTGTGTTCGTACACATGAAGGAGATAGACAAAGCAGTTTCCTATACTTCAAGTACGGAAAACTTTATAGATGCAATGTTGTAAAACAAGAACCTGATATCAACTATGCGGTTTGCGTAGTGGGAGGATATCAAGGTAATCTAGACAAGAGATTTTCGGATGCTGTAATAGTACTTGCAAAAGTACTGAATTATTAAGCAAGACGGAATCTTCTTTGATTACAAATTCTCAGATCCTAAAAATCAAAAGGAGGACCAGTGTAAGTCGATATCAGGCTATGTGTTCACTTTTAGAAAGAGGTGGAACCATGAAATAAAAGAGTGATAAGCAGGACGCTTCTCAGGATCTATCATAACCGAAAAGCAGCCTCATAGGCAGCGGAAGTTTTGGTTAGGTTCCGGGATAACCTCTTGACTTGGATATGACTCTTAGTTTACCGAAGGCTATTGGATAGCGGTGCACGGTGAACTGGAAGAAGTCATAAGTCAAAAGTGATGCTAACACATAGAGCAAGTACCACCTGATACGAGTCATCGTCAAGGGAGACGACGTAGTAGTCACCAAGATAACTTCAGAGCGGCAACCTAGATTGCTCACTCACATAGTACTTCTCGGAAGTACACTTTAAAGCACGTGATGAGTATGGGAACCGGGAGTTTGGAGGAAATGACTAGACCTTAGTACAAGTGGGAGATTGTTGGAGTTGTGTACTTAATGTATAGATTTAAGTAACGGTAAACTCCCGGTCATAGCATTTAATTTATTTAATTAATAAACAATTGTTTGCTTTTAATTATTTTTAATTAAATATATGCAAATCATAGTCCTGGATTTTATACGTTGTAGTTAGTATGGTGTGTCGGGCCCACACAGAAGATCATACTATCGGTTACTCGTATTTAATCAAACAGTGGCTCACGACCTAGATGGACCCAGACCAATCCATCGGTATAGTCGTTGTGTGAGAGAGAAAATAATTTGTCTTAATTATTTTATCACACTTGTACACTTGGTGTATTGAGCGGATCGTTGAGATTCATCGATTAGGATTGCCGGCGATAATCGATTCGAGTCTCGGTGTATTTTATTCTTAATCCCCGATATTGTTGCGGGTATGTATATTTAATATAAGTGACTTTGATTTACCAAAGGAATTAACCGATTTAATCATTGGGTTAATTACCGATTAAGTTGGGTCACTATATTTCATATATGACATGCCGTGAATGATTGACCGGACAGTGTATCCCGGAAGGGTTGATAATATCCCCGAGATGAGTTCATAAGGAATTATTGTGTAAACCTCATGAGTGGATACGTTCCGCACAATAATTAAGGTTGAATGGTACTAGTCTCGGATTAAAGAGATGAATAAATTAATTAGCAATAAATTAATTTTATTCATGGATATTTAAATCTTAAATACACGGAATAAATAATACTACCGGAGAAATATTATTTGATATAATATGGTTTAATATTGGGAGTGCAATTAATTTATATAGTGGAAAATAAATTAATTAATATTGATAAGGATTAATGGACTTGGGCAGTGGGCTCAATTTAATCTTCAATATTGGAAGCCCAATATTCCACCTCCTTTAGATCCCCTACGTAGCCTATAAAAGCACTACATGGTCTTCTCTATTCTACATAACACAAGATCATAATTCTCCTAGAGAGAGAAAGTAGAAAGAGAGAGAAGAGGATCCATAAGCTTGGAGGATCGTCGCCCACCCGACGTTCAAGCTAGTGCAAGGAATACGTGGGAAGATCGTAAGGTCATCAACTTAAATTCGTTTCTCCGCACAACGAATTAAAAGGTAAAATCATATACTCCCTTCTATGATTTCATGTGAATTGATTGTGATACATACATGAACGCATGATCCGGGTAAACGACGAACATCGGGGACGGGGATTCGAGATCCCCGGCGAAGTATCGAGAGAACCCTCGGCTGGGAGCCGAGGGGGTGGCGGTCGAGCCTAGGGCTTCGACCGCCGGCAGCGGCCACGCGAGGGGAGCCCCGGCTGGACGCCGGGGCGAGCGATCGACCTAGGGTCGATCGCTGGGGGCTGCCGCGGCTTCGCGCCGCGGCTGGGAGCTCCCTCCCCGGCCGGTGGTGGCGGTGAGTCGCCGGACTCACCGCCGGGGGCTGCTAGGCAGCCCCACGCGATCGATGGTGATCGCGAGCCCCGCGGTGGGGCTCGGCTAGGGTTTAGCCGCGGGTTCATCCCGCGGCGATGCTCTTGTCGAGCCCGGTTCTCCGTGTGGTTCGTGGTTTCATCTCCGGCGACGGGATTTCGGTCGGGTTGTCGGTTTCCGCAATTTTTGATAACCCGGGACATCGAATCCCAGCAATATTAACTCAAATAGAATTCAAAGGTTGAAAACTGATGGTCTCATCAGTGATGTTGAAGGAGAGGACCTTCCAACCTGCGAATCCTGTTTGGAGGGAAAAATGACCAAGCGTTCTTTTTCTGGTAAAGGACGAAGGGCTGAACAAGTGTTGGATTTGATTCACTCTGATGTATGCGGACCTATGTCTACTCAGGCAAGGGGAGGGTACGAGTATTTCATCACTTTCACTGATGATTACTCAAGGTATGGATTTGTATACCTGATGCGCCGCAAGAGCGAATCCTTTGACAAGTTCAAGGAGTTCAAGGCTTTTGCGGAGAACCTTCAAGGTAAATCCATTAAATGCCTGCGATCTGATCGCGGAGGCGAGTACCTGTCTGGAGAATTCAAGGCATACTTAGCAGAGAATGGGATTGATTCCCAAATGACATCACCATATACTCCCCAGCAGAATGGTGTGTCGGAAAGAAGGAATAGGACTCTTATGGAGATGGTGCGTTCAATGATGAGTTACTCGGACTTACCTACTATGTTCTGGGGACATGCCTTGGAAACAGCGGCGTACATTCTTAACATGGTTCCAACAAAAACGGTACCCACCACACCCATGGAAAGGTGGAGCGGGCGCAAGCCTAGCCTCAGACACCTTCGGATCTGGGGTTGTCCAGCACATGTGTTGCGACAAGGTGCCGATAAGTTAGAACCTAGATCAGAATTACGGCTGTTTGTATGATACCCGAAAGGAACTAAAGGTGGCATGTTCTATAGTCCTACGGACCAGAAGATCGTTATAAGTACTAACGCTCGGTTCTTAGAGGAAGACTATGTCATGGACCACAAGCCCAAAAGTGACATAATACTTGATGAGTTGAGAGGTAACAAGGAAGACTTAGATACAGCCGAACCGAGTGTAGATACACCACTAGAACCTGCACCTAATACTATCACTGTTAATACACCGGAACGCCGTCGTAGTGGGAGGGTTGTTAAACAACCAGATAGATGGATTGGACTGGGTGAGTCTTCGGACTCTGGACCTGGAGTTCATGAAATCGATCCCTGGACCTATGATGAGGCAGTACAAGATATAGATGCGCCTTCTTGGAAGAAAGCGATGAAATCCGAAATTGAATCTATGGATTCTAATAAAGTCTGGGATCTTGTAGAACCACCAAGCGGCGTAAAGCCAATTGGGTGTAAATGGGTCTACAAGAGAAAGAGAGGATCTGACGGAAAGGTTGAAACCTTTAAAGCTCGGCTTGTTGCGAAAGGATATACTCAGAAAGAGGGAATCGATTATGAGGAGACCTTCTCGCCGGTAGCCAAGATAAAGTCGATCCGGATTCTCTTATCCATAGCAGCTCATATGGACTATGAGGTGTGGCAAATGGATGTCAAGACAGCTTTCCTAAATGGAAGTCTTGACGAGACGATTTATATGAAACAACCAGAAGGATTCATTGCTAAGGGGCGAGATCATCTAGTGTGCAAGCTTAATCGATCCATTTATGGATTAAACAAGCCTCGAGATCGTGGAACCTGCGGTTTGACGAAGTAGTCCAATCTTTTGGATTCAGTCAAAGCATGGACGAATCGTGTGTGTATTGGAAACGTGATGGAAAGAAGGTGGTGTTCCTCGTGCTTTATGTAGACGACATTCTTCTCATTGGCAACAGTGTAAAGATGTTATCAGACATAAAGGGATGGTTGTCTAGACAATTCGATATGAAAGATTTGGGAGAAGTCGGGCATGTTCTAGGGATCAAGGTTATAAGGGATCGCCGGAATAGAACATTGTACATATCCCAGCAATCTTACATAGACACGATTCTGGCTCGTTTTAACATGCAAGATTCCAAGAAGGGTGAACTGCCCTTCAGTAAAGGAACTTATCTTTCTAAGGAGATGTGTCCTCAGACACAGAAGGAGAAAGATGAAATGAAAGCAGTTCCCTACGCTTCGGCTGTGGGAAGCTTAATGTATGCAATGTTATGTACAAGGCCTGATATCTGCTATGCAGTTGGCGTAGTAGCGAGATATCAGAGTAACCCTGGAAAGGCTCATTGGACTGTCGTAAAGATCATTTTCAAGTATTTGCGAAATACTAAGGATTATGTTCTGAGTTACGGAGCAGACAATCTGATTCCTTTGGGTTACACAGATTCGGATTTCCAAGCTGATAAGGACCGGCGTAATTCGACATCAGGCTATGTGTACACTTTGGGAGGTGGAGCCGTATCATGGAAGAGTGTTAAGCAAAAGTGCATTTCGGACTCTACCATGGAAACTGAATATGTTGCAGCCTCAGAGGCAGCGAAAGAGTCAGTTTGGTTCCTTAATTTCCTCCAGGACTTAGATGTGATTCCGAGTTTGCCCAAGGCTATGACAATTTATTGTGATAATAGCGTTGCAGTGTCAAACAGTAAGGAACCACGGTCCCATAGTGCTACGAAACACATAGAGCGCAAGTACCACCTGATTCGAGACATCGTCAAGAGGGGCGATGCAGTAGTCACCAAGATAGCTTCGGAGGACAACCTAGCGGACCCTTTCACCAAGATACTTCCTAAGGAAGTATATTTCAAGCACTTGGAGGGTTTGGGAGTCAGAAGTTTGGAAGATAAGACTAGACCTTAGTATAAGTGGGAGATTGTTGGAGTAGTATACTTAATGTCTAGATTTGAGTATTCTGAACTCCTTGTACACTTTCATTTACCTATTAAATAATGAACATTCATTTGCTTTTAATTATTGTTAATCAAATGTATGCAAATTATAGTCCTGGATTTTATACGTTGTAGTTAGTATGGTGTTGCATGGGCACACAGAAGATCATACTATCGGTTACTCGTATCTAATCAAACAGTTGCTCACGACCTAGATGGACACGGACTAATCCATCGGTATAGTCGTTGTGTGAGAGAGAAAATAATTTATCTTAATTATTTTATCACACTTGTACACTTGGTGTATTGAGCGGATCGCTTGAGACTTATCAATTAGGATTGCTCTGTGATAATTGATTTAAGTCTCGGAGTATTTTATTCTTAATCCCTGAAACAATTGCGGGTGTGTATATTTAATATTAGTGACTTTGATTTTCCAAAGGAATTAACCGATTTAATTATTGGGTTAATTACCGGTTAAGTTGGGTCACTATATTTTATATATGGCATGCCGTGAATTCTTGAAGGGACAGTGTATCCCGGAAGGGTTGATAATATCCCCGAGATGAGCTCATAAGGATTTATTATGTAAACCTCGCGAGTGGATTTGTTCCGCATAATAAATAAGGTTGAGTGGTACTAGTCTCGGATAAAAGAGATGAATAAATTTATTAAGCAATAAATAAATTTTATTCATGGATATTTAAATCTTAAATACACGGAATAAATAATACTACCGGAGAAATATTATTTGGATATAATATGGTTTAATATTGGGAGTGCAATTAATTTATATAGTGGAAAATAAATTAATTAATATTAATGGGAGATTAATAGATTTGGGCTTGGGCTCAATTTAATCATTAATATTGGAAGCCCAATATTCCACCTCCTTTAGATCCCCTACGTAGCCTATAAAAGCACTACATGGTCTTCTCTATTCTCATATAAGTTGAAGATCATAATTCTTCTAGAGAGAGAAAGTAGAGAGAGAAGTAGATCCATAGAGCTTGGAGGATCGTCCCCCACCCGACGTTCAAGCTAATGCAAGGAATACGTGGGAAGATTCAAAGGTCATCTTGATTTCATTTCTCCGAACAACGAATCGAAAGGTAAAAATCTAAACGCCCTTGATTTTATTCGATTTGGTTTATCGAGAATACCGTAGAACGAAGATCCGAGAATCGAATCCCGGAACGAGGGTCGAGCCGGGCGGTGGTGGTCGAACCACCGGACCGCCGGCGGCTCGTGGATCCCACGTGGGGATCGAGCACGGAAGTCCTCGGCTGGGAGCCGAGGATCGATCGGACCCCTACGGGGCCGATCGCTGGGAGCTGCGGGGTTACCCGCAGCGACTCGTAGCGAGCTGCGGGGTTACCCGCAGCGGGTCGCTGGGGACGAGCCCCAGCCGTGCGAGCAGCGGATCAACGAATCCGCTGCGGGGATGCCGTGAGGCATCCCGTGCGATCGCTGGGAGCGATCGCGGGTTCCCGCGGGGGTGCGGCTGGGCCCGCACGCGTCTTCGTGCGCGTCGTGCGTTCGGTCGAGCCCCGGCTCGCGTGGACTCGTTATTTCTCCGGCAATCGAGGTTTTTGATCGGGTTATTATTTTCCGCAATTTTTAATAGCCCGGGATATCGAATTCCAACAAACACCACCTTGTTTCCATTACTTCTCCAATACACCTTTCGTCTATGCCTTTTGATGAATCCATCAAATGGACTATCCCATCAATTCGCGAGTTCCACGATTTATAGCTTTGTTTCAATCCATAAATGGATTTACTAAGCTTGTACTCTAAATGATCTTGCCTCTTAACAATAATCCTTATTGTTTTCTAAGCAGGCACATTTAGATCTAGTACTGCCCTCGTGCAGAGCTAGGGATCGATTTCATCTTTACTAGATCCAGAGTCCGAAACTCTTCTAGTCTTATGAACATCTCCGGTTTTCTTAACAACCTCCCACTGCAACGGCGTCCCGGTGTATAACAGTAATAACAGTAGGTGCAGTTAGTGGTGTACTGCTACTCGGTTTGGCTGGTTCCTAGTCTTTGTCCTTTTTCTCATTCCAAGGTATTACATCAGTTCGGGCTTTGTGGTTCATCTAATAGTCTTCCTCTAAGAACCGGATGAAATGTCCCTCTGGTTCATAGTACTATAGAACACTCAATACTTTGTTCATCTAGGATATCCTACAACCATAATATGCCGTTGTCTCTAGGAATATCCATAGAACATAGGTAGTTCCGAACAACTTGTTCTTTTACTATTAGATTTCCATTTCTTATTTCTGACACACCATCTCTACACGTAAGTGTATGGTGTAGTCATTTGAGACTTAATCCCAATCTTTGATTATGCTATGTGTTATGTGGTAGCCTCCGCGACTAAGTCGCAGGCTTCCAACGGATATACTTTGAAGGTTCCCCATAATTGCTTTGTGACTAAAACACTTCGCTTTTATGGCACATCAAGCATTCTAATCCATCTTCGAGTATTCTCAAAAGAATTACTCGCACTACACATATGACTGCATATATCATTGATCATTCTCAACACTTGTCAGAATTCTACCCTTTACAAAAGGTATGCTTAGTTGTATTATCTTCCAAATTCAATTCTTAGGTCGGAAGGTCCATTCCTTCAACTATAATTGATTAAATCAATTTCGACCTTTTGAATCTCATTTGAATTAATACTACTAAGTATAAGAACTCACAAGTATAATGATTTAACAAGAAATATATCTAATAAGTAAAACAAGTTATAGGACGGTTCGTTGCATCGTGGTAGACTTAGGATCTATCATTCATATATTGCTATCTAATGTACCAGAATAGATAATACCCATTATTTCTTATCAAAATCATCAACATGATTAAAGAAATAAAATATCCATTCATAAATAATAGAAATCCAGAACAAAACGTTCTTTCTAAAATAAAGGGTACATAATGCAATAAACTTGAAATGAAATCCTATTTTACTACTAAAGCAGATAAAATGTCTTCCACCGCAACCGCTGCCTCCTCTACAGCTTTTGCCCGTGTAGACTCGAACTCTTCTTCTCTAAGTCGCCGGGTTTTCTGGAACCCCTGCATTCAAAAATGCACATACCGTCAGTGGTTCCATATCTACACACCAGAATTCTGGTAGATAATACCGCTGACTATGTTTTTACGACTAAAGAAAAATTCGTACCTTTGAGAGGACATTCAGACTTCCAGTGTCCAGACTTATTGCATCGGAAGCACTTGCCCCTTGGATTTGCAGCCCCCACTCGTGGTCCATTCCTCTTGGCACCACTGGGTTTCCAGGCTTGCTTCCTTTTCTTGCCCCTACCTCCAACAGGCTTCAAGCCTTTGGACTTGGTAGCTACAAGCGCTTGAGACTTGCCCTTCTTGTAGATCCCCTCTGCCGCCTTCAGTTCAGTCAGGAGTTGCGCAAGAGTATAAGATAGTTTACCCATATTATAGCTCATGCGAAACTGCTCAAAACTAGGGGTCAGAGACTGGAGTATGATGTCGACTTGCGTCTCAGCATCAATTTGAGCTCCTAGGATCTCAAGTTCATTCAACAAACTCATCATCTTGAGAACGTGCTCCCCAACGGGCGTTCCTTCAGATTGAGTAGTTGTCATAAGGACTCTCATGGCTTCTTGCCTTGCCGCACGATCTTGCTCTCCAAACATTTCCTTGAGGTTGTATAACATATCCTCGGCAGTGTCCATCGACTGATGTTGGGTTTGGAGTACATTTGACATTGAAGCCAAAATATAACACCTAGCCATTTCATCAGCCTTTTTCCACTTCTGATATGCTTCCTTTTCCTCATTAGTTGAGGCATCAGTGGGCTCAGCAGGACATGCTTCATAGAGTACAAACTTGTACTCTTCAGAAGTCAGGACAATGTCCAAATTTCTCCTCCAATCAATATAATTGGGGCCAGTGAGTTTATGCTCCTTGAGTATCACAGAAAGTGGATTCATAGCTATTCTCTAAACCTATAAGCACATTTAAACAAACAATCAATTTAATATCCGATATTATCTCCCTCAAATAATATCATTAAATTACTAATTAAATCTAAAATCCCATCAGGTAAGGCAAGCCACGTTGTGTGGACGTTTACCCACCCAAATGATTTAGCAATTAGATTTTCTTTGGTCATACATCACATATAGCGTAACCTCGTGGGGAGGAATACTATAATGCGTATCTAAGTGTAAACCATTACTCAGCACCAAAGTAAATCGTTCAGAATTGCTATATTACCGCAAGCCACGTTGTGTGGACGTTTACGATAACTTCACAACTCTTCACAATTCCTTACAACTGTCTACATCAATTAATCCAAAATCCGTCAGTATAGCAAGCCACGTTGTGTGGACGTTTACTACACCAAGAGACTTTTATAATTGACTCCCAGTTACAAGATCCATTCGATTTTCGTAAATCAAGACGCGGAGAATCATAAGTGAAACTCGAAGTTTCTAACCAGTGATTCACCATGCGAACAACCCTATCTCTCATTAGATGAGGGAGCCGAGCAGACAAACGATCCACCTTCAAAAGAATGGTACGAATGTCTCTAATTTGTGTCATCCACATGACCAAGTGGCTTTGGCTCCATTCCACTCCCCGGGGTGAGAATGAGTCGACTTGAAGTCAGTTTCAGAAAGACAAATTAGGCATTGTTTGATAGACTTAATCAATGTTTCTTGTAAAAGGAATTACAAGAATTCTCCTCCAATGACATGTCTATATGAACTTCGAAAGCTGATAAATGTCACCGAGAGAACAGTAATGGAGACCATGGGAATGTTTCCATCCCCTCTCCCACTTAAATTTTTATAACAAAGAGATACGCTATCTAATGCATAATTAAACACATAAGCATGCATACAAGTAATAAAGCACATATCACATAGTCAAAATAATGCTAGAAAATTATTTTCCGACTATAATGGCTTTATTCCATCTCCGTATGCGTAATCTAGTCTTCAGTCTTCGTTCTTGAATGCTCCATGTGACGAGAATATTAATCCCAATATTTAAATCTATTTATTTTCAATAAATCCAAAAGATACTTAATTCGAAAATTAAGTCAATCGAATAAATTAAAAATAAAATTAAATATTATTAATATTTTTTATTTATTTATTTTCCTATCTAATTCTATTAAATCTCTAGAATAATCTATCCAAGTAAAACTTGGAATATTCTAGAAGACTTCTATAATAGAATAAGGAAAAATAAATTAAGACTCTTCTACTTTCCAAAATTAATTAATTTCCATGTCCATGAAAATTCCCATAAAATAGGAATAATCAAATTGGAAATAAATCAATTTATTAATTAATTATTTTCCTATCTAATTCTATTAAATCTCTAGAATCCTATTCCAAGTAGGACTTGGAATATTCTAGAAGACTTCCATAATAGAATAAGGAAATAAATTAATATTAATTAATTCTTTTCCTATCTCCATGAGAGTTCCCAAACTTAGGAATACTCAAAATAGGAAAACTTGAATCAATTAGGAAAGTGAATCTAGGTAGGAATAGCACGGGATGGGGTACCCCGCGCCACCCCCACCTTCGACCACCACCACCGCCGCCGGTCAAGGCCCACGCGCCACCTCCCTTGGTGGCCGGCGTGGCCGAGAACCCTAGGGCAGCCCGGGGTCGATCGATCTCCATGGGATCGATCTCATGATCGATCCCGAGCCCTTGTACTCCCTCTCATCATCTCCTTCGTCACACGAGTTCTCCGGCGGTCGTCTCGGCATCGATCCAACGTAAATAAATTACAAGAAATAAATTTACAATTCCGGTATCGATTCTATACATGAAATCGACCCTATACACTTTCCGGAAAAACATAGAACAATAATAATAAATCTAAATTCGGTCAACCCCCGAATTTTGACTATTACAAACATTCATCCACACAAAACGAATCTCGACATGTCCGAGAGTTTAATAACGAATAATCATGGTAAAATTAAATAACAATTAATTAAATAAATAATTAACAATTAATTAACCATGATAGTCGGAATCTCTGCAAGGTAGAACGATAATTGAACACATACATGAACACGAAACCAAACGCTCTGATACCAATTGCTGGAAATCGATATCCCGGGGTATCAAAAATTGCGGAACCGATAACCCCGACCGAAATCCCGTCGCCGGAAACCGATCACGAACGCCGCGTCGCCGGAGTCCGACGAGAGAATCGCCGCAAGGGCGAAACCCTAGCCGAACCCTAAGGCGGGGTTCGCGATCGCATGCACATGCGATCGCCGGGCTGCACCGGCAGCCCCGGGCGGTGAGTCCGGCAACTCACCGCCATCGCCGGAGGTGGGGGGAGCCACCAGCCGCGGCGCCAGCCCGCGGCAGTCCCCCCGGCGATCGAGCTAGGGCTTGATCGCCCCAGCCGCGGCTCTTTCCCGTGCGCCACCGCCGGCCAGGGAGGATCGGGGAGGTCGTCTGCCGTGGCACCAGCCCACGGCGACTCCCCGGCGATCGACCCTTGGTCAATCGCGTGCCCCGGCGTCCAGCCGGGGCTTCCCTTTGGCCGCGGTACCGGCGGTCGAACCCTAGGGTTCGGCCGCCCCTTTCGATCCCGACGGGGATCTCAAATCCCCATATCCCGGTCTCGACGTTTTCCCGGATCATGTGTTCATGTACATATCACAATTAATTCACATAAAATCATAAGAGGGGTTTTATGATTTTACCTTTCGATTCGTTGTGCGGAGAAACGAAATCAAGATGATGACCTTACGATCTTCCAACGTATTCCTTGCACTAGCTTGAACGTCGGGTGGGCGACGATTCTCCAAGTTTATGGATCCTCTTCTCTCTCTCTACTTTCTCTCTCTAGAAGAATTATGATCTTCAAATTATATGATTAAATTGAGCCCAAGCCCAAATCTATTAATCTCCCATTAATATTAATTAATTTATTTTCCACTATATAAATTAATTGCACTCCCAATATTAAACCATATTATATCAAATAATATTTCTCCGGTAGTATTATTTATTCCGTGTATTTAAAATTTAAATATCCATGAATAAAATTAATTTATTGCTAATTAATTTATTCATCTCTTAAATCCGAGACTAGTACCATTCAACCTTAATTATTGTGCGGAACGAATCCACTCATGAGGTTTACACAATAATTCCTTATGAACTCATCGCGGGGATATTATCAACCCTTCCGGGATACACTTTCCCGTCAAGTATTCACGGCATGCCATATATAAAATATAGTGACCCAACTTAATCGGTAATTAACCCAATAATTAAATCGGTTAATTCCTTTGGTAAATCAAAGTCACTTATATTAAATATACACACCCGCAATAGTATCGGGGATTAAGAATAAAATACTCTGAGACTTGAATCGATTATCTCAAGGCAATCCTAATCGATAAATCTCAAGCGATCCGCCCAATACACCAAGTGTACAAGTGTGATAAAATAATTAAGATAAATTATTTTTTCTCTCACACAACGACTATACCGATGGATTGGTCCGTGTCCATCTAGGTCGTGAGCAACTGTTTGATTAAATACGAGTAACCGATAGTATGATCTTCTGTGTGTCCATACACACCATACTAACTACAACGTATAAAATCCAGGACTATGATTTGCATATATTTAATTAATAATAATTAAACGCAAACAATTGTTTATTAATTTAATAGATTAAATGCTATGACCGGGAGTTTACCGTTACTTAAATCTAGACATTAAGTACATAACTCCAACAATTCAGAATAAATATCAAAACTAAATGTTTCTGAAGAACATAATATGATATCCTGAAGAAATATAAAAATTAAATGTTCCTGAAGAACATCGTGATATAATATTCCTGCAGAAATATCAATATCAAATTGATTATGATTATATATTATTAATCTCGAAAATATCTTTGAAAATTGACCGTGAAAGATCCAATAGCTTTGTGGAAAGATTTAAAAGAAAGATACGATCACCCGAATTTGGTCGTACTACCAAAAAGTGGTATGATTGACTCCACATTGGATTATGAGATTTAAAATCTGTCGAGGCATATAATAAATCTATCATGAAAGTAACATTTCACAAGTTTGAGTCGCATTATAATTTGATATTCCTGAAGTAATATCAAATCAAGTATTCTTAATATATCAATTAAATTGAATGTTCCTGAAGAACATGTACCATTGGTTTAAATATTATATTGATCTTTCGGGAAGAACATATAACATCATGATTTGATATTATTCGATAAATATCAAATTAAATTGCTCTTGCTCCCGTAGTAGCAATAAATTTGGAAATATGAAATTAAATTGCTCCCGTAGTAGCAATAAGTTTGGAAATATCAAATTTAATTGCTCCCGTATTAGCAGTAGTAGCAATAACTTTTAAATGTTCTTGAAGAACATTATGATATGATATTCCCGCAGAAATATCAAATTAAATTGCTTATGGTGTAGCAATTAAATTTAAATATTTTAAATTGATATTGATACTATACAAAATATTCGTGAAAGAATATTTTTATTGATTGCTCCCGAAGAAGCAAAGTTCAAACATTAAATGTTTTTAATAAAATTACATCTCATGATACTCATAGTGAAACGCAAAATTCGATTATTCTCGTGAAACAATGATGACATATGAATTATCCCTGAAGGATATCTTTTGAAAGTCGAGAACAAATGTATCTTATTATGTGGGTACTCATTAAATATCGAAAAAGTCGATTATTTTCTTAATGTTTGACGTGTTATTCCTGAAGAATACACAATTGATTTATTAAATTTGATAAATATTCTTGAAGAATATTTGATTTGATTATTCGTCAATAAAGTTTGAATGACCCATGTATTTTGATTCCCGAAGGATTATTGTTAAAGATACTGTATCCCGAAGGATTATTGGTAAAAATATTGTTATGCAAATGATGACATAGTGGGCTCCGGAAGAGCTTTACTAATTATCCCCACGAGTGCTACAAAGGTACTTAAAAATGAAAATGATGCATATCATGATTATTATTAAGTGCGTGGAAATTGTTATTTCCCATCTGCGAATTAATTTGAAATATGCGATTTTTATTCATATCACCACTAAAGTGAACGGACATAATAGAAAAAGGTATATTAAATATCTCGAGCCCACGATCCAGAAGATCGGTTTTTAGCAATTACGCTGATTTGCATATTTAATAATTAAGATCATTTCCCGGCATTAGGGGTAGATAAGAATATAATAGATTTAAATGCCGAGAAATTTTGTTGAATGAAAACGATCTTCAATTCTTGATCCACGCACCAATCAATTGAACCTGAAGTTCATGAAAATAAGTGACTTGCAAATATATTCAGCAAGTAATCTGCCGAATTCATTTACATATTAATGAAGGTGTGACAAAATCACATATATTTGTGATAAAATGAACTGTAAGAGTTCAAATAACAAAGAGATCAACTCAAATGTTGATTCTAATATACGCCTGAAGCGTAGTAGATCGATCTCAAGATATAAAATAAATCCACGGAAAAACAACGAAATTTAGTCACCCTCAAAACCTCCTGAAGAGAGTTACATGGAAATCCCATTGAAAAAACATGTGCACATGATAATAGAAAATCGTGGGATTGCGGAACAACCAAATTAAATATTTTGGGAAATGATTAAAGATTTGGTTGATAGAATGAATTGTCATCAACTTGGAAAAAGTCGTCAACGACATATTTGCCTCAAGAGTTGCTCTCGAAAAACTGGATCCAAAACTTATCAATAATAGTGTGCCGGCAGCACTCAAAAATAGAAACGAGCAATTGAGGCTGAGCATGACTCGCTAAATAAAGATATATTTTTTGACTCTATAGTACACACCTCAAAATATTATCCCAGAAGGATATACGTGGGTGTTCGTAAGAAAAACGAGTAATGATGTGGTGAGATATAAAAGCGAGATTAGTTGCTCAAGATTTTTTCGCAGAAACTCGATATTTTTAAGGATGGCATTAAGTTCTACTACCTTATACTTTTGGCAGAAACAACGATAAATATATATATGCATGAATGTATGATTTGACCATGTAGAAGTCATTAGAAAGGTACATGCATAAAAATCCTGGATGGATTTTAAGATTCCTGAAATGAAAGGAAATGAAAATCAGAACATGTATAGTATCATATTACATATGTCATTATGGACAAAAATGATATTGAAGACAAGGTCCCGAAGACCAGTGATTGGTCCCGAAGGCCATTGATTGTACTCTTTTTCCCTCTATTAAGTTTTTTCCACGGGGTTTTCTTAGTTAAAGGTTTTTAACGAGACAATCACCACAATATAAATGTGAATGTCATGTACTCTATTCCTCGAGTATTTTTTCCTACAAGGTTTTATAACGAGGATTTTAACGAGTCATGTACATCACTCGATAATAATTAATGAGGACATCAGTATGTTCCATATGAGTTTGTTTGCGAGATAAACTGAGATATTGAACCTGAAGTTCAAATGATTGTGAATTGAAGTTCACATTATTGTTCATTTGTGAAGAAATGTATATTGAACACTAGACGCATCTAAAATACTCCAGCAGAGTTACCGGCCGGTTATAGCAATTGCAAATGCTCTAGTCAATAGATGTCTGGTAAAGACATGTCCCAGAAGGACGAAAAATATACAATATTACAAATGAATGTGAAACTCGACAATTCGAAGGTTGTGTCTTGAAGACCAAAATGTATATTTGAATAACTAAGTTTTTAGTATATGGTTTTATTAGTTACAGGTTTTAATGAGACTATTGATCACCAATAACTACTTTCAAGAAGTCAAAGATCTTCGGTGATTTCAATCAGGGGGAGCAATCTGTACTCTTTTTCCTTCGCTCAGGTTTTGTCCCATTGGGTTTTCCTGACAAGGTTTTAACGAGGCAGCAATCCTGTAAATAGTCATTCAAGGGGAAGTGATGAATATTATTAATTAGTGAATGACTAGTTTACCTTTCTTGGTGAACAAGACGAAAACCCTACTTTGTATCCTATATAAAGGGGTCTCCCCATATGAATGAAATAACAATTCTATTCTCCTCTCCTATTGTCTCTCTTTCTACTATATTATTCTCTCTCAATTCTCTTGAGTTTATAACAGAAACTAATTTATTTTAATAATAAAATTGTTTTATTTTTATAAGTGTAATATAGTAATCAACCTTTTAAAAATGTATTTTTTGTTTTAATTATTTAAGTTATACTACCCTAATAAATAAATAATTTAAAAAATCATTTTTCTTAAATATAAAGTGGATTTTATGTGGTTTACCTTGTAAATTAAAAAAAAACAATTGATAATACAAAAATGTCACAATTTAATAAAAAAAACAATTAAGATGAATAATGTATTTCTTGTGTATTGCAAAAATGTGTTATTGATTTTTTTATCAAAAAGTTGAAGGTAAAAAATTATTTTTAAATTAATAAAGTAAGAAGTTGAGAGTAGTGTTTAAAAATATAGGTGAAAAGATAAAGTATATATATTTCTTTTTAAATAAAAGTAAGAATAATTATTTCTTTAAACGAGGTGTGACTATTGATATGGAACAATTCGAAAAAATGTGACCATTAATAAGTATAAGTAATTATTTACAAAATACAGTAAAATATATTGCAGGGTAAGACTTCAAGAAATCAAACAAAAATTTATCCAAATTTTTATGTGTTCTTGAACCCCAAATAAACTGTGCACATTGTTTTGTTCACAATTTTGAAATCAAAGTTTTGCGGGAAAATAGTACATCCACAGTGAATGTTCATGTCATATGATTTGGTGTTAAACAAATGATCAGCCTAGTGATTATGTTGAGTACAATTTTACGGTATGGTAAGAGTGACATTGTTTGTAGACGAGTTTTGAACATCATCAATGATTTGCCTAACTTAAGTCATGTGTTGCACATAGAAAGTCAAAATAAAAAAATGACAAATGTTAGTCAACTTTGTGACAATTGACTGCAAGTAAAATTTAACAATAAATTGTGTGAGATGTTGGATAAAAATATTCTAACTGTTAATGAACAATTAATTAGAGAAGAACTATTGTCTCGTACTCGAATAGATTATTAAACGTAAAATTATATTTGTAATTGATTACGTTGTATAGGAAAGTTGTAACGCCCGGCCTGTTGAGAGGTCGAAGCTCAGGACACTTAACTTGGGTCACCCATCCTAGAATTACTCCAGAGTCAGCACGCTTAACTTTGAAGTTCTTATAGAAGAATGCTTAGAAAAGAAAATGCATATGTTGAGCATATTCAATTTCTTTAAGCCTTTGAATTTTATGAGGCATTACAAAAGTTGTAATAAATTAATAGAGAAGCAATCTCATTTCTCTTAACAGTGGCATTTATAGTATAACTTCAAATTCAAAAATAATTGTTTGTATAAATATTCTCCTTCGGTACAAAGATAATTGTCATTGTAAATTACGAAAAGAGGTATGATAACTATCTGTGAACCGATCAGAGAGTATTATTTTATACCTTGCATAATTCAGTGTATCGACCTAATTTCACAACTCGTTTTATAATGTGCAGTATAATTCAATCCAAATAATAATTTATTTATTTTAATGTAATATTTGAACATTTTTCACAAGTAGTGAAGTTTTCAAATCTAATTTGAATCAATAAACAATCAAAATTTTCAATAATTTTTTAACGAAAAAATTATCAATTTAGTTCCATAAAGATGGACTGTTTTCTTTTTGTTACAACAAAGTAACACTTTCTCAAATTAATTCAGTAAAACTTCAAATTGAGTAGATATCATCCAATTTTGGCCTAAAAATTCAAAATCTGCCGGAAATCGACCGCGTGAGTCGCACGCACCAATTGAATTAGGGATTCCCGGTGACCTAATCCACGTGGCGACAGTTGATTGGCTGAAGTTGTTTAAAAAACGAAAAAAAAACCACTTGTCCACTACAAGAAAAAACTATTTTAGAGACAAACTGTTTTTGTCTCTAATTGCTATAATTTGGTCATTCAAAAGTATAAGTGAAAAAATTATTTTGTCACTAAATTTGTCACCTATAGTGCGTTGCAAATATTTTTTAATGACAAATCATATTTTTTTTTTCACCAATAACAATTTGTATCAAACTTATATTTGTCTCCAATGGGAAGTATTTTTGTCTCCTAAAGTAGATTAGTCATCTTGTAAAATTTCATTTTTTATTAATTAATTTATTTATTATATATCAAAACAAATTTATATTATAATTACAAACCAAAGAATGAAAATAAAAAAAGCTCTTTTATTAAATAAACAAAGTAACTTACATTGTATAACATCAATTCAAGAAAATTAAATTACATTGTAATACACTAAATCAATACCATTCTAAACAAAAAAGTGGTGTTCAATCTTTACATCAATATGCATTCATATGCCTATTATTCAAATGAAATGTATTCAACTCTCTCCTTAGTGAAAGTCATCCAAGAGACCCATTAATATGCCTATTTCTCAAATGAAATGTATTCAACCCTCTCCTCAGTTCTCAGTGAAAGCCATCCAAAACACCCTGTTACAACATAACATAAGGTAGTAACACTACAAGAAAATAGTAATTTAGAGACAAACTTGTTTTGTCTCTGAATTTACAAAATTTGTAGCTAAATAAAATCGAAGACAAAATAAATTTGTCACCAAGTTTGTCACTTATAGTGGGTTACAGATACTATTTAGTGACAAAATATTAATTCAGTCACTCAAAAATAAACGAGACAAAATAATATTTGTCTCCTATGCATTTAAAGTTTGTCTCAAAAAATATTTCAACAATACAAAAAAAAACTATAATTATTCAATTATAATTGTCATTTAAATTTAATATTTACATATTATAAAATAAATTTATTTTTAAATCACTAAACCAAAGTCAATTATTTAAACAAAATAAAAAAATAAACTCTTTAAAAATAGTTCAATGTATTGAATAGCAAAAATAAAAATACAAACCCAAATCACCATGTTTACAAGCAAAGTATAAAACTGACTCTTAATACAACAAAATATAATCAAGCAAAATTGGAGAATTTGTGAACTACAACTATAACTCATCTACTGCTCAATCTAACTCCCATCCTTGTTGAAATTCCTTTACTTCCATTGATTGACGAGTCTAGACGGGTGGACATTTCCTGAAATTCCTTTACTTCCATTGATTGACGAGTCTAGACAGGTGGACATTTCCTGGTTGCACAACTGGATCATCGACTACAAATTCTCTGCTAAAACACGAATAAATCCAAACAAGATCAATGAAAGTGAGTAAAAGAATAATGAGAACATGAGTAAGAAATTGACTTCAAGATATTTGAACATCCTCCGCAGTAAACGGCCTATTGAAACTGAAACAAGTACCGGATAATTTTATTTCATTTATCAAAAAGACAATCCGAGGGAGATGAAATCAATGGGACCCGAAACGGCAGGCAAACCTTTTGCACATGTATTCAGTCAAACCATAAAGCACAAAGTGACGATGTACACCTAGAGTTTACAGAACAAAATGTAAAAACCGAAGTTAAAACAAACAAACCCATCGTAACCCCGTAAATTACAAGAAAATCAGCATAGCTAATTCTAGTTTGTGAAAGACCACACACGTAATAAGCAATACCTAAAAAATTTGTATCTAAACAAATCTTAAATACTGAGGATTAAAAGATCAGGAAAAAAATAAATCCATTTGTACAGATTTTCCACATTTATGTTCATCGAAATAATTTCCACATGAAACGAAATGAGCAGCAGCACAAACCTCGTAGTTTGGAGGGAGGGTATATTTCGAGAGCTTGGAGAAATCTCAATTCTAATTCGACCTCCGATTTCTCCTACAATTCAACTCAATCGAACAACAAATTATTTAATCAAACAACAAATTAAAAAATATGTGTGTGTATATATATATATATATATATTATATATATATATATATATATATATATATATGTATGTATATAGCTTGCGGAGTGAGGAAGAATTAATTTTGCAAGGTGAGTGCACAGAAATTCCATCTTGCTCCTGCTCATCTTCTTCTCCATCATTATTATTATTATCTTCTTTTTCAATCCTAATATAAAACATGATTAAATTATTGACCATGATTATCATGGCCTCTCAATGAATTGTATTTTCTTAGGAACCTTTTGCGCACTTTCTATCGACAGCCCCACAAGCCCATGATCAAATCTATGAAAATCTGAGAGCGATATCAAATTGAATTAAATTCTAAATTAATTAAAACTTACCGACCAAAATTCAGATCCATGACGCCCTACATCTTGCCCCAATCGATTTCATTGTTTTCTCCCACATCATGGCCGAATTCAACAACTACAAAATATTCATCCTCGGAATTGACGATACAAGACTTCTCAATATCAGCAATTGACGATATTTATCGTGTGTAGATTTTCAATTTTGGTCGATAATCTTAGAAGGGGGCTAGGTTTTTGCAACTGAGAAGATGGAAGAGAGAAACACAACGCCCAAAAAAACTTAGAAATATCGTGAGGAGTGGGCCGAGTGGGAAATTGTAAAATCTTTACATTTTATTTTATTTAAATTAATTTTATTTTTGTTACAAAATTATTTTGTCACCTTCTCAAAATATGTTTCTCAAAAATTGGTTTTTGAGACAAAAAATAAATTTGTAGCAAATAATTTTGTCGCTAAATTAGTTTTTTCTTGTAGTGTAAGAATACATTTAAATAACTTCTCATATTAGTTTGTACATGATAAATACCAAGACACTTGCACCAAGTATGAAACTAGCAGAGTAAAAATCTTGGGACATATCCTTGGGTTGCATTTTAGGAAGTGGAGTATCTGCAATCAAATTAAATTAATAATTAGTCCTTTTAAGTCAACTACTTGATTAACTTTGTTAGGCAATGGGCTAAGAAAGAGAACATCACATAGGTAGAATTCTGAGGGCATCTTTTGTGAATGAGAATGGCGTCGGCTTCCCATACATATTCATATGTTCCTATGGAATTAATATCAAAGTTTCAAATAATTAATTTACCTTAAAAAACGATCATAAAATCATTATTTATTCGATGTGCAAATCATGAGTGATGTTTACAAATATAATGGCACCAGTCTCAATCACATTGGTTGGGCGGCCAAAAATGCAATTTTCACAATACAAAATCACAAGAAAGTAATCAAGCTAATAGATAAAATAAATTGAGAAAAGTGCAAAAAATCCTAACCTTCTTTCACCTCGATCCCCTTTCTCATTGAACCCTAGTTTCTGTGAATTTCAATCAAATCAAAGTCCGAAATTACATGATTAGAACCATTATTCATCAGGTGAAATTCGAAAAATAAAAAACGAACCTTGGGAGGGAATTCAGATGTTTTTCGATTTTTTAGGTCAATTGTTTCCCGGCATCGATTGAGATATGACGCTTCACCTGCTCCATTAGCGCATCGGAGCGTAGATTGCCATGGAGGGACTATCATTGAGATGGGCTAGGTTTTTGAAAGTCGGAGAAAGATGTATACGTTTGGAAGAGATCGAGAGAGATGACCACGTACTCAACAAAACACTAATTAGAAAGTAAAAATGAATAACATAAAAAAAGATAAATACGTGATGAGTGCAGGAGTGAGACTTGGTGGTGGCTTTCTAATTTATATTTATTTAATTAGAAATTATCTTTTTGTGAGAATTAATTTTTCTCTTAAAATAGTTTTAGAAACAAAATTTTATTGTCTTTAATAATTTTGTCGCTAAATTAGTTTTTTGTTGTAGTGGTCGCCACGTGGATATTACATGAATAAAAAAACAAAAAGAAATGAATTGAGAATAAAAAAGCGGGAGGGAGTCGGATTTTATCATTTCACCCCCAAACCGTTTCCAGAAAACCTTAAATCCCAAATTTTCGAAGAACCCTAATTCTCTACCACCTCAATTTTCGCAATTACCCATATAAGATTGGTCGACCATCCTCAATCAATCATTTGCTCGATTTCTATTCTAATTTTCGACATTAAAAAATGTCTCAATCGAGTGAGAATTCGAAAGCAAGATACTGTTTTTGTAGTGAAATTGCACAAACTGCAACCTCTTGGAAGAATGACAACCCAGGTCGTCGATTTCTGGGTTGTGGAAGATATCCGGTATGTATCAAGACTATTGCAATCTCTCACTCTCTTTCTGGGTTTTTTTTTTTTTTTTTTTTGTTCTTTTAATCTCTGGACAGAATTAAGGTTACTGCAATTTTTTTAGATGGGTAGATCCACCTATATGGGAGATGTCGAAACAAATCATTTCGGGATTATTGAGAAGATTGAATGAAAATAACTCCAATTCGAATGAAGTGATTTATGTTGAGAATGAGCTCCTGAAGAATGTGAATAAGAGATTGCAACAGAAGATGATGAAGTTGAAAGATGTGAACAAAAAACTAACTCACAAAAAACTAACTCGTACAATTAACAAAATGTTCTTGTTGTTAGTTATTGAAGTTTCTGTTTTGTGTGCAATTTGGTATTTTTAGAGGCTAGTTCGACGCTAGACACGTGGAGTCCACTTGACACACACGTCCCTTTGCATGACACGTGGAGTCCCTTTGCATGACACGTGGAGTCCACTTGCAATTTTTTAATATATATGTTTTTCATTATTTGTTATTCAATTTTAAAACTAACTTGAGTTAATTTATTTATATATTGTATTTATAATCAAATATTTTTTCCACAATTAAAAATAGAGTAAAATAATAAATATTCATAATGATTTGCGACTCTAATTATATTTATAAAAATCTTTATTTTTTATTAGGCAAATCACAACTAAATATTTATTACTATTGTTTATTAATTTCTCTCAAATAAAATTTTAAAAAAATAAAAAATAATATTGAAAAAAAATGATATTAATATATTTTGAAGTTAGAAATAAATTAATTGTGAGTAAGGTAAAAAAATATAGATAAAATTATATAATAATGTAAAAAAAATTTAAATACCTATTATTAAGAAACATTCATTTAAAAAAAATATTATTATTATTATTTTGAGAGAATTATACTCATAATAATTGAATTTTTATAATTGAAAATATTCGAGTATTGATTTTTATTATTCTATTAAGAATGTATAAATCAACTTATAAATTACAGAAATATATTTATAAATATAAAAAATTATTTTCACTAAATATTGGGAAAACTTCATTTATAATTAATTTTAATTGTTTATTATTTTTGTTTTATATATTAATAGATTTGATTGAAGTTCAATATATTTCATACAAGAATTATATTTAATAGAAAAATTGTACTATAAATTTTGATATTTTAGAAGTGATATATTATTAAGAAAATTATGTAAAATTTTAAGTAGTGAAAATTAGCAAATCATTTATTTAGCATTAGCCAACACAAAATTTGAGTTATACTGTATAAAATAAATAAACATAATAAAAAATAATGATAAATATGTAGTTGTGATTTGCATAATATAAAAATACAAATTTTTAAAAACACAATTAGTCAGAAATCATTATATGAATATTTTATATGTTAAGGTAATGTTGAAAGACTCTTTAGCTTCTTTGAATTCATGAACTTGGAGAGAATTTGAAGAGGCAAGTGACTCTTTGGCTTCCGGTGGATTTGGAGGACCAAAGGTTTCATTGATGTGTTCAATGAATATGCCATGGATTGGCAAATATAAAAGGGTGATCAAAGTGTTGATCACAATAATCCAACACAAGAGTTTATTATTAAAGCGTGAGTTAGAACAAAGTCGAGCTTGTTCGGGTTTCAAGTGTGTGTAACTTGTAATCATTTCTCCAAGTAATACAAAGAGTGTGTTGTGAGCCCGAGGACGTAGACATTAGTTGTCGAACCTCGTTATATCGTGTGTCCTTATTTTTCCTTTTTTTTTCTCCGCTACAAACAAGAGTGTGTGTGTGTGCGATTCATATTATTCGAACTATTTCCGCAAGCCTTGAATATCAAGCCGTGGTAAATTGTATTTGAGCACAATTTAACGCAACATTATATATATTTATTTATTTTACTCTCTTTTAAATGAGTCAAAAACAATATATTTAGTTATAAATTTAATAAATAAAGTAACACAAAATAGTTTAAAAAATGAATAGCAAAATAATTAAAACAAATAAATTAAAAAATGGTTAGTGGACTGCACGTGTCGTACAAAGGGGATGTGTGGGCTGTTCCCACATATCCAGGGTCGAACTAACCCTGATCTTATTTCATGTTATTGATCTACATTTATGAACAAATGTTGTGTTATTAATATTGAGTTGTTCACTGTTTGATTATATGAAGCAAAACCTAAAACATTATCATAACAGAATAGAAACAAAAACACCTTTCATAGCAACCACAAAACATCCAAATTGCACAAAAGCAAATAATCTGGAAATGATATTATTCCTAGCATTCAAATTGCACAAAAGCAAACAATTTGGAAATGAGACATACTTCCTAGCAGTGACAAGAGCTAACAGAATATTGTTTAAATAGTGCTTTTGTTACGTACACAAATCCATAATAAACAACTTAATAAAGGCAAAAAAAGATGTTAATTTACCTCGAATCGGAATTAAATCGGAATAAAAATTGGAGACTCGAGAGGGACGTGTTTCACGATTACGCACACATAGTAATTAAGCGATAATGTCATTAACTACCTCAAATGTGAATTTACGTGGTGGGGATGCACATGCAATGATGACATCATCACATGTCATGGGCTGTGAAGAAATCGTGGGATACGGGGGTCGTGAATTGTGAAATCCGATTTATCTTTATTTTAGTATTTAGGAATATGAAAATTATATAAAAATATAATTTTATTCCTTATAGATTTAGGGTCATAATTTAGAAAAATGGTTTATTCCTAATTTTAATAGTTTCCAATTTGATAGGTTTGCTACCCCTATAAATTGAGGTTCTCCGGAGTGAATTATTGTAAGTTTCAACGATATAGTGGATTAGTTCTTTCTTCCCGTGGTTTTTTCCCGGTTTTGGGTTTCCACGTAAATTGTGTGTTCGTTTTTTTCGTTTATCTTTTTCTTCGCATCTCAAAAATATTTCGAGAGCCGTGAGGGATTTAGTTTTCAATATCGCAATAAATGGTGTCAGAGCATCGTAAAAAGCATAACAGATGTCTTCAAGTCTTGTTCTAACTCCTCTTAGTCAGTTGCATTTGCTGGTGGACAGTAGGGCCAACCACTGAAGCTTGAAATAAAACTTGGCTGCCTTGAGTTCCAACTCCCACTCCTGAATCATTGACTTCACTGCCTTGAGGTTGATTTGTTGATTTCTTTGAGGGAACAATCTGCAAAAAGTAGAGAATATTAGTATACAGTCTATTTCAGTAGAACATGAAAAAAAAAAACAAAGAGCCTTACATGATTCACTTCACTGCTGCCTAGTTTGGTCATTGAAGTTTCAGCCCTGTCATTGCTTTTTTTTTTAGTCACAGGAGGTGTGGTCTTTTGTTTCTTCCTACCACAAGTAATGTTATTATGCCCCTCTCCACCAGCGACAGAACTACAATGGGACCAGGGGGCACTGGGCCCCCCTGAACTTTTTAAAATTTCCGTAATATATATATTACTCATTAGTCATGAAGGTCACTTTTGCAGTTCTACTACGATCAGAACCAAAATATTTTTAAAAAATTGCTAGTTGTCACGATTATTGGCCAATGCCTGATTCACACTGTGAGTTTTCACAAACGTTGCACCAAAGCTGCAACTTTCTTAGTTTTTTATATTATTAAATTAGTGCTTTCTTTAATTAATTTATATAGTTAATAACTTAATTTATATTGTACAAATTTAAAATATAAATTATTCTAAAATTATTAATTTAAAATTATCTATCATTAGAGTATAATATTGATATATTTTCATAAAATAAAAAATAATTTAATTTATAATTTATTTTAAAGAAAATACAATGTTTTTTTGTAGTTTATAAAATAAATATTCAATTTTATTTGGAATAATGTGATATTAATTTTAATAAAAAAATTACTTTATTAAATAAAAATAGAACTCTTAAATATAATTAGTTTTTCAATTTTATTTAATTTAATTTGCATTATAACATTATTTGGTAAAATTAAACTTTAGTGGTTTATTTGACTAGAATCTTTAAAATCTTGCACTAGATACACAAAAAAAGTATACACAAATGTTTGTCACTTTCTTTGTAAATTTAAAAAAATTGGCAATAGCTTACATAAGAAAATATATACTCCTATTTTTTTGAAAGTTATTGAAATTATAATAATATTCCAAAATAAATTAATAATATATATTTTTGTTAAAGTTAATGAAAGTATCTTGATATTCCAAAAACAATTAATGATAGCAGTCGCTAAAAAAATTGATTTAGTTGTAGTTATAAAACTGTCATGATATTGGGCCCCCCTGACGAAAATTTCTGGTTTCGTCACTGCTCTCCACCACATTTCTTGCATTTGTAGCTCAGTGTTTGCCTTTTCATCTTCTGAAGTTTGTTCTTATTCTTCTTATCATCCTTTTCAAATGCTCCTTTCCTCCTTTGCATAGGTTTTCTTCCTCTTTTTGCCCTTATAATCACTGTCACCCCAGTCTAGTACCTCTCCTTCACCATCAGCCTCTGATCCCTGTGCAGAATTACCAACAGGAGCTCTCATCTGTATTTTTTGGAGCTAAACCATCAAAATGATGTTTGAAGCATCAATTCATCATACTCTGACTCAATAGTCTCAACTACTTCATCAAACCAAGTGCCATCCAACAAAATGTCTTTCAACAAAGTGTTATCATCTGGGGCAGCAAAATTTAGATCATCTTCATCCTCATCATCATCTAATAACTCACCATAGACATACATTTCTTTAACATTCAAGAAATCTGTAGCCCATTTTTTGAGGTCATCATCATCAACAATCAATTTCAGAGACCCATCTTTCAGCTTCAAATGATATCTAAGGTTCCCTAACACCCCAACCTTCACAACAAAACTATGTAGAACAAAGATACTTATCTTATCCGCAGTACACCAATCTAGATGAAGAGTCTGACCCCCAACATACTGAGAATTATTTGTGAATGTCCCTCCAACATGCAGAACAATTGTCGGCTCTTTGCTCACAATTGTCAGCTCTTTGCTCTTTGACTCTAAAAATAAAATAAAAAAAATTAGAACACATCCTATTATTATTCAGGTGGAGAAAAAGTACAAATAAAAATGAAATCTTAAAAAATCAATTAAACTCATTGTATGTTGGCATCTTGCTTAGTGTCGCCCCTTTCTTTTCCGTCGCTTGGAAACCATCTCTTCTGCCTAAGGAGTTTGAGTGTGATGAATTGGGGTGATTTTTACATTGAATTCGAAAATTATGGTTTGTGGAAAGAATATTTTGGGGATTTAGGGTTTTCTAGAAAATGAATTGGGGATGAAATGATAAAACCCGACTTCTCTCCCGCTTTTATCTAAATTCATTTTTTTATTCATGTAATATCCACGTGGCAGGAACAGGTGGAAATTTTTTTTTTAACAACTTCAGTCAATCAAATGTCGCCACGTGGCAGGTACAGGTGGAATTTTTTATATTTTTTTTAAACAACTTTAGTCAATCAACTGTCGCCACGTGGATTAGGTCGTCGGGAATCTTTAATTCAAATGGCGCGTGCGGCTCACGCGGTCGATTTCCGACAAATTTTGAATTTTCAGGCGAAAATTGCATGAAATCAACTTAATTTGAAGCTTTATTTGATTAATTTGAAAAAGTATGACTTTGTGGTAAAAAAAGATAATATGTCATTAGACTAAATTGATAATTTTCTCATTTTTTTACTCATACAGTACAACAAACAATATAAAACAATTCTGATCAAATATAATAAAGTGATCGACACAAACAATTTCAAGGAAGCCTCTTAATTAATCCAAAGTCAACCTGATTAGGTGCTGCTGAATTAATAATAAACTAATTAAAGTAATTAACTTCAATTTTTAATTCATTTTTGCAACGTTAGACTTACCTGATCTGCACATCTCTGATCTGATTACTCGAGCCAATGGCGACATTTCGTCGGACCGATCAGCCCCCGAACTGCGACAGGTACATCACCGTCCTCAGCATCGACGGCGGGGGCATAAAAGGAATTCTACCCGCAGTCATCCTCGATTTCCTCGAATCTCAACTTCAGGTAACTAGTACCGGCCTAGCCCGTTACATTATAAGTTATACAACATTTGATTTTGGTATATATATACACATAGGAGTTGGATGGAAAGGACTCACGACTTGCGGACTACTTCGACGTCATAGCTGGGACGAGCACCGGCGGTCTCATGACCGCAATGATAACATCTCCCGACAAAAATAACCGACCGCTCTACGCTGCCAAGGACATCATTCCTTTCTACATAGAAAACTGTCCAATGATCTTTCCACAAACACAGTAATTACTTAATTAATTTCTTCTATATATATTTTATCAGAATAATAAATCATAGAGATTGTGATGGTGTGTGTGTGTGTGTGATTTTTCGCAGCGCGTTTTTTCCGTTTGGGAAATTGTTGAAGTCCTTGTTTGGACCCTTGTACGACGGGAGACACCTCCGTAGCATATTGAAAGAAAAGTTGAAGGGAATCAAGTTGAGTCAATCCATAACCAATGTGATTATCCCGGCTTTCGACATTAAGAGGCTGCAGCCGGTAATCTTCTCTACGTACGAGGTACGATTTACTATTATTTTTGTCGTTGTCACTTAATTGTGGACATAATTTCGAAAGGAAAAAAAAAACGGAACAATTATGTAGGCAAGGAGATCCCCGTTGTTGGATGCGAACTTTTCAGACATCTGCATAAGTACTTCAGCAGCCCCGACTTTCCTTCCGGGACACGAATTCGTGACGAGAGATGATCAGGGGAATGTTAGAGAGTACAATCTCATAGACGGTGGCGTTGCGGCTAATAATCCGGTAATCTTTGTAATTAGACTAAATACATGTTCAGTTTAAATCGTGTAGACTTAATTTCAGTCTATTTCAAGTTCAGTTTAAATCGTTTTAGTTCAAGTTCAAATCAATTAAATTCAATTAAACTGTTTTTAGTCTAGACTCGGGATAGTTTTTGCAACGAAATTAACATGATTTCATTTTGTTTGTGGTAAGACTCTGATAGCGATAAACGAAGTGATGAAACAAATGTTCGCCAGCAGCACGGACTTTTTCCGGACGAGGCCTATAGACTACCCTCGTGTTCTAACACTATCGATAGGCACGGGGGCCGCGAGGATCGACGAGAAGTACAACACAAAATTATCTTCCAAGTGGGGCATGATCGACTGGCTACTCTACGGCGGCACAACACCTCTGCTCGAGATATTCAGTCAAGCGAGTGCCGATATGGTTGACTTTCACACTTCTCTCATATTCCAAGCTCTTCAGTCTGAAGACAATTACCTTCGAATCCAAGACGATACGCTGTCGGGGATTGAGAATTCGATGGATGTTGCAACGAAAGACAACTTGGAAAGACTCGTGGCGATCGGAAAAAGGCTCCTGAGGGCCCCGCTGTCGAGGGTTGACTTGGAGACGGGGTTGACCGAGGCGGTGAGCGATGAGGTGACGAATGAGGATGCAATCAAAAGGTATTACTCCATCATATAATTAAGTGTGATTACACGATCCTCGTAAAAACTGATCGTTGCGATATTGTTTTATTTTTTATCAGGTTTGCGCGTTTATTGTCGAGTGAAAGGAAATGTCGACAAGTGAAGAAGAACGTCGAAAGGCGCAGACCGGTTGCCAAGTTAAGGATCACCAGCGGTAGTGTTAGGAAGAACCTTGAAATCAGATCAATGGATAAACCGTATCCAATTCATACGATGAACATGGCCATTGTGCCCCGACCGCTTAATGTGTTATCGATTATGATCAATTGATGATTAATCGAAAATCATTAGAAAGAAATTGTCAAATCAGATTGATTAATACTCAAACATCACAATGATACAAACTTCTTATTATTATTTCATATATATATATATATAGATATAATTGATTAGCACTTAATTAGCAGTGCTTAGTGCAATAGCAACGGCGGCGAAAGCCTCGGCAGTGGCCGGCATGGAAGCCCTCGGAGCGGCACACAGCCTTACAGTTGCCTTTAACGAAGCAGAGTCCCCTGAAGTGGAGGCTCTTAGTCTCGCATTTCCTCGCCTCTACATTCACTATTCCTGCATTATATTCACTTTCTCGTTCGATTAAAATACGTACGTTCGGGACAGAGAGTTTAAACGGTGAAGAACTTACCAGTCGAGAAGACGAGCAGCAGTATGAAGCAAGCAGTTGTGAACAAACTCATCAGAGGGTTGCCCATGTTAATTTGAAAGTGTGTATGTTTAGGTATTTTGTGATGATCAATTGTGGCCTATATTTATAAGCTTATAAAGTTGAATGTCATTAAGAAATGTTGAAGCTCCCATTCCATTTAAAAGTTGTAACTGTGCATACAGTGTAGTATTAATTAGGTATATACTTGTACTCTGTAGTGTAGAAATTTTCTTTTCTTTTTCTGTATTTGTCTTGGTTCCCACTCACTTACCTTTGTCTAGTCATAAGGGTTCTTTTACATCTCTAATATTGCAAAAGTTTAATTGTAGTGTAGTGTTTAATTAGAAAGATAAGATTTAAAACTTTTGGTAAAGCTCACTTTATATTACATGAAATAAGATTATGCTATGGGCAAAAGTATAATTATATTAAACTTTATTTATACCATTTAGCTTTATCCCAAAAGCCTTATGAATGCAAAATTAATAAAACAAAATTATTTTAATAATTTCAATATTTCACTTTTGAAATGTAAAAGAAGTATACTATATATTAACTGCACTATAGAATGAGATTCTCTATTTTACTTTTGAGTTCCACTTTAGCTTTGTTTCCATGTTTTCCCTTTGATCTCTTGTTTTTTTTTTATTATCAAAATATGGAATTTTTGCTCTCTAACTTATTCCGGCTTGGCTATGTATGTTTTCCTCTTTTACATGCTAGCTTAGAACCTTTTATTATCTGACGAAACTTAAATAATTTTTTATGCGTTTTTTGATTTGTGTTTTGCATAAATAAATTTAAAAAATGAATGATACTCAATTTATTTATTTTTGTATGACACTGTTAGAGTATCCCACATCGGTTAGATAAAGAACTTTGGGTTCACATATAAGTTGGACAACCTTAATACCTTAACAAGGTCTTTTAAGGTGTTATTGGCCCAACTTTGACAAACACTCAACTTAACAAGGCCTTTTAAGGTGTTATTTACCCAACTTTAACAACTTAGGCCCTTTTAAGGTGTTATTTACCCAACTTTAACAACTTCACCCATTAATTGCCCAACTTTGACAGACACTCAACTTAACAAGGCTTTGGTGTTATTTACCCAACTTTAACAACTTGACCGATTAATTGCCCAATGACAGACACTCAACTTAACAAGGCTTTTTAAGGTGTTATTGAGACAACTTTGACAACCCATTATTGGCCCAACTTTGACACTCAACTTAACAAGGCTTTGGTGTTATTTACCCAACTTTAACAACTTGACCGATTAATTGCCCAATGACAGACACTCAACTTAACAAGGCTTTTTAAGGTGTTATTGACCCAACTTTGACAACTTTGACAACCCATTATTGGCCCAACTTTGACAGACACTCACTCAACTTAACAAGGCTTTTTAAGGTGTTATTGACCCAACTTTGACAGACACTCACTCAACTTAACAAGGCCTTTTAAGGTGTTATTGACCCAACTTTGACAGACACTCACTCAACTAACCCATTATTGGCCCAACTTTGACAGACACTCACTCAACTTAACAAGACCTTTTAAGGTGTTATTTACGCAACTTTGACAACTTGACCCATTAATTGCCCAACTTTGACAGACACTCACTCAACTTAACAAGGCTTTTTAAAGTGTTATTGACCCAACTTTGACAACTTTGACAGACACTCACTCAACTTAACAAGGCCTTTTAAGGTGTTATTGACCCAACTTTGACAGACACTCACTCAACTGACCCATTATTGGCCCAACTTTGACAGACACTCACTCAACTTAACAAGGCATTTTAAGGTGTTATTGACCCAACTTTGACAACTTTGATAGACACTCACTCAACTTCACAAGGCTTTTTAAGGTGTTATTGACTCAACTTTGACAGACACTCACTCAACTGAATAGATTTTATGCATTTTTACTTAATTCCAATTTGATTCATTTTAGTTTATTTTAAGTCGGTACACTTTAGTTTAGTTTGATTCCAAAAAGATCAAGCGATGTCAATTCTTCATTGGTTGTATCTATTCACATGAAATTATGAAAATGATTTTATATAAAGAAAATCTAAAGAATGTTGTTTATAATATTTAATAATAATAATAATATATTAACATATAAAAACATTATAATTATTATAAATAAAATAGTCCTGTTCATACGATTAAATTCATTTATTCAGTTCCAAAGAACAAAACATAAAACGTCGTTGCAAAATTTTACTCAAATTAAATTTGTCTATTTTACATAGTACTCAATTAAAATATTCCATAATTTAGGTGTCCAAAAAGAAACCGTTTTGCAAATTTACACCGAACACTCTTTTTTGTTTTTACTTTACTTTTAATTCCTTTTCCTTGATTCTTTTTCTCTCTCCTCATCATCTATCGTTCTTTTTTTCTCTCTCATTTATCTGTGTTTGTTCTTGGTGTAGCTGAGCTACGTACAGTGTAGCACATGGACTCCAAGTCCTTGAGATTCATAACCTACCAATCATTCTTCTCCGCCGTCCGATCCGACGATCTCGACTCCCTCAAGAGCCTCATCCAGAATGAAGGGTCCGATCCATCCTCTTTCATGGCCCTTCAGAACGAGGAGCAGGCCACTGCCCTGTACGTGGCCGCAGAGAATAACTTCATCGAGACTTTCATGTACTTGCTAGGTCTTTGCGATTTACAGGTTGCTAAGATGAGGGCTAAATCGGATATGGATGCCTTTCAAGTAGCAGCATCAAAGGGCCACCTAGGTATTCTTTGATTACCTCTTTTTTTGATCTTCATTTGTTAATCATTAGCTGTAATCTCTGTTTCCTGGATTTGAGGTTAAACGGATTAAATTTGTCAAAAAAAAATTTGGTTTAGTTTCATGTTGGTGTGAATTTGCTAAGAACTGTGTTTGGATTTTGGTACTTTGATTGAATATTTGATTGATGTGTGATTGCTGATGTTTCCGTTGTGGATGATGACGGAACTTTTATGCGAATTGGGAATAGTTCGTTTTCAGTAGCTCATTCGGAAAAGTCAGTTAACTAATAGTCGTTTTATATATCACGCTTAACTTGTTTACTATGTATCAGACAATGCTTCCTAATTAGTAGTTGTTGTATGAAATATGCAGCTCTGTATTTTTATTAAGAATTGCAAAGTTGGGGTTTGATGAGAAACCCGAGTCTCTGTTTGTTTGATAAAACTAGTGTTGATCCTATCAATAATTCTTTGAATGTTACACAAGGTAAAGTTGCTTATTCTAATAACAAGTAAAGGGTTGAGTTTAGATTTTCGTACTTTAAAATTTGTATTAATCACAATGATTGAACTACCTTTGGCTTCGCTTGATAATAAGTCCTTTATATGTGTATTTTTCTTCTCTGAGCACAGAAATCGTGAAGGAACTTCTAAAGAAATGGCCCGAGCTTTGTAGAGTGTGTAACTCATCAAACACAAGCCCTCTCTATTCTGCTGCCTCTCAGAACCATATAGATGTAGTGAATGCCATATTAGATGCTGATGTGGGCACAGCAAGAATCGTGAGGAAAAACGGGAAAACAGCATTGCACACGACCGTGAGATATGGCCAGTTGGATATTGTAAAAGCGCTTATAGAAAGAGATCCGGGTATTATCCCCATCAAGGACAAGAAAGGCCAAACAGCTTTGCATATGGCTGTCAAAGGTCAGGATACTGCTGTGGTTGATGAATTATTGGAAGCCGATTATTCGATATTGAACGACCGTGACAAGAAAGGGAACACTGCTTTGCATATAGCCACACGAAAAAACCGTTCTCAGGTGTGTATATGTGTTGCGTACGTGATTAATGGCTTAAATACAATAACCAAAAAATATGTGACACTTAAAACTAGAAGAGTGCATTTTTTTGTTACTTGTAGTCTGTAGATGCTCTTAGCTTGTTTTTTGAATTTGTGTTAATTATATGAATCATTGGTAATATACATATTTGCTACTAAAACACCAAAGGGGTGATTGCCTGATTGGACAATAGAAAAACTCGCCTTCTAAATAGACCAGCAATTGTAATTGTCCTGAGATACCTGGCGATATTGTTCACTAACATAATATCTAGGAAATTATGATAGATTAGTCTTGAATGCTTCGCATTTTTTCACAGCCCGGGTCCCATAAATTTACAAAATTCCAGTCCTATAAGTCTTATTTTGGTGCAAATTCAGTTATGCTTTCCCCTCCATTTCAGATTGTCACTCTCCTGCTGAGCTACCGATCCATCGATGTCAACGCCATCAACAGTCAACGTGAGACCCCAATGGACATAGCTGACCGTCTCCAGTATGGCTCCTCTGCTCTCCAAATCACCGAGGCCTTAACTGAGTCAGGCGCTAAGCACGCCCGCCACGTGGGCCAGCTCAACGAGGCCATGGAGCTCAAGCGCACAGTCAGCGACATCAAGCACGAGGTCCAATCCCAGCTCATACAGAACGAAAAGACACACAGGCGAGTCTCTGGCATCGCCAAGGAGCTTCGTAAGATCCACCGCGAGGCGGTCCAGAACACCATCAACTCTGTGACAGTTGTCGCCGTCCTAGTGGCCTCGATCGCATTCCTCGCCCTCTTCAACCTTCCGGGCCAGTATCTAACAGACGGGCCGGAGCCCGGGAAAGCCCGCATCGCTAACAAGGCGGCCTTTCGGGTTTTCTGCATCCTCGACTCGATGGCTCTCTTCATATCCCTTTCTGTTGTGGTGGTTCAGATTACGCTGGTTGCGTGGGACACGCGGGCCCAGAAGCAGGTTGTGTCGGTGGTGAATAAGATGATGTGGGCCGCGTGTGTCAGCACGTGTGGGGCGTTTTTGTCCGTTGCGTTTGTTGTGGTGGGGAAGGCCAATTCATGGATGGCAACGATGGTGACAGGGCTGGGGGCCCCTATTCTTGTGGGGACTTTGATTAGCCTGTGCTATTTTGTGTTCAGGCAGCATTTTGGGATATTCGGGAATGATTCTCAGAGGCGGATAAGGCGGGCAAGCGGGAGTAAGTCGTTCTCGTGGTCGTATTCAGCGAATGTGTCGGACTTGGATGATGATTATAATTCCGAGGAGAAGATTTACGCTTTGTGAGGTTATACGAGTTGATTTAGCTGCATTATAGTTTTTGTTGCTCATATATATATTTGTATATTCAAGATCTTTTGGAGAGCTGTTATTATAGTATGTGCTCTCCTTTTTTCTTCCTTTTTTTTGAAGAGGAAGAAAAAAATGGAGAAAAAAAAAACTTGGCTCCTGTTAGCCAAATTTGTAGATATAGTGTGGATTTGCCAGATATTAGTGGTCACAATGTGCATTACATACAGTATTGAACCTGGGAACCAGATGCAAACACACTTCTTTGTTCTGTACATGTGATTGATACCTTTGCAACTGTTACACTTCACTTTTTTCATATCAAATGAGTAATTATAACCACACAATCTCACTTTTACAAAAAAATACATTATTTTTTTAATCAAAAAATTATGTTTATGTTTTGAAGTTGACCTTGTTAAAGATTATTGGATTTAATTTAATGGAGCAGTTATGTTTAAGTTGACCTTTAAAGTTATGTTTTGAAGCTGACCATGTCACAAATTATTGGATCACATATCAAAGTTAGGTTTTGAAGTTAAGACATTGTCACAAATGATTGGATCTACTGTAAACTTCATTGAAATTCTGTTTCAGAATTTGTATTAGTATTGTAGACGAAAATTAAGAAAGAAAAAACCTTACAGAGTTTATTGCAGAAGTAATCCACCAGAACCCAACACAAGAAAGAGAGAGATACCGAACAAAAAATAATACTCTATATTTTATTACAGTGGTGAATATCATGGATCCTAAATAAATTAAGGAAACAAACTCTGTGTCAGCCCAAAACACCTATATTTGCCAGCCATATGGTTTTTTCAACAAAAACAACAAAGAACCACATGGGTGTAGAATTCTCTCTCTTCATGAAACAAAATTTGATTCCAAGGAAATTGCACTGTCCCACACCCTTTTCATGTCCATTTCAAGAAGCTATAGGAATATACAATTTACAATGTTTTACCGAACCTCACCAGGCCACATTACCGAGATAGTTGCCCAGGACTTTTGTGGGAAGAAAGCCTTGATGAAGAAGGCCCGCTCGTATCTAGCACTGTCAACGGCTGTTTCGATTCTTCCGGTCTTAGTGTTTCCTGAACATATATATCCAATTAAAACAAGATTTCTATGTTGTGAGGTCAACATCGGGTTGTCGAAAAGTTGCAGGTGTATAATAAATCCTGGTATTACATATGGTTATTATCAAGAGTTAATTACGAAAACTCCCACTGAGGTTCGAAAAAAGACCTGAGATTTTATCGTCTTAAATATAATCCTATGTGAGCAAAACACTCCACTTTACATTTATAAAAATATTCCAATTAGCCCCTTAAATTTCAGGGGAAATTACTATAAAGTCCACTCTCATGGATTACCAGCCTCAATATCCAACAAAACAAATTACAAGGCATCACTTTCAGCATTTGGATCTTGAATATACTAAATCTGATATTTGTGACTAAAATACCCCTTAATCATCACCTATTTATGCAAGGTCATTGGCTGGATTTTGTCCAACAAAAACGAATATTTGGACATTTTACCACTTAATTTTAATAGTGAATCAGATGGGGCTTTTTCGTAAATTTGAAAGCGAACTGTTCTTTTGTCTCAAGGTATTTTATGTAACCAGCACGGAAAATAAAAAAGATGGAAACCATTGTAAATAATTTATTAATATAAGATAAAGGAATTACAAACCTTTGCCGAATATGTAGAACTTAAGCAAGCCACTGCCTGTGACTTGGAATGTTGCCGATGGTTCTCTTGAACATGCTGAAATTGCTGCAGCCATGAGGCAAGGTTTATTCCTTCATTCACTATATCGCGTTGATCGCCACACAAATCTCTGTCCACTAAACCGTGTTGTTCATCAATGCTGGAATCAGGGAAAGCGTGTCCCGATGACAGTTGCTTGAGTTGTTCTCCACTGAAGGAATATGAAGGCACTGTTTTTAATCGGTTCCGGAGAATCTTAAACGCTACACTTTGCTGCATCAATATTTAAATAAATAAAAACTCTTTAGGAAGGAAAAAAATTACTGCACATGGTAGTAGTAAACTCAAGAAACCATGATGTGCCAACAAGTGTTGTGTATGTAGAGTAGAGTTCGTGTCAAAACAACATACCATGTTGCAGGGTCAAATCAAGCAAGTGTGTGTTTAAGTTGTAGTGATGCCCATTCGGACAATTTTGGCTCCATTTCACACACTACGCAATGCATGTAGTGTGTTTTTTGTCAATATTAACTATGTGTAGTGTGTTACTGTGTTTAGAAAACAAAAAAGTTTACTCAAAGTATACTCTAAACAATGCGTATAGTGTGTTTTGAGTGTGACTAAAATATGTAGTGTGTACTGTGCAAGCTGGGTTTCAAATGACTTAGTTCTGAAGAATTCAAATCCACCAAAAGATGAACTAAAATATAAAGATTAAAATTGAAGGATTTGAAATCCATTGGAGGTTTTCGACAAACATATGGATGGGTTTCGCAATGGATTTCGAATCTTCAATCCAAATGGAGCCTAAGAGTACACTTCAACCATGACCACTCGTTACTCGTTAGTATACATAGAGGCTGATATTTACAAAAACAAAAATAAAAAATCGACAAGATATTTTTAAACATGTGGAAAATGAAACTATCAAAATCAAAGAAACTCCAGCAGAAAGGAGACCATTAGGGGTTGATTCTTCTGAGCCAAGAACAAAAACAGAAACCACATACATACCTGGGGAAGCAACATTAGAAGACCATACAGTGCTTTCAACAACCATATATATCTTCCCGGTTCAAGAAGCTACAAATTAAAAGTAATATCTCAAAAAAAATAAAAAATTGTGAGGCATAAAATATGAAAAACATAAGAAGTGTTCAACTTATAATTAAAGTGTAAATGAGATGACACACATACAGTAAACAAGTTAATTAGGTTTTGAAAAGGAATATATGAAAACCCAATACTCTTAATCATCTTCAACAACCTAATAATTTCAGAGGTGCAACTCTAACTGAATAAGACGATAATAGGGGCCCTCATTCATGTAATCTATAATTGCTCAGATCCAAGAACACTTATATATGCATGCAAATAATATTTGCCTTGGTATCTATTTCAGTATGGGTAAGGTATAAACACATGAGAAACATAGACCCAAATCGAAGTCAAATATAAGTAACTATGTAAAAGTTGTACAAATTTAAATCACCTGCAGTCTTAGGTAAACAAAAGTAGGGGTCTCCAGAAGGTGGATCAATTTATCCAGTTGGAATATAAACTTTACATTTATATCTTCCTCAACCAAAGACTGAACGACAGAACCCGCATGTTGGTAAGTCTGTAAAATGATGCAAAGAAACAAAGCAAAATTACTAAAAATGACGAACATGCAAGAACATGATAATCGAACATCTAATCAGTGAGCTCAAAGACTCTTACCTGAGCTAATAAGCAAAGGCTTATGATCGCCATTGGTGAGTGGCACCATGATGCATATAAAGAGAGAAATAAATTTTTTGCAGCCAAATCAAACAAGGAATTCTTCAGGATGTCGCGAAGGTCAGACAACTCAGATGAAGTGAGCAAAATTAAATTCAAAGACTGAAACAGAAACATGATACTGAGAAATAAGCATCATTAAGTTTACCCAAATAATTTCCATTATCACTATTAAAGATTGTAAATTGCAATTCTAAAGATGAAATAGCTAATAATAATCATGTTCCATATTAAATGTATATAATACCTGAACCATAATCGATGCAAAATCCAAATCAGACTCTCTTTGAAGTATATTGGAGAGCTTCCTATACACAACTTCGGCATCTAAGAGTACACATAACCTACGGATGATTAAAGCACCCCGTCTGCAAGACAATAAGATTGTTTTCTCCACTACATAAAACAATGCTTCAGCCTTCATCAAATACAAGTATACACAGCTAAAAGTGCCTACTTTTCCAAGAGAGAGTTGTCCAGTTGAAAATTCTGAAGCAAATAAACGATGAGCTGATCAAAATGCTTCTCATCTTGGGCTATGCATGCATGGACCTCTAGTACCAAAAGCACTACCTGGAATACAATATCAAAATAAGTAGAGGAAAAAGTAAAAGTTGAAAGTCCCTTCGTTCGGAACAAGACATTTTTAACAATTGAACACCACATCACATCTCGAAGCATAACTTATTTCCAACTAAGAAGACATATCGATCAAGTGAAACTCATTAATATGTCCAAGAAAATCAAATATTCACTATGTTGTACCACACACTGCTTCCATGCTAGATATTGTCAAAAAAATAGAAAGTGAATGGATAAATTTTTACACATATCAAAGAGAGTGGTCATTATACGTTTTGCAAGTGGATATGCAGAATAAAACTAATCCTTCCAAACTTTAATAATCGTTAAATAAATATAATTAAAAAATAGTACAGATATATTAATTTATAATATTATTACTTAAGATCCTACCAAACTACTTCACTAAAGCCATACAAATTTAAAGTTCGAATCATTAACAATCAAATCCGTGCATGCATCCAAACACCTCGAGAACATGTTTTAAAACCAAGATGTAACATGTAATCAACTCCAAAAAAAATCTTCTCAGATATATAGCAGCATACTGCATATAATATGCCCTATACAAGCTTAGCGCCACAACCAAAGAGCCTCGAAAAAGAACATGTAAGAAATCGGGATGACAAAAAATACCTCATCGGAAGGATCTGATAGTGCCTTCAAAAGTGTTTCAAAAATCTCATTCAGAAATGATAAAACCTGGTGAAAGAATAAAGTGAGTTAAAATATTCATACAGTGGCTCAAGAAACGAAGAAAGAAGTGTGCTATTATGAGAGACAGAGTAATTTCTTTAATCTTGATACCACATTAATTATTTAATTATCATTCATATAAAGATTAACCACGGAACCTAAGAGACGATCATAAATCTTACGTTATAACTATGAAAGATGTGTACCATGGTTTCAGACCAACAGAATATTATACAGGCTCAACAACAGAACCTATGATCGTCATTAACAAATGGGAACAGTCAATCATAAAATCTTAATATCATTTCATGAGATTTCATCCTGCCAACAACATCTGTACTCAAGAACTTTATAGAGGATTTTGGGTCTGTTTCCTAACCACCCTTCAAAGCAAAAGGACACCTTGCTGAAAGACAGGAAAACATGGAAAACGGTTTTTTCCATCACTAACTCTATATTTAAATGCAGCAATAATACAGCCATTGTTCCACTGAAATATATGTGTCCCGTACCATTCACTAGACAACATGGAAAATCCCTTTATAGAAGATGCATTAGTTACCTCTGTCCGATGTCTATGTAATAGGGTTGATACCCAGTGCAGAGCTTCAATACGTGTCGCTTCCCATTCACTAGACAGATTCCTGCAAGTGAATTATATAAGACCAGGTTTTGCTTATCATATAAGGCTTCACTAAAAAAGGTCACACAAGTGTTAAAGGATATATTACCCTCTGGCTACGGAGAGGATGGATCCTACATCGAATCCGTCAGTTGGATCAGCTTGGGTTCCCCGTAGCTCTTCATTCGTTTCACGAACAACCTGAAGTTAGGAGAAACAAATAAGCATTTTTAAGACATTAAAACATAAAAGAGAAGATAACATTAACCCACACAAAGAAATTAAAACAGGGATTGGTGACATTCAACATGAAAACTTACAACTCTAATTTTCTCTTCCTTGTCAGATATGCAAGGTAGGATAGCACCAAGAATATCAGCATAGTGAGGTACAAGTTGGTCCCCACCAAGTTTCACAAACTCATGAATCTGCAAAGAAGAGCATGTAAACCTCATATAGACCCACTACATACAATTGATATTAGTCTAACAGAAGAAAAGCACTCAACACCTGGAATCTGTGACCAACAATACTTACCCAGGTAATAGCAGTCAATCTAGTAAATTCATCAGGCGAAGCTGCCCTTTGTACTAGTATCTCAGCCATGCGACCATAATCTACAGACTTCAAGACGACACTGCTTAAGTCAGACAAGTGATTTGAACAGAATTTCGATCTTTCATCAAAATGATAGCATGCAATAAAGCACAGAAAATCCATAGGCAATGGTAGAAATCACAATTCCATCAATTCCAGACCAAAGTAATGATATCTTTAAGTTCTGCTTCAAGTAAAGAAGTCAAATTCTTCTGTTTCTTTCCTGTAGAATCCTTAATGTTGGGTGGAATATTATAAGAAGAAAAAAAAAGCCTTTTTCTGTATTTTAGACCACAAATAGTATATTTGTCACTCTAAGATGGTGATCATAACAGGCTTAAAAAATTCCCTTTATTCAAAGTGGATTCGTTGCAAGAATACATTAGTGATAGTAAAAATGAATTAAATCGATCACATTGTACTTATATTTCTTTGTGAAAAGGTATTGTACAATAATTTTGAATTTTTTGAAATAGCAATTCTATGTAGAAGGGCTCAAATCAATATAATTATAAAACCCTAGAATTTCAATTATCAAAAGCAAACACAACCCCTAACCTATCACTTAACAGTCAATATTCCTATAATCATGTCCATCATGTAAATTAATTTACTGAAAACTAGCTACGACTACAAATTATATCTATCATCTTACCAACTGTGTCATTTCAATACGACCTTACCCTGAAATTCTTCCAAATAATCTTGGCACCAGGACTAAACATTAAAAGTGAACCAACCAAACCGTAAAGTCATTTTTATCATGTTCTTAAATTAAACTCAAAAGTACTCACTAAATATATTTTCAAGCCTAGACCACTAAAACCATTTCATTCATTAACATAATTTTACTTCTCACACAAAAACCAACACAAAATCAAATTCTAAATAGAACTAAAATGAAAATTTATTCAATAATAAATAGAAGTATAGAAGGCGACAAGGCCTTGGTTCTCTTTTGTGGTAACTTTACTTATCCTTGTTTTTTAGGTTTTTCAATGAAATTCTTCTACAAGTATGATTTCTTATTCTCTGCCCCAGTCTTTAATCTATGACTTTGTTTCAGAAATAACAATGCAGGATGGAAGTCTTTGTATATGAACTAGTAAAAGATACTATCATTCTTTAGTTTGCATACTAACTAGCAGGACTCTCAGTAAGTCTTGTAGATACGATCCTTTCAGACTTGGATTTGTATAATTTGAAGTTTAAGGCAGACAGCAAGCTGTTACCATTGTAAGAGTGTAAAATATCACCTATCTCCTAATTATCTTATACTCCTAGTTGGACGAGATCCCCATGAAGTTATTGATGAAGTCAACAACTTATTACAGAGATAAAAGCAACACCATCGATGACTTTACAAATAGTACAATGAAAGAAAAAAAATCTCCTCAGTACCCTCAGTTGCCTGGTTTTGGAGAAATAATATAATTCGTTAGACACATCTATAAGCAAGAGAAAAGAAACCAACAATGCACCATTTTGTTCTTGTAAATAAAATATACTACAAGGCTAACACAAGATGAAGTCTTACTGGAGAGTTCTTGATTTCTTGGAGAAATTCAGAAAGTGCTGAATCAGCTTGTTGCCTTATTTCATGGCTAGAATCACTTAGCATATTGAATAAGCCTAAAATTCATCATTAATGGGTATTATGTATCAGCAAAAACAACGCTACAGAAAATAAAACCTCAGAGGTTCAGAATACAACACGCACCATCAAGAAAGTCTGGGAGAAACCCCAGCATATCAATACCAGGAACACTATCTAGAACAGTAATCCATCCGACCAAAAACTGCCGGACATAAGGATTTAGGACATTCATTCTTTCTCTCAACAAAGGAATAAATTCTACAATGCTGCATCAGTCAAAAGGACGATGGAGCCCAGTTAAACACAAGGTTGCTAAATTATTTTAAACCAACATGAAATTCAACAAAACTAATAAGAGTCAAAAATAAGGGAACTACCAACCTAAATTGATCACTCTCGGTGACAATGTCCTGCGTTCAGACAATCAAGCAACAGAAATAACAATTACTCTTTAAAACAAACAACAAGAATCATTTAATAACCTTTGTGTTCAAAGATAAAAACTATACCTTCACAAGTCTATCTAGGAGATGGGCTGCACTCTGTACATTGGCATCTGAATCTGCGGAGAGCTTACATAGACAATCAAATATCTGGTTGAAGAACACTATAAAATCTCCTCTCACAACCTGCAAAGTACCAATAATGAAGTGCAAAAACCTAAAGCGGGAAAGGAGAATAATATAAGTGCTTGCAATCACCTTGGCAATGTTATACAAAGCTTCGCAGGCATAATACCGAACTCTGCCATCTTGATCAGTAAAGGAATTCAAGACAGGTGGAATAATTTGCTGAAATCCCAGAATAAAAAGAAATGCAGTAACGAAATAAGATATTTTCATGTTCACACCCCATGAAACCACATCAATAACGTGGATGAAAACTGAAAACAATAGACATATATTTAGAGAAAAAAAAAATACCATAATCTATGTGGTGCGCAATGCATTATTTCAAAAGAATTCTAGAAAATAGATGAAATCATTCATCTTCATGGTACTGATTTGAAGATGCACTTCAACTTCTATTGCTCAAATCAAGTGTCTTTAGATACAATGAATATCAGTCATTTGAAAAAAATCTTAATTTGGGGCCTGCAGAAAAAAGAATTACTCCGTACATCCCGTGATAATGTTCATACGTAAAAATGAAATAACTAATAATGTAAATATCCTTAAGAACTACTTTTTCTACTTTGCACACAACTAGTCAACTACCCTTGCTTTCCCACAAAAAAAGACATTTTACCCTTAACTTATTGGCCAACTTAGGCAATAAAACCATTATTCTTAATCTCAGTGTCAGGCTATGAATGTGAGGGAGTATAATCTTCTATAACATGTCAAGGTGATACTTTTGTAAGTTAATTCTCCATGGATAAGATCTGGATTGAGTCAGTGACATAATTACTGTTTATTATGTACTTGAACATATATATTTACACCCATACTTTTTTTTACAGTGATTATGTACTCGAACATATATACCTTCACCCATACATTTGTTTTCGCCATATATAATATCACATAGCCCGAGTTTTGTAGTCATTGATTCATTTTTTTGTAACCCTATATAGCCCGAGACATTGTACTTCTTAATGAGCAATGATGCAAGTAAAGTAAACTCAACTATATGAAGCAGATATAACATTCTGCTCAGTGATTGCAAATTCCTTATACATGACTCGTTAAATATGCAGGTATTCTACCTTGTATAGAATAAAAATTACAAAGCAAAATACATCTGGGAAAAAATAAATTGATGGTTGATTTCAAAAACCCGGGACAACAAAGCAATGATCAATTATCCTTCAAAATGGGGGAGGGACTTTCTTACATCAAGATGTTGTGATGCTTCCGAAGTCAAACCAACTGTCGCTGCCGCCAATCCTATCAAACCTCCCTAAAGAAAACGAAGAAGATGAAACGAAGCAAGAGAGACAATATAACATGCAACATTCAAGAACGCTCTAGAAATTACAGTTCTAAGACTTCAAAACACGATTGGCAATACATACTTTCCGGTGATTTGCTTGGGGCGAGTACGTATACTCATTCGCCAACAAATTGATCACTGCAGTGATTTTATCGTGCTCTCCTGCCATGGTTAATTGCTTCACTATACCTTCCACCTAGATCCAACAAAACCCACACAAATTAACAGTAAGAAACCACCGAAAAATGTAAATAAACGGAAGCAGGACCCACTAACATGAGAACCCCAAAAGAGATTATTAACAAGACACGAAATTGCGCACCTCCAGAGCAGCATTTTTCCGCTTCTCGTAGAGCTTGTCGGAGAGATTACGGAGTACCGCTGCCGGAATTACAGATATCGTATCCGCCATGGAAAATCAGCCCCGAAGAAGAAGCTGTTATCCCTTTTTCATCACAATTAGATGAACACTTCACCGAATTCACACGAAACTGTATTGGGCTTTTTCGATATGTCCTCAATGATGAAGAACAAAAGCAGCAGATCTAATGAGAGTGTGGGAAATTAGGAAAGATCACCAACGAAAAGTGTGAGAACGACGATAGAAAAGGAAACTTGAAATTTTCGATAGATTTTTTTTTTGTTTTTTTGTATTATTATTTATTTATTCTTCCTCGTTTTTTCAAATATAATTAGATTACTGTACACTATTTAATTAGGGTTTTTAGATTTGAATGTGTTCCAGACATATAAATAAGTAGGAATATGACTTTTCATGCATAAAAATAAAAAAAAAAAGAGAATTTTGATCCTTCTAAAAAAAAACATGAGTATTTTGTACAAACTTCATTTGAAATCTCAAAAACACCCTTACTTTTTATTTTCAACCAAACAATTCAATTAAAAATTCAAAATCAATTTCAAAACATAAATAAGAAAATCGTGAGCCCCACATAATACCAAAATCGGAAATTTGGTTGTTGAAGAAGTGAATCCATGCATTAATCATGCATACAACCCCTAAAAACTCTATCACCCAACATTTTTTTTCAAAACACAAAATCCCACTCAATCTCTCTAAAATCCTCACACAACACACTTCTACAAGAAGGCTCCGTCCGAATCTACGTTGGAAGAGCTGGGTTCCCCGGCCGAAAGGTACGTCGAAAATCGCCAGTTTTTTTTTTTTCCGATTTTCTGTTCGAGTTCATAGCTACACGGTGGGCAGCTTCCACCGTGTAGCTATGAAGATTATCCGGTCACTGCCCGGTAACACAGCAGGGCACTACACGGTAATCCCGGTCACCGTGTTCCGAGAAGTGTCTCTCGGTAACACGGTGACACACTACACGGTCAGGTGACCGTGTAGTGACCGTTTACAGTGACCATTTTTTTTTTTTTTTAATTTTCGAATTATGGATTGTTTTTACACGTTTGGATGGATATTTTGGGTTCCCTAACTTAATTCAATCGTGTTTATTTATCGTAGATGTCGGATCGACGAATCACGGTACGTTACGGTGGTCGTTGGGATCGAGCGGGCTACGTCGATGGAGTAGATATGTGCCTCTTCTTTAATAGGGATGAAATTACGCTCGACACTCTTGTGAGCCGGATTCGTACAGCTTTGCGCCCTCCGCCCAATATCGAGTACATGTTGTCTTTCTTCACACGAGGCATTGACGCGAGAAGCGTGCGGTCTCCTTTGATTCGCGACGAAGATGTATCCCGCATGTTAGACGAGCAAATACACGAGTGCTTTGTGTTCGTCGTCGAAACAGAGGCACAACAAGCTGCGCCGGAGGTGAATATTGGAGCAGAGAATCGGGATCAAGGTGTACCGTCAGACCGCGAGGCAGTCGAGACTTCCGAGGACGAAGAAGAAGTCCGTCACACCGATCTCTTGGCTTCGCTGACCACGGAGTGGACCGAATGGATTAGACAGCCGGGCGTGGTTAGAAATATTATGTTACGCCGTAATATGTCCTCGAGTTCTAATGCGGGCGGAGGCGAGCAAACTGAAGGCGCTCAGAATGCACAGAATCATCCGCTGCGCAATTGGATCATTCCACTGCCGAGCTTTGATCCCATTGTTCCGTTGCGTTCCATCGAACCCCAACCGATTTATGGTCAGATGGTAGTCGGGGCCACGTTCCGAAAGAAATCGGATTTGAAGGTGTCGGTGGGGATGTATCACATGGAGAATAGGGTGGAGTGCAAAACTACTCGGTCTAGCTCTGGTCGGGTGACGTACGAGTGCAAGCAGGGGAGTGAAAATTGCCCGTTCAAATTGTGTTCCACGGGTTCCGATGACACCTTTTGGAGGATTACGAAGCTGAACTTGAATCACGAGTGTCATAACAATTTGGGGCGGACTACTGATCGACAGGTGTCTAGCAAGGTTGCAGCTACTTTCTTTGCACGCCAGTTAGTCGGCAATCGGGAACTGAAGCCGAAAGATATGGTTGAGGATTTGAGGAGATTGTACGGAGTTCACATCGACTACAGCTTCGCCCTACGGACGAGGAACTTGGCGCTTGAGATAGCATACGGCAACTACCATGAATCGTATCAGAGGCTCCCGTCATATCTGTACATGCTGAGAGAACATAATCCCGGGACTCGGTATGATATTCAGACGACCAGCGAGGGCGTGTTTTGCCACATGTTTGTTGCACTTGGGCAGTGCATTAGTGCATTTCAGCATCGCACTCTGAGGCCTGTGATAGTAGTCGACGCCACCCATTTGAAAGGGAAAAACACTGGTGTGATGTTTGTCGCCGTCACAAAAGACGGGAATGAAAATATTTTCCCGCTTGCCATTGGTATCGGTCCGATAGAGAATGACGAGGAGTGGTTGTGGTTTCTACAGCACCTCAGGCAATGCTACGATACAGACGACGATGATCTCCTCATTGTGTCCGACCAGCATAAGAGCATAGCAAATGCTATTCGGAGTGTTTATCCCCACGCGACCCGTGCGTTGTGCTATCACCACCTCTCGAAGAATCTAGCACGGTACGGCCATAAGGTGGTCGAAGCTGTATACTGTGCTGCCTATAGTTATCGGGTGGATGAGTTTGAAAGGCATTTTTCGAATGTGGAGACTCTTAGTAGAGAGGGTGCTTATAGGCGCCTTACTGATATCGGGGTTGAGCATTGGGCGAGGTCAAAGTGTGCTGCACGACGATACGGTTTCATGACATCGAATGCGGCCGAAGTCTTCAACGCTGCTATCAAATGGCCACGGCGATTACCTGTCTGTGCGATGCTCGAGGCCATTTGTGCGATGATTGAGAGATGGTTTGACGAGAAACGAAGGAAAGCTAACGAGAGACAGAATGACCATGAGCTGACCGAGGAGGCAGTCCTCAAGTTGTCTAATCAAGATATGTTGAGCCGTTATTTTACCATTCGGGAGGTCAGTGCGGATACCCTTTACAGAGTTGAGGAGGATGACAGATCTTATCTTGTGGATATCGCGAATCGCACGTGTGATTATCGGGAGTTCGACTTGGACCTAATACCGTGTCGTCATGCTTGTGCCGCTTTAAGGTATGATATCATTTTGCCTTTAAAATTAATTTTAAAGTGCTCATTCCATTAACTTGTTTGTTGTTATTATGTAGACGAGCCAGATTTTCAGCGTACGATTTCGTGAGCCCCTGGTTCAAGACGAGCAGCCATGTCGAGATGTATGCGACGCCTATTGTGCCGGTGCCACATTATGATGATTGGGTGGTCCCGCCGGATGTAGCATCGTACGTAGTTTATCCTCCAGTAGCGGTTAGCCAGGCTGGACGTCCGAGGATGAGTCGTGCTCGTTCCGCAGTTGAGAGCTCTGCACGACGTGATCAGGTTTGTTCATCCAGAAGGAACATCGTACGTATGTCGTGGCTTAAACCTCTAATATTGTGTCGTCGTGTGCAGGTGTGTTCGAGATGTCAGGGCGTGGGTCACAACAGACGAAAGTGCACGGTCTTTATCCCACCTGGGGGGGGCTGTTGATTTAAATGTCCCTGCAGAAGAGTCGAGCCGAAGAAGACAGAAGAAGAAGTGCAACATCTGCAGAAACGAGGGACACACGAGAACAAAATGTCCAATGAGCACGGAGGCAGAGATCTAAATTGGGTTTGGTTGATTTATCGGAGTTTTAGAATTATTTGAGACTTGGGTTGTTTTATTTTCGTCTACTCTCGTTGGATTTTGGATATTTGGTGTGTTTTAGGTGGTTGTGTTTGTTTTAGATTATTGTACTTGTTTTTGGAGTTTGTTTATCTCGTGAATGTGAAATGTGTGAAAAAACAGGTTGGAAATAGGTTCTCGGGGGAAGGGCGGGTCGATTTTAAAAGATATTCGTAAGGTAAATATAAAATAATTTGCTTAATAAGGTCATTGAAGAGTTCTAGTCCAACTGGTGTGCCCCATTTGAATATTCGGGTTGAAATCAATAGGTCAGGGGCTCGAATCCTAAGAGCCCCTTTTTATTTTATTTTTTTACCCGGTTAACCGTGTTAACGGTATAAGCCGTGTTACCGATATTTTTTTCAATAAATAGAGCTACACGGTCAGTGACCGTGTTACCGGTTCACGTGACCGTGTTACCGGTACACGTGACCGTGTTACCGGTACCACCGTGTAGCAGTCCGGCATAACCCGTTTTTTCACCTTCTTTTCACCTAAATCAATCAAAACACACACCAATAAACCATTTTTCACCAAATCAATCCGAAAAGATACCAAATCAATCCAAAAATGTACAAAATCAATCAAAATACAAATCAAATGTCTACTAGTTGAAGGAAATCTGGCATGACTTGGATCCTCGCTCAAACAATGAGATTCTTTGGTGCGCATCAAGCTTTTCCTGCTCAGATAAACTATAACGGGGGAATCCGTCTATGTCCATCCTCTCAAGTACAAAAGCATTCCTCAAAATATATCTCACCATGTCAAAACCGCTATCATCACGAAAACCGAATTTATCAATTCTAACAGTTCTTAGATGTAATAAGATGCACAAAGGCACTCGTTCCGGCTCTCTATAGGGCATCAAGGTTGAGCGAAGCTGATGAAAAAAACAAGGATACAAATAAAAAACATATAGAGTTGCAAAATATGTAAAAAGATAAATTGCAAAAGCTAACTCCACTCACAACAAGATCTTCAAGATTATCAGCAACTTCGAGGAACTTAGCAATAAAATGCCACTGAGCGTTCATATTAAGTACGAGTTTGGTTAAATTACCAAACTTTGGCATTGAACTCGTTCCTACAATGTCAACCAGCTGCAAAAAACCACAAGCAGGGTATATTTAAAACCACAAGCAGGGTATATAATTAAGTAAGAAAAAAAATTAGAACAATTCAAAAATCAAAACGTACCTTCTCTTGAAAATAGCTTAAGATGTTTAGGTACCTCACATGGCAAAGAGAACTAAGAAATGCTCTCGAACAGTCATGCTCGATGCAATCAATGTGACAATCATGCCAATATCCATTCAACTTAATATCCGCTTCAATTAAGGAGGGCATGGTCTTCCTCGAACTTTTGGCATACTCCAAATAACAACCATTCACCTTAAGATATACGAGGGCAGGAAGATTTATTATCAACATCTCATCATCATAGTATACTTCGCGACTCGAGGAGAAATCAATGTTCAGCATTTTTATTGTGGGTGAAGATATAATAAAGCAACCCAAGTTCGTTTCTTCCTCCCTATAGAAATCATCGATGATCAGCTCCTCAATCACAGGACAACCAGAAAGCAAGTGAGGGAGGGAATCCTTATCCTCATAATCGACATTACTGAGATCAAGCTTCTTGAGGCAAGGCAAAAACACCTCCCCACTAGAGGGGATCACTCCACAATTATTTAGCTTCAAGTCGACGAGGGTCTTGCACATGAAGAGAATTCTTGGCAAACCGCACGCGATATACTCCTTGTAGTCTATATCATCGAAATTAAGGTACATATTTCGGACGCTGCGCTTGAGGGCGTGGATAATCAATGTCTCCAGTCGATACGAGCTGCTCTCCACATTGGAGATGCTAAAAGTATCCAGGGGTTTTGCTTCGTGCATCGATATAACCCTGTCTATGATGTCCAAATGCGTAGAGCTGCGAAACTCTAAATTTGGGACGAGGGCCCACAAAAACCTCCATCGTCTCGCGAGAACGCTGGTGCGCACGGAGAGGTTGATCGGTAGGAAAGAGAGGACATGATGCAGGATCTCATCTGGTAATCCGCTTAGCATATCCATGTTTATTCTTCTCAACTTGAAGCCCTCCTGCAAAAATGAATAACATAACTCAAAATTAAAAAAAAAAAAAAAAAAATTACAATTCTGTCCGGTAACACGGTCACCGTGTTACCGGATAACCGGGACCGTGTTACTGGATAACTGGGACCGTGTTACCGGATAAAAGCCCAGCATTTTTTGGTCACTGCTCGGTAACACGGTAGGCAAGCAACACGGTGACCGAGAAAATCACCACCGTGTAGCGCCACCGTGTTGCCAAGAACAGCGACCCAAACTCAGATTTTTCAGAATTTTCACGAGCAATTTAACACTGAATTTCGATTCTAAATCAACTAAAACACAATAAGGAACTCTAATACACTCAAATCTTAGCAATTAACGCATCAAATTGAACACATTATTGAAAAAAAAAATCAAATTTTCGAAATTGAAAAACTAGGGTTCGGCCACACTAACCGGAGCTTGAATCGGCCGTTGTTGCTCTTCTTTTTGTTCGTTGTTGTCTGCCATTGAGATTCGCCGGAATTGAAGTGGCCGGATTTTTCTTGATTCTCAAAAATGGTCGGCGGTAGGGGTGGCGTCGAAGAGAGAGAGAGAGAAAAAAAGTTAATTTATGTTTTTTTTTTACATTTTATTGTGTTTTGAAAAAGGGTTTAGGTTAAGTGTATAGAATATTTGTGAGGTATATATATAAACTTCTTCTAATTATATTCAGTGAAGAGTTCTAGATCAACTGGTTAGCCCCATTTGGAAAATCGAATTAAATCCATCAGGTCAGGGGTTCGAATTCTTTGAGCCCCATTTTGTTTTCTTTTTACACGGCTTTTACCGGTTAGCCGTGTTACCGGTATTAGCCGTGTTACCGAGTAATTTTTTAAATAAACCGAGCAATTGAAAACTACCGTGTAGGACCTTCCACCGTGTAGCCCACCGTGTAGCTTAGAAAATATTTGGTTTTTTATGAATTTGAAGCATTTCTCGAGCATTTTTGTTGTTACGTTAAGCATGAAACATCATTTTAAACACTAGATACATCCAATAAACATCGTAAAACAACAAATATAGGACTACAAATAGAAAATGCCTTCTACCGTGTTGGACCTTCTACCGTGTAGTCCACCGTGTAGCCTACCGTGTAGCTTAGAAAATATTTGTTTTTTTATGAATTTGAAGCATTTCTCGAGCATTTTTGTTGTTACGTTAAGCATGAAACATCATTTTAAACACTAGATACATCCAATAAACATCACAAAACAACCAATATAGGACTACAAAGATGAGATGCTTGGAATGTTAACCGTTTTTCGAACTTTCTACTAATATTGTCACAATCTTATCAACATATGTAATAAATTGTTCATGCGTAATCACTTAATTCGTCAAATTCAATAATTGATCATGTTTTTTGAATCATTTTGATTATTAAAATGATGTTTTACACTACAAGAACAAGTTAACAATCGAAAAATGCCTTAAAATCAATGAAAAATCAAAACTTGTTCTACACTACACGGTCACCACCGTGTAGGCCACCGTGTAGCCGGGTAACACCGTGTTACCGAGTAATTGCCCAGAAAAATGACTGGGCAGTTCTTGGCTACACGGTCAGTGTTACGGTGACCGTGTTACCGGTACACATGACCGTGTTACCGGTACCACCGTGTAGCAGAGGGCAGAACCCGTTTTTTCACCTTCTTTCCACCTAAATCAATCAAAACAAACACCTATTACACCAAAATCAATCAAAACACACCTATTTCACCTAAATCAATCAAAACACACCTAAAATAGTTTAATTGTTTTACAAATTATATTAAATTAATAAGTTAATATATTATAAATAATTTTAAAAAATTTTGACGGGATTTATTTAGTTAATATAAAAGCTAAACCTGCAAATCAATCTCAATACACATACCACTCTGTCCAAACACATGCATACGAAAAAGTCTAAAATCATCCAAAATACAAATCAATCGACTCGATGACTCAAACTGAAGATTTTCCGAGCGACATATCGGCGATACTTCACCAAGTACCCGTCGTCGATGTCTCTATTCCGGTGATTGAGGTACTTGTTGACGAGACGATCCAGGTGTTGGAGTTGTGTACTTAATGTCTAGATTTAAGTGACAGAAACTCACGATCCATTGCCATTAATCTATTTAACTAAATAAACAATTATTTGCGCTTAATTATTTATAATTAAATATATGCAAATTATAGTCCTTGATTATATACGTTGTAGTTAGTATGGTGTGCGACGTCACACAGAAGATCATACTATCGGTTACTCGTATTTAATCGAACAGTTGCTCACGACCTAGATGGACACGGACCAATCCATCGGTATAGTCGTTGTGTGAGAGAGAAAATAATTTGTCTTAATTATTTTATCACACTTGTACACTTGGTGTATTGAGCGGATCGTTGAGATTCATCGATAAGGATTGCCGGCGATAATCGATTCGAGTCTCAGTGTATTTTATTCTTAATCCCCGATATTATTGCGGGTGTGTATATTTAATATAAGTGACTTTGATTTACCAAAGGAATTAACCGATTTAATTATTGGGTTAATTACCGGTTAAGTTGGGTCACTATATTTTATATATGACATGCCGTGAATACTTGACGGGAAAGTGTATCCCGTAAGGGTTGATAATATCCCCGAGATGAGTTCATAAGGAATTATTATGTAAACCCTGCAGGTGGATTCATTCCGCATAATAATTAAGGTTGAATGGTACTAGTCTCGGATATAAGAGATGAATAAATTAATTAGCAATAAATTAATTTTATTCATGGATATTTATATCTTAAATACACGGAATAAATAATACTACCGGAGAAATATTATTTGATATAATATGGTATGATATTGGGAGTGCAATTAATTTTATATAGTGGAAAATAGAATTAATTAATATTGATAAGGATTAATGGACTTGAGCATTGGGCTCAATTTAATCTTCAATATTGGAAGCCCAATATTCCACCTTCTTAAGATCCCCTACGTAGCCTATAAAAGCACTACATGGTCTTCTCTATTCTCATAAGTTGAAGATCACAATTCTAGAGAGAGAAAGTAGAGAGGAGGATCCATGGAGTTCGGTAGATCGTCGCCCACACGACGTCCGGGCTAGTGCAAGGAATACGTGGGAAGATCTCAAGGTCATCGATTGATCTCGTTTCTCCGAACAACGAATCGAAGGTAAAATCGTTAAACACCCTTGATGATTTTATTCGATTATTTATTGAAAATACCGTAGAACCAAGATCCGAGGACGAACCCCGGAACGAGGTCGAACCAGGCGGTGGTGGCGAAGCCACCGGACCGCCGCGGCTCGAGGACCTCGTGGGGATCGAACCAAGAGCACCCCGGCTGGACGCCGGGGATGCGCGATCGAGGAGAACCCCGGCTGGACGCCGGGGTGCGATCGAACCCTAGGTTCGATCGCGGGGTGGCGGCGGGTGCCGCCGCGGCTCGCTGGGCGAGCTGCCCCCCTCCCCGACGGCGGTGAGTCGCCGGACTCACCGCGGGGCTGCCGCTGCAGCCCCAGCCGATCGATCGCACGACGCGATCGATCCTTCGATCGCATGAGCCCCGCGGACGGGGGCTCGGGCTGGGCGTGCGCGCGGCTTCGGCCGTGTCGTGCGTTCGGCTCGTGCTCCGGCGCGTTCATCGGCGTTCATGTGATCTCCGGCGAATGGTTTTTGATCGGGCTATGGTTTCCGCAATTTTTTAATAGCCCGGGATATCGAATTCCAACAATTGGTATCAGAGCGTGGTTTACGTTCGCGGTATTTTCGATAAAATTGTTCTACCTTGCAGGGTTTCCGACTATTATGGCTAGATATAATTTATTCGTTAATTATTGTCATAATATGTTTTGATTAAACTCTCGGACATGTCGAGATTCGTTTTATGTGTGGTGAATGCTTGTAATAGTAAAAATTCGGGGGTTGACCGAATTTAGGATTTATTATTGCGTTCTACTTTTTCCGGAAATTGTATAGGGTCGATTTCATGTATAGAATCGATACCGGATAATTGTAATTTAAATTCTTGTAATTTATTTACGTTGGTTCGATGCCGAAACGACCGCCGGAGAAGACGTGTGACGAAGAAGACGAAGGGCTCGAGGATCGATCATGGAGATCGATCCCCATGAGATCGATGGCAAGGGAGAGGGGCGGCGATCGCACCCCTCGGCTGGGGCTGCCGCCGGCTTGGTGGTGGCCAGCCGGCTGAGTGGTGGCGGCGGTTTCCCTCTCCGGTGGCCGGTCGATGGTGGTGGTGGCGCGGGGTCCTCGTGATCTCGTGCTACTCCTACCGAGATTTGCTTTCCTAAATTATTCGGTTTTCCTATTTTGAGTATTCCTATTCTTAGGAACTCTCATGGAATAGGAAAAGAATAAATTTAGAATAAATTTATTTCCTTATTGATTATTCCTATTTTATGGGAATTTTCATGGATAAGGAAGGAATAAATTTAGAATTAATTCGGTTTTCCTTATTGAGTGTTTTTCTTTATGGAAACTCTCATGGATTAGGAAAAGAATTAATTGGAATTAATTTATTTCCTTATTCTATTATAGAAGTCTTCTAGAATATTCTAAGTTCTACTTGGAATAGGATTCTAGAGATTTAATGGAATTAGAAAGGAAAATAATTAATTATTAAATTAATTTATTTCCTATTTGATTATTCCTATTTTATGGGAATTTTCATGGACATGGAAATTAATTAATTTTGGAAAGTAGAAGAATCCTTAATTAATTTTTCCTATTTAATTATTCCTTTATGGAATTTTTAATAGATTAGGAAAGGAATAAATTTGAAAGGATTAGGAGTCCTAATTTATTTTATTTCCTTATTCTATTATAGAAGTCTTCTAGAATATTCCAAGTGGGTCTTGGATAGATTATTCTAGAGATTTAATAGAATTAGATAGGAAAATAAATAAATAAAAATATTAATAATATTTAATTTTATTTTTGATATATTCGATTGACTTAATTTTCGAATTAAGTAACTTTTGGATTAATTGAAAATAAATAGATTTAAATATTGGAATTAATATTCTCGTCACATGGAGCATTCAAGAACGAAGACTAAAGACTAGAAGATGCGTACGGAGATGCGATAAAGCCATAATAGTCGGAAAATAATATTCTAGTATTATTTTGATTATGTGATAATATTCTATGTGCTTTATTTCATGTATGCATGCTTATGTGTATTTAATTATGCATTAGATAGCGTATCCCTTTATTGTAAAAAGCTAAGTGGGAGAGGGTATGGAAATATATCCATGGTCTCCATTGCTGTTCTCTTGGTGACTTTTATGGACTTTTGAAGTTCGTATAGACAAGTCATTGGAGGAGAATTCTTGTAATTCCTTTTACGAGAAACATTGATTAAGTTTATCAAACAATGCCTAATTTGTCTTTCCAAAACTGATTTCAAGTCGACTCATTCTCACCCCGGGGAGTGGAATGGAGCCAAAGCCACTTGGTCATGTCGAGGACACAAATTAGAGGCAGTCGTACCATCTTTTGAAGGTGGATCGATTGTCTGCTCGGCTCCCTCATTTATGAGAGATAGGGTCGTTCGCATGGTGAATCACTGGTTAGAAACTTCGAGTTTCACTTATGATTCTCCGCGTCTTGATTTACAAGATTGAATGAATCAAGTAATTGGGAGTCAATTGTAAAAATCTTTTGGTATAGTAAACGTCCACACTATCGTGGCTTGCTACATTGAATGGGATTTTGGAACGATTGATGTAGACAGTTATAGAAGGGAGTAAAGGAGCGTATGTTAACGTAAACGTCCACACTATCGTGGCTTGCGGTGAATATGCGTGTCCCAAACAATCTTCTTAGATACTGAGTAATGGTTTACACTTAGGTACGCTTCTTAGTATTCTTCCCATCGAAGTAACGCTAATGATGATGTACGACCGAAGGAAATCTAATTGCTAAATCATTTGGATAGGTAAACGTCCACACTATCGTGGCTTGCCATATCTGATGGGATTTTAGATGTGATTAGTGGTTTAATGATATTATTTGAGGGAGATAATATCGGAGATTAAATCGATTGTTTGTTGTTATATGTGCTCATAGATTAGGATATGGCTTTGAACCCACTTTCTGTGATACGTAAGGATTTTAAACTCATTGGTCCCTAAATGTAATGATTGGAATAGAGATCTAGACATTGTCCAGACTGTTGAAGAGTACAAAGTTTGTACTCAGTGAGCTTTGTCCTCCCGAGCCTACAAAAGTCTTAACTAATGAGGAAAGGACTGATTTTGATATCATGTTCAAACTCAAGGTGTTTAGACATGACATAGGCGGCTAGACAAGAAGCGATGAGGATACTCATAAAGGCCAGTCACTTCGAGGAAACGCTTAAACACGTTTTTGAGATGATTGACCTTTTAGACGAGTTGAGACGGAAATCGCAAGCTCTTGTAGCCAATGCCAAAGGTTTCGAACCTAAGGGAAAAATCGGGGGAAAGGAAAAGCAAGCAAAGAAACCCAGTGGTCCTAAGTTTCTTGGACCACGAGATGGGACGAGAAAGCCATGAGGCAAGAGTTCTCGATGCAAACAGTCTGGGTACTGGAAGTCTGATTATCCTCTCAAATAAAGTACGAAATTTTCTTTAGTCGTAAAACATAGTCAGTGATATTATCTACCGGAACCTGGTGTGTAGATATGGAACCACTGACGGTATGTGCATTTTAAATGCGAGAGGTTCCAGGAAACCTAACGACTTGGAAAAGAAAAGATCGTAGTCTACATGGGCAATGCTGTAGAGGAGGCAGCAGTTGCAGTGGAGGACATTTTATAGGATTTCATTTTGGGTTATTGCTTTTATGTACCTTTCAAATTAGAAAGAACTTTGTTCTGGATTTCTAATAAATGGATATTTTATTTCTTTTAATCATTTGATGGTTATAAGAAGAAATAATGATATTATCTATTTTGGTACATTAGCTAGCAATATATAAATGATGAATCCTGAGTCCACCACGATGCAACGAACCGTAGTATGAAACTCGTTTTACTAATAAGAGATTTCTTTATCAATTATACTTGTGGATTCTTATGCTGAGTCATGTTTATTCAAATAAGAAGTTCAAAAGGTCGAAAATTGATATTTGATCAATTAAGTTGAGGGAGTGGACCTTCCGACCTATGAATCTAATTTGGAGGATAACATGACTAAGCAATCCTTTATGGATATAAGATATAAGATCCGGACAAGTATAAGAATTGATTGACTCTGATATATGCAGACCTATGCCTACTCAGACAATAAGGTACGAGTACTTCATTTCATTTTATGATTACTCGAAAAATGGATTAGAATACCTGATGTGCCACAAAAGCAAGTGTTTTGACAAGTCAATGGACACTAAGCAATTGTGGAGAACCATCAAGGTATATTCATTTGTAGCCTGCGATTTGATCGCGGAGGCAAGTACCTATCTGAGGAATGCATGGCATACTGATCAGAAATTGGGATTTGATCCCAAATGACTACACCATACACTGTTGTGTAGAAATGGTGTGTCGTAAACAAGAAATGGAACTCTTATAGAAATAGTAAAATTATGAGTTATACGGAACTACCTATGTTCTATGGATATGTCTGGAAACAACGGCGCATTCAAATGCGGTTGTAGAATATCCTAGAAGAACAAAAGATGTGTGTTCAATAGTACTATGAACCAAAAGGACGTTATAAGTTCTAACGCCCGGTTCTTAGAGAAAGACTATACGATGAACCACAAGCCCAAGGTGACATGATACTTTGAAATGAGAGAGAAAGATTAAGACTTAGAACCAGCCGAACCGAGTAGCGGTACACCACTAACTGCACCTACTGTTATCACTGTTTATACACCGGAATGCCGTTGTAGTGGGAGGTTGTGTGACAACCGGAGATATTCATAAGACTAGGAGAGTCTTCGGACTCTGGACCTAGTATACATGAAATCGATCCCTGGATCTACATAAAGGCCGTACTAGATCTAAATGTGCCTTCTTGGAGAGCAATAAGGATTATTGCTAAGAGGCGAGATCATTTAGAGTACAAGCTTAGTTGATCCATTTATGGATTGAAACAAAGCATTAAGTTCGTGGTACTTGCAAATTGATGAGATAGTCCATTTTATGGATTCATCAAAAGCATAGACGAATCGTGTGTATTGGAAACGTGATGGAAAACAAGGTGGTGTTTCTCGGAGGTTTTATGTAGATAACATTTTATCATTGGTAACAATGTAAAGATGTTGTCAGACATAAAATGATGGTTGTCTAGAAAAATCGATATATGAGATGAAGAAGAAGTTAGAGCATGTTCTTAAGATCTAGGATCTCAAGAAAAGAACATTGTACTTCTCCTGGACATCTTACATATATATGATTATGGTTCGTTTTGACATGCAAGATTCCGAGAAAGGTTCGTTACCTTTCAGAGACGGAATGCATCTATCTAAGGATATGTGTTTTGGAACACAAAAGGAGATAGAAGCAATGAAAGCAGTTTCCTACACTTTTAGTGTGGAAAGCTTAATAAATGCATTGTTGAAAACAAGAACCTGATATCGGCTATGCGGTTAGCATAGTGGGAGGATATCAAGGTAATCCTGGAAAGGAATATTCGACTGCCGTAAAAGTACTTTCGAAGTACTGTTCTAGACTACGAAGCAGACGAACATTTCCTTTGGATTACATTCTCTTAGATTTCTAATCGAATGAGGACCAGTGTAAGTCGATATCAGGCTATGTGTTTCACTATTGAAGGAGAAGGAGTTTTAACATGGAAGAGTGATAAGCACGATGCTTTTCGGACTCTGCCATGGGTAACCAAATAGCGGCCTCAGAGGCAGCGGAAGTTTTGGTATAACTCCAGGATAATCTCTGGGACTTAGATGTGATTCTTAATTTGCCAAAGGCTATGTAAATAGCGGTGCAATGGCAAATGGTGAGAAATCACAAGTCCATAAGTGTAAGATAACACATAGTGCAAGTACCACCTGATACGAGTCATCGTCGAGGGAGACGACGCTGTAGTCACCAAGATAACTTCAGAGCGGCAACCTAGAGTGCTCATTCACATAGTACTTCTTGGAAGTACAACTTAAGCACGTGATGAGTATGGAAGTCGGGAGTTTGGAGGAAATGATTAGACCTTAGTACAAGTGGGAGATTGTTGGAGTTGTGTACTTAATGTCTAGATTTAAGTGACAGAAACTCACGATCCATTGCCATTAATCTATTTAACTAAATAAACAATTATTTGCGCTTAATTATTTATAATTAAATATATGCAAATTATAGTCCTTGATTATATACGTTGTAGTTAGTATGGTGTGCGACGTCACACAGAAGATCATACTATCGGTTACTCGTATTTAATCGAACAGTTGCTCACGACCTAGATGGACACGGACCAATCCATCGGTATAGTCGTTGTGTGAGAGAGAAAATAATTTGTCTTAATTATTTTATCACACTTGTACACTTGGTGTATTGAGCGGATCGTTGAGATTCATCGATTAGGATTGCCGGCGATAATCGATTCGAGTCTCAGTGTATTTTATTCTTAATCCCCGATATTATTGCGGGTGTGTATATTTAATATAAGTGACTTTGATTTACCAAAGGAATTAACCGATTTAATTATTGGGTTAATTACCGGTTAAGTTGGGTCACTATATTTTATATATGACATGCCGTGAATACTTGACGGGAAAGTGTATCCCGTAAGGGTTGATAATATCCCCGAGATGAGTTCATAAGGAATTATTATGTAAACCCTGCAGGTGGATTCATTCCGCATAATAATTAAGGTTGAATGGTACTAGTCTCGGATATAAGAGATGAATAAATTAATTAGCAATAAATTAATTTTATTCATGGATATTTATATCTTAAATACACGGAATAAATAATACTATCGGAGAAATATTATTTGATATAATATGGTATGATATTGGGAGTGCAATTAATTTTATATAGTGGAAAATAGAATTAATTAATATTGATAAGGATTAATGGACTTGAGCATTGGGCTCAATTTAATCTTCAATATTGGAAGCCCAATATTCCACCTCCTTAAGATCCCCTACGTAGCCTATAAAAGCACTACATGGTCTTCTCTATTCTCATAAGTTGAAGATCACAATTCTAGAGAGAGAAAGTAGAGAGGAGGATCCATGGAGTTCGGTAGATCGTCGCCCACACGACGTCCGGGCTAGTGCAAGGAATACGTGGGAAGATCTCAAGGTCATCGATTGATCTCGTTTCTCCGAACAACGAATCGAAGGTAAAATCGTTAAACACCCTTGATGATTTTATTCGATTATTTATTGAAAATACCGTAGAACCAAGATCCGAGGACGAACCCCGGAACGAGGTCGAACTGGGCGGTGGTGGCGAAGCCACCGGACCGCCGCGGCTCGAGGACCTCGTGGGGATCGAACCAAGAGCACCCCGGCTGGACGCCGGGGATGCGCGATCGAGGAGAACCCCGGCTGGACGCCGGGGTGCGATCGAACCCTAGGTTCGATCGCGGGGTGGCGGCGGGTGCCGCCGCGGCTCGCTGGGCGAGCTGCCCCCATCCCCGACGGCGGTGAGTCGCCGGACTCACCGCGGGGCTGCCGCTGCAGCCCCAGCCGATCGATCGCACGACGCGATCGATCCTTCGATCGCATGAGCCCCGCGGACGGGGGCTCGGGCTGGGCGTGCGCGCGGCTTCGGCCGTGTCGTGCGTTCGGCTCGTGCTCCGGCGCGTTCATCGGCGTTCATGTGATCTACGGCGAATGGTTTTTGATCGGGCTATGGTTTCCGCAATTTTTTAATAGCCCGGGATATCGAATTCCAACACCAGGTACATGCACACGTAAGGGTCGCAGTTGTTGTTGTCGACTTGGACAAACTGCTCTACCGGGGCTTCGACCATAAGAGGAGTCTTCTTGTGGGTTCGATGGAAAAGGTTTACACCATCCAAAAATCCTGCAGCCACCAAGAGACGAGGCAACAACTCCAACAACGGAGACAATACAGCAGACTTGACAGATAGATCCGGAGAACGCCACCACAACGAGTCGTACAACTGTATAGTCCAGTGGTCCAGGTCAATCCGTATCACGATCTAATGTTCCCCGGAATTACACACCGTTATCACCTTAAAAAAAATAAAAATAAAAACGTTATTTACAATTAAATTAAAATATTAAGTTGAATTAAAATCGAATAAAAATGTACGGTTCTTTAAATTACCTCTCGTGCGAGTTCCCAACTCTCGTGTCTATCGCTCCCGTGACGTATTTCAGCATGTAGTCCGGCGGTGCCCAGGTCTCATATTTCCTCTCCAAGTTCTTTCTCTTTACATGTTGTGCCGGAATCTTAATCCTAGCGTACTGGGTCCTCAAAGCATTCTGTTAATTAAAAATAAATTTAAACGATTAGTATTAGGAAAATGAAAAAAAAAAACGTGTATTTGATAGGATGATTGGATCTTACGAAGAACTCGGTACACAAGAGTATAGTCTTCCTTGGAGTGACTCCATCTTTTAAATCCTTGTTCTGCTTTATCTTGTCTTGCAGGTATGTAATGTACATGTCAATCTCCTGAAAAATATACATATCACAGTTAAGCACAATTTAATAAACATTATAAATTTCAAAGTTTAACTACAAATTAACTTACCATGTTCGAGTACCAATGATGTAGTGACTCAATCGCGTCGAAATACTTCTGGTCCAGAGTGAGTCCGTTGTAAGGGATTTTGACACTCAATCCATGCCCGTCACGACGGTGCTGGAAATCGATATCCCGGGCTATTAAAATTTATGCGGAACCGATAGCCCGACCGAAATCCTCCATCGCCGGAGATTGGATCCCCGACTCATCCGCAGGAGTCCGACCTTTGGAGACTACGCGCCCGAAGACACGCAGCCCGCCCCCAGCCGATTTTCTCCCGCGAGTCGGATCCACTAACGCGAACCACCGTACGACAGAACCGGGCCCGACGAGAGCTCCACCGCGGACAAGCCGCGGCAAAACCCTAGCCGAGCCCCCGCCGCGAGGGGGCTCGCGATCGCACGCCGCGATCGCCGGGGCTGCCCAGCAGCCCCCGGTGGTGAGTCCGGCGACTCACCACCATCGCCGGAGGAGGGGCGGTCAGCCTCCAGCTGACCCGCCGCGGCTCCAGCCGCGGCTTTCCCCGCGATCGACCTCATGGTCGATCGCATGCCCCGGCTCCAGCCGGGGCTCCTCCGTCGCGCCTGGCCGCCGGTCGAGGTGGCTGGGGGGACCAGCTGCCGTGGCACCAGCCCACGGCGGTCTCCCCGCGATCGACTCAAGGTCGATCGCTTGCCCCGGCGGTCCAGCCGGGGCTCCCTCGTCCGCGCGCCGCGATCGAACCCTAGGGTTCGATCGCCTCCCTCGGCTCCAAGCCGAGGGTCCTTCGATCTTCGCCGGGGATCTCGAATCCCCGTCCCCGAAGTTCGTACGTCTATCCGGATCGTGTGTTCATGTATATACTACGATTAATTCACACGAAATCATAAAAGAGGGTTTATGATTTTACCTTCGATTCGTTGTGCGGAGAAACGAAATCAAACACCTTTGATGACCTTGCGATCTTCCCACGTATTCCTTGCACCTCGTTCGAACGTCGTGTGGGCGACGATCTATCGAACTCCTATGGATCTTCCTCACTCTCAAGACTTTATGATTGGCGTAGGTCAATTTTTTTTGTGTTATGAAAAGTGAAGACCATGTAGTGCTTATATAGGCTACGTAGGGGATCATAAGGAGAATAAATATTGGGCTTCAATATTGAAAATTAAATTGGGTCCAACCCAAATCCATTAATTCTTATCAATATTAATTTTATTTATTTTCCACTATATAAATAAAATTGCACTCCCAATATTATTCCATATTATATCAAATAATATTTCTCCGGTAGTATTATATATTCCGTGTATTTAAGATTTAAATATCCATGAATAAATTTATTTATTGCTCAATAAATATTATTCATCTCTTATATCCGAGACTAGTACCATTCAACCTTAATTATTATGCGGATTAAATCCACCTGCAGGGTTTACATAATAATTCCTTATGAACTCATCTCGGGGATATTATCAACCCTTACGGGATACACTTTCCCGTCAAGTATTCACGGCATGTCGTATATAAAATATAGTGACCCAACTTAACCGGTAATTAACCCAATAATTAAATCGGTTAATTCCTTTGGTAAATCAAAGTCACTTATATTAAATATACACACCCGCAATAATATCGGGGATTAAGAATAAAATACACTGAGACTCGAATCGATTATCGCCGGCAATCCTAATCGATGAATCTCAAGCTGATCCGCCCAATACACCAAGTGTACAAGTGTGATAAAATAATTAAGATAAATTATTTTCTCTCTCACACAACGACTATACCGATGGATTAGTTCGTGTCCATCTAGGTCGTGAGCAACTGTTCGATTAAATACGAGTAACCGATAGTATGATCTTCTGTGCGCCCATGCAACACCATACTAACTACAACGTATAAAATCCAGAACCATATTTTGCATAATTAATTAAATGCAAATAATTGTTTATTAATTAAATAGGTTAAATGCTATGACAGGGAGTTTACCGATACTTAAATCTAGACATTAAGTACACAACTCCAACAATCTCCCACTTGTACTAAGGTCTAGTCATTTCCTCCAAACTCCCGACTCCCATACTCATCACGTGCTTAAGTTATACTTCCCAGAAGTATCATGTGAATGAGCAATCTAGGTTGCCGCTCTGAAGTTATCTTGGTGACTACTGCGTCGTCTCTCTGACGATGATTCGTATCAGGTGGTACTTGCTCTATGTGTTATCATCATCTTTTGAACTTATGACTTCTTCCAGTTTACCATGCACCGCTATGTACATAGCCTTTGGTGAACCAAGAGTCATATCCAAGTTCAGAGGTCATTCCGGAACCTAACCAAAACTTCCGCTGCCTCTGAGGCTGCTATTCGGTTTCTTAGGTTCCACCTCTTCTAAAAGTGAACACATAGCCTGATATCGACTTACACTGGTCCTTTCTTTGATTTTTATCTGAGAAAGCGTAATCTAAGAAGATTTCGTATTGCCAGTAATCCTGTACTTCCAAGTACTTTTACAGCATTCGAATATTTCTTATCCAGATTACTTTGATATCCTCCCACTACGCTAACCGCATAGTTGATATCAGGTTCTTGTTTTATAACACCGCATTTACAAAGCTCTCCACACTCGAAGTGTAGGTAACTGCTTTGTCTATATCCATCTCCTTTATGTGTTCGAGACACATACCTTTAGACAGATGTATTCCGCTCTAGTAAGGCAATAACCTTTCTCAGAATTGTGCATGTTTAAAACAAACCATAATCGTATAAGATATCTTAAGAGAAATACAAGTGTTCTTATCTTAGAGATCGAAAGATTTCTAAGAACATTGATCCAACTTCATCTTAATCTTATATCTCGATTTACTTAGACAACCTCTATTTTATGTCTGACAACACTTTTACATTGTTGCCAACGATAAAGTGTTATCTACACAAAATTCCGAGAAACACCACCTTGTTTCCATTACGTTTCTAATATACCTTTTATTGTCTATGCCTTTTGATGAATCCATATAATGGACTATCTCATCAATTCGCAAGTTCCACAATTTCCAGCTTTGTGATAATCCATAGATGGATTCACTAAGCTTGTACCTCTAAATGGTCTTGCCTTTTAACAATATCATTGCTTTCCAAGTAGGCACATTTAGATTAGTACTGCCCCCTATGCAGAACTAGGGATCGATTTCATGTTTACTAGATCCAGAGTTTAAAACTCCTCCAGTCTTATGAACATCTCCGGTTGCTTAACAACCTCCCACTGCAATGGCGTTCCGGTGTATAACAGTAATAACATTAGGTGCAGTTAGTGGTGTACTACTACTCGGTTAGGCTGGTTCTCAGTCTACTCTTTCCTCTTTATAAGGTACTTTGTCAATTAGGGCATTGTAGTTCATCCAATAGTCTTCCTCTAAGAACCGGGCGAAGACACCCTTCTGGTTCGTAGTACTATTGAACATACAATTACTTGTTCTTCTAGGATATTCTACAATTACATCGAATGTGTTATTGTATCCAGAAATATCCATAGAACATAGGTAGTTCCGAACAAACTTGTTCTTTTACTATTAGAGTCCCATTTCTTATTCCTGACACACCATGTCTACACATCAGTGTATGGTGCAGTCATTTGAGACTTAATCTCAACCTTTGATTCATGCTATGTGTTATTTAGATAGGTGATAGCCTCCGCGAACAATTCGCAGGCTTTCAATGGATATACTTTGAGGGTTCCCCATAATGGTTTTTATGGCACAACAGGTAGTCTAATCCATTTTCGAGTATTCTTGAAAGAATGACTCGTACTTTCTCCAATCACACATACCGCATTAATCATCAATCATTTTCTATACTTGTCCGAATTCCATCCTTTACCCAGAAAGGTTGATTTAGTTGTATCACCTTTCAAGATCGATTCTTAGGTCGGGAGGTCCATTCCTCCAACTATAATTGATCAAATCAATTTCGACCTTCTGAATCCCTTTTGAATAGATACTACCAAGTTCAAGAATTCACAAGTATAATGATCGATAAAGAAATACATCCAATAAGTAAAATAGGTTATAACGGTTTGTTGCATCGTGGTAGACTAAGGATTCATATATTGCTATCTAATGTACCATAATAGATATCGCCATTATTTCTTGTCTAAATTATCAAGTGATTAAAGAAATAAAATATCCATTAATAATAGAAATCCAGAACGAAAGTTCTTTCTAAAATAAAAAGTACAAAGCAATAAACTTGAAATGAAATCCTATAACTATCAAACAGATAGATAAATGTCTTCCACTGCAACCGCTGCTTCCTCAACAGCTTCGCCCATGTGGACTCGAACTTTTCTTCTCTAAGTCGCTGGGTTTTCTGGAACCCCTGCATTTAGAATGCACATACCGTCAGTGGTTCCATATCTACACACCAGAACTCTGGTAGATAATACCGCTGACTATGTTTTACGACTAAAGAAAAATTCGTACCTTTGAGAGGATAAGATGTAGACCCCCAGTACTCAGACTGTTTCCCTTGGGGATGTTTGCCCGAAGGCTTCTTTATCCCACCCTTTGGTCCAAGTCCTTTAGGACCACCGGACCCCCTTGTCTTCTTCTCCTTTCCTTTGCCTTTAGGTTCGAAACCTTTGGCTTTGACTATAAGAGCTCGCGATTGTTTCAACTCGTCTAAAAGATCCATCATCTCAAAAACATGATCAAGTGTTTCATCGAAGTAACAGATCTTTATGAGTATCCTCATCGCCTCTTTTCTAGCGTTCTCATCATATCCAAACAGCAACTTGAGTTTGAGCATGACATCATGATTAGCGGCTAATGCACGAGCACTACCCCACTTTTCAAAGTCAAAAATCTCCTCCTTAGTTGAGTTAATGGTGAGTCCAGGAGGACAAGTTTCACTGAGTACATCTTTGTACTCCTTTGCAGTCTGAGCAATGTCTAACTCTTCTTTCCATTCAATACAGTATGGAACCAGTGCGTTAATTTCCTCAAGTATCAACAAAAGTGGATTCATAGCAATTCTCTAAACCTATAAGCACATTTAAACAAACAATTAATTTAATATCCGATGTTATCTCCCTAGAACAACATCATTAAATTACTAATCACATCTAAAATCCCATCAGGTAAGGCAAGCCACGTGGTGTGGACGTTTACCCACCCAAATGATTTAGCAATTAGATTTTCTTTGGTCATACATCGCTTATAGCGGAACCTCGTGGGGAGGAATACTATAAGGCGTATCTAAGTGTAAACCATTACTCAGTACCAAAATAAATTACTTGGAATCGCTACATCACCGCAAGCCACGTGGTGTGGACGTTTACGATAACTTCACAACTCTTCATAATTACTTACAACTGTCTACATCAATTAATCCAAAGTCCGTCAGCATAGCAAGCCACGTGGTGTGGACGTTTACTACACTAAGAGACTTTTATAATTGACTCCCAATTACTTGATCCATTTAATCTCGTAAATCAAGGCGTGGAGAATCATAAGTGAAACTCGGAGTTTCTAACCAGTGATTCGCCATGCGAGCGACCCTATCTCTCATAAATGAGGGAGCCGAGCAGACAAGCGACCCATCTATCAAAGAATGGCACGGAAGTCTCTAATTTGTGTCCTCTACATGACCAAGTGGCTCTGGCTCCATTCCACTCCCCGGGGTGAGAATGAGTCGACTTGAAGTCAGTTTCAGAAAGACAAATTAGGCATTGTTTGATAAATTTGATCAATGTTTCTTGTAAAAGGAATTACAAGAATTCTCCTCCAATGACTCGTCTATACGAACTTCGAAAGTCCATAAGAGTCACCAAGAGAACAGTAATGGAGACCATGAGAATGTTTCCATCCCCTCTCCCACTTAGCTTTTTATAATAATAGGGATACGCTATCTAGTGCATAAAATAAACACATATAGCATGCATACAAGCAATAAAGCACATAGTATCACATAGTCAAAATAATGCTAGAAAATTATTTTTCCGACTATCATGGCTTTATTCCATCTCCGTACGCATCTTCTAGTCTTCAGTCTTCGTTCTTGAATGCTCCATGTGACGAGAATATTAATCTCTAATATTTAAATCTATTTATTTTTAATTAATCCAAAAGTTACTTAATTCGAAAATTAAGTCAATCGAATATATCAAAAATAAAATTAAATATTATTAATATTTTTATTTATTTATTTTCCTATCTAGTTCTATTAAAACTCTAGAATAATCTATCCAAATAAAATTTGGAATACTCTAGAAGTTATCTATAATAGAACAAGGAAAAATAAATTAGGACTTACTACTTTCCAAATTTATTTTTATTCCTAATCCATGAATATTCCCAGGAGTAGGAATAATCAAATAGGAAAAATAAATTTAGTACTAAATTAATTAAATTTCTAATCTATGAATATTTCCATGAAGGAAATAAATCAATAGAAAATAAAATTAATTTAAATTAATTCTTTTCCTAAACCATGAGAGTTTCCAAAAAGAAAGTACTCAAAATAGGAAAAATCCGAATTAATTGGGAAAGTGGATCTTGGTAGGAATAGCATGAGATTGGGAGATCCCACGCCATCCCCACCGTCGACCTCCACCGCCCGGGACCACCACCACCGCCGCCCCCAGCCCACGCGCCACCACCACCGGTGGCTTGCGTGGCTAGAAGCCCTAGCGGGCAGCCCCCGGGATGGGGTCGATCGATCCTCATGGGGATCGATCATGGGGATGATCGACCCCCCCGGTTTTTCGTCCTCTTCGTCTTCGTCACACGTCTTCGTCTTCCGGCGATCGTCTCATCATCGAACCAACGTAATTAAAATTACAAAATTTAAATTACAATTATCCGGTATCGATTCTATACATGAAATCGACCCTATACATTTTCCGGAAAAATAAAGAACGTAATAATAAATCCTAAATTCGGTCAACCCCCGAATTTTTACTAGTACAAACATTCATCCACACAAAACGAATCTCGACATGTCCGAGAGTTTAATAATCATGATAATTAATTAATAAACAATAATTAATTAAATCCAACCATGATAGCCGGAGATCCTGCAAGGTAGAACAATAATCGAGCATATACATGAACACGAAACCAAACGCTCTGATACCATTTGCTGGAAATCGATATCCCGGGCTATTAAAATTTATGCGGAACCGATAGCCCGACCGAAATCCTCCATCGCCGGAGATTGGATCCCCGACTCATCCGCAGGAGTCCGACCTTTGGAGACTACGCGCCCGAAGACACGCAGCCCGCCCCCAGCCGATTTTCTCCCGCGAGTCGGATCCACTAACGCGAACCACCGTACGACAGAACCGGGCCCGACGAGAGCTCCACCGCGGACAAGCCGCGGCAAAACCCTAGCCGAGCCCCCGCCGCGAGGGGGCTCGCGATCGCACGCCGCGATCGCCGGGGCTGCCCAGCAGCCCCCGGTGGTGAGTCCGGCGACTCACCACCATCGCCGGAGGAGGGGCGGTCAGCCTCCAGCTGACCCGCCGCGGCTCCAGCCGCGGCTTTCCCCGCGATCGACCTCATGGTCGATCGCATGCCCCGGCTCCAGCCGGGGCTCCTCCGTCGCGCCTGGCCGCCGGTCGAGGTGGCTGGGGGGACCAGCTGCCGTGGCACCAGCCCACGGCGGTCTCCCCGCGATCGACTCAAGGTCGATCGCTTGCCCCGGCGGTCCAGCCGGGGCTCCCTCGTCCGCGCGCCGCGATCGAACCCTAGGGTTCGATCGCCTCCCTCGGCTCCAAGCCGAGGGTCCTTCGATCTTCGCCGGGGATCTCGAATCCCCGTCCCCGAAGTTCGTACGTCTATCCGGATCGTGTGTTCATGTATATACTACGATTAATTCACACGAAATCATAAAAGAGGGTTTATGATTTTACCTTCGATTCGTTGTGCGGAGAAACGAAATCAAACACCTTTGATGACCTTGCGATCTTCCCACGTATTCCTTGCACCTCGTTCGAACGTCGTGTGGGCGACGATCTATCGAACTCCTATGGATCTTCCTCACTCTCAAGACTTTATGATTGGCGTAGGTCAATTTTTTTTGTGTTATGAAAAGTGAAGACCATGTAGTGCTTATATAGGCTACGTAGGGGATCATAAGGGAGAATAAATATTGGGCTTCAATATTGAAAATTAAATTGGGTCCAACCCAAATCCATTAATTCTTATCAATATTAATTTTATTTATTTTCCACTATATAAATAAAATTGCACTCCCAATATTATTCCATATTATATCAAATAATATTTCTCCGGTAGTATTATATATTCCGTGTATTTAAGATTTAAATATCCATGAATAAATTTATTTATTGCTCAATAAATATTATTCATCTCTTATATCCGAGACTAGTACCATTCAACCTTAATTATTATGCGGATTAAATCCACCTGCAGGGTTTACATAATAATTCCTTATGAACTCATCTCGGGGATATTATCAACCCTTACGGGATACACTTTCCCGTCAAGTATTCACGGCATGTCGTATATAAAATATAGTGACCCAACTTAACCGGTAATTAACCCAATAATTAAATCGGTTAATTCCTTTGGTAAATCAAAGTCACTTATATTAAATATACACACCCGCAATAATATCGGGGATTAAGAATAAAATACACTGAGACTCGAATCGATTATCGCCGGCAATCCTAATCGATGAATCTCAAGCTGATCCGCCCAATACACCAAGTGTACAAGTGTGATAAAATAATTAAGATAAATTATTTTCTCTCTCACACAACGACTATACCGATGGATTAGTTCGTGTCCATCTAGGTCGTGAGCAACTGTTCGATTAAATACGAGTAACCGATAGTATGATCTTCTGTGCGCCCATGCAACACCATACTAACTACAACGTATAAAATCCAGAACCATATTTTGCATAATTAATTAAATGCAAATAATTGTTTATTAATTAAATAGGTTAAATGCTATGACAGGGAGTTTACCGATACTTAAATCTAGACATTAAGTACACAACTCCAACAGACGGAACATCGAATAGAGCCCCCTAACCTTCTTGCTGCCAGTGCGTCGGAACTGCGCGACGTACGGGCTCCGAAGAGCTGCAGAGGGCCTCCTCACACGGGGTCCGAGACTACTACTCTCGGCGACATCATCCTCCTCCTCATCAGCTCCAAGTTCTTTCTCCTCTTCCGACAATGCAATCTCCTTTTCGTGTTCATCTTCCACGGGAGATGTCAGCTTGAACAACTGGACCTGCGACTCAGGAGGAAAAAAACTCTCTGCATCAATGATAATCTGCGGTTCATCAGCCCCCTTCGGTATAATAAAACCAGGATCATTCTCTGGCCGATCATACTCTGGCCGATAAACAGGAGTCGGACCGAAGATGTTGTCGGTGTGAATCGGTGGGAAGGGAGCGAAGACAGCCTGGAAATCACGCAGCCCCCTCGGTGGCAAAAACTGACCTCTATCTCCAACGGTCGAGAATATCTGGGTCGGTGTGAGATAGCTATCGCCAACGATCTGCTGCTCGTACTGGGGCACGTGCTCGTACAGGGGCTGCTGCTCGTACAGGGGCTGCTGCTGCTCGACGTGGGTCGACTCGGCATGGAAAGACTCGGCATGGGTCGGCTCGACAAGTGGCGATAACCATCCTGAAAGTGATAATCATGTGGCCAATCCCCACACGAAACCCTGACATCAACGTCCACTAACTCGGGCTCCGAGTCCTGAAAGCGAGGAGACGCGCTGATAGAATGCCGAGCAGCCGGAAAACCGCCCTGAGATGCATCAGAAGGACAGGGGCGACTCCGAGAGTATCGTCTGCGACCGAAAAACCCCCGAAACTGCTCCATAAGACTGTCGTTGCCCTCCTTCTGTATCCTCCTCACCCGGGCAGTCAATCGGCCCATAAATCCAGTCTCAGACTCATCGTTGAGGATCTTGTGGAGCCGTCGATCAATGCGCCGATCAGTACTGTCATCTGAAGCCTCAGGTGCCTCAGGTGCCTCATGTGCCTCATGTGCCTCAGCTGCAGGAGAGGACTCTCGTCGGGCACGGTGAGACGCACACTGAGATGCATGCCGCTCGGCAGATGAATCGGGTGTCCTGTCATCACGCGTGCGTCGACTAGTCTGGCCATCGCCCGTCATCTTGTCCATTGCCTTGGACACGCGTCCGGCCATGCGCTCTATCACATTCGGCTTCTTCTTCTTCACCGGTTCTGCAGCCTGTGCTCCTCTCGGAGCATGTCCAATCCTAGCAGGAGCAACGTACCTCACTTCGTCTGCTCCTCTGTTGAGGAACGAAGTGTAGTACTCAGTCCTCGCCTCTTTGCGTGTCGGCTCTAGAGTCGAGAGGACCACAAGCTGAAAACAAATGAAAATTAATTTATTAAGCATTAATTAAAGGAAATAAATAATTTAAAACATTAATTTCACAAAATTTACCTCATCGTCCTCGAAGAAATCAGTGAAATCGAGGGTATATCCAACCGATTTCCAGTTCAAAAACCGAGGCCTCACAGTTTTCTCCATCCGCACTCCGCAGACACGGCCCAGGCTCGGTATAGCTTCGTACGACCATAGCTGAAAGGCCCAAATTGGGCCGTAAACGTGGTATCCCCTCAAGTGAACCTGACCGGGCATCGTCGCAGCTATGGAGATGTAGTGCGACATGATCTGCCAGGAGTAGGATCCCCAGGGAAACGAATCCCATCCGGCAACGTCCTCCACAAAAGACCAAGCCCAAGTGTCGATCTTGGCATCGTCTCGGCCCAACAAGAAAAAATAGTACACCAACAAGTTGGCCACTTTCAAGTAGTCGGCCGGGTCCTGACCCATACTCAGAGAGGTGAATCTCGTACGAAGATCTTTAAGGATCGTCGTCTGTCTGAAGTGTCTCCAGTAAACAGAGTCCTGAGAAACCGTGTGCGTGGTGGCCGAAGGATCAAATGCGTGACCACCAAATCGAAGTCCGGTAATCAGGGCATACTTCTGTGCTCGAAAGCAAATAGTCTGGCCCCCGACGAAAAACCAATGCTCGAATGGAGGTATCTTCGGACTCACGATCTCTCGAGCTAGCAGGTGGTGCATCGCCATATTGAACCTTCCGTCCCTCTTAAGCCAGAGCAAAAACCCGAAACAACTTTCCTTAAATGTCCGTAAAGCTGCTAGGGTAGGGTCGACGAACGTCAGCGTGTCTCTAATTTCCTTTAGCAATTCGAACCGATCGTACAAATTGAGGTTCTTCGACTTGTGTATGAACTCTGGCCTCTTCCAATGGAAGCCCTCCTGCAAAAATGAAGTTAAAACAAATAAATATGACATTCAATTAAATAACAAAACTCAAAATTAAAAAAAAAAAAAAAAAAAATTTATTCTGTAACACGGTCATAAAACGGTCACCGTGTACCGTGTTACCGGTAACACGGTCACCGTGTAACCGGATAACCGATAACACGATGACCGAGAAATCTGACCATGTTACCGAGAAAATCTCGGTCGCTGCTCGGTAACACGGTGGTCTCGCTACACGGTCAGCTCTATAAACGCTACCGTGTAGCGCTACACGCCGTGTAGCCATAAACACTGACCAAAAACCAGAAATTTCAGGCGATTCAAAGACCAATTTAACACAGAATTTCAATTGTAAATCAACTAAAACGCAATAAGAAACTTAAATACACTCAATGGCTAGCAATTAACACATCCAATTCAACACATTATCGAAAAAAATTCAAAATTTCGAAATAAAAAACTAGAGTTCGACCACTTACCGGGGCTTGAATCGGCCATTGTTGCTCGCCATGTTGTTCATTGTTGTCAGCCATTGCGAGTCGCCGGAATTGTTGGCCGGATTTCTTCTTCTTTGATTCTCGATTTCGGCCGCAGTTATGGTGTTTGGGGGGACCGTCGAGAGAAAAAAAAAAGGAGTGGGGACCGATTTTTTTAATGCTCTTTTTTTCTTTTTCTTGTGTTTTAATTCTTTTGTTTTGTTTATTTAAAAGTTGAGGGTAAGTTAGACATTTCAAGTAGAAATTGTATGAAATACTCACAATTTTTTGGGGTGTGTCAAAATACTCATACTTCTTATAAAAGTGTTTGAAAATCCACAGGACTCTATAAATAACATGCTTATGCAAATTATATCAGTAAAAATAAATAAGAACTTGGTTAAGATTCATGAAACTTGATAATCTTAATAGTTTTGAGAATTATGATATTTTTCATCATTTAAAAAATATTAAAAACGTAAGATAACTTTTAGAAAATATATAATTTAAAGATAAAAATAACATTATTCATAAATATTAGTAGTCTATAAGAACATGTACATTGGTTTGTTGATTTCACCATCACAATTCAATTTTTTTCTCTCTATTTTCAATTATTACTCATTTAATGTAATGACTAGTTTTATTTATTTATTTAATTCCCAAATTATTTTAATTAAATCGTAGTTTAGCCTAAAACAAAACCCAGACCACTTAATTTTGAGCCAAATTTTCGTTTCATTATATCAATATCATTATATCAATAGACCAATAGATATAAACTCAATTATTTAAATATTTACACCTCTTCTATTAATTTACACACCCTCCTTTTTTTTGTTATTTTTATAAAAAGGTAAGAAGTCTAAATTACCCATTTTGTTAAATATCATTACTCCTGTAGTACGCACACCCCCCTTTCATCTAAATTAATAAATAAATAATTAAATAAAGACAAAAAGCTTTCTTAAAAAAAGGTCGATTGAGTGAAAATATCCTAGGGCCGAAGATGGTGCCATCACCATGTGCCGAAGAGTGCGGCGGCCGCGGCTTGCGAGGAGGACGGGAAGAGTTATTGATTGTGCTGATGATCAAGTTGGGTTTTCTTCATCGGCGATGTCGTCTCGGAGGAAGGTGATGAGGCGCTTCTCGGTAGCCGCGAAAGAGAATGGTGGGTCGGGGCGGTGGCTTGGTAGATGCAGGGGAAAAAGAAACATCGAGATGCATCAACTTAAATATCGATCGGAACAAATGACTTTTCTTGTAAATTAATAGTATCAAGTGAGTTTCAAGAAAGGGGCTTTTTTAATTGCAGAAAAGTAAAAAAAAAAAAACAGTAACAAATTCAAAATTGAAAAAAAAAACAGAGGAGACAAAAAAATTACAAAAAGATTGAGTCAATTGAAAAGTATAATTAGAGAAGACAATAAAGAGATTACATCAGATCGGTTACGGTCGTGAAGTCCCAGCCACACTCCCTTGACCTTCAGCCACGCCGTCGCCTCGTCTTCCCTGCCGGAGAAGACAATTAAAGTAGTCGTCTCGTGTCTGAATTACATTATTTGAGTTCTAAAAAAAATTATTTATTTTGATGGAAGGGTGCAGGAGGTAATGATATTTAACGAAAGGGGTAATTTAGACTTCTTACCTATTTATAAAAATAACAAAAAGAAAAGAAGAGTGTGTAAATTAATAGGGGATGTGTAAATATCCGTACCTTTATTTAACCTTCTAGCCCATAAACGTAAAGTCCAATCTATAGAAACTAAACTCTCTATTCCATGGGATAAAAAATTTAGTTCTTATCATCTCCTATAGAAACGCACTTCAAAACCACCTCCTAAATCTCCTAAACACAACCCTAATCATACATATAAATACTATCCCTTACTCCACACGTACAATACATTTGAAATATAAAAACCGACTCAATACTTCCAAGAACTCAGGATATAGTTCATGTTGGAAATCGATATCCCTGGCTATTAAAATTTGCGAAAAATAATAACCCGACCGAAATCCTCGATCACCGGAGATCCGACCACGAACCACCGTACGAGCCGGAGCTCGACCGAGCACCGCACGGGCGAACCCGCGCGCCCAGCCGAGCCCCCGTACGGGGCTCGCGATCATCTCCATGATGATCGCTGGGATGCCTCACGGCATCTCCGGGGCTGCTCGTAGGAGCCCCGCAGCGGGTAGCGAACCCGCTGCTCGCATGGGGTCAGCCCCGTGCGCCTCTGCTACGGGAACTCCCGTAGCGCGCACGAGGCAGCTGCGGGTCATCCCCGCAGCGATCCGCGATCGAGCTCACGGGCTCGATCGCCCCCGGCGTCCAGCCGGGGCTTCTATGCGTGCCCGGCGATCGAACCCTAGGTTCGATCGCCACCCCCTCGGCTCCCAGCCGAGGGTTGCTCTCGATCCCGGCGGGGATCCCTAGACCGTCGGCGGTCCGGTGGTCTTCGACCACCACCGCCCGGTCTATCCCCGTCCCCGGTTTCGTTCGTTTTCCGGATCGTGTGTTCATGTATATGTCACAATTAATATCACATAAAATCACACAAAGGTTTTATTATATTACCTTCGATTCGTTGTGCGGAGAAACGAAATCAAGTTGAAGACCTTACGACCTTCCCACGTATTCCTTACACTAGCTTGAACGTCGGGTGGGCAACGATCCTCCAAGCTTATGGATCTCCTTCACAAACTCTCTAGAATATCAAGTATGATAATCTTATGGTGTCTTGAATTGTGAAGACCATGTAGTGCTTTTATAGGCTACGTAGGGGATCTAAAGGAGGTGGAATATTGGGCTTCCAATATTGATGATTAAATTGAGCCTAAGCCCAAATCTATTAATCCCATCAATATTAATTAATTTATTTTCCACTATATAAATTAATTGCACTCCCAATATTAAACCATATTATATCAAATAATATTTCTCCGGTAGTATTATTTATTCCTTGTATTTAAGATTTAAATATCCATGAATAAAATTAATTTATTGCTAATTAATTTATTCATCTCTTATATCCGAGACTAGTACCATTCAACCTTAATTATTATGCGGAACAAATCCACTCATGAGGTTTACATAATAATTCCTTATGAACTCATCTCGGGGATATTATCAACCCTTCCGGGATACACTTTTTAGTCTAGTATTCACGGCATGTCGTATATAATATATAGTGACCCAACTTAGCCGGTAATTAACCCAATAATTAAATCGGTTAATTCCTTTGGAAAATCAAAGTCACTTATATTAAATATACACACCCGCAATAGTATCGGGGATTAAGAATAAAATACTCTGAGACTTGAATCAATTATCAACGGCAATCCTAATTGATAAGTCTCAAGCGATCCGCCCAATACACCAAGTGTACAAGTGTGATAAAATAATTAAGACAAATTATGTTCTCATTCACACAACGACTATACCGATGGATTGGTCCGTGTCCATCTAGGTCGTGAGCAACTGTTTGATTAAATACGAGTAACCGATAGTATGATCTTCTGTGTGGGCCCGCACACCATACTAACTACAACGTATAGAATCCAGGACTATATTTTGCATATATTTAATTATCAATAATTAAATGCAAACGATTGTTCATTAATTTAATAGATTAAATGCTATGACCGGGAGTTACCGTTACTTAAATCTAGACATTAAGTACACAACTCCAACAATCTCCCACTTGTACTAAGGTCTAGTCATTTCCTCCAAACTCCCGACTCCCATACTCATCACGTGCTTAAGTTGTACTTCCAAGAAGTACCATGTGAATGAGCAATCTAGGTTGCCGCTCTGAAGTTATCTTGGTGACTACAGCGTCGTCTCCCTCGACGATGACTCGTATCAGGTGGTACTTGCTCTATGTGTTATCATCACTTTTGGACTTATGACTTCTTCCAGTTTACCGTGCACCGCTATACAATAGCCTTTGGTAAATTAAGAGTCATATCCAAGTCCAGAGGTTATCCCGGAACCTAACCAAAACTTCCGCTGCCTCTGAGGCTGCTATTCGGTTATGAGAGAGTCCGAGAAGCGTCCTGCTTATCACTCTTTCATTTCAAGGTTCCACCCCTTTCCAAAAGTGAACACATAACCTGATATCGACTTACACTGGTACTTCTTTGATTTGAGATCTGAGAATATGTAATCCAAGAAGATTTCGTCTTGCTTAGTAATCTAGTACTTTCAAGTACTTTTACAGCATTCGAATATCTCTTGTCCAGATTACTTTGATATCCTCCCACTACACAAACCGCATAGTTGATATCAGGTTCTTGTTTTATAACATTGCATTTATAAAGCTTTCCACACTCGAATTGTAGGAAACTGCTTTGTCTTTATCTATCTCCTTCATGTGTTCGAAACACATACCCTTAGATAGATGTATGTTCTGTATCTGAAAGGCAATAACCTTTCTCAGAATTATGCATGTTTAAAACAAACCATAATCGTATAAGATATCTAGGAGAAGTACAATGTTCTTATCCTTAGATCGAAAGATCTCAAGAACATGTTCCAACTTCTACTCAATCTTATATCCCGATTCATTTAGACAACCATCATTTTAGGTCTGATGACATCCTTACATTGTTGCCAATGATAAGATGCTATCTACATAAAATTCCGAGAAACACCACCTTGTTTCCATTACGTCTCCAATACACCTTTCGTCTATGCCTTTTGATGAATCTATCAGATGGACTATCTCATCAATTCGCAAGTTCACGATTTACAGCCTTGTATCAATTCCATAAATGGATTGACTTGTACTCTAAATGATCTTGCCTCTTAACAATAAACCTTTATTGCTTTCTAAGCAGGCACATTTAGATCTAGTACTTTCCTTGTGCAGAGCTAGGGATCGATTTCATCTTTACTAGATCCAGAGTTCGAAACTCTTCTAGTCTTATGAACATCTCTGGTCGTCAAACAACCTCCCACTGCAATGGCATTCTGGTGTATAAACAGTAATAACAGTAGGTGCAGTTAGTGGTGTACTTCCACTCGGTTTGGCTGGTTCTAAGTCTTTTGTCCTTTTCTCATATTCCAAGGTATTACGTCAGTTAGGGCTTTGTGGTTTATCTAATAGTCTTCCTCTAAGAACCGGGCGTTAGAGCTTATAACGTCCTTCTGGTTCATAGTAATATAGAACACAATATTTTGTTCATCTAGGATATCCTACAACCACATTGAATGTGCCGTTGTCTCCAGAAATATCCATTGAACATAGGTAGTTCCGAACAACTTGTCCTTTTACCATTAGAATCCTATTTCTTATTTCCGACACACCATTTCTACACGTGAGTGTATGGTGTAGTCATTTGAGACTTAATCTCAATCTTTGATTATGCTATGTGTTATTTAGATAGGTGGTAGCCTCCGCGACTAAGTCGCAGGCTTCCAATGGATATACTTAGAAGGTTCCCCATAATTTCTTTGTGACTAAAACACTTCGCTTTTATGGCACATCAAGTATTCTAATCCATCTTCGAGTATTCTAAAAAAGAATCACTCGCACCTTTCTTATTACACATATGTCTGCATATATCAGTAACAATCAATTTCAATACTTGTCCGAATTCTATCCTTTACCGAAAGGTATGCTCAGTTGTATTATCTTCCAAATTCAATTCTTAGGTCGGAAGGTCCATTCCTTCAACTATAATTGATCAAATCAATTTCGACCTTTTGAATCTTATTTGAATAAATACTACTAAGTATAAGAATTCACAAGTATAATGATTTAACAAGAAATATATCTAATAAGTAAAACAAGTTATAGAACGGTTTGTTGCATCGTGGTAGACTAAGGATTCATCATTCATATTATTTCTATCTAATGTACCAGAATAGATAATACCATTATTTCTTATCAAAATCATCAAATGATTAAAGAAATAAAATATCCATTCATAAATAATAGAAATCCAGAACAAAAGTTCTTTCTAAAATTAAAGGGGTACATAAAGCAATAAACTTGAAATGAAATCCTATAACTACTCATAGATAAAGCCTCTATTGCAACAGCTGCCTTCTCCACAACACTTCCCTTGACTATTCCTCCATTTCCAAGTCTTTGGGTTTCCTGGTGCCCCTGCATCTTAAATGCATACATACCGTCAGTGGTTCCATATCTACCAACCAGGCTTCTGGTAGATAACACCGCTGACTACGTTTTTAAAGACTAAGGAGAGAATCTTATACCTTCTTGGGGAGAAAATACAGACTTCCAGTCCCCAGAATGTTTTCTTTTAGAATGACTGCCCAAAGGCTTTCTCACCCTATTGCGTGGTCCAAGTGCTTTAGGACTATAGGGCTTCTTTGTCTGCTTCTCCATCCCTTGGTCTATGCCCTTAGGTTCAAAACCTTTGGCTTTGGCCATAAGAGCTTGCGATTGTCTCAACTCATCCAAAAGGTCCAACATCTCGAAAACGTGTTCAAGCGTTTCCTCGAAGCGACTGACCTTTATGAGTATCCTCATCGCCTCTTTTCTATCCTTCTCGTTGTCTCTAAACATTAGCTTGAGTTTCAGCATGATATCATGATTAGTGGTTAATGCAAAAGCATTGTTCCACTTCTCAAAATCAGTTTTTTCCTCAACAGTTGAGACACGTGTAGGTTCAGGAGGACAAAGTTCACTGAGTACTAACTTGTACTCAGCAACAGTCTGGGTAATGTCTAATTCTTTATTCCATCCAACACAGTATGGAACCATTGCGTTGAATTCCTTGAGTATCACAGAAAGTGGATTCATAGCTATTCTCTAAACCTATAAGCACATTTAAACAAGGGGCGGAAGCATTTTAAGGCCAAAGCATAAGAGTATACAAGTTCTGAAGCCCCGTCCATAAAAATGTAAGTTAAGTAGGCAAATTTGAATGAAAAGACTTAAGTGCCCTCAAAAGTTATCTTTTCTCACAAAAAACAAATCGAATATTACAAAATAACAAAAAGAATATCAGAAAAATAAAGTTGCCCCACAAAATCAATTTTCGACGTTTGAAATTCACACGCACGACGAGCGCCGCCACGGTGAAACACCAGCCCCGACCGTTATCGAATCAACTATTCAACTCCGTCTCCGACGATCATCATTATGGCAAGCAGTGACAACATGGACAACCCAGACAATCGCGCTCAACCTCCGGTAAGTCCATAACCCTAGCTTTCCAACTTTCGATTATTCGAGCTTTGATGCTTGTAAATTATTCGATTTGTAATTTGATACCGGTATATTCATTCAAGATATGGTTTTTGTTTCCGACATTTTAAAATGGTTAATGGTTTATTGCTCTCTGCAATTTTTTCGCATGCGGTTGTGTGTCAGTTCTGGTAGACGACGATTCAACCGTGAGTTTTATCACCGTGTATTATCACGGTAGAGTTTAAGACGGTGATATATCTCACGGGTGACATACACCGTGTCTACTTACGGTCTTGTCGATTTACGACTATGATTCATCTAACGGTGTACATTTACCGTGTGTACTTACGGTCTTGTACGAGCACGATCCACGACAGTGTTTTATTTCACGGTGTATGTGTACTTACGGTCTTGTACGTGCACGATCCACGACAGTGTTTTATTTCACGGTGTATGTGTACTTACGGTCTTGTACGAGCACGGTCCACGACAGTGTTTTATTTCACGGTGTATGTGTACTTACGGTCTTGTACGAGCACGGTCCACGACAGTGTTTTATTTCACGGTGTATGTGTACTTACGGTCTTGTACGAGCATGATCCACGACAGTGTTTTATTTCACGGTGTATGTGTACTTACGGTCTTGTACGAGCACGGTCCACGATAGTATTTTATTTCACGGTGTATGTGTACTTACGGTCTTGTACGAGCACGGTCCACGACAGTGTTTTATTTCACGGTGTATGTGTACTTACGGTCTTGTACGAGCACGGTCCACGACAGTGTTTTATTTCACGGTGTATGTGTACATACGGTCTTGTACGAGCACGATCCACGACAGTGTTTTATTTCACGGTGTATGTGTACTTACGGTCTTGTACGAGCACGATCCACGACAGTGTTTTATTTCACGGTGTATGTTTACTTACGGTCTTGTACGAGCACGATCCACGACAGTGTTTTATTTCACGGTGTATGTGTACTTACGGTCTTGTACGAGCACGGTCCACGACAGTGTTTTATTTCACGGTGTATGTGTACTTACGGTCTTGTACGAGGACGGTCCACGACAGTGTTTTATTTCACGGTGTATGTGTACTTACGGTCTTGTACGAGCACGATCCACGTGGAAAAACATATTCACCATATGTTCAAGGTCGTGTGTAATGTGCACCGTGGTAAAACACCGTTTTGTATTTTCACGGTGAATTTACACCTTGATATTTTATGGTTTTTTTTCTTACGGTGTAATTTCACCGTGTCGTTATATTTCTCATTTTTTATCCTTTAATTCTTATTTATTTATTTCATATTTCAGTCTGGATTTGAATGGAAGAGACCAACCAATCTGCAGTCGGTCACTTTAAGTCTCAATTTGTATACTCGCTACGAAATTCCGGAACTGATCACGGAGACAATAAAAGATATCGGGGGTAATGCCGTCGCAGTTCGTGATTTTTTTGCGCTGCCTTACATGAAAAGTGTTCTGGGAATAAGATTTACTGCCAAATCAAGCACTAATTTTTTGCACCACCTCGTATGTCGAGAGTTGTCAGGTCCGTCAATACCGGAGAAGGAGCATTGGTTCTACGTCGGTGGTAAGACTGCGAAACTCACACCCGCCGCTTATGCCATTGTAACGGGACTGAATTTCGGCATCTACGATGAATTTGACATCCATGCCACACCCCAGTCTGCTCCAGGTAGCTTAAATAAGCGGCTATTCGGTGGGAAGCGTGTAAGAAGCAATGATCTACGCAAGTTATTTGCGGCCAAACAACTCTTCGATGGCGAACAACCTGCCTCGTTGGAGGATTACATTAAAGTCGCCAATCTCATCGTCTACTATTCCTTCTTTCTTTGTCGATCCGCTGAAATGTATGTCGAGGACTGGGCATGGGCATTAGTGGATGAGCCGGAAAAGTGGCAGAGTTTTCCATGGGGCGCTTATTCCTACCAGGCTCTGAGCTACTACCTCGAAACAACAGCGATGGACCCTGAATTAGCAGAAAAAACTTCGTACCACGTCTATGGCCCCAGTTGGGCTTTTATAATTTGGATGTTCGAGTCCGTTCCGAATATCGGTCAGTTATGTGGTCAACGTGATCCGAATATGAAAGTGCCACGTTGTTTGATGTGGAGTACATCTACAACAAAGACTGATTGCGATGATCTTTTCTTCCAAGGAGAGGTACGTAACCATCTACTCCTACTTATATTTTGCTAGTAATAGTATTTGTTTCACGCGGTGGAATATTAATACTCTGTGTTGATAAGTTTCAGATTGAAGTTGTTCATGAAACCTTGATTCCTACTGATGAAGAGAAAAATGAGCCGTGTTACCTTTCTGTACATGACAGACCATTTCATGTTGAGTACAATCGCCCAGTACGCAATGGTGGTAATGCAATCAAAGCCAAACAAAATCCGGAGAAGAAAATTACACAAACCAAGAAGCCTTCTTCGAAAAAGCGTGCTGCAGCCACGGATATTGAAATGCCCGTTTCTAGATCACGCAGACGACGTGCTTCTGAGCAGAGTACTCCTGGTCCAAGTGGACATGTGTGTTGTAGGCCTGTGTGCTGTCGGCGTACACTTTGTTGCCCACATGAAGATGCTTCTGATGAAGACAGACGACTGACTGGGCTTTTGAGGGCCAAATTGAGAGCCGATCATGAACGGATTTTGTCTGATGAAGGATTGATTGCAGATTTTGCTGGATATATCTTTGAGCGGATTAAAGGCATCACTCCACAACAACTTCATGAGAGCGCGTCTCTGCATGAGTCGCCGGGAGATCTGCGCCGACCTGTATCGCCGATCACATCAGACAATAATACAGCGAGTGAGGCTACCGGAGAAGCCGACGTCCAAAATCAGACAGTTGCTGCCGGAGAAGTCGAAAACAACCACGTTCAACCGGAGCAAGATCCTGTTTCTGATTACGTGGAAGTCGTCCAACCCACTAGACCAAACATTTTCGCTGATGAAGCCAACGACCAAACATTCACAGTCCCTGTTTCTGATACCGTTGAAGTCGGCCAAACCACTGATCCCAACGACTTAGTGATGTCTATTGTTGGACAAATTTCAGCAGATGAAGCCAGTGTCCTAGAACCGACAATCCCTGCCAGAGAAGTCGAAGAAAACATTGACCTATCGCCAACAGTTGATACCAGGATGGTAGCTGATGTGGCCAGTGTCGTCGCCTCGACAACCGCCGCAGTTGATCACTTGGCGGCGGTTGATCACGCAGAAAGTGTTCAATCAACTGCAATCAAAGACGCGTGCGAAAATGTTGGTAGGCCAATTGTTTCTCCCCGTAGGCTGAGAACTCGTAAGCCTGAAGCGGCGAAAAATGCTCCCCAAACTCACGGTAAGACACCACTTTCTCCCAGTGAAGGACTTGAAGCCGTTGTAAAAGCATATCGGTCGTTTTTTAGATCATCCAAACGGACCAAATCTTCTGTCGATTGTGTAAATTTCCGTGGCACGCAAATTACCGTGAAACGGAAAACATTTCTTGACATTGAAAACGTGAATTGGGACTTTGACGGGGAGGTAACCATTGTAAATTTAAGGTATATAGTAGTATAATTCGGAAATAAAGTTTATATACTTACCAACTAGTATTTTTATATCAGGTGATGACTACCTTCTGCAGTTACGTGGAGTTAAAAATGGAAAAGGAAAAGTGGCCTACGGAATCCTTCGTAATTTTACCCCCAAACTATTTTGTAAGTTTTCACAGACTCCGTGGTATGAACTCAATAAAATCTAGCTCACTTATGACCTTATATATTTTCGTTGCACTTTTTCAGTTTTGCTTCAAACATGCTTACAGCTCATTGAACAATCCAAATTGGAAACTCCCAGTCAGTTTATATGACGATTTCGAATGGTTCAGATTTTCCCACGTAAGTACTACAATCATATACCCTAAATCACAAACTATGAACACTAATTAAGCACTCATGATATCGTTTACTTATTTTATGTGAAGGCCGTCATGGTTTGTCATCTTCCGGGACATTGGGTCGTAGTTCGAATTTGTTTTGATGATTGGACTGTCGAGCTGTATGACTCGTTAGCTCATAACTATGAGCCTGGTGTGAACCCTCGCGCCCCTGAGTTCGAGTGTTTGTTGAAGGTCTTACCTCGAATGTTGGAGGAAACAGGTTACTGGGAAAGAAAAAGATTACCTGTGAAAACGGAAGACTTCAAGCTTAAGGTCATGCCAGCCGAAGACCAATTTGCCCAAGATGACAACCACTCTTGCGGTCCTTTCTGCACAATGTATTTGGAACGATTGCTCACCGACCCATCATTGTATCGTAACGCGGACGACATCGATATCAAAGCTGTCAGAAAAAAACATAGCACTGAAGATATTTTGGATGTCCTGCAAAGACATTGAACTCCCTTTTTTATTAAGGGATGGATAACAGTTGGTTTCGTTTTGGTTTGCAAGAGAGTAAACTTTTCATATACTGTATGCCGTTGTATGTATAAACGTGTGTTTATCACCGTGTGGTTGATCAGCGCCGTGTGCAAAACTATCAATGACTGTATCTAAAAAAAAATTGTTGATAACCGTGTGCACTTACGGTCTTGTATCAGCACGAACCGTGAGGTACCAACGGCGACGGTTATTGTATTTGAATTTAAAGATGTCTTCACTCTCACACTGTGATCTCACGAGACGTCACCGTGATACAACACCGTGTGGTTATCAAATCCATTCTAAAAATATTAGAAATTGAACGAGTTCTTTTTTTAGATGGCGTATTTTTGTTTCTAGGATTGGGGCGGGTTAAGCCGATGCACGTGTACTTATTAAATATTAGTGGTGTCAGTTATTAGGACAGCTTTTGCAGGCGGGTATTCATCTTTTATTCTTTTATTTAAAATTCAAATTAAAACATCGGAAAATAAATGAGAGGGGGAAGCCGTTTTACGCACGGCTCAGTAAAACGTATATTGTGCACGGTGACACATGGTCATCAATACATCTACACCGTGGCTTGTTCAACCCGCAAAAAAACGATCGTCAATCGTTTGGATACACTTTTAAGGCATCGTTACCATCAACGGGGTCATGTTTCAGGAAGTGAGACATATGGTATTTGAAATTAAAGACGTAAGATGCGATTTGCATTAGTGCATGTCTAAAATTCAAGAGATGTGTAGTTCATTGGTAACAATTTACTCTCAAGTGTGATCATATTGCACATGGTATGTCAAATTTAATCGTTTGATGGACTATTGTGGATTTTTTAGGTTCAATATAATCATTTCCATAGGAAACTAACTTTGCTTAGGCATTTAGCCAAAAAGATTATTGCGATTGTGCAATAATCACACGAAAACGTGAGTGTTCATGCTCACACGGTGATCTCACAAGACGTCACCGTGGTACAACACTGTGTGGTTATCAAATCAATTTTAAACATTTTTGAAATTGGACGAGTTCTTTTATTTAGATGGCGTATTTTCGTATTGGAGCGGGATAACCGATGCACGCGAAATATTAGTGGTGTCAGTTATCAGGACAGCTTTTGCAGGCCGGTATAGTCATCCTTTATTCTTTTGTTTCGCACGGTCATTTAGTTTCACGGTTGTATCTGCACGGCGTTACATGGTCATCAATACATCTACACCGTGGCTTGTTCAACCCGCAAAAAAACGATCGTCAATCGTTTGTATACACTTTTAAGGCGTCATTACCATCAACGGGGTCATGTTTCAGGCAGTGAGACGTATGGTATTTGAAATTAAAGACGTACGATGCGATTTGCATTAGTGCATGTCTCAAATTCAAGAGATGTGTAGTTCATTGGTAACAATTTACTCTCAAGTGTGATCATATTGCACATGGTATTGTTTAATTTAATCGTTTGATGGATTATTGTGGAATTTTTTAGGTTCAATATAATCATGTCCATAGGAAATTAACTTTTATTAAGCATTTTGCCAAAAAGATTATCGCGATTGTGCAAGAATCACGTGAAAACGTCATTGTTCATGCCCACACGGTAATGTCGTGAGACGTCACCGTGATACAGTACCGTGCGACGGTCAAATAATTGTAACTATGTAAACAGATACTTACGTGGCACGGTTTTGTCAGTGAACAGAACAGCTTTTGAAGCCGCAGGTTTATTCAACCTTTTTATTCATCTTTTAATATTTAATAAATTAAATTACCGGGATTCCCAAAAACCAAAAAAAAAAAAAAAAAAAAAAAAAGAGAGGACAGTTGCCTTTTGCCACGGTTCAATCACCCGACCCTTGGCGCACGGTAATATCTTCAAACGCTAAAGTCACACGGTTACTCGTGCACGGTGGGAGAAGGTCGAAATATATTAACAAAGAAAAACAAGCACTAGTACAGTATTATAACGTAGATTACGTAGTGTAGTAGCTACGAAACCAGAAAAACATACTGTAAAAGCAAAAATAAAAACATACTATTCATAAACAAAACGCAGAAAGAAACATTCTTTGCATTCATGGTTCATCATCCTCGCCATCTGCGTCATCGCCTTCATCAGTCGTTTCGTCCTTATCGTCTGCTTCATCGTCCATATCGTCCTCATCGTCCGATAGCTCCACCACTTCCACCACCTTCTCAAACAGGATCTCTTATACAACCTTAGATATGGTCGGCAGAAGGGGGTCTCCAGGGGCATTAGGATCGGAAAAGTTCCGAATCTCGAGACCATCTTTATTGTAGACATTGACAAAGAAAGGACCCAATTTCTTGGCGTAGTGAAAAACCAAAAAATAACCGAATTTAAGATGATGAGCCGTGCAGAAATCGGTCCAGCCACGACGAAAGCACACGTAACCGTTGACCCAAGAGATTTCCACGGACCACGGGGCACGAGCGGTGACAAATGAGGCGAGTGTCTCACAATCTCCAAGCAAAGTAGCCCTGCCTGCCAGATACTCATGTTCATGAGCAAAATCAGAAGGTAAACGACAAACTTCACGGAAATCAACGGTGTTCAGAACTTTGAAGAATCTACAAATCGGGATTGGGGTGGCCATTGAATATGAAATTTGATTTTATAAAAATTAGGGTTTTCAGCGTGGTACGGTGCTTATGTATACACGCCAAAAGTGGGTAGTTGAGGGGTTAATAAACTAATAAAGGTTTCACAATACACCGTGAGATACCAACAGCGACGGTGGGTAGGGGTTTTTATCAAGGGTTATCAGTGTCACATAGACCGTCACGGTAACCGTTACACGGTGAGGAAATCCACTGTAATAAACCCACGGCGCAATGTGTTTAATCGGGGTGGTTGGGAATTGAGTGATTTCGTGAAACGATTTAAATCCGGCGACGATGTGACTCAGAACAGATACTCATCAATTCCCTGAATTGAATGGTCATATCATATCATATCTGGACCATCAATGAGCGTAGTTGGAAGTTGGGTTGGGTCGTGGAAGGAGGATCAGAACAGACACACATCATAAATTCTTTGAATTTCACGGTCATATCTAATTAATGGATATCGTGGTGGATGGGGGTTAAGTTTTATATGTCATATATGAACATACCACGGCTTACGCACCGTGGGATACCAACGATGACGGAGGATTAGGTTTGTTTTTATGTCACCTATAACATGTACGTACACGGTGTTAGAATGCACCGTGCTAACATCACGACGACCCATTCAGAGTTGTAGTCACGTTACCAAAGTCACAGTGACCGCGACACGGTGATTTAATCAACCGTGAAATACCCATGGAGGCACAGTTCTAGGTTTTTATTTAAATAATAAATTAATTAATCGCAATGTGTTTAATGGGCGTAGTTTAGAGGTCAGTCGTTTCGTGATTCGATTGAAAGCCGGCGGCGGGATCACTTTATTAGGTCAGAAAATTGAGCCTATAAATACGAACGAAAAAACCCTTTTTTTTTTCTATACCCAATTTTTTCTCATGTTTTCTGCGTTTTTTCTCCTTATGGAGCGGTTTTCAATTCACCAGTCACCACACATCTTTCAAATTCAAAGCTGCAGTCCGGTAACGAGATACTCAAGTTTCCAAAAGAAAACCTTCTTTTTCCTAGATCATCAATGACGAGGTACTCGAGTTTCCAAAACATCTCGAGTATCTTTGTTAGATACGGATCTTAGAAAGTGTCACTTTCTCCGTAGCGGTGAACCAGGACATATGTTGAGATCATAACAGGCTATGATTGAGGAAAAAGAAAAAGAAGGTCTTCGAATTGCTTCCCATCCAGAGAGTAGATTCTGAGGCGGGTTGGATTTTTTTTTTTTTTTTTTGTTCATCCCAGTATGGTTCTGGGTTTAGGGTTTTGATCCATCAATTGTAATTCCCAATAGGGTTTTGATCAATCAATTGTAATTCTCAATAGGGTTTTGATCCATCAATTGTAATAAGACTACTTTTGTTAAGTTTAAATTGTTTAATAATTTTTCTTTTTGGTTTCCTATTATTAATATTGTAATGAACACACTTAGACTGTATTTTCATTTATTTCGATCCGTCTTCCACCCTACTGCATTCCTTGATAAAACAAATCATGGTCTACTGTGTATTATTATTGTGTTGAATACATGTTTGTAAAACCGTGTAACGTTGTAAGCTGGGTTAATTATTTCACCCCCTTATTTCACGTTGTGCAATTAATTCACGGTGTATTCTAAAACGAGGAACTCACGTCGACAATGTTCTGTGTTTTATATCTAATTTATGAGCCTTCCACAGTGTTATAATCCACCGTGCTCAAATCACAGCGACACATTATGTTAAGGGTTTTACACCTAATACCGTAGCACGGTGTCACAATCCAACGAGGGAACCCTGCGGCGACGCTGTTCTATGGGTTTAATTTCTCATTTATGAGCCTTCCACGGTGTTACAATCCACCGTGTTCCAACCACGGCGATACATTAGGTTTTAGGGTTTTCTACCTACCTAATACCGTTGCACGGTGTTACAATCCACCGAGGGAACCCACGGCGACACAGTTCTAGGGTTTTATTTATTTTCTTAATTAATTAATCGCAATTTGTTTAATGGGCGTGGTTGGGAGTTGAGTCGTTTAGTGCAACGATTGAAATCCGGCGGTGGGATGACTCAGAACAGAGACGCATCGATTCCCTGAATTGAATGGTCATATCATATTAATGGATTTGGAGCGTTGGATGGGGTGATTTACTATTAATTTATTAATACGAATAATTAATAAGCGTAGTTGGCAGTTGAATCGTTTCGTGGAACGATTGAAATTTGGGTGCTGTGATGACTTAAAATATATCAGAATATTAAGATTATAAATACGAACGGAAAAACTCCATTTTTCTACACTCATCGATACTCCTTTTTGTTTGTTTTTTAATGGAGTATCAGTTATCATCTCACAATTTTGAATTTCACAGATGCATTACTGTATCGAGATACTCGAGTTTCCAAAAGAAAACCATCATTAACCATCTTCTTATCTGCCATTTACCATCTTCTTATCCGCCAGCGGAAGAAATCCCTTTTTGATATATCCTGCCCAGACCCTCCTTTTTGGCAGGCACTCTTCTTCCTGGGTAGCTCGATATGGGGATTGGTCGGGATCTCTTCCTGTTATCCTTGGCAAATCAATGGGGATTGATCGGGATCTCTTTCGGTTATGTCGTCCGACTTCGAATGACTTCCTAACGATTCATGGTCCATGCTCAAGCGGCTCAAGTACTAATCTTCAAGTTGTATTGAACGGAGATTTTCATGTTGTGAAACTTTAATTTTATTTTCTTTTCACCGTCCAGTAGAGTTTCCTCAAGATGTTGCTACTTTTCGATTGATAGTGTTCAGGGTTTTGATCCATCAATTTTTCACAATAGGTTTTAGGGTTTAGGGTTTATTGTTTTGAACCATCGATCTTTACTGTACTTTTTCCTTAATTTATCATTAAAATATTATAATATCACCGTTATTTATTAATCATGCTCACACGTTTCTCATTCGTATTGAACCCCAAATTCTATCGGGATCAACTAAATTCGTATTGAATACGGGTGTGTGTAACCGTGCATTGGTATAAGGTGATATAGCTTCGTAATTTATTGCACGGATTAATAATATTTCACGGTGTATTTATTCTGTTGTCGTGAAATATCCACGGCGACATTGCAATTTATTTTCCGTTCCACGGTGACACAGTCCACCGAGATCTAACCACGACTACCCATTAGGTTTAAAGTTTTTCTACCTAATACAGTTGCACGGTGTTACAATCCACTGAGGGAACCCCACGGCGACACAGTTCTAGGGTTTTATTTATTTTCTTAATTTAATAATCGCATTGTGTTTAATGGTAGTGGTTGGGAGTTGATCTGTTTATGAGACGTTTCGTGCAACGATTGAAGTCCGGCGGTGGGATGACTCAGAACAGATACGCATCGATTCCCTGAATTGAATGGTCATATAATGGATATGGAGCGTTGGATGGGTTGATTTACTATTAATTTTATTAATACGAGTAATTAATAAGGGTAGTTGGCAGTTGAATCGTTTCGTGGAACGATTGAAATCCGGGTTGTTGGATGACTTAAATTAGATCCCAATATTAAGCTTATAAATACGATTAGTTGCATTACTGTATGGTGATACACGAGCCTCAAAAATAAAACCATCATTTGCCTAGATCATTTTCCCTAAGACAATCGAGTTTCCAAAACCTACGTAGTATTTGTCTGTTACCTTCTTCACATATGATTCGGAGTGCATGTAGCCTAAGCTCCTTAGGCTACAGCCTACATGGATCAGTTGTCACCTCACTTTTTCGAATTTCACAGTTGCATTACTGTATCGAGTGGTATTGGTCAGTAACCTTCTTTGCATTTCTGTCGAAAACCTGACGAGATACACGAGTTTCCAAAACCTCCGTGGTATTTATCGGTCACCTTTTTCACATTCGATTCGGAGTGTGCATGTAGCCTAAGCTCCTTGTCTCCGTTGAAATCACCAGTCTGGTCGAGTCTCAAAAACCTTTGCTGCTGAACAGATGTCCAAAGAGGAGATTCACTGATGTGATGTTATTTTTTTGTTCATTCAGCTTTTTTGTATACCGCTGACCGATAGTGTTTAGGGTTTAGTGTTTTGATCCGTCAATTTTTCTCAAGTTTTAGGGTTTATCTTTTTGAGCTTCTCATTCAAATTTATCACACAGTCGCTTTTAATTATCGTGTATGGTATACTACGGTGTCCATTTATTGTGTCTGGTCTCACGGCGTATGATTATCATTTTGTCTTACGGTATTCATGGATGGTCACACGGCGTGCGATTATCGTGGATTAGCTCACGATGTCCACTTATCGTATATGGTTTCATGGTGTAAATTTATTGTGGATGTTCACACGGTGTCTATTTATCGTTAATAAACTCACGGCGTAGGATTATCATGGTTGGGATCACGGTGTCCAGTTATCGTGTATTTTTTCACGGTGTCTATTTATCGTTATTGAACTCACTGCGTACGATTATCGTGAATGGTGTCACGTTGTCTTAGTATCGTATATTGTATCACGGTGTCCATTTATCGAGATTTGTCTCATGGCGTGCGACTATCGTGGATGAGCACACGGTGTCCAGTTATCATGTACTGTCTCACGGCGTGCGATTATCGTGGATGTTCTCACGGTGTCCAGTTATGATGTACTTCTCAGGGCGTTGGATTATCGTGGATGTTCTCACGGTGTCCATTTATCGTGGATGGTCTCACGGTGTCTATTCATCGTGGATGAACTCACGGCGTACGATAATCGTGAATGATGTCACGGTTTCTTATTATCGTGCATAGTCTAACGGCGTACTTTAACCGTGGGTGGTCTGAAATTGTATTGGAGTTTTATTATTAATTTTTAAAAGAGAAATTCTATTTTAAATTACATATACAATTTATATTCATTTGTTAAACAGCGAGGGTAGTGTAGACTTTTCCTACTCAATTGCCTAATAAACATCTACTTTTATGGACAGGGCCTCAGAACTTATTTATTTTATGAGGTGGTCCTGAATCCGGTATTCGCACTTTAAACAAACAATCAATTTAATATCCGATATTATCTCCCTCAAATAATATCATTAAATTACTAATTACATCTAAAATCCCATCAGATATGGTAAGCCACGATAGTGTGGACGTTTACCTATCCAAATGATTTCGTAATTAGATTTGCTTTGGTCGTACATCACTATAGCGTTACTTCGATGTGAAGAATACTATAGAGCGTACCTAAGTGTAAACCATTACTCAGTACTAAGAAGATTGTTTCAGACTCGTATGTCACCGCAAGCCACGATAGTGTGGACGTTTACGTTAACACACGATCCTTTACTTTCTTCTATAATTGTCTACATCAATTGATCCAAAATCCCATTCAGTATAGCAAGCCACGATAGTGTGGACGTTTACTACACCAAAAGATTTTTACAATTGACATCCATTTACTTGAAGCATTCGATTTCGTAAATCAAGACGCGGAGAACCATAAGTGAAACTCGAAGTTTCTAACCAGTGATTCACCATGCGAACAACCCTATCTCTCATTAGATGAGGGAGCCGAGCAGACAATCGATCCAACTTCAAAAGGATGGTACGAATGTCTCTAATTTGTGTCATCCACATGACCAAGTGGCTTTGGCTCCATTCCACTCCCCGGGGTGAGAATGAGTCGACTTGAAGTCAGTTTCAGAAAGACAAATTAGGCATTGTTTGATAGACTTAATCAATGTTTCTTGTAAAAGGAATTACAAGAATTCTCCTCCAATGACATGTCTATATGAACTTCGAAAGCTCATAAATGTCACCAAGAGAACAGTAATGGAGACCATGGGAATGCTTCCATCCCCTCTCCCACTTAGCTTTTTATAACAAAGGGATACGCTATCTAGTGCATAAAGTAAACACATATAGCATGCATACAAGCAATAAAGCACATAGTATCACATAGTCAAAATAATACTAGAAATTATTTTCCGACTATCATGGCTTTATTCCATCTCCGTACGCATCTTCTAGTCTTCAGTCTTCGTTCTTGAATGCTCCATGTGACGAGAATATTAATCCCAATATTTAAATCTATTTATTTTTAATAAATCCAAAAGATACTTAATTCGAAAATTAAGTCAATCGAATAAATCAAAAATAAAATTAAATATTATTAATATTTTTATTTATTTATTTTTCCTTTCTAATTCTATTAAATCTCTAGAATCCTATCCAAGTAAGACTTGGAACATTCTAGAAGATTTCTATAATAGAATAAGGAAATAAAATAAATTAGGACTCTTCTACTTTCCAAAATTAATTAATTTCCATGTCCATGAAAATTCCCATAAAATAGGAATAATCAATTAGGAAATAAATTAATTTATTAATTAATTATTTTCCTTTCCAATTCTATTAAATCTCTAGAATCCTATCCAAGTAAGACTTGAATATTCTAGAAGACTTCTATAATAGAATAAGGAAATAAATTAATTCCAATTAATTCTTTTCCTATTTCCATGAGAGTTCCCAAACTTAGGAATACTCAAAATAGGAAAACCGAATCAATTAAGAAAGTGAATCATGGTAGGAGTAGCATGGGTTGGGGAACCCCACACCACCCCCACCGTCGACCACCACCGCCGGGCACCACCACCGCCGCCGATCCCGGCCCACGCGCCACCACCACCGGTGGCCGGCGTGGCCGGAAACCCTAGCGGGCAGCCCCTCCGCGGCGGGTCGATCGATCCTCATGGGGATGATCGACCCCCCCCCCCCCCCCCCCGGTTTTTCGTCCTCTTCGTCATCTTCGTCACACGTGTTCTCCGACGGGCGTCTCAGCAACGATCCAACGTAAATAAATCAAAAAATAATAAATTTACAATTCCGGTATCGATTCTATACATGAAATCGACCCTATACAATTTCCGGAAAACATAGAACAATAATAATAAATCTAAATTCGGTCAACCCCCGAATTTTTACTATTACAAGCATTCATCCACACAAAACGAATCTCGACATGTCCGAGAGTTTAATAAACGAATAATCATGGTAAAATAATTAACAATTAGTTAAACCATGATAGTCGGATACCTGCAAGGTAGAACGATAATTGAACATATACATGAACACGAAACCAAACTCTCTGATACCAATTGTTGGAAATCGATATCCCGGGCTATTAAAATTTGCGGAAAATAATAACCCGACCGAAATCCTCGATCGCCGGAGATCCGACCACGAACCACCGTACGAGTCGGAGCTCGACCGAGCACCGCACGGGCGAACACGCGCGGCCAGCCGAGCCCCCGTACGGGGCTCGCGATCATCTCCATGATGATCGCTGGGATGCCTCACGGCATCCCCGGGGCTGCTCGTAGCAGCCCCGCAGCGGGTCAGCGAACCCGCTGCTCGCATGGGGTCAGCCCCGTGCGCCTCTGCTACGGGAACTCCCGTAGCGCGCACGAGGCAGCTGCGGGTCATCCCCGCAGCGATCCGCGATCGAGCTCACGGGCTCGATCGCCCCCGGCGTCCAGCCAGGGTATCTATGCGTGCCCGGCGATCGAACCCTAGGTTCGATCGCCACCCCCTCGGCTCCCAGCCGAGGGTTGCTCTCGATCCCGGCGGGGATCCCTAGACCGCCGGCGGTCCGGTGGTCTTCGACCACCACCGCCCGGTCTATCCCCGTCCCCGGTTTGGTTCGTTTTCCGGATCGTGTGTTCATGTATATGTCACAATTAATATCACATAAAATCACACAAGGGTTTTATGATATTACCTTCGATTCGTTGTGCGGAGAAACGAAATCAAGTTGAAGACCTTACGACCTTCCCACGTATTCCTTGCACTAGCTTGAACATCAGGTGGGCGACGATCCTCCAAGCTTATGGATCTCCTTCACAAACTCTCTAGAATATCAAGTATGATAATCTTATGGTGTCTTGAATTATGAAGACCATGTAGTGCTTTTATAGGCTACGTAGGGGATCTAAAGGAGGTGGAATATTGGGCTTCCAATATTGATGATTAAATTAAGCCCAAGCCCAAATCTATTAATCTCATCAATATTAATTTATTTATTTTCCACTATATAAAATAATTGCACTCCTAATATTAAACCATATTATATCAAATAATATTTCTCCGGTAGTAATATTTATTCTGTGTATTTAAGATTTAAATATCCATGAATAAAATTAATTTATTCCTAATTAATTTATGCATCTCTTATATCCGAGACTAGTACCATTCAACCTTAATTATTATGCGGAACAAATCCACTCATGAGGTTTACATAATAATTCCTTATGAACTCATCTCTTGGATATTATCAACCCTTCCGGGATACACTTTCCCGTCAAGTATTCACGGCATGTCGTATATAAAATATAGTGACCCAACTTAGCCGGTAATTAACCCAATAATTAAATCGGTTAATTCCTTTGGAAAATCAAAGTCACTTATATTAAATATACACACCCGCAATAGTATCGGGGATTAAGAATAAAATACTCTGAGACTTGAATCAATTATCAACGACAATCCTAATTGATAAGTCTTAAGCGATCCGCCCAATACACCAAGTGTACAAGTGTGATAAAATAATTAAGACAAATTATTTTCTCTCTCACACAACGACTATACCGATGGATTGGTCCGTGTCCATCTAGGTCGTGAGCAACTGTTTGATTAATTACGAGTAACCGATAGTATGATCTTCTGTGTGGGCCCGCACACCATACTAACTACAACGTATAGAATCCATGACTATATTTTGCATATATTTAATTATCAATAATTAAATGCAAACGATTGTTTATTAATTTAATAGATTAAATGCTATGACCGGGAGTTACCGTTACTTAAATCTAGACATTAAGTACACAACTCCAACAATTCAGCCCTTTTCCAGTCAACATTGGAGCACGAAAATTAATCGAACACCCTCTGCCGAGGTATTCCATCCCTGGAAACCTCTTGAGAAATACTCTTATCCGACTTGAACATCACATCTTGACCGCAGACGAGCCTCGTGGCCGACAAATATTTCCGAGAGGCAAGATGACCTCGCAGCCCCTAAATCCATCCGAAAACCATCTGAGTCGAGCCCCTATCAATACCGAGTCACCCAAAATCGACACAACTACTTCAATCATACACGACCAAACCTTGGTCTACTTCCAAGACTTAGAATCGTATACCAATTTAATACCCTCTCCAGCCGTAAACGAATCGATCTACTCCCAAAATCTCATCCCCGAACACCATCCGAGTCCCGAGATTAACCTACGTCCAACGTATTCGACTCGAACCCCCTGAAATACAACCGAGCCTCAACGTCGATAATCACGTTACCGAAAACCCAAAGAAGTCGTTCCTCCCATATCCAAGAACAGGGATTTCCGTCGCCGTCATTCATGGTCGGAACATAGTCGATCAACACCGGATGTCAGCGCCTCAGCGTGGTCCCGCTTCAGCCCGGTTGCCGGAGTTTCGATACCCACCGGATTCATCGAGTCGATGCCACGAAAGGCCGAGCGTGTATTGCCACCGCGTCACCGCTGAACATCTCCAGATCCGCAGGGCTGATATGTCGAGGTCGCTCCTCCGACCCCAATTAAGGGCTGCCTCCGAGAGCTGGTCAAATGGACACCTACTGTCGCCGGTGAGAAGGACGATTCCTCTCAGTATCTCTCCCTCCGCAATTCCTCTCTCACGAACCCTCTCTGCAAATGAAGAAAAGAGAATCGATTTGGTCCCTGAAGTTTCAAGAGTTGCTAATTCAGTCCTTGGAGTGTTAGACGTGCACCCGATTCTACCATTCTAGGCCACTACAAATCGAGGTAGGTACGAAGTTGTTGGGTTGCTTCGTTTATTTCATGACTTGTTATATATGTGTATTCTATGTGTATATTATATGGTTTAAATAAGCATACAAATAATCGTTATGACCTAAGACCGGGGAAAAGGGTCGAGGGGATTACTGCAGCTCATTTCATCGTTGTAACCGGAGACCGGGGAAAATGGTCGAAGGGGACCAACGCAATAGTTGGCCCAACTCGCAATTCACGATAACAAGTTTATCGCAGTTCACGATAACAAGTTTATCGCAGTATTCATGATAACAAGTTTATCGCAGTAAAGTATTATTATTCATTCTATGTGGTGTTCATATAGTTTGTGCATATATTCGATTCATGTGTTAAACTAGTAATTGTCCTACTGAGCGTTAAGCTCACACCTTCAGCGACCCCCTTTCAGGTACTAACCCATTTCAGGTACTAACAAGGACGCCAAGCGAGGAGGATGACGGGGGATAAAATAAAAGTTTTACTTACTTTTCGTTATTTCATTTCAGCATTAATTGAAGGATGTTTCGTTTTCAATGTTCTTCTTTCGACAATTATTTTATTAGAATAAAGTTGGTCGTGCCTTGTTGAAAATCTCTTTTAAAAGTACTAAATTTTATTTTATTTTACATTTAAACTCAATATTTAACATTCGCTGTCATTTACTTGCTGTCATTTATTTAGTTAAAACTCAACGTATAAATCTCATCATTTTCTTTTTACCTTTTTATATTTTTTATTTTAAATAAAACACTAAATATTTTAATTTGTTTTATTATTAATTTATGTATTTAAAAAAAATCATTTAAATTAAATAAAATAAAATTTTAAAATATTATATTTAAGAATTATTATAATTTTATTTTTAATTATTAAATAAATAAATTATTAAGGTTTTAGTTTGATAATTAAACTAATTAAAGAATTATTCAAATAAATAAATAATAGTAGTACAAAATAATAATAAAAATATATAAATAAATAAATAAAATAAAGATTCTCCCACCCACACACGTGTTATATGTAGAGCTGTTAAATGGGTCAGGTCGGGTCGAGCTGACCCGACCCAAACCTATCGAGCCACCAGACTGTTCGGGCTGGGCTGGGCCTTCCCCGATTTTCACTGGGCCGAAATTTATAAGGCCCAACCCGGCTTTAAATGGGCTGTCGGGTCTTCAAGCCCAAACAACTCAGTATTTTTTCATGAGAAAAATAATTTTAAATTTATTGATTTATAAAAACGGCACCATTAACTTTTTATAAAAAGTGATAAATTCAAGAGTTATTTTGGAAAAAGGGTATTTTAAAATATGTATTTAGATTTTATACTTTATAAAATAAATTTTTTAATTAAGTATATTGATGTTTTACTTTATTTAGTTTTTAAGGTAACTAGTACCACTGCCCGTGCGATGCACGTGATTTAGTTGTTTAAAATAATCTAAAATTTTATTTAATCTCCAACGTATTTCGGCCAAAAAATTATTAATGAACTAACAAATTATTTTATCTAATAATCGAACTGTCACTTAAATTTGTAAATTCGTATTAATCTCGTTATTAACCGTTATCTCAATTATGAAAATTTTATTATTTTAAAAGACTATACATGTTTGATATAATTTATAGTATGTAAGCTTCTTGGGGCATAGCCGAGTGGTAAGGTCTGTGGTAATGTTGGTGTAATTCCCCGACGACGCAGAGTTCGAATCTCGGATATGACAAATTTTCATTGAAATATTATGAAGTTAGTCCTTGGATGAGACCTATTGGCTCTCTCCCACATGTGTCTGCTACTCGGGCGCATCCCTCGATTTACATCCTACCCGATCGAGTAGCCTCTGATCTGGTGGAAGAGGAGTTTCTTGTCTTATCCTACCTGATCGAGGAGCCTCTGATCTGGTGGAAGAGGAGTTTATCGTCTCTGCATTTCTCGAGTGTCAAACGCATCCAACAAATACCTAAACCGCTGGGGGAAATCCAAATAAATGGAAAATAAAAATTATAAAGTTGAAAAATAAATAGAAATATAAAAAAAATTGAATTTACTTGGTGAACATTAAGAAAATAAGATGGGAGAAATGCAATTATATTAATAACTGAATTAGAGATAAACTAAAAATAAAAAAATGCAATTATATTAATACTGAATTAGAGATAAACTAAAAATAAAAATAAAAATATAGTCGAACATAATTAACAACTCCACAATTTGATTCTGGAATCTGCGAAGAAATTATAATTAACACATAAAATTAAAAAAGAATCTGAGAAGAAATCATAATTAATACATAAAATTAAAAAAATCGAGGAAAAAAAATGAATGGATAAAATAATGTATACAAGTAAATCGATTTAATGTTCAGAAAAAAAAAAACATATGAAGTCAGATTATAGCAAGAGAAAATAATATACTTAAAAAGTTTGATCATTTTTTTAACTCAAATGGATTAGAGAACAGGAAGAGATTGATTTTTATGAGATACGAATTAATTATAATTAAATTAATATTAATGGAATAAAAAATAATTTTGGGAAAAGAAATAAAAAAATATATATTTAAGATGATAATTAATTATTATTATTACCAAAAATATATAATTTCAAATTACTATTTAAAATTTATATATAATAATTTAAATATGCCTAATAATATTACTATTAATAATTTATAATTTTTTTTATTTATAATTTACAGTGTGAACACACTATTATTATTGTTTTCCTATTGGTCCACGTGGCATTAGTGGATCCTGAAATTATATATGTATAGTTAACTTCCATGTTATTATAATAAAAAGCACATTAGTAAGTTAGTTACTTCATATATTTATTATTAATATAAAATAAATTTAGTAAACTACTTCTATTCATAATTAGAAAAACTTGAATTATTTAATTCTAATGAAACTTAAGATATTACCCTAATTCCAAAATCTCCTTAAATTTAACATTCAATCTTTTTTAATTAAATCCTTCAAACAACAATCTCATTATGTGCGAATGTACGATGAGTCGACGAATAAGTTTCATTCATCACTTATGCCTATGAGATTCTGTGAGAGGTGTGAAGCCTGCGGAGATCAAAAGAAGAAGGACACCAAGAAAGACGAAGGCCAACAAAAGTAAACATAGAGACGGACGAGAGAAACGACTGAAGTCCGACAGAACAAATTGAAGAAAGACAACGGACAAGAAAAAACGAAGAGCAAATGTTACAATTCAAGAAAAAATTGATTTAGGAATCTCTGAGAAAATATTAGATCTACAACTTAGATTTTGGATTTGTTGTGTAGCGGCGTAGAAGTAGATAAAACCTACTTGAGGATGAGAAGTAATATTTAATACTTTATTTATTTAATTTAAAAAAATAAGCCGGCCCAAACAATCGTGGGAGACCGGACCCGAGCCCATCCAGCCCATCGGGTCAGTTGGGTCGGGCCAAATAGCCCGATTCATTTTTGGCCAGTGAATATACAACCCATTGTAGCCCGATGGTCGGTTAGGTTGGGCCGGCCCATCGGGTCAGGTTCATTTTGACATGCCTATGTGTAGCACCAACCTCTTTTGCTGGCCAATTTGTCAGCGATATGTGTCACAAAGATGCAAAAAAAGAAGAAAAAAAGTCCGTTAAATACTTTGAATTGAATTCAATTAGACTATGTACAACAGCGGGTGTCAAATTTGACACTTCTCTCCTGCCACGTCAGCTTGACACCCTCAATTAACACTCTCTTTTCAGCAGCAGCCCCAACAAGGTGTTATTCAAGGTGTCAATTGTTTTCTCTTTCTTCCACATCACCATATCCTATACCCTACAATATTTTTCATTTCTCTTTATTTATTATATATATATATATATATATATATATATATATAATTATGAAATTTAAAATTAGTACATAATTAATTTTTCTAATTAATTTATAAAACATAAAAATTATTTAAATTTACCCAAAATAATTTTAATAAATCCACAATATTTTAAAATAATTAATAATAATATTTATTTCAATACACATTATTATTCACCACTTTTGATAAAGAAACATACATAAAATATTGATAATATTAAAACACACAATAAGCATAGGAAATTGAGATGAGTTATAATTTGGTAAAAATTATAATTTTGTCAGGGATCCATGGAGATGAGTAGTTTGAAAATTGAAAGAAGCAACAGAGAGGAAAAAAAGTAAAACAAGAGTAAAAATTGTGATTTTTTTTGTCCAAATCATACAAACTTAAACTCTATCTATAGAGGATAAAAAATAAAAAATAATAGTATTTTTATTTTGACTAATTAATGTGTAAAAACTGATTTTAATATAAAGGAAAAAATAAAAAATCAATGACACATGTCATTTAGCAGCCGTGTATGTTTTCTTTTTCAGATGTGGGGCCAAGTGTGGGCGATAGAGAAATTTTGGTTCTGGGCCCACAGGGTATCAAATTTGACACATTTGACACCCTCTGCTGGAGCACTTGACACACTAATGACACCTTGTTTGATCCCCTACTGGCTACTGCACATAGTCTTAAGAGAGGGTGGATGAGAAGGGATATGAACTGAATTCAATTGAGGGAGAGTGGATGAGAGAGGGATAGACAATTGAATTGACTCCTACATAGGTAAAGTAAAAGTTCGGTTAAATGAGTTTGAACACAAAAAAAATAAGATCTGATGCACATGCAAAATGCCCTAAGACATCCTTCATCTTATTTGTTTTTATTTATATTATTGATTTCCTCAAATAAAATTTTTTAGTTTTAATATTTTATAGATTAGTTTGAAAAGTCATTATCAAATTAAAAGTCAATTCAAACTAATCTATAAAATATTAAAACTAACAAATTTTCAATTCAAAATCTCCAACGATTTCTATTTTGTAGTTTTAATGTTTTATAGATTAGTTTGGAAAGTCATTACCAATATTAAAAGTCAATTCAAAATCTCCAATGATTTTTATTTCTAAGTTTTTAGACGAAAGGTGTTAGTAGGAGGACAACATATATTGTGGCAACTTGTGAATTACTGAGCAAACGGAGAAACTCAGGACCAATAAGCACATCTAAACAAACGAGGTTGGGAATATGAAAGCGAGGGTGCTACATCATTCATGCAAAGGACAATTTGAACACAAGCCAAGGGTGCATTAGTGCAAAGATAAAACACGTTGAGCCTGCTGAGTAGCTTGTTTTTCACAGTAAATGAACACTTCCAAATCACCCCGGATCAAAATTGACAGGCATAGTTCTAACAACAATGTTTTTATTGAATTTCTACAGGCATGGGATATTAACCAATTTAATGAATTTATAGTGTGCATCATACACATATTACTGATCATGCATGACACTTTTAAATCAAAGAGATGTAAAATAATATGATGTCAGTTGTTTGATATACACTGGGGTAAAATAATCTTTAAGGGGGTGTTGTCTCTATGCTATTCATACAACAAACAAATACTATGAAATAGGGCAAACCTACAGCTGCTCAAAAGGTAAAGCGCTGACTCAATAGTGACTCTTCGAGATCACGAAAACCTCTGTAAACAGCCTCCGTTTGATTTTGTGGAAGCGACAACCTCCGCACCTCAGTCATATACCTGATTTTAGTAGAATATTGGACGAGTTATTGTCATATCAGCAGAGTTTAACAGACAACACATTAAATTACTAACTTTCCAAAAAATAATACCAACTAGAAAGTCTTGTTTCTTTTAGGCATAGGGAATAATATGTTATTTTGTGTGTGTGTGTGGGGGGGGGGGGGGGGGGGGGGGATAGAAGGTAATGACACTTTCAATTTGAAATCCAATATGATAAGTATGATTCTTTCAACAGGAGGGTTAGAGTAAAAAGATAAATTTATAAGAATATAGAATTTATAAATTATGATTTTGTGTGGGTACTGAGTAAAGTGTATGAAAAATGTGTGAAGTGCAGAGTGTGCTAATGTGGTGTGTGTGAATTGTGAAATGTATGGGGTGAGTGATTATGGGTGAAATACCTGGGAAATGCATGCTGCGTGAAATGCGGTGTAAAGGAGAAATTCTAAAATTGAATGTCAACTTAAGTTTTTTTGTGATTTCGATAATCATCGGGGGACTTTTCATTAATCTAACCCATAAATAAAATAAAAAATTATGCATAAGAAGTTGCAAGAGTATGGTAAACAAACAAACCTATTTGCCACGCTTGTGATCTTATCACGAACGCCTTGATTTAGAACTGTTGTCTGCCCCATTAAATATGGTCCTCCAAGAATCAGAGAAGCTCCGGTTGAGCTTGTACCCATTTTCTGAGCAAATACCGACATTGCCCACTCGCGAAGCACTGTCAGGACAGACCGAAGCAGACGTAACCTTAAACTTGGAGATGGCAAAATACTTCCGCTTGATAACAACTGATCATAAGTATTCAGCACAGGTTCTATTGCACCCTTGCAAGCAGCTAGAAGAGCCCTAGAGATATCTTCGTCCCCAACAGGTTCAATCCCAGAAACTACTCTTTCCTGCAAAAAACATGAAAGTCCTGTCAAAAAAGCACTAAAAGGCACTATTTATTATTGTTACAAATTATTAATATTATCCATCTTCAATCATGGTCTGACGGATTATACTTCAAAAACAACTTTTTGACATCAAATTTTCACGTCATATGAAAATATCATCACAATTTACAAAAAATTTAAATCTCAATTCTTTTAAAAAAGATTTCATCAGTATTATAGAATGGAAATTTCCAAATAAAAGGATATCCAATAACGCCTTGAACTTTTACCTGAGCAGCTTTCTCAAGGTGAAGACATAGTGTATCCAAGGGTAACGTAGCTCCATCACCGGGAAAAACATGAGAACCAACCCTCTTCAACACTGCACAAGCTTCGGCAATACCACCACTCGTAAGAGCTTGATCAATGAGTCTAGCCCAGATCTCTCTAACAATGCTACTGTCGGCATCACCAGAATAGCTTGCAAAGTATAACATTTCCAGACATATCTGAAAGAAAAAACAATTCATGGATAGCTTGCAAAGTATAACACTCTTATAGAGCTTATAAGCTTTCAAACATAACTTTGAATGACAATAACTTTAGGTGCTTATAAGATGTGGAAACATAACATTTTTTAAATTAAGTGCTCGTTTTTAATCATCTCTGACACTTTTAATGACAATAACATCATACTGCTATCAAAAGACAGAATAATTACGAACCTCCCAGAGTTCAAATGGAGCGGCATAATCATTATATAACTGAGTGATAGTCTTTAAATCTGCTGATAAATCCTTTGCTTTCTCTCGAACGGAATCAGGAAAATTGTCAATGGTAGTGTTGCCATATTCAGGAATTAAGCCGTCCGCGTTAGATTCAGATCTCTCGGGAGAAGCATCCGATCTCAAGGCCATGGCCTCCAGTTCCTCTTTAATCTTCATCTGAAATTGAAGAACAGCAAGCTTCCCTTCAAGTAAATCAAGAAGCCCGTTATCCATTGCACCCTGGACAGAGACATTGAGACTGCCGACTTCATTGGCACTCTTTGCCTGTAGAACAGCATTACTCAGGTATTGACGCCTGGCATCAAAAGCAACAAATAAAAATGTCAGAGGAACTGTTAGCTGGAAAGAAAAAAGCATAAATATGGGTGTGCTTGGATATCAGAATTTTGACTTTTCATTTAAATACAAAAAAATAAAAGGAATTAGGTAATTGTTCATAAAAAAACAGAAGACACTATTCATGTTAACTCATTTCTCGTCAATCTACACAGACTACAAAGAAAATAAAATATAACTGCAGCATAATTAGATACAAATTTTACTAGTTACTCGCTTGTATAATTTTAACATAAATTAATTATAATATTTCTCTACTATTTGTATATCATGCCAATTATCATCATGGCATTTTTCTCTAACAAGTGACAACCAATCACTCCAAAAATTAGTCTTCTTTCTTTGAAACAATTTTTTACACTATTATCCTTTGTAGACTGTATAGACTAGCACCCTAGTTATCTATTTCAATGAAGTACTCACACCAAATATGTAGGTCGCGTTAGTAAAAAAAATTCATTTTCATCGATTAAATATTTAATTACTTGAAAATTATGTTTTAAATTTAAATTGTCAAGTTGCGGTATAATTACCTTTGTTCAAGTGTTGGGGTATCCCCAGCTTCAGTCGAACGTCTTTCTGCGAGTCTTACTAATATTTGGGCAGCAAGAACGTGCTGACGCTTCAAGACATAGTAACGCGCCAGAAGCTCAAGGTACTTAATCTGATTAGATGCAACAGGCACTCTAGAATGACCAAAGCGTGAAATTGGGGATGCAACAGAAGAAATGGCACGGACCTAAAAAAACAAATAAATAATGGAAGGTGAAGTTTAACTTGTTCAGACAGATTTTATTCCCCCAAAAGAGGAGACAGTCACAATCTTGTAAACCATTAAAGTCCCTATTCCGATTCCTATAAGTTCAACAAACATCATTTTTACTCCATATCATCTGAATCAAATCAAACATAAATATAATATTTTTATATTAATAGGAATCAAACCTCGTGCGTGGGGTCACGTCCAGCACTTTGCAAAAATTGTACCAAATCTGGGCCACCGTATTCCAATAGTTCATCATCAAGGCTTAGGTCGATTAACGTTCGATACAGATACTCATGGAAAAGTCTATCTGAAGATTGAACACCGAGTTGAACTATCTGGCATATGTACTTTTTGCGAGAGGCTCGATCGAGGACAGATTGGGCAGCAGGCCTGATAGGAGACCCAAATTCCTTCTGCGAAGCTTCCCCCTTAAGAGAATGCAAGGCATTAGCGACAATTTCATAACACTGCATACGTCTAGAGAGGGCGTGGTCACGGATCCCATCATCTATCTGGTCATTGTAAGCGTCGCCAGCTGGATCAACAGTCTGAGCCTTTTGTAGAGGCAATCGGACTACGGCTTCATAGAATCTGCAATATTACAAACGTGTTAAGCTTGCCATGATCGAACAAATGCTAAACCAATATACAGCATGGACAGTGGCAACATTGCTAACCTCAAATCTTCAAAACGTTTACATACAGTTTGCAAGTCAGCAGATTCTGGAATTTTACTCAAGTTATTGAATGCCTCTCTAGCCAAACTTTCCCTTTCTTCTACATCAGAAGTTGCAGCAGCTCTCTCCAAAAATTCAACAGCTACGTAAAATTTGTAATCACTCTCTTTGTAATAGCTTGGACAGCCATCACCTAATCTGTTACTAATATCATCCACAGTGCCCCTGCCATCAGGTCCAGTGTAATACTGGATAAATGGATGATAGGTGATGTGAGAAAAAGAGACATAAAGGGGAACTTGTGTGATCAAAAAAGTAACCAAATGACATTAAATTTTAATGAGAACGAAGATAATCTAGAGAGAGAGAGGATTCTGGCAGGAGATCAAGATAATGAATCAATGATCTTAATACAAGACATCAGTGTGTTAAAAGTACCTCCATTAAAGCAGATATAAGCCTTGTTGCAAGTCGATCTCCCTCTTCTGAACAAACTAATTGGTGGAACTTTAACTGAACAATAGCTTCTTTAGTACTTGCATCAAAACTTTGAATCAAACGGGAAACATGATGTTGTGAAATAAGTTGCAGCAAAAAGAGGGCTTCTCCATATCTAAGAAGCAACTGCCTGATACACTCCATAGCCCTCACCTGAAAAGAAACAGAATTCGTTATCAGCTAACAGAATTCAGGGCGTCCACACTTGAACAAGTCCAAAGTGTTCACAAAATACCTCCATGGCAGCAAGTTCAGCAGTACTGTAAGGAAGCCGCTGCCTCTTATTTGATGATCCAACCTCACTGGATTCAAGATTCCGGGAGTATGAGCCAAATAGATTTCTCACCATACTTCTGTCACCCGCAGCTAGATCTGTTCCAATCAAAATCGAACCAGTTATGTCTCCCATACCAGCTACACATCCATAGAGTCCACGCCTCTGATTCTTTCTGGACCTTAAAAACTTCTCTAGAGAGCGAATCTTGTCCTCAATGACACGCATAGCCCCAATTGAGAGTGTGCACATTATGACCCCATCCTCAGACATAGCATCCAAAGACCCCGAACCACCTTTGACGATAAAAACAGGAAGCTCCCACACCGGTAAAAGTAACCTCGATGAGCACAGGCAGAGGCCTTCATAAGCAGCTGAAAACACAGGCTCAGCTTCTTGAACAACCTGGCCCATGCTGAGTCCTCCAGCTGTGGTTCTTGTGTTCGTCAATGCACCACTTCCCTCTAATTGAGGCATTCCAACAACTCTGGGGTCCTCAAAAGCTTCAGCTGCTTTATCAGTAACAATGTTGCTTACGAAGGTCTCTGTGCATGCTACACGTGCAGCAAGCATCAAACACATTGCAGCTGCCTCTCCAGCACCAAAGCGATTGAAGAAGTCCTCGAGCAGTGATCTCGGTGAGTTAGATTCTAGCAACCGCCTCAGGATGTCAATCGGTCTATTAAAAACTACTTCCATCATACCCATTGTACTGAATATTACTATTTTTCTTCTTGGTAATATGTGTTGAGTAGAAAGATCACCCCTAGCCCGAAGTTTACTGGAAGTCTTTTCACAAGAATCCCATGAGTTATGAACTCCATCCAGTTCTGAGTACAGAGAGTGCACAACCGAAGCTGCATCTGGCAGGGGTAAAACATCCGCTACAAAAAGCATTCTACCTTCCACTGGAATAGAGAGCACAGATTCTCTAAGCGCACGAGCACCCCTAGCACCTGTTCCCATACTAGTTGAAAGTGATTGCATTGTGGAGTCCCTATTCACAATCAAAAGTGAAGAAACAGCAGATGGAGATGAATCTGAAAGGACAAGAGTTCCGGAAGAATAGTACGCTGACTCAATCTTCAGAGATAGATCATCATCCTGAGATCTTCCGGGAAGAGACAGAGCACCAAAAGCAAGCCCGCCACTCACCCCTATAGGAGGAGAGGGTCTTGTTGTGACAACCTTCAAGCAACTAGGTTTCAGGTTATTTGAAACAAACCCACCTAAACCTCCGGCAGACCCACTATTTCCACCAGACGGAGCAGTCGAAAGGTACATTCTTCGCCCGTCAGACAAAAGGGCAATGAGATGCAACCACTTGGATTCCAAGGTAGATAAAGGTGATATAGAAACTATAGAAAGTTTGGTTTGTTGTCGAGAAAGAGCCATTGGCCCTGCTTGTTGTCTGGCACCATATTTGGTCTCCCTCTGAGTGATCAAGTTTCTCTCTTCAGCCACCTTCTTCAGTGGGCCATCTCCATTCGGCCCAAGAGAGAATACTTGAATTTTCATCTCCTCCGTACGTGCATATAAAACATGCCTCTCAGAATCAACAACCATTTCAACAATTGGGTCCACAGCTCCAAATTTAAAGACATTAGGCACAACCCACCTGGAGAGAGAAAGAAATAAGCCAGTAAAAAGGTTTAAGTTATGACACAAGCAAGAGTCGGGAAATTAAGGTTTGAAACATTATAATCAGAAAATCTGGTAAAGTCGTAATATCTAAAAAAAATACATTCATCGGCCAGGTACATCTGTGCATAAGAAAAATCAAGCTAACTTATCATGTACTACGGATGTTACTGATAAATGTTAGGAAGAGGAAAATTACCTTGAAATAACACTTCCAAGACCAGAAGTGAGGCAGACTTTACGACATCGCTTTTGCCAACAACCCGAACCAGTTGTATATTGCAGTTCATAAACATGACCATCACGGCCAGCCAGGTATATAAGACCCCTATCAGTGCAAGTGATGCAAGTCATAGTGACTCCATCAGATGGAATGGTATATTCTGGCAATGGATGAAGTGAAACCTCTGCATATGGATCAGTTTCATCACCTCTTCCAGAACAACATACTCCAACAAGGAGCAGCTGATTAACAGAGAGTATACATGTAAGGTGAAAGATAAAAAAATAATTTTAATTCCATAAAAATGAAACCAAGATAATTTGACTTTCTTTAAATACTTCTTCAGAATACGAAATGTGAGACTTGAGAAAGAAATAAAATTTATTCTTCAATAAAAAGAATGGCATAATTTTTTTTTATCATATCCCTAATCATATATACTCCGTACATCACAACAGTCAAGTGGAAATAATGTAAAATTTTCATCACCATAGAGCAATGATGGAATAGGAATAATGAGATTAAAATACCTCAACAGGCGTCGCCAAAACAAGAAGACATTGGACGGCTTCAATAAAAACGCCAGGCTTGGCTTTTGCCAAACCAACAGCACAAATCGCTTGTTCATCCCCACTAAATTCTGGACATTGACCATCACTGCACCACAAAACAGTAAATGTAATGAACTAAAACAATTTATGTAATGGAAACTGTCAAAAAACCTCAAATCCATAGTTTCATCTGATCTAAAACCATGGCTCATACTCTTCTATTTCCTCAAATTTCGACCATGCACCATATGTCCAATTGATTCACAAAAAATCAAAACATAAGTATTGTATTTCCATCAATTAAATAACACATAAACTGTCTTTCTTAGTGTAAATTCAATGCTTGTCACTGTTAGGCATGCCAGAAGATGAATTATGAATGTCAATGACATAATTTTGGAAACAACATAAAATTAGTTCATTGTTCATTTAAAAATTGTTCAAGAGATGAAAAGGTTTATTTATCAATAACTATCAACTAAATAAGCTTGTACCACTTATCAAATCGCCAAAGAAATAAAGAGTTATCGACTGATGCCCATGCCCGTCGTATTTCTGGGAATATTCCACATAGAGCTGTTCCCTCTCCACCTGCAGCATTGTATCTTTCAACCAACACAGGAGGCAACTCCCATGTGTCCACAACTTCAACCAAAGGAGGCCACTGCAATAGAAACAAAAACGCATAATTTTAATAGATTCTTGGGCATTTATCTGAAATGACTTGATTGAATAGTAATTATTATGTCTCATGCTATGACATCCATAAGTAGCGAGTAGTCATTGGCGATTAATGTAATGCGTGCCACAGGAAAGCAGTATGGTGTTATTCTCGAAATTGTTAAACATTCACAATGCATTCTGGGACACTATCCCCTGTTACTACAAGAATTTGAAGGAAATAAAAAGGTAAATACCGAAGGAAATAGATCAGAACAGATATCATAGTTACACAACAATTAGGGTGCAAGAAGAAGTAATGCAATCCTTTATGTTAAACATGAATACCCCAACAGGGAAACAGGCCAACTAAAGCACATCCTTGAACCCTTTACCTTCTTTTCAAGCTACTTTTTATAGCCTGCTTTGCAGCTTTCAAACATGAAGGCAAATGAGTAGCTATGTTGTTCAATCTAGGACTTAGACCTTTCTTTTATCTATGATTTTGGATATGTGAAATCTAATACTCCGTACTCTACTTATAATCTAAATTTGTTTCTTTATATATATTTTGTTTAAAATCATTTGACAGAATAATTTAGACTTGGAACATATGAATTGAAAAGTAGAATAAAGAAACAACTTTTAAAACTTAAATTACAACTGGTAGCAAAGGAGTCCAATGTATAGCAATAATTCTTATCCAGATCTAAAATATGATGGTCCAAAATATATGTTTCTAATTTCCATATCATATCTGATTTTCCTATTCCAAAAAACAATACACCTTCCTTATCTGGTGTAATTCATAATTCCAAAATACAATCGGGCATTCGGCACAGTTATTTCATACATCTAAAGAGTCATGCAATTAGTGCTAAAACATTTCCTTCTATGGACTTTTAACTTTCACACATTTATTACGCTGAATTCTGAACCTCAATCCTCATGGATGGTTCAGGATCAGTGTTCTAAAATACGCTAGGCGCTAGCAGGTCAGTGACCTGGGGCCTAGTGCCTAGACGGCTAGGCGGGGCCTAGGCGGATTTGATTTTTTATATATAAATATAATTAATATTACAAAATATATTAAATAAAAAGTGTGATTTTGTTAAAATAACCTAAATAATAAGTAGATAAAATTATAACACTATCATATAGTATAGTATAATATAACTTCTAAATAGATCTGCCAAAACAAAACAGTAGTGTTATAAATATAATTAATAAAATTAACAATAATAGTATTAATCTATTATTATTATTATATAAATATTATACTATACTACATATCCTAGCACAGCATGACCACAGCCAAGCAAATCTTGAAAAGGAAAAAAAAGAGGTCTACGCAAAGCGAAGCAGGAAGAAGAAAAAAAGAAACTCAAAAGCGCTTCACGCATCAAGAGTAGCGGCCCGGCGCTGCGAGAGATTGTCGGCGACGGTAGGTTGCTGCAGATTTAGTTTGATTTTTTTTACTGTTACAGCAGCGGTAGAAATCTAGGTTAGATCTTGTGATTTTTTTTTCTGACCCACCTAATAGCCCAGATCCGCTCAGCCCAATTGGAAAACGAACAGATAAAGACCGTTTCGAGCCGCCTAGCCCGTTTAAAACCGTCTAGAGCATCTAGGCGGCCACCTAGCCTGCCTAAAATCTGCCTAGTTCTATTCCCGCCTAGACCTACCCGCCTAAGAGAAAAACTAAACGGATAGCTGGCGCTTAGGCGACCGCCTAGACCGTCTTTTGGAACACTGTTCAGGATCGATCGTTTTTGTGGAAGGCACAGACGGATGGAATGAATTTTTCTTCTATCTGCCCAATGGATTTCTCAAGGGGGTTGAATTGACATTTCAACTTTTGCTGCTTCGAGGTAGATTTGCATTTTAAAGTTGTGTCCCAGAATGTTTTGGGGATTTCAGACTCAAATCCCAGGATGTGTCTCGTGTCTTTGCTTGTCGACACATGTACCTTGACTGAAGTGAAGAGTCCGAGCAACATAGAAAGGTAGGAGCTTTGGCTTTGCTACCTCAACCCCTTCCAACTACAGGGAACAGGCTGAATATTTGGCAGAGAAATTTGAAAAATTATCGAAGGAAAACCACCCATTTCTATTGCATACAACTCTACAAACCTATGTTGACATTATGCAGCATAACAAACAATTGAAACCATTATCTAGTTCACCTTCAACCAAGAAGAGCAAAGTCTCCTCTCTTTCATACTTCCATGCAAGGCCAAGATCAGAAATATAAATACAGGCAGCTTTAGATAATTACATAGAAACTCCTAATCAATAGTTAACGAGTCCCCTGCCATATGCAACACAGTGTATACTTTCCAAAAGTTTCCATACTCCTTCAAAGAGTGTTTATGAGAACATTGAATGAGGGAAATATTAAGTTCTGTGGTTCTTCTTTATCCTACAAATAGACAATTAAAATACCAACACTAAAGCCAAAAAGTTCAGCCAAGTAAGCATTAATTATCAACTGTGTGCTTTATCAAACTCAGAGCGCTGTTGTTCTTGGGAAAATATGTGATGGATAAGAATATGATTTTACCAGAATCCTGACTCAGATTCTCAGTAATCATTGACAGCGGGACATGGATACATAACTTAGGGTTATGTAACTCATGGTTATGCAAACAGCAAACTACAGTTTCTTTTTTCTTCCTTGAGCACTAATTGTTCAGACTAAGGTAAAAGAAAATGATACCAAAAGAGGTGGGGACGCAATTGTCATATGTTAACCAAAAAACGCTCTAATCCAAAGACACGATATAGAAGATAATTGAACCAGTTATCATGGGATGCAGATACCTTAACCAGTTGTTATACATATCTAAGTGCATTGTAAGAAAACAAAGAATTTTCAACAAATTCGAAAGATATTCAATCAAATCAAACGCACAAAAAAAAAACTATAAAATTACCTCGCGCGGGTGAGTTGAGTAGGGATGACTGGAGTATCTGGAAGCTTCTAAAGCTTCTTCGAGGTCGAGCTGTCCTGCGATTTCCCGGACAATTCTGTCGCTGATGACCAGCCCCGCATTGGTGACGTCACGTGTCACTACTTCGTTATCCCAAGCAACCATCTTTGAGTAGCAGTTTGAAAATGCGAAACGCGAATAAAAACCCTCCTCGGGCTTCTTATAAAGACCCTGGGAATCTCAGCTCGCGTGAAGAGAAAACCCTAGGCCCTAAATCGAATTGCGCGAAGTTATGTGAATTGCAAATTCACATGGAAGTCAACGAATTGAGTTTTCTGGTGTGGGAAATTTGTGGAAAGATTCCGGAGGGGGTTTAGAGAATTAGGGTTTTATCGTTGGCGGAGGAATTAACATTGAACCTACAAATTCAAAATCCGGATGGGTACAATCGTCTTTTACTCTCACGGTCGCACTTCGTATATTGGGTACAACACCGTATATTGTACGCTGAAGTTGTACGCCGCAAGTATTTTCTAAAGTTGGTTTTCACATATCTTATTTTTAATGTAAATTATACTACTAGTATATTTATTTGTTTAGATTATTGTATAAAAACAACTTTTATCGTCTAAATAGGTAAATGAGAAGAAAAACAAAAATTTCAAAATAAAACGCTATTGAAAGTATATTTGAAAATAGCAAGCTAGATATATTATTGATATGTCAAATTTATATTCTTTTTTTCTTTTTTTCGTTTTTCTCTCCTTTATAAGTACATTAATACAAATATTGATGAGAAATTTTGAAAAATAAGTATTTTTAAGTAATTGTTTATGATTAAATATTTTAATTTTTTTAATTAATTATAAAAAAATGAGTATGTTTTTAAGTAATTGTTTATGATTAAATATTTTAATTTTTTTAATTAATTAAATAATTACCAAAGTATTATAGTAATTAATTTGTTATTTTTTATAATTATAAAATTAATAAAAAATGTAAAAAAATATATATATATATATATACATATATATATATATATTTAATTTGAAAGTATATTTTATGAGGTCTGAATTATAAAATTAATAAACCAAAACAACTCTTTAAAAAAAACTTCAATATTAATTGAGAATTTAAGTTTTTGGTTGCGAATAGATTATTTGAGTTCACCATTAATCTTTTCTTGTTGACATTAAGCCGCGGGACGGTACTCGCAAGAAACTAAAGACTATTTGATACGTTTTTTGGGTAGGTCATTTCGTACTCCACGAAGATAATTATTAAGCACACTAAGAGCCTGTTTGGCTGAGCTTATAAGCTTTTTAAAACATCTTTAAGCTGTTTAAGAGCTTATAAGCTCCAAAAATTTGTTTGGTAAATTTTTATAAAAAGAACTTATAAGATAGTAAAATAAGCTCTTTAAGAGCTTATAGGGTGTAAAAAAAAAAGTAGGGGGTATTTTTTTTTCCAACTTATAAGCTATTGTGATTTTATTGAAAAAAGACAAAATTATCCCTATTCTATAAATATTATATATATATATATATATATAAATATTGAAGTAATTATGCTTCGTATATATATCACAAACGTTTCACGCAACCCTCTCTCGATTTTTTTTCTGGTTCAACGCCGATCTGCAAATTGAGGTACTCTTCTACCTTTTTTTTTTGTACTATATACGAAGCATAATTACTTCAATATTGTTATATTGTCGTTGGAGTTCTTTGTGTGTAGTAATTTTTTTTAATAGAATGGCTGTGTTTTTTTTATCTTTTTTTGGGATGAGCATGATACTGTGCTATATCCTCTTTGTATATTTCTCCCAAATATTGGTACAAAAATCGATGCTTATGTTGCGCTGTGAATGGCTTGCATATTTTACTTTTCTTTGATATCTAATGTTATGTTCAGTTAATAAATTATTGAGTTTTTTTGGTGACTTTGAATTTTTAGAATTGTTTTTTGAGATTTTGATTATAAATATGTGTAATGAGGATGATGAAGTGCTATTAATCTCTCTACATTGTTATAATATTAACTTGTGAACAAAACATTCATAGATGGAGATTCAAGACACTAGAAGTAAAGAATTAAATATGTCGGATGCGAATTTGAGTACGAGTAAACAACGTAAGAATGTAAGCAAAAAAATCAAGTACAGGAAGTACGAATTTCTGCAAGGTGGGATTCATTTTTAAACCTCAAGTTTATTGAGGCGTGTGAGGAGGAAATCGAAAAAGGTAATAGACCAAATAGCCACTTCAACAACAATGGGTGGAAGAATTTAGTCAACAAGTTTAATGAATTAACCGGTAGAAATTATTCATATAAACAACTTCGAAATCATTGGGATTCTATGAAGAAGGAGTGGTTGCTATATCAAAAATTGATGTACAGGGAAACTGGAATTGGTTGGAATCCTATAAATAACTCAATTGATGCTTCTGATGAGTGGTGGGAGAGAAAAATCTCGGTAATATTTCTTTGAAACTCATTTTATATACATTATTTTATTGACACTATTTTTAATTGAAGTTGTGTATTTACAGGGATTTTCAAATTGCTGAGGATGAGAGTTATGAGCCGCATGTTGGACATAGTGGCGATCAATCGACTGGTATTTCTAATGCAGACGAAGAGAGTAATGCATATTGGATGGCTGTGCGCGATTCGATTGCTATGGAATTGATATTGCTGGGAGTCGATGATAATTTTATTCATCTCTATTTATATTTCTTCTCTCTAATTTTTCGTATGGATTGTAGTTTTATTTATTTGTTTTCATTTGAAGTTAACGTGAACCATTTATTTTAAATTTTTATCCTTAGAATTTTAATTTGTAAAGGATTCTTCGATGAACAGGATTGTAAAAATAATCGTAAACATTTATCACAATTTGTTTTCTCACATTGATATTATGTTCGTATTCATATATATATATATATATATATATATATATATATATATATATATATATATATATATAACGGATAGTTTAGGAAATTTATATATGGATTACATAATTAAAAATGTAATAAAATATATATATTTTATTAGCATGTCCTTTTTGGTCATTTTATTTATATAAGATCTTAAATTACCAAACACATTAATAGCTTATAAGTTTACATTTTTTTTTATCCAAATAGTTTAATAGCTTATTTATTAAAAAAGACAGCTTATCAGCTCTTAAAGCAGCTTATAAGACGTAACATCTTATAAGCTCTTTTAAATAAGCTCGTTCAAACGGGCTCTAAAACCTAGTGGATTTAGTTCCATATTCATGAAAAGTCGAGGTTGAAAGATGTTATGAAATTAAGACAACAATTATTTATTATTAATAGTAATATTTAAGACTTAAGCGCCACCAAGACCTATAAATAGAAACTTCTTGCGGGTTAAATTATTAGATGGTACCGATACCACCAATTCTTCCTGGTACCATTTTTTGTTATTTAAACATTTTATTTTTTCAATCCTAATTTTTTCCTTCTTTTTTTTCCTCCCTTTTTCATATTTCTCTCGCTGCTATCTTTCTCTCTGCTCTTTCTCTAACCCTAGCCCCAAACTCATTCTTTCCATGTCACATTTGGGGATTTCACTCTTCGAAGCTCCGGTAAGGCTACACCGGCGAGTTGGCGAGGAGGCGAGTGGTTGCGAGCAGCGGCAAGGTGAGCGGTTACGAGCATCGGCGGCGAGGTATCGACGACACGAGGTAGCGGCGAGGTATGTCAAACTAAACTCTTTCTCTAGTTGCGATTTTTTCGATTTTGTTCGATACTTTGATTTAGGGTTTGAATATTATTAGTTTTCGATTGAGCCCTGTACACTTTCACGACCCGAGAGTATCCACGCAAAATTGTTATGCCGGACGGCCACTACTCCGAAATTGTTATGCCAAATATGGCCTTCTGAGTTCCTATTTTTCGATTAATCAAGTTTGTTTATCAACGTGCCAACTGTGTATAAACCTCTTCAAACAATGCCATGAAATGAGAATGGAATATGCTTGGGTGCGTGAGAATGTAAGATCCTCATAAATGCGAGGCAATATGTCTTATGGTTTGGATTCCCTTGGTTTGCTTCCCATGGTTTTGTTAGTTTTCCGAGTTAATACATATTCTCCATAAAGAGAGTAGAATGCACTACTAAATGTAGTAAAACTCATTAGAACATGACGCCGCCCTCGATTATCGTTCGATGCTCTCGATTATCGTTTGTCTCCCTCAATTTTTGTTTGCCGCCCTTGATTCTAGTTTGCCGCCATTGTTTATAGATCGTCACTTCGATACAAGACCTTTCGATACAAGACCCCCTATTGATCACTTTATAAACCCCCGGAGCCGCCGAAGGCGGCCCCGATCGTTCGCCTCCCTCGATTATCGTTTGTCGCCCTCGATTATTGTTCGTCGCCCTCGATTCTAGTTCGCCGCCCTCGATTATAGATCACTACTTCAATAAAATACCTTTCGATACAAAACCTCCTTGATCTGACTTTATAAACCTCCGTTTCCACCGAAGGCGGCCTCGGTCGTTTGCCGCCCTCGATTCTATTTCGCCGCCCTCGATTATACATAGCCACTTCGATACAAGACCTTTCGATACAAGATTCCCCATTGATCTAACTTTATAAACCCCCGGAGCCGCCGCCGACGACCCTGATCGTTCGTCGCCCTCGATTCTAGTTCGCATCCCTCGATTATAGGATTTTGTTGCATGTTTAGGATTTTAGGATTTAGGGTTTTAGGGTGTTAGGTTTTAGGTTTTGGGTTTAGGTATAAATGTAGTTTAATATAGTAATAAAGAGCGTACAATTCACTAACTAATTCAGTAGAATTAATTAATAAATGGAATAAAATTCATAATAATGTAGTATAGGGTTTTAGGCTTTTATGGTTTAAGGTTTTAGGGTTATAAATGAAGTAAAATATAGTTATAAAGAGAGTAGAAGTTTCGAATAAAGAAAGTAGAAAACAGTATTGTAAAGAATGTACAATAAATAAAATATTGTTATAAATACTAATTAAAAAGTTACAAAAGAACAGACCAAACAGAAAAGAGTAGATAACAAGTTAGTGTAAATTCTAGTCAACAACTGTGATGATTCACTTTTTGATCTTATATCTATTTAAGCTATAATATACTACATCACCCCTCTCCTCTTGAATCTTGTTGTAGTTCTAATAAGTTGTGTTTATCATATTGTAACTTATGTAGCTATGGTGTTCATCTTGTAATTGTGTTCGAAGCTATGTCATCGATCAAGCTCACGCGGCACAAGGAGCATCTATGCATCTCGAAAAGAATCACAATTTTTTTTGCTGCAAGCAGGCAACACAAGTAAAAGTTGGAAACAATATTAACGAATCGACTTGTAACGTACATGTCACAGAAAAACACAACAAACACAGAAGAATACTTCTCAAAACCGTGTAGAGCCTAATCAATACCTGTGACTATTACTTTTTTCATCTTACATTTCTTGATTGTTAATTATTTTTCTCAATTCATACTAGTTAGAAATTACCAAATAAACACAGAAGAAGACATCTCAAATCAGCTAAATATCTAATTCACCCAGTCATAATAATTGAAAAATAAATGTATCAAACACACACAAAAAAGATATACGTACAAGTCTTCTTGCGAGCAAGCACAGGCGGAGCAGCGGCACTTCTGAAGGTAGAAATTGCGGCGGTCTCACCTCACACACAGTGTGTGCGTCTTGTTCCTCCTCTTACCGAAGCTTCCTGTTCCATTTTTCTAATAAAAAATTTACAGTAAAAAAAATTCAAGTTATAAAGGGAGTAGAATATAGTTAGAAAAAAGTAGATTATTGTTATAAAGAGAGTAGAATATAGCTTTAGTGTATAGTTTTATGATTTTATAATTTAGTTATAAAGGTAGAAGAATATAGTTAGAAAGAGAGTAGAATATAGTTATACCGAGAGAAGAATTCAGTTACGAGAAGACTTCAATTATGTTCAATCATTATAACCTATAATATCAAAACAAAAGTTTCAAAAAACCGTCAAATACAATTGTTCGTGTATGGTGCTTGTAAGAAGTATAACTACAAAAAATAAACATGCACATGCACAATGTAGTAGATGATAGGTTTAACAAATAGCTTCTTACTTGACCATTCCTCCATCCATGGTTAATACCTGTGAGATTAGACCAAGGGTAAGCTAGAGTACAAAATGATCCCAAATGTTACGAAGTCCAGAAACCCAAGGTAAGGTGTGTGTTTCGTATCCAATTGACATTTGCTGTGCTAGCATAATCACACATATATATATATACCTCTTATGCTCTCCTCTTGATCGCTGCTTCGAAGCATCGAACGACGCGCTGCCTCTCCGCCTCTGAGCTAATCGAGCGCTCATCCATACGTCGTATGTAATATTTCTAACAAACATCTCATCCATACGTCGTATGTAATATTTCTAACAAACATCGACGTAGATTCCAACAACCCAACCACAACTTTAATTGCGCATCCATACCAAACAAAAAATAAACAGATACATGCACCGCCTCGGGTCCTTCCGCGACGATAGTGTTGTGAAATGCGATGTACTGCATATTCGTTATCGTGCACAACATGTCGAACAGAAGCTTCGGCCAGTCGAGGGCAGATCACGTGCACCACTGTGTACCCTTTCTCTCGACAGTCCTCGAGTGTTACCGAAGGCCTTGCTTATTTGGACACACCGTCCGCGCCCCACCATCGAAAATACAGTAACATTACTATAGTGATTACTGATTACTGAATAATTATTTCAGAGTATTGTTTAAAAAATAAACTACTCTATTTTCTGAGAGCTTACAACGTTCAAAAGTGTAGTGAACAAATAAACAAGCAACGAAAACTCCGAACTAATATATTCTTCGAAAACTCAATCATCTAATGTTTCAATTACAAAGCAAATTTTCAGGACATAAATTACAGATAATGAGAAAAAAAATGCAAATTTCACTCATGCTTACTGTAAATTCCAACAAATCACATTTGTACATTTTCCCAAACCAACTGAAAAAAAAAAAAGTGGCCAAATTTGGGAACATACCTCGAAGTTTGGCAAAGGATCAGAGGAACATGAAAATACTACATAGTCCATGGATACAGAGGTACGCGAGCTCAAGGCGTGATCGGCATACGTACATGATCTGATGCAGCCTCCTGTGCGCGTTCGTCCTCTCGACCGAGATGGCAGTGTGGCCTTGGAGGACGTAGATAAGGAGCTGCTTGATCTTGGAGAGGCCGTTGGGGTCGTCTATCGGGGACCCCTTCGATTCGTGAGTGACGTGGACGACGAACGACATCCTCGAGTTGTGGGTCCACATCAAAACAGAGAAGAAATCCCCACAAATAGTGAATTACATTTCAAATGATTATTAACACGACAAAATCTTAGGCTCCGCTTCTCATCTCAAAGCCCAATCTTAGAAAGACTAGCAACAATTCAACAAGAAATCCTAATCTCAAAGCCCAATCTTAGAAAGACTAGCAACAATTCAACAAGAAATCCGGCAATATAGTATAAAAGAAATATTATAAAAATAATAGTAGTACTCTCAACAATAAAAGATGAGTGGTGGCCCAAATAATCTATCCGCGATAAAAAAAACATAATTTTCTCAATTAATATTAAAGTTTTTTTAAAAGGGTATATTGTATGTACTAATTTTATTAAATATACAATAAAAGAAATTATCAAAACAATTTTATAACTAAAACTTATTTGGTAATTTTATTATAATTCATGTGTCATTTCCTAATTTAAAATTTTAAAATTTAAATTTTTTATTTGAACTATTTGAACATTGTTTATGAATTATTTTTATTAGTATTTAAATATTAAATATCATCATATAGATCATTTAAAATTAAATTTATTTTAAAAATTGTTTAAATTGTTCATGAAAGAAAAATCGAAATGTTTCTAAAAATAATTTGGAATTGTATAGTTGAAAATCGAGTTTAAATATGTGTTAATTGAATAATATAAATGTAATAAAATTAAAAACCTAATATTTTACATATTTTGTCTATAAAAAATATTAAAAGAGATTCATTTTTTTAAATAATTTTTTTAAATATCCTTACAAATATTTATAACTATAAAAGTAAATTAGTGCAAATAAATTATATTCAACATTTAAAAATTTTAAGCTAAAAAAAATATGCTCACCTTGAATTATAATCTTGGGTTCGTGGTGTTGAATACAACACTAAGTCTACTGTTGTGATATTGCTTAAATTTATTTGTGTTTACTTAATTGTTTTACGATTTATTGACTATTCAATCATGGTCCATTTGATTAGTTTGGAGAATGGCTAGGTAAGTTCTTCTAACTTTTGGACTTGTTCTTTTGAACTTAATTTCAGTATATCAGCTTCGATTAAGTTCGTTTCAAAATAAATTAAAATAAAATAAATAAAAAATAATTTGAATCAATAATTTTAAATACACAATTTAGTTAATATCACAATATATAAATATTTTTGGAAAAATATTTAATGATTTATAATATTAATTATTATTTTTATAAAAAAATCAGTTCATTCTGTTCAAAGTTCAGTTCCGATTTGAGTCTAAAAGAACATATCTTAAATTAGCTTATTTGGAACAATAAATATGCGATGTGATGAACTATTCTTATTATTTTTATGTTATAGACTTGCTAAAAAAATAATAATTCATGTGGTGCGTACTTAGGCATAGGGCTGGGCGCGGGCAGGGCCGGTCCCAAAATTTTTAGGGACCGGCCAAAAACCCGATTTTTTCGGCCCGGACCGGTCCGGGCTTTTTAAAATGAAGGCCCGGTTTGGGACCGGGCACGCCGGTCCGAGCCGAGTTTTTGGGCTTTTCGGGCCCGATTTTTTAATTTTAAAAATATATTTTTTATTATTAAAAATAATTTTTTATTAATATTTTTTATAAAAAAAATAAAATTTTAAATTTTAAATAATATCATTATATAAAATGTTTATAATTTAAAATTTTAAAATTAAATTATTAATTAAAAATTAAAAAATTATATTAAAATATATAAAAATATATAATATTTATTAAAAAATTATATAAAAAATAAAAAAAAAATGGGCCGGTCCGGGCTTTCAGTCACAATTTTTTTTGGGACCGGGCCTGGACCGACTTTTTAATTTTCGATTTGAGCCTTTGGCGGGCCGATCCCAAAAAAAATTAGGACCGACCTGTGACGGACTTTTTTCGGGTTTTCGGTCCGGGCTTTCGGGTTTTCGGGCCGAAATGCCCATCCCTACTTAGGCATTGCATTAATACAAAAAATGACACCTAAATTAAATTTGAAATATATAAAATTGAAATGAAATGGAACAAAAATATGAATTTTTATAGCAAAAATTAAAGTAAAACACTATTCAGCCCATTAAAGATATACAGTAAAACCTCTATAAATTAATACTCGATAAATTAATAACTTCTCTAATATAGTAAAAACGTCCGGTCCCGACTCGGGCCTTTGAAAAAAATGATACAATTCGATAAGATAATATAATAATAATTTTTTTGAAAAAACTTTTATAAGTATTAGGTCCCATCAAAACTCTAAATTAATAATTTGTAAATATTACAATTATAAATATTATGGTAATTTGCTAAAAATATGAATCTGTTGTTACTTGATTTTTCTTAAAATTTAAATCTAATTGAATTTCATCTCTCATTTTTTTAATTGCCGTCAAGAGTTCTGGTGTCGAGTTGTCTAGCTGCAACAAAAAATTTTGATGATCTCTTTTGTATTCACATAATGCTTTACGCATTTGATCATTCATGGATGATTTGTGATACCTTTTAGATGATGAGAAGACATGATTTGAAATTATGAATTAATTTATTTTCATATTGAAATATATATAGAAAATATTTCATTTAATAAATATATAATTCAATTAATATAATAGTTAAGATTATACATTGAGTTTATATTATACATGAATATATTAATTACTTACATTGAATTGGTTGATACATGAATTTTAATACGGTTGATACATGAATTTTAATAATTTATTTGAAATACATTGTACTTAAATTTACAGAATTTTAAACATCTCTCTTTTAATTAATAAAATATTAATTTATCGATATATTAATACCTCTTTAAATTGATAAAAGTTTTCGGTTTCGAGGGTATTAATTTATAGAGGTTTTACTGTAACAGCACCATCTACTGTAACAGCACCATCTGATCCGGCCGGAGGTGACAGTCGTCAAATGAGCCTCGCCGCCGCCTTCAAAACTCTCAAGCACTCATCCTCCGTCATATGGAAGCCCGTACTATCATCTCTCCCCCACCACACGCTTACAAAATTATCGCGCGAACGAACTGATAAACCCTACTCCTCCCTACTTGCAGACGGGAAAGCTGCAGCAGACTGTAGCGAACTGCGTAGAGAGAACCGGTCGGGGACTCCACTTAGGCGATGTATTCACCGTCAAGCTCCTCCCGGCGGCCGCTCGCTTCGGGCGGCGCTTCATTTTCCGATCGACTGTTATCAGTGCGTCAATCGACAGTGCTGTGAAAGTGTCTCCTCTATGCACCACGCTGTCGAAAGATGGACGCAGGGTACTAACCGTCGAGCACCTGCTTTCCGCTCTGGAGTCGTCCGGCGTCGATAACTGTCGCATAGAGATTAAGGGTTCAGGCGAGTGTGATAGTTCTGCTGAGGTAATTGCTGACATTTGATTAAAACAATGTATAGTTATTTTTAAATAGTAGTATTAATTATCTATTGGTCCTGGGAAGGCAACGAAAAATTGGAAAAAATATTTCTCTAGCACATAATTTGATAGAGTGAAGGATGCATTATCTGGTTGTTCTGTTTGCATTTTAATAATGTTGAAGTGTGTTGTCGTATGGCCGCAAAGACACTTGGGTAACAAAAAGTACTCTCATTAATGGTATCAGACTTGAAATACTCTCTCGATGACGATGTGAATTTGTAGGATGATCCGTTATAGGTGACATCCCTAAATCATCAAGGGAATGGTTGGGTATTCTTGAAATTTGTCTTCCTTCGTTGGGCTTCATTCAAAATCTGCATAGACCAGCAATTCTGCATCATGAGGTCATCGCGTCTTTAGCCAATTCACGCACTCGAGCGTATGCCCTGAAATATTATGTTTCAGTATTAGGAGGCCTAGCAAAGAGCCAATTTGATATTTTTTTCTACTTGTTTAATTATAATTTTCTCATTTAAATGGGCAAACTAATTCAAAGTTTGTGCACTGGTAACAATATGTTTCTAAAAGAGAAGAAAGAACTTAGAATTGATTATAATAGATGCCTTTTGAAACATGATCTTACAGGTTCCCATCTTTGATGGGTCAGCCAGAGAATGGGTAGCGGCAATCAGTGAGGCAGGACTGAAGGTGGCTGTAGACAGTGGCGGTGAAAGTTGTGAAAAATTAGCACCGTATCTCAGTGAGCCTGTTCACGTGATGAAAAACGACTCTTTTATAGCAGCATTTCCATATCCAGAGGTCAATATCACGTATGGAATTGACTACCCTCAGGTAAACCTTTTAATGCTTTGATAAGCAAAGTTCTTAGATCTAAAATAGCAATGTAACTTGTGGTCAAGTAAAGCTATTGCTCTTAGTCATGTTTCTTATTTGCTGAAATGATTTTTTGTAAAGGTGCCTGGCTATTGTACTCAACGTTTTCATGATTTGACTCTTATTGCAATGGTTTTTGAAACCTAATCAAGAAAGTCTTGTTACAACTTACAACTTGACAATGTATTGAGGATTACAATAGTGTGGTGGGATATCATTACCCTTTATCTTCAATTCATGCTTGCATAAATTTTATTCATCAACATTAATCTTGTAGGCACCTACAATTGGTCGTCAATGGTTCTCTTCCACCTTGTTGGATAAATCTTTCTACTCCATGGAAATAGCATCAGCGAGAACCTTTTGCCTTTATGAAGAGGTAAAAGTTTTTCCATTTTCCTAAAGTTATTTTACCCTTTTTTTTTTTGCAACTCCATGAAGTCATGAACAATATTTGGCTCTGCACTGTCATTTTCTTCAGCTATATGTTGATTTTGGATTGTCAGGCTGACTCTAAATTCTCTAATTCTTTAGCATCACAGTCTCTGAAAAGTTAAAAATCGTTCTCTGAAAGCCTTTATTTCTACTGCTGAAATCCAAAGAAGAAAATCTCTGCAGGTAGAACATATGCGGAACTTAGGACTTATCAAAGGGGGTTCATCTGAAACGGCCATTATATGCAGGTGAGAGATACTTACTAGGGGTATTAGTTATGTTACTGAGTGGAAAATTTGGTTAAGCTATAATTTTATGATATGGTAACAGTCTGTCTTTCTGTTAATTCATAGCATAACTGTCATTATTTTGTTGGTGGGGTATGAGGAGTGCCAGCTTGAACTTATAATTATAGATATTAATTGTTTCACCCATCCATTCTGTCAAATAAAGTGACCACACAATCAATCACACTTTTAAGTTTTTCAGGGGTAGTGGTGCTCGAGGATCCAGTCTAGATTGTGAATTAAGATAAAAATAAGTATGGGGTATCAGTTAGTGAGTTTCTAGTTATTCAGGAATAACTACAAAAAACAAAGGAAAAAAGACCTGAGAAGAGGCGCTGACATTTTTTAAATCGTCTAATTTGTTAAGTGCTCTAACTTCTAACAACACTTAATTTGCAAACTGAAAATGTCAGAAGTAAAGAAGTGAAACTGCAGGGAAAAAATAGTTTGTGGGTGTTATTTTTTCAGCTGGAACCCCCTTTCTATTGTGCCCTAGCTTCTTCATTATAATGAAGACCTGGAATGCCTAGTTGAAGAGGATTTCAGAGATGACTTATAAAACTGAGAGAGAATATATGTCTGGGTGATGAACCTATTTATGTTTAAAGACATGATATTGATAGATTAAGATGAGGCAGTGTCAGTGTGGTAGGCTAGTGTGAAGAAGGGTGGTTTCCTAGCTGCAGATGTTATTAGAGTTTCATTTTGTTTCTGAATTATTTCATTGTACACCTTTAATGAAGTGGTAATATGGTAGAGGGTGCATGAGTTACTAGGTGAGGGAGTTTGTATTTGTACCCTGGTGCGGGTCAGTACACATTTTTATGTACACGCGGAAATTAAATTATTTTTAAACCATGTTCATACCACCTCTCACCTTGCCATCTCTGTACGTCGTTGGGTATCGTGATTTGTTTATTTACGTTGTGCTAATGTTTCTTCTGAGAAATATCATTGGTGCCGTAGTTAGTTTTAGTAACTCTAGTCTCGTTCTTTATGCCTCATATAACCTATGCAGCATGAATAAGGGATGGTTGAATCCACCCCTCCGTTATGATGATGAGCCTTGCAGGCACAAGGTTTTAGATCTTATTGGTGATATGTCCCTTTTGGCTCAAGAGGGTAATCAAGGGCTTCTGGTGGCTCATATCGTTGCATATAAGGTGTGACATTCTCTTTTTAACCTTTTTGCAACCTTTGATCAGTTGGAGTTGGAATGTATTCCAAGAATATTCCGAGCAAGATGGATGATTAGTATACTTCTATCTGGTTGTAGGTTGCAAAACGAAGTGTAATTAGTTGTATACGAAGTGAAAATAAATTAGAAAAAATAAATATTACTCCGTAGCTCTTAGCTTCAATTTGTATGTATGTACAAAATCATGAAATCTTGTTCTCTATGAATCTATGCTACACACAGATTTTTATTTGATGTTGATGTTATTTGTATAATAATAACTGAAAAGGATAATTAATTACTTATGCGCAGTTAAGAATATATAGCTCAATAAAAAAAATTACTATGTATTCTTATTTTACAATGTGCCCCCCTACTAAAGGGTATTGGACAATTGGTATCTTCTGTGAGATTTGTTTGTTCCTTCTTTCTGGAAATTAAACAAACCATAAAAGTTGGTTTTGTTATACTTGTTAGGGTGGACACTCGTTGCACACAGAATTCTTGCGCCGCCTATTAGGAATCAGGGAACAAGTCACTTCTTGCACACAGAATTCATTGGCAACCTATTAGAAGCAGCTCGGAGCTTAGGAACAAATCATTGGGTTGATTTTGTTCTATTTCCCCAACGCAAGCACACACATTACACATTTCCCCATGGTTTTTCTAGGCAGCATCTTTTTATTTAAGTTGTGTAATATTTTGTTCTTTCTGCAATTTATATTCTGATTTCAGTTACCTCTGTAGCTGTAAAAAACCATTTTAACCTTGAAGGATTGGTTAAGAAAATATATGTGTCAATTTTGCAATATATGCTCTTGCATTTTTGAACTATGTGCTTTCTTATTACTCTTTTTAATACTAAAATTATGTGGTGTAAATTAATTCACAAAGGGGGCAAATTTATGAATGCATAAGAAAACTAAAAAGATAATTTGAAGGCTTTTTCATTACAAAAATTTACAAGAACTACTCTCCATCCTTATTCTCATAAAAATTAAGACAAACCATATTTATAAGCATTAACTTCCCCACAACATTCAAACAAAAACATTGGTGAAGCAAAAGTATCACAACCAACACATAGTAGCATTTTGTATTTTTATTGGTCTTGTTCTACACTTGATCATTTCCCTTGAGGATGTTATACTTGCATAGAGGGCAAGTAGCGTTCATCTTAAGCCATTTCACTATACACGTTGAATGGAAATGATGGTTACACGGAAGAGCATGCATTTCAGTCCCATCCTCGTACGCACAAAGACATATGCAGCATTCCTTGAAGACAAAACAAAATTAGATTAATAAATTCACAGCAGATAAATAGGTACCAATTGCTTTTATATGTAGTATGTAAGTATATTTTTTCTTTTCGCTTTTTCAGAATTTTGATTCCACTCAGGTAACTGAATAACATTGGGAGGGGAAACAAAAATCGAAAGGCCCATGAAGAAATATGCGACTATTATGATACATAAAAAAACTAAAATTACGATTCAGAAATCACTTATCAGTGAATACCTTTTTGTTTTGTACAAAACTTAAAAAGGGAATACACAAGCCACTTACTGCATCTTCAGGAGAAAGAATTTGTCCGTTAGCCATGTACCCACTGCTTGTTTCGATAGGAACCATAGTCCCAGCTGCCAAGTCAACTCTATCCTCATCCTTGGAGGCTTGAAATCTGTACTTGGGGAGGATGCTCAAATCAGCCTCCGATGCACCTTCCTGAAATATAAAGCTAAGATTTCTAAGACAGTGATCTTACTAGGAGCCAATTTTCTTCTTCCTTGTAGAGGTGCTGATACCGTACCTGCCCAGCAATCGCATAAAGAATGGCAATGATGCAAGGTAAGCAGCAGCAGAGAGCAATCCCAATAAGAAAAGCCAAGACAACACAAAATATGGCAAAGATTACATCAAATGCCAAGAATACCACAGCCAACCTGCAGCAATTCCAAGATTTAGAGACTCGTTTTGAAATCAATAATATTAAAAGAACAATCGAGGAGAATGGAAAACATCCTTAACAAGCTGAATAGATTTTCAAGCAAGTAACTAAAACAGAGTCAACATAACTTGCTAAAACAACAATCATTGTAAATGCCAATATTATTAATCAACATGTAATTATATTCGTTCCAAGAGTTTCTTTGTTATATCATGGACCGACATTATTTCTGATCCTTATTTTGTGATGTTTTGAAAAATTATTTTGATTTCTAATATTTAGTCTTTATAATAAGACATAACGCAAAACTATACTAGAATAAGGACAATTATAAAATATTTAGGTATAAATGACTAGTGAAGAGACGTTTTAGGAATTTGCCTAACAATCAACTTAGTCTCGATGCCAAATTTAGTGTAACGGGATTTTATGATAGGTATTTAAATTGCATGTGACAAATTTGATTTGTATACTGATTTTAGGAAAGTAACTCCACATTAGGAGAAGGAGATATATAGTAGACATTGATTTTCCTTGAGAACGTGATATGATGCGGAAATTAGTATTAATATTATTATTATTATTATTATTATTATTAGTAGTTGTTTTAGTACGTAGCGGTAGTAGTATATTTATGGATTATTAGTACTAGGGTTTTGTGGACTTTTTCTTATAAGTACGCGTTTAGCTTTAAGCTATGGTTATCTTTTTGGGATCATTGGAATTAGTCAATTAGGAGTCTTCGGACTTTGGACGGAAAAGTGCTTCCGTAGGTTCTTTATTTTCTTCTTCTTAATAATATATTTATTTCTTTGTTCATCCCTTTGAACTCTAACAGAACGTGATAAACTTACAGAATAGAATGGCGAATAAATATCTAATTCTTTAAGCTTATTGGTGCATTGTAGGACATGGACTTGGTATCATTATGGCTGGCTAACCTTTTCTTTAAGTTTCTACACTAACATATGTTTCACATGTACATAAAACACGTCACAGATTTCCTTATAACAGTTTTAGCTTTAAGTCATTGTATTTATAATCACCAGAAAATATTGGGCATATTTACAAAACGATCTCACATGTCAACATTGCATAATAAGGTGAACCTGGTCTAATATACATTTTTAAACTACTAGTTACATTAAATAGAAGACAAGTATACATCAATACATAGCTAAATTGTACTGCATGCATAAATAAAGATCAAACGTGACAGGGTATTCCACCAAAGACTTCAATACAACAATATTCCAACCCAAAAATGTTTTTTAGGGCACATTTTGGAAAGGACTGATTTAAATTCAATGATAAAGCTAATATAACATTCCATGCATTGTTACATCACTACTAATCAAACAATCTCTAACATAAAATTGGATAAGCTGAATCATTTAAATCAGGTGAGCTATGGACTTACCAGTACAAACGTGGAGCACTGCTTAAAAGAGTTTCACCACCTGAGACAACCCAGTAAAATCCCATTATCCACCAGATAAATGATACCAGCGTGTTCAAAGATTCACATCTTTTCACCCTGCTGAAAATGAAAATAAATTAGAGAATACAAATTAGGTATCTTTGTACAAACGTTTTTTTAGCATAAAAACAGTTAGCGTAAAAATCAGTCGTAATAATAATAACTGGATAATTTGCTGGCTAAGTGATCTGGGTTAGGCATATCCATCTATCCAGATTTCACCGCAATTTACAACATCAGGCACTGGATACTAATAGAGTAGAAACCAAAAGAATACATATGTTTATATACATGTGAAGATTTCTGGGACGAGGAAAATACATGAATCACAGACTCTATCATTTCAAATCACAGCAGTGATCAGTGTATTAACTTTTTAATCTATCAAAAGAATTAAGAGTTAAGCACAAAGAGAGCTCTCACAGAAAACAATAACATCAATAAATGGATGTCCTTTAATTCCATGTATTCAAATACTCACAGAAAATAATCTAAGGTCTTAGAAGTGAAGAGAAAATTCAGATAATCAATTCAAAAATCAAAAAAGCATAACAAAGAAACTACCTCGAGCCGTTAGAGATGCCAAAGAGCCCACCTCTGGTTTCATCGTCTTCTTCACTATCACTCAGAATCTGATCCTCTCTACTCCGTGCGCCGGCCCTGATTCTCTCTTGCCTGGAACTCCGCCTATTGTATTCTACCCAAACAAGGACCACGTGCACCAAACACTGGAAAGCATACCCGCACACCCAAACCCTAATTGGCACATCGGGTTTCTCTTCAGCCGTGCAAATCAGCATAACCACGGACACGACCACGAACGCTAGATTCCACATAATGTCGAGGGCCACAACGGGCTTCGAGTAGCCCCAGTCGGCGCGGCGCTCCTCCAGCTCACGGGCGGCGGTCTCCCGGACCATCACGGAGGCGCCGCCGCGCCTCTGGGAGGTGGATGCAGCGCGGGATAGAAGGAGGGAGAGCGCCGACGTCCGGGAGGCGGCGTTGGAAGGCTGCCGCGGGCGGAGGAGTGGGGCGGTGGGGACGGTGAGAGAAGTGGAGGAAGTATTGTCGGAGGACATGTTTGGATAAATTAGGAAAATGAAAGAAAAGTTTGATGGAGGTCTGTGTGGGAGACGACGAGTACACACCGTATCACGAGAGAATGGTGATGGGACTGATGATTACTGATGCCATTGATGGAGTTTCGATTTTGTGTTTCTTATTGAGAATGAGATTTTGCAAATTAGTTTTTTTTTAACATTTAACAAGGGTATGTAATTATTTTATGTTATAAAATGGGAGACATGATTTTTATTTTTTTAATTTAAATGTAACCAAAGTGAAGATAATACAATTACAAAGAGCATTCTATATCCACTGTGAATCACATATCATTATTAATTTTTTTAATTCAAAAAGAATAATTTAATTATTATTAAAATGATTTATAAATTAGAAAAACAAATCAATATAATTCACTAAAATGTTCAAAACATAAAATTAATATAATTTTTTCAAATATTATATATTGTGTAAAATTTATTAATTTTTTTCCACCTACAATACAGCTAGTAAATAAAATAAATTAATATAGATTCACTTAATTGAAAGAAATGTGCTAAGAAAAAGAAACAAAAATCTCACATATCAATTTTTCTAAAGTAAACTAATAGATATAAATTAATATATACTCTGTATATAGTATTTGTTTAAAATGTACATAAAAATTGACACTGAATATAAATTATACACAAAACCACTGTATGGACATTTTGATAATTTTTGCAGTGATAATTTTTGCAGGAAATTTGAATTTCCCGCATAATGAAACGACGTCGTTCACTTTTGAATTGGGGACGGGTGCAGAAAATTTCGGTGGACGATTTCTCACTCGGTTCTACATCAAATCACAAGGTTCTTATTGCGTCTTGATCCTTGTCAGCTCAGCTTTCAATTGTTCTAATTAATTTTTCATTTTTCTTTCTCTAATTAATTCTTCGACCCTTCGCACCCGCTTCCATCTTCTTTCCCTTTCTTACTTGCATGCATAAAAATTACTTGGAAACCCAAAACATTGGAAAAAACCACAGGACGAACACTACAAAAAAACCAGGGAATCCCCTGCGGCTATTCTCCCGTAGGGACGGCCCTACGGCGTCCCCTACGGGAAACACCATATTGACAACCCCTACGGCTACCCCTACGGCCCTACGGGTGACCGTAGGCTATTGAGCCCTACGGCAGGCGGACCCGTAGGGGACTAGGTGTAGTGTTCCCCTACGTCTGATCCCGTAGGGGTGTAAATATGTGCCCTACGGCTAAATTGCCGTAGGGGACACCTACGGGTGTTGGAAACCGATATCCCGGAATTAATAAATTAATTAAAATTAATTATCTAATTAATTCCGACAAAAATCCTTTGGAGATCGAATATCCGGGGTTGTCTAGTTGCGGAACGACAACTCCAATCGACTCCCGGTTGCCGGAACATCCCGCCACGAACCACCACGAATCCGGACTCAACCAAACCCTAACCGCGGGTGAACCCGCGGCTTGTTCGATCGAGCCCTCGCGAGGGTTCGCGGCTTTCCTTGGCAGCCGCCTAGGGCTGCCCATGGCAGCCCGCTACGCGTGCCTTGAACCTTCGCCGGACAACCCAAGCCATCCCGAAGGTTCGCCCTAATCAAGCCTTAGCCACGGTTGAACCGTGGTTGCCCAATCTAGGCGTGCGCTCGCATCCATGCGAGCGCTAGGGTTTAGTCCGTAGACCCCCGCACGCACCCAGCGACGCCCCCGTATGCGATCCGCAGCGCCACACAGATCCGCTGCGGGAAGTCCCGCAGCCCGTTGCTGCCAGCCACACGAGGCGGGCGCCTGGTGGTCGCGCGCCCGCGCGCGACATGGACCAGGCGGGCGCCTGGTCCCCAGGCGAGCGCTTCGCTCCCAGCGAAGCCTCTTCGAGCGATCCTTGTCGCCGGGTCGCTCCAGCCGTGGCGGTCCGGTGATCCATGATCACCACCGCTCGGCTCGACCCCGGTGAGGATCCCAAACCTCGGATCTTGGTTCACGATATTTCTACGATAATTAAACGATTAAATCATAAAGAGGGTTTTACGATTTACCTCGTTCTCGTTGTTCGGAAAAACGAAGAACTCAATTTGACGACCTTGAGATCTTCCCACGTATTCCTTGCACTAGCTCGGACGTCGTGTGGGCGACGATCTACCGAACTCCATGGATCTCCCTCTCTACTTTCTCTCTCTAGAATTGTGATCTTCAAGTTATGAGAATAGAGAAGACCATGTAGTGCTTTTATAGGCTACGTAGGGGATCTTAAGGAGGTGGAATATTGGGCTTCCAATATTAATGATTAAATTGAGCCCAAGCCCAAATCTATTAATCCATTAATATTAATTAATTCTATTTTCCACTATATAAAATTAATTGAACTCCCAATATTAAACCATATTATATCAAATAATATTTCTCCGATAGTATTATTTATTCCGTGTATTTAAGATATAAATATCCATGAATAAAATTAATTTATTGCTAATTAATTTATTCATCTCTTATATCCGAGACTAGTACCATTCAACCTTAATTATTATGCGGAACAAATCCACCTGCAGGGTTTACATAATAATTCCTTATGAACTCTTCTCGGGGATATTATCAACCCTTACGGGATACACTTTCCCGTCAAGTATTCACGGCATGCCATATATAAAATATAGTGACCCAACTTAACCGGTAATTAACCCAATAATTAAATCGGTTAATTCCTTTGGTAAATCAAAGTCACTTATATTAAATATACACACCCGCAATAGTATCGGGGATTAAGAATAAAATACTCAGAGATTTAAATCGATTATCGCCGGCAATCCTAATCGATAAATCTCAAGCAGATCCGCTCAATACACCAAGTGTACAAGTGTGATAAAATAATCAAGACAGATTATTTTCTCTCTCACACAACGACTATACCGATGAATTGGTCCGTGTCCATCTAGGTCGTGAGCAACTGTTCGATTATATACGAGTAACCGATAGTATGATCTTCTGTGTGGGCCCGACACACCATACTAACTACAACGTATAGAATCCAGGACTATAATTTGCATATATTTAATTATAAATAATTAAACGCAAATAATTGTTTATTCCATTAAATAGATTAGTGGCAATGGATCGTGAGTTTCCGTTACTTAAATCTAGACATTAAGTACACACTCCAACAATCTCCCACTTGTACTAAGGTCTAGTCATTTTCTCCAAACTCCCGACTCCCATACTCATCACGTGCTTAAGTTGTACTTCCAAGAAGTACTATGTGAATGAGCACTCTAGGTTGCCGCTCTGAAGTTATCTTGGTGACTATAGCGTCGTCTCCCTCGACGATGACTCGTATCAGGTGGTACTTGCTCTATGTGTTATCTTACACTTATGGACTTGTGATTTCTTACCATTTGCCATCGCACCGCTATTTACATAGCCTTTGGCAAACTAAGAATCACATCTAAGTCCCAGAGATTATCCCGGAGCTATACCAAAACTTCCGCTGCCTCTGAGGCCGCTGTTTGGTTACCCATGGCAGAGTCCGAAAAGCATCGTGCTTATCACTCTTCCATGTTAAAACTCCTTCTCCTTTAATAGTGAAACACATATCCTGATATCGACTAACACCGGTCCTCATTCGATTAGAAATCTAAGAGAATGTAATCCAAAGGAAATGCTCGTCTGCTTTGTAGTCTAGAACAGTACTTCGAAAGTACTTTTACAGCAGTCGAATATTCCTTTCCAGGATTACCTTGATATCCTCCCACTATGATAACCGCATAGCCGATATCAGGTTCTCGTTTTCAACATCGCATCACTTAAGCTTTCCACACTTAAAGTGTAGGAAACCGCTTTTATTGCTTCTATCTCCTTTTGTGTTTCAAAACACATATCCTTAGATAGATGCATTCCGTATCTGAAAGGTAACGAACCTTTCTCGGAATCTTGCATGTTAAAATGAACCATAATCATATATATGTAAGATGTCCAGGAGAAGTACAATGTTCTTTCCTAGAAATCCAAGATCTCAAGAACATGTCCAACTTCTTCCTATTTCTTTCATATTCATTTATCTAGACAACCTCATTTTATGTCTTGACAACATCTTTACATTGTTACCAATGATAAGAATGTTCTCTACATAAAACCCGAGAAACACCACCTTGTTCCATCACGTTTTCAATACACATGATTCGTCTATGCTTTGATGAATCCATAAAATGGACTATCTCATCAATTTGCAAGTACCACGAACTCAATGCCTTGTTCCAATTCATAAATGGATCAACTAAGCTTGTACTCTAAATGATCTTGCCTCTTAGCAATAATCCTTATTGCTTTCCAAGAAGGCACATTTAGATCTAGTACTGCTTCCATGTAGATCCAGGGATCGATTTCATATATACTAGGTCCAGAGTCCGAAAACTCTCCTAGTCTTATGAATATCTCTGGTTGATCCACAACCTCCCACTACAACGGCATTCCGGTGTATAAACAGTAATAACAGTAGGTGCAGTTAGTGGTGTACCGCTACTCAGTTCGACTGGTTCTCAGTCCTTATCGTTTTCTCTCATTTCAAAGTTTCACGGTCACTTTGGGCTTGTGGTTCATCATATAGTCTTTCTCTAAGAACCGGGCGTTAGAACTTATAACGTCCCTCTGGTTTATAGTACTATTGAACACACATCTTTTGTTCTTCTAGGACATTCTACAACCGCATTGAATGCGCCGTTGTTTCCAGACATATCCATAGAACATAGGAAGTTCCGTATAACTCATGCTTTTACTATTTCTATAAGAGTTCCATTTCTTGTTTACTACATACCATTTCTACACAAAAGTGTATGGTGTAGTCATTTGGGATCAAATCTCAATCTCTGATCAGTATGCCATGCATTCCTCAGACAGGTACTTGCCTCCGCGATCAAATCGCAGGCTACAAATGGATATACCTTGATGGTTCTCCACAATTGCTTAGTGTCCATTGACTTGTCAAAACACTTGCTTTTGTGGCACATCAGGTATCCTAATCCATTTCTCGAGTAATCATCAAATGATGTACTCGTACCTTATTGTCTGAGTAGGCATAGGTCTGCATACATCAGAGTCAATCAATTCTTATACTTGTCCGGATTTTATATCTTATATCCATAAAGGATTGCTTAGTCATGTTATCTTCCAAATTAGATTCTTAGGTCGGAAGGTCCACTCCTTCAACTTAATTGATCAAATATCAATTTTCGACCTTTGAACTTCTTATTTGAATAAACATGACTTAGCATAAGAATCCACAAGTATAATCGATTTAATAAAGAAAACTCTTATTAGTAAAACGAGTTTTATACTACGGTTCGTTGCATTGTGGTGGACTCAGGATTCATCATTTATATATTGCTAGCTAATGTACCAGAATAGATACTATCTTTATTTCTTCTCATAACCATCAAATGATTAAAAGAAATAAAATATCCATTCATTAGAAATCCAGAACAAAGTTCTTTCTAATATGAAAGGTACATGAAAGCAATAACTCAAAATGAAATCCTATAAAATGTCCTCCACTGCAACTGCTGCCTCCTCTACAGCATTGCCCATGTAGACTACGATTTCTTCTTTTCCAAGTCGTCGGGTTTCCTGGAACCCTTGCATTTAAAATGCACATACCGTCAGTGGTTCCATATCTACACACCAGGTTCCGGTAGATAATACCACTGACTATGTTTTACGACTAAAGAAAAATTTCGTACTTTGTTTGAGAGGATAATCAGACTTCCAGTACCCAGACTGTTTGCATCGAGAATACTTTCCTATTGGCTTTCTCGTCCCATCTCGTGGTCCAAGTAACTTAGAACCACTGGGTTTCTTTGCTTTCTTTTCCTTTCCCCCGATTCATGCCTTTAGGTTTGAAACCTTTGGCATTGGCAACAAGAGCTTGCGATTTCCGTCTCAACTCCTCTAAAAGGTCAATCATCTCAAAAACGTGTTTAAGCGTTTCCTCGAAGCGACTGGCCTTTATGAGTATCCTCATCGCTTCTTGTCTAGCCGCCTATGTCAATAGGCTCGGAAGGACAAAGCTCATTGAGTACAACCTTGTACTCTTCAACAGTTTGGGTAATGTCTAGATCTCTATTCCAATCATTACATTTAGGGACCAATGAGTTTAAAATCCTTACGTATCACAGAAAGTGGGTTCAAAGCCATCTCCTAATCTATGAGCACATATAACAACAAACAATCGATTTAATCTCCGATATTATCTCCCTCAAATAATATCATTAAACCACTAATCACATCTAAAATCCCATCAGGTAAAGCAAGCCACGTTCGTGTGGACGTTTACCCACCCAAATGATTTAGCAATTAGATTTGCTTCGGCCGTACATCATTATAGCGTTACTTCGTTGGGAAGAATATTATAAAGCGCACCTAAGTGTAAACATCAACGAGGCACGCTACACCGGTTGTAAGTGTTCTTGTTAATCTCTCTCTATATATATATATATATTGGATGTATATATATATATATATATAAATATGTGTCTATACATATATATGTGTGCACTAAGATCATGGCATAGTAGATCTATCGCTTTACACGCTTCCGCACTCACGGTATATCGATCGGATCGGTATACCGGTACCTTCAGGGTTGCCGTAGGGGATACCCCTACGGGCCAACCTACGAGCCTGCCGTAGGTATCCCCTACGGGGAAAATGGGGTGGGGAAACGAATTCCCCAAGGGCTACCCTACGGCATCCCCGTAGGGAGACCCCCTACGGAGAACAAAAGCCCGTAGGGAAGCTGTTCCCTAAGAGGCCAGCCCTTACGGCTAATTCCCGTAGGGATCCCCGTAGGGAAAGGTGATCCTTACGGCATTCCCTACGGGAATGTCCGTAGGGATCGGCAGTTTTTTTTTGCAGTGGAAAGAAAATTCACTACATCGTTAAAGCTTACAATAATCCACTTTATACACTCTATAATTTTCGTCTACCGGAGAACCCAAATTTATAGGTGTAGCAAACCTATCAAATTGAAAATAATTAAAATTATGAATAAATTATTTTCCTAATATGACTCCTAAATTCATAAGAAATATAATTATATTTCTAATATAATTATTTTTTTCTTAAACAAAAAAATAACAAAAAAGGAACCAATTACGGAAGCCGGCCACGAGAAACTTCTCGAATATTCTACGTTCTCACCTCATTACGTGTACATGCAATTGATGATGCCATATATGTGTCGTACCCAATTGATATTCACTTAACCCATTAATTGATGTCATCATGACATCAATTAAACAATCAACTATGTACCCACACACGGCACGACCGTGAACAATGTCCCGTGACCTTGCGTCTTCGTCTCGTTTCTATTTCGATTCGAGTCATTCTTTAACAAATCTCCACTTTGACGAGAATCTCCGCTACTCTAAGTCGCCCAACTCTAACGATCACAATTTTTCTTTCTTCCACCCAACCCCACAGGGCTCACTCAAAACATGAGCAACCTAATTTTGAACCGCATCCAAACTTAGTACAAGAATACAAAGTTGCACCGATCATCCATTGGGTACCACCAAGCTCTATGATCTCCACGCAATCTCTATTCTCAAATCTCGTCTTCCCACTACTATCAGCACCACTTGCATTCGCTAATCCTCCAGTGCTATCCATAGCATGCCTAGGCTCGATCTCCGAAAACCGAATACTATTCGGGTTAGTATTCCCGGTGTCTTCGACACCAACACACGTGGACGATTCTACAACCAAGTGTGATCCCGAATCACTTTCCAGCGAATGACTTCCTTGGGCAGAGGTAGTTGCCCACGTGGAAATTGTGTTGCCGCATAGCTTAACAATCCACCAATCTTTCTCTCGCCTCACAAAATAAGTCGCCCCGACATACTTTCAACACTCCACATTTACCGAAGTTGGTACCCATTCGGATCTAAGGTCTGAGAGAGATAAGATTACCATTCATATTAGAAACGTATCTTGCAGTACTGAGGGTTCGAATATGCCCATCGAACATCTTGATTCTCACAGTTCCCGTGCCGCGTATCTCACACGATGTGTCATGCCCCATGACCACCGTTCCACCGACACTCGCGTGTCAAACAAATCCTTGTTTCGAAACATGTGATACGAACATCCACAAGATTATATACGAGTAACCGATAGTATGATCTTCTGTGTGGGCCCAACACACCATACTAACTACAACGTATAGAATCCAGGACTATAATTTGCATATATTTAATTATAAATAATTAAACGCAAATAATTGTTTATTCCATTAAATAGATTAGTGGCAATGGATCGTGAGTTTCCGTTACTTAAATCTAGACATTAAGTACACAACTCCAACAACGGGGATGTCCACGTAGGGGATTATTAAAACGTCACTGTTTTGTTATTCACTTACCCCTTACGGGGACGGGCCGTAGGGGAGGCCGTAGGGGCCTTCTATATCAAGTGCACAGAACACAAAACTTCATTCATTTCACGTTTTTGAAGAGGAAGAAGGGGCCGCGGCGATTTCCGGCGATTTGAAGCTCCGACTGGCGAAGTCATTAACATCCACCTGAAACCATCCAATTACCCAAGGCTTTAAGGTTAGATATCGATTTTTCCATTTCTTATTTTTATTTTTTCTATTTCGAAAAAATTAGGGTTCGTTATAAAAACTCGATTTTTTGTATTCGATTTTGTTTGTATTAGTGTTATTGAGTATTGAAGCGTGTATTATGTTGATTTTGAGTGCGAATTTGGGCTTCCGAAATTAGGGCTCCAGCGACGGGAGAGGCGATTTCAGGCGACGGGAGAGGCGGTTTCCGGCGTGCTCCGGCGAATTCAAGTGCAAGGGACCTCTTGCATACTGATTCTCCTTGGTTTTCCAGGTTTGAACTTTTTTTTTCAACTTTTAATTATTTCGTTTTTTCGATTTTGAAAATTTTAGGGTTTGCTAGAAATTGGGGATTTTCTGGGTTTGGGACTGTTTTTGGAGGAGGGGGACGAGGAGGGTGTTTGTTTTGGGGCTGTTTTGGTGAAATCATGTTTCAACATTTTCGTGTTTTTTCGTCGTGTTTCACATTTTAGAAAAAAACATAAGAAAATGAAGAAAAAAATATGACAACCATTGATGATGTGTTTATTGCTGGAAATCGATATCCCGGGGTATCAAAAATTGCGGAACCGATAACCCCGACCGAAATCCCATCGCCGGAAACCGATCACGAACATCACGGTATCCGGAGCTCAACCGGAGAATCGCCGCGGGATAAACCCGCGGCCGAAACCCTAGCCGAACCCCACCGTGGGGTTCGCGATCGCACGGATGCGATCGCTGGGGCTGCTCCGGCAGCCCCGGGCGGTGAGTCCGGCGACTCACCGCCACCGCCCGAGGAGGGCGGTTCGCCCAGCGGCGAACCCGCCGCGGCTCCAGCCGCGGCTGCCCGGCGATCGACCACCACGGTCGATCGCCCACCCCGGCTCCCAGCCGGGGTTCCTCGCGTGCCTCGCGGTCGAAGCCCTAGGGCTCGACTGCACGCCCTCGGCTCCCAGCCGAGGGTCCGTTGAACCTTCGCCGGGGATCTCGAATCCCCATCCCCGAAGTTCGTCGTTTTCCCGGATCGTGCGTTCATGTATGTATCACAATCAATTCACATAAAATCATAGAAGAGAGTATATGATTTTACCTTTTAATTCGTTGTGCGGAGAAACGAATTTAAGTTGATGACCTTACGATCTTCCCACGTATTCCTTGCACTAGCTTGAACGTCGGGTGGGCGACGATCCTCCAAGCTTATGGATCCTCTTCTCTCTCTCTCTACTTTCTCTCTCTAAGAGAATTATGATCTTGTGTTATGTTATGTAGAATAGAGAAGACCATGTAGTGCTTTTATAGGCTACGTAGGGGATCTAAAGGAGGTGGAATATTGGGCTTCCAATATTAATGATTAAATTGAGCCCAAGCCCAAATCTATTAATCTCCCATTAATATTAATTAATTTATTTTCCACTATATAAATTAATTGCACTCCCAATATTAAACCATATTATATCAAATAATATTTCTCCGGTAGTATTATTTATTCCGTGTATTTAAGATTTAAATATCCATGAATAAAATTAATTTATTGCTAATTAATTTATTCATCTCTTGAATCCGAGACTAGTACCATTCAACCTTAATTATTGTGCGGAACGAATCCACTCATGAGGTTTACACAATAATTCCTTATGAACTCATCTCGGGGATATTATCAACCCTTCCGGGATACACTTTCCCGTCAAGTATTCACGGCATGTCATATATAAAATATAGTGACCCAACTTAACCGGTAATTAACCCAATAATTAAATCGGTTAATTCCTTTGGAAAATCAAAGTCACATATATTAAATATACACACCCGCAATAGTATCGGGGATTAAGAATAAAATACTCTGAGACTTGAATCGATTATCTCAAGGCAATCCTAATCGATAAATCTCAAGTGATACGCCCAATACACCAAGTGTACAAGTGTGATAAAATAATTAAGATAAATTATTTTCTCTCTCACACAACGACTATACCGATGGATTGGTCCGGGTCCATCTAGGTCGTGAGCAACTGTTCGATTAAATACGAGTAACCGATAGTATGATCTTCTGTGCGCCCATGCACACCATACTAACTACAACGTATAAAATCCAGGACTATATTTTGCATAATTAATTAATAATAAATGCAAATAATTGTTTTTTAATTAAATAGATTAAATGCTATGACCGAGAGTTTTACCGTTACTTAAATCTAGACATTAAGTACACAACTCCAACAATCTCCCACTTGTACTAAGGTCTAGTCATTTCCTCCAAACTCCCGACTCCCATACTCATCACGTGCTTAGAGTTGTACTTCCAAGAAGTACTATGTGAATGAGCACTCTAGGTTGTCGCTCTGAAGTTATCTTGGTGGCTACTGCATCGTCTTCCTTCACGATGACTCGTATCAGATGGTACTTGCTCTATGTGTTAACATCACTTTTGACTTATGACTTCTTCCAGTTTACCCTGCACCGCTATCCAATAGCCTTTGGTAAACTAAGAGTCATATCTAAGTCAAGAGGTTATCCCGGAACCTAACCAAAACTTCCGCTGCCTCTGAGGTTGCTTATTCGGTTATGAGAGAGTCTGAGAAGCGTCCTGCTTATCACTCTTTCACTTCATGGTTCCACCTCTTTCTAAAAGTGAACACATAGTCTGATATCGACTTGCACTGGTCCTCCTCTGATTTAAGATCTGAGAATTTGTAATCAAAGAGGATTTCGTCTTGCTTAATAATCCAGTACTTCGCAAGTACTATTACAGCATCCGAAAATCTCTTGTCTAGATTACTTTGATATCCTCCCACTACGCAAACCGCATAGTTGATATCAGGTTCTTGTTTTACAACATTGCATCTATAAAGCTTTCCATACTTGAAGTATAGGAAACTGCTTTGTCCTCATCTATCTCCTTCATGTGTTCGAACACATACCCTTTAGATAGATGTATATTCTGTCTCTGAAAGGCAATAACCTTTCTCAGAAGTATGCATGTTTAAAACAAACCATAATCGTATAAGATATCTAGGAGAAGTACAATGTTCTTATCCTCAGATCGAAAGATCTCAAGAACATGCTCTAACTTCTACTCAATCTTATATCTCGATTCATTTAGACAACCATTATCTTATGTCTGACAACATTTTCTACATTGTTGCCAATGATGAAATTGTCATCTACATAAAATCTCCGAGAAACACCACCTTGTTTCTATTACGTCTCTAATACACCTTTCGTCTGTGCCTTTTGATGAATCCATCAAATGGACTATCCCATCAATTCGCAAGTTCCACGATTTATAGCTTTGTTTCAATCCATAAATGGATTTACTAAGCTTGTACTCTAAATGATCTTGCCTCTTAACAATAATCCTTATTGTTTTCTAAGCAGGCACATTTAGATCTAGTACCGCCCTCGTGCAGAGCTAGGGATCGATTTCATCTTTACTAGATCCAGAGTCCGAAACTCTTCTAGTCTTATGAACATCTCTGGTTGTTCAACAACCTCCCACTGCAACGGCGTCCCGGTGTATAACAGTAATAACAGTAGGTGCAGTGTGTGGTGTACCTCTACTCGGTTTGGCTGGTTCCTAGTCTTTGTCCATTTTCTCATTCCAAGGTACTGTGTCAGTTCGGGCTTTGTGGTTCTTCTAATAGTCTTCCTCTAAGAACCGGGCGTTACACGTCCTTCTGGTTCATAGTACTATAGAACACACAATACTTTGTTCATCTAGGATATCCTACAACCATATTGAATATGCCGTTGTCTCCAGGAATATCCATAGAACATAGGTAGTTCCGAACAACTTGTTCTTTCACTATTAGAATTCTATTTCTTACTGACTCACCATCTCTACACGTAAGTGTATGGTGTAGTCTTTTGAGACTTAATCTCAATCTTTGATTGTGTTACGTGGTAGCCTCCGCGACTAAGTCGCAGGCTTCCAATGGATATACTTTGAAGGTTCCCCATAATTGCTTTGTGACTGAAACACTTCGCTTTTACGGCACATCAAGCACTCTAATCCATCTTCGAGTATTCTTAAAAGAACTACTCGCACCTTACACATATCATTGATCATTCTCAATACTTGTCCGAATTATATCTTTTACCAAAAAGGTATACTTTAGTTGTATTATCTTCCAAACTTGATTCTTAGGTCGGAAGGTCCATTCCTTCAACTATAATTGATCAAATCAATTTCGACCTTTTGAATCTTATTTGAATAAATACTACTAAGTATAAGAATTCACAAGTATAATGATCTAACAAGAAATATATCTAACAAGTTATAGAACGGTTTGTTGCATTGTGGTAGACTAAGGATTCATCATTCACATATTGCTATCTAATGTACCAGAATAGATAATGCCCATTATTTCTTATCAAAATCATCACCATGATTAAAGAAATAAAATATCCATTCATAAATAATAGAAATCCAGAACAGAAGTTCTTTCTAAAATAAAGGGTACATAATGCAATAAACTTGAAATGAAATCCTATTTAACTACTAAAGCAGATAAATGTCTTCCACTGCAATAGCTGCCTCCTCTACAGCTTTCGCCCGTGTAGACTCGAACTCTTCTTCTCTAAGTCGCCGGGTTTTCTGGAACCCCTGCATTTAAAATGCACATACCGTCAGTGGTTCCATATCTACACACCAGATTTCTGGTAGATAATACCGCTGACTATGTTTTTACGACTAAAGAAAAATTCGTACCTTTGAGAGGACATTCAGACTTCCAGTGTCCAGTCTTATTGCATCGGAAGCACTTGCCTCTTGGCTTTGCAGCCCCCACTCGTGGTCCATTCCTCTTGGCACCACTGGGTTTCCAGGCTTGCTTCCTTTTCTTGCCCCTACCTCCAAAAGGCTTCAAGCCCTTGGACTTGGTAGCTACAAGCGCTTGAGACTTGCCCTTCTTGTAGATCCCCTCTGCCGCCTTTAGTTCAGTCAGGAGTTGCGCAAGAGTATAAGATAGTTTACCCATATTATAGCTCATACGAAACTGCTCAAAACTAGGGGTCAGAGACTGGAGTATGATGTCGACTTGCGTCTCAGCATCAATAGAAGCTCCTAGGATCTCAAGTTCATTCAACAAACTCATCATCTTAAGAACGTGCTCCCCAACGGGCGTTCCTTCAGACTGAGTAGTCGACATGAGGATTCTCATGGCTTCTTGCCTAGCCGCACGATCTTGCTCCCCAAACATCTCCTTGAGGTTAAACATCATATCATAGGCAGTGTCCATCGACTGATGTTGGGTTTGGAGTACATTTGACATTGAAGCCAAAATATAACACCTAGCCATTTCATCAGCCTTTTTCCACTTCCGATATGTCAGTTTTTCCTCATCAGTTGAGGCAGCCGTGGGCTCGGCAGGGCACACTTCATGGAGTACAAATTTGTACTCCTCAGAAGTCAGGACAATGTCTAAATTTCTCTTCCAATCAATGTAATTGGGACCAGTGAGCTTATGCTCCTTGAGTATCACAGAAAGTGGGTTCATAGCTATTCTCTAAACCTATAAGCACATTTAAACAAACAATCAATTTAATATCCGATATTATCTCCCTCAAATAATATCATTAAATTACTAATTACATCTAAAATCCCATCAGGTAAGGCAAGCCACGTTCGTGTGGACGTTTACCCACCCAAATGATTTAGCAATTAGATTTGCTTCGGTCGTACATTATTATAGCGTTACTTCGTTGGGAAGAATACTATAAAGCGTACCTAAGTGTAAACCATTACTCAGTACTAAGGTGAATCATTTGGAATTGCTATGTCACCGCAAGCCACGTTAGTGTGGACGTTTACGATAACTCACAATCCTTCACAATTCCCTATAACTGTCTACATCAACTATTTCCAAAAATCCCATTCAGCATAGCAAGCCACGTTCGTGTGGACGTTTACTACACCAAAAGACTTTTATAGTTGACTCCCAATTACTTGAAGCATTCGATTTTCGTAAATCAAGACGCGGAGAATCATAAGTGAAACTCGAAGTTTCTAACCAGTGATTCACCATGCGAACAACCCTATCTCTCATTAGATGAGGGAGCCGAGCAGACAAACGATCCATCTTCAAAAGAATGGTACGAATGTCTCTAATTTGTGTCATCCACATGACCAAGTGGCTTTGGCTCCATTCCACTCCCCGGGGTGAGAATGAGTCGACTTGAAGTCAGTTTCAGAAAGACAAATTAGGCATTGTTTGATAGACTTAATCAATGTTTCTTGTAAAAAGAATTACAAGAATTCTCCTCCAATGACATATCTATATGAACTTCGAAACTCATAAATGTCACCAAGAGAACAGTAATGGAGACCATGAGAATGTTTCCATCCCCTCTCCCACTTAGCTTTTTATAACAAAGGGATACGCTATCTAATGCATAATTAAACACATAAGCATGCATACAAGTAATAAAGCACATATCACATAGTCAAAATAATGCTAGAAAATTATTTTCCGACTATCATGGCTTTATTCCATCTCCGTATGCGTCTTCTAGTCTTCAGTCTTCGTTCTTGAATGCTCCATGTGACGAGAATATTAATCTCAATATTTAAATCTATTTATTTTTAATAAATCCAAAAGATACTTAATTCGAAAATTAAGTCAATCGAATAAATCAAAAATAAAATTAAATATTATTAATATTTTTTATTTATTTATTTTCCCATCTAATTCTATTAAATCTCTAGAATAATCTATCCAAGTAAAACTTGGAATATTCTAGAAGATTTCTATAATAGAATAAGGAAATAAAATAAATTAGGACTCTTCTACTTTCCAAGATTAATTAATTTCCATGTCTATGAAAATTCCCATAAAATAGGAATAATCAAATAGAAATAAATTAATTCACTAATTAATTATTTTCCTATCTAATTCTATTAAATCTCTAGATTCCTATTCCAAGTAGAACTTGGAATATTCTAGAAGACTTCCATAATAGAATAAGGAAATAAATAATATTAATTAATTCTTTTCCTATCTCCATGAGAGTTCCCAAACTTAGGAATACTCAAAATAGGAAAACTTGAATCAATTAGGAAAGTGAATCTAGGTAGGAGTAGCACGAGATCACGAGGACCCCGCGCCCCCCACCTTGATCGCCGGCCGGGAGCACCACCGCCGCCGTCCCCAGCCCACGCGCCACCACCACCGGTGGCCGGCGTGGCCGAGGAGCCTCGCAGGCAGCCCGGGGTCGATCGATCTCCATGGAATCGATCTCCATGATCGATCCCGAGCCCTTGTACTCCCTCTCTTCATCTCCTTCGTCACATGAGTTCTCCGGCGGTCGTCTCGGCATCGATCCAACGTAAATAAATTACAAGAAATAAATTTACAATTCCGGTATCGATTCTATACATGAAATCGACCCTATACACTTTCCGGAAAACATAGAACAATAATAATAAATCTAAATTCGGTCAACCCCCGAATTTTTACTATTACAAGCATTCATCCACACAAAACGAATCTCGACATGTCCGAGAGTTTAATAACGATTAATCATGGTGAAATTAAATAGTAATTAATTAAACGAATAATTAACAATTAATTAAACCATGATAGTCGGAATCCCTGCAAGGTAGAACACAATTGAACACATACATGAACACGAAACCAAACGCTCTGATACCAATTGCTGGAAATCGATATCCCGGGGTATCAAAAATTGCGGAACCGATAACCCCGACCGAAATCCCATCGCCGGAAACCGATCACGAACATCACGGTATCCGGAGCTCAACCGGAGAATCGCCGCGGGATAAACCCGCGGCCGAAACCCTAGCCGAACCCCACCGTGGGGTTCGCGATCGCACGGATGCGATCGCTGGGGCTGCTCCGGCAGCCCCGGGCGGTGAGTCCGGCGACTCACCGCCACCGCCCGAGGAGGGCGGTTCGCCCAGCGGCGAACCCGCCGCGGCTCCAGCCGCGGCTGCCCGGCGATCGACCACCACGGTCGATCGCCCACCCCGGCTCCCAGCCGGGGTTCCTCGCGTGCCTCGCGGTCGAAGCCCTAGGGCTCGACTGCACGCCCTCGCCTCCCAGCCGAGGGTCCGTTGAACCTTCGCCGGGGATCTCGAATCCCCATCCCCGAAGTTCGTCGTTTTCCCGGATCGTGCGTTCATGTATATATCACAATCAATTCACATAAAATCATAGAAGAGAGTATATGATTTTACCTTTTAATTCGTTGTGCGGAGAAACGAATTTAAGTTGATGACCTTACGATCTTCCCACGTATTCCTTGCACTAGCTTGAACGTCGGGTGGGCGACGATCCTTCAAGCTTATGGATCCTCTTCTCTCTCTCTCTACTTTCTCTCTCTAAGAGAATTATGATCTTGTGTTATGTTATGTAGAATAGAGAAGGCCATGTAGTGCTTTTATAGGCTACGTAGGGGATCTAAAGGAGGTGGAATATTGGGCTTCCAATATTAATGATTAAATTGAGCCCAAGCCCAAATCTATTAATCTCCCATTAATATTAATTAATTTATTTTCCACTATATAAATTAATTGCACTCCCAATATTAAACCATATTATATCAAATAATATTTCTCCGGTAGTATTATTTATTCCGTGTATTTAAGATTTAAATATCCATGAATAAAATTAATTTATTGCTAATTAATTTATTCATCTCTTGAATCCGAGACTAGTACCATTCAACCTTAATTATTGTGCGGAACGAATCCACTCATGAGGTTTACACAATAATTCCTTATGAACTCATCTCGGGGATATTATCAACCCTTCCGGGATACACTTTCCCGTCAAGTATTCACGGCATGCCATATATAAAATATAGTGACCCAACTTAACCGGTAATTAACCCAATAATTAAATCGGTTAATTCCTTTGGAAAATCAAAGTCACATATATTAAATATACACACCCGCAATAGTATCGGGGATTAAGAATAAAATACTCTGAGACTTGAATCGATTATCTCAAGGCAATCCTAATCGATAAATCTCAAGCGATCCGCCCAATACACCAAGTGTACAAGTGTGATAAAATAATTAAGATAAATTATTTTCTCTCTCACACAACGACTATACCGATGGATTGGTCCGGGTCCATCTAGGTCGTGAGCAACTGTTCGATTAAATACGAGTAACCGATAGTATGATCTTCTGTGCGCCCATGCACACCATACTAACTACAACGTATAAAATCCAGAACTATATTTTGCATAATTAATTAATAATAAATGCAAATAATTGTTTTTTAATTAAATAGATTAAATGCTATGACCGGGAGTTTTACCGTTACTTAAATCTAGACATTAAGTACACAACTCCAACAATTATATGGTTTAATGTGTTTATAAAATATTTTTTAACACAAAAGAGAATGTTTAAACTATTTTACTTGTCTCTTAGTCGAGGTTTGTGGTTTAATGCGAGGGAGAGAGTTTGAAAATAGCAAGAATGATACTATGTAGGTTGTATATTATTCTCCTAAATTTATTGGTTGAAGTAGTAGTAATGTTTTTATTTTTTGAAGTAATAGTAGTAGTAATGCTTTTATTTTTGAAGTAATAGTAATGTTTTCATGAGGGTTTATGTTTATTGTATATCTTGGAATGATGTATGAGGTTTATATGTAATTTGAAATTACATAAAGATTTTATTTTTTTTTAAATTATTGGGCAGCTGTCGTTTTTTGACGTTTTAGGATAGAAAATGACTTTTTTGCAAAAAGATCAGTATGGTGACCCCCACTAATTTTTCGATACGTAACTTTTTCTTTTTTGGAGTTTCGACTGAATCCTTCATCTTGAGGGTCAAATTCCCCATTTCCTGTTTGTCGTTTTAAGTAAACATTGTCCAAATCACATGAAATTGACACCATACGATTACTATACTTTTATAAGCTTAATGATATAGTTTAATTGGAGTTTCGATATCGTTTGCTATTATTTTTTTATTTTGTTACTAGCTGATTTTTGAAGTTATCGTGTCGGTTTTAGTTTGTCGAAAATAATTCCTACATTAGTTGTATTATGTTATAATGAGTCTATGGTGAAAGTTTGAGGCCATTCGGATACGTAACGAAGCTTAGGGGACGAATTGTGTAAATTGAGTAAAAAAAGCAAAATGCGTAATTAAAAAAAATGCGAATAGGTTATTAGAAATATATCCTCCTTTGAAACCTATTTGTTTTCTTTGTAAACTTAAAAAAAATTCTTATTTTTAAAGTTGTAGTTATTTTTAAAATGTGTTATATGACTACATATATGTTATAATGTTTAATGTTTATATTGAGATATGTTGCAATTTACCATTCAATATGTTGGAGCTTAAACCCGTTTGAGATTTAATATCGAACTTACCATTCGATATTGAATCTTGAATTGTCCCATTTTTGGACAGTTTAAGAATGTGATTATGATGTTCTTTGTTAGTTGATATGTGTTTCGATTATGGACTTATTTTAAGATTTGGTTAGTTATTTCTCTCCGTTCTCGGGTACATTGAAACACGTGTACTTAGAGAACTGTAGGGAAGTGCTGCCAAATTTTTTAAGTCCATTCGAGACACTAACACTAACAAAGAACATCATATCACATTCTTGAATGGGATAGGACCCTTACTAATAAAGCAGTTACAACGAATATGTGCTGTCGAATTCATGTCAAAATCTCATTAACTTTTTTACATGTGTATGATTGTTTAGTATACTTTCTTAAATGTGTATTATCGTCTTAATTCTATAGAATGAACTCTGGTCGAAATTGAATGTACAAACGGAAGGTTGGCGGTTATCTGTCTAAGGTATATATTGATGGAATTGAGTCATTCATTGAGTTCGCAAGAACAAATGTTGAATGTAAAGACGGTGATAAGTTGAAATGTCCTTGTAGTCGAAAGGGGTGTAGTGTTGGAATTCGATATCCCGGGCTATTAAAATTTGCGGAAATCATAGCCCGATCAAAAACCCATCGCCGGAGATCACATGAACGCCGACTCATCCGCCGGAGTCCGGCCTTTGGAGACCACGCGCCCGAAGACACGCAGCCCGCCCCCAGCCGAACCCCCGCGAGCCGGGGTTCACGCGATCGAAGGATCGCGTCTCACGCGATCGGGTGGGGCTGCATCGGCAGCCCCCGCGGCGAGTCCGGCGACTCGCCGCCGCCTGGAGGTCCCCACCGTCGAGGTGGGGTGGGGTGCGGCTCCAGCCCGCGCCCCGGCGGTCGATCACCGTGATCGACCGCGCGCCCTCGGTCCATCCGAGGGTCGCCTCCTCCGCGCCCGTCGAACCCTAGGCGGGTCGATCCACGCGGTCCGGTGGCTTCGCCACCACCGCGTGATCGTCCGTCTACTCCGGGTTCGATCTTCGGATCTTGTTCTACGGTATTTTCAATAAACAAAATCGAATAATATCAAGTTAGTTTAGATATCATACCTACGATTCGTTGTTCGGAGAAACGAAATCAAGATGACCTTTGAATCTTCCCACGTATTCCTTGCACTCCGTTCGAACGTCGGGTGGGCGACGATCTATCGAACTCCTATGGATCTCCTTCAACTCTCTAGAATATCAAGTATGATAATCTTGTCTTATGATTTATGAAGGCCATGTAGTGCTTTTATAGGCTACGTAGGGGATCTAAAGGAGGTGGAATATTGGGCTTCCAATATTGAAGATTAAATTGAGCCCACTGCTCAAGTCCATTAATCCTTATCAATATTAATTAAATTTATTTTCCACTATATAAATTAATTGCACTCCCAATATTAAACCATATTATATCCAAATAATATTTCTCCGGTAGTATTATTTATTCCGTGTATTTAAGATATAAATATCCATGAATAAAATTTATTTATTGCTTAATAAATTTATTCATCTCTTTTATCCGAGACTAGTACCACTCAACCTTATTTATTATGCGGAATTAAATCCACTCGCGAGGTTTACACAATAAATCCTTATGAGCTCATCTCGGGGATATTATCAACCCTTCCGGGATACACTGTCCCGTCAAGAATTCACGGCATGCCATATATAAAATATAGTGACCCAACTTAACCGGTAATTGACCCAATAATTAAACTGGTCAATTCCTTTGGAAAATCAAAGTCACTTATACTAAATATACACACCCGCAATTGTATCGGGGATTAAGAATAAAATACACTGAGTCTCAAATCAATTATCGCCGAGCAAACCTAATTGATGAGTCTCAATCGATCCGCTCAATACACCAAGTGTACAAGTGTGATAAAATAATTAAGACAAATTATTTTCTCTCTCACACAACGACTATACCGATGGATTGGTCCGTGTCCATCTAGGTCGTGAGCATCTGTTCGATTAAATACGAGTAACCGATAGTATGATCTTCTGTGTGGGCCCGACACACCATACTAACTACAACGTATAAAATCCAGGACTATAATTTGCATAAATTTAATTAACAATAATTAAAAGCAAATGAATGTTTGTATTTAATAGGTAAATGAAAGTGTACAAGGAGTTCACAATACTCAAATCTAGACATTAAGTATACTACTCCAACAATCTCCCACTTATACTAAGGTCTAGTCTTATCTTCCAAACTCCCGACTCCCATACTCATCACGTGCTTAAACTGTACTTCCAAGAAGTACCATGTGAATGAGCAATCTCGGTTGCCGCTCTGAAGCTATCTTGGTGACTACTGCATCGTCCCTCTGACGATGACTCGCATCAGGTGGTACTTGCCCTATGTGTTATCTTACACTCATGGACTCGTGATCTCTTAAAGTTTGCCACTGCACCGCTATTTACATAGCCTTTGGTAAACTAAGAATCACATCTAAGTCCCAGAGGTAATACCGGAGCCATACCAAATCTTCCGCTGCCTCTGAGGCCGCTATTTGGTTACCCATGGGAGAGTCCGAAAAGCATCGTGCTTATCACTCTTCCATGTTAAAACTCCTCCTCCTTTAATAGTGAAACACATAGCCTGATGTCGACTTTCGCCGGTCCTTATCAGCTTGGAAATCCGAATCCGTATAACCCAAAGGAATCAGATTGTCTGCCCCGTAACTTAGAACATAATCCCTCGTATTTCGCAAATACTTGAAAATGCTCTTTACGGCAGTCCAATGAGCCTTTCCAGGGTTACTCTGATATCTTGCTACTACGCCGACTGCATAGCAGATATCAGGCCTCGTGCATAACATTGCATACATCAAGCTTCCCACAGCCGAAGCGTAGGGAACTGATTTCATTTCATCTTTCTCCTTTTGTGTCTGAGGACACATCTCCTTAGAAAGATAAGTTCCTTTACTGAAGGGCAGCTCACCCTTCTTGGAATCTTGCATGTTAAAACGAGCCAGAATCGTGTCTATGTAAGATTGCTGGGATAGGTACAATGTTCTATTCCGGCGATCCCTTATAACCTTGATCCCTAGAACATGCCCGACTTCTCCCAAATCTTTCATATCGAATTGTCTAGACAACCATCCCTTTATGTCTGATAACATTTTCACACTGTTGCCAATGAGAAGAATGTCGTCTACATAAAGCACGAGAAACACCACCTTTTTCCCATCACGTTTCCAATACACACACGATTCGTCCATGCTTTGACTGAATCCAAAAGATTGGACTACTTCGTCAAACCGCAGGTTCCACGATCTCGAGGCTTGTTTCAATCCATAAATGGATCGATTAAGCTTGCACACTAGATGATCTCGCCCCTTAGCAATGAATCCTTCTGGTTGTTTCATATAAATCGTCTCGTCAAGAATTCCATTTAGGAAAGCTGTCTTGACATCCATTTGCCACACCTCATAATCCATATGAGTTGCTATGGATAAGAGAATCCGGATCGACTTTATCTTGGCTACTGGCGAGAAGGTCTCCTTATAATCGATTCCCTCTTTCTGAGTATATCCTTTCGCAACAAGCCGAGCTTTAAAGGTTTCAACCTTTCCGTCAGATCCTCTCTTTCTCTTGTAGACCCATTTACACCCAATTGGCTTTACGCCGCTTGGTGGTTCTACAAGATCCCAGACTTTATTAGAATCCATAGATTCTATTTCGGATTTCAGCGCTTTCTTCCAAGAAGGCGCATCTATATCTTGTACCGCATCATCATAGGTCCAGGGATCGATTTCATGAACTCCAGGTCCAGAGTCCGAAGACTCACCCAGTCCAATCCATCTTTCTGGTTATTTAACAACCCTCCCACTACGACGGCGTTCCGGTGTATTAACAGTGACAGTAGGTGCAGGTTCTAGTGGTGTATTACTACTCGGTTCGGTTGTATCTAGGTCTTCCTTGTCTCTTCTCAACTCATCAAGTATTATGTCACTTTTGGGCTTGTGGTCCATGACATAGTCTTCCTCTAAGAACCGAGCGTTAGTACTTATAACGATCTTCTGGTCCGTAAGACTATAGAACATGCCACCCTTAGTTCCTCTAGGATATCCTATAAACAACCGCACTTCAGTACGAGGTTCTAATTTATCGGCACCTACCTTAAACACATGTGCAGGGTGTTGGAAATCGATATCCCGGAATTAATAAATTTAAATAAATAAATTATCTAATTAATTCCGACCGAAATCCTTCGAATATCCGGATTGTCTAAATTGCGGAACCGACAACCCAATCGAAAAAAAAACTTTCGCCGGAAACCACCGCGAACCACCATACGAGCCGGAGCCCAGCCGAACACACATCCGCGGGGAAGCCCCCACTTGCGCGCCCTAGCCGAGCCCCCGTACGGGGCTCGCGATCGCGGTGGGCGATCGCATGGGGTTGCGCGTGCAACCCCCGGGGCTGCTCATAGCAGCCCCCTGCGGTGAGTCCGGCGACTCACCGCCACCGCATGTGGAGGCGCGGTCCGCCCAGCGGACCGCGATCGGGCCAGCCCCGCGGCTGCCCGGCGATCGAGCCCAGCTCGATCGCATGCCCCGGCGTCCAGCCGGGGCTCCTCCCGTGTGCGCGCCGGCGATCGTGCCCTAGGGCCGATCGCCACCCTCGGCCTAGCCGAGGGGTTTTGCCTTCGATCCCGGCGGGGCTCGCTTGACCGTACGCGGTCCGGTGATCTCGGATCACCACCGCGCGGTCAAACCCCATCCCCGGGTTCGTCCCTCGGATCTTGGTTCATGATATTTTTACGATAATTAACGATAAAATCATAAAGAAGGTTTTACGATTTACCTCGTTCTCGTTGTTCGGAAAAACGTAGAACTCAATTTGACGACCTTTGAGATCTTCCCACGTATTCCTTGCACTAGCCCGGACGTCGTGTGGGCGACGATCTACCGAACTCCATGGATCTCCTTCACGAACTCTCTAGACTAATCAAGTATGATTATCTTGTCTTGTCCAATTGTGAAGACCATGTAGTGCTTTTATAGGCTACGTAGGGGATCTTAAGGAGGTGGAATATTGGGCTTCCAATAATAGTGATTAAATTGAGCCCAAGCCCAAATCTATTAATCCTTACTATTATTAATTAATTCTATTTTCCACTATATAAAATTAATTGCACTCCCAATATTAAACCATATTATATCAAATAATATTTCTCCGGTAGTATTATTTATTCCGTGTATTTAAGATATAAATATCCATGAATAAAATTAATTTATTGCTAATTAATTTATTCATCTCTTATATCCGAGACTAGTACCATTCAACCTTAATTATTATGCGGAACGAATCCACCTGCAGGGTTTACATAATAATTCCTTATGAACTCATCTCGGGGATATTATCAACCCTTCCGGGATACACTTTCCCGTCAAGTATTCACGGCATGCCATATATAAAATATAGTGACCCAACTTAACCGGTAATTAACCCAATAATTAAATCGGTTAATTCCTTTGGTAAATCAAAGTCACTTATATTAAATATACACACCCGCAATAGTTTCGGGGATTAAGAATAAAATACACTGAGACTCGAATCGATTATCGCCGGCAATCCTAATCGATGAATCTCAACGATCCGCTCAATACACCAAGTGTACAAGTGTGATAAAATAATTAAGATAAATTATTTTCTCTCTCACACAACGACTATACCGATGGATTGGTCCGTGTCCATCTAGGTCGTGAGCAACTGTTCGATTAAATACGAGTAACCGATAGTATGATCTTCTGTGTGTCCATACAACACCATACTAACTACAACGTATAAAATCCAGGACTATGATTTGCATATATTTAATTATAAATAATTAAACGCAAATAATTGTTTATTTAATTAAATAGATTAATGGCAATTGATCGTAAGTTTCCGTTACTTAAATCTAGACATTAAGTACACAACTCCAACACAGGGCACCCCCAGATCCGAACGTGTCTCAAGCTAGGCTTGCGCCCGCTCCATCGTTCCATGGGTGTTGAAGGAACCGTTTTGGATGGAACCAAGTTTAGAATGTGCGCTGCTGTTTCCAAGGCATGTCCCTAGAACATTGTAGGTAAGTCCGAATAACTCATCATCGAACGCACCATCTCCATAAGAGTCCTATTCCTTCTTTCTGACACACCATTCTGCTGAGGAGTATATGGTGATGTCATTTGGGAATCAATCCCATTCTCTGCCAAGTATGCCTTGAATTCTCCAGACAGGTACTCGCCTCCGCGATCAGATCGCAGGCATTTAATGGATTTATTTTGAAGGTTCTCCACAAAAGCCTTGAACTCCTTGAACTTGTCAAAGGATTCGCTCTTGCGGCGCATCAAATATACGAATCCATACCTTGAGTAATCATCAGTGAAAGTGATGAAATACTCGTACCCTCCCCTTGCCTGAGTAGACATAGGTCCGCATACATCAGAGTGAATCAAATCCAATACTTGTTCAGCCCTCCGTCCTTTACCAGAAAAAGAACGCTTGGTCATTTTACCCTCTAAACAGGATTCGCAGGTCGGAAGGTCCTCTCCTTCAACATCGCTGATTAGACCATCAGCTTTCAACCTTTGAAGCCTATTCGAGTTTATATGACCTAGCCTTAGATGCCACAAGTATAATTGATTCATTTTAGAAGGTTCCTTTCTCTTATTGGTGTTCGTAGACGTGTTATTACTCTCGGTTAGTTGCATCGTGTTAGACTCAAGATTTAGCACATACAAATCGTCCACCAATGTACCAGAACAGATAATCTCACTGTTTCTTCTTATGATCACCGAGTGGTCAAAAGAGACAGAATATCCATTCATAATAAGTTTAGAAACCGAAATTAAATTCTTTCTAAAGTTGGGTACATAAAGACAATTATGTAAAACTAAAACCCTATCACTACTGAAGCGTAAGTGAACGTCTCCCACTGCAACAGCCGCCACCCTCGCGGCATTGCCCATGTAGACCACGATCTCTCCCTCTCTAAGTCTCCGGGTTTCCTGGAACCCCTGCAATGAATTGCAGACATGATCAGTGGCCCCCGTATCTACACACCAGGTGCTGGTAGATAACACCCCTGATAATGTTTCAGTGACTAAGGAAAATTTCGTACCTTTGATGAGAGGACAATCAGACCTCCAGTGCCCAGACTGCTTGCATCGATAGCACTTGCCTCGCGGCTTGCTCTTCCCATTCCGTGGTTTGGAACCACTGGGCTTCTTTGCTTGCACTTCCATCTTAGCCACAAGAGCTTGTGATTTTCTGACCATACTTATAAGTTCAGCTCTTTTGAAATCGTTTTTAAGCGACTCCTCAAGAGGACTGAATTTATAGAGTATGTCAATCACTTCTTGTCCGGCTTCCACACTATGTTTCAACATCATTCTGAGGTCATTCCAAATGTCCTCATGAGTTGGGACAACAGCAGATATAGAAGGCTCAACAGTCTGGACAATGTCCAGATTTCTTTTCCAATCAGTACTATATGGAACCAGTGAGTTTTCATCTTTAAGTATATCACAAAGTGGGGTCACAGTCATTCTTAACCTATAAGCACATAAAACAAACAAACAATTTAATATCCGATATTATCTCCCTAAATAATATCATTAAATCACTAATCACATCTAAAATCCCATCAGGTAAGGCAAGCCACGATAGTGTGGACGTTTACCCACCCAAATGATTTAGCAATTAGATTTCCTTCGGTCGTACATCATCAATAGCGTTACCTCGATGGGAGGAATACTATGAAGCGTACCTAAGTGTTAACCATTACTCAGTACTAAGAAGTTTGTTTGAGACTCGCATATCACCGCAAGCCACGATAGTGTGGACGTTTACGTTGACACCTGGATCCTTCACTCCCTTCTATAACTGTCTACATCAATCGATCTAAAGTCCCATTCGATATAGCAAGCCACGATAGTGTGGACGTTTACCATACCAAAAGACTTATACAATTGAAATCCAATTACTTGACCCATTTGATCTTGTAAATCAAGACGCGGAGAATCATAAGTGAAACTCGAAGTTTCTAACCAGTGATTCACCATGCGAACAACCCTATCTCTCATAAATGAGGGAGCCGAGCAGACAATCTATCCATCTATCAAAGAATGGTACGACTGCCTCTAATTTGTGTCCTCGACATGACCAAGTGGCTCTGGCTCCATTCCACTCCCCGGGGTGAGAATGAGTCGACTTGAAATCAGCTTTGGAAAGACAAATTAGGCATTGTTTGATAAACTTAATCAATGTTTCTCATAAGAGGAATTACAAGAACTCTCCTCCAATAACTTATCTATATAAACTTCAAAAGTTTATAAAAGTCACCAAGAGAGCAGCAATGGAGACCATGGGTATGTTTCCATACCCTCTCCCACTTAGCTTTTTACAATAAAGGGATACGCTATCTAGTGCATAAAAGTAAACACATATAGCATGCATACAAGTAATAAAGCACATAGTATTATCACATAGTCAAAATAATTACTAGAATATTATTTTCCGACTATTATGGCTTTACTCCATCTCCGTACGCATCTTCTAGTCTTTAGTCTTCGTTCTTGAATGCTCCATATGACGAGAATATTAATTTCCAATATTTAAATCTATTTATTTTTAATAAATCCAAAAGATACTTAATTAATAATAATTAAGTCAATCGAATAAATCAAAAATAAAATTAAATATTATTAATATTTTTTATTTATTTTATTTTCCCTTTCTACTTCATTAAATCTCTAGAATAATCTATCCAAGACCCACTTGGAATATTCTAGATGATTTCCATAATGAAATAAGGAAATAAAATAATTTAGGAATCTTCTACTTTCCAAGATTAATTAATTCCCATTACTATGAAAATTCCCATAAAATAGGAATAATCAATTAGGAAATAAATCAATCCCAAATTAACTTTTATTCCTTTCCAATTCTATTAAATCTCTAGGATCCTATTCCAAGTAGAACTCGGAATACTCTAGAAGATTTCCATAATAGAATAAGGAAATAAAATTAATTCCAATCAATTCTTTTCCTAATCCATGAGAATTCCCAAAAATAGGAATACTCAAATAGGAAAAATCCGAACCAATTAGGAAAGTAAATCTCCAGACCGGGATAGCCCGGGGTGGGGATCCCCGGACCACCCTTGACCCACGCCTAGGAGGTGGCCGGCCACCATCGCCGGCGGCGCCTCCACGCATGGATCGATCGATCCTCATGGGATCGACCATGGGGATGGTCGATCCTCGTCCCTTGGCCCTCACGATCATCTCCTTCGTCACACGTCTTCTCCGGCGGTCGTTTCGGCATCGATCCAACGCAAAAATAAATTACAATTTAATTTTACACTATCCGGTATCGATTCTATACATGAAATCGACCCTATACAATTTCCGGAAAAACGTAGAACGTAATAATAAATCCTAAATTCGGTCAACCCCCGAATTTTTTACTATTACAAGCATTCACCACCAAAAACGAATCTCGACATGTCCGAGAGTTTAATCAAACCAATAATTATGACAAAATAAATTAACAAAAAAAATAATTAAGCCATAATAGTCGGAAACCCTACAAGGTAGAACAATATTATTGAAAATACCGCGAACGTAAACCACGCTCTGATACCAATTGTTGGAATTCGATATCCCGGGCTATTAAAATTTGCGGAAATCATAGCCCGATCAAAAACCCATCGCCGGAGATCACATGAACGCCGACTCATCCGCCGGAGTCCGGCCTTTGGAGACCACGCGCCCGAAGACACGCAGCCCGCCCCCAGCCGAACCCCCGCGAGCCGGGGTTCACGCGATCGAAGGATCGCGTCTCACGCGATCGGGTGGGGCTGCATCGGCAGCCCCCGCGGCGAGTCCGGCGACTCGCCGCCGCCTGGAGGTCCCCACCGTCGAGGTGGGGTGGGGTGCGGCTCCAGCCCGCGCCCCGGCGGTCGATCACCGTGATCGACCGCGCGCCCTCGGTCCATCCGAGGGTCGCCTCCTCCGCGCCCGTCGAACCCTAGGCGGGTCGATCCACGCGGTCCGGTGGCTTTGCCACCACCGCGTGATCGTCCGTCTACTCCGGGTACGATCTTCGGATCTTGTTCTACGGTATTTTCAATAAACAAAATCGAATAATATCAAGTTAGTTTAGATATCATACCTACGATTCGTTGTTCGGAGAAACGAAATCAAGATGACCTTTGAATCTTCCCACGTATTCCTTGCACTCCGTTCGAACGTCGGGTGGGCGACGATCTATCGAACTCCTATGGATCTCCTTCAACTCTCTAGAATATCAAGTATGATAATCTTGTCTTATGATTTATGAAGGCCATGTAGTGCTTTTATAGGCTACGTAGGGGATCTAAAGGAGGTGGAATATTGGGCTTCCAATATTGAAGATTAAATTGAGCCCACTGCTCAAGTCCATTAATCCTTATCAATATTAATTAAATTTATTTTCCACTATATAAATTAATTGCACTCCAAATATTAAACCATATTATATCCAAATAATATTTCTCCGGTAGTATTATTTATTCCGTGTATTTAAGATATAAATATCCATGAATAAAATTTATTTATTGCTTAATAAATTTATTCATCTCTTTTATCCGAGACTAGTACCACTCAACCTTATTTATTATGCGGAATTAAATCCACTCGCAAGGTTTACACAATAAATCCTTATGAGCTCATCTCGGGGATATTATCAACCCTTCCGGGATACACTGTCCCGTCAAGAATTCACGGCATGCCATATATAAAATATAGTGACCCAACTTAACCGGTAATTGACCCAATAATTAAACCGGTCAATTCCTTTGGAAAATCAAAGTCACTTATACTAAATATACACACCCGCAATTGTATCGGGGATTAAGAATAAAATACACTGAGTCTCAAATCAATTATCGCCGAGCAAACCTAATTGATGAGTCTCAATCGATCCGCTCAATACACCAAGTGTACAAGTGTGATAAAATAATTAAGACAAATTATTTTCTCTCTCACACAACGACTATACCGATGGATTGGTCCGTGTCCATCTAGGTCGTGAGCATATGTTCGATTAAATACGAGTAACCGATAGTATGATCTTCTGTGTGGGCCCGACACACCATACTAACTACAACGTATAAAATCCAGGACTATAATTTGCATAAATTTAATTAACAATAATTAAAAGCAAATGAATGTTTGTATTTAATAGGTAAATGAAAGTGTACAAGGAGTTCACAATACTCAAATCTAGACATTAAGTGTACTACTCCAACATGTAGCAATATGAATTACTTGGACACTGAGACGATCACACATCATCTGCTGAAACATGGGTTTGTTCCGGGTTATTACACATGGTTATTCCACGGTGAAGGCCATCTTTATGATCGCGTAGTTCAGAATGTGATCTCTGTTCCAAGCCAATCAAACATTCCGGTCGATCCAAATCCATACATCGATATGATCCGTGATGCTGCTGGTCCGTTATTCAATCAGTCTGAAACTGTTGAGGAACCACCAAATCCAGAGGCTCAAAGATTTTATGATATGTTGAAAGCAGCGAATGACCCATTGTACGAAGGATGTAAAACTCATTCGAAGTTGTCTTTTGTTGCTCGGGTGATGAATATAAAGTCCGAGAATCACATCTCTGAGAAGGGTTATGACCAATACGCATCGTTGTTCAAAGAAGTGTTGCCCGATGGTAACTTGGTAACTGAGAACTTTTACAAGAGCAAGCAATTACTTCGAGGCATGGGTTTACCGGTTGAGACAATTGACACTTGCCTCAATAACTGTATGATATACTGGGGAAGCGAAGACCGTGATCTCAAGAGTTGTAAGATTTGTGATCATCCGCGATTCAAACCACTGAACTCGACCAATAACAAACGGAAGAAGACAAGCACACCGTACAAGAGAATGCATTATTTTCCTTTGACTCCTCGTTTACAACGTTTGTACGCCTCTAATGCCACAGATGCGGACATGAGGTGGCATGCCGAACATTTTGTCAAAGACGATATTATGCATCATCCATCAGATTCAATGGCTTGGAAGCATTTCAATGACCAATATCCGGACTTCGCAGCTGATTCTCGAAATGTCAGATTAAGTTTATGCACTGATGGGTTTCAACTATTTGGAAGTTTCGGTCAACAGTACTCTTCATGGCCTGTAATAGTCATACCTTACAACTTACCACCGCACATGTGCATGAAAGACCAATACATGTTTTTAACGGTATTGATCCCAGGACCGAAAAATCCAAAGGACAAAATTGATGTGTTTCTATAGCCCTTGATAGCTGAATTGCTTAATTTGTGGGAAACCGCTGTTGCATCTTACGACATATCCAAAAAACAAAATTTCGTGCTTCGGGCTGCATTGTTGTGGACAATTAGTGACTTTCCAGCTTACTCGATGTTATCGGGTAGAAGTACCGCGGGTAAAGAAGCATGTCCTTACTGTATGGAACGTTCTGAAGCGTTCTCCTTACGATGCAGTGGTAAACAATCGTGGTTTGATAACCACCAAAAGTTTCTTGAAGCTGATCACCCATTCCGAAGGAATAAGGTAAATTTTCGAAAGAACAAAGTTGTCACTTCTATGCCCCCTGTCCCACGATCCGGGACTGAAATTCTTGCCGAGATTGATCGCCTAGGTCTTTTGAAAGTGACTGAACCAGACGCAACTCTAGTTAATGCAAATATTTTCAAGACGACCGGTTGGAAAATAAGAAGCATCTTCTGGGATTTACCGTATTGGAGCACTAATCTCATTCGACATAATCTTGATGTAATGCACATTGAGAAAAATGTTTTCGATAATGTCTTTAACACAGTCATGAATGTGAAGGGGAAAACGAAAGACACACCGAAATCGAGAGAGGAGTTAAATGATTATTGCAGACTACCCAAGTTACAAAAGGACCCCGTAACTGGAAAGTATCCTGCAGCGTGTTACTTTTTTGATAAAGCTTCAAAAATTCAGTTGTGCGAATGGTTGAAGGGACTAAAATTCCCAGATGGGTATGCAAGTAATCTTGGGCGATGTGTTGACATGATTGGTTTGAGATTGATCGGCATGAAAAGTCATGATTGCCACGTATTTATGCAAAGACTGATTCCAATTGCTTTTCGTGATTTGCTACCACAACCAGTTTGGAAGGTGCTAACGGAGTTGAGTTTGTTCTTTAAGGAATTGTGCTCTAGGTCGGTAGGCACTCATGATATGATCAGATTGGAGCGCGAAATACCGATAATATTGTGCAATTCGGAAAGGATCTTTCCCCCGAACTTTTTCGATTCAATGGAGCATTTACCTGTTCACCTGCCACACGAAGCCAAAATTGGTGGCCTAGTCCAATACAGATGGATGTATCCATTCGAGAGGTACCTTCGAAAATTGAAAAACAATGTAAGAAACAAGGCTAGAGTAGAGGGTTCGATCGCGAATGCTTATCTGGTTGAAGAGACTGCTACCTTCATGTCATTTTATTTTGAAGATCACGTGCCTACGAGAATTAACAGTTTGGGCAGAAATGAAACAAATAATGTCATTGAAGGAGAACATGTTCATGGCGATCGACTTTCATGCTTCATACAACGGGGAGAACCGTTTGGGGGAGCACGGAAAAGGTTTCTAGACACGAAAGAGCTTAATGCAGCTACAATCTATGTGCTGTTGAATTGCCCTGAAGTCGAAGAGTTTGTGAAGTAAGTTTCAAACTACTAATCGCACCTGAAGTATTAATCAATATGCTCTTTCACTAATAACTTATTAATCTTTATTATGTCTATGTGTGTAGAAGTATATACACAGAGATGGTGAAGCAACATGACCCGAGAATCTCAGATGCGAGGCTCAATGAAAGGCTAGACAAATAATTTGCCAGTTGGTTTCGGAAATATGTGAGTTTGTAACTTATTACATTTCCAAAGAATGAACTACAATTACTAGTTAAATTGATCCATGTTCAAATGTGTAGGCTGAAGACCCAACAAACAATGTTGTGAACGAAGACATCCGAAATTTAGCGATAGGTACATGCATCTTCTTTCGTGACAGTATATCCCGGCTGCAAAGTAAATGGATATAAGTTTCACACTGTTGAATACGGGTCTAACAGAAAGTCGTCCAATATGGGTGTCAGTATTCGAGGAAGTAGCTACTCATCTGAAGATGATGACTACTATGGACTTCTAAACGAAGTTTTATATCTCGACTACACGGGAATGCTTCAAAATTAAGTCCTGATGTTCAATTGTGAATGGTTTGACCCTACACCAGCAGGCACGAGACTAGATCGTCGATACAGGCTGGTCCATATCAATCACAATCGACGTTTCAGAAGCTACGAGCCATTCGTTCTGGCAACACAAGCCACACAAGTTTATTACTCAGCTTACCCGAGTACACGTAGAGAGAATAAAGATTGGTGGGCAACATATAAGATAAAACTGAGGGCTTCTATAGAATATATTGAACATTTATCAGACTCTTTTCAAGAGGAAATAATTGAAGATCACGTCCCGGTACAAGCAGACGATGTGTTGCTTTTGTTAACAAATTCAAATATCAATCCCGAAGACACTGAAATGCTAAATGATGCTGATGAACTAAATGATGATAGTGATGCTCTAGGATCATTTGATGAGGATGATGATAATACAGAGTTATCCCCAGGTAATATTGGAATGACGTGTAATATTGTTGTTAAGTAGGTATTTCACTGAATATTAATGTTGTTATTATATCAACAGATCGTGGGTCGAGGTAAACGCAGAGGTGGAGGTAGTCGTGGTGGTGGAGGTGGTCGAGGTGCCCTAGGTGGTGGAATGGGAGACCACGATGGCGATGACGCCCTGATGCATTCTTCTTCTTTTGGGAGTGTTCCTGCGACTCCTTCTTCTGGGAGTGTCCCAGTGACTCCCACTACTAATCTTACTCCTGTTGCTACTCCTCCGAGTGCAGAAGCATCCTCTTCAGCTGCTCCCGCTCATACTGAGATTTTTCCAGAGTCAAACACGTAAGTATAATTTTATTTGAATGTTAGCAACTATTGATTTTGTCTTTTGTTAATCGTGTCTTTTTAATGTAGTTTCGTTGCTCGCAATAAAGTGAACGTTGCATCCGAGGTCCGAGAGATTATTGAGGCTCGTATCCACCCTGATGGATACACTCTTGCTAAGGTCCCGAAGAGTCATCAGGAGATTTATTGGACTGAGTTTCAGGTACGTGTGTTGATACTTTATTATTTTACACATTTATATGTTTGATTTTACTAACTGTATTTATTTTGTCTGTTTTGAAGCGTCGCTTATGTTGGGATAGGAGTAGGTACAGTGATGTTGAGATCTATAAACAGTTCAGAGTAGTGTTGATGAGGAGGTACAGCAGCCGTACTAGCTGAAGGTATCGGTATACCGATCCGATCGATATACCGTGTGTGCGGAAGCGTGTAAAGCGATAGATCTACTATGCCATGATCTTAGTGTTCTCCAATGCATGTTTCTTGGATCTCGTTGCTCGTCTCGATCTCGATCCACCACCGACTCGCTCGAGGATCAAGAAACGAACTCCTCCCACTGGAGCCTCGTCTCGAGTCTCGTTGAGTCGTCCGTGGGGTCGAACGAATCCCAGCCCTGCTGCTGCCCTTCGCGAACACGGGGTGTGTTCGATGGTTGCCCGTTGCCGGTTCGTCTCCTCGACTCTTGTTTCTCCGGGTTTTAGTCTCGTCTCGATCCACCAAAAATAGTAAGAAAAATTACAAGAATAAATCTACTAAGTCCGGCATCGATCTTATACAAGGTGATCGACCCTATACATGCTCGGAAAAACAACGGAAATAAATAAATAAACCTAACGACTCAACCCGTCGTTTTTATCTATTACAAACAAGCAACGTTTTCCAAAACAAAACAATCTCGACAAGCCCGAGAGTTTAACAAACCACAACAAAATTATCATACAACATCCCATAATGTTGGCCATAATAATCGGGTTGAACCTGCAAGCAATTCGTACGAACAACACAACAAACCGAAAAATCGGCTCTGATACCAATTGTTGGAAATCGACTACCCGGGACATGTCCGTTCGACTAATCGAACATCCGGACAAGCCCAGTCGACCCCCAGCATTCCTACTAGACTCAGCACGAAGCTCCAGACCCGGTTTACGCCCAGCCATCATGCCCGAAGCACAACCGCGCAAAACCGAGGGCTTCTGCCCTGTCTGTCGGCCGACGCCATAAGGCTGTCGCCCGACAGGGCTGTGTCGGCCGACACATATAGCTGTCGGCCGACAGCGTCGCGATTCCAGCAGCGGATCGCGCCCGTTCAGCCATTTCCGACGCGTTTTTCTCGATCCGACCACCGTGCTGGAAGTCAGAAACTTCCCAGCGGTCCGAGGAACACGAATCCAAGCCACGGAAACCAATCGATGATTTGATGTGCAATTACGTACAAAGTAGAACACGAAACGAAGCGGAAATAGGGTTTCGATTCTATACCTTTATTGCGTGATTCGGAGAAGCCGAATAGGCGAACACCTTGAGATCTTCTAGTGTGTATCCTAGCCCTCGACACCGGACGTTGTGTGGGCAACGATCCACCGGAGTCTTCTCTTCTTCTTCTCTCTCAAACCCTATTTCTCACGTTTTATTTTCTCAAGTGAAGAAAAATAAAAGTTGCGTAAGTTAGGTTAGGAGAAGAGAGATTGAGGGGTTTATATAGGCCACACTAGGGACCTTAGGACAATTAGTTAATTAGGCTAAATTGTAATTTAATTAAACCGGTGTCCTTAAAAGAAAACCTTTAATTAAATCCAATTTTAATTATAATTAATTTCACTATAAAATTATAATTGAATTCCCAATTAATTAATCTATATTATTTTACCAATAATATTTCCGCCGAAATTACATATATGATTTTCCCCGTGTTTAAGATATCGCATGTCCATGAATTAATTAATTACTAATAATTAAATTAATTCATTTCTTATTATCCGAGACTAGTACCACTCATCCTTATTATCACGTGGAACAAATCCACCTACAGGGTTTACATGATAAACTTTATGAGCTCATCTCGGGGACATCATCAACCCAATAAATGGGACACGGTTTCCTGTCTATAATCTATAGCATGCCGTGTGTACAATTCCGCTTCCCAATATACCGAGGATATTGACTAATCAATTAGTCTCACTCATTGGTACATTAAAGAACCGATCATTGGACACACGCACCTATAATTATATAGGGATTAGGAACTCATATATCCATAATATCTAAGGTCTAGTTCGATTACTCCGATTAGTATAAATCGAACGCCCTCCCGTGGTCCTGCTCAATACACCAAGTGTATGAGTGTAACATGATAGTCAAGACCGACTATCTACGAGTCACACTATGACGTACCGATGGATTGTCCCTGTCCATCTAAGTCGTGAGCTACTGTTCGATAGTATACGAGTAACCGATAGTATGATCTTCCGCGTGTCTCCTCACGCCATACTATCTACAACGTATATATCTAGGACTATAGCATAGAGCGTATATAAACAAAATGCGAACTGTTTGATTAATAGATAATGAAAAACACAGATAAGGAGTTTCCATATTGTCACTAAACTAGACGTTTAGAATATAACTCCATCAGAACCCGGGAGGCGGAACGAGCCGGGATCATGGGCGGCGGTGCGGCAACCAGACCGCGGGTCCTCGTCCTGAGGGCGGGCCTGCGCGGCGGCGGCGCGGCGGATGACGACTTCTTATCAGGAACTCCGGGAAATTTAGACATTTTGCCACGGGGGCGATCTTCAAAAATTCGGTTGAATGGGGCTGCAGCGAAATAATCAACATCGTTAGCATCCAGAGAAATAGCTACGGACCGTCCCGCCATCAAATCTATACCAGGGTCGAGCGAACTTACCAGGATACGGGTCAAACAGATGCCTGGGGGGACAGATCAAACGGGCTGCTTCCCGCGAATCTTCGAGGCACAGGTTATCGGCTCTACGACGTTTAGACGACAAGGCGCCAGCAAATATCAAAGCAACTTGGTAGTCCCAGTTCAGCGGTCCCTCTCCACGAGTATTCACACCTGTGAAAACACAAGAAAGAGTTAAAATCAGTACAGCAGGGAAAACTGTGAGACGACTTGGATCTTACTGGCGATTTTATCGTGGTAGCGGGTTGGGATGTCGATCTCCCCGCTAGGGGTCTATGTCCGCCACGCCCCGGAGACATATATTCATTGGGCCCAGGGGAAGTCCACCTTAGACAATTTCACCTCCACGGGGGGGATCCCGGTGCGACCTATAACGGTGTAGTCGCCGTTGAGTCGCCGTTTATTCATTTGTGAAGAAATGTATATTGAACACTAGACGCATCTAAAATACTCCAGCAGAGTTACCGGTCGGTTATAGCAATTGCGAATGCTCTAGTCAATATAGATGTCTGGTAAAGGCATGTCCCTGAAGGACGAAAAATATACAATAATACAAATGAATGTGAAACTCGACAATTCGAAGGTTGTGTCCTGAAGACCAAAATGTATATTTGAATAACTAAGTTTTTCCTATATGGTTTTATTAGTTACAGGTTTTAATGAGATTGATTGATCACAAAGTCAAAGATCTTCGATGATTACAATCAGGGGGAGCAAGTTGTACTCTTTTTCCTTCGTCGAGGTTTTATCCCACTGGGTTTTCCTGGCAAAGTTTTAACGAGGCAACAATCCTGTAAATAGTCATTCAAATGGGAGTGTTATGAATATTATTAATTAGTGAATGACTAGTTTACCCTTTCTTGGTGAACAAGACAGAAACCCTACTTTGTATCCTATATAAAAGGGTCTCCTCATATCAATGAATGAACAATCTTATTCTTCTCTCATATTTTCTCTCTTTCTACTATATTATTCTCTCTCAATTCTCTTGAGTTTATAACAAGAACGGTGTATTTTTCTATATGCTAATGAATTATTTTATTATATAGGAGTAGTAACTATTTTTATTTAATTTCATGTTAATATTTTACTATAAGAACGGTGTATTTTTCTATATGTTAATGAATTATTTTATTATATAGGAGTAGTAATTATTTTTATTTAATTTCATGTTTGGTTAGTTAATTGTATATTGAATAATTTATTTTAACAATATTTAATAATAATAACAGATATAATATAATTACTGAAATTATAAATTTTGACAAGTGTTAGACATGGTTCAATGGTAATTACCTCTTGTTTCGATCGGCCAGGGTACCCAGGTTCAAACCACGTGCGATTTCTAGTCGGAACAGTTGAAAAAGGATGAACAGTTGAAATTGGTTGACTTATGGGGTTTATGTGAGAATGGCGTCAGCTTTCCGGTGCAAAGTAAGCAGGCACGTGAGAAGCACGTGCGAATTCTTGCCGGAACAGTTGAAAAATGATGAACAGTTGAAATTGGTTGACCACCTGTTCTTTTGGACTGAAACCGGCTGAACTGAAATGAACTTAATGAACAGTTGAAATTGGTTGACTTAGGACATGTTCTTTTGGATTGAAACCGGCTAAACTGAACACAACTGAACTTAAGCGGTCTGAACTGAACTGAATTGATTTTTTTATAAAAATAATAATAATTTTTATAAATTATTAAATATTTTTTTAAAAATATTAATAATATTATGACACTAACTAAATTTTATATTTAAAATTATAAATTGAAATTATTTTTTGTTTATTTTATTTTAATTTATTTTGAAACGAACTGAACTGAACTGAAGCGATCTGATCTGAACTGAATTGGACTGAAATTAAGTCCAAAAGAACAGATTCTTATGGGGTTTATGTGAAAATAGTTTTTTCAGGTGGGACCATTTGCGATTCTAACTCTGATATTTTACTACGTGGTTTTGCGTTTGTTACATAAAAGCCCAAAATCAAAGCTTGGAATGGGCTATCAAGTAGAGGCTGCCAAAGTCACGGTCCATCCAATAATTGGGACCGAATCTAATACCACTTCAAAGTTCAATAGAGATTTCCGTCCGTCGCATTATTTGGATTTACTCCATGAAATAGATATTTCCGTCTTTTTTCACGTATAATCTTACGTTTTTTTTTTCAGCATATAGTAGTATTTTTATATTTATTTTATCACTTTATTGAAATACTAAGTACAATTCTTTGTACCAAATCATTATATCTAATATCAATGTTTTGAAAATTTGATACGGGACGACAATAATTAAATATTTCGGAGAAAAATCTTCACATCTCTAATATTTTTTTTTTTAACTTTACTCTCTTATTCATTTTTAATTTTTGACCTCCGTCGCAATTCATGCAAAAAAATCACTCTTTTTCGTTTTGAAAAAGTTGTAACATTTTTTTATAATTTACAAAAAATGTTGAAAAATATAAAGTCAAAGTTGGTTTTTTCCAACGTTTGACTGAGTTGACTGGCTATAAAATTAATTCCGATTGGGAAATAAATTGTACGATAATTTTCTACGTCGTTCGTAGATAATTATAGAATTTTATTTCGTCAAAAACCGATTTTCGGTGAGTGAGAAATAAATGGTTAAAGATAGCCAATTAAAAAGTCATTTAATTGAATATGTAATAAAGTGTAAGACTTTATTACATTAAAATGTGTAATAGTTATTACATCCCACATTGAAAGATGTAATAAAGTTATTACACTTAATAAGTGATTGGAGGATTAATGTGTTCAACAAGTGAGTAAGACCATGGACCGTTAAGGTACATGGCAATCGCCACACGCGCGTCCGTCCGTCCGTCCGCTCGGCCCGTGCCCGTGCCCGTGCCCGTGCTCGTGCTCGTGCTCGTGCTCGTCCCGTCCCGACCCGACCCGACTCGCCTCGCCTCGTCCCGTCCCGTCCTTGGACTTGGACTTGGATCTTGGATCTTGGATCTTGACAATTGGACTTTGGGCTGGACTTGGGCTTCCTTGGGCTCCTTGGGGCTTCTGGGCCTGGCCATCGTAATAGTTTTGCTGACGGGCTGAACTATTTTTGTTGATTGGGCCTACGTGAAGTGGGATGGTTTGGTTGAACACAAAAAGGCTTAAGGCCTGATTAGAAAATAATATTGTATAATATAATTATATTAATATTATTTTGAATTTCGAAAATCCTCAAAGGTCAGATGACCATGTTCATTCTTTGCGGTTACAAAGTTTGAATGTGCTGGTCATGGGGAAGTTATTGGCCCCATTAACCACGTGATTAAATGCCTGAGTAAAGAGCTGCTGACCTCTCACATGCTTGGAGCTCAGCTATAAATAGCGAGTCCTAGGTTGCATTTCATACACAGCAAAAACACAAAAGAAATTCCCAGCATATCATAGTGTTCATGATCCCTGCTCTTTCCCGTTCGAAAGGTGGTTCTGATCTGGTTGCTTCAGAGAAGAACAAGAAGAAAGTCGTTGTATCTTTGGGGGCATTACGTCTGCAAACCGTAGCATACACGGGACGTATTTGTCTTGCGGATAGCGAAAGCGCCTCGACTACCCGCAATCCATTTCCGACGTTCGATCAAAGTTGAAGACCTGTTCGTGTTTCCCTTCTTCTTCATTTCTTTTATTTTGTTATAGTTTCTGGAAACGTGTAAAGTATTCAGTAGTACTGTTTACTAGTCCAGAAACGAGCACTGTAATAGCTACGTAATACCAACAACGCAAGACAAATAACCGTACTAAAAAATGACAACCGGAGACAATACTGGTGCTGAGAAAAACGGCCAATCTAGCACTGTTCCACCGATGAACTTGAACGTTCCGATCATGCCTTCATCGGTGGTTCATGCTGAGAAACCTGAGAATTTCAATGGGACTGACTTCAAAAGGTGGCAACAAAAGATGATGTTTTACCAGACCACGTTGGGTTTGGCAAAGTTTCTCAAGGATGAGCCTCTGGCCATGGATGAGAATGAAACTGATGCTAATAAGCGTGCGGCTTATGAAGCATGGGGCCAGGGTGATTACCTGTGCCGGAATACCGTTTTGAACGGTCTGAGTAATGACTTGTACAATGTGTATGGGAATATGACTTCTGCCAAAGCACTCTGGGATTCTTTGGAGAAGAAATATAAAATTGAGGACGCCGGAACTAAGAAGTTCGTCGTCGGGAAGTTTTTGGATTTTAAGATGGTCGACTCTAAGTCGGTCGTATCTCAATTCCAACACTTCCAGCTGATCTTGCATGACCTTGAGAATGAAGGCATGAAAATCAGCGAGTCTTTTCTGGTGGCTGCTGCTATTGAGAAGTTACCCCCGAGTTGGAGGGCTTATCAAAACTATCTCAAGCATAAGACCAAGGAAATGACTATTTGTTGGAGTTGTGTACTTAATGTCTAGATTTAAGTAACGGTAAACTCCCGATCATAGCATTTAATCTATTAAATTAATAAACAATTGTTTGCTTTTAAATATATGCAAATCATAGTCCTGGATTTTGTACGTTGTAGTTAGTATGGTGTGTCGGGCCCCACACAGAAGATCATACTATCGGTTACTCGTATTTAATCAAACAGTGGCTCACGACCTAGATGGACCCGGACCAATCCATCGGTATAGTCGTTGTGTGAGAGAGAAAATAATTTGTCTTAATTATTTTATCACACTTGTACACTTGGTGTATTGAGCGGATCGTTGAGATTCATCGATTAGGATTGCCGGCGATAATCGATTCGAGTCTCAGTGTATTATATTCTTAATCCCCGATATTGTTGCGGGTGTGTATATTTAATATAAGTGACTTTGATTTGCCAAAGGAATTAACCGATTTAATTATTGGGTTAATTACCGGTTAAGTTGGGTCACTATATTTTATATATGGCATGCCGTGAATGATTGACCGGACAGTGTATCCCGGAAGGGTTGATAATATCCCCGAGATGAGTTCAAAAGGAATTATTGTGTAAACCTCATGAGTGGATTCGTTCCGCACAATAATTAAGGTTGAATGGTACTAGTCTCGGATTCAAGAGATGAATAAATTAATTAGCAATAAATTAATTTTATTCATGGATATTTAAATCTTAAATACACGGAATAAATAATACTACCGGAGAAATATTATTTGATATAATATGGTTTAATATTGGGAGTGCAATTAATTTATATAGTGGAAAATAAATTAATTAATATTAATGGGAGATTAATAGATTTGGGCTTGGGCTCAATTTAATCATTAATATTGGAAGCCCAATATTCCACCTCCTTTAGATCCCCTACGTAGCCTATAAAAGCACTACTTGTCTTCTCTATTCTACATAACATAACACAAGATCATAATTCTCCTAGAGAGAGAAAGTAGAGAGAGAGAGAAGAGGATCCATAAGCTTGGAGGATCGTCGCCCACCCGACGTTCAAGCTAGTGCAAGGAATACGTGGGAAGATCGTAAGGTCGTCAAACTTAAATTCGTTTCTCCGCACAACGAATTAAAAGGTAAAATCATATACTCTCTTCTATGATTTTATGTGGATTAATTGTGATACATACATGAACGCATGATCCGGGAAAACGACGAACTTCGGGGACGGGGATTCGAGATCCCCGGCGAAGGTTCGAAGGACCCTCGGCTGGGAGCCGAGGGGTGCGATCGAGCCCTAGGGCATCGATCGCGGGGCCCACACGAGGACGCCCCGGCTGGACGCCGGGGCACGCGATCGACCGTGGGGTCGATCGCCGGGCGAGCCGCGGCTGGGCCGCGGCGGGTGCGCTGGGCGCACCGCCCTCCTCGGCGATGGCGGTGAGTCGCCGGACTCACCGCCGGGGGGCTGTTCGGAACAGCCCCACGGGGATGCGCGTGCATCCCCGGCGATCGCTAGGGTTAGCGATCGCGAGCCCCGTGCGGGGGCTCGGCTGGGCGTGCGGGTTCGCCCGTGCGGTGCTCGGTCGAGCCTCGGGTCGTGCGGTGGTTCGCGGTTTCATCTCCGGCGACGGGTTTTCGGTCGGGTTGTCGGTTTCCGCAAATTTAGATAACCCGGGACATCGAATTCCAACAACTGGTATCAGAGCGTTTGGTTTCGTGTTCATGTATGTGTTCAATTGCGTTCTACCTTGCAGGGATTCCGACTATCATGGTTTAATTAATTGTTAATTATTCGTTTAATTAATTGCTTTTTAATTTACCATGATTGTTCGTTTATTAAACTCTCGGACATGTCGAGATTCGTTTTGTGTGGATGAATGCTTGTAATAGTAAAAATTCGGGGGTTGACCGAATTTAGGATTTATTATTACGTTCTATGTTTTCCGGAAAGTGTATAGGGTCGATTTCATGTATAGAATCGATACCAGAATTGTAAATTTATTTCTTGTAATTTATTTACGTTGGATCGATGCCGAGACGACCGCCGGAGAACTCATGAGACGAAGAAGACGAAGAGGACGAAAAACCGGGGGGGTCGATCATCCCCATGATCGATCCCCATGAGGATCGATCGACCCCACGCCCGGGGCTGCCCGCTAGGGTTTCCGGCCACGCCGGCCACCGGTGGTGGTGGCGCGTGGCTAGGGGGCGGCGGCGGTGGTGCCCGGCGGTGGTGGTGGTCGACGGTGGGGGTGGTGCGGGGATCCCCAACCCGTGCTACTCCTAATCCTACCAAGATACTACTTACCTAATTAATTCAAGTTTTCCTATTTTGAGTATTCCTAAGTATGGGAACTCTCATGGAGATAGGAAAAGAATTAATTAATATTATTTATTTCCTTATTCTATTATGGAAGTCTTCTAGAATATTTCAAGTTCTACTTGGAATAGGAATCTAGAGATTTAATAGAATTAGATAGGAAAAGAATTAATATTATTTATTTCCTTATTCTATTATGGAAGTCTTCTAGAATATTTCAAGTTCTACTTGGAATAGGAATCTAGAGATTTAATAGAATTAGATAGGAAAATAATTAATTTATTTCTATTTGATTATTCCTATTTTATGGGAATTTTCATAGACATGGAAATTAATTAATCTTGGAAAGTAGAAGAGTCCTAATTTATTTTATTTCCTTATTCTATTATAGAAGTCTTCTAGAATATTCCAAGTTTGACTTGGATAGATTATTCTAGAGATTTAATAGAATTAGATAGGGAAAGAAATAAATAAAAAAAAAATATTAATAATATTTAATTTTATTTTTGATTTATTCGATTGACTTAATTTTCGAATTGAGTATCTTTTGGATTTATTGAAAATAAATAGATTTAAATATTGGGATTAATATTCTCGTCACATGGAGCATTCAAGAACGAAGACTGAAGACTAGAAGACGCATACGGAGATGGAATAAAGCCATGATAGTCGGAAAATAATTTTTCTAGCATTATTTTGACTATGTGCTATGTGCTTTATTACTTGTATGCATGCTTATGTGTTTAATTATGCATTAGATAGCGTATCCCTTTGTTATAAAAAGCTAAGTGGGAGAGGGGATGGAAACATTCCCATGGTCTCCATTACTGTTCTCTTGGTGACTCTTATGGACTTTTGAAGTTCATATAGATGTGTCATTGGAGGAGAATTCTTGTAATTCCTCTTACGAGAAATATTGATTAAGTATATCAAACAATGCCTAATTTGTCTTTCTGAAACTGACTTCAAGTCGACTCATTCTCACCCCGGGGAGTGGAATGGAGCCAAAGCCACTTGGTCATGTGGATGACACAAATTAGAGGCAGTCGTACCATTCTTTGATAGATGGATCGATTGTCTGCTCGGCTCCCTCATTTATGAGAGATAGGGTTGTTCGCATGGTGAATCACTGGTTAGAAACTTCGAGTTTCACTTATGATTCTCCGCGTCTTGATTTACAAAATCGAATGCTTCAAGTAATTGGGAGTCAACTATAAAAATCTTTTGGTGTAGTAAACGTCCACACGAACGTGGCTTGCTATGCTGAATGGGATTTTTGGAAATAGTTGATGTAGACAGTTATAGGGAATTGTGAAGGATTGTGAGTTATCGTAAACGTCCACACTAACGTGGCTTGCGGTGACGTAGCGATTCCAAATGATCCACCTTAGTACTGAGTAATGGTTTACACTTAGGTACGCTTTATAGTATTCTTCCCAACGAAGTAACGCTATAATGATGTACGACCGAAGCAAATCTAATTGCTAAATCATTTGGGTGGGTAAACGTCCACACGAACGTGGCTTGCCTTACCTGATGGGATTTTAGATGTGATTAGTAATTTAATGATATTATTTGAGGGAGATAATATCGGATATTAAATTGATTGTTTGTTTAAATGTGCTTATAGGTTTAGAGAATAGCTATGAACCCACTTTCTATGATACTCAAGGAATTCAACGCACTAGTTCCATACTGTGTTGGATGGAATAGAGAGTTAGACATTTCCCAGACTGTTGCTGAGTACAACTCAGTACTCAGTGAACTTTGTCCTCCTGAACCAACACGTGTCTCAACTATTGAGGAAATGGCTGATTTTGAGAAGTGGAATAGTGCTTTTGCATTAACCACCAATCATGACATCATGCTGAAACTCAAGCTTATGTTTAGAGACAACGAGAAGGTTAGAAAAGAGGCGATGAGGATACTCATAAAGGTCAGTCGCTTTGAGGAAACGCTTGAACACGTTTTCGAAATGCTGGACCTTTTGGATGAGTTGAGACAATCGCAAGCTCTTATGGCCAAAGCCAAAGGTTTCGAACCTAAGGGCATAGACCAAGGAATGGAGAAGCAGACAAAGAGGCCCTGTAGTCCTGCACTTGGACCACGGAATAGGGTGAGAAAGCCTTCGAGCAGTTATTCTCAAAGAAAGTTGTCTGGGGACTGGAAGTCTTTGTTTTCTCCTGGAGAAGGTACGAGATTCTCTCCTTAGTCTTTAAAACATAGTCAGCTGTGTTATCTACCAGAAACCTGGTTGGTAGATATGGATCCACTGACGGTATGTATGCATTTAAAATGCAGGGACACCAGGAAACCCAAAGACTTGGAAATGGAGGAATAGTCAGGGCAAAGCTGTAGAGGAGGCAGCGGTTGGGGTGGAAGACATTTATCTGCTTTAGTAGTTAAAATAGGATTTCATTTCAAAGTTATTGCTTTATGTACCCCTTTATTTTAGAAAGAACGTTTTGTTCTGGATTTCTATTATTAATGAATGGATATTTTATTTCTTTAATCATTGGATGATTTTGATAAGAAATAATGGCATTATCTATTCTGGTACATTAGATAGCAATATATGAATGATGAATCCTTAGTCTACCACGATGCAACAAACCGTTCTATAACTTGTTTTACTAGTTAGATATTTCTTTATTAATCATTATACTTGTGAATTCTTATACTTAGTAGTATTTTCAAATGAAGATTCAAATGGTCGAAATTGATTTGATCAATTAAAGTTGAAGGAATGGACCTTCCGACCTAAGGATTGAATTTGGAGGATAATACGTCTAAGCAAACCCTTTTGGATAAAGGATAGAATTCAGGCAAGTATTGGAAATGATTAGATATGCAGACATATGTGTTTATTAGAAAGGCACGAGTGATTCTTTCAAGAATACTCAAGTGATGGATTAGAATGCTTGATGTGCCATAAAAGCAAAAGTGTTTTGACTAGTCAATGGACACAAAGCTATTATGGGGAACCATCAAAGTATATCCATTAGGAGCCTGCGACTCGGTCGAGGAGGCCATCACCTATCTAAGTAACACATAGCATAATCAAAGATTGGGATTCAATCCCAAAGGGGCGCGCCATACACTTACGTGTAGAGATGGTGCGCTATAAAGAAATGGAAAATCTGATAGTAAAAGGACAAGTTGTTCGGAACTACCTATGTTCTATGGATATTCCTAGATACAACGGCATATTAAATATGGTTGTAGGAAATCCTAGATGAACGAAGTATTGTGTGTTCTATAGTACTATGAACCAGAGGGACGTCTCGTCCGGTTCATGGAGGAAGACTATTAGATGGACCACAAAGCCTAAATTGACGTAATATCTTGAAATGAGAAGAAAGACAAAAGACTAGGAACCAGCCAAACCGAGTAGAAGTACACCACATACTGCACCTATTGTTATTACTATTATACACCGGGACGCCATTGCAGTGGGAGGTTGTTGGACAACCAGAGATATTCATAAGGCTAGAGGAGTTCGGACTCTGGATCTAGTAAAGATGAAATCGACCCCTAGCTCTGCATAAGGGCGGTACTAGATCTAAATGTGCCTGCTTGAAACAATAAGGATTATTGTTAAGAGGCTAGATCATTTAGAGTACAAGCTTAGTAAATCCATTTATGGATTGAATTAAAGCTGTGAATCGTGGAACTTGCGAATTGATGGGATAGTCCATTTGATGGATTCATCAAAAGGCATAGACGAAAGGTGTATTAGAGAAGTGATGGAAACAAGGTGGTGTTTCTCGGAGATTTTATGTAGATAAAATTTTATCATTGGCAACAATGTAAAAATATTGTCAGACATAAAATAATGGTTGTCTAAATAAATCGAGATATAAGATTGAGAAGAAGTTAGAGCATGTTCTTAAGATCTTATGATCTAGAGATAAGAACATTGTACTTCTCCTAGATATCTTGTACGATTAAGGTTTGTTTTTAACATGCATACTTCTGAGAAAGGTTATTGCCTTTCAGAGACAGAATATACATCTATCTAAAGGGTATGTGTTCGAACACATGAAGGAGATAGATAAGGACAAAGCAGTTTCCTATACTTCAAGTATGGAAAGCTTTATAGATGCAATGTTGTAAAACAAGAACCTGATATCAACTATGCGGTTTGCGTAGTGGGAGGATATCAAAGTAATCTGGATAAGGGATGTTCGAATGCTGCAAGAGTACTTTCATAGTACTGGCTTAAGCAAGACGAAATCTTCTTAGATTACAGATTCTCAGATCCAAAAATCAGAAAAGGACCAGTGAAAGTCGATATCAGGCTATGTGTTCACTTTTAGAAAGAGGTGGAACCATGAAGTGAAAGAGTGATAAGCGGGACGCTTCTCAGACTCTATCATAACCGAATAGCAGCCTCAGAGGCAGCGGAAGTTTTGGTTAGGTTCCGGGATAACCTCTTGACTTGGATATGACTCTTAGTTTACCAAAGGCTATTGGATAGCGGTGCACGGTGAACTGGAAGAGGTCATAAGTCAAAAGTGATGATAACACATAGAGCAAGTACCACCTAATACGAGTCATCGTCAAGGGAGACGACGTAGTAGTCACCAAGATAACTTCAGAGCGGCAACCTAGATTGCTCACTCACATAGTACTTCTCGGGAGTACACTTTAAAGCACGTGATGAGTAAGGAAACCGGGAGTTTGGAGGAAATGACTAGACCTTAGTACAAGTGGGAGATTGTTGGAGTTGTGTACTTAATGTCTAGATTTAAGTAACGGTAAACTCCCGATCATAGCATTTAATCTATTAAATTAATAAACAATTGTTTGCTTTTAAATATATGCAAATCATAGTCCTGGATTTTATACGTTGTAGTTAGTATGGTGTGTCGGGCCCCACACAGAAGATCATACTATCGGTTACTCGTATTTAATCAAACAGTGGCTCACGACCTAGATGGACCCGGACCAATCCATCGGTATAGTCGTTGTGTGAGAGAGAAAATAATTTGTCTTAATTATTTTATCACACTTGTACACTTGGTGTATTGAGCGGATCGTTGAGATTCATCGATTAGGATTGCCGGCGATAATCGATTCGAGTCTCAGTGTATTATATTCTTAATCCCCGATATTGTTGCGGGTGTGTATATTTAATATAAGTGACTTTGATTTGCCAAAGGAATTAACCGATTTAATTATTGGGTTAATTACCGGTTAAGTTGGGTCACTATATTTTATATATGGCATGCCGTGAATGATTGACCGGACAGTGTATCCCGGAAGGGTTGATAATATCCCCGAGATGAGTTCAAAAGGAATTATTGTGTAAACCTCATGAGTGGATTCGTTCCGCACAATAATTAAGGTTGAATGGTACTAGTCTCGGATTCAAGAGATGAATAAATTAATTAGCAATAAATTAATTTTATTCATGGATATTTAAATCTTAAATACACGGAATAAATAATACTACCGGAGAAATATTATTTGATATAATATGGTTTAATATTGGGAGTGCAATTAATTTATATAGTGGAAAATAAATTAATTAATATTAATGGGAGATTAATAGATTTGGGCTTGGGCTCAATTTAATCATTAATATTGGAAGCCCAATATTCCACCTCCTTTAGATCCCCTACGTAGCCTATAAAATCACTACATGGTCTTCTCTATTCTACATAACATAACACAAGATCATAATTCTCCTAGAGAGAGAAAGTAGAGAGAGAGAAGAGGATCCATAAGCTTGGAGGATCGTCGCCCACCCGACGTTCAAGCTAGTGCAAGGAATACGTGGGAAGATCGTAAGGTCGTCAAACTTAAATTCGTTTCTCCGCACAACGAATTAAAAGGTAAAATCATATACTCTCTTCTATGATTTTATGTGGATTAATTGTGATACATACATGAACGCATGATCCGGGAAAACGACGAACTTCGGGGACGGGGATTCGAGATCCCCGGCGAAGGTTCGAAGGACCCTCGGCTGGGAGCCGAGGGGTGCGATCGAGCCCTAGGGCATCGATCGCGGGGCCCACACGAGGACGCCCCGGCTGGACGCCGGGGCACGCGATCGACCGTGGGGTCGATCGCCGGGCGAGCCGCGGCTGGGCCGCGGCGGGTGCGCTGGGCGCACCGCCCTCCTCGGCGATGGCGGTGAGTCGCCGGACTCACCGCCGGGGGGCTGTTCGGAACAGCCCCACGGGGATGCGCGTGCATCCCCGGCGATCGCTAGGGTTAGCGATCGCGAGCCCCGTGCGGGGGCTCGGCTGGGCGTGCGGGTTCGCCCTTGCGGTGCTCGGTCGAGCCTCGGGTCGTGCGGTGGTTCGCGGTTTCATCTCCGGCGACGGGTTTTCGGTCGGGTTGTCGGTTTCCGCAAATTTAGATAACCCGGGACATCGAATTCCAACAACTGGTATCAGAGCGTTTGGTTTCGTGTTCATGTATGTGTTCAATTGCGTTCTACCTTGCAGGGATTCCGACTATCATGGTTTAATTAATTGTTAATTATTCGTTTAATTAATTGCTTTTTAATTTACCATGATTGTTCGTTTATTAAACTCTCGGACATGTCGAGATTCGTTTTGTGTGGATGAATGCTTGTAATAGTAAAAATTCGGGGGTTGACCGAATTTAGGATTTATTATTACGTTCTATGTTTTCCGGAAAGTGTATAGGGTCGATTTCATGTATAGAATCGATACCAGAATTGTAAATTTATTTCTTGTAATTTATTTACGTTGGATCGATGCCGAGACGACCGCCGGAGAACTCATGAGACGAAGAAGACGAAGAGGACGAAAAACCGGGGGGGTCGATCATCCCCATGATCGATCCCCATGAGGATCGATCGACCCCACGCCCGGGGCTGCCCGCTAGGGTTTCCGGCCACGCCGGCCACCGGTGGTGGTGGCGCGTGGCTAGGGGGCGGCGGCGGTGGTGCCCGGCGGTGGTGGTGGTCGACGGTGGGGGTGGTGCGGGGATCCCCAACCCGTGCTACTCCTAATCCTACCAAGATACTACTTACCTAATTAATTCAAGTTTTCCTATTTTGAGTATTCCTAAGTATGGGAACTCTCATGGAGATAGGAAAAGAATTAATTAATATTATTTATTGCAAGGTCTGGAAGTTCATGGGAAAATGCCATAATTCTGGAATAACTGGCCACATGGCTAAAGATTGCAAGAAGCCTAAACAGCCTATTGCACAGTACAAGGGGAAAGGGAAGCAATCTGCTAACCTTGTTGAAACCTCTGGGCAGGAGCTGACTGAAATGGATATGTCAGGAATGGTGTTTGAAGCCAACTTGGTTGGTAATCCCAAGGAGTGGTTCATTGACACTGGAGCCACTCGCCATGTCTGCTCTGATAAGGATGCATTTTCTACCTATGCTCCTTCGACTGGCCGAAAGCTCCACATGGGGAACTCTTCCTCGTCTACTGTTGCTGGAGTTGGGAACGTGACCCTGAAGCTCACCTCTGGAAAGGAGCTGCTGTTGAAGGATGTGCTGCATGTCCCGGACATCCGCAAGAACTTAGTCTCTGGGTCTCTCCTAGTTGAGCATGGTTTTAAACTTGTCTTTGATGCTAAGAAATTTATTTTGACTAAGTTTGGAACCTTCCTTGGTCGGGGCTATCTCGACAATGGACTGTTCAAAATGAATGTAATGGCTGTGCGCCGTGTACCCAATGTTGCCTCGAGCATTAATAAAAATAATTCTGTTTCGGTTTACTTGCTTGAGTGTTCTGAATTGTGGCATATAAGATTAGGACATGTAAATCTAAATGCGATTAAAAGATTGATGAATTTGGAATTATTACCAACTTCAAAAATTGATACACAAAAGAAATGTGAAATTTGTGTTGAAGCCAAAATGGCTAAGTTACCTTTTCCCTCGATTGAAAGGTGTACTGAACCTCTTGGTTTAATCCATACTGATATATGCGATTTGAAATTTGTACAAACAAGAGGTGGAAAAAAGTACTTCATCACGTTTATTGATGATTGTACTAGATATTGTTACTTATATTTATTAAGTAGCAAAGACGAAGCCTTAGAGGCTTTTACCAAGTATAAAACTGAGGTTGAAAATCAACTTGGTAAACGAATTAAAATAATCCGAAGTGATAGAGGTGGAGAATATGTAGCTCCGTTTGAGAAATTATGTTCTGAAAATGGGATAATTCATCAAACGACGGCTCCTTATTCACCACAATCAAATGGTGTTGCAGAACGAAAAAACAGAACTCTTAAAGAAATGATGAACGCCATGTTGATTAATTCGGGTTTACCTCAGAACATGTGGGGGGAAGCTATTTTGACAGCTAACCACATTTTGAACAAAATCCCACTTAAAGGTAAAAATGAGACGCCGTACGAATTGTGGAAAAATCGTAAGCCATCTTATAAATATCTTAAAGTGTGGGGGTGTTTGGCTAAGGTATCTGTTCCTGAACCAAAGCAAATGAGAATCGGACCTAAGACGGTCGATTGCATTTTTATCGGATATGCATACAATAGTATGGCTTACCGATTTTTGGTACACAAGTCTGATAATCCAGACGTGCATAAAGGTACCACGATTGAATCGAGAAATGCTTCATTTTTCGAAAATATCTTTCCTTGTAAAGAAAGAGAAGAATCAAGTTCTAATAAAAGAACTTATGAACCTGATGTCGACACAACACCTGTTAGTGACGATCAGGTAAACGAAGAGGTTATTGAACCTAGACGTGGTAAAAGGATAAAAACGGCTAAGTCGTTTGGACCTGATTTTATTACGTATTTATTGGATGACGAGCCAAAGTCCTACGGGGAAGCTCTATCCAGTCCAGATGCACCGCTCTTGGAAGAAGCTATTAATAGCGAAATGGAGTCTATTCTGCAAAATCACACGTGGAAGTTGGTTGATCTTCCACCGGGTTGTAAACCTTTAGGAAGTAAATGGATCCTAAAGAAAAAGTATAAAGCAGATGGAACAGTCGATAAGTTTAAAGCTCGTTTGGTAGCCAAAGGGTTTAAACAAAGAGAAGGATATGATTTCTTTGATACATATTCACCTGTAACCAGAATATCGTCTATTCTGCTGCTTTGCACAATCTCGATATTCATCAGATGGATGTGAAAACTGCGTTTCTGAACGGTGAATTGGAAGAAGAAATTTATATGGAACAACCCGAGGGATTTGTAGCACTTGGACAGGAGAAAAAGGTGTGCAAATTGATAAGGCCGTTGTACGGACTTAAGCAAGCTCCTAAACAATGGCATTTGAAATTTGATAACATTATGATATCAAATGGATATAAAATCAACGAGTGTGACAAATGTGTGTACATTAAAGGTACATCTGACTCGTTTGTCATAGTCTGTCTATATGTAGACGACATGTTAATCATGGGTAGTACTCGTGAATTAATCATGAATACTAAAGCAATGTTAAAAAGAAATTTTGACATGAAAGATTTGGGTGTTGCTGATTTAATCCTCGGGATTAAAATTGAAAGAACCCCAAATGGAATTGTCTTATCACAATCTCATTATGTTGAGAAAGTGTTAAAGAAATTCAATGCCCATGATGGTCCTACGAGTAGGACGCCGATTGACTTAAGTATAAATCTTACTGTCAATAAGGCTGAACCTGTAGCTCAGTTAGAGTATTCTCAAGTTATAGGCAGTCTGATGTACTTAATAAATTGTACACGTCCAGACTTAGCCTATCCTGTGAATAAATTGAGCAGGTATACGAGCAATCCAGGTGTTGAAAACTGGAATGCTTTGAATCGGGTTTTAAAGTATTTAAAATACACCCGAGAGTATGGGCTATACTATACGAGATATCCTAATGTACTTGATGGATATTGTGATGCTAGTTGGATATCTGATTCTAAAAGTTCACATTCCACTAGTGGTTACGTCTTCTGTATCGGGGGCGGAGCAGTTTCGTGGAAGTCAACGAAACAAACGTGTATAGCCAGATCCACCATGGAATCTGAGTTTATAGCTTTAGATAAAGCTGGTGAAGAAGCAGAGTGGCTTCGTCACTTTTTGGAAGATATTCCATGTTGGAAAAAGCATGTGTCTCCCGTGATGATTCACTGTGATAGCCAAGCAGCTATAGGGAGAGCACAGAGCATTATGTATAACGGTAAGTCTCGACATATTCGTCGGAGACATAATACTGTTCGACAATTGATCTCAAATGGAGTAATTTCCTTAGAGTACGTAACATCTAAGGAAAATCTGGCTGATCCTTTGACAAAAGGAATGAATCGAGATCAATTGGGCGTGTTGCTAGAGGGAATGGGTTTGAAAAACCACAATCCATCGAACGATCATAACGGTAACCCTACCTTGATGAATGGAGATCCCATGAACTTGGTTCAAAGGGAAAACTAAGTTATGAAAGTTCAATCGAGCACTTGTACTCATCCCTAAAGGCAATTCAAGTGTTGTTTCCTGACGTGTGGTAAAAGGTTAAGTTCTCGAGGAGACTTTTAATGAATCCCTACCTTGAAAAGGTTAAGTAAGTCAGGATACTTATAATGGGAGGTCACCTATATAAATGTGAAGTGAGGGCCGCTTCAAATGTAAACATTTATGAATCCAAAGTGTTGTCCATGGCCAAAACGGACACAACATAGAACGGGAAATTGAACGGAATTTATTGCGTGAATAGCATTGACTCGTTGTACGTTGTGGGGGAATAGTTCAAGGCATCGTGTCCACTAGGCCTCCTGTACTTCCGATGTTGTTCACTACGGAAGGTTCAAAGCCGCAAACTACCTTTCCGGAAGCGATAGATTCTTTTGGGGAATTGAACGAAGAGTTTGCATACATGCATGCATTGATTTCCACTCATGTGGGGGATTGTTGGAAAATATAAAGTCAAAGTTGGTTTTTTCCAACGTTTGACTGAGTTGACTGGCTATAAAATTAATTCCGATTGGGAAATAACTTGTACGATAATTTTCTACGTCGTTCGTAGATAATTATAGAATTTTATTTCGTCAAAAACCGATTTTCGGTGAGTGAGAAATAAACGGTTAAAGATAGCCAATTAAAAAGGCATTTAATTGAATATGTAATAAAGTGTAAGACTTTATTACATTGAAATGTGTAATAGTTATTACATTCCACATTGAAAGATGTAATAAAGTTATTACACTTAATAAGTGATTGGAGGATGAATGTGTTCAACAAGTGAGTAAGACCATGGACCGTTAAGGTACATGGCAATCGCCACACGCGCGTCTGTCCGTCCGTCCGCTCGGCTCGGCTCGTGCCCGTGCCCGTGCCCGTGCCCGTGCTCGTGCTCGTCCCGTCCCGTCCCGACCCGACCCGACCCGACTCGCCTCGCCTCGTCCCGTCCTTGGACTTGGACTTGGACTTGGATCTTGGATCTTGGATCTTGACAATTGGACTTTGGGCTGGACTTGGGCTTCCTTGGGCTCCTTGGGGCTTCTGGGCCTGGCCATCGTAATAGTTTTGCTGACGGGCTGAACTATTTTTGTTGATTGGGCCTACGTGAAGTGGGCTGGTTTGGTTGAACACAAAAAGGCTTAAGGCCTGATTAGAAAATAATATTGTATAATATAATTATATTAATATTATTTTGAATTTCGAAAATCCTCAAAGGTCAGATGACCATGTTCATTCTTTGCGGTTACAAAGTTTGAATGTGCTGGTCATGGGGAAGTTATTGGCCCCATTAACCACGTGATTAAATGCCTGAGTAAAGAGCTGCTGACCCCTCACATGCTTGGAGCTCAGCTATAAATAGCGAGTCCTAGGTTGCATTTCATACACAGCAAAAACACAAAAGAAATTCCCAGCATATCATAGTGTTCATACTCCCTGCTCTTTCCCGTTCGAAAGGTGGTTCTGATCTGGTTGCTTCAGAGAAGAACAAGAAGAAAGTCGTTGTATCTTTGGGGGCATTACGTCTGCAAACCGTAGCATACACGGGACGTATTTGTCTTGCGGATAGCGAAAGCGCCTCGACTACCCGTAATCCATTTCCGACGTTCGATCGAAGTTGAAGACCTGTTCGTGTTTCCCTTCTTCTTCATTTCTTTTATTTTGTTATAGTTTCTGGAAACGTGTAAAGTATTCAGTAGTATTGTTTACTAGTCCAGAAACGAGCAATGTAATAGCTACGTAATACCAACAACGCAAGACAAATAACCGTACTAAAAAATGACAACCGGAGACAATACTGGTGCTGAGAAAAACGGCCAATCTAGCACTGTTCCACCGATGAACTTGAACGTTCCGATCATGCCTTCATCGGTGGTTCATGCTGAGAAACCTGAGAATTTCAATAGGACTGACTTCAAAAGGTGGCAACAAAAGATGATGTTTTACCAGACCACGTTGGGTTTGGCAAAGTTTCTCAAGGATGAGCCTCTGGCCATGGATGAGAATGAAACTGATGCTAATAAGCGTGCGGCTTATGAAGCATGGGGCCAGGGTGATTACCTGTGCCGGAATACCGTTTTGAACGGTCTGAGTAATGACCTGTACAATGTGTATGGGAATATGACTTCTGCCAAAGCACTCTGGGATTCTTTGGAGAAGAAATATAAAATTGAGGACGCCGGAACTAAGAAGTTCGTCGTCGGGAAGTTTTTGGATTTTAAGATGGTCGACTCTAAGTCGGTCGTATCTCAATTCCAACACTTCCAGCTGATCTTGCATGACCTTGAGAATGAAGGCATGAAAATCAGCGAGTCTTTTCTGGTGGCTGCTGCTATTGAGAAGTTACCCCCGAGTTGGAGGGCTTATCAAAACTATCTCAAGCATAAGACCAAGGAAATGACTATTGACAAGCTGGTTGTCAAGCTTCGTATAGAAGAGGAAAATCGTAAGAGATTTAATCCTGGAAGTGTGCCTGAGGAGCCTCGTGTGAATCTGATGGAGCAACCCAAAAGGAAGCTGCCTACTCCTCAGAATACCTCTAAAGGGAAAGAGCCTGCCACCAAGGTCTGGAAGTTCATGGGAAAATGCCATAATTCTGGAATAACTGGCCACATGGCTAAAGATTGCAAGAAGCCTAAACAGCCTATTGCACAGTACAAGGGGAAAGGGAAGCAATCTGCTAACCTTGTTGAAACCTCTGGGCAGGAGCTGACTGAAAAGGATATGTCAGCAATGGTGTTTGAAGCCAACTTGGTTGGTAATCCCAAGGAGTGGTTCATTGACAGTGGAGCCATTCGCCATGTCTGCTCTGATAAGGATGCATTTTCTACCTATGCTCCTTCGACTGGCCGAAAGCTCCACATGGGGAACTCTTCCTCGTCTACTGTTGCTGGAGTTGGGAACGTGACCCTGAAGCTCACCTCTGGAAAGGAGCTGCTGTTGAAGGATGTGCTGCATGTCCCGGACATCCGCAAGAACTTAGTCTCTGGGTCTCTCCTAGTTGAGCATGGTTTTAAACTTGTCTTTGATGCTAAGAAATTTATTTTGACTAAGTTTGGAACCTTCCTTGGTCGGGGCTATCTCGACAATGGACTGTTCAAAATGAATGTAATGGCTGTGCGCCGTGTACCCAATGTTGCCTCGAGCATTAATAAAAATAATTCTGTTTCGGTTTACTTGCTTGAGTGTTCTGAATTGTGGCATATAAGATTAGGACATGTAAATCTAAATGCGATTAAAAGATTGATGAATTTGGAATTATTACCAACTTAAAAAATTGATACACAAAAGAAATGTGAAATTTGTGTTGAAGCCAAAATGGCTAAGTTACCTTTTCCCTCGATTGAAAGGTGTACTGAACCTCTTGGTTTAATCCATACTGATATATGCGATTTGAAATTTGTACAAACAAGAGGTGGAAAAAAGTACTTCATCACGTTTATTGATGATTGTACTAGATATTGTTACTTATATTTATAAGTAGCAAAGACGAAGCCTTAGAGGCTTTTAGCAAGTATAAAACTGAGGTTGAAAATCAACTTGGTAAACGAATTAAAATAATCCGAAGTGATAGAGGTGGAGAATATGTAGCTCCGTTTGAGAAATTATGTTCTGAAAATGGGATAATTCATCAAACGACGGCTCCTTATTCACCACAATCAAATGGTGTTGCAGAACGAAAAAACAGAACTCTTAAAGAAATGATGAACGCCATGTTGATTAATTCGGGTTTACCTCAGAACATGTGGGGGGGAAGCTATTTTGACAGCTAACCACATTTTGAACAAAATCCCACTTAAAGGTAAAAATGAGACGCCGTACGAATTGTGGAAAAATCGTAAGCCATCTTATAAATATCTTAAAGTGTGGGGGTGTTTGGCTAAGGTATCTGTTCCTGAACCAAAGCAAATGAGAATCGGACCTAAGACGGTCGATTGCATTTTTATCGGATATGCATACAATAGTATGGCTTACCGATTTTTGGTACACAAGTCTGATAATCCAGACGTGCATAAAGGTACCACGATTGAATCGAGAAATGCTTCATTTTTCGAAAATATCTTTCCTTGTAAAGAAAGAGAAGAATCAAGTTCTAATAAAAGAACTTATGAACCTGATGTCGACACAACACCTGTTAGTGACGATCAGGTAAACGAAGAGGTTATTGAACCTAGACGTGGTAAAAGGATAAAAACGGCTAAGTCGTTTGGACCTGATTTTATTACGTATTTATTGGATGACGAGCCAAAGTCCTACGGGGAAGCTCTATCCAGTCCAGATGCACCGCTCTTGGAAGAAGCTATTAATAGCGAAATGGAGTCTATTCTGCAAAATCACACGTGGAAGTTGGTTGATCTTCCACCGGGTTGTAAACCTTTAGGATGTAAATGGATCCTAAAGAAAAAGTATAAAGCAGATGGAACAGTCGATAAGTTTAAAGCTCGTTTGGTAGCCAAAGGGTTTAAACAAAGAGAAGGATATGATTTCTTTGATACATATTCACCTGTAACCAGAATATCGTCTATTCTGCTGCTTTGCACAATCTCGATATTCATCAGATGGATGTGAAAACTGCGTTTCTGAACGGTGAATTGGAAGAAGAAATTTATATGGAACAACCCGAGGGATTTGTAGCACTTGGACAGGAGAAAAAGGTGTGCAAATTGATAAGGTCGTTGTACGGACTTAAGCAAGCTCCTAAACAATGGCATTTGAAATTTGATAACATTATGATATCAAATGGATATAAAATCAACGAGTGTGACAAATGTGTGTACATTAAAGGTACATCTGACTCGTTTGTCATAGTCTGTCTATATGTAGACGACATGTTAATCATGGGTAGTACTCGTGAATTAATCATGAATACTAAAGCAATGTTAAAAAGAAATTTTGACATGAAAGATTTGGGTGTTGCTGATTTAATCCTCGGGATTAAAATTGAAAGAACCCCAAATGGAATTGTCTTATCACAATCTCATTATGTTGAGAAAGTGTTAAAGAAATTCAATGCCCATGATGGTCCTACGAGTAGGACGCCGATTGACTTAAGTATAAATCTTACTGTCAATAAGGCTGAACCTGTAGCTCAGTTAGAGTATTCTCAAGTTATAGGCAGTCTGATGTAATTAATAAATTGTACACGTCCAGACTTAGCCTATCCTGTGAATAAATTGAGCAGGTATACGAGCAATCCAGGTGTTGAACACTGGAATGCTTTGAATCGGGTTTTAAAGTATTTAAAATACACCCGAGAGTATGGGCTATACTATACGAGATATCCTAATGTACTTGATGGATATTGTGATGCTAGTTGGATATCTGATTCTAAAAGTTCACATTCCACTAGTGGTTACGTCTTCTGTATCGGGGGCGGAGCAGTTTCGTGGAAGTCAACGAAACAAACGTGTATAGCCAGATCCACCATGGAATCTGAGTTTATAGCTTTAGATAAAGCTGGTGAAGAAGCAGAGTGGCTTCGTCACTTTTTGGAAGATATTCCATGTTGGAAAAAGCATGTGTCTCCCGTGATGATTCACTGTGATAGCCAAGCAGCTATAGGGAGAGCACAGAGCATTATGTATAACGGTAAGTCTCGACATATTCGTCGGAGACATAATACTGTTCGACAATTGATCTCAAATGGAGTAATTTCCTTAGAGTACGTAAAATCTAAGGAAAATCTGGCTGATCCTTTGACAAAAGGAATGAATCGAGATCAATTGGGCGTGTTGCTAGAGGGAATGGGTTTGAAAAACCACAATCCATCGAACGATCATAACGGTAACCCTACCTTGATGAATGGAGATCCCATGAACTTGGTTCAAAGGGAAAACTAAGTTATGAAAGTTCAATCGAGCACTTGTACTCATCCCTAAAGGCAATTCAAGTGCTGTTTCCTGACGTGTGGTAAAAGGTTAAGTTCTCGAGGAGACTTTTAATGAATCCCTACCTTGAAAAGGTTAAGTAAGTCAGGATACTTATAATGGGAGGTCACCTATATAAATGTGAAGTGAGGGCCGCTTCAAATGTAAACATTTATGAATCCAAAGTGTTGTCCATGGCCAAAACGGACACAACATAGAACGGGAAATTGAACGGAATTTATTGCGTGAATAGCATTGACTCGTTGTACGTTGTGGGGGAATAGTTCAAGGCATCGTGTCCACTAGGCCTCCTGTACTTCCGATGTTGTTCACTACGGAAGGTTCAAAGCCGCAAACTACCTTTCCGGAAGCGATAGATTCTTTTGGGGAATTGAACGAAGAGTCTGCATACATGCATGCATTGATTTCCACTCATGTGGGGGATTGTTGGAAAATATAAAGTCAAAGTTGGTTTTTTCCAACGTTTGACTGAGTTGACTGGCTATAAAATTAATTCCGATTGGGAAATAACTTGTACGATAATTTTCTACGTCGTTCGTAGATAATTATAGAATTTTATTTCGTCAAAAACCGATTTTCGGTGAGTGAGAAATAAATGGTTAAAGATAGCCAATTAAAAAGGCATTTAATTGAATATGTAATAAAGTGTAAGACTTTATTACATTGAAATGTGTAATAGTTATTACATTCCACATTGAAAGATGTAATAAAGTTATTACACTTAATAAGTGATTCGAGGATTAATGTGTTCAACAAGTGAGTAAGACCATGGACCGTTAAGGTACATGGCAATCGCCACACGCGCGTCCGTCCGTCCGTCCGTCCGTGCTCGGCTCGGCTCGGCTCGGCCCGTCCCGTCCCGACCCGACTCGCCTCGCCTCGCCTCGCCTCGCCTCGTCCTTGGACTTGGACTTGGATCTTGGCAATTGGACTTTGGGCTGGACTTGGGCTTCCTTGGGCTCCTTGGGGCTTCTGGGCCTGGCCATCGTAATAGTTTTGCTGACGGGCTGAACTATTTTTGTTGATTGGGCCTACGTGAAGTGGGCTGGTTTTGTTGAACACAAAAAGGCTTAAGGCCTGATTAGAAAATAATATTGTATAATATAATTATATTAATATTATTTTGAATTTCGAAAATCCTCAAAGGTCAGATGACCATGTTCATTCTTTGCGGTTACAAAGTTTGAATGTGCTGGTCATGGGGAAGTTATTGGCCTCATTAACCACGTGATTAAATGCCTGAGTAAAGAGCTGCTGACCCCTCACATGCTTGGAGCTCAGCTATAAATAGCGAGTCCTAGGTTGCATTTCATACACAGCAAAAACACAAAAGAAATTCCCAGCATATCATAGTGTTCATGATCCCTGCTCTTTCCCGTTCGAAAGGTGGTTCTGATCTGGTTGCTTCAGAGAAGAACAAGAAGAAAGTCGTTGTATATTTGGGGGCATTACGTCTGCAAACCGTAGCATACACGGGACGTATTTGTCTTGCGAATAGCGAAAGCGCCTCGACTACCCGCAATCCATTTCCGACGTTCGATCGAAGTTGAAGACCTGTTCGTGTTTCCCTTCTTCTTCATTTCTTTTATTTTGTTATAGTTTCTGGAAACGTGTAAAGTATTCAGTAGTACAGTTTACTAGTCCAGAAACGAGCACTGTAATAGCTACGTAATACCAACAAAAAAAATATTACAACTTCTCTAAAATATAAGAATTAATTAATCGATGAGAATAATATATGAATTTAATTTAAATATATATATATATATATATATATATATATAAATTATTAATTAGAATCATTTTGCAATATTATTTTAATTTCTTGCGAAATACTCCAAACTAAAAACCACATCCGTGGCTTATGGCTTTTTGGAATTTGGTGCCACCTAATCACTCAGTAACACACTAACACTAACAACATGACACGTTAATACACACGTCAAACTAATTTAAGGTTTTCTTAGTTATGTGAAAAGCTCATGGGGCCTACGTAAAATCGAAAATGACATTTTTTATAGTACTGTTAATTAATTGACTTTAATCTCGTCTTAGGATTCTCCAAATGTTACTGTCATCAAATTATTTTTTTTAAACAAAAGATTATATATATATGTATTAAATGTTTAATTTTGATTTGATTGGATATAACATACCTAATTTTATGGTTTGTCATACTGGTAAAATATTAGTGTATGAACTCTATATAAATATGATGAAATGATAAGCTAATTTGTCACACGTGTCTCTTTGAGATTCATTGAGCTATAAATGAATAGAACTAATTCAAAATACAAGTTATATTAAATTTCTATTTTAAAATTTTACTTATTTTTTTATTTTATTTTTTTGTTATTAATTATTTTTTTTTAATTCTAACTTAACATGGTTATAGTCATTTTTATAATAACTTTATATTTTATCCATGACTAATAATTTTAAAGTTAACAAATTACTCCCTCTAACGTTATAAAGATGCAACACTTTTTTTGTGTGGAGTTTAAAAAAAATATTGTTTTTTTGACAAAAAATAAAAGGTTTAATATATTTTTAAATAGAAAATTAAAGTAATTGTGAGTGGAGTTTAAAAAGTACTGAGTGAATAAATTATGAATTTAAAAAAAAAAAAATAAGAATGTTTATTTCTTTTTTTGTGATATATCAATTATTACGGGACACTTCAAAAAGAAAAGTATTGCAATTTTTATGGGAGAGAGTGAGTATTTTTTTAATTTATGTTTCCGTAAAACATGTGAACATTAATTCAAAATCAAATATATTTTTTTTTATTATTTTTAAATTTTAAAAATAAAAAAAAACTGAGATTTACCAAAAATTATCGTGACTTGTTTTTTTTTATTATTCTACATTAATTGAATAAATAACTTTGAACTTACGTAAAAGTTGAATTATTTTATAATGTACTCCATTAACGGTATCTTTTATAATGTACTTCATTAACGGTATCTTTTATAGTGTTATTGACTCAGCTTTAATATAATAAAAAACTAAATATATATTTTTTTGTTATTTTTAAATTAAAAAAAAATAGAGTGTTACCAAAAATTATTCATGACTTGTTTTTTTTATTATTTGACATTCATTGGATAAATAACTTTGAACTTACATAAAAAATGAATTATCTCATTACATTAACAATATATTTTATAAGTGTTATTAAACTTAATATAATATAAAAAACGATGATGTTTCTGACTTGTACAATTTCAATACTTATGATTTGTTTGTCAATAATTTTCATTTAATTTTGAATCTTTTGGTAATACTTCCTTATAAATATTTTTGATGTTTCTTCTATAATTTACAAAAAAAAATGTATGAAATATTTACAAGATAAATCAAGTACGTAAATTTAAAATTTAATTGAATTTAAACATATCTAAATGTACGTAGATTTACAATGTGAAGGTGGAAGTGATATTCTTACAATTATTTCAACATTCAAATTTATATATTTATCAAACTAAATCAATAAATATATACTTCAAAATCCAGCTGATTTCAACATTCAAATTTATATATTTATCAAACTAAATCAATAAATATATACTTCAAAATCCAGCTGATGATATACTTTTAGCATTTACAATTAAAAAAAAAAAAAAAAAACAGTCGAACCCCACCCTTAATAGAAAATAGACATGATGTTTCTAATATTAATCATACTTATTAAAAATAATACTATTGTTCTAAGCAAGCCTTCACAATTAGACAACCTCCACATTTTCATGGCTTGGTAAGAAACACTAAATCTAAATCACAATTTCGGTGATTGTTTAAAAATGATCGTGAGTGGTTGAGAACAAACGTAAATTAGAAAAATAAATAATTAAGGAAATCAAAATAAGAAAATATTAGTTTAATTTAAAATATAAGAGAAATATATTTTCATTCTCTACCAAGATCTATTCTCATAAAATAAATTAATTGTACTAATTTGTAAGTACGATCAAACTTTTACAAATTAATAATTTTGAAACAGTGAAATTTTATTAATTTAAAAAATTATTAATTTACCTAATATTTTTATTTTTTCAAAAACCGATCGAATCAATTTTTTTTAATTATTAATTTATAGAATTTTTACTTTATTGTAGTAGTTGTTTAAAATGTTGCACTTATGTTGGTCGTATAAATACATATAAATAATATAATTTTTTAAGTTCTACAATACTAGTTTGTTGCCTAATATTGTTTATGTCATTTATGTTGACGATCGGGACGATGTATAGTATGAGAAAAATAAGAATAACGAAGAAAAGAAATCAACGATAAAGTAGAGAAGACAAGAATTTACGTGGAAACCCAAATCGAAAAAACCACGGGAGGAACGACGAACAAATCACTATAATATTGTTTCACGATTAGAAGGATGACATACGTTCTAAACCCTCAAATCTCAGACAATAGTTATAGCTAGAAAAATCGGCTCTCTAATGGTGTCTCTCTTGGTATTTAACACACATCTAATTGTGTCTATAGAGATCCCTATTTATAGGTGTAGAAAACCCATAAATTAGATAACCAATAGGAATAGTAAATAAATCATGAGTATAACTCTAGAATCCCAATAAATAAAGAATAAAATTATACCTGATATAATTATAATTTTCCTAAATAAGAAAATAAAATTCATACGGATTCGAGTAATATTTTAACAATCTCCACTTTGACGAGAAACCGCGAAATCTCATCGCACATGTGAAATCCCATCACATATCAAACCAAGCCGCGAAATTTCATCGCCCATGCGAAATCACATCGCAGTACTCCATAGTCTCGTCCCTCGTCTTCCTCCAAACGCCCCAACGAGCCTAGTTCCTAGAAGCTTGGACCTTCAAAGTTCCCCATGAATCGGAACGTACATACCCGAGTGTCTTCTTCGAATTGTGAGCTCAATTCGAGATATACCCTCTCGACCGCTTTCCAAGCGCACAATGCTCACCAGATTTAGAAACACTCCATCGATCGATATACACTCGATCCTTCTTGTCGACTTTCCTCACATGCCCAAGCCGCACATGGTCTAGCCGAGTAGACTCTTCATCCGAGAGCCTAGTTTTTCCCACGGTTACTTCGTTCACCGCTTCAACTTCAATTAGCTTGGTCACTCCGGTCTTACTTGGTTGCGCGCCTCTAAGCCGGATAGACTCTTCTTCCAAGAGTCGAGGTTCGGCTCCGGTTACTTCCTTCACCGCGCCTTCTTTGAGGACATAAGGTCGCCTTGCCTTTTCGTCTCCTCCCAACACTACCAAAGCCGCTTTGGTAACCTCAATACTCCACCTTCACAGGTGTAGCTAAACATAACTCCGGTTACTTCTCCTTTCACCGAGCTATAGCGACATACCTTATTCCCGTGTCGCGACTTCGAATTCCCCGAGCCGCTCCCTTTATCATGGTACTTATTTTGGACGTTAAGTCCATCACGCGATGCCACATTGGAGACACCCACACCAATTCTCTTCACGTTCTCCCTCGCAAATAGCGCCAATAACACGGCTACATAGGATATTATCTCGAAAAGTTGACACAAGTCTTCAAATAATTCTCATAACTCCTTTGCGGACCTTGTCTTCATGGTTTCCTCGGTCATGGAGTTCGATAGATGAAGGTCAATATTAATTACCTTCCGATCGAGCTCAATCCTCACGGACTCCTCCATGTCGTGATGGTAAAGAGAAAACCCCCCGTTGAGATCTTATATCAGTAGATTGTACCTCATGCTCGTCATCGAAACCTTGCTCCGGAAGGTCATAGGATATCGTAGTCTGGCTCTGAAAGGTAACGAGATCGTTGTCTGGCTCTGATACCACTTGTTGACGATCGGGACGATGTATAGTATGAGAAAAACAAGAATACCGAAGAAAAGAAATCAACGATAAAGTAGAGAAGACAAGAATTTACGTGGAAACTCAAATCGGGAAAAACCACGGGAGGAACGACGAACAAATCACTATAATATTGTTTCACGATTACAAGGATGATATACGCTCTAAACCCTCAAATCTCACACAATAGTTATAGCTAGAAAAATCGGCTCTCTAATGGTGTCTCTCTTGGTGTTTAACACAAATCTAATTGTGTCTATGGAGATCTCTATTTATAGGTGTAGAAAACCTATAAACTAGGTAACCAATAGGAATATGAAATAAATCATAAGTCTAATATAACTATTGAATCCCAATAAATAAGAAATAAAATTATACCTAATATAATTTTAATTTTCCTAAATAAGGAAACAAAATTCCTACGGATTCGAGTTATATTTTAACAATTTATGATACAGTGAGATAGTATATTTCCACCGCAATCAATCGAGAGTAGTTAATCGCACAATTTAGTTTTACGTGAAAACTTCTTTTCGAGATAATTTTAAATAATTAGTTTCAACACATGAAGTGGTCAATTTCTCAGTTTTTCACTGAGACAATATGATCAATTTCGTATAAAACAGTACTCCACATGTTTTAATTAATATACATAATTTTAATAATTTTAATACTCTGATCATTGTTTTCATACTATATTAGTATAATTTTAGTTGATTGTGTATTGTTGGGCATCAATCGAAAAAAATAAATGAGAGTTTGTCAAGTTAATAAAAAAATCTATCACTCCATTAGTATGAGACATTTTGAGAGTTCTAAAGAAAAACAGTGAGCGCTCCTAGCTAAGAGTAAACGACGAGAATGACACTCGTGTTTAAAACTCATTAAAAGACCGTTCTCGAAGACTAGGAATTTTTGATGAACTGGTTCGAAGCGAACAATATCATACTAATGTGCCGCGATGACAGTGGCGCGGCAGACCTTACAGTGATATTAGAGCCAGAGTTTGTCTGGATGGACGCCCTTCATTGTGACCTTTATTGAAGATTTGTGAGTGCCTTGTATCGAAAGCTTTTCTGAAAATATGGCTACGAGTCCTATTGGGTGATAACGTCAATGCATGTTGAACGAATCTTATCGAGAAAAGGAGGATAACTATGTTGTCCTAGGGGGTTAAGAGAAAATATGTTGAGGTATCAACCAAAGTCTGACATTGAAAAAAGAAAAATATGTCAAGTAAGATTCAGCGCTCTATTAGTATGTATGACTCATTTTGAGAAGGAGTTAAGCAAACGAATGCATAGCTGCAATGGTGGCGGCAAGCCCGTATCAAAGAAGTTTGCATAAATTTGTTCATTTTGGAAGTATGAAAGCTTCAAGGGAAGGCAATGTTTGTGCAACTTTTTTTCTTCGCTTCATTCCACTACCACCAACGTATTAGTTCGATATTTCATTTGTTGGATTATTAATAAATAAATAAGTTCTATACAAATATAAATTATTACATCCATTTCAATTATTTATCCATTAATTAATGGACACGTAAATTTAAAAATATATATTTTTAAATTTTTGATAAATAAGTAAAAGAAAAAAAGGAATTTTGATTTAAAAAATAAAACAATTATAAATAGATAAAGTTAAAGTACAATTGTATTTCAAAATTTAAAAAAATAATTATTTATTTAAAAAAAATATGCATAATTGTTTGAGACATATGGAGTACTACAATTAAATATCTTTATACCATTTAGCCCCAAAATAATTAATTTTATCAATATAAGTATTACATTTATAGGAAATTTTCTAGATTCAAAATCTCTAGCTAGGTAGTATTTGATTTAATTTCAAATATTAAAAATCTTTTCATGTACATACGAATTCATTAAAGTATGACACTATGACATTATGACATTAGAGTTTATTATAAGAGGGACACTATGACATTAGAGTTTATTTATAAGAGATTATTATGGGGGGTAACTAGTAAATTTATTTGTGTATGGAATTACAATGATATATTTTTGTTTTTATTGTTATTTATTAGTTTTTTTGTAAATTTATAAATAAGCTGACAAACACTCATGAGATTGAATAATATTTATAATTTATTAATTTGGGACATCATCTGCAATTAGCATCCACTCATCTCACAATAGTCTCATTCTCAATCACGAAAATGCTATTCTTGAAGCATTACATAGATGGTTATGATCAAATATATGTTACTTTGAAAGCATCAAATACACAATAATATAAGCATCAAATAGACAATAGTATATAGTGATAAAATTAATTGTAAACGTATATACAATACAATACACTTCGTGTATATAATTATGTTTACAATTATATATAAAAATATTAATTTTTTAGTAAAAATTCCACCCTAATCATATTCCATAAAACCCTCATTCCCCACTACAGCAAGAACATAAATTAAGACACGATTTTTTGTTTCTTAATAAAAACTACAGTAGTTAAATGTATTTCCGTTTCATTTTATCCGGTCAACTCTAAGAGCATCTCCAATGGAAAGATAGAAGTCTACGTGTACTTCTACCTCTCTCACCCAAAAACAAGGTAGAAGTCATTGGAGGTGTGCTGATGTGTAAAAGTAAGGACACTTCCTGAAAGTTCTGGGGTAGAAGACTTCTACCCGGATAGAGGTAAAAAATAACATTATTTTATTATTATTATTTATTATTATTAATTAATAAAATCAATATTTTCGTTGTAATTTTTGAAATAGTTAAAATTTTAACGTTAAAAAATATTTTATATTTTAACGCTATTTTGTTTTTTATATAAAAAATAAGAATTTTGAACTATTCAATTTTCTTTTTATATAAAAAATAAGAATTTTGAACTAAGAATTATTTATATTTTAACGCTATTTTGTTTTTTATTAAAAAATAAGAATTTTGAACTATTCAATTTTCTTTTTATATAAAAAATAAAAATTTTGAACTAATTAAATTTGTAACGGATTATTTGTATTTTTATTTTATATAAAAATTAATTAAAATTAAAAAATTTAAAACAGTTAAAATTTTAACGGATTTATTTTATATAAAAATTAATTAAAATTAAAATTTTTGAAATAATTAATTTTAACGTTTTATATTTATATAAAAATTAATTAAAAATAAGAATTTTGAAATAGTTCAATTTTAAAAGTCAATATATCCGTTGTGATTATTTTTATAAATTACGGTCAATTATTATTTCCAATTAATTTACTTTATTTAATCTAAAAATCATTTTTTTTAACTTTTACTACTATTATTATTATTATTTAAATATAATAATAAATAAAAAAATATAAAATAAGTAAGTGGTGGGACCTATAAAATTTATTTTTGAGGTAGAAGTAGAGAAAATATGAGTTGGCAGGCCTACTCATCACCCAAAACTTAAAACCACTACTGCAGAGATGCTGTAACGAGATTTGCTTATACTACTACTACTATTTTAATATTTCTTGACTTGCTACAGTGCTGCTTGCCTGCTTATCATGATAGTTTATGTCACTCCACCGATACATCAAAATGACCAATTTAACCTTCTACGTTTTTTTTTCTGCAAGCAAAGAATATAATGAATGAAACATAAAACATGACTTTTGACAAATATTGGCAGTGGATTTTTTTATTAATTGCATAAAATAATTAGCCTCATTTATTATTATATTCTATTGACATATTATAATGATATAATGAATTAATATCCTTAAATAGTAAATAAAATCAGTAATTAGTTTTTATGTAGTTAATAATAATAGAATAGTAGTACAGTAATTATTTTTATAAGAAAACACAAGGGCCATTAATTTTGGATTTTATTGAAATTCAATGAAAAATTTATCTAATAAATCCAAAAGTTTAGTCTACTCATCTTCTTCGGTATTAATTTAATACCTCTAATAAACTCATCAATTTTCTAAAATAAAATGCAGTAATCAATAATTTGCATAAGTTTTTCAAATTAATTAATTTTAAATTACATATACAGTACAACCATTTTTTATTTAGAAATCATAAGACACTGAACATACTTACACACACCCTGTTTTTCTCCCTCTCTCACATACAATTATACAAACACACAGTCACGCAAAAAGAATTCTATTCCCCTTTTTGGATTTGCTTCAGCCACTCCTAATAATAATCGTTTCACAGCTTTACCCTCTGTTTTTTTTAGATTTGCTTTTCCGGCGAGGGCTTTCCTGTCTTTTTACCGACTCCGCTGTTATTTAGTTCTCGCCACAGAAAACAGTCTCACTCAGCTCAGAAAGCACAATTTTTATTTTTATTTTTTCTAGAGAGAGAAACAAAGCACAATTTGAACTGAAATCACCTCTCTCTCTTAAAAAAGAAAGAAAGACAAACTCTATCATCTTCTCACTCCATATTATACCCACTGCAATTGTTTTGAACTCCTCTCCGGAAAACTCTCTCTCTCTACCTATACTCACACAAATATCTGTATATATATATATAAATTTACATTGGTACAAGTATTTACGAAACTTTTTGGAAATTTGATGCGCGCATCAAAAAGCGAATAGATCAGTGATGGCGGAGGTTTCCGGCGAGGGAAGCGGTGGCGTGACGCCGGAACTGGCTCCTGGAGAGAGCAGCGGAAATGCGCAGGCGGCGACGCCGCTGTCGGTGTCGGCGTCGTTCAAGGAAGGAGGCAAGGGTTCGTTGTCGAGACGTAGGGCGTCGGTGCGTCCAAGCCTCGACGCGGATGACTTTATAAACCTGCTCCACGGTTCGGATCCGGTGAAGCTGGAGCTCAATCGACTGGAGAACGAAGTCAGAGGTTAGTCTCGTCTGCTGGATCCAGTAGATTCCCGCCCTGATTTGATGTGAAACGCCGCAGCTTTGATTTGTTTGTTTTACTGAGGGATTATATGATGTAGTTTCGTGTCTTATACTTTAAAGTATCTCTATTGTGATTTGAAGCCCATGGCGGTTTGATGTGTTGATTTTGCCCCCTTTTGCTCGCATATAATATGATGCAACAATGACGTTTTGTGGGCTTTCTTGTTTGCAGATAAGGACAGGGAATTGGTGGAAGCTCAGTCTCAGATCAAAGCTTTGAAGTTATCTGAGAGACTTCGGGAAAAAGCTGTGGAAGAGGTTAGTTTGTCTTCCCATTTTCCACCTTTTTAATGGGGGGTGGGTGGGGTGAAAAGGGCTTTAAGGGTGGTGTTGAGGGAGAAGAGTTGAAATTATATAACTACTTGGCTTGCGATGTTTAGGTGCTTGAACTTTAGCCATAGATAAAATCACATATTCATAAATTGTGAAAGTATTTTCAACTGGTATAATTCTTGTGGGCTGTGTGGCCACTGGCCTATTCACTTTCCCATGATTCATTGGAACACTTAATATCGAACTTATAAACTTTGGGAGAAAGTAGAGTTATGAGACTTTGCTTGGTTGTATTAAGCCTTCTGCCTTTTTGTTCAGTCCTCGTTTGTGGAAAGTAATTACTAGTATGAATAGAACCGTGAAAAGTTCTCCAATCATGTTAAATCGCTGATTTTCTTCTACAATGACTGTCATAATCCGCTTTTGGTTCTTGTGAAGTCCACTGGAATAATTGATGCCTTACTTGTCATTACCTGGTCGTGTTTTATAGAATACATAGCATTTAAAGGCCGGAAAATGCTCGTCTTCCATAATCTTGAAGGTGCTAGGAATATAAATTGAAGTGTCTGGGTGTCTAAAGATGCATTATAGTATATGTATATATGGTGGGTAATTGGTTTTCATCGAGTTGTCATGAATTGGCACGATTAAACGTAGGAATTTAATATTCTTCATGTAGGAAGTACTACTTGTGTTCAAACTTATATTGTAGTCTCCCATTCTTTGCTTGCACCTGTTTCTCACTTTTTTCTCTGTACTATTCTCCCTCCAAGAACCTAGGTGTACTTGTGTGAAACATATATTCTTTTTTTTTTCTATAGCTCACTGAAGAGTTAACAAAGGTGGACGAGAAGCTCAAGTTAACTGAATCTCTTCTTGAAAGCAAGGTAATGGTTGTGGTTTTTCTTCTTCACCTTCAACCTCTTGGGTTTGTACTGATGTTGGCATCCATGTTTCATGTATATTGTGCAGAATCTTGAAATTAAGAGAATTAATGACGAGAAGAAGGCCTCCATGGCAGCTCAATTTGCAGCAGAAGCCACTCTTCGAAGAGTTCATGCTGCTCAAAAAGATGATGACATGCCTCCGATTGAAGCTATCCTGGCTCCTTTGGAGGCTGAGCTTAAGCTTGCCCGTCAGGAGGTAAGTCATTCACTCCTCTATTGAAACATGCAGTTTACGAGGCATTGCTGAAATAACTCTTGTTTTCTTTTAGATTGCAAAATTGCAGGACGATAACAAAGCTTTGGACCGTCTCACTAAATCAAAAGAAGCTGCTTTGCTTGAAGCAGAAAAAACTGTACAGATCGCATTGGCAAAAGCTTCTATGGTGGATGATCTTCAAAATAAGAACCAAGAATTAATGAAACAGATAGAAATTTGCCAGGTATTGCAATTCCCTGGGATGTTTTGTAGTGAAGTTAAGAATTCCTAACAATTTTCCTTTCCTTTACTTCTGACACAATTTTTGCTGCTTTTATCAGGAAGAGAATAAGATATTGGATAAAATGCATAGGCAGAAGGTTGCAGAGGTTGAAAAGCTTACCCAAACTGTACGTGAGCTTGAAGAGGCTGTGCTCGCTGGTGGTGCAGCTGCCAATGCTGTACGTGACTACCAGCGGAAAGTTCAGGAGATGAACGTAATAATCCATACTGAACTGTCATTTACTGAATAAGAAAATGAATAATGTGCATTAATTCAAATAAATGGAATGATTTGTCTTCTGATTTTTAGGAGGAAAGAAAAACACTTGATAGGGAGCTGGCTCGTGCTAAAGTAACAGCGAATAGGGTGGCAACTGTGGTAGCTAATGAATGGAAAGATGCTAATGACAAAGTGATGCCCGTCAAACAATGGCTCGAAGAAAGAAGATGCTTGCAGGTACATATCGTTTACTGCCACCTGTCACTCAGTTTTTAGTTGTCGAGGAGAAAGTGGACAAAATTTCTGTATTTGGACAAAATCTTGAAATTAATGTAATCTATCGTCACAGGGCGAGATGCAGCAACTGAAGGACAAGCTTGCAATTACTGAGAGAACCGCAAAATCAGAAGCTCAATTGAAAGTAAGAAGGGAACCCTTTTACTTACTTTTCTTGATTTTTTTTGATTTTTTTTTTAATTTAGAATAAGTTTCAATTTTATTCTGCAGGAAAAATATCTACAACGACTGAAAGTTCTTGAAGAGACTTTGCGATCACCAAACACAGCAAGTCGTGGCCCGTCCGATTTAAGGAGCTCGAGCAACGGTTCTTCACGCCGCCAGTCACTCGGTGGCGCAGAAAACATTTCCAAATTGACTTCCAATGGTTTTCTGCCCAAGAGATCCCCATCATTCCAACTGAGATCCTCTGGTAGCAGTACAGTGTTGAAACATGCAAAAGGAACATCCAAGTCCTTCGATGGTGGTTCTAGATCTTCAGACAGGGCTAAAGTACTTCTAAATGGACTAGGTCCCAATTTTAAGCAAAGCCATTCCTGTGATGGAACTAAGGAAATTGAGACACAGATCAGTACATGCAAAGCACGCCAAGAGGAAAAAACCAGTGATATACAAGTACCAGATACAGAGGATACTGTGCCGGGACTGTTATACGATTTGTTACAAAAAGAGGTAGTCTCTTTAAGGAAAGCTGGTCATGAAAAGGATCAGAGTCTTAAAGACAAGGATGATGCAATTGAGGTTAGTCTATTGTTTATATATTAATTCATATTACTTTATGATTCTTTTATGCTTAAATCTCATTGTTTTCTCATGAACAGATGTTAGCGAAAAAGGTAGAAACTTTGACTAAAGCGATGGAAGTTGAGGCAAAAAAGATGAGAAGAGAGGTGGCTGCTATGGAGAAGGAGGTGTCTGCTATGCGTGTGGAGAAGGACCATGAAAGTAAGGCCAAACGACTTGGGAATTCAAAGGGTTCTGTCAATAGTTCCCAGCTGCTCCCGAGGTTTGTCTGTCTATAATCATTTATGGTATGATGGTGTGTTTTCGGCTGCTAGCATAACTGTGCCGACAATGACCTCACTGAACATATATCTTGCTTTTATTTCCATAGACACACGTATTGCTCAAAAATTTCTTATGGTTCTAGAGAATTTTTAACTTTTTTCCACTGGCATTTGTTACATATTCTAAGTTTATCTCAACAAGGACTTGATTTTTACACTGGTCTTTAGTCTCACATATTTGTTTATAGTTACTTCAATTATTTTTCTCCCTCTGGAAACGATGAATGCTAAACTGTTGCTTTGGAATTTATTTTACATTGCAATCATCTTTTCTTTTTATAAAAAAAACTATTTTCCGTTCGGTTTTATTTTCACCCATCTATTCATTATGAACTTTTGTATAATATGACTTGGATCAAGGCAGAAGGAAGCCATTTTTTTCGGATCACAAACAAGCTTGTTTACTTTTCTGTTGGTCTTATTAAAAAACTTGTTTTCATGTGAACTATAATTCTGCAATTTAAAAGATACATACTTTCAGTGGGATTCAAAGATTTATGCCCATTGCAGTGCTGGCTGCACATGAATGTGGTCAGAGTTCTTGATTTTTCTTTGACATTGCACCTCTGCAACTGACAACTAAGCAACCTGTTTTTGTTGACTTTTTGTGTCAAGTAATTGTACTAGATCTCCATTAAGTAATGCATGTTCATCTGTTTCTGAATTAGTGATTGACTTTTGGTAATCTATCACGGAATCCTGCGTGATTTTTGTGTGAAATGAATATTGGATATTAAGTGGGAACATGAACACTGATCTAGACTTTGCTTGGATGTTTTCGTAACTGTTTGAATAGCAAAATCTGTTTGAATAACACAATCTATATTTGCAGGAGTGTATCAAGAAGTGGGTCGACCCGGAGCACGCACTAACTAATAATCCAATTGCAACATGACGGACTCTTTCTGCATGAACCTTGTATTCGGTCTTTTATCCTTCCCGTGTCCTAAATTTTTACCCTTTTGACTGTTTTGTTTGTATAATCATAACAAGCATGCCAATGGCTCTTTGGTTTGTGGTGTGAGAAGAAGACAGCGACGAAGAAGAAATAATACGAAAGTTAAAAGCTGAATTCTGGTGGAGAAATGATCGGTTTGCTTCCTGACATAGACTATAAATCCCTCTGCTTTTAAAAGACCCCGAGGACATCAAAGTTGAGCTAACCTTTTGGCAGTATAACGAGTGCAAGTTTTAATGTGTTGTATAGGGTGTTAGCTTGTTTGGTTTCTTCCTTTTGCCTACCGTTTGTTATGTTCATTGTTGTTTGCAGTCTATATTTTGAAGTCTGCAATATTTTATTTTTGTTTTTTTAAGGTAAAATTTATCATATTTTTGCGTTCTCGTTTTAAGAACATTGTTGGTCATATGTGATTTTTTATTTGATTAGTAGTTGTAAAAGATAATAGAATTTCTATTGGGAACAGACACAGTGAGTTGGACGATAGAATAATCTGGTTGAGGGGTAAAGTTGGAAAGTTGTGTAGTTTCGGTGGGTGGGGGTGGGAATGGGATGGGTCTCTGTGTTGGTCAAAATATACTTCAAAATTACTTTGGCATCGTGAATGTGTCAGAGAATTGCTTTTGGTCACGTGGATGAGCATGTGCTTCTGAATGCAAAAAAAGGTTACAAATAAATTGCGAAGAACAAATATAGTTGTATTATTTTCTTTGTAAGCGTAGTAAATCATAAAATACGGAGTAGATATTAATCTTCTACTAATAAATACTACATCTATTTCAACATAAATCACACTTTTTTTTATAAATTATAAATAAAGTGTGACTATTGTTGAGATAGAGGTAATATAACTAAAAAGGATAAAGATTGATGTCCAGAATCTGGATATCCAGAAATCAAACTTTTAATGTGAAATTACCCTTTTAACTTTATTAAAGTTGGTCAATTAATTTTTATTTTATTTAACTATTCTGTTGTAGGCATGATTATATTTGAACATATTTATTAAGTCTTTCTCCGTTTTCCATAAGCATTAATTATTTTTGTAAATTCCAACAAGATTAATTAGTCTTTCCTAAAATATATAGTAAAGAGTACGTGTTTCTCTCGGAAAAATGTCTTTTGATTTTATTTGCTATAAAACATCAATTTACTTGAGATAAAATTGTATTCAACTAATTGTTTGTATGATTTATTTATTTTTTTCATTTAATTATTTGTTTGTTTTTATAAATTTTCATTTGTTTGGAAACGAATCATTAAAAAAAGTATAAGATACGTTATAATTATATTCATCATTTTATTATAAGTACTATGTATAATTGATTAATTTTAATTCCAAAAAATTATACGTCTATATATTGCATAAATGTAATCGTGAAAAAATAAATTATAAATTATAAAAAAATATTGAAACTTAAGTTGTTAACAATATTAATATGTGTGATTTATTATTTTGTACTTTATTTTTTTTACTGTAACCGTTTTTCTATTTAACATTCTTTACTCAAATATTTATTTATAATAAATAGAAATATTAATAATCATTACCAAACAAAATAAATAAAATTATTAGTTGTAATAAGTATAATAAATAAATATATGATAGGTGTACACATAAGCAAATTGGTTGGCAAATTGGTTTTAAACTTGTAATCTTTGATTAATATGAATCAATAAGCAAATTGGTTGGCAAATTGGTTTTAAACTTGTAATCTTTGATTAATATGAATCAATTGTAATCGATAATTCCTTAATTTGTGGGATTGCTTGTTGTATCCCTTCTATAAGTTTAATAAAAATTTATAGCGTAAATAAAAATGTTCATATGATAATATTTTACTCATCTTATTTAAAATATGTTTGTATACTTATTTTTATAAATTCCCCACATATATATAATGAGGTTGTTTTGTTTTATTTTATTGAGCAGTTTATTTGCAAGAACAATCCCGTTTTTCTCTTTACATCCTTTACTCAAAAGATTATAATTGTAATAAAGATAGTAAATAAAAATATTATGGATTTCTACTGAATAATATAAATAAAATTATACTTGTAATAAGGATAGTAAATAAATATTTAATATTAATAAATTTGTTATAATCGTTGATTTATATGTACTCCCTTCATGTTCACGCCAATAAACACTAATATTTTATCAATATTCTCTCAACTCGTTCTTTTATTTTATTTTACTATAATTATTTAGATTTTGATAACTTGAAGGATATAAACTTATATTTAAATGATTGGTACATAATAAATCATTTTTAAATATAATTAAGAAAATAAATATTTATAATTTTCTCCAATAATTAAGTTATGCAAAATACTCAAATGAATGTGTGAATTAAAATTGACCATTGCAAGTTGAAGGGTAGATGGATTTTTAATACAATCTAAAATAAATGATCACAAAATTTAACTTATTATATTTATTGATAATAAATAGTAATAAAAGTTAATATCAATTGTGCAATAAACTACTCCATATTAAAAAATATATTATTTTGTTTAACATATTTATTTTTTGAAACTGGTCAATAAATAATTTAATTTAATAGAAATATAATCAAATAAACACTAAGTGAAATATAATATAATCAAATAAACACATATCTATGAAATAAACTATTAAAAAATAAAAAATATATTATTTTGTGTAACATGGATTAAGGGGTTAAGGGGCGTGCAGTGCATTTTTACACTGCACCATAAGCAGTGCAATCTTTGGCCGTTCAATATCACAACACAAAATTTAACAGTTATTATACTACCCAAATAAATATAACATATGCCGTTTATTTAACATCTGCCAATTTATTTATTATTTGTTTTCATTTAACTCTTAAAAAATTACTACTATTATTCATTACTAATTTACTATTAATATTATTTTCATAATTAATTCATATTTATATATTAAAGTTATTATATTTTTAATAATTTTTATATCACAAATTTGTAACGCTATTATATTTTAATAATTTTTATATTACAGCAATTATATTTTTAATAACTTTAATATTACAAATTTTTAACGCTATTATATTTTAATAATTTTTATATTACAAAATCTCAACGCAATTATATATTTAATAAAATTTTATTGTAGAGTAATTATTGATAATTTATTATTTTTCTTCTATTAATTACTTAATTTATTTATTTCTTATATATTCTAAAATTGAATTATATAATTAATATGAATATTATATAGTTTATCTAGTTATTAAAAATAATATTTTAAAATTTTAAAAATATAAAATACAAGAAATTTTTATTTAATTTTCAAATACTAATAATTATATAAAATAATTAACATATTTAATTTTTTATAAATAATATTATACTCTTTATAATAGAAGTAAAAATTATTTATTATATAATCTCAATTTGATATTATTTACTTTTTTTATAAAGAAAAAAAATTATTTTGTGTGATTTAATTTTTATATATAAAAAAAATAAATTATTAATAATAACACTAAAATAAAATTTAAGAAGAAAAATGAATATAAATACCAAGCAGATCACATATATTTTCATTTATTTAAATAATATAATTACCGTTAGATTTTTGTTTGATAATATTCAATGGTGTAAGATTGCACTGCTTAGGGTGCAGTGTAAAAAGGCACCGCACGCCTCATATATAATCAAATAAACACTATATATAAACGGTTAATTTTTTTAAATTTTAATTCACGGTAAAACAAAAATTTATGGAAATAGGATAATTAATGAAGAATTATAGACACTAATTAATGCGTAACAATTAAGATGCTAATAAAACCGCTTAATCCTTAAAAAATTGGTGGTTTAACAAATTAAAACTCATTAAGGTTATAAATGTAATTGCATATAATTTATAGCATTCTGGATATCCAGATTCTGTATATTTAGGGCCACCCAACTAAAAAATATAAACAAAATGACACCCATTGTCTAATAGAATTTAAACAAAAACACACTCATTGTTTAAAAACTCGTGCATTTCCTCTTTACTGATTTTTTTTTAGGTCAATTGCATTGTTTAAAAACTCGTGCATTTCCTCTTTACTGATTTTTTTTTAGGTCAATTGCAATGTCTTAGGATTCGAATCTAGGAACTTTGATCCTCAATTCGAGTGCTCAACCAACTGAGCTAACAACCCTCTTTACCCTTTACTGATTCTATTGACTGGTCTTGCTGGAATTCTGGAATTTTAACTTTGTAAGAACTCTAATTATGGATACGAGATATCATTTAATTCCCTGCTAATTACTAATTAAGAATTAATTAATATTTGTTGAATTTAATTCTAAGCTAAGACTTAAAATCATAAAAAACCAATAAATCAATAACTAACAATTTCAACAAACTCTAATCAAATCAAGATTGTTCAACAATAGAAAAAAATCAAATCAAAGACCACTCAAATCTTATTAATCAAATATGGTAGAACATTTTAAAATCTAAAAAAATTCTAAATCTTATTAATATGTGATACACAAAAAAAAAAAAAAAAAAAAGAAAATTAATATTTATGGTTTTTTTATTTTAAAATATAATTTACTTCTACTTTATCTACTTAGTTTTTAAACTCCACTCACAACTACTTTACTTTCCAATTTAAAAATACATTAAATCTTTTATTTTTTTGGTCAAAAAGTGAAAAAATAACATTTTTCTTAACCTCACAAAAAAGTATTCAATCTATTGTGAACGAGAGGGAGTATCAAATAATTGATACTAGTACAATTGCATTTGTGGGTTCAACTTATTATATCTCCATCTTTTTTTAATATATGTATGTAAATAAAATGAAAATATGTGTATAGTGAAGGGCCCTACATAAATATAAACTACACCTGTATTATTGGAGTATAATTTACTTTTGATGTTGCACCAATTTTGGTCAAAAACCAGCTCTTGTCATTTGCCATTTTTAAAACGTAATCAAATGACATAAGAATTAGGCCTATTAATTTGGATACGACCCGATAACATGACTCGAAACCCAAGGGAAATAAACCGTCTTGAACTTGCACGATTAAAAAAACGGGTCGACCTGCGAACTCGAAATTAACCCGTTTAACCAATTTATTAAATTTATTTTTAATAACTATATTATAATACATTATTTATTAAATAAATAATAATAATAATATATTAATGATCGATTAATTTTCTCTTTCTCACAATTAGGTTTACCATAACATTTATTTTCTCTTATAATTAGAGTTATCATAACATTTTAAATTCTTCCGTTTATTTGATTTGTGATCATGTGTATTTTGTTGTATTTAATTGAGTAACTATTCAAATGAGTATCACTATATAATATGTAAAACGACAAGCATACAAAATTTTCACTATATAATATTTAAAACAACAGGCGTACAAAATTTTATGACAAGTCTACACTATATATTTTATAACAAGCATTTTAGAAAAAAAATTCACTATACAAAGTTTTATGACAAGTATTTTAGAAATTAAATTATTTCATTATATTTTTATTTATGAAAAGATAAAAAATTTTAATTTTAATAATTCAAATAATTATTTTTTCTTTCTTTTCAATTAAATTGATTTGTTAATATATTCTTTCTATATTATTCAATATTACACAATTTAATTATTAATTTAATGGGTTGAAAACGAGTTATAAATGGGTAACTCATTTATAAATAAATTGGCTTTTGGTTTAATTTTTGGACACGAACTCGGTCAACATGACCCATTGACACCTCTAATAAAAATAAATAGGGCTATTTTTTATTTTATTTTTAAAAATATTTTTGACTTTTTAACATATTTTTAATATAATTTTTTTCATAAATTTTAAGTTAGATAAAAAATTTAATTATTAAGAGCAACCCCAATGGTTGTGAAATGGCAAGGGCTATTGCCATTTTTTGGCAAAAAACCAAAAAAATCAACTCCAATGGTTGAAATGGCCCTTGCAGAAAAATGACCATTGCCAAATTTTCATGTATATTGGGGCAAATATACATGGCAAAATAGACATTGCCATTTGTGTCATGTCATCACAACCACCACCTCAACCAATCAAAATTCAACAATATTTATAAAAAAAATAAAGGTTGATATGATGACATACCAAAAAGTAATATATTATTATTTAATTTAATAAAATGGCTCTTGTTATATTTAAACCATTGGGGTAAGATTTAACAAATAGCAATTGACACTTGTCATTTTTTGGCAAAATAGAAAATGACCCTTGTTATATAAGCAAAACCATTGGGGTTGCCCCAATTATTTTAAATTATATATACAATAGTAATTTAAAATAATACAGTTAGAGTAATTGATGATGGAGTAATTGATCTTTGTTTGATCTTTCTTTTGTGTGTGAAATTATTGAATTTATTGAAAATTTATCATTTTTTATTATTAATAGTATTACTAGACAAAAAAAGAGTATTACTTCTATTAATTAATTTATGTTAAAGTGTGAAGTGACAAGAATAACCCTTTCTATTTTTTCATCCAAATAATATAATAAATAGCTAGAATTTTGGAAATGAATATTTTTGCCATATGCCATTTTCACCACTAAGGTGGCTTTTTTTTGCCAAATTTTGGGAACGGTCATTTCTTATCCACTAGAGTTGCTCTAAGGAGAGGTTACCATTGAAGATGCTCTAGTAGAACAACATTTTTTATCCATGATTTTTCACATGTTTCTCAACGATTTTGAATGATTCCACGTGCTTAATCCTTGTCAGGTCACGCCCAACACGTGACATCAAATTTCACCTATAATTGAATGGATGAGATTCGCTCAAATCGAGTTGATTTTAGAGTTTATATAAGCTCGAATTTGAGGAATTCTTATTGTGTATGTATGCGTTGAATTCGTGTGACATTCATGATCTAGAGCTATATGTTAGAAACCGCTTCATCTGTGACATCAAATTTCAATTATAATTGAATGGACGAGATTCGCTCAAGTCGAGTTGATTTTAGAGTTTATACGAGCAACTGCTTTAGATAAGTGAGCCGAATATATTTTCCAATACTCACTCTCACTTGTGGGTCGATTTTAACCTTAGGGGGAGACCAACAAGTGGATAATTAATTCATGGATGAGATCACTCAAGTCGAGTTGATTTTAGAGTTTATATGAGCAACCGCTTTATATAAGTGAGCCGAAAATATTCTTCGATACTCGCCCTCACTTGTGGGTCGATTTTAAGGGGAAGACCAACAAGTGGATAATTAATTCGGATGGAGTCGCTCATGGCAGGAGTCGAAACATGACCTGCCAGAAAACTAGACATTTATATAAGTGAGTCGAATATATTCTCCAATACTGTAACTAATAGATGATCATCGTCTCCCTCCTCCTATTCGTGTTGATTAAAATTTTATTCGATCGAAACATGTAAAATCCTTGTTTATTTTATATGATTTCAATTTTATTGTGTTTTTAAGTTCCTAAGTATTAGAGAAATATCGTACTTATCGTCTCAAAAATATCAAAAAATATAAAAATTTCGTTAAATTGAAAACTTTGAAAAGTTAGTTGATAATTTTTTGCCACATCGGTGCAAAAATTTTAAATAAGATAACAACATTGATATAGTTCGATACGATAACAACATTTTCAATATAATTTGATAATTTTTTTTTTTGATATAACTCGGTATATTGATATTTTCGATAGAATATTGATATTGATTTTTTTTTAAATCAAATTTTTTAATAAATAACAATTTTTTTTAATACGTATCATTATGATTTTTCAAATACATGTATTAAAACTTTTCAAACAACTACAGTATAATACGGAGTAGTGAATTAGATACGTGGTATGTCAAAGTTGCAACAATTTTGTTAGTGAGTTAATGAAGCTATTAATTTCATTTTTATATTTCCGGAACGCACGTAGCACCCAATTTCCACGTCATCAACCACGTCATCAACCACGTCATCAACCGTTTTCCCTTCCTCTCTCGCATCAAAGAGACCCAATCTCGTCCCTCTCATCGTTTTACTGCATTTTTCACATCTCCGAAAATGGCGACAATGGAAAGCTTGATCGGATTAGTGAACAGAATTCAAAGGGCGTGCACCGTGTTAGGAGATCATGGCGGTGAAGGCATGTCCCTCTGGGAAGCACTTCCCTCCGTCGCCGTTGTTGGTGGCCAGGTCAGGTCCTTTATACATTCTTCATTCACCGTTTAATTTTTTTTGTTTTAAAGAAATTAATCTCAGATTTTCAAGTGTTTCGACATTGATACAGAGCTCCGGGAAATCATCGGTCCTCGAGAGCGTCGTTGGGAGAGATTTTCTGCCCCGTGGATCCGGTTAGGTTTCCGCATTTGCTGGTTTATTCCTCTTCTCTTTTTCATTTCCATATTCGATTGCTTTCGATTATGATTGAGATTTATTGTATGCATTTGTGGCACAGCAATTAGGTAAATAGTTATTTACTTTTGTTTGATTGTGGTGTTATTGAACTTTGAAGGATTGTAAATAGTTATTTACAATGTAGTATTATTTGAGATTGACGATTTGTCGCATTATCTACGCCCTGCATTGTAAGTGAGAGAGTTCACTTTTGCGATACAATTATAGTCTATCTTTTACTGAAACGAAGTGCAGTTGTTATTATTGGAATGGTGTATAATTTTCAAACAGGAGCATTTTTTTTCATGTAGAATTTCTAAATCTCATTTATCCTTTTAAGGTATTGTGACAAGGAGACCACTGGTGTTGCAACTACATAAGACAGAGGGAGGGACGGAGTATGCAGAATTCTTACATGCACCAAAGAAGAGATTTACCGAGTTTGGTATGCTCAAACTTCAAATCAAGATCAGAGTTTATATGCTTTATTTTTAGCTTTAAAATTACTTCTCCTCATTTTGACTGCATACACATGTGAGTAATTTATTCAGGGTTACACGTATTATTAATAAATATGCATTTTTGGATGTTGCAGCTTCAGTACGTAAAGAGATAGCAGATGAGACTGACCGCATAACAGGGAAGAGCAAGCAAATATCTAATATTCCGATCCACTTAAGCATTTATTCCCCTAATGGTTTGTTCACTGATTTTTGGTATTTTATCTGAGTTATATCTTATTGATGTGAGATCTTGAGAATATAATTTTAATGAGATCTTGAGAATATAAAGCTCCTCATAAAAAACTGAATGATGCTGTAATGTCGGAGAGCATATGGATATAATATCAGCAGTTCTCTACATGGTATAGTTCAGCACCTGAATTGTTCGTGTATATACTTATTTCTTTACTCAGTCTTTCGTTCTGTCATATTCGTAAAAACTTTGCCGATTACAACTTATTAACCGATGATCAGGATGTCGAGCAGCAAGTCACCAACCATTGGAGGAATCCTAGAAAAGAATAATTCCATAAATATCTAGAGAAGATATGGCAAACAAATAGGGATATGATCTTTTACCTCGGGTGGCTTATAACCTTTTCAATCCATAACACATTTCATGTAAAGCTTCTTGGTAAAGACTAAAGACTTGTGGATAGCGTGAGTTGCTAAATAGTTAAAAATCTAATAGGTTAAAACTCGTCATGGATGTTCTCTTTTTCTTTGAGAGTCAAAGGATCATTTTAGGGCTATCTGTAAATTCTGGTCTATGTATGTATATCAGATTCTAGTAAAAGGTCTCAGATTATGAAAATAATAGCTCATTATGAGATCGAGTTAGTGTAGGAAGATATTGATTCGTGTCTTCTTTTTTAATTATGTGTTTGAGACTATTTACACGACAAAAGCTAAACATGTAGAAAGTTGAACGCTAATGTCTCTGATTAGTATAGTTTAGTTAAATTACCATATTCTTGCCTCATTAATCTATCATTCTCTTTCTATCGCACTTTTTTTTTGCAGTGGTAAACCTGACAGTTATTGATCTTCCTGGGTTGACAAAGGTTGCTGTGGGTGAGTGTTGAACTGTCACATTCATATATGCTCTATAAATATTACTAACACTTATCTCAGTACTTTGGTTTAGTAAATTTATGATAGAAATGAGCTCATGAGTTTAAACGTTTTAACTCTCCCAGAGGGACAGCCGGACAGTATCGTTGAAGATATTGAAAATATGGTCCGGTCTTATGTTGAAAAGGTAGAAGACCCTACTTTTTTTCTGTACTCAAATGTTTTGAGCATAATGTATCACACATGTTACTAATGTTGGATGGACATAACTAACTGTAGAAAAGAGTTACTGAAGTTTTTGTTCATGAAAATTTAAGTTAGATCTCAATAGACCAAAGACATAACATCTAATTTGGAAATTTTCATATGGTTGTAGCCTGTATGCAGTTAGTGGTGTATAGAAGCATCTTCAGCTTTGACAGCATAGTGCTGCCAAAAAAAGAAACTTGATGGTTCACATTTAACACACACATTATCATTATTTTTCTGGTTGAAGATTATGAGATAACATGAAAACCTGGTTCGATTATTTTAGCATCAAAATCTTGGAACTTGTCAGTACCTGAGTTCTATATCCTTCTCCGTTTTCTTATGTTGTTTGAATGTTTGCTTTGCAGCCAAATTGCATTATTTTGGCTATCTCTCCTGCTAATCAAGATATAGCCACTTCCGATGCTATTAAGCTTGCAAGAGAAGTTGATCCAACAGGTATCAAATAATATGATATAGCTACATCTCTCTCTGTTGGTTTCTTTGTGTAGGGTGTTGCTTATAATTTAGGTTCAGTTGAGTTGACAGACAGAAAATCATTTTTTGTGTGTGTTTTAGGTGAAAGAACATTCGGAGTGGCGACTAAACTTGATTTGATGGATAAAGGAACTGATGCCCTTGATGTACGAGTCTCCCTTTTTCAATTGCTTAAAGGATGCAGGATATGACTTTGATAGCTATACCATATTAAATTGTTCATCTTACCAGAATTGATTCTCTCCATCAGCTTCATGTCCTTATTTTAAGATTTATCCTATTTACGTCTAGTTCTGTTCCTCCTTAAGGTACTTGAAGGTAGATCATACAAGCTCATGCATCCATGGGTTGGAATAGTGAATCGTTCACAAGCTGACATAAACAAGAATGTTGACATGCTTTCTGCTCGTCAGAAGGAGAGGGAATATTTTGAGTCCAGCCCAGAATATGGACATTTGGCCCATAAAATGGGTTCAGAGTATCTGGCAAAACTACTGTCTCAGGTATGTAAACCCACCATTTGTTTCTAAATGAAATATCCATAGTATAACATTACACTGTTCTCGAGTTCCTTGTTAGTGAGTTAACAGTTTTTATCTTCCTTTGACGTGCATTAGCATTTGGAGAAGGTCATTAGACAGCGCATTCCCAGCATTATTGCCTTAATTAATAAGACAATTGACGAGCTAAATGCAGAGCTAGACCGTATTGGAAGGCCCATTGGTGTAGATGGAGGGGTAATAGCTGGGCACACATAAATCTATTATTAGCAAAAATAAGATCGTCTACTTTTCTTTGTAAGCTAAAGTGCAAGTCCTTGATGTGCAGGCGCAGCTGTACACGATCTTGCAAATGTGCCGTGCATTTGATCGTATTTTCAAGGAGCATCTGGATGGAGGGTAATGCTCATTGTCTACCTTGTGTCTCTTAGCACATAGAAGTAATTTTCTTGGGATTGCTTTAAATTGAAAACTCAATCTCTGATTTTATACTATTATAAAATTTAAAATCAGATTTGGTTGATGTGTTTCAATGGCATTATCCATTTTATGTTATCCTTTTTCTACAAAATAACATTTAATCCTATAATTCCAATACTCAAATTTATGAAAACTTTGATGTATCACTTAATTCCCATTGCCTCATTGAATTTAATTATGAAAGTGAATCTCCCAATATTGTAATATTTCCGCACTCTAAAGTTATTTCACTTCCTTTTGAAGTAGTTAACAAATGTACAACAATTTGGCACTGTCTGGGTGCATGTTTTCAAGTTCGTATTAGTATATAACTATTTTCAAGTACGACGTAATACTTTTCAAGTTATCAACTATGAAGTGCATTCACGTAAGCTAAATAACGTCAATGTGGAATTAAATATATTAATTAGTTTTACTCTGGGTTACAAGTACTTACAATGGCTTCATATACGAGTACATTTTTCTACCCCTCGTTCGGAATATATTGTGTGGTAAACAAGTTAGTTTCACAGGAGGTCAGGAGGAGACAAGATATACCGTGTCTTTGATCACCAACTACCGGCTGCCCTAAAGAAACTTCCATTTGATCGTCATCTCTCTCAAAGTAACGTCAAAAGAGTTATTTCAGAGGCGGATGGGTATCAACCTCATTTGATTGCTCCTGAGCAAGGATACAGAAGACTAATTGATGGATCACTTGGTTATTTCAAGGGACCTGCTGAAGCGTCAGTTGATGCGGTAACATCTTTATGTAACTCAAACATATTGCCTAACTTAATTTTCTCTCTGTGTTTTAATTATACCGTCTTTTTGACACTTAAATTAATATGACCAAAAATTATTTACCTGATACCTCTTTTCAATGCCTATTTTAAACCCTCGGCTACTAAATCACAAATATGCTTAAATTTATATTGCCAATTGTTGGTTACATCACGTGTTATCCTATTACTTAAATGATAACTTCATGTATTTAGTTAAGGTTGTATGGTATGAAAATGATCCTCACATATTTCATGCTATCCTGATTAGTTTATTCGAAAAAGTGACGTTTTTTTCCTCACATGGCGCTGTATTTGCTGAGTGAAGTCACTTCAGCGCCATGTGGACAAGAAATAATATCACAAACCATCCTCTTCCATGTACAAAATCTTCTTTATTCAAAGATTATCAAGTACTATATACTGTATATATTCCTTTCGATCAACAAAAATGAAAATAAAAAATAAAAAATAGACTAACAAAGGGCTTAACCAAATGAAAATTCTGTTACAGTTATATATAATTATATATCAAAGCACAAAGCCATTTTTTAGCCAAAAATCAATTAAATGAAAACACCTTGTTATTAAAAATCATGAAAAACAATAAATCACAAACAAAAAACAAATGAAATGTAAATTATTTCATGTAAAAAAAGTGAATTAATCACAAAACAAGTTACCAAATAAGTAGATTGATCACCAAAGAACAATAACATAAATAAATTTTATATTATGCAATAAATATTTTTTATAATTAATTATTTATTTTCTTGTTGATTCTTTTTAATAAAACACGAAGAAAAAATTCAATTAATTTGGTCTTTTGGTAACGTTAACATTTAAAAGTTGGACAATTTACTTATTGTGTGTATTTTGGTAAAGTGTACTAAGTACTAACCACAAATCCAGATGAATACTTATATGATGGAAGATTCTGAATTTACTTTTTTTAAACATGTATAGGAGAATGATGCAATTTACTATCATGATAGAACAACCAAATATGTATGTTGAGTTAGCTGTATATCTAATTTTTTTTTTAAATTAATATCCACATTTGAAGTTTAATTCTTTTCGTAGGTACACTTGGTTCTGAAAGAACTTGTCCGAAAGTCTATAGCAGAAACCGAGGTAAACAAAATTTCGAAACACCATGCCCTTAATTGATCTTTATGCCGTGAAGGTCACACCATGACGTGCCATTTGTACTTCACATCATTTAAAGGAAAATGGGAAAAGAGGATTTTTCATTCATTTCTGAACACAAGTGTTTGTGTAGTTAATAAATTGCTATGATTTGTTTTTCATTTATTTTAAATGTCAATGTAGGAATTGAAACGATTCCCTACACTTCAATCTGAAATTGCGACAGCTGCAAATGATTCATTGGAGAAATTTCGTGATGATAGTCGTAAGGCAGTTTTACGGCTCGTGGACATGGAGTCTGCTTACCTAACAGTAGAATTCTTCAGGAAAATTAATACGGAACCAGAGAAGTCCGCAAACCCAACGGGTTCAAATGCCGAACGCTATACAGACAATCATCTTAAAAGAATTGGTATTTTCCATTATTTGCTTGTTTGTTTCAAGTCTATACACGAATGAGTTTGTAAAACAATTTTTTGTTTATAACCGACAAATTTGTTTTTAAGTTGTTTTAACATGTGCTACTTGATAACAGGTACAAATGTGACTGCATACATTAGTATGGTTTGTGATTCCTTGAAGAATAGTATTCCAAAGGCCGTTGTTCACTGTCAAGTTCGAGAGGCCAAGAGGTCGCTGCTGAATATTTTTTATGCTCAAATGGGAAGAAGGGAGGTACAGTATCTTATCACAATTTATATATTATCTACCAAAATTATAATGGTTCGTTCAAATCTCACATCTGCTTTTCTCATACGAAATTGCAAGCTCAAGTTTAGACAAGCTGTGAGAGAAGGAAAATGTTGTTTTCACTTTTTATCTGAAAAAAATAAAAAAATCAACCATCTCGGATTCGAATTATGGTTTCCCATTCTTCTGGGAAAAAATAATAGACGGCGTCCAATAGGATTTGAAGCTATATAAAAGTGTAAGAGCGATATTTGGAGTTTTAATAATAGTTGTTTTTAACAGGTATCCCATATCCCATATTATAGTAGGAGTAATTCTTATTATATATGCTAATATGCTATGTAGAACAAAATGTTTAGCAAAACAAATGACATGAACACACTTAATTAATTGATTCTGAAATGCATGTGCAGAAAGAGCAACTTGGAAAAATGCTCGATGAAGATCCATCACTAATGGCAAAGAGGGAGACCTTATCCAAGAGGCTTGAGCTGTACAAGTCAGCACTTGACGAAATCGACTCGGTTGCGTGGAAATGATGATCTCATCTTAATTATACCATACATTTCGCCCTCTTCTTTACACGGTAAATATCTCCATCGTTAATCGGCGGCATATTCTTTTTGCAATTTAAGAGACGATTGCAGTTTTAACACGAGCTTCCTTCTGATCGAAGATCTTTTGATTTCGCGTTACCCATTCCTTCATTCGATGACCCTTTTTCCGGGCAGTCGTTTATACTTTGATCATATTGGATGTTTGTACACGATTGCTCAGTTGCAGTTTTTTTGCAAATAAGAAATGGCATTTGGCAGTCGGGAATGAATCCCTTTATTCTAAGAAATTTGTACTTGTCCTACTCATAGTCACAAAGACTCATGTGCAAAGGAATGATAGGATGATAATAAACATTATTATTATGACATATACAAAAACATGTTTAATGTTACGTCCTATGTTCCTTGGTATAAAATTAAAGAAATCAAAGCATACATAAAACCAACAACACTTCTACAAACGATCAGAGTCTTGCCTGCTTGCCAAGCACAGCTCATGCAACTCATTGAGCACCCATTCCTCCCCCGTGTGGCCCCCCAGCACCAACACCCTGGTCCCACCCACCACGCAAGTGCTGTGCCCCCACGCAAACTTAGGCGGCTTCCCAGGCACATCCAGCAGCCTCCAAGCCGGCTTCTCCTCGGCAGGGTCCATCAGAAACAGCTGCGATGGCGAGTGCAGACCCGCTATCGACCCCCCGAACACAATCACCCTCCCGCACGGCATCGTCAGCGCCACGTGGTCCAGCCTGGCCGGCGGCACCACCACCCCGCTCCCGCACTCCACCTTCCTCCACCGCGGACTCTCCTCCTCTTCCTCCTCCTCCTCCAGGTCCACCGTGTACGCCTCCCCCGACCTCAGCTGCAAGTGCCCCGTCTTCGCCAGACCCCCAAACATCACCACCTTCGTCCGCCCGTAAACCGACAGCGAGTGCCCCAACCTCGGCGACGGGGCCCACGACGTCAAAATCTCCCTCCACGTCGGCTTCTCCGCATTCAGGTCCAGGATAAACGTGTCCCCCAGGAGCACCCCCGCCTCCGTGCACCCTCCCGACACCACCAGCTTCGACCCCTCCAGCGTGCACGAGCTGTGCCAGGATCTCGGCAGCGGGGGGCGGGGCCCCCCGCGGACTTCCCTCCACGTCGGCCGCTCGGCGGAATCCAAGTCGAGCAAGTGCACGTCGTTGAGCAGGCCTCGACTCCCGCACCCGCCGAACACAACCAGCCGAGAGCCGTTGAGGCACGAGAGCGTGTGGCCCCACCGTCCAGGTGGCGAGGATCCGACGGTCAATCTACGCCACTCCGGGTTCGATTCGTCGAGATCGAGGACGAACGTGTCGTCCATCGGCTCCATGTTGACTCCTTCCCCTCCGAACAGGACGAGCCTGTTCCCGGCCGTGCACGCGCTGAAGTTGCAGCGGGAAGGCTCGACCGAACCCCCGACTGTGAATTTGTTCCAGCGGATGGCTTCGAGTGTAGTGAGCTCGCGGGCTAGTAGGCCCCACTGGAGTTTCTTCGTCATGAGCTCGAGCGCGCCCGTCACGTCTCGACCCCACGCGTTCTGGCAGACCATTTTCCGGACGTGCTCGTTTTTGGTGAGCTGGCGGATTCTACGGCAGACGGACCCGATGGAGGCGACGTCTCTCGGAGTCAGCCGGGATAGAATGTTCTGAGCCATGACTTCGTCGGGGAGGTGGAGGATGTTGCACGGATTATTATTGTGGTGGTGGTTGGTGTGTGGGAAGTGATTGAAGGTTTGTTGTTCGAGGTCGATTTTGAAGACCGGATAGGAGAGGTTGTTGAGGTCGATTTTGGCTTCGGAGAAGATTTGGATGGCGATGACGTGGGTGACGATGCCGTCGTCGCCGTGGATGGGGGTTAGGCGGAGGCTGTTGACTAAGGGGGTTCCGTCTTTCCGGAAATTCAGGAGCTCGCCTTGGAATTCGAGGCCTTCGTCGAGGCATCGGCGGATCTCGGAGACGACGACGGGGTCCACCAAGGGGTGACGTCGCTTCGCACGCGGGTCTCTAAATTGCAAGAAGCGACTGATGAAAAATCAATTGTAGGTTTTGAGGATAGGGTTCATCATCATCATCATCTTCAATTATATAATCCCAATTATATAATATTATATAATCCCAATTCGTAATGTACAAAACACACAGTAGTTGCTTTACCAGTTACGGCCGAGGACTTCGTCGGCGCGGAATCCAGTGGCGAATTCGAAGATTGTGTTGACGTAAATGACCGGGAAATCTGTTTCCATCGCATCGGAAACCACGATCGCCGTCGGAACAGCCGCCGGTGAGTAGAACAACCGGTGAGAAGGTGCATCGTCCGCATCGATGTCCTGTTCGAAGTCGTCGTCTCCGCCGCCGCACTTCAGCCGCTTACGGAACAATTGCTCCGGATGCTCTTCGCTTTTTTCCATCCCCATTTCTAAGACTAATTTCTCTCTCTTTCTCTCTCTCTCTTTGAATCTCTCTACGGAGTACTATTTTTTTATTCAGTTGAGAGAGACCCACATATCTATCTGTAGCTGGCCTGTTTGGTGGTGCTGTTAAATATCTTTCCTATGTGCTTATGAGATTGGACGGTGTTAACCAGTTAATTACGGAAATGCCACCGGCGTTTGTGGCATGGTCGGCAATGAATTAAATTTTGAACCCATTTAAAGCTTTTAGTAGTAATTTTTTAATATATTAATTGGAAAAAAAAAATGAGATTACATGTAATGTTCTTCCCAATGGATAAAAAATGCATGTTGATTTTTTATGTTAAAATATGGGTAAAAATTCTTTGTTAGTGAAAAATTAAATTAATTTTTTAATTTTTAAAAGTGCGCAAATTATATTGAGATGTTGAAAAAAAAGTGTATTTTATACTTAAAAACGGATGAAATATTATAAATTGGTTTCATCTTTGATAAAATGATGAATTAAATATTATACTCGCTCCTTTCTATGGATAAATATTTAGTTATTATTCAATTAAACTTTATATACATATAAAATACATTATTTTTTAAATATAATGTTCAATAATAATAAAATACAATGTCATTAGGATGCTGAAAATGAAAATGAAAAATGAAAAATGAAATGAGTAATTATTTATTTTTTGTTATACACAATCACACTTTTTTATAATTTAAATAAATAAATAAATAAAAATGATGGTTTTGATGTCATCACGTGACTGATGAGTGATGAAAATGAAACCATCTACAACAGCTGATGTTAAATTTGTCAAATTTAACACTTCTCTCCTGTAACACGTCAGTTTGATAACAGAGTGTTATTCTAGATGTCAAACTATTTTCTTTTTCTTCCATATCACCATATCCTATATCTCACCATATTTTACATTTCTTTTTAATTATTATATATATAATTATTAAATTTAAAATTACTAAAATATAATTTTAAAAAATTCAAAATATTTTAAAATAATAAATACCATTATTACTCACCACATTTAATAAATAAAAATACATAAAATATTAAAAATAAAGAGAAAAAAGTGAAAAAAATGTAAAAAAATTGTGATTTTTTTTGTGTCAGAAATGATACAAATCTACAGTCTATTTATAGACGATAAAAAATGAAAAATAATGGTATTTTTATTTTATTTTTTATTTTGAATAATTATTTTGTGAAAATGATTTTAAAATGAAAGAAAAAATAATTAAAATGTCATATTTCAATTAAGGATTTAGTGGGTGTGGCTATTTAGTAATTACGTGGAAGGTTGAGGGCCGAAGTGATGCGACGACATCAACTGGTTGAAACTGATTGGTCCATATAGTAGTATATATATTTGTGGATTTATTTATAACACAAGAGAAAGAGATTAAGAAAATATCTTGCGTGAGTTGTCACATGTAGATATTTTTGTGCGCCTCAATGGGAATCGCACAACACCAAATAGATATTTTTGTTGAAATGAGATATTTTTAGTTTCACAAATCACACGCCCACTTGTCATGTCTGCATACACTTTATTATATTTACCCAATCTTGGATACCGAGTACGGAGTACTATATAAATGGGATATTTATAATAAAAAAGTTCAAATTATTTTGTTGTAATTGTTAAAAAAAATTAACAAAGTTTGAAATAATTTAACACGAGGTGGTAGAGCTGGAAATGAGTCTAGGTTTGAGCTTATCGACCGTCTCGAAAAAAAAAACTAACAGGCTCGAGCTCGATGAGCAGCTCGGGAGGATGGTCGGCTCGTGATTTTTTTTTCTTGTTCGAGCTCGACTCGATCGAGCCGCTCGACTTTTCTCGCTAGATTGGTTAAACCTTATCTTGTTCGAGTGACTCGACTCGTATTGCTCGAGTTTGATACGTCTCGAATTGCTCGAAAAGCTCGTCGATTTGATATATAAATACAAATATTAAAAATAATTAATTAAACTTTTATATATTCGAGTTGTTCGCGAACCGCTCGATTCTTTAAGATCGGTGCTCGAGCTCGACTCGTTTAAGATAATGCTCGACTCGAGCTTGAGTATGACCGAACTCGAGTCGAGTGTTGACTCGAGCAGCTCAAGAGCTGCTCGGTTCATTTCAGGTCTATGTTTGACTAATCTTATAAACTCTAAAAAAATTAAAAATTAATTAAGAGGTTATAAACTGTTAAAATTTGTTCTTTAATTTTTTATTAAAAAAATCTTAAAAGGTTTAAAAAATTGTTAGTTTAAAAGCTTTTTAAAAACAAAAGCAAAGGGCGAGTTCTATTTTTAGACATCTTATAACCTCTTGAAATTTTAACGATAAAAGATAAAAATATTTCTAAAATTATTAAATTTTAAAATAGACATTTTGATATAAGGTATACTCTTTTATATAACCAAGAATAAAAACCATCTATTATAAACCAAATTACAAAATTATAACTTTCATCCTCCTCCTTAATCCAACATTTAATAATATTAATAATACTGTATTAGTTTCATCCTTAAAAAAATGAAATCGTTTATTTGTCGTGCTTCCATGTAACAAAATGTCAAGTTCAAAACAATAAAAAGCACCTTCATTTTTTTCTCTAAGCCCTATGTTGGTTGGGGTGAAGAGGTGCTTCTATGTAACAAAATGTCAAGACCTTCATTTTTTTTTAATCTCTGTACAATAAAATTAAATTACATTGAATAAATTAATTTGAGATTCAAGAAAGAAGATGCAAGTTAAATTTCGATATTACGTGAAGCAATTTTTTTTTTTTTTGAATTAAATCTGTAATGATACATTGATTAGTCTATAACAAGTCCGATGACTGTGTTCTTGGTACTATGAGATAAACAAATCTAAATATGATAGAAATCATCAAATATCTGAATAAATCGTTTTCAAGAAAAAAAATTGGTGTTTTATTATTTTTTCCATCTCAAAATACACATCATCCACAAAATCACAAATTCCAGCGCCAAGAGAACAATTTAGGAGGATGCATTCAATTCAGATCTCTATAATATTTTTATGAACTTTTAAAGTCTAAGGGTATTCAATCCGGATTTTTAAAATTCCATTAAAATCTTGAGTTATTAAAATTCCATTAAAATCTTGAGTTATTCAATACGGATTTTAAAAAGTTTTTAAAAATCTATCGGTATTCAAAACTCAATAAATTTTAAAAGTCCATGGATTTCTATTGATTTTATTTCAAAGATACAAAAGAATTCCATTATGTAAAATCTCTCCTAAATACGTGAAATTTCTATGAATTTTCATTTTAATTATTTAATTAATTATTAAAACATAATAAAACATAAAAAAAATACAAATAAACATAATACAATTGAAAAACATGAAAAAAATAAAATTAAAAAATAAAATAATTTTTTTTCAAAAAAGAATATGTTATTATATGTTTGATATATATAAAAATAATTGAATGTATTAATAAATTTTAATGGTGAAAAATTATAATTGTATAATAATTGTAAAAATATACAAATATTTATAATGTTATTTTAAAAAATATAACTACTTTTTGTAATATAAAATTTTCGTTTACATTCGAATTTATTAGTTCAAAATTGAAATTTGTTCAAAAATTAGAATTTCAATTTTTCTTGAACCAAAAAAATTAAAATTAAATCAATTTATTTTTAAGTATAATTTAATTTTTGAATTTCAAAATTAAATATAAAATATAAAAATTAAGATAAATCAATAAAAAAATAAATCATTCAAACTCTATGAAAATATATATATAAATCAATATAAAAAGTCAGTCAAACTTTATATAGACTCTGTGAATTTTTTAAATCTATAAAAGTCAATAGATTTTTTAAAGTCTAAAAAAATCCAATGAAAACACCCTTCTTAGTTGCCGTGGTCTTGGGCCTTTTGAATAGATTTAACATTTTTTAATTGATATTTTCATTATTTCAAATTTATAATGTTTTACACGCAATTATTTTGTTATTTTTTTAATGGTAACACATCTTTTTTGTTAATTATTTTATATAACTTTTAAATTACCAAACAAATTGTAAGAATAATTTTTTTATTCAAACAATTTAGTTCCAATAAATAATATTTTAGAATTATTTAATTTAAGTTAAAAATATTAATATGAGTTTAAAAAAAATTAATTATATTTGATTTTAATTTATAACTATGATTTTAAAATTTTAGAATTTAAGGAGTATATAACTATTAAATTAAGTTCATTTATGTGATTTTAAAATTGTAGAACTAAGGAAAATTTTACAATAATACAAGTAACTATTAAATTAAGTTAAACTTTTTAATAAATGGTGATGTATAAATTTAAAATTCTATGTAGACAAATATGGCAATATTTATTGTATTAATATATGTAATTGTACACAATGATTGAATAATTATTAATGAAAATTATTTTGATAAATAATAAATATTTTTTAAATGATGATTTATGTTTTATATAATGATTTTGATGATTGATGATTTATTTTGTATGCTTTATGTTCTGTAATTTTGTATTTGTGTTTGATGATAATTATTTATTTTTATAATAAATATTATAACAGTCTATATATTTATTTGAGATTTGTGTATAATGCATCATACGCTTATGTATGATAAAAGGAATTGAACAAATAGAGTACACCATGGATGAAATATTTGTTATCCGGTAATTTCCAGTAGAACTTGTACGTTTACCTACAAACATTACACGCCATTTTGCCCGCACCCGCCTCGCACGAATAGATTGATAATAAGGGTAGGTGCGTTGATAAAATTGGTAAACCAGCATTAGTTGTGGAGTCACTATTTCTGAAGGAATATACGCCCAAATTCAACTGCAAAACGTTGACATGTATCTTTGATTTCGAAGCTGCAATCCAGGGATTGAGGGGGCGTCCAGTGCACTTTTGCACCGGACAATAGCAAGTGCAATTTTGCACCATACACGTGTACAATAAATAATCTAACGGTAAATAAATGATATGTTTTTGTGTTTTAATTTGTTTTCTTTACGCTATTATTTTATTTATTCATGATATGTTTTTGTGTTTTAATTTGTTTTCTTTACGCTATTGTTTTATTTATTTTTAATATTTATATAAAATATGAAATAATACAAGATATATATTACCAAATAATAATATAATTAAATTCAAATTGCACTTGCTGAATAATATAATTAAATATATTATAATAATTATAAATAATATTTTAAATTTGGAGGTTCAACCTATAAAACATTATATATAATTTTAAATTTAATTTAGATTTAGTGTTTGAATTTAATTATATAATTATTTTGTATATATTTTGTATGATTTTAGATTTTTTATAAATATTATAAAAATAAATAAGACAATACAAATTGCGTAAACAAAACAAATTAAAACAATAAGATACTATTATTATAAATTAAGTAAAAAAACAAATTAAAACAACAAAATATATCATTTATTTACCGTTAGATTATAGATTATTTATTGTACACGTGTATGGTGCAAGATTACACTTGCTATTGTCCGGTGCAAAAGTGCACCGGACGCCCCCTCAATCCGCAATCCAGAGTCAATTCGAAGCTGTGATCTTGAAAACAACCCCTCATCTTCTACTTCTCACTAACACGCACGCGCTAACTGTTGAATATTTTTCTGCAGTGTAGGTGACGACCGCTTCGCAGATATAAACTCAAAGACTGTTTTTTTTTTACTTCTTCCCTCCTGCTTAAATTACCTCCCACAGCTTCAGATTTCCCTCACAGAATTAGGGCACAGTGTTATAAACTTACGGTCTCGGTAATTTCATCGAACAGAACGACTACAATCTTGAGGCATTTCGAAGGGAATGTGAATGTGCCCTGAGGGTTATTCCTAGGGGCCTGCCGCCGAACATTCTCCATCTCTTCTCCGCCAAGCGGGATTTTATTCATTGATATTTATTCGAGGAGTTGGAAAATACCGACCACCACCAAACGTGCTTACAAGCTACGTATCCTTTTTTTTTTTCTTTTTTCTTTTTACTGAAGTTCAATACTGTATTTGCTCTCTCTTTCTCTACTTCCCATTTTATGATCTTGGATAGGTGAAGTTTGATTGGATCTAGTGGAAGAAGAGTTGAGTTGTTTTTATAGATCTACTTTGTTTAATGCGTCTGGTTCACTCATGTATAGTTGCTGTTGATGCTTTTTTATAAAAGTATTCATTCATCTTAATTTCATTGCTGCCATGGTTACTTAGAATATTGACATTTAATAACTGAATCAAGAAATTTACAGCACCATTTTGAATTCCAACGACAATCGAAACAATAATGTTACTTTGTACGAACCTCTTGCATTTATTAAACATTTTAGAAAGAAGCATGATGTTTAACTTTTAAGCCCTACTGCGAAACACATTCTCACAGTTTATTGTCAGAAACATTACTAGAACCCTTGGCACCTCTGTTATTAGATGCAGTTGTTGTGAACATTACATTGAATAGAGATCATGCTTGAGAAGCAACAAACTAAGAAAATAGTTAATGTGTAAGCCTTAACTCTATGCTGTTTTAGAGGAATTTGTAGCTCATTCTCAAAGTGTAAACTGCCTAAAGATTGGGAGGAAATCCTCAAGACTTCTTGTGACCAGACTCCAGAGGAGAAGATCACAAGGTCACTTATGGGCTATTGGCAAGCCTAATGCCATACTGGTCAGTTGATTTTGTTCACTTGCATTTTCTTTTAGTGGCTTCATTCTATATTATCGTAACTGTTTTTTTTCAATTCTCATTACTTCTACCCTCTCTCAGTTGGATTTGGATATTTAATTGTTTGTATATTCCATACTTTAAAACTGATTATCTCATTGTTGGTTGAGCAATCCCCTTGTTGAGCAATTTAATTCTTTTAACAATGTGTTAACTTTAGGGGGCGAGAGAGGGATTGGGTTGCTTGGAGTTGGGGTTACTATTCCAATTTTCAATTTTTGTTATGGAGAGTTATCAATACCTTATCTTGTTAATTTGACTTTCACAATTTTGGTTGGTGTTTCTGTTTTTATTCTATCTAAATAAATAAAATGGGAACTGATGATACCTTTTTCTTATTTTTCACAATTGGGTCTCTTTATTCTTCGTTCAATGCACCAGAGCTTGTCAGGTCATTCGAGTGGAATTAACTCAGTTAGCTTTGATTCGTCGGAGGTTTTGATAGCTGCTGGAGCAGCCAGTGGGACCATTAAGCTTTGGGATCTGGAGGAGGCTCAGAGTAAACATTTTTTCAATAAAAATATTTATGTATTATGGCATTCTTTATTTGCTTTATTTGACTTTTCTCATGCCCTTGATAGTCATTCGCACCCTCACTGGTCACCGGTCCAATTGCATATCTTTGGACTTTCATCCATTTGGAGAGTTTTTTGCATCTGGGTCTCTGGACACAACTTGAAGAAATGGAATATTCGAAGAAAGGGGTGTATACACACTTACAAGGGTCCACTCGAGGTGTTACCGCAATTAAGTTTACACCTGATGGCCGGTGGGTTGTATCTGGTGGAGAGGACAACACCATGAAGGTTACATCTTCACTAAAATCGACCTTCTGTTTGGTTCTGCCCTCAATTTTCTATTATTTGTTTGCTATTAAGTTATAATTGATTGAGCTTCAAACTATCTCTCTTGCTAATCTACCTACGATATATTTTTTCCTCTTATATATTAGTAAATGACGACAAATCTGTATCGGTTCTCTCTACTACTTATAATTTTTAATTAAAATTCTGGTTTTAAAGCCTTGAATCTGTAAGATGCTGTGAAGCACAACCATAATTGCTCCATAAATTTGTATTTAGTCTCTTATAATCTTCCTGTTGCCTGGAAACAGATATGGGATTTAACTGCGGGCAAGCTTCTGCATGATTTCAAAAGTCATGAAGGCCAAATTCAGTGCATTGATTTCCACCCTCATTAATTCTTGCTGGCAACAGGTGAAAAACTATTTGTGTATTGTTAGTTCTGCATATATGGGGTTATTAGTTTTGTCATCTGCCAAGTCTCTTGCGTTGTGTTGTCATATTCTACGATGGAAATAGCAGAACACGTGGAAAGACATTTCCTTTCATCAATTTCCTGCATATAATCACTTGGGAATCATATTTCCATTGTATCTCTGCTTTTATATTGTCACATCTGTTCGCATGTTGTGGTTTCTACACATGATCAAATTTCTGTTTATTTTACAGACCATTATTTTATTTCTTGTTATGCATAGAATTACTGTTTTTTTTTTTATTGTGTTTCTTTCTTAAGTATTACTGCACACGCAAGCTTGTGTGCTTGCACATTGAGAATTTTAGCTTTTCTGGGTTTAATATAACAGAACCATTTGAATTGAACTTCATCTTTTATTCACTGTGGTGAAATATGCCTGAGCGGCTATCAAGGTTGTTTTTTATAATTGTTAATTACAATCGGTCTTGGCAGGCAGGTTCAGCTGACAGAACTGTTATGTTTTGGGATCTTGAAACTTTTGAGCTAATTGGATCATCTGGACCTGAGGTTTGCTAAATTTATTTCATCGATTTCTCTTCATATTATTCTTTTCTTCTATTTTTATTTTAATCTAAACTTCTTCATTTTTTAATATGAGTAACTATTATTCAATTGATCCATATCCAGACCACAGGAGTGCGTTGTATGACTTTCAATCCTGATGGGAAAACGTTGCTTTGTGGCTTGCACGAGAATTTGAAAGTAGGCCCTATATGTTTACGTTGCGTAGGTAATATTATTAAAGCATTGTCACATTGTTCTGATTTTCCCGTTTTTTCTCTTTCTTGTAGGTTTTGTCATGGGAACCAATCAGAGGTCATGATACTGTAGATGTGGGGTGGTCTAGACTGTCAGATATGAATGTTCGTGAAGGACATTCAACACAACTTTGATTTTGGTTAGAGCTTCTTGGATGTTCTTATAATCAAAGTTGTTTTGGAGTATGGGTTGTGGACATTTCCGTATAAATCACTTTGTTTTATTTTTAATAATTTATTTCTACCAGTGAAAATATTAACCTTTTCCAGTTTAATATCTGAACTCTTGGAATCTTTTGTTACCTTTTGATGAGGCCAGCGTCTTGAACCATATGCAATGGGAAGTTCTACTGGAATAAATGGTGATAATGATGCAAAATCTAATTCCAGTGGTTCAACAGTGCTGACTGAGGATAATGCAAAGACCAATTTGGGCAGGCTTTCTACTTCAATAATTCTGATTCTATGAAGGAAAGTAGGTCTCTTAATAGGCTATCCACCCAACAAAACTCAGATCTTAATAAGGATTCTAAATCAATAACATGTAAGGATTCCTTGTCTGAAGTTGTAATTAATCATATTTCATTTTTGCTTATCCCAACCCCCATTAGCAATATCATCTTGTATTTAATTTTGATAATGTACTAAATGATGTCTGCATGTGCTGATTAAAGCTACTGTCAGTACTCCGAGTACTCCTCTAAGGTCAGGTCAAAATACAACTCAGGTCAATTCATCAGCAGTTAGCAATGCAGTAAATTCAAGGCGGCAAACTACAAAGGTTCACTCAACAGCGAGCATATCATGGTTCAATGTATACAAATATTATATTTATGTTTGATTTGGTTCAGATGATGTTTGTTGAACTTATAGGAATCAGTATAGGGACTTTAATGGTTTACAAGATTGTGGCTGTCTCCTCTTTTGGGGGGAACAAAATCTTTCTGAACAAGTTAAATTTCACCTTCCATTATTTATTTGTTTATTTTAGGTCCGTGCCATTTCTTCTGTTGCATCCCCAATTTCACGCTTTGGTCATTCTAGAGAGCCTGTTGCATCTAATCAGAAAAAGTGCCTTGAGCTTCTGGCGCGGTACTATGTCTTGAAGCGTCAGCACGTTCTTGCTGCTCAAATATTAGTAAGACTCGCAGAAATAAGATTAATTTTTGGAGTGATTGGTTGTCACTTGTTAGAGAAAAATGCCATGATGATAATTGGCATGATATACAAATAGTAGAGAATAATTATAATTAATTTTTGGTTAAAATTATATGAGCGAGTAACTAGTAAAATTTGTATCTAATTATGGTGCAGTTATATTTTATTTTCTTTGTAGTGTGTGTAGATTGATGAGAAATGAGTTAACATGAATAGTGTCTTCTGATTTTTTTATGAACAATTACCCAATCCCCTTTTTTTTTGTATTGAAATGAAAAGTCAAAATTCTGATATCCAAGCACACCCATAATTTATGCTTTTTTCTTTCCAGCTAACAGTTCCTCTGACATTTTTATTTGTTCCTTTTGATGCCAGGCGTCAATACCTGAGTAATGCTGTTCTACAGGCAAAGAGTGCCAATGAAGTCGGCAGTCTCAATGTCTCTGTCCAGGGTGCAATGGATAACGGGCTTCTTGATTTACTTGAAGGGAAGCTTGCTGTTCTTCAATTTCAGATGAAGATTAAAGAGGATCTGGAGGCCATGGCCTTGAGATCAGAAGCTTCTCCCGACAGATCTGAATCTAACGCGGACGACTTAATTCCTGAATATGGTAACACTACCATTGACATTTTCCTGATTCCCTTCGAGAGAAGGCAAAGGATTTATCAGCAGATTTAAAGACTATCACTCAGTTATATAATGATTATGCCGCTCCATTTGAACTCTGGGAGGTTCGTAATTATTCTGTCTTTTGATAGCAGTATGATGTTATTGTCATTAAAAGTGTCTAAGAAGATTATTAAAAACGAGCACTTAATTCCAAATAAGTTATGTTTCCACATCTTATAAGCACCTAAATACATCTTATAAGATGTTTGAAAGCTTTTAAGCTCTATAAGAGTGTTATACTTTGCAAGCTATCCATGAGTTATTGTTTCTTTCAGATATGTCTGGAAATGTTATACTCCGTACTTTGCAAGCTATTCTGGTGATTCCGACAGTTGCATTGTTAGAGAGATCTGGGCTAGACTCATTGATCAAGCTCTTACGAGTGGTGGTATTGCCGAAGCTTGTGCAGTGTTGAAGAGGGTTGGTTCTCATGTTTTCCCCGGTGATGGAGCTGTGTTACCCTTGGATAGCCTTATTTGAAAATTTTCATTCTATAATAGTGATGGAAACATTTTTAAAAGAATTGAGATTTAAAATTTTTGTAATATAGTGATGAAATTTTCATATGACTGTGAAAATGTAATGTCAAAAAGTTGTTATTGAAGTATAATCTGTCAGACCATGATTGAAGATGGATAATATTAATAATTTGTAACAATAATATATAGTGCCTTTTAGTGCTTTTTTGACAGGACTTTCATGTTTTTAGCAGGAAAGAGTAGGTTCTGGGTTTGAACCTGTTGGGGACGAAGATATCTCTAGGGCTCTTCTAGCTGCTTACAAGGGTGCAATAGAACCTGTTCTGAATACTTACGATCAGTTGTTATCAAGCGGGATAATTTTGCCATCTCCAAGTTTAAGGTTACGTCTGCTTCGGTCTGTCCTGACAGTGCTTCGCGAGTGGGCAATGTCGGTATTTGCACAGAGAATGGGTACAAGCTCAACCGGAGCCTCTCTGATTCTTGGAGGACCATATTTAATGGGGCAGACAACAGTTCTAAATCAAGTCGTTCGTGATAAGATCACAAGCGTGGCAAATAGGTTTGTTTTTTTACCGTACTCTTGCAACTTCTTATACATATTTTTTTATTTTATTTATGGGCTAGATTAACGAAAAGTCTCCTGGTGATTGTCGAAATCACAAAAATCTTAAGTTGACATTCAATTTTTAGAATTTCTCCTTTACACCACACTTCACGTACGTAGCATGCATTTCCCAGGTATTTCACCTACAACTACTCACCCTATACATTTCACAATTCACACACCACACTAGCACACACTCTGCACTTCACACATTTTTCATACACGTTACTCAGTACCCATACAAAATCATAATTTATAAATTCTATATTCTTATAAATTTATCTTTCTAACCCTCCTGTTGAAAGAATCATACTTATCGTATCACACACACACACAATATAACATATTATTCTCTATGCCTAAAAGAAACAAGACTTTCTACTCGGTTTTATTTTTGGAAAGTTAGTAACTTAATATGTGTTCTCTCTTATTCCCTGATGATTTGACAATAACTCGTCCAATATTCTACAAAAATCAGGTATATGACTGAGGTTCGAAGGTCGTCGCTTCCACAAAATCAAACAGAGGCTGTCTACAGAGGTTTTCGTGATCTCGAAGAGTCACTATTGAGGTTTTGTACTCGGTAGGTCTCGCTCTTGGGACCCCACCTGCTCGGCTCGGCGTGTGACAAGAGAAAGACTGCAAGCAGGAGAGATCAAATTATTTCAAATAGGCAGTAAATTGCAGCTGGCAGATGTGTTCAAAGATGAGTTGCTGGAGATCCTGAGCAAGCTTGGAGTTAGACTTCTACACTCCAAGCTTGAGGGGGAATATCAAAGTTCACATATGCATGGAGGAGTTGAGGAGTACTGATGCAGCTTACATGGAATTTAAGGTGCATATAGCATGCACACATGATTACTAGGATAAGATGGTGGTCCAGGATACATTTTTATGTATTTGCTTTATGGCCCTTCATCTTTTATCTTTTTATTATGTTTTTCCTTGTTATTAATAAGTAGCAGTAGTTGTATTTTTCTATTTCTATTTTCAGTAGCTTAGCCACCAAGCTACTATATTATTCATCAATGAAAATAGTATATGTTTTAGGTTTTGTTATTAAATCAAAATCCTATATCAGATTATATCAGTTTCTTTAATATTAACAACCATAATAAATGTTTGTATTTTTAAGAATTCAAGTTTGTTCGATCTTTGATTGGATTACAAAACAATTTCAGTTATTGAACTTAATTGATCACCAAATGTATTAACTGAATTTTTTGTTTCTATAAGGAATTTTATCTAATGAATTTGAATCAAAATTCCTTTACCATAAGTAACGGTGTCTAAAATTTTTTCCTTTTAATAATTTTTAACACAACTTGATTTTTGTTTACTAATTTTTAACTACAGTATACTATATGAGTTGATTGGCGCACTGATCCATTAGTAATTTTTTTTTCTTTGTACAATTTAATGTATGTTTTTTATTTTATTATTCTCTCTATATTCTAATGATTACTAATATTAATTAATATAGACAATGAATAATAAAAAAAAAATCAATTGGTAATATATTAATTATTATTGTAATCAAATTATATTTATTCAAAATATATATAGCAAATATAATTCTCATTTTTCATTTTTCAATTATAAGTATAATTTATTAATTGGTAGAATATTATATGTGCATAATCTGCCACCAAGAATAAAGAAAAAAACAATTGATGTTTGGAATCTTAAATTTGATTAAAGAAAAACTTGTCAATAAGAAAGTAATTAATGCCGTAGTCACAATAAATCTTGATAAGACAAAACTGATTACCTTGAATAAAAAATAAAAAAAAGGTTAAAAATGTAATTTTAGAAGATTATGGATATCCAATATGGCAATATCTGTGGATACTAATCTTTTAATTTAGTCATTAAGAAATTTGATTAACAAGATTCATATAAGTCAATTAAGAATTAAGAATTGTGATTGACTTTTAAAAGTAAAGCTAAATATAGAATATACTACTAGTTAATTAAAAGTGTTTTTTGTAATCTTCAATCACAAAAGGAATTTTTGTAGCGGGATCATTAGGGTTATTTATGTGTCCCACTATATTTTAATTTTTTAATGTTCCCTAAATATCCAACAACTTGAAAGAGCTCAGAGCTCAGCAACAAGTGAGAAAATAAAAACGGGCTGAATCAAATATCGTCTCCTAAATATCCAACAACTTGAAAAAAAAATGGGGAATCAAATATCGTCGGCCTTCTTGGAGCGGAATGAGCCCTTGCTTCTGGCGGATCAGGGAGGTGACTTGTCGACCGGTGCGATTGGGATCTGGAACAACGTGGTTTGGATGGCGACAGGAGCGTGGGATGCAACACGAGGCTGGGATTGAACTCGTTGTGATTTACTTTTACTTTCGGTGAGTTCATTTATTTAATTTAATGTGTTTTTATTTTTTATGTTATTGTTTAGCTATTAAGGTAAGTTATTGGTTAACTTGTCCTCGATCGATCGTATCACCCTATTTTTTGTTGGAGGTATGGATGACAAAAAACTCGTTGTGATTTACTTTTACTTACGGTGAGTTCATTTATTTAATTTAATGTGTTTTTATTTTTTATATTATTGTTTAGCTATTAAGGTAAGTTATTGGTTAATTTGTCCTCGAATCGATGGGCCTATTTGTTGTTGGAGGTATGGATGACAAAAGGTGTATGAAGCTCGCTCCATACTTGTTTAGATTTTTTTATTTATTCGCTACTCATACCAAGATCCGGCGAGTCTAGCAAATAAAAAAAATCATTCTAAACGGGTAAGGAGCGATGTTGATAGATGTTATATGCTCCACACCTGCTATTTTTACAAGTCTATATGGGTATTATGATGGGTTGTGTGTTTTCAATTTTTATTGTGGTACATTTTCGGCTTCTTAGTTTGATTAAAAATCTCAAACTATTTGAATCTAATTTTTTTATTAGAAAGTGATTTAGAACTATTTGAATTTATGTTTTTATTAGAAAAATGCAAAAATGATGATTTTATATAAGGTGTATTTAAAAAATTACCCTTAATTTATTTTTATTTTATATTTAGTTTTTGTAATATATTTATTTAATCATGAATTATATGAAATATTAATTACTTATTATTATTATTATTATTATTATTATTATTATTATTTAAGTATAAATAATAAGTATAAAATAAATTGATTCATGTGGGACTTATAAAAAATTATATTTTTGGATATGAATGATTGAAAGAGTTACAAGTTTTTTTAAAAATTAAAAAAAAAAAAATTTAATCAAAATTGGAGATGCTAATGTATTTTATTATGAATGAGATGTAATAAGAAAACTAAAGTTATAATCTAGCTCGATTCATATTTAATTGAAACCGTTGAAAATTTGATTTATATTTAATTGAAACCGTTGAAAATTTAAATAATTACTGATTTATTGTATGTTGTTTATTATATTGATTAAAAATAAATTTTCATCTTCAATTTAATGATTAATAATTATTTTTTTAAAAGAGAATTATACTTTTAACTATAAGTGGTCACATTATTTTTTTAACTTTACACACATTTAAATATTTTTATTCTAACACACTTGATATTTTGTTTCAAATGAAAACAATACATATTATTGCAAATTTGTTGGACCCCCACAATCTATAGTTTATTTTATTTATTTGAAGATATGCAGGTTAAAATTTATTATTATTATTATTATTATTATTATTATTATTATTAACATATTTATGAAAAATGTAAGGTAAAAATAATTTAAATGTAAGGTAAAAATAATTGCGAGTAAAGTGATAAAAAATACATGAAAAATTAAGAGTATAATTATATTTAAAAATAAAGAAGTACAAATAATTATTTTCTTTTACGAGTATAATTGAGATATTAAGAGTATAATTATATATAAAAACAAAAAAAAATTGTGAAGATAATAATGAAAAATTAAATAGTAATATTCTCTAAAAAAAGGATCAATATTACGAGGATAATATTACTAGGATTGTTAGTGAAAATCATGTTATCTCTTTCTTACATTTTTATTTTTACTTGTGTCTCTACTAGGGCAAATCTCTCGATTTACATTTTCTGGTCTCTTTTTTCATCCTAACAAAAAAAAACTCAACAATTAATGACAAAAGTAGCATGTAACAGCTATATATCAATCCAAACAATTTGTTATAAGTTGAATTTAAATATTTTGACCGCAAAAATTAGAATCTTCGTTCTTTAAAATTTAGATGATGAAATTGAAATTAATTTAATTTACATTCAATTTATTTTTATTATAAGTTGAATTTAAATATTTTGACCGAATAGAATCTTCACTCTTTAAAATTTGGATGATGAAATCAAAATTAATTTAATGTACATTCTATTTATTCTTATTATAAGTTGAATTATAGTTGTATGTTAATTTAATGTTGTTGTAGTGCAAAATTTTAGTGAGAATTTTGTGATGTTTTAGTGCAAAAATTAATGTGCTAAAAGTTGGGCAGTTAGAGAAAACATGCACATATTACTCATACATACTATGCTCTTGATAGAATGCAATTGTCTCTCGTCGTTAAGGGTTGTTAGTTCAATTGGTTGAACACTTGAATTGAGAACTTTAAGGTCCAAAGTTCGAACCCATATTAATTTGATATGGATACTCGAGACCTAATAGTTAATTAAGTTATTTATTTTCTCTTTTTAATAAATTCCAAGTGTTTTCGTTCTCGAAACACTTAGTATTCATTAGTATACGTAATATCAAAGTGTGTTCTATTATTGTGTTATACTTTCTTTCTCTAAGTCATAATTAAAAAAAAAATAGTCACATTAAATTTTATATTGTTAAAATAAATGCCTTGAATTATCATAATTATTTAATGAAAATAAACATTTTTCTAAAACCAAATGTATGTAAAAATTAAACATTTAAATTCGGGTAACAAAGAAGAAAAAAGAGTTATCATATCAATTGAGTGAGTCGTTCAAAATAGAAAAATGAAATTTAAAATTTTGAGCAAGATCTTAGCATTTTCCACGTCGAGCCCCCACGTCGGTTCTCGTCAGACGAGCCTTTGAGTACGTCGAAAGAAGCGCGTTCGGCCTTCGATTTATCCATCGGTCCGTAGTCAGGGTATGTTGATCGGCCTTGTCCATAATAAGGCGCAAAGTATAAGGACCCCACCGGTATGTTGATCGGCCTTGTCCATAATAAGGCGCAACATGCGGTACGTAGTCAGGGTCAGTGTCTGTTTTTCGCGAGCTTCCGGAAGTTAACCCATTGACTCTCTACTCCTCTGCATTTCTTCTTGAATCTTTTGACATCATTCACTGATGATTTGTGATGCAGATATAAAAGGCAAAGATCGTGTCTTCTTGCCCAAGCTATAAGTATTATTTTATTTATTATTTTAATTTATTCTATTAGGGTTTTATACTATTTATATTCTGCTTTGGTTATTCATTGAAGTAGTTGTTTTTGATATAAAATAAAAAGAGAGTCTTTCTCGTTCTTCAAGCTTTTCTTGAAGTTTGTCGAATTTCGGTATTCTTAGGAATCAACGATATTTGATGTGTTAATTCTCGGGTATTCTTAGAATCAACAAGTCTTAATATCGTGTTTACGCTTCTGCTACGTCAGTTGGTATCAGATGATGTTTGTTGAACTTATAGGAATCAGAATAGGGACTTTAATGGTTTACAAGATTGTGGCTGTCTCCTCTTTTGGGGGATCAAAATCTGTCTGAACATGTTAAATTTCACCTTCCATTATTTATTTGATTATTTTAGGCCCGTGCCATTTCTTCTGTTGCATCCCCAATTTCACGCTTTGGTCATTCTAGAGTGCCTGTTGCATCTAATCAGATAAAGTACCTTGAGCTTCTGGCGCGGTACTATGTCTTGAAGCGTCAGCACGTTCTTGCTGCCCAAATATTAGAAAGACTCGCAGAAATAAGACTAATTTTTGGAGTGATTGGTTGTCACTTGTTAGAGAAAAATGCCATGATGATAATTGGCATGATATACAAATAGTAGAGAATAATTATAATTAATTTTTGGTTAAAATTATATGAGTGAGGAACTAGTAAAATTTGTATCAATTATGGTGCAGTTATATTTTATTTTATTTGTAGTGTGTGTAGATTGATGAGAAATGAGTTAACATGAATAGTGTCTTCTGATTTTTTATGAACAATTACCCAATTCCCTTTTTTTTTTTTGTATTCAAATGAAAAGTCAAAATTCTGATATCCAAGCACACTCATAATTAATCCTTTTTTCTTTCCAGCTAATAGTTCCTCTGACATTTTAATTTGTTGCTTTTGATGCCAAGCGTCAATACCTGAGTAATGCTGTTCTACAGGAAAAGAGTGGCAATGAAGTTGGCAGTCTCAATGTCTCTGTCCAGGGTGCAATGGATAACGGGCTTCTTGATTTACTTGAAGGGAAGCTTGCTGTTCTTCAATTTCATATGAAGATTAAAGACGAACTGGAGGCCATGGCCTTGAGATCGGAAGCTTCTCCCGACAGATCTGAATCTAACGCGGACAGCTTAATTAATTCCTGAATATGGTAACACTACCATTGACAATTTTCCTGATTCCCTTCGAGAGAAGGCAAAGGATTTAAAGACTATCACTCAGTTATATAATGATTAATTATGCCGCTCCATTTGAACTCTGGGGGGTTTGTAATTATTCTGTCTTTTGATAGCAGTATGATGTTATTGTTATTAGAAGTGTCTAAGAAGATTATTAAAAACGAGCACTTAATTTCAAAGAAGTTATGTTTCCACATCTTATAAGCACCTAATTACATCTTATTAGATGTTTGAAAGCTTATAAGCTCTATAAGAGTGTTATACTTTGTAAGCTATCCATGAGTTATTTTTTCTTTCAGATATGTCTGGAAATGTTATACTTTTCAAGCTATTCTGGTGATGGCGACAGTAGCATTGTTAGAGAGATCTGAGCTAGACTAATTGATCAAGCTCTTACGAGTGGTGGTATTGCCGAAGCTTGTGCAGTGTTGAAGAGGGTTGGTTCTCATGTGATGGAGCTACGTTACCCTTGGATACACTATGTCTTCACCTTAAGAAAGCTGCTCAGGTAAAAGTTCAAGTCGATCGTTATTGGATAGTGATGGAAACATTTTTAAAAGAATTGAGATTTTAAATTTTTGTAATAGTGATGAAATTTTCATCTGACGTGAAAATGTAATGTCAAAAAGTTGTTATTGAAGTATAGTCTGTCAGACCATGATTGAAGATGGATAATATTAATAATTTGTAACAATAATAAATAGTGCCTTTTAGTACTTTTATTTTACAGGACTTTCATGTCTTTTGCAGGAAAGAGTAGTTTCTGGGATTGAACCTGTTGGGGATGAAGAATGAAGATATCTCTAGGGCTCTTCTAACTGCTTGCAAGGGTGAAATAGAACCTGTGCTGAATACTTACGGTCAGTTGTTATCAAGCGGGATAATTTTGCCATCTCCAAGTTTAAGGTTACGTCTGCTTCGGTCTGTCCTGACAGTGCTTCGCGAGTGGGCAATGTCGGTATTTGCACAGAGAATGGGTACAAGCTCAACCGGAACTTCTCTGATTCTTGGAGGACCATATTTAATGGGGCAGACAACAGTTCTAAATCAAGGCGTTTGTGTAAGATCACAAGCGTGGCAAATTAGGTTTGTTTTTTTACCATACTCTTGCAACTTCTTATACATATTTTTTTATTTTATTTATGGGCTAGATTAAATCACAAAAATCTTAAGTTGACATTCAATTTTTAGAATTTCTCCTTTACACCACACTACACGTACTTAAGATGCATTTCCCAGGTATTTCACCTACAACCACTCACCCAATTCATTTCACAATTCACACACCACACTAGCACACACTCTGTACACTTAACACATTTTTCATACACGTTACTCAGTACCCACACAAAATCATAATTTATAAATTCTATATATAAAATTTTCTTTTTACTCTAACCCTTCTGTTGAAAGAATAATACTTATCATATTGGATGTCCAATTGAAAGTGTCATACTTTCTATTTTTGGTTATAATTTGAATATTTATCCCCATCCCCCCCCCCCCCCCCCCCCCCCGCCCCCCACACACACACACATACTTACCCCCCAGTGTATATCAAATGACTGACATCATATTATTTTACGTCTCTTTGATTTAAAAGTGTCATGCATGATCAGTAATATGTGTATGATGCACATAAATTCATTAAATTGGTTAATATCCCATGCTTGTAGAAATTCAATAAAAACATAGTTGTCAATTTTGATCCCGAGTGATTTGGAAGTGTTCGGTTTACTGTGAAAGACCCGCTACTCGGCAGGCTCGACGTGTTTTATCTTTGCACTATGCACCATTGGCTTGTGCCAAGGTCCTTTTGTTCATTTGTCCTTTGCATGAACGATGTAGCACCTCGCTTTCATATTCCCAACCTCGTTTGTTTAGATGTGCTTATTGGATCCTGAGTCGTTCGTCTTGTGTCTGTATTTGATTTCTGCTTCTTTGAAGTCATTTATTTCCCTTTACATCACTGCCACATCTAATTTACATTGGCTTGTGCTTCGTCATCTTGCTCGGCTCGGCGTGTGACAAGAGAAAGACTGCAAGCAGGAGAGATCAAATTATTTCAAATAGGCAGTAAATTGCAGCTGGCAGATGTGTAAGGCTTATGCAAAGATCAGTTGCTGGGGATTCTGAGCAAGCTTGGAGTTAGACTTCTAATGATTACTAATATTAATTAATATATACAATGAATAATAAAAGAAAATCAATTGGTAGAATATATTAATTATTATTGTAATCAAGTTATATATATCCAAAATATATATCAGCAAATATATTTCTCATTTTTCATATTTCAATTATAATTATAATTTATTAATTGGTAGAATATTATAGTAACTAGTAATAACTCCCTCTGCTATGCACAGGAATATTTAATGTAATTTTTTTGTTTTAAATAAAACAATGCCTAGATTATCATATTATTTCTTTTTTAGTATCACATAATATTTATTAAAATATAATTTAAAATATGGTACATAATTTAATTTCATTAGTTTATTTATAAAAAAAAATGAAAATAATTCATAATAAAAGGTCAAATGATAAAAAAAGTATGAAAGAAATTGGTTTTAAAGAAAAATACTTAATATTAGGCTTACTAAAAATATAATTTTTTGATTTTTATTAAGTAAAGTAAATAAAAAATGAACATACCAAATAGTAACTTTCGAATTTGAATAATAATAATAAAATATTAGTAACTTTCATTATTATTATTATTATTATTATCATAAATAATAATATTATTACTATTAATAATATTATTATCGATGATATTATATAGGTATCATTCGAAAATAAAATCAATAAAAAATCTCTTACTGATTAATAAACACTGGTAAAAAGGAAAATTATCAATTGGACCATGAAGTGTGAGTTGTGTGTTTAAATAAGATATTTTATTTTAATGGACTTAATTATATTATTCATATTGTATTATTTAAACATTAAACTCTATTTAATTTAATAAAATTGAAATCATTATATCATATAATAAATTGAATCTGATAACAAATATACAGATTATTTATAAAAAAACATTTACTCGAAATTAAACTAAAAAACTACTTGTAAAATAAACAAAAAGAATTGATAAACTTTGAATCTTCAATATAAAAAAACAAATAATTAAATATACCAAAATTCAATATTATAAGAAGAATTAAACAATATAGTAAATGAAAAAGATGAACATGAAATAAAAAAGGTAATTAAAAATTACAAATTATTTACCTCTAAAACTGAAAACAAATATGCGATTACTTTTACCAAAAAAATAAAGTGAAAAAAATACTAATTAATAGATTTATATTACAATCAACTGATAATTAATTAATTAATTAAATCAAATCTTATAATAATTATACATTAAGAATAAAAAAACGGATAATCAATATTATACTAAATGGAAAAAATTTACTTTTGAATCTGCAAAAAAATTAAAAAAAATTATACTTGAAATAAAAAAGAAACACAAAAAAATGAGTATAAATATAAAATAAAATAAAATTATGAATGATAAAATTTAATTATTAATTAATAATAAATTTGAAATATACTGTTCAAACTGTAAAACTAAATGCAAAATTAATAATAAATAAAAAATATAACACAATATTACGAACTGAAAAATATATAAAATTATTCAAATTAATTACTTTTTAATCTGCAAAAAATTGATTAGTTAGAAAGATAAATTTATTTAACATCAAATGAGATAATTAATTAATCAAATAAAAGATTATATAAAAAAATAGACATTAAAAATAAAAGATTATAAGAAAAAATAGACATTAAAAATAAAAATACGTATAAAAAATAAATATGATACAACTTGACAAATAAATATATAATAAATTTAATTACCTTTGAATCTGCAAAATAAAAAGTATCATTTAACAAAAGTTACACAAATCACTCTATTAAAATTTTTATTTGAGAAAATTGATCTTATCATATTTTCGTTAAAAATAATTATTTATACATAATATTAATAATAAATTATTTTGTGATAAAAATAAAAATTACAAAATTAGAATAATAATTTATTTTTTTATTTTTTTAAAAAATTGATTTTTTTTATATAAAAAGTATGTTCATATACAAAAAAGTCATATATATTTTACAATTTTTTAAAATATATGAAAATTTATATAAAATCAATAATAAATATATAAAATCAATAATAAATTCGTTCAAACTCTCTATAGAATCAATAGATTTTCAAAATCTATAGACTTTTTAAAATCCAAAAAAAATTCTATAAAATCCTAATAGAATATTGCTAATGCTACGTGAGAAATGAGGCCGATACATAACAATAATGTAAATGAAGATGAGAATAATAATTATGAATAATAATATTTATTTATTTTTGAACAATTTGGATTTTTTTAAATAATTAAGATTTTTTTATATATAAAAGTTTATTGAAATTCAAGTAAAACAATTAAAAAAATTATATTACAATCATGTGAAGTTTATGAAAATTCATCAAAATCAATGAGAAAAAGTCTTGTCTAACTTTACAAAGACTCCACAAACTTTTAAAAGTCCAATAAAATCTATCAAAATCCCAAGTTGAATACACCCCCTTAGATAAGACAAAACTGATTACCTTTAATAAATAAAAAAGGAGGTTTAAAGTATAATTTTAGAAGATTATGGATATCCATTATATGCAGATACTAATCTTATAATCAACTCATTAAGAAATCTGATTGACAATATTTTTACAAGTCAATTAAAAATTAAGAATTGTGGTTGACTTTAATAAAACACTACTCTAAATAATATTTAGAATATACTACTTAAATAAAAGTGTTTTTTTGTAATCTTCAAGTGGGACAAAATCACAAAATGAATTTTTGTTTTGGTTTTTTTAGCCGGACCGCACTCCCTCGGCTTAGGGTTATTCCCACTTTATTCTCTATTGCTCCCTAACATAATACAACCCGAAATAGCCAACACGAGCTGAGAAAGAGCTAGCGCAGCCGGACAAAGAAAAATGGGAAATCAAATCTCGTGGCGTTCTTGGAGAAGAACGAGTCGTTGCTTCCGGGTCATGGAGGTGACAGCACATTGGTGTGGATGGCCAAAGGTGCATGGGAAATTGTACGTGCATGGCCTGGCGAGTGGGTTCGGGAAATCAGTGTTGTGGTTGGTGAAAGGGACGTGGAATGTAGCACGAGCCTCAGCGCACCGCCGCGGCCGCCCGCGGAATGGGAGCAGGAAAATCAAGAAAAATACACCGATCAACCGCCACAGGCTCCTCAGCACGCGCAGAGAGAAGAGCGCGTTTATCCTTCCGCTGGCCCCTGACGTCAGCATTACACTGGCCGCCTCGTTCGCTCTCTGCGCCATTGGTTATTATTATTATTATTATTATTATTATTATTATTATTATTATTATTATTGTGTAGTATTTTAAATTGGATTTGTGAATTGTGGTACATTAATACAATTTTGGGTGAATTGAGCACGAGGGACACTTTGATTATTTAAGAGATAAAAATTTATTTGGTTTCACAAAAGTAAATTGAGCATGAAGGACACTTTGATTATTTAAGAGATAAAAATTTATTTGGTTTCACAAAAGTATGTGTTTTTCGTTTTAGTCCTACATAAATACACTTTCTCAATTTTTGTTTTGGTTTTTTTTAGCCGGACCGCACTCCCTCGGCTTAGGGTTATTCCCACTTTATTCTCTATTGCTCCCTAACATAATACAACCCGAAATAGCCAACACGAGCTGAGAAAGAGCTAGCGCAGCCGGACAAAGAAAAATGGGAAATCAAATCTCGTGGCGTTCTTGGAGAAGAACGAGTCGTTGCTTCCGGGTCATGGAGGTGACAACACATTGGTGTGGATGGCCAAAGGTGCATGGGAAATTGTACGTGCATGGCCTGGCGAGTGGGTTCGGGAAATCAGTGTTGTGGTTGGTGAAAGGGACGTGGAATGTAGCACGAGCCTCAGCGATTTGCATCCAAAACATGGTGGTTTGGATGGTCGACATGACGTAGGGCAGGTGTACTGGCCGTCTGGAACAGAGTTACCAACATCGCAATAAGCGCTTGGGGTAATCTAGTTGCGATTTACTTTTACTTTCGGTGAGTTCATTTATTTAATTTAATTTATTTACTTTCTTTCGGTGAGTTCATTTATTTAATTTAATTTATTTTAATTTTTTATGTTATTGCTTAGCTAGGCTTGGGTAATCTCGTTGCGATTTACTTTTACTTTCGGTGAGTTTATTTATTTAATTTAATGTGTCTTTATTTTTTAAGTTATTGCTTAGCTAGTAAGGGTAAGTTATTGGTTACCTTGCCCTCTAACGATCAATCTGCCTATTTGTTGTTGGAGGTGGCCTTGCGAGCCGTAGCCTTATTGCTTGTAATCCTCCAATTCTCTATATTGAGCTAGAGACTTGTACCCTCGAGGTTACTTGATTGGATATGTTATGGAAAGCGTAATAAAATGTTACAATATATATATATATATATATATATATATATATATATATATATATATATATATATATATATATATATAATAGCTAGGGATCATTAGTTTGCCAAATGCCAGTGTTTATTTATACGGATGAATAAATAAAAAAAGAAGTTAAAAATGTAATTTAAGTCAATTAAGAATAAAACACTACTCTAAATATAGAATATACTACTTAATTGTATAATTAAAAGTGTTTTTTTTTTAAAATTCTTATGGATGGCAAAAGGGTAAGGAGCTCGCTCCATGCTCCATACTCGTTTAGAATTTTTTTTTATTCTCTCCTCATACCAAGATCCGGCCAGTCTAGGAAATAAAAAAAAAATATTCTAAACCGGTATGGAGCGATGTTGATATGTTTCACACCCGCTCCATTTACAAGTCTACATGAAGATTTGAGACTATTTGAACCTATATTTTTTATTAAAAAATGCAAAAATGATGATTTTATATAAGGTGTATTTAAAAAATAAAGATCTGAGACTATTTGAACCTATATTTTTTATTAAAAAAATGCAAAAATGATGATTTTATATAAGGTGTATTTAAAAAATTATCCCTTAATTTATTTTTATTTTATATTTAGTTTTTGTAATATATTTATTTAAACATGAATTATATGAAATATTAAATATTTATTAATTTATTCTTTATAAGTCGTATCTTATTTAACTTTATTATTATTATTATTATTATTATTATTATTATTATTATTATTATTATTATTATTATTATTATTATTATTATTTAAGTATAAATAATAAGTATAAGATAAATTATTTCATGTGGGACTTATAAAAAATTATATTTTTGGATATGCATGATCGAAAGAGTTAGAAGTTTTTCTTTACAAGTAAAAAAAACGTGAAGTGGTGCACACATGCCATACTCTTCACCGTTGGCTAATGTATTTTATTATTAATGAGATTAATAAGAAGATTAAAGTTAAGCTCCATTCATATTTAATTGAACCCATTGAAAATTTAAATAATTACTGATTTATTGTATGTTATTTATTATATTGATTAAAAATAAATTTTCTTCTTCAATTAATGACTAATAATTATTTTTTTAAAAACAATTTTAATTTTAACTTTAAGTGGTCGCATTATTTTTTTAAATTTTACACACAATTATTTATTTTTTAAATATTCTTTTTCGAACACACTAGATATTTTCAAATTTTTTGCACCCCACAATCTATAGTTCACTTTATTTATTTGAACATATGCAGGTTAAGATTTTTTTTTTTTTTATTATTATTATTATTATTATTATTATTATTATTATTATTATTATTATTATTATTATTATTATTAACATATTTATGAAAAATGTAAGGTAAAAATAATTGCAAGTAAAGTAAGAAAAAACACATGAAAAATTTAGAGTATAATTATATTTAAAAATAAAGAAGTACAAATAATTATTACGAGTATAATTGAGATATTAAGAGTATAATTATATATAAAAAACCAAAAAAAAAATGTGAAGATAATCATGAAAAATTGCATGGTAATATTCTCTAAAAAAATGATCAATATTACGAGGATTGTTAGTAAAAATCATGTTATCTATTTTCTACATTTTTACTTGTGTCTCTATTCGCGCAAATCTCTCCATTTACATTTTCTTGTCTCTCCTTTCATCCCAACAAAAAAAACTCAATAATTAATGACAAAAGTAGCATGTAACAATTATATATCAATCCAAGCAATTTGTTATAAGCTGAATTTAAATATTTTGACCGCAAAAATAGAATCTTCACTCTTTAAAATTTGGATGATGAAATCGAAATTTAATTTACATTCTATTTATTTTTATTATAAGTTGAATTTAAATATTTTGACCACAAAGAATAGAATCTTCACTCTTTAAAATTTGGATGATGAAATCGAAATTAATTTAATGTACATTCTATTTTCTTATTATAAGTTGAATTATAGTTGTATGTTAATTTAATGTTGTTGTAGTGCAAAATTTTAGTGAGAATTTGTGATGTTGTAGTGCAAATGTTTTCGTTCTCGAAACACTTACTATTCATTAGTATACGTGATATCAAAGTGTGTTCTATTAATTCTCGAATACTTTTACGATCAACGAATTTTAATATAGTATTATATTTTCTTTACGTCATAATAATAAAAAAATAATCACATTAAATTTAATATTATTAAAATAAATGTATGATTAACCGATAACAATTTAAATGATGAAATAAATATTTTTCAAATATCTTATATTTATAATAAGCTAATTATCATAATTATTTAATGAAAATAAACATTTTTCTAAAACAAAATGTATGTATGTAAAAATTAAACATTTAAATTCGGGTAACAAAGAGAAAAAAAAAGAGTTACCAGATCGGTTAAGTATCCCATATCGTTTGGATATATATCCTAAAGCCCAACTATGACAAGATCTATTGAGTGTGTCGTTCAAAATAGAAAAATGACTTTTAAAATTTTGAGCAAGATCTTAGCATTTTCCACGCCGGTTCTCGTCAGACGAGCCTTTGAGTACGTCGAAAGGAGCGCGTTCGGCCTTCGATTTATCTATCGGGTCCGAACCAATCCTAGCTAGCACATTTGCATTCAGCGCAAAATATTAGAACCCCACCAGTATGTTGATCGGCCTTGTGTTGTCCACAATAAGGCGCAACATGAGCCCGTACGTAGTCACGGTCGGTGTCTTCATTTTCCGCGAGCTTCCAGAAGTCAACCCATTGACTCTCTACTCCTCTACATTTCGTCTTCAATCTTTTGACATCATTCACGGATGATTTGGGATCCATTTGATAAGAATGCCTGCACCTTACAACTATTTAGTACCAATTAGAAATGTAACATTTTATATAAATTGATTTTTTTTACATGTATTTTAATTTCATAATTGTAAAAACAATACTATTATAACCTAAGGTTTTTTTTTAAATGATCAAAGTTTTTTTAATCGAAATCTTAGTGTGACATCAGACATGAACAATTACATAATTTTAATGCTATATATTTTTTGTTGGTTTGATTAGAGAGCTAGCATGTTAGTTCTGATGCGGTAGGTTTCATTCTCTATGCGCAGCTGTATTATATTTTTTATTTTTATATGTAATTGACTTTTAAAAAAACAATTACATAACATTTAAATATTTAAAAAATAATATTATATTTATAAAACTAAGAAATTGACGCAAAAATCGTACACGCCCTAAATAATAAAGATGAAATTTGTAGCTAAAATTACATGCATTTCGTAAAATGTCTACTAAAGAATATAATTAAATACAAAACCTACATATTTTATTCTATTAAAAAAAAGTGGGATTTTTTTTTTTGGAATTATTGTATGAATTCTACCGTTAATATGAAAAAGATTTAAAGAATATAATTAAATATAAAAACTTACATAAAAGTGGACATTTCTTTTTAAAAATAAATTGGAATTGATTTAAATTCTATATTGCTAACTTAATTTGTGTATCGAAAAATGTAGAAGAACAAATACTTTATATCAATATTTTTTAGATTTATTTTAGTATCAAATAAAATTGATATTTGAAAAATAAAAATAAAAAGCTAACAAATAAATAAACATGAAATTCTTCTAAATTGTTAATCATAGGATTGATCATATTTCATATATGTTATAATCATAGATTTCAAACGATTCTATTAAGTATGTTACTAGATGTAAATGAAAAATGTGTTACATCATGAATGGTCGTGATTTATAGCAAAATAAGTACAAATTAAAAATGAAATAAGATTTAAATTTAAAATAAATTGACAATTTTCTTACAATGATGATTTAAGGTGACGAAGTATAATGGCGGACGATCGTGTTCGGAGCGATAAAGACACTCAAGCGACAAGAAGAATTGTTGCATCATGAGGCGATGGCGGCGTTCAAGGGAGAAAAAAATGTTTGAGTTTAGTATTTAAGTTTTGTCTTTATATTAATTATTACATAAGCTACGGTGTGATGCACCAAATTAAATCACAAAAATGATATTAATATATTGAAAATTACCTTTATTTTGAAGTATTGAATGAATTTTTAATATCGATACGATTCGATATAATTTTACGATGATACACAAAGCAAATTTATATTATTAAAACGATGATACACAAAGCAAATTTATATTATTAAAACGCACTTTCATATAACATAAAAAATATTTATCAAATAGTATCACCTCCATTTCCTTTTAATGACTAATATTTTTATCAAAATATTCAACACAAGGAATTGATTTACAAAATATTTAAATGTTGGAGTAGTTTGTTATTGCCCAATAATTAACCTCTTGTTGAGTACAAGAACTTTACTCACTATGGGTTTTGGGCTTTGCGATTCAAAATCTCAATTCGTGTGATTGCCTCTTGTCATTTATTCCTAGGGCTGGATATCAGTTCGGTTCCGGGTTAACCGAACCGAAGTTTCGGGTACCCGAACCCGAACTTTTGCCTTTTCAAGAACCGAAAACCGGGATGTTCGGGTTTTCGGGTTTGCAAGAACCGAACCGAAATTTCCGGTTCGGTTCCGAAAAACCGAACTACGAACCGAAAATATGTAATATGTAGTGTTTAATTTTTTTTCTTGTTCTGTTTCACATCATTACCTATAATTTTTGAGTTTGATTTATAAAAATCTAAAAAGTTCACAACATCACATCATTGCATGTGCAATTGTTAAAACAAATCCAATTCAATTACATTTATTCAACTGCAATTAAATTATGATTCAGAAAGGGGAGAACTTCACGAGACGTCGATCGATTTAAGTCAGAGGCTCCGAGCTCCAGAGTAGAGGACGAAGAGTGAAGAATTAAAAGCCAAGAGTCCGACTGTAGAAGTTACCGTCGAGGCTAGATGTCAGCGGCGATTTTAGAAGCCACGAGGCCAAAATAAATTCAGCTGAGGCCAAAAAAATTTCAAATCTAGGTTTTGGATAGAGAGGAGAGAGGACTGAAGCTTTGAGATTAAAAATATTAAAAATAAATATTATACATATATTAATTATTATTATTTTTTAAATTTAGTATTGAGATTTCGGTTCCTCGGTTTTTTGTTATTCGGTTTCGGGTAACCCGAAACCCGATTAAAATAAATTCATGGTCTGAACACCGAACCGAAACCCGATAATTCAGTGTTCGGGTACCCAAATAACCGAGAATTCGGTTCGGGTTTCGGGTAACCCGAAACCCAATTATCCAGCCCTATTTATTCCCCAAGTGTTTGTAAATCTGATGAACTGCAGATCTGATGGTCATTTCAAATTTGATGAACTAAATTTCGGAGGTACTTCATTTCCTTAAGAAAACACAAACTAACGAGGATGTTCCTAGTAATACCTAAGAGCATTGCCTGATTAATTGAAAAACGATCTTCATTTTGAATAGCGATCATCCAAACAAGAATCATCTCCTGCAAGCTCTTTATTTTAACTTTTAAATTTTGAGAATGATTTCCAACTCTCTTTACATTAAATGATTGATAACTTCACGCATCCAATTTTTTTTTTCTTGGACTTATAGTTGGTCAACAATTTCTATAGCCAGTACAAAATCTTAATTAATTACTATTGAGAAGGAGAAACCAACGTGACTCTTAGCCCTTGGGGATGTTCTAAGAGGGTATTTTATAAGATTACTGGGTTTTGTTTAATTTGGCCAATTCCTCAAGGATCGTCTTTTCTAACTATTTCTATGTTGCCTTATCCTTTCGAGTATGACCAAGAGCAAACAACTGATACAGGTTTCCTGATAGCAATTGTCCTTGTGCTTGTATAATTATGTAAGAATTAGTCGGGTTTAGAGAGGCTGTGGACAAATGAGATGTGCCGAAAACTCCACCTGGTGTGTGCCTATATAATTTTCTGTTTGATGTCTAAACAATATGATTACAGAGAAAGCTTATTTATGCTTTTTCCATATTGCAGGGCTATATGGGATTTTGGTAGTTTCCAGTTGGTGATCAGACAATTTTATTGGCTGCAGAACATTTAATTTTTGTTATTTCTGAGGGAGATTTTGTTGAGTTTAAACTTACATAAAAGTGATGGCACAACATATTGTAACTCAACTTCGTCTCAACATGGCGTTCATTGTCGATTATTGCATGCAGTGCCGAGTCAAACCTGAAAGTCGATACATTCGAAAGACATAGGGTTGTTAGATTTTACCCGGGACATCTGTTAGTGTGTAGTTCTTCCTAGTTCAACATAGAACCTTGTTGTTCTTGTTTGAACTACGTTGAACTATACACTTGTTTTGTAGTAACTTCATGTGCTTTGTTTGTATGTTTTAAAATTGTTTAAATTCATATAAGTCTGCTAGGTATGAGTAGTGCTAGCTGGAAATACAAGTGGATCTTCCTGTAGCCACGATATGGAAAGCGTACTCAGTGTTGAACTAGCGGACTTGGTGATACAAACAACATGGAGTTCTCCCTGTGCATGTTTGTGAATGAGCCACGTGGTTCTATGCACACCAGTGTGGTTCACGAATTCACTACTGCACCTCCAACGAGAGAGTTCAAGTCTTACCGTGAAGACCTTGAATCTGAGCTAACACTTTGATGGACACGGAGCAAGCGCAGATAGACATGGAGCTGTGGGAATGACTGCTAAGGAATGAAACCAGCCAAGGGTGCGACTGGAAGACTTCGCTAGAAGAATCCTAGTCCAAGAAGAAAACACAAGTATACTAGCTGTGCATGCAACAAGCTCGAAGCGCGAACACATGCTAGTGTGGGAGCGGGTAGAGTTGCGTTCATCAAATACGGATCAATGGAATATTCGTTGAAGATGCCTTGGGGTCGTACATTCCATTGGGCCGTCATGGGCTTGGCCCATTAAGCGTGAATTCCGGAAACCCTAATTTACGATGCCTATAAATAGAGGGTTGTTGGAATTCATTGATTACACTTTTGATTTGACATATTCTAGAGAGAGAAATATTGTAGATTGAGAGACTTCGCTAGAAAGCTCCGGTCATACCCTCTGTTTAGTCTTGGTAGTACTCTTCGCTAGATTAGTTCTACCTAGGCTTAGTTTTTGGTCGTGTGACCTTTCTACAAGATTCGCTAGAATTTTGTAGATGTTTTTGTAAAGTGGTTCCACCCATTATAAGATCAATACAAATTTACTTTATAGAATCTCAAATTGTGTTAAGTAATTGTACTCTACCCTTAACTACTTCTCTATAGGTAGATCATAGTACAATATACACAATTTCAATTGGTATCAGAGCAAGTTCACCCCTTTCGGTGTGATCCTAGGAAGAGATTCTACTATGGAGTCATTTACCGTCCTCAAACCCGTCATTCTTAACTCGTCAAACTACTCCTACTGGAAGAGCAAGACAAGGTTGAAGCTGAAGAACGTAGACTCACGTGTGTGGGCTGCTGTTCTACATGGATGGAGTCCACCTACCTACACAAATGAAGATGGTGATGTGCGTATCAAGGAAGAACCTACGTGGACCAATGCCGAACATGAAGCAGCTACGTTCAATTCCAAGGCTATCCATATTATAACCGATCTTATTGATGTCCACATGTTCCAAATCGTGAAGCACCTCACTTCGGCCAAACACGTTTGGGATACCTTGGAAAGAATGTGCGAAGGAAGTGAGAGCATCAAGAAGTCCAAGCTAAGAGGACTTACTACTACCTTCCAAAAACTTGAAATGAGGGAAGACGAGGACCTTGACTCATTCTTTAACAAGATTATGGCTATTGTCAGCGAATGCCAAGAACTTGGAGATCCCATACCTCCACCGCTCATTTCCACTAAGGTGCTTCGAGGTGTAACAGAGAAGTTCTCCGTCAAAGTGACGACTATGGAAGATACTAAGCTAGGCCTCTCTGGGGACTACAACGAGATCATGAGTCACTTGAAGAATTACGAGTTGAATCAAAAATTGAAGGACAAGTCCTACTCCATGACCCCTTTTGAAAATTCTATGAAGGCACTTGCAATCACTCAGAGTGGCTCCAGCTCCACCTCTAACAACGAAGGAGTAACACATCTACCTCAGTCCACCGATCAGAGTGCTTTTCTTGCTGAAGACTCCGATGATGAGAGTGAAGCTCTTTCTCTCCTCAACTCTCCCAATCCCGATAAGTTTGCTGCCCTCCAAGATTCGGTAAGCTACTTGGTTCGCCAAGACATCAAGAGGAAGAGGAGGTTCAAACAATTTCGTAACCAAAGGAGTCCTGGAAATTCCTACTCTACTCCACCTGCTGCTGGCCCTAAAGGGTATAGCCCCAACCGTAGATTTGTTGCCAGCACTCCCGGCAAGGACATGTCTAAGATCAAGTGTTTTGAGTGCAAGGGAATGGGGCATGTGAAGAATGAGTGCCCAAATCTACACCGGAAAAACAATATGGATGTTAGCTATTTGGTGTTTGAAGGAGATGACTCTTTGTATTCGTCTGAGGAAGAGCAGGGAAAGATGTTGGAGCCAAATGATGTCAATGCACTTTTAAGTGCTATTGATAGTGAGAGTGATGAAGAGTATGAGGTAGATCAAGCTGACTTGGCTACTCATGAAAATATTTTTTGCTATACCTCTGTGGTTGCAGGCATGGCTGTGAAGAATACCAATTCTACCCCCCCTGCTGAGAAGGTGAATAAGAAGGATTTTGATGTCGTGAAGTTGGAGCTGGAGAGAGCGCTGAAGAAAGTGAAGGAGCTGGAGGCAATTGTCAACAAAGAAGACTCCGAGAAAGACTTTCTGAGAGATTCCCTAGCCAAAATGGAGGAAGGCTATGCTATGCGCACCAAGGAGCTTTATCAAGCAAAGGACAAATTGGATGTTGCAAATTGTCTATTTAAAAAGCTTAACACTGGCACTTCTAAGCTTGACTCTATGTTGAACTGTGTTAACACTAAGCATTTTGGTCTTGGTTTTAAGGAAACCTTTGATTCCGTTTACTCAGATTCTCTTGATGTTTGTCCTACATTTGTGCGTGGTAATGACAAAACTACTATTGAATCTAATATGGCTAAGCCGGAGGATGCTCGAACATCCAAAGGAAACTTGGCCTCTATCTCGAATGTTAAAATCCTTACACGAAACATCTCAAACCCCTCTACTGCTTCATTGTCCTCGATGACACCGACTAAACTTCAGAAGTCTAGCTCTCCCCATGATAAAAATACATTCACAAGAAATGTTTCGGATCGCTCCAAGTTATATCAATCTAAAAATGCAACACTGTGGAAAGGACGAAACAATATCTCCACTTCGGCACCCCTTGCTGCGGGTTTGACTGTGTTGAAAAGGAAAAGGTCTTGTACCATTCATAAAAGAAGTTATGTATGTCATTATTGCGGGAAGAACGGGCATATCAAACCTTTTTGCTATGAACGTCTTGAAAAACTTACCTCTCATGGAGCTACCTTGAAGCAAATATGGAGACCTGATGAGACGTTGTAGTGCGTCAAATTTCAAATAAAAATAACCGAACTAGTTGCTAAAGCAACTCGCCCGAGTCGATCTCTCGAGGAACACTACTATCGGCGTAAAAGCGTTTAATTGTTTGCAACGGGATTAAGAAAATGAAATAGCATAATGCAAGAGTTTGTTTTTGGGTTTTGATTAATTCTAGAAATTAGCTAAATAATGAAAAGGCGAGAAACGAATTTAAAAGCTAGTACAGTTGTTTTTGAAATCAAGTAATAAATGAACTAGGGTTTCGGGAATCACGATTCTATACTTCGGTGCGAATTCGAATCGATGAATTAGGGTGGATACGTCCGTCGCCGGTAGGCATCTATTCGATCTCAAGATTCAAATTAGACCTTAGTAGGGAGAATCGATCATCCCTAGCCCTAGAAAAAGGATTTAGCTACTCATCATCGTACTTGAAAAAGATTTAGGTTTTTGAAAATAAAAATTCATAAGAACGATTCTTCGGAAAATAAAAGAAAGAGAACTAAACAATTAATCGACAAAGAAATTAAGATCAAGATCAGTGAAAACAAGAAGACTTACTAGAATGAAAATTCGAATTCAAACAAGAGTACCCGTCGGCGGAATCTCCGACTTTTACCGAATTCGATTACACGAGAAATCCAAAAATCCAAAAGCAATAAGAAAACCTAGAGGTAACGAGTTCCAAGAGCTCTCAAAACGTGCGGTAAAAATAATATGAAAAACGATGTCTAAGTTTCTGGGCCGAAGCCCTATTTATTAGTCGGCAAAAGTCGAGTCAAACACGCGGGTCAACTCCAGAAAAGAGGGCCAAGCGACCGCTTGAGGAGGGGAGGCGATCGCCCGCGTCAGTGGGCAGGCGACCGCTTGGGTAGGAGGCGGTCGCCTGGTGCTGAATTCTGAGTCTCTGAACTTGGGGCCAAGCGAGCGCTTGGCAAGCTGGCGAGCGCCCGCGTCATGGGGGAAGCGATCGCCTGAGGCTGAGGCGCTCGCTTCGTGCTGTTTTCAGAGCCTCTGAACTTTGGGTCAGGCGAGCGCCTGGAGCCTTGGCGAGCGCTTGGTCTTGGCTGCACCGGTTCTGCTCCAACTCGACTCGTTTGGACTCATTTCTTCAACTTTTCGACACTCGCAAGCTCAAGCACCTGCAAACTCAACACGCGCATCAAACGTACCAAAACCACAAGAAACACACCAAGAAACAACTCATAAGACACGACTCACACACAAACGGACATGGTAAATCGACACAAAAACACACGAATCAACTCCCCCACACTTAGCTTCTTGCTTGTCCTCAAGCAAGCAATCATGAGAGCAAGTCGTATACCCAAACACACATGCATGCCAATCGTATACTCAATCCCTAAAAACCACAAATAAATCCTCGATGCGTACGGAAAAGGTAAAATAAACAACCACCGACCCACAATGAATTATCTACCATAAAGATCTCCTAAGCATCATCACATGTCACAATATCAATTTCCCTCGCAAAGGTTCACTCCTTCTTTTTTTTTTTTAACTCTCGAGAATAGGTCACTCATAAGCACACACAAGCGAAAGAACAAGAGATAAACTTGTGTATTAAACAAAGGAAAGCACGAAAGTATCAGCGACGAGCTTCAAATAACATCAAATGCACCTAAGGACACCAACTAAACGCATGCTCAAATTGCACTCTCCACTAATCAAGGTCTACTATCTTAAGAATCATGGGTGATCGACAAAAATGGGTGTAACGGGGCTCGGCTAAAGGTATTCGGGAATATTTGGGAAAGAGTGGACTAATTCGTACAAGCACGTACTTCCAACACAAACAAATATCCGTCTAACGCACAACACCCCTTCCACATCAAATACAACAAACGTACTCATCAAAGCCACATCAAACATCCGAGCAATAAACTAGTACCATTATTCGACTCTCTTTTTTTTTATTTTTTTTTATTTTTATTGTTTTTTTTTTATTTTTTATTATTAGAGACTTATAACATGTCTCGACTCTTTTCTATTTTTTTGGGAGACTAAACTTGTCTCATATTTGTTTTTTTTTTTTTTTTTTTTTTTTTTTTTTTTGTGGAGACTTATAATACGTCTCGAATTATTACAATCGTGGCAAACAACATAGAAAATAACACCTTATATCCCCAAGTACAAAATCTCTCTTCTCTCCTCCATGAGGTATAGGACAAAAAGAAAAGGCTAAACGTAGGCTCAACGGGGCTACTAGGGTGTCCCATGACGGGCTCGGGGTCAAAAGTTCGAAAAGCGGCTGAAATGGCTATCCTAGTCAATCAATACCCAATCATGTTCAAAATCAAGTAATTTATGACGTACAAGTCTCAAGTAACAACCTAAGCATGCTTTAGCTATCTCTAGTCCATACGGGTGCATAAGATGTAGAACAAAGAAAATGAGAAGCTCAAGAAATCAACGAGAGGTGTCACACAAGGAAGAACGATAAAAGGCTCAAATTCTCACAAGGTATATGGAACATGAAACGGTGACATGCTATTATCTCAAAGTCACTATACGGCATCTAATCACGGAGTCAAGGGTCATTTACATACCGACCTCTAGCATCAAAAATCTATCGCACCTCAAGAATCGAAATACACAACTAACATGCATGGGGAACATAACAACTACACTTTGTGTCGATTTACCATGTCCGTTTGTGTGTGAGTCGTGTCTTATGAGTTGTTTCTTGGTGTGTTTCTTGTGGTTTTGGTACGTTTGATGCGCGTGTTGAGTTTGCAGGTGCTTGAGCTTGCGAGTGTCGAAAAGTTGAAGAAATGAGTCCAAACGAGTCGAGTTGGAGCAGAACCGGTGCAGCCAAGACCAAGCGCTCGCCAAGGCTCCAGGCGCTCGCCTGACCCAAAGTTCAGAGGCTCTGAAAACAGCACGAAGCGAGCGCCTCAGCCTCAGGCGATCGCTTCCCCCATGACGCGGGCGCTCGCCAGCTTGCCAAGCGCTCGCTTGGCCCCAAGTTCAGAGACTCAGAATTCAGCACCAGGCGACCGCCTCCTACCCAAGCGGTCGCCTGCCCACTGACGCGGGCGATCGCCTCCCCTCCTCAAGCGGTCGCTTGGCCCTCTTTTCTGGAGTTGACCCGCGTGTTTGACTCGGCTTTTGCCGACTAATAAATAGGGCTTCGGCCCAGAAACTTAGACATCGTTTTTCATATTATTTTTACCGCACGTTTTGAGAGCTCTTGGAACTCGTTACCTCTAGGTTTTCTTATTGCTTTTGGATTTTTGGATTTCTCGTGTAATCGAATTCGGTAAAAGTCGGAGATTCCGCCGACGGGTACTCTTGTTTGAATTCGAATTTTCATTCTAGTAAGTCTTCTTGTTTTCACTGATCTTGATCTTAATTTCTTTGTCGATTAATTGTTTAGTTCTCTTTCTTTTATTTTCCGAAGAATCGTTCTTATGAATTTTTATTTTCAAAAACCTAAATCTTTTTCAAGTACGATGATGAGTAGCTAAATCCTTTTTCTAGGGCTAGGGATGATCGATTCTCCCTACTAAGGTCTAATTTGAATCTTGAGATCGAATAGATGCCTACCGGCGACGGACGTATCCACCCTAATTCATCGATTCGAATTCGCACCGAAGTATAGAATCGTGATTCCCGAAACCCTAGTTCATTTATTACTTGATTTCAAAAACAACTGTACTAGCTTTTAAATTCGTTTCTCGCCTTTTCATTATTTAGCTAATTTCTAGAATTAATCAAAACCCAAAAACAAACTCTTGCATTATGCTATTTCATTTTCTTAATCCCGTTGCAAACAATTAAACGCTTTTACGCCGATAGTAGTGTTCCTCGAGAGATCGACTCGGGCGAGTTGCTTTAGCAACTAGTCCGGTTATTTTTATTTGAAATTTGACGCACTACAACGTCTCATCAAATTGGCGCCGTTGCCGGGGAACACTTTAGGCACTAGTATTAGTGTTTAGGTGTTTGCAACAATTTCTTTTTATTTTTCTTTTTATTTATTTATTTGTTCAGGTGCGTTTGATTCCGTGTGTTTGTCTTTGTTGGTGCATGGTAGGTACAAGGAGAGCGAATACCGAGCTTGCACCAGTGATAGAAAACATCAACAGACGCAAGAGCATCAGTCGGTGCACGAAGTTAGGCGAAGACTCCTCGTTTGACTCTACCACTACCGAATCCGAACCTGAGACCGAAACTTCAGCCATGGCCGCCGTTGTGGATAACAACGGAAACAATGGCAACAACGGGAACAATGGGAATAACGGCAACAACGGAAACAATGGGAATAACGGCAACAACGGGAACAATGGAAATAATGGTAACAATGGGAACAACGGAAACCGTGCTCAGCCACTCCTCTTTGGAGATTTGACGCATCCGCAAATCGACGGAGCCAGCTCATGCATTGTCCTAAGTGATGCCGCCCGGAGATACGACCTCAAGGCGCACCACCTTGCTCAGCTCCCTCAGTTCTCAAAAACCACCAACGAGGATGCACTCAACTTCATCAGGGAATTCTATACAACCCTGCATGCCTTCCCACTCGGAGCACTCGATGATGATCAGCTCCGGCTGAAGTGTGTACCATATGCTTTGAGAGATAGAGCGAAGAACTGGCTGCTATCTTTGGAGCCGGACTCGATCACCACTTGGGCGGACATGTACCGGGAGTTTATCACTCGGTTCTATCCTCAACAGAAGACCTTCGACCTGAAAGGCCAGATTTGTGCCTTCGAGCAAGAACCGGGGGAGTTTTTCCATGAAGCTTGGGAGCGATTCAGGAGCTTACTGAGGCAGTGCCCACATCACGATCTCACTCCCAACTCGATCATCCAGTTCGTCTACAAGGGTCTGAGCAGAGAGGGCCAGAGAGAGGTGAAAACCGCAGCCGGCGGAAATATCAGTAGTCGGAACAGTGATGAGATGATGGAGATCTTCAAGTCGCTATCAGCCGAGTCGAGGCAAACAAGTTCAAGAGGAAGTAGTAACTATGCCAGGTCCGATGGGAGTGTTAATGCTCAGTTGGCAAAGCAAGTCGCCGACCTAACTAAGAAGGTTCAGATGCTCGAGACCACTGAGGAGCAGCCAAAGCGGCAGATCTATCGAGTTGAACCGTGTAGCTTATGCGGGGAGATAGGGCATTTCTCGAGCACGTGTGGTCAGGGCATGCCATCTCCACCTCAGATGATGGATCAGAACTACGGCCCCGAGGTACAGGTGAATGCGATGCAGGGGTACAATCAACAGGGCAACCAGAGGAATGATCCCTACTCTAACACGTACAACCCGTCCTGGAGAAACCATCCCAACTTCTCTTGGAAACAAGACCAGCCACAGACCCAGGGACAAGGTTCTCAGACGAACTACAATAATCAGAACCGGTCTCAGAATCAGGGGTACCAGAATCCGGGGAATCAGAATTGGCAAAATAACCAGAATTACCAGAGGCCCCAGTACCAGCACCAGAACCAGTCATATCACGCACCTCCACCTCCACCAAAGATTTCAGACTTAGACGAGAAGTTTGCATCCTTTATGGCCTCGACTCAGGCCATCCTTAACCATAACCAGCAGAAGATCGAGGGGGTGGAGTCTAATATGACCAACCAGAACGCGGCGATTAAGAGGATCGAGACGCAAGTAGGGCAGATGGCTAGTCGAATGAACGAGATAGCACAAGCTAATCAGAAAGATCGGATCCCGAGTCAACCACATCAGGCTAAGGCGGTCACCGTGCTTAGGAGCGGACGTGTCATTGATAATCACGTCGAAATGCCAACCGATGAGGTGGAAGAGGACATCCCGGCACCGGAAGTAGCTGAGCAGAGGGTCCCGATTGAGAAACCGGTGGAAAACCCTATACGAGCACCGGAGATGAGTCGGGCAGCCTTACACAAGGCCGATAACCCCTGTAGACCTCCCGTGCCACCATACCCGCAGAGGTTGAGGAACGAGAAGCAGGATCAGCAATTCTCGGAGATTTACCAGCTCTTGTCCAAGGTGAATGTGAATCTCCCGCTCCTCGACATCATTCGAAATATTCCGTCCTATGTCAAGTTCTTCAAGGATCTCGCTTCGAGGAAGAGGAAGTTCATCGACAATGAGAAAGTTGTAGTTTCCGAGGTAGCAAGTGCGATACTCCAGCACAAGCTACCTGAGAAACAAAGAGACCCCGGAAGCTTCAACATTATGATTGCCGTTGGGAATGGCAAGGAGGTGTCCGGAATGCTTGACCTGGGAGCTGGTATAAATTTGATGCCGTACGCCGTGTACGAGAAATTGGAGTTGGGCGATCTCAAGCCCACTCGTATGTGCCTCCAGCTCGCCGACCGATCAATTCGATATCCCAAGGGGATAGTGGAAGACATTTTGGTACAGGTCGGTGGATTGATAGTACCCGTTGATTTTGTGGTACTCGACGTTGGAGAAGTTCCCGAGAATGGGCGAGATCACGCCATTCTTTTGGGAAGACCATTCATGGCCACCACTAATACGGTGATCGATGTGAAGAACGGTGCACTTGAGATGACCGTTCTTGGTGAGAAAGTCTCGTTCTCCGTCCGAACGGGGAAAGCTACCCCCGCTGCCCTTTATGTGGAGAATTGCTCCTTCGTCGACCATGTTGATGACGAAGTGGAAGCCGCTTTCGTAGAGGAGAGCAGCCCCGAGGTCCTTGACGGTGAAGAAGAAAAATTAACGGACCCCACTTTTGTGCGACCTAGTTCACAGGAAGCCGAGATCGAGGCTCCGAAAAATAAAGTGGAGTTGAAGCCGTTACCAAGCCACCTCAAATATGTTTTCTTGGAAGACGGGGAACAAAAACCCGTGATCATCTCAGCCACTTTGAGGGCCGAGGATGAAGAAGCGCTAGTGGTTATACTTAAGCAAAACAAGAAGGCTTTTGGGTGGAGCTTAGGTGATATTCGAGGTATCGACCCTTCGGTGTGCATGCACCGGATAATCTTGGAGGAAGGATCGATTCCCAAGAGAGATGGGCAGAGGAGACTCAATCCGGTATTGATGGAAGTTGTGAGAACGGAGATCTACAAGCTCCTGGATGAGGGGTTGATCTATGCCGTTGCCGATAGCCGATGGGTGAGTCCGGTTCATGTGGTCCCGAAGAAAGGAGGTATCACCGTGGTGGAAAATCAGAAAGGAGAGCTCCTTCCGACTCGAATTACTACGGGGTGGCGGATGTGCATTGACTATCGGAAGTTAAATGCCGCCACCCGAAAGGACCATTTCCCTCTTCCCTTTATTGATCAATTACTTGATAAACTATCGGGACATGCATTTTATTGTTTTCTTGATGGTTTGTCAGGTTACTACCAGGTGGCGATAGCACCGGAGGACCAGGAGATGACGACTTTCACGTGCCCCATTGGTACGTACGCGTGGAGGAGGATGCCTTTCGGCTTGTGCAATGCACCGGGAACATTCCAGAGGTGTATGATGTCCATCTTCTCCGAGATGATAGGTAACTTCATGGAAGTATTTATGGATGATTTTTCTGTTTTTGGCTCTTCGTTTAATGATTGCTTGGGTAAGCTTGATAGGGTTCTTAAGAGATGTATCGAGAGTAGTCTTACCTTGAGTTGGGAGAAGAGTCATTTCATGGTAACTAGTGGGATAGTGCTAGGACATATGGTGTCTAGTCGGGGGATAGAGGTTGATAGAGCTAAGATAGAGGTTATTGAGCGACTACCCCCTCCCATTAATGTTAAGGGCATCCGTAGCTTCCTTGGTCACGCAGGGTTTTATAGAAGGTTCATTAAGGATTTTTCTAAGATTAGCCAACCTTTGTGTCATTTGCTAGGGCAAGACGTTGAGTTTAAGTTTGATGAGTCGTGCCTAGTAGCTTTTAATACACTTAAGGAGAAGCTTACCTCAGCCCCGATAGTTGTAGCACCGAATTGGGAGTTACCTTTTGAGATTATGTGTGATGCGTCTAACTCAGCGGTAGGAGCGGTTCTTGGTCAGAAAGTGGATAAGTTGCTTAGGGTTATTTATTATGCTAGTGTAACCTTAAATAGTGCCCAAACCAACTACACCACCACCGAGAAAGAGTTGTTAGCCGTAGTGTTTTCCTTGGATAAGTTTAGGTCCTATATCATAGGTTCTAAAGTCATCGTCCATAGTGATCACCAGGCCCTACGACACTTGCTAGCTAAGGCTCAAGCCAAACCGAGGTTGATTAGGTGGATCCTTTTGCTTCAAGAGTTCGATGTAGAGATCAAGGATAGGAAGGGGTGTGAGAATGTAGTTGCCGATCACTTGTCTAGGCTAGAGCCACCCCCCGAGATTTTGGGACATAGTATTGATGGTTCGATTTCCGACTCTTTCCCTTATGAGCTTGCTATAGCTATGACCCCGGTACCTTGGTACGCGGATATTGTAAACTTTTTGGTTGCAGGAGCTTTAAGGGAAGAAATGACTTCTCAAGAAAAGGCGAGGTTCGAGCATTTGTCCCAAGAGTACTTTTGGTCGGACCCCTATCTCTACAAGTTCGGGAAAGATGAGGTGATCCGTCGATGTCTCCCGGAGGAAGAGCAAGCTGACGTACTCAAGTGTTGCCACCACGACGAGAGTGGAGGTCACTTTGTGGGGCATAAAACCGCCCACAAAGTCCTCCAATCAGGTTTGTTTTGGCCTTCTCTTTTCAAAGATGCAATTGACTATTGCAAAACTTGTGACCGTTGTCAACGCATGGGGAATATTGGTAAGAGAGATGAAATGCCTTTAAATATCAATTTAGCGGTTGAAATTTTTGATGTTTGGGGTATTGATTTTATGGGACCTTTCCCCGTGTCTTTCGGCTTTGAGTACATTCTATTGGGTGTTGATTATTTGTCCAAGTGGGTTGAAGCTATCCCCACTAGGACGTGCGATGCTAAAGTGGTTCTCAAGTTTGTGCAGGAGAATATTCTTTCTAGGTTCGGATTCCCGAAGGCCATTATTAGCGATGGTGGGAAGCACTTTTGCAACAAACTTTTCGAGAAGTTGATGGTCAAGAACGGCATCAACCACAAAATCGCCACGGCGTACCACCCACAGACTTCCGGGCAAGCCGAAACTAGCAATCGTCAAGTGAAGGAGATTCTCGAGAAGACCGTAAAAACTTCCCGCAAAGATTGGTCGGAGAGGCTTAACTCGGCTCTTTGGGCTTATCGGACCGCGTACAAGACGGTTATCGGAATGAGTCCCTACCGCCTCGTCTTTGGTAAACATTGCCACTTGCCGGTAGAAATCGAGCATCGAGCTTATTGGGCAATTAAGGCGACCAACATGGATTTAATGGAGGGCGGAGGAGCCCGAGCTTTGGAGTTGTCCGAGCTTGATGAGATGCGCAATGAGGCCTACGAGAATTCTCGTATCTATAAGGAAAAGGTGAAGGCGACTCATGACAAGAGAATCAAAAATAAGGAGCTAACCGCCGGGATGAAAGTACTTCTCTTCAACTCGAGACTCCGGTTGTTCCCCGGAAAACTCAAATCAAGATGGAGTGGACCCTATGAGATAATGGAGGTGTTCCCGTATGGAGTTGTTAAGCTCTACAATCCAAAGACGAAAGAGGCATTTCAAGTCAACGGCCACCGAGTAAAGCCGTATATCGAGCCCTATAGTGAGGGAGACAAAATTAAGTTTGGAGTAGAGTCGATTCTACTCGAGAACGTCGCTTATGAATAGAGCTCATTAGTCGCGCTCGAGACTCTAAACGAGCGTCGCGTGGAGACTAGTCCACGGACCGTGTCGCTCCCTCGGTTCTCGAAAGGAGCGCCACGTGGGGGCCTACCCACGAACGTCAAGCTCACGACGTAAAATGAGTTAATTTATGCTTTTATGTGACAGGAGAATGAGTTCGAGAGGATCGCACGACCATCGGGAATAGCCCGGACCTTCAAGCTTACCAGGCGCCCGCTGAAGTCCCAGGCGTCCGCCTGGCCCCTGCCGCAAGCGCTCGCCAGCTTGTGGAGCGCTCGCCTGGACGCGGAATCAGAGAGCTTCAAATCTGAGCAGGCGCTCGCCTGCCTGGCAAGCGATCGCTTGCCGGTCGTCGCGAGCGAGCGCCTGGACCTGTAGCGGTCGCTTCGTTCCAGTTTCAGAGAGCTGAAAAATCGACCAGGCGATCGCGTGGGTATGAAGCGATCGCCTCCTCCACACCGCGGGCGGTCGCCCTTGGTGTCTAGCGGTCGCCTCGTGCATTTTTCAGAGAGGAGGAATTCCGGGCAGGCGCTCGCCTGCCCCTGAGGCGCTCGTTTCCTCCCCTATAAAAAAAAAAATAATAATAATAAAAATATATATATATATATATTTATATTATTTTTATTTTCAAAATTGAGTGAAAGAGGGAGAAGCCCTAATTTCATCCGCCTCCCTCACATTTTTTTTGCTCTTCGTTTTTCTCTCTTACAGTTAAACCTTGAGCATCATCGACCGATCATATCTCAACAAGGGGGAGCTATCGCAACTAACACAAAACAAGTAAAAGAAAGCAACTAAAGCACGACAAATCACATAGAAAGAAAGGAGAAAGGGGAAAGAACGCAAATAAAATAACCGAACTCATTGTCAAAACAATTCGCCCGAGTCGATCTCACGAGGAACACTACTATCGGCACGTAAAAATGTTTCTATGTTTGCAACGAAGAAAAGAGGAAGAAGTGTATAACATAATGCATGATTTGGTTGGTTTTGTTTTAAACTAAATTAACTAAGAAGGAATAAACTAAAAATAATCAAATAGCAATTAATTAAATGTAATGAATATTGAGAAAAACTAGAGCTTCGAGTTCATCAAGCATAAATTTCGGGTCGTCAATTTACGAGAAACAATTCTACTAAAATGTCCGTCACCGGTTGATTTTAGTGTGTTCATTTATCTTATGTCTTGTAATTGCTCCTAAGCCTCATACAAGCATTTGAAATCAAATTAGCATTTAATCGAACACCTTAGATGCGCTCGTAAATTTATAACCCTAGTTCATGGTTGAATCCCTCTAACCCTAGTAAACGAATTAGCTACACATGATATTAAACAAGAACAAACAATCAAGGAAAAGAGAATTCATGGTGATGAACTATTGAAGTAGATGAATAAAATAAAAAGAAAGCTTACTAATTATTGATCTCAAAATCAAAGGAAGAAAGAAATCAAGATACACTATTAACTGTCCGAGCAATCCAAAATCAATCGAGAGTTTCCATCTCCAAGTGCAAGGCGTGCCCTAGGTCTAAGAGAACAAGTGCTGAAAATCGTCCGTGAAGAAGTGTGTCAAAGCTAGGTTCAAAAACCTAATAAGTAGTCTTGGAAATCGAGGGTCAAAACGGGTCAAATCTGGCCGAAACGGGGCAGGCGAGCGCCTGAGGGCAGGAGGCGCTCGCGCGCGGCAGGAGGCAGGCGACCGCCTGGTAGGGGAGCGGGCGCTTGGTGCCAAAAACTGGTTCTGAAGTTAGGGCCAAGCGAGCGCCTGGTCATCGAGCGCTCGCCTAGTGGTGGTCGCGAGCGAGCGCTTGGATGGCTGGGCCATGTAGAGCACTCCAAGGGCTTTCCGTAGAGATATAGATCATTGGTATAGGTGGTCCGAGTTAGGAGACCCAAGCTCTCTAAGTTTGCTGCGCATACACTCCGGGCAGCTGCGTACTGGTCTGGAAACTCAAGTACTGTGACTATATCACGGGGATATATGATAATAAAAGTGCAGGGCCTCGTACAACTCTTCGAGAGCTTTCCGACAATGTATGGACCATGCATGTATGTGGTCGGATCTGGGAGAACCAAGCTCTCCAAGTTTGCTGCACATACACCCCGGGGCAGCTGCATACTGGGCTGGAAACCCGTGAATTCCGGCTTTATGACGGGGAACCATGACAACAACCTGGTAGTACCATGTAGAGGATTTCAAGATCTTTCCGACCATGTATGGATGGTGTTTTTAGGTTGTCGGAGTTGGGAGAACCAAAGTGGCCAAGTTTGCAGCGCAATCACGAGCGCAATCACGATAGGTGGTCGGTCAAATCAATTTACCGTTTTTCAACTCGTTTTTGCTCGTTTTCGCATTGAACATGATCATACACCTACACACTCCACAAAACGTCAAACCTACCGATAATCATGAGAATGATGCACAAGAATGACACAAAATGGCATGAGACGACACAAAACATTATAGGAAAAGTAGCACAAAAACATGTAAATCAAGACCCATACAGAGTAGAGTTAAACAAGTCTGGAAGGTTAAAGTAGCTCTACCCACACCAGTGGAAGTCAAACCAAAACAAATTTGGAAAAGAAGGGATGAAGTACAATGCAATGTTGCATTCACTGTGGCTAAGGGCACTACAAAAGAGACGTGGTATTTTGATAGTGGGTGCTCACGACACATGACCGGAACCAAAGACTCCCTTATTGATTTTGTTCCTCACTCCGGTGGTCCCGTTACGTATGGAGGGGGAGCAAAGGGAAGTATTGTGGGTAGTGGTACCTTGAATGTTAAAGGTCTACCCGCATTGAAGAATGTGTTGCTTGTAGATGGCTTGTGTGCAAACCTCATAAGCATTAGTCAATTGTGTGATGATGAACTTAATGTAAAGTTCAATAGGGAGAATTGTGAAGTGTACAACACTAAGGGAGAGTGTATTCTCACAGCTGCCCGTGCAAAGAACAATTGCTATGCCATTAGTGAATCTTGCCTAAGTACTTCTACCCATGACGAGATAGATATTTGGCATCAACGACTTGGTCATACCAGCCTTCGAAATCTTGAGAAGTTAGTTCAAATAAAGGCTGTCAGAGGTATAGATAGCTTACCCAAGATTGACAAGAGATTCTGTGGAGAGTGTCAGATGGGCAAACAAACTCGATCCCCTCATCCAGCTATCTCTACCCACAACCGAACTACTGAGTGTTTTGAACTACTCCACATGGACCTAATGGGACCCATGGAAGTGCAAAGTTTGGGAAACAAGTGGTACACTCTTGTTATTGTGGATGATTTTTCAAGGTATACCTGGGTGAATTTCCTTGGAACAAAGGATGAAGCTTTTGAAGCCTTTCGATCCTTAGCTCGTAGGATCCGCACCACCTACGCCAAAAGAGTCCAACGAATACGTAGTGACCATGGTGGTGAATTTCAAAATAGGGTGTTCGTTGAATATTGCACTCGTAAAGGGATTCATCATGAATTCTCGGCGCCCAAGACACCACAACAAAATGGCATTGTGGAGAGGAATAACAGAACTCTACAAGAAATGGCAAGAGTTATGTTAGTGGCTGCAGGTATGGCAAAGGGTTTTTGGGCAGAAGCATTGAGTGCAGCTTGCTATGTGGTGAACCGGATTAGTATTCGTGCCGGAACTCAATGTACGGCATATGAGCTCTTAACGTCCAAGAAACCGAACGTTGCACATCTTCGTGTTTATGGGTGCCTTTGCTACATCTTAAATGATAGAGATCTGTTGAAGAAATTTGATCCTAAGTCAGACAAGGCTATCTTTGTTGGCTATGCCCTTAACAGCCACGCTTATCGAGTGTTCAACCTCCGGACTAAGACGGTACAAGAGTCCACAAATATTAAATTTGATGAGTATCATTTTCACGAGAATCCGTCTAAGTCCACTATGCTCCGAGATGATTCTCATCCTGTTCTAACCACGACGGAAGTATTGGTTGAGGGGGAGGTAGATCAAGGAAATGGACCTTGCATTCCACTCAGTGGAAATTCCACATCTCACAACTCTGGTGACTCTACCCCCTCAGAGAATGATGATGATAGTCTAAATCAGGGTACCTCTAATCCTGATATGGGCAACACGGGAGAGTCTACCTCTACCGGAGTTCCGAACTCTGGTCCACCTGCTTATATACGAAAGAGACATCCAAATCAACAAATGATTGGAGATCTCAATCAACGAATCACTCGCTCTACCCGCTCTACCGTCACTCTACCTGCCAATTACCCTAATACTCTCTCTAACTTGGCCTTTCTATCACCTGATGTGGGCATACTGAGCTTCGTCTCCGAAATTGAGCCCAGGAATATCAAGGAAGCCATTCTTGATGAGTTTTGGATTGCGGCAATGCAGGAAGAGCTACATGAGTTTGAACGGAACAAGGTGTGGTCATTGGTCCCAAGACCAAAGAATGTTAATGTCATTGGCACCAAGTGGATTTACAAGAACAAAACCAATGAATTTAATCAAATTGTGCGGAACAAGGCACAAATGGTTGCTCAAGGGTACACCCAAGTGGAAGGAATCGACTTTGAAGAAACTTTTGCCCCGGTGGCACGTATAGAGTCTATTCGATTACTTATTGCGGTGGCTTGTTACAAAAATATTCCGTTGAGGCAAATGGATGTGAAAGCGGCCTTCCTCAATGGAGTGTTGGATGAAGAAGCTTATGTTGAACAACCTAAAGGTTTTGTGGATCCTCACAAACCAGACCATGTCTACCTTCTTCATAAGGCTCTCTATGGGTTGAAAAAGCACCTCGTGCATGGTATAGTTGTCTTACGGATTTTCTCTTGAATTTTGGTTTTACTCGTGGTAATCCCGACACTACTCTCTTCATAAAACTTGTCAAGAATGAAATGCTTATTGCCCAAATCTATGTTGATGATATTGTATTCGGTGCCACCCATGAACGCTTGGTAAAAGAATTCACTGAAGCCATGGCTTCCTCCTTTCAAATGAGCTTAGAGGGGGAGCTAAGTCACTTTCTTGGTCTTCAAATCTCGCAACGCCCAAATGGAATCTTTGTTTCACAGACTAAGTACGCCATCAACATGCTTAAGAAATTTGATATGGCGGATGCTAAGCCCATGAAAACTCCTATGGCCACCACTGATAAGTTGAGCAAGGCAGAGAAGAGCAAGGACATTGACATCTCTACCTATAGATCTCTTATTGGAAGCTTGCTCTACCTCACTGCCACACGGCCTGATATTATGTTTAGTGTGTGCCTCTGTGCGCGCTACCAAGCAAAACCCAAGGAAGAACATCTTGCTGCTGTGAAACGTATCCTTCGTTATGTTGCCGGGTCTACCGACCTTGGCTTATGGTATACTAAAGATACCTCTTCTTATCTTGTTGGTTTTGCAGATGCTGATTGGGCTGGTGATGCGGATGAACGAAAGAGCACTAGTGGAGGGTGTTGTTTCTTAGGGAACAATCTTGTGTCATGGCATAGCAAGAAACAAAATTGCATTGCCCTCTCTACTGCCGAATCCGAGTATGTGGCCGCTGGGAGTTGTTGCACCCAGCTACTATGGCTACAACAAATGCTTGCGGATTATCAAATTGAGAGCACACCACTAACCTTATTCTGTGACAACGAAAGTGCTATAAAGATAAGTCAGAATCCAGTACAACATTCAAAGACCAAGCATATTGACATTCGACATCACTTCATTCGAGACTTAGTTGAACGTGGTAAGGTTGTAATGGAACATGTTCCTACCGAGAAACAACTCTCAGACTTCTTCACAAAACCCCTTGCTTCGGAAAGATTTTTGACTCTACGGAAGTCACTCTGCATGTGTGCGCTTTGAAGGGTAGTAGGCCGCAAAAGGCTACCTCTACCCACAGCTGTTTATTTTCTCAATGGTACCATCAGGTAGAGCAAGGTGAGGTTTGTAGTTGACAGTTGCAAAGTGACGTAGTATTTGGACACACTGTTCTTTAAATATTTATATATAAGCAATTCGTTGGAGTGGATCTTATTTCCTCTACGTCTAGCAGGAAAAGTCGGCCTAAAAGATTTCCTCGATGGACTCGAGTCTTGAATGACTAGGTCTTCGGGCATTTGCAAAAGACATGGCCTTATACATATAATGATGAAAACACAAAACATTTATGTTATGAAACATCATTCTATAACACCTATCACTGATTGGGTCATAATAGGCCTGATCTACGCTCTAAAAGCAAGTGAGATGGTCGTGACTACACGATGAACTGGCCAAAATAGCAATACCGTCCATAAAGCACTGTCACTCTACCTCCAATACCTCTACTTTATGTTCTTTCCAGCGATTTTGATTCACTTTGTGTGTGCTTGTTATGCCTTTAACTGTATTTTTTTTTATTTAAATTTTGCAGAGTACTCCTGGTCTTCGAAGCATGCTTGTTCTACCTAGAAGTGCTTGCTCAGACTTCATTGGTTAAGACATCCTTTTCTTGTGAATTTTGAAATCTGGGTATTTCTGTGTAGATCTGTGTGTAATTACTCCTGCTCTACGTGCAATACTTTGAGTTCTCATGATAACTTGTCTGTCTCACGTGCTACTCTTTGTATTTTGTACTTTTTGCTGATTTCACACTAGTTTTATTGTTCTATGCTTAAGGTTTCGTGGTGTGCGTGCTCTTGCTTGTTGTTTTTACCCGTGCAGACGCTCTGATCTCGCTTTGTACACTACGTTTTGTGAACGCCCTGCCGTACCTTAACCAGCACTCTACTCCATGCCTGGCTATTTACTCTCCCTCGGCTTCCTTCTCTTTACATATTTTTAAATATATATATATATATTCTTTTCTACTAAGTTTTTCCTGCTCTACCCTGATATACTCCTGCTATTCGCTTTTCGGTTTGTTTTTCATGTTGCAGGTACACGTTGCCTCCTTATTAATCTACCTGTCATTTTTTTTGCATCCCCACGTGTTCCTTGTTCGGGTCTACGGTCAACCCTTTAGGTATTTTTCCCCTTCACCAACGCATCCCGGACCGTGTACACGTGGCCACATCTGGACCGCAGAAGCTGAACCGCTACAGTTCCCTTATAAATACCCCAACGGGTGTTACACATAGTACACCTTTCACTACGTGTTTTTGAGAGCAAAACCCTATCTTCAAGCTGTTCATATTCTCTGCGCACGGTCTCATACACTCTACTCAGATTTTTGCTCTTTACCCTACGCCCACATTATCCACTTCACGCATCCTCACAATGACGACTTTTGAAACCCCCGAATTCTACGCTGGAAAGATCGCTGAGCTCAACACCCAGGTGGTTGTACTCGAAAAACTATTTGATGAAGAAGAGGATTTCTCCAAGGCAGAACCACTTGGGGTTCAAATCTCTGATCTGCGCAAGGTTATCACTGAACACAAACGTAACAAGTTCCTTGCTGAGAAAGAAATTGCACGTTTAGCTAAGGAGAAAAAGGATGAAGAGGATAGACTTGAGGCTCTACGTCTGGAGAAATTAAGGCAAGAGGCGGAGGAACGTAGAGCCCAGGAAGAACAAAGGAAAAAGGATGAAGAGGCACGCATAGCAGAGGAAGAAAGACAGAAGAAAGAAAAGGAGGAGGCTGACCGTCTAGCCGAACTTCAAAGGAAGAAAGATGAAGAGGCGGCACGTATTGCCGAAGGCGAACGAAAACGATTGGAGAATGAGGCAGCACGTACTGCTGAAAAGGATAAAGAGAAAAATGACAAGGCAGAGGCTGACCGCAGAGCCCGGATGAAACAAAAGCGGCTCGATGAAGCCAATGCCTTGATTGCTGAGACTCTCTCTCCGCAGAATCAGGTGGTTGCGCACTCTGATGCGCACACCCCCACGACTGAGGCAACTATTATTATCTCTCCAACCGTGTCCCCCGCCCAACAGTCCACTGATACTACCGTGATCGTCCATGACTCCACGCCGCCATTCGTTGAAGAGGAACGAAAAGTTGCCTCAAACTTAATTGTCAGAGCCTCGCCAACACGGGCTGTTGGGCCTGGATTCTCTGATGATTTCTACACAGAGCTGGCGTCCATACGCTACGAATTTTTGGAATTCAAAGAAGTGAATGCTGAACGCTACTACGGGCATAGCAAGTGGGTCAACCGTGGACTTGAAGCCTTTATGCGCCAAATGCATCTCTCGGATGCCATTAACTTTGACGTGGACTACAGTCTTCATGTCCATCGTGTCTTTTTCGCCCACATAGACAGGGCTTTTGGAACTCCTGGCTCTGGGTCCTACGGGAAGGTGGTTATTCGTGGCACGGAGTATGATTTTAGCCCCCGCACAATCAACAAGATTTTTCGTCGTTCGCGGATCCAAGCCACCTGGGACGAGCCATCTACGAATCACCCCGACAGCAAACTGATGGGGTTCATCCTCACTGGTGGCCTTGTCTCTACGGACCAGCCGCCCGTTTCGAAGCTCACTCATTTCTTTTCTCACCTCAACCGTGTCGTTGCTAACAACTGGATCCCTACGTCCAACACAGGTGTGCTCCACGCAGATGCTCTTCACTTGATGTACAAATTAAGTAGAGGCATCCAGGTAGACCTGGGGCAAGTTGTTTTCAACAAAATCAAATCGTACGGCGAGATGACTGATACTCAAATCCAAGCCGCCAAGCTGCCGTGCCCACACCTAATTAGCAAAATTTTACTACGTCAGGGCTTCGCGTACAGGACGACTGATGGGCCGTTGGTCAAGATCACCCCTTTTCGGTTTGACTCTGCTTATGTTCACGAGAGCAAGGTGAAGGATATTCCTTGGCGTAGACTGGGAAATGTTGAAGACGATCGTGCGTTGTTCATTGCTGGGCCTGCCTCTTCTCTACCCGAACAACAGGGGAAACGACAGAAAAAGTCAATGTCCTCGCGGTACGCGCAGAGTCTGGTTAAGGATGAAGTGGACTCTGCCTCTGACGAGTCTGATTCTTCGGAGGACGAGCTGTATCTGTTTAAGCCGAGCTCGCTTCTACGTGACTTTGAGCGCCTGAACTACATTATTGATCTAAGTTCGGGGTTGTGTGGGCACATGCACAACAAAGCACGTAGAGCGGCCCGTCTAGGGGGAGATGGGTCGTCCTACGAAGATCTAGGACCTTTGAAGGTGATACGGGCACGTCTGGCCGCGGTGGATGAATTGATTGAAGAACAAATGGAGGCTTCAAGGAATGCTCCTGACCGTCCACCCAACACGAAAGAAAAGAAAAATTTGAAACGGAAAGCTGAACTGGTGGACGTTGATCAGGATGCTGATGAACTGATGAACGAGGATGAGCAGATACGTGCGGAGCGTAAGAAAAGGAGGACTGAAGCTGCTCTTGGGCACAGTGACTTAGTAAAAGAGAGTGATGGCACGGTGAGAGGGGTTGATGAGGTGAAGAAAAGGGAAAAGGCAAAGGGGGCTGGGTCTTCGGGCTCTGGGACTGCTGCAAAGGAGAAACCGAGTGGGTCTACGGGGATCCTCAGAGGTGGTGCTACAAAACCCAAGGGTACGGGCCCCAGGGTCAAATTTGTCAATTCTGGTGCTCCCAAACCTGGATCTGTGCGTGGACCCGGTGCAGGCAAAGATGCTCGTGCCTTGGATATCACAATGTATGATAAAGAGAGACAAGCTTACTGTGACCAGCCTCTACGTCTCTCGCCCCTCAGGAAAAAGGGAACAGGTCTGCGCAGAAAACAAATTGCTACCAAGCCGCCAGCCAAACCCAGGAGGCACATCATTGATGAGCCAACGGACGATGAGGAAGATCAGGAGTACGAAGAGGAAGAGCTCTCTGATCCTGACAACACCCGTGATCTACGTGAACATACACCTGTACTGGACTCAGACGAGGACGGCGCAAATGAAGATTAAATTCTTCATATCAAGTGTTTCCTATCCCTGCTCTACCCTTAAACAATGTTTACTTTTCTGTTGTTTTTCATTTCTCTGATCTACTCTGTTTTTGATACACTTGCTACTTTGTCTTCGCTCTGTTTGAAGTTATTCTCTGTTTCTTGTTCGTATGAATGATTATTCTGTGCCTCACTATTCGCTTGACTATTTATATGCATGTTGTCCTACGTTTACCTTTTGAGTATGATACTAATTTGAGGGGGAGTTTCTCTACGAACCTCCACTTATGAAGTTGACTCAAAAAGGGGGAGATTGTTAGTGTGTAGTTCTTCCTAGTTCAACATAGAACCTTGTTGTTCTTGTTTGAACTACGTTGAACTATACACTTGTTTTGTAGTAACTTCATGTGCTTTGTTTGTATGTTTTAAAATTGTTTAAATTCATATAAGTCTGCTAGGTATGAGTAGTGCTAGCTGGAAATACAAGTGGATCTTCCTGTAGCCACGATATGGAAAGCGTACTCAGTGTTGAACTAGCGGACTTGGTGATACAAACAACATGGAGTTCTCCCTGTGCATGTTTGTGAATGAGCCACGTGGTTCTATGCACACCAGTGTGGTTCACGAATTCACTACTGCACCTCCAACGAGAGAGTTCAAGTCTTACCGTGAAGACCTTGAATCTGAGCTAACACTTTGATGGACACGGAGCAAGCGCAGATAGACATGGAGCTGGGGGAATGACTGCTAAGGAATGAAACCAGCCAAGGGTGCGACTGGAAGACTTCGCTAGAAGAATCCTAGTCCAAGAAGAAAACACAAGTATACTAGATGTGCATGCAACAAGCTCGAAGCACGAACACATGCTAGTGTGGGAGCGGGTAGAGTTGCGTTCATCAAATACGGATCAATGGAATATTCGTTGAAGATGCCTTGGGGTCGTACATTCCATTGGGCCGTCATGGGCTTGGCCCATTAAGCGTGAATTCCGGAAACCCTAATTTACGATGCCTATAAATAGAGGGTTGTTGGAATTCATTGATTACACTTTTGATTTGACATATTCTAGAGAGAGAAATATTGTAGACTGAGAGACTTCGCTAGAAAGCTCCGGTCATACCCTCTGTTTAGTCTTGGTAGTACTCTTCGCTAGATTAGTTCTACCTAGGCTTAGTTTTTGGTCGTGTGACCTTTCTACAAGATTCGCTAGAATTTTGTAGATGTTTTTGTAAAGTGGTTCCACCCATTATAAGATCAATACAAATTTACTTTATAGAATCTCAAATTGTGTTAAGTAATTGTACTCTACCCTTAACTACTTCTCTATAGGTAGATCATAGTACAATATACACAATTTCAACATCTTGCAAATATAATATCCAACGCTAGCCTCTACTTCATCTCGTTGACCTGTTATTCTTACCCAAACAAAACTACCCATGCACATTTCCATGTTACCCAAAAAAGAAACACTATATTTTGGGAGATCGTAAATCAATAAATAACCTTACAAATATAACAAAAAAAACTGGTTATAATCGTAAAAATCAAGAACAATAAAAATAGAATTTCGACTAGTCTAACAGGTCCAACAAAGATCTGTTAAAAAATAAAAAAATAAAACTTCTCTAACCCTCTACGGTCATGTATCCAGGGCAGAGACTGGCCATCATTGGGTTCACACTGATATTTTTCGAGTCCTGAGTGAAGGAATTAAATTAAATAGCTGCATGAATGAGTGATAGAGATTCTTTGACAAAAGAATAATCATTTTGTTTGGAGGATCCTATAATTGTGAAATCTCCATTTAAGGAAAGTGGTCATGTTATTATGAAACGGAGGGAGTATTTTATACAAATATAGTTCATTTTCATACACTAGACAAAACAACCTCAAAACTCTGTGCTGGAAATACTGAACTGAAAATGAATCATTAAAAAAAATCAAGGATGCATGTATTAAGCTTTTCATGCCCTGTGTATGTAGTGAAATACTGAAATAATTGTACGTTGGGATAACAGAATACGGAGAAATAAACTCACTTTCAATTCCGTAGACATTACGCTAGAAATCAATGCTATCGCTATAATGGTCCGGATGAGAGATGAGGGCCATGTACAGCTGCAAATTGTATAAAGGACACCATGACATATACATACTAAAGGTGATTTTACAGTACATGTGCTAATAGTTTCTAGATACTGAGTGTGTAGTCATTGAAGATAAATATCAATGCAACAAAATCAGACATGTAGATAATGATATTAAGCACCAGTTGAAAATTTTGTTGAAGTGAAACCAATTTCAACTGTGCTTACATCATGTGGCTTTGAAAGTGTGTGTTACGTGGTGAGAAAAAGAGCAGGGTGGGGTGGAGTGAGATAGAGTAACTAAGTAATACCGTGGCATATGATGGAAGCATAAGAACACCAGGTTTCAACCACTTGTCTCTTGCAGTAATAACACACCCCAGCATGTTCTAACAGGATAGTAAAGAAGAAATAATCAGCAATAGGCAAAAAGACTAATGTCTACAAATTTGGAGATGCAGGCATACACAATGGAAGGGCTTGAACATCTAGTAGCTAAAAAATAAAAGATCACCTCGTAAAGAAGCATGTAACCCATCCACCCAGAATTTATTACATCAACTTTTTCTTCAATTTCAACATCCCGTAATGGACAAATACAGTTAATGATCCTGCTATGAATATGTAAAATTAATTTGTGCGTTAAGAAAGTAAAAGGAAATCATATGGTCATATTAAGAGTTTATGGGTCAATTGGGCCACTTGTTATAATACTAGATCTTCGATTATATCAAGATGTTCCTTCTTCAAACCTAATTCATGTTCTTTTTAACGTTATTTGCCTGAATCCAAACAATATTCTTTGCTTAAAGATTTTCTTAATTGAATTCAAGAGAGGGATTTTATCAATAGATACTCATTTTCACCTTCTATTATTTTTTGACATATAAAAACACAAAATAAGGGGAAGCAAGTATATTGAATTGTTTGTCAATATTTTCACATTGCTCAACCCTAACTACCAGTGAATTTATTGACTCGTGTGACAAGCCAAAGGCCCTTTTCTATAAATCTTTCTACAGAGAAGTGGGATTATGTAGTTATTCAAATGTGACAAAAATCAGTTTGAAATTAATAATGCTGGGGAAATCATGGAATATATATATATATATATATATATATATATATATATATATATATATATATATATATATATATATATATATATATATATATATATATATATATATATATATGTGTGTGTGTGTGTGTGTGTGTGTGTGTGTGTGTGTGTGTGTGTGTGTGCATATTCCTTTCAGTGATTGAATGTTAACAGATTAAAGTACACAAATTAATCTTGACGGAGAACTATGTATTTTTTAGTGAAGTGACCTACCTCAATTCGTCAATGCAGTACAATGATTGTGTTTGTTTGCCTTGATTACTTCGTTTACCTGGCAAGACATTTTACATTGATCATAACAACATTATTTTATAAAACTATCATCTTAATTTAGAATAAGAAGCTGCAAGATATATGACATGTGCTCTCTGTAAAATGGAGGATTGGAAACATTAAAGGCATAGGCATCTTAAAATTTTCTACTCTTCAAATGCACATTGGAGCATCATATAAAAGTCCGTATAATGCACATTAAACTTATGTGTATTGTTCTTTACAGTTCATTTAATTAGAGAGGTTCACTATTGACGTGTTTATTTTTTCTATTGCATGAAACTAATATATTTCTGTGTAAGCAGCATAAATAATAGTATCATTTGACAAGTTGTAACGAATAGAATAAAATAGAACTTGTGATGGTCACTTTAAAAGAACCCCAATCAAGCATAAAAGAAACTCTAACCCAGTAAATTATCATAAGAGAAGAAGCATTTTACAATGACGTGGAAGTAAAATCAAATGATTCCATGCACCATCCATCAGCCTGTAACAATGACAATCAAGATGTAAAAAGTAAAAAGAATCACCTGAACTGCAATATCCCTTGCATCCACTGCATAAACCTATTAGAAAAAATATGAAGATCAGCATAATCTACTCAACGTAACAAATCAAGAACAAAAATAATCTTATGCAGATATCAGGAATAGTTATTTCTTGATAGAATGAATAAGGCACAGTGCCAAACTACACAAAGTAAAGATCTACAAGAAAAGTCACTTCTATTTTCAAATTATTTTAATAAGGAAGGCGAAAAAAAGAATAAAAAAAAGTTAATTTCACTCAAAAACTGTTTGTGTTTCACCTGCACTGAATGATATTCATAAGTACACCAAATTCAAAAATAGAAGGAACTAAGAGCATCCTACCCGTCTGGCCCCTGCTTGAGCACAAAATATAGAAAGGATGCCAGAGCCACAACCAACATCAACTGCAACCTGAAATACAGGAAACAACGTTAAACATCATTAGTTGCAATGTAGTCAATCAAGGAAATTACTCAAACAAAATCATATGATTTTCATATTGATGACATTTAAGAAGAGAACGAATGTAAGTAGGCCAATAAATAATTGCATCTCTTTTTCTTGTTTTATCTACCAGTGATTATCAAATGATATCTTCAACATGCACCACACATATGGCTTAAATACAGTCATTAGGGTTTCATTACTGAGATAAAAACCTGTCCCAGACAATGTAGTTAAAAAATGGACAGTCTACCAAATATTCACTTTTCCTGCAATCTGTTCTTGATTTGATACTGGAAGATTGCATTTTTGTAAGTTTTCGTACGCACACAGTCCTGCAGAGATCAAACATATGTTCAATGCAGATTAAAAAAAATATATTATCTGAATAAATGTGTGAATATTTACAGCAACCAAGGATTTATAGAACAATTTTTCAAACAAGATGAAAGGTAGGGGAAACAAAAAAAACAGTACAGTATGTTCTGAAACATCCCAACAACAGGAAAAATAAAAGGGCACAAGACAAAGACAGGAAATGACAGGAGATAAGTGTGGACAATTCATCCACAATGAGCAAGCATACTCATACACAAAATTCAAAGGCGCACTCGAGACACCAAGGTCCTATATTACCCAAGGCGCGAGGCCAAAAACAAATCCAAAAAAAAAAGGTCGAGTGTGTGATTCTAATTCTAGTACCAGTTACAATTCTGAGAGCCGATATTAAACACCTAATCCAATTGTATCACCAAGCCTTTTGATTTCTTTCACCATTTTTATTTTAGTTGTTTCCGCCTCAATCTATTTTATGTTCTGCCTCATCAAATCTCTAGATACATAAATTGATGGTATCTACTTCCACTTGCAGGGGCACTTCTATCAAGTTCCCTAGCTTTGTCTTGTTTTCCCTTCCTTCGCTAGGGGAGTTTATACTGTAATTCACAGTAAATTGATGACTAAGACTCCTCCTTTGAGTCGGAGATAACAATGAAGATAAGGAATGTCTTCAATTCAATTGTCAAAAATTAAGGGTCGGCAACTATTCCAGGTATGATGAAACATGAAAAGGTACACTGAAGTCCAATATAACAAACATAAATGCTCATTTCACCATCACATATTTCAGCTTAATCAAGTAAATAAGATCGAAGCAAGTCAATGAAACATGAAATCGACATCTGAAGCAATATTTCCATCTTCCAGAATATGTAAAATCGAGCAGACCGAACGAACAGACATCCTATCACTACCAAATACAAATACTGGAGCAAAGCAATTGAAGAACCACTAACCAATAATCTCAACAGTAACACGAACTGTGTATGCGTAGAAGAGATCGAGTCTTACCTTGATCAGCTCCTCGGGAATGCCTAGGTGAGCGTACGAGTGAAAATACGCCATGTCGTAATTCGTACAAGGAGATGAATCTTTCTCCGTCACCGTTACCGGTTCCTTGTGGTGGCCATTGTTGTAGGTGCCTCCTCCGCCGTCTACTGCTCCGCCACCGCCACTTGCCGGTTGGAACATTTGCTAACTTCAGTCAAAACACGCGGCAGGGCAAGAAGGGGTAAAAACGTAAATAAAGACGACTGCCCTTTTCAACTTTTGGTGTACTTTGTATTTTGGGCAGGAATACGAATTTACCATAGATATTAGATGTAAGTATTAATTTATACAGAGTATTTAATAGTGAAAATGTCCAGTAAGAATAGTCATTTTTCTTGGCATGAAGCGAGTAAGAAAATCAATACCTAATATTATACGTATAATATATTGTTCGTTCAATTAAATATAAAAGTTTAATCAAATCTTTATTATTAACATAAAAAAATATTATTGAAAAAAAAAATAGATAAAAATATGTTATAACTTCTAAAGATACACCCATAAAATAATTCTTCATTTATAAACACTTGAAATCATCGTATAACAAATAAATTATCATTAAAAAAACATTTAAAAAAATATTCATTAATTAAAATTAAAATCATTATTATAATTGACAGGTATAAATTGCCAAAATTCTCTTTGTTGATAAGTGATCACATAAACGAGTCAAAATTAAAGTTATTTTTTATTTTTAATATAATTTTTAATTAAAGATAATTTTTTAATTAAATGATAAAAAAAATTAAATAATCAATAATAATTTAATTACTTTAAATTACTTTAAAATATTATTTGTTGATTAATCCAAAAAAAAGTAATTATTATAATTATAATGTGCCAATTATTTTGATATAATAAATTTATAATAATGTATATATAAAATAATTAATTAAATAAATCAAAGTAAATATTTTTTTTTGTCATAGTACGTAAATAATAAAATTTAGTATGTTTGATGGACTAATTATTATGAAACTATTATAATAACAATAAACTAAAGTAAAATAATTTTAATTTATGTACCAAAAAACTTACTACAACAAAATAATTTTAATTTGTGTACCAAAAAACTTACTACAACGTAACCATTATATTTATATCATATATATTAATAAAATTAATTTGATCCATAATAATAAGTATAAAATTGATTATATAATTTTAATATGTTGTTAGATCATTTTTATTAGTTTATTATAAATTAATAAATTTTTATATATAAAATAATATTTTCATGTTAATCAACATAATAATTTTTTATTTAATTATATAAGATATTTTTAAAATAGTAAATTTTTAAACAATAAATTTTAGTTTATTTTTAGATTTTGGTTAATTTATTCCATAAATAAAAATTATTTTTACAACTTTATCCTTTCAATACACATTTATTACTCTTATACCACAATTTTTCCAATTAACTACTTTATTACTTATCTATCAATGAATTGAAATTAAATTCTCTCCTCATAATAAATCTCATAATATTTCCTAATAACAAAATCTGACCTTCCATTTTATATGGTCATGAAATTTACATCACCATTTTGAATACCGATGACAATCAAAGCAATAATGTTACTTTGTACGAATCTCTTGCATATATTAAACATTTTAGAAAAAGCATGTATGATGTTTAACTTTTAAGCCCTACTGCGAAACTTTTTCTCACAGTTTATTGTCAGAAACATTACTAGAACCCTTAAAACTTTTGCTATTAGATGCAGTTGTTGTGAACCTAACATTGAATAGAGACCATGCTTGAGAAGCAACAAACTAAGAAAATAGTTAATGTGTAAGCCTTAACTCTATGTTGTTGTAGTTGTAGAGGAATTCATACATTCTCATAGTGTAAACTGCCTAAAGATTGGGAGTAAATCCTCGAGAGTTCTTGTGACCGGAGGAGAAGATCACAAGGTCAACTTATGGGCTATTGGCAAGCCTAATAATGCCATACTGGTCAGTTGATTTTGTTCACTTGCCTTTTGTTTTATTGGCTTCATTCTATATTATTGTAACTTTTTTTTTCTTTTTCAATTCTCATTACTTCTACCCTCTCTCTCAGTTGGATTTGATATTTAATTGTTTTAACAATGTGGTGAGAGTAACTTTTTTTTTTCTTTTTCAATTCTCATTAGTTCTACCCTCTCTCTCAGTTGGATTTGATATTTAATTGTTTTAACAATGTGGTGAGAGAGGGATAGAGGTTGCTTGGGTGTTATGGAGTTATTAGCAATACCTTATCTTGTTAATTTGACTTTGTGGCTGTTTTGCACGTTTTTTTGATGTTTATGTATGTGATTTTTGGTTATTTTTGTTTTCTTGTTTACGTAGTTATTTGTGTTTTTCACTTCTTTTGATTTATTTTATGTTCGGACAAGTGTAGGTGAGACGGGAGCAAAAACGAGTGAAATACATGCAAAGGAACGAGAAAATCGAAGAAACGGAGAAGAAGTCTCTAGGCGTTGACCGGGTTGACTTTTCATTTGGAGCTTAATTGGAGGGGCATTTTGGTCATTTCACACATGATTTTGAAGACAAAGTGAGGCTAGCACATGGGGACAAAAACACATTCCATACTTCATCTTCTACACCCCATCTAACACACACAACACCTACTATTTTATTTTCTCTCACTAGGATTTTAGGGTTTTAGCTTTTGAACATTATCATCCATCAAGAATCTTCATTCAAGTCAAGTGTAGATGTTGTTCGTATCGAATAGAGGATCGTCGTGGTACAACTTATTTTCTATTTCGACTACTTTCATATTTATGCTATTATTTGGTTTGAGCATGAGTTCTTGTTTTGATATCTTGTTGTTATTGATAATGATTGTTGGCTAAAAATCTTGTTAGGGGTGTGTTAGTATTATTTGTTGTGTAGGTTCGGGTTCTAGCATGAAAATCGGGGTAGTCGGTATTTTTTATCGAGGGGGAGACGGACCAAGTCCCTCCTAAATGGTAGACTCATTGCTTTAGCACGAGTTTGGCCCTTCCGACTACCTCGAGGCCTAATCACGGTTGTGCGTGGCCGGCTCGATTGATTAGCACTTTGCGGTCAATAAGCCCGTTGTTAGTTAAATCGTGGAGAACCTCGTGGGGACCAAAGTTTGAATTTCGGATTGGGTATAACCGAGGTCGACACGAGAGACGTCACATTTAACTTAACAACCCTTTCATGTGGAGAAAATCGGCCTTAACACCAACTAATACGATCCCTCCCCTAGCTCCTTTCCTATTGTTTAAACCTCGATCGTTTACTTTCCTTGCTCATTTATTTATTGCTTGTTATTTCAATTTCCAAAATTACAAAACCCCCCCAATGGCTACTACTTGTCTACTTGAACTTTATACTTTTGACAATCAATCGAAATTCACTACACTTTCCAATAGTATTACTCCTCTTGAGAACGACACACGGGTTATAAAATAACGACAACACATTTGAGCGAAACAGTGGCTTGCACGAGAATTTGAAAGTAGGCCCTATATGTTTATGGTTATTTAGGTAATATTGTTAGTGTGTAGTTCGCTCTCGTTCACTAAGAGTCTTCGTACTCTTGTGAACTAGCTTGAACGTCACACTATGGTTTTTGAATGAACTTTATTCTTATGTGATTTTGCTATTTGTGTATGTTTAGTTTTTCTAAGTCTGCTAGGACTTGGAAGCTCTAGCTTTATGCAAGTGCAAAATGCACTGTGGGACTTGGAAGCCTGGCTGTCACAAGTCCTTGGAGTTCGAAGTTTGTGAGAGTTTGAGAGTTCGAACTCTTTGTTCTATTTAATCACCGATGGAGTGAAGTAGAAGCTGATGGTTCTGGAGTTCGTCCTGCTAGGGTAATGAAACCAGAAGCGCGAAGAGTGAGAAGGCCCTGCTAAGGGAGTTCGAACTCGCTGATTAAAGAATCAAAGAGCTACTACGCACTGCAAGTTCGAAGTTCGAAGGATCGCTAGAGACAAAGGACTGAGAACAAGTCAGTGTTGGAATATTCGAGATTCCATAGAAGATGCTTTGGGCTCGACCCATTAAGCGCAAATCCCGGAAGCCCATTAGGGTTTCATTCACGAGGTCTATAAAGAGTCGCTAGATTGTTTGTAGACTTTAACACTTTTAATTGGAATTTCTAGAGAGAGAAATATTGTAATCCGAGAGTATTCGCTAGAGAGCTCCGGTGCTCACTCTTGTTAGTACACTTAGAACGAGTTCGCTAGAAGGAGTTCATAGTGTATTTTGTGTAGTCAGAAAGTTCATAGGCCGCTAGGACTTTGAACTACTAGACTTGGTTTTTGGTCGTGTGGCCTTTCTATAAGTTCGTAAGGACTTGTAGATGTTTGATTGAAGTGTTAAATACAAAGATTTTATTCAAGAACCTCTACATTGTGTTTACTTATTATCAAAGTACATAGACCCAGCTGATTTTACACTACGGGTCTACCTAGTTCTGCAGTTCCTAACACTGTAGGGCCTTAAACACAATTTCAAATATTATTCGGTCACATTGTCACATAGTTCTGATTTTCCCATTTTTCTCTTTCTTATAGGTTTTGTCGTGGGAACCAATCAAAGGTCATGATACTGTAGATGTGGGGTGGTCTAGACTGTCAGATATATTTGTTCATGAAGGACATTCAACACAACTTTGTTTTTATTAGAGCTTCTTGGATGTTCTTATAATCAAAGTTGTGTTGGAATATGGGTTAGGGACATTTCGGTATAAATCACTTTGTTTTATTTTTAATAATTTATTTCTACCAGTGAAAATCTTAATCTTTTCCAGTTTAATATCTGAACTCTTGGAATCTTTTGTTACCTTTTGATGAGGCCAGCCTCTTGAATCATATGCAATGGGAAGTTCTACTGGAATAAATGATGATAATGATGTAAAATCTAATTCCAGTGGTTCAACAGTGCTGACTGAGGATAATGCAAAGACCAATCTGGGCAGGCTTTCTATTTCACATAATTCTGATTCTATGAAGTAGGTCTCTTAATAGGCTATCCACCCAACAAAACTCAGATCTTAATAAAGATTCTAAATCAATATCATGTAAGCTTATTTTATCATCTTTTTCCTTGTCTGAAGTTGTAATTAATCATATTTCATTTTTGCTTATCCCTACCCCCATTGGCCATTAGCAATATCATCTTGAATTTAAGTTTAATAATGTACTAAATGATGTCTGCATGAGCTGATTGAAGCTACTGTCAGTACTCCTCTAAGGTCAGGTCCAAAAACAACTCAGGTCAATTCATCAGCAGTTAGCAATGCAGTAAATTCAAGGTGGCAAACTACAAGGGTTCACTCAACAGCGAGCATATCATTGTTCAATAGATCTGATGTGGCGCCTGTGATTATGCCTAGAAATAATCCAAGGCTAGAGCAGGCTACTGAATCCTGAAAAGATGATGTTCCTATAAATGCAGTTATTGTACCCTTGCAGTCTAGAAAATATGAGTTACGCAAATATCTAAATCCCAGAGATGACTCGGAGAGGAATGTTTCTACTCACTCTGATAATGAGTTAACAAAGCCAATGGATTTGAGTCTCTCTGATATAAGTATGGGTGATTCGGTTAAGAGCTCACTCAGTGGAATTGCGGCCATTGATAAAAAATTCAAAGATGAAAAACTTATTATTTAAAGAAAAGTTGAAACGAATGCAACTATTGATGCACTTGCCATATACCAGCATGAAAATTGTATGTATTTCCTTCACTAAAACTCAATTCCTTCAAGACATGTTATCGTATTTGTCCTCTTAGAAACTACTGACTAATAGTTCCTTTGTTGGAGAGTGAATACTGAATAATCCTAGATTCGATGCTGTTTTGTTTGTCTTATAGGCACGCTTGATGTGTGCATTTATTTACTCAACTTTGTATTTAAATTTTCTCTGGCACAAATATGTTAGATTAAATAAACTAAAACGAAGCAATTATATGGAGATAAAAGAACTGCGTAGTATTTATTCTCAAGATCTCACATCAATAAGATATAAACTCAGATAAAAATTAAAATACCAAAGATCAGTGAACAAACCATTGGGGGGAATAAGGACCTGTTCTTTTGGACTTAATTTCAGTCCAGTTCAGTTCAGTTCAGATCGCTTGTTGGAATGTACACAAGATTTGAATTCTAGAAGTGTTTCTATACATTCTGGAAGTCTGGGCAAAGTGACCATCTCATCGCGGTTTGAGTTTGGGCAGAGTGGCCATTTCAGCAGCTTATTTAAATCTGCCGCCAACAGGGCAAAACGACGCCGTTTTACCTGGGTTCACAGAAATGTCGCGGCGCAGTGGATCGACCCTCTCTCACGTGTTAGTGGACGAAAATGCGAGATTCCAAGTGCTCCAAGTTCCTCGCCAGCTCACGCACAACATGACGATCACAATTTCTGTTAGAAATGTGTGGTGTGGATTTGCCCAATCTGATTTGATCGTAGGGTTCTTACGGATTTCAGATTTGGAGTTTTTTGTGTGCGTGAGTATAAATGTAATTCACCGTGTGTGTGTGATAGAGAGCTGATACTGAACTCATATTCATAGCCTTGAGAGCTTGAATAACACGCTAGAACCACCTCCCTCCCCGAGCACGTAGATCGGTTTTCAATCGATCGAAGCTCGTAAAATCGTGTGTCATTTCGTGTGATTTCTTTTGTGTTGTGTTCCTGGAAGTTCAGAGATACTTTTAGGATCCTTAGATCGAGCGTTTGTCTTCGTATCCCGATTTCACCATTTGAGCTCGAAGCTTCCGGCGCCGAGCTTTTGTGGCTCCTGCGGCTGCGATTGTGTGGTGTTTTTTGTTCTTGTTCGAATCCTCAACATCGCTTAAGTTCAGTTCAGTTCAGTTCAGTTCAGATCGCTTCAGTTCAGTTCAGTTCAGTTCGTTTCAAAATAAATTAAAATAAAATAAAAAAAAAATAATTTGAATCCATAATTTTAAATATAAAATCTAGTTACCGTTATAATATTATTAATATATTTAAAAAAATATTTAATAATTTATACAAATTATTATTATTTTTATAAAAAATCAATTCAGTTCAGTTCAGATCGCTTAAGTTCAGTTCAGTTCAGTTCAGATCGCTTAAGTTCAGTTCAGTTCAGTTCAGCCAGTTTCAGTCCAAAAGAACAGGTCCTAAATGCTCAAGTGGATCGGGATATTAATTAGATATTTGCTTGCTCTTCCCTGTTATGCGATCAGTCTTCTCTTCTTTGGTGCATGTAAAAATTTTGCATACTCCGTCTCTTCCTCTGTGTCACAATACCTTAAAAGGATAATTGAAATTTAGAAATTCTACATGAAAAAAATTTGCTCCTGTTTGAAATTTGTCTACACCCTTCCAATAATAACAACTGAACTTCGTTTCAATAAAATTAAGATGGACTGTAATTATATTGCAAAAGTGAAGTCTTTCACTTACAAATTACAATCAATCTCAAATAATACTATTTACCTAATTGGCGTGCCACAAATGCGTACAATAAATCTCAATCATAATCGAGAGGAATAAACCAGCAAATGAGGAAACCTAACCAGATCCACGGGGCAAAAAATCACTCAATATATTTATTTTTTTGAGCAATAAGGCCAAGTTCCAATTTATGTGTCAATTAGGCCTTTTTGTTCTAATTGGGCCAAAAAAATGTATATGGAATGACGAAAATACCCTTACTCTATTTCTACTCAACCCACCCCACCCCTGCTCCAGATACTGAATACCATGAAAAGACACTGAACGTCAGATTTTTTCTTCTACTCAATCCACCCACCCCAAAAGACACTGAATGTCAGACACTGAATACAATGAAAAGACACTGAATAACACTGAAAGACACTGAATAACATTAAAAGACACTGAATAACACTGAATAACATTAAAAGAAACTGAATAACATTAAAAGACACTGAATAACACTGAAAGACACTGAATAACACTGAATAAAACTGAATAACATTAAAAGACACTGAATACCATTAAAAGACACTGAATAACATTAAAAGACACTGAATAACATTAAAAGACACTGAATAACATTAAAAGACACTGAACGTCACCCCAGACACTGAATACCATTAAAAGACACTGCATGTCAGATTTTTACACTGAATATTATATGAACACTGAATATCATTGAAAAACACTGAATGTTAGATTTTTACACTGAATAATATAAGAACATTGAATGTCACTAAAAAAAACACTGAATGTCAGATTTTTACACTGAATATTATAAGAACACTGAATATAATTATAAAACACTGAATGTTAGATTTTTACACTAAATCTCATAAAAAAAAATGTCAGATTTTTACAATAACCCCTTTTATGTAACAGGGGAACTCTTCTCTCCTTATAAGGAGACATAATCAGATACATAAGCCTTCAGCAGTCTTGCTTCATCGGGCATGAACTTCAATATTACATCAGTCTTGTCATCCTGAGTTAAAAGAAAGATTAGAATCACACATTAAGGAACAAGGAAAGTCGGCATCATTCGTACATGAGGTCCCATGATCCCCATTTAGTGGTGGCTAATTGCTTCAGTCCATAATCGGTTATAAGGCAGCTCCATCGGCTCCTTGATCTACAGATATATGGGTTAACTATATCATCAATCAGAGTTTAATCGAACGAAAATAAGCGACTTGAATCACATATTGATCTACCAATATACAGGAATTACAATTTCTAGTTTGTTGAAACCGAATTAAAAAAATCCCTAAAAGTGGAATTGGAATTGAAAACCCTAAAATCAGAATATCATACATGTCGAGTTCTTTGAGGCCGTAAGCAAGAAGCACGAGGTGCGTGGTGGAGTCGTCGTCCAGATGTACCCTGCGGCGGAGGCGGGGGAGAGCTCCTGCCCTCCACTCTCGGGAGATTTCGTCCCCGACGCCGAGATTCGATCTCCGACGATGCGACGATGTACCCTGCGGACGCCTCGGATCGGGGGCCTCGATTTCCAGCGCTCGCCGGCGAGGTCGATCTCAAAATAGTCGCCGCCCAAGCAACGGGCGCCTCCGGAATAGTCGACCACGCGAAAAGCGATTTCGTGGAGGATAATTTGTTGCAGGTCGATCGCGATTTGGTTTAGGCTGGGGTGGGGTAAGAATAATAAAGGGGGTAACGTGCTCTTTACACATTTTAGGCGGCCTAATTGATACGCGTAATTTCTCGAAAGTCTTATTTGCGAAAAAATATTAAAAATTGGTCTTATTGTCATTTTTCCAATTTAAATATTATACGTTTTTTTTATTAGAATTAATACATATTATATTTTAAAATACGAAGTATTTTTTTATGATTAGACAAGAAAATATGTATTATTAATTTTATATTTTTGAATAATTATTTTTTATATTTTTATTGTACGATTTTTTGTTTTAATAAAAATATTATTTTATTTTTTATTTGTAATTATTTGAATTATATTTTTTAATAAGAATAAAATATAATTTTTTATTTTAATTTCAAATAAAATATTAGAATTTTTTAATTTTTTTTATTAATTTACAAAATTGCTTAACAATGATTTGATAAATTAAAATATTAATGTATATCACGGTTTCATAGGTTAGTTCATACCGAAGATAATAATTGTGTGTTGTAATCTCCGCTCTAACTACTATATTCTTTAATAAATATAAACGATTCATATTACTTAATTAAATTTAATCGTTGAAATGAAAAAAAAGTATCGTACATTCAATCCGATCCAATGTAAAAGGGCCCTATATATATATATATATATATATATATATATATATCAGTTCAATTCTATATATCAGTGCACAAATTATAATTTTTAGGCTAAATAATTGAGCTAATGCCGAATATATAATTTGCCCCTTCATTTTGAGTTTTACTCCATAGATTAATTTCAATTATATAAGATATATAGTCGCTTAGCATTATTTTTAAAATATTTAAATGTTATGTAAATTGTTAATGTCACACTAAGATTTCGATTTTAAAAAAAACTTATACCATTTAAAAAAAACACTATAGATTATATTTTGTTTTAATAATTATAAAATTAAAATACATGTATAAACAAATTAATTTATGTAAGATGTTACAATTCTAATTCGTACTATAACATATATAAAGACGCTTCAGATTTTAGAATAACTGTAGTTAGGGGTGGCGCGCGATTCGAGCCGAGCTCAAAAATATCAAAATTCGGCTCAAAACTCGACCTCTGCGGTCCGAGCCGAGCCGAGTTTTTCTGAGGTTGAGGCCCGGCTCGGGACCGAGCATGACGAGCCCGAGCCGGGTTTTCTGTCCCAATTTTTTTAGAGTTTATATTATAAATTTCATGCAATTTATAATTCAATAAAAAATTCAAACATTTGAATAAAATGATAATAAATTGAAAGTTTAAAAATAAAAATAAAAAATGATTTTCTTGATTGTTTGTCCAAATAAAAATCCAAGAATAAAAATAAAAATAAAGTCTATCTTTTAACTAGTCAAAATTTAAAAAAGTAAGAGTATAATTAATTAATATCACTAATTCATAAATATATATACACCTTATTAGCACTAGACTAATCAAGTATACATGCAATTATTATTTTTTAAATCTTTTTACAAAGATGTGGATTGTGAAGTGTTAACTCGGAACGAAAGAGATGAGATGGTGTAAATTGAAAACCTTGAAGTGAAAATCTTAATAGTAATAATAATGACGTACAATATTTTTTTTTTACTTTATATATATAATATAAAAAATCAAATTGACGGTCCGAGCCGAGCTTTCGGTCCTAAATATTTTTGGGCTTGGGCTCGGACCGCATATACACTTCACGGGTCGGTCCTATGGCGAGCCGGTTCTTAAAAAAATTGGCCTCGACCCGTGACGAGCTTTTTGGACGGGTTTTCGGTCCGAGCTCGGGTTTTCGAGCTCAAACGCCCACCCCTAACTGTAGTGACGAGCTGTAGCGGTGAAAGTAGCACTTATTTTTTAATAAGTTTTATGTTCAATTGAACCTAGAAGCATAATTTAGTTTTATAATTTATTTTTTCCATTGGATTTTTTAATAAATTATAAATTACTTAATACTTTATGTACTGTATTAACTGCAACTAAAGGGCCGACCCCCACGTTTGCCTTAGCTTCTTCAAAAATTCTTCCTCAATTAAATCTTGCTAATGTCTACCCAAAATTTTCCCCAAATCTCGATTGCTCAACTTTTTATATCTAAATTTTTCGTATACAATCTTCATCGCAAAAAATCATTCATATAGCCTATATCATAGCGCATAATCGCCCCTCTGATTGCTTTTCTCAAGCGGGGATTTGTTTTCTCCACCCAAACCTGCTTCATCTCTGAAAATCCAAAGGTAATAATAAAATAAGTTGTTTAATTTATTTATACATTAGTTATTTAATATTCATTATTTTTATCTGTTATGCTTAGGCGCACACCTGTACAAGGTATATCATATCTGGTTTTCTTTTAATGAATATAAAAGTGTTGATACAATCCCAATAGAGGATTTATATGCAATATATTTGGAATCGTCGATGAACGTGTACAAGGTTTTTGAAAACAATTTTTGTATGTCATATAGTCAGGGGCGGACCCACGTTAGGCCCAGCGTGGGCCTCGGCCCCCCCTCAATTTTTTCTTTTTTTACTGCTAGTATATATTTCCACTACAAAAGTCTCCTCCATGCATGTGTATCATATATCTCGGCCCCCCCTCAAAAAATAAACTACTTCTATGTATTTCTATTACATTGGGCCCACTGTCTAGGTACATTGCTTTAGTACCAGTAATTGTCCACCAAGTTATGTTAGGACAATAATTTTATTAATTAAGGGAAAGATTATATAGATATCTTTATTTATTGTTTTGGTAATTAATTGTTGTACATATAACTTTGTTATTTAATTAGATAGATAATACTAATAGTTGAATTAATGATTTACTTAACTTGATTTTTTCTATATAAAACTATTGATGATTAATCGAGAATTCACTCTTAATTAGAAAAGAATTATTTTCTAATTAATTATTTTATCATATTTTAATTTTATTTTTAATTAATTGTTTGAAATTCACGTTTTTATCTATTTTATTTTTTCTAAAATATGTTTTTTACTGTGGTATTTTTAATTTAAATAATTATTTTATTGTGATATTTATTTTTTTATTATAAGAATCTTTTTTTATGTAATAAATGATAAATGAGTGTTATTTTGAAAAAATAGTGACATAAAATGCAAATAAATGTACTACATAAAGTAGTAATAATAAAAAGTACCGTATGAAAAATATATTTATGGTAAAATATTTAACTTGTGAATTATCAAAGAAAATGTAAAATATTGTAAGACCCTAATAAAAATAGAAGCAATGACGTTCCATGATAATGATTAACGTCGAACACTATTTTTAAATTTTTTGCCCCCCCCCCCTCAACTAAAATCCTGGGTCCGCCCCTGCATATAGTTGTTTATTGGGAGCAGTATGAAGATAAATACATGTATTGTACTAATTCTTAAATAACTCAAGGATTTTTAAAAGGATATGTGAAGTACTAACTAATTGTGCCTTTCATTGTGGGTCGCTATCAAACAATGTGGTTGTAGCTAATTTTGTTTTGAGGGTAGTGTGCTACTGATCTCATAATGAAGTTACTTCATGACCACTTTTCTATGAGTCAAAACTATATGGGATATATATCTTCTAATCAATTAAATTTTTTTCAGATGATTTTATCTATGTTTATATTTAATCATACTATTATTATTCTTAACCAAAATTTTAATTTAGAAAAATGGAAAGTAGGAAAATTGTGTCCAAGTGTTCTTCAAGCAAATATCTATAAAACGAAATAATACCAAGTGAATAGTGACCAGGATATTATCACTTTTTTTAGAAGTTGTTATTGAGAAAAAAAATTGTTGACGAAGTTACCATTTATTATTCTTTATACTACTCTTTTGTCTTTTTAATAGTTATCTTAATTGTAATTTTTTTTTCTATTTTCACTACTGTTCAAAGAAAATATTATATCAATGACATGAAGATGAAAATTTGTTGTTGATTCTATTAGTCTTCAAAGAAGTATATATTGATAAGTGACGCTGAACAAAATGTCAACCATGTATATTATAGCATTAGTATTTACTATTGTACATTTTTTTATGTCCTAAATTATCTATATACATGGTACAATAGAACTGCTATCATAATATTAAGATTATTATTAATATAATATTGGAATTGTGAGTATTTTTTTAATTAAAATTTTAAATTGTATTTTGAATGGAAAAAATGAAAGTTGTATTTCATATTGTCTCATTTAGTAATAATTAACAGCCAAACAAGTTCAAATCATGTGTCAGACCAACAAAAATGTCAAAATATTGATGACAAAGTTCGTGACGGACATGTTATTTCTCAAGGTATGATTAAACTTTATTTAGTCAATTTAGCACATGTAGAATGTTTTTTTACCATTTTTTCATGAATCGTGTAATATGTATGATACACAGTACTACAGTGGGAGGCATAATACTCATTATGAGAGGGTGAACCAAGGTCAAAGGATGTGCCTTGTAGAATATTGGTGTATGGAAGATTAAAAGGTGATCTTTGTGTATATTTCACTTCATTGAAGTTATTAATGTGTTATTCTTATACCATTGTCTTTTCAAAAATTATATTGTTTTAATTTTGTAATAAGAAAAAATGCAACAATTGAGGAGCCAACCTGCATCCGGTGAACGAGATATAGGTCCAAATGTTATGTATTCTCAAGTCATTGATAACTATAAAGATGTTTGATAGAGAGCTATGTGATTGACCTTTTGATGAGCTTTTTGTTTAACATTGATTCAATGATTGAGTTGGTAAGTGTGATGAATTTTTACTATTATTATATTTTTTATTATTATAGTTGGAATTGTGATGATTTTTTTACTATAATTAAATAAAATTTGTGAAAATTTTAGTTGGCAAGCTAGCGTCACAAACAAATGTTATTATGAATCATAAAAGTGTTACAACATGAATTTGTTAAGTTGGTTAAAACTTTTTGGTGACGGTGAAAAGCGTTGTCAAAGTGCACTATCATGACGCTTGTTAGTGTGGACAAATAGAGTTATAATGACACTTAAAAGTGTCACAAAAATAATGATATCACGACGTTGACAAGTGTCACAATATAATATTATAAAGATGCGAAAAAGTGTCATTATATGCATTTATAGTGACGCTTTTCAAGCATGACATTATCTACTTATAGAAACGTCAAATCAGATAACGCTTTGTCAGTGCGTCAGTGCGTCACTATAGTAAAAGCGTCACTAAATCTAGATTTTAGTGACACTTTTGCAACAGTGCGTCACTATAGTAAAAGCGTCACTAAATCTAGATTTTAGTGACACTTTTGCAAGTGCATAGCATTCTTTTGAGATGGCTCCCAAATCATGAATGATGTCAAAAGGTTGAAGACAGAAATTAAAATGCAGAGGGGCAAAGAGTTAATGGGTTGACTCCCGGAAGCTCGCGGAAAACAAAGACACCGAAGGGAGGTGGGAAGCCGGGAGAAAAATCGAGGCCGTCCAAGAACACACCGCTCGCCCGGATTGTGCAAAGCCAAAGCTGACAAGAAAATGCTAAGATCTTGCCCAAAATTTTAAATTTCATTTTTCTATTTTGAACGACACAATTGATCTGATAACTCTCTTTTTTCTATGTTATACGAATTTAAATGTTTAGCTTTTACGTACATTTGGTTTTAGAAAAATGTTTATTTTCATTTAATAATTACGATAATTGGGGGTTTTCTTATTATGAATACAAGATATTTGAAAAATATTTATTTTATCATTTAAATTGTTATCAGGTTAGTGTACTTTTATTTTAACAACATTAAATTTAATGTGATTAATTTTATTTAATTATTATTCAGAATGATATTTTTGTTCATGGGGACACTTGGATTATATCAAGAGCATAAATGTGTGTAATATGAGCATGTTTTCTCTAACCATCTGCTTAGTATTATCACATTAATTTTTGCACTAAAACATCACAAAATTCACACTAAAGTTTTGAACTACTAACAACACCCGAAGATTATTTGTGCAACAAGGATTAACATACAAATATAATTCAACTTATTATATATTGAAAAATTAAGAATAAATAGAATGTACATTATATTAATTTCAATTTCACCATCCAAATTTCAAAGAGTGAAGATTCTATTCCTTGGTCAAAATATTAGTCCGTTCTGTTTAAATAATATCTTTGTGAGTTCTATATATAAATTTCCAAATGATACTTCTAGGAAAGTCAATGGTATGTTACTCTTATTACAAACATCATTTAGTGTAGTAAACAATAAACAAAACAAAAGGCTCACATTTTCCCAGTTAACAATTGAAACAAGAAATGGAACAAAACCAAGAAGTTGCAGTAGCCCAGATGAGGGAATTGCTTCAAAAGCTTGGTTATTCAACTCATGTAATTTTTATATATTTTTTTTGGCTTAATGTTCTATTTTCATGATGGAAAATATATATCTTCAAGATATATATTCAACTCTGAAAGGTAACGAACCTTTCTCGGAATCTTGCATGTTAAAACGAACCATAATCATATATGTAAGATGTCCAGGAAAAGTACAATGTTCTTTCTAGAAATCCAAGATCTCAAGAACATGTCCAACTTCTTCCTTTATCTTTCATAATGATTCATCTAGACAACCATCATTTTATGTCTGATAACATCTTTACATTGTTGCCAATGATAAGAGTGTCATCTACATAAAACCTCCGAGAAACACCACCTTGTTTTCCATCTGCAAGATCGTTCGACAAAAGAAAAGCTGCGGATATGTTTGTGCAGTGGCTGAAATGGAGGGATTCATTTGTTCCACTTGGTCACATTCTGAAGAAGCACTTTTTCTATCTCGAAGAAAAGATAAAGCGTTTTACCTCGCTTCAAAACCGAGGGTTTAGTTGTAGAAGTCGACCACTCGGATTATCAATCCGAGGGAGGGCTAGAAGTGAGAGGTCTCAAAGTCATATTCAATTGCAATTTCGAGTGTTTGAAAGAGTAATTAGAGTTTGACAAAATGTCCAAAGTAACAAATAGCAAACGATTTATCAAGTAGAGAACGATGGAGGTAATGAAATGGTAGTGACAACTTGGTGAATTATCTAATACAAGAGTGATTTCCGGGAGTTCTCGTCCCTAGATTCGAACTCCCAAGTACCTAAGTTTGAGAATCGACTACGGAATGAAAAACTCCGCACAACGGTGGTTAATCAATTTAATTCCCCGAAGTAGCACTCCAAACGGTAGTGAACACAATGGTTGTCGAATTCCTTTACTTAGCCCTTTTGAACTTAATTATGAAAAATTGAACTACGGGAAGAAGGACTCCGCACAACGGTGGTCGATCTAAAATTTAATCCCCGATCGAGTCTAACTCCGCCCAACGGTGGTTAGATCGATCGTAGCTCGAAAATTCACAATTAAACTCAAAGTTTATTCACTCGAGCATTTTATCAAACACCTAGTGTGCACTACATTTTCATCACCTCCTATTGGAAAATTAGCCTAGGAAACCCATGCAAATCATCATGATCACATAAGAAACATACAAAGCACTCATAATCATGATCAAATCCGAGAATTCACAAAGATCCAAGTCAAATTCCCAACAAAAATCAATATTCATAAAAGAGATTTCTACACAACAAAAGGAAAAGTAGAGATTTAGAGATAGCCAAGTTTGAAGAGGAATTCTCGACTCCGTGGTCTTTGATCGAGCTTGAATCCGTGCTTCGATTTGTGGAAGATGAGCTTGAACTCTCAATTTGGTGTTCTTTCTCTCTCTAGAATTTCCAAGTGTGTTTTCGTAGATCCAAAGTTATGTTTGTAGAGAGTTCTCCACCTATTTATAGCTTTCAAGGAGCATGTGAGTCTTCAAAAGGTCAAAAATGCCCTCAAACACCAAATTTCCGGATAGTCAACGGAAAAGTCAACATTTCATCTTGTGACGGGTGCGGTCGCTCCCGTCTTGGGTGCGGTCGCGCCGGAAGGTCGAACCTGGAAATGCATCGGGAGCGGTCGTTCCCGTTTGGGCGCGGTCGCGCCAGAAGATCAAATCTAGAAATACATCGGGAACGGTCGTTCCCGTCTTGGGTGCGGTCGCGCCAGAAGATCAAAGCTAGAAATGCATCGGGAACGGTCGTTCCCGTTTTGGGTGCGGTCGCGCCGAAAGGTCGAACCTGGAAATGCATCGGGAACGGTCGTTCCCGTTTGGGCGCGGTCGTGCCCAGTCTTTAACCTCTTCGGCTTGTCATCCGTCCTCGTGCGCAACTTCTCGATTCTTGTCATAACTTCTCCGTCCGAACTCCAATTCTCACGATTCAAAATTCCTCGGATTCACGACTTAAAGATCTTTACAACCCTGTGTTTTACAGCTCCAGATTCCGAAGGAGCGAAATCAGTTTATTGCCCGAAGTCGCTGAAGTTCATCATCCCATTTTTGCTCCGTTTTTCCTACATTTTGACATAAAAACTCGACTACGCCACGCATAAGCTCCGTCATAGCAATAATAAGTAATTCCCCAATGATCACACACATATATACATAATATATATAAAAATCATACCCAAAACATAACAAAGAAACGAGCAAAAATTCGACACTTCAAACTACTACAACGACAAAACAATGCTCGTCCCGAGCATAATGTTCCAACGTGATACACTAACTAGCCGGAGAAGTAAGTTTCAAACCAATCCCATGTTCATCTCAATCAAGCATTGTTAAAATAAAATGACACACACTATTCGAATCACTCAACGCACGGTTCACTCGTTTCTTTCCTCTCGAAATCGAATCAAAGGGTAAGTACACTCATGATGCAAGAGATAGAACAAGTAACTTGCATTTAGTCAAAGAAGCTCGAGGAAGGAATGAATAGCACCCATGTAACATGCATTTCATACACTACAAGCTTAAGGCGAGTTTTGCTCAATTAAATCATCACGACACTTGAATCAAAACATGATCATGCAAGGTGGGATAAGGTAAAGGGTAGGGCAAGAATCATATATGAAACAAGAATCGGGCACTCACTTTCTCCCTCGTCCCCTCCTACACCAAACGTTTCTCACAAATCAACCTCGCCCTTATTACTCCATCTATGTGCAAGGACATAAGTAAACCGAGCTTACAAATCAATACATATATTTCAAGAAAAACCCTCGCCTTTTTCAATCAACCTTCTCTCTTTTTTTCTTTTTTTTTTTTTTCGATGGCCAAGCATATTTGCTTTTATATTTTTTTTAGGCTCTTTTCATGCACTATATTTTTTTACATTTTTTTTTTTTTGTGCACACAACATCATACATCATATATCATTTATTCTCATCATTCATTCTTTCTCTTTTTTTTTTTTTTTTAGAGGGTTTGGCTTTTTCCAAGAATTAATAACATGCTCAAGTTTACAAATGAACCTCATAAGCACAACCTAAGTAATGACCCCAACACAAATATCACCTTCATCACCGAATGACCCCGAAAATGCTCACACCACTCGAGAAACACTCGGCAACAATGAAAAGGTTTACATGTAGGCTCAAAGGGATATCTAGCGGTGTCCCACGACGGGCTCGGTATAATATGGGAAATATATTCAAGTGGAGCTTTCCTATTGATCAAGTTCATCATATTCAAGCCAATGAGACCAACCGAGCTCATCACCATTCACTCATAATGCACAAACACATACATATGGACAAAGATAACAATGCATATTCATAACAAAAGTGAGAACCAAAAGGAAATGATATATACAATCCAACAAGAAAGATCAAGGTTCAAAGTACTCTCTCAATTATAAGCAAGGTCTTCAAATAACAAATAGTGAATAGTCAAATATCCAACAATACCCAAGAGAGATAAACGTCATCCAAACTAACGACTCCTCCGACTCTAACCAATCCACATGTACCACACACGACACAAGGGACTCACAATATCTCATCAAAGTAGGAAAATGCCGAAAAGCTCGAATTTAGTACAAACACAAAATAAGGAAATAAAAGAAAAGAAAACAAACAAAATCAACATCACACAAACACCACCAAAACTCCACCACAAATCCCAAAAGAAAAATAAAAAAAAGTATCAAAGAGGGATTAGACATTCACATACCTCGACCCGAATGTAATTCGGGTCATTCGACGTCACTTGTGGTGTAGAAACAACATAGAAGGAATCGCCATTGGATCCGGGAAATGTAGGGAGACTCGGAGGAGTGAAGTTCCATCTTCATGTGTGAGAAGGCTCTCACAAAGCACTCTTTAACGTCATGAGCTTGACGGCCGTGGGAATGCCCCCACGAGGCGCTCGGTTTTCGGCTCCGAGCTACACCCGATCCTTGAAATCTTTTATTCGAAAATAATTCCACGAACATGCTCAAATTTAAGTCGAGAGCTTGACCTCCATCTAGGTGCACTTTTCCCTTTAAATCCTTCTCTATTCCAAATGTTTGCACCTAATAGGTTGCTCGGTTTAACGTCGCGAGCTCGACTTAGCCACGACGTTAAACTCAATCCGTCAAGGTTAGCATATACCCATCTACTAACCTTCTCGGCTCCTCTCTTTCAATATAAATCTTCAATCGGTGTCCGTTAACCGTGAACTCCTCAAGCGTGGCCGGGTTGATTAACCGGACCGCTCCTTTTGTCAACACCTCTCGAACCTCATACGGACCACTCCATTTAGATTTCAACTTTCCCGGAAACAACTTCAACCGAGAATTGAATAAAAGAACCTTCATTCCCACCTCAAACTCTTTAGGCAAAATCTTTTGATCATGAATCCTTTTAATCTTCTCTTTATAAATCCTCGAATTCTCATAAGCATCTTGCCTCAACTCCTCAAGTTCCGACAATTGTAGCATTCTCTCCTTACCCACATTGTCCATATCCATATTCATTGTTTTTATCGCCCAAAAAGCTCTATACTCAACCTCCACGGGAAGATGGCATGCTTTACCGTACACCAATCGAAAAGGAGTTGTGCCCAATACCGTCTTGTAAGCGGTTCTATATGCCCACAATGCATCTTTCAACCTCTCCGGCCAATCCTTCCTTGACGGTCTCACGGTTTTCTCAATTATCTCCTTGATTTGACGGTTACTTGTTTCGGCTTGCCCCGATGTTTGTGGATGATATGGGGTAGCAACATGGTGAGTAATACCATTCAACCTCATAAGCTTTGTAAAAAGCTTGTTGCAAAAATGAGACCCCCCATCACTCACAATAGTTCTCGGTATTCCAAACCGAGAGATAATATTCCCTTGCAAGAATCTTAGCACCGTAGATGCATCACATCTCCTTGTGGGAACCGCCTCCACCCACTTCGACACATAATCCACGGCTAGCAATATATACTCAAATTGATTTGCCTTCGGGAATGGCCCCATAAAATCAATACCCCAAACGTCAAAAATCTCAATCACCACACTCACATGCATGGGCATCTCATTCCTTTTTCCAATCGACCCCATCCGTTGGCACGCATCACAAGACAAGACAAAATTATGAGCATCTTTGAACAAAGAAGGCCAAGTAAATCCCGCTCGGAGAATTTTGTCGGTCGTCTTCCTACCACCGAAATGTCCTCCACTTGGAGACTCATGACACTCTCTCATAATCTCATGTTGTTCTATCTCCGGAACACATCGTCTCACCAAGTCATCCCGACTAACTTTATATAGACATGGGTCCTCCCAAAAATAGCTCCTACTATCATCAATGAGCTTTCTCTTATCTTGAGCATTTATGCCTTCTCGAAATGCCCCGGTCACCAAATAATTTGCAATCTCCGCATACCACGGCACTTGATCTACCCGGAAACACTCCTCCAAAGAAATTATCTCCTCTACTTTCTTCTCTCCACTCTCCAACCTCGATAGATGGTCCGCAACCACATTTTCACATCCCTTCCGATCTCGGACCTCTACATCAAACTCTTGCATCATCAAGATCCATCTAATGAGTCTCGGTTTAGCTTGAGCTTTTGTCATCAAATACCGAATAGCCGCGTGATCCGTGTGAACTATCACCTTTGCTCCAATAATATAAGAACGAAACTTTTCCAAAGCAAAGACCACCGCATACATCTCCTTCTCGGTAGTGGTATAGTTCACTTGAGCCTCATTTAAAGTAGCACTAGCATAATACACAACCCGTAGCAACTTATCCACCCTTTGACCCAACACCGCTCCAATGGCATAATTCGAAGCATCGCACATAATCTCAAACGACTTACTCCAATCCGGTGGAATTACTATGGGTGCCGATGTAAGCTTCTCCTTTAACACCTTAAATGCTTCTTGACACTCTTCATCAAATTTAAATGGGACATCATTTCCCAATAGACGACATAGTGGTTGAGCGATTTTCGAAAAATTCTTTATAAACCTCCGGTAAAAACCGGCATGCCCCAAGAAACTCCGAACTCCTTTCACATCAATCGGGGGTGGTAGATTTTGGATCACTCCCACTTTCGCCTTATCCACCTCAATCCCCTTCTCCGACACCACATGGCCCAAGACAATACCTTGAGTCACCATAAAATGTGACTTCTCCCAACTCAAAGTAAGGTTGTTCTTTATGCAACACCCAAGCACTCGGTCAATTTTTGCGAGAGTGTCATCAAAGGAATCTCCAAATACCGTGAAGTCATCCATAAAGACCTCGATGCTCTCACCAATCATGTCGGTAAAAATAGTCATCATACATCTTTGGAAATTTCCGGGCGCATTACATAATCCGAATGGCATCTTCCTCCAAGCAAAAGTGCCCAAGGGACTAGTGAAAGTTGTCTTCTCTTGGTATTCCGGAAAGATTGCTATTTGATAATACCCGGAAAGACCATCCAAAAAGCAAAAGAACATCCGCCCGGCCAACTTGTCTAGCATTTGATCAATGAATGGTAGAGGGAAATGATCTTTCCGTGTAGCCGCATTCAACTTCCGGTAATCTATACACATCCGCCACCCGGTAACCGGCCTAGTTGTCACCAACTCCATCATGGCATTTGTGATTACCGTAATTCCACCTTTTTTTGGCACCATGTGGATAGGACTAACCCACTCACTATCGGCCACCGCATATATCAATCCTTCACTCAAAAGCTTCATGATCTCCTTCTTAACCACCTCCAAAAGAATAGGATTTAGACGCCTTTGACTATCTCGGGAAGCTACGGCGCCCTCCACAAGAGCAATCCGATGCATACAAACATCGGGACTCACCCCACGTAAATCCGCCAAGCACCACCCAAAAGCATTTTTATTCTTTTTCAAAACTTCCACCAACCTTTCCTCCTCATCCTTACTCAAAGAGGAAGAAATAATAACCGGCTTATTCTCATTTTCCTCCAAGAATACATATTTCAAATGAGCCGGTAATTCTTTCAACTCCACCTTCGTCTCTTGGAGAGAAATGGTAGGATCTCCTTCTATATTTTCCGCCTTTAACTCCATCATATCTCGGATATCTACCAAGCCATCCTCCAACTCATCATCATCTTTCAACTCAAATTTTTCTTCCAAAATGGCCTCCACCAATTCATCTATAACATCAATTCCGGCACACTCTTCCACCATTGATGTGTTAGGGACAAGAGACCTATTTTTCACTAATAATCGTATCTTTTCACCAAGTACGGTCATCTCTATCACTCCATGCTTAACATCAATAAGAGTATTTGCCGTGGCCATAAACGGACGCCCAAGAAGGATTTGATGATCTCTTGGTTTGTCGCTCTCTTCCTCAATATCCAAGATGACAAAATCAACCGGAATAATGAGTTCTCCGACTTTCACTAGAATATTCTCAACTATCCCCACCGGTTGTCTCACCGTCCGATCGGCCAATTGCAACCGCATACTAGTTGGTTGGAGCTCTCCTAATCCCAAGGCACGAAATAAAGACAACGGCATAAGATTAATACCGGCCCCGAGATCTAGCATACCCAACACCGTTTGGCCATCCCCAAGCTCAATAGATACGGTAAAACTTCCCGGATCACCTTCCTTCACCGGAACTCCCTTTTGACACAAAGCATGTGTCGCATCCACTACCATCACCTTCTCCCCATCTCCAAACTTCCTTTTTCTCGTGGTCAACTCCTTAAAGAATTGCACATAAGCCGGCACATTCTTAATCATATCAAGGAGAGGCACATTTATATTCACCTTGGAGAGCATTTGATAAAGGTCCAAAAATTGTCTCTCTTTCTTCTCATTCCGGAGCTTTGAAGGGAATGGCACCGATGGCTTGAAAACTCTAGTGGATTTGGAAGGTACCATATCTACCTTCTCCTTTCCTTTCCCTTTATCCTTCACAATCTCCTCAACTTCATTTTCAACTACCTCCCCTTCTTTTTCTACCATGATCTCATCTTTCTCATTCACAACCTCCTCAATCTCATCCGGATGTCTCACCTTGTTATCTACCACCTTACCACTTCTAAGAACCGTGATCGCCTTTGCATGTGTGGGTGGCTTGGTGTGAGTGGGTTGACTTGGAAGCTTTCCCGCACTTAACTCCTTCCTAATCTCATCCAAAGAAATCGCTATTTGAGACATTTGAGTCTCTAACCTTTTATGTCCCGCCCGAAGGTCATCATTAACCATCTCTTGGCGTTTTTCGAAACCTTCAAGCCTTTCTCCTAATCGAGCCACCGGATCTTGAGATGGTCCGGATTGATTAACCGGTGCTCTATACCCTTGTTGATTGAAGCCTTGATTTGGTCTCGGTTGCCATGGTCGTGATTGAGAATTATTCGGTTGTGGGCCTCCTCCATTTTGTGGGCGAATATTAGAAGATCCTTGATTGTTGTATGGAGGTCGGTTGACTTGACCAATAGCCGCCACATCGTTCTCATATTCATACGACATCTCCACCTCTATCGAATTTCCTTGTGGAAAAACATTATAAGCACATGCTCTTACTTCATGCCCTTCTCCTCCACAAATGACACAAGAAATTTTCATATCTTGAGATTTTGGAATTACTTGGGGTCCACCCATTTTCAACCTTTGGATCTCCTTTCTCATTTCTTCCCTTTCGATTTCCCAAGAATTTTCGGCTCCAATCTCCTTAATATCTACCGTTGGCCTTCTCCGACCCCCTTTCTTCCGTGAATTCCTAGCAATATTCTCAAAAATTTCCTTTACCTCGGATGTCGTTCTCATAGTAATAGCTCCTCCGCAAGCATTGTCCACCAAGAATTGATATGTGTCCGTTAGAGCCGCATAGAAATATCGATTCAAAAGCTTCAAGCTAAATAGATGATGAGGGCAAGCGAACTCATATGAGGAAAATCTATCCCATGCTTCATGAAAGAGTTCATCCCTTTGTAGTCGAAACTCACTAATGCGACGCCTAAGGTTCTCCGTACGGTCAAACGGAAAATATTGATCCGTGAAAGCTTGCATGAGAGACTCCCAAGTGTAAATGGAATGTGGTGGCAATTGGAGCCACTATCTCTTAGCATCATCCTTGAGGGTTTGAGAAAAGCACCTCAATCTTACCTCTTCCTCCGTCAACCCCATTGGTGTAAAACCACTCACCACCTCCACATATTCACGAATGAAATCCAAGGTCTCCTCATGTGAATGCCCATGGAATTTTGGAAGTTGCCCGAACTCGGTTGAATTTAGACGATAAAGCTTAGCCGCCTCCGAGAGAACCACGGGAGATGGTGTCGTTCCACAAGCCGCCTTGAGATCATCCGCCATAGATTCCCCCATGTCTTGGTGTCTTTGAGGTTGTTGAGGTTGTGGCACTATTGGAGGCCTATAGACTCCTTGTTGGAATTGCGGTTGATAAGGAGCGTAATAAGCACCTCCTTGATAGTGAGGACCGTGTTGAGGATAAGCTTGAGTATATTGCCCGGGAATGGGTACTTGTGGTGGATAATAAGGTTGATATCCACCATTATAAGCATTTCCCGTAGTGTGTTGGGTGTAGTTCGGATTTGGATACGGATTCCGGTTGTCGGTTCGTTGAGGATTAGGAGATGTGAACCTCCTTTGTATAGGTGTCGGTTGTCGTAGAAGAGTCTCCTCCTCGTCATGGATATCGTCATGATGGGTTGCTTCATAAGGAGATACTCGTGGCATAAATCCCGGAGGGAATTCCGGTTGATGAAATGTTCCCTCGGGTCTTCCGTCTCTTTGTAGTTCATGTTGATAAGAAGTGCCCTCCATGTTGGTATTTATCATTGGCTCCAAACTTCTTGTACGTTCCCGCTCTCTTTCTTGTCGTTCAAGTTCAAGTTCACGCCTCCGTTGGGCTCTCGTTTGCATGCAAAACAAAGAAAATACCAAAGAAAAACAAAAGTAAGCTAATCGGGGGTAGTACTTTCAACTCAACCAAACAAGCATGAAAAAAAAAAAAAAAAAAAAGTAAAAAAAAACAAAAGCAAGTAAATGTGACTTTTAAAACTTCAACTAGCTCCTCCCCGGCAACGGCGCCATTTGAAGAAGCACTTTTTCTATCTCGAAGAAAAGATAAAGCGTTTTACCTCGCTTCAAAACCGAGGGTTTAGTTGTAGAAGTCGACCACTCGGATTATCAATCCGAGGGAGGGCTAGAAGTGAGAGGTCTCAAAGTCATATTCAATTGCAATTTCGAGTGTTTGAAAGAGTAATTAGAGTTTGACAAAATGTCCAAAGTAACAAATAGCAAACGATTTATCAAGTAGAGAACGATGGAGGTAATGAAATGGTAGTGACAACTTGGTGAATTATCTAATACAAGAGTGATTTCCGGGAGTTCTCGTCCCTAGATTCGAACTCCCAAGTACCTAAGTTTGAGAATCGACTACGGAATGAAAAACTCCGCACAACGGTGGTTAATCAATTTAATTCCCCGAAGTAGCACTCCAAACGGTAGTGAACACAATGGTTGTCGAATTCCTTTACTTAGCCCTTTTGAACTTAATTATGAAAAATCGAACTACGGGAAGAAGGACTCCGCACAACGGTGATCGATCTAAAATTTAATCCCCGATCGAGTCTAACTCCGCCCAACGGTGGTTAGATCGATCGTAGCTCGAAAATTCACAATTAAACTCAAAGTTTATTCACTCGAGCATTTTATCAAACACCTAGTGTGCACTACATTTTCATCACCTCCTATTGGAAAATTAGCCAAGGAAACCCATGCAAATCATCATGATCACATAAGAAACATACAAAGCACTCATAATCATGATCAAATCCGAGAATTCACAAAGATCCAAGTCAAATTCCCAACAAAAATCAATATTCATAAAAGAGATTTCTACACAACAAAAGGAAAAGTAGAGATTTAGAGATAGCCAAGTTTGAAGAGGAATTCTCGACTCCGTGGTCTTTGATCGAGCTTGAATCCGTGCTTCGATTTGTGGAAGATGAGCTTGAACTCTCAATTTGGTGTTCTTTCTCTCTCTAGAATTTCCAAGTGTGTTTTCGTAGATCCAAAGTTATGTTTGTAGAGAGTTCTCCACCTATTTATAGCTTTCAAGGAGCATGTGAGTCTTCAAAAGGTCAAAAATGCCCTCAAACACCAAATTTCCGGATAGTCAACGGAAAAGTCAACATTTCATCTTGTGACGGGTGCGGTCGCTCCCGTCTTGGGTGCGGTCGCGCCGGAAGGTCGAACCTGGAAATGCATCGGGAGCGGTCGTTCCCGTTTGGGCGCGGTCGCGCCAGAAGATCAAATCTAGAAATACATCGGGAACGGTCGTTCCCGTCTTGGGTGCGGTCGCGCCAGAAGATCAAAGCTAGAAATGCATCGGGAACGGTCGTTCCCGTTTTGGGTGCGGTCGCGCCGAAAGGTCGAACCTGGAAATGCATCGGGAACGGTCGTTCCCGTTTGGGCGCGGTCGTGCCCAGTCTTTAACCTCTTCGGCTTGTCATCCGTCCTCGTGCGCAACTTCTCGATTCTTGTCATAACTTCTCCGTCCGAACTCCAATTCTCACGATTCAAAATTCCTCGGATTCACGACTTAAAGATCTTTACAACCGTGTGTTTTACAGCTCCCGATTCCGAAGGAGCGAAATCAGTTTATTGCCCGAAGTCGCTGAAGTTCATCATCCCATTTTTGCTCCGTTTTTCCTACATTTTTACATAAAAACTCGACTACGCCACGCATAAGCTCCGTCATAGCAATAATAAGTAATTCCCCAATGATCACACACATATATACATAATATATATAAAAATCATACCCAAAACATAACAAAGAAACGAGCAAAAATTCGACACTTCACATTCCTGATTCTCAAGTCAACGATGAATTGAGTGCAAACAAGATTTATTTGGTGGAGGGTTTATCAAGTAAGGGCAATCATCCTGTTTTGGTTGCCAAAGCCCACAAGCATTTCCCTTCAAAAGACACGCTACAATTCAAGAGTAATATATTTCTTTTGGGTTATTTAGTAATGTAGTTTGATGCTTGTGTTTTAATGCTATGAGTAATGGTTAATGTGTCGATTTCGAACCTTTCTCATCTATTTAATGGTGCAGAGTTTGTGGTTCATCTACTCGACAAAGTCATCGCAAGGTATATATAAATATTGCAGTTTTTTTATCCACGGTGATTGAGTTACTTGTAGTACTTACACGACTTATCCTAGCGCAACCTTAGATTTTCGTTGCCTTGTTGTGTCGTCGGTTACTTTATGTTTTTCATTTGTGCTTTAGAAATTGATTTTGGTTTTTGGATCCGACTTGGCCTCTGTTTGATTTCAGTTCTTTCAGAGGCAAAGAAATAGGAAATGAAAAGTCGATTGTAATCATAGATCTGCAACAACTTTCGTATAAGAACATCGATGCTCGTGCGTTTATCACTGGCTTTCAGTTAATGCAAGTAAGCCACCCAAATCATAGTATGTAGGTTTTTCTCTAATGCAATTTTTTGATTTGATATAAACTGTTGAAAAGATTAAGAAATAAATTCAAGGCACTACTAAAAAAAGTGGATTAGATATCACTTCAAAGAAATCAGTCGCTGATTCAACTGATCTCTATGACACCAATGATATCAGTCGCAGAAATAATGATACATTTGATATCAACGAAATCTGTTTTTGAATAAACCGATTACTATGAATTCATTTTTAAAATATTGTTTTTACTTAGTAATCAGTAGTAATAAAAAACCGATGTGTTTGGGTGTTGTAATTTTTTATTAAAATATTAATTTACTTAGTTATCGGTGGTAATAAGAAAATCGATTTCTTTATTTGTTTTAATTTTTTTATGAAAATTTACTTATGTAACTAAGTCCAAAAATAAGAAAACAACTCTCATATTTTCGCGTCTCCCCTACGCATCTCTCGCGTCTCTCCTTCCTCACAAACCTTAGAAAAAAACTCTGTAATATTTCTCCCTCCTCGATTCATCTCCAACCTTAGCCACTGCAATACTTCGTCTCCCTCCCAATACTCCCTCAAAATTGAATCCCTAGCAACTCGATAACCGAGGCCCTAGCAACTCGACATGTGAAGAACCGCGGATATTGAACGGCGAGCGTGAAGCCTTCTTCCTCAACTGAGAACAACGAGCCCACTGTGTATTCCTTCAGGTATGTGATTTTCTTGTTATGTGCCTGCTAGGGATTTCAATTTTCAGTGATATGGTTTTCAATTTTCAATTCTAGGGTTTTGCGATTTAGGTTTTTTTTCCTGATTGTTTTTTTACTTGTACAGTGATGGGGGTTGGATGTGAATGTGGGAGAATGAGATAGGGATTTCAAGTTGCAAATTTATGGTGTTTTATTTTTGAAATATTATACTATTTTTCATTGCTTTTTGGCTCTGCTTCTTATTATTGCCTTATAAACGGAGGTGCTAGAAAGATGTGATTTTTCGGATGAATAGTATCCATTTACTGTATTTTTTTGTTACGGGGCTTTCCATGCTATTTTAATGGAATGAATTTGTGTGATATGGGATAAAACGGAAATTGAGTGTATTGCTTCGTTTTAATTTTTTTTACCATCTCTTTGTTTGCAGAACAAAAAAAGTTGATGCTTTTACAGCTAGAATTCTAGGTATCCATGCCAAGATGATAGAGCTGAACAAGAAAGAGGTATGTCATTCATAATTTTTTTATACTTTGAAGTTTGTAACTATGAATGTGATGTGTTTTGGGTGGAACAGATATAATATTTTTTGTTTTGTTTCACTAATAATGCTTTTATGTTATTGTGTAAAGCATTTAAATTCTAACTCATTTTCCTTTACTTGGCTACCCTAACCAGAAACAAAATTGTGTTCTTCAATTATTATCTTTGTTATCAGATATGGATGCAGGACTTGTTTATAAGATACTCCCATTTTATTTACTCCTAATAAAAGGGGAAACTTCTTTTCAATTTGAAGGACTTCAGTTCAAGAAACTGAAACCCTCAATAAATTATCTGTCACTCGAGCATTTTAGATGGCAAAATTTCTCCTTGGGTGACTGCTAAATTGTTCCATCATGCTGACCCCAGTTCTTTTTTATGTTGTTTTACCTTTGAGTTCTTTTTTTCTTTGTGTATTTTGTACTGTGAACGAAGTGATGTGAATGATGAATCTTAATTAACCTAACCAGAGAATGTTATTGATTTTTAGCAATTGTTTATTTATTTGTTAGAGCAGTCAAAATATTAGAGCAATTAATATTTGAGAATTTATTTACTTCAACATGCAACTAAATATATTAGCACGCTTTTTGGACTTCAAGTTGCTTTACGATATCAAAGTGAATCTACTCTCTTGATTTTTTTCTTTTATATTATTTTTATCATTTCCTTGCATTTGCCTCCTAGCACAGCTGCTCTTTAAAGAGAAAGGACTGACAGGAAAAATACTCTAATATATGATACTGCACATATTGGCTTGACTAAATATTGGTATACTTACGAAATTTAACCTTAAAGATTAACCTAAATGCTAGAGAATCCACCTAACATAGAGATTAAAAAAAAGACCGAGGTTTGATTAAAACCGGAGTGCTAATTTTGCTATTTATATAAATGTGTAGGTTTACAAATATTCGTTTTTTTTTTTTTTATTTCCGAGTGTTGAGTTGTGTTGTTTCCTAGTCTGTTTGGTGAATGATCTGGTAATTACATGAGAAGCTGGCTGCTTTTTTTATGAGTTTCTCTTGCCTGCCTAGATAGACGAAATTTTTTATCAACATAAGTTCATGTGATGAAAATCAGCCTTAAGAATCATTCAATAGCACGCAACAGAGGCTTGAAAAATGTACACTATTTTGTATTTTTATTTTCAAATTTGGTTCATTTTTATATATATATTTTTAATATATGTGCTCTCAGTTTTACTGAGGTGTATTATTTAGTAGTGAATTTATAATTTATGTTTTTGTTTATCTGCAGTGATGTTGCTTGGTATGGGAAGTTGAATATCCTAGTTTGTGCATCAGATACATGTGCAAGGATCCCAAGGTATCCCGAGGATTGTCTGTTTATTTTATTTATTCTTTTTTGTTTTCCTGTTGTGCATTTATGTAGTGGGCTATAAAGTCAAGATCAAATGAGTATACTCAGCAGCAAATCGATGAAGTGCGTATTGAACTGGCTGAGTACCTACAGGGGTTAGCGTATAGGTAATTTCACAGAAAATTCGATCTATATGTAACTTCTTCACATATTTGTGAGACTGATGTTTTCTAGTTTATAGACCTTACATTTTAGTTGAACTGATGGTTATATGAGCATGAAAAATATAGTTGATTTGTTGCTGATAAGAACCTAGAAATTACAGTTGATTTGCTGGAAATTGTAGTTGAATTGTTGCTGGGAATTGTAGTTGATTGACTACTGACATGAACCTCGAAATTGTAGTTGAATATCTAGTTATATGAATATGGATAATATATCTTATTTTTTTATGCTAAATTGTAGTTGAATTGCTTGAAATTGTTGGTGATATAAGTTTTGAAATGTAGTTGATTGTATTTGAACTGTATTTGAATTGCTTGTCATATGAACCTGTTTTTTTTTTTGTTTTTTTTTCTGTCATTGATTTGCTACTGCATGTTGAACATGTACATATATATTTGCTTCAGGTTGTATGGTGCGCGCCAACCCAAAACTGACTATTTAGCTAGCTGATGATGCAGTGGAGCAATTAGAATGTTTATGGTTGTGATGTATTTTTTGGATGAATGGGTAATGGTTATGAATGTATAGTGGCAATACAATTTGAATTTACTCTAGCTAGTTACAATTATGAATGTTTTGATTTTGGATAATGATTGTACTCTAGCTACAATATTTTATATGAATGTTGAAGATATTTTATGCATTACGGTATTTTGATGATTTTATAAATTTGTGCAATTTTAATATAAAAATTACAAAATTACAGGAATTATAAGATAAATAAATCACTCAATAAAAATCAGTTTTTAAAATAAAATCTCTATATAGAAATCGGTTTTAAAAATAAAAATGATTATGAAATACTATATAGTTATCAAAATAACTGATATTAAAGGAAATGTTAGATATCAGTTAGTTTTGTGGGTTAGTACCGGAAATCAACTGATTTCTATGAACACAAAAGAAATCGGTTGGAAAATAAAAACTGATTTCTAAAATGTACATAGAAATCGGTTAATCACCGATGTCTATAGCTGCAGACTATAGATATCGGCTCCATCAACATCAGTGCGGATACCTCATAGAAATCGGTGAATCACCGATTTCTAATGTAATATTTTTACTAGTGAGGACGTACTAAGTCGTTATGTGACTCGATAATTGATGTGGTGTATCAACGACGCAAAAAGAAAGTTATTAATAAGAGGGAGAGCTTTGATGTGGTGTATCAACGACGCAAAAAGAAAGTTATTAATAAGAGGGAGAGCTGAGCCGTAGTTTTATTAGGAAGTTTAATTACTATTTTTAATATTATTATTATTATTAGTTTTTATGGGTTTTGAAGTAGCAGCGCTGAGTCGGTCTTTATTCTTTATAAATACTTGTTTAGGTTTAGGTTAGGCTTATCTTTGTGATCATTAAGTTTGGAGTCTTTGACTTTGGACGGGAGAGTGCTCCCGTTTTCTACGTTATTCCTCTTTCAATAAACTTGTTTCGTGTTCGTCTCTTTGCCTCTAACAAATTGGTCCGATCTGCCGGATCTTCCATGACGAGAAGCGAGGATCGAATTATCGCTGCTGAAGCAGCCATCGATAGGTTAGAGATGTTAGGGACCCGATCAACCCGATCGTCCAAGTCCCGAACACAACAACCCGAGGATACAAAAATACTACGACAAATAAACGGAGAATCGATACTACTACTTCGAGCACAAGAAATAAGAGACGAGCAACGAAAAACGAAAAATGCGAGAAAAGAAACGAACACCCGATGTATAGTGGTTCACCCTTGAATGGGCTACGTCCACTTCTTGCCGCCACGAACTTTCCACTAGAAACTAGAAACAATACAAAGATTACAAAGATATCCCACAAATCTCACATCTCTCTATTTCTCTCTTTCTCTCTTTTTCTAGGTCTAGATCTAAAATCTAATCTCTCAAAGTGTGGTAGGTTGGGTAGGAGAAAAAAAAGGAGAATGGGTTTATATATGTGAGCCCAAAAAACACCTCAAAAAACCCTAAAAGGGGCCCAAAAACGAATTGGCCCAAAAGAATCCTGGAAGTGGCACGAACGTGCCAGTTTTGGCACGAACGTGCCACTGCCTCTGAAGTTTTGGAAGAATTGGCACATCCTGGCACGAACGTGCCAGTTCCTGAGTTCATGAAAAACTCTCCATCCGTGCTCGTTTTCGTCCGTAGCTTCGTCGGTTTGGCTCCACCTCCAACAATCTCCCACTTGGAGACACAACCAACATCACCTCAACTCCTCCTCGTCCGTGGCGGCAAACACACTCCTCAACCGAGGAGCCCGATCGAGGTTCCACACAACCTCATCTTGTCATACGGCACAACCTTGGTAAACATATCCGCCGGAATCTCACTCCCGAGAATCTTCTCAAGCACAAACTCTTCTTCCTCTAAGGTCGATCGAATGAAATGGTACCGGAGTTGAATGTGCTTCGTCCGCGCATGGTATGCCGGATTCTTCGCCAAATGAATAGCACTTTGACTATCACAATACAACACATTCCCTTTTCATCCGTGTTGCAACTCCTCTAGAAAGGATTGCAACCAAATCATCTCCTTGGCGGCTTCGGTCACGGCTACATACTCCGCCTCACAACTCGAGAGTGCTACAATCTTTTGTAGCTTCGAAGCCCAAGAAATGGCCGTCTCTCTGAATGTGTAGACATAGCTCGTCGTGCTCTTCCGGCTATCGACATCTCCACCATTGTCCGCATCCACGTACCCTAACAACCCCGTCTCCGATTTCCGGAAACACAAGGCATAATTTGAGGTGCCCCTCAAATACCGGAGTATCCACTTCACGGCTTCCCAATGCCTTCTCCCCGGGTTACTCATGAACCGACTCACAACTCCCACCGAGTGTGCTAAGTCCGGTCTCGTACAAACCATAGCATACATAAGACTCCCTATCGCCGACGCGTACGGGACCTTATCCATATGCCTTCTCTCCTTCTCCGTGACGGGCGAATCCTCCTTCGACAACCGAAAGTGCCCGGCCAACGGAGTGCTAACCGATTTAGCATTCTCCATACCAAACCTCGTCAAGACTTTCTTGACATAATCCTCTTGTGAGAGCTTTATGCCTTCCTTGCTCCTCACAATCTTCATGCCTAGGATTTGCTTAGCATCACCCAAATCCTTCATGGCAAACTCCGACGATAGTTTCTCCTTGAGCTTATCGACCTCCCGTCTACTAGCTCCCACTATCAACATATCGTCTACATACAATAGCAAGATCAAGTAAGAGCCCTCAAGACTCTTGAAATAGCAACAATGGTCCGCCTCACATCTTGAGAAGCCGGTCTTCTTCATAAAACCGTCGAACTTCTTATACCATTGTCTCGGCGCTTGTTTCAACCCGTAGAGGCTCTTATTGAGCTTACACACAAGCTTCTCTTTATCTTTAGCCTCATACCCTTCCGGTTGCTTCATGTAGATCTCCTCATCGAGCTCACCATGAAGAAACGCCGTCTTCACGTCCATTTGTTGGAGATGAAGATCCTCTCTTGCTACTAACCCGAGCACTAACCGGATGGTCACCATCTTGACCACGGGAGCGAATATGTCGGTGTAGTCGATTCCCTCCTTTTGTTGAAATCCTTTCACAACCAACCTCGCCTTATACCGTTTGCTCCCATCGTGCTCCTCCTTCACACGGTATATCCATTTGTTATGCAAAGCCCTCTTCCCCTTAGGTAGCTCGGCTAGCTCCCAAGTGTGGTTCGTCACCAACGAGTCCATCTCGTCATCCATGGCCGACTCCCACTTGCTCGAGTCCCCGGCTTGCATAGCCTCTTGAAACGTCTCCGGCTCACCCTTATCCGTGAGCAAGATATGGTAGAGAGTAGTGACGTACTTTTGATTTGGTCTCCTCTCTCTTGTCGACCGACGCACAACCAAAGGTGGGGATTGTGGGGTCGCCTCCGGCTCGGCATCAACTCCCACTTGCTCATTAACCTCCACCTCATCACCCGAGTCCACCTCATTCCCGGTGCCCGGTTGGCCTTCCTCATGCGCCTTCTCGTCTCTCCGGACGGGAAAATCAAGATCGTCCCACACTTCACTCTCCGGTTGATCAACCTCCGAGGTCTCAACCTTCTTATCCTTGTACAACACCGCTTCATTAAAGACCACGTCTCTACTTCGGATTATCTTCCGATTTTCTTCATCCCAAAACCGGTACCCGAACTCCGCATCTCCATAGCCGATGAAGTAACACTTCTTCGATTTTGGGTCGAGCTTGCTCCTTGAAGAGGAGTCCACGTGGACATAGGCCAAGCACCCAAACACTCGAAGATAAGAAAGATCCACCTTCTTTTCACTCCATACCTCTTCGGGAATACGAAACCCCAAAGGAACCGATGGCCCTCGGTTTATCAAGTGAGACGCGGTATTTACGGCATCGGCCCAAAACATCTTCGGCAACCCGGAATGTAGCCTCATACTCCGTGCCCTCTCGTTCAAGGTCCGATTCATCCTCTCGGCAATACCGTTTTGTTGAGGTGTGCCGGGGATCGTCTTCTCCATTTTGATCCCATGCTCGGCACAATAGCTCTTGAAGCTCTCATCAATGTACTCACCTCCATTGTCGGACCTCAAGCACTTCACCCTCAAACCCGTCTCATTTTCCACCAAGGCCTTCCATTTTTTTGAAGACATCGAACACCTCCGATTTCGCCTTCATGAAATACACCCACACCTTTCTTGTGGCATCATCAATGAAAGTCACATAGTATTGTGACCCTCCAAATGAAGAGACCGGGGAAGGACCCCACACGTCCGAGTGTACCAACTCCAACTTCCCTTCTTTCGGTTCTCTTCCACCTTTCAAGAAGCTCACCTTCCTTTGCTTTCCTAAGATGCAACTCTCACACGGATGAGGGGTGGTCGACTTCAATTTCGGAAAAAGCCCCTTAGTCGACAACATCTTCAACCCCTTATCGCTAATATGCCCCAACCGGCAATGCCATAGCTCCGTGCTCTTAGCATCATTCACCACCCCGAAAGTCTCTTCACAATTCAAGACCTTATACAAGGTTCCGGCTAAGTCTCCCTTCGCCACTACTATAGCTCCCTTAGACACCTTCCATGAACCTCTATTGAAGGTTACTCTATGCCCGGATGTATCGAGTTGGCTCACCGATATCAAGTTGAGCCTAAGATTAGGCACATGCCTCACCTCCGTCAACTTCCATCTTTGCCCGTTGGACATCCTCAAGGACACGTCTCCCATGCCCATGATGTCCATAGTTTGCCCGTCGGCAACGGTTACCTTCCCAAGGTACCCCTCTCGATAGTTCTCCAACACATGTCGATGTCCGGTAGTATGGTAGGAAGCACCGGAATCGAGGATCCAAGAGTCGATGTGTGCATCCACCGACAACACCAAAGCATCCGCTATGTCCTCCGTTGCGGCATTAGCACCACCACCACCCTTTTTATCCTCTTTTGGCGGTGACCGACACTCATTCCTATAGTGACCCGTCTTGCCACAATTCCAACACTCCACCTTCCGTGACTTCGATTTCCCTCTACTATTTTTCGACTTCGATTTCTCTTTGCCTCCATTGTTGTTGGAGCGATTTTGGCCCCGTCCACGGTTGTCAACACTCAAAGCCGAACTCGGCGTGCCCCCGGAATCATTCCTCCTAACCTCCTCGGCGAGGACCCTATCCCGTACACTTATAAACTTGAGTTTCTCCGTTCCAACCGAATTACTTAGAGCCGCCCTCATCGGCTCCCAACTATTAGGCAACGAAGCTAGTAGAATCAAGGCACGGACCTCATCATCAAACTCGATCGCCACGGACGAGAGTTGATTCACTATCGTGTTGAAATCGTTCACATGCTTGGCTACAGACCCCCTTTCTTCCATCCTAAGGTTGAAAAGCTTCTTCATCAAATGGACCTTGTTGTCCGCCGAAGGAGTCTCATACATATCCGACAACACCTTCATCAATCCGGCCGTCGTCTTCTCCTTGGCTACGTTGGCGTGCACGTTCTTGGATAACCTCAACCGGATGACCCCAAGAACCTTCCTATCGAGCTTGTTCCATTCCTTCTCATCCATCTCTTCCGGTTTCTCACCCAATGGCTCACTCAAATCCTTGCCATACAAGTAGTCTTCGATTTGCGATTTCCAATGGGGAAAATCCGTCCCATCGAACCTTGCGATACCGCCCAAAACCATGTCGTCACTCATTGTATCCTCCGATCGCTCTAACACAAGCTCTGATACCAATTGTTAGGGACCCGATCAACCCGATCGTCCAAGTCCCGAACACAACAACCCGAGGATACAAAAATACTACGACAAATAAACGGAGAATCGATACTACTACTTCGAGCACAAGAAATAAGAGACGAGCAACGAAAAACGAAAAATGCGAGAAAAGAAACGAACACCCGATGTATAGTGGTTCACCCTTGAATGGGCTACGTCCACTTCTTGCCGCCACGAACTTTCCACTAGAAACGAGAAACAATACAAAGATTACAAAGATATCCCACAAATCTCACAATCTCTCTATTTCTCTCTTTCTCTCTTTTTCTAGGTCTAGATCTAAAATCTAATCTCTCAAAGTGTGGTAGGTTGGGTAGGAGAAAAAAAAGGAGAATGGGTTTATATATGTGAGCCCAAAAAACACCTCAAAAAACCCTAAAAGGGGCCCAAAAACGAATTGGCCCAAAAGAATCCTGGAAGTGGCACGAACGTGCCACTGCCTCTGAAGTTTTGGAAGAATTGGCACATCCTGGCACGAACGTGCCAGTTCCTGAGTTCATGAAAAACTCTCCATCCGTGCTCGTTTTCGTCCGTAGCTTCGTCGGTTTGGCTCCACCTCCAACAAGAGAAAGGGATGGGAGACTTGAAGACATCGGTGGACGATCGTTTGGGTGAAGTGCAAGACATGCTAAAAAAATTGCTGCATGAACAAGGAATTGGACCAGAAGATACGTCGGGGTCTACACTCGAAGGCTCTCGAAAAAAGTCAGGGGCACTTTCAGACCGAGGAGCCTCGACAACAAGTCCAACTAAATTGGTATTACCCTCTTTCAATGGCGAGAACCCTTCGGCGTGGATTTCCCGAGCAGAACAATATTTTCGAATTGATAATACTCCGGAGGATATGCGACTCGAAGTGGCGCTCATAGCAATGGAAGGTACCACCTTACAATGGCTGCAATGGCTCCAGGAGAAGTACCCGAGTTTGAGTTGGAAAAAATTTACTTTGGAACTCTTACGCCGATATGGAGATAACCCTCGAACAAATCCCTTTGAAGCTTTAGCGTCCTGTCGTCAAACATCGACTGTTGACGATTATGTGGAGAGATTCATAGCAAAGATGGCGGCGATTAAAGACCTACCGGACTCGCACTCGTTAGGCTTATTTCTCAATGGCCTACGTGAGGACATTCGAATCCGCATACGTTCGAAGGACGCAGAGGACATATGCGCTACGATGCATTTAGCCAGGGAAATCGAGGAAGAACTTGCCGCAGTCCGTGGGTCACGGGTCTCGTCGTATGCAAACCGAGGACCACCAAACAAAAACGAAGTTTCGGGGGGAAATCGAGCTGGTGTGTCGTCGAATGCAGCCCGCTCTTGGAGCTACTCCAACCACCCGCGTGACCAGGGGAACTCACGACCTGTTGGGGGGCCCTCATACGGGAAGTCCCAGCCCGAATCACTGAGTTCTTCGGACCCAACTCGCCATCGCAGCCCCCGACAGATGAGTCATACTGAATTTTTAGATTTACGCGCTAAAGGGCTTTGTTTTAAATGCAAAGAACCTTTTTCCCCAACACATGTGTGCTCGGGAAAATCCCTACGAATTATGATTCTCGGCGATGGCGAAGAGAATTGGGAATCCGAAAATATCTCAAATTTACCACCAGAACAGGAGGAGAATGTATCACGCCTTCAACACTTGGAATTATCAGCAGTTGCAGCATGCGGGTTTGATGGCCCGGGAACAATGAAAATTAAAGAAGAGATAGATGGTAAGAGCATAATAATTTTAATCGACAGCGCGCCACTCATTGCTTCATGTCACTTCAAAAGGCTACCGAGTTAAAGCTTAAGGTGGATGCAACCAAGACGCTGCTCGTTATCCTTGGTGATGGAAACAAGGTCGTTTCCCAAGGATTTTGCCCAAGTGTTTGCTTAAACCTTGGTACAGTAGGTTTAGGCTCAAGAAAAGTGAGTTTCACCTTTCCAGTTTATTTGTTTCCTGTTGGGGAAGTTGATCTCATAATGGGCATTTCGTGGTTGGCTACCCTTGGACATGTTCAAGCTAATTGGGCAGCCCTTACTATGGAGTTTGAATATCAAGGGCAACAGGTGAGGCTCCAAGGAGATCCCAGTTTGGCTAAACGCAAAATTTCAGCCGTCAAGACGCTGAAATTGGTGGATATCGACCAAAGTTGGATCGTGTGGCCTTTGGAGCTAACTTCAGCGGAAATGGAGGGTTCAGAAATTCCACAAGAGGTTCAGGATCTTTTTACGGAGTTCCCACAGGTATTCCAACCGCTAGGAGGATTGCCTCCCCACAGAGAATCTGACCACCGTATCCCGTTACAACCTGGATCGGCTCCTATCTCAAGCGCTGCCCAAAAGATCGAGATTGAGCGTCTTGTGAGCGAGATGTTAACAGCAGGGCTTATTCAACCTAGCAGCGGACCTTACTCCAGCCCGGTTTTGTTGGTGCACAAGAAAGACAGGAGCTGGAGGTTTTGTGCTGACTATCGTGAACTTAACAAAAGAACGATTCCAGATAATTACCCTATCCCAATTATTCAAGAGTTGTTAGATGAACTTCACGGCGCTTCATGGTTTACTCGACTAGATTTGCGAGCCGGCTATCATCAGATTCGTTTGGCACCTGAAGACATCGAAAAGACGGGTTTTCGAACTCACTCAGGCCACTCCGAATTCTTGGTCATGCCTTTTGGCCTACGAAATGCTCCCTCGACATTTCAAGCATTAATGAACGATCTCTTTCGTCCATTCTTACGGAAGTTCGTTCTTGTTTTTTTTTATGATATTTTAATGTATAGCTCTTGTCGACAAACACATTTGACTCACATTCGAGAGGTGTTGAGGTTACTTGCGTCGGCTTCATTCATGGTCAATCCTAAGAAATGCGCTTGGGTTCAGCGTTCGATCGACTATTTAGGGCATGTCGTATCGGCAAAAGGAGTACAAATGGACCCATCTAAGGTCCTGGCAGTTCTGCAGTGGCCTATCCCAAAGACATTGAAAGGAGTTTGAGGTTTCCTTGGTCTTACAGGTTACTACCGGAGATTTATTAAAGATTATGGGAAAATAGCTCAACCACTCACAACTCTTTTGAAGAAAGAGTCAGAAAAATTTAGTTGGGGTGAGGACGCGCAATCATCTTTCCAATCATTACAACGGGCGATCACCACCGCACCTGTTCTAGCTATGCCTGATTGGAACTCACCTTTTTGCATCGAGTGTGATGCATCGGGCAAGGGAATAGGGGTTGTCCTCATGCAAAATCGACGTCCGGTTGCTTATTTCAGCAAAGCATTGTCTATTGGTAATGCTTCAAAATCCACATATGAGAAAGAGTTGATGGCTCTCGTGCTTGATGTACTACACTGGCGACCATATCTTTTGGGTCGGCGGTTTCTAGTTCGCACTGATCACCGTAGTCTGTGACATCTATTAAGTCAGTCCATTTCCTCCCCTGCCCAACAATATTGGGTAGCTAAACTGTTGGGTTTTGACTTCGATATTGAGTATAAGGCTGGAACATCAAATCAAGCAGTCGATGCTTTGTCTCGCAGGGACATAGAAGGTGAATTACGTGCAGTGTCAGTGCCACGTTGGGTGGAGTGGGATCGACTACGAAAAGATGTGATGGAAGAACCACGATACAAGAAAATTATTCTCGCATTAGAGAAAGGAGAGGAAGTCACTCGTCCATTCACTCTTATTAATGGTATGTTGTTTTTCAAAGATCGCTTGGCTGTACCCGTTACTTCACATTGGGTTGATCGCTTATTTTCGGAGTTTCATGCGACTCCAACTGGGGGCACTGTGGTGCATTTCGCACATATCGACGGATCGCGACAAATGTGTATTGGCCAGGAATGCTACGTGACATCACTCAAATGGTCGCACAGTGTTTGGTGTGCCAACGAAACAAGGCTGACACAAGATCTCCTGCAGGACTCCTTCAGCCACTCCCCATTCCAACTCAAGTATGGGAAGATATAAGTATGGACTTTATTTCGGGTTTGCCTCGTTCGCAAAATTTTGATGTCATTCTCGTAGTGGTCGATCGACTCTCCAAGGCTGCCCATTTCATGGGAATGACTCACCCATTTACGGCCCGAAATGTAGCATCAGTAGTGGCTCGCGAGGTTGTTCGCTTGCATGGTGTTCCACGCTCTATTTTCTCCGATCGCGATCCAATATTCCTTAGCTCATTTTGGAAGGAATTATTCAAGACATTAGGCACAAAGTTACGAATGAGTTCGGCTTATCATCCCGAATCCGATGGTCAAACTAAAGTTATGAATCGATGTCTCGAGGCTTATTTGCGTTGCTTCACATCGGAGCTTCCACATAGGTGGGCTGCTTGGTTACCTTGGGCAGAATATTGTTTTAATACTAGTTTTCACACCGCTACAGGATGTACCCCATTTGAAGCAGTGTATGGTCGGCCTCCGCCTACTTTATATCAGTTTCTGCCAGGAGAAATAAGGGTCAAGGCTGTTGCAGATGATTTGTTGGAGAGAGATGCTATTCTGAAAAATCTGAAATTTCAGCTGGAGAAGGCGCAACAGAGGATGGCTCGAGAGGCTAACAAACATCGGCGTCACATACAATTTGAGGTGGGTGATAAGGTCTTTTTGAAGTTCAGGCCCTATCGACAGACGACGCTATTTAAGCGTTTAAATTTAAAGCTCGCGCCACGGTTCTTTGGACCTTTTGAGGTTACCCACCGAATTGGGAAGGTAGCTTACCGATTATTACTGCCAGATGGGTCTCGCGTTCACCCCGTCTTTCATATATCACAACTGAAATCTGTAACTGGCAATCATGTGGTTGAGCCGAGTCTCCCTCCTGATCTTAGCGAGGATACTCCGGAATTTGTTCCGGTAGAGGTGACGCGTTGGCGAGAGGTTTGGAAGGGAGATGAAAGGGTGTCTCAGTTGCTGGTCACTTGGTCAGGGTTGTCTACTGATGATGCAACTTGGGTGGATGAGAAGTATTTTCGAGCTCAATTTCCAAACTTCTGAGGACAAGGCAATTCTTAAGGGGAAGGGAGTTGATGTGGTGTATCAACGACGCAAAAAGAAAGTTATTAATAAGAGGGAGAGCTGAGCCGTAGTTTTATTAGGAAGTTTAATTACTATTTTTAATATTATTATTATTATTAGTTTTTATGGGTTTTGAAGTAGCAGCGCTGAGTTGGTCTTTATTCTTTATAAATACTTGTTTAGGTTTAGGTTAGGCTTATCTTTGTGATCATTAAGTTTGAAGTCTTTGACTTTGGACGGGAGAGTGCTCCCGTTTTCTACGTTATTCCTCTTTCAATAAACTTGTTTCGTGTTCGTCTCTTTGCCTCTAACAATAATGTGATGACTCACTATGCTAGTTAAAAACTGGTTAATCTTTGAATGCTGCATATTCTAACATACATTGTCATTGTTAATAATTAATTAAACAACCAAATTAATTATGTACGTATTATTTATTTACTTTATGGTCTGTTTGGATGGCGCAATTTCATTTGACAATTCGGATTAGAGTTAAATTAGTTGTTTGGCAAATACACGGATTTGGATTTGGTATTTGGCCCAAATCCCAAGAAATTCCCACCTTACCAAAAAGAGTCCATTTAGAATCTCACACTTTACACCCTCATTTGTAAATCCACAGCCCACCCACACCCACTTACCCAACTCACCAATTCACCAACTCATAATTATTTCCAAACATTAATTTTGAATTTGTAATATGGATTTGAGTTTTCTTCATTTTAATTTCAAAATCTTAATTATAAATCAAGTATTTGAAATGAATTGTTGGTTCCCAAACGCAATCTTAAGGTATTGTTGTGTCTTGTGTTCATAGGCATATTACCCTGAGCGATTGGCCAAGTTGTACATGGTACACATGCCTGTATTTTTCGTGCGCGTTTGGAAATTTATTTCACGCTTTCTTGATAAAGCTACTCAAGAAAAGGTAAAGATTCGATCTAACATATAACAGTCTTATTATAAAAGCATAAAAATTTACAATCGATTCGGTCTTACAAAATGTACCATTGAAGTATGACACGATCACGAATTCAAAAACACCCGAGTTTTAGCTCGTCTTCATGTACCACCTTCACATTTCTAAAAATTGTGCTTTTGCATTTTCTAACATATTTTCGTGTTCAATTTGTCATTATCATGGGTACTTATTGTTCATTAGAAATCCTAAATTACAAAGATTACGAAAGGGGGCATCGTCTTTTCTTAAGAACCGATTAATAACATTTGCAAATTGTCATTTTTAATTCCAAAATATATTTGGATTGTTTTATAATTAGACAATACTTTAGGGGTATTCCTTTGTAGTTATAATCCGGGGATGAACGAATTTTTGTTGTATCAAGGAACTCATATATAAGCCGCTTGTAGTATATTTTTAAAAAATGACGCTTCTTGTTTTTCAGATTGTGATAGTGAGCAATGAAGACGAAAGAAGAGAATTCATCAAGGATATCGGTGAAGAAGTTTTGCCGGAGGAATATGGTGGGCAAGCCAAACTAGTGCTCCTTCAAGATGTTCAGCTATTACTTGATGAGTGAGTGAGTGACTTGTTGTGATCTATGAATTATCAGTCAATTGCGGTGAGGTAAGATCTACGCCAAACGTGTGTGTAGCAAATATGCTCAAGTTCATAACCGAAATAGTACTTTCGACGTTTTCAAGTGCATTTCTCTTTTGGTCATTGATGGCGACCGTAAAGTTTGATGAAATTTCCAATGTATAAATGTTTAGGGTGTTCGACACTCTGTGTGTCGAAAACTAGTAATGGTTTCAATGTGCATTGAAATTATGGATATCCGTTTTCATTTTCAGGTTGTCTTTCTGTAATGTTCACGTAGAAATAATAATAATAATAATAATAATAATAATAATAATACAAATAATAAAACTAATAAATTATAACAGAAATAAAAAATTTAAAAGAATGTTAAAAATTTATTTAAATAAAAAAAAAAAAGAATACATGTTAATCTGTTCGATCACTTTACGCGTCCTCTCCTAGGTTTTAGGAACCGATTCCCTACTTCATCCCTAAAATCCTTGGACTTTCAATATGATAAACACATATATATAATCACAACACCAAAAGTTTTACTGGAGAAAAAAAAAATACACACGGGGGAGTCGGGAAAAAGGAGTTCTGAAGCTTTCAAGGCCTAGCGTAAAACCGCGAACTCCACCATCTCTTACGTTCAAGGTAAACCCAGAAACTCTCATTAATTATGATAATCCATTTACCCTAATTAAGTTATATGAGGCCGTGTGAATTGGATGTGTCAGGATGATAAGCTAAATTAATGCTTACTTAAGAAATTTATAAAGACTAACAGTATGAAATAAGGAGGAATCGAAGTAGGTTAAATCGATCGACCATCACTTGTTTTTCTGGTTAGAATTTGGATGACTTTTAGGACAATAATTAGCAACATCACTCCGTATGTATGTATGTATTCCAGGCCTTGATAAATTATAGTGCGTTTAATTTATTAGTGGAGTATCATTAGAAAACCTAACTACAGAACCAATAGTATAAGTATATATATATGTACAGGCGGGCTTACATGGAAATCATGAAATTACTATGAGTATGAGAGGGATAATATTTTTGTAGGCTAATGGAATAATTATTCTGTTGTCCAGCCGGTGGGTCTTTTCATGAGATTATCCATTTAAGTTGTTTAAGTATTAAAGTTTAATGAGAAGAGAGGTAAGTATAAGGTTGCTAATTAAAATATGGGAACTCATGAAACAAGAGTGGATTATAGGCTGCCTAGTTCGAAATTAGGTACAGTGCTCGATATTCAGAAACTTTGCCTTAGAACTTGACTAATACCAACTGAACCTTTACAAATTTATTAATAAACTGGGAAATATCTTAAGGTACTTTAATAAAAATACTATATGTACATCTTAATAAAAATACTCACAGTACATGTTAATTTGGGGTTTCACCCCTAACGAGGCGACGAGGAGTTAAGAGTTTTTCTCTCGGTTAAGGTTATACTTGTACGGCACTTTTATCAGGTAGGGGTTTTCTTTCATGTCTTTTTAACATATATGTTCAAGCATGTGATATGTGATTGTATTGTATGAGTTGATAAATGTATATTGGTTTAGCCTGTGAACCTCTTAAGGTTCTGTGACCATTCAGTTGTCATCGGACTTGTTCCGCGTAAGGGTTCAACCACATGATTTTAGCCTGTGAACCTCTTAAGGTTCTGTGACCATTCAGTTGTCATCGGACTTGTTCCGCGTAAGGGTTGAAACATAGTATTTTAGCCTGTGAACCTCTTAAGGTTCTGTGACCATCAGTTGTCATCGGACTTGTTCCGCGTCAGGGTTGAAATAATTATTAAATAGCATGTGATCCTCTTAAGGGTCTGTGACCAGCAGTTGTCATCGGACTTGTTCCGCACAAGGGTTGTTTAATACATGCCAAGGAAATGTCTATATGTTTATTTATTCATGCTATGCCGATTATATGTCCTATCTTGATTGTTTATGTTGATTTGAGATGAAATATTGGTCCTACTGAGCACGTTGAGCTCACCCCGAATCAACACCATGTTTTTAGGTACGAATGGAGGCTACGACGGGCGTGACGAGGAGGGCACGGAGTGACTTTACATGCTTTATTCATCATTTATTGGACACTCGTTATGTTTTACTACTTCTTTGGCGTGACGACTTTTAAAACTTGGTTTTTGAACTATTTTCATGTTTTGGGTGACTAATTCTATTTCTTTGGTTTAAACCTTGGTTTTAAAAAACGGTTATTTTACGTAACTCCCGCATTGGATTGAATTTTTATTTCAAAATAAACATTTTCTTTAAATGCTTCCGCTTTATTTTACATTATGAAAATCGGGGCGTTACACTTTCGTTTTTGCGTTCTCCTCTACTTTTGTAGATGTAGTGAAGTTTAGGCGACTTCGGGTCGACCGAGACACTAATTTGATGGTAATTACTTTTTTGCCTACTAAATAACATTAAATTGATCATTCACATAATTATAATTGAAGTATGAATGAGTTGTGTCATTCATACAATACTATTATATATTGTGTAAGTGAGTGTTTTGATGGTTTTTCTTTTATGAATGAAACTACACATATAATAATGGTTTTTTCTTTTATGAATGAAACTACACATATATAATAATACTTTATCCGTTTCCGAGAAGTCGGAATAGTTTGTAATTTACAAAGAAAGCTTTTTCAAGACATAAAACAAGTTTCAAGGGTTGTTAGCTCTATTGGTTGAGTATTTGAATTGAAGATCATTAAGTCTAAGGTTCGAACCCGAAATATTGCAATTAAAGACACAGGAAAAGTATAGTACTACCTCTGTCCCAAGGCAATGGTCACACTTCCTTCACAAATAACAAAGGAAAAGTATAGTACTACCTCTGTCCCAAGGCAATGGTCACACTTCCTTCACAAATAACAAAGGAAGTATGACCATTAATATGGGACAGAGATAGTATATTAACAAATATTAACAAATTTAACTTATGGATTATCAAAAGAAAATAAATAAGATTTGTTTTATTAAAAATTACATAAAGTATAGTATATATTAACAAATTTAACTAATGGATCGATCAAAAGAAAATAAATAAGTTATTTATTTTATTAAAAATTACATTTAAATTTTAAGCAATCTAATGGCTGTTTTCAAAAATCAAATTTAAACATAAAAATATTAAATACTATTATTTATAAAATATAATTTAAATACATTTGAAAATCAATAACTATCATATTTATATATTAACAAATTGAAGAAATGCATGAATAAAATTTGAAATATTACATAAGAAAATTACAAGTATGTATTAAAATTCGTTTGTCGAGATAAAATTTTCAAAATAAAAAGTAGAGCCTAAAATTAGAAGTATATAGGTGATTTGTTTTCATAAAATTGATAAATTGAAATTGGTTTTGGAGCGTAACACAATCAATATATATTAATGATTTAATTCTATAAAAATATTTATTTGTACAAGTTAATCATGTATTCTCTTTAATTTTAACATTAAAAATTACTCTTTAGTAAACTTAACTTTATTTTATAAAAGTAACTTAATAGTATGATAATTGATTTCTCACCAAATAAATCAAAATCAACTTAAATATCCACGCATAAAACCTCAACATTTTTTTATAATACTACTTTCGTTCCAAATATTTATGCAATAGTTGATCAACATGTAAATTAAAAAAATTATTATCTTGTAAAGTGTGAGTAAAATTTAAAAATTATATAAAAAAAGTAAAGGTAAACTAGTATTTTAAAATAAAAAAAAAAGTTTTTTTAAGAGTATTAATAATTAATTATCAATAAAAAAAGTGTATAATTAGTTGTGATATATGGTTTATGAGATGCTACTCATGGTGGCATCTTAACCGTAGATTTATACACAATAAACGGTGTGAGTAATTATATGTGTATTTAATATAATAATATTACATTTACGGTCAAAATGTAAATGATGTACTCCACCCGGAGTAGTATAGATAAAACCTTGATATACTACAATGATTTAAAAACACTTATATACACATTTCATTTAACATGAAATTTGATATCAGCCTAACTTATCCGCGGCCAATCACTTTCACTTTCACTCGGTTAGTTATGACTTGTGATTTAATTTTGCTGCCTAACCTGCTACTAGCCCAAGGACGAAACTGTAAGCATATGAACTTAATTACAAATAAAATTGTTGTTTAAAGATTTAAAGTTTACCTGATAACTGATAAGTGTGTGAATAAGAAAATTAATAGAATATAATTTTACTAAAGTTTTTACCAAAAATAGAATGTGAAATATATTTTGAAATTAATAAATTAAATAGTACGTATTCGATGAAATTTTAAAAAGTCATAAAAAAATTAAGATTTAAATTATTTTATAAAATGATAAAAAGAATTATTTTATTTTATATGTGTGATTATTGGTTTTGGACATAAGAAAAAAAGTATAGTATGAGGAGAGTAATTTTTTGAAGTATAATTTTCAAAATTATTTTATACAAGGTTTATATATGACTATTTTGTTTATTATTATAAATAAACATTGCTCATTATTAAATTTAATTAATTTAATGTAACTAATATAAAATAGTTAAAAAAATTGAATATACTACTCGTACAAAAAAAATCTCTTTTTTTTATTAAATTTATTCATAAAAATTTCAAAGTAAACGTGTTATATCAATTCTGAAAGCACTTCTTTGTAATTGAGTCAACGCAGAATGGTCGTTACATTTGAAGTGTAGTATAATTTAATAACAAAAAATAATCTACTATATCATATATCCACACCCCAACTTATTCACACACTCAACTCTTATTTTTGTTGCAAGAGACAAGAAATGAGCCAAAACCAAGAACTTGTATTAGCCCAGATGAAGGAATCACTTCAAAAGCTTGGTTATTCCACTGATGTAAGATACAATGTTTTTTGTATTTCACTGATGAAAGTTTACATTGTTTTTTTCTTCTTTAAAAAAACATTTAAAAAATGATGATAGATAATTTGTTTTCTTCAGAAATATGAAGATCCCACCCTCATGAGATTCTTGATTGCAAGATCATTCGACAAAGTGAAAGCTGCGGATATGTTTGTGCAGTGGCTGAAATGGAGAGATTCATTTGTTCCACTTGGTCTTATTCCTGATTCTCAAGTCAAAGATGAATTAAGTGCAAAAAAGGTATATTTGCTGGAGGGTTTATCAACTAAAGGAAATCGTGTTATCGTTGTCAAAGCCCACAAGCATCTCCCTCCAAAGGATCACCTTCAATTCAAAAGTAAGTAATTGATTTAATCGATTTTTTTATAACAAATAAATTTAAGAGTGAAAATGTATTTTGAAACTAATAAAATAAGTAGCTAGGAGTAAAGCTTAGAAAAGTATATATAAGTATTTTTTTATGAGATATGTTTGTTGGTACTGACTACTTGACTACTGCATGTTTAATATTTTTATGTTATCATATAATTTATCAAAATCTCTACGATATATTTGTATTATAAAAATGATTTGTGATCTAGTTGAATCGACCGAACCTCGTATTGTATTGTATCAAATACATTCCTGAGCGAGTAACTAGTACGTAGTATTGTATTTGGTGTCTCACAAGATTTGATTTCTGATGTAAATTAAAAACTTTTTATCTAATGGTGCAGAATTTGTTGTTCATCTATTGGACAAAGTCATTGCAAGGTATTACAATTTTTTAACTGTGTATAAGAATACTTTCCAAAAGAATGTTATATATATAATTTAAACACAACTATTTTTTTTTTCCCTAGCTTCTACGTTCGATTTGAATTCTACCTTTGTTTGATTTCAGTTCTTTTAGAGTTAAGGAAATAGGAAATGAAAAGTATGCTGCCATTATTGATCTGCAACAAATTTCCTACAAAAACGTCGATACTCGAAGTTTAATCACTGGCTTTCAGTTCTTGCAGGTAAGTCACACCCTACTCTAATTTATTTAATTCTTTCTCTAGTAAACGAAAACTGTTTTAATTTGAATTGTATTGTTGTGTCTTTTGTGCATAGGCATACTACCCCGAGCGCTTGGCCAAGTTGTACTTTTTAAACATGCCCGGATTTTTCGTGAATGTTTGGAGATTCGCTTCACGCTTTCTTGATAAAGCTACTCAAACAAAGGTAAAGATCGTAACACAAAACAATACAAATTGTTATATAAGCATCAGAAAATACTACTACTATTTTACTTTTACTTCGTACGAAATGGTTTCGATTTTTTGTTTTCTTGTTTATGTAATTGATCTTATCTGGTTTTTTTAGAGAAAAAATAAATTCAATTGTGGTAATGCATATTTAGTGCAAGTCTAAAGACAATACAGTATTTCATTCTTCTTGGCAAGTGTAAATTCACAAGTCTCATCAATGAAAATTATCATAAATTACAAAAAAAAAAAAATGGTTTCAATCATATTACAAAACATCATGTTAGAATTCAAAATTTTAAAAAGTGGCCATTTTTTTTAATTACGAATATCTCTTACAAAATTGTGTACTGTTGAAACGAAGTATTTGTGGGTTGTATATATAAACTTCAAGGGGTTATAAGTATTGTTTTAGAAAGATTTTGATTTCTGTTTGTAATTAGACTCACCCTTGGAGTTGTTTCTGTATGCTCTCAATTCTTTGTCCTTTAAAGGAACTCTTAGGTGATAGGTCGATTCTTGTAATTGAGAAACATTTTTTCCTTTTTATTGTTCAGATTGTGATTGTGAGCAATGCAGACGAGAGAAGAGAATTTATTAATGATATCGGTGAAGAAGCATTGCCCGAGGAATATGGCGGACAAGCCAAACTCGTGCTTCTTCAAGATTTCCGACTACAACCATAGGATCACTAGTTTGGTCCTCATATATATATGATGCATATATACATGTTCATGGTTATTAATAATTATAAACTTTTTACAAATAACCCCTAAATTTTCAATAAATGATTTTAATAGCAACACTGCCCTCTTTATGAATTTGGCTTCAACAAATGCATTGGACGTCCTTGCGCAATTTCAAAGAGGTTAAGGGGCATACTGCAATTTATACATAGATTAGGGACGTAACCTTATATAACTATTTTTTAAATCTAAAAAAACAAGCACCTATTTTGGCTCCAAGTCCAACCCCCAATATTTTCATTTCAATTCCATTTCTAAACCCTAAACACACACAACTCTATACTCTCCCTTCTCCGCCGTTGCCGCCGTCGATATGAAGCTCTCCGCACTTTCCCTCCCCCACCACCAACTCACCACCTCCTTCCTACACAACGCTTCCAGCCTCTCCGTCTCCCGCCCCACCCGCGCCCCCACCAATGCCCCATTCGCCGTCCGCATGTCCCTCAGAGAAGACGGGCCTTCCGTCGCCGTCGTCGGAGTCACCGGAGCCGTCGGACAGGAGTTCCTCTCCGTCCTCTCCGACCGGGATTTCCCCTACCGATCCCTCAAGCTGCTCGCCTCCAAACGCTCCGCAGGGAAAAAGGTCACGTACGAAAATCGAGACTACACGGTCGAGGAGCTGACGGAAGACAGCTTCGATGGCGTTGACATTGCCCTGTTCAGCGCCGGCGGGAGTATAAGCAAGAAGTTTGGGCCTATTGCCGTTGACAAGGGCACTATTGTGGTGGACAATAGCTCGGCCTTCAGGATGGACGATGGGATTCCGCTCGTGATCCCGGAGGTGAATCCGGAGGCCATGGAGGGGATCAAGCTTAAGAGTGGGAAAGGGGCTCTTATTGCGAATCCAAATTGCTCGACTATTATCTGCCTTGTGGCTGCAACTCCATTGCACCGACGTGCAAAAGTATGAATTTTCATTGAGCTGCCATTTATTTTATTTTTGGTTTATATATTTGCATTTAAATGTTTCTGTTGTGTGTTTGTGTGTCCTAGGACTATAACTTCTTGTTTCAGGTTGTGAGTCCATCGAATTTGATATGTGTACTCCTTACATGTATGTTTCTTGTGTGTCAACTTTAAGTTCTGGAAAGTTGTAATTCCTAGTGACTAGTGGTGCATAGATAGATGCTCGATGAGTTATTTAATTTACGATGGAGGTGAAATGATGGGTTAGAATTGAGAGAATTCTATGATTTTAGAAGATTATGAGGAAAAGATGATAAGTAATTCATTGTGGAGTCGTCTAAAATGATCAGGACAACCATCCCTTTCAAATCTTAGATAATGGCATGAAGATGATGAACATCTTGTCATATGCAAGAAAGAGGATATCGATTGTATATGGGGCACTTCTATTTAATTGATAGTTGATACTGAGGTTTAAAATATGGCTTGGAGCTCCAAATAAATCAAGAAACAGTTGTATATATAATATATTAAAGTCCTGGAAGAAATGACCAACATCAATGTAGTCTGCTACAAAGCCTAGAGAATGGCATGAAGGTGATGAACTGATGGCTCCATTTTTCTTTCGAATATTAGGAGTAGTTTTGGTATTTCATTTTTATGTTGCGTAGTATCTATACATACGGTTTCATTTGTTGATGTATTTTTTGAGAACATTGAAATTAATTTTTGCCGCAAATTACTTTTCACTCTCTCCCTTTTCTCTGCACTTCAAATGCACACACCAGCACTTCCAATGGTATTTTCTTTTTCCTTCATTGAAATTCTACATACAGTTATACCAGATCTTATAGGCATCATCGTGCCATTTAGCTTCATTCATTTCAGGGAATGAACAAACTGTGATAATGGATCACTCACCATAGTAGTAAATTCAATACAGGGCTTTCCCTACATAGAGTAAGTTCCACCAAGAATCAAATTTATTGATTTAACCTATGAAGTTAGCCATTCCTTGGAAACGAATCAAAGGAAGATAAGACAAAAGCATCATTCCCTTAAAGTCATAGTTTCTCTCAGGAGAATTCCAAAAAAATATTTAGAGAGAGCCCTTTCTTGAAAACAGTATATACTTGGTGATCAATTGATATTTAATTCAGGTCCATGTGGGGTTATTAGTTTAAGAAAAACTTTTGAGCTGAGATATGTTCTGAAATTTTCCTATGATTATGTAACTCTAGTATTTTGTCACCTGCATTTCTATATTCTCATTATTGACCTTTTCAGAATTAAACCAATGCCGTGAATGAATTAATCGCTCGGCTTTTTGTTTCCCTAAAATGATAAAAAAAAAATGTTATTGTGGAATATCCCGATCTTAAAAGCTCAGTTTTTCTTTCTTTCTAATCCTGCTGTGCTAGGTGTCGAGAATGATCGTCAGTACATACCAGGCAGCTAGTGGTGCAGGTGCTGCAGCAATGGAAGAACTTGAACAGCAGACTCGTGAGGTATTTATTTCCCTTATTTCTTCTTCATTGTATTTGATTTAATATTATCACCTCAGTAGTGGACTCATTAAACGATGTGTTCTTTTAATAGGTATTGGAGGGAAAACAGCCCACCTGTAATATTTTCAAGCGCCAGGTCTGTTGAAGCAAATCTTTTACTTTTTTGTCTTATAAACTCATGAGTTATTAGAAAGGTCTGCTTCTGATATTTTTCCGAACTGCAGTATGCTTTTAACTTGTTCTCGCACAATGCACCCATCCTTTCAAATGGATACAATGAAGAGGAGATGAAATTAGTTAAAGAGACGAGAAAGATATGGGTATGTTTTCTTTCTTAAATTTTAGTCTTACCTCAAAAGCTAGATTATTATGCGTCTGGTTAAAATGTATAAATTTATGCATTTCAGAATAATAATGCTGTCAAGGTTACTGCCACCTGTATTAGAGTGCCTGTTATGCGTGCTCACGCTGAGAGTATCAATCTTCAATTTGAGACACCTTTAGATGAGGTAAAACTTTGAATTTGAATTCATTATTTTTATGTTCAGATGAAAGGTTTTCGTTAAGACATGCCTTTTTCTTCCATTTTGTTTATTTGTACTTGGGAATGGAGGTTAGCAAATTTGAAATCATGATTTTTTTTCTCTTTTTTGTGACCTTTATGATTGACTTGGTGGCCTGGAGATGGATTTTAAATATTTTATTCTAGGTTGATACGAACTAGGTGTGAATTTAAACATAAATGCCAATGTGCATTAGTGATAGGAATGTATGGCAAAGAGATTGGATTTTCAGAGATATTTTTGTATCAGTTGTTAGTTTTGTGTCATGATGCTTAGGTGTTCACTAATTCATAAACTTCTTTATCTCTATATGTGTTGTTCATTATTAATTTATTAGTACCTCCACCCCATAAAGATAGCCTTATAGTTCTTCCACACGTATTAAGAAAATATTGATTAATATTGAATTATCATTAACTCGCGTATGCCTAATTGATTGTTTATGCATTCCAAGATAAAAGTTGGTCTAGGTCTAGGTCAAGGTTGATGATGGAGTAATGTCGTTCCAAGATAACTAAATAGGGGTGGGTATACATGGAAAAGAAAAGTAGAAAACTATTTTCATACTGGATGCCTGGAATAATAGTGTGGTGTGAGACAGTGTGTAGTGAGTACTATTGGGAGCCTTAAAACACCTCCTCAACTCAACCGAATTGGTTACTATTGTAATTTTTCCATTAAAATGATTCTGGTTATCTTATCCTGCTAGGAAACGGCCAGAGAGATTCTCAGAAATGCCCCCGGTGTAGTGGTAATAGATGACCGTGCAGCCAATAACTTCCCTACCCCCTTGGAAGTCTCGAATAAAGATGATGTGGCAGTCGGAAGAATTAGGCAAGATGTTTCTCAGGACGGGAATTATGGGTAAGTAACAATCGATCAACAAGCCTATTATTTTAGTAACTCTTTGTGAATTGAATCAAGTGCTAATGAAGGTGTCCTGTTACGAACAGGTTGGACATCTTCGTGTGCGGCGATCAAATACGAAAGGGAGCTGCTCTTAATGCTGTCCAGATTGCTGAGATGTTGCTATAGAGATTTGAAACTCAAAATCTGAAGTACCTTTTTTTTATTTATTTTTTTTATTTTATTATGGTGAGATGGGGAAGCTCAAATTTTGGATATCATTTTGATTCTCAATTGGAAAACTCTATAAAAATAAAAAAATAAAAATTACTATTCACATTCATATATTTCAATAATCCACAACAATTATATGCATTTATGTAACGACTTCAAATAATTGAAGAAAAAAATGATTTGAATTAAAAAATATACAAACAAACACAAGCTAGGAAGCTAAATTCAACAAGGAGAATTTGACTCTTACACAAATCTTCCCCTTCTCCAAATCCAGCTTAGCTCCGGTGACCAGCCAATGCCCGGGGTTGTCGGAGGGCCCACGACACAGCTCCGACGTATCCACAAACCTCAACATCTTCTGCCTCTGGGCCCCCACCGGTGGGCCCATCGGAAACACACCCGAGTCCACTATCACTGCATTATTATTATTATTAATATTTTTATCTTTCTCCACGTGATTCGTTGTGCTTATAGACGAGAAGAATCCCGATCTACTCATGGAGTGATTCTCTGACGCATGCTCCATCCAGTTCGACTGCACCACGTAGCAGTCGGGGACCTTCGAGAAGGACAGCCTGAGATGGAGCACGCTCTTGGAGTCGTGCTTGCATATGTGGAGCTGGGCCCCGCTGACGATGAATGCCGCGGGCCCAGCTGAGTCTGACGTGGACAGCCATGTGGGGTCGTATTTGACTGGGGCTGTGCACACGTGGGAGAATTTTTTCCACTGGACAGGGTCCAAGTATCGATGGTTTTCGGGGTTTTGTTCGGACCCACGCCACGATATCCAAGACGAGTGTTGGAGAAGGATCGGTGGGCTCGTCAAGTGTTGGAGGTGGATGCCTAACCTATTTCCTTTCATGCCCTCCAGGTACAATCGCATTCCGGTCACCGGATTGTTTTCCGACGTCACCTGTTTTGACCGGAACACAACAAGCATGAGATGATGAAATTTAGAAAATTATTGAGCTAAATACTTACCTGCATTGTGTTGACGTATAGCTTAGGGCCCATCAAATTGAAGTGGAGCGAGGGTGTAGATAGGGCCTTGTTTCTAGTTGGGCCTAGTGGAAGGTCATTGTGAATGGGGGCCCAAACCTTATGGGCTTGAAAGTCCAGGAAGTACCGGAGATCGCCTATTGGAGGCTTATCTGAAAAACGACAAGGGTAAAATGGTAATTTTCTTTTTGATGCATGTGTGACTGTTTTTAGAGACGAGTACAAAAGTTTTGTTTTTACATCTGAGGTAAAGATTGATGGCGTGCGATAAAAAGCCTTTTCCAGGAATACCCCTGAGGAGAGAAGTTATGGGGATGAAGTTGAAGTGTATTGCATCTGGCATACTTGGAACTGTCAGCAGCCACTCGCAGTGCGAATTTACTGTTAAGTCCCCACCCCGTTTCGAACATATTACACTAATGCCCTGACAAAACAAAACAAAAAAATATTTTAATTTCATAGCGCAGAATTAATTAAAATATACTGTACACACTTTGATGGACAAACATATTTTTAAAATGTTACTTTCTCACTAACAAGTGTAAATTATATTTTAAAATAAAATAAAATTAAAATCAGATGATCGAACAAGTCAATCAACATGTGTGTACTCATTCACCAAAATATAGGGCTGCTTTGACATTTCACTTAAAGGAAAAAAAAGAAATATATCTTGTTGATGTATCGATTAATTAGCGAATTTTACGTTGAATATATAACCTGTGAATGATGATCAAACCTACATCTTTTGCGGTGATGGACGCGTAGTTGCTGAAAAGGTTGGGTTGCGGGTCGAAGACGTTGAAAGCTTGTGGTGCCTATCCGATATAAAAAACGATGTATAAATTTTATATATATATCGAAATAACAAGAAACGATGTATAAATTTTATATATATCTCGAAATAACAAGAAACGATGTATAAATTTTATATATATCTCGAAATAACAAGAAACTATGAATTAGACCTTGTGTTTTTGATTTGGAGAGAATGTGCATGCCCCAGTGAACAACTGATTCCCAAGGTTATCCAAATGATTCTTCAGTTGTGATGCTTCCACATTGGAAGACATGTCTTGCTTCACTAATACCACATCTTTTCCTCCTAAGCTTAGCCCCACAATTATGTGAGTCCCATATTTCTCAATAAATCTGTAATTTATTACATATGTATTCAAAAAATAATTAATTACGTATTTTTATCATAATACGTAAATCGAATTCAAACTTCCAATAAAAAAATTAATTTTCAATACGAGTAATATATTATGCAGATCAAATGAGAAATTAGGTGTACAAGATGACATATTCAAATTAATAGATTAATTTGACTATATAGTAGTATTGATCATTTCAAATTGTACCAAATGGTCAAGTGGTATTATTCAAGATTAAAATAAATTCTATAGTTACTAGAATGGTGGAGTATTATTGAAGCCCCCCTTAATCATTTCTAATAATGTTTTGATATTTCGTGGCACCTACCTTTTATTTGATTTGGAATGTCTTGACTTTCTGGGTACACATCGTGTGCATCAAAATGATGTTACATAAAATTTTCAAACTTTGAATCATTCAATTTAATCAATAATTAAAATAAATAAACATAATTGATTTGAGTGGCTAAGACATGACTTTGTGTAGGTCAACAATATCAATACCACACTATCTAGACAATTTATAGTTGGGAAAGAGATCATCCTACATTTAATTAATTTTACATTTCCATTTAAAAAAAACTTTTATTACTATAATTATTATACTATATAATAAATTGAATTTACCTTGCTAGAGCCGAAGGATCCCATGTAGTAGGAACATCATTTCTGACTTGATCAGCCAAAACAAGAGGATATCTATCGATGTGAACATTGCACAACGTAATGAAATAGCCATCGAGCCCGAGACACTTTGTGTTCGACGCATCCATGGCCCACGACCCGCTTTGAAACCCGAACATCGAGTTGAACAAACCCGACGGAATCTTACCCGACACCGAGCATTTACGATTGAAAAATTCCGACATCTGAATAAATAAAATAAAAACAATCCAATAATATAATTTAATTACGTTACTTTTTAAATAAATAGTAGATGAAATTAATGTAACGAAATGTTATTTAATCGGACGGACCTGATTGAAGTCGAGGATGTCGGATTGGTACCTTGTACGATCGCCCTTGTCGCATTTGATATCGACCGAGACGTTATTGAAGGACCCGAAGCCGGGAACGGAGAGGTTTCGATTGTCGGTCTCGTTTAATAGGACGAGCCTCGAGTCTCCCTTGCAATATTTGAGTCGAAAATCGGAAGATAAGTCGAAGCCTTTGCCGAGGCTGGCAAGAGCCCTCTGCACAATCCCATCACCCATGGATGATATGATGATTGATATATAGTTCTATTAATTTTTGTTTGATTTCATTTGCTTTTGTTCGTTTATATATGTGAATTGAGGATGAGGTTGACTTGGTAAGAGACTTGGTCTTAACATGCCTTTTCACACTCTTGAAAATGTAGGAGAATTGAAGAGGAGGGTGTTTTGGACATTTCAACCAAGAACTCTACATTATGCGTGTTGAAACTTTTTTTGACCCGCTTGGTTATTCTTCTTTCTTACCGTGACTCTACTTGAAAATAAAAGAAGGAAGATTCATAGGTAATTCAATGGTGATCAATATTTCACATAAAATACTTTTACGTATGTGTTTTGGTATGAAAATGTTGAGACTAATTAAGTTGATATCGTTCATAACCTTCTTTGCCCTTTCCTTCAACCACAATGTGAAAGATTTAAATCCTCCTTTGCAATTAGGGGTGAGAATGAGTCAGGCTACCCGACAGGGGTCTATGGCTCGGCCTATAAAAGCTCGAGTTCGGCTCGGCTCGTTTAATAAATAAGTCAGGCTTAAGCTTTTTTAAAAGCTTGTTTATATAATAGGCCGAGCTTGAGCTTTCTTTTAACCTTTTAAGTTTAGTAGGTCGACCTATTTAATATATATATATATATATATATATATATATATATATATATAATAAGCTTATAAATTATAATACATAAATATATTAATTAGGTATTTATATAAATTGTTAAGGGTTGTTAGCTCAGTTGGTTGAGTATTCGACTTGAGAATAGTAATAGTAATTTTAAAGTACTGATTAATATATCATACATCATTAGAAAAAAAATTATAGTAATTGAAAAGTAAAATTTATTATCTCAATATTAATTGTAGAATATTTTTTGAATATTTTTTTTTTATAAAATGTTGCTCATTTATTCTTTTATTATTAATTACTTATAAATTAAAAATAATTTTATTAAATTAATTAAATATAGGTAAATTTAATTAAAATATTTTTAATTGAATTTTCAACTAATTATAGAATCGGGTTGAAGTTTTAATTAGATTTATAAAAGCTTATACAGGCTTTCCCGGCCAGACTTATTTATTTAAAAGGCTCAGGCCAAGACTTTAAAAAAAGCCTATGATAGGTAATAGGTCAGACTCGAGCCTAAAAATTTCAAATCAGACCTAGGCCTATTTAAGTAAAGCCCGAGCTCGACTCGGCTCGGCTCATTCTCAACCTTATTTACAATTTAGACAATACTATTATTACATTATTAATTAAAATTATGTTACGAATTAAACATATACTCTATCGAATCAGAAATTGGAGAATCGCGTTCTTCCAAAAATCTTGCATGGTCTCTATTTATAGTTGACAAATATCTATATACGAAATTTCGTTATTGAAAAAATCATATTGATACCGCATTGAACATTCGATATATTGAAATATTTTTGATTTTTTAATATCTAATTATATCATAATCAAACTATACTGATTTGTCCAATTGTAACGATTATTTTCGGTATATCGATATATACTGATATATTAAAATTACCAAAAAATTTACAACATATTTTTAAAGTGTTTTTCGATATATATGTGATTTACTACATATATATGTAAATTAGACATATATATTCCTGTCCTATTTATATATTCACATTAAAAAAAATCTAACATATGTATTCATTATTTAAAAAACAAAATAGTTATAGTTACTTTTTTACTTTAAAATAAAATTATATATTTACTTTTTCACCTCTTTTTCTATTTTATTCATAACATAAGAGCATCCACATTGCAATAGGAAGATTTCGAAGTAGTACACATATTTTGCAACGTCGTCACAAATTATTTAACTTTTATCTCAAAAACTTCTACTTGTACAATTGAAATTGTGTAAATTTTGCACTTGGTTCTACCTACTACTGGAATAAGTAAGGTAGAGTAAAATACTTAACACAATTTAAAGATTCTAAAATTTTTCTTGTATATTCTTGTAAAGGGTGGAACCACTTATAAATACATCTACAAAATTCTAGCGAATCTTGTAGAAAGGTCAACACGACCAAAAACTAAGTCTATGTAGAACTAATCTAGCGACTCGTACTACCAAGACTAAACTGAGAATAGAACCGGAGCTTTCTAGCGAAGTCTCTCGATCTACAAATTTTCTCTCTCTAGAAAATGTCAAATCAATTCGTAAGTAATGAATTCCAACTACCCGCTATTTATAGGTCTCGTAAAATAGGGTTTCCGGAATTCACGCTTAATGGGCCGAGCCCAAAGCATCTTCATGGAATATTCGAGATTCCATTTCGGTTGTACTTGACGAACCCAGCTCTACGCACTGCCACACTAGCGTGCCTTCGTGCATCGAGCTCGTGGCGGGCATAGCTGGTTTACTTAGCGTTTTTTTATTGGACTATAGTTCTTCTAGCGAAGTCTTCTAGTCGCACCCACAGCTGGCTTCATTCCTAAGCAGTCATTCGTCCAGCCGTATGTATAGCTATGCTTGCACCGCGTCCGTCAAGATGTTTCCACGGTAAGACCTTGTGGTGCGTTGATGAACTCGCAATTCTCTCTGATCCACGTTGACCCATGTTGATAGAAAAGCTCGTTCCATGTTGACGCACTTATGCAACTCCATGTTGTTTGTAGATGCTAAGTCTGCTTGTTCCATGCTGATGAACCGTGGTCGCACGTTGAGCCACTTGTTAATTCCACAGTTCACACAGTTCATTCTATGAAGACCTAGCAGACGTCATGTTGTTTGTAGAGTCCAAGTCTGCTTGCTCAACGCTGAGGGAACTCTTCATGATGTAGTCCCATGTTGGACCACTTGTATTTTCCCGGTCCACTCAGCTAGCTCTACCAATACCTAGCACACTTCATGTTGTTTGTAGAGTCCAAGTCTGCTTGCTCAACGCTGAGGGAACTCTTCATGATGTGGTCCCACGTTGGACCACTTGTATTTTCCCGGTCCACTCAGCTAGCTCTACCAATACCTACATTCAACATGAAGATACTACAAAATAAAGTGTATAGTTCAACTTAGTTCAAACAAGAACAACGTGGTTCTATGTTGAACTAGGAAGAACTACACACTAACAATGTGACGTTGACTTGATGTGCCATCCAAGTCAACCCGGTTGCACGTTGGCGCAAGAGCATGATAACGTAGCTCCACGTTGGCGCGAGTGCTTGTCCAACGTTGGCGCAACCGACCAACTCTATGTTGACGCAGAGACCAACTCCGCTAACTCCACGTTGAGCCAACCCTTCATAACTTGGTCCCACGTTGGAGCAAGTGTCATCTCCACGTTGACGCACATGTATTCTCACATGCGCTTAGCTAAATCTTCGAAGTCATTCCAGCTCTACGTTGGCCAAGGTCCATTTTTCACGCCATGCGTAGCTAACTCTACCTCCAGCAAAACCTCTCTCTACCTTCAGCAGGAGCTCACTCTACCTCCAACAGGGATATACTACCAGCTCACTCTACCTTCAGCAGGACCTAAGTCTACCTTCAGCAAGAGCTCACTCTACCTCCAGCAAGACCTCTCTCTACCTTCAGCAGGAGCTCACTCTACCTTCAACAGGGATATACTTCCAGCTCACTCTACCTCCAGCAAGAGCTAACTCTACCTTCAGCAAGAGCTATACTCCCAGCTCACTCTACCTCCAGCAAGAGCTAACTCTACCTTCAGCAAGAGCTATACTCCCAACTCACTCTACCTCCAGCAAGAGCTAACTCTACCATCAGCAGAGATATACTCCAAGCTCACTCTACCTACAACAAGAGCTAACTCTTCCATATTATGAAGTGAGTAAAAAACAAGGTGTATACTTATCGACAAACTCGATCGAACTATACACCAACAACAATACTAGATCATAACTCAAAAATATATTTTTTAACTCAACTATTATTTATATATTATATTTTATTCACAACAATTAATTAATTATTTAAAATAATAATATTAAAAGTGTCACTACTTCATGTATACTCGGGTAGAAATACTTATACCACAATAACTACATATCTTTTGAATGAAAAGTAAAAATACATGTAAATTTTTACTTCTCCATTGAAAATGCTCTAATATTTCAACATAATATAAATATTATTTTTTAAATTTTTGTGTCCATGAATGCAAGAAGGTATTAAGGTGACAATTCCAAAATATTATTTCAAGAAATAAAAAAACGAAAAAATAATTCCCAAACACGGATGACACACAATAACTGTGTCGACCTCAGAGATTTGAACTGACCAACGTTCTAATATTATAATACATGAGCTGTATGTGAACTTTAAGGACCATTTGGGATTTTAATTTCACCGATTTTTCATATATTTTTAACTTATGTGAAGAAGATGATTATTTTAATTGATATGTACTTCAAAATTACATTAAAAAAACACATATTTCGAATAAAATAATACTAATAACGGGAAAATGTTTATTGCTTTGGTGTACGTTGCTGTCGACGTGGACTCGGTCAAATTTCTAGTGACGCAAGTCATCATGTTGATTTAATTTTAGTAATATTAGAATTGTGATTTAGCTAAAATCCATTATTATTCTTCCCAAAGTAGTATGAGAAGAAGAAGACGTGTTTGTTGCGTGGAGAGTGGGGTAAGTATATACTAGTATGAACGAACAAAGACCTTTTTTGTTATTTGTTTTACTTATGTTGCTTGTTTTCATAGTATGACCTATTATACTTCAGTTCCCACAAGATCCGAGTCTCAACTCAACTCAATTAGGGTGTGATCGATTTCAAGTTAGACAAATTATTTCAATCACTCAAATCAATCACAAATCGAAAATGATAATCCGATATTTCCCGAGCACTCTATATATACACATCACCAAACAAGCGTCCCACACACATCAAAACGAAAGAAAGAACGAAAAAACATCCCAGTGTCCATAATTTACAATTAATCGAACAACCTACTACATTCGATGTGAACTCGTCGTTGATTTGATACATGCATGCCCCCTAACTTAAGTGAAAATAACTTCTACTCTCTCTCATAACTAAAAGAGCCTACCTACAAGGGTGTTGCCATTTGCTCAGCAACCGAGGCCAAACCCTGCATCAGTCGAACGATCTCAGTTGTGTCGTCTAGATAGTACTTAGCCTTGCTAGGTTTCCGCCCAACAGTACAAGCAAAAACCTCCGCACGAGGAGCTATGGAAGGCCCGTCTATCGAGCTGCTGATCACCTCAAACATGTCCTCATCCGACCTGTCGTCTCCAATGCACAGCACAAAATCAGGAGACATTCCCTTCTCTTGCATTGCCGAGAGCATGCGTTTCGCCACCACACCCTTGCTTACCCCCTTTTTATCAAAACAAAACAAAAAAAAAGGCGAACACGACTAGTTATACAATGCACAAAACAAATTTAGTGGGACCCACAACTTCACGGACTTGGGAGGGACTTACAACCAAAGCTCCGTTTAAATTGTAACTTACACAGAACAAAAAAATGCAAAAAATCTCAAAAATTATGCTACATTACATAATCACAAGACATAAATTGCTAGATTTTGGTAGTTATAGGATCACTTTCACAATTAAGCCACTAAGCCTTTAAATCGTAGCTACTTAAATTCTAAGAAAACGATGAGTAGCACAAAGCTTCGGTATAAAATTGTCATGTTGAAAATGGATCAATCGAAAGTTTTTTTTTCTTTCTTTAGTTTGTGGACATTCAAGGTTCAATTCTTTAGTTGTACGAATAAATCTTTAACGTACCTGCGGCTTAACTTCTACGCAATTGGAGCCACTCTTGACAGTAACAGGCTCGTTAGCAAGAACACTCTCCAGATGATCAAGAAGTTCTTTAGCTTGACATGATCCAAAATCGGGGTCCGCATCCTCATAACACCAACCCATTGCAGTTTCCTTTAACTCGATCACAGACCCGTCAGTTGTCTCAGTGTAGAGTTGCATTACAGGCTCCGCAATTTGCTTCCAGTAGCAACATTCTACTTCTGGAACACACGTTTCCCATTCCTGGTCACGCTTCATCCTAAACCACCCCGATCAACAAGTCATGCTATGCAGCTTATATAGAATCGAAACTAACAATTAATACGAAATCACGCTTACCTCATAAAATAGCCATGCTCAGCCGCAATTCCCAGATTAGGACATGACGAAAACCACTCGTCCAATGTGTCCCTCCTTCTACCACTCACAATACAAACCATATTACTCCTATCCTTACACAAACTATTTATCACATCAAGCGTCCTCGAGCTAGGTGTTTTATCAATCGAGTTCTGAGGCATCAATGTCCCATCGTAGTCCAATAGAATAGCCCTCCGACTAGTCCTCCTGTAAGCCGACACTATGTGTTCCATAGCCAGCTTCCTGAAATTCAGGTCCAAAGCGACAACCCTAAAGCCCAGCCCGAACCCAATACCCCAACACCTCCTCCTTCCATGATCCTTACACGTCCTTTCCAAATCATGCAAGAAGCTTCGGGCCCAATACGCCACATCATGCGTGCTCACGTACTTATAATGCTTCTCGTGCCTTAGCTGCTTTTCGGGCTCAGCCATCTCAAGGGCCGAGTCCATTGCCTCAGCAACCACGTCTACATTCCACGGGTTGACCCGAATGGCCCCACTCAGAGACGGAGAGCACCCGATGAACTCGGACACAACCAGCATGCTCTTTTTCGGGGTCGATGGTTTGAGTCCCAAAACCCTATCCAAATTTATATTACCCTGCCGGCTAATTATGTACTCGTACGGAATCAAATTCATTCCATCTCTAACAGCGGTTACCAGGCAACACTCAGCAACCACGTAATACGCGATTCTCTCGTAAAATTTCAAGGGTTGATCGATAAGGATGATTGGTTCGTAACCCGGTTCACCAAAGGTCTCGTTGATCCGTTTCACAGTTGCATAGGTCTCGTCCTGAACTTCTTTCACGTCTTTCCCTCTGCCCCTGGCTGGGTTGGCTATCTGGACCAAGACGACTTTACCCTTCTTCTCAGGATGCTGTAATAAAAGCTGTTCCATTGCTAGTAGCTTCAGACTGATGCCTTTGAATATATCCATGTCATCAACACCGAGCAGCATTGTCCTCCCTTTCTCGGAAAATTGCTTAATCAGTTCGCCCACTTTCGCTTCCGTCTGAGGAAGGCCCAAAACCGACTGCAGCTGGCCCATATGGATACCGACAGGTAGAATCTTGATGCTCACAGTCCGCCCATAGTACTCGAGCCCAATGTAACCCCTTTTGGACTCATACGTCAGACCCAACATCCGGCTACAGCACGACAAAAAGTGTCGGGCGTAATCGAACGTGTGGAACCCAATCAAGTCGGAGTTCAACAAGGCTCGTAAGATCTCCTCTCTTATCGGAAGAGTTCGGTAGATCTCAGAAGACGGGAAGGGGCTGTGTAGGAAAAACCCTAGCTTGACTCGATTAAACCTTTTCCTCAAGAAAGTGGGCAGCACCATAAGATGGTAATCGTGGACCCACACGAAGTCTTCCTCCGGGTTAATCACCTCCATGATTCGATCGGCGAAAATCTTGTTGACCGACACGTAAGCCTGCCAGAGGGAGCGGTTGAAGCGGCCGCCTAAGTCGGGGGACAGAGGAAGCATGTAGTGGAACAGAGGCCACAGCTGCTGCTTGCAGAAGCCGTGGTAGAATCTGGTGAAGAGTTCCGGGGGCAAAAAGGTCGGAACGCATTTGAAATTGTCGAGGAGGGTTTGGGAGACCTCGTCCTGGTCGTTGGGGTGGATGTCTTCCTTGAGACAGCCGACGTAGATGAAATCGATGTTGTCTTGGTCGTCGGTGGGCCCACCCAAGCCGTCTTTGAGCTGGAGGAGGAGGGAGTTTTCGTCCCAGCTGAAGGTCCACCCTCCTGGCTTACGGTGGGCCTTGATGGGGAGCTGATTGGCTACGATGATTATTCGGTCTTTCTGAGGGGAAGAGGAGGAGGAGGAGGAGAGGCTGTCGGAGTCGTCGGAGCCGTCGATGTCGGACATGATTCCGGCGACGGTCATGATGCGGGGGATCCGGCGGGGGGGCATGCGGGAGAAGGAAGGGGAAGGGGGGTCGCCGGAAGCTAGCTCCAGAAGGTTTGAATATGATCTTGACACCATTTCTTTGCTTTTTGTTTGTTTATCTTTCAATTTCTTTCAACTACAAGAAACTCAAACATTCAAATGACCTCAGAAAACAGTCAACTACAACACCTGGTACAAATATTATTATATTACTATATTTTTCTCAGGAAATAACGGTGAGGTTGTGAAAACCGAGATGAAATCGAAAAAGGGTTCGCGGATTTATTTTTCAAGATTTGACTTTTGAGGATCAAATCGAACTACAGAGTGAAAAAAAAAACATAAAAAAGAGGGAAACAGCAATAAAAAACAATTCAGTATTATACATACCTGTTAATTAGAAGAAAAAACGAGGAGGGCATATGAAGATTTTGCAGATGAGTTCAATGGAAAAATGGAGAAGTGAAATTGGGGAAAATTGAAGAACCCTAGATTAGGAAAAAAGGGTTTGAGCTCATCTTCCAGTGGAAGTGGGAAATGGATCGATACTCAGACACAGTCGTGTTAGTTAGCTGCTAGAATTAAATTAAATAAAAATAAAAATAAAGTTGAATTTAATATAAATTTAATTTAATTTATTGTGGATAAGTGCAAAAGATAATTTTAAAATAATTGCAATAAATAGCTGGCAAAAGTGGTCCACTCACTCTCCAGCTAAGGAGTCAAAAGGAAAAGAGTGTGAAAGTGTTATACAGATTACAGTCAATTTGTTTTTTCACGCCACAATTTTCAAAAAAGGAAAAGGTTACATTTTTTACCTGTGACATTATTGATTAAAGTGGCATTATTAATTAAAGTATTTATTATTAGTTTTGATATGATATTTATAAATTTGGTAATACAAATCAAATCAAATTTTGTTTAATTTTTTTTCATTGTTAAATTTAGCAAGAATATTTTATTTACTATAAATTTGAAAGTAAATTAATTAATTGATTTAATTTTAAATTAAATTTATTAATTAGTTTAGTAAATTTATTAATTATATAGATAATAAAACTAACGTAATAAGTACTTACATTCTGATAAATTAAAGTTTTCAAATTAAATTAAAAAATTTAATTAGATTAGTAAAAAAAATTGAAATATAATAAATTTCATAATAAAAAATATTACAAGTATACTTTAAGTAATAATTATTTTATGTATAATTATTTTTTTTATTATATTTAAAGAAATAATTATTTTAAATATAAGGAATTGTACAATATAAATAGTGTACAAAAATATTAATAAAAAAATAAACTTCGTACTACATATTTTAATAAATCAATATTTTACTTAAAATTAATTTTTTATAATGAATTTGACATAAAACATAGTTTATTTATTAAAATTAATTATATTAAATTTTGTATAATAAAATTAATTGACATAAATGGTAGACTGCTCCTCTTATTCACGGTGAAACAACAAAGCATTTGACCAGATAAGACAATTATTCTTTGACAGAAGAGTATTTAATTAAAATTCTTTATACAAAATAATTTGTAGTGTGAAGTTGGTGTATTCTCGATCATGATTTCTGTCTAAAGTGCATTAATATTTTTATCATAATAATTAATTTGTATAATATTAAAATGATGTGAATTGCACATATACTACAATTTTTGGTTTATATGAGTATATCCTATAATTTAATTAAATAATGTAAAAATTAATATAACAATATTGGAAATAATTACTTGATTCAATTTTAAAATAAATTATTCAAATAAATTAATTTAATGATGTGTAATGAGATTATTGTTATATAAAAATGCATTAATTATATAGAAGAATAATAATCATAAAATAGTTAATTTTAATTTTTAATATGACATTTTAATATAATAATATTGAGAAAATTAAATAGTTATTTTAAAAACAAATTGATTCAACAAAAATTATTTTTATCTGAATTAATATTTTAGTTGGAATATGCAAATTGTATAATTTGATTTATTTATTTCTATGTAAAAATTTAAAATTTTAATAATTAATATATAGCTTAGATAATTTAAATTCAATTTAAAAATAATATTTCAACTTAGTAACTAATATAATTATTATAAATATAATTATTTTTTTTAATTTTTTATTAATTAGTTTAATTTAAATTATAGTTTTAATTAATCAATTGAATTGAATTGATATGTACGAACTTTATTAATTAAATTTGTTTATTAATCAAATTGATAAATTGTCCTTTTTAATTAATTAATTAATTAAATTAATTAATTTATTTTTAAATTTTTAGTAACTAAAATTTTTTTACTAAATTAAATAATGGAAAGAAATTAAAGAAAATTTTATTTGATTTTTATTACCAAATTTATAGATATCATATCAAAACTAATAATAATTACTTTAATCAATAATGCTACATGTTCAAATTTTATTGGCGGTGTAGAGAGTCATTATACACGTGTTAATGTGCGTCTTCCTTCAAAAAATATTACTTTTGTCCCGGATAAATTGTTACGGTACACCAATTCTAACATGAAAATTGAAAAAATATTTTTTATCAATTATTTTTATTATAAAATTAAGAGTAAACATATATTTTCAAATTTAATGAGTTAAAAAAAAATTATCAGCGTAAATTATGAATTTAAAAAAGATTAACAATATGATGTTATTTTTGTTTTTTTCTAGATAATTTTTCTATAAATATTATATTCACATTCATTGTTCTTTTGGATCGAAATAATTGAACGGAACTGAACTTCATCTGAACTAATTGAACTGAACCGAATTGATTTTTTTATAATAATAATAATAATAATAATTTTTATAAATTATTAAATGTATTTTTAAAATATTAATAATATTGTAACGATAATTAGATTTTATATTTAAAATTATTGATTAAAATTATTTTTTATTTATTTTAATTTAATTTATTTTGAAACAAACTCAATCGAGCTGAACTGAAACGATTCGAACTGAACTGAATTGAAGCGATCTGAACTGAACTTAACTGAATTGAAATTAAGTTCAATAGAACAGATATTGTAAATCTCGACTCTTATGAATCGAATTGATTAGGAATGTCATTGAGTCAAGTTGAGTATTGACTTTTATGGAACGTGCTTGATTAAAAGAACTAAACGAGTTCGAGCTCTGTTCATAGAAAAAACAAACTGCTCATCAATTGGCTCGGCGAACAACATGATAATTATAATATTTTTTATTAAATAATTAATTATTTTATTGATTAAATATTACTTTCTCGATTTTTTAAATGGATATAGAATGTATTGCTTGGTGCTATTTAAATTAAAATAATAATAATCAAACACAATATTTTATTGAGCCGCTCAGCGAGCTCGCGAGATGAGAAACGTTATGCTTGCGCGTAACTCCTTTATGATAACGAGTTGCTCATGAAGGTCGAATTTGATATTGCTCGACTCTAAACTCATAATGTACTTTGAACTCATAATGTGTCTCAGTGCAATATCAAATTAAAAAATGTATCCTATTGATATTTTCTGTATGATGGACATAATCATTTTCTTTAACTATTTTTTAAATAGCTCATAGCTAGACAGAGGTCACAATATAAATTGATTTACAAAGGAAATTAATTTAATGTTTTATTCAACACTAAAATATATTAATTAATATTGGTTTTCTTTTTACTTTATTCATATAATTTTTATTGAATTGCATGTTAAAAAATGTTCTATAATATTTTTTACTTTATATTTTTTTACCAAAATAATATATAAATTATATTTTATTTTAATATATGTGCACAAGAAAGTACAAAAACACTTATGCAACAGCGAATTGTTAAATTAGAGTGAATTTATTAAATTTTTCACGTTTATTTTGACACACTTAAATTAATTTATCCTTTTTAAATTTATTAATTTAATAATTAGATCATATTTATAATAGAAAATGACTCCAAACTTATTTTATTCTTTTTTTAATTACAATCATCTTGTTTTATCAATTAAAATGTTACCATTAATTTTTTATTTTATTTTTTGAGAAAATAACTTTAACTAAATATAGATAATAAAATTAGGTGGCAGGTACTACTTAATGTCGATTCAATTCACAAATTCAGATGTGTGTAACTGTGTAAGATGCATATCCACAATCTTTAATTTGGAGAAATAGGATTATCCTTTAACGAAGAAATTAAATTTGCAATAAGAGCATTCCAAATTCCAAAGGAAGATGATACAGTTACACAAGGTGTACCGAGCTTCCGGTACACCACCAATCAAAATGCGACACGTGACATTTTAAAATTAATTAATTAAATAATTAATATTTTAATTATTATTAAATTGAATTATTAATTAGGAAAATATATTATCAAATCTTCTAAAATATTAAGTAAATAAAATTAATATAATCATACCAAATATTGAATATTTTTCAAAATCTATTAGATTGTTTTCCTTAAAATATAAATAACAAACAAATAAATAAAATATATATTAAATCGTAAAAAAATATTAAAAAAAATGTAAGTAAGATATTAAAAGAAAATATTTTATTTTTCTAAAGTATTTTGATAAAAAAAAATTAATTTATACATCATTTAATTTAATTATAAAAATTACAAATAAAAAATAAATTAAAAATAATTAATTAAATTAATAGAATTTCACAATTTTTTATTATTAATTTAAAAATATTATATAATCAATAATCAAAATAAATTAAAAATAAAATAAAATAATAATTAATTAAATTAGTATAAAAATTCATTATTTTTTTAAATTAATTTAAAAACATTAAATAATCAATAATCAAGATAAATTAAAATAAAATAAATAAAATATTCAAAATATATATATATATATATATATATATATATATATATATATATATATATATATATATATATATATATATATATATATATATATATATATATATTGAAAATTGAGCTATCATTGTAATATTTAAATCAAATATTATACGATTTTTATTTAAATTATTTTTTTATTTAAAAAAAATAAAAAAATAATATTCAATTCAAATACTATGTTCAATTTTAAAATATTATCATAATAGAGATCTACGTGCAAATTATACTATCAAATTATTTCTATCATTTTATCTTGTATCAATGTTAAGTAAACATGATTTTATAAGTTTATTTTTGTATTATCTTTAGAAAATGTCACATTCATTAATTAAATTTAATTTTTTAAAAAAATTATTGTGATATTTGAAAATTAAATTTAATTTTCTTAAAAAATTATTGTGATATTTGAAAATTACATATAATTTTCCGCTAACACCTAATTATAAAATTAAAAACATATAATTTATTCATTGAATAAATATAATCCTATTTTATTTTATTTTTGTACTATTTACATTTACATAAAAAATTTGAATTTTTTCTAAGAAAAATAATTTTTTAATGTTTTAAAATTTATAATTAGGTATTAAAATTATAATAATATATGTAATTTTCTAAACTTACTATGAATATATCATGAATTCTTTAATTTTCTGAAAAATCAATATTTATTTTATTTAATATATTTATTTAATTTCACACGTTGATAATATATATTTGAAAATTAAACGACATTTTACTATGTTGTTGTTTAATTTAATTTTGCGTGACTACAAATCAAGTGAGTCATTACTAAAAAATGAATAAATTTAACGTCAATTCGTTATTTAATGTTATTTTTATTTGACATGAAATAAATTTTTAAAACCATACTCTATCTACTTAACATTGATGCAGTCATACAAGATAGACTATAAAGATAAGTTGCAAAATTAAACATAATATTCGAATTGAATAATATGACATTCTTGTTTTATTGAAAAATATAATTAAAAATGAGATAATATTGAAAATTGAGTTCTCAAATGTAATATTTGAATCAAAATATTATTTTTATTTAAAGTATATTATTTTTATTTTTAATAAATACGAAACATAATATCAAATGTCATGTTAGTAATAATATTAAAATATTTTGACATGCTTATATACAAAATAGTTTTTCTTCAAATTTAATCCTAAAAAATAAAATTAATTATTGTCATTTTAAGATAAATAACATAGAATGAAAAATTAATAGAATTATTTGACTCAATTCATATTTGATTCAAATTTTCATGGTTCTTACAAAAATAAATACTAATCATGAATTCATTTTTATTTCATATTTACATATATAAGATAGATTGAATGAATCAGTCATTTTAAAACAATAATTATCACGTACACATATATTATTCATATTTTTTAAATATATTTATTTATAAATTAATAATTAAATTAGTGTATGTAAAATTTAATATTGTATAAATTAATTTTACTTAAAAAAAAATGAAATATAAATATATTTTTTAAAAAAGTTACGTTTTTTTTAAATCGTCATTTTTTTTGAAAAAAAGCGTACGTTTTTTTTTTCAATTTAGTATATATATTATTTTATTTATTTTATTTGTTAGTTACTATTTATTATATTATAAGAGGAAAAAATCTAATAGATTTTTTAGTATATTTAATATTTGAAAAGATTATATTGATTTTATTTTCTGAACTTTTTACAAGATTCTCATGATTTATTTTCCTAATTAATAATTCAATTTTATAATAATTAAAATATTATTTATTTAATTAATTAATTAATGACATGTGTCATATTGTAATTGACGGTGTACGGGAAGCTCGGTACACCTTGTATAACTGTATGTCTGTAGCCTTTTCCATTCCGAAAGCAGTAGACAATTCTTCTCGAACATTAAATTATAGTATTTATGTACAAGATTAAGTACAATTAAAAAACAAAATTTGTATTAAATATTTGATACTCTTATTAGATACTTCCTTCCAATCGGATCAAGGGGTGGTGCGTATTTTTTTACAATGCATTAAGTAGTGTAATCTTACACCCTTCAATATATTTAAATAAAATATAACAGTTATTTCATTACCACTAAATAATTTTTTTTTATTGATTTTCTTTTTTTTAAATCTTAAAATATTTGTTTGCATTGTTGTTTTAATATTATTTACTATAATAAATAAATTTGTGTGCAATATTATTTAATATATTATTATTTTATTAAATTAAATATTAATTTTTAGTTATAATATATAGTAGTAATGTATATATGTAGGGGTGTTCATGGGCAGGTTTGAGCGGGTACATTTATAAAAAATCACCCGACCCATTGATGCTGGGTTTCAATTTTATCAATCATACTCGCGCATTTTTTTACTTCAACCGTATGGTGCGGGTGAAGGCGAGTGCAGTCGGGTGCGAACGGTTTGGCGGGTAAAATGACATTTTTAAATAAATATGTAAATTGTAAATAAAAAAAATTAAAAAATTAATGAAAAAAAAACAGAAATTAAAAAAAAAAACATTTATTTAAAGTTTTACTAAAACATTACAAAATAATAATCTATAGTTGCACAAACTACTGAAAGTATTGTTAATTTAAGATCTTAAAAATATGAACTTTTGAGTTCTACTTAATTGAAAAATAAAATAAAATCAAAACATACATAAAAAACTAGTTAAAAAAATTTAAAAATTATCTCATAAATTAATACTACTATACTAGCAATAATATTAATAAAAATGAACTAATAATACTACTGTATACTAATAATATATATAGTATTATATATATAATATTATATATATATGAATATATTATGTGCGGGCGGGTCGGTTTATTTGCGGGTAGTCACTAACGAAATCGTTACCCACCCAAATTTTGGCGGGTTTTAGAAATTTTAACCGTTGAGTAATTTGTTCAAAATAAAATCGACGGATTCGGGCGACTTTCGATCGAGTTGGCGGACGGATAGAGTTTGACGAGTTTTTTGAACACCCCTGTATATATGTACTGTTCAGTCCGAATCGCCAGGTGGCGTCATCCCTCGTGTCACGTACATCATTGTATCACCAAGCATGTGACTTGCCCAGCCTCAATTAATTATTTCACATACTAAATTATTAATTCATTAGAATATTTACATCTACAATGATGCATTACCTTTGTTTACTTGTTAACATTTCACATTTTTTTTTCTCTTCCACTTAATTAGTCATTCCGTGTTTGAGTGGCTTTAATTTGCTAGGTGTAAAAATTAAAAAATTATTTATTCATTATTTTTTAACTAAAAAATTAGAAGTAAATTCATGTTTAAGTTTAAAAGTAAAATAATTGCGAATAAAAATTAAAAAATAGAATTTAAATTTCATCTTAAAATAAAAAAATTATAATATTTATTTCCATTTTTTTGGTGTGCCACAAATAACAATTATGGTGAAACACTCCAAAAAATGAAAATGGGTCAACTTTCCTCAAATTGAAGGAGTAATTTAATACAAATTTAACTTTTACACTATAAAATAAATGTGTTTAATAAAATTTAACATTCTACTATATTACTTTTAATTTTACTTTGCAAGTAATATAAAAGAAAAATAATAAAATTCAAATTGAATGATTTTTTGTAACAATTTATTTTTTGTATTTTCGTTTAAACTTATGATAATTTTTTAAATTAAACTAAATATTTTTTTCATAACAATTTTGTGTTATTCAAATTGAATGAAACAATGCTTTATTTATAAAGTTAAAAAAATTGATAAATTTTAATATAAAAATAAGAAGTGATTTATTTTATTAACTATAAAATAATTGAGCTCAAAATAAAATAAATAAAATAATTGAAAAATTATCGTTTATTATTCATTTGTTTGACTGCAATTGTATTTTTGAAAATATATTCCTCTTTCAAAAATAAACATAAAAAATAGAATAATTTGGAATATATTAATCAAAATTTGTAGGAAATAGAATATTTTTGTGCATTTGAAAATTCTCAATAGTTTAAATTTTGACATTGTAGATATTCATGTAAGTTTTTTGTAAAAATATATATTTATTTGTTTTATCAATATTTTATTATGATATTAACCATTTATCTTATTTAATTGTTATATTTGTTTATATATATATATTTGCTTATGATTATTGGAAAATTGATGAAGTATTTATTGTTTAAATCTAATTCAAATTACTAATTTGTATGATCGTATCCCAATACTTATATCATACTCTTGGAAGTACAATATAAATAGTGCTCTCACTCTTTAAAATATAAAAATTATCATTTAATAATTAAAAAATCTTTATTTCAAAAAATAATTATTATAAACATTAAATTAGAATAACAATGAATATATTAGCATGACTAATGAATATTTATCCAAAAATAGATATACTCATGAGTGTACAATTAGAATCGTACTCCTCGAACAAGGTATAAATTGCCATCGTATCCAACTTAAAAACATTTCTTAGTACCAACTAAATTAGTCTTAAATACCAAACATTTCACTGATACTAGCGAATATATCGTACAACGTACCAAAAATACTTAATTTTGGTATATCGAAATTTTAAAATACCAAAAATACTAAATTTTGGTATATCGAAATTTTACATACAAATATGATAACGTACAATAATTTTCGATAGGTATCAATATAAAATTTTTAAGATTTTTGTATTTCGTTATATATCGACATATAAAAAATAGTCGATCTAATTTGGAATGTGAAACAAATCGGTATAAGTTCGGTAATTTGATATTTTATGTATAATTCGAATGTAAAAATTTCAGGATGATTCGATATATCTGACATTTTCGGTATATTAAATATTCATTAAGAGTCAAGGGTTGTTAGCTCAGTTGGTTGAGCATTCGACTTGAGAACTATAAAGTCCAAGGAGAACCATAAGGTCCAAGGTTCGAACCCAAGACATGTGTGTATGAGTATTTAAATATATACAATTGACATTACGATATCGGTATAAATTGGTTTCACACAATCGATAACTAAATATTTGTTAGGTATAACAAATATTACTTATTTTTATATTTTTATATATTAATTAAAATAAAATTACATAGTTTGAATTTTTTACAAAATAAATGAAAAAATATTTAACCTTAAATTAATTTCTATATTTTTAATTAATTAAATTATAAATTATTTTAACATTCAATTACATAGGAATATTTTGTGCAACCCGCAGGCTTCTTTCCCTATGAGTTATTAAATAAAAAATACAGTGTCAGCATTTCATCTCTGAAATGATCGTAAATCAACGGTAATTTAGCCCTGTCAATTTCGACACGATCCGATAACACGACTCGAAACCCGCACGAAATAAAGCGGGTTGAACCCGCACGATTAAAAAGTGGGTCAACGGCCGGTCAACCCGCCATGACCCATTAATCGGCTTAACCGCAGGTTAACCTGCGAATTCGAAATTAACCCGCTTAACCTATTTATTAAATTTATTTTAATTTTTTATATTAAAATAATAATACATTATCCATTAAATAAATAAAAATAGAAAAAATAATATATTAGTGGTTTATAATAATCCATTAATTGTCTCTTTCTTACAATTAAGGTTATCATAACACTTACTATCTCTTTTAAATTTTGTCAGTAACACATTTCATTTGTAATGGTATGATCATTTTTATAAGACATAAAAATAGTATATAAAACGACAAGCGTATAAAGTTGTATGATGGTTTACAATATACATATCAGTATTTTTAGTTAATTAAATTATTTCATTGTATTATTATTTATAAACGAAATCTAAATTTTAATTTTAATTATTCAAATAATTTTTTTTCTCTTTATTTTACATTTAAATTGATTTGTTAATATTTTATTTTTATTTACTCAACATGAAACAATTTATTTATTAATTAAATGAGTTAAATGGGTTGAAAAGAGGTTGTAAATGAGTAACTCGTTTAAAAATAGTTTGGTTTGAGTTTAATTGTTCGACACTATTATTAAATGAGTTGAATTATCAAGGATTGTTAGCTCAGTTGGTTGAGCGCTCGAATTGAGAATCAAAAATCTTAGGTTCGAACCAAGACATTGTAATTGACTTATACCAAAAAACAAAAAAAATGGGTTGAATTTGAGTTTATGTTTTGTGGCTCGCGAATAGCCTTGACACAATACGAACACGACCCATTGACACTCCTAAACGGTATCATTTAAAATCATGTTTTCAATATGCAAAACTTCTGTAGTAATATATATTTTAAGATTTTAAGATGAAGAAATTTAAAATGACTTGCTTGATTTTCAGTAGCTGCCCAAAGCCGCAAAATGTGAGTGTGAGTTGAGAAATTAGGGCTAATGAAAAGCAAATTTGTTTTTTAACTTTAAATACAAAAGAGATAGTATTGTTGAATGAAGACATCACAACACATGGTTTTGGGCGATAGTTCCTCTGAGGTTTGAATAATAATTATGACTGGCTACATATCTATCTTAGGCCCAAAAATAGTACACCAAACAATGGACAAATTGGTTAACTCAACTAACTTGGAGTTAACTTATGACTTATCTACCGAACATGCCCTAGTAAATATTAGTGAAAACATAAACACAGAAATAAACTCAACACGCCAAAATTACTTGACCAAAGGCACCGCTGTTGCTTCCATTGACCGTTTTGTAGGCCTGAAAAAGAAATTCAGAATGGGGATAGGATAGTCAGTGAAAGTGAGCGATACCAGCGACCAGCGTGCTGAAGGAGTCCAAAGTCGAGAAGCGTGAGTAGGATAAGAGGGAGATGGAGGTGTGAACGGCTAACACATTCAAGAATGACAATATTCATAATGGGTCGATCGATGGGATATTCATGCGAGTTCAGGTGATGGGGCTTATTAAACTTCACCAATCAAGGTGTCCCAAACAATTGGATGGAAGTTTGACATACTCAGCTCTATTCATAATCATGATAATTAAAGACAAGAACATCGATCAATTCGGATAAAGAATCTGGTGGAGCTTGCTAATAAATGGAAAACATATAATACTGATAACAAAATCTACAAATTGGAATGTACAAAAACCTTGCGTACATGATTCTTCTGTTGCCTGATTTTGGCAATTGTAATACAAGAAAAATGTAAAAGTAATGTGATACCAGATTTGCCCCAAAGTACATAATTGCTGTCACATGAAATTAATGATGTCTATATATATATATTCTATCAGAGGTACTTCACCAACCATTCCAAGCTCTGTCAAACAGAACAAAAACATTGTAAGATAATATATCCTTATTCCATTGCTACGTTAGGATATATATATATATATATATATATAAACTGCAAAAGATGGAAGCTACAGAAAACTGCAAACACCCAACTTAAAACTACTTTACCACAATTTATGCACAGCATTACCAACCAATATAAAATTTGAAGCAAGTACGAAGTCAATGAGCATGTATGATACATAAAAATTAATTACTGTAATACCTTTATGCATTCAGGTAAATCAGTGTCCTTGTTCCTGGCATGAATCTGCGTTGTCAAGTTGCAAAATATTCATCGATATGATAGAAACTCGAATCAATCACACACACTGAAAATATTTTCGAAAAAGAAAAAACGAGACTATGAATGCCTACCTGTGTAACCAGGTGACAGGATGCATCTTGATGTGTCGCAATCGAAGCAAGGATTACGAGCCCAGCTGCAACAGTGGAAGGCCAATAGCAAAGCTGCTGATGGCTCATCAATGTGAGTACTGCTAGGTACTTGGTTGTCTTCTCCGTGTTCTCGTTTGCTCTTGCGGCCTTTAAGTAGAACCTGCAGGACACATTTCACGATTGACATGCTTGATTGGAAAGACATTTACATTTCTCGCAGCATAATAAATGAGATAAATAAATGAAGTGAAATAGATAAATAAAATGTGTACCAGAGGAAGTTGTACAAGGTGGGAAGGAAGCATTGGAAGTTAAGGACTTCTTGAACTAGCCACTCCATAGCCACCACTTCAAAACGGGCATATATTGTGTTTCCCACGTTGAATGTCTTTTTACGTATACTGATATGAATTTTAAGTTGGTGAGATCAGTTCCGTCTTTTTACGTATACAAAATAAATCAATAAATGTTTTCATTAATTATTACTAGTGGCTGCATTTGTATTGAAATCACTCTTTTTCTCTTAATTATCCTAATATGGTTAATATTTTGTGTATACATGCAAAAGGTAACAGGGGGGGGATAGACAATCAGTTACTTTTACAAACTGCATGTTAACTTGTTCAAGAAATGCATATATGCTAAGGGCCTAAAGGGTGCTTAGTTAGTATGTTTTATATTCTATTGATCATTCAACTTATACAGGAAATCAAATTAAGAATGGACACATTACCAGTTGTAGGGTTGGTTTTCCTCGATCCTGGTGGCTAGAGTGAGGCATGCGATGCCAGCAATCTGCAGATTTCGCACGTCTTTGAAGTATCCCTTACTCAGAAATCTATCGAGAAGATTAACTCCTAAAAACATGGTTTCCTTCTGAAGCTCCTTGTTGGTAGCATACTGCATGATTAAACCACAGATTCAACAGTTATGTATTTATTCTAATGATGATTCAATGTGACTATGTGAGTATCAGCTAGAATACTCCATAAGATTAGTTATTCGACTATATCAAACCATGTATGCAATAGCCACTAGTCAACCACATCTCCTTTCTCTTTCCTAAATCTAGCAAACTATTTATTTTTCACTGACTACGTTTTGCTTACTTTTCAAGTGTAGGTCAAGTGCAAGTTCTAACGAGTTCAGTTAATCTCCCTTACCCGTTTGTTGCTCAGTACGGACAAAAATAAAGAAGAAATTAAAAGAAAGAAAATGAACACTATATACCAATTAAAACAAATTTCAGAATAAGATACTCTTATTTCTATGAGCACGGCAAACTCATATGTAAAAGCACCCAACCTACAAAAATCGCGGTTTCATGAACTTCTTCTTCTACAAGAATATCGTTTAGATAGCGCATGTTCACATGGTACAAACTATTCCATTGTAGTACAGCTTACTCCGAATTTTTGTCACACTACAGTACTCACCTTCTTAAGAATTCAAATCGATTTCAGCGTACAATGCAGCTAGGTAGTTTAATTCTAGCTCGTAAAGAAAGAGCAGAGAAGATGAAGGCTGACCTCAACAATCCAATGAACCATATGTAAGCGCTGCTGGATGACAAGCTCGCCATAGTCAGTAGTAAGACAGTATTCCTCTGCATAGTCATGCACATACTGTTGCCTCCTCTCACGTGCTCTCATCATCCTGTAGCTCTCTTCATCTTCTAGTCCCAATTCCTAGATTCACAAACACAATACACAGACTTTTAGTTTCATTTGTTTAAACCTCTTGAAGATGTGCAAATCCATATGTCTTTACTTGATAATAATTGAAATACGATTTGTAGCTTCTATCCAATCAGCCTCGTAGATAAAACTACAACAAAAACTTCAGCATTCACAAACTCAAGTCTAAAGCACAGTTTCACGAATCAAAACGAAATTAAGAATTCGAGTTAAAATTTAATAAAGGCATCACAACCATAAAACAATGTTGTAATAGTAGTAGACTTATGAGAGACTGGAAATTCTTCTAAACACCAAAGTTGTTTCAGGAGAATTATCAATTTCAAGGTTCTAATCAATTAGATCTATGAACAGATTTTATACAATGGTAGCAGAAAATTCAGCATTAACTCACAGTTATGTGATGAGAAGTGTGATCGTCAAAAACTTTCAAAGCAGTGGTCGAACAGCAGAACTGTTGTTTAAACTGCGTGAACAATTCAAACGTAGGCGAAGAACTCTCGTCCGCCATTGATTTCTCGGAAAACTGGCTTCCAGAAGCATAACTCCAAATAGACGGCGTATAATCTGAACTCACGAATTCTGAATCCGAAATCACATGGTAAATATCCGAGGCCGAGGAACAATACTCTTCTTCATCTTCATCACCGCCATTTAAAACGACGCCGTTCGAGAACTGCTCCGAGCAAGCCAAATCAATGTCTGATGCAACGCCAAGATCTGGAAGTCGCAAATCTTCGGACGCACCTCTGTCTTCCCCGATTCCGGTTGATTTAAGTAGTCCAGTACTGTTTTCCGGTGACTTATCCTTTTCCGATTTGGAATTTGTAATTTCTTCACGAATAATCTTCTGAGCTGCAGGAATCGCTACCACGACCTCATTTGATGTGATTTCGACGGAGCTTTCACTTTCCTTCACTTTCTGCGCGTCGATCTCTGAAAATAGAGACCTCGGAGCACTAGAAACTTCAGATTTGGTGACCTCGCCCCCTTCAATTTCCAATTCCTCCACGTCTCGGTTATTCACCAACCTAAACTCTCTGTTTACTCCTGAGCACGATTCCACGCATGAACTCTCCGATAACTCCAGCGCGGTATCAGGATTCCCGATCTCATTTCTGAACCTCTTCCTGTAATACGCCCGAGTAATAACCCTCCGAAACTCCGTCGGATTCTGGTTGCCGACAGAGGCGATGCTGGACTCGCACGAGACTTCGCTTAGTGCTGCGATATGAGAATCGGAAACAGGAAGTTGAACCACCGGAGATATGTGAAGCCGGCGGCGGCGAGAGAGCTTCGAACGCTTCTTCTTCGTGTAGAGCAGCGATTGGTCAGCGGCTGGTGATGCTTCGACGGTGGCGCGTGTTTTGAGCTTACGCTTCATGATGGTGAGCAAGCGACGGACGACCACGCTCGGAAATTGAAAGAAACGTGAACGAGTGTGTGATTCAGAGAATGTTCGCGGGATGCGTGAACTGTGTGAGACGGTTAAGAAACGTTGAGGACGAGAGTCGAGGGGGTATTTATAAGATGCGGTTGTGGAGGGACCACACCACACGCCCATCAAGTTGCTACTGGAAAATGTAATTCATGTGTGTGTAGTAGATTTAACAATTTGATTAGAGGATAATTAAACTCGAATTAATATTAATTTCATTCGTAGGAACGAGAGATTTTGAGTGTATTGTTTACATCGAAAATGAATATTTGATCGGGGAGGGAAGAGACAACGATTGACCACCGAGATTTTATTATGGACGAGCTCACGAACCATGAGCTTCTTCCCCAAGCTTATATATATAGTATATAATTGTCACAGTACAAAATTTACATGTGTTTATCTGTGTACAATTCTACTTTATATTCCAAAATAACTTGTCAAAGTTACCGTTCATCGCGGTTTTGGGAACTCGATCAGTTCGGTTAAGCCAAATGGAGAGTGGATTTCTTGTCACAACAAATAGAAGATTTAACAATTTGATTAAGCAATTAGGCATTTCATAATATTTACTTGTTCAAATCAATACGATCTCTACATCAATGATGTATTGGCGTTGCACAATGTCAATACTTTCTTTAAATAAAGTTTTAGTTGGTAAAAATGTAAAAAAATGCCATTATGCATATAGAGAACATGCTTATTTGTCACTCCATTTACAAAACAAGCTTTTCTACACGAATAGACTAAATTGCCCTTCTCCAATACTTTAAATAGACACTGCAACCCATCCCAAACCCTAATCACTCAATTTCAAAGTTTCTCTCTCTGGGTCTCCAATCTCCATTGCCGCTGCACCTCAAAAAAATCTTACCCCAAAAAAAATCTTACCACACTGTTGTTTTGGTTGTTTTTGTACTTGTCGGTAGTATTTGCTGGTAATTGAGGGTTTTGATAAACAACACAAAATGGTAAATTTGTTATAAGTAAGCTAGCAAAAGGATTAAGTTATAGCAGAAATCATAAGTAGAACATGGATGCTCAAGGCACCTCTTCATTCATATATTCATACTTAGAATTCATATTAAAATACAAGGTTTTGCATGTCTATTTTCCTCTCTCTTACCCTCTATTTATAATACTCTATGCATGGCTTAATTATGCCACCTAATGCCCACATATCGGCTTCTTATTGGACCTCTAGTCCACTAATATGATGCATTAAATACCCACTAATTTCCCTTAGTGCTTAATCTGCCTCTTTCCCCGTGAAGTCCCAGCTCATTGACTGGCGCCCCAGGAGTCTCCCCAGGCGATTCCCCTGTGAAAGGAGTCTGATTCTACCGTGCGCTCTCTACTGTCCAAGCTCCTTATCTTCTTCTTAGATATGCCTTTGAAGGTCTTTTATGATTGACTTAGCTGAATTTCTCTCTTGATGACGTGGCCCTTTGATTCGTGACACGTGTCGGTGACTGTTTTCTTGGGTATAACATAGGCCCCCAGGAAAATTAGAGCTTTCAACTCTGATTTCCCTGAAGTTTATGGTCGTCTTCCTCGGTTGACTCGTCTCGGAAATTGCATTCTGACTTTCTGTTGGTGGTTGAGACTTCATTTAATACTGAGTTTTACGCCTTTAAAGGCTCTTCGACTCTGGATTATGGCTTCATATCATGGCTTTTACTTGGAACAGAGAGGTGTACCCGAATCAAATAACCAGCTTTTCTTCTCGGATTAGGAATCGGTCGATGAAAACTAAGTTGCCTCTTTCTTTGTCTTTTTCTCAGAAGTTTCCGGAGCTCGACGGGCAGGATGTTGCTTTGGTAGATGCTTTTGAACGGGTCTGGACAGTTAAGGTAGAGAAGGATGGTCGACGTCTCGCTCTGAGTGACGGTTGGGACAAATTCTGTGAACGCCGTTTTGTCTCGGTGGATGTGACCATCTTTCTGGAGTTGCGTGGGCAAAAGTCTTTCAATATCGGAGTATTTGGGAGGGATGGAGAGGAGATCATTGATCTGGGAACTGATTCTGAAGACAACTCGGTTGATTCCGAACCTGAAGATTGTCCTATAAAAGATAACTGGAGATGTATTTCCCCGTGAGATTTATCCAAAATATAGAAAATTAGTCTTTTCTTTGTAAAATAATATTTTCTGGGTTTAATTCCCCAGGTTTTGTTTCCCAGGTTTCTTTCCCGGTGAAATAAACAAGAGTTATTGTTTTTGAAGGACTCTTTATATTCGTAAATCATGATAAGTATCAGAAAACTTATCTTCTTAATAAATCAATAACTTTGATTAATAAATAAATAATGAAAGAATGTAGAAAAAAAAGATTTCTTCTTATCCTGGCCTTTGTCAGTAAATATTTGCCACGTGGCATTATCCTGGCCAAGTATTTTAGGTTTTACGGGGTAGTGGGAGGATACTTGAGTACGTTTTTCATTGGTAACCGCCCTCTCTTCCCTTCCTTGATCTCAACCGTTGATCAACCCATGAGACAGGGTTAACTTTCAGAATACATTAACCCATTTTGAATTTTAAAAACTTCACAACTCCTCTTCGATTCTCAGATCTAAAAATCGGTAAGAATTTCCTTCCCCCTGCAATTTTACAGTGTAAATTTGTTTAATTTGTAGTGTAAATTTCCTTCTACAACCCTCACCATCATGCCAAAATACACGAGAGTCGTTCGCCCCAAGGTGGTCGAAGAGCCTCACGTCCTGCTCGCTCGTCAGTACAAAGAATTTATGGACAAGGCGGAACCGGCCTTGCCAGAATTCCGACTGGACGAACTAGACGCGACCCATCCCTACGTTCCCGCTGAGAGGACCATCACTTCGGTTCAACCAGATCCAAATCACCAGGAGTGGGGTGCGCACGGCCGAGATAGCACGGTGACGGCGGACGAACTCACCGACTGGAGGGATGACTGGCGGATTCCCTTCAACGTGCATTTGCATGCGCCAGAAGAGGGAGAATCCGCCTGCTGTCCACCTCCAGGCATGGTGGCCATCGGCGTCGACGCGATGGATCAAGGTCTGCGGTTTCCCCTGCATCCTTCAATTTCAGGCCTGTTGAACCGGTGGGGTGTGGCTCCTCATCAGATTCATCCGAACGGGTGGGCTCAGTTGTATGGGGTTTTGACGGTTCTAGGACAAGTGGGATTTTCTCGACCCCTTACGGGGGATGAATTCCATTTGTTCTTTAGCCCGGTCAATTTCCAGAAAGGGTTGTTGGGTGATTACACAGTTTGTTGCAGGAAAAATATGGTGAAAATAAGAGAGCCGGAAGTTAAAGATCCTACTTGTTGGGATCGATGGTTTTATGTCTCGGGGAGATGGAGAACTCAGACCCGAGAGGGAGAAATTGAAATTCCTTTAACTTATGGCGTTAAGGATGAAAGTAAGTAAATTATACTTTTAAGTTTTTACAGTTTTGACTGATCTAAAATTGTTTTTATGTTTGTAGGTGCCCGGATCTCCAAAACTGACTATAGCATCCCGTGGGATTTGGCTACAGCGAATCTTTTGGCCCAGTGCATTCCTACCACCGAGAGGGACTCAACGTATCTCAACGACGACAGTATTCGTGACGCAGCAGGCTTGTTCTGTCCTCCGTTTGTCGAAGACAAACCTTGTTTTGGTAAAGTTCTGTATTTTCTGCAGTTTTTATTTTGTCTTATTTCCTGGGGACATATCCCTCGGGGAAATATCATTAATTTTGTCGGGTGTAATATCTTTACTTTCCCGGTGCAGAATTTTTCTCTACCGTGTTTGACGTGAAACCCCCAAATATGGCGGATAACAGACTATTCGAAAGACTTGGACTTGTGGATCCATCCCAGACGGGAAAAGCCCGTAAATCAAAAACCAGTTCAACCAGCATAGGAGGCCGAGGATCTGTAAAGACTCGGGGTGGGGCAGTAGGTGCCCCGGCTTCCCGGACCAGATCCCGAACTGTCTCCGCCCAGGGCGGCGAGACAGATTCCCTGGGGATTATGGAGGTGGTGGACTCTTACAAAGAATCCTCTACCCCTGCTGATGTGGTGATGACTGATGCTGTTCCCAGTCAGGGTTTGCCTCCCTCTGGGTCGTCCACACTTCTACAAGTCAAGCTCGAAGGAGACAAGAAAAGGAAGAAAGTTGACGGGGGTATAATTGATGTGACTGAATCACCTCCCCGTGCTGACATAAGCCAGTCTGTTTTTGGAGTTGAAAAAGTTCTCTCTGACAAGTAAGTTTTTATTCATTTTATGCTCTTTCTTCTTTTTACAACATATTCAATCTTATCTTTATATTTTATTTCTTGGCTAGGTTTTCCCAGGAAAAACTTACCTCTGTGCTCCTTCCCTTCTTCTCTGGCAAAGGCCCCATTGATCCTGTCACTACCCTGGGCAATCCTGTAGGTGATTCAATTGATGCAGTTGGGAGGTGCTGGACCTCAGAGCTCAATGACCTGATGGACCATGAGGAACATGCCTTTTCCCTGGCCCTTAAACTGGCCAGTCAAAGTGCAGTTGCCATCTCTGGTGCTCATACTATGGCTGAGAAACTCAGAGCTGAGGTTACCAAGCTTCGCATCACCAGCACTGGTCAAGAAACACAAGTAAAGGAGCTCAATGCAGCCTACATAGCCGCAGCAGGGGACAGGGATAGGTGGAAGAAGGTTGCAGACACTGCACGGGCAGAGGTGGGGAAGTTGAAGTCTGAGATGCAAGAAGCCTTGAAAACCATCAAGGAAAAAGAAGAACAGATTGAAGATGCCCAGGACAGCTTTGTCAGGGAAAAGAAAGAGCTAAAGGATGAGGTGGTCAAAGTCGCCAAAGAACTGAAACAAGTCCAGGATGATTTTGCACAGTCCATGGAAAGAGTTGTGGAGCTTGAAACCCTACTGGACTCACCTGCTCACAATCCCAGGGTACTGACTGACCTCCTTTATGTAACTGCATATACTGATCTCATCAGGTCTGCAGCAAAGGAGAAGAATGATGTGGCCAAAGAGTATGGACTCAAACTCCTCAAGGATCACATGGAGGGATGCACTCTGGATTCCAGAGTTCCTCAACCTTTCATGGATCTGGAAGTTGTCCATGGAATTGACATGAAATGATGGCCATCATACAGTCTCCTCTCTATGCCTGGTGAACCTGCAAAGTTAGCTGATGATGCTCCTGTTGATGAAGATGAATTTGAAGATGAGGGTCTGGATCTGCTTGGTGTTGGGCCTGATGGCAAGCCAAAAGATCCTATGGTGACCCCCCCTGGTGATGGTAATTCTACCTCCTGAGTTTAACAACTCAGGAGTCTGCTAAAATGATCTCTACTCTGAGTGTAAAAAGCTCAGAGGTTTTTAAGTTTTATTTCTGGTTTGGGCCTGAGGCCATAAGACAATATTTGCTATTTCTGTTCGGATTTTAAAGGCAGTTTTTTGCCTGGGACAAGTTTTAATATTTTGCTGGTGTGTAATAACTTAGTAAGTTATTTTTGGATATTATCCTTTGGGTCTTACACATAGCCCTTCCACCGTTTTGTTTAGGTTTCTTTTTACCACAATTATCTATCACTTGACAAGTCAGTTTAAGCTTGTTTGGTGAATCGTAATTCTTGTGAACAGATAACTCTTGGCTCACACCCACGTTTTATTTTAAAACTTTGTTGGGACTTCTTTGTGAGTTCTTTGTCCTGCAAAAGTGATGTTCGGATTTAGTTACCTCTTGGAATTCTCTGATTCTGAGAAACATTTTTCTCCTCCATCTCTCCTTTTACAAAGACTGTCCGATCCTGTGGTTTGTTCATCATGAATACCCTTTTGAGGTTTAGTTCATGATGAATACCTCTTAGGATTGTCCTCGGACCAATATCTTCCTCCCGCGCGATTCTTGAGTTTCTTTTACTCTGTTGAATCCGTACGCAGAAAGAAGTGTTCGGCCCCGTAATTTATAGATTTTTTGGGTCTTTACCGAACCTTAGTATTCCTTAGGAATACTCAATATTCTTTGTTTTGACCGGGAAATTTATTCCTTTTCCCGGGGTAATATTCTTCCTTGATAAAATATAACTTTTAAAACCCATGCAAGTATTTTTAGTAAATACTGAGAAAATTTATAAAGGTAGCAAAAAAGGTTTTACAGAAATAATATTTTTACAAAAAGCCAAAAATTAACCTTTCAATGATAAAATTTCTTTAGATGCAACGCGTTCCACCGATACTGATCCTTGGTCCCGTCGAGAAGCTCTAACTCGTACGCTCCGTTCTGGAGGCAGTGGCTTACTCTAAACGGTCCCTCCCAGTTCGGCCCTAGTGCTCCCTGGTGTGTTCCCAAGATTTTCTTCAGCACCAAGTCTCCTTCTTGGAATTCTCGCGCCTTTACTTTTGAATTAAATAATTTTGCAATTCTTTGTTTGTTCATGGCATTTAGAGAATCAGAAGTTAACCTTCTTTCTTCAAGAAGATCTAACTCTTTCCGGATGGTTATTTCATTCTCCGGGGAGATTTCCTGAGCGGTCCGATGTGATAACACCGTTATTTCCGCTGGAATTACTGCTTCTGTTCCAAAAGCCAAAGAGTAGGGGGTTTCTCCCGTGGCATTTCTAGCTGTGGTACGATATGACCACAGAACCTCTGGGAGTTCATCCGCCCACTTTCCTTTGCGACTTTCCAATTTTGATTTGATGCTATGTTTTAATATTTTATTCACTGCTTCAACCTGACCATTCGTCTGGGGGTGGTAAGGAGTAGAGAACAGCCTTCTGATTTTCCATTTTTCACAGAATTCTTCCACCTCAGCCCCATCGAATTGTTTTCCGTTGTCGGAAATGATCGACTCGGGCAAACCAAATCGACATATAATGTTTTTCCATATGAACTTGATAACCTGTGGTTGATCAATTTTGTTCAATGGTTCTGCTTCAACCCACTTAGTAAAATAGTCGACTGCTACAATCGCATATTTCACTCCGCCCCGTGCGGTTGCTAGTGGTCCGATCAAATCGATACCCCACCGAGCAAATGGCCACGGGCTGTAAATGGATTTCAAGGCTTCTGGGGAAATACGGATGTTAGGCCCATGCGTCTGGCATTTAACACACTTGCGTGCATATCCGACTGCGTCCTTTCTCAGGCTTGGCCAGTAAAATCCTTGCCCCATGGTTTTGTGTGCCAGGGATCTTCCCCCCGCATGGTTTCCACATACACCATCATGTATTTCTTCCAGGATTTTAAATCCTTCCTCCTTCGATACACATTTTAGTAGTGGAAGGGAATAACTTCTTCTGTAAAGTTGTGTATTTATTAAAGTATACTTTGCCGCTCGGGAGCGAAGTTGTTTTGCTTCAGTTTTATCTGCTGGTACTTCCCCGGTCTCTATGTACCGTTGGATGGGAATCCGCCAGTCTTCTTCGGCCCCAGCGAGTATTTGCATTTGCATTTCTCTTTGTTCCACTGATGGGGACATTAATTTTGTCAACACAATATTTGAGAAGTTTGCTGAGCCCTCAACTGATGCTAATTTTGACAGGGCGTCAGCTTGTGAATTGTGTTCCCGTGGGATTTGTTCGATTAGAACTTCATGGATTTTTTCGCAAAGTTCCCATACCAATTTTAGGTATTTTACCATTTGTTCCCCTCTGGCCTCGTAGTCCCCACTTACATGGTTTACTACTAGCTGAGAGTCCATAAACACATGGAGTTTCCTTGCCCCGACGGCTATAGCCAATTCCAATCCAGAAATGAGAGCTTCGTACTCTGCTTCATTGTTAGATGTGGGGAATTCAATCTTTACCGCATGGGTTACTAAGTCTCCATCGGGACTGAGTAATACCACTCCTGCCCCCGAGCACGCGGTGGTAGATGATCCATCTACGAACAGCTGCCAGGCGCGTGGTTGACTCTGGGATTTCTCAGGGAAAGTTAATTCCACAATGAAATCTGCCAGGGCTTGTGCTTTGAGTGCTGTCCTCGGGGCGAAAGTTATGTCATACTGACTAATTTCTAACGCCCAACGCAGGAGTCTCCCGGAGATATCTGACCGGTGCAATACTTGCCTTAAAGGCATAGTAGTCAAAACTTCGACGGGGTGCTCAAATAAGTACGCCCGGAGTTTTCTAATCGACACTATTAAAGCATATGTTAATTTTTCCAGTGGAGTGTATTTAATTTCTGCCTCATGTAATACTTGGCTCACAAAATAAATCGAGAAGTGTTGTATTCCTTCCGCTCTTGTCAAGACTGCACTGATGGCATGTTCTGAGGCGGCCAGGTATAAATACAGTTTTTCTCCTGGTTTAGGTGCCACCACTACCTTTGGATTGGATAAATATTCCTTTATTCGTACAAAAGCTTGTTGGGCTTCCTTTTTCTAGTGAAATTCCTGTCCTTTGATGGAGGCAAAGAACGGACGAGTTTTATCTCCCAGGCAAGAAATGTATCTATTTAGGGCGGCTAGACGACCCGTGAGTCGTTGTACGCCTTTTACGTCCCGGGGCTCTTGCATGTCCAAGATAGCTTGGACTTTGGTAGGGTTGGGCTCAATGCCTTTCTCGCTAATCACATGCCCCAGGATCATCCCTTTTTTGATTCCGAAGTTACATTTCTTGGGGTTCAGTTTCATATTATAATGCCCCAGAATTTTGAAAACTTCTTCGAGGTCTTTGACATGATCTGATTCGTTTTTACTTTTTACAATAATATCATCAATGTACACTTCCATGGTTCTACCAATTAATTCAGAAAACATTAGATTTACCAACCTTTGATAGGTGGCCCCAGCATTCTTCAGGCCAAACGGCATTCTTTCCCAGCAATAGATCCCTTTCTCTGAGTAGAAAGCCGTGTGTTCAACGTCATCTGGATGCATGGGGATTTGATGGTACCCGGCCTTAGCGTCTAGTGTTGAGAATATCGCGTGACCTGTCAAATTATCAACCACATGGTCGATGTGTGGCATGGGAAAAAGGTCTTTCGGACATGCATTGTTTAGATCAGTAAAATCTATACATAAGCGCCATGCCCCCACCTTTTTTGTCACCATTACCGCATTGGAAAGCCAAGTAACATCACTCGAAGCTTTCCTGACCAGTTTGTTTTCAATTAATTTATCTACTTCCCCGGCGAGTGCCTGGCACTTCTCGGGGCCCATTTTCCTACGCTTCTGCGCAATTGGTCTCTTGCATGGATCAATTTTCAATCGATGGCAGGCATGTTTAGGATCTATCTTTCCTAAATCCGCACTGGACCATGAGAAAGTGGTAATATTTTCTTTTAGGAACTTTATAATATCACTTCGAGTAGTTGATTCCATATGAGACCCCACAAGTATTTGTTTTTCGGTTTGCTCTGGATCTACAATTATAGAGTCCAGAGCTTCAACCATCTCTACAATGGGTGCTCTTTTGCATTGATATCCACCCCTTGAGCCCCAATCATCCAAGTCTTTTTTGGGTTGGGGCTGGTTTTTCCCAGTAGATGCTAAGTCTATACTGGGTTCTTCCTCGGGAGGATTATCTGTTTCAACCGAGGGAATCTGAATAACTTCACCGTGTGAGTTTTTCTGAGGAGAGTTCATTCCTTCCTCGGGGATTTTAATGACATTTTTAATGTGATCAACTTGTTTTATCTTGCTTTCCTCCAAATTGACTTGGGGAATGTTATTGTTTACTTTGGTTTTAGTTTTATCAAGATCGCAAAAATACATCAAAGTCTTCTTTGCCATTACTAGGTCCCCTCTGACGGTGCCAACTGCACCGGAGGGTGTTGGAAACTTGATACAGTAGTAATAGGACGAGGCGACTGCTTCAAAAGCGTCTAGAAAGGGCCTGCCTAACAAAGCATTATAGCCACTAACCTTATCTACTATTACAAACTTAAGATTCCTAACCATTACGACTTCGGGGTTCTTCGCGTCCATCATTTCCACCGGGAGGATGATTTCTCCGTAGGGAATGACTACATCGTCACCAAAACCTTTCAACACCATATCGCACGGGTTGACATAGCGCGCTAGCTTCTCCATCAGATCCAGGGTCTTTTTGTACAGGACATTAAGATGCGCGCCATTGTCCACCATCGTGCGAGACACGTCCAGACCGAGGATTCTTGCTTTTATCACTAAAGGCACATCCTTCGGGAACTTTGTCTCGACTCGATCTTTCGGGGTGAAAGTTATCACCGCCGTTTCACTGATTGTTGCTTCCTTTGACGGGGCAGTTTCATACCAAACTTCCCACATCTGGAAGTCTCTTTTCCTTTTGCGGCGGCTCTCCTCGTTCACTGGTCTCAAGCCGCCGATCATCATGATCTGGCCCACTCTTGGTGGATCTTAAGCTAGAGGAGGCGGCGGTGGGACCAGTGCGGGTACTTCCCGGGGAGGAGGCCCCTGCGGATTTCCTCCTGCACCTGGCCTGGGCAAGAATTGCCACAGCTTCCCATCCTGAAAAAGTTTCCACAACAGTTTTACCAGTTGTCTGCACTGGCTGGTGTTGTGACCAATCTTTTCATGAAAGGCACACCATTTGTTGGGATCCAACTTGTCCGGGGAAGTTAGGATTGGTGGTGGTTTCTCCAACAGATCAGATTTTTGTACCACCATAATGTTCAGAATATCTGCTGGTGTATGACCAGTCTGCATGGTAAGTTTTCTTTCCAAATCACGGACTTCGTCCATTCTTGGATCATGTGGCCTAGGGCCTGGTTTTTTGCCAATGTAATTTGACCTTCGATCGGAGGAAAAAGGAGGTTTTTTCTTTTGCTCGGGGGAGTGTCCCCCACCAGCAACAAGACGCTGGTACGCCACTTGGGCCCCAGCTTTCCTCCTAAAATCCTCATACGATCGGGGATAATTCAACATTGCAGATTTAAACAACTTAGAATTTCTTCTCAAACCTGCCAGTACGGTGTGAAGTTTGAGGTTATCACCAATCTCTTCGCCACCCGCCATGAGGAGTTCTTCGACGCGATCAACATACGACTCGTCTGTTTCATTCTCACCCTGTTTGACTCCCAGCAGTTTCTGACTATATTCCATATGGGAAGCTTTGGATGCAAAGTACGACACGAACCTCTGCACCAAGTCGTCAAAACATTTGATAGAATGCATGGGTAAGCTGACGTACCATTGGTGGGGAATATCTCCCAGGGTGAGTGGGAATAGTTTGCACCGAGTAGCATCAGTGGCTCCCCGGCCGGACATATATGTCTTGAATCTGCTCAAATGCACTTCTGGATCAGTTTTGCCGCTATACAAAGTGGTTTGCATGGGCTGAATTTCCGGTTGCATGGGAGTTTGTTCAACCTCGGGGGCCAAGGGATCATTATGACGACCTGTCGGGGCGGCGAGAATCTGATTTTCGTTCAATCGCCTTTCCAACTCAGAGTATTTCTGCCTTAAATCGGCTAACTCAGGGTCAATACCGGGGGCTCTGTGGGCCCTCGCCGGTGAGAAGTTCGCACGATGTCCGTGCATGTCACTCTGTCTACGAGGATCTGTAGAAGTAGCTACTGACTCAGCTCTTTGGTTTAGATCTAGGGCCCGACGCATTCTGCGATTCCCCCGGGGAACACGGCCAGTTCGCTCGGGGCCCTTGTCTGGATTTTCCCCGGCGGGTGCATGCATGCCCCTCACCGGGATCACAGGGGTTGTCATCACATATTTCAGAGACATCAGTTCTGCCACTGCTTCATCTATTTTTTGTGGAGTATCTAGACTTGCGAATCTGATCGGAGGTGGAACCTTGGGCGTCGACGGCCCTCCGATATCGTAAGGATGGAGACGGCGATTCCGACGTCGCGACCGAAGTCGGCGTTGTCGTTGATCTGCCTGACTGTCAGTAGGCTCGTCGGCCTCTGCACGTTTGCTGTTGTGCTCATCGGAGCTGATCTGGGTAGGCGGCGGTTGTTCCTTATTTTCAGGTTCTGGGTTTTTAGGCGGAGATGGAACCTCGGGTTCCACCATCACGGCCTTACCCATCACAGCCCGCCACCTGCCGCTTGTGCCGGATGCACCTGATACCGTAGTACCTTCGTCTTCGTTCACCATCTTTGATTTTAATCGAGCTTTTCTGCAACTTAAATACCTGATGCTCGATCCTTCTAGCGCCAACTGTTTTGGTTGTTTTTGTACTTGTCGGTAGTATTTGCTGGTAATTGAGGGTTTTGATAAACAACACAAAATGGTAAATTTGTTATAAGTAAGCTAGCAAAAGGATTAAGTTATAGCAGAAATCATAAGTAGAACATGGATGCTCAAGGCACCTCTTCATTCATATATTCATACTTAGAATTCATATTAAAATACAAGGTTTTGCATGTCCATTTTCCTCTCTCTTACCCTCTATTTATAATACTCTATGCATGGCTTAATTATGCCACCTAATGCCCACATATCGGCTTCTTATTGGACCTCTAGTCCACTAATATGATGCATTAAATACCCACTAATTTCCCTTAGTGCTTAATCTGCCTCTTTCCCCGTGAAGTCCCAGCTCATTGATTGGCGCCCCAGGAGTCTCCCCAGGCGATTCCCCTGTGAAAGGAGTCTGATTCTACCGTGCGCTCTCTACTGTCCAAGCTCCTTATCTTCTTCTTAGATATGCCTTTGAAGGTCTTTTATGATTGACTTAGCTGAATTTCTCTCTTGATGACGTGGCCCTTTGATTCGTGACACGTGTCGGTGACTGTTTTCTTGGGTATAACAACTGTCTACTTCGTTCTTCGTCTCTGTTCTTCGTTCTTCGGCCACTGCAGTGAATGGTGGTCTCCCGATTTTCGTCTCTGTTCTTCGGCCACCCGACGATGGCGACGATGAATGAGAGTTTTGGATAGAGTCTTTTTATTCATCTGGCTATCTATAGATCTGTATAGATATATACTGATGTGTATATATTTAATTTGTTTGGTGTTCATTTTTTTTCGATCTATAGATCTATATATATATATATATATAATACTTATATAGAAATATCGGTCCTTTGCCAAGTATGATTCACGTCTTACTTATTTCTATACTTACACTTGCTTACAATATACATATACAGTATATCTATATATTAATTATGTATTTTGGATATAATCTATAACCTATATAGAAATTGAGTTTTTTCAAGAGTGTGCCGCGTGTCATCACATATCCTCGCAACTACAATTACGTACAACTATTTTGCAAAGAGAGTGCCACGTACTCTTCAATTACTTACAATATACTCTTATGTAAGTATAGGTTAATGTTAATTAATATGCAATTTTTTTAATTTTACATTATCTCTTCAACAAAAACAAAGCTCTAGATCTAGATTTTTTTCCACATATCGCAAAAATGAATATCATCGAGCAAGCGAAGAATTACGCGTCCGGAAAAGATGGCGGACAAGCAGATGCCGGAGGCGGCCTTCGCCGATGTCGACATGAAAGGATTCGGCCTCTCCGGCCTCACCCTCCTGGCCAATCCGTCTCCAACCCTTACCCCGTCTCCATCCCGATCTGCGAGATCGCCTACGTGGTCAAGAGCCTGGCAACGTACAACTAATTATCATGTAGAATTTCAGGTTCTTGAACTTCAATTTCCCCTCTTCTCGATTTCCCTTATTTTACCTAATTTTTAAAACATTTTTAATCCTCCGTCATTTTCTATGTTCTTGATTTTCGGTGGGTTTTCTGCCCTTTATTTTTCCTGTTGATGCATATAATTATATTGTAGTGTAATTTCATTTAACTACTTATGAATTAGATTATTTATATTTTTGCAATACAAATATCTCAAGTCTGAACATTCATCATCATACTGTATTTCATCTCAGACCCCCGAACAATGTCATCGGGATTACATTCGTGTTTTTGATGATATTGTTTGATAGAGCCATTTTTTTTCACTCGGAGGACAGTCTTGACTAGGTATGCCAATCTATTGGGTGCTCCCAAAGAGGTACGACGACATTCCTCATTATTGCATTATTTTTTTGGATATATATATTTTTTGTGTAACTTAAATAACAAGGATCGGGTTAATACTCCGATATCAAGTCACTGCTCCCGATATCAAGTCTATGCAGGTCCATTACCTTCTCCCCTTCCTCGGAAATGGAGTTGTTTTACTATATGGTGTTTGGGTTGTTGGTCTCGGTTGTGGCGGCGTTGGAGCTGAAGAAAAACAAGGATAAGTTTAATACTCCGACGACTTTTAATTCATTCCAGAACAATTACCCCCTCGTTTACTCTCTCATGATGGGTACGTAGTCAATTCCAGATCTGGAAATACCTGTTTTTTTTATCGATTACCTGCACATTAAGGTTTTTGGGGATAATGTTTATGGTGGATCGGATCAATGATCTGAATCATTAATCTTATGGGATTTAAGATTTCATCGTGTTCTACATTTGGGCAGAGCAACACTTTGTTCTTCTCCTGAAATTATGGTTGTTAGGCGTTAATGGTGAATCTTATCCATTTTAAGTTGTCTATGATATGAATATATGATTCTTTTGTAACAGTATGAAAATTTCAAAGAGTTGTAATGCGTGTATTACTCAATTGCACAATTTGAAATTAAACTGCATTTCTTTTCTTTGGAACAGTTGGTTGTAGGGTCCGTATGTTTACTTCCTTTACAGTACTTACAGGTTTGGGAAAGGGGAGATCGGACAGCTCTTTATTGTCGGATTCAGATCATCCATGCTGTTCGGGACCATTGTTGGATCTCTTTTAGATAAGCAGTGAGATATTGTCCTCTTCGAACAATTCAGAGTTTTAAATCTATTTTTCACAATATTTTCTCGTGTTAATGCGTTAAAATAAATTGTAGAGGGCGTAAGAGAGCAAGCGTTACTGCATCATTTACTTTGTTTGGTGTTTGTTTACTTTATTTTTTACTTAGTTTGGTGTTTGTTTCAGTGACAAGTTATTAACTAACATACGTGGCGTGTTGTCTTGATTTGGGTTGGTACACAAAATGTCTTCGATCCAGGCTGAACCCATTAGTTTAGATCAAGGATGGGACACAATGAGAATAGGTGTTACCAAACTGAAAAATACTCTAGAAGGACGGCCTGAGCCACAGTTCAGTTCAGAGAACTATACGACGCTCTACACGTAATATTTTAGTACTATACAAAAACAATACACTATGTTGTAGTCTGGTTTTTTTTTCTATCAATTTTAAACTTTATCTATCTTATTTACAGGTATAAGAAGGCTTTCGAAGAATTCATCATCGAAACGGTAAGGACTTGTTAGATAATTTGTTAAATACTGTTATTGAAAAAATATGTGGGCACTTATTGGGAAACTCTCTGAGTGTTGAATTCATGATTTTATCATCTTTGGGTTGTTGAAAGCAGCTGATGTTTTGATCTGTCCTTGCAAAAATGTTAGGATCTTACTACCCTCTTGGGAATTTGGAAACACTTTTATGTTTTGCATTCTATGTTATTCATCCGTTTCATTTCCAGATATTGGTTTATGTTGTTTATTTTGTTCTCTATCTTGAATTTTTCTGTTCTTCGTGAAGGTTCTTCCTTCTTTCATCATCTTTATCGGTGCTTCATTTCTAGAAGGTCACTTCCAGCACCTCAAGACGTTGGCCTGACATGTTTCCGAGAACTGGTACTTGGATATCTGGCTTTCTCTACTCACTTGCCTTTTATGTTGATATTTTTATTCATATTAATTGAATTGATTCAGTATGCTCCTTTTTTCATCCTTATTGAATCTTGATTTTGATTTCAAGTGTATTAGGAGTTGAATGAGAAAATAAGGGGGTGCTGTTATTACTTTGGTATGTTTATAGTATTTCTTCTTTGTATCATTATTTATTATTTTTACTAAGATTTTAATGTACTTTTTTTTATCTAATGACTAGATTGAACAAGAGAGAGGACAAATAGACCGAGCTTTATTGAAGAATATTGTCTATATTTTTGTAGAAATCGGAGGTGGCAGATGAATTATTACGAAAATGACTTTGAAGAATCAATGTTGAAGGACTCAGCAACTTTTTATTCACGGAAGGCTTCTAACAGGATCTTAGAAGAGTATTGTCCGGACTATTTGTTGAACGTAAGCTTTATTATAAGTTCATAACCCCAAATTTCTAAGAAAGCACAAATATGTTGGGGAAACATGTTGAGGAAGAGATTGACTGAAGTGAATATGCCTCTGGACTTTTATGCTTGCTTTCTAATTATGTTTCTGAAAATTCCAGGCTAAGGAGTGTTTGAAGTGAGAAACGGACAGGGCTGCTCATTATCTTCATTTCAGGATGTATAGGGCTGCTCATTATCTTCATTTCAGGATGTATAGTGAGGAAAGTCCTTGAACTCCATGAAAAATTCATGGCATACAAAAATGACTGTTTCCAAAATGAAACTCTTCCAAAAGGTTCAAATTATGACAATGTTTCGTTTATTTTAACTGAGTTTCTTTCTCGGCGATGATTTTAGCATTTGATAATCCTTAAATGATTTTTATGTATGAATGACAGCTCACGCCCGTTGAGCACAGTTATAAACTGAGCTGGGCCCCGTCTTGCATCGCAAGACGGAGTTAAATCTAGTATATATATATATATATATACTTGTGTAAATATGAAGATTTTTTGGTATTCATTTGTTTTTCGATATGTAGAGATCTATGTCTTTTGTTTAATTTTTTTTTTTAAATGTTTATCAGCATATATGAATTAATTTTTTGAAATGGAAAATTAAAAAAATGATAGATACAGCCAAATAAGTCTTGTAAATTTAATGTCGAATGCTATCGAATTTTTAATTCGTATTCAATTAAACTAGCCAAGTAAATCGAATGTTAATTTAATATTGTATCGAATAAAAAAATTCGAATCGAATTAAGTGATTGTCCAATTAATTAAACAAAAAGATTCTGACTTATCTAATATCCATGTCGAATGGAATTCGTCATGTCGAATTTGCCATGTCGAATGTGATTCGCCATGTCGAATTTGTCATGTTGAATTCGCCTCGTCGAATGGGATTCAACATGTCGAATCTAGGTCGAATGAGATTCGCCATGTCGAATCTATGTCGAAACCATTTCGAATGTGGGTCGAATTTTATGTTTATCGAATTCATGTTGTCGAATTTTATGTTTGGTCGAATCATGTTTGTCGAATTTATGTTTGTCGAATCATGTTTGTCGAATCTATGTCGAATGGGATTCGCCATGTCGAATCTATGTCGAATGGGATTCGCCATGTCGAATCTATGTCGAATCCATGTCGAATGTGGGTCGAATTTTATGTTTGTCGAATTCATGTTGTCGAATTTTATGGTTTGTCGAATCATGTTTGTCGAATTTATGTTTGTCGAATCATGTTTGTCGAATTTGGAAGGACAATTTCGGTAGTTTACCACTTTTTAGTGTAGAAAAGCACATTTTTTATATGGTGTGTCAAATAAGCATGTTCACTATCTGCTTTATGGTACTTTTATTTTTCTCCCTTTTAGTTGGTATGTGATGCCTCGAGTTATAATGCTCATATCTTATTAGCCCAGCCACACTGCATATCCAATGAAGTCAATCTCTATGCTCGCTCATATTAACAATTTATAACTCACAACTAGTTAGTACCCGATGTCGCGATATGTTGGGTTCTTCGGTCTTGAATCTGGATTGGAGACTTGGATAGATAATTGAATCACGTTGAACACGTTTTCCTTAAAGAGTATTTCGACTTATATAGCCCAGGTTACACGAAATCTCTCGCAGGATAAGACAATATCACACTTGATTTCTTAGGCTTAGAAATCAAGCAACTTATGAAACTCTATGATTTCTTTGTTTCTCAAGGCTTTGATATAAAAAAGGTATTCTTGTGTGTTCGTATGAATATGATTTTCTATGTTCTCATTGTATGAAGTATACAATCCTTTATATAGTATAAAGCACCCTTTGGTAAGGGACACACACCTCCTTGTATAGGGACACACCCTTTAAGATAGAGACACACCTTTTAAGAAAGGGACATACCTCTTTAGAAAGGGACACACCTTTTCATTGAATAAGTACCTTTCGGTGAAGACACCCATTCGTAAAGCACCCTTACGAATAATCATACATGTCTATTCATGTAACTATGAATTTACCATGCAAAATATGATAATAATTCATATTATACCATGCATATCCATGCAGCCACGTGATTAAACTTAGCATGCATATTTTTACTTATCCAACTTATTGTTCCGTATCACTTCTATATGACTGTGCACCCCGCACCTTCAAGGTCATATTATAGTGATTTAGGTTCAACACAAAAACCTTGAATGATTCCAATTACATTAAATGACCGATAATTTAAGATTTCACTTAAATCACCAACAATCCTCCCCCATTTAAGTGTAATCCTTGAATCACCTTTTAACAAAGAAAACCAAACTTATGCATAAGATGAAAATGTCTCAAAGATTGAATTTTCATCATAGTGTAGTACACTTTACAAATATTCGAGAATCATGGTGTCTTTACAGATTGAACCAAACAACCCATTTGAATACTTGAAGATAAAACACACACAAGTTCAAAACAATTTCATAACGAAATCTGACACAAAATAGGCCATGTGTCCTTATCCATTCGTGAGTGCATATAAAGCTAAGCCACAGCTCTCGAAGTTGCCACACTTCGCACTCATATAGGTAAATCTTTTCATCGTGCCCTGCAAATGCACTTTTTCAAAAGATTTATTAAGATAAACTTCAACCTATTACATGCAGGTTCAAACACAAACCTTTGGGACAAAATACTTGTGTTTCAATTTCAAATATAGGCTTTCCACATTGAATTCATGTTCTAATACCATTAGAAGTGAATTGGGTATCCCATATTTGAATATTAAAATTGGCTTTAAACTCATCCCAATAACTGTCTTTACAACCAAGTCACTAACTAATCACTTCGTCAAATGATTAGTTAAATTCATTTTAATCTCATCAAATCTATAAAGATTTCTCCATGAGTGATCAGTTCATGAACCACGTTTAATTATAACGTCAAAGTTCTTTGACTTTTCATGACTATATACTTTAGTCAAAGTCATTACACTGTTAAACATAAAACAGATGAGATCACCATAGGTCGCATGCCTATGTCCATTCTCGAGTCGCAATGCACCTGCGATTCACGAGTTATCTGATATACTTGTCTCTTTACTTATTTCAACTAGCCAATATGCCTCATTTACAAGGTTCCATATTACTGATTTCCTCCGAGTATGCCTTCAAACCAAGCTTGCCTCGATGTCTCACACACAAGACATAATGGTGTCGCACGTGCCAAAATAACTGTTTATTGTATGGATATTTATTTCCCCAGTTCTTAACTGAACTCTCACATGCTTCCACCGTATTGATGAAAAAGAATTTTACATCATCCTTGTCTTTGAGTTTTCCACTCTACCGTGCCATTAGAGATTTTTCTATATGTAAATTACTACCAAGTAGTACCAAAGACAATTTGTCTTTAATTTATGGTGTTGATTGTTTTTCAAGAATAAGTATGTACACATTCATGCCAATTAAGAAATTTAATTAATTAACTAAATTAATTAATTAATTTACCGAAAAAGTATTTCACACTTTAAAAATAATTGCACCTCTTTGATTAATTAAGTACCCATTGGAACATACCCCTTCATGTGTTAACATAATAGTTGTATAACATAACTACATGTACGTTCACACACATCACACATACATGTCTTACACATGCACATACAAACACCATTTTCAAAATCACGTGACTATTCATAAATCAGCCACCCTTTCATAATTTACGGCAATTAATTTTAATTTTGACAAGATCTATAATTAAATCCGATGTAGCATTAAATAATCACGTACATACATGTATGATACATTCACGTATAACACATTTATCCACATACTTACACACCCATGTCTCACAATATTTTTGCACATGTACACGCCAACATACTCGTTCAATAAGTTCACAAATAACTTAATTAATAGTCACTTTGGTTTATAATGCACCCACTCACATAAAGTCAACATTTCTGACTATTCAAGGTTACGGGTATAGGTTTGCATGAAATTTGAATACACCAACATATTATTTCGTCATTATTCATACAAGCATACTTATAAATATTTGCATGAAAACATGTACACATAATATTATGTATATATTTTACACTCGGACACATATATTATATATCATAAACAATATAATATACTATTACTTAACTAATTAATATTTAATTAATAAAATTAATTAACGATTAATTACTCATTTTTTTTTCAAAAATAAAGTATACTACGTATATCAAAATAAAATCAAACATACCGTTTAATATGTGTCCACGACATATTTAATCTTTAATCTTCCTTTTAGCCAACGACATAAATCGACGTCTTTAAACCTTTCGAGGTTTCCATACTTGTTTGTTTTCTCACGAACATATCTCCATATTTCCAGAAATCGAAATACTCTTTAAGATTGTTGGGTTCTTCGGTCTTGAATCTGGATTGGAGACTTGGATAGATAATTGAATCACGTTGAACACGTTTTCCTTAAAGAGTATTTCGACCTATATAGCCCAGGTTACACGAAATCTCTCGCGGGATAAGACAATATCACACTTGATTTCTTAGGCTTAGAAATCAAGCAACTTATGAAACTTTATGATTTCTTTGTTTCTCAAGGCTTTGATATAACAAAGGTATTCTTGTGTGTTCGTATGAATATGATTTTCTATGTTCTCATTGTATGAAGTATACAATCCTTTATATAGTATAAAGCACCCTTTGGTAAGGGACACACACCTCCTTGTATAGGGACACACCCTTTAAGATAGAGACACACCTTTTAAGAAAGGGACATACCTCTTTAGAAAGGGACACACCTTTTCATTGAATAAGTACCTTTCGGTGAAGACACCCATTCGTAAAGCACCCTTACGAATAATCATACATGTCTATTCATGTAACTATGAATTTACCATGCAAAATATGATAATAATTCATATTATACCATGCATATCCATGCAGCCACGTGATTAAACTTAGCATGCATATTTTTACTTATCCAACTTATTGTTCCGTATCACTTCTATATGACTGTGCACCCCGCACCTTCAAGGTCATATTATAGTGATTTAGGTTCAACACAAAAACCTTGAATGATTCCAATTACATTAAATGACCGATAATTTAAGATTTCACTTAAATCACCAACACGATACCAGTCTCGATGATTTTGATTTAGACTATCCTCTCTGGAAAACACGTAAAGAACTGTTAGAACTTTTTAATTAGTTTGACAACAATCAATATAATTTATTGAAGTATAACACAGAAAACATAAAACACAAAAAATATAGTACGTACCGCAATTATAATTATTATATATGTGTACTTATACTTGCGCTAATTCTGTACCGCAAATATATTTTGCAAATATATTTTGATATAAACATATATATATTTATATATATAATCTGATACTAGCGCAAATATATTTTGAGCGCAAATATATTTAATAATTCTTACGCAAATATATTTATATATATATAAAACTAACTTGTTTTGATAGAGGCTTGCGCAGCAATTCGCCCACTACCGTCTGTGTATGTAGTTCTCGGACGTCTATCTTGCAGGATACAACTATCGAACTCACGTTGTTACACACCAACTTGAGATCCTTGCAAACTCTACTTGTAACTCTCTGAAATATTAGTAATAAGAAACTCTTCTTTTTTTCTGTTTTCTTTTTTATGCTTAGTGATGTCTCCTTATATAGGCTATAAAACAAGAGCAGTTACAATTCTCTAAACGTTACAATTTCTGAACGTTGCATGAGTTCATTCAAAAGAAAACCCATCTAAAAGTTGTAACCTCTTGCCATAATATTATCAGAATATTTAATCAAAATAAATAAATAAACATAAAATAAAGTTTTAATTTTGGCACGTCATTAAGACAAATGTCCAATATTAAAAGCCACTTATTTTACTGTACGATTAAACTCTGATAAGTTCCAACAATACCCCACATTTTCTATTCAAACTTTAACAATACCCCACATTTGAATAGAAAATAAGCTATAAAATACATCATCCTTATTTCAGAGATCAAAGAATCAATATGCATTGAAAGAGGTGTCTTTGTTGACTTGAACCTTTTCTTAGTAAAACTTACTGGTATTACTTGGTGAGGTAGTGATTATTTCATCTTGAACTATTCACCGTTTTGTAATAATACAACAATAAGTATCACACATATATCATCATCATACTTTCGAGTTTATACGGTTGTGTTCATTTTGGTCCTGAACATATCCCGACTTCATGAGAGCTCTAGAGAATTTTAAACCATATTAATTCTCATAGATGCGACCCGACATCACTCTCATATAGGTAATGCTAATTAAGAATAGTCCGTACTATCCCACTTCATAAGCTATTAGCATTATTAAAAATAATAATATTTATCCCTTAATCTTCAACGGAAAACACATACGTCATTACATCATAGGAATAGATTTTTGTGTGTTTCTATAATTTTGAATCTTCCTTAACCAGTTTGCCTATTGAACCTAGACCATGGGATCTCCAATGTTGCTAGGTTAGGTTTCCGCCAAGTAATGATTCATTGTATTGGCTTAAGACCCATTCCCCTCGATGTAAATACGACTACCTCTTTAGGTAAGCCTTTAGTCAAAGGTTCATCTATATTTTCCTTTTGACTTAATTTAATCCAATGCTATTACTCCATTGGAAGGCAATTTTTGTATTGTAGCATGTTTTCTTCTTATATACCGTAGTATATTTTAAACATGTTTAATGCTTTCTTCTTTATTGTTTATCAAATAAACATAGCAAAATTTGTTTCAATCATCAATTAAAAGAAATATAATAATTATTTATTCCCTTGAGTAGATTCAAATCAATCCAAGTACTTCGTTAGATTTCTCAACATATTTATAAGAATCTCTTGCAAACTTTGATTACACATATTTCACATTTATTAATGTTGCTAGAATCACGCATAGGTTTGCATTTTTAATTAAAAACATCATTACATTTAGGTAATAGCTTTAAATTTACAATTCTTTTTAAAGAACGAAAATTAGCATAGTCTATCCTTACATGCCTCAACCAATGAATTGATGTTCAACAGTAGTTACATTTGCTTGGTTGGTGTTTCCAGAATTTCCATCTTTCCTGTGGCGACAGTCTTTGGCTCGGTGACCAGATTTTCCACATACCCAACAACCACCTTATATTTTTTTCTTGAAGTCGTACGGTTTTGGGGCAACATTGCTTTTATTATAAGCATTCTTCTTCTGGTTATGAGAGAATTTTGATTTTGTGTTTCCACCTTCAATCATGTTTGCTTTTGCTTCCATAGAAGACACATCATTCTTCTCATTTTTGCGATTTTCCTCCTCCACCCGAAGTTTGAGAATAAGTTGCTCAAGATTCATATTTTCGGTGAGATGTTTCAGATAAATTTTAAAATCCTTCCAAGAAAAAGGAATTTTTTCTATAATGCAACCAACAAGAAAAGTCTCGTTAAGTGCCATACCTTCTTCCAGTAACTCATGTACAATAATCTGGATTTCCTCCACTTGTTTAACAAGTAGTCGCTCATCTTAAAATTTAAGAATTTTCCCACTACAAATTTCTTTGCGATTGCAACTTCAGATTTGTACTTTTTGTCGAGAGACTCCCATAGTTCTTTCGCTGTTTTAAAAGATGAGTACACATCATATAATGAGTCATCCAAAGCATTTAAAATATAATTTTTGCACAAGAACTCGTGTTGGTTCCATTTCTCAACAGCTTTGAGAATTTCATCAGGGATATCTCCTTCAGTTGGCACTTCCGGAGCTTTTTCAGTAATCACTTGCGCCAAATTCAGCGTAGTCAAGTAGAACATCATTTTCTGTTGCCATCTCTTAAAATCAACACCTTTAAATACCGAAGGCTTCTCAATGTGGTTCTTGACCATATGAGCTTGATCCATTGTCAAACTAAAAATAAAAGTCAGAAAGAAAATATCTGTCTTAGATTGTTAGAACTTTTTAATTAGTTTGACAACAATCAATATAATTTATTGAAGTATAACACAGAAAACATAAAACACATAAAATATAGTATGTACCGCAATTATAATTATTATATATTTGTACTTATACTTGCGCTAATTCTGTACCGCAAATATATTTTGCAAATATATTTTGATATAAACATATATATATATATATATATATAATCTGATAGTACTAGCGCGAATATATTTTGAGCGCAAATATATTTAATAATTCTTACGCAAATATATTTATATATATATAAAACTAACTTGTTTTGATAGAGGCTTGCGCAGCAATCTCCTAAGACAGAAATTCGCCCACTACCTTCTGTGTATGTAGTTCTAGGACGTCTATCTTGCAGGATACAACTATCGAACTCACGTTGTTACACACCAACTTGAGATCCTTGCAAACTCTACTTGTAACTCTCTGAAATATTAGTAATAAGAAACTCTTCATTTTTTCTGTTTTCTTTTTTATGCTTCGTGATGTCTCCTTATATAGGCTATAAAACATGAGCAGTTACAATTCTCTAAACGTTACAATTTCTGAACGTTGCATGAGTTTATTCAAAAGAAAACCCATCTAAAAGTTGTAACCTCTCGGCATAATATTATCAGAATATTTAATCAAAATAAATAAATAAACATAAAATAAAGTTTTAATTTTGGCACGTCATTAAGACAAATGTCCAATATTAAAAGCCACTTATTTTACTGTACGATTAAACTCTGATAAGTTCCAACAAGAACAACACCAAATGTTAATTGTTTGATAATTTGAACTTGTTTTAACTTTACTCCTTTTGTCCCAACTATTTATGTATTGTTTATTTACAAATAAACAATACAAATAATATTTTTTTTTAGATTAACATATTTTATTTTATTCTAATTCATTTTTATCTTTAAATGTTACTATATATTTTCCATTATTTTTACTAGAAAGATTCACCTAATGCTTGTGAGGGGTTATCCCGAGACTCATAACACATTAAATGACATTGAGACAAAAGTAAGGGAGGAGGCACCTTCGAAAAAGGGTCCTTAGATTTGTTAAATGCCATTGAGACAAAAGTAAGGGAGGGGGCACCTTAGAAGAGGGGTCCTTAGATTCAAGCGTAGAAACAAATTGTAGAGAGATTAAAGCATTGTACAAGAAAATAAGGTAAAAAACCAAAATCTTGCGTGCTATTTTCAAACCAGACTGAGGTCCTTAGATTCGAGCGTAGATTGTGAAACAATCGATAAAGAAAATGTAGAGATTAAAGCATTGTACAAGAAAATAAGGCAAAAACCTAAAATCTTGCGGGCTATTTTCAAACCAAACCGCAAATCATATTAAGGTCACAAATCAATTAATACAACTCACATGTACAAACAAAACATGTTTTCTCAAGCTCAATTAGTTTTGTGCTTGTTGGTGGTAAAATAAGATCCAACAGTAAGCTAAAAATTGGATTAAACTTGACAAATATTAACCAACGGAAGTAATGAAAACATTTATTTTTAAACATAATATTACGTTTTTGTCTCTTAAAGTGGGACTAGGACCTGTTCTTTTAGACTTAATTCCAGTACACTTCAGTTCAATTCAAATCGCTTAAGTTTAGTTCAGTTCATATCGCTTCAGTTCAGTTCAGTTCATTTCAGATCGCTTCAGTTCAGTTCAGTTCAGTTTGCTTTAAAATAAATAAAAATAAAATAAATAAAAAATAATTTCAATTTATAATTTTTAATATACAATCTAATTATTGTCATAATATTATTAACATTTTTTAAAAAAAATTTAATAATAGTTCAGTTCAACCGATTTCAGTCTAAAAGAACATGCCCTAAATTACAAGAAAAAATATAAGGAGTAATATACAAAAATTATTATTATAAAAAAATTCAATTCAATTCTTCAAAAAGCAAAACTAAGTTATAAGGTTTTAGACGGGGTAAACGGAAGTCATGAGTCATGACTCGTGAGTCGTGAGAAGCCAACCCAAATTTTTGCATGGGCCAAAGTTCGTATTGGTCATTGATTGGGCCGTGGGCCTAATATACCATCTAATTCCGGCCCACAAAACAATTCTTCAATTAGGGTTTTCCATTCAACACTATATATACTCATTCTCAAATCCTGTAATTCATCCTTCATAATCATACATGTGCTTCCTCTTCGATTTATTTTTCTTTTTATTATTTTTTGTTGGATTGTTTTATTTCTCTAATGATGAATAAAACAAAATGACCTTTTATCTCCTTAGAAAGAAATTTCTGTGCTGAATACATTTGGAGACCTGAGCTGAAGAGTAAATCAATGTATCTTTTTTATTATTTATTACTATTTATTTGTGAGCTTCTTAGGATGATTTCAAATTAATACTTTCGTTCTTCTGAGGATATATTCCGATGTGGAAGATCAATGGAGACCTGAACTGAAGAAGCTTTTATTTTTTATTATTTATTTTCATAATTTTAAAATTAGTTTTGATCTCTGATGATGAGTAAAACAAAAATAACTTTCGTTCTTCAGAGAATTATCGTGCTGAAACTATTTGGAGACCTGAACTGAGGAGTTTATTATTTTTATTTATTTCTATAAATTAATTTGGGGGTTTTCCTTCTCTGTGATGATGAAACAAAGATGACGAGTCTGATTGAAATCCATTCAATTAAATCGTGATGACCAAACGAGGCATTTGTCTGAGAGGAACATTATTAATATTTTATTTTTTGTTGTGAATATTTGTTTATGGCACTAATATGATATTGGTCGATCAGAAATTCCGGTGTTAATAGTTTCTCGGTGATGATTAATCAAAGATGACGAGTCTGATTGAAATCCATTCAACATAATCGTGATGACTAATCGAGGCATTTGTCTGAGAGGAACCTATTAGAATTTACTTAGTTGGGCTTATTTGTCAATTGGGTCTGAATATTTGTATACTCGATTGGGCTTAATAACTGGGCTTTTTAATACAAATTTTTAAAAGTTTGTTACAAAAGTATCCCAATCAAGTATATTTATTTAATTTGAATAGTATTAATTGAATATTTCTGTAATCTGATGTTTTATGCTGGAACGTTTACTTTATTAATTAATTTTATATTAAAATTAAGATACATACATGTTGTATGTTGTAACATAAAAAATAAAGGATAAATAAATATATTTAAATATAAAAGTTATATGTTTGTGGTTAATGTTTAAATTTAAAATTTATTCTGAAATGGAAAATATGTAAAAAAAATATTGTGAAATGGAAAAAATATAAATAATTTTTTATTTTGTAGGATTATATTTAACAAATTCAATATTAAATTAAAGTTAAACTATGATTTGAAGATAAATGTGTTGTAATAATTAAATAAACAAATTGTTGAATTTATTAAAGCATTGAAAATAAAAACCAATATTATTCGGCACGCCACTATAAAACAATTGAGCCTCAAATTGTAAAAGTAGAAATGGACCATACTCTTGTACATGGAGCATGCCTTTTCTGGACGTTGGACGTATTTGTGTTCATGCTATAGAGTTATACTGTACAACTCTTCTGACTATAATTTAAAAAACCAATATAAATTATAATATGATTAATAATTTACTATGAACAATTTTGTTTTAATGTTTACTGTATTATTTTTATTGCAAAAATAAAAATCATAATGTTTTTAATTTATTAATATGAAAGCATATAATGGCAATAATTTTGATAGGGAACCAAAAGTTGAAGTGAAGCGAGTCATCTTTCTTATGTTCATGCGTGGTGTGAGGACCATCACTTTTGATGATGAAATTCGAAGTTGAATTGTTAATTGGATGTAAAAGTGATGAAATTCGTAGTTGAATTGTTAATTGGATGTAGTATGTATATGTATGGACGATCAAAATTATGTCTACTTTAAATCTTAAGGAATTTTAGAGTTTCTTTTGGAGGATGGAAACTATATAAATTTACAAAATTATGCAAATGTTTAAAAATAATTGAATATGTTACGAATTTCATTTTCACTTACCAAATTTTAAATTTAGGGAAATTTTGGACAAATAAGAGTATTTAAAATTTTATTAAAATTAAATAACTCAATTTTTATTATGAATAAGAGTAGTTTACTTAAATTTATTATAATTTTATAAATTAACTTACACGTTATTACACTTTATTATATTATAATATTAATTATACAGTTATTATATTTTATTTTAATTAGAATCTTAAAACTACTTTAATTAATAAAATATTTAAAACAATTAAACATTAAATTATAAACAAAATTTTGTGGGGTTCAAGTTATAATATCATAACCTATATTACACTTGTTTCTAAATTGTTTTTAAAATTAAACATGCTAGTAGCAAGTACTTCATGTTCATAATCGTTGAGTAGTTGAAGGTTTGGATTGTGGTCTTTGAAATTCAGAAGCAATTGGAAACTACAAAGAATGCTTATTAGAGGTAAAGAAATAGTCTAAAGTGTAATCAGTAATCACTTTGAATTATTAATGGTATGTAGTTCTTATAAAAATGAGCCCATTTTAAGAATCAATAGTCTGAAAATATTGCTAAAAATCATGAAAAAAAAAACTATCAAAAAAACAAAATTAAAAGACATTGAATTAGTATGGTAAGTGCTCAATCAAAGCGTAGCGCCCGTTCCCCCTAGAACGATCTATAGGAGTTGGCATAAATTGCTCACTTGGTATGTAAATGTTATTCACAATTTTTTGTTCTCTACACGTTTTTTGATGGATCGGGGCCTTGACTCGAGGAGTATGTAAGCAGGTTTTCGGACTTAAGAGCACACAACAAATATTTTTTTGTTCAATTTGTGTTTTATTAAAAACAAGTTCTTACTCCTTATTCATTTAGATGATCTTTTAAATTTATATTGTAACTCTATTATCAATATAATAAATTTATTTAATTTTAAAGTTTTCATATTATATTATGTATGATAACTATTAATTATTTGTTACTCTATTTTATAATAACAAAATCACTTTTTTTAAATGAACACAATAATACTATTTCAAAAAAAATACTTTTATTTTTTAAACTTTAAATAATATTTTTCTTATCTCTTCATCCGGAAAGTGATCATAAATTTACGAAACGGAAGAAGTATATAGTAAAACTTCTATTTTAGAGCAATAGTAACTTTTTTTACAAAAAAAGTATGATCATTAATCTGAGACGAATGGAGTAGTAAATAATCAACGGTGAAAGATTGAAGTTCTAAATATCAATATATTATACATGTACATTTCGGCAAAATGAAGTGACAACAATAAATGAATTTAAGACACTTAGACTCTAAATATTGTATACAACCATCGTTTTGTGTTGTATAATGAAAATGTTGCAGTAAACTTCTGGAATGGCTAGATTGAATCGATTATTTCACCAATAAAAAGTTTGATTGTTGCTGCTATCGTTCTTAATTTACCAACATTTCTCGTCACACATTAAATTCAATTATCGAATTAACATTTTCGTGGCAGAAAGCCATTTGAATCTTTGATCCTTCGTTCAGTTAGTAGCGAACCTATCGAACTTTAGACATAGTTGTGGACACTGAAAATGAAGAATCAACGCAAAAATACCAATGTGAAATTGATTGAAGAAATTACAATGTTTTTAATTTGTTTAAATATATACAGTATAATATTTAGACCAGCAACTAATTACTTGAATGGTGGGTTTATTTATTTCGAGTGTACTATGTATATATATTGACTGGTGAGTGGTGGCTAATTTAATGCTATTCATTTTGTACAACGTTTGATATTGTATTCAAAACTATGTCAGACTAAAAAAAGTACACAATTGTTTTTGAAAATATCAATTTTTCTTTAATTGATATCAAATTATTTATTGTGTTGCTCGTGATTTGAAAACAATAATTTCATTTTAATTAGATTGATACCACATTTTTTTGTTGTACATGTCGAACGGTTGGTGTACAGCAATGTACCGATTTTCTCTTCGACTGATATATAGCAAAAGATAGATTGTACTTGATCAGTACTAGTATAATGTATCAAAACAGATTACTATACAATTTGATTATGTATGACCAATTTTTATTTGGGAAATAATTATTAACACGACTCAAGTATAACATTTACTACCTCCGTAATAAAAATAATTAATGAAAAAATACATTAAACTATAAACATATACTCCATATAATAATAATAATTATTTTATCAAGTGAATTCAAAATAAGTTTATGCTTTGTTTTGTAATTTAAAAATGATAATATATTCTTGTAAAAATAGTGTTATATGTAGTATTTATTATTTTTCGGCGAGAAGCATTTCAAAATCGGTGATCAAAAAATTAAAATACATTATAACTTGAGAGTATATATGACACGATTTAATGCACCAAAACTCAAGGAATTTGTAGTGAAAACTAGGGCTGGGCGTTTCGGCCCGAAAACCCGAAAGCTCGGACCGAAAACCCGAAAAAAGTCCGTCACGGGTCGGTTCCAATTTTTTTTGAGATCGGCCCGCCAAAGGCCCGGACCAAAAATTAAAAAGTCGGCCTGGGCCCGGTCCCAAAAAAAATTGGGACCGAAAGCCCGGACCGGCCCGTTTTTTTATTTTTTATATAATTTTTTAATAAATATTATATATTTTAATATAATTTTTTAATTTTTAATTAATAATTCAATTTTAAAATTTTAAATTATAAACATTTTATATAATAATATTATTTAAAAATTAAAATTTTATTATTTTTATAAAAAATATTAATAAAAAATTATTTTTAATAATAAAAAATATATTTTTAAAATTAAAAAATTGGGCCCGAAAAGTCCAAAAACCCGGCTCGAACCGGCGGGCCTGGTCCCAAGCCGGGCCTTCATTTTAAAAAGCCCGAACCGGCCCGAACCGAAAAAAAATTTGGGACCGGCCCAGCCCGCGCCCAGCCCTAGTGGAAACTGAAAACCTTACAAAATCAAATAAAATGAATATTTGTGTTCAACTGCTTTTGATCGGACTAATCTCAAAAAATCAACCAATCAATTTTGTTATCGTTGTACGCGCAAAAATAATTGTGAATTTATCTTGAATTTAAGATTTTACAATTATTTATTCAACCCAGGAAGTATTCAAATTAACAAACTATCAATTAAAGTACTCACATCCCTTGCATGTTTTTTAATTTTCTTTTCAAACTAGTATTTTTAATGAATTTTTTTCGTTGTTATTAATTGTTGTAACAAAGATAATCGGCTGTAGATTACCATATCTTATAAACATATGATAATATAATTTAATTATTATGAGTGAGATGTTAATTGAAATAGATATAAAGGTAATATAAATATTTTAAAAGGGCGTGATTTTTTTTCTGAAGAGTTGCTATGTAAAAGTGAAAGCAAAATCTAATAGTTTGGGCCAAATATAATCTACGTGGAATATTCTCATCCCCACGCCCCACCCAACAACACTAGTAAATTAGTAATAGTAAAATAATACAGACTATACACTATACAGTCACTAGCTAACTAGTAGCCTAAGTATGCGTTTATATTATGGAATAGATATTCTAAGAAAATTCAAGTATAGTAAAATTTCTATAAATTAATACTCAATTAATTAGTAATTTTTTTAAATTAATAAAATTTTTATGTAATAAGTATAAAAAAGTATTTCAATATCGTCACCTCGTATAACAACAAACTAATTATAAACAATTCTAACTTCTTCCGTTTAAAAAATATAATGATCAATTTCTCTATTCCAAAATTATGATTACATTTATTTTATAAATTACAAAAAAAAAAACATTACTATATGTTTAATGCAGAGAGAATATTTTTTGATAAAAATAAAAAGTAAAATGTATTTTTAATTTGAAAATTAAAAATATTTTTAAATAAAATAAAAAAAGCAAAATAATATTTTAAGTAAGAAAGTAAAAATATATAGTACCAGTTTTTTTTTTGGGAATATTCAATCAAAAGTATTATTATAACATAGACAGAAAATAATTTACGTTATGTTTAATAGAAAATTAAAAAAAATGTATAATGAATTAAATATATAACAGCAGTCAGCAAGACATAATTAGTAACATAATTAGTAACGTACTATATATGCTATGCATCTACTAAGTAACTACGCGCGCGTGAGGCTTAAAAAAATTCATAAAAATGTTACTAATATAGTATTAACTTTATTGTATAGGAAATATTTACTTTAATTTCGGTCAATTTGTTTAATACAGTATTTTGAGTGAACGTTACAATGAAGCTCTAGTCAAAGATGTCCATGTTAAATAGTAAATAACTAAATATATGATATAATATCAATATCAAATTGTATGATATAAAATTGTTAATTTTTTTTAATTTTTCCCTTTTCAACAAATAATGAAAAATTAATATTTATCATGATATGTGTCATGTGTGTGGGTGTGGCAGTGTGTAAATGCATAATTTTCTGGGAGATAATTAATTTTTAGGAAAATCAGTGGAGTAATTTTTTATTCAATTTCGGTACGAATCAAGATTACACGTGGTGAGTTGAAGTAATCTGACAATAATAGAATATTCATAAACGACAGTTTTCAATTTAAAATAAAATAAAAAAAAAAAAAAAAAAAGTAATGGGGGGTACCGGGTAGGTTTTGTAAGATGTGCGTGTATATATATACGTACACGAGCTTGTAGTGTAACTGTACACACAGTTTTCCGTAGTGGGAGAGAGAAAAATGTCACCGGAAATGAACAACGAATCCTCGTCGTCGTCCCTTCTCGACCACCACAAGGAGAAGCACTTCACCGCCGGCGAGATCGTGCGCGACATCATAATCGGCGTCTCCGACGGCCTCACCGTCCCTTTCGCCCTCGCTGCCGGTCTCTCCGGCGCTAGCGCCTCCTCCGCCGTCATCCTCACCGCCGGAGTCGCGGAGGTCGCCGCTGGAGCCATATCCATGGGCCTCGGAGGGTAAAAAATAAAAAACAAAATCGATTAATTAATTTCTCATTTTAATTAATTATTAATTTGTTTATTACTAATAAATTAAAAATGAATCTGGTGCGCGCAGTTATCTAGCTGCGAAGAGCGAGTCGGACCATTACTACAGAGAACTTCAGAGAGAGCAAGATGAAATCATCGCTGTGCCTGATACAGGTAATTAATTATTCCCCTAATTTTAATTTGAAATTGAAATTGAAATTGAAATTGAATTTGAATTTGAATTTGGATTGGTGGTGGCAGAGGCGGCGGAGGTGGCGGAAATACTATCGGAATTCGGTGTACAACCGCATGAATACACACCCGTTGTGAATGCTCTCCGGAAGAATCCAAAAGCATGGCTCGATTTTATGATGAAGTAATTACCCATTTCAATTAATTACTACTAATATTATTTTAGTATTTTTTTTTATTTTTATATTTCAATAATATTTATATATATGGATATGTTAGCGTGTGCCGCCCACAAGCCTATGTCACTATACTATTATTTGTGCACTGCAATCACTTGTCCTTTTCTACTATTCTTGTTGTGGTTGTTGTTGAGGTCTTTTTTGTCATTTCCTTTAGAAACAGCATCTTAATTCTGCAGGTTTGAGTTAGGGTTGGAGAAGCCGGACCCAAAGCGAGCTTTTCAGAGCGCTTTCACCATCGCCATCTCTTACGTAATCGGGGGAGTTGTGCCCCTCCTTCCTTACGTTTTCATCCCCAGTGCAACCAAAGCCTTGCTCGTCTCTGTCGTTGTTACTCTGATTGCGTTGCTCATATTTGGGTATGCCAAAGGCCACTTTACGGGAAGCAAGCCGTTTATGAGCGCCTTGCAAACAGCTCTCATCGGAGCTATGGCTTCTGCAGCTGCCTTCGGCATGGCCAAGCTTGTGCAAGGAGGATGGTGAATGTTGAATGGTGATCATCATCTTAATTATGTACTTTTTCCCATGTACTACAACTAGATAATGTTTGTGTTTGTGTTTGTGTGCTCTTTAGACTTGGGGCTTAATTTGGGTTCTTGTTTATTTGTTTGCATCAATGTCTATGTTCTACAAAATAATGATAAAAATAAAATATTATTATTCCTACTACTTTACTTTAATCTCGTGTTTAACAGAAATGAGTTGAATTAAATTGAACTGAAATTAAGTAAAAAAAACAAAATTTTACTTAACTATGATTAAAGCATCTCCAATGGAGAGGTAGAGATTATGTGTTATTTTTATCTCTTAAGCAAAAAGATAATTTTACTTAACTATGTTTAGAGTATAAGAAATAAAGATTTTATGTGTGCTTTTATCTCTCACTCAAGAAGTATAAGTCATTGTGATTTGTGAGGTGTAAGTCACGTGACATGAGTTAGGAGTTATAGGTAGAAATATTGATTGTGCAGATTTTTAATATTATTTTAATAGTAAAATAATGATAGTAGGTTTATTTGTTAGGTAGAATAATATTGTATGTAGTAAGTTTTGAAGGTAGAAATAATTACCTTTTGTCTTGACATGACTTTATACCTCAAAATCTCTAACTAGTATTGGAGATGGTCTTAGTCCGTTGCAAATTATGTCATCATAATTAGGGGTGTCAAAAGTTTGGTTAAACCGACCAAACTGAACCAAACCGACACTGTTCGGTTAAACCAAACCGAACCAAACTAATTTGGTTTGGTTTTCGGTTTTGATTTTTTTAATTTTTTGGTTTTCGGTTTGGTTTGGTTTTTAACCGATTAAAACGGTTAAAACCGAACTAAACCGAATAAAAGTAAAATAAAAAATAATTAATATATATATTATTTTAAATGTAAATAATAATAATTTATATATATATTTTTATATTTTTTTAATAATAATATTTTATTTTTAATTAAAATTAATTTTTTTTCATTTTTTATATTTTGTTTTAATTATTTTAATAAAAAATAAAAATTATTTTTAAATGAAAATATTAAAAAATTTATTTTTTTATTTTTTTATTTAAAATTTGGTTAAAACCAAACCAAACCAAACCAAACCGAAATTATTCGGTTAAAACCGAACCAAACCATTTCTTAAACGGTTTGGTTTTCGGTTCTTGAAAATTAGTCTTGTTTGGTTCGGTTAACCGAAATTTCGGTTCGGTTTGGTTTGGTTTAACCGAATTAACACCCCTAATCATAATAGTTCTAAAAACACCAGATGAAATCTATATCATCTCTTTCGTCTAATGCTCGACCCAAAGTTGAAAACCAATTTCAAAAAACGTCTCCATCTAAGCTAACAAAAACCTAAATACAATAGAGCAATGACTCGAGGATTCTAGTGATCTGATGATCTTATCTCAGAAGTCAAAAATTCCATTTTTCCAGTCAAAGCCTCCACTCTTCCGGATGAATCTTCCATGGAATCATCATCAACGACATCATTGTCCCAACATTCACCAGCATCATCAATCGAGCCATCAGATGTTTCAGAATCTTTGTTACAAGCTCCAGCTTCGAGTTGTCTGTCTTCCGTAGGTGGATAGGGCAAAAGAAGCTGCTCCAGCATGTTATCGTTCTCCGAAGCCTCTGGAAGGACAAACTCGCCTACATTCTCCACAGAGTGCAATCTCTCGTCCCCCAACAAAAGGTCGATATCCATGAAAAGCTCACCGATCTCGTCCGAAGAGAAATCCAACCCCATCAAGTCTTCAGATTTAGAAGCTTCCGGCTGATATCTCACCAACGCCCTATCAGAAGGAGTACATTCATCAATAACCTCACTCAGTTTAGTTGTCCCACTCTTTTCGCGCCAGCTGTTCTCCTTCGGCTGGAAGAACTGGACCATGAATTCTGGGCTCTGCATGGCCATCACTATGAAGGAAAGCATCTGCTGCTGGTTTCTCTCCATGCCTTTCAATTGCTCTCGCAAGATAACCATCTTGCTCTCGGAACTCTGCTGGTGCTGACTCAGCTTCTTCAGCTCTTGGGTTAGGGCGGTTTTGTCAGTCTTCAGAGTCTCAACTTCTCTCCATAGGGCTATTTTCCTGTCCTCTTCGGAGGATTGGGGGGTGGGGTCCACTTCCGGATTTTGCTGGGGAGGTTTTTTCTGGGCTGGGTTCGGAAGTTGCTTTCTACGGGTGATGTTTTTCAGGAGATGCTTCTGGCCTTTGACAAAGAACTCGTTGGAGAATTGCCAGTTGTCAGTGTCTATTTTCCTGAAACCCTGAATAAGATGAGAGAATAAATTCAAATGTTACTTTGAAAATAATTAATAAAGAAAAGCATATAGATAATATCACTAAAACTAATATCCAGAATATAATTAAAACCTCAGAGGATGAACTTTTATCAGCTGGCCCCAGCAGAAGAAAAAGGTTACATAAGCCTTGTAAACATTCAGAACTCAGAAGAAATGCAGGTCAGGTAATAATTCATTCAGAATTAAAATCATATCCAACGGGACTTGTATTAGACTGGAAAGAAGGTCCAACTATGACAGCAAAAGTAAAGGAAAAATACGGATAATCTACTCCTTGGTTAAGAGTATTCTTAAATCTCACTCATTAACTCACTGGCAAAATGTGAGTTTAGGCATTAAAAAAAATTAAAGATGCCGTAACTCAGTGCACATATTTCAGATCCCAAGTATTTCATCTCTCAATAACGAATACTAAATCAATGATGCTGCACCAATGATCGATCAGATTTCCACATTATGTCCCAAATTATTCACACTTCCAAACAATAGAGGTTCAAAAAGTAAAAGTAGAATATGCTATCACTAAAGCTTTTTGAGCATAAATCGAATATTATCAGTGGACTTGACCAGAAATATTTTCCAAGTTTGAACATTTTTTTGTTTCAAACTAAAACTATGTCATATGTAAATTTGACATTGTAGGTAACACCAACCTAACAGTATAAAACACAAATCGGAGATGGGTATATTTAAAATGAGTGCCAAATGCTAAAACCTAAATAACCTATATCAAAATCCAATCTAACACAAAACAAACGCACTTGTGCTCGATAAATTTCAATACGCTTGCAAGTCGACATTTACGTTAGTAAAACAAAATAATACCAAGAAAAGAAATTTAGCATCGATTTTCAGTCATCAACACAACACTCGTGTCCCCATCGATCACGGCTACGAAATCAATGATCGTGGTAACCAAACTAATCGCACTTTCGAACGGCATAAACACATAAAACCAAAATGCTGATCAGAATCCAAACACACCTCCCAACTCATATAATACGAATAAACTATGAAGCTGACTTACATAGATGTTGAGCTGCCGGACGAAACTGGAGAAGTTGTTGTGCTTGAAATACTTTGGGAGCATCTGGGAAGAAAATCTGGACTCGTCCCATATGATGAAGCTGTCGTTCGATTCGCTCCAGGAAATCAAATCGTTCGTTGACTCGTCGTTGACCATCTCATAACATTTCACCAAGAACGGAGGAAGGGTAACCCCATTTTCCACCGATTTTACCATAATTCAATACGACCTAAAGCACACACAATAAACCTAATAATCGAATCTCGAACAGAGAAAAAAACCCACTTCCCGAATCAAGAATCGCCGTCGAGACGAGAGATTAAAATTACTGAATTGAATTTTTCAGGGAAAAAAAACCACGCGTTTAGCTGTGCTTACAGGGTCAAATATGGAATTTGTAATATTTGTGCGCAAGCGAAGAATATGATTTGCTTGGAGAGGAAGGTGAAGTAGGAAGAAGAGGGTGTGAGGAGGAAAGACGGAGGAAATTGAAATTCAGGACAATTTTAATCCACACAGATATTTTGAATTTTGGGGGAAAATAAATAAATAAAGAAATACTAATAAAAAAAAGGCGTGGGACGGGTCTGTGGAGCTTTCCAGTTTATATCTATTTTGCGTCGTCGTCGACGACTATAAATAAATAAATAACCTAATAACCAATCGCTTTTTTTTTTGTCAAATACATAATGGGATTTGGGAGACCAAATATTCGGTCCCGAAATAATAAATTAATAAATAAAAATTAAAAAAAATACTTATCTGGAACACAGACAATGTCCAACAGAAGAAGATTGGATTAAACGTATAATGGGCTTAGCCCATCATGGTAAAACTAAAACCTAGCGAATTTTGATGGGCTGGATGGCCCATGTTTCGGTCCACTTAATTACAGAAAGCCCATTTGGTTAAGGAAGGAAATCCTTTTATTATAGGATAAGGATAACAAATCGTGTCCCATGAATTTTAAATATTTTTAAGGAAAAATAAATAAAAACCTACACAAACTCAAATTTTGGAATATTTATTTAATTTAAACAAGGAATATTGAAACCGGACGGACTCGTTGCGACGCTAACCGCAGAGAAAAACCTAGATTTGATACGGGATATGATCGCTGAGTGAGTCACGTGAAAAACCAAATTTAGTTACCACCACTCCATGCTGAAATGACAGATTTGCCCCTCCAAAATGATTCCGCAACCTCCTATATGTCTCCCGCCCTCTCAAGGGCAGTTACGTAATTGCATATCGACACTTCAAGAATTCAAGCGCCACGGCTTTCCTTCTTTCTTTCTTCACAATCCAGAAAAAACACACACACACACACACACACACACAAAATCCGTCGAAGCTTTTCCTCTAATGGCGTCGATTGTATTTCACGGGACGAGCAACAAGAGAAAAAACAGGATCAAGTCGGCGAGGCTCTTCGATTTCGGAAACCCCGAGATTTCGGGTTCCACTAACCGGATTCTGTCCGGGCCCTTCAGAGAGAACATTCGGAATTTTCTGCACAATTTCGGGAAAATCGAGGACTACACCATTTGCGAGATGGCGGTGTGGTGCACTGCGCTCGTCTCCGAAAACGACGGCGTTTTGCCACTCTACGTCATGGAAGAAACCGTTGAGAACTCTCTCGATCCTTTCTGCGAACACTGCGAATTATCAGGTATTTTCTTCGCATCACTTTTCCGACTTCTTCAAATTAATCCTTGCTTAATTCACCAGTGAAATTACATTTCTCTCTGTGTGTGCGCGTGTTTGAGTGTGTGTATTCCCAATTTTTTTCCAGAAATTTTCTTATTATCTGGTTGGAAATCTCTATTGTCACTTCAATTTTTCCCCTGAAGTTTGATTCCTGAATTGTGAAATCGGAAGATGTTTTTCCTTTGTTGTTCGATTAGTGATACCTGTTTTTGTTCAGGATGGGGTCACCATTTTGTTTGCAAAAGAAGGTACCATTTCATCATCCCTGTGAAAGAGAATTGGAATATGCCACTCGATGAGGATTTTGGGGAAATGAACAGCAGTTATTTATACGGTATCATCCACTGCAACGGATTCGGGCATCTCATCGGCGTCGATAGCTTAAAAGAGAGCCCACAATTTACCACTGCAGATGACATTATGGTACTCTGGGATCGTCTTTGCACGGTTCTTAAAGTCAGGTCGAATCTCTCTTTCAGTCAATGCTTGTTTAGATTATACTTACCTATTCACAAAGTAATTTATATGTACTGTGATTCTTGTTTTATAGGAGTATCTCGGCTCATAACATCACAAGAAATGAAGCCATTGATCGGAATCTGATTTTCGGTGCAGCATACGGGAAATGTTGGTTTGAAAAATGGGGCTACAAATTTAGCAGTGGCATGCCTGGAATCGCAGAGCGTAAATACAAGGCATCCATTCGGTTCTTGGGCTCGTTAAGCATTGATACATTATTTATTGATTTACAGAAGAATAAGAAAATTGCAGATAGGATCCAACAAATGATATATATGTACAGAAAACTGAGTGACGCCCCTCTGATGACCTTTGGCGATCTGTTGAGGTTCATGTTGGCTTCTCAATCGGGAACTGGCTTGGATATTTCTAATTATTTGTCTAAGTTTGGCCCGGAAGCTGGGGACCGAGGCACAATGGGATTCAGGGCGTTTGTAAACTCGATGACGAAAGATTGCAGGTGGTCTGCTACGAGGCTAGAGAATGTGCTCCTCGTGATTGTTGATCTGTTAAGGGAGCATAAGGCCCGAGAATCACGCACTATGTCCAGGCAAGAACTCAGAGATGAGGCCCGGAAATCGATTGGCGACACAGGCTTGATCGATTTCGTGCTTAAGTCCATCAAGTCATTCTCAGTGGATAATCTGATAATTCGTCGGGCTGTGAATCCGTATTCCAGATTGGCTGAATTCACTGTCCTCGAGATCTCGAGGGCCGTTCCTGGTTCCAGGCTAAGCCAAAACTTTGGTCGGGATGCTCGCTTTCTCTGCGAGTTCGTGCTGGAAGGGTATCCCGAGCATCAGGCCGTCGTGTCTGGCAACGATGTCTTCGTGAAGGATTGGCCCATTAAGAGGGAGGCCAGCCAGTTAAAGGGGGACCGGATGATGAATCTGACCTGCAAAGTTTTGCCTACTTTCGAAGAGATGGAAACGGAGTTGACACGGGCCCTTTCGCCTGGTGAGGTTGTAGTGGTCAAGCCATGGATTAAGATTGCAGATCTTAAGGCAGTGGCTCAGTTTGCCTTGAGGGATACGTACTGTATCATGGATGAGTTTGAGGTGAGCCAGATCGGAGGTCTGAGGAAAATCGAGGAGGATAAGGTGCTGTCGAGCGTCTTGTTGCCGGGGGAGCAGCAGGTTTGGGTGAGGGGACGAGGGTTGGATTTGGGGACCCGCCTGAGGTACGAAGATGGGAGCGGGAAGAAAAGGGCCTGACGGGCTCGATTTATATATGCTAATTAAGTGTGCTGTGGTAGTTTTTAAGTTTGACAAGAAATTAAGCAGAAGATCCTCACAATGTGAAGGTTTGGGTTGTGTATGTACATTGCACGTTATGTGTAAACAAAGTGGCTTATAACAAAAATGTAGATTTGAAATCTAAAGTGTTTGAGGTATAAGTGATGTTTAGATGTGACTCGAGAAGAATTTAAACAGTGTGGTGATTTCATTTCGCGCATATATGGTCTTTGGTGATTATGTTTTTCTCGTTACAGGATAAGAGTGAGATTCTTGTACATATCAATTCGTTAAAGTATGATATAATCTACTAAATATGAAATGGACAATGTCATTTCCAATCGGCATCTATCCAGATTTTAACTGCTGACTTTTCTTTCCAATAGGCATTTATCGAGAGTTTTACTGCTGATGCTTTTTAGTTATCTCATTGATGTGTCGCCTCGAATGGTGTGGAGGTAATCAAAATGACGAGAAGAGCTTACGAACTAGAAGCAAGGATGGAAGGTCTCACAACTTGATATGGTGGAGTCTGTATAAGTTCTGAAAACAAATTTACAAAGTACTTACCTTCATCCCAAAGAAAATGCACTAATCGTAGAGCCGTACGCCTGATTGAGTGGGACTTACACGATACATTGGTGTTAAGTCTTGTTATTCTAGAACAAAAAAAAAAGTATTTCATGTTCAACTTACTATTCACGGAGAGGCTCGGAAAAGTAACAAAGTTATAATAAAATATTCTCAATTCAAATAAAAAATTAATCCGATTCGATTCGAAGTTTCAACTTAGGAGGGGATACCCAAGACTGGCAGCAGATTATCATATCATATCCGTACACTCATCGGATCCCTATGCTGGAGCTCAAGTACGTTTACCCAGAAAATAGCTGAGAGGGGTCAGTTAATAATCTTGTGCAAGCTCTCACATCCAAAAGCTTCGAAACAATCTTGTAGCAAGATATTGAGCGAAATTCAGTTGCTCAAGTTTGCCACTTTCAAGATAAGTGATGACGATCATAGATGAAATGACAAGATTTATTTCTAAAATATTACGACAACAAATATACAAACGTAAAGACCAATAAATAATAAATAACTACTGTGATTTTATATATCCTTTTGAAAAACATGTTTACGCTTATATGAGACTATACACGTTCTTCGTAGTTTTCAGGACGAACTTTTTTTTTTTTTTGAAATTACTGTACAACCTTGAGTTACACAATTGCTCTTCTCTAAATATAATCTTATGTTTTCTCTCTTTATGATTCAGAATCTGTGTCTCCTACAAAATTGGTCGGATTAAATTTAAGAGTTTTCGATATCCGGCATAAAACCTTAATCGGAGTGAAGCTTTCTTCTCTCGCACCTTTTGACGTACCACCTGGCATGTTTCCGAAGGCCCATGCCGATCATCACCTTAAGACTAGCAAGCATCACAAAGGTCATGGCCATCAACACTAAAATCCAAAAAGCTCTCCACGCGAGTGGGTTGCACGGGAGATGGGCTGCATAAACTGGTCGAAGAACCCGGATTACCTGAATGAACACAAGCAATAAGTTTTAGACTTTGGGGTGACTTTTAAGTTTTAATAGCTGTGCTAAATGGAAAAACACGGAAAATTTGCTAAAAGTTCACTCCCAACAAGATTAATAGCCTCAAAATCCAACATAAGAAATTTCTCCAAACTATCCATTTCCTTATTCTTCACCTGATTACACTCAAATCTCATTTGATTTTAACTCTTCACCTGATTATGGATTTGTAATAATCAAGGGTAATTATGACTTTTTTAGCCTTTCATTTGGATTAAATGTCTAAGAAAAATGGCTGGATATGTGTCCTACAAAAGTTAAAACTTGGTTTTTATACCAACCCCATGGAATATTACTCTTTATATGAGGATGTATAAATAAGCTCGTAGCAACTGAAATGGTTTTGATTCCTAGAGATTCAAGCAGTACTTACCACACAAGCTGGTGCCAATGGAACAAAAGTGAGGAGGCTCTTCTTTTCGTTCTCAGTTTTCATATTTAACTTCTGGAAGATACAAAAATGCAATTACATTTAAAGTTCACAAATAAAAATATAACTTGTTTTGATTAATGAAAAATAGGAGCTGTAAAAATACCTGCTTGCAAAGATCTTCTAGGAACTCAGAAAATGCAATGGGCTTTATGTCATTGAATTTAGCAATGAAAGAGTGCTTTATTATATCGATCATAACTTCACATATGTAAACAACCAGAGCATTCTGCGACATTCACAGAAATAAATGTACAACTAAAAATGATCAGAAACTGCCCTAAAATTGTCTCATGTTTAATTAATCTGAACTTTAATCAGAGCCTATGATGCCATTACTTACAGAAATGAAGCTTTCTAACCAAGGACCCTCAGCTTCCAGTATGTTTTGAGCTAGAACAAACAAAACAAATGATAGTATATGGAACCGCTCAACTGAATCTGGCCATGAGCAATGAACAAAAAAGAATCATATGTTAGACGAATTTATAATTTATTTTCGCGACAGGGGGAAAGGAAAAGGAAAATGTAGTACTGTTGGGGATGCACCTGCAGTGCCTTTGCAAACATACACCATCAAACTACACAGACACACACACACACACACACACACACACACACACACACATATATATATATATATATATATATATATATATATTCATATGTATGTGTGTATATGATAGACAACTAGAAGATATGAATATATAGTATAGGAAGGAAAAACAAGATAACGATATCAAAGTACATACATACGGAATCAAAGAATATTACTCACCAAAGTATACCAAGCTCTGAACATTGTCCTTGCTATAACGTTTGAACACATTGCTTTTTATCTCAGAAAAATTGTTGGACACGAGCATAGCAAACAGTGCATTGTTATGAGCAACTATACATGTTGACAAAGTGATTGCCTGAGCTAATAAGATAAATGAATGAACAAGTATGAGCAGTTAAGGATCTACATTAATGTCAGACTTGCTACTATCGTGACTGGGTTACTTAATTTAAATGTATAATAATGAAAGGATATTGGACGAAACAATTGCTAAGACTTCATCTGAGATAAACCTCCACAGCCGAAATTGCATGTTTTCTGGTGAACAGTTTGCAAGTCCATCTGCTGAATTGAATAGAGCTTGCATTACATCACCACCAAAGCTTTGGCACAACTTATCAAATACCTGCCATAAAAAAATTATAACTGTATGCACCTCTTATGAGTAGGAAAATGGCAAACAATAGATAAAACATGTCAGAAGAGAAGCCAATAACGTTGAGCATATTATATCACATTCATAGTAGATCAGGATCGGTTTTTAACTATTTCAAAGGCAATAAAGTAAACTGATTATAGAATCCATTCACTTTGAACATAAACAGTAAAAAGACAATCAGGATATGAACAATGGGAGTAAAGTTAAATTATCCTGTTATTACCATTTTAGGCTTTCCAGCAGTTTCTACTTTCTTGTTGGCATACGAACTTAAAATGCATTATACTTTTTTTTATTGTAGATTATCAACTTTATTATATTTTATAAATCTTCAGAGATAGTTACGATGCAAAATACTTCTACTTGATCTGTGTTCCGCAACATAACTTTTACACAGTTAAAGAAACAAAAAATAGTTAATTGCCTTTTTTTAAAGTAAGAGTCGTTAAGATTGCAATTTTAGCATGTGCACATCAGTACATATAGGTACTTTGGACATTTTTGCTCTTCTGACACACAGTACCATTTGTTTCATTATAACTTTGTAACCCTTAAAAATAGTTCAAATGTCTGAGAGAAAGTACTAGTAACAAGGTAATGGGTGTAACACATGTAATACAGCCTGAGCCCTATGGATTGTAAATATCATGGTGACCATCATTCTAATTTGTTAAAACATATTCATACCTCCAAAACATTGTACACCACGTACAGTTTAATGATCCCTTGGCCACGAATCATGTGATAAATTAAGCTAATATCTGAAAATAAATAGAATAATCGTCACTATGCAAAACATCTTGCTTAAATATCAGGGACACACGCACACACAGAGATAATTTGGAGCAAGAATTTTTACCAAACTTTACCATACCTGCTTGTTGTAATACAGTGACTCCACTAATCAGCACAACAAAACAGCCAAAATCGGACAGCTCTGCTGAAGAAAGCATCTTCAACTGCCTGCCACAATCATGGTTAAATTACTCTGTAATGTATAGGGCCCCTGGAGAAATGAACTGATGTACTCAGGACACCGCAGAATCAAGCCATGCAAATTTGAACAAATTTTGATAAAAAAATTGCATTTAACTTCATATTTTTTCCTAAACAAACTTTTGGAAATGTTCTATACCAAGAAAATGAGAATAAAAACAATCACTACATTAATTTTGTTACCAATAAACTGATGCAAGAATCCATATTATCCAATGGAACGATTTGTTTTCACAGTATAAGATAGTACAACATTTCATTCAAGAAAGAAGCACTGACCTAGTTTTAAGAAGCCTCCAAAAGGTCATGACGATCCTAGTCGGCATGATAGTTAAGAGTGACAGGAATGAATCGAAGCATACAAAGAAGCCAAAGTTGATAAGCTGTACCATAACATGCCAATCCTTTAATTAAACAACCCAAAGTATTCTAAAAAGGTATAATAATATGTATACTATATAGTACTAACTACTAACTACTAACTCCTAAACAAGGTAAATAATTGTGGGTCTAATATAACTTCACAAATTATCTAGTTCTGAATTACAAAAAAATATCCGGAGCGAATAAGGCAGTCTGCTTTCATCTCATTAACTAAAGTCCTAACAACTAACAGGAAGGTGATGCAATCTGAGAAGGAACATCAAGGAATACATCCAATAAAATTAGAATTTATTCACAAAAACAATGTGTGGAGGATGAGTAGCATCATGTCTACAAGTGAATTAATTAGACAAGTTGACCACTTTACCAGTTCACAGCGCCATGGTAAGCGGAATATGGTATCATAAACTCGCTCACGTTCTTTCTCATTGGCAAGGATGGTAGTGCTTCTTAAGGAATTCCCAGCATACATTTCTTCCATGAAATATTTCATCGGTGACTTTTCCAGAGGTAATGTGTCTGACAGAACAATATAACATGACTAAGAGAGCAAGACATGACTAAAATGAAGATAATAAGCAAGTATTATCAAGCAATCAAAACCACCATTGCTAGTAGACACATAATTAACGCAAGGTTCAAAACTTCTAAACCCAAATGACAGAGTGAAGCATATGTAACAAACCAAGAAACCAGAATCATAAATTGCCAAAACACCACAAAACATACGAAATGCCAAATTCCAGGCAGCCACCTGACCCGGCTCACAGGCTCAGATGCCAAAAAAAATAAGGAATAACTAATAGTTGGTTGACATTTACTGTGCTACAAATGCAACATTCTTTTTCTATTCAACAAAGAGTTCATACATGATGCTATAATGCAGTAATAACTACTACTTCATAACATTAAATGCAAAAGGATTCACAAACAATTCATCTTGATCAACTAGAACTTAACAGAGAGCTTATATTTTATTTCATCCCACTTACTCGAATTGGAGTATACATAACTACATGTATGGTAAAATTGAAAAAAAAAACGCATTTCTGTAGCTATTCATATGGATGAGCAAGCATAGACGACACAAACACACATCTTGTTTTTACGAAACAAATCCGATTAATGGAATAGACTTACAAACTGGATCTTCAGTCATCAATTTCTTCCAATCTAAGGTCTCCTCCCTTTCCAATTTCTTTCCGTTCAATTCGACCCGCTGGCCCGGATTGTTTTCCTGGCCGGCACTCCGATTTTCCGCCATTTCTTCCTTGGCACTAGTATCCTTTTTACTACTTACACTATCCTCACTCGCTATTTCCGCACTCCCTCCGTTAATTACATTCCGCTGCCTCAACTCTCCGAACGGCGAGGCAATTGAGGCCTTAAAGTCCGTGCGATTTCCCACGCTCTCCACATCCGGCGCCACAGCAGCCTCCGTAATCGTACTCGCCGTACAACTGTACTTCACATCCCCGTTGATCGCGAAGATTTCAGAATCCAAATTCTCAGAGATTGGATGAGAATCCTGTAGGTTCTTTCCTATTCTGCTCTTCTTCCTCTTCTTCTTCTTCTTTCTAGGGGAGGAAGAAGCCGCGTCTTTCTGGAGGGGATCGGAGTTGGAGCGGGACAACAAGGAGGCGGCGGACATAACGCCGTCGTATTCAGCCGCTAGGATGTCAAAAGAGAGCTTGCGGCCGCGGGATCTCAACGCCATGGGTGGGGGAGAGGAGGGGGGCTTACGTTAGGAAGAAGAAGAGTGGAGATTGCGAATCGTTAATGGCAGGTGACGCTGGTGCAGGTGAATCAACGAATCGTTGAGTGACACGCGTCCCTGTGGCTGCGTCGGAGTTTGGGCAATTCATTATAAGAGTGGGCTTGGGTTACATTTGGTATGGGCTTCACTTCACACACATTTATACCTCCAAGAAACACAACAAAATTAATACTAGCATTCATGTTTAGATATTTCATTTTAGTAATTAAGACTCCCCTCTCATAATAGTTGCACTACCTCTCGTAATAGTTAGTACACCTCAAAAACAGAAAATAAATATTCTTACTTTTTCGTTATAAAATACAATTTATTAATATTTTATTCACTACATTAAACTCTACTCACAATTACTTTACTTTCCAATTTAAAAATACATCAAACCATTATTTTTTGATCAAAAAATCAAAAAATAACATTTTTTCTTAATCTTCGTGCCCAAACAAATATTGAATGTTTAGTGGGAGGGGGGAGTATACTCCACTTCTCACATATTTTTTTCATTTATTTGTTTCAAATAATATTATTCCCTCTCTATCTCAATTATAATTTCACATTTTCTTGTATTAACACTCCAGTATATATATTCTAAAGTGATTTTAACTATATCTTTTTGACATAATTAACTATTAAAAAAATTAACTTATCATAAGATATGTCACTATAAAATGTTGCTTAATTTGTTGAAATTAAAAAACACATATTGCATATTAATTTATTTTGACATAATTTTTGGGTATGACATAATTTTTGGGTATCATAATTTTTTCAATTTGATAATTAATTAACTAAAAACGAGTATTAAAGCAATTAAACAAGTAAACGAGGTGTGATAACAATTGAGGAAGGGTTAGGGGGTTAGAGTCCTTCGCTATCGAGAGATGAGTCGAACCTTTAAAAAACAAGATTTTGATAAAAACGAGGTCGTTTAAGTACGACCGCGTCGCCCACTAGTGATACGCCTCGAAGAGGCCCTCAACACGAGACGACCTTGAGTCGCACTTAAACGCCGCTCGACTCGAGTGCGTGGTCCACTAGTGATGTTCCTCGAGGAGGATATTCAACACGAGGCCCCACGTCTCGAGTCGAACGACCCCTCGTTTATTTGAAAACCTTTACAACATTATCGACTCTAATCTCTAAGCTAAAGGGCTCTAACACCCTAACAAGAGACCTAGCTTCTCATGTCTACACAAATAAGCATGCATATAATATCTAGAATACTCATATTGAAATAACGGCTCACAAAGGGTGTCGTGGAGGCGAGACGAGAGCTTTTCGTGGTTCCGAAATCGAGCCGAGACTTCTCCGTGTCACCCGGGGAAATGGCTCAGATGGAAACGATTGGCTCGGCGAGGAGGTCGATGTTTGTGGAGGGTGTTTTGTGAGACAATAAATCGATTGAAAGTAATTTAAATATTAATGCTTGAAAATCAAGAACAAGAAAAATCTCTCAAGAACAATTTTGAAAACAAAACAAGAGAATGAAAATAGTGTGTGTAAGTCTCACACCTAACATATTGTCTTATAGTGCATACATGCACTTTGTCTTGCCAAAAATCTAATAAATATGACTAAAATGCCCTTCCAAATCCATCCCAAACGGGCAGTCAAAGCTGACCCAGAAAGTCAACGAAAATCAGGCGATGTCGGCCGCCGGAATGTTGCTGTCGCCCGCCATTGTATTGTCGGCCGCCGGAGAAAAGATGTCGCCCGACATTCCTCCTTCGTTCGCAGGAAAAATCTTCGAGCGAAGGTCAATTTGTCTGTCTCGACGCCCAATCTCTAAAGATGTCGGCCGCCAGGGGTTTTCCACTGCAGACCTGTCGCCCGCCATTCTTTTGTCGGCCGACGGCTCTTCAGTGCATTCTCGCTGTCGGCCGACGTCTAGTGCAATTTTCACCCGGAAAACTGATTTACTCCGTTTTCATCCGTTTCGCCTACAAAACACGGAAAATGCCTCGATCACACCGTTTAATACCAATGTCAACATATGCTCACAAAACGAGAGAAACGAACATAAAAGAGGAGACGAAATGAACCAAATTGGACCCGAACTAAACACCAAAAACGGGCCAATCATATATCATATTATTTCCGTCCTAAACTAGGTTAATTCTATGCTAGCACAGGTGCACTACCTTAATCCCACACATACATTTAGATGTGTAAATATTTTAATTTTTTTCATTATTTCATTGGTTACTATGATTTTTAGTGGACACATGTAGCATTGTGTGTGGAACAAGGTACTACTCGGTAACATAGAAAAAACCCTAATAATACTCCCTCCAATTCATTTTATAAGTTTTTTTAAACTTTTAATTATTTTCATTTTATACGTCGTTTTAGCTTTATTAAATAACGTAATAACATTAATTCATAAATTTTTCAATATTTCATGCACATATTTTTTCTCTGCACCAATCATATTTTATTGTTTTTATAATTTTATTTTTTTCAATGAATATTAATTGAAATTAAATATTTTCATAATACATGTGTTAAAGCTTAAAGTGTCTTATAAAAAAAAGGAGTAATCAACTTAAAAACTATAAATTTTAATTAATACTACTATATAAAATATGTGTTCAATAACAGTTAATAATAATATTTAAAAAATAAAATTACACTTTATTATACTATTAAATATTATTTTATAAAATATTAATATATTTTTAATGAAAATTATACTAGTATTATTAATAAATTCTATTTAAATTATTTTTAGGGTTTTTTTGGTGAGTCTGTTTTGAATCGTTTTTGTCGAGTATATTATATTATTATTTGAGCTGGGTAGGGTTTGAAGACGACTCAAAAACAATATATTTATATGTAGAAAAGAAGCTGAAATTAAATCACACCGAGACTAGGCTTGAATGCCCGAGATTAATATCTCTATTTAATGGAATTACACTGGGTTTCATCGCAGGTCCCACCCCCCTAACGCATCCCTACTCTTTCCTATTTATAGGGGAATTAAGGATAAACTATCTGTCCATTATTGACACTTCTCAGCTTGACACCCTCAATTAACACATTCTTTTCAGCACCAGCCCCAACAGGGTGTTATTCAAAGTGTCAATTATTTTCTCTTTCTTCCACATCACCATATTCTATACCCCACAATATTTTTCATTTCTCTTTATTTATTTTATATATATAATTATGAAATTTAAAATTACTACATAATTAATTTTACTAATTTATTTATAAAATTTAAAAATTAAAATAATTTAAAAAAATTATTTCTTCTTTTTTAATTTAAAATATATATATATATATATATATATATATATATATATATATATATATATATATATATAAATATGAAATTTAAAATTACTACATAATTAATTTTACTAATTTATTTATAAAACTTAAAAATTAAAATAATTTTAAATAATTCAAAATATTTTAAAATAATTAATAATAATATTTATTTCAATATATCACACATTATTATTCACCACTTTTGATAAAAAAACATACATAAAATATTGAAAATATTAAATCACACACAATAAACATATAAAATCAGAGAGATAATTAAAAAAAAAAATTATGCAAATATTTTTATAATATTTATTAAAAAAACACATTAATAAAAATAAATAAAGTTGTGATAATAATTTTTATGCAAATATTTTTGTAATATTTAATAAAAAATACATTAGTAAAAATAAATAAAGTTGCGATAATTTTTATGCAATTTTTGTAATATTTATTAAAAAACACATTTGTAAAAATAAATAAAGTTGCATTTTTTTTTTGTCAAAATCATACAAACCTAGAGTCTATTTATAGAGGATAAAAAATAAAAAATAATGGTATTTTTATTTTATTTTTATTTTGATTAATTAATGTGTAAAAAATGATTTTAAAATAAAGGAAAAAATAAATGACACATGTCATTTTTGTAGCAGGCGTTTATGTTTTCTTTTTCAGAAGTGGGGCCATGTGTGGGGATAAAGAAATTTGATCCCCGGATCAAAATTTGGTTCTGGGCCCACAGGGTGTCAAATTTGACACATTTGACACCCTCTGCTGGAGCACTTGACACACTATTGACACCTTATTTGATCCCCTACTGCACATGGTCTTAGTACACCTGAAAACAGAAAATAAATATTCTTACTTTTTCGTTATAAAATACAATTTATTAATACTTTATTCACTACTTTAAACTCTACTCACAATTACTTTACTTTCATTTTTAAAAATACATTAAACTATTATTTTTTGGTCAAAAAGTCAAAAAATAACATTTTTTCTTAATCTTCGTGCCCAAACAAATATTGAATGTTTAGTGGGAGGGAGGAGTATATTCCACTTCTCACATATTTTTTTCATTTATTTGTTTCAAATAATATTATTCCCTCTCTATCTCAATTATAATTTCACATTTTCTTGTATTATCTCCCACAAACACTCCAGTATATATATTCTAAAGTGATTTTAACTATATCTTTTTGACATAATTAACTATTAAAAAAATTAACTTATCATAAGATATGTCACTATAAAATGTTGCTTAATTTGTTAAAATTAAAAAACACATATTGCATATTAATTTATTTTGACATAATTTTTGGGTATGACATAATTTTTGGGTATCATAATTTTTTCAATTTGATAATTAATTAACTAAAAACGAGTATTAAAGCAATTAAACAAGTAAACGAGGTGTGATAACAAATGAGGAAGGGTTAGGGGTTAGAGTCCTTCGCTATCGAGAGAAGAGTCGAACCTTTTAAAAACAAGATTTTGATAAAAACGAGGTCGTTTAGGTACGACCGCGTCGCCCACTAGTGATACGCCTCGAAGAGGCCCTCAACACGAGACGACCTTGAGTCGCACTTAAACGCCGCTCGACTCGAGTGCGTGGTCCACTAGTGATGTTCCTCGAGGAGGATATTCAACACGAGGCCCCACGTCTCGAGTCGAACGACCCCTCGTTTATTTGAAAACCTTTACAACATTATCGACTCTAATCTCTAAGCTAAAGGGCTCTAACACCCTAACAAGAGACCTAGCTTCTCATGTCTACACAAATAAGCATGCATATAATATCTAGAATACTCATATTGAAATAACGGCTCACAAAGGGTGTCGTGGAGGCGAGACGAGAGCTTTTCGTGGTTCCGAAATCGAGCCGAGACTTCTCCGTGTCACCCGGGGAAATGGCTCAGATGGAAACGATTGGCTCGGCGAGGAGGTCGATGTTTGTGGAGGGTGTTTTGTGAGACAATAAATCGATTGAAAGTAATTTAAATATTAATGCTTGAAAATCAAGAACAAGAAAAATCTCTCAAGAACAATTTTGAAAACAAAACAAGAGAATGAAAATGGTGTGTGTAAGTCTCACACCTAACATATTGTCTTATAGTGCATACATGCACTTTGTCTTGCCAAAAATCTAATAAATATGACTAAAATGCCCTTCCAAATCCATCCTAAACGGGCAGTCAAAGCTGGCCCAGAAAGTCAACGAAAATCAGGCGCTGTCGGCCGCCGGAATGTTGCTGTCGCCCGCCATTGTATTGTCGGCCGCCGGAGAAAAGATGTCGCCCGACATTCCTCCTTCGTTCGCAGGAAAAATCTTCGAGCGCAGGTCAATTTGTCTGTCTCGACGCCTAATCTCTAAAGATGTCGGCCGCCAGGGGTTTTCCACTGCAGACCTGTCGCCCGCCATTCTTTTGTCGGCCGACGGCTCTTCAGTGCATTCTCGCTGTCGGCCGACGTCTAGTGCAATTTTCACCCGGAAAACCGATTTACTCCGTTTTCATCCGTTTCGCCTACAAAACACGGAAAATGCCTTGATCACACCGTTTAATACCAATGTCAACATATGCTCACAAAACGAGAGAAACGAACATAAAAGAGGAGACGAAATGAACCAAATTGGACCCGAACTAAACACCAAAAACGGGCCAATCATATATCATATTATTTCCGTCCTAAACTAGGTTAATTCTATGCTAGCACAGGTGCACTACCTTAATCCCACACATACATTTAGATGTGTAAATATTTTAATTTTTTTCATTATTTCATTGGTTACTATGATTTTTAGTGGACACATGTAGCATTGTGTGTGGAACAAGGTACTACTCGGTAACATAGAAAAAACCCTAATAATACTCCCTCCAATTCATTTTATAAGTTTTTTTAAACTTTTAATTATTTTCATTTTATACGTCGTTTTAGCTTTATTAAATAACGTAATAACATTAATTCATAAATTTTTCAATATTTCATGCACATATTTTTTCTCTGCACCAATCATATTTTATTGTTTTTATAATTTTATTTTTTTCAATGAATATTAATTGAAATTAAATATTTTCATAATACATGTGTTAAAGCTTAAAGTGTCTTATAAAAAAAAGGAGTAATCAACTTAAAAACTATAAATTTTAATTAATACTACTATATAAAATATGTGTTCAATAACAGTTAATAATAATATTTAAAAAATAAAATTACACTTTATTATACTATTAAATATTATTTTATAAAATATTAATATATTTTTAATGAAAATTATACTAGTATTATTAATAAATTCTATTTAAATTATTTTTAGGGTTTTTTTGGTGAGTCTGTTTTGAATCGTTTTTGTCGAGTATATTATATTATTATTTGAGCTGGGTAGGGTTTGAAGACGACTCAAAAACAATATATTTATATGTAGAAAAGAAGCTGAAATTAAATCACACCGAGACTAGGCTTGAATGCCCGAGATTAATATCTCTATTTAATGGAATTACACTGGGTTTCATCGCAGGTCCCACCCCCCTAACGCATCCCTACTCTTTCCTATTTATAGGGGAATTAAGGATAAACTATCTGTCCATTATTGACACTTCTCAGCTTGACACCCTCAATTAACACATTCTTTTCAGCACCAGCCCCAACAGGGTGTTATTCAAAGTGTCAATTATTTTCTCTTTCTTCCACATCACCATATTCTATACCCCACAATATTTTTCATTTCTCTTTATTTATTTTATATATATAATTATGAAATTTAAAATTACTACATAATTAATTTTACTAATTTATTTATAAAATTTAAAAATTAAAATAATTTAAAAAAATTATTTCTTCTTTTTTAATTTAAAATATATATATATATATATATATATATATATATATATATATATATATATAAATATGAAATTTAAAATTACTACATAATTAATTTTACTAATTTATTTATAAAACTTAAAAATTAAAATAATTTTAAATAATTCAAAATATTTTAAAATAATTAATAATAATATTTATTTCAATATATCACACATTATTATTCACCACTTTTGATAAAAAAACATACATAAAATATTGAAAATATTAAATCACACACAATAAACATATAAAATCAGAGAGATAATTAAAAAAAAAAATTATGCAAATATTTTTATAATATTTATTAAAAAAACACATTAATAAAAATAAATAAAGTTGTGATAATAATTTTTATGCAAATATTTTTGTAATATTTAATAAAAAATACATTAGTAAAAATAAATAAAGTTGCGATAATTTTTATGCAATTTTTGTAATATTTATTAAAAAACACATTTGTAAAAATAAATAAAGTTGCATTTTTTTTTTGTCAAAATCATACAAACCTAGAGTCTATTTATAGAGGATAAAAAATAAAAAATAATGGTATTTTTATTTTATTTTTAATTTGATTAATTAATGTGTAAAAAATGATTTTAAAATAAAGGAAAAAATAAATGACACATGTCATTTTTGTAGCAGGCGTTTATGTTTTCTTTTTCAGAAGTGGGGCCATGTGTGGGGATAAAGAAATTTGATCCCCGGATCAAAATTTGGTTCTGGGCCCACAGGGTGTCAAATTTGACACATTTGACACCCTCTGCTGGAGCACTTGACACACTATTGACACCTTATTTGATCCCCTACTGCACATGGTCTTAGTACACCTGAAAACAGAAAATAAATATTCTTACTTTTTCGTTATAAAATACAATTTATTAATACTTTATTCACTACTTTAAACTCTACTCACAATTACTTTACTTTCATTTTTAAAAATACATTAAACTATTATTTTTTGGTCAAAAAGTCAAAAAATAACATTTTTTCTTAATCTTCGTGCCCAAACAAATATTGAATGTTTAGTGGGAGGGAGGAGTATACTCCACTTCTCACATATTTTTTTCATTTATTTGTTTCAAATAATATTATTCCCTCTCTATCTCAATTATAATTTCACATTTTCTTGTATTATCTCCCACAAACACTCAGTATATATATTCTAAAGTGATTTTAACTATATCTTTTTGACATAATTAACTATTAAAAAAATTAACTTATCATAAGATATGTCACTATAAAATGTTGCTTAATTTGTTAAAATTAAAAAACACATATTGCATATTAATTTATTTTGACATAATTTTTGGGTATGACATAATTTTTGGGTATCATAATTTTTTCAATTTGATAATTAATTAACTAAAAACGAGTATTAAAGCAATTAAACAAGTAAACGAGGTGTGATAACAAATGAGGAAGGGTTAGGGGTTAGAGTCCTTCGCTATCGAGAGAAGAGTCGAACCTTTTAAAAACAAGATTTTGATAAAAACGAGGTCGTTTAGGTACGACCGCGTCGCCCACTAGTGATACGCCTCGAAGAGGCCCTCAACACGAGACGACCTTGAGTCGCACTTAAACGCCGCTCGACTCGAGTGCGTGGTCCACTAGTGATGTTCCTCGAGGAGGATATTCAACACGAGGCCCCACGTCTCGAGTCGAACGACCCCTCGTTTATTTGAAAACCTTTACAACATTATCGACTCTAATCTCTAAGCTAAAGGGCTCTAACACCCTAACAAGAGACCTAGCTTCTCATGTCTACACAAATAAGCATGCATATAATATCTAGAATACTCATATTGAAATAACGGCTCACAAAGGGTGTCGTGGAGGCGAGACGAGAGCTTTTCGTGGTTCCGAAATCGAGCCGAGACTTCTCCGTGTCACCCGGGGAAATGGCTCAGATGGAAACGATTGGCTCGGCGAGGAGGTCGATGTTTGTGGAGGGTGTTTTGTGAGACAATAAATCGATTGAAAGTAATTTAAATATTAATGCTTGAAAATCAAGAACAAGAAAAATCTCTCAAGAACAATTTTGAAAACAAAACAAGAGAATGAAAATGGTGTGTGTAAGTCTCACACCTAACATATTGTCTTATAGTGCATACATGCACTTTGTCTTGCCAAAAATCTAATAAATATGACTAAAATGCCCTTCCAAATCCATCCTAAACGGGCAGTCAAAGCTGGCCCAGAAAGTCAACGAAAATCAGGCGCTGTCGGCCGCCGGAATGTTGCTGTCGCCCGCCATTGTATTGTCGGCCGCCGGAGAAAAGATGTCGCCCGACATTCCTCCTTCGTTCGCAGGAAAAATCTTCGAGCGCAGGTCAATTTGTCTGTCTCGACGCCCAATCTCTAAAGATGTCGCCCGCCATTCTTGTGTCGGCCGACGGCTCTTCAGTGCATTCTCGCTGTCGGCCGACGTCTAGTGCAATTTTCACCCGGAAAACCGATTTACTCCGTTTTCATCCGTTTCGCCTACAAAACACGGAAAATGCCTTGATCACACCGTTTAATACCAATGTCAACATATGCTCACAAAACGAGAGAAACGAACATAAAAGAGGAGACGAAATGAACCAAATTGGACCCGAACTAAACACCAAAAACGGGCCAATCATATATCATATTATTTCCGTCCTAAACTAGGTTAATTCTATGCTAGCACAGGTGCACTACCTTAATCCCACACATACATTCAGATGTGTAAATATTTTAATTTTTTTCATTATTTCATTGGTTACTATGATTTTTAGTGGACACATGTAGCATTGTGTGTGGAACAAGGTACTACTCGGTAATATAGAAAAAACCCTAATAATACTCCCTCCAATTCATTTTATAAGTTTTTATAAACTTTTAATTATTTTCATTTTATACGTCGTTTTAGCTTTATTAAATAACGTAATAACATTAATTCATAAATTTTTCAATATTTCATGCACATATTTTTTCTCTGCACCAATCATATTTTATTGTTTTTATAATTTTATTTTTTTCAATGAATATTAATTGAAATTAAATATTTTCATAATACATGTGTTAAAGCTTAAAGTGTCTTATAAAAAAAAGGAGTAATCAACTTAAAAACTATAAATTTTAATTAATACTACTATATAAAATATGTGTTCAATAACAGTTAATAATAATATTTAAAAAATAAAATTACACTTTATTATACTATTAAATATTATTTTATAAAATATTAATATATTTTTAATGAAAATTATACTAGTATTATTAATAAATTCTATTTAAATTATTTTTAGGGTTTGTTTGGTGAGTCTGTTTTGAATCGTTTTTGTCGAGTATATTATATTATTATTTGAGCTGGGTAGGGTTTGGAGACGACTCAAAAACAATATATTTATATGTAGAAAAGAAGCTGAAATTAAATCACACCGAGACTAGGCTTGAATGCCCGAGATTAATATCTCTATTTAATGGAATTACACTGGGTTTCATCGCAGGTCCCACCCCCTTAACGCATCCCTACTCTTTCCTATTTATAGGGGAATTAAGGATAAACTATCTGTCCATTATCGACACGTAGCAACGCATGCATAAAGATAGAAACGTTTCCTATTTGCGCTCCTCTACCCGGTGTAGGCTTTATCTACATTGTCACCATGTCGGGTCTCGGAGCCCGGAGGTCGTGATGGTCACCGAGCCGGGTCTCGGAACCCGAAGCTCGTGTATCGTCGTATCACCTTTTGTGACTTTGTGCTCTTTCCGCATCCCGCATCACTCAAGCGATGGCCTTCGGTGCTTGGGGTCCGGGCCCGCCCCCCGTCTTGCAACGCTTCATCCTCCTACGTAGTCGCTGGCACCCGTGACGGGTGCCCGGGCGCGGTCTTGGGTGGCGAGAGCCCGTCGTCCTGCATGTATGGTCGTCGTCGCCCATGTCGGGTGCTCGGGCGCGGTCCTCGGTGGCGGGAGCCCGTCCCGTATCTATGGTTGGCGTTGCCCGTGGAGGGTGTTGGAATAGGTGACCGGGGAGCCAACGGTTGGCCGAGCGGTTAACCGTATTCCGTTTTATAACGGTTTATTTCGTTAATTAATGAAACCTATATTAATGGCATATACTATATCTGCTCCGAGTGTTGAATCATAGATATAGTCCTGTACGGTTATACATGTTGTATGAATTCGGTTTGTGGAAACTGAGAGATAATTTTGTTAACGCAACGTAACTGGTCAAACTCTGTTCCTAGTCGATGGGTTACGCCAATAACAAGGATACCCGGCCTTTCCCCCTTGAGACTAGCACTTAGTGTATTTGGGCTAATCTCGAGCCTCGGTGTTGGGACATCGACATACTTGAGTGAGTGCTCACTGTTGATGAGTTCACTGAACCCCCTCTCCCTGGAATCTCTAAGTGGTTATCACTGATCGAGTAGAGAATTCCATAATATAGTTCTACACAATTAATCCTTAAGACCCAGACATCACCGTGACTTCATCAGATGACTAGCTGTATCGTGACATGTCTCTGATTCCCTGGAAAGAGAGTAAGTCGAAAAAGGAGACAATGTTCGTGCAGTTCGAAATCTGATGTGAAGTCTGTGCATGGTAGTAGGGGATCTGATCGCTTGATATAGATCATGGATGTCCTGTGTGTTCTGATGGTTCGTAGTCCCGGAATCTCTGGCCATAGTTGAATAGTGAGGTGATTAGAGAAATGTGTTTCTCTGAATCAATCACGACTGGATTTTACGAAACCTAGAACGTACGCACAGTTATCAAACTCAACAAGAGATCTCGATTAACCAATATCTCTAGTTTGATCGGGACATATGTATCGGAGGGATCGTACTGTACGCTAACTATATTACAAGGTTCTTGCAGGCACTTCATTTGTATCTAGGGAATTAGTGAAGCGTGGCTGCTAGACGCTCGTCACTGATTCGTTGGGCACCGACTTGTTCGGAGATTAAATAATATGATTATTAATCTAAAACTCTTGGGAGTAGTTGAAATAAGAACAATATGTTGTTCGAATCACAATATGTTGTGAGCCCACGGCTAGTTATACACCTGAACCATTGAGGGTCACATTCTCGTGTAAACCGATCCTTGAATACGATCATGTATTAATTAACTGTTAATTAAGTACATATAGTCGGAGGTCAATATGATTGAATCCGAGATTCATAATTGTGATTATGAGTTGGAAATAATACTGAGCTAAAGAAAACGGACACAGTGGTGTACACTTTCTATTTTGGGAAATTTCCCGATTTAGCAGTACCCCTGAAATGGGCTTTTCGATTTTGTGAAATTGGAAATTTTTATTTTTATCTCATATTGATGAGTGAAATTACGTCTTCAGCGTAGGATACCAATTTTTCGTGAAATTGGTCTTAAACTCGAACGTCAGCAGCTTCAGTCGATCAATCTCACAAAGTGAAGATAAAGTATGTGAAGACAAAGTTTATGTAATATATTTCATTTCATTGAAAACAAAACGAAACTATTACAAGGAGTATGGTAGGCAAAGTGATTACAAGAAGTTTCCCGAGTGTCGCAACACTCCCACTTACTAGTAACCTAGCACTAGTGCACCTAGAGTTAAATCTCCTAACTCTAATCTTGGCGTACAGCGCAAACACACTACACAAACTCTCAGCTCTAAGCTGTAGGATACGATTCTAAAAATCAGATTTCGTTCTCTCAAAATCGTCAAATGATAAAACTGAAATCCATGGGTATATATAGGCAGCCCGCACATGTGAGGTGATGACGTGGCACATTCTCATTCGTCACATGCTTGGCTGATGTCACTTCTCCATGGATGACATCACTTCTGGTACTTGGATTCTTGAATCTTGGAATCTTGAATCTTTGATTCTTGAATCTTTGATTCTTGAATCTTTGAATTTTTGAATCTTCAAATTCTTCAAAATCAATTTCATACTTCAATTTGAATTCTTGACTCCATCGATCTCAAATCTTCATTTTCAATTTCTTGTGAAAAACACTAAGTGTTGAAGTCTTGGATTTTCATCGTCTTCATGGTCGTCGAAGTCATTGAGGTTGAAATACAAAGACGAACTCAAAGCATGAAGTCACAGTCGCCGTTCGCTGGATCGGGTGCAAGAGTCGCCAGTCGCCGGTTTCATGTCCATGAACGACAGAGTCGCCAGTCGCAGGTTTCATGTCCATGAAGGACAGAGTCGCCAGTCGCAGGTTTCATGTCCATGAAGGACAGAGTCGCCAGTCGCAGGTTTCATGTCCATGAAGGACAGAGTCGTCAGTCGCAGGTTTCATGTCCATGAAGGACAGAGTCGCCAGTCGCCGGATCCTAGCCAGTCGCCCAGTCGCCGGATATTGTCCAGTCGCCCAGTCGTCGGTTTTGAGGGCATCTGTCTTCCAGTCGCCGGTTTTGAGGCATCTGTCTTCCAGTCGCTGGTTTTGAGGCATCTGTTTTCCAGTCGCCGGTTTTGAGGCATCTGTCTTCCAGTCGCTGGTTTTGAGGCATCTGTCCAAAATTGGCGACTCCAGCTATAGCAACTGGATCTTTAACTTTGTCAATCCTGAAATCAAAAACAACAAACACAACACGAAATATGTTGTCGCCAAAAACCAACATTTACAATCTCCCCCTTTTTGGCACAACTTAAAAACGAAGTCAAAAAGATAGGAGATACTACAATCTCCCCCTCAATCAGATAAACATGTAAAAATAACTAAGTAAAAGATGGAAAAACATCGATACCACAATCAATGAAAAACCATAAAAACTTAGATAAAATATCAAAACCAAAAACAAAGAGTACGAGATAACAGATATGAAAAAAAAAACCATGCATGCATGAGAGTTTAGAGTTTTATGCGTGCAACAAAAGACATGAAAGATAAAAACAGAAAAAAGTTCAAGGTTCAAGAGTTAAGATATAAAATGAAATCACTTCGGGTCGTCTTGTGAGGGAGATGGCTCACGGCCTGGACTCTCGATCACGTCTTCATCGTCATCGTACTGGAACCCATCATCTTCACTAGAGTCCTCTTTTTCTTCAGACTCAGCTTCATCGTCCTCATTCTCAAAAATCTTGTAAGGTTCAGCATCAACATCATCTACAACATCGAAGCCCAAAAAGTTGACATCCTCGTCTCTAAGACCATCAGACGGCATCGCTTTCGACACCTCTGGATTTGAAGTTTCCCCAACTTTGGCTTTTCCTTTGCGAGCAGCCATTATCACATCATCAAAAATTTCATCATCGGTCTTCTCACCATCGTCCTATCGTCTTCACTTTCAAAATTTTTCTTGGCCAGATCCGAGTGAGCTTCCTTGATTGCGGCTTTGACAAGAGAGTAGATAAAGGTATCTTTCAAACTTCCACTTTGGGAGCCAACAGTGACACCCTCACCCAATCCTCCCCCTTGTTGGATCTGAAGTTGAAGTTCTTTGAAAGCCTCCTTCGACTCTAGCTGTGCGTCGATCATTCTGTTATAAGCCACAACGTGTTCAGCTTGGCGTTTCTCAACTTTTTGAACAGAAACCATGAACTTGTGGACGGCAGCTGAAGGTACAACTGTGCGGTGGCCATGGATCGGATGAAATGGATTTTTGTGAGGCGGTAAACCAGACGAAGGACCAAAACCACGAGGCACAGTAGACTTCTTCTTTTCACCAGTTTCAGGTTCATCGTCAACATCAATAGTTTCTGTCCTCTGACGCTTCCCTTTTGAAGATTCAGTTGCCACTGCAGCCTTGCGTTTCTTCGGTTGTGTTTTAGGTGAGGGAGGCGGAGTGACAGGTTCAGGTACTTCCGCACGAGGAGTTAAGACCTTCCAAGGTAGATCAATGACCCGATTTTTTGGATTCAGATAAGTGTTTGTGATTTTCACGGCCCCATTCTTTTTCATTGATTTTTCAGTGGCAGTGATAGGGACAAAACCTTGGTCGTGGAGCATGCCATAGATTAAGCAGGGATGCGTAAGTCGAAACCTCCTTTGTTTTGGCAAGTCAAGTTCACGTATGATCGCCTCATCTGTGATTCGTGCAATTTTGCACAAGTCAGCAAAAATTATTCTTCCCTGGTTAACCTGCTCACCGCAGCCAAGACGGAAGATAAGATGCATGAGCTCATTGGACATCACTGTCTCATCAGGATTTGCAATCCAATTCGACATCCCGAGACGATGAAGTATTCCATAAAAAGCAGAGAGTTTGGAGGGTGGGGGTGCAGCAGATTTAACTTTTCCCTTAGTGAGGAAAGTTCCGATTTTTAGGTCATCAGCTCTGTCTTCAGCAGACGGAGTAACCCAAGTGCCTTTAACATTTGATCTCTGCAGAAAAGCGTTGATGGCCGAAGGACGGAAGTTATACAATCTCTTTCGAAACACAAAAGATCCAAACATGCGGTTTTTCGGATCAACAAAGACAGGAGACAGGCTAGCATAAAAATTGTAGAGAATTGGAACCGAGTAGCGATAGGTGAGTTGAACAGAATCACGAAGATTCATTCTATCGAAGAACTCCATAACTCCATGAGATTTATAATCATCCTTGCGGATAGTTCGGTCAGCAAAAATTTGGAGTTTGGAGATCAAGTTATGTCGTCGCTCAGCAGTTGGGGTGAAAAAGTCAGGGGAGTGTGCTTTCGGACATTCTGCTATAGTTTGAACGTACAAGACTCTGTCCGTCGATTCAGAGGATCGAGGAGAATTAGGCACCAAGGGTGGTTTAACACCTTGAGATTTCGATTTTCTGGTCGATTCATCTGACTTTTTCTTTCTTGCTTCACTGCTAGTAGTTGGCTGTTTCTCAGACACGCCACCTGAAGCTGTAGGTTTTGATTTCTTGGGATCAACGACAGCTGTGACTGTCGATTGTTTCTTTGAAACAGAGGTAGGCTTCTTTCCATCTTCAGTGATCTCGCCAGCTGCGAGCATCCGATTATAGTCCTTACCCGAGACCTTGCCTTTGTAGGTGCGAAAGAGCCCAGACTTAGGTTCTTTTCCAGAAGTAGTGTCCTAGGATGGTTGATGAGCAGAAGAGTGGGCAGGATCAGTCGCTTTAGACAAATCAGGAGTTGTCTCAGCAGATGACGTCTTGCTGGAGCGTCGGTCAACTCTGTCCAGATGAGCCTGAAGCTCATCAAACGCATCCTTTTTGGATTTAGGAGAAGGAGCCTTTTTAAATTGCTCATTCAAGTAGGCGGTCATGTCTGCCATCATGTCGTCCATATTGGAAGTAGACATTTTCAGAAGAACCGAGAGCTCTAGCTGTGGGTATGTCACCCGCGAGACGAAGGACGAGGCGCCAGATGCGCAAAGCTAGAGTCGCCGGATGCGACGGAAAAAGAAAACTAGAGAACCTAAGAACTTCGAACCCGAGAGCTAGAGACGACAGCTGAGAGTCTTGAAGACTTAGAGAATTTTCGAATTTGAAGGCGCACTTATTAGGGTTGGAGGAGGTCCTATATATAGGAAAATTTTGAGCGGTCCGTCCGAAAAATAAAACCACAGTCCAACACCTGCAAAAAGCCCATCTCAAGAAGGAAATTCAGCCCATCAGTACAAAAATAAAAATATTAAAATAATATATAATTAAAATATATAATTGCAATAATAATATATTTTTATGTATATAAAAAAAATAATAATAATAAAAAAATCAAACCGAAGGCCTTGGTTGTTGAGTCGCTGAAATTTTGGATCAAGTAATCAACGATAAAGGACATGAAGCATGAGTAGCTGGAGGCATTGAGGTTTGAGACGCTACAACTCGCGGTATACAAGACCAGCGACTATAGGTGAGAGTCGCTGAGTCGCCGTTTTTTGCGGAATGAGGGTATTGAAATTCGGCGACAAGAGCTTTGAGTCGCTGAATGTGTGAGTCGTCGATTTTTGAGTTTATGCAAAAACCAGCGACAAGAGACTTGAGTCGCTGAGCTTGTGAGTCGCCGACTCTGGGGTGCGAGCTAGTCGGTGATAGTTCATGAAAACTCCAAGATCCCATTTTGACATATGCACAGTGGAAGTTGCTACACTCATCTTATGAACGTTGCGAAGACAGTAAACCACGTAGCGCTGGATATGAACTACAAAAATGCAAAAACCAAAACAACACATCCCGAGTTAATCATTCAAGTGTTCAACACACTACAAACATTCAAACACATTTTAGTGGAGATTCGAGGGGTGATATTAGGCAATGAAGAGCAAATATTTTCCCAGAAAAGAATCCACATTTCATCATTTTCCCAAAACCAAAAATTTTCACACAAGGTGATAGCAACTTTGAGGTATAATGAAAAATCTCTCATATTAAAAGCCGGTGGAACGGACAGAAGTATATTGATAGATATTTAACTTGTCCTTCGTCACAATCACAAGAACACATGCCGTGTTTCGTCGGAACACATTGGATGAGTTTGCACCGCACAAGAGATTTTAATTCATGAGTACAAGGTGAACTTTTAAGGCACTCCACTTGGGACTAGCTTTGTACTACAATCAGAGGGGAGCCGGCGGACAAAAGATCCGGCGTCCTCCAGACGAGTTTTAGCTTTATATGAAATGCAACAGACACTCATTACAACAGTCAGAGGGGAGCAAGGTTCACTTGCGTCCTCCAAAGTGTGAGGAAGAGTGTCTTAAAGATCAGCGTCCATGTGCCACCTTTCGAAGAGGGGAGCCGGCGGACAAATGATCCGGCGTCCTCCGTTACTTGGTGTTATGGATCTATGCAAATGATAGCTTAAGGGAGTTATATGCCAAGTTCACATGTTTGTACTCAGAGGAATAAATGCACTTGGGTCCGAAGACTAGAGCGACCTCGAATCCATGTTCAACTTGATTAGACTAATCCACGACGATTCAGCGTGCATATTCAGAAGTAAAGAAAATAATCTTTCAGACTTCAAAGTTTTCGTGAACTCTTAAAGAGAACACATGCAGAGAGAATTTCTTAGAGTTTGAAATCTCTCAAAGTCAAGAGGTTTGGTAAAGATGTCAGCGAGCTGTTTTTCTGTTGAAATATGCTGTAGACTGACTATATCACGATCAACCAAATCTCTAATGAAATGATGTCGAATGTCGATGTGTTTAGTTCTTGAATGCTGGACATGATTTTCGCTGAATTTGATAGCACTTTGATTATCACAAAACAGCACCAATGGAGCACTCTCGAGAGATAGTCATTTAACATTTCAGTGTAGCATCTCCTGGCAAACTCTTTTGGTTCCAATCTCAGATGCATTGAGTGCAACATTGCAGAAAATGAGTTCTTTGGGTTGCCAACTGATTTTTGAGAGGTTACAGTTAAGTTCAACTTCACTCTTCCGGGACATAGGCACCCACTTCTTCTTCTCATCAAAATTTTGACCGTTTCTTTCAGTCACAGCTTTCAGAGTTTTCTTAGCTTTCGGATTTGAAGAAATGGGTTTCTTCATTTTCTTAACTACCTCATCCTTTTTCTTTTCAGAATTTTGTGACTTTGTTTGAACCACCGAGTTCATATTTTTCTTAACACTCAACTTTTGAGAATTTCGTGATTTATCATCCTTCGTCATCAACTCACGGTTCATGTCATCTTTCATCTTATAGCAAAATGGTTGAATGTGTCCAGGTTGGTCACAGTAGTGACAAACATATTTTCGCTTTTGACGAGTTTCAACCTTTCTAGAAGTTTTGACCAAAACAGTTTTAGAGAGAGGAGTTTTTCTGTTCAGCTTCACGATCTGAGGTTCATTTAACTTTTTCAGCAACGTCTTCTCATAAGGTAAAATGCCACGAGGATGTTTGACAATATTTCTCGGAAATTGATATGTCTCAGGTTCAGAATTGGTAGTTGAGTCCAATTTTTCAGTTTTAGCTTCAGGGGACGTAGCAACCTTCTTTCCTTCAGCAATATCCTTTCGTTTCGATAATTCAGCGTCATCTTTATATTTGTCCTCTGGCTGGTCATTAGATGCTTTCACAAAAGTCACTTCTTTCTTCTCTGGTGTAGAATAAATAGACTCAAAGACTTTTTGAAATCCCAGACCATAACGATTAGGATTCATATACGAAGCAGCATTGTCAAACACCGAAGAGTTCGTGTTCATCTTTTTTAACAGTTCATCAGTCATCTGAAGTTTTTCTTTCAAAACATAACACTCCTTGTCAGTCATGGCAAGGTCAGATTGAGCTTTCAAAAGAGAAGACTTTAGTTCATCATTCTCAGTGTCAGAGTTTTTGAACAGAGTTTGTAGTTTCTTAACTTCAGTTATTTCCTTTTTCAGTGAGGTCTTCAGTTTTGAGTTTTCAGAGCTCAATCTCTCACACATTTCTCTCAGTTCGACAACTTCTTTGAAATACTTATGTTTCTCTTCGAAAAGATCATCAAACTTAATTTTAATTATTGTCAGAGAATTGTTCAACCTCTCTCTCTCGTCCTTCGTCTTCTCAACTGAGTTTTTCAACTCAACAGCCTCATCATACATCTTACGGTTAGCATCCGAGAGTTCATTACAAGATTCTGTAAGGACTTTCAGAGACACTTCAAGTGCACCATTTTCAGTGATAACAAAATCATAGGATTTTGAGAGTTCAGAGTGACTCTCGTTCAGTGCAGTCAGCCCCGCACTCACATATTCGGTTTGTGGTGCCAACCCGTTTTCCACAGACTCAGTCACGGATTCATCATACGAAAAAATATCTTCATCACAGAAATTTTGGTTTGCAAAAGTTCCACGAAAAATGTTGTCTGCAGTTGCAGTGTCCTTCAGAAAACCATCAAAAACAAAATTTTCAACCTCCACATTTTCAAGATCAAAACTTTCATCAAAAGTGACAACTAGAGCGTTGTCCTCATCATCATCAGAATTTTTGTCCTCAGATTCCTCGCTTTCTGAGATAACATTTTCATCATCAAAAACTACGTAGCTCACTGACAGTTTCTTTTTGCGATGCAAGTTGGGACACTCGTTTTTGAAATGTCCAAATCCCTTGCATTCATAGCACTGTGTTTTAGAAACATCCTTGCTAGTAGATGAATATGGAGATAGTTTTGTCCCCTTAAATTTCTTGTCCGAGAAAGAAGTTTGATTTCGGTAATCTGAGTTGCTCTGAAAAGAGTTAGAGTTTTTCTGAAATTTTTGAGAATTTCGAGCAAGATTCTGATGCAGAGACAAATAAGGAAAAGATTGTGTCTTCCTGCCCAAACTATTAGTATTATTTTATTTATTATTTTAATTTATTTTATTAGGGTTTCAGTACTTATTTATATGTCGTTTTTCTCATTCAATTAGTTAGTCGTTTTTTATATGAAATAAAAGAGTTTTCTCTTGTTTTGTCGAATTTCGGTATTCTTCGGAATCAACGATATTTGATGTGTTAATTCTCGGGTATTCTCAGAATCAACGAGTTTTAATTGTGTGTTTATAGCTTCCCTGCGTCAGTTGGTATCAGAGCCGAAACGATGCCTTCTCGTCGTCAGCCTATCCCCGACCCCACCGTCAGCGTGGAGTCGCCATCGATCTCGACCGTAGTATGCTGCTTTGAGTGTGGCGCGATCAGTCCCCGTAATGAGACTTGTCCGTTTTCTCACTCTCACACGTTATGTGTGGATGAAGAGTCATCTACGTATGATGGTCCTCCTAAATTTGATGAAGATCCCTTTTCGGAAATCCCCGTGGCACTTGTGCTGAATTCTGATGTTGTTACCCCTGCACCACATCAACATGTTTTTACTCTTGCGCTGAAAGGAGATGATACCACCCCTGCACCATATTTGCATGCTTATGTTCTTGCGATGCATCCCGATGTCGTTGCCGCTGACCCTACGTCGCTTCCTCAAGTTGTTGCCCCTGCGCCGGTTCTTCCAGCCATTGTCCCTACTCCACGTCAAAGTGTCGCTGATGCCCTTGCGATGTGCCCTCAGGGTTGCCGACGATTGGTGTTTGATCCCGGCATCTTCGAGCTCGATTTTCAGGTTCGCGGTCGAACCTTCTCCTAGAGGGGGAGAATGATGCAGAGACAAATAAGGAAAAGATTGTGTCTTCCTGCCCAAACTATTAGTATTATTTTATTTATTATTTTAATTTATTTTATTAGGGTTTCAGTACTTATTTATATGTCGTTTTTCTCATTCAATTAGTTAGTCGTTTTTTATATGAAATAAAAGAGTTTTCTCTTGTTTTGTCTAATTTCGGTATTCTTCGGAATCAACGATATTTGATGTGTTAATTCTCGGGTATTCTCAGAATCAACGAGTTTTAATTGTGTGTTTATAGCTTCCCTGCGTCAGATTCTTTCTCTTCAACTCTTGCTTCACAAGATACGTGACTATTTCAGTCAGTGCAGCAAGTTTGTCCGGATTATTTGAGTTCATCAAACGTTCAATGTCCTCTGCTTCATCGTCATCAGATTCATTCACATCAGCTGAGAAACTACATTCAGACTTCTCATTTCTCGAAAAAGTTTTCTGAGGTTTTGGACTTCTTGAGCTCTTACCCTTCTCAGAAATTTTTAGAGCAGTCATCGGTTCGTAGACAAGCGACATATCTGGGTTGCTTCGAACTTTGAGATTTAAGTCATAGTTTCTCAAATCAGCCATCAAGTCAGCATAATCCCAGTTTTGGTTCTCGTCGTTGCGTGCTTCGATAGTCAGCACCTTGCTTTCGAATCTAGTGCTCACACTGGATAAAACCTTCTCATAGACCATGGGAGCAGGAAATATTTCTCCCAGTTCAAAAGCTTCGTTGACATATCTCATGATCTTGTCCAAGTAGTCATTGATGTCTTCATCTTCTCTCATCCTGAGTTGATGGAATTGAGCAGTGATAGTTCGGATTTTGGATCGCTTAACTGCATGACTTCCCTCACACGTTCTTTGTAGAGTCTCCCATGCATCTCTGGCAGATGTGCAATTTTTGACCAACTGATACATACTGAGGTCCAGCCATTCACAGATAATTAGAAGAGCTTTGCTGTTAGCCGTAGACAAGTCATGCTCCTCTCTTGTCCAACTACGTTCCGGTTTCGGAGTTCTCACGCCATCTGCGTCTCAGTATATGGGCGTTCACATCCTTCTAACACTGCCATCCAAGATCTAGAGTCAAGACCCTTAATTCTAGCTGAAACTTTAGCTTTCAAGTTAGAGTAGTTCTGATGAGTAAGCATAATCGGTTTCTGGACAAACATTGGCGACTCCATTTTAGCGGAAATATGAAGTCAAGTAACGGATCACGTCTTATACGTATGACGTCCCGCTCTGATACCAATTGAAATTACGTCTTCAGCGTAGGATACCAATTTTTCGTGAAATTGGTCTTAAACTCGAACGTCAGCAGCTTCAGTCGATCAATCTCACAAAGTGAAGATAAAGTATGTGAAGACAAAGTTTATGTAATATATTTCATTTCATTGAAAACAAAACGAAACTATTACAAGGAGTATGGTAGGCAAAGTGATTACAAGAAGTTTCCCGAGTGTCGCAACACTCCCACTTACTAGTAACCTAGCACTAGTGCACCTAGAGTTAAATCTCCTAACTCTAATCTTGGCGTACAGCGCAAACACACTACACAAACTCTCAGCTCTAAGCTGTAGGATACGATTCTAAAAATCAGATTTCGTTCTCTCAAAATCGTCAAATGATAAAACTGAAATCCATGGGTATATATAGGCAGCCCGCACATGTGAGGTGATGACGTGGCACATTCTCATTCGTCACATGCTTGGCTGATGTCACTTCTCCATGGATGACATCACTTCTGGTACTTGGATTCTTGAATCTTGGAATCTTGAATCTTTGATTCTTGAATCTTTGAATCTTTGAATCTTCAAATTCTTCAAAATCAATTTCATACTTCAATTTGAATTCTTGACTCCATCGATCTCAAATCTTCATCTTCAATTTCTTGTGAAAAACACTAAGTGTTGAAGTCTTGGATTTTCATCGTCTTCATGGTCGTCGAAGTCATTGAGGTTGAAATACAAAGACGAACTCAAAGCATGAAGTCACAGTCGCCGTTCGCTGGATCGGGTGCAAGAGTCGCCAGTCGCCGGTTTCATGTCCATGAAGGACAGAGTCGCCAGTCGCAGGTTTCATGTCCATGAAGGACAGAGTCGCCAGTCGCAGGTTTCATGTCCATGAAGGACAGAGTCGCCGGTCGCCGAATCCTAGCCAGTCGCCCAGTCGCCGGATATTGTCCAGTCGCCCAGTCGCCGGTTTTGAGGGCATCTGTCTTCCAGTCGCCGGTTTTGAGGCATCTGTCTTCCAGTCGCCGGTTTTGAGGCATCTGTCTTCCAGTCGCTGGTTTTGAGGCATCTGTCCAAAATTGGCGACTCCAGCTATAGCAACTGGATCTTTAACTTTGTCAATCCTGAAATCAAAAACAACAAACACAACACGAAATATGTTGTCGCCAAAAACCAACATTTACAATGAGAAAATTAAAACGAGAGAAAATATAATCGTTATATTTTTCGGAGATGAAATTGATTGTCAATTTTGGAGAAACGTAATGACGGCTAATGTATTAGGCCGGCTAGGGTTAATGGATCCGATTCATTAGGGTTTGAGCCCAACAAACTCCTTTCTTCACCTATAAAAGGAGCTCCATAGGCATGAGAATAAACACACCAAGTGAAGAGCTCAAAACCTTAGCCTCACTTTCTCTCCTCTCTCCCTCTCGTCCGTCCCCTCGGTCGCCTCCCTCGGAGGACCGCCGACAACCGGAGCCGCCGCCTAGTGCCGCCGCCGGCAGCCGCCTCCCCTCGCCGGAATCCGATTCCGGCACCGTTTTTCCGGCTCTTCTTTCCCGTCGTATTCTCCCTTACGTATTTCTGGTGCAATACGTAAGTTGGATTACCTATACGAGGTGAAACCTGATTAGACGAGAGGAACGCCCGAGCACAGCCCGAGTCGCGCCCATGCGCTCCAGCCGTGACACACGAGTCCAGCCGAGAGCCCCGCCACTCGCCCGGCTCTCCCCGCACACGACCCGATGCGACGCGACTTCCGACGAACCTAGTTTCGTCCGATGAATCCCTGAGGTACTTACGATTAAATTCAGATTTAATTGTTTGCGTTAAATGTTTGCCCTATATACTGTTAATGTTTGCTATGAGATTTTTAATTGATAAAGAAAAATTAATTGAGATTAATTTAACTATCAATTAAATTCAAATTGATTTGAATTAAATAATATGATTATCTTAATTGTGAATTTCACGCAAATTAATTATATATGTGTAATTAATTAATTTGATTAATTTAATTGTACAATTCAAGTTGATTAGAATTAAATAATATGATTATGTTAATTATCAATTTTACGCAGATTAATTATGTGCGAATGTTTACATAAACTAATAAACTAATTGATTAGAATTAAATAATATGATTATGTTAATTGTCCAAATTAATTATGTGCGCATGTTTACATAATTAATTGTTTAGTGTAATATATTTGTTTAGTGTAATATATTAATATGATTAATATAATTGCGCTAAGAAGTAATTAATTTATATGATAAATATAATTGCGCTAGAAGTAATTAATTTATATGATATATATAATTGCCTAGAAGTAATTAATTTATTTGATAAATTTAATTGCGCTAGATTTAATTTATGTAGTATGAGATTGATGAATTAAATATTTAATTATTTGATAATTAAATTAAATGGTGGATTATTTATTCTAATAGATTTGAATTAAATCAATTAATGCATGTAATATTGAAAATATGATTTTCAATAAAATAAAATAAATATAATGTAAAATGTTTAATGAAAAACGGTTTTTCGTAAAAATTTTGTTTTCCAATGCGTACACATGCACGATGGCGGGGGCCCGTCGTCCTGCATGTATGGTCGTCGTCGCCCATGTCGGGTGCTCGGGCGCGATCCTCGGTGGCGGGAGCCCGTCCCGTATCTATGGTTGGCGTTGCCCGTGGAGGGTGCTCGGGCACGGTTCTGGGTCTCGGAGCCCCGTCGTCCCGCATGTATGGTCGTCGTCGCCCATGTCGGGTGCTCGGGCGCGGTCCTTGGTGGCGGGAGCCCGTCTCGTATCTATGGTTGGTGTTGCTCGTGGCGGGTGCTCGGGCACGGTTCTGGGTCTCGGAGCCCCGTCGTCCCGCATGTAAGCTCGGGCGCGGTCCTGGGTCTCGGAGTTCTGCCGTCCCGCATCTATTGTTGGCGTCGCCCGTGCTTGGTGCTCGAGCGCGGTCCTTGTGCACGTCGGGTTGTCGGGGTCCGTTCTTGGTGCTCGGGGGCTGTCCGGGGTACGGTCCGGGATATGGTCCCGAAACTCGTCATTTTATGTGTTTGGCCCCGGGTCTGGTAGATATCTTCTACGGGTAATTTCTTCCGGCGCGGGCTGTACCTTTGCTTATTGAAGGGTGAACGTTTCGCCTCGACCCAACTTCTCGTAGAAGTGAGCTGGTAGGTGGGCCCATGACACGCGTATGTGGAAGATTTTTGTGGCTCAACAGAGTCAGATACTTTGTCCTACTTACTTACTTTATGTTCAAATAACTATTTAATTTTAACTATTTAAACAAGATTGTTTATCTTACCAAGATGGACCGATTACTCTATTGAAGAAGAATAATAATTAATAACGAGTCATATTTTTTATCACAGACCCCATAAGATTACACTAAACAGGCAAACAATAATTCATCTTGGATTTATCTGGTCCACCAAACGGACCCTTAAAAGATATGAGACAATCGGGAGGGCTCCCTCCGCTAAAAAAAAAAAAAAAAGAAGAGGAAATAGTCTCTCCCTCGTAAGGGCAATCCCAATGGTCATGAAATGGCCCTTGCCATTTCCAAAATTTGGCAAAAACCAAAAAAAACTTACCCCAATGGTGAAAATGGCAAGGGCCAAAAAATAGCCATGGCCAAAATTCTAGCCATTTATCCTATTATTTGGGTGGAAAAATGGCTAGGGCTATTCTTGCCACCTCACACTACACATAAATTAATTAATAAAATAGTACATTTTTTGTTTATTTAATTATTATTAATAATAAAAAATGATTACTTTTCAATAAATTCAATAATTTCACACACAAAGAAAAAATCACACAAAATTTACGTAAAAAAAACTATATTTATTTAATAAATTATTTTAGATTTTACTATTGTATATATAATTTAAAGATATTTTTATGATAGACAATTTAATTTGATTGTTGTAGGGTTGGTTGAGTTGTTCAAGGTGTAGGTTGGTAGTTGATACTTGGTAGGTGATCAATTTAATAAATTATTTTAAATTCTAATATTGTATATATAATTTATGAAAAAAATTATATTAAAAAAATGTCAAAAAGCTAAAAATATTATTTTTTTAATAAAAAATGGCCCTAGCTATTTTTATATCATTTGGGTATATTTTAAAAATGCCAAATGACAAGGGCTATTTTTTGGCCAAAATAGCAAATGGCAAGAGCCATTTTGGCAAAACCATTGAGGTTGCTCTAACTGGTTTCTATCACGGCCTAGAACGTCAATTTTTTTTCCTTGCCAAATGTTATTATATGATTGGTATTTTATTTAATTTATCAAAAATTTTATTCTTTTTATCATCTACAAGTAGAGACTAATATTCATATATTTTCACTTATTATATAACTATGTAATTTTTGAAATAGTGTGTAATTGTAATTTGTTAAAATGTAATTTTTAGTATTTTATGTTGATTTTTTTTTAAATTATTAGTTGAAGCATTTTAATTATTTAATATATTTTTTAATTTATTTAAATATTAAATAATTATTTAATAATAATAAATGAGAAATTAAAATGAGTATGTAGGTTGTGGATAAAATATGAAAAATTGAAATGTTAAATAAAGTAATAAATTGATGACGTCGAGCAAAGTGAAATAAATAATCTATTAAAGAGTTGGGATGTAGTAAGTTGGGAAAAAAGCTATATATATATATATATATATATACACAAAGTGTAACAAAAAGTCAATACACTTTCAATTAAAACATGACACCAACGTTGTAATAATATTCTTAGTAAGAAATCGTTTATACACTTTTCATCAAAATATGACATGTATCACTTTGTAATAATAATTATTTTTATTTTAATATCTAATTTCTATCTATTTATTTTTCTAATTTTTTTAGTGCTCCATAATTATTATAAAAGTTTGTATTACACAATATTAAAATAGTTTTTGAATAAATAATCAAAATTTTATTTGGAAAATTAGACTAATCATATATATATATATATTTTAAAGTAATTATTTATACATGATATTTATAATAAATTATTTTTGTGTTTATTAATATATAAAGACTTGTTTAACAATAAATCAAAATATTATAAATTAATATTATTAGTATTAATATTTAATTTAATTTAAAAATTATTTATAATTATTTATTTACAATTGTGTATTGTTTAATATTTAGTAAAAAATATTAAAAAATGTGACACGAAAGAGAAAAAATTGTAATTTAACAAATAAATAAATGAAAAACGAGTATAGTTAATGTATGTAAAAAATGAAATCAAGTATAAAGTAATAAAAAAAAAATTGAATATTAATAATAAATAATAATATTTTTTTTTTCTAAATAATATAATTTTTTTTATACTCATATTAATTTGAATCAATAAGTCAGTATAGAAGTTCACTTAAATTAATATATTTTTTACCGTTCTCTCAAATTAATGAAAATTCATATATACAAATCAATTAAAAATCAGTCAAAATTTGCATACAGTCTATAGACTTTTTAAATTCATCATCATTGTCTTTTAAAATAAGAACTCATACTTCTAAAACTAACTAAAAAAACTTTTGTTTTCGGGAATCAAAATGTGATTGTGCTTTAATTTACAAGTGGTAATTTTAATTTGTGACTCACCTTTTATAACTCGAGCTTCAACAGCTCACATTCGATCCCGGATGCTTATCTTGACCTCATTTTTTGCACATCATTCTCATCCTTTTCGTCATGTAGAATAATGTCTCTTTATTTAACTAATTTATTTTAAACAAAAATTGTATCCACACTCGCTTTTTTAACTTTTCAGTTTCGAAGTTTTACACATTTTGTAATACTACGTATTTACATTTCTCTTTGTCCTTCGACTACATAGAGACATGTCCAGTAAGAAATCTCAGGTCATTAAGTTGCACAATTGTATAAGATGAAAATAAATGAGACTCAAAATGTAATTGCTTCCAGCTATATGTTTACCATATCGATTTCTCAATTTCTCAGATATTTTCACAAGACAGATGAATATGAGACCAACTTTCCATGTCCAACTTCTGCAAAGCAAAACCATTCCACATACATCAAAATTTATAAAAAAAAGCGAAGAAAAGCAAGTCAATCTGAAATTCCACAATGCACCAAGAGTTGACCCCCTAAAACGAATGGGCATCAAACACCAAACATTGGAGTCTTTCTTCACCATCAGACGGACTATATTTTGACAAGTTTCAGTCTTTGAACTATTTCCGGTGTCTCCTCTTTGGTTCAGCTCTCTGCCTCTTGTCATCTTCCCACTCTCTGTCATACACCCTAAAACAAATAGTTAAGGAGATTCAATATTAAATGTTCCCAAAACATGTACTATCCGGTCGGATATTGCAGATTATCAAATTTTAATAAATCCAAGAAAAATAGTCAAGTCATTTGGTTGTACCGGAAATTAGATTAAACAGTACCGGAAATTAGATTAAACCTTCAAGGATAGATCATGTAATTTACCCAAAACATGTTAAGATTAAGCACACTAGGGGTAGATTTCCAAGGCTGCAAGTTGAAAACTAGTGAATCAAAAGGGTTGTATATATGTTAAGGATACAGATCGGTGTCACGACGAGCCGGCTTGCTGGGTGCTTCTTTACTGTGGGCCCTCAGGCCAGGATCCTCTCCATAACTAGGACGTTGAGATGCAACCCCCTTGCGATCTCCCCTGTCTCTTCCATCTTGTGACTGTGACAAATTAATTAAAACAGGTTGATGTTGAGGGGCGGCTGGTAAATACTCGCCAGGCTCTGATATCATATGGTCCCTTTTGAGTTTCCGTCTCTTGGAGGCATTTAAATCAATATCCTCCTTGTTTATATTCGCTTTATCTCTCTCCCTTTCATCCATCTACATATTATCACCACACATGTTATTCATTATCCAGAAATAACAAGACAATGGGAACAGTTAAAACTAGAAAATATCCACTTTCATACACATAAGATTTATTATTCTTTAATTTTCATACCCAAAAGTTTTGTATCTTTTGCGGTAGTATTATTTAAAATAGATGGTGTTGGTAGTTGTGGGCCCACACCCTCAAAGATTAGATATGTTAGATATATTTTAATTGTGGAAAATACAATTTTTTTCAATTTAGAAATGGGTATGAGATCCAGCACCTACAAACATATTAATATTACATCATATATTCAAATTTATATATATGTAATGAGATCAAGCACCCACCAGTCCACCACTAAAAACTAACACTTTCACAAAACACAAATAATCATCCCAACATAGAGGGTGTTTTTTTTTTGTCTAGGTCAATTGCAGAAATTTAAATACTCACACACAGACCTTATGGTCCTGAATTTAAGTGCTCAACCAATTGAGCTAACAACCCTTGACTCATAGAGAGTGTTTGGTTGAGCTTATAAGCCCTTAAGCATCTTAAAAAACATCTTATAAGATGCTTAAGGGCTTATATATGCTCTTAAAAATGCTTTGATAATTTTTTTAAGAAGTTATAAGCTCCTATATTTTTAAGCATAAAATGACTAAAATAATTTCGTAATTTTTATCCATGTATAAAATTTAAAACCAGCTTAAAAATTCATAAAATATTTTTACCTTATTTATAAAATAAGATAACAACTTGTCAACTCTTCAAATAACTAATACACTATCTTGTATGTTTTTTTTTATATATATAAGCTCAACCAAACACCTTCATAATCTCAACTTTCGCACAAACTTCAATAGATTCTCAAAATTCATTTTCCAGCACCAGAAACTGTACAAGGCCTAAGGTTTTTCTAATAACTATGCTTATCATGCAATAGAAACTCAAGAAAGAGAACTACGTACAAGTCATAGAGATTTTGTCAATTTAAATATATTAGAAACGAAAATATGAAGTACAGAGCCAAAAATAAACTTTATTTGGTACCTTGATAGATACTGCATCACGCTCCTCACGCTTTCTATCCCGCAACTCATCTTCCCTTCTCCGCTTCATATCATCTTGTAACACAGAAGCATTCTCTTCAGACCTTCTCCTTTCTCTCTCTTCGTGTCTCGGAGAAAGCTTCTGTGCATGTCTGGCATTTCCAAACCGCCTATCACCATCTTCATCTCTCCTTCCGGAACTAAGAGATTGTGGCATCACATGAGGTGGCAGAGGAGGAGGCGGAGGCAAGCCTTGCCCGTGAAATCTGTCATCCACGTGGGATTTCTCTCTTCGGTCATCTTTATTATTTCTTTCATCCTTTGCCAGCCTATCAAAGTTCCTGTCCCCGCCTCTTTCTAGTACTCTATCAACTGAGCGTTCTCTCCCGTGCCTATCGAGTGACCTATCCCTCATTTTTTCAGATAAAAGATCTTCTCCACGTATTTTTTCAGGATGCTCTAATCGGTCCCTGTGGTCTCTATCATACCTTTCACCACTCTTCTCTTTTACTCTATCCAATGGCTTATCGGTTATAGCCCTCGGTTCATCAGAACCAGTCTTGTCATATACAGTAGGCCGGACATCACTTGATCTCTCCTTTTCGGACAATCGAGCCTCATTGGCATCCATGTCTCTTGATTCGTTTTCTCCTTTCCGGCGTTTATTCATTCTGTCGTGATCTTCAGCGGGACTGGATCTCTTTTGAGGTTTTTCAATCAACTTAGAAGCAGCAGCAGGTGGAGAATGTATAGACCTGGAAGTTGATTGTTTATGGGCATCTGAATATTCGGCGCCCTCATCTTTCCCACCATGTATCCTCAAGTCAGAGGCCTTTGAATGTGTCATCAGTGGTTTTGTTTCAGAGTAGTTATCTGTAGATCTGGTGGATGAGTTTGATAATTTAGTTGATGCAGAAACCGTGGCAGCATTCCCTGGGTGTGCAGAAGAATTAATAGTTAGAAAATCCAAATTTTCTTCAATCAAATGATAAGGTCTTTATTACCAGAAGAGCCTGAAGTTCTACTAATGGCCTTCACCGATTTATCTTCATCTTTGGCGGAATCCTGCTTTGCCAGCTTAGCAAGGGACGTGGCCCCAGCAGACCTTTTAGCCAAGGGCCTCACCTGTGTTGATAGAGTAATTGTTAAAATAGAAAGCAAACATTACTAAAATAGCAAAGTGTCCTGTTCAACCTCATAAGTAGTCAAACAACATAGAAATGGAATGGCAATTCAAAAAGAAAAATTGAATCCAAGTGCAATAAAGAAACATAAATCAACTGGTAAAAGCTGCACTCTAGATTACATATTCTCATTCTTCTACTTAGAAGTTAGAACTTTCCACTGTTACAAGAAACCAGGTCTTTATAACTATAGGCACGTGAATTAACGCAAAGATTATAAAATATGTTGCGTTTTAATAGGATAGATACTTGAAGATCACCTCATTGTCATTGTTATGGAAATCACTTTACTCTCTTATTTATATTTACAATTCCGATATTAAAAAAAAAACTTGCTTCCTTAGTTCACATCTTTATAATTATAGGCACATCCAATTGACACGGATTATAAAAATATGTTGCGATCAAATAAGACAGATACTTGAAGATCACCTCATTGCTATCAAAATCCCTACCTCAGGTTCCACAAATGGGATAGTAGTAGCTTTTGGGTTTTCTTCAAACAGTTTGTTCGCCGAATCATCCACCTGTTTAATATTGTTGTCCCCTGTGGCATGATTTTCCGGATAGTGCACCCGATTGGTGGCAAAAAAATATTTGATCAGACCCATGAATTGATCCAACTTTGAATTTCGAAGAGATGGCTCAGATTTCAGCAAGTAATTTCCTACTATTTCTTACCATCATTTCTTCTAGGCTCTCTGCCCAAATGTTCAGGATCTGGAAGTAAGACAGTTCTACCCCCCATGTGTTCAGCTTGAGAAGCACCAAGACCTGTCACATTCTGAAGAGCAGCAGCATTTTCTGACAAAGGCTTAGAAGCAGGGCCTGGAGCAGGCTTTATATCAAGATAACCCATGCCGAATTCTTCATCTGTAACCCATGATGGCTGCCAACACCAAATAAGAAAAAAAAATTAAGCAAGATCTTCAAAGGATATGAATCAGCGGCTACATGCAAATTGCTTAGTAATGTGAAGAAAACAAAACAAATAAATCAACTGATTAATGAAATGTTTTACTTCCATAAAAATATTAAGTGTCTCTGCACAAGCAATTCATAGAAGATTAAATATAGAACTGCAAGATGGTTTTCCTAGTACCCAACTTAGAAACAAAATGAGAACTAATTTCTAAGTATCTTCGTGACTGATTTCACAAAAGCAAATAGAGGTGGAATAGTGCATTCCATGTTGTACCTTTCTAGCAGCCAATGCTGCAGCAACACCAGTGGCCAAGACTTTAAGATCTTCCCTTTCATCACTTTTAATTTTAGCTACCTGTGAACAATGAATGGAAATATTAGCCAATAATCCGAGTGCAAATTCTTAACAAGGAGTCAACCGAGTCATGAACTTTACCCGTTTTTCAAGGTTGATACCACTCTTTCGAGTAACAGGAAAAACACTTGAGATTTTTGTTAGCATGATAAGGGCATTTCGTATCTCCATATATTCAGCTGATTCCAAGCACTGAATCAGCAACTTAGTGATTCGTTGGCTCCATTTCCAATGCACCTTCAAGCAAGAAAAGGTATGTTGCCAAATTTGAAGAGAAGGCAATAGCGCCATACTTAAATGTACACAGGTAAATGTATATGCATATATCATGATGAGACAGAACCATGCATGTTTAAATTCGCAAAAGGATTCTATCGACAGGATAATTTCTCAACCACGCTCAAAAGAAAAAAAAAAAGAAAAGGACAAATAAAAGCCTTATACAGAGTGAATTATGTCCACAGATAGAACAAATGTTTAATAAATAAAGACTCTTTCCACTACAAATTAAAAAAAAAAAGTAAAGCCAACAGAGGCTGATGAGATCAATAGCAATCCCAAGACATTATTCAGAGAGATGAATGAAGCCAAACACCAAACAGTAATAAAATACAAGATCAGCAACAAATTATCACTTATCCCCATTAACTTACCTTTACAAATTGACCGTAGGTGACACGCTTGCTGTTTGGATATTTATAATAGAGAGCGAATCCTGGCATGTTTCCACATTCCTTTTCATATATTGTTTCATCACTCTACAAAACAAAAACTTTAGTTACAAATACATGTTGAAAAATAAAGCAGCAGCCTAAGAGATGCGCATGAAAGTGTGTATCCTAGATAAAACACGTATCCATTGTACAACCAGAAAATAAACTAATAAGATTAAACTGAAAATCACATGCAATTCAGACCTTCCAATGATAAGCAGTTTTCAGTGTCTCAAATAGAAACCTCCCAAGTCGACCCACTTCATACTCAGTGCAGCAGCATATCATTGGTTGCAAGGTTTTACATATCAGACCATCAATGTGGTTGACAGTGTTGAAGAATGGAGTTCCCAATGAATGAAGCATATTTACAAAATAGGCGCAATATATAGCATCAGACATACTAAATGTACAGCGTTGAAATATACACCGCTGAAGAAACTCCATGTTGATTTTCAAAGTATCTGGGCAACAACTCAGCCATGTATCCTTCTCATGAGCAAGTCGACGGCGCACGGACTCAACATGTTCTTCATGCTTCTTTAATTCCAGGGACAATCGATCCAGAGACTCTTGAATTCGTTCTTTTTCTTTTTTCCTTTTGGCTATTGCTGAACTAGAATTATCAGAAAGCTCTTCAAGAGCTTTAAGAGCAGCATGCAGCTTAGCAATCTCAGATTTATACCGACTTCTGGGTACATAGAGATCATATAGGGTAAGACCCCAGAAGGTCACATACAAATCAGGAGACAAGCTATTCCAAGCTTTTGCAGGCAGCATTGTCTTAACAGTATCAAGAAGATCGAGCCATCTGCATCATTAGTTTCAAAAGATAAGCATTAAAAGAAAGCTACTATAGAGATGAGATTATACAGTATAACAGATGACCAAACTAGAAAGAAAAATGGTCAAATAAAGTTGGAGGAAATACGTGATAGGCTTGCGAGAGGAACCCAAATCTAAAACCAATGTGGCGGATAAATCTGAAGATTCACCCTCTTTTCCAGCAGTTGTGGGGCTCGCTTCTTTATTACACTCTAAAGGCCAGAAGGCACTGGAAATGTTTTGACACCTGAAGAGCCTCATCACTGGCCGATAAATCAAGAAGGCCACCTAAATAGATTTACAAGGACAATAAGCACTAGATCTCTTATTTGCTTTAACCATATGTAATGTAGGAATTACCAAAAATTGTAAAAGCTGCCGCAAACACATAAAAATATGTTATAAGAAATAAATACTAGCTTTGAAGAATCAAACAAATAAATTAAAAAAGACCTCGGGATCAAGGTGATATTGATGAACAAGCTCATCAAGAGTGGGAATCAGCATAGCATAAGCTGATGTAGGAGTCACTGCACTACAAAGAAAGTCCACATACTGAAGAAGGGTTCCATGGCATCTATCAAACTGTTCACAGATCATTTTGATATGAGGCACATTTGTTTGTGTAACAACCCTACAAAGAAAAATATTCACATAATTAAAAAATAGATAGGGCATTCCAACAACCCATATTGATACTCAAAGGGTTGCATTGCATCCACACCAAGATACATTGCAAATTCAGTTATTAAGTAATTCAATGCCTGAAGGTTACAGTGCCCAAAAAGACGTAATTAGTAACACTAATTCCTGGTCCAAATATTGTATACGGAAAATGATAGAGAGCGGAAGGCCGTGGTAGAAAGGGTTGGGCCTCGACCATGGCTCGTCTATTGGCGTCGAGATCGGGCTTAGGCCTGTTATGGGCCTGTTATTATCCAATTTATTTTATATTTATTCCTTTTTTAATTAGAATCCTTATTAGGTTTTAATTCTAGGTTTGGTAGGTGTGAAATTAGTATTTAAAGATTGTTATTATAGTACTGAGAATTATTACGTGAGTTTTGGAATTGAATTTGAGCCTTAGGCTGGCAAACGATTTTCGTTTGATTTTTTGATATTTAACAATTGGCAAACGATCGGACCAATTGTTAAGTATCAAAAATCAAACGAAAATCGTTTGCCAGCCTAAGGCTCAAATTCAATTCCAAAACTCACGTAATAATTCTCATTACCCTAATAACAATCTTTAAATACTAATTTCACACCTACCAAACCTAGAACTAAAACCTAATAAGGATTCTAATTAAAAAAGGAATAAATATAAAATAAACTAAAATAAATTGGATAATAACAGGCCAATAACAGGCCTAAGCCCGATCTCGACGCCAATAGACGAGCCATGGTCGAGGCCCAACCCTTTCTACCAAGGCCTTCCGCTCTCTATCAGAAAATCTCAAACCCAGTAAAATAACTAATTAAGTTTTAACTTTTACTTAAAAGCCGCAGAGCTTACACAGAACGATGCTGGCCTATCAGAAGCAAAAGCGGAATCGCCAATTTGGGTTCATCTTTCGGAAGTAAAGAATCTCTAAGTCTGTTGGTGGACTTGATCAATGCCTGAAAGATGAAAAATAAAAAATCTGAAACTCTAGTAGTTATTGTATGCAACCGATTTTTATGATTATTACCATAAATGAACTATACATGAAGTAGAGATTGTAAAATAAAAGGCACCTTGTTATTCCTGGTAATGCCAAACGACGTAGCCTGATAACGGAGTGTGTCACTTCCTGCCATGGCATCCAATTGATCCTCTGTCATGTTTTCGGTGTATTGGACATTAGCCATCTGTTGTATAAGTTCCTGTAGAGCATCCATGAAATTACAAGCACAAAATTAGTAACTAACAACTGTGAAGTGAAATATGGCTATCTGCTGCAGTATTTTGCATAGAGCATCTTTAAAATTACAAACACAAATAATTAACACCAAACGCAATGTGATAAAAGGCGACGTGAAGTAACCTGCAGGAGAACAAGCTCAATCCCATTCCCTTTCTTCAATTGATTTGCGAGATACTGAAAAAGGCCCCTGAGTTCCATTGATGGGTATTTTTTACACCTAGAAATAAAGAAACCTTCTTAGCATATATTATGTCATGGATATCAAAGTATACTCCAGCAGAACCAAATAACCAACTAAAAGTAGTACATTTCAAAATATTATGAAGTACAAGTCAGTACGTAAATAAAAAATCTCAAAAATCGCTACAATACATATAATTTCAAGGAATAGAGGATGTATATATGCATTGCAATATTAGTCATAAACTATGCCCTTATAACATAGGAAACATTTTTTTTCATTCAAACCAAACAAAATGAGTTATATTATTACAGGAATTTAATCATTTCGTAGTGTGATTGAATAAGATATAAATATAATGATGATTTTTTTTATAGAAATATTAAAATAATAGTAGTAATTGTTTATGTTTGGTAGTTAGAATTTAGAAATAAGAATTTGAGGGAACATGTGCAGAATGATCAGAGATATTATGTTTTTTATTCCTTTTCAAATGTGCAAGTGATTTATTAGAGATGAGAGGTGAGTGAGTGAATAGTGTATCTTCTGAGTATCACAATCAATTTAATTTTTGGGCAAAACAATTAATCTTAAGGAATCACAAAGTAGATATTCTTGCGGTATCCAATCTCTACCTAAATTATCAAAATATTGTCCAACATAATATCTCAGTCCCTAACAAAATCTTTCAGCAGAATTATCAATTAGACATGACCAATGAAAAAGTTAAAATTCTTTTCCACAAATAATCAAAGTATATAGATCTTTTTAAATCAACATCTCCCAATGAACAAAATTGAACTTTAAGCTTTTATGTTACATATAACATCCATGCTTTCCAATCATATATCTTCAATCACCGTAAATAATCCTACACATGCGTGCAACACATCCTAAATACATGTCTCACTTAATACTATCAATTCCAGTATGCGCCCCCTATGTGTTATAATTGGATAAACAAGAATATATTTCCCTTCAGTGGCCATCCTAGATATCAACTTTGAACAGTATAGAGGGGGAAAGCTCTGTGGTACAGCAGGCAAGCTATGTCAGCATCCCAACGGAAAGGAAAACTAGCTCAAATATACCACCAACACCCACCCCAGAATAAGATGGGGTTAAAGACAAAAGATAAGCACTTATAAAACAAAGAATGGTTTTCCAGGAAAATCTACGTGTAACATACTCTTAGCACAAATAAATAATACTAATGAACATTCCACTATACAAAATGATATGGACCAAAAAAGACCAAGCTGCCAATCAACCACGATGAACACTCTTAGCACAAAAAGACTATACTAAATAACAAATTAGTATAAACATAATCAATGCGATACATTACTAAATACATGTCTCACTTAATACTATCAATTCTACCTATCTCAAACAATGAGAGTAAACATGAAAGATAGCAGAGTAAATCTTGTGATGGGACAAGATCAAACAAGATATTAAAAAAAATATATAATTAATACGGAGTATTATATGTAAGAATCTGTCATTTTTAAAACAACCAAGACATGAAAGTGACTCAAATAATAGTAAAAGCGGCCACAAAAAGTAAAGGGAACTCAAAGGAACCGGAGTCTATTCACTTAATTTTTTTATACATAACTGCAATCTTCAGACATCTAGATGCACATAAATCTATTCACTTACGAGCCATGATATAAAGCCCAAGCTTCTGCTAAATGCCCAGTCATCTTATACATTCAATTAGATATTGAACTTGAGAGCTTTGGTGGAAGAGGCACAGGAAACAAGTTCTCCCAAACTTCAAAGCATCAATAGCAGAAAGAAAAAAACTGAATTGATCTCCCCCATGTATCCGTATCATTACATGGTAGGAATGTGAAGCAATAAACAAGAAGCCTTTCCAATAGCATTCAAATATTAACAGGTCCATTCACAGGATTGTTCACTAATAAACCACTTCCGATGCTTACACTACTGAAGTACCACCTTGAGAAAATAACCAATGTAGCAAGTAATTTTAGCAGCCGCTCATCAAAGCACAACACTCAGTTCAAAGCAGCAATCGTGTTGGAAACAAGTCAAAAAGCAACGTGATATAAAATCCAATTTCAATGCCAAACTTGAGATCAGCAACAAAAATGTAAGAAGAGTTCGGTGTCATTGAGAAAAAACCATAACCTCCCATACATGGCATATCTGATCCCCCATCGTATTTCACAAATAAACACGGATATCCAATTAATTATGAAATTGGGCAGAAGCTGACCATCAATAGTAACATTGCCCACCACAAATAAAGTAAATTTCTTCAACACTCCAAATCAAATGACTACCATACTGCTAGCGGGCTTGCCACATTGTGTTCAGCAATAACAAAGGACAATCATCCTCTAACAAATATTCCAGAAATGATCTAATTTTTTCATATAACACAGTAGCATGTTAATAAGACTTTTGCTCCACCAATGTTGTGATCAGCTATATAAGCTAGTATGTTCCAATGTTAAGGATGAATGAATGTCAATGTGACATTCATAGGGCAGATTATGGACATGTTTAAAAAGTTGGCGCACTCTTCCACTAGCCAAAAGTTACCAACGCCCTCAAACCTCCTTAAAATAACAGACCTGGCATCAATAAAGAAAAGGGAAACTACATAAACGGCCTTGTCCCCTTAAGCTGGCTTCATTATTCCCGAAGTACAGGAAACATTCCCCATTCTAAAATATCTGATTCATTCTGCCCAGCATACAAGTGAATAAGACAAACTGAAGAGCCAATCAATAGTCTCAACCTGCCAGGGGCACTACATCTCCAGTTTCAGTATCCAGCTTCCCCAGAAAATAATCAGGACCTCGCAAACTGAGTAGAGAGCATCCAATTGAAATCTAAGTTCTTTACATATAACTGATCAGAATCAAAACTAAATTCCATTACATTCTTAAAATGCCACAATTCCCATGACAGATATATTGTAAACCAGCCACAAAATACCTAACCTCCCCCACAAAATACTTCTTATACAAGAACATAAAGGGTAAAAAATGAAAGCCAAAAACTACAAATCTTATGAATTTTGAAGCACTACACCCACTTCATATCAATCAAACAAACCTATTGGCAGCTATAACATTGAACCTATCAACAAACCCTGCACATCATCTAAAATCAATATATATTAACAATACAATTCCAGGGACAATACATCACATGCTCAAAGAAAGAACCAGCAATCAAAGTTATATCATGGAGAAAAGAATCATACAGGTGACCCCAAAATGAAGCCAGAGATTGGAGCCAGTCTGACAAATTGAGACCATCATCTTTGAGCTTCTCGCGTCCACCTTGTGCCAAGCGTTCGATCACAACGTACTCCAAGATATCATACTCAAGCTGTTATAAGGCAAGCAATTAGGCACAACATAGATTGATAAATCAAGATCAACAAATATTGGGTTTGACAGTGGAGATGGACAAATATAATGATTGATTCATTAAAAGAAACAGTTTTTTGTGTTTGACATGAAAAAAGTAAAAAAAAATGGAAGTTGCAGCAAAACAATATTTGACTAAATGTCTTTCATTTTGAGAATTAGGGCAGAGCCTCAGTTGCAGGATTTGATGCTAGGGCCCATTTATCCTTCGCAGGAGTTATCTTCATTTATCCTTCGCATGCTATTCACATTTTTAATTTAAATTGAACAAAGTACACATTTCATTCGAGGAAAGATCCTCTTTGAAATCATCAAAAACTTCATTCGTCAACCAGGCATGCGACAAGCTGGGCAAATATGATGTATATGCTCCAGTTTGAGGGGGAGTGTTGAGATGTTATATATATAGGAAATAGTATAATTGTCCCAAATTTTGCTATATAAGTCTTTGTTTCTTATAAAAAAATGGGAAAAAATAGTACAGTAGTTTATTCTAGAGGGTGGCATTGGCTACTAGAGGTTAAGTAGGCCACAATTGATTGCAATAGCTTGGCTATTGGGCAAGTTTATTCTTAATTATCATTAATATCCTGCAATTTTCTTATACATTTTCCTTATTTAGTTGTTTTCATACAGTGTTTGGGGATTGAAGTAGGCTAGACATAAATATTATACTTTCTCCTATTCTAATATACAGAAGTATATTTTTGTTCAATTTAAACTTCCAGCATCAGAGAATTGAGGGTTGTTCAAATGAGCAAAATCAGCCATTAACATATGAATAAACATATTCCAAAGCAGATAAAGAATACACACACACACATACACATGTAGGACAAACAAATCAACAACTCCATTTAATGATAAGTATAAGTATAAGTATAAGCAAAAACATATTAATGATAGACCTGTGTCAGATACTTGAATGCATCGACAACTGGAGCAATCATATCCCTGTAAGCCTCTATCTGTGCAGGAAAGTCGTACAATATTTTAGCTGAAAGCCCATTCTCAAGACCAAATCAACTCTTAACATATTACCTGATGAACAATTGTCCGAAGAACCGTCATTGGATTAGCATGAGCTAATTTAGCAACCATTCTTCCAAGCTGCTTCAAATTTTCCTTAGCGAGCCGTTTTAAAATCCTCCGAGTATCCAACTACAAAAGATCAATATATTATTATAAACTATTACTATCCACAAATGATGCAAAAAGCAAAGTCCTACAAACAAAGAAGTTGTACCCTTGCGTTTTGTCTAGCAGCCAAAAGCATCGGATAACGTTCATCGTCCTTTTCCCATTCACCATACAAACGATAGCGCACCTAATTAAACAACATAAGAGACCATAATTATAATTAATCCTAAAAGAACAAATAAAGGATCAGTTTTCAGCAGTAACCTCATAGGGGAGGAGACTCATAAGTTCCCATATTTCCAGACCAACTGCAGGGTTTGCAGGAATCAACTGCAAAGAAGGAAGAAGGCATGTTCCCAGTGCTTCCTCAATTCTTAATCTTGCATCCTTCAAATGAAGTCGTGGATTTAGAACTGTAACAGAATGAGAGCTAAATGACACACCACCATCTCTAACAATCTCCAGCGCGCAAAGGTAATAACCTCTCAAAGCTCTGGTTGTCTGTACACCAAACATAGTCACCAATATGGTCAAAATTTATGGGAGTAAAAAAAAATGATTTATGTCAAGAAACTACGATACAAAACCTTCTGAAGCAACAAAATATCACGATAAAGATAAGGTCCAGCAGAAGCAAGCATTTCAAACAGCTCTTTGGGCAGATCAATAAAGGATTTGAGCTGTGAGGCTGCAGTCTCCGAATTAGCACTAGAGCCAGAAGATGTACTAGTAGTTGAACCTTGTGCATCACACACTAATTTATTGGCTGAAAAAATTTCTTTCTCAATGAGCCTGGATTAAAAAGAAACAAGTGAAAAAAGTCCTGTTAAATTAAACACTGAAATCATAACACCCAGTGTGGGGTGGGAATGAAAGAATAAAACTAATAGCCCAAGAATAATGAGCCATCTGCAGTTTAAACCATGACGCTATATTGCATGAAGTAGCCAGCATTACCTAAATATCCCATCACAAATTTGAATATGTTCCACTGGATTAAGAGGTGAGAGTCGCTCCAATAGTAGATGAGCATGAAACCTGAGATATAAAATGCATAACATGTAATCACATGCATATATAGTTCAAGAAAATTCAAATTCCAACCCATTTAGATTTAGTAGTGAAAATGTGAAACAGATTGCAGCAATCGATGTATGTAGCTAGCTCAATGATATGCAAGGAGTACAAGTTATTTTAATATACAGAGAGAGGAAGAGTGTACACGCAAAAATTCTGCAGTCATGATGCTTGGAGAATATCACAGTACATCCAATATATACATATTTATCGTAGCAAAGAAAATATAAGGTTATGTAAGGCAAACAATAAAAGATGATAAGGATGCTTCAATGTATGGGCAGACAATATGTCATGTGGATGACACTTGTGAATCCAAAATCTAAGGAAACTAATAAAAATTATAAGGATGCTTGCATGTAAGGGAAGGAAATCTATCATGTGGATGACACTTGTGAATCCAAAAAATAAGGCAAATAATAAAAGATGACAAGGATGCTTGCACGTAACTGTGTAAGGAAGGCAATATATTTTATGTGGATGACACTTGCGGAACAAAAATCTAAGGCTATTTTTGTAGTATCTAATAATTTGTGTGCAGTGCCTACAAATTATGGGTATCAAATATTAACTAAGGCAATAATATATTATATAATTCATAAGTCATTCTATATAATATTACCAGGTTTTGTTGGGTATAGTATAAATTCCAGCCTCATAATAATCTTGTAGGCACAATTACAATTCATTCGACAAAAATGTCAGAGTTATAATACCTCCGTCTAACAAAGATAGGCGTAATTGCATTTTCAAAGTTTAAGAGGCATAAATTAGAAAATTGCTGTTGTAGGAAAACTGAACTTTTAAGTTCCTAATATCCTTTAAGTTGATAATAATGACGCATTTTAGGTATAGTTTGTTGATAAGAATTCAAATTAATTAGTGGCATATATGAAACTTAATATCCTAACCACTCTAACTAAGGACAGAAGACCATCTTTTTGGGACACCCGAAATAGTACCGTGTCCTATCTTTGTGGAGCGGTGATAGTATTAACCAATCAGGAGCAAGTAGTTTTCAATATACTATCTCCAAAATAAATGCTTTGGAAGTAATGGCCTTCCAAAGTTATCACAAAAACTATTGTCATCAAATGACGAGCCGATTAGGACTTATGTGGAGAGTTGGTTAGTAGGTCACTGTTATAGTGACCCTCTTCAGTATGAGGAAAATGTAATCATGACACCCAGCATCAAGTAATTATTGCAAAATCGATTTGCTTATTGACAGTATTGAGACTTTAACTAAATCATTTTGTTGACTAATTATTAAAAACCATTGAAGAAGCTTACTGGGATTTGTCACTCATTCAGAATTTCAGAGTTCGTATTATTAAGGATGAATGCACAAGTTTTGGGAAACTTAGGGAATTTAAAAGAGTGTGCACGCAGTTGCAAAGACCTGGAGTTTTAAGGGCTGTAATAAATTATTTTGGGCTATTAAATGTGAAGTCCTTCTATGATTTTTCACATACCCTATGTTCTCGTGTGCTAGTAATTCTGAAAAGTGCATGTGTATGTTGCGGAGAACTGCAAGGTTTTTTGAAGAGTGCACAAGCAAGGAAGGAAACCCACAATCAAGAAAACCTCCAAACAAATTTGAATGGGATCATTTTCAATTACCAGTCATCCACAGCAAGGAAGCCCATAAGTAAGCCCAAAGTTTGGTTATTTGAAAGCTCTGGAAACCTTTCAGCAACAGCCAATGTTTCCATGTCTACAGCAGCAAAAAGGTCAACTGTAACATCTCCTGATTTCTCATCATCCATGAGATCCTTTCCAGTGGCCGCAAGATTTATTTTCCCAATTTTACTAGCCTGTTTGTCCCAGGTAAACAACAATCATAAATCTCATTATTCAACAGTCGAGGAGAACTAGTAGAAATAGTAGTGTATAAGTACATAGAAATGTAAGGACATGAAATGATCTTAACCTTTAAAACTATAGGAAAAACGAACAGATTAAAAATTAGAGAAATAAGAAGTCATTGGAAAAGCAACACACTTCTAGTAAATATATTGAAGCACCTCATCAAGTCTCTTAGCTGAAAAGGCATTATAGTGCTCAAATGCATCCTCGTCCTTTGGAAGTAGGTGTGAATATCTGAAACAGATATCATATCAATATGTAAGGAATAGGTCAACATGTAATCAGAAGCAAGACAGATATTCCTTCTTCACATCAACACTCAAGTCTACAACTTTATCCGTGTTTGATTACTATTTGTTCACGTATAAACAAAATGAGGAAATACAGAAATATTGATAGAAGACTGGTTATACTCGTATACCGCTTCATATTCTAACGATTTCAAGATATTATAAATTAATTAAGTCATCAAAACAATATCTTGTTTTTATACTGCTGCAAGAAGACCAAAGAAGGGATAACATGAATGGGGCACCCAGAAAATACGCGAACAAGCTTAAGATCAGAAGATGATTGAGTTAAAACTAACTCACATGCTATCAATGTCAATGAACTCTTTCTTCACCAACAAAGCAGTGAGCTGATAAAGTCCACTCGGTACAGGAGTATTGATTTCAATGTGTTGGAAATATTGAAACTTGAATCCAAGAATCTGAGATGCATGAGACTGTACAAAATACACAACAATCAATATTACAAAGTTCCTCACTCCATAAGGCACAAAAAAAGACAGGCGAATCTACATAATTGGAATAGTTGGCCCACAACCATGAAAATGAAGGTAAAAAATTAAGGAAATATATGCACTACGCATCAACAAGAATACCTTAGGAAAAATAGGAATCAAGTCCACGAAAATACTGTTACCAAGCTGAAGCTCAAAGCATTCCAACACCTTTAGCAACAGAAATCTAATAAGCATAAAAAATTCAATATGCATAGAGCTGAACTACAGAAGCACTATGACCAATACTGAATGATAAGATAAGGAGCTTTGTAAGAACACAATTATCAAACTTACAATGTCAAAAACTCGATTAGGATCCAGATCAAAGTGACCGATCAAGGACTGCAAGAAATTAGAAGTAATAAGAAAGATAATAAAAACCAAATAATAAAGAGAAGTCTAAATAAGTCTCGGATTAGCTTAAACCTTAATAATGCCAACTGTTGCAGCTGATGCGTTTTCATTTGATGCCTCAGGAACCTGACAAAGGAGAGTAGTCTGCAAGATGCCAAATATAGTTATTATACGATTTACATTACAAATTTGAAATGGTTAGCAACAAGAGAAAATATATCATTTAAAAACGCAACATGAGATAGAGTAAGTGAGTAACACATGACAAGCTCTGATAACATCATATAATATAATTCAAGAACACTAGTAGTAGCTTCAAAGAACTCACAAACAGATGAATAAATGCTATTAATGGACAAACATAAAAGCAATTGATGTTCATAATCCGTGAAAAACAACAGCCTGGTTATACCTATATAACTCCTATATAACAGCCTGGCTGCATTTGGAAGGAAGGATTTTTGGATTTGAGAATAAGATTCAAAACATTCCATCTAAGATGAATTTAAAATCCACCCAAATGGCTCCCACATAATTCAAAATGAGATCCTTAGTGCTCAAAAGCATATTTGTTATTTTGAATTTAAAAGCCTTCCCTGAAAATCCTTCAAGTCTTCAACTGATATGGTGACATAAAAGAAGTATGAGCAATCCCAACACTATCTTAGCATTTTCATATACCCATTCCAACAAAAAGGAAAAGACGTAAATTAAAAATTAAAAAGAAGTATGAGCAACGTTATCCAAAAGCAATTACAAAAAGAAGAAAGCTCACAAAGAGAGTTCTAGTATGTCTAAATCTATCAAAACCACTGGACTTCCATCGAATAATATATAACACAAAGAAAAATGAACATAGTTTCATACAAGAAAAGGTTACAGAGAATGAATTCAATAGTTTCAAAAACTGAATTGCACGAAAACTTTTCTCAATAATCAGAAAATATCCAGAATAAAATATAATCACTAAACACTTTGTACAAGGTGGAAGAAATGGCACAAAAAAATATGTGGAGGAAATACCAGTTTGGCATAGCCTTCACTTTCTTCTCGGAGTAAGTTAAATTTGGTTTGTTGATAAAGAAGTCGAGTGTTTACTCGAACCTGAAACAAGACGTAATATTCTGAAATGCAACCAGATAGAAAAACAGTCCTACCAAAAGCATGGATGTAAATTTCTATAACAATGAAATTGAAGCACGAGGAAAAACCTCTTTTGATTTCAGATCTGCAGCCTTTATTTTGATCATTTCGGACTCCCACAGAAAATCTTCCTACATATTTAGAAAAGACAGTAATTTTTCTTAATTGTGGTTAATTATTCATAAAAAATATAACGAAATTCAGAATCGTATTCTCACATCACACCGTTCCTGGAAAAACCTCAATGGAACCAGTGCAGATTCCAGCAGCCATTTTGCCTAGACGTTAACATAGAGAAGAAGAATAGGTCAGAATTATAAAAAAGGGGAAGAGAATTAGAATTGGGTAGACAAATTGCATGTCAAGACGGGTGCATAAGTTTGCAGGGAAAAGTCGTGTTCATTCAAGTTCGTTGGAGTACCAAAGCCATTGAACTCATACAACCACTATGTCTCGTCATACTCATTTATATAACTGGTTGCATTAACTAATTATGCTACAATAACACTGACTTAACTAGTGCATCTTCAACTAAAAATTTAAGAGCTAAACCAATCTTTGAACCTGGAATCTTAAATTGGTCAGATGTTACAGCTAGAGCTAGTATCACTAACATCCTAGAGTTCAGGAATTTAATTGTACGAATAACCACTTTGGGATGGTGGGATTTTTCTAAAGTTAAGATTAAGAATGACACAAAAGGAAACGTGATTTGAACATAGAGATAAGTACAGCACAATAAAAGAAGTACAGCCAGGATGCTAACCAGTTTTATGAGGCGAGATCGACATTCCCCAAGCACAGTCAGCTGCACAAAGTGGAGATATTTGAATTAGATTGAACACAAGTTTGTATAAAAGATGTGAATTTCAATGCACAGAAGTATCAACTCATGTAATGTAATAGTCAATGAAATTTTAGGAGACATACAAAGAAAGGAAATCAATAGAACACTGCAATAATCAACACACTGGTGTACTCAGAAATTAAACCTAGATAAGTATCCCCAACAAGAACAACATTTAACCTGTTTTCCACCTTCAGACTTTCTCAAGGAAAACAGATCCCAAGCATGTCTCATGTTTCTATCAGTAGTAATTTAATGTCAGGATTCTTAAATGAGATTATTCATCCAAATCCTTTTCAGTTTCCAGTGTTTTAAGAACAGATACTTGCAGTAGCCTAGTTTTTCCGGCGGCACGAGGCGAATGCCTCGACTTTAAAAAAATATAGTATTATACAAGAAAAACAGAAAAATCAAATAAATAATCAACAAAAAGAATTATCAATACTAATAGTTGAAAAATAATTGTAATAGAACATCAAAATCTTTAAAAAAAGCATGGTACAATTGTACAAATAAACAATACTATTAATATCGTATTTTCTAAAAGTGTCTGTAAATTAAAAAAAAATGAGTAGTGATTTGTCCATTAGATTGACTTATATAGTGGGATTTGTTTACATAATAAATAATATTTTAAAGGAATACACGTTACTCCTATATTTGTGTTATCATAAATAAGTACATTATGTTAAAAAAAATGTGGCATTTTGAAAAATGGGCACATAGTTACATATATAGTTATACACTTAGTTATCTAACTAGTTACAAAGTAGTTACCTACGTACTTAAACAATAAAACTATCTCAGTAACTAAAAATGTTGTGCCCTTTTTTATAATTTCGAAAACCAAATTGCTCTTCATTGTAATAACCCCTACAAAAGTGATTGTCAATTTGAAAGAGAAAAAAGAAATGATTAGATCAACAGCTTTGTACAAAACTGATTTTTCGCGAGTCAAAAGAGAATAATTAGCAGATTAAAAGCAGACAATTTTTTTTCTTTTAAAATAAAAATAGATCTGAAGACATTTGATAACTCTGCCCCTTCACACAAGTTGGCTCATCCACCTCAACCATTTGAGCCGGACATATGTGAAAAACAGTCAACTCGTGCGTCTCATCACGCAGGATTTCTGAGGTGAAACAGTTTGCGAGTCAACTCGTCCACCTTGGCCATTTTTTAAAAAATTGACCACTTCTTAAACTAAACAAAACTCATTCCACATTGATTGGAAAGTTTAGATTTCAAATGGGAACCTCACCTATTCTCTAGAAACCAGATATATAAACAAGCATACGTGACTGTTTTCCTTGCCTATATCATAAAATCCTTTTCATGAGCAGGTATCAACTAGAAGGATACAAGATATCAAAGTCATACTGAAAACAATCTAGTAAATCGATGTTGGTTATATATTGCATCATGTTTTATGATCAGAAGGAAACATTTTTCAAAAATTCAAATATTAATACATTTGCCGAAATATTAGTGTTTTAATGCAGATCATGGATCATGTAATCATTAGTAAAATTCCCAATGATTGCCATATACTAATATTCTTAATATATTATATATACTGCCTAGATTGGTGGTGTGATTTCGTGTTTTCCTTCAAAATAATAAGCAAAAGTTATCAGTCATATAAACATCACAAGAAAATGTACCCTGGTCAATAGCAGTTCTTAAGAAACAAGTGAGAGCTTGCGGAAGCTAAACTATGATTAAGAAATCATAGGGTTCAAACGTTCTAAGCGTAAATTTATAAGATATATATAAAGGAAACGGGCTAAATCTAAATTCACTAAATGATGTGTGTGCATTTCCTACATATTTAACAAGCGTATGAAAGAACTTACATCTTGAGCCATTTGGGTAACAATATCAGCAAAGTATGATCCTACATCCTCTTCTGGGCCACAATCCAAAAATTCTACAGCCTCCAAAGCCACTTTGCATTTCTGGTAAGGTAAGTCCCCTCGAACCTAAACAAAACACAATGTCTCAAATTTCCACAATTTTAAAAAGTTCTAGTATAATTAAGATAAATAAGAAACTTAAAACCCCAAAATCACAACCAACTAAACAACGTGTGGGCTAGAAAATGTAACGGCAGCTCGAAACGGGCAGCAAAGTTCATGAAACCATATAATGAGAGAACACAATCCCCCAGGAAAAAAAGGGAAAAAAACTAGAAGAAGAATAGCGCCAGCTTACACCTCTACAAAAAGCACATAAAAAATATCACAAAAATAAAGATTACCATGGTGAAGCATAGTTCATAGACAAATCGAAGTACAGGCGCAGGTGATTGAAATCTGAAATTTGAATTCGGGTTCTTTAATTCCTTAACAGATTCCTCCGTGAAGTATATGCACTCCAGATTGGGCAGCGACATGGTTGGGCTTAAAGTTCAGCGTTCTGAATATTTAGGGTTACGAAAATCAGAGGAGTACAAATGTAAATTGCAGGTTTTTCATTGGCGTAGTTTTTGCTCGAAGGTTTCGGGAGATTCTCGATTTTGCGGGCAACAAGGGTTTGGGGATGAAGAAGAAAGAAACCTTTTATTCTGAGTTAATTTTTCTGGTTCTTTTTGTTTTTAATTTGATGCTTTTAAAAAAAATCAGTTTTTATGGGCTTTAGATTGTGATAAACTTTGGGGTTCGGCCAAGGTGTTTAACCGGTATTGTTAGGGTTGAGTTTATTTGACTGAATTTATTTTCCCTTTTAAATTACTAAATTCACCTTTTTTATATTTGTATTTTTTTAATAATATTATAAAATAACTATAATATTAAGTTATATAAAAAAATAAAAAATATAATAATAAATAATAATAATAATAATAAATAATAATAATAAAAGATATTTATTTATCAAATCTCTATCTATAAAATATATTTATTTGTTTTTATGTTAATTAATTTTATTTGTACTTAATGTGTATGTAAAGATTTTTTTTCATGAATATGAAATTTTATTTTCAATCTGTATTTTTTTTTTTCATTTTATTGTTTTCAGTTAGTCATATTTTATATTTAACACTTTCTAGGCGAATTTGTTTCTTTAACTCAGTTATATAAATTTCAACAATGGCTAACTTACAAATTACACGAGTTATTTGATGTTGAAGATATTTGATGTTCCAAAATTTCATCACAAGTCTAAAACTGGTGCTCAGGAAGTTCCACATTATCTGAGAGATAGTTTTGTGGAGACGTCGAGATAATAAAGTTGCAACTTTTGGAAATGTTGCAAACTCGCTTTATAAACCTCTCCATCAGTCTAAACTTGAGGCTTTCATGACTGCAATAGAGATCAGACATCTTAGAGATGTGTTGTGGTTTCTATTACTCTACTAGTTACTTTTGGAGATTTAGTAAACATTCACTTATATGTATTACACTGACACTACCGTCGTTTGAGTAGCGAGCAAAATAAATTAATAAAACCTAAACCTTTCACCAACAACAAGTATTAGCGGTAAGTATTAGGTGTCGATCCCACGAGGAGTTTATTGTTATTTTCTCACGGCTTTGCCCAATGTGGGTTGTCACGATTTTTGAAAGAGTTTTGAATGAATAACCGATCAGCTAAAATAACTAAAATCAAATAATAAACAAACTAAATCAAACTAAATAAAATACTCAGCTACTGAACTTGACCAATACGAAAATAAACTACTTAACTACTAAACTCGACCAATCTGTAAAACAAAGCATCTGGGCACAATCGTCACCTTGTCTACCTGATCAAGTTGCTATTGTTCATCGGCACGTAAGATTTTGCTAACAGATTTATCTTTCGGTTATAGGTTGTCCAATTAAAGTGTAAACGCCCCTATGATGTCACGCACGCAAATACCCCAACCCTTATTCACTCTTTCGGTTTAAATTTCTACAAAATCTCTTTATGCAAAACTTCTAGTATTGATCAATTCGACACTATGTTAGCCGACATGAGTCTAAGTTGATCACACTGCATTAATCTCTAAGTGAACCCGATATGGCCAATAGCATGCCCGGACAGACCCGAGTCATACGACCACATCTCCAGCAACATGCAATACTATGCGGACGTCCAGTCTCCCGACACGTTGATCAGCGTATATGTGTGTTAGGTAAAAGAGGGTTTCCTACTGGCTATTGTACGTTGCCCAAGTCCCTAACATGCCTGTAAATACAACCCTGTTGAATTGGGAACAAAACTAAGTTAGTTTCTATAATCAAAAGCCTCTCAGTATTTCAGACACCAGATAGATCAAGTTCGGACCTTGCCCAGGCGCAGATTAACTAGTTACGCATGAACAAATAATAAATAAATAAAAGAAAAAGAAAACATGCTGGAATTAAACTAAGAATTTAAAGAACTGATTGTCTACATCAAATAGAAATTAAGAGACGAAAAATAAAAGCATGAATTAAAACGAAATTGCCTAGCTATGCCCGGAGGCGATAGCCGGGGAGAACTCGTCTTCTTCTTCCTCCGATCTTCTTTGGTGGGCTGAATATTCTTTATGTGTTGTCGTCTCTTATCCACTCTAAGCCACGCGATTTCTAGGTCTTCATGTGTATTTATAGATTCTGGAAGTCTTGGGAAGCAAGTAAAATCGCTGCCTTGATCAGCTTAATTGAGATAAGGAAAGACAAGATTCTTTCCTTATCCTTTCCTTAAAATAGGGATCCTATCGCGTCCTTGACCAATTCCGTGTATATATAGGACTTATCTGATGTAGAGACGTGTTGGACAATGACTCTAAGGTTGGATGAGAGTCCATCTTTGATACTTCTCTTAATCTGGTCGCCTTTGAAGACTCCATAGTTCACAAGACTCTTCGTACACTGCTTGCTCAACGTCCGTCTCTGATCAACTCTGATCTCTGTCCAACTTATTTATTTCGTGCGGTACTTGGTCAATCATCGGTCTTGGTCACTTCCTGACTTTGCCCATTATGATATGGGTGTTCGTTCCAGGCTAACTTGCTCAACCAGCATACTTGCTAATTGCGACGATTTCCTTCCAAATGTTCGTCTTTTCACGTTTCACCTGCATAACATGACCATAGACTCCAAATGTGCCCTCCCAGACACAAACAAGGTGAAAACAACTAAAAAGACTCGATTAAATTGACTCAAAAGAACTCAAAATGAGCCAAAAAATATGGCTCATCACACGCACACACTTTAATTACGCTTGTCCTCAAGCGTGTGGTATGACTCGCGCTGCTCAAGTAGAAAACAAGGGAGGGAGGGAAAGAAATAAATAGAAGACATTAGCATGCTTTTCAGAATACAACATTGATCAAGTAAAAAGATAGTCAAAATCATAGTCCATGGGATGCATAAAAAAACAGTCAAGACGCAGCAATAGGATTTTTGGTTCACTCCCTTAGTGTTTCTCTCTTTCAGTGTATGGCTAGTGTATCGCTCAATTCTGTTTTTGAATGCGCTCTGCCCTGGGCTTGACCAATTTCTGACCTATAAATAAATTCTAACCAATTTTGACGCTACCGTCGTTCGAGTAGCGAGCAAAATAAATTTATAAAACCTAAACCTTTCACCAACAACAAGTATTAGCGGTAAGTATTAGGTGTCGATCCCACGAGGAGTTAATTGTTATTTTCTCACGGCTTTGCCCAATGTGGGTTGTCACGATTTTTGAAAGATTTTTGAGTGAATAACCGATCAGCTAAAATAACTAAAAGCAAATAATAAACAAACTAAATCAAATAACAAAAAATAAAATACTCAACTACTGAACTTGACCAATACGAAAATAAACTAAACTCGACCAAACTGTAAAACAGAGCATCTGGGCACAGTCGTCACCTTGTCTACCTGATCAAGTTGCTAACTTTCATCGGCACATAAGATTTTGCTAACAGCTTTATCTTTCGGTTATAGGTTGTACAATTAAAGTATAAACGCCCCTATGATGTCACGCACGCAAATACCCCAACCCTTATTCACTCTTTCGGTTTAAAGTTCTACAAAATCTCTTTATGCAAAACTTCTAGTATTGATCAATTCGACACTATGTTAGCCGACATGAGTTTAAGTTGATCACACTGCATTAATCTCTAAGCGAACCCGAAATGGCCAATAGCATGCCCGGACAGACCCGAGTCATACGACCACATCTCCAGCAACATGTAATACTATGCGGACGCCCAGTCTCCTGACACGTTGATCCGCGTATGTGTGTGTTAGGTAAAAGAGGGTTTCCTACTGGCTAATGTACGTTGCCCAAGTCCCTAACATGCCTGTAGATACTACCCTGTTGAATCGGGAACAAAACTAAGTTAGTTGCTATAATCAAAAGCCTCTCAGTATTTCAGACACCAGATAGATCAAGTTCGGACCTGGCCCAGGCGCAGATTAACTCGCCACGCATGAACAAATAATAAATAAAAAAATAAAAGAAAAAGAAAACATGCTGGAATTAAACTAAGAATTTAAAGAACTGATTGTCTACATCAAATAGAAATTAAGAGACGAAAAATAAAAGGATGAATTAAAACGAAAATGCCCAGCTATGCCCGAAGGCGATAGCCGGGGAGAACTCGTCTTCTTCTTCCTCCGATCTTCTTTGGTGGGCTGAATATTCTCTATGTGTTGTCGTCTCTAATCCACTCTTAGCCACGTGATTTCTAGGTCTTCATGTGTATTTATTGATGCTGGAAGTCTTGGGAAGCAAGTAAAATCGCTGCCTTGATCAGCTTATTTGAGATAAGGAAAGAAAAGATTCTTTCCTTATCATTTCCTTAAAAATAGCGATCCTGCCGCGTCCTTGACCAATTCCGTGTATATATAGGACTCATCTGATGTAGAGACGTGTTGGACAATGACTCTAAGGTTGGATGAGAGTCCATCTTTGATACTTCTCTTAATCTGGTCGCCTTTGAAGACTCCATAGTTCACAGGACTCTTCGTACACTGCTTGCTCAACGTCCGTATCTGATCAACTCTGATCTCTGTCCAACTTATTTATTTCGTGCGGTACTTGGTCAAGCATCGGTCTTGGTCACTTCCTGACTTTGCCCATTATGATATGGGTGTTCATTCCAGGCTAACTTGCTTAACCAGCATACTTTCTCAATGCGACGATTTCCTTCCAAATGTTCGTCTTTTCACATTTCACCTGCATAACTTGACCATAGACTCAAAATGTGCCCTCCCAGACACAAACAAGGTGAAAACAACTAAAAAGACTCGATTAACTTGACCCAAAAGAACTAAAAATGAGCCAAAAAATATGGCTCATCATACACGTACTTCTTCATATAAATGTGGTTTAATTTATATGAATTGTCCAAATGATTAAGTGATATCAATTGGGTTATGAGGTCGACTTACCGCATAATGAAGTCTCAATGGTTGAACTGATTCACTTGAATCATATGGTTGTTCCTAGTTCGTATCATCGAGGACGGACAAACTATTGATACAATGAACTAGATTTTAATGTGTACTATAGCGCCGCTTCATGGGCTAGAGATGTGGGACATCAAGTACAATTACATAGATATTAGTTGGGAGCTAATGATCGAACAGACCCGACTGGAATAGTATTTGAGATTTCGAGTCATAATACTATTTCATTGACCGTTGAGCAATTTCCTCTGACCTGAGTAGTCCAGAATGATTCCTTTGTGAAATGGTATACTTTGATACAAGTAAACGCCTTTCGTAAAAGGAGGTTATAAAAATTTTTATTGGATATATTAGGAAGCAAGTGGGAGAGCTTGGATTGATAAGATGGGATTAACCTCCATTTATAATGGGATATATGTCTTACCGGCCACTTGTAGAGTCGAGACTGTGGAAAAGTGTGGCCACGTCCAGGTTCGTATTATAGTGATAAATCTAGTTTTGCAGTCTGTCTCATAGTCCAAGAAAGGTTTGAGCCGATTGAGGATGACTCTAGTCTTACCTCAAGTTCAAACTTAGACATAAAGTGACAACAGGAAGTTGGTAACACACTGGTTATGAAGGCCAAGTGGGAGATTGTTGGTGTATGTCCTTCGATCCTATGTGTGCAATCGATTAAGTTATATGGTCATCTCCGGATGTTAAATGATGTATCAATAATATAATATATATTACTTAGAGTAATATTATATTCATTGATAATCACACCTACAGGGTCACACACGAACGAGAAGTCGAATGAGAATATTGCTGAATATTGATTTTAGAAGTCAATATATATATAAACTATGTTTATATATAAATGTGATTAATGAATTTGACGTGTCACATGGTGTGGCATGTCATGACACATGGACTAATGACTTGGAGTCATTGGGCACATGTGGCAATGAGGTGGCATGAGAGTTACATTTTGACCACTAACTTTCACCATTATCACACCATTAGTGAAGGGGGTTACTTTCACATAATGATGGTGCATTATGGTGAAAATAAAGGAGAGAAATGCTGAATTTCTCTCATTCCAACACTACATTTTTGAAATCACATAGAGAGAGAGAGAGAGTGAACATAGTGTTCTACACATTTTCTCAATAACATTTCAGCAAATTCTGCACTTGTCTTCCGTTCGTGTGAAACACGTAGAGGCCGGACCATTTGTGCGACTACACATCCGGGAAGAACAGAAGCAAGACAAGAGGCTTGAGAATATTTTCTATTTAAGGTTCATCGCGAGAAGATCGGATCTTCATCAACGAACAGCCATCGACATCAACGAGGCACGCGTCAACCAATGTAAGATTCGTTGACCTTCATATATATATATATATATATATGTATTGGATATGTATATATATAAATATAAATGTGTTTATACACTCTTGTGTGCACTAAGATCCAAGCATGGTAGATCTATATGTATTACACGCTTCCGCACACACGGTTCATCGATCGGATCGGTGAACCAATACCTACAATTGGTATCAGAGCCCAGGGCTCGTGCACATGATTTGTGTTGGATACAATGATATAAATCAACATAATTGGCTTAATATTTTTTTGTGATTATGTGATTAGATGTAAGGCAGGCCACCGATAGTGTTCGGGTGGATGAATCGTGTTTTTTACGTATTGAATGGCCATAGTTTTGGAGGGCTGCGTCCTTTGGAATCTTTTGTAATAGATAGGTTTTTTCTATTCAAAATGTATTGTTCAATATGTAAGCTATGGATTTATCCATGTATCGGAGTTGGATTTCGAAGCCCAAGCGAAAACGAGAAGAAACGAAGCAAAACTGAGCGAAACGGGCGAAACCGGGGCCACTGGAGCCAAACAGCGGTCGCTGTTGTGGCACCAGCGGCCGCTGGTCGATGTTCCGCGACCGCTGTTTTGAAACAGCGGTCGCTGTTTGGTTCTTTTGGGGGCAGGAAGTCGTCCCAGTTTTGTGCCTTTTCCGCGGGCGCAGTTTTGGAATCCGCGACCGCGGAAGTGTGTTTAGCGGGCGATGTTATAGTAACAGCGGCCGCAGTTTGTGGATTTTGGGCACAAAATGAATTTTGACCTAAACGGCGGGCGCGGAAAGGTGGCGGCAGGCGCGAATCTTCCCTGGCGAGTCTCCGACCGATTTTAATGCTTTCTTTTAATTTTGTTTGAGTGTTGTGAGGTTTTAGCTTTAGGGGCCTTTTCAATACGTATTATTTGCTTTCCTAGTTATAGGATATTTTATGTTATAAATGTTCAACCTACATATAACACCTATGCATGCAAGTTCCCAAAATAATGAGTATAATGTCTTGTCATAAACATCACACCCATGAAACCCTCGATCATAAGTTGATAGGTTCGCCTCAGCGGGATATCACTTGTTATCTTGGGATAGTGGGAGTAAGGGTTAGACCCTTACACGTGAATTTGGTTTTCTCATCGATAGATCCACTGCAGGCGTGGCTATCGAGACATGAGATGAGAATGTGATTCTTATCAACTGAGAATGACATTAGATGTCATTGACATGGGATGTCTACCCATCTTGGTGTTCTTAAGTGCGGACTCAGTCGGCTTAAAGATTCGCAAGATGAGGGTCTTAGGATCGTTTTGTTCAAGGGAACAACGATATTAGATATCGATTGAACAAAATGTAATAAATAAGTAGTTTGTGAGACAACCTTATATGTTTACCGCTTTGTGGATGTTTACATACTTTATTTATCTTTCTTTTGTAGTTTATCATGTTAATATCAACTCGATTCAAGTTTGGTTCAATTCTTGATTATGAAAAATTGAACAACACAAATTTTCTTGATTGACAACGTAATTTGAGGATGGTCCTCAAATACGAAGACAGGGAAAATGTGTTAGATAAACACATCCTTTGATATCAATAAACTACTCAATAGCATGTTCGGGGAACTGATGGAGTTATATTCTAAATGTCTAGTTTAGTGACAATATGGAACTCCTTATCTGTGTTTTATTATCTATTAATCAAACAGTCTGCATTTTGTCTATTATGTACTTTATGCTATAGTCCTAGATATATACGTTGTAGACAGTATGGCGTGAGGAGACACGCGGAAGATCATACTGTCGGTTACTCGTATACTATCGAACAGTAGCTCACGACTTAGATGGACGGGGACAATCCATCGGTACGTCGTAGTGTGACTGGTAAATAGTCGGTCTTGACTATTATGTTACACTCGTGCACTTGGTGTATTGAGCAGGACCACGGGAGGGCGTTCGATTTATACTAGTCGCAGTAATCGAACCAGACCTCAAATATTACGGATATACGAATTCCTAATCCCTATATAATTATAGGTGCGTGTATTTAATTCTCGGTTCTTTGACTTGCTAGTGAGTGAGACTAATTGACTAGTCAATATTCTCGGTAAATTGGGAATCGAAATTGTACACACGGCATGCTGTAGATTATAGACAGGAAACCGTGTCTCATTTATTGGGTTGATGATGTCCCCGAGATGAGCTCCTAAAGTTTATCATGTAAACCTTGGAGGTGAATTCGTTCCACATGATAATAAGGATGAGTTCGGCGGAATTATTATTGTTGAAATAATATTAAATTAATTTCGGTAATTCAATTATTATTATTTAGTGGAATTAATAATAATTAAAATTGTAATTAATTAAAAGTTTTCTTTTAAGGACACCTAGTTAATTAATTTGCAATTTAGCCCGGGATTTATTTACCTAAGAGGTCCCTAGTGTAGCTCTATTTAACCCCCCCCCCCCCCCTTGCCCTCTCCTAAACCTAACAATTCGCCGCAACTATTATTTCAGCAGAGAAAAATAAAAGCTTAGCACAATTATTTTTTCTCTGTTTAAATAAAAGAGTTAACGCAATTATTTTTCTCACATAGAGAAAAATAAATTCTCACGGTGGTTTGGAGGAGAGAGCAGACAAGGAAGAACCCAGCGGATCGTTGCTCACACAACGGCTGGAGTCGGGGCAGCATCGCGCTGCTGTAATCGCGATGCTGTCGTCCGACAGCTATTCTTGTCGGGCGACAGCCTTGAGCTGTCGGGCGACAGACAGGGCAGAAGCCCTCGGATTCGCGCGGTCGTATCTTCGGTGCGATGGCTGGGCGTGAATCGGGTTTAGGGCCTTGTCGTGAGCACAGTGGTGATGCTGGGGGTCGACTGGGCTTGTCCGGATGTTCGAGTAGTCGAACGAACATGTCCCGGGTAGTCGATTTCCAACAATTGGTATCATAGCCTGTTTATAGGTTCGTTGTATTTTTGCGCATGTTACCTTGCAGGTTGAACCCGATTATTATGGCCAATTTATTTATGTTATTTTGTGCTGTATGTGTGTGGTTTTGATTAAACTCTCGGGCTTGTCGAGATCGTTTTGTTTTTGGAAAGTTGCTTGTTTGTAATAGATAAAAACGACAGGTTGAGTCGTTAGGTTTATTTAATTTTCGTTGAATCCGGGACATGTATAGGGTCGATCAAAATGTATAGGATCGATACCGGAGTTAGTAGAATATTTTTTTGTAATTTTAAAGCTATTGGATCGAGAGAAGATCGAAGCCCGGAGGAACGAGAGTCGAGGAGAGAGAACCGGCAACGGGCTGCCATCGAACACACTTCGTGTTTCGTGACGGGCAGCAGCGGGGCTGGGGTTCGTTCGACCCCACGGACGACTCAACGAGGCTCGAGACGAGACTCCAGTGGGAGGAGTTCGTCTCTTGACCCTCGAGCGAGTCGGTGGTGGATCGAGACCGAGACGAGCAACAAGATGAAGTTCCAAGAGACGTGCATTCAAGATTTTAAGGCCATAATAATCGGGCCACGTTAATTGCTTTTTTATGTGATTTACGTGCTTTATTATTATGCTTTTTTATTTATGCATGTTATCCCTTATCGTAAAATACTAAGTGGGAGAGGGATTGGAAAAAATCCCGCGGTCTCCATTCTCTGTTTTGAGAGTGATGTGTATTGACTTACGAGTTGGCTTTAGTGTCATCCTCCCTATCGGATAAAGTCGATACATGGAAATCACTTGATCAAAATTCGAATTAAATTCCATTTTAAAATTGAACAATTATATTTCTCAAAAGCAATGTCTAATCTGTCTTTCAAAGACTAATTTCAACTCGACTCATTCTCACCCCGGGGAATGGAATGGAGCCAAAGCGCTTGGTTATGTCGATGACACAGATTAGAGACTTTCGAGTCATTTGATTACTAGATCGATTGTCTGATTGGCTCCCTCACCTTGTGAGAGATAGAGCTCAATTGCATGATTGATCGCTGGTTAGAAACTTCGAGTTTCACTTACGAGATATCAAGCTTTGATTAATAAAATTGTGAAGTTTGATAAATGGAATTCAATTAACAAAGTTGTTTGTTTAGTAAACGTTCACACTATCGTGGCTTGCTAAACGGAAACGGAACTTTGGGTTAATTGAGGCTCGACAGTTATAGAAAATCGTAAAGGGACCGCATGTCAACGTAAACGTCCACACTAACGTGGCTTGCGGTGGACATGTAGTTCCCGATCGGTTGACTTAGTACTGAGAAATTGTATACACTTAGGTACGCTTTATTGTATCCTCCCCATCGGAGTCACTGCTATAATGATGTACGACCGAAGTAAAAGTCCAGTTATAAAATCGTTTGGATTAGTATACGTCCACAAGAACGTGGCATACTAGTCTGATGGGATTTTAGGATTGATTGGTAAATTTAATGATATTACTTGAGGGAGTTAATATCGAATTAAATTTGACTGTTTGATTTGTCTCTTTTTATAGATATGGCACTCAACCCACTGTCTATGATACTAAAAGAAAACAAACTCACTGGTCCGAATTATAATGATTGGAAGCGAAACTTGGACATTGGAAGTCTAATTGTCCTCTCAGACAAGGAGGTATGAACTTTTCCTTAGTCACTGAAACATGTTTAGCGGTGTTATCCACCGGCACCTGGTGTGTGGATACGGGAGCCACTGATCATGTCTGCAATTCTTTGCAGGGGTTCCAGGAAACCCGGCGGCTTAGAGAGGGAGAGATCACCATCTACATGGGCAACGCTATGAAAGTGGCGGCAGTTGCAGTGGGAGATGTTTATTTATCTTTTAATAATAAAGTTTTGATATTGAATAATTGTCTTTATGTACCGAATTTTAGAAAGAACCTTGTTTCGGTTTCTAAGTTGGTTTTGAATGGATATTCTGTTTCTTTTGATAATTCTGTTATTGTCAAGAAGAATGGTGATTATATCTGTTCTGGTACATTGATAGACAACTTATATATACTGAATCCTAATTATTCCACGATGCATCAAGTTGATGTTGGAATTCGATATCCCGGGCTATTAAAATTCGCGGAAAATAATAACCCGATAAAAAACCTTCGCCGGAGATCACGTGAACACCGCCATGCGAACCGGAGCACGACCGAACGCACGACGTGGCCGAAGCCATGCACGCACGCCCAGCCGAGCCCCCGCGGCTAGGGCTCACGCGATCGATGATCGCGTCCATCATCGTGATCGATGGGGCTGCCCAGCAGCCCCCGCGGCGAGTCCGGCGACTCGCCGCCGCATGGGGTGGTCGGCCCGCCCCCAGCAGGACGTCGCGGGGCCCAGCCCCGCTGCCAGCGATCGATCGCATGATCGATCGCACCCCGGCTCCCAGCCGGGGTTCGCCCCTCGCGCTCGGCCGAAACCCTAGGCGGGCGATCCCACGCGGTCCGTTGGTTTCACCACCACCGCGTGATCGTCCGTCTAATCCGGGTTCGATCCTTTTGGATCTTCGTTCTATGGTATTCTCGATAAATCTAAAATCAAATAATATCAAGGGCGTTTAGATATTATACCTTCGATTCGTTGTTCGGAGAAACGAAATCAAGATGACCTTTGAATCTTCCCACGTATTCCTTGCACTAGCTTGAACGTCGGGTGGGCGACGATCCTCCAAGCTCTATGGATCTACTTCTCTCTCTACTTTCTCTCTCTAGAAGAATTATGATCTTCAACTTATGAGAATAGAGAAGACCATGTAGTGCTTTTATAGGCTACGTAGGGGATCTAAAGGAGGTGGAATATTGGGCTTCCAATATTAATGATTAAATTGAGCCCAAGCCCAAATCTATTAATCCCATTAATATTAATTAATTTATTTTCCACTATATAAATTAATTGCACTCCCAATATTAAACCATATTATATCCAATAATATTTCTCCGGTAGTATTTATTTATTCCGTGTATTTAAGATTTAAATATCCATGAATAAAATTTATTTATTGCTTAATAAATTTATTTATCTCTTTTATCCGAGACTAGTACCACTCAACCTTATTTATTATGCGGAACAAATCCACTCGCGAGGTTTATATAATAAATCCTTATGAGCTCATCTCGGGGATATTATCAACCCTTCCGGGATACACTGTCCCGTCAAGAATTCACGGCATGCCATATATAAAATATAGTGACCCAACTTAACCGGTAATTGACCCAATAATTAAACCGGTCAATTCCTTTGGAAAATCAAAGTCACTTATATTAAATATACACACCCGCAATTGTATCGGAGATTAAGAATAAAATACACTGAGTCTTAAATCAATTATCGTAGAGCAATCCTAATTGATAAGTCTCAATCGATCCGCTCAATACACCAAGTGTACAAGTGTGATAAAATAATTTAGACAAATTATTTTCTCTCTCACACAACAACTATACTGATGGATTGGTCCGTGTCCATCTAGGTCGTGAGCATCTGTTTGATTAAATACGAGTAATCGATAGTATGATCTTCTGTGTGGGCCCGACACACCATACTAACTACAACGTATATAATCCAAGACTATAATTTGCATATATTTAATTAACAATAATTAAAAACAAATGAATGTTCATTATTAATAGGTAAATGAAAGTGCACAAGGAGTTCAGAATACTCAAATCTAGACATTAAGTATATTTCTCCAACAGTTGAGTCGTTTAACACATCTAGTACCAATAAGAGAAAGGAGCCTTCTAGAATGAATCAAAAGTACTTATGGCATCTAAGGCTAGGTCATATTAACTTGAGTAAGATTCAAAGATTGATAACTGATGAAATACTCAGTGATGTGAAAGATGAGGACTTTCCAATCTGCGAATCATGCTTGGAAGGAAAAATGACCAAGCGACCCTTTAGTGATAAAGGGTATAGATCCAAGGTAGTACTGGAATTGATTCACTCTGATTTGTGCGGGCCTTTATCTGTCCAAGCGAGAGGAGGTTACGAATATTTTGTGACCTTCACTGATGATTACTCAAGGTATGGTTTTATATACCTGATGCGTCGCAAGAGCGAGTGCTTTGACAAGTTCAAGGAGTACAAAGCTCTTGTAAAGAACCTTCATGGTAAAACCATAAAGACTCTACGATCTGATCGTGGAGGAGAGTACCTCTCGGGAGAGTTTAAGGCGTACTTATCGGAGAACGGGATTGACTCCCAGATGACTGCACCATACACGCCCCAGCAGAATGGTGTAGCGGAAAGAAGGAATAGGACTCTTATGGAAATGGTAAGATCTATGATGAGTTATTCAGACCTACCAGTTTCGTTCTGGGGATATGCCTTGGAAACAACGTCGTATATCCTGAACTTAGTTCCTTCTAAAGCAGTCCCTAAGACACCCTCAGAATGTGGACCGGGCGTAAGCCGAACTTAAAACACATTCGGATCTGGGGTACTCCAGCACACGTGCTGAAGCTAGGGGCTGATAAGTTGGAATCACGTTCAGATATTCGGTTGTTTATAGGATATCCTAGAGGAACGAAAGGTGGTTTATTTTATAGTCCTAAGGACCAGAAGATCGTTGTTAGCACCAACGCTCGGTTCTTGGAAGAGGATCATGTAATGGACCACAAGCCCAAGAGTAAGATAATACTTAATGAACTGAGAGGGGACGATCAAGGCTTAGATCCAACCCAACCGGGTGATACGCCACCACAGTCTGCACCTGTAGTCACTGAGGTTACACCGGAGCGTCGTCGTAGTGGGAGGGTTGTTCGACAACCCGACAGGTTCATGTTTATAGGTGAGTCTTCGGACTTGTTACCTGGAGAACATGAAGCCGACCCCTAGACCTATGACGAGGCGGTAAAAGATCATGATGCTCAGTCTTGGCAAAAGACGATGAAATCTGAGATTGAATCTATGGATTCAAATCAGGTCTGGGATCTTGTAGCACCACCCAAAGGTGTAAAAGCCATTGGTTGCAAGTGGGTGTACAAGAGGAAAAGAGGGTCTGACGGGAAGGTGGAAACCTTCAAGGCTAGGCTTGTTGCGAAGGGGTATACTCAGAAAGAAGGGATCGATTATGAGGAAACCTTTTCGTCGGTAGCTATGTTAAAGTCGATCCGGATTCTTTTGTCTATAGCATCTTATATGGATTATTAGGTGTGGCAAATGGACGTCAAGACAGCATTCTTGAATGGGAATCTTGACGAGACCATTTATATGAGACAGCCAGAAGGTTTCATCAAGAAAGGCCAAGAGCATCTAGTGTGTAAGCTAAACCGATCCATTTATGGATTGAAGCAAGCTTCTAGATCTTGGAACATGCGGTTTGATGAGGTTATCCAGTCTTATGGATTCATTCAAAGCATGGACAAGTCGTGTGTATACCGGAAAAGCGACGAAAACAGTGTGACGTTTCTCGTGCTTTATGTAGACGACATTATTCTAATTGGCAACAATGTGAAGATGTTATCGGACATAAAGGGATGGTTGTCCGAGCAATTCGATATGAAAGACTTAGGACAAGTTGGACATGTTCTTGGGATTAAGGTTATTCGGGATCGCTAGAAAAGAACATTGAGCTTGTCCTAGGCTTCATATATTGATACGATTCTGGCTCGTTTCAACATGCAGAATTCCAAGAGAGTAACCCTGGACAGGGTCACTGGACTGCTGTAAAGAACATACTTAAGTACCTGCGAAGGACTAGGAATTATGTTCTGAGTTACAAAGCGTCTGAGTTGATTCCTATTGGTTACACAGATTCGGATTTCCAATCTGATAAGGACAAGCGAAAGTCTACATAAGGCTATGTGTTCACATTGGGAGGTGGAGCAGTTTTATGGAAGAGTGTTAAGCAAAAATGCATTTCGGACTCTACCATGGAAGCCGAATATATAGCAGCCTCTGAGGCAGCTAAAGAATCGGTGTGACTCCGGAACTTCCTTATGGACTTGGACGTGGTTCCTGATTTTTTAGAGCTATCACAATTTATTAAGACAATAGCGGTGCAGTGGCAAATGCGAAGGAACCACGAGCCCACAATGCGAGTAAACACATAGATCGCAAGTACCACCTGATTAGAGATATCATCAAGAAGGGCGATGCGGTTGTCACCAAGATTGCATCAGCGGATAACCTGGCAGACCCCTTTACGAAGGCACTTCCAGCGGAAGCGTTCAAGAGACACGTGAAGGGGATGGGTATCAGATGTATGGGAGAGGGCAACTAGACTTTTAGTATAAGTGGGAGATTGATGGAGTTATATTCTAAATGTCTAGTTTAGTGACAATATGGAACTCCTTATCTGTGTTTTATTATCTATTAATCAAACAGTCTGCATTTTTTCTATTATGTACTTTATGCTATAGTCCTAGATATATACGTTGTAGACAGTATGGCGTGAGGAGACACGCGGAAGATCATACTGTCGGTTACTCGTATACTATCGAACAGTAGCTCACGACTTAGATGGACGTGGACAATCCATCGGTACGTCGTAGTGTGACTGGTAAATAGCCGGTCTTGACTATTATGTTACACTCGTGCACTTGGTCTATTGAGCAGGACCACGGGAGGGCGTTCGATTTATACTAGTCGCAGTAATCGAACCAGACCTCAGATATTACGGATATACGAATTCATAATCCCTATATAATTATAGGTGTGTGTGTCCAATTCTCGGTTCTTTGACTTGCTAGTGAGTGAGACTAATTGACTAGTCAATATTCTCGGTAAATTGGGAATCGGAATTGTACACACGGCATGCTGTAGATTATAGACAGGAAACCGTGTCCCATTTATTGGGTTGATGATGTAAACCCTGTAGCTGGATTCGTTGCACATGATAATAAGGATGAGTGGTACTAGTCTCGGACAATATGAAATGAATTAATTTAATTATTAGTAACTAAAATTAATTCGTGGACATTTGATATCTTAAACACGGGAAAGTCGTGTATGTAATTCGGCAGAATTATTATTGTTGAAATATTATTAAATTAATTTCGGGAATTCAATTATTATTATTTAGTGGAATTAATAATAATTAAAATTGTAATTAATTAAAGGTTTTCTTTTAAGGACTCCTAGTTAATTAATTTTCAATTTAGCTCGGGATTTATTTACCTAAGAGGTCCCTAGTGTAGCTCTATTTAAACCCCCTTGCCCTCTCCTAAACCTAACAATTCGCCGCAACTATTATTTCAGCAGAGAAAAATAAAAGCTTAGCGCAATTATTTTTTCTCTGTTTAAATAAAAGAGTTAACGCAATTATTTTTCTCACATAGAGAAAAACAAATTCTCACGGTGGTTTGGAGGAGAGAGCAGACAAGGAAGAACCCAGCGGATCGTTGCCCACACAACGGCTGGAGTCGGGGCAGAGACATACACTAGCAATCTCTAAGGTCTCAACAATTGACCGAGAAGGTATGAGATCGAATCCCTTTTCCGCATTTATTCGATCTATGTTTTTGCGCTAATCATACAACGAACCAACGATTGGTTTACGTGGCTTGGAATTGATGTTCTGGGACTGCTGGGATATCTCTGATCTACGGAACGGCAGTCGGATCGAGAAAATCGCGCCGGAAAAGCACGAACAGCAGCATTGCGCTGCTGTAATCGCGATGCTGTCGGCTGACAGCTATTCTTGTCAGCCGACACTGCCCTGTCGGGCGACAGCCTTGAGCTGTCGGGCGACAGACAGGGCAGAAGCCCTCGGATTCCCGCGGTCGTATATTCGGTGCGATGGTTGGGCGTGAATCGGGTCTAGGGCCTTGTCGTGAGCACAGTGGTGATGCTGGGGGTCGACTGGGCTTGTCCGGATGTTCGAGTAGTCGAACGGACATGTCCCGGGTAGTCGATTTCCAACAGGAACAGACTATGATTGAGCGGTTCGGTATGACCAGGGTCATTGCTTCAGCTAGGCTGGAAAAAGGGAAACCTATGGGACCACACTTGTAGCAAATGATTGGATTATTTGCTTCAAGTGATTGCCTAAGTTTTTTTTTCTATGATCATAAGTTGGCAACCAATTTCATACTTCAATCTCATCATGATGGTTATGATGCCTTTAGGCTAATTTTACCATATGAAAGGTTTGAAGAAATCGCTAAGTGAGATCCACGGGATGCTCAAGGCTGTTGAGACCGGTGATTAAGAAGGACCCTAAGAGGGAAATTCTTATGATGAGGGATGGGGTATTCAAAGAGCATGGGCAAGAAGGCTGATTTATATGTTTTTGTGTCATTTTTCTTGTGTTATTTTGTGTCGTTTTGTGTCGTATTTTGTTTTATCCTCGTTGGTTTTGGTGCGTTTGACGTGTATGTGAAGTGTGCAGGTGTCGATCGTCGATAGGTGTACTTTGGTGCAAAAACGAGAAGAAATAATGAAATACCGCAAGATAAAGATTGAGGATGCTAAAGTAGTAAGTTGGCGGCCGCCAGGCCACCTAGCACCCGCTGGGTGGTGAATTCAGATGCTGCTGGATCAGTGACTCAGCGTCCGCCAACCCTCCTAGCGCCTGCCAGGAAGAGGCAACAGGAGTTTTGAAGACCCCAGCCCAGCACCCGCCAGACACCTTGGCACCCGCCAGGTCGTCTCAGCAGAATGTCATATTCACTTCAGCTCCGCGGCTGCTGAACTCTCTAGCACATGCTGGGCGCGATTTCTCAGCTTTGACCGATTTTGACCGGATTGAAATTGTATAAGAATAGGGTTATCCTATTTCGAAAATATCTTCTCTCTTACGCATACACTTCTCCACGGACGATTTTTGAGAGTTCTTCCTCCTTAGACTTAGTTTTCATATTGTTTTGATTTGGCTACGAAGAATTGGATCGACTACTTGCAACCTTGAATCATTGTTTATTATTTTCAATAATCTAGTAAGTTTATTTCTTTTTCATTCTTGTGTCTTAATTATTTTTGCTTTAAACTTTCAATTTGGTTATGAATATGAATTCTTTCATCTCTATATGTCTCTTGCTCATCAATATGTGTAGCTAAATTTCATACTAGAGTTAGGGTTCATCGATTTTTGAAAGTAGGGATTGAGTTTTGGTTTGCACACAAAGTGTTCGATAAAATGCTAACTTGATTTTAAACTCACGTTTGTGGCTGTTAGGCAATCTCGTGATTTAGATTATCGAACCACGTTAATACCAACCGGAGACGGACGTATTAATATAATTTTTTCAAACTATGATTTAACTCTGAAATTGAATATTGGTGAACCCGATCCCTAGTCCCTTTTTTATCATTTGAAACTTATTCATTACTTGTCTTTTATTTACTTTTTTTTATTTTGTTAATTTAGAACTTAGATTATTAAAAACCCCCAAACAACCATGCATTATGCTATAAATTCGTGTTCTCTTTTCCTTTCTTTTGCAACCACTTGAATACGTATACTAGTACCGATAGTAGTGTTCCTCTCGAGACCGACTCGGGCGAGTTGTTTCGGCAATTAGTTCGATATAAATTTTTATTTGATTTTTGACGCACTACAACGTCTTTTCAAATTGGCGCCGTTGCCGGGGAACACTTTAGGCACTAGTATTAGTGTTTGAGTGTTTGCAACTTTCTTTTTTCTTTTTCTTTTTTTTGATATGAGTATTATTTTTCCCACCGGTGCGTTTAATGTTTTTGTCAAGTGTTTTTGTTAGCAGTGATGAATACATATAATAACTATCCGTGGGAGTTCACAAGGCCTCAGACGAGCACTTACTACGAGCCTTCCCAATATGAGACGACAACACATTTTGGCTCTAAGTCTCAGGCATACAATCCGGAGTGTCATACTAAATCGAGTTATCATTTTGATCCACCTCACCAACAATGGCCTCAACAACAATGGTCTCCTCAGAATATGGTGTATCCTCAACATTATTCTATGCAACCTGAGCCTCCATACAAGCCATCATTAGATGACGTTTTTCAAGATTTCATGCAAACGGCCAACCAGATAATGAAATCAAATGAAGCGTCGATCAAAGCGAATGAAGTGGCGATGACCAGAAATGCTGAAGCAAATTTGGCGTACTCTCCACCATATTCGATGCAACCGGAGCCGCCGTGCAATCCATCTTTTGATGAAATTTTTCACAATTTCATGCAATCGACCGAACAGATAATGAAAGCAAATGAAGAGGGAATGACAAAAAGGGAAGAAGCAGAGGAAATGTCAATCGTTTTCGATGATGAGATATGTATGTTATCCACCCCAATGCGCGAGTGTGAACAAGATGAAGAAAATCATACGCACCTACTGACGGAAGTTCAGGCCCTCGCAATTCTCCAAGATGACTACGAAGATGATGAAGTAGAACCGAATGAGGTCGAGTCCAAAAAGGAGCATGTGTACTTCGATGAACTACATTTGGAGGAAAATGACGAAGAAGAGGCGATAGAGAGTAAGGTGCTAGAGGAGATTACACCGAACGTGTCGCATAGAGACGAAGACTCATACAAATCGTCAATTCCACCTAGGCAACTAGACGAAGAGACATTGAACCTAAACATAGTGGAAGACAATCAGGAGGGGGAGCCTTTACAAGAAGCGGGTCTATCGATGCTAGATACTCATCTTGGGTACGAAAGCTCTTATATTTATGCCATGAGCGACGAGGATGAGGAGGTTGAGGATATTTTTCCTAAGCAGGCATGTATAATCCAATCACCATCTCCTTATCTGAGTGGTTTGGGGGATAACAAACCAGAGTTTCCTCGTTCTTCTCTTGACATGATCGATCTTATGATTGCTGAGGAATCAAATGTGATACGTGCTCATCACCCACTCAAGCCACATGATCCAGGTATTTTAAAATTTAATCGTGCTTTGGGTTCGAATGTAAGAAGAGCAAATGAGATGGTTTGTGAGGTAGATATTAATGATTTTGCTGAGTGTGCTATAAATTATTTTTACCCTTATGCTATTGATCTATTGGTCGAGATGATGTTTTTGCAGGAAAGTAACTCGATATTTTTATATCCCATCGTTGAAGACATGCACGTAAAACAAAGTGTGGGGGTACTCAAGAGCGATGAAGAAAAAGAACCACCTCCACCGAAATTAGAGCTGAAAGGGTTGCCTAAACAGTGGAAATATGTTTATATAGAAGAGATGACACTTGGGAAGATGACCCTCATTGAGGCTCCTTATTGATGAAAGACTGGTCAAGCTTGAGACGTTAAACAAGCGTCGCGTGGAGGCTAATCCACGAGCCGTAATGCTCACTCGGTTCCCAAAATGAGCGCCACATGGGGGCCTTCCCATGACTTCATACGGGCTGGATCGAGAAGACTGAAGGAGTCGACATCACTGTTTGCATCTTCTTACCCTTCCTCTTTTTATGCTTGTTATGTGTATATGTTTCTTTAGGTAGTTCTTTTTTTTTTTTAGTTTGGACATGTTTTGTTTCTCCTTTGCCTGAGAATTGCTTGATTATGTGTTTTACATTGAGGACAATGTGTCTTTCAAGTGTGGGGGGTAGCTTTGCATGTTTTTAGGATAACCCGTTGTTTCGCGAGGTTTGTTGGGGTTATAGTAGTCTTCAAACGTCGTTTATGTTATGTCTTTTGCTATGTTTTGTCGTGTTGATCACCCCTCCCCATTTGACACTATTGCGGTATAGTTGTTAGAAGCATGTGCTAGGCAATATAGGCTTCGGTTTACACATAGTTGAATTCAAGGCTTCATCAGGATGATAATGACGAGTTGATTAATTGTGGGTCCTACACTTAGGATTTGCTACATAGGGAGAGTTGTGTTTTTCATAACATCGGTTAGACACGAGTATTAAGTGGATCGAGTTCATTGATTGTTTGGTCGAGTTATACACGAGGATTCTACTTTGATCGTCTCTCTTATTAGTAGTGTGGCGTAGCTATATATAGGTATTATTCGCAACCGGACGCAAAAACAGAAGACGTTCGAAAATTGTAGTTGCGTATGTGAAAAAATAAGGGCCGGCAGCCGAACTAGTAAGAAAAAAAATAAATGGTTCGAAAAATCCCGTTGCCGATATATATAAAAAAAAAAAAAAAAAAAAAGAAAAAAAAAAGAAAAAAAAAATATTATAAAAAAAAAAAGTAGTATAAGTATTAATATTAGTAGAGCAGCCACACTGCTTGTACGAGAACGATGAGTATGGGAAACCACACTAGGATACTCGAGTGACCCTCGACTGTTTACACTTAGTGAATATTGCCTCACTTGATTGACTCGGCTAGACATTTCGATGGTTTTGTTTACTTGTGCTCGTTGTTGAAATTGGTGGAGTGGAGTCATGATTCGAACTGTGGGGATTTGAATATTTGAGGGACACTCGTTAGTTGATTTTGATTTCTCAAAAGTGAATGCCTTGAATTCCCTTATGGTTGATTGTTTGTCTTGAGCTTAGTCGATGCTTGGTTCGTATTGTGTACCGTGATTGTTTGCTTGAGGACAAGCAAAAAGCTAAGTGTGGGGGAGTTGATTTATATGTTTTTGTGTCATTTTTCTTGTGTTATTTTGTGTCGTTTTGTGTCGTATTTTGTTTTATCCTCGTTGGTTTTGGTGCGTTTGACGTGTATGTGAAGTGTGCAGGTGTCGATCGTCGATAGGTGTACTTTGGTGCGAAAACGAGAAGAAATAATGAAATACCGCAAGATAAAGATTGAGGATGCTAAAGTAGTAAGTTGGCGGCCGCCAGGCCACCTAGCACCCGCTGGGTGGTGAATTCAGATGCTGCTGGATCAGTGACTCAGCGTCCGCCAACCCTCCTAGCGCCTGCCAGGAAGAGGCAACAGGAGTTTTGAAGACCCCAGCCCAGCACCCGCCAGACACCTTGGCACCCGCCAGGTCGTCTCAGCAGAATGTCATATTCACTTCAGCTCCGCGGCTGCTGAACTCTCTAGCACATGCTGGGCGCGATTTCTCAGCTTTGACCGATTTTGACCGGATTGAAATTGTATAAGAATAGGGTTATCCTATTTCGAAAATATCTTCTCTCTTACGCATACACTTCTCCACGGACGATTTTTGAGAGTTCTTCCTCCTTAGACTTAGTTTTCATATTGTTTTGATTTGGCTACGAAGAATTGGATCGACTACTTGCAACCTTGAATCATTGTTTATTATTTTCAATAATCTAGTAAGTTTATTTCTTTTTCATTCTTGTGTCTTAATTATTTTTGCTTTAAACTTTCAATTTGGTTATGAATATGAATTCTTTCATCTCTATATGTCTCTTGCTCATCAATATGTGTAGCTAAATTTCATACTAGAGTTAGGGTTCATCGATTTTTGAAAGTAGGGATTGAGTTTTGGTTTGCACACAAAGTGTTCGATAAAATGCTAACTTGATTTTAAACTCACGTTTGTGGCTGTTAGGCAATCTCGTGATTTAGATTATCGAACCACGTTAATACCAACCGGAGACGGACGTATTAATATAATTTTTTCAAACTATGATTTAACTCTGAAATTGAATATTGGTGAACCCGATCCCTAGTCCCTTTTTTATCATTTGAAACTTATTCATTACTTGTCTTTTATTTACTTTTTTTTATTTTGTTAATTTAGAACTTAGATTATTAAAAACCCCCAAACAACCATGCATTATGCTATAAATTCGTGTTCTCTTTTCCTTTCTTTTGCAACCACTTGAATACGTATACTAGTACCGATAGTAGTGTTCCTCTCGAGACCGACTCGGGCGAGTTGTTTCGGCAATTAGTTCGATATAAATTTTTATTTGATTTTTGACGCACTACAACGTCTTTTCAAATTGAAGGCTACTAGGGTTCCTAGGGAATCTGAATGCGTCTACTGCAAAAGTGTTGGACACTACTTGCAAACCTGTAGAAGTTCATATTTTATTCAATTTCAAAACAAATGCCTAATTTGTCTTTCATATGATGGATTCTAAAGTTAGGATTACTTTCACCTCGGGGAGTGATTAAATACAAAAAACTTAGTTCATTAATGACATAAATTAGAGACTTTCGAGCCATGGGATGACGTTAGTCGATTGTCTGGTTGGCTCCCTTATATTTTATGAGAGATAGGGCTTCAATTGCATGATAAGATCGCTGGTTAGAAAACTTTGAGTTTTCACTTACGATTTATCACGTTTTGATATTGGGATAATTGTTAACGGGAATTCGAATAAGAGTCAATTATTGGGAATAATTGAACTTACCCAAAGTTCAAAGAAGATGTGAACAACGGGGTTGCTTCATCTTCAGGTATTAATGTTATAGACATTAAATTTCACAAATTTTACTTCTTGGGTATTGGATGCCATATGTGGTTCTCACAATTGTATGTGAAGGAACTACACCATAAGAAGAAGTTTGGAAAGTAGAGATGTCGATTTACGAGCTAGAAATGGAGCGAAGGTCGCTGCATTAGCCGTAGGATCATATGATGTTGTTTTTGCCTTAGGGCCTTGTTTGAGTATTATAACTATGTAATTTCGTACCTTCAATAAACAATTAATATTGGTTCAGTATTGGATACTGATGGATTAGTTTTTCACTATTAAATAGTTTGGCAACTATTTTAATTGTGAACTATTCTTTGTTTTGGTACGATTATTACATTGTGTATGTATACTTTAACTCGACAAATCATATATAACATTAACACCAAAAGCCAAATTGAATAAGTCTCAATGAGACATAACTGTAACAGTGTTGATTATGTCAAATCAAAATCTAACATGTAACAAAGTTTTTTTTAGAAGGCATTCTAGAATCATTTGACTTAGAGTCATTTGATACATGTGAATGATGTTTGATGACAAAATAACAATGTTATCTTTATTGGATAAAGGAGAACGTGTGAGTGATTTTTTAGGATTGATCCATACTGGTGTATGTGATACCTATGCGTTCACAAGCACATGAAGGTTATGTTTTAGAAAAGAGAAAACGAACTCTATTAGATATAGTTCGATCGATCGATGAGGGGTCTAAGTGAACTACTGATATCTTTTGGGAACACACAATTCTTGACTTCAACCTATACACTGAATAGGACACTGTCAAAAGCTGTTGATAAGACACCATACTAGGTATGAAAAGGGAGGGTCCCTAAATTGTCTTACATCAAGATTTGAGGTTACTATAGCTTCTATAACGAGATTTATCTCTAAAGAGCTTGAACTCAAATTGGATAAAAGTTTTTATGGTATATCCATAAGAAACTTGAGGATACAACTTCTACGATCTATCTGAGAACAATGTTTTGTTGCTCGAGAGAGTGATTTTCTTGAAAAGAGTTATCTTTCCTAGAAATTCAGTGGGAGCTCAGTTGTCTTGAACGAGGTTCAAGTGGAACTACCAATGACGGATACTCAAGATAGGGTTAAGAGCATTCCTATGGTTTTGGAAGCCATACCAGCCCTCGTAGGTCCGGAAGGCATAGATCTATCTATATTAGTCGAATACTTAGGTATTGTGATTAATGAGAGATATGAAGTCATGCTTTTGGAAAGCAGTGACCCTTCGACTTATATCCAAGCTATGACGAGTCCAACTACTGAAAATTCGCATGGTGCCATAAAATCCGAGATGACATAAATGTCTAATAATCAAGTTTGTAACTTGATAGATTACATCACGGGGTAAGACCAGTGAATGCTAATAGATCTTCTAGATCAAAACATACATGTGTGAAAACCTAGGGTTTTCAAATCAAAGTTGGTGGTAAAAGGTTTTATTCACGAGGTGGATTATGAAAAACTTTTTCACCAGTTGCTTCTATTTAGTCATTCGGATTATCTTAGTCATTGATGCTCATTCGAATAATGAGTTTTGGCAATATTGGATGTTAAATATACCTTCTTGAATTTTATTCTAGAAGAAAATGTGTTTTAACACAGTCAAAAAGTTTTATCGATCCTAATACTGCTAAGAAATTATGCAAACTTTTAAGTTCCATTTATGGGCTAAAGCAAGCATACCAGGGTAGTTATTTTTTGTCAATGAATCCATACTGGGTTTTGGATTTGACAAGAACTCAGAAGAATCTTGTTTTACAAGAAGATCAGTGGGAGTTACGTTGTTTGGATTTACCTGAAGTATCGTATGCTTTGAGCATGACGAGTTGGTTTCAAGGAAAATCTGGTAAGGCAGATTGGATGTGGACAAAAGAATTCTGAAGTGTCTTTAACGGACTAGAGAATATTTTGTTGTCTTTGGAAGACAAGTGGAGTTAATATTGATGGAGTTATATTCTAAATGTCTAGTTTAGTGACAATATGGAACTCCTTATCTATGTTTTATTATTTATTAATCAAACAGTCGGCATTTTGTTTTTCATATACTTTATGCTATAGTCCTAGATATATACGTTGTAGACAGTATGGCGTGAGGAGACACGCGGAAGATCATACTGTCGGTTACTCGTATACTATCGAACAGTGGCTCACGACTTAGATGGACAGGGACAGTCCATCGGTACGTCGTAGTGTGACTGGTAGATAGTCGGTCTTGGCTATCATGTTACGCTTGTACACTTGGTGTATTGAGCAGGACCACGGGAGGGCGTTCGATTTATACTAATCGAAGTAATCGAACTAGACCTCAAATATTACGGATATACGAATTCCTAATTTGTATATAATTATAGGTGCGTGTGTCCAATTCTCGGTTCTTTAATATGCCAATAAGTGAGACTAATTGATTAGTCGAGATTCTCGGTAAATTGGGAATCGTAATTGTACGCATGACATGCTATAGATTATAGACAGGAAACCGTGTCCCGTTTTGTCGGGTTGATGTCCCCGAGATGAGCTCATAAAGTTTATCATGTAAACCCTGCAGGTGGATTTGTTCCACATGATAATAAGGATGAGTGGTACTAGTCTCGGATAATAAGAAACGAATTAATTTAATTATTAGTAATTAAAATTAATTCGTGGACATTCGATATCTTAAATACGGGGAAAGTCGTATATGTAATTTCGACGGAAATATTATTGTTGATATAATATTAAATTAATTTCGGGAATTCAATTATTATTTTTTAGTGGAGTGAATAATAATTAAAATTGAAATCGATTAATTGAGGAATTGCTTTTACGTATTCCAAGTTAATTAATATTTCAATTTAGCCCTTAATTAATTTACCTTAGGTCCCTAACGTAGCTCTATTAAAACCCCCTCCCTTACCCTCTCTTAACCTAACATTCGCCGCAACATTTATTTTTCAGCAGAGAAAATTAATTGCTTAGCGCAATAAAGTTTTTCTCTGTGTAAAAATAAAAAGTTAACGCAATTAAATTATTCTCACATTGAGAATAATCTTACGCTGGTTGAGACAGAGAGAGTATAGACGGAAGAACTCCAGCGGATCGTTGCCCACACAACGGTTGGAGACGGGATCAGAGACATACGTTAGAAGCTCTAAGGTCTCAACAATCGACCGAAAGGTATGAAATCGAATTCCCTTTTTCCGCAATTTATTCGATTTCATTTTCTCGTTAATCGTACAGTGAACGAGATCGGGTTCCGTGGCTTGGATGTGATTTTCTCGGACTGCTGGGAGGTTTCTGACCTCCGGCATGGCAGTCGGATCGAGAAAATCTCGTCGGAACAGCAAGAACGGGCGAATCCCGCTGCTGTTCGCGACGGGTGTCGGCCGACAAGATTGGCTGTCGGCCGACAGGGGCTTGTCGGACGACACCTTATGGTGTCGGACGACAGAGAGGCCAGAAGCCTCTCGTTTTGCGCGGTCGTGCCTCGGGTGCGATGGCTGGGTGCAATTCGGGTCAGGGGTTTTGTCGTGAACACAGTAGGCACACTGGAGGTCGACTGGGCTTGTCCGGATGTTCGAGTAGTCGAACGGACATGTCCCGGGTAGTCGATTTCCAACAATTGGTATCAGAGCCGGTTTTGTACGTTCATTGTATTGTTTGCGAGAATTGTTTTGCAGGTTCACCCGATTATTATGGTAATGTTTTTTGTACTGTATGTTGTGGTGTGTTAAACTCTCGGGGTTGTCGAGATCTTTGTTTTGATTCGTTGCTTGTTTGTAATAGTTAAAACGAGGGGTGGAGTCGTTTAGGTTTTTCTATTTCGTTTTTCGTTTATCCGGATGTATAGGATCGATCAATATGTATAGGATCGATACCGGAAATAGTTAGTTTTACTTATGTAATGTTACTGCTACTTGGTGAATAAAGAGAAGATCAAAGCCCGGAGAAACGAGAGTCGAGGAGAGCGAACCGACAACGAGCTGCCATCAAACACACCCCGTGTCTCGTGATGGGCAGCAGCGGGGCTGGGGTTCGTTCGACCCCACGGACGACTCAACGAGGCTCGAGACGAGACTCCAGTGGGAGGAGTTCGTCTCTTGACCCTCGAGCGAGTCAGTGGTAGATCGAGACCGAGACGAGCAACGAGACGAAGATCCGAGAAGACGTGCATCGAAGAATTTTAAAGACCATAATAATCGGGGCCACGTTAAATGCTTTTTGTGTGTTTACGTGCTTTTATTATGCTTTAATTTTATTTGCATGTTATCCCTTTCGTAAAATACTAAGTGGGAGAGGGATTGGAAACAATCCCGCGGTCTCCATTCTCTGTTTTGATGGTGATGTGTGTCACTTACGAGTTGGCTTTAGTGTCATCCTCCCTATCGGATAAAGTCGACACACAGATATCACTGGATCAAAATTCGAATTCAATTCCATTTATAGAATTGAACACTTAAGTTTTTCAAAGCAATGCCTAATCTGTCTTTCAAAGACTAATTTCAACTCGACTCATTCTCACCCCGGGGAGTGGATGAAGGTACCGGTATACCGATCCAATCGATATACCGTGTGTGCGGAAGCGTGTAAAGCAATAGATCTACTATGCCATGATCTTAGTGCACACTTACTGTGTATAAGAACATATATAAACATATATATATACACATCCAATATATATATATAAGGTTCAACGATTACTTACTTTTGGTGATCGTTGAATGTGGTTAATGTCGATGAGGTGGTGTTGAGTCGATTGAACCACCTCAAATGGATCAGCCTCGAAATGTACACCTTTGGTATGACCTTGTCACCCCTTTGGATCGCCCGGATGTTGAAGCCGCACAAATGGCCCGGCCTCTACGTGTTGCACACGAACCCGGATGATGAATTGCTTGCTTGATCGAGTTGATTCTCCAAGAACAACCTCTTTTCTCTCTTTCACTTGTGAATTTCGTGGCTGATGATGATGGTCTTAGAATGAGACATGAAAATCTGATTTTCATGCTCATTATACCCCTTTTACTTCACATGTAACCCCCACCATAATGTGTGTGTCATAACCACACATAATGGGGTGTTATGGTGAAGTTCAAAGGTCATCTCCACATAATCATGCCAAATCATGATATGTGGTCCCATTGGCTTGTGTGGCATGCCATGTCACACTATGTGACATGCATCCATGCAAGCCATGCATCCCATGTATGGGAATTAAATCCACGTAAATATTGATTCTAAATCAATATATTTATCAAGCAATGTATATCAATATCGAGCTCGTGTGTGACCCTGTAGGTATGATTTTATCGATCAATATTATATTGTTCCCAACAATTAATATTATCGAATAATCATTTAACATCCATAGACGACCTTATGACTTTATCGATTGCACACATAGGATCGAAGGACATATCCCAACAATCTCCCACTTGGCCTTCAGAGCCAGTGTGCTGCCAACTTCCTGTTGTCACTTTATGTCTAAGTTTGAACTTGAGGCAAGACTCGAGTCATCCTCAATCGGTTCAAACCTTTCTTGGACTTTGAGACAGACTGTAAAACCAGATTTATCACTATGATACGAATCTGGACGTGGCCACGTATTTTCCACAGTCTCGACTCTCCAAGTGGCCGGTAAGACATGTATTCCATTATAAATGGAGGACAATCCCATCTTGTCAATCCAAGCTCTCCCACTTGCTTCTTGATATACCCAATAACAAGTTTTATAACCTCCTTTTACGAAAGGCGTTTACTTGTATCAAAGTACACCATTTCACAATGGAATCACTCTGGACTACTCAGGTCAGAGGAAATTGCTCGACAGTCAATGAAATAGTATTATGACTCGAAATCTTAAATACTATTCCAGTCGGGTCTGTTCGATCATTAGCTCCCAGCTAATATCTATGTAATTGTACATGATGTCCCACATCGCTAGCCCATGAAGCGGCGCTATAGTACACATTACAATCTAGTTCTTTGTATTATCGGTTTGTCCGTACTCGATTATACGAACCAGGAACAGCTATATGATTCAAGTATATCAGTTCAACCATTGGGACTTCATTATGCGGTAAGTCGACCTCATAACCCAATTGATATAACTTAATCATTTAGACAATTCATATAAATTAAACCATATTTATATGAAGAATTATGTATTATACATATGAGTGAATGTTTACTAATTCTCCAAAAGTATCTAATACAGTAATAGAAATCACAACCCATCTCTAAGATGTCTGATCTCTATTACAGTCGTGAAAGCCTCAAGCTTAAACTGCTGGAGAGGTTTTATAAAATGGGTTTGCAACAATTCCAAGAGTTGCAACTTTATTATCTCGATGTCTCCACAAAACCATCTCCCTGATTAATGTGGAACTTCCTGAGCACTAGTTTTAGATTTGTGGTGCTCCCTAGGCTCATTGGCTTGCGCGATAGCTCTACTATAAATAGAGAACTTATCGGATGGGCCGAGCTAGTTACGCCACCTAGTTCATCGAAAAACTTTCAAATCCGAACTGCCAACATCACTGCATCCAATGCAGTGCTGTAATCAGCTTCTGTAGTTTTATCAGCTATTGCATTGCATGGGACTATTCCAGCAAATTTCACCTCTATCTAGACAAAAGATATAACCAGATTAAAAATCGGAAATTATCTTAGTCTGTTATGAATTTTGCATCAAAATAGCTTGTTAACATCAACTCTTTTGTCTTCCAAAGACAACAAAATATTCTTTTGTCCATCTAAGGTACATAGGAATATTCTTGGTCGCAGTCTAACGCGCCTCACCTGGGTTTCCTTGAAACTGACTCGTCATGCTCAAAGCATACGATACGTCTGGTCATGTACATATCATGACGTACATTATAGACCCTATTGCCGAAGCATAAGGAATGTTTTCCATCATCTTTTGCTCATCAAGCCCCGTAGGGCCTTGAATCTTGCTAAGAGATGTGCCATGAGTAATTGGAATGAGACCCTTTTGGCGTCTTTCATTCTGAACTTATCAAGCACCTTTTCAAAATAGGTCGCTTTACTAAGTCCAAACATCCTTTTCAATCTGTTCCGACAGATCTTGATGTCCAATATGTACTGTGCTTCTCCAAGATCCTTCATTGAAAAACAATTTCCAAGCCATTCTTTAATAGAATTAAGCATAGAAACATTGTTTCCAATAAGAAGTATGTCACCGACATACAACACAATTAATACAACGTAACTCCCACTGATCTTCTTGTAAAACAAGACTCTTCCGAGTTCCTCTGAAATCCAAATCCCAGTATGGATTCATTGAACTGAAGATTGCTACTCCGATATGCTTGCTTTATTCCATAAATGGAACTATTAGGCTTGCATACTCTCTCAGCCTGATTAGGATCGATAAAATCCTCTGGTTGTGTCATAAACACATCCTCTTCTAGAATCCCATTCAAGAAGGCGGTTTTAACATCCATTTGCCATATCTCATAATCATAATGAGCTACAATGGCTAAGAGAATCCGAATGGATTTAATCATAGCAACTGGTGAAAAGGTTTCATTATAATCCACCCTGTGAAAAAACCTTTTTCCACCAACCTTGCTTTGAAAACACTAGGTTTTCCATCCATGTTTGTTTTTATCTTGTAAATTCATTTGCTTCCAATGGCCTAGCCCCTTTAAGCAAATCGACCAAGTTCCAAAATTGATTTTCAGACATCAATTCCATTTCGGATTTCATGGCACCCTGCCATTTCTCGGAATCTGGACTCGTCATAGCTTGGATATAGGTCGAAGGTTCATTGCTTTCTAAAAGCATGATTTCATAGTTCTCATTTGTCAGAATACCTAAGTATATGTCAGGTTGAGTTCTAATCCTTCCGGACCTTCGAGGGTTAGGTGTGGTTTCCAAAACCACTGGAGTACTTTCGACCTAGTCTTGAGTCTCCATCTCAGTTTGTTCTTCTTGAACCTCGTTTAAGTCTTCTTGAACTTCGTTCAATTCAACTGAGCTCCCACTTACTTTCTTGGAAAGATATTCCTTTTTAAGAAATACACCATCTCGAGCAACAAAGACTTTTTTCTCGGATTGGTTGTAAAAGTGGTACCCTCGTGTTTCTTTTGGATAACCAACAAAGAAACATTTATCCGATTTGGGTTCAAGCTTTGTTGAGATATTTCTCTTCACATAAGCTTCACATCCCCAAATCTTGATATAAGACAAGTTAGGGACCTTCCCTTTCCATACCTCGTATGGTGTCTTATCAACAGCTCTTGACGGTGTCCTATTCAGTGTATAAGTTGAAGTCTAGAATTGTGTGTTCCCAAAAGAGACCAGTAGTTGATTTAGACCTCTCATCGAATGGTCGAACTATATCTAATATAGTTTGTTTTCTCAAAACATAACCTTCATGTGCTTGTGAACTGATAGGTTCCACATACATCAGTATGGATCATCCCTAATAAATCACTCACATGTTCTCCTTTCTCCAAGAAAGATGACATTGTTATCTTGTCCATCACACATCATCCACATGTATCAAATGACTCCAAGTCAAATGAATCTAGAATGCATTCTAAAAGAAGATTCGTTACATATTTAGATGTTGATTTGACCTAATCAACAATGTTATAGTTATGTCTCATTGAGACTTATTCGATTCGGCCTTTAGTGTTAATGTTATATATGATTTTTCAAGTTTAAAGTATACATAAACAATATAATAAACGTACCAAAACAAAGAATAATTCACAATTAAAATAGTTACCAAACTATTTAATAGTGAAAAACTGGTCCATCAGTATCCAATACTGAACCAATATTCATTGTTTATTGAAGGTACGAAATTACATAGTTATAATACTAAAACAAGGCCCTAAGGCAAAACAACATCATATGATCATGCGGCTAATGCAGCGACATTCGCTTCATTTCTCGCCCGTAGATCGACATCTCTACTCACCAAACTTACACTTTTATGTAGTTCCTCCACATACAATTGTGAGAACCACATTTGGCATCCAATACCCAAGAAGTAGAATTTGTGAAGTTTAATGTCTATATCATTAATACTTGAAGATGAAGCAACCACGTTCTTCACATCTTCTTTGAACTTTGGGCAAATTCAATTATTCCCAATAATTGAGTCTCATTCAAATTTCCCATTCAAAATTATCTCAATGTCAAAACGTGATAAATCGTAAGTGAAAAATCGAAGTTTTCTAACCAGCGATATTATCATGCAATTGAAGCCCTATCTCTCATAAAATATGAGGGAGCCAACCAGACAATCGATTCACGCCATCCAATGGCTCGAAAGTCTCTAATTTGTGTCATTGATGAACTTAAGTGTTTTGGATTAAATCACTCCCCGAGGTGTAAATAATCATAACCTTAGAATCCATCATATGAAAGACAAATTAGGCATTTGTTTTGAAATTGAATAAAATATGAACTTTTATATGTTTGCAAGTAGTGTCCAACACTTTTGCAAAGACGCATTGAGATTCCCTAGGAACCCTAGTAGCCTTCTTGCCCATGCTCTTTTGAATACCCTATCCCATATCATAAGAATTTCCCTCTTAGGGTCCTTCTCTATCGCCGTCTCAGCAGCCTTGAGCATCCCGTGGAGCTCACGAAGCGATTTCTTCAAACCATTCATATGGAAAATTTAGCCTAAAGGCATTATAACCATCATGAGATTGAAGTATGAAATCGGTTGCCAAATAATCATCACAGGAAAAATCTAGGCGGTCACTTGAAACAAATAATCCAATCATTTGTTGCACATGTGATTCCATAGATTTCCATTTTTCCAGCCTAGCTGAAGCGATGACCCTGGTCATACCGAACCGCTCAATCATAGTATGTTCCCCGAACATGCTATTGAGTTTTTCAATGATATCATAGGAATTGGTAATCTAACACATTCTCTTTGTATTCGTATTTGAGGACCATCCTCAAATTACGTTGTCAATCAAGAAAATTTGTGTTGTTCAATTTTTCACAATCAAGAATTGAACCAAACTTGAATTGAGTTGATATTTGACATGATAAACTACAAAAGTATTGGGAGTGCAATTAATTTATATAGTGGAAAATAAATTAATTAATATTAATGGGAGATTAATAGATTTGGGCTTGGGCTCAATTTAATCATTAATATTGGAAGCCCAATATTCCACCTCCTTTAGATCCCCTACGTAGCCTATAAAAGCACTACATGGTCTTCTCTTCTACAACACACATCATAACTTGAAGATCATAATTCTTCTAGAGAGAGAAAGTAGAGAGAAAGAGAAGAGGATCCATAAGCTTGGAGGATCGTCGCCCACCCGACGTTCAAGCTAGTGCAAGGAATACGTGGGAAGATCGTAAGGTCATCATCTTGATTTTGTTTCTCCGCACAACGAATCAAAAGGTAAAATCATATACTCTCTTCTATGATTTTATGTGAATTGATTGTGATACATACATGAACGTACGATCCGGGAAAACGACGAACCTCGGGGACGGGGATTCGAGATCCCCGGCGAGGATCGAAGGTGGCGGTCGAACCCTAGGGTTCGGACCGCCGGTGCGGGGCGGCTAGGAGAAACCCTCGGCCGAAGCCGAGGGGTGCGATCGATCCTAGGATCGATCGCGGGTAAGCTGCGGGGTCACCCGCAGCGACCCCGTACGTGCTGCGGGTTCGCCCGCAGCGGATGCGTGCGGGGGCTAGGCCCCGCTGGGCAGCAAGCCGTGGGCTCGCTGCGGGGCTGCTACGAGCAGCCCCAGGGATGCCGTGAGGCATCCCAGCGATTGCTACGGGAGCAATCGCGAGCCCTCGTGGGGGCTCAGCTGGGTGCCGCGGGTTCGCCCGTGGTGGTGCTCGGTCGAGCCTCGGGTCACGTGGGGTTCGCGGTTCGGTCTCCGGCGATCGAGGATTTCGGTCGGGTTATTATTTTCCGCAAATTTTAATAGCCCGGGATATCGATTTCCAGCAATTGGTATTAGAGCGTTTGGTTTCGTGTTCATGTATGTGTTCAATTGTATTCTACCTTGCAGGGATTCCGACTATCATGGTTAATTAATTGATTAATTGTTTAATTAATTGTTATTTAATTTTACCATGATTATTAAACTCTCGGACATGTCGAGATTCGTTTTGTGTGGATGAATGCTTGTAATAGTAAAAATTCGGGGGTTGACCGAATTTAGATTTATTATTATTGTTCTATGTTTTCCGGAAAGTGTATAGGGTCGATTTCATGTATAGAATCGATACCGGAATTGTAAATTTATTTCTTGTAATTTATTTACGTTGGATCGATGCCGAGACGACCGCCGGAGAACTCGTGTGACGAAGAAGACGAAGAGGACGAAAAACCGGGGGGGTCGATCATCCCCATGATCGATCCCCATGAGGATCGATCGACCCCACGCCAAGGGGCTGCCCGCTAGGGTTTCCGGCCACGCCGGCCACCGGTGGTGGTGGCGCGTGGCTAGGGGGCGGCGGCGGTGGTGCCCGGCGATGGTGGTGGTCGACGGTGGGGGTGGTGTGGGGATCCCCAACCCATGCTACTCCTACCTAGATTCACTTTCCTAATTAATTCAAGTTTTCCTATTTTGAGTATTCCTAAATTTGGGAACTCTCATGGAGATAGGAAAAGAATTAATTAATATTATTTATTTCCTTATTCTATTATGGAAGTCTTCTAGAATATTCCAAGTTCTACTTGGAATAAGAATCTAGAGATTTAATAGAATTAGATGGGAAAATAATTAATTAGTGAATTAATTTATTTCTATTTGATTATTCCTATTTTTTTGGGAATTTTCATGGACATGGAAATTAATTAATCTTGGAAAGTAGAAGAGTCCTAATTTTATTTTATTTCCTTATTCTATTATAGAAGTCTTCTAGAATATTCCAAGTTTTACTTGGATAGATTATTCTAGAGATTTAATAGAATTAGATGGGAAATTAAATAAATAAAAAATATTAATAATATTTAATTTAATTTTTGATTTATTCGATTGACTTAATTTTCGAATTAAGTATCTTTTGGATTTATTAAAAATAAATAGATTTAAATATTGGGATTAATATTCTCGTCACATGGAGCATTCAAGAACGAAGACTGAAGACTAGAAGACGCATACGGAGATGGAATAAAGCCATGATAGTCGGAAAATAATTTTCTAGCATTATTTTGACTATGTGATATGTGTTTTATTACTTGTATGCATGCTTATGTGTTTAATTATGCATTAGATAGCGTATCCCTTTGTTATAAAAAGTTAAGTGGGAGCGGGGATGGAAACATTCCCATGGTCTCCATTACTGTTCTCTTGGTGACATTTATGAGCTTTCGAAGTTCATATAGATATGTCATTGGAGGAGAATTCTTGTAATTCCTTTTACAAGAAACATTGATTAAGTTTATCAAACAATGCCTAATTTGTCTTTCTGAAACTGACTTCAAGTCGACTCATTCTCACCCCGGGGAGTGGAATGGAGCCAAAGCCACTTGGTCATGTGGATGACACAAATTAGAGACATTCGTACCATTCTTTTAAAGATGGATCGTTTGTCTGCTCGGCTCCCTCATCTAATGAGAGATAGGGTTGTTCGCATGGTGAATCACTGGTTAGAAACTTCGAGTTTCACTTATGATTCTCCGCGTCTTGATTTACAAAATCGAATGCTTCAAGTAATTGGATGTCAATTGTAAAAGTCTTTTGGTGTAGTAAACGTCCACACTATCGTGGCTTGCTGCATTGAATGGGACTTTGGAACGATTGATGTAGACAGTTATAGGAGGGAGTGAAGGAAACGTATGTTAACGTAAACGTCCACACTATCGTGGCTTGCGGTAACATACGAATCTTAAACAAACTTCTTAGTACTGAGTAATGGTTTACACTTAGGTACGCTCTATAGTATTCTTCCCATCGAAGTAACGCTATAGTGATGTACGACCGAAGCAAATCTAATTACGAAATCATTTGGATAGGTAAACGTCCACACTATCGTGGCTTGCCATATCTTATGGGATTTTAGATGTGATTAGTAATTTAATGATATTATTTGAGGGAGATAATATCGGATATTAAATTGATTGTTTATTTAAATGTGCTTATAGGTTTAGAGAATAGCTATGAACCCACTTTCTGTGATACTCAAGGAGCATAAGCTCACTGGTCCCAATTACATTGATTGGAAGAGAAATTTAGACATTGTCCTAACTTCTGAGGAGTACAAGTATGTACTCCATGAAGTGTGCCCTGCCGAGCCCACGGCTGCCTCAACTGATGAGGAAAAACTGGCATATCGGAAGTGGAAAAAGGCCGATGAAATGGCTAGGTGTTATATTTTGGCTTCCATGTCAAATGTACTCCAAACCCAACATCAGCCGATGGACACTGCCTATGATATGATGTTTAACCTCAAGGAGATGTTTGGGGAGCAAGATCGTGCGGCTAGGCAAGAAGCCATGAGAGTCCTCATGTCGACTACTCAGTTTGAAGGAACGCCCGTTGGGGAGCACGTTCTTAAGATGATGAGTTTGTTGAATGAACTTGAGGTCCTAGGAGCTTCTATTGATGCTGAGACGCAAGTCGACATCATACTCCAGTCTCTGACCCCTAGTTTTGAGCAGTTTCGTATGAGCTATAATATGGGTAAACTATCTTATACTCTTGCGCAACTCCTGACTGAACTAAAGGCGGCATAGGGGATCTACAAGAAGGGCAAGTCTCAAGCGCTTGTAGCTACCAAGTCCAAGGGCTTGAAGCCTGTTGGAGGTAGGGGCAAGAAAAGGAAGCAAGCCTGGAAACCCAGTGGTGCCAAGAGGAGTGGACCACGAGTGGGGGCTGCAAAGCCAAGAGGCAAGTGCTTCCGATGCAATAAGACTGGACACTGGAAGTCTGAATGTCCTCTCAGAGGTACGAATTTTTCTTTAGTCGTAAAAACATAGTCAGCGGTATTATCTACCAGAAATCTGGTGTGTAGATATGGAACCACTGACGGTATGTGCATTTTAAATGCAGGGGTTCCAGAAAACCCGGCGACTTAGAGAAGAAGAATTCGAGTCTACACGGGCGAAAGCTGTAGAGGATGCAGTTGTTGCAGTGGAAGACATTTATCTGCTTTAGTAGAATAATAGGATTTCATTTCAAGTTTATTGCATTATGTACCCTTTATTTTAGAAAGAACTTTTGTTCTGGATTTCTATTATTTATGAATGGATATTTTATTTCTTTAATCATGGTGATGATTTTGATAAGAAATAATGGGCATTATCTATTCTGGTACATTAGATAGCAATATGTGAATGATGAATCCTTAGTCTACCACGATGCAACAAACCGTTCTACAACTTGTTTTACTATTTAGATATATTTCTTGTTAGATCATTATACTTGTGAATTCTTGTACTTAGTAGTATTTATTCAAATAAGATTCAAAAAGGTTGAAATTGATTTGATCAATTATAGTTGAAGGAATGGACCTTCCGACCTAAGAATCAAGTTTGGAAGATAATACAACTAAGCATACCTTTCGGTAAAAGATAGAATTCGGACAAGTATTGAGAATGATCAATGATATGTGTAAAGTGCGAGTAGTTCTTTTAAGAATACTCGAAGATGGATTATAATGCTTGATGTGCCATAAAAGCGAAGTGTTTTAGTCACAAAGCAATTATGGGGAACCTTCAAAGTATATCCATTGGAAGCCTGCGACTTAGTCGCGGAGGCTACCACATAACACGCAACACAATCAAAGATTGAGATTAAGTCTCAAAAGACTACACCGTACACTTACGTGTAGAGATGGTGAGTCAGTAAGAAATAGAATTCTAATAGTACAAGAACAAGTTGTTCGGAACTACCTATGTTCTATGGATATTCCTGGAGACAACGGCATATTCAAAATGGTTGTAGGGTATCCTAGATGAACAAAGTATTGTGTGTTCTATAGTACTATGAACCAGAAGGACGTGTAACGCCCGGTTCTTAGAGGAAGACTATTAGAAGAACCACAAAGCCCGAACTGACACAGTACCTTGGAATAAGAAAATGGACAAAGACTAGGAACCAGCCAAACCGAGTAGAAGTACACCACACACTGCACCTACTGTTATTACTGTTATACACCGGGACGCCGTTGCAGTGGGAGGTTGTTGAACAACCAGAGATGTTCATAAGACTAGAAGAGTTTCGGACTCTGGATCTAGTAAAGATGAAATCGATCCCTAGCTCTGCACGAAGGCAGTACTAGATCTAAATGTGCCTGCTTAGAAAACAATAAGGATTATTGTTAAGAGGCAAGATCATTTAGAGTACAGGCTTAGTAAAATCATTATGGATTGAAACAAAGCTATGAGTCGTGGAACTTGCGAATTGATGGGATAATCCATTTGATGGATTCATCAAAAGGCATAGACGATAGGTGTATTGGAGATGTAATAGAAACAAGGTGGTGTTTCTCGGAGATTTTATGTAGATGACAATTTCATCATTGGCAACAATGTAGAAAATGTTGTCAGACATAAGATAATGGTTGTCTAAATGAATCGAGATATAAGATTGAGTAGAAGTTAGAGCATGTTCTTGAGATCTTTCGATCTAAGGAAAAGAACATTGTACTTCTCCTAGATATCTTATACGATTATGGTTTGTTTTAAACATGCATACTTCTGAGAAAGGTTATTGCCTTTCAGAGACAGAATGTACATCTATCTAAAGGGTATGTGTTGGAACACATGAAGGAGATAGATGAGAACAAAGCAGTTTCCTATACTTCAAGTATGGAAAGCTTTATAGATGCAATGTTGTAAAACAAGAACCTGATATCAACTATGCGGTTTGCGTAGTGGGAGGATATCAAAGTAATCTAGACAAGAGATTTTTGGATGCTGTAATAGTACTTGCGAAATACTGGATTATTAAGCAAGACGAAATCTTCTTTGATTACAAATTCTCAGATCTTAAATCAGAGGAGGACCAGTGCAAGTCGATATCAGACTATGTGTTCACTTTTAGAAAGAGGTGGAACCATGAAGTGAAAGAGTGATAAGCAAGACGCTTCTCAGACTCTCTCATAACCGAATAAGCAGCCTCAGAGGCAGCGGAAGTTTTGGTTAGGTTCCGGGATAACCTCTTGGCTTGGATATGACTCCTAGTTTACCAAAGGCTATTGGATAGCGGTGCACGGTAAACTGGAAGAAGTCATAAGTCAAAAGTGATGTTAACACATAGAGCAAGTACCACCTGATACGAGTCATCGTCGAGGGAGACGACGCAGTAGTCACCAAGATAACTTCAGAGCGGCAACCTAGAGTGCTCATTCACACAGTACTTCTTGGAAGTACAACCCTAAGCACGTGATGAGTATGGGAGTCGGGAGTTTGGAGGAAATGACTAGACCTTAGTACAAGTGGGAGATTGTTGGAGTTGTGTACTTAATGTCTAGATTTAAGTAACGGTAAACTCCCGGTCATAGCATCTAATCTATTAAATTAATAAACAATTGTTTGCATTTAATTATTGATAATTAAATATATGCAAAATATAGTCCTGGATTATATACGTTGTAGTTAGTATGGTGTGCGACGTCACACAGAAGATCATACTATCGGTTACTCGTATTTAATCGAACGGTTGCTCACGACCTAGATGGACACGGACCAATCCATCGGTATAGTCGTTGTGTGAGAGAGAAAATAATTTGTCTTAATTATTTTATCACACTTGTACACTTGGTGTATTGGGCGGATCGCTTGAGATTTATCGATTAGGATTGCCTTGAGATAATCGATTCAAGTCTCAGAGTATTTTATTCTTAATCCCCGATACTATTGCGGGTGTGTATATTTAATATATGTGACTTTGATTTTCCAAAGGAATTAACCGATTTAATTATTGGGTTAATTACCGGTTAAGTTGGGTCACTATATTTTATATATGGCATGCCGTGAATACTTGACGGGAAAGTGTATCCCGGAAGGGTTTATAATATCCCCGAGATGAGTTCATAAGGAATTATTGTGTAAACCTCATGAGTGGATTCGTTCCGCACAATAATTAAGGTTGAATGGTACTAGTCTCGGATTAAAGAGATGAATAAATTAATTAGCAATAAATTAATTTTATTCATGGATATTTAAATCTTAAATACACGGAATAAATAATACTACCGGAGAAATATTATTTGATATAATATGGTTTAATATTGGGAGTGCAATTAATTTATATAGTGGAAAATAAATTAATTAATATTAATGGGAGATTAATAGATTTGGGCTTGGGCTCAATTTAATCATTAATATTGGAAGCCCAATATTCCACCTCCTTTAGATCCCCTACGTAGCCTATAAAAGCACTACATGGTCTTCTCTTTTCTACATATAACACAAGATCATAATTCTCCTAGAGAGAGAAAGTAGAGAGAGAGAGAAGAGGATCCATAAGCTTGGAGGATCGTCGCCCACCCGACGTTCAAGCTAGTGCAAGGAATACGTGGGAAGATCGTAAGGTCATCATCTTGAATTCGTTTCTCCGCACAACGAATCGAAAGGTAAAATCATATACTCCCTTCTATGATTTTATGTGAATTGATTGTGATACATACATGAACACACGATCCGGGAAAACGACGATCTTCGGGGACGGGGATTCGAGATCCCCGGCGAAGGATCGAGAGAACCCTCGGCTGGGAGCCGAGGGGTGGCGGTCGAGCCCTAGGGCTTCGACCGCCGGCGCGCATCGAGAGGGAACCGCGGCTGGACGCCGCGGCTGGGGCGATCGAGCCCTAGCTCGATCGCCGGGGGGACTGCCGCGGGCTGGCGCCGCGGCTGGTGGTGCCCCCCACCTCCGACGATGGCGGTGAGTCGCCGGACTCAACGCCCGGGGCTGCCGGAGCAGCCCAGCGATCGCACGCGCGATCGCGAGCCCCGGCGGGGGCTCGACTAGGGTTTCTAGCCGCGGGTTTTTCCCGCGGCGGTGATTCTCTTGTCGGGCCCGGTTCCGTTAGGTGGTTCGCGTGTTTCCGGCGATGGGATTTCGGTCGGGGTTATCGGTTCCGCAATTTTTAATACCCCGGGATATCGATTTCCAACAAAATCGACCCTATACAATTTCCGGAAAAACGTAGAACAATAAAAATAAACCTAAATTCGGTCAACCCCCGAATTTTTACTATTACAAGCATTCACCACCAAAAACGAATCTCGACATGTCCGAGAGTTTAATCAAACCAACAATCATGACAAAATAAATTATACGAATAATAAATCAAGCCATAATAGTCGGAACCCTGCAAGGTAGAACAATTTTATTGAAAATACCGCGAACGTAAACTACGCTCTGATACCAATTGTTGAAGTTCGATATCCCGGGCTATTAAAATTTGCGGAAACCATAGCCCGATCAAAAACCATTCGCCGGAGATCACACGAACACCGCGTACGAGCCGGAGCACGAGCCGAACGCACGACACGGCCGAAACCGCGCGCACGCCCAGCCCGAGCCCCCGTCCGCGGGGCTCATGCGATCGAAGGATCAATCGATGTATGCGATCGAACGGGGTGGGGCTGCCCAGCAGCCCCCGAGGCGAGTCCGGCGACTAGCCGCCGCCTGGAGGGCCCCACCATCGTGGTGGGGTGGAGCGCGGCACCAGCCCGCGCTCCAGCGATCGATCCGAGTGATCGATCGCAAGCCCTCGGCCCAGCCGAGGGTTCGACCCCTCTCGCCCCTCTTCGAAACCCTAGGGGCGATCGATCCCGTGGTCCGGTGGTTCGACCACCACCACGCGATCGTCCCTCGTTCCGGATCTCATAATTCGGATCTTGCGTTCTACGGTATTTCACAATAACTAAAATCGAATAAAATCAAGGGCGTTTAGATTTTATACCTTCGATTCGTTGTTCAAAGAAACGAAATCAAGATGACCTTTGAATCTTCCCACGTATTCCTTGCACTCGTTCGAACGTCGGGTGGGCAATGATCCTACAAACTCTATGGATCTACTTCTCTCTCTACTTTCTCTCTCTAGAAGAATTATGATCTTCAAGTTATGAGAATAGAGAAGACCATGTAGTGCTTTTATAGGCTACGTAGGGGATCTAAAGAAGGTGGAATATTGGGCTTCCAATATTAATGATTAAATTGAGCTCAAGCCCAAATCTATTAATCTCATTAATATTAATTAATTTATTTTCCACTATATAAATTAATTGCACTCCCAATATTAAACCATATTATATCCAATAATATTTCTCCGGTAGTATTTATTTATTCCGTGTATTTAAGATATAAATATCCATGAATAAAATTTATTTATTACTTAATAAATTTATTCATCTCTTATATCCGAGAATAGTACCACTCAACCTTATTTATTATGCGGGAACAAATCCACTCGCGAGGTTTACATAATAAATCCTTATGAGCTCATCTCGGGGATATTATCAACCCTTCCGGGATACACTGTCCCGTCAAGAATTCACGGCATGCCATATATAAAATATAGTGACTCAACTTAACCGGTAATTGACCCAATAATTAAACCGGTCAATTCCTTCGGAAATTCAACGTCACTTATATTAAATATACACACCCGCAATTGTATCGGGGATTAAGAATAAAATACACTGAGACTTTAATCAATTATCACAGAGCAATCCTAATTGATAAATCTCAATCGATCTGCCCAATACACCAAGTGTACAAGTGTGATAAAATAATCAAGATAGATTATTTTCTCTCACACACAACGACTATACCGATGGATTGGTCCGTGTCCATCTAAGTCATGAGCAACTGTTTGATTAAATACGAGTAACCGATAGTATGATCTTCTGTGTGGGCCCGCACACCATACTAACTACAACGTATATAATCTAGGACTATAATTTGCATATATTTAATTAACAATAATTAAAAGCAAATGAATGTTCATTATTAATAAGTAAATGAAAGTGCACAAGGAGTTCAGAATACTCAAATCTAGACATTAAGTATACTACTCCAACAGAGGTGGCATGAGTTAGTGGCATGAGAGTTACATTTTGACCACTAACTTTCACCATTATCACATCATTAGTGAAGGGGGTTACTTTCACATAATGATGGTGCATTATGGTGAAAATAAAGGAGAGAAATGCTGAATTTCTCTCATTCCAACACTACATTTTCGAAATCACATATATATATATATATATATATATATATATATATATATAGAGAGAGAGAGAGAGAGTGAACATAGTGTTCTACACATTCTCTCAAGAACATTTTAGCAAATTCTGCACTTGTCTTTCGTTCGTGTGCAACACGTAGAGGCCGGGTCATTTGTGCGGCTACACACCCGGGAAGACCAGAAGCAAGGCAAGAGGTTTGGGAAGATTTTCTATTCAAGGTTCGTCGCGAGAAAAAAAGATCGGATCTTCATCAACGAACAACCATCGACATCAACGAGGCACGCGTCAACCAATGTAAGATTCGTTGACCTTTATATATATATATATATATATATATATATATATATATATATATATATATATATATATATATATATGTATTGGATATGTATATATATAAATATAAATGTGTTTATACACTCTTGTGTGCACTAAGATCCAAGCATGTTAGATCTATATGTTTTACACGCTTCCGCAAACACGGTTTATCGATCGGATCGGTGAACCAATACCTACAGTGAGTATATTAATAATAATTTTTGCTTTGTAGATAATGTTTGAAAATATTGACCCACTCAATTTTCAAAATTTTTATTTGAGGTTAGTAATCTTAACTAACAATATTTGGATACTTATTCCTCACTTAAAAGTTTTTAATCATTATGTTATTTGATTTTAATATAAATTGTTTGATTTTAATTTTGTTGTTTATTATTACAGACTAAAAAGATAAATTGTTTGATTTTAATTTTGTTATTTATTAGTATAGACTAAAAAGATTTGTATACCGTCAAGGTATGGTCTGAATTTAATGTTAGATATTTATGTAATGGTTGATTATTTTTATTTGTATCTTTGTTTAATGCATAAATAAATCTATTTTTTATTTTTATTATATTAATAGGTTTGTAGATAAGTGACGCAAATCAACCAACATAATCGACATCCCTAGAGATAAAAATGGTTTGGGTTTGGATGTTTTTCTTTATTTTCTTTGTTAGCTATCTTTATTAATAACAATTATTTTTATGTTTGATTTGTTATGGGATCTAATTTTATTATGTTTTGAACAGATTGTTTGGGCAATTTCTCTTTGAAAGTTTTTTGTTAAAATATTTGCTTGAAAAATATTTATCTTAATGTTTAATGTTAATTTAGATTCTAAATCATATGTTAATTCTATTGTATGACAATAAAATTATGTATAATTTTAAATATAGACGCACTAATTATTTTTTCACGCCTTTTTGTCTTTTACATTTTTGTAAGCTTTATAAATTTTTTTAAATAATTTGTTAGAAAAATCCAATTGTAGTTAAGGAAACATTGCAATTGTAATTTGTTTTAAAACAATTTGTTAGAAAAATTCAATTGTAGTTAAGAAAACATTGTAAGGATTTAATTTAAAATATATTAATCTTTATCATTTATGCATTATCCTAATTAACTTTCATTTTTTTGAAGTTGTGTATATATTATTAGCTTTAAATTATTTTAAAACAATTTAACAATATTAAAAAAATTGAACTGGAAAACGATTCAAAAAGGTCTGTAGATGTGATTTCGTAAAGCAACACGATTCCCACAGTGTAATTACAAATCATCATTGCAGTGAATACATAGGGTTTTAACTTTTTTGAATACACCCGTGCGCCACTTAACTTCATATAAAAAAACTCTCTTTAAATCGCATTAAATGTCTGTTCTCGGTCCCCGACTCCATGCACGGCTCCTGGTCGAGACCCTTGACGCTTGTTCCAACTCCCTGAACTCTCTCATTGCTTAATTCCAGAATACCACTTGGCCCCGCGGGAGCCCACGCTGACGGGATGAGATGGCGGGTTCGAGTACACGTGTCACAGGTAGAGCTTTCAAGGGGTCGACTTGAGCCCATCAGGCCATGTGATTTTTTCGAGTCGGACTGACCCGACCCATTTCCCAATGGCCTAATATATTGTGCCCCAAACTGACCATATTCGGGTCGTCGGGCAACTGGACTTTTTAAGCACATTAATATTAAATAAAAATATTTTTAATTTAATTTTAAATTTTAAAAAATATTAATTAGACCAATTATTTATATAAAATAAAATAAAATAAAATTTAATTGTTTAAAAAGTAAACAAATAAAATCAAAATTACTAAAATCACTCTCGATAAGAATTTTTTTATTATGATAAATATAACATTTATATAGTAACAATATACGTAGATAAATAAATATTATTATTATTTTATTATAATATTATTTTTTAAAACATATTATATAATAATATTTAATATTATTACTCAAATATAAATGTTGCTGCAAGTAGAGGTCCAAACTCTTAGACAACTCAAAAGTCAAAACCTGTTAGCACTTCTCAACCTGTCAGTGTTGCTGAAAGTGGAGCCTCAAAGCCAGTTAAAAGTGTTGATGAGAGGAAGTTGGGTGGTGCATTGTTTACCCTGAGAAATCCCCATACTAACCATATGCAAATGTTATCAAGAGTCATGAGTAAAAATTTCTCCCACAGCAAGCAGGTTTGATGGAATTTGAAGTAGTAGTCCTCTTTTGTGTTGTTAGTTAAGTAGCCATCAGTACTTTTATGAAACAATGTTGTTGTTTATGAAACAATGTTGCTGTTTTGGTCATTTGTGGTTATTTTGTTATGAAACATGTTGCTGTTTTGGTATGCTACTAGTGCCAGTAATTCAAAAGATGGTTTATTGCTATTTTGTTGTTGTTTATTGCAATGTTAATTTCAGATGACTTTTGTGTGCTAAAAAACCAACTCAGATGACAGGGCAGACAGGCATTGCAAAAAACAACTTTCATTTCAAGACAAAATTATAGATTGCATTAGAACAAACTCTTAAATCATTACATTACAACAAGTAACAACACTGCAACAACTAAAAACACTTCAACAACTCATCAGTACACATCCTCCAGAAATCCCTTACATTCAGAAATATAAATAGTAGCAAATAACAAAGACTGATCCTAGTGCAATCCAGAGTTTCATGTTTTTTTTCTTCATCACAGCTAGACTTTTCTTCATCACAGCAACATTTTTCTTCAACTCCTCAATTTCTTAAACTTTAGAATTAACATTTCTAAGAAGTCCAGGGATAATTTGGTGACACCTTTCACATGCAGGAGGGTCCATCCAGAAGAAGTAGTTGCACCCTCCATTCTGAAGAAAAAAAAGGTAAGGTATTCAAATAAACTCAAGAAATTGAGGAGAGGGAAAATCGCATACTCACCTTAAATTGGCCGCATGAATTGAACCTCCTCCCCGGGTTCAAATCAGACCACGACGTGTGCATCACTACTGGTTCTCCGCATCGGCAATGTTCCATGTTGAAATTGGAAGAGCCCATTTTAGGGTTCGTCAAAAGGGGAATTTTTTTAGGGTTGTGAATTCTGAAAATCGGATTTACCCGTTGCTTATATCATTTTTATTTTCTTTTTTCTTTTTTAATTTAATTAATGTTGACCAATTGTTGACTGAGGGTGTAAATGTAATCTGCCAACAATTTGAGTAGGAATTTACGTATTTACCCTTCAAATCGGAATATTCCAGCGAATATTCGCTTCAGGCAAGTCGCAGGTAGGGAAGTGTAAATGTGTTAAACCTCAGGTAGGCGCATGCAACGTTTTTCCGGTCAGGTAAAAAAGTGTAAAACTTGTTAAATCTCAAGTAGGAAAATTAATTTTACCAAATTTTTTATATATAAACTCAAACTATTTTTGGGCTCTGAACGGTCGCACCACGGGCCTATGCCCAAGGCCGGGCTTGCTCCGAGCACCATAGGCCATCTCCGACATGTGACGCCCCTCTGCCGGAGAATCAAAGCCTCAAATCCATGTTGGCACCGCCGTTCCCCATTGCTCCGCCGACTCCTCTCCCTTCGTCGTCTTTCATGTTCTATTCAGAGGAGACCTAACATTTCTGAATTTGGGGTGACGGTTCCTCATTTGATGGGTTGGCCTGTTGGGGCAATCTTCTTCTTAGCCCACTAAACATAAAACCTGAGCCCAACTCTTTCATATTCTACCCAATTCCAATGCATAAATCCTCAGTCCAGTAACATTTATTTTCAGCCCCGTATTACTATAATCCAGCCCAATTCGTTTTGCAACAATTTAATCGATCCCACTTGAGCTCATTCCTGGTATAGTGGTTTGTCCAATATTCATTTGAAGTATTTTATAAAATACTGTATTTATGATATGCATATACACACATATTGGTATTAATACTAATTTAATAAATTATAAGTTGAATTTAAGGATATTAAGAATTAGGATGCATGCCCACAAGTTGATTAGGATTTGCACCAACATTCATTGAAGCATCACATTGTTAAGGTTGTTAAGGTAGAGGCATTTTTAAAAACTTTTTTTATTACAATTCATATAATTATATAAATGTATGGTAGGTATGTAATTGTTCGATATCGAAAACTTTATATTCTATTCATGTTATGTGCACATATTAGTTGCGCGACAAATTCACGGCCATGTTCACGTAGACGTGTGACGTGTCCACGGTAATAAATCAAGCAAGTCAAATGACAGGAACGTTTAATCGTTCGGAGATATTCATGTCCTTGGTATATTTCACCGTCTAATAAGTTCAAGTTAGTTTATAAAGTTGAGCGTCATTCTGATTGCTTTCGTATTGTACAATGTATAAATTGATATCTCTACTGAGTTGTTAATACTCACTCTTTTTTAAAACTCCGATCTTTTCAAGTTAACCGAATTCAGAGCAAGGCGACGAGGATGACGACGATAGTATTACAAAAATATCTATTTTCGAGACTTTATTTAATTACATTTTCCGCTTTTGAAAAATATCTTTTAAAATATTTTATTTCGACTATTGAGGATTAATTGGTGTTTATTGAAAACAAAGTTTGACGTTGCTTATTTTAATTGCTTCAATTTTATTCCTGAAAATTAAGAAAATTCTATTTAGTTTATTTTATCGATAATTTGAAATTTTTACAAGGGAGAGCTATTCTGACGCCATCGCTGGATGAAGTATATGACATCAACGATTATATGATTTCAATGCATAATACCAACGAAAAACTTTACCTGAGTTCGGAAATTATTGCGTTTACCGACAATAGAAACATTATGTTTGAACAAATGCATTCCGTCGAGTTTCTAAACACCATCAAATGTTCCGGAGTTCTAAACCATCAATTCCGTCGAGTATACCATAAAAAGTATCTACTGACAAATGGTTTTTTTAAAACATCTTTGTGCATGGCACGAGTGTTGTTACTGGTAGGATTAAAAATAAAATTTATATATTGCGGTATATAAAATTTAAAATATAAAATAAAATAAACATAAAAATAAATAAATAAATATTTTTATAAAAAATAATTTAAAATTTAAATTCAAAATAAATTAAAAATAATTGTATAATAAGTAATATACATAAATTATTCAAAATAAATCGACTATAAAATCAGAGATAAAATGTGATATATATACTATTGACATAAAATTTTTACTAATAAAATCGTGTTGAAAATTAATGTGCACATTCATTATAACTATTACGATTAAAAGAATAATTTTTTTAATTGAAATTTCAATAATAATAAAATAAAAAATTTAAGTGATTGATTAAATATTAATAAAAAATAGGTTTAAATTATAATTGAACAATTTTAAATTTCAAATAATATATAAGAAAATAAAATAAAAATAAAATAGAAAGAAAATATTAATAAAACAAAAATAAATGAAAAGAAAGACAAAATTGAATGTTAAAAAAATATTTCATTAAAATTATTTGTATTTAATAAATAATAGAATAATGCATTAATTTTTTATTCGTTATCACAAAAAAAAATTGTCAAGAGCATGATTTTACCAAAAAATAGTCTGTAATTAACGATTGTTTTTGGTAAAATGTAAATATCGATTGATTTACTTACTGATTGGTCTGTCAATAGTCTATGTTACACCATAAAAATCCGACACCGACACGTGTCCAGATGATCGGAGCCACGTCATCAAAGGAGGGGTCAACGGAAGACAAGAATCGAATTTAAAGCCAAGTATGAAGAAGGAACCAAGCAAGCTCAGCAGTAGCCCCCGGGCAGATCGCCTCGTACTAGAATGAGGGATGAGTCGGATAAGGCCCCAAGCAAGAGGCGGTGCACCCCTGGTAACATGCAGCAAGTGGATGGACAAAATTAGCGGGTTTTTAATGTAAAGTTTAAAGTGTTTTTTCTTCCAATTAGAGAATGTAATAGGTGGCTAATAGGTGACACTTAGAGAGCTTGCATGCTCATGCAAATAGTAGTATAAGAGAGGGGAAAGAGAGGAGGAGAAGGGACTTCACTTTTTTAATTTCCTAATACTAAGAAGTAAAGGAAATATGAGCTTGAAGCTCAAGAACACAATACCTCTTTTCCAGATTTCCGGCATGCATTATCCGATCTATAACCTGCCCAAAATCATATAAATGTCTGTTGGAGCCCTTCTTTAATCAACCCTCGTTTCAGTAATATAAGAATTTAGAGAAAAAGGGTCCGAACAACCTACTTTTTATTTTTTCTAAGAATACGAATTGAAATTCGAAAAAAAGTCGATAATTACTGAATATTTTTAAATGTTACTAATATTTTTTAACAGTCAATGTATACTTATTGTTTTTCCAATCAGTGAAAAACTTTTAACAATAAATTTATAAAAAATAATAATATACATATATATATATATATATATATATATATATATATATATATATATATATATATATATATATATATAAAATAATTTTTTGGTTTGTATAGTTTATATTTGTTTTTATATAAATATAGTATGTATATATATTATTTAGTTTTTATTGGGTAATGTTATAGTAAAAAGTGGCGAATATACTATTATTTTATTGTATATTAAATACTAAGAAGAAATTAAAGCACAATATTGGACATATACATAATATATACATAATATGTAACTTAAATAACATAATTCTTCAATAGTAAATAATTACCTATTGTATATAGGTATCTTGGGTATATAGAGTACTTATATACATTATCTCGTGGTCGAAATTAATAAACATTTCTCTGTCTTTTTCTAGTGTATAAAAGATAACACAATGCTTACACAATAAAAAATAAAGAAATTTTGTGTTGGACGACTAGCGTCGTATTATTGAAATTTAAACATATATAGATATATTTCATTCGTAAATTCTTTCAAATTGCTTCATTTGTTTTTGTATTAAATTTATCTGATAGTTCCAATCAATTTTCCTCCAAATTAACTTATAGAGTTATAGGTGATAGAGTGATAGTTAGACCATATTGACTAACTATAAATACTCTATTGTTTGATTCAATGGATTTGTTTGCTTTTTAATTGAATTACTACTTATTATAATTGTTTGTTATTTTCAAGTTCTCGTTTTAAAAAGACTCCCAAACAAATGGCCAGGATTTAGTTAAAACATGAATAAATGAACTCTATAGAAAATTAGATTTTACTAGCTACTTCCGTCTCAATTATTTATGCTGTGTTGATGGGCTTGTATATTAAGAAAAATATTATACTTTTTAAATTTATTGACCAAAAATTGAGGTTAAAATGTATTTTTAAGTTAACAAGTAAAATAGTTATGAGCAAAGTTTAAAAAATAGGTAAATAAAATATAAATAAATTGTATATAAAAGTGATTTTTTTTAAAGTGTGAATATTAAGTTGAGACATCCAAACAAAAAAACAAAAAGTGTTAGAACAAATCAAATATATGTTTTTTTTAGAATGGTTTATGTCAAATGACTCTTCCAGACAACGTTTCACCAAAGTGTCTAAGATATCAATTAATTTTGATTTGTCCTTACATTAAAATATTTGAACAAGAAAGCATTAAGATTATAATTTTATAATGTACGATTATATATAAAATGACATATCTAAGTGGGGTGGGACTATACAACGTGACTTAGTCAATATACAAAAAATATTAAACGAAATAAAATAATAGTAAAAGCAGTCGAATAGATATACGTATATAATCTCTATTAAAATTGGATACCCGTGTAAGAATCTCATTATAACTTTCAATAATTCAATTATAGTATCAAACATCACATTATTAGATGGATTTGAGTTCAAGTAAATTTATGGAAATTTATTTTAATCAACTTCTGATACATATATATAAACTCAAATAAAAAATATTGTGAAAACTAATTGATTATAAGGTACTAGTATAGTATAACAAGTCATGGTTGTAGGATATAGCAATCAAATAAAATACTATAATTACCTATTACTTGACCGTCCTACAACAAACATTTAAACATCCAATTAAAACACCAAATGTATTTTTGTTGACAAATTAAAATCCTATAATTAATATTTATGACATAGTATATTTGGAGTGGGTACTAATAAATGCATTGTTATTTTTTTAATAAAATAATAATTGTAAACTTATTTAGAAAAAAAATATTAGCCTCTGAAAATATTTTAAAGAGCGTTTCTAAATTAAGAGTCAATCAAACTAATTTTACATGCATCATAAAATTGTTTTTTTATTGTTGGTGATTTATTTGTTTTCGTTAGGTTTTTAATATTGTTTTGAGTGTCGTTTAGCCCGTTTGTGTGTGATTCATGTTTGAGTATGTCGCATTTGGGTTGGATATGTCGTATTATTGTTATAATTTGTTTGGCAGGAGAAACGAGCAAAAACGAGTTGAAAAACGATAAAAGTGATTTGACCGACAAACGATTCAGAGTGCGCTGCGAACTTGGAGAGCTCGGTTCTCCCAACTCCGACAACCTACGGCGATGATCTTTACCTCTACGGATAGCCCTCGAAGTCTTATACATGGCCCAATTGATCCCGTTTGACGAAAACAGTTTTTTTATTGAGCCCAATTGAATTTCAACCACGTTTGAGGCTTAGGAGGAATTACGTGCTTCGGTTTAATCCAACCGCATTCGAACCAACCAGTAACGGACGTTCTTGTGTGACCTTTGCAAACTCGAATTCAATTTCGAAATTGAGAATTGAGGATCCTAACCTCTAGTCATTTTCTTTTATTTGAAACTCATTATTATTGTTGTTTGGTTTATTTTATGTGCTTTTACCTTGATAAATTAGAACTTGGTTTAAAAACAAAACCAACCAAATTGCATTATGCTATAAATTTCACTTTCTTTTTCCCGTTGCAAGCAATTAAATACTTTTACTAAGCCGATAGTAGTGTTCCTCGCGAGATCAACTCGGGCGAGTTGTTTCGGCAACTAGTTCGATATATTTTTATTTGATTTTTGACGTACTAAAAATGACTTATCAGTAGGAGTGTGACAAATTGAATTAAATCATTTTTTTAACCAATGGTGTGTAAATTTTGATGCACAAAATATTTAAATTATACTATTAGTAGATATTGTATATACAAATGAAGTGTGACTATAAGTCTTGATTATTTTTGTAAAAATGTCTAAATTCGAAAAATAAAATAAAATAAAATCTGAACAAGAACATTACTACTATCTTTACGATTCCAAAATACAATAATTAAAGAAAACAACGTTTAAATTGCGGAAAGTCGAAGTATTTGAACTTTCCGCAAAACTAATACGCCCCATGTATACACGAAATCCGCGAAACTTCGCGCACAAGAGAAGATCCCGCACTGTCATAACACAAACATCGCCCGTTGTTTACAAACAGCGCCCGCTGTTTTGCCTCGCCCCGCAACGTAGAATGTTATGACCCTTTTTGCACCACTTCGAGCTCCTCACTCTAGACTAAGTTCTAACTTTGCAAACTACAAATGTGTCTAATGTGATTCATTTGTGAGAAGAATTTGTGCACACAAATGAGTGACGGCTCCTCCAAGAATGATTTGCTAATGCCACCATCGATCCAATTATCAAAAGAGGTTAGTTCCTTCTAAGCGGCCTTCAGACTCCAATCACTCGGTTTCTCGGTTAATCCCGTAGAATTAAGCTTCCAAGCTCCAGGAAGTACATCCGGAGTCAATTTATACTCCTTTTCCATCATCCGGAAAGTTTCACTTCGTCGAGTCTTGTCCAAGCAAAGTGTACAAAAGAACTCCGTCTTAAGAGGCTCGTACAAACCCACTTTACTAGCACCCACATCATCAAGCCCAAGCGGAGTAAGTAACTCCATTACTCGATCTCCTACTTCCATCCGATCTAAAAAATCTCAATCAAAGGCTTGAGGAGGGCAAGGTTTGTTCCCCCTCATTTTCCGGAACACATAGATCTCTGATGGTTTTTGTGCGGCAAATGGAATCCCTTCCGTAACTACGATAGATGCCAGAGGTTCCTTGTACTCCTTACCTTTATTCTTCCCCGTCACATGGACAAGAACCATAACTTTTGGAATATTTCTCGGTTGCGTCTTTCTCGCCCCGATAGTGGCTCGTGTTATACGGGATGAGGACGGACATGGGTCGAGAATGCGTGGACGTTTCCCACTCTCTTGGGTGATGAAGACATAGTGTTGGTGTTCTTTTGGAGTAAAAATGGAGTTTTCTTGAGTGTAAAAGTGGAAAATGAAGAAGGGGGGCTGAATTTAGGTTAACCCATCAATTTTTCACATCCATCCAGGTCCACGTGTCGGTCGACGACAAAGCGATGTCGCCCGACAATGCGCTGTCGACCGCCAGGAAGAGGGCGTAGACCGACATTATTCTGCTGACGCAGAAATTTTCGTCGTTCGAAGGTCGACTTCACTGGACTACTCAAAACGACCCAAATCCCCATTTTCCCTGAAATTGTCGGCCGATAGGTCTGAGGTGTCGGCCGAAAATAGGCCAAATATTCTCGATTTTGCACTGGTGGCCCTCGTTTCTTCGTAGAATGGGTTCTCGACACCCCATAAACTTCATACTCAACTTCAGAATCCCCCAACACCCATTTACTCAAACCAACACCTCGTCAAAATTAAGAAACACAACGACTCGACCTTCATACCTTCACCTACACAACAAAAACGACCAAAAAGGGAAAGGAGTTAGAAAATAAACACATGGGTTGCCTCCCACGAAGCGCTTGGTTTAACGTCGTTAGCTCGACGTTTCATGGGCTTGCCCCCACATAGAGCTTATTTAACGTCTCCAGCCCGACGGCCGTGGGCTTACCCCCACGTAGCACTCGGTTATGGCACCGAGCTATCCTTTGTGCTCGTACTCAACATCGATCGAAGTAAGAGACTCCAAGGTCTCTTTGCTCGACTCACTCCCAAAGTACGGTTTCACTATATGCCCGTTAACTTGAAAAACACTTTTTGTTCGCGGGTTGATGTGTTTGGTTTTGTATGTTTTTTCTTCTTTAGTTTCGTGTCGTCTTGTGTTATTTTGCGTCATCTCGTGTGTATTTCTTGTGTTTTGGTACGTTTCACGTGTTTGTGTAGTGTGCAGGGCATATTTTGTTGGAGTTGTGTACTTAATGTCTAGATTTAAGTGACGGAAACTCACGATCCATTGCCACTAATCTATTTAATTAAATAAACAATTATTTGCGTTTAATTATTTATAATTAAATATATGCAAATCATAGTCCTGGATTTTATACGTTGTAGTTAGTATGGTGTTGCATGGGCGCACAGAAGATCATACTATCGGTTACTCGTATTTAATCGAACAGTTGCTCACGACCTAGATGGACACGGACCAATCCATCGGTATAGTCGTTGTGTGAGAGAGAAAATAATTTATCTTAATTATTTTATCACATTTGTACACTTGGTGTATTGAGCGGATCGTTGAGATTCATCGATTAGGATTGCCGGCGATAATCGATTCGAGTCTCAGTGTATTTTATTCTTAATCCCCGAAACTATTGCGGGTGTGTATATTTAATATAAGTGACTTTGATTTACCAAAGGAATTAACCGATTTAATTATTGGGTTAATTACCGGTTAAGTTGGGTCACTATATTTTATATATGGCATGCCGTGAATACTTGACGGGAAAGTGTATCCCGTAAGGGTTGATAATATCCCCGAGATGAGTTCATAAGGAATTATTATGTAAACCCTGCAGGTGGATTCGTTCCGCATAATAATTAAGGTTGAATGGTACTAGTCTCGGAAATAAGAGATGAATAAATTAATTAGCAATAAATTAATTTTATTCATGGATATTTATATCTTAAATACACGGAATAAATAATACTACCGGAGAAATATTATTTGATATAATATGGTTTAATATTGGGAGTGCAATTAATTTTATATAGTGGAAAATAGAATTAATTAATATTGATAAGGATTAATGGACTTGAGCATTGGGCTCAATTTAATCTTCAATATTGGAAGCCCAATATTCCACCTCCTTAAGATCCCCTACGTAGCCTATAAAAGCACTACATGGTCTTCTCTATTCTCATAAGTTCATAACTTGAAGATCACAATTCTAGAGAGAGAGAGAAAGTAGAGAGGGAGATCCATGGAGTTCGGTAGATCGTCGCCCACACGACGTCCGAGCTAGTGCAAGGAATACGCGGGAAGATCTCAAGGTCGTCAAATTGAGTTCTTCGTTTTTCCGAACAACGAGAACGAGGTAAATCGTAAAACCCTCTTTATGATTTTATCGTTTAATTATCGTGAAAATATCATGAACCAAGATCCGAGGGACGAACCCCATAAGTGAGATTGAACCGGGCGGTGGTGGTCGAACCACCGGACCGCCGGCGGCTCATGGATTCTCGCCTAAGGGGGCTGCCAGGCGTGAGCCTCGGCTGGAGCCGAGGGCTCGATCGAGCTGGGCTCGATCTCCCCGGACGGCATCGCCGCGAGCTGCGGGAGTTCCCGCAGAGGGCACGCGGGCGATGCGGATCGCATCCGGGGCGTGCCTAGCGGGCTGCTGGGAGCAGCCCGTGCGTTTGTACGGGGACCCCATCCCCGTGAGCAGCGAGTCGAGGACTCGCTGCGGGGCTGCTACGAGCAGCCCCTGCGGTTGCTACGAGAAACCGCGAGTCCCACGCGGGGGCTCGGCTGGACGCACGCGGGGTTTCCCGCGTGTGGTGTTCGGTCGTGCCCCGGGTCACGTGATGTGTTCGTGTTTTCTCCGGCGATCGGGATTTCGATTGGGTTGTCGGTTCCGCAATTTTGACAATCCGGATATTCGATCTCCGAGGGATTTCGGTCGGAATTAATTAGATAATTTATTTATTTAAATTTATTAATTCCGGGATATCGAATTCCAACAATTGGTATCAGAGCGTTGGTTTTAGTTCATGGTATTTTTCGATAAATTGTTCTACCTTGCAGGGTTTCCGATTATTATGGCTAGATTTAATTTTGTTAATTAATGTCATAATAATGTTCTTGATTATTAAACTCTCGGTGATGTTATTTGTTCTTGTGTGGTGAATGCTTGTTCTTAATTTTTCCGGAAATTGTTTGAGGTCGTTTTCATGTAGAGAATCGATACCGGATAGCGTAGTAATAAATTTGTAATTTATTTTACGTTGGATCGAGTCCGAAACGACGACCGGAAAAGTGTGACGGAGGAGACGAAGAGAGGGAGGATTCCGGGGATCGATCAACCCCATGATCGACCCCAAGTAATGGATCAATCGAGTGGGAGGGGCGGCCATCGCACCCCTTGGCCGTGGGCTGCCACCGGTAGTGGTGGTGGCTGGCCGGTTGGGGTGGCGGCGGCGGTGATGTGCTCCTCTCGGCCTCGGTCGATGGTGGGGGTGGCGTGGGGATCTCCAACCCATGCTACTCCTGCCAAGATCCAACTTTCCTAAATTGATTCGGTTTTCCTATTTTGAGTATTCCTATTTTTGGGAATTCTCATGGAAATAGGAAAAGAATTAATTGGAATTAATTTATTTCCTTATTCTATTATGGAAGTCTTCTAGAATATTCTAAGTTCTACTTGGAATAGGATTCTAGAGATTTAATGGAATTAGAAAGGAAAATAATTAATTATTAAATTAATTTATTTCCTATTTGATTATTCCTATTTTATGGGAATTTTCATGGACATGGAAATTAATTAATTTTGGAAAGTTTAGGAGTCCTAAATTAATTTTTCCTTATTTAATTATTCCTTTATGGAATTTTTAATGGATTAGGAAATGAATTAATTTGGAAGGACTAGGAGTTCTAAATTATTTTATTTCCTTATTTCATTATGGAAATCATCTAGAATATTCCAAGTGGGTCTTGGATAGATTATTCTAGAGATTTAATGAAGTAGAAAGGGAAAATAAAATAAATTTATTTTATTTTCTTATTCTATTATAGATGTCTTCTAGAATATTCCAAGTGGGTCTTGGATAGATTATTCTAGAGATTTAATAGAATTAGATAGGAAAATAAATAAATAAAAATATTAATAATATTTAATTTTATTTTTGATTTATTCGATTGACTTAATTTTCGAATTAAGTAACTTTTGAATTTATTAAAAATAAATAGATTTAAATATTGGAATTAATATTCCCGTCACATGGAGCATTCAAGAACGAAGACTAAAGACTAGAAGATGCGTACGGAGATGCGATAAAGCCATAATAGTCGGAAAATAATATTCTAGTATTATTTTGATTATGTGATAATATTATATGTGCTCTATTTCATGTATGCATGCTTATGTGTATTTAATTATGCATTAGATAGCGTATCCCTTTATTATAAAAAGCTAAGTGGGAGAGGGTATGGAAACATATCCATGGTCTCCATTGCTGTTCTCTTGGTGACTTTTATGAACTTTCGAAGTTCATATAGATAAGCCATTGGAGGAGAATTCTTGTAATTCCTTTTACGAGAAACATTGATTAAGTCTATCAAACAATGCCTAATTTGTCTTTCCAAAACTGACTTCAAGTCGACTCATTCTCACCCCGGGGAGTGGAATGGAGCCAAAGCCACTTGGTCATGTCGAGGACACAAATTAGAGGCAGTCGTACCATCTTTTGAAGGTGGATCGATTGTCTGCTCGGCTCCCTCATTTGATGAGAGATAGGGTCGTTCGCATGGTGAATCACTGGTTAGAAACTTCGAGTTTCACTTATGATTCTCCACGTCTTGATTTACAAGATTGAATGGATCAAGTAATTGGGAGTCAATTATAAAAGTCTCTTGGTGTAGTAAACGTCCACACCACGTGGCTTGCTATGCTGACGGATTTTGGATTAATTGATGTAGACAGTTGTAAGAAATTGTGAAGAGTTGTGAAGTTGTCGTAAACGTCCACACCACGTGGCTTGCGGTGATGTAGCAATTCCAAGCGATTTACTTTGTTGCTGAGTAATGGTTTACACTTAGATACGCCTTATAGTATTCCTCCCCACGAGGTTACGCTATAAGTGATGTATGACCGAAGGAAATCTAATTGCTAAATCATTTGGGTGGGTAAACGTCCACACCACGTGGCTTGCCTTACCTGATGGGATTTTAGATGTGATTAGTGGTTTAATGATATTATTTGAGGGAGATAATATCGGAGATTAAATCGATTGTTTGTTGTTATATGTGCTCATAGATTAGGATATGGCTTTGAACCCACTTTCTGTGATACGTAAGGATTTTAAACTCACTGGTCCCTAAATGTATTGATTGGAATAGAGATCTAGACATTACTCAAACTGTTGAAGAGTACAAGGTTGTACTCAATGAGCTTTGTCCTCCCGAGCCTATTGACATAGGCGGCTAGACAAGAAGCGATGAGGATACTCATAAAGGCCAGTCACTTCGAGGAAACGCTTAAAAACGTTTTTGAGATGATTGACCTTTTAGACGAGTTGAGACGGAAATCGCAAGCTCTTGTAGCCAATGCCAAAGGTTTCGAACCTAAGGGCAAAATCGGGGGAAAGGAAAAGCAAGCAAAGAAACCCAGTGGTCCTAAGTTTCTTGGACCACGAGATGGGACGAGAAAGCCAAAAGGCAAGAGTTCTCGATGCAAACAGTCTGGGTACTGGAAGTCTGATTATCCTCTCAAAGAAAGTACGAAATTTTTCTTTAGTCGTAAAACATAGTCAGTGGTATTATCTACCGGAACCTGGTGTGTAGATATGGAACCACTGACGGTATGTGCATTTTAAATGCAAGGGTTCCAGGAAACCCGACGACTTAGAAAAGAAGAAATCGTAGTCTACATGGGCAATGCTGTAGAGGAGGCAGCAGTTGCAGTGGAGGACATACTATAGGATTTCATTTTGGGTTATTGCTTTTATGTACCTTTCAAATTAGAACTTTGTTCTGGATTTCTAATAAATGGATATTTTATTTCTTTTAATCACTTGATGGTTATAAGAAGAAATAATGATATTATCTATTTTGGTACATTGGCTAGCAATATATAAATGATGAATCCTGAGTCCACCACGATGCAACGAACCGTAATATGAAACTCGTTTTACTAATAAGAGATTTCTTTATCAATTATACTTGTGGATTCTTATGCTGAGTCATGTTTATTCAAATAAGAAGTTCAAAGGTCGAAAATTGATATTTGATCAATTAAGTTGAAGGAATGGACCTTCCGACCTAAGAATCTAATTTGGAAGATAATACGACTAAGCAATCCTTTATGGATATAAGATGTAAGATCCGGACAAGTATAAGAATTGATTGACTCTGATGTATGCAGACCTATGCCTACTCAGACAATAAGGTACGAGTACTTCATTTTATGATTACTCGAAAAAAATGGATTAGAATACCTGATGTGCCACAAAAGCAAGTGTTTTGACAAGTCAATGGACACTAAGCAATTGTGGATAACCATCAAGGTATATCCATTTCTAGCCTGCGATTTGATCGCGGAGGCAAGTACCTGTCTGTGGAATGCATGGCATACTAATCAGAGATTGGGATTTGATCCCAAATGACTACACCATACACTGTTGTGTAAAAATGGTGTGTCGTAAACAAGAAATGGAACTCTTATAGAAATAGTAAAAGCATGAGTTATACGGAACTACCTATGTTCTATGGATATATCTGGAAACAACGGCGCATTCAAATGCGGTTGTAGAATGTCCTGGAAGAACAAAAGGTGTGTGTTCAATAGTACTATGAACCAGAAGGACGTTGTAAGTTCTAACGCCCGGTTCTTAGAGAAAGACTATATGATGAACCACAAGCCCAAAGTGACGTGATACTTTGAAATGAGAGAGAAGAAGAGGACTGAGAACCAGCCGAACCGAGTAGCGGTACACCACTAACTGCACCTACTGTTATCACTGTTTATACACCGGAATGCCGTTGTAGTGGGAGGTTGTGTGACAACCGGAGATATTCATAAGACTAGGAGAGTTTTCGGACTCTGGACCTAGTATACATGAAATCAATCCCTAGATCTACATGAAGGCGGTACTTGATCTAAATGTGCCTTCTTGGAGAGCAATAAGGATTATTGCTAAGAGGCGAGATCATTTAGAGTACAAGCTTAGTTGATCCATTTATGGATTGAAACAAAGCATTTAATTCGTGATACTTGCAAATTGATGAGATAGTCCATTTTATGGATTCATCAAAGGCATAGACGAATTGTGTATATTGGAAACGTGATGGAAAACAAGGTGGTGTTTCTCGGAGGTTTTATGTAGATGACACTCTTATCATTGGCAACAATGTAAAGATGTTATCAGACATAAAATGATGGTTGTCTAGATGAATCATTATGAAAGATAAAGGAAGAAGTTGGACATGTTCTTGAGATCTTGGATCTCTAGAAAGAACATTGTACTTTTCCTGGACATCTTACATATATGATTATGGTTCGTTTTAACATGCAAGATTCCGAGAAAGGTTCGTTACCTTTCAGAGACGGAATGCATCTATCAAAGGATATGTGTTTTGGAACACAAAAGGAGATAGAAGCAATGAAAGCAGTTTCCTACACTTTGAGTGTGGAAAGCTTAATAAATGCAATGTTGAAAACAAGAACCTGATATCGGCTATGCGGTTAGCATAGTGGGAGGATATCAAGGTAATCCTGGAAAGGAATATTCGACTGCCGTAAAAGTACTTTCGAAGTATTGTTCTAGACTACGAAGCAGACGAGTTTTTCCTTTGGATTACATTCTCTTAGATTTCTAATCGAACGAGGACCGGTGTAAGTCGATATCAGGCTATGTGTTTCACTATTGAAGGAGAAGGAGTTTTAACATGGAAGAGTGATAAGCACGATGCTTTTTGGACTCTGCCATTGGTAACCAAATAGCAGCCTCAGAGGCAGCGGAAGTTTTGGTATAACTCCGGGATAATCTCTGGGACTTAGATGTGATTCTTAATTTGCCAAAGGCTATGTAAATAGCGGTGCAATGGCAAATGGGAAGAAATCACTAGTCCATAAGTGTAAGATAACACATAGTGCAAGTACCACCTGATACGAGTCATCGTCGAGGGAGACGACGCTGTAGTCACCAAGATAACTTCAGAGCGGCAACCTAGAGTGCTCATTCACATAGTACTTCTTGGAAGTACAACTTAAGCACGTGATGAGTATGGGAGTCGGGAGTTTGGAGGAAATGACTAGACCTTAGTACAAGTGGGAGATTGTTGGAGTTGTGTACTTAATGTCTAGATTTAAGTGACGGAAACTCACGATCCATTGCCACTAATCTATTTAATTAAATAAACAATTATTTGCGTTTAATTATTTATAATTAAATATATGCAAATCATAGTCCTGGATTTTATACGTTGTAGTTAGTATGGTGTTGCATGGGCGCACAGAAGATCATACTATCGATTACTCGTATTTAATCGAACAGTTGCTCACGACCTAGATGGACACGGACCAATCCATCGGTATAGTCGTTGTGTGAGAGAGAAAATAATTTATCTTAATTATTTTATCACACTTGTACACTTGGTGTATTGAGCGGATCGTTGAGATTCATCGATTAGGATTGCCGGCGATAATCGATTCGAGTCTCAGTGTATTTTATTCTTAATCCCCGAAACTATTGCGGGTGTGTATATTTAATATAAGTGACTTTGATTTACCAAAGGAATTAACCGATTTAATTATTGGGTTAATTACCGGTTAAGTTGGGTCACTATATTTTATATATGGCATGCCGTGAATACTTGACGGGAAAGTGTATCCCGTAAGGGTTGATAATATCCCCGAGATGAGTTCATAAGGAATTATTATGTAAACCCTGCAGGTGGATTCGTTCCGCATAATAATTAAGGTTGAATGGTACTAGTCTCGGAAATAAGAGATGAATAAATTAATTAGCAATAAATTAATTTTATTCATGGATATTTATATCTTAAATACACGGAATAAATAATACTACCGGAGAAATATTATTTGATATAATATGGTTTAATATTGGGAGTGCAATTAATTTTATATAGTGGAAAATAGAATTAATTAATATTGATAAGGATTAATGGACTTGAGCATTGGGCTCAATTTAATCTTCAATATTGGAAGCCCAATATTCCACCTCCTTAAGATCCCCTACGTAGCCTATAAAAGCACTACATGGTCTTCTCTATTCTCATAAGTTCATAACTTGAAGATCACAATTCTAGAGAGAGAGAGAAAGTAGAGAGGGAGATCCATGGAGTTCGGTAGATCGTCACCCACACGACGTCCGAGCTAGTGTAAGGAATACGCGGGAAGATCTCAAGGTCGTCAAATTGAGTTCTTCGTTTTTCCGAACAACGAGAACGAGGTAAATCGTAAAACCCTCTTTATGATTTTATCGTTTAATTATCGTGAAAATATCATGAACCAAGATCCGAGGGACGAACCCCATAAGTGAGATTGAACCGGGCGGTGGTGGTCGAACCACCGGACCGCCGGCGGCTCATGGATTCTCGCCGAATGAAGAATGATAAGCAAGATAGGCAATTCTCCGAAATTTACAAGTTGCTTTCGAGGGTCAACGTGAATTTACCACTCCTCGACATCATTCGGAATGTGCCCGCTTATGTGAAGTTCTTTAAGGAGCTCGCCTCGAATAAGAGGAAATTCGTAGATGACGAGAAAGTGGTTGTCACCGGGGTAGCTAGTGCGATACTTCAGCACCCTCTTCCTCCGAAGCAGAGTGATCCGGGGAGTTTTAATGTGACGATTGCCGTTGGGAATGGCCGTGAAGTGTCGGGCATGCTCGATCTTGGAGCCGGCATTAATCTGATGCCCTATGCCGTTTATGAAAAGCTGGACTTGGGTGAACTAAAACCCACCCGTATGTGCTTGCAGCTAGCCGACCGATCCATTCGGTACCCGAAGGGGATCCTAGAGGACATCCTCGTGAAAGTTGGGGGACTCATTGTCCCCGTCGATTTTGTTGTCCTTGATGTCGGACACGTCCCGGAAAATGGTCGGGACCATTCACTTCTTTTGGGCAGACCGTTCATGGCCACGACGAAGACCGTGATCGATGTCGAGAAGGGAACCTTGAAAATGACCGTGCTAGGTGATGAAGTGCGTTTCTCCGTGCGAACCGAGAGGGCCGAACCCGCTGCCCACTCTATGGAGACGTGCTCGTTCGTTGACTCTGTGGATGACGAGGTGACCCTAAATTTCGTTGAGAAGAATAACCCCGAAGAAGAAAGTGAGGTTGAGGCACAAGTCGACGATCTCAAAGAAGAAGAAATAAGCTCGCGGACAGCCGAAATCGAGGCTCCCGCTAGCAAGGTTGAACTTAAGGAGCTACCGAAGCACCTTAAGTATGTGTTCCTAGACGACGGGGAACAGAAACCCGTGATCATTTTTGCCGAGCTATCCGCCGAGGAAGAAGACGCTTTAATAAAGGTCTTGAAAAAGAATAAGAAGGCTTTCGGATGGAGTTTGGGAGATATTCGAGGGATCGACCCTTCCACTTGCATGCACCGCATTGAACTTGAACCGAATGCTACTCCGAAGAGAGACGGGCAGCGACGTCTCAACCCCGTTCTAATGGAAGTCGTCAAGAAAGAGGTTTACAAGCTACTCGAAGAGGGGTTGATTTACGCTGTGACCGCATGAGTCTAAGTTGATCAAACCGTTTTAAATTACTAAGCAACCCCAGAATGGCCAATAGCATGCCCGGACAGACCCGAGTCATAAGACCACTTCTCCAACAACATGTTGTACTTTGCGGACGCCCAATCTCCCGGTCGCGTTGATCCACGTACTTGTGTGTTAAGTAAGTTGGGGTTCCCACTGGTCACTGTAGGATTGCCCAAGTCCCTAACATGCTCAATTATACTACCCTGTTAAATCGGGAACAAAAATCAGCTAGTTGTTGTCCTCACTAAGCCTCCCGACAGATCAAGTCTTAGGATTGGTCAGGTTCTGTCTTTGCCCAGATACAAACAGATTAACTACTTGACATAATTATAAACGGAAATAAAACACAGAATTACGACGAACTATATTATGCATTAAAACGGAAAATTGTTTAAAGGGAAATAAACAACTAAGTACGAAGGTATAAAGCATAAAATATAAAGAAATTGTTTCTGGCCCGAGGGCTTAACAAGAAATAAACGCCGGCGAGTTGATGTGCTTACGCGGTTGTCGTTGTCTTCGATGGTCAGGTAGGGTTCCGGTGCGTCGCTCTTGTTCATCGTGCGCTTCTTCATCAGTCACTTCTCTTTTATAGACGGGCTTCGAATTGATAAGAGACGTGTGGGGGAAAATACCTCTAAGACCGGACGAGAGTCCAACTTAGAATGGAGTCTGAATCTGGTCATCTTAAAAGACTCCACAGATTTCAGAACATTAGTACACCGCATGCCCAACGTTCCATCTCCGTCAATGTTTGCTCTTGCCCATGTGCTTTCTTCTCTTCTTTCTCGAGGTAGCGGACTGTTGGAGTTGTATACTTAATGTCTAGATTTAAGTAACGGTAAACTCCCGGTCATAGCATTTAATCTATTAAATTAATAAACAGTCGTTTGCTTTTAATTATTATTAATTAAATATATGCAAATCATAGTCCTAGATTTTACACGTTGTAGTTAGTATGGTGTGTCGGGCCCACACAGAAGATCATACTATCGGTTACTCGTATTTAATCAAACAGTGGCTCACGACCTAGATGGACCCGGACCAATCCATCGGTATAGTCGTTGTGTGAGAGAGAAAATAATTTGTCTTAATTATTTTATCACACTTGTACACTTGGTGTATTGAGCGGATCGTTGAGATTCATCGATTAGGATTGCCGGCGATAATCGATTCGAGTCTCAGTGTATTTTATTCTTAATCCCCGATATTATTGCGAGTGTGTATATTTTATATAAGTGACTTTGATTTACCAAAGGAATTAACCGATTTAATTATTGGGTTAATTACCGGTTAAGTTGGGTCACTATATTTCATATATGGCATGCCGTGAATAATTGACCGGACAGTGTATCCCGGAAGGGTTGATAATATCCCCGAGATGAGTTCATAAGGAATTATTGTGTAAACCTCATGAGTGGATTCGTTCCGCACAATAATTAAGGTTGAATGGTACTAGTCTCGGATTAAAGAGATGAATAAATTAATTAGCAATAAATTAATTTTATTCATGGATATTTAAATCTTAAATACACGGAATAAATAATACTACCAGAGAAATATTATTTGATATAATATGGTTTAATATTGGGAGTGCAATTAATTTATATAGTGGAAAATAAATTAATTAATATTGATAAGGATTAATGGACTTGGGCAGTGGGCTCAATTTAATCTTCAATATTGGAAGCCCAATATTCCACCTCCTTTAGATCCCCTACGTAGCCTATAAAAGCACTACATGGCCTTCATAAATCATAAGACAAGAATTATCATACTTGATATTCTAGAGAGTTGAAGGAGATCCATAGGAGTTCGATAGATCGTCGCCCACCCGACGTTCGAACGGAGTGCAAGGAATACGTAGGAAGATTCAAAGGTCTTCGATTGATTTCGTTTCTCCGCACAACGAATCAAAGGTATGATCATAAAACTCCTTGTGTGATTTTATGTTCAAATTTAATTGTGATGCATACATGAACATACGATCCGGGAAAACGTCGAGACCGGGATACGGGGATTCGAGATCCCCGTCGGGATCGAGAGGGGCGGCCGAACCCTAGGGTTCGGACCGCCGGGAGGCGCGGCTACGGGAACCCTCGGCTGGAGCCGAGGGGTGCGATCGATCCTCGGATCGATCGCGGGTCAGCTGCGGGGTGACTCGCAGCGACCCCGTGCAAGCTACGGGTTCGCCCGTAGCGGCTCGCACGGGGTGATCCCGTGCGCTAGGGCAGCGGGTCCGTGTACCCGCTGCGGGGCTGCTCGCAGCAGCCCGGGGATCGCTACGAGCGATCCCAGCGATCATCGCGAGATGATCGCGAGCCCCGTGCGGGGGCTCGGCTGGGCGCGCGGGTTCGCCCGTGCGGTGCTTGGTCGAGCCTCGGGTCGTACGGTGGTTCGTGGTCGGATCTCCGGCGATCGAGGATTTCGGTCGGGTTATTATTTTCCGCAAATTTTAATGGCCCGGGATATCGAATTCCAGCAATTGGTATCAGAGCGTTTGGTTTCGTGTTCATGTATGTGTTCAATTGTGTTCTACCTTGCAGGGATTCCGACTATCATGGTTTAATTAATTGTTAATTATTCGTTTAATTAATTGCTATTTAATTTACCATGATTGTTCGTTTATTAAACTCTCGGACATGTCGAGATTCGTTTTGTGTGGATGAATGCTTGTAATAGTAAAAATTCGGGGGTTGACCGAATTTAGATTTATTATTATTGTTCTATGTTTTTCCGGAAAGTGTATAGGGTCGATTTCATGTATAGAATCGATACCGGAATTGTAAATTTATTTCTTGTAATTTATTTACGTTGGATCGATGCCGAGACGACCGCCGGAGAACTCGTGTGACGAAGAAGACGAAGAGGACGAAAAACCGGGGGGGTCGATCATCCCCATGATCGATCCCCATGAGGATCGATCGACCCCACGCAAAGGGGCTGCCCGCTAGGGTTTCCGGCCACGCCGGCCACCGGTGGTGGTGGCGCGTGGCTAGGGGGCGGCGGCGGTGGTGCCCGGCGTTGGTGGTGGTCGAAGGTGGGGGTGGTGCGGGGATCCCCAACCCATGCTACTCCTAATCCTACCTAGATTCTACTTACCTAATTGATTCGGTTTTCCTAATTGAGTTTCCCTATTTTAGGGAATTCTCATGGATTAGGAAAAGAATTAATTGGAATTAATTTTATTCCTTATTCTATTATGGAAGTCTTCTAGAGTATTCCGAGTTCTACTTGGAATAGGATCCTAGAGATTTAATAGAATTGGAAAGGAATAAAAGTTAATTTAGGATTAATTTATTTCCTAAATGATTATTCCTATTTTATGGGAATTTTCATAGAAATGGAAATTAATTAATCTTGGAAAGTAGAAGAGTCCTAATTTATTTCATTTCCTTATTCTATTATAGAAGTCTTCTAGAATATTCCAAGTTTACTTGGATAGATTATTTTAAGAGATTTAATAGAATTAGATAGGAAAATAAATAAATAAAAATATTAATAATATTTAATTTTATTTTTGATTTATTCGATTGACTTAATTTTCGAATTGAGTATCTTTTGGATTCATTAAAAATAAATAGATTTAAATGTTGGAATTAATATTTTCGTCACATGGAGCATTCAAGAACGAAGACTGAAGACTAGAAGACGCATACGGAAATGGAATAAAGCCATGATAGTCGGAAAATAATTTTCTAGCTTATTTTGACTATGTGCTATGTGCTTTATTGCTTGTATGCATGCTTATGTGTTTAATTATGCATTAGATAGCGTATCCCTTTGTTATAAAAAGCTAAGTGGGAGAGGGGATGGAAACATTCCCATGGTCTCCATTACTGTTCTCTTGGTGACTCTTATGGACTTTTGAAGTTCATATAGATGTGTCATTGGAGGAGAATTCTTGTAATTCTTTTTACAAGAAACATTGATTAAGTTTATCAAACAATGCCTAATTTGTCCTTCTGAAACTGACTTCAAGTCGACTCATTCTCACCCCGGGGAGTGGAATGGAGCCAAAGCCACTTGGTCATGTGGATGACACAAATTAGAGACATTCGTACCATTCTTTTGAAGATGGATCGTTTGTCTGCTCGGCTCCCTCATCTAATGAGAGATAGGGTTGTTCGCATGGTGAATCACTGGTTAGAAACTTCGAGTTTCACTTATGATTCTCCGCGTCTTGATTTACAAAATCGAATGCTTCAAGTAATTGGATGTCAATTGTAAAAATCTTTTGGTGTAGTAAACGTCCACACTATCGTGGCTTGCTGCATTGAATGGGATTTTGGAACGATTGATGTAGACAGTTATAGAAGGGAGTGAAGGAAACGTAGGTTAACGTAAACGTCCACACTATCGTGGCTTGCGGTAACATGCGAATCTTAAACAAACTTCTTAGTACTGAGTAATGGTTTACACTTAGGTACGCTCTATAGTATTCTTCCCATCGAAGTAACGCTATAGTGATGTACGACCAAAGCAAATCTAATTGCTAAATCATTTGGATAGGTAAACGTCCACACTATCGTGGCTTGCCTTATCTGATGGGATTTTAGATGTAATTAGTGATTTAATGATATTATTTGAGGGAGATAATATCGGATATTAAATTGATTGTTTATTTAAATGTGCTTATAGGTTTAGAGAATAGCTATGAACCCACTTTCTATGATACTCAAGGAGCATAAGCTCACTGGCCCCAACTATATTGATTGGAAGAGAAATTTAGACATTGTCCTGACTTCGGAGGAGTACAAGTTTGTACTCCATGAAGTGTGCCCTGCTGAGCCCACGGCTGCCTCAACTGATGAGGAAAAACTGACATATCGGAAGTGGAAAAAGGCTGATGAAATGGCTAGGTGTTATATTTTGGCTTCCATGTCAAATGTACTCCAAACCCAACATGAGTCGTTGGACACTGCCTATGATATGATGTTTAACCTCAAGGAGATGTTTGGGGAGCAAGATCGTGCGGCAAGGCAAGAAGCCATGAGAGTCCTCATGACAACTACTCAGTCTGAAGGAACTCCCGTAGGGGAGCACGTTCTTAAGATGATGGGTTTGTTGAATGAGCTTGAGATCCTAGGAGCTCAAATATATGCTGAGACGCAAGTCGACATCATACTCCAGTCTCTGACCCCTAGTTTTGAGCAGTTTCGCATGAGCTATAATATGGGTAAACTATCTTATTCTCTTGCGCAACTCCTGACTGAACTGAAGGCGGCAGAGGGGATCTACAAGAAGGGCAAGTCTCTAGCGCTTGTAGCTACCAAGTCCAAAGGCTTTAAGCCTGGTGGAGGTAGGGGCAAGAGGAGGAAGCAAGCCTGGAAACCCAGTGGTGTCAAGAAGACTATACCACGAGTGGGGGCTGCAAAGCCAAAGGGCAAGTGCTTCCGATGCAACAAGTCTGGACACTGGAAGTCTGAATGTCCTCTCAGAGGTACGAATTTTTCTTTAGTCGTAAAAACATAGTCAGCGGTATTATCTACCAGAAATTCTGGTGTGTAGATATGGAACCACTGACGGTATGTGCATTTTGAATGCAGGGGTTCCAGAAAACCCGGCGACTTAGAGAAGAAGAGTTCGAGTCTACACGGGAAAAAGCTGTGGAGGAGGCAGCTGTTGCAGTGGAAGACATTTATCTACTTTAGTAGTTAAATAGGATTTCATTTTAAGATTATTGCATTATGTACCCTTTAATTTAGAAAGAACGTTTTGTTCTGGATTTCTATTTTTATGAATGGATATTTTATTTCTTTAATCATGGTGATGATTTTGATAAGAAATAATGGGCATTATCTATTCTGGTACATTAGATAGCAATATGTGAATGATGAATCCTTAGTCTACCACGATGCAACGAACCGTTCTATAACTTGTTTTACTTGTTAGATATTTCTTTATTAATCATTATACTTGTGAATTCTTATACTTAGTAGTATTTTCAAATAAGATTCAAATGGCCGAAATTGATTTGATCAATTAAAGTTGAAGGAATGGACCTTCCGACCTAAGGATTGAATTTGGAGGATAATACGTCTAAGCAAACCTTTCTGGATAAAGGATAGAATTCAGACAAGTATTGGAAATGATTAGATATGCAGACATATGTGTAAATTAGAAAGGTACGAGTAATTCTCTCAAGAATACTCGGTGATAGATTAGAATACTTAATGTGCCATAAAAGCAAAGTGTTTTGACTAGTCAATGGACACAAAGCTATTATGGGGAACCATCAAAGTATATCTATAAGGAGCCTGCGACTCGGTCGTGGAGGCCATCACCTATCTAAGTAACACATAGCATAATCAAAGATTGAGATTCAATCCCAAAGGGCCGCACCATACACTTACGTGTAGAAATGGTGCGTTGTAAATAAGAAATGGAGATCTAATAGTGAAAGAACAAGTTGTTCGGAACCACCTATGTTCTATGGATATTCCTGGATACAACGGCATATTCAATATGGTTGTAGGATATCCTAGATGAACAAAATGTTGTGTGTTCTATAGTACTATGAGCCAGAGGGACGTCTCGTCCGGTTCATAGAGGAAGACTATTAGATGAACCACAAAGCCTGAACTGACGTAACACCTTGAAATGAGAAAAAGGACAAAAGACTGGGAACCAGCCAAACCGAGTAGAAGTACACCACATACTGCACCTATTGTTATTACTGTTATACACCGGGACACCATTGCAGTGGGAGGTTGTTGGACAACCAAAGATATTCATAAGACTAGAGGAGTTCGGACACTGGATCTAGTAGACATGAAATCGATCCCTAGCTCTGTTGGAATTCGATATCCCGGGTTATTTAAATTTGCGGAAACCAATAACCCGAACGAACCCTTCGCCGGAGATCACACGAACACCGACTCATCCGCCGGAGTCCGGCCTTTGGAGACCACGCACCCAAAGGCACGCGGCCCGCCCCCAGCCGAACCCCCGCGAGACGGGGTTCACGCGATCGATGATCGCGTGCGATCATCATGATCGATGGGGATGCCCAGCAGCCCCCGCGGCGAGTCCGGCGACTCGCCGCCGCATGGGAGGTCGGCCCGCCTCCAGCTGGGCCGTCGCGGGGCCCAGCCCGCTGCCGGCGATCGATCCTTGGATCGATCGCACCCCCGGCGTCCAGCCGGGGTTCGCTCCATGCGCGCACGCCGAAACCCTAGGCGGCGATCGCCGTGGTCCGGCGATCCTAGATCGCCACCACGCGTTCGTCGTCTAATCCGGGGTTCGAACTTTTGGATCTTTGTTCTTCGATAATTGATTCAATAAAACAAGAATTAAATAGCAAATATTTAATTCACCTTTCGATTCGTTGTGCGGAGAAACGAGATCTTATGATGACCTTGAGATCTTCCCACGTATTCCTTGCACTAGCCCGGACGTCGTGTGGGCGACGATCTACCGAACTCCATGGATCCTCCTCTCTACTTTCTCTCTCTAGAATTGTGATCTTCAAGTTATGAGAATAGAGAAGACCATGTAGTGCTTTTATAGGCTACGTAGGGGATCTTAAGGAGGTGGAATATTGGGCTTCCAATATTGAAGATTAAATTGAGCTCAATGCTCAAGTCCATTAATCCTTATCAATATTAATTAATTCTATTTTCCACTATATAAAATTAATTGCACTCCCAATATTAAACCATATTATATCAAATAATATTTCTCCGGTAGTATTATTTATTCCGTGTATTTAAGATATAAATATCCATGAATAAAATTAATTTATTGCTAATTAATTTATTCATCTCTTATATCCGAGACTAGTACCATTCAACCTTAATTATTATGCGGAATAAATCCACCTGCAGGGTTTACATAATAATTCCTTATGAACTCATCTCGGGGATATTATCAACCCTTACGGGATACACTTTCCCGTCAAGTATTCACGGCATGTCATATATAAAATATAGTGACCCAACTTAACCGGTAATTAACCCAATAATTAAATCGGTTAATTCCTTTGGTAAATCAAAGTCACTTATATTGAATATACACACCCGCAATAGTTTCGGGGATTAAGAATAAAATACACTGAGACTCGAATCGATTATTGCCGGCAATCCTAATCGATGAATCTCAACGATCCGCTCAATACACCAACTGTACAAGTGTGATAAAATAATTAAGACACATTATTTTCTCTCTCACACAACGACTATACCGATGGATTGGTCCGTGTCCATCTAGGTCGTGAGCAACTGTTCGATTAAATACGAGTAACCGATAGTATGATCTTCTGTGCGCCCATGCAACACCATACTAACTACAACGTATAAAATCCAGGACTATAATTTGCATATATTTAATTATAAATAATTAAACGCAAATAATTGTTTATTTAATTAAATAGATTAGTGGCAATGGATCGTGAGTTTCCGTCACTTAAATCTAGACATTAAGTACACAACTCCAACAATCTCCCACTTGTACTAAGGTCTAGTCATTTCCTCCAAACTCTCGACTCCCATACTCATCACGTGCTTAAGTTGTACTTCCAAGAAGTACTATGTGAATGAGCACTCTAGGTTGCCGCTCTGAAGTTATCTTGGTGACTACAGCGTCGTCTCCCTCGACGATGACTCGTATCAGGTGGTACTTGCACTATGTGTTATCTTACACTTATGGACTTGTGATTTCTTACCATTTGCCATCGCACCGCTATACACATAGCCTTTTGGCAAATTAAGAATCACCTCTAAGTCCCAGAGATTATCCCGGAGTTATACCAAAACTTCCGCTGCCTCTGAGGCCGCTATTTGGTTACCCATGGCAGAGTCCGAAAAGCATCGTGCTTATCACTCTTCCATGTTAAAACTCCTTCTCCTTCAATAGTGAAACACATAGCCTGATATCGACTTACACCGGTCCTCATTTGATTAGAAATCTAAGAGAATGTAATCCAAAGGAAATGCTCGTCTGCTTCGTAGTCTAGAACAGTACTTCGAAAGTACTTTTACACCAGTCGAACATTCCTTTCCAGGATTACCTTGATATCCTCCCACTACGCTAACCGCATAGCCGATATCAGGTTCTTGTTTTCAACAATGCATTTATTAAGCTTTCCACACTAAAAGTGTAGGAAACTGCTTTCATTGCTTCTATCTCCTTTTGTGTTCAAAAACACATATCCTTAGATAGATGCATTCCGTCTCCGAAAGGTAACGAACCTTTCTCGGAATCTTGCATGTTAAAACGAACCATAATCATATATGTAAGATGTCCAGGAGAAGTACAATGTTCTTTTCTTGAGATCCTAGATCTTAAGAACATGCTCTAACTTCTTCTTTATCTCATATATCGATTTTTCTAGACAAACATCATTTTATGTCTCACAACATCTTTACATTGTTACCAATGATAAAATGTTATCTACGTAAAACCTCCGAGAAACACCACCTTGTTTCCATCACGTTTCCCATACACACGATTCGTCAATGCCTTTTGATGAATCCATCAAATGGATTATCTCATCAATGCGCAAGTTCCACGAACTCTAGCTTTGTTACAATCCATAAATGGATCAACTAAGCTTGTACTCTAAATGATCTCGCCTCTTAACAATAATCCTTATTGCTTTGCAAGAAGGCACATTTAGATCTAGTACCGCCTCTATGTAGATCTAGGGATCGATTTCACGTATACTAGGTTCAGAGTCCGAAGACTCACCTAGTTTTATGAATATCTCCGGTTGTTAAACAACCTCCCACTACAATGGCATTCCGGTGTATAAACAGTAATAACAGTAGGTGCAGTTTGTGGTGTACCGCTACTCGGTTCGGCTGGTTCTAAGTCTTAATCGTTTTCTCTCTTTTCAGAAGTATCATGTCATTTTGGGCTTGTGGTTCATCTAATAGTCTTCCTCTAAGAACCGGGCGTTAGAACTTATAACGTCCTTCTGGTTCATAGTACTATCGAACACACATCTTCTTGTTCTACTAGGATATTCTACAACCACATTTGAATGCGCCGTTGTTACCAAGACATATCCATAGAACATAGGTAGTTCCGTTTAACTCATGCTTTTACTATTTCTATAAGAGTTCCATTTCTTATTTCCGACACACCAATCTTACAGAGGACTGTATGGTGTAGTCACTTGGGATCCAATCCCAAGCTCTGATCATAAATCAGAGTCAATCAATTCTAATACTTGTCCGGATCTTATATCTTATATCCATAAAGGATTGCTTAGTCATATTATCTTCCAAATTAGATTCTTAGGTCGGAAGGTCCACTCCTTCAACTTAATTGATCTTACAATCAATTTTCGACCTTTGAACTTCTTATTTGAATAAATATGACTTAGCATAAGAATCCACAAGTATAAATGATTTAATAAAGAAATCACTTATTAGTAAAACGAGTTTTATACTACGGTTCGTTGCATCGTGGTGGACTCAGGATTCATCATTTATATATTGCTAGCTAATGTACCAGAATAGATACTATCATTATTTCTTCTTATAACCATCAAATGATTAAAATAAATAAAATATCCATTCATTAGAAATCCAGAACAAAGTTCTTTCTAATAAAAAAATACATAAAAGCAATAACTCAAAATGAAATCCTATAAAATGTCCTCCACTGCAACAGCTGCCTCCTCTACAGCATTGCCCATGTAGACTACGATTTCTTCTTTTCTAAGTCGTCGGGTTTCCTGGAACCCTTGCATTTAAAATGCACATACCGTCAGTGGTTCCATATCTACTCACCAGGTTCCGGTAGATAATACCACTGACTATGTTTTTACGACTAAAGAAAATTTCGTACTTTCTTTGAGAGGATAATCAGACTTCCAGTACCCAGACTGTTTGCATCGAGAATACTTGCCTCATGGCTTTCTCGTCCCATCTCGTGGTCTAAGCAACTTAGGACCACTGGGATTCTTTGCTTGCTTTTCCTTTCCCCCGATTTTGCCCTTAGGTTCGAAACCTTTGGCATTGGCTACAAGAGCTTGCGATTTCCGTCTCAACTCGTCCAAAAGGTCAATCATCTCAAAAACGTGTTTAAGCGTTTCCTCGAATGACTGGTCTTTATGAGTATCCTCATCGCTTCTTGTCTAGCCGCCTATGTCAATAGGCTCGAGAGGACAAAGCTCACTGAGTACAACCTTGCACTCTTTAACAGTTTGGGTAATGTCTAGATCTCTATTCCAATCATTACATTTAGGGACCAGTGAGTTTAAAATCCTTACGTATCACAGAAAGTGGGTTCAAAGCCATTACCTAATCTATGAGCACATATAACAACAAACAATCGATTTAATCTCCGATATTATCTCCCTCAAATAATATCATTAACCCACTAATCACATCTAAAATCCCATCAGATATGGCAAGCCACGTTGTGTGGACGTTTACCTACCCAAACGATTTAGCAATTAGATTTGCTTCGGTCGTACATCAATTATAGCGTAACTTCGTTGGGAAGAATACTATAAAGCGTACCTAAGTGTAAACCATTACTCAGTACTAAGGTGAGTCGTTTGGAACCGCAACATCACCGCAAGCCACGTTGTGTGGACGTTTACGATAACTCACAATCCTTCACAACTCCCTATAACTGTCTACATCAATTAATCCAAAATCCGTCGATATAGCAAGCCAAGAGACTTTTATAATTGACTCCCAATTACTTGATTCATTCAATCTTGTAAATCAAGACGCGGAGAATCATAAGTGAAACTCGAAGTTTCTTACCAGTGATTCACCATGCGAACAACCCTATCTCTCATAGAATGAGGGAGCCGAGCAGACAATCGATCTAGTCATCAAATGACGCGAAAGTCTCTAATTTGTGTCCTCGACATGACCAAGTGGCTTTGGCTCCATTCCACTCCCCGGGGTGAGAATGAGTCGACTTGAAATCAGTTTCAGAAAGACAAATTAGGCATTGTTTGATAAACTTAATCAATGTTTCTCGTAAGAGGAATTACAAGAATTCTCCTCCAATGACTTGTCTATACGAACTTCAAAAGTCCATAAAAGTCACCAAGAGAACATCAATGGAGACCATGGCAATGTTTCCATTCCCTCTCCCACTTAGCTTTTTACAATAAAGGGATACGCTATCTAATGCATAATTAAATACACATAAACATAATAACAAACATACATTTCATGCAAGTACGTACACAAATAATCAAATAATTGCTCAAGTAAAAAATTATTTCTCGACTATTCGTACCTTGATGAATTCCTGCATGCTTATCTTGAGTCTTCATTCTACGTCTTGAATACTTTGCCGAGCGACGGAAAAATTCTTTGATTCTCATATTTAATTTATTTTAAATAAAATCCAAGATTCCAATTCAAAAAAATTTGAATCAATCTAATGATTTTAAATAAAATACTCCAATTAAATAAAATCAATTCCATTGATTTCCATATTCAATTCTATTTTAAATAAAATCCAAGATTTTCCAATTCAAAATAAATTTTGAATTAATCTAATGATTTTAAATAAAATACTTAAATTAAATAAAATCAATATTATTAAAATCCATTGATTTCCATATTTAATTCTATTCTAAATAAAATCCAAGATTTTCCAATCCAAAATAAATTTTGAATTAATCTAATGATTTTAAATAAAATACTTAAATTAAATAAAATCAATATTTTAATAATTTCTCAATCCTATTTAGATTAGATCTCAAGAATCCTAATCAAAATTGAATTTTGATTCTTCTTAAGAATTCTAATCCAAGTAGGTATAGGATATCTAGAGAAACTAGGATTTTCTTTCCTAATTTAACTCTCCATCTAATTCCATTATTTAATTCCATAATTAAGAAATCTAAGAATTAATTCCAAAATTAAATTAAATAAAAATTAGAAAGATTAAATTATTTCCGGAAAGATCGGATTTACCGGGACGGACCGAAACGAATTCCGGTCATCCCAATCGAACCACTCGAGCCCAGCCATGCACATGCATATGCACCATCAATTAATTCACAAGAATATTAATTAATTAGCACATGCACGTTTAGCATGCAAAGGAATGAATCCATTCAGCTGTACATCCAAAACCAAAAGACCATGCACCTGCATAAAAAAAAAACAGCAGCGCGCTTGTCTTCTCCGGCAAGGGGCGTACCAGCAGTAGCCTAGTCGATCTCCGGCATGATGTCTCCTCCGACGAACCATGCCATCGACTTCGACACAGCAGCTGCCTTCGATGTCCGAGCGTGATGCTGTCCGCGAGCATCGAGCACAACCGCCGGCTGCCGGCGAACCACCGCCACTGGTGGCACACGCCGACGCGCCCAGTCGCGTTCAGCCCACGTCCAGCAGCTCGCACAGCTCGTGCCTCTAGCTACCTTCCGGCAGCCCGCACCGAGCCCACGAACGATCGACTCCGGTTCGATATTCCGAAAAACCCTCGATTTTTAATATTTAATTTTTCCGTCCAACACAATTCATACGAGAGATAAAACAAGTACGTAGAACAAATATAGCACAATAATTTAACAAAATTAAATTAATCCATGGCCATAAACAACGATAATCGATTATCGAAACAATTAACGAAAAACGTAACCGTACGCTCTGATACCAATTGTTGGAATTCGATATCCCGGGTTATTTAAATTTGCGGAAACCAATAACCCGAACGAACCCTTCGCCGGAGATTACACGAACACCGACTCATCCGCCGGAGTCCGGCCTTTGGAGACCACGAACCCAAAGGCACGCGGCCCGCCACCAGCCAAACCCCCGCGAGACGGGGTTCACGCGATCGATGATCGCGTGCGATCATCATGATCGATGGGGCTGCCCAGCAGCCCCCGCGGCGAGTCCGGCGACTCGCCGCCGCATGGGAGGTCGGCCCGCCTCCAGCTGGGCCGTCGCGGGGCCCAGCCCGCTGCCGGCGATCGATCCTTGGATCGATCGCACCCCCGGCGTCCAGCCGGGGTTCGCTCCATGCGCGCACGCCGAAACCCTAGGCGGCGATCGCCGTGGTCCGGCGATCCTAGATCGCCACCACGCGTTCGTCGTCTAATCCGGGGTTCGAACTTTTGGATCTTTGTTCTTCGATAATTGATTCAATAAAACAAGAATTAAATAGCAAATATTTAATTCACCTTTCGATTCGTTGTGCGGAGAAACGAGATCTTATGATGACCTTGAGATCTTCCCACGTATTCCTTGCACTAGCCCGGACGTCGTGTGGGCGACGATCTACCGAACTCCATGGATCCTCCTCTCTACTTTCTCTCTCTAGAATTGTGATCTTCAAGTTATGAGAATAGAGAAGACCATGTAGTGCTTTTATAGGCTACGTAGGGGATCTTAAGGAGGTGGAATATTGGGCTTCCAATATTGAAGATTAAATTGAGCCCAATGCTCAAGTCCATTAATCCTTATCAATATTAATTAATTCTATTTTCCACTATATAAAATTAATTGCACTCCCAATATTAAACCATATTATATCAAATAATATTTCTCCGGTAGTATTATTTATTCCGTGTATTTAAGATATAAATATCCATGAATAAAATTAATTTATTGCTAATTAATTTATTCATCTCTTATATCCGAGACTAGTACCATTCAACCTTAATTATTATGCGGAATAAATCCACCTGCAGGGTTTACATAATAATTCCTTATGAACTCATCTCGGGGATATTATCAACCCTTACAGGATACACTTTCCCGTCAAGTATTCACGGCATGTCATATATAAAATATAGTGACCCACTTTAACCGGTAATTAACCCAATAATTAAATCGGTTAATTCCTTTGGTAAATCAAAGTCACTTATATTGAATATACACACCCGCAATAGTTTCGGGGATTAAGAATAAAATACACTGAGACTCGAATCGATTATCGCCGGCAATCCTAATCGATGAATCTCAACGATCCGCTCAATACACCAAGTGTACAAGTGTGATAAAATAATTAAGACACATTATTTTCTCTCTCACACAACGACTATACCGATGGATTGGTCCGTGTCTATCTAGGTCGTGAGCAACTGTTCGATTAAATACGAGTAACCGATAGTATGATCTTCTGTGCGCCCATGCAACACCATACTAACTACAACGTATAAAATCCAGGACTATAATTTGCATATATTTAATTATAAATAATTAAACGCAAATAATTGTTTATTTAATTAAATAGATTAGTGGCAATGGATCGTGAGTTTCCGTCACATAAATCTAGACATTAAGTACACAACTCCAACAAGCTCTGCATAAGGGTGGTACTTGATCTAAATGAGCTCTCTTGGATAACAATAAGGTTTATTGTTAAGAGGCTAGATCATTTAGAGTACAAGCTTAGTAAATCCATTTATGGATGGTAACAAAGCTATAAATCGTGGAACTTGCGAATTGATGAGAAAGTCCATTTGATGGATTCATCAAAAGGCAAAGACGAAAGGTGTATTAGAGACATAATGGAAAACAAGGTGGTGTTTCTCGGAGATCTTATGTAGATAATATTTTATCATTGGCAACAATGTAAAGATATTGTCAGACATAAAATAATGGTTGTCTAAATATATCAAGATATAAGATTGAGAAGAAGTTAGAACATGTTCTTAAGATCTTATGATCTAGAGATAAGAACATTGTACTTTTCCTAGACATCTTATACGATTATGGTTTGTTTTAAACATGCATACTTCTGAGAAAGGTTATGGCCTTTCAGAGACAGAATATACATCTATCTAAAGGATATGTGTTTTGAACACATAAAGGAGATAGATGAAGACAAAGCAGTTTCCTACACTTTGTGTGGAAAGCTTAAATGCATTGTTGGAAAACAAGAACCTGATATCAACTATGCGGTTTGCGTAGTGGGAGGATATCAAAATAATCTGGATAAGGGATGTTCGAATGCTGTAAGAGTACTTTCATAGTACTGGCTTACGGAGCAAGACGAAGTCTTCTTAGATTACAGATTCTCAGATCCAAAAATCAGAGAAGGACCAGTGAAAGTCGATATCAGGCTATGTGTTCACTTTTAGAAAGAGGTGGAACCATGAAGTGAAAGAGTGATAAGCGGGACGCTTCTCAGACTCTCTCATAACCGAATAGCAGCCTCAGAGGCAGCGGAAGTTTTGGTTAGGTTGCGGAATTACCTCTTGACTTGGATATGACTCTTAGTTCACCAAAGGCTATTGGATAGCGGTGCAAAGTGAACTGGAAGAGGTCATAAGTCAAAAGTGATGATAACACATAGAGCAAGTACCACCTGATACGAATCATCGTCGAGGGAGACGACGTAGTAGTCACCAAGATAACTTCAGAGCGGCAACCTAGATTGCTCACTCACATAGTACTTCACGGAAGTACACTTTAAAGCACGTGATGAGTATGGGAACCGGGAGTTTGGAGGAAATGACTAGACCTTAGTACAAGTGGGAGATTGTTGGAGTTGTATACTTAATGTCTAGATTTACGTAACGGTAAACTCCCGGTCATAGCATTTAATCTATTAAATTAATAAACAGTTGTTTGCTTTTAATTATTATTAATTAAATATATGCAAATCATAGTCCTAGATTTTATACGTTGTAGTTAGTATGGTGTGTCGGGCCCACACAGAATATCATACTATCGGTTACTCGTATTTAATCAAACAGTGGCTCACGACCTAGATGGACCCGGACCAATCCATCGGTATAGTCGTTGTGTGAGAGAGAAAATAATTTTGTCTTAATTATTTTATCACACTTGTACACTTGGTGTATTGAGCGGATCGTTGAGATTCATCGATTAGGATTGCCGGCGATAATCGATTCGAGTCTCAGTGTATTTTATTCTTAATCCCCGATATTATTGCGGGTGTGTATATTTTATATAAGTGACTTTGATTTACCAAAGGAATTAACCGATTTAATTATTGGGTTAATTACCGGTTAAGTTGGGTCACTATATTTCATATATGGCATGCCGTGAATAATTGACCGGACAGTGTATCCCGGAAGGGTTGATAATATCCCCGAGATGAGTTCATAAGGAATTATTGTGTAAACCTCATGAGTGGATTCGTTCCGCACAATAATTAAGGTTGAATGGTACTAGTCTCGGATTAAAGAGATGAATAAATTAATTAGCAATAAATTAATTTTATTCATGGATATTTAAATCTTAAATATACGGAATAAATAATACTACCGGAGAAATATTATTTGATATAATATGGTTTAATATTGGGAGTGCAATTAATTTATATAGTGGAAAATAAATTAATTAATATTGATAAGGATTAATGGACTTGGGCAGTGGGCTCAATTTAATCTTCAATATTGGAAGCCCAATATTCTACCTCCTTTAGATCCCCTACATAGCCTATAAAAGCACTACATGGCCTTCATAAATCATAAGACAAGAATTATCATACTTGATATTCTAGAGAGTTGAAGGAGATCCATAGGAGTTCGATAGATCGTCGCCCACCCGACGTTCGAACGGAGTGCAAGGAATACGTAGGAAGATTCAAAGGTCTTCGATTGATTTCGTTTCTCCGCACAACGAATCAAAGGTATGATCATAAAACTCCTTGTGTGATTTTATGTTCAAATTTAATTGTGATGCATACATGAACATACGATCCGGGAAAACGTCGAGACCGGGATACGGGGATTCGAGATCCCCGTCGGGATCGAGAGGGGCGGCCGAACCCTAGGGTTCGGACCGCCGGGAGGCGCGGCTACGGGAACCCTCGGCTGGAGCCGAGGGGTGCGATCGATCCTCGGATCGATCGCGGGTCAGCTGCGGGGTGACTCGCAGCGACCCCGTGCAAGCTACGGGTTCGCCCGTAGCGGCTCGCACGGGGTGATCCCGTGCGCTAGGGCAGCGGGTCCGTGTACCCGCTGCGGGGCTGCTCGCAGCAGCCCGGGGATCGCTACGAGCGATCCCAGCGATCATCGCGAGATGATTGCGAGCCCCGTGCGGGGGCTCGGCTGGGCGCGCGGGTTCGCCCGTGCGGTGCTTGGTCGAGCCTCGGGTCGTACGGTGGTTCGTGGTCGGATCTCCGGCGATCGAGGATTTCGGTCGGGTTATTATTTTCCGCAAATTTTAATGGCCCGGGATATCGAATTCCAGCACGGACCATGTGCGGTACTTGATCGGACTCAAGTCTTGCTTCACCTGCTGACGTCCTGGTTGCTTGCTCAACTCCACTTGGACCTTTTCGTCAAACCGGCTTGCTCAACGAGTGCTCTTGACCAGGAAGGTGATTTCCTTGCCTCTTTCACACAGTGCGCTCCTCTTTTCATGCCTTTTCCTGCCCACCTGCATAACTTGCCCAAGTACCCAAAACGTGCCCTCCCAGACACAAATAAAAGTAAAAATAAACTAAGACTCGATTTACTTGACTCTAAAAACCTAAAAATGAGCCAAAAAATATAGCTCATCAATTTGATTAAGTGAAGAACAATTGGGAAAATATTAAACTTGGAGAGAAAGCTAAAAAAATGGATTGATGGAATGTTGTAGAATGAAATGGAATGTGGAGTTAGTTACAAATCTCATGCCAAAATCCTATTTATACTCTTCAAAAGAGGGGTCTGTTGGAGTTGTGTACTTAATGTCTAGATTTAAGTAACGGTAAACTCCCGATCATAGCATTTAATCTATTAAATTAATAAACAATTGTTTGCTTTTAAATATATGCAAATCATAGTCCTGGATTTTATACGTTGTAGTTAGTATGGTGTGTCGGGCCCCACACAGAAGATCATACTATCGGTTACTCGTATTTTATCAAAGAGTGGCTCACGACCTAGATGGACCCGGACCAATCCATCGGTATAGTCGTTGTGTGAGAGAGAAAATAATTTGTCTTAATTATTTTATCACACTTGTACACTTGGTGTATTGAGCGGATCGTTGAGATTCATCGATTAGGATTGCCGGCGATAATCGATTCGAGTCTCAGTGTATTATATTCTTAGTCCCCGATATTGTTGCGGGTGTGTATATTTAATATAAGTGACTTTGATTTGCCAAAGGAATTAACCGATTTAATTATTGGGTTAATTACCGGTTAAGTTGGGTCACTATATTTTATATATGGCATGCCGTGAATGATTGACCGGACAGTGTATCCCGGAAGGGTTGATAATATCCCTGAGATGAGTTCAAAAGGAATTATTGTGTAAACCTCATGAGTGGATTCGTTCCGCACAATAATTAAGGTTGAATGGTACTAGTCTCGGATTAAAGAGATGAATAAATTAATTAGCAATAAATTAATTTTATTCATGGATATTTAAATCTTAAATACACGGAATAAATAATACTACCGGAGAAATATTATTTGATATAATATGGTTTAATATTGGGAGTGCAATTAATTTATATAGTGGAAAATAAATTAATTAATATTAATGGGAGATTAATAGATTTGGGCTTGGGCTCAATTTAATCATTAATATTGGAAGCCCAATATTCCACCTCCTTTAGATCCCCTACGTAGCCTATAAAAGCACTACATGGTCTTCTCTATTCTACATAACACAAGATCATAATTCTCCTAGAGAGAGAAAGTAGAGAGAGAGAGAAGAGGATCCATAAGCTTGGAGGATCGTCGCCCACCCGACGTTCAAGCTAGTGCAAGGAATACGTGGGAAGATCGTAAGGTCGTCAAACTTAAATTCGTTTCTCCGCACAACGAATTAAAAGGTAAAATCATATACTCTCTTCTATGATTTTATGTGGATTAATTGTGATACATACATGAACGCATGATCCGGGAAAACGACGAACCTCGGGGACGGGGATTCGAGATCCCCGGCGAAGGTTCGAAGGACCCTCGGCTGGGAGCCGAGGGGTGCGATCGAGCCCTAGGGCATCGATCGCGGGGCCCACACGAGGACGCCCCGGCTGGACGCCGGGGCACGCGATCGACCGTGGGGTCGATCGCCGGGCGAGCCGCGGCTGGGCCGCGGCGGGTGCGCTGGGCGCACCGCCCTCCTCGGCGATGGCGGTGAGTCGCCGGACTCACCGCCGGGGGGCTGTTCGGAACATCCCCGGCGATCGCTAGGGTTAGCGATCGCGAGCCCCGTGCGGGGGCTCGGCTGGGCGCGCGGGTTCGTCCCGTGCGGTGCTCGGTCGAGCTCCGGCTCGTACGGTGGTTCGCGGTTTCATCTCCGGCGACGGGTTTTCGGTCGGGTTGTCGGTTTCCGCAAATTTAGATAACCCGGGACATCGAATTCCAACAACTGGTATCAGAGCGTTTGGTTTCGTGTTCATGTATGTGTTCAATTGCGTTCTACCTTGCAGGGATTCCGACTATCATGGTTTAATTAATTGTTAATTATTCGTTTAATTAATTGCTATTTAATTTACCATGATTGTTCGTTTATTAAACTCTCGGACATGTCGAGATTCGTTTTGTGTGGATGAATGCTTGTAATAGTAAAAATTCGGGGGTTGACCGAATTTAGGATTTATTATTACGTTCTATGTTTTCCGGAAAGTGTATAGGGTCGATTTCATGTATAGAATCGATACCGGAATTGTAAATTTATTTCTTGTAATTTATTTACGTTGGATCGATGCCGAGACGACCGCCGGAGAACTCATGAGACGAAGAAGACGAAGAGGACGAAAAACCGGGGGGGTCGATCATCCCCATGATCGATACCCATGAGGATCGATCGACCCCACGCCCGGGGCTGCCCGCTAGGGTTTCCGGCCACGCCGGCCACCGGTGGTGGTGGCGCGTGGCTAGGGGCGGCGGCGGTGGTGCCCGGCGGTGGTGGTGGTCGACGGTGGGGGTGGTGCGGGGATCCCCAACCCGTGCTACTCCTAATCCTACCAAGATACTACTTACCTAATTGATTCAAGTTTTCCTATTTTGAGTATTCCTAAGTATGGGAACTCTCATGGAGATAGGAAAAGAATTAATTAATATTATTTATTTCCTTATTCTATTATGGAAGTCTTCTAGAATATTTCAAGTTCTACTTGGAATAGGAATCTAGAGATTTAATAGAATTAGATAGGAAAAGAATTAATTAATTTTATTCCTTATTCTATTATGGAAGTCTTCTAGAGTATTCCGAGTTCTACTTGGAATAGGATCCTAGAGATTTAATAGAATTGGAAAGGAATAAGAGTTAATTTAGGATTGATTTATTTCCTAATTGATTATTCCTTTTTTTATGGGAATTTTCATAGTAATGGAAATTAATTAATCTTGGAAAGTAGAAGAGTCCTAATTTATTTTATTTCCTTATTCTATTATAGAAGTCTTCTAGAATATTCCAAGTTTGACTTGGATAGATTATTCTAAAAATTTAATAGAATTAGATAGGAAAAGAAATAAATAAAAATATTAATAATATTTAATTTTATTTTTGATTTATTCGATTGACTTAATTTTCGAATTGAGTATCTTTTGGATTTATTGAAAATAAATAGATTTAAATATTGGGATTAATATTCTCGTCACATGGAGCATTCAAGAACGAAGACTGAAGACTAGAAGACGCATACGGAGATGGAATAAAGCCATGATAGTCGGAAAATAATTTTTCTAGCATTATTTTGACTATGTGCTATGTGCTTTATTACTTGTATGCATGCTTATGTGTTTAATTATGCATTAGATAGCGTATCCCTTTGTTATAAAAAGCTAAGTGGGAGAGGGGATGGAAACATTCCCATGGTCTCCATTACTGTTCTCTTGGTGACTCTTATGGACTTTTGAAGTTCATATAGATGTGTCATTGGAGGAGAATTCTTGTAATTCCTCTTACGAGAAACATTGATTAAGTTTATCTAACAATGCCTAATTTGTCTTTCTGAAACTGACTTCAAGTCGACTCATTCTCACCCCGGGGAGTGGAATGGAGCCAAAGCCACTTGGTCATGTGGATGACACAAATTAGAGGCAGTCGTACCATTCTTTGATAGATGGATCGATTGTCTGCTCGACTCCCTCATTTATGAGAGATAGGGTTGTTCGCATGGTGAATCACTGGTTAGAAACTTCGAGTTTCACTTATGATTCTCCGCGTCTTGATTTACAAAATCGAATGCTTCAAGTAATTGGGAGTCAACTATAAAAATCTTTTGGTGTAGTAAACGTCCACACGAACGTGGCTTGCTATGCTGAATGGGATTTTTGGAAATAGTTGATGTAGACAGTTATAGGGAATTGTGAAGGATTGTGAGTTATCGTAAACGTCCACACTAACGTGGCTTGCGGTGACGTAGCAATTCCAAATGATTCACCTTAGTACTGAGTAATGGTTTACACTTAGGTACGCTTTATAGTATTCTTCCCAACGAAGTAACGCTATAATGATGTACGACCGAAGCAAATCTAATTGCTAAATCATTTGGGTGGGTAAACGTCCACACGAACGTGGCTTGCCTTACCTGATGGGATTTTAGATGTGATTAGTAATTTAATGATATTATTTGAGGGAGATAATATCGGATATTAAATTGATTGTTTGTTTAAATGTGCTTATAGGTTTAGAGAATAGCTATGAATCCACTTTCTATGATACTCAAGGAGCATAAGCTCACTGGCCCCAACTATATTGATTGGAAGAGTTAGACATTTCCCAGACTATTGCTGAGTACAAGTTAGTACTCAGTGAACTTTGTCCTCCTGAACCAACACGTGTCTCAACTATTGAGGAAACAGCTGATTTTGAGAAGTGGAACAGTGCTTTTGCATTAACCACCAATCATGACATCATGCTGAAACTCAAGCTTATGTTTAGAGACAACGAGAAGGTTAGAAAAGAGGCGATGAGGATACTCATAAAGGTTAGTCGCTTCGAGGAAACGCTTGAACACGTTTTCGAGATGCTAGACCTTTTGGATGAGTTAAGACAATCGCAAGCTCTTATGGCCAAAGCCAAAGGTTTCGAACCTAAGGGCATAGACCAAGAATTGGAGAAGCAGACAAAGAAGCCCTGTAGTCCTGCACTTGGACCACGGAATAGGGTGAGAAAGCCTTTGAGCGGTCATTCTCAAAGAAAGACGTCTGGGGACTGGAAGTCTTTATTTTCTCCTGGAGAAGGTACGAGATTCTCTCCTTAGTCTTTAAAACATAGTCAGCTGTGTTATCTACCAGAAACCTGGTTGGTAGATATGGATCCACTGACGGTATGTATGCATTTAAAATGCAGGGACACCAGGAAACCCAAAGACTTGGAAATGGAGGAATAGTCAAGGCAAAGCTGTAGAGGAGGCAGCGGTTGCGGTGGAAGACATTTATCTGCTTTAGTAGTTAAATAGGATTTTCATTTCAAAGTTATTGTTTTATGTACCTCTTTATTTTAGAAAGAACGTTTTGTTCTGGATTTCTATTATTAATGAATGGATATTTTATTTCTTTAATCATTGGATGATTTTGATAAGAAATAATGGCATTATCTATTCTGGTACATTAGATAGCAATATATGAATGATGAATCCTTAGTCTACCACGATGCAACAAACCGTTCTATAACTTGTTTTACTTGTTAGATATTTCTTTATTAATCATTATACTTGTGAATTCTTATACTTAGTAGTATTTTCAAATGAGATTCAAATGGTCGAAATTGATGTGATCAGTTGAAGGAATGGACCTTCCGACCTAAGGATTGAATTTGGAGGATAATACGTCTAAGCAAACCTTTTTGGATAAAGGATAGAATTCAGGCAAGTATTGGAAATGATTAGATATGCAGACATATGTGTTTATTAGAAAGGCACGAGTGATTCTTTCAAGAATACTCAAGTGATGGATTAGAATGCTTGATCTGCCATAAAAGCAAAAGTGTTTTGACTAGTCAATGGACACAAAGCTATTATGGGGAACCATCAAAGTATATCCATTAGGAGCCTGCGACTCGGTCGAGGAGGCCATCACCTATCTAAGTAACACATAGCATAATCAAAGATTGGGATTCAATCCCAAAGGGGCGCGCCATACACTTGCGTGTAGAGATGGTGCGCTATAAAGAAATGGAAAATCTGATAGTAAAAGGACAAGTTGTTCGGAACTACCTATGTTCTATGGATATTCCTAGATACAACGGAATATTAAATATGGTTGTAGGAAATCCTAGATGAACGAAGTATTGTGTGTTCTATAGTACTATGAACCAGAGGGACGTCTCGTCCGGTTCATGGAGGAAGACTATTAGATGGACCACAAAGCCTAAATTGACGTAATATCTTGAAATGAGAAGAAAGACAAAAGACTAGGAACCAGCCAAACCGAGTAGAAGTACACCACATACTGCACCTATTGTTATTACTATTATACACCGGGACGCCATTGCAGTGGGAGGTTGTTGGACAACCAGAGATATTCATAAGGCTAGAGGAGTTCGGACTCTGGATCTAGTAAAGATGAAATCGACCCCTAGCTCTGCATAAGGGCGGTACTAGATCTAAATGTGCCTGCTTGAAACAATAAGGATTATTGTTAAGAGGCTAGATCATTTAGAGTACAAGCTTAGTAAATCCATTTATGGATTGAATTAAAGCTGTGAATCGTGGAACTTGCTAATTGATGGGATAGTCCATTTGATGGATTCATCAAAAGGCATAGACGAAAGGTGTATTAGAGAAGTGATGGAAACAAGGTGGTGTTTCTCGGAGATTTTATGTAGATAAAATTTTATCATTGGAAACAATGTAAAAATATTGTCAGACATAAAATAATGGTTGTCTAAATAAATCGAGATATAAGATTGAGAAGAAGTTAGAGCATGTTCTTAAGATCTTATGATCTAGAGATAAGAACATTGTACTTCTCCTAGATATCTTGTACGATTAAGGTTTGTTTTTAACATGCATACTTCTGAGAAAGGTTATTGCCTTTCAGAGACAGAATATACATCTATCTAAAGGGTATGTGTTCGAACACATGAAGAAGATAGATGAGGACAAAGCAGTTTCCTATACTTCAAGTATGGAAAGCTTTATAGATGCAATGTTGTAAAACAAGAACCTGATATCAACTATGCGGTTTGCGTAGTGGAAGGATATCAAAGTAATCTGGATAAGGGATGTTCGAATGCTGCAAGAGTACTTTCATAGTACTGGCTTGAGCAAGACGAAATCTTCTTAGATTACAGATTCTCAGATCCAAAAATCAGAGAAGGACCAGTGAAAGTCGATATCAGGCTATGTGTTCACTTTTAGAAAGAGGTGGAACCATGAAGTGAAAGAGTGATAAGCGGGACGCTTCTCAGACTCTATCATAACCGAATAGCAGCCTCAGAGGCAGCGGAAGTTTTGGTTAGGTTCCGGGATAACCTCTTGACTTGGATATGACTCTTAGTTTACCAAAGGCTATTGGATAGCGGTGCACGGTGAACTGGAAGAGGTCATAAGTCAAAAGTGATGATAACACATAGAGCAAGTACCACCTGATACGAGTCATCGTCAAGGGAGACGACGTAGTAGTCACCAAGATAACTTCAGAGCGGCAACCTAGATTGCTCACTCACATAGTACTTCTCGGGAGTACACTTTAAAGCACGTGATGAGTATGGAAACCGGGAGTTTGGAGGAAATGACTAGACCTTAGTACAAGTGGGAGATTGTTGGAGTTGTGTACTTAATGTCTAGATTTAAGTAACGGTAAACTCCCGATCATAGCATTTAATCTATTAAATTAATAAACAATTGTTTGCTTTTAAATATATGCAAATCATAGTCCTGGATTTTATACGTTGTAGTTAGTATGGTGTGTCGGGCCCCACACAGAAGATCATACTATCGGTTACTCGTATTTTATCAAACAGTGGCTCACGACCTAGATGGACCCGGACCAATCCATCGGTATAGTCGTTGTGTGAGAGAGAAAATAATTTGTCTTAATTATTTTATCACACTTGTACACTTGGTGTATTGATCGGATCGTTGAGATTCATCGATTAGGATTGCCGGCGATAATCGATTCGAGTCTCAGTGTATTATATTCTTAGTCCCCGATATTGTTGCGGGTGTGTATATTTAATATAAGTGACTTTGATTTGCCAAAAGAATTAACCGATTTAATTATTGGGTTAATTACCGGTTAAGTTGGGTCACTATATTTTATATATGGCATGCCGTGAATGATTGACCGGACAGTGTATCCCGGAAGGGTTGATAATATCCCCGAGATGAGTTCAAAAGGAATTATTGTGTAAACCTCATGAGTGGATTCGTTCCGCACAATAATTAAGGTTGAATGGTACTAGTCTCGGATTAAAGAGATGAATAAATTAATTAGCAATAAATTAATTTTATTCATGGATATTTAAATCTTAAATACACGGAATAAATAATACTACCGGAGAAATATTATTTGATATAATATGGTTTAATATTGGGAGTGCAATTAATTTATATAGTGGAAAATAAATTAATTAATATTAATGGGAGATTAATAGATTTGGGCTTGGGCTCAATTTAATCATTAATATTGGAAGCCCAATATTCCACCTCCTTTAGATCCCCTACGTAGCCTATAAAAGCACTACATGGTCTTCTCTATTCTACATAACACAAGATCATAATTCTCCTAGAGAGAGAAAGTAGAGAGAGAGAGAAGAGGATCCATAAGCTTGGAGGATCGTCGCCCACCCGACGTTCAAGCTAGTGCAAGGAATACGTGGGAAGATCGTAAGGTCGTCAAACTTAAATTCGTTTCTCCGCACAACGAATTAAAAGGTAAAATCATATACTCTCTTCTATGATTTTATGTGGATTAATTGTGATACATACATGAACGCATGATCCGGGAAAACGACGAACCTCGGGGACGGGGATTCGAGATCCCCGGTGAAGGTTCGAAGGACCCTCGGCTGGGAGCCGAGGGGTGCGATCGAGCCCTAGGGCATCGATCGCGGGGCCCACACGAGGACGCCCCGGCTGGACGCCGGGGCACGCGATCGACCGTGGGGTCGATCGCCGGGCGAGCCGCGGCTGGGCCGCGGCGGGTGCGCTGGGCGCACCGCCCTCCTCGGCGATGGCGGTGAGTCGCCGGACTCACCGCCGGGGGGCTGTTCGGAACAGCCCCACGGGGATGCGCGTGCATCCCCGGCGATCGCTAGGGTTAGCGATCGCGAGCCCCGTGCGGGGGCTCGGCTGGGCGCGCGGGTTCGTCCCGTGCGGTGCTCGGTCGAGCTCCGGCTCGTACGGTGGTTCGCGGATTCATCTCCGGCGACGGGTTTTCGGTCGGGTTGTCGGTTTCCGCAAATTTAGATAACCCGGGACATCGAATTCCAACAGGGTCAAACAAAGTCAAAACCGGAATTAAAACATCCGGACTCTCCAGCGATCAGTGTCGGGCGACAGATATTTCCTGTCGCCCAACAAGCCTACTTTCGGCCGACACATACTCGTCGTTCGCGGGGTTTTTCTTTAGCGAAGAATCTATTCTCTGCACGACTTCAATTTGACGCTCTCAAACCCTTTTTGTCGCCCGATAGGTTTTCGGCGTCGCCTGACAGCTAGATGTCGTCCGCCAAGATTCTCTTTTTGATATGTCGCCCGCCATATGAATGTCAGCCGACGAGTCTTCAGTGCAAACCAGCTGTCGGCCGACAGGCAGTCAGATTTTCTCCCAAAAGGCCAATTTACTCGTTTTCCTCCCGTTTCGCCTACAAAGCATGAAATCCATCTCGATCTCACCATTCAACCAAAACAAGCTCATAATACGAGGAAAGAGGCCTTAAAAGGAATGGAAAGGACTACAAACCGACCCAAAAGACGCACAAAAAACGGGTCAATCAACTGTAGTAATAGACCCATGATTTTGGCAAAAAAAAAATTATTTTTTTATATTTTGAATATAAAGAATGAAACAAATATATTTTTAAATTAATAAAATAAATAATTGTATATAATTTTTTGATAAACTCCATGCAGTCATGCAGTAGTTATGTTGAGGAGAATAAATAGGGATGAGATCCTTTTACCTTATCTGTTTATGGTAGAATCCTAAACGTAATGTCTATGTATCCCTATAAATATCTACTGCATTATGTAGGTTAAATCAAGGGTTTGCGCACAGCGCATGTAATAATAATAATTTCAGTTCAAAACCCTAGTTAGGGTTCTTAATATCTTATACTGTAATTCGTTTATGGTATCAGAGCACTCATACGAACCTGCGGCCTGTCAATCATGAGTTCTACTCAAATACAACAACTGCAAGGGCAGTTAATTACTGTCAAATTAGGCGACATTAATTACATCATCTGGAGGCATCAAATACTCACCACCATCCGCGGCTATGGACTTGAGGACTTTCTTAGTGGAGACAAATCCAAGCCAAAAGCCAATATCAAGGACAATACAGGAGCAAATCAAATCAATCCAGCATATATTGAATGGATCAAACAAGACAACTTAATCTCTTCTTGGTTATTGTCTTCCTTGACAGAAGCACTACTTATTGGCACAGTAGGGCTCTCTACCTCTTCTGAAATATGGAAGCATCTTGAATCCAATTTCTCCATTCAATCCAGAGCCAAGGTGATGCAACTCATAGAACAACTACAGAATACCAAGAAGGGAAACACATCCATGAGGGATTATCTCAATCAAATTAAGGGCCATTGTGATGCCCTTAGTGCAGCAGGACACAAAGTCTCTAATGATGATCACCTCCTCTACATTATGAATGGATTAGGTGCTGAGTATAACCCTGTTCTTGTCTCAGTCACCTCACAGTTGCAACAAGCTTCCATTCTTGAAGTCACCTCCTTACTACTCACTTTTGAAGGTTTTACCCCCACTGTCAATTATTCCTCTCAATCCAATCAATATAGTAGAGGTGGTTCATCATCCAGAGGGAGAGGTTACACTCCCATCAACAACAACAATACCAACTACAGAGGGAGCAACAATAACAATTATAGAGGCAATTCTAACCGAGGTAGAGGGAGAGGCTTTGGCAGAGGTAATGTCAGGTGTCAAATCTGTCATTAAAAAAATCACACTGCTGACAAGTGCTTTTATAGGGCTGATTTGAGTTATGTTCCTAATTAAGAGCCCTCACAGAACTCCTCCTCTCCTTCTGCTCAGTATAATACCAACTTCAGTCAGCAACACACTGAACCTGAAAAATGGACTGCTCCAATGAATGAGGCATCATGGTTTCCTGATTCTGGAGCTAACAGCCATGTTACCTATGATCTCAACAATCTCAGCACAGCATCTCCTTATCATGGTCATGACAAAGTTCATATGGGGAATGGAACAGGTTTGCCTATTTCACATCTTGGTCATTCTAATGTCATAAATCCTAACTCTCTTTCTCACAGAACGTTTAAGCTCCAAAACCTTTTACATGTTCCTCATATCAAGAAAAACCTTTTAAGTGTATCCCAATTTGCCAAAGATAACCATGTTTATTTTGAGTTTCACCCTACCTTCTGTCTTGTTAAGGATCAGGTCACAACTCAAACTCTACTCCAAGGCAAAGTTGAAGATGGCCTCTATTCATTTGATCTCAGTTGTATCCCTCCTCCACAACCCTCAAGACCTCCACCAAGCTCTCCTTCTCAGCCTAGATGGATCAATTCAGCATTTTTTAAACCTTCTTTACATGTTTGGCATGATAGACTGGGGCATACCCCTTTAAACATTGTCAAAAATCTTCTCAATAAATTTTCTCTTGCTTATGTTGATTTACCTTCTGATTCTTTACCTACTGTATGTAGCCCTTGTGCTCAAAGTAAAAGCCACAAGCTCCCCTTCTCTCCTTCTCAATCCCATAATTATGATTTTCTTGAATTAATTCACAGTGACTTATGGAGTCCTGCTCCCTTGATTTCCAGAAATGGCTACAAATATTACATCACATACATTGATGATAAATCAAGATACACTTGGATATATTTTCTTAAACTCAAATCTGATGTTCCTGCTACATTTCACCATTTTAAAAGCATAGTTGAACTTCAGTTTAACAAGAAAATCAAAAAAATTCAAAGTGATGGAGGCACTGAATATCAACCCTTATCTTCTTTTTTCCATCAACAAGGCATCATCCATAGGGTTTCCTGCCCCTACACACCTGAACAAAATGGCTTAGCCGAAAGAAAACATCAGCATATTGTCCAAATGGCCCTAGCTCTTCTCAATAGAGCCTCCCTTCCAACTACCTTCTGGGATGATGCCATGGCTCACAGTGTTCACCTGATAAATGTCACTCCCACTCCTATTCTAAACTCAGACTCCCCTTATCTCACTCTCCATAACAAAGCACCAGATTATACTCAACTAAAAATTTTTGGTTGCCTTTGTTTTCCTCACATCAGACCCTATAATGACCACAAACTTCAACCTAGAGCTCTTCCTGCTATTTTCCTTGGTTTCAGTCCTCAATATAAAGGTTATAAAGTTTATATTCTTCAAACCAAAAAGGTCATCATCAACAGGCATGTTGTTTTTGATGAATCTATATTTCCCTTCTCTGCCACTTCCCTAACTGACTCTGCCTCTTTCTTATATTCCTCATTCATTAACCTACCACCACCTCTGGTTTTACCTTCTTTTTCCCCTCATCAGTTCCCTCATCTACCTCCTACACCTCCTGCTCATACCACTGCAACTCACACTCCACCTATAAATCTATCTGCAGCCCAACCAGCTCTTGTTCCTCCATCTACAACCCCATTACCTAACCCTAATCCTCCTGCATCTCAACCAAACCCCACAGCTAACCCTATACCACCTATATCTCAGGTCCCACCTCCTGTTCCTTCCCCTAATGCACCACAACATACCATGACAACTAGATCAAAGGCTGGGATTTTTAAGCCCAAAATGTTTACTGCTGAGATACCTCTCTCTCACAGGGAACCTGTCTCCTATGAGGAGGCCCTATCCAATCCACTTTGGTACCATGCAATGCAAGAGGAATATAACCAGTTAATCAAGAACCATACTTGGGATCTTCATCCCCTTCCACCTCATCAAACTTCAGTAGGGAGTAAATGGGTTTTTAAATTGAAAACACATGCAGATGGCTCAATTGCTAGGTACAAGGCTCGCTTGGTTGCCAAGGGTTACTCTCAGCTTCCTGGATTTGATTACCATGACACTTTCAGTCCAGTTGCAAAGCCAACAACCATCCGGATTATTCTCAGCATTGCTCTCCACAAATCTTGGCCCCTAAAACAATTGGATGTTGAGAGTGCCTTCTTAAATGGTGATATAGACACTGACCTCTACATGGATCAACCACATGGCTTTGAGCAAGGGGGACAGCTTGTCTGCAAACTTAACAAGTCCATTTATGGGTTAAAGCAGGCATCAAGGACTTGGACAACTAAATTTGTTGTTGTTTTAAAGCTTCAGAACTTCAGAGCTTCAAAGGCTGATCCCTCATTATTCTATAGAAGGGATTCATTCTCTGTCATTTTTATTCTCATCTATGTTGATGATATCATCATCACGGGTTCCATTCAAGTACACATTCAAGAAGTTATATCTGCCTTAAATCAACACTTTGTGCTCAAAGACTTAGGTGAGTTGAGTTATTTCCTTGGTGTTGAGTTTCATTACACTAGAAATGGATTGTTCCTCAGCCAAAAGAAGTATATTGAACACATCCTTAAGAACACAAATATGATGGATTCAAATGGACTCAACACTCCCATGATTACTGGTAATTTCCTCTCCAAAGATGCTGGACAACCTTTTGAAAATGGGAAGCTGTACAGGAGTGTCATAGGAGCCCTGCAATATGCTACCATCACTAGGCCTGATATTGCTTTTCCAGTTAACAAATTGAGCCAATACATGCAAAACCCTAATGACACTCACTGGAAAGCAGCTAAGAGAGTGCTAAGATATCTTTCACATACTAGAGATTTTGGTATTATTTTTAACAAATCAAGGCAGCTGAATATCACAACTTTTGGAGATGCAGACTGGGCTACAGATTTGGATGACAGAAAATCCACAAGCGGTTACTGTGTGTTTGTTGGAGGAAATATAGTTTCTTGGAGTTCAAAAAAACAACCTACGGTGTCCAGGTCAAGCACTGAAGCTGAATATAGGTGTCTGGCAAATGTGACATGTGAAGTTATTTGGATCAAGGCCCTACTGAAGGAGTTAGGGTTCCTGCCTAATACAGTACCTACTATTTGGATGGATAACATTGGAGCCATATCCCTTTCTGCAAATCCTGTAGCTCATTCCAAGATAAAGCATGTTGAGATCGATTTGCATTTTGTAAGAGACAAGGTGAATAACAAGGAGGTGGCTGTCAGACATGTCCCCAGCATTGATCAAGCTGCTGATTCATTAACAAAGGCTTTGAGTGGACAATTCTTCGCGCGCATGAGAAGTAAACTAAATGTTACTTCCAAACAGGCACTTGAATTAAGGGGGCGTGATAAACTCCATGCAGTCATGCAGTAGTTATGTTGAGGAGAATAAATAGGGATGAGATCCTTTTACCTTATCTGTTTATGGTAGAATCCTAAACGTAGTTAATGTCTATGTATCCCTATAAATATCTACTGCATTATGTAGGTTAAATCAAGGGTTTGCGCACAGCGCATGTAATAATAATAATTTCAGTTCAAAACCCTAGTTAGGGTTCTTAATATCTTATACTGTAATTCGTTTATTTTTACAAGGTTGTAAAAAAGTAAAAGTAAAATTATATATTTTATAAATTTTTTTTTTGAATGTGCGTCAATTCGAGACAATCTAAAAATAAAGCGATATATTTCTATGCATAGTTAAAATCAATTTTGATTTTTACGAGAGTTCTCGTTTACTAAATAATTTTCTTTTTTTTTATCGTCACTCTTCATTTAGCTAACTATTTCGGTTGTCATGTGAAACACTCATGATTACTTAATGACATCAGAACTATTTCGGTAAAAATAGTCACTTGAAATGCACATGATTATCTAATGATATCAGAAATAACACATGACATACCGAAAATCATATGGGACAGTTAAATACAAAATTCACACATTTTCCTTGTATATAAATAAATAAATATAAAAAATAAATGAAAAATTAAACGTGAAAAGAGCTTAATAAATAGGAGTATAAGCACTCCTAATAATATTCTAAAGTTCATTTTCATATTATTTAGTATGATGAAAAATACTGTACTAATTGACTAATAATATTTCAAAGTCCATTTTCTCTTTAGTTATCTAAACAAAAGATGAAAAAAAAAAAATCTCCTACTCCTTTCAATTTTTTATATAAAATTTTCTTAAGCTTGACACAATATTTAAGAAAGTAATTTATGATAATTAATATCTATTAAAATATATTTAAAAATAAAAATAATGAAATATGATTGGTTGAAAAAAATATATTTACGTTGAAAATTAAAAATTTAAGAAATTGATGTCATTACATCATTTATTAATGCTAATATCTTTTATAATTTGAAAAAAATATAGAAAAGCTAAAAAAGTTTATATAAAAAATTTGGAAGAATTAATAAATTAAAGTAAGATTTTGGAATAAGCGTAAATTTAAAAAATTGTTTATAATTAAATGTATAATTTTGTTTAATTATGAATTAGAGTAACTTGTCAAAAATATCTTTTCTTATTATACATAACCGCCAAAGGTAATTTTGTAATTTTTTTTTACTCTTTTTTATAATTATAAAATTAATAATACCTTAATTAAAAAAAAAGTAAAAATAAAATTATTCTTAATTTAAAAATGAATTTTATGAATTTTGAAATATAAATTAATAAACTAATTAACTCTTTTCCTAAATACTTCTAAGTTAAACTATCTCGTCATTTTCATACTTTACTCGACACTAATATTAAGAAAAAAATATTATTTATATTAATTTATTAATTCATAATAATGATCCGTTGATACAAATTACGGAGTACTATTAAATTGAATGAGACGGTAGATGTAAAAAAAGGAAAAGGCTACAGTTACACAAAGTGTACCGGACCTCCCGTATACTATCAATAAAAATATGATACGTGTCATTAATTAATTAATTAATTAGATAAATATTATTTTAATTATTATAAAATTGAATTATTAATTAGGAAAATAAATCATGAGAATCTTGTAAAAAGTTCAAAAAATAAAATCAATATAATTTTTCCAAATATTAATATACTAGAAAATCTATTAGATTTTTTCCCTTTATAATATAATAGTAACTAAAAAATAAAATAAAATAAAATAATATATATACTAAATTGAAAAAAAAAACGTACGATTTTTTTAAAAAAAACTAACGATTTAAAAAAAATGTAATTTTTAAAAAAAATATATTTATATTTCATTTTTTTAAGTAAAATTAATTTATACAATATTAAATTTTATATACTAATTTAATTATTAATTTATAAATAAATATATTTAAAAAATATGAATAATATATGTGTACGTGATAATTATTGTTTTAAAATGACTGATTCATCCAATATATCTTATATATGCAAATATGAAATAAAAATAAATTCATAATTAGTATTTATTTTTTTAAGAACCATTAAAATTTGAATCAAATATTGAGTCAAATAATTCTATTAATTTTTCATTCTATCGTTATTTATGTACAAATGACAATAATTAATTTTATTTTTTAGGATTAAATTGTAAGAAAAACTAGTTTGTATATAAGCATGTCAAAATATTTTAATATTATTACTGATATTATGTTTCGTATTTATTAAAAATAAAAATAATATATTTTAAATAAAAATAATATTTTGATTTAAATATTATTTGATAGCTCAATTTTCAATATTATCTCACTTTTAATTATATTTTTCAATAAAATAAAAATGTCATAGTATTCAATTCCAATATTATGTTCAATTTTGCAACTTATCTTTATAGTTTATCTTGTATGACTGAATCAATGTTAAGTAGATAGAGTATGGTTTTAAAAGTTTATTTCATGTGAAACAAAAATAGTAGATAGAGTATGGTTTTAAAAGTTTATTTCATGTGAAACAAAAATAACATTAAATAACGAATTGACGTTAAATTTATTCATTTTTTACAATGTTAAGTAGATAGAGTATGGTTTTAAAAGTTTATTTCATGTCAAACAAAAATAACATTAAATAACGAATCGACGTTAAATTTATTCATTTTTTAGTAATGACTCACTTGATTTGTAGTCACGCAAAATTAAATTAAATAACATAGTAAAATGTCGTTTAATTTTCAAATATATATTATCAACGTGTGAAATTAAATAAATATATTAAATAAAATAAATATTGATTTTTCACAAAATTAAAGAATTCATGATATATTCATAGTAAGTTTATAAAATTATATATATTATTATAATTTTAATACCTAATTATAAAATTTAAAACATTTAAAAAATATTTTTCTAAAAAAAAATTCAAATTTTCTATGTAAATGTAGATAGTACAAAAATAAAATAAAATAAGATTATATTTATTCGATGAATAAATTATCTGTTTTTAATTTTATAATCGGGTGTTAGCGGAAAATTACATGTAATTTTTAAATATCACAATAATTTTTTAAGAAAATTTAATTTAATTAATGAATGTGACATTTTCTAAAGATAATACATAAATAAACTTATAAAATTATTTTTACTTAACATTGATACAAGATAAAATGATAGAGATAATTTGCAGGTAGATCTCTATTATGATAATATTTTAAAATTGAACATAGTATTTGAATTGAATATTATTTTTTTATTTTTTTTAAATAGAAAAAATAATTTAAATAAAAATGTATAATATTTGATTTAAATATTACAATGATAGCTCAATTTTCAACATATATATATTTTGAATATTTTATTTATTTTATTTTAATTTATCTTGATTAATGATTATTTAATGTTTTTAAATTAATTCAAAAAAATAATGAATTTTTATACTAATTTAATTAATTATTTTTTTACTTTATTTTTAATCTATTTTGATTATTGATTATATAATATTGTTAAATTAATAATAAAAAATTGTGAAATTCTATTAATTTAATTAATTATTTTTAATTTATTTTTTATTTGTAATTTTTATAATTAAATTAAATGATGTATAAATTAATTTTTTTTATCAAAATAATTTAAAAAAATAAAATATTTTCTTTTAATCTCTTACTTACATTTTTTTTAATGTTTTTTTACGATTTAATATATATTTTATTTATTTATTTGTTATCTATATTTTAAGGAAAACAATCTAATAAATTTTAAAGAATATTCAATATTTAGTATGATTATATTGATTTTATTTAATTAACATTTTAGAAGATTTGGTAATATATTTTCTTAATTAATAATTCAATTTAATAATAATTAAAATATTAATTATTTAATTAATTAATTTTAAAATACCACGTCTGGCATTTTGATTGGTGGTTTACCAGCATTTTGATTGGTGGTTTACCAAAAGTCCGATACACATCGTCTGGCATTTTGATTGGTGGTTTACCAGCATTTTGATTGGTGGTTTACCAAAAGTCCGATACACATCGTGTAACTGTATCATGATGTTCCGTAAAAAAAATTAAGAAAACAGTCAAACGCAATAAATGGAGCAAAGTAATTAAAATCTCCATGGAAGCCCGAGTAATTAAAATCTCCACCGATATTCTCTAACCAAACTTTTCAAATTTCTCATTTTTTATTTTTTAATTTTAATTAAATTATATCCGAGTGGTCCCACACGCATGTGCCAACTGTGATCCTGTTCTTTCCTTTCTTTTCTTTTCCTTTCCTTCCCTTCTTCCCTAAAAACAAAATATACACAGTCGCACACTTTTCCTTCTTCCGTTTCACCTCCCTTTTCTTCATCCATGGAAGCCCGATAAAACACACACTTCACACACTCCTACGTTCTCAAATAAACCTCTTTTTTTTTTCCATCCCATTCCTTTCTCTTCACTGTAAAAACACGCACTAATTTCCTGTCTTCTTTTTTTTTTTTTTGCCTTTTTTTCTTCCTAAATTTCCTTTTTTATTGCTGTTTCTTCTCAATTTGTCTGTGAGAAAATAGATTAAAAAAATAAAAACGAAATCTGGCTATTAGGGTTTTGTTTTGCGACTCGATATTTGCTCCGATCATCATATAACGCAAAAAGGGGTTTAGCCGAAGAACCCCCAAAATCTCTGTTGAGTGAGAGATGGCCCCACGATTGATCTTCTTAGCGGTTTTCTCGCTACTCACCGCCGTCGGCCGCGCCCAATCCAGCGACGCGGCGGTGATGCTGGACTTGCAGAAACACCTGAATGATTCACTCAAATGGACGGGTCCGGACCCGTGCATCTGGGCCCATGTTCAGTGCTCCAAGAGCGATAGTCGGGTGACCCGGATCCAAATCGGGAACCAGAATTTGCAAGGGACTCTACCCGCAGGGCTGAGGAATCTGACTTCTCTGGAAATCTTCGAAGTCCAAAACAACCAACTCACCGGGCCGCTACCGAGTTTCGCCGGGCTGAGCTCGCTCCAGTCTCTCATACTCAGCAACAACAATTTCACCTCGATCCCGCCGGATTTCTTCGACGGCTTGACATCTCTGCAAAGCGTTTTCCTGGATTACAATCTCTTTGAGCCCTGGCATATTCCGGATGGTCTCAAAGCTGCCTCTGCTTTGCAAACATTTTCAGCGACATCGGCGAACATTGACGGGCCTTTGCCAGATTTTTTCGGAGCCGAAACCTTCTCGAGCCTGACTCGACTGCGATTAGCGTTCAACAATCTCGAGGGCCCGTTGCCCCTGACGCTGGCGGGCTCTCAAATCCAGTCACTGTGGCTGAATGGTCAGAAGAGTAAATCGAGATTGAATGGGTCGATTGATATCTTGCAAAACATGACGCAATTGACCGAAGTCTGGTTACATAGCAATGCATTCACAGGGCAGTTGCCGGATTTATCTGCCTTGACCCAGCTGCAGAATTTGAGCCTGAGAGACAATAGATTAACGGGTCCCGTACCTGCCTCGTTGCTAGAATTAGCATCCCTTAAAGTTGTGAACTTAACGAATAATATGCTGCAAGGGAAAACTCCTAAATTTGGCGATGGTGTACAAGTTGATATGGCGGATAACACAAACAGTTTCTGTTTATCAGAAGTTGGGGTAGATTGCGATCCACGAGTAAATATGTTGATTAGTGTGGCACAGGGCTTTGGGTATCCAGCTACATTGGCTGAGGATTGGAAAGAAAATAACCCGTGCAACCCTTCTTGGAAAGGGATCAGTTGTAATGTTGTGAATATCACTGTGGTGAATTTTCGTGCACTGGGACTCAGTGGGACGATCTCCCCTGCTTTCTCTCAGATCACCTCTCTGCAAAGAGTGATCCTGGCTAGCAATAACTTGACAGGAACTATTCCAACTGAGCTTACGACTCTGCCCAACCTTGTTTCGCTTGATGTTTCCAATAATCAACTACACGGAAAAGTTCCTAATTTTAGGAGTAATGTGAATCTGAATACTGATGGAAATTTCAACATCGGGAAGGATGCACCACCCCCAACTACTGCCGGCGGAAATACGAGTTCACCTGGAACAGCTGGTAATGGGTCTGCAAGTAGTGGTAAATCTTCTACTCGAGTGATCGTGGGCTCAGTAATTGGGGGAGTCTGCTTGTTTCTCTTTGCTGGGACAATGGTGTTTTGCTGCCTATACAGAACCAAAATGAAGCGAACTGGGAGGGTTCAGTCTCCTCATACTATGGTCATCCACCCCCGCCTCTCGGGCTGTGACGACGCCGTGAAAATCACTATTGCTGGCTCGAGTATTAATGGTGGAACAAGTGAGACTCAGAGTCACCTGAGCAGTGGGCCCAGTGACCTTCATATTGTTGAAGCTGGTAATTTGGTGATTTCGATCCAAGTCCTGAGGAGTGTGACGGATAATTTCAGCGAGAGGAATATTCTTGGAAGAGGTGGGTTTGGGACTGTTTACAAGGGCGAGCTGCATGATGGGACCAAGATCGCAGTTAAGAGGATGGAATCGGGAGTGATGAGTGAGAAAGGGTTGGACGAGTTCAAATCAGAGATTGCCGTCCTTACGAAAGTTCGGCACAGGCATTTGGTTGCTCTCTTGGGTTATTGCTTGGATGGAAATGAGAGGCTGCTTGTATACGAGTACATGCCTCAGGGGACACTTAGCAGGTTCTTGTTCGGATGGAAAGAAGAGGGGATTAAGCCAATGGAGTGGGCAAAGAGGCTGACTGTTGCATTGGATGTTGCTAGAGGAGTCGAGTACCTTCACGGTCTGGCTCAGCAAAGCTTTATTCATCGGGATCTTAAACCTACTAATATACTTCTCGGTGATGATATGAGGGCTAAAGTTGCTGACTTTGGACTTGTTCGGCTCGCCCCCGATGGGAAAAACTCGGTTGCTACTAAATTGGCTGGAACATTCGGCTATCTAGCACCGGAATATGCAGGTAGTCAGTCACTTTATGCACTTGTTGGAATATTTTGTTTCATTCTCTCATTGTTCTATTCTTTTTTAATTATCAATCTTGTATTGTGTATAACTTGACAGTGACTGGCCGTGTGAGCACCAAGATCGACGTGTTCAGCTTCGGTGTGATCTTAATGGAGATGATCACAGGAAGGAAGGCCCTAGACCAGAACCTTCCGGACGACCAGCAGCACCTCGTCCCTTGGTTCCGTCGCATGCTCATCAACAAGGAAACCTTCCGGAAGGCCATTGACCCCACTCTCGACCTCGAGGACTCGGAGACCTTTGCATCGATAGGGACCATCTCCGAGCTAGCTGGGCACTGCACAGCAAGAGAGCCCTACCAGAGGCCAGACATGGGCCATGCGGTGAACGTGCTCTGTTCCCTAGTCGAGCTCTGGAAGCCATCAGAGCCTTCTGATCCAGACGATGTGTATGGGATCGACTATGATATGACTCTGCCTCAGGCGCTCAAGAAATGGCAGGCTCTCGAGGGAGATAGTGGGATTGAATGCTCGTCTTCTGGTCTTGGAAGCTATGATAATACGCAGACGAGTATACCGACTCGGCCGTCCGGGTTTGCAGATTCGTTCACGTCTACTGATGGGCGGTGATGATGGGACGTGTGGGCTTAGATAGTTTTTTTTCTTTTTTGTAATCTTATTTCGAACGGTGTTGGTTCGTGCAGGGAATTTCGTCGTGCTTCTTCGGTTAAGGTGAAGTGTATTGTAAGTTTAGGTTGTTGACCTGCGTTTTTTGTTCTTGTTTTGGAAACTGAAATAACTGCTACAGTACTTTCTTTTTTTGTTTATCTGTTTTTCTGGATTTGAAGTTTGTTGGTCTTATCTGTTTTGAACTCAGAATTTAAGTGGCTTTATGGTTTGAGGTTGATGAATTAAGCATATCATCACTCATCAATGCTGCTGTATCTTTTTAGGCTAGGTAGATTGGTTATCCAACCACTACATGCATCTACTTATTTATTTCATCTACTGTAATTACTACTCTTTTCTTTTTTGTATTTATCTTTATAAAATATGTGAAGGGTGACCATTCATTCAGGACGAAAGTATTAAGGTAGTAGTAAGTTTTCATGTTAAGTTCGAAGTGCTTGTACTCCTTTTCGTTTTACAAACTAACTTTACATAATAAAATACATTAATCGAGGGCGTAAATCTTTTTTCATCTCGACGAGACGAAAGAAGATTTACAAAACTCAAGATAGTGGTTAAAGAATGAATTAATCTTTACGTAAGTGGGTGTGATTTGATTTGATTTTGTGGATGTTTTCTTGTTGTTTTGTTATTCTTTGATAGAGACGGGGAACCACAGGAGAGTGATTGATGGAGAGAAAGTTGAATTCGGTAATAAGAGCATAAGAGGAGTGGGTGACAGCCAGCCGGCCAACATGTTTATTCATTCATTAATATGTTGTGCGGATTTAGCGCCGATAAATTCTACGAGAACCTTCTCTACTTTTTTTATTCTCACTTTTAATTTATACTCCCTCATTGTTTTGAAATTATCACACACTCTCTCTTTGTAATTTTTATTTTATTTTATACGTTTTGTCAAAAATTACTAACATTTAATTTTAATTTATTTGTTCTCAATTTTGTTGGGAGTCACAAAGTAACAATCAATACCTTATCTCATTGAAAATGTTAAGTACAATTTTTTTTTTTGGACATCCATTAAGTTTTTTAAAATAGAAAAAAAAATAATATTAAATTATATTTGAGTCCAACTTACTACAATAATTGTTGAAATATGATTCAAAACCGTTTGGAGTTGAAGTCGAGAAAGTTTCAATCGAACGGGGCGAAAATTAAGTCTTCAACATTATGGCGCGTTCACGCTAGGAATAGCTCACTCGCGCATGCTATTTTTCCAGATGATGCGCGATGTTTTTTTCTGCAATTTTTGGAATTCTAAGATGGTTGAATTGACTTGGAAAATGAAGTTTTTAATTATATATTTGATTATAAGATTTTGAAGATTTATATTAAAAAAAAAATTATTTTTAATTCTATTGGTTAACTAATTTATGTATCTATTTGTATAAATTAAGATCTCAAAATATAATTAAAAAAGCCGAATTTGGGCAGCATTTTAAGATTTTTTGGTTACGATTTAAGATTAAATATTGTGATAAATTATAGAGAGTATATATATATATATATATATATATATATATATATATTATTGTAATTATTATAGTAATTTTTTTGTCGTTCTTTCGTAATTTTTCTAGATTTGGGTTTTACGAAAATTCTTGTTTTCATTATTTGCATTTTATTCGGTTCTCGTGTTTATCGTACTTTTAACAAGTGATATTATATTCTCGTTAAAAACTAACAAGATGTATCAAAGTCTCGTCCAATGGATAACAATAATAATAAGACAATTGAAAAAGAAACGTAAATACTCAGGCGGAGGCGGGACGGTTGGGGCGGAAGGACTAACATGTTATACTAGGTACTCTTAATTTTTATTCCATAACTATTGGAATTAATCATGGAGGGGACCAATTACCAACTATATTTTATTAGTCTCAACATCCTAATTATCAAGTAGGAGTGACCTCAACTCAACACTTGGTACAACTGAAATCACATACTCAAAGTAATATGCATATATGCCCTTTCAAAGATTACAATAACTTTAATTTATACGACATTTTCTATCACATCTCTCACAGAAACGTCCGATCCCAACTCTGGTTGCTTCTAGTAAATATTGTTGTTTACAGATTTGCCTATGTAAGAGTTAATATGAGAAGTCAAGTGAGAAGTCAAGTATGCGTGGACCTTGTATAAAAAATGTCAAATAAAAGACATATTCATGTTTTTGCACGTCAATAGATCAGTTAAAATTGTAATCAATCTGAAAAATGCATGCGTTTACAGTTTGACATTATTTAATACAATAAATATATGACAATATGTTAAAGAACATGTTCTTTGGGTAACGAATAAGAGTGAAAAAAATTCACGATTACAAAAATAACAATATTTTATCTATATAATATATAATTCCAGACTTTGCTGATATATGTGGACAATGTGAACACAAAAAATTACACTACAAAAAATGAACATGTTCAAGAGAAAGATTTTCTATGTCTAAGTGTAATTTATAAAGCTTGCAATTCTTAATAACGTGGATATTTCATTATTAATTATGAATTTTAAATCGTGATTTATATCATTCGGATTATATGTTTTTCATAACTTAAAATTAGTGATTTTCTATCATAATCATTTCCATAATCCACAATATAATTTATAAACAATTAGCCTATTTAATTGTCTCATTACCTATTTTTTAATTAGCTCGTAGTTATAATAATTATATTTTTAAATCAATTCAAATAATTTAATATATTATTTTTATATTCTCTTATTAATATAGGTAAGTTTCTCCTAATTAAACTCCACACAATCCGATCAATCTATAAATAATTAATTTATTTATATTACTATAATATAATATTTCCATATAATACGATACAAAATCCTATTTAAATTGTTTCTTCTTCATTTTTGTTTTCATCTGCAAATTAATTTTTATTTTCTCTGTAAATACATTTTGTTTTTCTTAGTTTGGATAATTGGTTAATTGATTTTTTTTTGCAGGCACCTACAATGTAAGTAATTAATTTATAATTATTTCTATGGTCTCTAACTATTTCATCTTGTTGTTCATATATTCTTATTTTTATAAATAACTTTCTTTTTTGTAATATTTTTTTGCAGAAGACGGTAAGATTTTTTTACCTCATTATTTAAATTGCTTCTTTTTCTTCTTCATAGTATTCATTTTCATCGACAAGCAATTTTTATAAAGTTCGATGTAATTAACTTGAATTTTTATTGCTAATTTAGTCATTGTTTTTATTTTTTGCAGGGCAAATATGAGGTATTTATTTAATCCATATATTTTTCAATTCCATTATATTATTGTTTTTTCGAATTAATAAATATTATTCATATTATTATTGTATGGTTCTATGTATTTATGTATAAAACTTTTTTTTTGCAGATTAAAAAGTAATTACATTTTTGTCATATTTATTTTTCAATTAGTGTCATATTTTATTTACATATTTTTTTTTACAATTTTTGAATTTTCTTTCAATTTTTTATTTCATTTTTATATCCTAATTATCTCATTTTATTATAATATAAATCTCATTTTTTTTTGCAGTATTCAGTGTGTGAAAAAGGATTATAAATCTCATTATATTATAAATCTCATTAATATAAGAATTATTTGAAATTGGAAAAGAAATTCATTACAAAGTTTGAAGATGGTTCAAACACTTCAAAATATTGTTTTTTTCACTTTTGCTGATGAATTGGTGAGCCCTAATACAACATTTAACATTCCAAGTATTTTGACTTCTGCTGGTGACTTATTATTTAGATTATGTTTTTAATTTTTTTTTTTGTTTTTTTACATATTTTTTCTGTATTGTTTTTTATATGGCTATGGTTGTTCATTTTATGTCTAATTATTTGTTAATCTAATTATTCATTAATTTTTAATTTTTTTTATGACTTAATCATTACTGTAAAAAAACTAAAGAGTTTTGATATGACAAGAAAATAGAAAAAAAATAAAAATTATGTATTTAACAAGGACATTATGGATTTTTAAATCATTAATAAATTTATATATATAATAAGGATGGTGTACTTATCAAATTTGGGGTGTAAATAGCATCACCTTTTTTTTTAAAACCAATTTTTATTCATACCATTTTTTTATCATTTGAGCTCTTAATATAGAGCATTTATTACGAATTATTTCTAATTTTTTGTTTTATAAATAAACTAATGAAATAATTTTTTTAAACATATTTTAAATTATATTTTAATAAATATTAAGTGATATTGAAAACAAAATAATATGATAAACTAGGTATCATTTTTTTAAACTAAAAAATTTACATTAAATAATCCTGTGCATCGCACAGGGATTAAATTACTAGTTTAAACAATTTTAAACTCACTAGCTATTAAGAACATAAATAACAATCCAAAATGTATAACTCTCCATAGTAATAATAATCTCAATAATAAATCTTTAACACTAATACAACATATATAATTATTCAAGACATACCAAAATCGATAACCTTAAATAATAATAATAATAATTGTATGTCCAGTAGACCCGTTAATATGTTTTAGCTCATCCCCGACGATGTCGATAAACCCGTTAATATGTTTTAGCTCATCCCCGACGATGTCGATAAACCTGCAATGATCGAGACCCATTTTTTTGCCTACACAACTTGGCTCTCTTCCTACTCTCTAACAACTCCACCCCTTTTCAAAACAACTTTGTCTCTAAGGTGGAAATGTGGAAATTGCTGCTGAAACTTAATCATATCCACCCATGTGGCATCATCTTGCGATAGACCCAATCATTTAATCAACACTTGCTGCACTTCGCTGTCTCCATTTGAAGAAACCAGAATGTCCAACACCATTTCTGGCTTAAATAAAGTGCCAACCGGCAATTCCAATGTCTCCGGTAACACCTTCTACACTAGGCGATCCACCACTACGCGACGAAGTTGCGAAACAAAAAAAACAGGGTGAATACGACTCGAATTTGGCAAGTTTATATGGTCGTCGTCAGCCCAATTCAACCCTAAAACTCGAATGGTCCGTAATACTTCGCGTCCAACTTGTGAAATGGTTGATTCGTTATAAAAATTTGCCGGTGAGGTAGAACCTTCAAGAATACTCGCTCGTGTTGGTGTATGTCTTTCGATCCCACGTGTGCAATCGAAAAAGTCATAAGGACGTCAATGGATGATAAACGATTAGTCGATAATATTTATTGCTATGAGCAATATAATAGTGATCGATAAATCATACTTACAGAGTTACAAGGTCACACACGAGTCGGAATTACGTTGCTTGTTATATTGATTTAGAATCAATACGTATGGATTTTCACATGCATGAGATACATGGTTTGCATGGATGCATGTCACATGGTGTGACATGACATGCCACACAAGCAAGGGGACCACATCTAATGCCATTTGGCATGGTGATGTGGACATGACCCTTCACCTCCCCATTAACCACCATTACTTGTGCATTATGATGCACATTATGGTGGGGGTTACAAGGGAGTTTAATGGTGATCAATATAGTGATGAAAACATGTGTTTTCAGATCACATTTTGATCAACCACGAAATTACACACTAAAAGAGAGAAAAAAAGTGAGAGAATCACTCAAGAACAAGCAAGCAAGTTCAATTTCGGGTTCGTGTGCAACACATAGAGGTCTTGCCTTTTGTGCGACTTCAACATCCGGACGATCGAGAGAGAAGGCGTGACGTGGTCATCCCTCAAGTGAAGCTTTCGTTGTGGTAATTTTGAGGATCAAGGATCATCAATATAACAGCGACCTGTAATTCAACATCAACGAGGCTTGCATCAACCAATGTAAGATTCGTTGATTTCCACATATATATATATATATATATATATATATATATATATGTGTGTGTGTGTATGTATATACATATTTGTGTGCACTAAGATCCATAGCATGGTAGATCTAATGCTTTACACGCTTCCGCACACACGGTTCATCGATCGGATCGGTGAATCGATACCTCCAATTGGTATCAGAGCCTAGGGCTCGTGCACACTTTTGTGTTGGACACAATAATTTAAATCACATAATTGGTTTATTTGTTTATTTGAGTTTATGTGATTAGATGTAAAGCCGACCACCGTTACTGGTCGGGTGGATGAATCGTGTTTTTATGTGTTTAAAGGCTTAGTTTTTAGGGTTGCGTCCCTTGGAATCGTTTGTAATTTGGAGGGCTGCGTCCCTTGGAATCTTTTGTAATAGATAGATTTTTCTATTTCAAATGTATTGTTCAACATGTAAGCTATGTATTTATCCATAAATCGGAGTTGGATCTCGAAGGACCAGCAAATACGAAAAGAAACGAAGAAAAATGGACGAAGTCGGGATTGTTGGGGCCAAACAGCGGTCATTGTTGTAGCAACAACGGTCGCTGTTCGAGGTTCAGCGGGCGCTGTTGTGGCAATAACGACCTCTGTTCATGCCAAAAATCGTCCAGGAGGTCTGCCCAATTTTAGCCGCTTTCAGCGGCCGCTGTTTGCATAACAGCGACCGTTGTTTAGGGTTTTTGGGTGCAGATCTGAGACGACCAAAGTAGCGGTTGTTGCCTTAGTGGTAGCGGTCGCTGCCCTGACCAAGTGCAGCCAAGTTCAAGTCGGGGCGATTTCAAGGCGTTCGATTGTTTTATTTCGTTTTTCTTTTGAGTGTTGTGAGGTTAGGGACCTTTCAATACGTATTACTTGCTTTGCTAGTAATAGGAAGTTTTATGTTATAAATGTTCAACTTACATATAACACCTATGCATGCATGTCTTAAAATAATGAGTATAATGTCTTGTCCAAAACATCACACCCATGAAACCCTCGATCATAAGTTGGTAAGTTCGTCTTAGCGGTGTATCACTTGTTATCTTGGGATAGTAGGAGTAAGGGTTAGACCCTTACACGTGAGTTTGGTTTTCTCATCGATAGATCAACTGCAGGCGTGGCTATCGAGACATGAGATGAGAATGGGATTCTCGTCGACCGAGAGTGACATTAGATGTCATTGACATGGGATGTCTACCTATCTTGGAGTTCTTAAATGCGGACTCAGTTAACTTAAAGATTCACAAGATGAGGGTCTTGGGATCATTTTGTTCAAATTTATTCAATTTAAAAAACAAATGCTTAATTTGTCTTTCATGTTATGGATTCTAAAGTTAGAATTATTTACACCTCGGGGAGTGATTTAATCAAAAACACTTAGTTCATCAATGACACAAATTAGAGACTTTCGAGCCATGGGATGGTGTGAATCGATTGTCTGGTTGGCTCCCTCATTTTAATGAGAGATAGAGCTTCAATTGCATGATAAAATCGCTGGTTAGAAAACTTTGAGTTTTCACTTAAGATTTATCACATTTTTGACATTTAGATAATTGAGAACAAAGATATTGGACATCGAATGAACAAAATGGAACAAATAAAGTAGTTTTGTTAGACAACCTTATTTGTTTACCGCTTTGTGGATGTTTACTTACGTTATTTATCTTTCTTCTGTAGTATACAATGTTTGTATCAACTCAATTCAAGTTCAGCTCTATCTTGGATAGAGAAAAGTTGAACAACACCAATTTCCCTGATTGTCAACGTAACTTGAGGATAGTCCTCAAATACGATGAAAAGGAAAGTGTGTTGGACAAACCCTTCCCGTGCTCCCAATTTTGGCATCCGTAGTACTCGAGTTGCAAAAACAATTCGAGTTCATGGAGGCCTATGACATCATAAAAGAGCTCAAGAGCATGTTCGGGGAACATGCTAGGATTAAGCTCTTCGGTGTCACCCGGGCTAATAGCTACAACTAGACTGGAAAAGGGTAAACATCTGGGACCACATTTGCAGCAAATTATTGGATTATTTGCTTCAAGTGCTCGCCTCGGTTTTGCATATGATGACGATTTGGCGACCGATTTCATTCTCCATTCTCTTCATGATGGTTATGACGCCTTTGGGCTGAATTTCCACATGAATGGACTTAAGAATGAAATTCATGAGCTCCACAGGATGCTTAAGGCTGCTGAGCCGGCGATTAAGAAAGACCTTAGGAGGGATGTTCTTATGATTCGGGAAGGGGGTACCAAAAAGTTCAAGGGGAATAAGAAACCAGAAGTGCAAGGCAAAGGGAAAGAGAAAACTGTGGCAGCTCATTCCAAGAGGTTCTTGAAAGCTTCTAAGGTTCCTGGGGAATCTGAGTGTTTCTATTGCAAGGGTGTTGGACACTACAAGCGAGATTGCCCCAAGTTCAAGGAGGATGTGAAGAACGGTGTCGTTCCTTCATCTTCAGGTATTTTTGTCATAGACATAAACTCTACAAATTCTTCTTCATGGATATTGGATTCCGGATGTGGTGCTCTGATGCAATCCAAGGTTCGGCAACCGACGTAGAAGCTCGATTACAAGCTAGAACGGCGAAGAAGACGGTGGAAAGAGAGTCGAGAGAGTGCCGGGAACGCACCGAGAATGTGGCCAAAATTCTGTGGAACCCGCGTTTGAGCCCAAGGTTGGTCTCCAGGTACCCACGGATGGCTTCCTAGAACCGTGACCACAATGAGGAGAAATTCTGGGAAACCCGAGGATCAACCCGAGGATCGATCCATACCCTCTGCACTAACCTCGGGATGATCCGCGGAATGGGCAGAAATCCCAAATTTGCGGCCGGACTCTTTTGTGTGCGGGATTTTTATTCCTTTTCCTTTTTGGGCGTGACTTTTTGCCCAAGACATCACTTTTCCTTCACTTTTTAGGTTTGCCTATATAAAGGCTTTGTGAGACTTTATTTTAAACAACTTTGATGATTGAATAAATTATATTTGCGTGAGATATTTCTCTCTTAGGGTTTTTTAGAAATCTTCCGGGTTTTTACCAAAAGAATTCAACCGACGAATCAACGAAGCGATCCACCCTTCGTTCGTGTGTCTTCCTCATCCCCGAGTTGCTGTTTCAATTACGTATTGGGGTTTAGGTCTCGATCTAAATCATTCTACGGATAGAACCAGAGGTTTTGGGACTTCCGCAAGGTATCCTTTATCTTTTCGTTCTTCGTTCTTCTTCAATTCTTCCATCCCAACGAGGTTCGTATCAGTTGGTATCAGAGCCCAGGTTAGGGTTCTTTGTATTCTGACTACGTAGCCTCGTTTTCTTTTTCGTTTTTTCTTATTCTTTTCTTTTCTTCTTATTCTTTTCTTTTCTTCTTATTCGTTTCTTTTCTTCTTTTTTTATAAAAAAAACTAATTTTTTTAAAATTATTGTTCATCTAACAGAAAGTTACTGTTCATCCGAAAAAAAAAAAAAAAATTGGGCATAATTTTGTCGTTTGTTTCCTAGGGTTTTCGGGCATCGTATAGAGTCATCTTTGCGTTTTCCGTGTTCCTTTGAGATTTCCGATTATTCAGCTCTTTCTGTGTACTTTCCTAACGAACGAGGTTGTGGTGTCGTGGTTCGTCTAAAGTGGCTTCGATTCGTTGAGAGAATATTTGAGAGAGAAGTTGAGAGAAAACACGAGTGCTGTGAGGATTAAAAAAAAAAAAAACTGAGTGATACACGAGAGTGGTGAGGACTCTTTATTGTTTCTAACCCTTTTGCAGGATGACTGAGATGGATCATACCCAGATTCAGCTCATCGTGGAGTCATTTCGTTTTGAGTTGAAGAAGTCCTTGGCGCCTGAGTTGGAGAAGGTGAATGCACGACTCACCGCCTTAGAGGTGAGAGCTCATCGTGATAATGCAGGGTATCGGAGAGAGGGCGGATTCCGAGGAGTTCAGGATGGCCATCATCGAGCTCGTGATCGTAGTCGGGAGTTTCGTGTTGAGAAGGATAAAGCCTCTGACATTAATAAGAGGAGGTCCCGAGCTGAGATCCAGGACGAGAGCTGGAGCAACATTGAGCGTCTGTTAGGGGAGTGGGTACATGCGTCCATGACTGCTGGGAAAGTAGCGACTGATGAAGAGGGCGAAAAGTCAGAAATGTCAGCTTCAGTAGAGCCCGAGGAGGAGACTTTGGTAGAGTCCAAGGAGGAGGCTTCGGTGGAGTCCGAGGAGGAGGCTTCGGTAGAGCCCGAGGAGGAGGAGTATATTCTAACCACTGAGGAAGTTGGTGCAACCGTGGTTCGACAGTTGGAGTTACCCATGGTGAAGCATCCTGAGCCGAATCGATTGTTGTGGTTGGGTGAAACCGGTGACATTAAGGAGACACAAGCAGTGACAGAGGAGCAGCCGACCTTGGTGATGTTGGGCAAGGAGAAGTTGTTCCTCACTAACAGTCTATCTTCTCTACCCCCTTCCGTTCTTTTTGTGTTGCAGGAATTTAATGATGTTTTCCCTGAGGATACACTTCTGGATTTATCATCGATTCGAGGGATTGAGTATCAGACTGACATTGTTCCGAGCTTGTTCGTGAGAGTGGTGTTCGAGCCTGGCATAGACTTGGATTTGAGGACAAATCCTCTTGAAGAGAAGGGGAATGATGCAATCCAGGGTTCGACAACCGACGTAGAAGCTCGATTACAAGCTAGAACGACGAATAAGACGGTGGAAAGAGAGTCGAGAGAGTGCCGGGAACGCACCGAGAATGTGGCCAAAATTCTGTGGAACCCGCGTTTGAGCCCGAGGTTGGTCTCCAGGAACCAGCGGATGGCTTCCTAGAACCGCGGCCACAATGAGGAGAAATTCTGGGAAACCCGAGGATCAACCCGAGGATCGATCCATACCCTCTGCACTAACCTCGGGATGATCCGCGGAATGGGCAGAAATCCCAAATTTGCGGCCGGACTCTTTTGTGTGCGGGATTTTTATTCCTTTTCCTTTTTGGGCGTGACTTTTTGCCCAAGACATCACTTTTCCTTCACTTTTTAGGTTTGCCTATATAAAGGCTTTGTGAGACTTTATTTTAAACAACTTTGATGATTGAATAAATTATATTTGCGTGAGATATTTCTCTCTTAGGGTTTTTTAGAATTCTTCCGGGTTTTTACCAAAAGAATTCAACCGACGAATCAACGAAGCGATCCACCCTTCGTTCGTGTGTCTTCCTCATCCCCGAGTTGCTGTTTCAATTACGTATTGGGGTTTAGGTCTCGATCTAAATCATTATACGGATAGAACCAGAGGTTTTGGGACTTCCGCAAGGTATCCTTTATCTTTTCGTTCTTCGTTCTTCTTCAATTCTTCCATCCCAACGAGGTTCGTATCATGCTCACATTGTTTCACATGTGCAGGGACTACAAAGAAGTAGAAGTTTGGTAAATGGAGATGTCGATCTGCGGGTAGGAAATGGAGCGAGGGTCGCTGCATTAGACGTAGGATCTTTTGATTTGTGTTTGCCTTCGGGCCTTGTATTAGTATTGAATAATGTTATTTCGTACCAAGTATTACCAAGAACATCATTTCTATTTCAGTATTGGATACTGAAGAATTTCCCTTCACTATAATAAATGGTTTGTTTACTATTTCAAAAAGTGGAGTGTTCTATGGTTCTGCACGATTAGAACATGGTTTATATATACTTCAACTTGACAATCATATATATATAACATTGATACCAAAAAGGCCAAATCGAATGAATTCAATGAAACATACCTATGGCATTGTCGATTAGGCCACGTCAACATTAAACGTGTAGAGAAGCTTCTTAAAGAATGCATTCTCAAATCTTTTGACTTGGAGTCATTTAACATATGTGAAGAATGTTTGATGGGAAAAATGACAAAGTCACCTTTTCTAGGGAAAGGAAAACGTGCAAGTGATCTATTGGGATTAATCCATACTGATGTATGTGGTCCAATGAGCTCACAAGCACGTGGAGGTTATTTCTACTTCATTACTTTTACCGATGACTTAAGTAGATACGGATATGTCTTCTTAATGAGGCAGAAGTTGGAAGTCTTATTCCAAAATGAAGTTGAGAATCAACTTGGTAAGAAAATAAAAGTCATTCGATCGGATCGAGGTGGTGAATATCTTAGCCAAGAATTCGATGATCATCTTATGAGTTGTGGTATTCTATATCAACTCACTCCTCCTGGAACACCCCAGATGAATGGTGTTTCCGAAAAGGAGGAATAGAACCTTATTGGATATGGTTCGATCGATGATGGGCCTTAGTGAACTACCAAAATACTTTTGGGGACACGCACTTTCAACAGCGGCCTATACACTGAATAGGACACCGTCAAAACTTGTTGATAAGACACCATACGAGGTAAGGAAAGGGAAGATCCCTAAATTGTCTTATATCAAGATTTGGGGATGTGAAGCTTATGTGAGAAATATCTCTACAAAGCTTGAACCCAAATCGGATAAATGTTTCTTTGTGGGTTATCCAAAAGAAACATGAGGGTACCACTTTTACAATCAATCTGAGAACAAAGTCTTTGTTGCTCGAGATGATGTATTTCTTAAAAAGGAATATCTTTCCAAGAAATTAAGTGGAAGCACAGTTGACTTGAACGAGGTTCAAGAAGACTTGAACAAGGTTCAAGTAAGTCAAACTTAGATGGATACTCAAGACTCGTGCAAAAGTACTCTTGTGGTTTTGGAAACCACACCTAACCCTCAAAGGTCCGGAAGGATTAGAACTCAACCTGACAGATACTTAGGTATTCTGACAAATGAGAGCTATGAAATTATGCTTTTAGAAAGCAATGAACCTTCGACCTATATCTAAGCTATGACGAGTCCAGATTCTGAGAAATGGCACGGTGCCATGAAATCCGAAATGGAATCGATGTCTGAAAATCAAGTTTGGGGAACTTGGTTTATTTGCCTAAAGGGGCTAGGCCCATCGGATGCAAATAGATTTATAAGATAAAGACAAACATGGATGAAAAACCTAGTGTTTTTAAAGCAATCAAATTCACAGGGTGGATTATGGTGAAACCTTTTAACCAGTTGCTATGATCAAATTCATTCGGATTCTCTTAGCCATTGCTGCTCATTATGATTATGAGATATTACAAATGGATGTTAAAATCGCTTTCTTGAATGAGATTCTAAAACAGGATGTGTTTATGACACAACCGAAGGGTTTTATCGATCTTAATCAGGCTGAGAGAGTATGCAAGCTTAATAAATCTATTTATAGATTAAAGCAAGCATCTCGGAGTTGGAATCTTCGGTTCGATAAATCCATACAGGGTTTTGGATTTCAGAAGAACATGGAAGACTCTTGTGTTTACAAAAAGGTCAGTGGGAGTTACGTTGTGTAAATTTTGTTGTATGTCGATGGCATACTCCTTATTGAAAACATTATTACTATGCTTAATTATGTTAAAGAATGGCTGGGAAATTGTTTTTCAATGAAGGATCATGTAGAAGCACATTACATATTGGGCATCAAGATCTGTCGGAACAGATCGAAAAGGATACTTGGACTTAGTCAAGCGACCTATATTGATAAGGTGCTTGATAGGTTTAGAATGAAAGACGCCAAAAAGGGTCTCATTCCAATGACTTATGGCACATCTCTTAGCAAGATGCAGTGCCCTTCGGGTCCTGATGAGCAAAAGAGGATGGAAAACATTCCTTATGCTTCGGCAATAGAATCTATAATGTACGCCATTATATGTACCCGACCAAACGTATCGTATGCTTTGAGCATGACGAGTCGGTTTCAAGGAAATCGAGGCGAGGCGCATTGGACTGCGGCCAAGAATATTTTTAAGTACCTTAGACGGACTAAAGAGTATTTTCTTGTCTTTGGAGGACAAGAAGAGTTGATTATGACAGGTTTTACAGATGCGAGCTTCCAAACAGACAAAGATGATTTTCGGTCCTAGCCCGGTTATGTTTTTTGTCTGAATGGAGGTGCAGTTTGCTGGAAGAATTCCAAGCAAACCACCGTAGCTGATTCTACTACAGAAGATGAGTACATTGCTGCATCACAGGCAGCAAAGGAGGCCGTTTTGATGAGAAAGTTCTTGGATGAACTCGGTGTCGTACCTAGCTCGACCCATATGTCTGCAATAGGCATCCAACATCTTAGAGATTGGATGTGATTTCTATTACTGTATTGTGTACTTTTGGAGTTTTATGTAAGCATTCACATATTTTATATGATATTCATATTTTTTCATATAATTGTGGTTTAGATTGTTAGAATTGTCCATATTATTAAGTGATATCAATTGGGTTATGAGGTCGACTTACCAAATAATGAAGTCTCAATGATTGAACTGATATACTTGAATCATATGATTGTTCCTGGTTCGTATCATCGATTACGGACAAACCGATAATACAATGAACTAGATTGTAATGTGTACTATAGTGCCACTTCATGGGATAGTGATGTGGGACATCAAGTATAATTACATAGATATTAGATGGGAGCTAATGATCGAACATACCCGACTGGAATAGTATTTGAGATTTTGAGTCATAATACTATTTAATTGACTATCGAGCAATTTCCTCTGACATGAGTAGTCTAGAGTGATTCCATTGTGAAGTGATATACTTTGATACAAGTAAACGCCTTTCGTATAAGGAGGTTATAAAACTTGTTATTGAGTATATTAGGAAGCAAGTGGGAGAGCTTGGATTGACAAGATGGGATTGTCCTCCATTTTAATCTGGATGAAATGTCTTGTCGGCCACTTGGACAGTAGAGACTGTGGAAAAGCGGCCACGTCCAGATTCTTATCATTGTGATAAATCTGGTTTTTACAGTTTGTCTCATAGTCCAAGAAAGGTTTTAACCGATTGATGATGACTCGAGTCTTACCTCAAGTTCAAACTTAGACATAAAGTGACAACAGGAAATTGGCAACACACTGGCTCTAAAGGCCAAGTGAGAGATTGTTGATGTATGTCCTACGATCCCACGTTTGCAATCGACAAAGTCATAAGGTCGTTAATGGATGTTAAATGATTAGTCGATAATATTTATTACTAGGAGCAATATAATATTGATCGATAAATCATACCTACAGGGTCACACACGAGTTGGAATTACGTTGCTTGTTATATTGATTTAAAATCAATACGTATTGATTTTCACATGCAAGGGATACATGACTTGCATGGATGCATGTCATATGGTGTGACATGGCATGCCACAAAAGCAAGGAGACTACATCTAATGCCATTTGGCATGGTGATATCGAAATGACCTTTCACCTCCCCATTAACCACCATGAATTGTGCACTATGATGCACATTATGGTGGGGGTTACAAGGGAGGTTAATGGTGATCAATATAGTGATGAAAACATGTGTTCTCAGATCAATTTTTGATCAACCACGAAATTCAACACAAAAAGAGAGAAAAGAGTGAGAGAATCACTCAAGAACAAGCAAGCAAGTTCAATTTCGGGTTCGTGTGAAACACGTAGAGGCCGGGCCTTTTTTGCGGCTTCAGCATCTGAACGATCGAGAGAGAAGGCGTGACATGGTCATCCCTTAAGTGAAGCTTTCGTTGTGGTGCTTTTGAGGATCAAGGATCATCAATATCACAGCGACCTTCGACATCAACGAGGCACGCATCAACCAATGTAAGATTCGTTGATTCTTATATATATATATATATGTGTGTGTGTGTGTGTGTGTGTGTGTGTGTGTCTATACATATTTATGTGCACTAAGATCCATAGAATGGTAAATCTAATGCTTTACACGCTTCCGCACACACGTTTCATCAATCGGATCGGTGAATCGATACCCCCAGCTCGCCCACCTCAAACTCCACCATAGAGGCAAACACCAGTGTACGTTAACATATTTTAGCATTTGATGTTGCGCATTTCCCAAATTCTCCTTCAGACGCACTACCATAAAATTCCTACCTCCCAACTCATCAGCGCCAGGCAACAACTACATGGCATTCTCTAGGAAGAAATCGACGTATAGTGGGCGGTGCCCTGTTGTACACCACTTCAAAAGGCCTGACTTGTGCGGCTGTTTGAAACGTCGTGTTGTACCAATATTCCGTCAAAGAAGCCAACATACCCACTATTTAATTGCCCTTGAAAGGACTATCAAAACATGAAACTAGTGCTTGAGAAAAAATCGTGCCACATCAACCGTGGTTTACGAGTTCAGAGTCAAGTAACCTAGTAAAGTGCCGCCTCTTCCATTGCTACTACTGCCGTTGGATTTGAGCATTTCATTGTGTAGTTCAAACAATTGACTAGCGCTGGCTAACCAACCAATTGGATCAGAGCCATCGAACGATTACAATTGCACCATCTAACACGTCATGCGCCATGCTGCTGTCTCGTTGTCCAATGTTGCGCCTCGCTCTACTGATTTGTTGGTGGACGATCACGGCGTGTCATCCAGTTGATTTTGCAGCTTACTCGACTTCGTTGTGTACTTCAAGTGATCTTTTAAGTCACTATTAACACTTTCATAACTTTGAGTATTCAAATGCTCATTGTAAATACAGTATATTTTTTTAATATAAATCTTAGCCCATTTTTATTTTTCCATATATATTCTTTTCAACTAACAATTCTCTATCAAAAAAATAGCCTTGAAGCATATTTCTTCACTTGTTCTCAAATCCTCCACATTTTCGTATGAATACACACTTATTAAATTCGAACAACAATGAAGACTTATTTTTCAAGTAGCAACCTAATTATTGATTACACTTTATTTTTTTCGAATTGTTCAATATCAATAGTCACACATTATTTTAGGAAACAATTATTCTTATTTTTTCATTTATAAAGACATATATACAATTGCATTTTTATCTACTTTGTAAACACTACTCTCAATCTTATTAATTTAAAAATACAATTTTACCCTCAACTTTTTAGTCAAAAAGTCAATAACACAATACTTTTGTATTCTCCTTACCCTGTTAGACCACATCCAATAGCAATTAATTGGAGAGGTATTCACCCCTAATAGAAGATATTCAAAGGGATGATCTTTTCACTCATTTCATTGAGAATTATTGAATAATTCCCGATTATTCTCACAAGAAAAAGTTGGGTGGGTGGGACCTATTGAAGATTATTATTTAAATATATTAATATTACGTTTCAATTTCTTATTGGACATCTATATTTCGTTTATGTTATCTTTTAAATTCGATTTTTCGCATATAATTAAAAATAATTTTTCATTTTTTTACATTAATATTTTTTATTTTTCATGATCTATAAATAAACAGTAGGTTTGTTTGATTTTAATACCGATTTTTTTTGTAATTTCCTCCATTTTTGACATTTTTTCATTTTTTTAATAATATCTTTTATTTTTATATTTTTCTAATTGAATTATTTTTATAAATTATTAATAAAAATAATAAATAAAATTTAATTATTTTTATGTCAATTTTTATTTAATAAATATTATTATTAATTTAAAATTTATAAAACATATATTAAAAAGAAAAAAAAATATATAGTGGGGTGGTTAACTTTATGCTAGCGGTACTAACCCAATTTCATACACACATTGTATTTTTTTATTTCATTCATTAGTTAATTTTTTTATAGGGACCACATGTTACATTTTGTGTGGATTTGGAGAGAGAAAAAACTTGAGTGAAATATATGTTTAATGATTTGGAGGGATAAAAAAATGAAATAACTTTTGAAACATTTTCTATGGTAGAGTATGAGATATTTGAAAGATAATTATAAATATGTGATGATGGGTAAAGTGAAATAAACTAATTTAGTAAAGAATATATACTGGATGAAATATTTCCGCTAGAAATGGTCTTAACACTAACCATTGTTGTTGTGGAACAAAAAGAGTATATTTTTTTATATAATTTAAGTAAAATTTTAAAACAAAATTCCGATTAATTTGGACCTGAAATGCTTTTTTATTTGCACAACAACATACAATACACACATCCAATTAATGTCTAACTATTTTCACATCAATTATAATTTTTCTGGTAACGTTTTTTTTTTTTCGAGATAAAAAATAACTCTAAATATTGATAAGATGTCCAAGGTTAATGTCAAAATTTCATAGTGAACCATGAACCGATGGTTTTAGCACATGAGCTAGATTAACATTGAACCACTATCACTTCTACATACTACTCCCAACGTAAGACGCCAAAATCCACAATCAATTTTATAAATTTGATTTTGTTAGTTCCTCCCATGAAGAGACTACATTAAGCATCATGTATAACAAGATTGATCTTTCAGTCCAGCCACTTTTATGATACGTGCAGAGCAACCAAGGCCAATTTGAGATTTTGTGGACAGACATTTCCAGATATCTGAATTTGCACATTTTGTTGCCCAACTGAACCCCTCTAGTAAGAAGAAAAGATTTGGGACCTGCCCCAATGAAACAAGAGAGCTAGTTTGGCTTACACCATCCGAAGAAAGCCACGAACTTCTACTAGAAAACTCTGCAAATTTTTTCTGAATCTCTGGTAATTGATGCGGTCAAGTGTCGAAGAAAGATTATTGGAAGTTAGGAGAGACTGGAGGGCGTTTGATAACCGTGATTTGAACATCGGGTTTGCTTGAGTTTCGATCAACTCATTTGCTAAACTCTGTAAGATATTCATCAAATTAACAAAAAATAGAAAAGAGCAAGAGAAATAGGGATTCAAAAATCCATAGATTATGATCATAAAAGTTAAAGGGTAATTTATCAGAAAATATCCAGATGAAGCAGGGACTGAATAATATCCTCAAGTTTGATTAATTTTGCATCAATAAAAAAGAAACACAGGATGTGAGCTACCTGATAAACACTTTGTTCACAAAGTATCAATGGAAAGAGTGCATCCGCGGCAGAGCTGACAAGATCAGTGCTGTAACATAAAGCAAGGCAAGCAACACACAGTGTTAATGTAAAACAAAACAACAGGTCTATGAAACAAATGTACATTTTAATAAACCAATTCGTAATTCGATCCCAATTTGGAAAAAATTGCAAATAGAGTATCATTGAATTTGCATTCTATTATCAGATCAAATTGAAAAAAAAATGTAAATAGCTATACTTCAAAGTTTGCAATTATAATGACATGTGAAACTAACTAACACCGCTTCTATATGGTAGTTGATGGTATAGCCCTATGAAAATAAATGTGTTACATTTCAACCAATTATAATATCTCACCTATAGTCTTCAAAAAGAAGAAGTTGAAGCAATGATCGAAGGAATCGACTGAGAACACCTTCATGAAATTTTCCATCAGAGTCCTTGAAGCTGGTAACATGTGAGCCTAAACCAACATTACCAGATCCCATATCCTTGTAGTGGTGAGATGCAAGTGCTTTCACAGCACTTAGACAAAAATCAACAACTTCAACGTCCTAATCACAAGGCATGGAAATAAAAACAGGAAATGGTAGGTTAAAGGGAAAAAAAGGAAACATCCTACTACTTTATTCCAGTGGTTTAAAGCTTAAATTCTAGTTTATAGGTACCTAGTTATCTACATAATCTAGTAAAAGCACCACTGCGCATTCAGATTACAAAATAAACAAATTCTACAGGACAATCCAATGAAATCATCGAAATTACTTCAGTTATTCTGGATCATACCTGATGATGAAGGCCAAATTCAAGAGTTGCAAATATGTGGCTAAAGGCTTCAACATTTAGCTTTGCAATTATTTCAGGATAAACCTCCAGCATATGAGATAGCAGTGAGAAATACTTTCCACAAAAAAGATAACGATATTAGTTCACATTTGATAACTCTATCCTCCTTTATTAATCTAATAAGAAAAAAAAAAAGGCTTACAGTATGGCACAGTTTGGGGTATTTCAGCAAGTCCAGAGTTATCAGAGGAGTTACTATGTGAAGACCCATATACACTACCTACAAGAGAAATACAGTCATAACTATGTAGAAAGTATTTATTTATCCAAGGGTAATACATGATTTGTCGTTTTCAATCTCTATATATAATTATTGCATTGACATACCTGAGAAATATTGGTACCATAAGCCTCAACAGATTCAGATGCGAAGTCAACCTGTTAAACATCTTAATTTCAGATTCACAATCATCGAAACAAAATAAGGTAGGTACAACTAATCAACTATTATGAAAATATGCATCATAAAACAATTAAGTGGAAAACACAGAACTTCAAGAATTTTGAACAAAATGCTAGGAATTAATCTTTTTTATGAAATCACAAGGTTAATACTAGATACATAATTTTGTTACAACTCTGACAAGATTCTGTATTATTTTCCACTGTATCATTAAGTGTGACAATTATAAACAGTCGTACTGAAGTATTATGGTTAGGTGATGTGGAGAATATTGGGATTTTGAGATACTTGAAATAATAAAGGGAAAAGTGTAGTTTTGAGTAATTTTACTGAGAACCAAAATTGCAAATGCCATGACTTGGATAGGAAGAATCTGTAGATTAAAATTTGGCCAGTTCCCGAGAATAAAATTATTTTTTAAACCAAATAAGTAAAAATGCTATTATTTAATTGCAATAACTAAAAAAATACACATACTTTAAACCATAAATAACCTGGTCTTCTACTACCACTTGGGACATAATAATGTGCAGTTTTCATTAAGGTTAATTTCTTGGTCATGTTTAATAGGAAAATATGGAAATTTATTCAGAAGTTTGGTCCAATTCACAAAATAAAAAATTATGTAACTTGAGTTATCATTCATTAAATCAAATGAATTAGAATTTCAAACCAAATAATAAGTTTTACTTTATATAATATAGATCAACCCCCTTTTATGGAAACTATACTTTATATTAAAGTTAGGACAAAACAAATATTTAGATACCTAGGAGATCATAAATGTACAAAAACCTGTGTATATCCTTAAGGCCACATTTGTTTTGATATTATGGTGGTTTATAAATTTCAAATGAATAGTAAAGATGTAAAATCATATGAACTTTTTTTTGGAGAAGTTCCTTACTGTAGCATGCCTTGCACAACGCCATAATCGTTTAAAGAAGAGGGTTTGATTTTCTAAAATCAATGCTTCGACTCTAATCACAGAAAATTATGTTTTTCATGCTTTACATATGAAGTACATAACTGGACGAAGATTACTGCTCGACAAAATTCTTCAAGTACACAAGATGAACAGCTAGTGATTATGTCCCCAAAATTGGCCATATAATTACAATATTTAATGTCTTGTGTTAACTAACTACTAAAATTAGTGATTTTTGATGGATACCCATGCAGATCTTCAAAGAACAACACACTGAACAACTGTCAAGTAAAACAATTCATCATTTGTGAACTGCATGTTGAGAAGCATGATTTTATCTAATACTAATGTTCCTTGGGATACTAATGCTACATTCCTTCCGTCATATAAGGATTAATTCTACCTATTCTCACTTTCTCAGATATTTCATAGTGTGTGACTGTGCAATGTAATATGCTAGGAGTTACCAGATCTTTTGAACACAGACTTGAGATAAGCTGTAGAAGGGCACGCAAATCCTTATATTTCTCTGTATCTGCTTCAGCGCGTAAGGAGTTTGAAAGTCCAACTGAAATCTGGATAAATTGTCAGAGTAATGCTTAGTTTAGGTAATTAAGTAGGTAAAATAACTAACCTAATCAAGATGCATTTCATTCAAGTTTTTGTATGACTCCAATAGGTTAAGTGATTCAAACACAGTTTAAACTTCAATAAAGATTTAATAAATGCGAGATAACTGGCGAAGCATTCAATTTATTAAGAACAAGAAAACCACCAAAACTTAAAATAAAGATTTAGATGTAGACCACTTGATTTATGTTCTTAAATATAAGGAAACAGTGGGTTGGCTGCAATCTCAGTATTCTTTTATAAGATACATAAACTTTTATTGCAAAATAGGGACGGATAAATCCCTAGACCTGATTACAAAGTTAGATTACATAGATAGCATAATATTAATTCCTAGAGACATCCCATACCGAGATACGACTACACACATTACGGCTAAGAGATCACAAAGCTACTTTATATTTGATTCTATCCCACTCTCATCAAGGATTCACATCGATCATAAAAAATCCTTCTATTCCTCTTAACCCAAATTTACATCATCGCCACTGAGACAACGATCCTCTCAGTTATATTAATATATGATAAATAATACACAATGCAGTGGATACATACATACTCTCATTTGCTTAGTTTTATTGTGATAAAATGACGGTTAGCTACATCATAATGTTGCTAAAATATTGCTCGTCAGTGGTACATGATTATGTGATGAGGTACATGTTAGAGTTCAAAAGGGATGAACACACTAAATACTATTTTATTAAGAAGAAATATTAAGAGAAGAAATAATCGTAACCAACGGAAGCACTCTTCCGTCCCTAGTCCGAAGACTCCTAATTCCAAATGATCCCAAAGATGAATTAACCTAGAAACTAAAGACCTACTTATAATAATTAAAACCCTAATTAAACCCACAAGCCCATAATACCCAAAAGCCCAAATAACCTAATAAGAAATAAAGTGCGCATTACATCAACTCTCTCCCCTTTAAAAATTGCCTTGTCCTCAAGGCGGGAATATTATCGAGTAGCCAAAAATTTCTTTCCCATGCATAATGGGATGTAGAGATTCCATGGTTGCTGTGGGGTCAGAAACAAAGTGCTTTTTCTCCGGCTTTTGAAGCTTGAAGGGAATAGATGCGTATTTTTTAAGGAACTTGTAGGAGGCCACCACGATCCGATCGGTGTCAACTGTGAGCGGGTCGAAACTCTTGTTACCAGCCGGGAAGAAAAGAATGGTAGGAAAACCATCAGGCTTAGCTCTTGGGTGCTCATTTGTAGTCCCGTCCATCTTAGCTATGACAAGTGAAACAACACCTTTCAAATGCTTGTCGAGCTTTTTATAAATAGGTTCCAAAGTTTGGCAGTGCCCGCATCATGGTGCATTTATCTCAAGAAGAACATCGTTCGACTCCTCCAACACAATTTCATCAAAGTTGTTGCCGACCACTATCTTGCCATGCCCATCATTGTTATCTGGAATGGGGTCTGACTTGTAAAAAGGCTTAAGGTTGTCACCTAAAAACTTGTCGCCAAAAGACTTGATACTGTCAATGGTAAATTCACCATCCAGTATAAACTTCCTGGAATCTTCATATCCAGTATATGCAAGAACACTTGGAGCTTTTCCACTCACTCCGAAGTACTCCGAAGCATCTTTCCCAACATCGTCGTTATCCAAATCCGCATAAACACATACAAGCTCTCTTGAATGACTTTGCCGCTTCGTTGAAACATGGCAGATCCAATTTAGTGGAGCTTGTTGCCGGGGCTGATCGCTCTTGACGGGCGTCTGAATTTTGCCGTGCGCCTTCGTGTGTGGATCCAGACGAATCTTCTGTTTCAATTCCTTTTTCATGCATCAATTTTTTTAGCATGGCTTGCACTCCATCCATACCTTTTAGCATAGCTTGCACTCCATCCATACTCGCTTGGAGGTGTTCAAAACGATCGTCCACCGATGCCTTAAAGTCTCCCATCCCTTTCTCTAACCTCTCGATGGCAGCTTCAACAGCGTCTAATCGAACCTCACTTCTCGTCATGACAGATCCGGCAGGTCGGACCAATTTGTTAGAGTTCAAAAGGGATGACCACACTAAATACTATTTTATTAAGAAGAAATATTAAGAGAAGAAATAATCGTAACCAACGGAAGCACTCTTCCGTCCCTAGTCCGAAGACTCCTAATTCCAAATGATCCCAAAGATGAATTAACCTAGAAACTAAAGACCTACTTATAATAATTAAAACCCTAATTAAACCCACAAGCCCACATAATACCCAAAAGCCCAAATAATAACCTAATAAGAAATAAAGTGCGCATCACATCAGTACATGATATATTTATATAAATATATACACAAATCATACCTTGCCGATGTTGTGCGATGAGTAAAGCTGAAGCAACTGTGTACAGAAGTCAACAACAACAGCAGTTTCTTGAGCCTCTAAGTAGTTAATTTGGCCATCGACCCAATCAGTGACAAATTTCAGTAGAAGGTAGATAACTACAAACTAGAAAGGGAAAAGACCAAAAGTAGAAATGAGAAAATCATGCTGGAATACCAATACACTTTCAGAAGAACAATCGAAGTAAAAATAGTATGAACACATCAAAACAATCTTTCTAAGGAGGCGCGAGCCATATAAGTTAAATGTACAAAATGCACTTAGCACACTTCACCAAGAAGAAACTTAAAATGTGGCATTCATTGCCCATAGAAATTTTCAAAAATAATACAAGCAAGCTGATAACGACAAACAATATACATACATCTTTTATTAGGTAGTGGGAAAAAATGAGATTCCTAAGATTAAAGTGAGACATCATTTTCATTTATATATGTGCCTTGATTGTTTTCTAAGCTACTCCTATCAACATTTATTCAATTATTTGTCTGGTGTAATCATTAGAATGTCCATATTTGTGGAAAAAATCATTAGTATTTATTCAAATATATATTATGAGTAAAGACTCTAAGTGTACATAATGTGCGTTATCTAACATAAAGGCTCAAAATGCACATAATACATTACCATAGAAAATAAAGACTTACATAATACCAAACTTCTTAAACCAGGTATCTATAAGACTTTGAATAAAAATGATGCATAATTATTACCTCATCTTTGTATGTTTGAAGAAATATCAAAATAGGGTTCAGCACTGTGAACCCCATTTGATAAATTGCCTTCTGTGTACGAGGTTCGGATGCTCTGGCGACTCCACGAAGTCGTTCCAACAAGCAACTGACCTATGGGGTGTCATGATGAAACCAATTATATTGTTGTTCTTAATGTATCCTAGTACAGTGAAAGCACAGTGAATATAGCTTACCAATAAAATGATATGAGGCTGTTGAGCAATGATTCTGAGATCACTTTTACTAGATAGTTCCACCAATGAGGAAGTAATATGGCTTGTCAGATTGTTTATATAACTACAAAAGATCAGAACAGAAGATCAGGCTACGTCCAATCGGAAGAATATATAATTAGCTGTATATATAAATATGCCACTTCGAATATAAAAGGTAAACTAACTGATTTGATGCCTCAGGCGTTTTCATGCCAGAAGTTGACAAAGTAAGTGTCTGAGCCAGCGAACGCTGCCACGAAAAAAAGGTGTCGAAAGTAAGAAAACTAAGGGTTAGCAGGCGCCTAGGTGGATTAAACTATTTTTTATTTTTTGGTTAACATCACATTCAATAAAGTCATAAACACTAAGATTAAGTATAAGTTAAAATAAGATTAATATAAAAATAATTTAAATAATAAGCATAAAATAATTTGAAACAGAAAGTATTACTTCATCTGTCTCACGCCAAATCTTACATATTCCATTTTCGGAGTCACACTGAACATTTTACTGTTCTTAAAATAGAAAAAGTAAAATTAAACTTTCATTATAATAATTGGTGGAACTCACTCTAACTATACATCACACTACTTTATTTATAAAATAATAATAATAAAATACTACAACCACTGCCACCTTACTTCACTATATATAACCATATTATTTTTCTTAATTTATCATTTGTGTCCAAAAGAAATGTAGAAAATACGGCGGGAGGAAGAAATATGCATTTTTATTATAATATTGAATATACAAGAATGATGTGCAAAGATTTAACATATAATTATAGAATAGTAATAAAAAAATATAAGGTTGATTTATTGGCGGGCACGTCAAAAATCAGCACATGTGGCCATTCTTTTTTCTCTCATTGATAATAAGCCTGTGGAATAAAAGTGCACGTGGTATCACGTGTAGCAAATAACCTACTCACTTCTTTGATATGATCCAAATACTACATTTAGGTGGACACAATGATAAAGAAGGATATGTTGTTAATGAAGTGGAAGAGCTTAATCGAGTTGATGACTGTGATTTGATGATAACTATAAGAAAATGATATGGTAATGGTTCATTGGTGCAAAGAAAGAAGCCTCATTGGCACTTACTGAAATCTCTTCAAAAACATTGAGCCATATAGAGTTGGAAAAAAAGGCCAAGGCCCAAGAAATCTATGTCAACAATTGGATTCCATCAAACTTACAATGACTCAGATATGTTCCCATATCATGAAGATGGAGCCCTCAAACTCGAGGTCGGGTGTTCCTCAAGAAGGGAAGATGGAAGATGATAAATGACGAGTCACTAAAATGATTCTGAACAGTCAAACAGATCATCTTAAGATGTTTAATGTTAACTCATGTATTCTGTATTTTGGGGTCCTGACTCCTGACTCCTCAACATGGTAAAAGCTCATATTAATATTTATTGAATATCTCTACTTTGGATTTCTTAATTTCTCCATAGGAAATGTTGGCTCTCAATATTATTTGGAGTAATCTTACCATTTCCTATTTTCCTTCAAGTTTGGTTATGCAACAATTGAAGTTATGGGTATGCACACATTCCCAAAAGGCCCTTCATATAGTCAATTCCATGACTAAAATTGTTATTATTGATAAAGGGCAAAAATAAAATAAAATCAAAGACTAGTATTGCAACTTCCATTTATATGAAGGATATCGCAATCCCTTGATAAATATATTCACATATTTTGATTTTTTTATATGAAGTCTAACAAGAAAAACATGGTTTTGTACAAGTATAGTGAATGAACAAGAGAAAAGGTGAAAAAAACACACTTTTAAATACCTATTTTCATACCTGGTGACCAGCATTTAATGAGAACAAAACTCTTTCATTAGCAAAAGCATTCGCCAGGTCACGCCACGAATCCTGCATAAATTAAATCGCATTTTTCAAGTACCAGACAAGCTGTAGATTAACTACAAAGAAAGTACATATTTGTGGCTCAAAGTTACAAATAAGTGACCATGAAGATTAGTGCAAATATACTCTGAGCAAAAATGCATTCTATATTGACAAATGAGAAGGATTCAACTATAATTTTCCTGAAGCAACATATGAAACTAGACTCAAAATAGATCTTAAAATGATTTTAGTGATAATTTGCAAATGTTTAAACAAAGACTCAAGGCTAGATACATGCAAGGAAAAATCTACAAGTAACAAAAAAGGGAAAATCACTAACCAGCTTAGAGTTTAATATTTGCAGCATAGTGACTGAATCACCAAAATCACTTTTCATCAGTCACAGGCCCAAGAGTAAGAGAGTAGTAATAAAAGGAGTAAACATGGGAAATAATAGTACATGCTGCAAAAATAATAGTACATTCTGCAAAAAATTCATAAAATTAAGTCGTGCTAAACAAAACAAAACCGTAAACCGTTTAATTTATGACAAAACTACACCACCCTAGTATGAGACATAAATCATTATCGAACAAATCACAACCAATTCCTTTTAATGTAACTCCTTTTTACACAACCACACTCAACAATGGAAGCAGGGAGGTAGAGAGGACGGAGCACCAAAGGTTTAAAAATGGGTTTTCTGCTGTTGCCACCCTACTACCGTAGTTTGTATTAAATTATTTAATATTTATAAGTATTGACCTTTTAGGTTAGTGTTATTTTTCTACTTTAGTGAGTAATAGAATTTAGCATTAGACACTTTGGAATTAAATAATGCTAGACGAAAGATTTATCGAGCAGAACTCCGGGTTCCACACCAAAATTGCTTGGCAAGATTTTATGCTGACATATTATATTCTTTTATAGAAAAGATTAAATTTTTTGATTATATTTATTTAATACTTCTTTAGGTAGGCAACGTGGAATTTATGGTAGATAGATGATTTAACCAACATGTGAAAAATGTGAAACTAACTCTCTCTATTTTTCATCAAATACATATAAACTTGCAATTTGTGATCATTTAAGGGAAAAAAGGGAAAATGTGAAATTGGAAGATATAGGAAAGAGTCATTATTGCGCGGTTTGTGCTTGCATGAACTGAGTTGTATTTTTATCATAGCACTACACAAAATATTTAATTTGAACTTTTTTCCAATAACCCCAAAAATTAAATTAATAAATTAGTTTTGATTTTCTCAGTTAAAATTATACTCCTTCAATCTATCCAACCAAAAGTAAATTCATACATCACAAGTAGCATGATCTAATAAGTAATACAAAATCAGTGGAAAAAATAAAGAAAATGCATTTTTTCTTATGTCCTCAAGGGGATGCTACTTACCAAGGTAACAAGCTGAGATATAACATTTTTCCTTTTAACAAGCCCATGAAGCAACTGGTAACATGTGAGTGCCTGTCATGGAACACAAATTCAATAACAGCTTCCTTCAACAAATCATTATTTCTATATACCTCACTAAATAATTTTATCACAGATTTATAACACTTCAATTATATGTGCCTGTATTACACTGATAATTCATTCCATCGGGCATCGATATAATGCAAAATGCAAAACCAAATGATGTATAAGACTTAATAAAGTAAAATATGATGGATGAAAATACAAGTGAACTGAGATCAGATCCATCAGAATATAATAACCCCTCAGATTTCATACCTGCAAGTCCTTCTCACCAGGATATGAAAGAAGTGTGCTCAGAGAGATGCGAATAATAATATCGAGCACAACTTTTCCTTGATTATTCTCTCCACAGAAACTGAATAATGCATTAGTGGAGCGTTTTCCGTCACGATTTTCAACGCTGCTTTTGTTTTCACCGCTTCCCTCAAATGGCATCAGATACGTTGCAGACCATCTTGCAAGAAACCATACAACTGCCTGAAATATTAAGTTAGATATGAGAACGACAATCAAGTTTTCAGAAAACAAGGTTTGAATGTAGTGTCAATATTTTTTCTATCAGAACACTAGGTAGGGTACTTGACATGGAATGGAAACAGAAATGCCCAGTAAATGCATTTTCATAAGAAGCCTGTTTAAGAAAATTGTATCATTCCCGGCATTACACCAGCTACGACAATACTGCTAAACAATCACCAGTTAGTTGGCGTGTTAAGTTGTCTACAAATTCTGATTTAAATACAAAAATACTTAATGATTTTATGTTCCAAGCGTTTTCTGTCCCTTTTCTTTACATAATGCAGAGAAATAAAAAAGCGAAACCAGTAATTAAGCTTAAAGGATGCCAAAAACAAATAGGGAAATTAGTTTTAAGCCAAAGAAAAGACATGGCGCCACAAAGAATGCAGAAGTTTATCCAAAGTTATGGAGGATGCAGGAGTAATCATCTCAACCTTCAAAACAACAGGTTATTGGAAATCTCGCTCATCTTTTTTGTGGCAGTTTGTGATGCTTCTAGTTAATTATGTATGTAGATAAATTTCAGAGAAAAAAATACTCTCTTATTGATTTGGATGCAATGCATGAAGAAACTCAATGGACTTGAAATCACATCAAGCACAACGAACATGGTTGATGTGCCCTGTAAAGACGTCAGTGGAACTAGTTTTTCCCTTGAAGATGTAACATATAATAATTGCAGCAAGTATTGCAGGAAAATCAGTAATCAGAGAAATATTAGTATTACCTCCATCAGACGAGGACTAAAAAAGGATGTTCTATTTTCTGGATCTAAACTTTGCTCAGCAAAACGTATGATTGAGCTGCAAGTCCCAACAAGTAACTGAATAAGATACAATGGGGAATTGAGAGAAAACAAAGTACAACATATAATAAGTACATACACTAATCAATCATAATGGTATTTTTCTTCAAAACTGAAATCATGTATGATGATTAATTCCATAAAAGTAATTCCACGTCTGATACAAGGTTATCACGGCGCCAAGTCGAGATTAGGCGAGTGACTACCGTGGAATCGATTAATCGCTCTGATTAATCGACTTAGGCGACAATACATTTTTTATGTATATTTACTAAAATTAATTTCATAAATTAAAATATATGTTTCACAATTTTATATAAGTTAAAAAGTAGTATAAAAAAATAAGGAGTAATAAAAAATAATGTACTTTAAAATAGACTTAGAAGTTAGAATTCAAAATATTAAAATACGTGTGAGATTGGTAAAAGAAGAAATAGGTAATGTTTTCCTTAATTAGAGAAAAAACCCTCAAAATACGTACTGTATAATGTTTTCCATCTCTCATTTTAATATAAAACCCTCAAATAAATTGCCGGCGGCTTATGAGAGAAACTCAGAAAAGAAATGTCTTCTTCTTCGTTCTTAATTTTCTTTTCTCTACGGTTTTCGGTCCAGATCTAATTTTCTGTTCTTCCCTGCTTTTTTCCTCGGTTTCAGTTTTTTTCTATCTTAATTTCCGGTCAGTTTTAACCGGATCTGACACAGATCCCACACCCGTGTAAGTGTCGGCACTGGTTTCCGACGAGTCCAGGTAACAAAGGGTTGGGTTGGGGTCGGATTTTGGGCCGGGTTCGGAGCAGATCTCGGATCTGAGCCCGAGTAAAAAAAAATACCGTGGAATTCAATTGTTCGAGAAATGTGGAAGTCAGAATAGCGCCTGGGCGCTTAATCGTCGATTAATCGACGATTAATCGACGCCTTGATAACCATGATCTGATATCCTATTTGGAGAACTATCAATATCGAAAGTCAGTTAATCCCATGTTCTCATGACCTTTCAATCCAACTTCGACAAACAAAATCAAGAATGCAATTCCAGATTTTATTAATTGCCAGATTTGGTAAGTAAAAATGATTCAAACATATAATGGCGTCTAGAAAATTTGGATGGGTGTAATGACTCAACATGTGCCAAAATACAGCCTATCCGTTATTAAACACAATTATTCACAAAGTATTCTTATGGTGGTTAAAAGTACTTTAAAGCATAAAATGGAGGTCAGTACCAACTACTAAGTAGTAAGTACATCAAAATTTAATTTCAAACCAAATAATTGCATTGCAACACCAACTCATGTAGATGAGGTTGCACCAAGCTTCCTCTGTTAGAGAGTAGGTCAAGGGATCAAATCTTTTTCTAATCCCTACTACACTTTTTTAAATTGTAAAAAGGATTTGAATTTCTACAAATATATAAATAAATAAAATAATAGCATTAATAATGCATGCCAAAAAAGAAAAACCATGTTGTACTCAGATATTCCTACAAGGCAGTGTTCTAAAAACCGTTAGGGGCTATCGAGGCAGCTGATTGGGATTAGCATCTATGCGCCTAGGGCCTAGGCGAAAAAAATTTGGAGCTAAGCGGGAATTATTAGAACAATGCTATAAAGACGTATGGTAACTAATGCAACTTAAGATTTTCCTTCATAGTGAATTCTCGTCGTCATAATTGGTGCTGTGCTACATAGTTTCATACTTATCTCAGGCCAAACAGCAACAAGAAGACATAATTGGTAAAAAAAACAAAGAATTACTTGAAACAGAAAAGCTTCAACCCACATTTGTATGTAAATTACGAAGTAAATGTGCTTGCTCAAATTAACGAGTACAGAGACTCCATCAAATATGCATCAAATTTTTAAGTACTACTCCCTCCGGCCATTAATAGATGTCATACTTTTCTGGACACGGAGTTTAAGAAAATTATTATTTTTTTATTTTTTAATTGAAAAGTAAAGGTTAAAATATATTTTAAAAGTGAAAAGTAAAGTAGTTGTGAGTAAAGTTTAAAAAGTAGGTGGAGTAAAGTAGAATAAAATTGTATATTAAAATGAAAAAGTTAAAATAATTATTTCCTTTTTTTGGGGTGTGTCAACTATTATTAAAATGAAAAAGTTAGAATAATTATTTCCTTTTTTTGGGGTGTGTCAACTATTGTTGGACACCCCAAAAAGGAAAGTATGTCAACTGTCTTTGGACCGAGGGAGTACATAATTTTAGTTTATTTTTAATTTTTTTAGGCGTTAAATGCGCGGCTTTAATTCTAGTTGATCCTGATGCTAAGATTACCCCTTCCCTTTGATAACTACAGCTTATTGTCAATGTACAGACTACCCTCAAAGTGAACTATGCATCAGTATCAAAAAAAGGAAATTAACTTCACACAAATTATAGAAGCCTACCAAGAAAGTATGACAATTGGGTGTTTATCCACTTCCATAGTATTAGTATAATGACTTTGGATCTCCTTTGGCACCTGAAAAATGTTGTTACGAAAGCAATTATATTAAGCATTCACAATTCCATTATCTTTAGAGCCAGAAATATTAATGGGAAAGCAGTTATTCAATAAAAAGTTTAGTATAATCTAGAACAGATTTTACATGTTATCTAGCACCTGATAAATATTAGTTCCTCCCTAAATTCACACTCTCTTTTTTTTTATGTCCCACAATAATATTCACGCCCTTAAAAAGGAAATAATTACTCTACCTTTTCACTTTAAAATAGTAGTAGTACAATTTTATCCTTACTTTTTCCACCTTTTTAAACTTCACTCACAAACTACTTTACTGTTTTAAACTTTAAAATAAATTTTTACCCCTCGGTCAAAAAGGTAAAAAAAGTCAAAAAAGTATTTTACAAAGTAAGAGAGCATTAAAAATGATATTTAGACTAACAAAAAGGAATGCTAATTTAAAATATCATTGGTCAGAGACTCAGTGGTAACAATTGAAGGAATAACATGACATTTGATTTATAAGAAGAAAATAATACAAGACAAGTAATTATCAGAGGAACTAAAAACCAAGCAATGCCATCTATAACTTTCAGGAAATAAATATGACCAAGTGCCGGTAAAATGTCACCAAGGAAAAAACCCAGCAAAATTCATTTTCATTGCACACAAAGAAAGGAGAAGAAGATCTTGCTTGCAAGCTCATGAATAAGTTACATTAAAATATGTTACTAATCTAGATCCAAAACAGGCTTAACGCCTTGCAAAGTAGTGATGCACTGTGTGTCACTTTCTGCAAAGCACTATTATGGTAGAGTAACATTAATTACTGAGGTTGCAGTGGTAAAGTTGAAAAACAACCTTGAATAAAATCATTTAAGGTGAGGTATTTTGCATGCGAAGATGTGCAAAGACATTAAAAAACATCTACATACACGCACAAAGTAATGCATCCAAAATAAACACATTGTTGAGAGAGGCTTTAATCCAAAATAAACACATGAAAAAAACATGTTTCCATAGTAAACTTCTGAGAATGCATCGCAAAATAGAGAAGTTAAAAGAAGCAAACAGTAGTACAAAAAAAACTGTATTACCAAAGGGGTTTCACCCCGCCCTTCATCAGCCAAAACATGTCCAGTTATTAGTAAGAGAGAATAAAGTTCTTCCAAAGTTTCAGTTGGATCACTTGTGCCCCTGCCCTACATTAGCATAAAAATATGAAAGAAAGTGCTGATAAAAATATTTTTTGGTGCATTTCCACATAATGAAACACAGACTCTAGAGAATTACAGATCAAATAGGGACTTTCATAAGATAGGTACTACTAATAAGAAATGAAACCCATAATCCATCTAATAAAACTACACAGAGTATAATATCATTAATATTTACTTATAATCTATGATGCTAGTAATATCATTCTGATCAATGCAAGATCACTTATGTATACGATATGTGTAGCAGTGCAACCATGTCTGTCCAAAACATCTAATTCGTAAAAAAACTAGGAAAGGTATTGTTCTAAATAATGTTTATCTTCATAGAAACTTAGTATTACACATATTTTAAATTTGTCTGCATATATTCACTAAACTTTCGAGAAAGCATTTACATACACTAGTATTATGTATAGTTACTAGAACTATAATGCTTTATTCTTTGCATATATGATTCTATATATTTGGACTAGTATTATCAGTTACGGAGATTAATTTTTTTGATATTGAGAGTACAGTGAATACTAAGAATACTAATTAGTTGTAGGGATTGTGAAACTTTTTAATTCTTAAAGATGTCAAATTATGTGTGGTAAGTACCAGTGGATGATGTTTTATTATATTGATGAATTATAGACCTGTCCAACTGGACAAACCGGTAGTTGACAGTTGGACAAAGTGCCAACCGTAAACAGACTAGCCGAGGCAGGTTGGCGAGCCAGTTTGGTCTGGTTCCAGTTATCGAACCGTCAATTTTATCGATCATTTATTTCATTATTTTAAATAAAAAATACAGTAAGTTTTAGCCAATGAAATCGTCGTTTGACAGCCGGTTGGAAGGTTCAACAGAAAGTTTTTCAACCAACCGGTGGTTCACCGGCCGGAACTGTCCCCAACTTCTAACCGGAACCGTGGTCAAACTGTTCTAGAACCGATTGAAACCTTCGATTGGCCAGTTCTAGACAAGTTTTGAACAGGTCTAGTATGAAATGCCAAATCATGTGTGGAAATTGGTGATGTTTTTTTTTAATATTGTATGTTGATGTCAAATGGCTAAATAGTTGTATCACACACCCTAATAAATATACAAAGTATGGTAGATGAATATGAAATTATAAATTCATATTTACTAAACATCTCTCGCATATTCATCAAGAGACAGTATATAATTGATTGAGGATGAGCGATGAACACATCTCTCTCAGACTTCTAGTTGGCAACTTAACAGATATAAAACAGAAAACTGGGTAAAGAGAAAACTAGAGGAGAAAGTAATAAACAATGGTATGAAAGGATTGCAGGATAAAATATAAGAGTAATAATATTAATAATAATAATAATAATAATAATAATAATAATAATAATAATAATAATAATAATAATAATAATAATAATAATAATAATAATAATAATAATAATAATAATAATAATAATAACAATTGTCAATTGCATGCATTAAAAGATAGAGCATAAAGTCCATATCAAGCAATTAGGCACCTGATGAAGTCTCGTTACACGTTCCGAGAAGCATTCTGTAAGAAGAGGGATTGTGGACCCAATAGCTGCTCGAGCAATAAGAGCATAAGAGCTCAACCTCTCATCCATCGCTATGAAGAAAACAAAATTGGAATATAAGAAAGATGATGAAAGATAATGTGAAGTACTTATGGGTTATAAAGATCATTTAAGTGACAACTAAATTTAAAAAACTCGCTCAATCAGTAATTTACCAGAAACTGAAGCTTGAAGGGCAACATATTCATTCTCATCACTGAAGGCAGATTTAGCAGCAGCTATTCAGAAAAAACAATGTTACAGAGTGTAAGTTCAATAAATAATGGAAAGTCGTGAGAAAAAATAGGAACGGTGTAGTTTTGAGAGCATAGCAATACCCTTTAATTCAGAATCAACTATCACTCTGAAGACATTGGCTGCAGCACTAATGCCTTCAGGTGGAAGTGAATTACCATGTCCACTACCATCCAACTGCTGCAATTATTGAACAACTCAAAATAGAAATTTCAGGTTCAACAAACAGTATATATACATTGTAGCAACCTAACTATAAATGCATGAAAAGCACATCAGGATGAATTTATACACTACCCTATGGAAACCTTTAGGTACACTTCAGATTACAGTAAAATTTCAGGCCACTAGCAACTTAATAGCATCAAAAAATGTATAGGAAAACTCAATTATCAAATTATCACCTAACATCAACAAATAAATAATAGTCATTACAAGTGTGTACACTGTTACAAATAATCTTTCAAAATCGTAATAGAAAAGTTTGCTAATAATAGTGATACAAGTGATAGCCCAATCAGATATTTATAGAAAAATGAAGTAATGCAGATAATGATATTGCACAAAGCCCTATCCTCAAAGAAATAATATATTGTAAAAACATGTAGTTGCAGAGGAGAAGACTGAAGAGGGACGTAGACTAAAGCATCAGCGGCATATACCACAACAAGTGTCCAAGTATCCAGCAAAATATCACGTGCCACCCAGCTCCATGTCTCTTCTTCAGTGCGATTTTCTATAAGATCTATACTGACTTCACACATCAGGGCAGATAAGAGAGTAAGCATTCCATAAGGCCTGGGCATGACAAAGATTCATTCAGTACCAATACAAATACATAACGAATGAAATATTATTTCAAAACTAATTATTCATATATCATAATACACTTTATTTAAGTACAAGATATGATTGACATAGACTCCAAGTTCTACTAGGAAAACGAGTAAGGTTCGTTTCGTTTCACTTATCATTATTAAGTCTTTTCAAGTGCCCCTGTTGAAAATTAATTTACTTTAGTTTGGTAAGGTCATCTTTCAGAAGTTAATATGGGCCTAAGCACATAAGTATAGGTCTGAAAAGGGAAATGGAGTGAAAATGGAATAAAACAAGCAGTGCTTAAATAGTAGGGAATACAAACAGGTGACATAAATAAAACTAACTGAGGCAAAAACTGGCTAACATTCCCTCTTTTTTTACTCTAATGTACAACCACAAAAATTCAAAGGGGCTCGTTCAACATAGACAGCTAAAAGAATATCTGAGCAAGATACGACCAAAGAACAATCAGGTGCTATGCAACTACAAGGATATGAGTGACCTCAAATTTTTCAATAGCTCATCGAATACAAAGGGGGAAGTCACAGTGGCCACAGACATAAGCGCACGGCAGCCATCTAGCAGTTCACTGAGAATAATAAGCAAGCATTATGTCAAAACAATATAATATGGAACGAGAGACATAATCACTAAAATACCTTACCTTTCACTTTTTCCAGATTTTATTGCTTTTGCAACAGCATCAGGAGGTTCCATCCACTGAATGATTCCAGCTAAAAGTTGCAGAAGGTACTGCCTATGCATTTGCCCACCGTCTATATTCCAAAGCAGCCAGCAGTAAAAAAAAAAAAACTGAATTAATAATTCGATAAATCAATGTGAAAAAAAATGGAAAAGTAAAGCACAAATAAATAAATAGTAAAGTAGCAAGGGGAGGAGCTGAAGTTTAGGCATAGGTCTAAGGAAAAATCTAAATAAAAACCTCATCATGTAGGGTCAATTTAAATACTCATTCTTTCCAGCAACCAAATACACTAGTGGCACAGAGCTGAAGGTTGGAAACTTGTATACATTCTACTGCCTAGGAAGGAAACTGTGTGCATCATTTTCCAGTGTTAGTAGCATAAAGCAAATGCAGCAGTTGTTGTGGCAATGTTGTTTTATTGTGGACAACCCAGGTCCTGGTGGGGCCTGATATTCCAGTGGATTTATGTCTTGATGCTCACCTTCTGTTGGGGGTTTTATTCTTGTTTAGCTCCAAATTTGTTGGTTGATTGCTTTAGTTATGTTTGGTTGTTGCAGGCTAGTCTGTTAGCTCTTGTGGGGCGGTAAGGATCCACTCTTATGTGCACTGTTTGCAATTTGACTTTTTATTTATTTATGCAATTGACCCTTACCAAAAAAATGTTGTTTTATTGTAATTAGCTCATTGATGTAATTTATTTATCTTATAATTTAGTAACTAATTAGGCTTTAGACATGTATAGTTAGGATACCCATTAGTATATAACAGTAATTGCCAGCTATAAGTTGGGCGGGAAATTTCCTGAGGACAACATAAATGTGCTGGGCATAATTTATCTTAAGATTTTTAGTATATTTCCTTCAAGATTTTTCATATTTTTCTAGAATCGAACCCTTGACTCTATCAAAAGTAACCATAACATTTAAAGACCAGAGAAAACAGTTCAATTGTAGGCCAGCAAGAAACTGCATCCCTTTTCCTGATCTAGCCAATGGACATGGAAGAATTGTTTTAATCAATTTGAGTACATTTCTTTTATTAATATTCCCATAAAATAAATAAAACATCACCTATCAACTATGAGAGGTAGTGTTGTTGTATAAAACTAGTCATGCATAGGCTTCTTCATAATAAACTGCTGATGAATCATAGTAAGAAACTAAGAATTTTGTTTTAAAAAAAAAAAAAAAGTGAACCAGAAAATGCAATAGCATGCAGAATTATCTCACTTTGCCGATCTATGGTGAAAATGAACAGATGATCTGCCTGATGGAATGTACAGAACACTTAACATTCTAGAAAGAGTAAGAGAAAGAATGTACCAGATGGAAAGATAGTTCCTGTTACGGAGCAAAATTGTACAGTGAGTTTTCGAGCAAAAACTGCAAGAGGGCAGTCAGGCCAGTAACCTTCACAGGAAAACTTTTGCCTCAGTGCAGAGTAAAAGTGCAAAAGCCACCCGACATGACTACTTGTAACCAACACATCGCGCCATGCAGGACCAGGCTACAAGGACCACAAAAGAAGAAACAGATACAAAGCCCCTGGTTAAAGCTCAGTTTACAGCAATATTAAGACAATAAAAAAAACAATCATTTGACTAGTTAAGCCATAATAAATAAGAAAATAGATGAGCGCAAGCAAATTTTCTTTTTGGAGATATTGTATTTTGGCATGAAAATCATGATCAATTAGTTGATCTTTTGAGGAGAAATACAGTATAAAAAATGGTTCTGAGAAAACAGATTCAACTTGACCTAAAAAATTCATGCAATCCAACTTAAGGTGAAGGTATAGTCTTCGTATATGTTAATATAAGCTGCGAAAAATTATTAGTTTTATATTAGTGGTACTCAAGCTTAATACTATTGTACCCAAGCATGCTTGAGATTTGAGAAGCAACGTGTCAATGATGATTGGACTAAAACAAGAAAATATCCCAGTAAACTCAAGGTCAATAACAGAATATCTGATGTGGCTCTCCTCATCTCATTATATACAGGCTTTGCACATGAAAAACCTGATTACTGTTACCATTCACTCACCTGCACCAAGATACAGTCAGATCTTCTAAGGGAGTTGTTATCTTGCTTCGTTCGGTCAAAAAACACATCGATCTCTCTTTTGGAATTGTCAACAGCATTTTTCCCTCGGAAGTCCCAGTTCAGGATTTGAAGCATCAAATGTAGTGCTGCTGAACAAACTTTAACTTCAGGAATGTTGGAATCAGCCCCAATAATTCTATCTGACACATTAAAGGCAGCATATTGCACCCAACAATAAAATGCCTGTACAGTTTGAAAGAACAAATAATGATCATGACAGAAGTGAAAATGAAAAAATATATTGCAGAGGAAATGCCACTGTGGAAACACAAGATGGAATATTCAACTCTGAATAAAGGTAAGTAGAAATGAGAGGAAAAAATATTGATTTGAAAACCTTCATATAGTCTTGCTCTAATGATATTCTGCACTGCTCGTGGAATTCTCTAGGAAGACCCATTGCAGTGGATGTAGTGGGAGAAAATTCAGATACCTATTGACAAATACCAGGACTATGAACGAGAGAGAAAGAAAACATCTTTAAAATTTAAGAACAAAAACAAAAGGTCAGGCTTTTCTAGCTATCGTTGATGAGAAACTACCAATGATTCCATAAAATTGATTCCAACAAACTGCATATCCAAACCATGGTTCCCATTAACAGCTTCTTTCACCTGCAACATGAAACCATAGTCCTTTCATGTGAGAAGAATTGAGCAACACAGTAACCGAAAGATCAACAAATCTATTAAGCACCAGCTGAACTTCAGAATCGCAACTCTCATTAATTTTTTGTTACAATATTAAAATCATTTATCCTGCGAAAAATAATAAAGGTAGAAACATCAAAAAAGAAAAAACAACAAATGAGGTTGCTTGTCACAATGCATAATAAATCAGGAACAGGGAAAAAAGGCAGTACAAATTTGAAGTATTAAGTTATTTCAATGCAACAAATAGAGTACAGCATGTATTTCATGCACCAAAAGGAGATGTGAATTGGCCTTGGATCCGAGAATTGGTCCCTTTTCTATCTATTTAATGTTTTCATGAATGTTATGTAATTTATAAACATAATATTCTGACCTCTTGCTAATTTATTATTCTTTATCGTTTTAGTATTTACACCTTAATGGGCACGAATACTAAGAAAAATTGTACTTTTTGACTTTTTGACTTTTTGCTTAAAAAGTAATGAGTACAAATGTATTTCTAAGTTAAAGAAAAAAGCAGTTGCGAGTAAAGTTTAAAAAGTGGGTGAAAATGTAAGGGTAGAATTGTATTTGGAAGTGAAAAAGTAAAATAATTATTTCATTTTTAAGGGGGTGAATATTATTATGGGACATTCCAAAAAGGAAAAGTTGAATACTTTTATGGGGCGAAGGGAGTAAAAATCAATGTCTGTGTGACACAGGGACCGTTATCAGTTATGAACCAACAACTTGAATTAATCTGTCTAACCATTGTGAAGGACTTAATTCAAGTTCATGATTTGTAGATATGCCACTAGAGGGCCCCACAAAAAATGTTGAGCAAAAGCAACCACAATTGTGATTGCCCATAGTACCAATTGTCATTAAAGTGCGAACCAGATGCCCACTTATGACAATCTCGTGGATAAGATTATTGTCCACGTCCTTTCTTCCACTAATTCCTAGGGATTAGGGGAATTATGTGTGCACCCAATCATGCTACATCGTCCCATTATCACACGGCAATGGGAAATATCTGTGGCACATGAAATATATATCCCACACAAAGTTACTTTATTTTGAATGGACTATCTACAAACAAAATATGCACGCTAATTTTAGATACTTAGATTACTCAAGATTCAAGAAGTGGAGCCTACAAGGTTGGGCAGAGCCTCAAAACGTTAAGAGGGAAAATTTACAAGTCCTTGCACAAATGGACATAAAGTATGATTGATCTTGTAAGGTAGTAACATTGTGTAGCTTTATTCATAATGCAATGGGTATGAGACTCTCCATAATTTTGAACACCACCTATGCCCACCCTCCCACCTATGAATAGAGGTTATCAATAAATAAAGTAATACGTAAGAATCTCAACAATGTCAAGGCTACATGTTTTGATAATATGGAAGTTGAAAATCATCCCATGTCCGCCCCACAGAAATTTTCTAATGAGGCAAGTATATGCTATAATACTCGGATCTAAAAAGAAATATAAGATTCTGCCATCAGTACCTCAAGGAAGAATGTTTCCTTCTCTGCAGCAGTAAAATCTAACCTGCATGAGAAGCACAAAAATGAAAGCAATTACAAGATCTGAATATCTCCCCTATGCACTCATGGCTAGTAACCAGTTCTGACCAAATAACGTTGAGAGATGGGTCCCCACATAACAAACAAGAAAATTCAATGGATTTGCTTGCACACTTCCATATTCAAATAACATGTTTTAAAATATGAATATAAGTGGAAAATTGTATATAATTATTCAGAATTCAGAACCATGCATTGCTAAAATGCAATCACTTTCTTTGGAATACTGCAACGATTGCTACAGATATTACAAAGGTAGAAAAGGAAAACACTAGATTTTAGAATCCAAACTATCAAATGCAATTAAATTACGAATGGAACGGCCTCGATTTAACTAAGCAAGCTCATCATCTATTCAATTGATGAATTATCACGAAATATCAGAGTTTTATAGTTGATAATGTCTAATTAGTATGATCTCTAGATATTTTATAAGTTGTAATTCGCCCAACCAAAAAAAAGGTGCAGGAACAAACAACCTCGTGCTTAATGAATGTCAACAAACACACAGGATGGATTTGGATGGAGATATTTGAGTTTGGGGGGAAGCAGTAGGGGATGATGGATAGAAAAACCACACACAATGATCTAAGGAAAAGCTAATAATAGGAAGAAGCAAGGATTTGAAGCCAAAATTCAGGCATTATTCGAATAAGCTCATTGAATATATTATAATTGATTCAGAAATCTAAATTCAAATCTATCAATTTAACTATAGCGGAAGTTGTTAAATATCTTTCCATCACTCAAGTTTGAAAAAAGATATACAAGATGAAAAACAAAACCAATTATTAAATAAAGAAAAAATCACAATTGTTCATCTTCAACCTATCTGCTAACCTTTAGTCTAGAGAAAGTCATCCACCACTCTGACAAAGAAAAAGAAAAAGAAAAAGAAAACTATCTGCTTACCTTCCACCACAGGCATCACCTAACTACCAAAGTCAGTGTCATTTGATTGGTTGGTTCCTTTGCCATTATGGTACATCACTCTGACAAAAGATAAAAAAAAAACATATGCTAACCGGCCACCACAGGCATTACCTAACTACCTAAGCCAGTATCATTTGATTAGTTGGTTCCTTTCCCATTATGGGTGTGGCAAAGCTTGTAGATGTAATAGAAATGTTTATAATCTAATAAGTTCTGAAATGATGGCGGCGAAAGCAACTTTCTTTTGGAAAAGAGGCCGATTGTTTTGGTGTAGGAGAGAGTTGGTGGTGCTGACTATATACATGGAAAATTGGTAAAGAAAGATTATTTGCACCGATATTTTTCGGATAGTAATAGAGTAAGGGAGACTTGTGATTAAGCAAGAAAGATGGGTTGACATGGAAAAATGAGGTAGGGCCGTAGGGCAGAATGGTGAAGCTTGGATAATGGGGCTGCACTATGTAAGGTCCAGAATGCCATTCTAAAGGACTGAATAAGAGATGGAATTTTCTTAATTTTATGATTCTACTAGGAAAGATTGTTGGGTCAGTGGCAATGTGGTATATATGGGTTGGGAGAATATAAGGATTTTTTATGATCGATGTGACTCTATTGATGAGTTATGGGATAGAATCAAATGTTATGGTCTCTAAGCCAGAATATGTCAGTGGTATTCCAGCATAGAATATTCTAGGAAATCATATGATACTTTGTAATCTAACTTTGTAAGAAGGCCTAGGCATTTCTTGTCCCTATTTTATAAAACCTAAATACAGTAAACCTATTCTTGGAATTATATTATATAAACAAGACAGTATAACCTACATTTTCAGCTAAAAAAATTGCATAAACAATTCTTATAGAAATCAGAGAATCTCTGTGATTTTGTTATATTAATATTTAATCTTTGCAATTAACACAAACCTCAGGGAAGTAAAAAATATCGGTCTCCATAAGATATCAGATGAGAGTAGCCACACAAAGTTGGTTAGCAAGGGCATACAAATTTAAAGCCAATTCTCGAATATTATAGTATATGTAGAACAGATGCTCCAAACCCAATTGAGTGTATTGGATATGGATATCAATATGATACACGGATTACACATGTCACAGGCAAAAAAAATTACCAATGACTTTTCAGGTTTGACTAATCAGATGCACAAGGAATGTCGCCTGGACATCGGCAGGATATGGGTTGGACACATTTATGTATACAGAGGGGTAAAATTTGAAGAAAAAAACAAATATAGGGAACTAAATTAAGGTAAAGTGAACATTTTGGGGATATAGTGAAATACCTTAAAGTAAACATATTCCTCACCAAATTTTAGGATATGTTATATATATATATATATATATATATATATATAAAGGGAAGTCAACAGTCAGTGTTTCACTACAGAGACAAGTTTGGCGGCAGTAGTGGCTCTCTATAATTTCTGCTCGTCTTGTTTTTCCAGAAGTTATGTGGGGTCTGAGATTTGCAGTGTTTTATATGGAAGTCGTTACTTTGTAGAATTGTTAATACTAGATTAAATAAAGATATAGAGAAATGTTGTATCTGTGTTGCACCAATGTACCATCGCCGATACATGTGCCCTTATCTGTGTGCAACATAGATTTTATTTGTAGATTAGTAGAATCCTTGAAGATTATACAACTATCGCTACGTGAAATAACTATAGGAATGGTTAGATCCATAGTTGTAGATTGAAAGCATTGCTTGTCATATGATTATTTTTTTCATCTAAATTATGGTCATGGTTAAGTCCAACGTGAAATTGCATACGGTATCGACACATGACTCAGTATTTGGGCAAACCGTCACCTTTAAGATCTTCTCAAGTTTTCACTTGAGTACATCAAATAATCAAATCCTCTTTACCCTGAGACTTGTTGAGTGAATTTCTATACTTTTTCAGTCACGTGTGTTAGCATTATTCATAAAATGTCAAATGAAATTTAGGAAATCTCACATAATTTGTGAATAACAGTAACTTACCAGCCCCTTTTCAGTAATTGAGCAGCGACTGATGCAACCTTCAATAGGACATAACCCTCAGGTGATATAGCATTTTTCATAATGAAACACAAGCAAAAACTGCATAAATTAAAGCAATGTTCAGTGAATATATAATCAAATATACCAGGAAAGAATAATTCCACCTGGAAGATCAAAGATGAATACATTGTTTAAGCATTTCTTTGAAAGCACTCATAAATCCACATATAGAAGCAGCTGAGGCACATTGGGCTTAAGCACTTATCTAGAGCATGTGTGCTTTTATCCAAGGGATCAAATGGTAAAAACTGCAGAGCGCTTCTTACTATTTTGCAAATTAACTACCACATTCAAGAAGCTAATCAAGTAGTCATAGCAGAACAATCCACATAACATAGAAGAACAAAAATAAACTGTTTACAGAGGCGCTTTACGCATAGGGCCAAATTTTAGATACATCAGAGACAAAAAAAAAATAGTCCCTAAATGCATTGTGATTAATAGATCACAAAGCGACTGTATATTTTATTATATCCCAAATTAGGCAAATCTCATAAAAAATTGCATTTATCTTCAAGATTCTACTATCATTCTCTAACCAAATGATCCATAACCCCACTAGATTGCAATCCTCCCGATTTTTTTTATTTTTTTTGGCTAATAGAAACCCAACATACTCAGAAATCAAATCCACAAAAGACTTTGGGATAACCCACCGAATGCCCAATTCGTTAACAGCCATGTTCCACAATTCTAGAGCTAGTAACCAGTCTCTAAACAAATCAGAAGCAAGCAAGAGGTTGAATTCCTTTTGTCTTCTTACCCATTAAAAATATATATCACTAGATTATTTTATCCAAACCAAGTCTACAGTTAAGTGTACAAGTAAACCAAACTCAACTTGAGAAGTTACCTGATCAATCCTCTCCTGTGATCCGCCTCAAGGAAAGCCCATTCTCGTATAGCTGCATCTCTTAGTGCTCCAGCAGCCAGAAATCTTGCATTTGCCAACTGAGAGTTTTCTGAAAAATCAAGTTACTTTATATAAGAGGCTATGCTACTTTATCTTTAGTAAATTACAAGGATATTAAAGTTACACAATCTAAATTGACTAAAGAGCAAACTTTGATTAACACTTCCAGAGCTAGAAAATACAAGATGGATATGTTTTTACTGTGTAAAGTAACATTCATCAGCATCTGTAAATATTAATATGGATTTTTCTTGCGTGAAGTGATTTTTCTGAAACATATGTTTGTATAATAAAATATCCAGAGATGGAATATTATTTAAACTCGTCACAACAAATAGGAGAATATAGAACATATCATACAAGCATAGGAATCATTGGCCTTCAATTGTTGGTATATATTCTCAAATTATTCTTGTAGATACAAGGGAGACTGAAAATCTACAATATCGACAGCCTCAACAAAATCATGTGTATGTTTTCGTTAATGAAGATATATACATGTACATGCATAAGTCTAAATGCGGCAGCAATTTTTTTGGTCAAAGTCAATTCAATGAATGAAGGCTATCTCCCTTTCAACAACCAGCCCACTCAATTCGATATAAAGTGTATGTTTTCGTTAATGAAGATATATACATGTACATGCAAAAGTCTAAATGCGGCAGCAATTTTTTTGGTCAAAGTCAATTCAATGAATGAAGGCTATCTCCCTTTCAACAACCAGCCCACTCAATTCGATATAAAGTGTAATATGCTCCAACAAGCAACCAATTAAGTAACAACTTCATAAATGCCAACTCCGCACATATTTTTTACACAGGAAGCCAACTTAAATAGGGCTCAGTATTATAAGAGCTTAAGAAAACTTTTTTGGGGGTTTGATTCAGTTTCATAATAATACCTTTACAACACCGCTTGTTAATGCATATATTTCTCTCATAATCTGTTTACTATATAATACTAGTTGTCAGTTAAGGTCATTTTCATATTAGATGATTTTTCACATGTACCATATATATCAGTAAGTGCGCTGTCCTGCAATTAAATTTCCTCAATCATTATAAGTGCTTGGGAAGTTTAAATGAAACACCCTGTTTGTGAAAAAACAATGAATTTCCTCGTCAATATATTTATCTAAGAGTAACTGAGTAAGTATATACTCTATAAATTAGGTGGTTAGAGCAGAGAGATATACTGTGTTATCATAAACAACTTGTTACATGAAGGAACTTTAAACAACACCATGCATAAGCACAAACATACCTAGAATGAATTGACATGCCTGGTATGGATGAGGAGACTGGCTTAACAATAGCAAAGTTGATTCAGCAGCAGCAGGATTGACATGCATCTGTTTAGTATTTGCATATGTAATGAAGAAACATAAATAAATTTAAAAAAATTAAAAAGTTCAAAGAGCATAAATCATCTTTCAAGTGTTTTGAAGATGCAGACAAATTATTATAAAACCTGCATAGAATTGCAGGCAAGTTCAATAGCTTGCATGGTGGCCTGAAGCTGAGCCAAATCGACTGATCCTAGGTTTTGAAGAGAACCTTGATGTATCCCCATCACTCGAGAGTCGACGGTCACTGAAAGTATAGTAAAAGAAGTCATACGTCAAGGGTTATCATACAATCATTTAGTTATCATTAATCCTGCAGTAGCCGAACCGGCCAGAATATAACCGATACAATCAGTTAACCGAACTGAAACTGATTACATGACTAACCGAATCGAGAGAAACCGAAAATGTGAAGAAAATTATTTAAAAACAATCACAGATTAATTGCAGTATCATGAAATAAAAAATCCATTCACGCATGACACATCAACATTCAACATTTCAGTATCATTATTCACACATCAAAATATGAATTAACCATTCAATTTCAACACATGAAAATTGAAAACAATCAGTAGTTGAAATAAAAATTCTCCAGGTCACTGACCCCTACTATATTTTTTTGTAAGCAAAATGATTTTGCGAAAATCAAAAGCACCAAAAAATTGAGGAGATTCATTCATAAATGAACTGAATAAACTAAATTAAAAATAAAAATCCAAAAACTAAAATGAAAATGAAAATTGAAAAATCCAACCTGTTGAGTGTTGGAGACGAAGTGTTGACTGTTGATTGTTATCCGTGAATGTTTCTGGGAGTCTTCCGTCGAGGACTAGTGGCGGGAGGTGCGTAAGGGCGACGGGGCGAGAGACGAGCCCCGACGGTTCGCCTTTGAAACGAGGATCGAGTGATTAGATGTTTCGACTTTGAGCCTCAAGGGACGTGGTGGAAGTGGCGAGCGGCTGGGGAGAGAGGGAAGAACGTGGTGGATGGGCGGGCGATTTCAGGTTTTAGAGAGGCTCAGACTTGACAGTGAGAAGGACTTTACGGAGGGAGATAAGAATGAATTTTTTTTAGGTGATTTTAGTGGGAAAAAATAGGAATAATTTACATTTTTATGGTTTTTTTTTTTCTTACTTAGTTACTTCATGGATTAAAACATTAATAAAACTTGATGAAGCCTTTTCATTCAACAACTCATTAAGGTCCTTGATGAAGCCTTTTCATTCAACAACTCATTAAGGTCACATATTCAAAACTTTATTTTTTTTTAGGAGAGACGAGAAACTCCACCCCACCCGATCGGAGGTCCCTCGATCGGGTAGGATGTAAATCGAGGGATGTGGTAGCAGACACATGTGCGAGAGAGTCAATAGGTCGAACCCCAGGACAAACTTTTATAATATTTCAATGAAAATTTGTCCCACCCGAGGTTCGAAGTCTGCGTCGCCGAGGAATATCTCACCCACATCATCACAGGCCTTACCACTCGACTATGACCCTTAGGACCACATATTCAAAACTTGATGAAGCATTTTCATTCAACAACTTTTGAATGTTGTTACTTCTCTGTAAATTTTTCATAATTATTTTTGAAATTTTTTCATATTACTACCAAAATTTTAATAAAATACATTAAATACTTAAATATTTAATAAAAATTGTATTTTAATAGAATTTTATTTTTCTAATATTAAAATATTAAAATCTTTAGTACAAAATGTAATTTACCTAAAAAAACATAAGTAACTAAAAAATAATTTTCAAAAGAATAAAATATTTTTATTTTTATTTTTCTATATTTTAACTTTTTAATCGATTTTATAAATAATTTAATTTTTATATTTTTTACAAAAAAATAAATTAATAATAAAAACTAAAATAATTTTTAAAAAAAAGTAATGATATGATATTATAAATATGAATTTCAAATTAAATATTATTTTGGAGAAAATTATATTTTTTTAACTTTAAATTTTAAAATATTTAATTAATTTTTTTAATTTGTATTAATAAAATAATATTATCATTTTCATTTGGTTTTTATTTTTTTGAATTATTAATTTAATTAATATTTTTAAAATAAATTTAATATAATAAAATATAATGTAAGAAAAACTTATTTGAAAATAATTTTTTTTTATTTATTAATTAATTTTATTCAGATAAAATATATTATTAAAAAATAATATTTTAAGTATTACAATAATAATTTTTTAGTAAAATACGTATTTTATCAAAAGTTAAGTGTTTAGTGTACTCTATCAAAGTTTAAGTAATAAAGTGCAAATTTTTATTTCATGTTAAAAATATATTAAAAATTGAGAAAAATATACATATGTAAGTTATATTGTGTGTAATATATAATAATAAATTTGTTTTAAATCTTATCGCATGTTAATAATATTAAAATTGAAAAATATACATATCAGTTATATTGACTAATAAAATCAAAGTAATATATACATATAGTTATATTGTGTGTAGTATATAATAATGAATTTGTTTTAAATCTTATCGCATGTTAACAATATTAAAATTGAAAAATATACATCTCAGTTATATTCAACTAATAAAATCAAAGTAATATATATACTACATCTGTCCAATTTTTATAATCACACTTCCTTTGTTATTTGTGAAGGAAGTGTGACTATTGCCTTGGGACAGAGGTAGTATATGATATAAAAAAAATTATTGAAATATACATAATGTTAAATTTTCAATACTTTTAGAACAAATCAATGCATCCACCCAATCTTTTATACATATCAATACTTCTACCACATGGGGGTCAAGACGACTACGAAATAAATCGATAACACTACCACCAGCACTGAAAGTTGATTCGGAGGCAAAATTGGACACTTGAATTGCCAAATCATCATGAGCAAGCATTGATATAACAGGATATACATTTTTGATTAGTTTTCCACCATGATAATATATCAAAGCTATCAAAAGCATCCTTTGTTGGAAGCCCTAGTGTCTCTGCCATGTACTTATCCAAGTCAGTGTCACCTTCGTTAGACACATGATTTCTCTACTGAGACTGGAAATAATCATCTTCCTCTTCCTCCATAAAATTAGTAGCAAGCTCTTGGGTAGTAGCAATAGAGTTAAGTCCAGCGGTACTCTGTGAGTACTTAGAAGCATGTAAGATGCATCTTCTACTTTACTACGATACAACAAGTCCCCATGAACCTTCCTCTCATATAATGACGCTCTATTTCACTTCTCTTATATCTAGGGTCAAGAAAGAAGGCCACTGCAAGTGCAAGATTGGACTTTTTCCAATACTTATCAAACTTAGTTTGCATAGAGGCTGCCATCTTTTTAATAGTAGCATCATCACTACTTCTACACCAACCAGAAATTAAAGCCTTGACCTCACAGAAGCCTTTATAGAATAAATTTGATGTTGGATATTGATTACCTGATAGTAGAGTAGTGAGATCATCAAACTTCTTCAAGCATGTACAATGTGTAAGTGTCTGCTCCCACTCAACATCAGTTGGAGCAAACTTGTCAAACCTTTTATTATCAATTTCATGCAGCCTATCAAATGCTTTTCTGTAAAACAGTGCATCCCTCAACATGTAGTACATAGAATTCCACCGTGTTTGAACATCCAGGTGCAGACGTTTTTTTGTATACAACCCACCCTTAGTTGCACACTTAAAGAATTCATCCTCCAATTGAGGAGAGGACTTTACAGCCAGAACAAATACCTTAATACCATTAAATGTTTCTGAAATCTGAGCAAGACCATCTCTAGCAACCAGATTTAGAATATGATTTGCACATGTAACATGAAAGAACTCACCATCACATACTAGAGGGTGTTGATTTTGATGATGAAAGAAACAAGAACAAGAATTATCGAGAAAAATAATATGTATTGAGATAAGAATAATTAGAAAATACAAATCTCGTGTTTTTGTATGTTGGTGCATAGACATATTTATACACCAATAAAATAGAAAACCTAACCCTAATAGGACCAGGAATAAAGAGTTTGAAGGAAACAAAATTCTCATGCATAAACGATCGATCCTATTTCCATGAATATGAGACATGCCTAAAATAGGCATGGGTGTTCTTTCTCACTCCCTTGATAACCCGCATGCATGTATGCATGCAATATGTTCAATAGAGGGGCATACTATTTCAGTTTACCAATGACATGATTAACACAAACTTCATTTGAAGATGTGTTGTCCAGAGTAAGAGATTTTTTTTTTTCAATAAATCATCGCAAAATGCTAGCGAGAAATTCTTCAGACATGTTAAGACCAGTATGACGCCCTTCTACATGCATGAATTTGATGATCCTTTTCTGAATACTCCAATCCTTATCAATCCAATGAACTGTGACACACATATTGATAGAGTAGGTGACCAACAAGCCAACCTGTGGCTGTGGTCGAACCTAATTTATTATTTAATTAATAAATATTATCAATTTATTTCGAAATTATGAAAAGAGTATTAATTATGATTAATCAAGGCATATGCTATATCTACTCCCCATGTTGAATCATAGATATAGTCCTGTACAGTTACATATGTTGTATGAATTCGGTTTTGTGGAAACCGAGAGATAATTCTGTTAACGCAACGTAACTGGTCAAACTCAGTTCCTAGTCGATGGGTTACGCCAATAACAAGGATACCCGGCCTTTCCCCCTTGAGACTAGCACTTAGTGTATGTGGGCTAATCTCGAGCCTCGGTGTTGGGACATCGACATACATGAGTGGGTGCTCACTGTTGATGAGTTCACTGAACCCCCTCTCCCTGGAATCTCTAAGTGGTTATCACTGATCGAGTAGAGAATTCCATAATATAGTTGTACACAATTAATCCTTAAGACCCAGACATCACCGTGACTTCATCAGAGGACTAGCTGTATCGTAACGTGTTTCTGATTCCCTGGAAAGGGAGTAAGTCGAAAAAGGAGGCAATGTTCGTGCAGTTCGAAATCTGATGTGAAGTCTGTGCATGGTAGTAGGGGATCTGATCGCTTGATATAGATCATGGATGTCCTATGTGGTTCGTAGTCCCGGAATCTCTGGCCAGAGTTGAACAGTGAGGTGATTAGAGAAATGTGTTTCTCTAGATCAATCACGACTGGATTATACGAAGCCTAGAACGTTCGCAAAGTTATCAAACACAACAAGAGATCTCGATTAACCAATATCTCTAGTTTGATAAGGACATATGAATCGGAGGGATCGTACTGTACGCTAACTATATTACAAGGTTCTTGCAGGCACTTCATTTGTATCTAGGGAATTAGTGAAGCGTGGTTGCTAGACGCTCGTCACTGATTCGTTGGGCACCGAATTGTTCGGAGATTAAATAATATGATTATTAATCTAAAACTCTCGGGAGTAGTTGATATAAGAACAATATGTTGTTCGAATCACAATGTGTTGTGAGCCCACGGCTAGTTATACACCTGAACCATTGAGGGTCACATTCTCGTGTAAACCAATCCTTGAATACGATCATGTATTAATTAACTGTTAATTAAGTACATATAGTCGGAGGTCAATATGATTGAATCCGAGATTCATAATTGTGATTATGAGTTGGAAATATTAATGAGCTAAAGAAAACGAACACGATGGTGTACACTTTCTATTTTGGGAAATTTCCCGATTTAGCAGTACCCCTGAAATGGGCTTTCCGATTTTGTGAAATTGGAAATTTTTATTATTATCTCATATCGATGAGAAAATTAAAACGAGAAAGAAAATATAATCGTTATATTTTTCGGAGATCGAATTGATTGTCAATTTGGGAGAAACGTAATGACGGCTAATGAATTGGGCCGGCTAGGCTTAATGGATCCGATCCATTAGGGTTTGAGCCCAAGTAGCTCTTTTCTTCACCTATAAAAGGAGCTCCATAGGCATGAAGAAGAACACACCAAAACCTAGAGAGCTCTAGCCTAGCCTCTCCTCTCTCCCTCTCCCTCTCTCGCCGCCGCCCCCAGCGCCGCCTCCCTCGGAGGACCGCCGCCCGGAGCCGCCGCCCGCCGCCGCCCAGCGCCGCCGCCGGCAGCCGCCCGCCTCGCCGGAATCCGATTCCGGCGCCGTTTTTCTGGCCCGTTTTTCCCGTCGTATTCTCCCTCTCGTATTTCTAGTGCAATACGCGAGTGGGATTACCTATACGAGGTGAAACCTGATTTGACGAGAGACGCCGGAGGTTTGAACGAGCAACGCCCGAGCACGACGAGCCAAGCCCGCCCGCGCCCGAGCGCCGCCGCCGCGACCAGCCGAGAGCCGCCCCGGCTCTCCCCGTGTTCAGCCCGCACGCCCCGCGTGCATCCCCGCGTCGCATCCGCGCGACTTCCGACGAACCTCGTTTCGTCCGACGAATCCCTAAGGTACTGACGATTAAACTTGGATTTAATTGTTTGCGTTAAATTGTTTGCGCTAAAGTACTGGGATTATAATTGACAAATAAAATTAATAGAGATTAATTTAATTGTTAATTAAAAACAATTTGATTTGAATTATATAATTGTGATTATGTTAATTGTCAAATTGACGCAATTAATTATGTCTGCATGTTTACGTAATTAATTAGTAGTGTAATTATTTTATGTGATAAATATAATTGCGCTACAAGTAATTAATTTATATGATAAATTTAATTGCGCTAGATTTAATTTGTGTAGTATGGGATGCATGAATTAAATATTTAATTATTTGATAATTAAATTAAATGGTGGATTATTTATTTAATAGATTTGAATTAAATCAATTAATGCATGTAATATTGAAAATAGGATTTTCAATAAAAATAAAATAAAATAAAATTTTTGTTTTCCGCTGCGTATACATGCACGATCCCCAACAGTGGTATCAGAGCGTAGGTTCTGAAATTGATTAATTGTCTATGAATATAATCACCTTTAAGCATGCTGTTTGTTGAATTGATTGATTTAATGTTATTTGATTGGGACTTAGTTGTTTCTATTAAGATATTTATTTTTATCTAATAGTTCAAACAATGCCTAGTTTGTTGTTAAGTAACGATTCAACGTCAAACGTGAATTCACCTCGGGGAGTGATTCATCTAGACTTGTTTTTGTTAAAACAAATTAGAGATCTTCGAGTCATATGATGACATAAAATCGATGATCTGCTCGGCTCCCCCATTTATGGGAGATAGGGTCGTTTGCATGATGAATCGCTGGTTAGAAGCTTCGAGTCTTCACTTACGAGACATCACGTTTGAGTATTGGGATATTAATAAATTGAAATAGAAAAGAAGTATCAATATTTAATTTAGTGAAATTATTTATTGACCAATTAAATAATTGATTTAAATATTCGATCAACAAGGTGATAGATTAATTATTTGATTTAATTGTTAAATCAAGTTAATTAATAGAGCACCAATTTAATTTACATACCTCGTTTTAATTGTGATTAAATGCTATGTGAATTATATGACTTATGTGAGATATATATATTGTGATATATATTATGATCGTATGTACTCCATTAGGATGGCCTATAGAGAACATAGTTGTTAGGAATCAAAAATCGATCGCTCACTCAATCTGATGAGATAAATAATCCTGTAGTCCTCCATTCTCTCCCGAGAATGTATATCAAGCCATAAAGGAGAACCGATGTGTCGTTCTTTCTTCTTTCCTTCTGCCGACGGTAAATCATGAGAAAGCCACTTGCAAGTAGTATGGTATGCCGTGTTAGCGGGGAGTACTGCTTGTGAGTCAAGCTGTGATTTACCGACATATGATGGAGACGTGTTGGCTACGATTCCTTTAGATTTGTGCAGTCGGATAGATTAACTATGGGTTGTACACGTTTATTGGAATCCAACTTTCACTTCTCATATCGGTGGGTCGGTCTTGACACAAGGTTGACTTTGAAGGGTACGATTAACGTAGTTCATTGTCATGGTGAGGAAAAGCTAACTTTAGGATCACATAGAGATGTGATTGAAAATTAGTTTTCTACCATTGGGTAAACATAACTGGGCTAGATTAACTACGAGTTATGGTTTACGCCCTTGGACCTAAAGCCCATCTAAGGAAAATTGGATTTTCCCGTCTGTTCACTAGAGGATAGTGGAATTCGAAAAATTTAGTGGGAGGCAATTAAAAATTCCTAAAAGTCCTTACAATTTTAATTGCAATCATAATTCGAACTATCACTAATTAATCTTCTTAAAATTTTCTCAGTAATCATGTCTAAGAATCCCCTAGCGTCGATCCTCGACCAAAACAAACTCACTGGCCCAAACTATCTTGATTGGCTACGCAATCTCAAACTTGTGCTACAACTTGATCACCTTACTTATGTCTTGGATGATAAGTTTGACTTCGACCCGGACCTCGATCATACTGACGAGGAGAAGAAAGACATGGAGATATGGAAAGAGGACAATAATACTGTCCGGTGCTATATGATAGCCGCCATGTCTCCTGAGCTTGCTAGGAAATATGAAACGTATGAATGGGCTCATGAGATCAAGATTCATCTTGATGGCCTGTACAGTGAGAATATTAGGACTGCGAGGTTCACTGCTACGAAGGAGCTGACCACTATGAAACTGCGCGAAGGGGCTTCGGTCCACGAGCATGGAATCAAAATGATCGGTCTCATTGAGAATCTAGTGAATTTCAAGGTCGTCCTACCTGAAGAGCTCTCGGTGGATTTGATCCTCCTGTCTCTCCCAAGTTCGTATGAACCGTTCATAGTGAACTTCAACATGAACAAACTAGCACCACCTCTCGAGGAGCTGCTTAACATGTTGGTCAGTTTGAAACGACTATCAAAAAGGAGAAATCTGTTCTCATTGCTTCGACTTCTGAGAGGAAGCGTTCCTATCCGAAGAAGAGGAAAGAAAATGTTTCTTCCTCGAGCAAGATGGTCTATAAAAGGAAGAAAGGTGGATCTAAGGACAAAGTCGTCAAATCTGTTGATGACGTTTGTCACCATTGTGGAAAGAAAGGCCATTGGCGCCGTAACTGCAAGGAGTACCTTGACCAGAAACGTTCTGGGAATGGTACGTTTTACATAGAAGTAAATTTATCCTTAAATTCTTCTTCATGGGTATTGGATACCGGTTGTGGCTCACATCTCTGTAATGATTTGCAGCTCATGACAAGAAGTAAGAAGCTCAAGGAAGGTGAGACCTTCTTGAGGATGGGAAACGGAGCAAGAGTTGCTGCTGAAGCCATCGGGACTATTTACTTAGATGTTTCTGATTCTCGTTTTAAATTAGTTTTGAACAATTGTCTTTACGTTCCATCACTTATTCGGAACCTTATTTCTATTCCTGTTTTGGATAATGAAGGTTATTCTTTTGTTTTTGGAAATTCGATTTGCCTTATACAAAAGGACGATAAAGTGATATGTAAGGGACATCTGTCAAACAATTTATATGAACTTAACTTAAACGAGATCCCTGTTAATGTGCTAACAGCAAAACGAAAAGAAATTAGTCTTAACCCCGCACAACTTTGGCATGCCCGACTAGGACATGTTTCCCTGAGACGATTGAATGAGTTCCTAAAGGAAGGGCTGTTCACACTTGATGATGTGAAATCGCTCCAAGCTTGTGAAGCTTGCCTAAAAGGGAAAATGACCAAGTCTCCCTACAAAGGGACAATGGCACGTGCTGAAGGTCTATTGGATCTGATCCATACTGACGTGTGTGGTCCACTAAGTGTTAGTGCGAGGGGTGGATTCAACTACTTCGTAACCTTTACCGATGATTATTCAAGGTATGGTTACGTGTACTTAATGAAGCACAAATCGGGGACTTTTGAAAGGTTCAAAGACTTCCGACATGAAGTGGAGAATCAACTTGGGCTTCGTATTAAGCAACTACGATCCGATCGTGGTGGCGAATACTTAAGCGCTGAGTTTATAGACTATCTAAAAGAGAATGGGATTCTCTCTCAGTGGACTCCTCCTGGAACACCCCAGTTGAACGGAGTGTCCGAGCGTCGTAACCGAACCCTGTTGGACATGGTTCGATCTATGATGAGTGTCACTGAGTTACCGGCGTACTTGTGGGGTCACGCACTCTTGACAACCGCCTATTTGCTAAATAGACTTAACACTAAAGCAGTTAAATCCACACCTTATGAACTTTGGCATTCCCGACAGCCCACGTTCAAACATATAAAGATATGGGGTTGTCCCGCTTACGTGAAGCGGCTAGTGGGAGATAAGTTGGATAGTAAATCTGACTTATGCTATGATTTGTGTTGTGTGTGTGTGTTTTCGTCGTTGTTTTTATTTGTCGTTTGTTAGTCGTGTGGGTTGTTTTGTATTATTTATTTATGTTTATGCCGAGTCTTGTGTGTTGATCTCACGTTGGTTTGGAGTTGGTTGTTGTTCACATTTCAGGTGTAAAGACGAAGGAAATCGGAAGAAACGAGTTGAAGACAAAGAGACGAAAAAAAAAAGAGATAAAAATATAAGGTAGCGGTCGCTAACCTTGACCGCTACAGAAATCGGCAAAGGCAACGCTATTAGGAGCGCTAATCGATCGTCAAAGAATATAGATTTTGGGACTGGAAGGGGGTAGCGACCGCTACCCCATGCCAAGCGGTCGCTACCCACATTTTTATTAAATGCTGAAATGAAAATGGGTAGTTATGGGGGGCGGTTACGAGAGTCCTTGGGGGGAGGCATTTTAGGTGTGAACCCAGAAGAAAGAAGGGAGACTTTCGCTTGGGGGGAGATTGGGAGGAAAAGGAGAACATCATCTTGGAGTCGACAACTCCGAAGCACAACCGATCGAGTTCACGAGCCATTTCATAATTAGTAACGTAGTTCATATTTTTATTTTTTGCTTTTTAGTTGAACTTCTTAAACTGCTTATTTTCTTTCCTTTGCAAATATTCAAGAATGATTTTTAAGGTTTGTTCTTATGATTTCGATTAATGTAGCCAAAGATTGTTTTAAACTTTTCCTTTGTTTAATCCTCTTAATTAATTTCTTATTTATTTTCGAGTGCATACTTAAATTGATTATGAGTTTAATGTTAATTTTCGTTGTTCGATCTATGTTAAAAATGATGAACTAAATAATTATCTCGGATGATCATATGAAAAACGAGACGGATAAATTGTTATAACCGGAAGATCTTATATAATCGACACAACTTTATAATCGTAACCCGACCGGGAGCGATTAGGCGAGTGAATTAAACGTTGGAAATACGAGTTAAGCAACCCGACCGGGAACTTGACTTTCGAGTGTCGTTTTATATAGATTGAAAAAGGCGAAACAATTTGAAGTCGAGTTTGAATTATATTCATCCGAGTCTTTTCCGAATTAATTATTTTCAAGCTTTACATTTTAATCGAGAATACCAAAAAATGATCTTAGGATTTAGTTTTATGACTTATGTTTCTAACTCTTTACTTTCACTTAAATACTACTCTTCCGTTTCCTTGGATTGATACCGAGTCAACTACAATTGACCTCGGATTTTGACGAGAGACGCGCACGAAAACGTCTAATCAAAATTGGCGCCGTTGCCGGGGAAACGGATAGTTTTGTTTAAGTGTTTGTTTAGTTTTAGTTTCGTATTTCCTTTAGTTAACTTAGTTACTTGTCTTGTTATTTGCTAACCATCTACTTTAGTGTGCATGGTTACTACGAGAAGCAAGGCTTCTCGAGAGCAATCCGGAGAAACTATGGAGAAGGATAAAGATAAAGTTCAAGTTGAAGATGATTCCGATCAAGAAACTTCAGGTGTCAAGAAAGGTCAACCTTCCCATGGACATGTTCTATCTCCGAATACTCGAGAACCTATTCTACCATTGGGAACTCCTCAAAATAGCAACAATCAGGCGGGAGGAAGTAATTTACAGATACAAATTCCTCAATTCAATGTTCAAGCACAACTTACTCCTCCAACACCTCTAAATTTACAAGAAGAAGATCATCATTCTACTCCTCATAATGTGATGAGTCCTAATGTTGGTTATCCTCCAAACATGATGAATCCTCAGATGATGAACCAACCACCAATGATGAATCCGAACATGATGAATAATATGGCATATCAACCAAATTATGGGTATCCATTTCAGCAACCCGGAGTTCAAGTCAATCAAAACATGCAAGGTCAATTCCAACAACAACAATGGCCAAACATGATGCCTAATATGATGCCATATGGGGGTTATGGGATGCAACCAAATCAGTGGAATCAATATGGAAATCCAGCGGCACGACGAGTTCAACAAGGTGACATCACAAGGCCGATTATTGGAGCGACACCGGCATGTGTTGATTTGCCGGAAGTGGTGAAGAATTATAAAGTGAATCCGATGGACTTCAATCAACTACCGGAGTATCATGGGAATAACAACGAGGATGTGTTGAGTTTCATCCGAGATTTCTACAACACCATTCATACTTTTCCGTTGAATGGACTTCAAGAAGACGAGTTGAGATGTCGGTTCTTTCCGATGACATTGAAGGATAAGGCCAAGTCATGGTGGATAGCATTGCCACCAAACTCTCTAAAAAATTGGAACGACATCTATGACGAGTTCATGAGTCAATTCTTCCCACACCATAAGACGACGGACTTTAGGAATCAAATTTGTGGTTTTACTAGTCGTTCGGGAGAATTTTTCCACGAGACTTGGGATCGATTTCAAGATTTACTTCTTAAATGTCCACATCATACTTTTACTCAAGTCTTACTTAATCAAATTTTCTATGACTCTTTGACAGATTCTTTGCAAGGGTCGGTGGATAATCAAGCCGGAGGAGACATCACTTACCGATCACCGGAAGAGATGGTTACTATTTATAAGACCATGGCTGGGAATTCAAGGAGAAAAAGTTCGAGAAGAAGGGTGGTGAATGATGTTAAGGAGGTAGAAGCTAGTAACCTCGACTTGAAAATTGAGGAGATGTCAAAAGAAATCAAAGAGTTGAAAATGGAGGACGGGAACCGGAAAACACAACTTCTTTTGAATCAAATGGAGGTGTGTACGATGTGTGGTTATCAAGGGCATGGACCAGCTACTTGTCCGATGCCTCAAATGCAAGCTCCTTTGATGATTGAAGGGCAGCCCATGGTTGGAGAGCAAGGGAACATGACATGTGTTCCATATCAACCACAACAAGGAGAAATGGTGATTTCGGAAGTACAAGCTTCGGTGGTACAACCGTATAATCAACAAGGAGGCTATTACAATAATCAACAAGGAGGAAATCAAAGGCCTAATTATCCTTACCAACCAAGGCAACAACCTCAACAATGGCAACCGAGGCAAAATTTTCAGCAAGGTCAATCTTCGAGCACACCGTATCGAGCTCCTTACCAAGTGCCAAACCAACAATACCGAGCTCCGTATCAGGCCCCTACTCAACAACAACAACCTCTAAGACCTCCTCAACAACCCTCGAGCAATAATTTTGAAGAATGGATGAAAAAGTATGCCGAGAAAAATGATTTGAGGATGGATAGTTTAGAAGTGAAAGTGGGAGGTTATGATGCGGTACTTAATAGCATCAACACTCAAATGGGGCAAATGGCTACTACACTTGGAAAAATGCAAGCTAAAGAAGAGTCGGGAAGACTTCCAAGTCAACCATCCCATGCAAAAGCCCTTACGGTATTAAGGTCGGGAAAGATTATAGATAACAAAGTAAGGATGCCGGGTGAAGAAGTTGAAAAAGACAAAAGGCCATCGGTTTTTGAGGAAGAAAATGAGGAAGATATTGAGGAGATTATTTGTGAGGAAAAGGAGGAGGAAAAAGAAGAAGAAAAGGAAGAGGAAGACGAACTCAAAGAGAAAGAAGAAGAAGGGAAAAAGGGAAAAAGAGTAGAAGCCGAGGCCGGAAGTGAAAAGGTAGTTCTACATAAGTCGAAGAATCCGTACAAGCCTCTCGTTCCTTTTCCGAGCAAGCTTAGGAACAAAAAGAAGGATCAACAATTTCAGCAACTTTACGATCTTCTAGCAAAGGTTGAGGTAAACGTCCCTTTGCTTGATATGATTTCCAATATCCCTTCTTATGTTAAATTTTTTAAGGAATTGGCTGCTAACAAGAGAAAGTTCGAGGAGAACGAGAAAGTTGTGTTGTTTGCAGGTGCTAGTGCCGTGATGCAACACCAAGTACCACCAAAAGAGAGTGATCCGGGAAGCTTTGTGATCAAAATTGTGATTGGGTCCGGAAATGAAGTGTCTGGTATGCTAGACTTGGGAGCCGGTATCAACTTGATGCCGTCGGCTATATTTGACCAATTGAAGCTTGATAACCTGAAGCCGACGAGGATTTGTCTTCAACTTGCAGACCGATCGGTGAGGTATCCAAGAGGAATTGTTGAAGATATTTTAGTTGAAGTCGGAGGATTGATAGTGATGGAGTAGTATACTTAATGTCTAGATTTGAGTATTCTGAACTCTGTATGCACTTTCATTTACCTATTAATTACAGACATTCATTTGCTTTTAATTATTGTTAATTAAATAAATGCAAATTATAGTCCTGGATTTTATACGTTGTAGTTAGTATGGTGTTGCATGGGCACACAGAAGATCATACTATCGGTTACTCGTATTTAATCGAACAGTTGCTCACGACCTAGATGGACACGGACCAATCCATCGGTATAGTCGTTGTGTGAGAGAGAAAATAATTTATCTTAATTATTTTATCACACTTGTACACTTGGTGTATTGAGCGGATCGATTGAGACTCATCAATTAGGATTGCTCGGTGATAATTGATTTGAGACTCGGAGTATTTTATTCTTAATCCCTGAAACAATTGCGGGTGTGTATATTTAATATAAGTGACTTTGATTTACCAAAGGAATTAACCGGTTTGATAATTGGGTTAATTACCGGTTAAGTTGGGTCACTATATTTTATATATGGCATGCCGTGAATTCTTGAAGGGGCAGTGTATCCCGTAAGGGTTGATAATATCCCCGAGATGAGCTCATAAGGATTTATTATGTAAACCTCGCGAGTGGACTTGTTCCGCATAATAAATAAGGTTGAGTGGTACTAGTCTCGGATATAAGAGATGAATAAATTTATTAAGCAATAAATAAATTTTATTCATGGATATTTAAATCTTAAATACACGGAATAAATAATACTAAGTTGGAGAAATATTATTTGATATAATATGAATAATATTGGGAGTGCAATTTTATTTATATAGTGGAAAATAAATAAAATTAATATTGATAAGAATTAATGGATTTGGGTTGGACCCAATTTAATTTTCAATATTGAAGCCCAATATTTATTCTCCTTTTGATCCCCTTCGTAGCCTATAAAAGCACTACGTGGTCTTCACTTTACTAACCTACGTTACGCCAACAATAAAGTTCTGAGAGTGAAGAGGATCCACAAGTTCGATAGCTCGTCGCCCACCCGACGTTCGAACGAGTGCAAGGAATACGCGGGAAGGTCACGAGGTCGTCGATTTCGTTTCTCCGAACAACGAATCGTAGGTACAATTCTCAACCCCCTTGTTAATTGTTCGATTTGTTTTTATCGAGAATACCGTAGGACGAAGATCTGAGAATCGAAGCCCGGAATAGACGGACGAACGCGCGGTGGTGGCGTAGCCACCGGACCGCGGCGTACGCCCGCTAGGGTTTCGGCGAGGGGCGATGGGGGCCGAACCCTCGTCTGGGCCGAGGGTGTGCGATCGACCACGATGGTCGATCGCTGGGCACGGGCTGGAGCCGTGCCCTACCCCGCCGTGAAGGCGGGGGCTTCCTGGTGGCGGCGGGTCGCCGGACCCGCCGCGGGGGCTGTCGGAACAGCCCCACCCTGATCGATCGCCGGCGCGCGATCGATCGCTCGATCGTATGAACCCCGGCTCGCGGGGGTTCGGGTGGGGGCGGGCTGTGCGTCTTCGGATGCATGGTCTCCAAAGCCCGGACTCCGGCGGATGAGTCGGCGTTCGTATGATCTCCGGCGAAGGGTTCGTTTGGGTTATCGGTTCCGCAATTTTGATAACCCGGGATAGCGAATTCCAACAATTGGTATCAGAGCGTGGTTTACGTTCGCGGTATTTTCGATAAAATTGTTCTACCTTGCAGGGATCCGACTATTATGGCTTGATGATTGTTCGTTTAATTGTTTTGTCATATGATTGTTGGTTTTATTAAACTCTCGGACATGTCGAGATTCGTTTTTGGTGGTGAATGCTTGTAATAGTAAAAATTCGGGGGTTGACCGAATTTAGGATTTATTATTATGTTCGTTGTTTTTCCGGAAAAAATGTATAGGGTCGATTTCGTGTATAGAATCGATACCGGAATTGTAATTTAGATTTTTTGTAAATTTATTTTGCGTTTGGTTCGAATCAAAGACCGCCGGAGAAGACGAAGTGACGAGGAGACGAAGGACCGGGATCGATCAATCCCCATGATCGATCCCGAGGGGATCGATCGACCCGCGGCCCTAGGCGGGCTGTCCGTGGGAGACTCGGCCACGCCGGCCACCAGTGGTGGTGGCGCGTGGGCCGGGCGGCGGTGGCGCGTGCCCTAGGCGGCGGTCGGCGAAGGTGGGGGTGGTTCGGGGTTCCCCAACCCGGGCTACTCCTACCGGAAATATACTTTCCTAATTAATTCGTTGTTTCCTATTTTGATTATTTCTTTATGGAATATTCTAGAAAAATAGAGAAAGAATTAATTTAGTACTAAATTTATTTTTTTTCTATTTGATTATTCCTACTCATGGGAATATTCATGGATTAGGAATAAAATAAATTTGGAAAAGTATAAGAGTCCTAAATTATTTTATTTCTTTATTTCATTATGGATATCATCTAGAATATTCCAAGAGGATCTTGGATAGATTATTCTAGAGATTTAATGAAGTGGAAAAAGAAATAAATAAAAATATTAATAATATTTAATTTTATTTTTGATATATTCAATTGACTTAATTTTCGAATTAAGTAACTTTTGGATTAATTGAAAATAAATAGATTTAAATATTGGATATTAATATCCTCGTCACATGGAGCGTTCAAGAAACGAAGACTAAAGACTAGAAGATGCGTACGGGGATGTGATGAAGCCATAATAGTCGGAAAATAATATTCTAATATTATTTTGACTATGTGATAATACTATGTGCTTTATTACATGTATGCATGCTATATGTGTTTACTTTTATGCACTAGATAGCGTATCCCTTTATTATAAAAAGCTAAGTGGGAGAGGGTATGGAAACATACCCATGGTCTCCATTGCTGCTCTCTTGGTGACTTTTATAAACTTTTGAAGTTTATATAGATAGGTCATTGGAGGAGAGTTCTTGTAATTCCTCTTACGAGAAACATTGGTTAAGTTCATCAAACAATGCCTAATTTGTCTTTCCAAAACTGATTTCAAGTCGACTCATTCTCACCCCGGGGAGTGGAATGGAGCCAGAGCCACTTGGTCATGTAGAGGACACAAATTAGAGACTTTCGTGCCATACTTTTATAGATGGGTCGTTTGTCTGCTCGGCTCCCTCATTTATGAGAGATAGGGTTGTTCGCATGGTGAATCACTGGTTAGAAACTTCGAGTTTCACTTATGATTCTCCACGTATTGATTTACGAGATTAAATGGATCAAGTAATTGGGAGTCAATTATAAAAGTCTCTTAGTGTAGTAAACGTCCACACCACGTGGCTTGCTATGCTGACGGATTTTGGATTAATTGATGTAGACAGTTGTAAATATTTATGAAGAGTTGTGAAGTTATCGTAAACGTCCACACCACGTGGCTTGCGGTGATGTAGCGATTCCAAGTAACTTATTTTGGTACTGAGTAATGGTTTACACTTAGATACGCCTTATGGTATTCCTCCCCACGAGGTTCCGCCATAAGCGATGTATGGCCAAAGAAAATCTAATTGCTAAATCATTTGGGTGGGTAAACGTCCACACCACGTGGCTTGCCTTACCTGATGGGATTTTAGATGTGATTAGTGATTTAATGATATTATTTAAGGGAGATAATATCGGATATTAAATTGTTTGTTTGTTTTATGTGCTTATAGGTTAGGAATGACTGTGACCCCACTTTGTGATATACTTAAAGATGAAAACTCACCGGTTCCATATGGTGATGATTGGAAAAGAAATCTGGACATTGTCCAGACTGTTGAGCTTTCTGAATCCACTGTTGGTCCAACTACGTTGAGACATGGTGTGGAATCTAGGCAAGAGGTGTTTAACATACCCACGGAATCGTTCCTCAATGAGTCCCTTAAAACCGGCTCAGCGAAGGCGATTTTTGTGCGTAAGTTAAGAGAAACACGAGCTCTTGTGGCTAGGCTAAAAGAAAAGCGTGCAAAGAGACCCAGTGGTTTAAAACCACGGATTGGGGTAAGCAAGCGGTTTCGCAGATGCTTTCGATGCAAACAGTTTGGGCACTGGAGGTCTGATTGTCCTCTCATCAAAGGTACGAAATTTTCCTTAGTCACTGAAACATTGTCAGCGGTGATATCTACCAGCACCTGGTGTGTAGATACGGGTGCCACTGACCATGTCTGCAATTCATTGCAGGGGTTCCAGGAAACCCGGAGACTTAGAGAGGGAGAAATCGTGGTCTACATGGGCAATGCCGCGAAGGTGGCGGCTGTTGCAGTGGGAGACGTTCACTTACGTTTCAGTAGTGATAGGGTTTTAGTTTTACGTAATTGTCTTTATGTACCCAACTTTAGAAAGAATTTGATTTCAGTTTCTAAACTTATTATGAATGGATATTCTGTTTCTTTTGACCACTCTGTGATCATAAGAAGAAATAGTGAAATTATCTGTTCTGGTACATTGATAGACGATTTGTATGTGCTAAATCCTGAGTCTAACACGATGCAACTAACCGAGAGTAATAACACATCTACGAACACCATTAAGAGAAAGGAACCTTCTAAAATGAATCAATTATACTTGTGGCATCTAAGGCTAGGTCATATAAACTCGAATAGGCTTCAAAGGTTGAAAGCTGATGATTTAATCACTGGTGTTGAAGGAGAGGACCTTCCAACCTGCGAATCCTGTTTAGAGGGTAAAATGACCAAGCGTCCTTTTTCTGGTAAAGGACGGAGGGCTGAACAAGTATTGGATTTGATTCACTCTGATGTATGCGGACCTATGTCTACTCAGGCAAGGGGAGGGTACGAGTATTTCATCACCTTTACTGATGATTACTCAAGGTATGGATATGTATACCTGATGCGCCACAAGAGTGATTCTTTTGACAAGTTCAAGGAATTCAAGGCTCTTGTGGAGAACCTTCGTGGTAAATCCATAAAATTCCTGCGATCTGATCGCGGAGGCGAGTACCTGTCTGGAGAATTCAAGGCATACTTGGCAGAGAATGGGATTGAATCCCAACTGACCTCACCATATACTCCTCAGCAGAATGGTGTGTCAGAAAGAAGGAATAGGACTCTTATGGAGATGGTACGATCGATGATGAGTTACTCGGATTTACCTGTTATGTTCTGGGGACTTGCCTTGGAAACAGCGGCGTACATTCTGAATAGGGTTCCAACCAAAACAGTGCCAACTACACCCATGGAATTGTGGAGTGGGCGTAAGCCTAACTTGGGACACATTCGGATCTGGGGTTGTCCAGCACATGTGTTGCGACAAGGCACCGATAAGTTAGAACCTAGATCAGAAATACGGCTGTTTGTAGGATACCCGAAAGGAACTAAGGGTGGCATGTTCTATAGTCCTACGGACCAGAAGATCGTTATAAGTACTAACGCTCGGTTCCTAGAGGAAGACTATGTCATGGACCACAAGCCCAAAAGTGACATAATACTTGATGAGTTGAGAGGTAACGAGGTAGACCTGGATGCAGCCGAACCGAGTATAGATACACCACTAGAACCTGCACCTAATACTGTCACTGTTAATACACCGGAACGCCGTCGTAGTGGGAGGGTTGTTAAACAACCAGATAGATGGATTGGACTGGGTGAGTCTTCGGACTCTGGACCTGGAGTTCATGAAATCGATCCCTGGACCTATGATGAGGCGGTACAAGATATAGATGCGTCTTCTTGGAAGAAAGCAATGAAATCCGAAATAGAATCTATGGATTCTAATAAAGTCTGGGATCTTGTAGAACCACCAAGCGGCGTGAAGCCAATTGGGTGTAAATGGGTCTACAAGAGAAAGAGAGGATCTGACGGAAAGGTTGAAACCTTTAAAGCTCGGCTTGTTGCGAAAGGATATACTCAGAAAGAGGGAATCGATTATGAGGAGACCTTCTCGCCGGTAGCCAAGATAAAGTCGATCCGGATTCTCTTATCCATAGCAGCTCATATGGATTATGAGGTGTGGCAAATGGATGTCAAGACAGCTTTCCTTAATGGAAGTCTTGACGAGACGATTTATATGAAACAACCAGAAGGATTCATTGCTAAGGGGCGAGATCATTTAGTGTGCAAGCTTAATCGATCCATTTATGGATTGAAACAAGCCTCGAGATCGTGGAACCTGCGGTTTGACGAAGTGGTCCAATCTTTTGGATTCAGTCAAAGCATGGACGAATCGTGTGTGTATTGGAAACGTGATGGAAAGAAGGTGGTGTTTCTCGTGCTTTATGTAGACGACATTCTTCTCATTGGCAACAATGTAAAGATGTAATCAGACATGAAATGATGGTTGTCTGGATAAATCATTATGAAAGATATAGGAAGAAGTTGGACCTGTTCTTGAGATCTTGGATCTCTAGGAGAGAACATTGTACTTCTCCTGGACATCTTACATATATATGATTGTGGTTCGTTTTAACATGCAAGATTTCCAGAAAGGTTCGTTACCTTTCAGATACGGAATGCATCTATCTAAGGATATGTGTTTTGGAACACAGAAGGAGATAGAAGCAATGAAAGCAGTTTCCTACACTTTAAGTGTGGAAAGCTCGATGAATGCATTGTTGAAAACAAGAACCTGATATCGTCTATGCGGTTAGCATAGTGGGAGGATATCAAAGTAATCCTGGAAAGGAATACTTGACTGCTGTAATGAACATTTTAAGTACTTTCGAAGTACTGGAAACTATGTTCTGGATTACGGAGCAGACAAACATTTCCTTTGGATTACATTCTCTTAGATTTCTAATCGAATAAGGACCGGTGTAAGTCGATATCAGGCTATGTGTTTCACTATTAAAGGAGAAGGAGTTTTAACATGGAAGAGTGATAAGCACGATGCTTTTCGGACTCTGCCATGGGTAACCAAATAAGCGGCCTCAGAGGCAGCGGAAGTTTTGGTATAGCTCCGGGATAATCTCTGGGACTTAGATGTGATTCTTAATTTGCCAAAGGCTATGTCCATAGCGGTGCGATGGCAAATGGTAAGAAATCACAAGTCCATAAGTGTAAGATAACACATAGAGCAAGTACCACCTGATACGAGTCATCGTCAGAGGGACGATGCAGTAGTCACCAAGATAGCTTCAGAGCGGCAACCTAGATTGCTCATTCACTTGGTACTTCTTGGAAGTACAGTTTAAGCACGTGATGAGTATGGGAGTCGGGAGTTTGGAGGATAAGACTAGACCTTAGTATAAGTGGGAGATTGATGGAGTAGTATACTTAATGTCTAGATTTGAGTATTCTGAACTCTGTATGCACTTTCATTTACCTATTAATTACAGACATTCATTTGCTTTTAATTATTGTTAATTAAATAAATGCAAATTATAGTCCTGGATTTTATACGTTGTAGTTAGTATGGTGTTGCATGGGCACACAGAAGATCATACTATCGGTTACTCGTATTTAATCGAACAGTTGCTCACGACCTAGATGGACACGGACCAATCCATCGGTATAGTCGTTGTGTGAGAGAGAAAATAATTTATCTTAATTATTTTATCACACTTGTACACTTGGTGTATTGAGCGGATCGATTGAGACTCATCAATTAGGATTGCTCGGTGATAATTGATTTGAGACTCGGAGTATTTTATTCTTAATCCCTGAAACAATTGCGGGTGTGTATATTTAATATAAGTGACTTTGATTTACCAAAGGAATTAACCGGTTTGATAATTGGGTTAATTACCGGTTAAGTTGGGTCACTATATTTTATATATGGCATGCCGTGAATTCTTGAAGGGGCAGTGTATCCCGTAAGGGTTGATAATATCCCCGAGATGAGCTCATAAGGATTTATTATGTAAACCTCGCGAGTGGACTTGTTCCGCATAATAAATAAGGTTGAGTGGTACTAGTCTCGGATATAAGAGATGAATAAATTTATTAAGCAATAAATAAATTTTATTCATGGATATTTAAATCTTAAATACACGGAATAAATAATACTAAGTTGGAGAAATATTATTTGATATAATATGAATAATATTGGGAGTGCAATTTTATTTATATAGTGGAAAATAAATAAAATTAATATTGATAAGAATTAATGGATTTGGGTTGGACCCAATTTAATTTTCAATATTGAAGCCCAATATTTATTCTCCTTTTGATCCCCTTCGTAGCCTATAAAAGCACTACGTGGTCTTCACTTTACTAACCTACGTTACGCCAACAATAAAGTTCTGAGAGTGAAGAGGATCCACAAGTTCGATAGCTCGTCGCCCACCCGACGTTCGAACGAGTGCAAGGAATACGCGGGAAGGTCACGAGGTCGTCGATTTCGTTTCTCCGAACAACGAATCGTAGGTACAATTCTCAACCCCCTTGTTAATTGTTCGATTTGTTTTTATCGAGAATACCGTAGGACGAAGATCTGAGAATCGAAGCCCGGAATAGACGGACGAACGCGCGGTGGTGGCGTAGCCACCGGACCGCGGCGTACGCCCGCTAGGGTTTCGGCGAGGGGCGATGGGGGCCGAACCCTCGTCTGGGCCGAGGGTGTGCGATCGACCACGATGGTCGATCGCTGGGCACGGGCTGGAGCCGTGCCCTACCCCGCCGTGAAGGCGGGGGCTTCCTGGTGGCGGCGGGTCGCCGGACCCGCCGCGGGGGCTGTCGGAACAGCCCCACCCTGATCGATCGCCGGCGCGCGATCGATCGCTCGATCGTATGAACCCCGGCTCGCGGGGGTTCGGGTGGGGGCGGGCTGTGCGTCTTCGGATGCATGGTCTCCAAAGCCCGGACTCCGGCGGATGAGTCGGCGTTCGTATGATCTCCGGCGAAGGGTTCGTTTGGGTTATCGGTTCCGCAATTTTGATAACCCGGGATAGCGAATTCCAACAGATAGTTCCGGTTGATTTCGTCGTGTTAGATGTTGGTGACATACCGGAGAATTCCCAAGATCACTCTATCTTATTGAGACGTCCTTTCATGGCTACAACCAACACTCTTATTGATGTGAAGAAGGGGCAACTCCAAATGTCGGTACTTGGTGAGACGGTGTCAATTTCAGTTAGAAAGAAGAATATGGCTCCAGCTGCAACTTTGATGGAAGATTGTTCATTTGTTGATGTTATCGATACATTGACCATGCAAGCTTTGGAGATAAAGGAAGAAAACGAAGTGGAGCTTGGAGATGAAGATTTAGAGGAACTCGAAGAGAATGAACAAGCTCCACGGTTTGTCGACTTGAGCGTGGGGGGAGAGGATCGAAAGAAAGATGTTTCATTACCAACAAAGAGTGTGAAGTTGGTTTTGAAGGATTTGCCCCCTAATCTCAAGTACGTGTTTTTGGAGGAAGGTGAAAACAAACCGGTCATCATATCATCGAAGTTGACCGTTGAAGAAGAGGTGAGATTGGTTGAAGTTTTACAAGAGAATAAGGCAGCCATTGGTTGGAGTATCGAGGATTTGAAGGGAATCAGCCCTTCTATGTGCATGCACCGGATTAATTTGGTCGAGAATGCTACTCCGAAGAGGCAGCCCCAAAGACGACTAAATCCACTTCTTAGTGATGTCGTGAAGAAGGAAATTATCAAGCTACATGGAGGTGGTTTGATTGTACCGGCAGCAGATAGTGAATGGGTATCACCGATTCACATGGTTCCGAAGAAAGGAGGGATCACGGTAGAGGAGAACGAAGCGGGACAACTTATAGCTACTCGGGAGAGGACCGGGTGGAGAATGTGCATGGATTATCGGGAGTTGAATGCCGCAACGAAAAAGGATCATTTTCCTTTACCTTTTATTGATCAAATGCTAGATAAACTTGCCTGTAATTTCTTATATCATTATCTTGATGGACTTTCAGGTTATTACCAAATTTTTATAGCACCGGAGGATCAATCCAAGACGACCTTCACGAGTCCTTTTGGAACATTTGCATGGAAGAGGATGCCATTTGGGCTTTGCAATGCCCCAGGTACGTTTCAACGTTGCATGCTTTCCATATTTTCTGAGATGGTAGGAGATTTTGTTGAAGTGTTTATGGATGATTTTTCCGTGTTTGGTTCGTCGTTTGATGATGCATTGAAAAAGATTGACACGGTTTTAAAAAGATGCATTGAGTGTAACCTTACTTTGAGTTGGGAAAAATCTAATTTTATGGTTACACAAGGGGTTGTTCTTGGGCATGTTGTTTCTAGGAGAGGGATAGAAGTGGATCCCTCGAAAATTGAAGTGATTAAAAATTTGCCACCCCCGGTCAATGTGAAAGGCGTTAGAAGTTTTCTTGGGCATGCGGGTTTTTATAGACGTTTCATTAAAGACTTTTCAAAAATTGCACAACCTTTGTGTCATTTACTTGGACAAGATGTTGAGTTTGTCTTTGATGATTCATGTTTGAATGCCTTTAACACTTTAAAAGAAAAACTTGTGAGTGCACCTATTTTATTATCACCGAATTGGAATCTCGAATTTGAAATAATGTGTGATGCTTCGAACTTTGCTGTGGGTGCGGTGTTGGGTCAAAGAATTGATAAGATGTTGCATGTGATTTATTATGCTAGTATGACTTTGAATGATGCTCAAGTAAATTACACGACTACGGAAAAAGAAATGTTAGCGGTTGTTTTCTCGCTAGATAAATTTAGGTCGTATTTGCTTGGTACTAAAGTGGTTATTCATAGTGATCATGCGGCTCTTAGATATTTGATGACTAAAGCACAAGCTAAACCGAGAATCATAAGATGGATACTTTTGTTGCAAGAATTTGATGTGGAAATTAGAGATAGGAAGGGTTGTGAAAATGCGGTAGCCGATCACTTGTCTAGACTTGAATCATGTGATAATAATGTGATTGCTAATGCTCCTATTTCTGAAACTTTTCCTATGAACAATCCATGCTTGTGAGTGCTATTGATGAAAAGGTTCCTTGGTATGCCGATATTGCTAATTACTTGGCAAGTGGAGAGATGCGTGAGGGAATTACTTCCCAAGAACGCAAACGTTTGTTGCATGTGTGTAGGTACTATTATTGGGACGATCCATTGTTGTTCAAGCTGGGGAAGGACAATTTGTTGAGAAGATGTGTACCGGAAGGAGAGCAGCGAGCTATAATCTCAAAATGCCACGAGGACGCATCTGGTGGACACTTTGCAAGTAGGAAGACCGGAGCTAAGATTCTACAATCGGGTTTTTTCTGGCCTAATTTATTTAAAGATGTTCATTTCTTTGTGCTTTCTTGTGATCGATGTCAACGTATTGGTAACATTGGTAAAAGGAACGAAATGCCCATGCAAGTAAATCTTGTGTGTGAAATTTTTGATGTTTGGGGCATCGATTTTATGGGTCCTTTTATCAATGCTAACAAATACGAGTATATCTTGTTAGCCGTTGACTACGTGTCGAAGTGGGTTGAGGCAATCCCCACTCGAACATGTGGATATGATGTTGTTTTGAAGTTTGTGCAGGAGAATATCATTTATCGATTTGGTTTTCCAAAAGCGATTATTAGTGACGGAGGGTCACACTTTTGCAACAAACTTTTCAAGAGATTGATGAGGTTGAATGGGATCGATCACCGAGTTGCTACTCCGTACCATCCTCAAACTTCCGGTCAAGCCGAGACGAGCAATAACCAAATCAAGACCATTATTGCTAAAACCGTGAAACCGTCAAGGAAAGATTGGCCGGAAAAACTTCGAGATGCACTTTGGGCGTACCGGACGGCATTTAAAACGATCCTTAATGCAACTCCCTTCCAAATCGTTTATGGGAAATCGTGTCATTTGCCGGTCGAGATTGAACACAAGGCTTTTTGGGCTATCAAGAAAGTGAATTTGGAGATGACAAAGGCTGGAAAAGAGAGAGCTTTGCAAATCGAGGAGCTTGAGGAGCTTCGTAATGAGGCATATGAAAATGCTATGATCTCGAAGGCTAAGATGAAGAAGGCACACGATCGGAAATTAGTGGAGAAGGACTTACAACCGGGTATGAAAGCTCTTTTATTCAATGCTCGACTTCGGTTATTTCCGGGAAAGCTAAAATCGAGGTGGGTTGGTCCGTATGAGGTGGTGACTATACACGATAATGGGTCAATCACATTGAAGAAGGAAGGTGATGAACATGAGTTCAAGGTCAATGGACATCTAGTGAAACGGTACTATGAAGGAGAGTCGAAAATCGGAAATGTCGAGATTTTTCGGCTCGAGAAAATCGACATTTGAACTCATAAATGGGAATAAGTCTAGCTCTGGACAATAAACTGAGCATTAATAAAGGTTTCGAGACTTGGATGAGCTCGGAAGGTGAAAGAATCGAAGAAACGGAGAAAAATCGAGAAACCGGGAAAAATGGGCTTGGTAGCGGTCGCTACTAAGCATTAGCGCTCGCTAGTAGGGGCGCTACCTAGAACGCTATAAGCAACGCCAGCCGGTCGCTACTTTTTGAAGAATTTAGGGACTGGAAGGGGGTAGCGACCGCTACCTCATGCCAAGCGGTCGCTACCATTATATTTAAAAAAAAAAAATTACAAAAATCAAAATAATAAAAAGAGGAGTGGGCAGCGGGAGTTTATTCTTCAAACCTTCTTTTCCATTTTTTCTCTTTTGGGCAAATTACTCTCTCGATTCTCTACCGTTTTTATTCAATTTTTTTTGGCATTAATCACTTTCTATTATCTCGTGAACATTGATGTGCAGGTGGTTAGGCAAGGATCAAACAATTATCCAAGAAATTCATTAAGTTCTTAGGCGCACGCAAGGTGTTTGAGGAAATTTCTGAGTGAAGTTTTTCTAATTTCTCTTCTCCGATTGTCATGGCACTAAAGAAGAAAGCTACTCTCCCTACGGTACGAACCACAAGGAACAGGGGAAAAGCCTCAACATCCACTCAAGCTCCGGCAGCCCCGGCGAATCCACGGGACATTTCGGCTCGATACGGGGCCCCATTTCCGATTTACGAAGAGTCCGAGGGTGATGCTTATAAGGCAATGCTTATAAAAGGAGACCATGTCTACCCTCGACCACTTGATTGGGATGTGATTGACATCATGGAAGTCCGAGAGGGAACCGAGAAATTTTTGAAGTCTCTTTCGATGGACAAATTTGCAAATATGGACTTCCGGTATTCGACAAAGCTAGGTCTTGAGATGTTGAGTACTTTCAAGTTAATCGAAGAAAATAATCTTCCGACTCGTTGTACTTGCCGATTAAAAGGGAAGACGTATGAAATCACGGAAGAGGTAATGAAAGAGGTTTTCGGGTTTGAGTTTGGGCCGGATGTCGTCATACGACATACACAAGATCAACTTAACGATATGCGTTGGAAGATGTTGACTTCGGTGAAACAAGAGTGGGGAATCAACGGCCGAGCGATTACTTTCAAAGACCCGATCTTGTGTATCCTACACAAATTTATGACGTATAACATCTTCGGGAAGAAAGAAGGGAACAAAGTAAGTAACATTGAACTTACGCTACTTTATTCGGTGATGGATGAATATCGAGCAAGTCCTTACATGGCAATTTGGGAGAAGATGAAAGATGTGTCAAGGGGTTCGGCAGAACGAGGATCACTATTTCATTTTGTACGACTCCTTGCTATACACTTCAAAGTCGTTGACAAAAATGACCCGGGAGCTTACAACGGGGAGCCTTGGGAAGTGCCGAGGAAATTAGATATGAAGGAGTTCGAATCGAGCGGCTTGATAATGTCGAAATTGTTTATTCCGCATCACGCACGACTCAAGGGTAGAGATGAACAATCAAATTTTAGAAAGAGGTGCCGAGAGGGCGTGAAGCAAGGGATGATCGATAATCCGGAAGACTTTGCCGATGAGGAGTTTGATCGATTTGCGGAGGATAGAGATGCTCGATTTTATGCTTACTTTAAAATTGCCCCGGAAGGAAATGTGGATGCTCAAGGAGATGTACAGATGAGGGATCCGGTTTGGCAAGCAGCATTGGCTGAAGATGAAGAACAAAGGCTCCAACGTAACCAAGTGGGAGAATGGACGAACCCCGGGATGGATTGGAACAACCCTCCACAAGCTGGAACGAACACGAGTACGTATGACGGGAGTACGAGCCGGATGCATCCCGACGATCTCCAAGCCATCTTGAATGCAAATGCCGCGGGCTTTGATGCGATGAACACAAGGTTGGATAGCTTTGCAGTTGATGAGGCGACATGGGTTAACCGGATGTCTACCGAGAGGCAATATTACGAACAATCGATTCGTTCAATCATTAAGGAGAGGGACCAAATGTGGGAAGATAAACTTGCTCATATTGTAGAAGAGAATCGTGCTTGGCGTGAAGCATTTGCTCGTGGGACACCGATGGTGTGGCCACCACAACAACCACCACCCGACATATGAGATAGGTCGTGCTAGTCACGACCTAGGTATGCTTTTCTTTTCGTGTTTTTATTTTTATTTTTATTTTTATTTTATTTTATTTTATTTTGAGTCTTGTATATATTTGTGTGTTTATTTCTTGTTTGTAGTTTGTAGTTTGTTTTTATTTGTTATTTGTATTGGGGATTATTTGTCTACGCTCAATGAATTTGTTTTGTCCCGAATGTGGTGGTGTTTGCATGTGGATAAGGTTAAGTTGTTGCTTGAACTCACTTGGTTTGTAGGTTGTACTACTTGTCATGTGTCGAGGAAATGAGTTATGATATACATGAGTTTTTCCTTGCTATATATGTGAGCTTTTGAGTCTATTTTCTTTGGAGAGTATTTATGATATTCCTTGAGAGTCGAACATGAGATTTCTTTGTAATTGTTTCGAGAATGGATGATTGAACTTTGTTGTGACATTGCATGAATATGAAGTTACTTTGACTTGGTTGAGAATAGGAAAATGACGTTTTGAGATTGCTAGGATTTAACTCCACATTTATAAAATTCCCCAAAATGACCGTGCCCGTCGAGGGACTCCCTAGTTAACCTTTTGAGCCTACATGGAGCCTTTTCTTGTAACCGAGAGTTCCGCGAGCGACGTGAGAATGTGAGGGTGATACAAGTTTGATTGTGAAGGTTAGTAGAGATATTGTGGTGAAGTATAAACGTGTTTTCTTGTATTAAGGCTACGAAAAGAAAAAAAAGCTTACTCCCTATATTAAAATAAAAAAAATAAAATAAAAAAAAAAAAAAGAAAAAAAAAATATATATATAAAAAAAAACGAGTACTCTTTGGTTGTGAAAACAATTGAAGAGGGAAAATTTAAAAAAAAAAAAAAAACATATAAAATAATAAGTAAAAAGCGGGAGTATAAAAATAATAATAGCCTATCGAGACATGTAATCTATGAATGGTATTGGAGATAAAAGGGGGTGGTAAGGTATTACATTTGTTGTGGGAGGGTGAATTGTGAGTTCATTCGGTGGAGGAGGGTGTCGAGAGCGTTTTTACTTGTATTAATAATATTTCGATTCCTACCTTTGATCCGAGCTTACCTTGATTACAATCTTATTCCGATTCTTGTTCTTCTTTGTCAAAGTATGCGGATTTTCTTGTGATGTATTGATTTATATATTCTCGAGGTGATTGACGAGTGGTGACTATGATATATTTTTTTTTTTTTCGAGGGATACACTTGGAGAGTTGGCGAGTTTGAGTGATATGTTATCATTATTCTTATTTTTCTCGTTCTTGACAAGTGGTTGGTATGGGGTTTGTAGTGAGTTCAAAGTACGTGATTTGTGCAAACACGTGTTGGTTGATTTTACCTTGCTCGGGACTAGCAAGGATTTGAGCGTGGGGGGGTGATTTGTGTTGTGTGTGTGTGTGTTTTCGTCGTTGTTTTTATTTGTCGTTTGTTAGTCGTGTGGGTTGTTTTGTATTATTTATTTATGTTTATGTCGAGTCTTGTGTGTTGATCTCACGTTGGTTTGGAGTTGGTTGTTGTTCACATTTCAGGTGTAAAGACGAAGGAAATCGGAAGAAACGAGTTGAAGACAAAGAGACGAAAAAAAAAAGAGATAAAAATATAAGGTAGCGGTCGCTAACCTTGACCGCTACAGAAATCGGCAAAGGCAACGCTATTAGGAGCGCTAATCGATCGTCAAAGAATATAGATTTTGGGACTGGAAGGGGGTAGCGACCGCTACCCCATGCCAAGCGGTCGCTACCCATGTCGAGTCTTGTGTGTTGATCTCACGTTGGTTTGGAGTTGGTTGTTGTTCACATTTCAGGTGTAAAGACGAAGGAAATCGGAAGAAACGAGTTGAAGACAAAGAGACGAAAAAAAAAAGAGATAAAAATATAAGGTAGCGGTCGCTAACCTTGACCGCTACAGAAATCGGCAAAGGCAACGCTATTAGGAGCGCTAATCGATCGTCAAAGAATATAGATTTTGGGACTGGAAGGGGGTAGCGACCGCTACCCCATGCCAAGCGGTCGCTACCCACATTTTTATTAAATGCTGAAATGAAAATGGGTAGTTATGGGGGGCGGTTACGAGAGTCCTTGGGGGGAGGCATTTTAGGTGTGAACCCAGAAGAAAGAAGGGAGACTTTCGCTTGGGGGGAGATTGGGAGGAAAAGGAGAACATCATCTTGGAGTCGACAACTCCGAAGCACAACCGATCGAGTTCACGAGCCATTTCATAATTAGTAACGTAGTTCATATTTTTATTTTTTGCTTTTTAGTTGAACTTCTTAAACTGCTTATTTTCTTTCCTTTGCAAATATTCAAGAATGATTTTTAAGGTTTGTTCTTATGATTTCGATTAATGTAGCCAAAGATTGTTTTAAACTTTTCCTTTGTTTAATCCTCTTAATTAATTTCTTATTTATTTTCGAGTGCATACTTAAATTGATTATGAGTTTAATGTTAATTTTTGTTGTTCGATCTATGTTAAAAATGATGAACTAAATAATTATCTCGGATGATCATATGAAAAACGAGACGGATAAATTGTTATAACCGGAAGATCTTATATAATCGACACAACTTTATAATCGTAACCCGACCGGGAGCGATTAGGCGAGTGAATTAAACGTTGGAAATACGAGTTAAGCAACCCGACCGGGAACTTGACTTTCGAGTGTCGTTTTATATAGATTGAAAAAGGCGAAACAATTTGAAGTCGAGTTTGAATTATATTCATCCGAGTCTTTTCCGAATTAATTATTTTCAAGCTTTACATTTTAATCGAGAATACCAAAAAATGATCTTAGGATTTAGTTTTATGACTTATGTTTCTAACTCTTTACTTTCACTTAAATACTACTCTTCCGTTTCCTTGGATTGATACCGAGTCAACTACAATTGACCTCGGATTTTGACGAGAGACGCGCACGAAAACGTCTAATCAAAATTGGCGCCGTTGCCGGGGAAACGGATAGTTTTGTTTAAGTGTTTGTTTAGTTTTAGTTTCGTATTTCCTTTAGTTAACTTAGTTACTTGTCTTGTTATTTGCTAACCATCTACTTTAGTGTGCATGGTTACTACGAGAAGCAAGGCTTCTCGAGAGCAATCCGGAGAAACTATGGAGAAGGATAAAGATAAAGTTCAAGTTGAAGATGATTCCGATCAAGAAACTTCAGGTGTCAAGAAAGGTCAACCTTCCCATGGACATGTTCTATCTCCGAATACTCGAGAACCTATTCTACCATTGGGAACTCCTCAAAATAGCAACAATCAGGCGGGAGGAAGTAATTTACAGATACAAATTCCTCAATTCAATGTTCAAGCACAACTTACTCCTCCAACACCTCTAAATTTACAAGAAGAAGATCATCATTCTACTCCTCATAATGTGATGAGTCCTAATGTTGGTTATCCTCCAAACATGATGAATCCTCAGATGATGAACCAACCACCAATGATGAATCCGAACATGATGAATAATATGGCATATCAACCAAATTATGGGTATCCATTTCAGCAACCCGGAGTTCAAGTCAATCAAAACATGCAAGGTCAATTCCAACAACAACAATGGCCAAACATGATGCCTAATATGATGCCATATGGGGGTTATGGGATGCAACCAAATCAGTGGAATCAATATGGAAATCCAGCGGCACGACGAGTTCAACAAGGTGACATCACAAGGCCGATTATTGGAGCGACACCGGCATGTGTTGATTTGCCGGAAGTGGTGAAGAATTATAAAGTGAATCCGATGGACTTCAATCAACTACCGGAGTATCATGGGAATAACAACGAGGATGTGTTGAGTTTCATCCGAGATTTCTACAACACCATTCATACTTTTCCGTTGAATGGACTTCAAGAAGACGAGTTGAGATGTCGGTTCTTTCCGATGACATTGAAGGATAAGGCCAAGTCATGGTGGATAGCATTGCCACCAAACTCTCTAAAAAATTGGAACGACATCTATGACGAGTTCATGAGTCAATTCTTCCCACACCATAAGACGACGGACTTTAGGAATCAAATTTGTGGTTTTACTAGTCGTTCGGGAGAATTTTTCCACGAGACTTGGGATCGATTTCAAGATTTACTTCTTAAATGTCCACATCATACTTTTACTCAAGTCTTACTTAATCAAATTTTCTATGACTCTTTGACAGATTCTTTGCAAGGGTCGGTGGATAATCAAGCCGGAGGAGACATCACTTACCGATCACCGGAAGAGATGGTTACTATTTATAAGACCATGGCTGGGAATTCAAGGAGAAAAAGTTCGAGAAGAAGGGTGGTGAATGATGTTAAGGAGGTAGAAGCTAGTAACCTCGACTTGAAAATTGAGGAGATGTCAAAAGAAATCAAAGAGTTGAAAATGGAGGACGGGAACCGGAAAACACAACTTCTTTTGAATCAAATGGAGGTGTGTACGATGTGTGGTTATCAAGGGCATGGACCAGCTACTTGTCCGATGCCTCAAATGCAAGCTCCTTTGATGATTGAAGGGCAGCCCATGGTTGGAGAGCAAGGGAACATGACATGTGTTCCATATCAACCACAACAAGGAGAAATGGTGATTTCGGAAGTACAAGCTTCGGTGGTACAACCGTATAATCAACAAGGAGACTATTACAATAATCAACAAGGAGGAAATCAAAGGCCTAATTATCCTTACCAACCAAGGCAACAACCTCAACAATGGCAACCGAGGCAAAATTTTCAGCAAGGTCAATCTTCGAGCACACCGTATCGAGCTCCTTACCAAGTGCCAAACCAACAATACCGAGCTCCGTATCAGGCCCCTACTCAACAACAACAACCTCTAAGACCTCCTCAACAACCCTCGAGCAATAATTTTGAAGAATGGATGAAAAAGTATGCCGAGAAAAATGATTTGAGGATGGATAGTTTAGAAGTGAAAGTGGGAGGTTATGATGCGGTACTTAATAGCATCAACACTCAAATGGGGCAAATGGCTACTACACTTGGAAAAATGCAAGCTAAAGAAGAGTCGGGAAGACTTCCAAGTCAACCATCCCATGCAAAAGCCCTTACGGTATTAAGGTCGGGAAAGATTATAGATAACAAAGTAAGGATGCCGGGTGAAGAAGTTGAAAAAGACAAAAGGCCATCGGTTTTTGAGGAAGAAAATGAGGAAGATATTGAGGAGATTATTTGTGAGGAAAAGGAGGAGGAAAAAGAAGAAGAAAAGGAAGAGGAAGACGAACTCAAAGAGAAAGAAGAAGAAGGGAAAAAGGGAAAAAGAGTAGAAGCCGAGGCCGGAAGTGAAAAGGTAGTTCTACATAAGTCGAAGAATCCGTACAAGCCTCCCGTTCCTTTTCCGAGCAAGCTTAGGAACAAAAAGAAGGATCAACAATTTCAGCAACTTTACGATCTTCTAGCAAAGGTTGAGGTAAACGTCCCTTTGCTTGATATGATTTCCAATATCCCTTCTTATGTTAAATTTTTTAAGGAATTGGCTGCTAACAAGAGAAAGTTCGAGGAGAACGAGAAAGTTGTGTTGTTTGCAGGTGCTAGTGCCGTGATGCAACACCAAGTACCACCAAAAGAGAGTGATCCGGGAAGCTTTGTGATCAAAATTGTGATTGGGTCCGGAAATGAAGTGTCTGGTATGCTAGACTTGGGAGCCGGTATCAACTTGATGCCGTCGGCTATATTTGACCAATTGAAGCTTGATAACCTGAAGCCGACGAGGATTTGTCTTCAACTTGCAGACCGATCGGTGAGGTATCCAAGAGGAATTGTTGAAGATATTTTAGTTGAAGTCGGAGGATTGATAGTTCCGGTTGATTTCGTCGTGTTAGATGTTGGTGACATACCGGAGAATTCCCAAGATCACTCTATCTTATTGAGACGTCCTTTCATGGCTACAACCAACACTCTTATTGATGTGAAGAAGGGGCAACTCCAAATGTCGGTACTTGGTGAGACGGTGTCAATTTCAGTTAGAAAGAAGAATATGGCTCCAGCTGCAACTTTGATGGAAGATTGTTCATTTGTTGATGTTATCGATACATTGACCATGCAAGCTTTGGAGATAAAGGAAGAAAACGAAGTGGAGCTTGGAGATGAAGATTTAGAGGAACTCGAAGAGAATGAACAAGCTCCACGGTTTGTCGACTTGAGCGTGGGGGGAGAGGATCGAAAGAAAGATGTTTCATTACCAACAAAGAGTGTGAAGTTGGTTTTGAAGGATTTGCCCCCTAATCTCAAGTACGTGTTTTTGGAGGAAGGTGAAAACAAACCGGTCATCATATCATCGAAGTTGACCGTTGAAGAAGAGGTGAGATTGGTTGAAGTTTTACAAGAGAATAAGGCAGCCATTGGTTGGAGTATCGAGGATTTGAAGGGAATCAGCCCTTCTATGTGCATGCACCGGATTAATTTGGTCGAGAATGCTACTCCGAAGAGGCAGCCCCAAAGACGACTAAATCCACTTCTTAGTGATGTCGTGAAGAAGGAAATTATCAAGCTACATGGAGGTGGTTTGATTGTACCGGCAGCAGATAGTGAATGGGTATCACCGATTCACATGGTTCCGAAGAAAGGAGGGATCACGGTAGAGGAGAACGAAGCGGGACAACTTATAGCTACTCGGGAGAGGACCGGGTGGAGAATGTGCATGGATTATCGGGAGTTGAATGCCGCAACGAAAAAGGATCATTTTCCTTTACCTTTTATTGATCAAATGCTAGATAAACTTGCCTGTAATTTCTTATATCATTATCTTGATGGACTTTCAGGTTATTACCAAATTTTTATAGCACCGGAGGATCAATCCAAGACGACCTTCACGAGTCCTTTTGGAACATTTGCATGGAAGAGGATGCCATTTGGGCTTTGCAATGCCCCAGGTACGTTTCAACGTTGCATGCTTTCCATATTTTCTGAGATGGTAGGAGATTTTGTTGAAGTGTTTATGGATGATTTTTCCGTGTTTGGTTCGTCGTTTGATGATGCATTGAAAAAGATTGACACGGTTTTAAAAAGATGCATTGAGTGTAACCTTACTTTGAGTTGGGAAAAATCTAATTTTATGGTTACACAAGGGGTTGTTCTTGGGCATGTTGTTTCTAGGAGAGGGATAGAAGTGGATCCCTCGAAAATTGAAGTGATTAAAAATTTGCCACCCCCGGTCAATGTGAAAGGCGTTAGAAGTTTTCTTGGGCATGCGGGTTTTTATAGACGTTTCATTAAAGACTTTTCAAAAATTGCACAACCTTTGTGTCATTTACTTGGACAAGATGTTGAGTTTGTCTTTGATGATTCATGTTTGAATGCCTTTAACACTTTAAAAGAAAAACTTGTGAGTGCACCTATTTTATTATCACCGAATTGGAATCTCGAATTTGAAATAATGTGTGATGCTTCGAACTTTGCTGTGGGTGCGGTGTTGGGTCAAAGAATTGATAAGATGTTGCATGTGATTTATTATGCTAGTATGACTTTGAATGATGCTCAAGTAAATTACACGACTACGGAAAAAGAAATTTTAGCGGTTGTTTTCTCGCTAGATAAATTTAGGTCGTATTTGCTTGGTACTAAAGTGGTTGTTCATAGTGATCATGCGGCTCTTAGATATTTGATGACTAAAGCACAAGCTAAACCGAGAATCATAAGATGGATACTTTTGTTGCAAGAATTTGATGTGGAAATTAGAGATAGGAAGGGTTGTGAAAATGCGGTAGCCGATCACTTGTCTAGACTTGAATCATGTGATAATAATGTGATTGCTAATGCTCCTATTTCTGAAACTTTTCCATATGAACAATCCATGCTTGTGAGTGCTATTGATGAAAAGGTTCCTTGGTATGCCGATATTGCTAATTACTTGGCAAGTGGAGAGATGCGTGAGGGAATTACTTCCCAAGAACGCAAACGTTTGTTGCATGTGTGTAGGTACTATTATTGGGACGATCCATTGTTGTTCAAGCTGGGGAAGGACAATTTGTTGAGAAGATGTGTACCGGAAGGAGAGCAGCGAGCTATAATCTCAAAATGCCACGAGGACGCATCTGGTGGACACTTTGCAAGTAGGAAGACCGGAGCTAAGATTCTATAATCGGGTTTTTTCTGGCCTAATTTATTTAAAGATGTTCATTTCTTTGTGCTTTCTTGTGATCGATGTCAACGTATTGGTAACATTGGTAAAAGGAACGAAATGCCCATGCAAGTAAATCTTGTGTGTGAAATTTTTGATGTTTGGGGCATCGATTTTATGGGTCCTTTTATCAATGCTAACAAATACGAGTATATCTTGTTAGCCGTTGACTACGTGTCGAAGTGGGTTGAGGCAATCCCCACTCGAACATGTGGAGCTGATGTTGTTTTGAAGTTTGTGCAGGAGAATATCATTTATCGATTTGGTTTTCCAAAAGCGATTATTAGTGACGGAGGGTCACACTTTTGCAACAAACTTTTCAAGAGATTGATGAGGTTGAATGGGATCGATCACCGAGTTGCTACTCCGTACCATCCTCAAACTTCCGGTCAAGCCGAGACGAGCAATAACCAAATCAAGACCATTATTGCTAAAACCGTGAAACCGTCAAGGAAAGATTGGCCGTCAATAACCAAATCAAGACCATTTTTGACCATTATCGTAACGTGTTTCTGATTCCCTGGAAAGGGAGTAATTCGAAAAAGGAGGCAATGTTCGTGCAGTTCGAAATCTGATGTGAAGTCTGTGCATGGTAGTAGGGGATCTGATCGCTTGATATAGATCATGGATGTCCTATGTGGTTCGTAGTCCCGGAATCTCTGGCCAGAGTTGAACAGTGAGGTGATTAGAGAAATGTGTTTCTCTAGATCAATCACGACTGGATTATACGAAGCCTAGAACGTTCGCAAAGTTATCAAACACAACAAGAGATCTCGATTAACCAATATCTCTAGTTTGATAAGGACATATGAATCGGAGGGATCGTACTGTACGCTAACTATATTACAAGGTTCTTGCATGCACTTCATTTGTATCTAGGGAATTAGTGAAGCGTGGTTGCTAGACGCTCGTCACTGATTCGTTGGGCACCGAATTGTTCGGAGATTAAATAATATGATTATTAATCTAAAACTCTCGGGAGTAGTTGATATAAGAACAATATGTTGTTCGAATCACAATGTGTTGTGAGCCCACGGCTAGTTATACACCTGAACCATTGAGGGTCACATTCTCGTGTAAACCAATCCTTGAATACGATCATGTATTAATTAACTGTTAATTAAGTACATATAGTCGGAGGTCAATATGATTGAATCCGAGATTCATAATTGTGATTATGAGTTGGAAATATTAATGAGCTAAAGAAAACGAACACGATGGTGTACACTTTCTATTTTGGGAAATTTCCCGATTTAGCAGTACCCCTGAAATGGGCTTTCCGATTTTGTGAAATTGGAAATTTTTATTATTATCTCATATCGATGAGAAAATTAAAACGAGAAAGAAAATATAATCGTTATATTTTTCGGAGATCGAATTGATTGTCAATTTGGGAGAAACGTAATGACGGCTAATGAATTGGGCCGGCTAGGCTTAATGGATCCGATCCATTAGGGTTTGAGCCCAAGTAGCTCTTTTCTTCACCTATAAAAGGAGCTCCATAGGCATGAAGAAGAACACACCAAAACCTAGAGAGCTCTAGCCTAGCCTCTCCTCTCTCCCTCTCCCTCTCTCGCCGCCGCCCCCAGCGCCGCCTCCCTCGGAGGACCGCCGCCCGGAGCCGCCGCCCGCCGCCGCCCAGCGCCGCCGCCGGCAGCCGCCCGCCTCGCCGGAATCCGATTTCGGCGCCGTTTTTCTGGCCCGTTTTTCCCGTCGTATTCTCCCTCTCGTATTTCTAGTGCAATACGCGAGTGGGATTACCTATACGAGGTGAAACCTGATTTGACGAGAGACGCCGGAGGTTTGAACGAGCAACGCCCGAGCACGACGAGCCAAGCCCGCCCGCGCCCGAGCGCCGCCGCCGCGACCAGCCGAGAGCCGCCCCGGCTCTCCCCGTGTTCAGCCCGCACGCCCCGCGTGCATCCCCGCGTCGCATCCGCGCGACTTCCGACGAACCTCGTTTCGTCCGACGAATCCCTAAGGTACTCACGATTAAACTTGGATTTAATTGTTTGCGTTAAATTGTTTGCGCTAAAGTACTGGGATTATAATTGACAAATAAAATTAATAGAGATTAATTTAATTGTTAATTAAAAACAATTTGATTTGAATTATATAATTGTGATTATGTTAATTGTCAAATTGACGCAATTAATTATGTCTGTATGTTTACGTAATTAATTAGTAGTGTAATTATTTTATGTGATAAATATAATTGCGCTACAAGTAATTAATTTATATGATAAATTTAATTGCGCTAGATTTAATTTGTGTAGTATGGGATGCATGAATTAAATATTTAATTATTTGATAATTAAATTAAATGGTGGATTATTTATTTAATAGATTTGAATTAAATCAATTAATGCATGTAATATTGAAAATAGGATTTTCAATAAAAATAAAATAAAATAAAATTTTTGTTTTCCGCTGCGTATACATGCACGATCCCCAACACATATACCCCTTATTCTTATTAGAAGTCCGCATGTCCATTGTGGTGCTAAAGCGAAAGTTAACTGTTTTAAAATACTCATAGAGCTTATCCCATTTCTCTTGAAACATGGCTACAATTTCATTTCTGACAGTGTTACGATTCTTCATAGGAAATGAGGGGCGCATAGATTTTATGAAGTCGCGAAAGTATTCATGTTCCACAATATTGAAAGGATATCCATGCATGCCAATAAACAAGCGAAGCTTTTTCAGTGAAGCCTCTTGGTCATACTTATAAGCCTCAACGGAGACAGAACCATGTTTCTTCTTTTCTAGTTTAAGTAGTCGTTGGCCTAACTTCACACCGTGCATCTTAATATGGTTCAAGAAAACTGATGTCCCATTTCTGCTATTACATTTTGATTCATACTTCCAATACTTGCACTTACCCCATGGTTCCTTAATTTTCTTGCCATCTTCCTCTACTGTCTTCAAAATTTTATGAAAATGGTCCCATCATTCTGATGTGGTCTTCTTTTGTTTCTTTCCTAAAGGCTCATCTACTCTCGTATCCTCATCATCCTCCACTTTAATCACTTCATCGCAACTTGATTTCCACTGCCTAGATTCAGTGACTCTTCTTCTTCTTCACCACGCAAGCCTGCTCCTTCACTCCTAGCCAGCTGGGGATGATAAAACCATATTCTGGATTGCACTTAATTGCACCTGCACTTGATCTTGAAGCTTCAGTTCTTTTGCCTAAAATCATTCTCAAACGATCTGAAAAAACTATATAACAAAGCTAATTAATTTAACAAGACGTGAGGCGTACGCGTCGAGGCGAAATGAAGCGTACGCGTAAAATAATGTAAAAAATATATAAAAAAGCTAATAATATTTAAATTAATTACTACTAATAATATTCGCAGGGGAGTTAAAACCTGGGATTGTAAAAAAATTAAAATTAAAACATAAAAATAGTTGCAAAAGAAATAGAAAAGAAGAATAGAAGAAAGATGTATTTACCACCTGAGAAGTTGAGAAATTTTTTAAAAGAGATTTTAATTTTTAGTTTTGTATCGATTATTGGAGAAGAAGATGGAGAGATAATTGGAGAAGAAGATGAAGCGGTAAATATTGTAGGGTTAAAGAAGGAAGATGGAACGGAAAATATGCTAAGAGCCCAATACAAAAAAATTATATAATAAATTATCATTTATTTAGAATAAAAAATATTTGATAAGGAGGTCAGCACTTCTAATTTAATAATGTATCGTTTATTTGTAAAAATAAAACATCGATTATTTTGGCTAATTATAATCGGATAATCTGTATTAAGAAGGTCGGATAATCCTCGTAAAATACCGGATAATCCGTATCCGCCGGATAATAACAATACGAGATCCGCTACCATATCCGCCGGATATCCGCACGGGCAATATTCGTATCCTCATCCGGCGGATTCATATAATCGCATACCATATCCTTAAAAATGGACGCGGATGCGGATTCGGAGCGGAAATTATCCGTACCATTTACACCTCTATCTACGTAAGTCAAGAAAAGTGAATTATATTATTTAAATATTAACAAAATTGATTTTAAAGAATTAATTAAATAAAAAATAAAATACATATAAATAAAATTTTAATTAAAATTGACAAATGTTAAGAAATATTGCGTCAAATCCAATTTAATTTTGACTATATTTTTTTTATATATAATTTTTTCGTGTCTAATTACTCTACAATTCATTATTTTTTTAAACAATCAATACATGTCGAATAAAGAACACGGTCACGCTCTTGTCATGATGTGATGTTTTATGAGACAGTTGATGAAAAAAGATACTTCCATAGACCTCTTGTATATGATGGAGTTGTATACTTAATATCTAAATTTAAGTAACATGTGAACTCCGTATAAAGTCGTTTATCCTATTTAATAATAAACAATTATTTGCATTTAATTATGTTTAATTAAATATTTGCAAACCATAGTCCTAGATTATATACGTTGTAGTTAGTATGGTGTGCGACGTCACGCGGAAGATCATACTATCGGTTACTCATATATTAAGCGAACAGTCACTCACGACCTAGATGGACATGGATCAATCCATTGGTATAGTCGTTGTATAATAAGAGAAATAGTTTGTCTTAATTATTTTATTATACTTGTACACTTGGTGTAATGAGTGGACCGCTTGAGATTAATCGATTAGAATTGTCTTGGATAATCAATCTATATAGTGTATTATATTCTTAATCCATGATATTATTGCGGGTGTATGCATTTAATATTAGTGACTTTGACTTTCCAATGGAATTGTCTTATAAGATTATGGGACAATTACCGGTAAAATTGGGTCACTGTTGACATGTTGTGAATTCTTGACGGGAAAATGTGTCCCGATAAGGGTTGATAATGTCCCCGTGATGAGCTTAAAAGGAATTATTATGTAAACCTTGCAAGTAGATTTGATCTGCATAATAATTAAAGTTGAGTGGTACTAGTCTCGGAATTACAAGAGATGAATAAATTTATTAGCAATAAATATAATTTATTCATGGACATTTCTATCTTAAACATGCGGAATAAAATAATACTTCGGAAAATATTATTTAATATAATATGGTTCAATATTGGGAGTTTCAATTATATTTATATAGTGGAGTTAAATATAATTTATGGATTAATTAATAGATTTGGGCTTGGCCTCAATTTAATTAATTCCAAAGGAAGCCCAATATTCTACTTCCTTAAGGTCACATATGTAGCCTATAAAAGCACTCATATGGTCTTCTCTTCTTTCTCAAGTTTCATAAGTTTGTCATACAAGAATCTAGAGAGAGAAAGTAGAGAGAGAAGGAGATCCATGGAAGTTAATTTGGATGATCGTTGCCCACCCCGACGTTCAAGCTAGTACAAGGAATACGTGGAAAGATCTCAAGGTCATTGATCTCGATTTTACGCCAAACGAAAAACAAGGTAAAATCATAGAAATCCCCTTATGATTTTAAAGATATTAATTATCGTAAAAATACCGCGAACCAAGATCCGAGGACGAGACTCATGACGAGGATCGACCGGGCAGTGGTGTTCGAAGACCACCGGACCGCCGACGGTCGAGGGATCCACGTTGGACGGGTTTCACGCGAGGTCGATCGAGCCTAGGGCTCGATCGTGCGGTTGGGCTACGGGTTTTCCCGCAATGACCTACTGAGTGCTGCGGGTTTTCCCGCAGCGACCCGTAGAGCCCAGCAGCAATGAGTCAGGCGACTCGCTGCGGGTTGCTTCGAGAGGATCGCTGGGTGCTGCGGGTTTTCCCGCAGCGATCCAGCAGGGACCAGCAGCAACGAGTCAGGCGACTCGCTGCGGGTTGCTACGAGGCAGCCCGCGTGGCTACTGGGAACAGCTGCGAGCCCCACGCGGGGGCTAGACCTTAACAGTCGTGGGTTAGCCCGCGGTTAGGGTTTTGGACTGGTCTGGCTCCGTGGCGGTTCGTGGCGGGTTTCCGGCGACCGGGATTTCGACCGGGGTTATCTTTTCCTTGTTCCCGACGACCCCGGGATGTCGATTTCCAACAGTATATTCCATAACTCTCGTCATCTTGCAACGCCAATCTCGCTATGTAGTCATTTGTCAAAAAATCTTCCATTGACTTCTTTGCACGGGCAGAGTCCTCAGGATTATAATACCCAATTCGAAATTGTCTCGTACCCCCTTATCAAATCCATACGCCAACAGTCAAAAATATATTTATTCGGGATGGACTTAATATCTTCATACTTAGAGCTGCACATCCGGTCCAGTTCGACCCTGAACCGGACGGTTCGAAACCTGAACGAAACCGGATAACCCTTAACCGGCCGGTTCAGAACCTGAACTTGAACCTTGGACCGGTTTTAACTGGTCCGGGTCAGGTTTAAGGTTAATCCGGTCCGGTTCCGAACTTGAACCAGACGAGTCGAACCGGAGAATTTTTTTTTTTTTAGTTTTATATATTTATACTAATTATATTTTAAACTTATTTACAATTTTCTTAAAACAAAGTTCCATTTAAATTTGATTTTAATAAAAATTTAAATTTAAAATTTAAAAAATTTAAATGTTATTTGAGCCAACGGTCTAAATTCAATCAAATTTGAAAAACTAGACAACAACGAAGCATTCCAAGAAGATAACACATAGCCCGACGAATGTTCATAAATTGTCTATCTCCGACTAGGTAAATTAGGTAAGTGAGGTAAACAAGAACTACGTGGACTTTGATTCCTCAACGAAGATACATAAGCACTTTATTTCGGTATCGAAAATTAAAAATTTTATTTTAGTTTTCAGTATTAAAATTAAACTCAAGTCCAATTAACTTTCATTTTAAGAACTACGTGGACTTTGATTCCTCAACGAGGATACATATGCAGTTTAATTTGGTATCGAAAATTAAAATTTTATTTTATTTTTCAATATTATAATTAAACTAAAGTTCAATTTTTATTTAATTTTAATTTTTTCAAATTATTTCTAAAAATAAGTCAATTACAACAAGTTTTTTATTTTCTTAAAACCCTTTTAAAAAAAATTATTCTCAAAACCCTTTTTAAAAACTAATTTTTTAAAATTTTGGTTTCTAAAATTTTTATTTTTAAAAAAAAAAAACTCGATTTTCCGGTTCGGACCTTAACCGGTCGGTTCAGATCCTGAACCTGAACCGGGTTGAACTTGAACCTTAAACTTGTTTTCACCGGTCCGGGTTCGGTTCATCGAAACCCCGAACCTGAACCGTATAACCCTGAACCGGATAGCCCAGAAACGGCCGGTTCGGTCCGAATATGCAGCTCTATTCATACTCAATACACGCAATAATATGTTTGCACAGTATACCCGTGAATTCAAACAATTTACACATGCATTCGATCACATACCAGCCGTGTAAAATGTGACTTCAAAGCTCTTTCTCCCTTGCTTCCAAATAGGTTCATTTATCTTCTTATCCACTCGAAATTTCACGTACGATCTAATCTTTAAAATTACAACATTAATATACTTGAGTATTGTCGTCTGCTCTTGTATTTCTCTAAACTTACGATTAGTGTACCTCGCACTAAAAACTACCTCAGCAAGAATCGATTTATCAGAGCTGAGAGGCCTTTCCGTAGAAAGAAAATTCGGATGCTTCTCCTCATCTACCCTTGTTTCTTGTGCAATTTCAAATTGTGTTAGGAAATTTTGCAAACCTGTATCAAGGCTAACACGAACTTTAAAAAAACGATTAGCTTGCTCACTACGCTACGTAGAATACTTTCCTGCACAGTGTTCCCCTCCATTAAGCAGGAACCCATATTTCCTCAATACAATAAGTTTCTTTCATCCAAGGATTCCCTTGCAAATTTTGTTTACAATCATGGCTTCCCAGGCCTCCTTAAAGTCAGTATCGGTCAAACTATCATGAGTTGCGACTTTAAATTGAACAACGAGTTCATTCGAAAAACCAAAACGCCCCAAGGTCTTCACCGCGTTTTTCATGATATGCCATAAACATAACTTATGTGGAATGCCAGGAAATATCGTCTCAACAGCCTTACCGATTGTTTTACATTGGTCCGTAAGTATAACCCTGGAGATCTCTCAATGCATTCTAACCACCGTTCAATTACACAAATAAAGGTATATGCATTTTCATTTGAAATCAACGTAGCAGAGAAACAAATAGAATTCTCATGGTGATTGACACCTATGATATGCGAAAAAAGGCAATCAGTACCTGATACAATCACAATAAAAAAAATTGTATATCACGGTTATTATATAAAATGTAATTATGTATCCTCTTATATGAAAAGAATATATATATATATATATATAGTTACTTGTTACACAAAAAAGTCGTATCGTACGTCACCACATCATCAAAATCTTTAAATTGTGCCCTACGTCGAGCATCCGCCCAAAACATGCACATCAAACGATCATCTTTGTCCTTCTTAATAGCATAAAAATAATCAGGGTTGTCCATTTTCATTTTAATGAAGTAATCTTTGAAGGAAATCGCATTGTCGTTTATCCTTTCTAGATGCCTTTCAAGATTCACTACGTTCCTAACATCGCAATGAGTAAATGACAATTTCTCATGACCTCCAGCCTTAATTACCATAGCGTTGAAGTTCTTAGTGATATGCATACCCACACGATCATTAAGCATAATTCTTCTCTTGAAGCATTCTCCTATTTCCCCAGCACTCATAGTAAAACGAATATTCTTCGGATCAACTGAATAATTGTGAGTCAGATTATACGTCTTAATAACCATTAAACATTCTTTCATACGACCTTCGAATAATACACGACATCCCGTAACATTTTGGTTTCTAGTAGTTTGTGTTGCACCCTTCTTACAAGCAAGACGTATTCGACTCATCATGTAAAATTGAGGTTCATTGTCTCCTCCATGCTTACGACTAATGTCTTGGGTCTTATATTCATCCATTAAAGATATTTTATCTAATATAAATTTCAAACTCGATTTTCAATGCATAAGTAAAACAAAACGCAACATAATTGTCACATGATTGAAAATTCATACCTACTTTAGGTTCATTAATATCATCATTCACTGCGTTGCCTTCAATAATATCAAGTGCTTCAGAGGCTAAACTCGGGGCCTCGACGGATGGTGCATCTCCGATGGCATCACTTTAATCATAATCTTCATTTGGGCCTTATTTTCATCCATTAATAATATTTGATCTAATATAAAGTTCAAACCCAATTTTCAGTGGATAAGTAAAACAAAACGCAACATAATCGTCACATGATTTAAAACTCATACCTACTTTAGGTTTATTAATATCATGATTCACTGCGTTACCTTCAATAATATCAAGTGCTTCAGAGACTAAACTCGGGGCCTCGACGGATGGTGCCTCTCCGATGGCATCCGTTACATCATAATCTTCGTTTAGGTCCCAAATATCATCCAGATTGGCCATGAACGATTGTTTTTGTAATTTCTGTAGATTGAGTGTTCTAAGATAAAATAAATTACTCTTAATACTTCAAAATCACGTTCTCTAAATTATGTTTTATTAAAATAAAAATATATTACAATATATGTTCTGTAAATTTTAAATATTTTTTAATATTTTAAATAAAACACACGATATTTTTATATTAATTATTGGACTATATTTTAACCAATAGATATTTGTATATTAACTAGTAATCTTTCGTAATATATTGATTTATATTCTCCGTATTATTTTACCAAATTTAATTATCGTAAATAATTACAAAAATATCGTTAATTTTTTTTACATATATATATTTTTTATATAAACTTAATATATATAATACATTAAAAAAAATTCACGTGTCGAAATTTTATAAGTGTCTTCCTGCATTTTATGATGATGTACTAATCTTTGATACTAGTATAATACTAATCGATATATAATGATATTTGCACCAATTATGCGGTTAAAAACTGTAAAATTAATATTACTCTCAATGTATTTTGTGCAGCTGAAGGTAGAGCTTTCTATACATAATAAGTTATACGACATATGGCAAATAAATAAATTACATAAATTACAAAGCTTAAATTAATTCTAAAATTATTCCTATGTTTTATGTAAGTGTTGATTGACTTTGTTTGAGATATTATCCCCCATCAAGCGCTCTCTTCAACTCTGCTCATGGCTAGATCAATCGGTTCCGGGTCAAATAGGAAGACGTGGGATGAGTACCAACTCGAAGCTTGAAACGAAAAAAATTCAAACAGAGTTGGCATTGTTTTCGTAAAGATATTGACAATTTGTAAATTGATCCGAAAATATTATGACATATTGAGCTTGACTGCAATGACATAGAAATGTAGTATTGTTGCGATGCAAAACTTGAAAGAGATCCTAGAATTTATTAAAAATGAAGACAAAGATAAAAAAAATGGAGAAAAGTTCAAAGACCATGAGGATTTGAATAATGATGTTTCAAATGTTGAGAAAGATGAAACTGAACATTCAGTTAATGAGGCACTAAATTTGGATCCCCAATGTACAAGAATAAAATGGATGACTAGCGAATGACATAAAAAATGTTGGGATTTGCGCCAAATTTCGTCGTTGCAAAAAACGAATACGAATACGAAAATTGTACTAAAAAATAAAGGAACAAAAGAATTATATTGGTTCACCCGTTAACGAGGGCTACGTCCATTTGCCGCTGCAAATCTAACTAGAATAATCAATAAACGACTTCGGGGAGTTTAAAAACGCAATTGTGTATCTCAGTATTCTCACGCTCTCGTCTATTCTAGCACTCTAGTATTCTCACAATGATTTTCAAGATACAATTACATTGTTGGGGACTCATATTTATAGGCTAAACCTGTAAGAAACCCTAAACCCAATTAAGGTAGGAGTCCACGCCGAAAAGAGACACAAAATCTCAAAACTTCGCGCACAAGTCAAAAGATCTTGCTAGCGGAAATTGTCGACTTCGTTTTCGTCCTTTATCTTCCCCGATTTTGACTCCACTCCCCAACAAAAAAATCAGTGGAGAAAATAAAAAATAATAAATCGAATGAGGGGAAACTAAAATAAAAGGTACCAAAAGAAGTCTCAACCGAAAAACGTAAATATAATAGTGAAAAAAAAAATAGAACAAAATTTTTATTTAATAATCTCATTATTTTTTCACTATTTTTTTTTTTTGTGAGACTAGCTGATTGGTCAATTATAAAAATTTAAATACTCACAAATAATAACTCTTGCCACTATTCTTACCATTTCATTAGTATTTTTATTCATTAATATATTTTAGTTCCCGAATTCATATAATGTATGCTCATCAGGATTCAAAATTTTCACCCACTACTTTTTTCAATGAATACAAATATTAGTAATTATTATATTATTATAAAGTTACTCAAATAATATTTTTTAATTAATGATGTACTAATATTTTTTTCCTTCAAAATTTATAATCATATCTATCTATGAGTTTAACAATGTAAATACTAATGAATGCTTTGCGCCCAACTAATATCTCATATGGGAAAATGCTACAATACATTTGTGCATTCATAGGTACAATATCTATACCCATGGTCTAATAAAAATTTGACACATGGATTTATTATAATGCATCCAATTACATGGGATTATTACCCAAAATAAAAATTATTTGATAAAAAAGGAGGATAACTCGTAATAACAAAATTTTGTATTTAAAATTTAATATAATATACAATAATTTAATATTATTATATAATTAAAACAAATTAAATTATTTAAAATATATGTTTATGTTTATATTCATCATTTTTTATATTAAATAATGAATATTTTAAATTTGTCAAAAAATAAAATTTATACATAAAAATAATTATATTTCTATGTTTCTCTTAAATATATCAAAACTACCCATAATGATTAATTATTTCACATAATTGTTAGTTTATCTCATTTATTGTTTATAAATAAATAAATAAATTTAAGTATTTGTGCTTTTAAATGAAAACCAATAAGAAATAATTATATTATTTTATTCATATCTATACAATATATAAATCCAGACTTTTCTGATCTCACGTGCCCAATGTGAACACAAAAAAATACAATACAAAAAAGTAGCATGTTCACACTACGTGGCACAAACAATGCTTTCATTGGTCGATATTTTCTTATGTGGCATCAATATTAAATATGATGTGGATTCTAATTAGTTATGGTAATTTAATTATTTATGATGATTTACATCATTACCTATTAATTAGCTATGATAATGAAATATACACCATTAACTATTAATTAGTTGAGTCAATTTACATTTATTTCCTAATGTATACATGGAAATCATAATAAATGGTAATATATATATATAATTCCGTCAAATTGTTCCAAAAAAAAAGATTTTGATATAAGATTATATATATATATATATATATATATATATATATATATATATATATATATATATATATATATATATATATATATATATATATATATATATATATATATATATATATAATATACTATATATAATAACATTAATTCAAATGAAAATAAATAACTCCTTAATTATAGCAAGTCAATAATTTTGATTTTATCTTTTATAAATATTACTTTAATTATAGAGATTCTTGATTTATTTTTTCAAATTTGAATTGATTTAAATTGACTATATAATTATTAACCAAATTTACGATTTTATTTATATAATTGTGGGATTTTAAATTAATTATTTAATATTAATTTGGAAACCCTAATTTCATTCTTTCAACTATAAACTGATCATCATTTTCCTTCATTCTATACCGCATCCCATTTATTTTCGATTTTTTTTTTACTATATTCATAATTTTTGTATTTGTTATTATTATTATTATTCTAATTATTATAATTAGAAATTATACTAATGCTTCTAAATGTTTTTTTTGTAGGTCACACATTGATTTTATTATTTTTGTTTTAATTATTATATGTTTGTTTTTTCTAATGTTGTAGTTATTATTCTTGATGTTTTTTCTTGCGTAGATCTTATAATTTATTTTAATGTAATTTGTGTTTTTTTGCAGGTAAGCATTGTAAGTATTATTTATTTTTCGTATTCTTATATTTTTTAATGGTTTTCGTCTAATTTTTTTTGTTTTTATATTTTGCAGCTATGAAGGTAAGTATTTTATTAATGTAATGTATAATTTTTATCTATTCATCTAATTTGTTTTGTTCTTATTTTTTGTAACTATCAAGGTAAGTATTTCGATTAATGTCATGTATAATTTTTATCTATTCGTCTATATTTTTTTAATTTTTTTTTTAGCTATGAAGGTAATTATTTCGATTTATTCACTATATAATTTTTATATTCGTCTAATTTTTTTTTTATTTTTTTTGCAGGTGTAAGTATGTTCATAATGTGTATAGTTACAAAAAATACAAATTATGATATAGTCATTTAAACATAAAAATAAACATCGGAATTATGATATAGTCATTTAATTTATTTAATATATAAATCCAGACTTTGCTGATCCCACGTGTACAATGTGAACACAAAAAAATACATTACAAAAAATGAGTATGTTCACACTATTTGACATACTTATATCTATGTGTCACTTCTAAAGCTTATATTCTAATTGACATGGATTTTTCTATATCATTTATTATTGACGTGTCATACAAATTAATTATTAATTATGAATTATCAATTAAGACATTCAGATTATATGCTTTCCATAACTTAAGATTGATTATTTTCATTGAATTATCATTTCCATACTATTCTCATTTTTCCATCTATAATTATGGAGATTATAATTTATAATCAATTAGCCGATTTAATTGTGATCATTCTACATATTAAAAAAATAAATTGTCAATTAGCCAATTTATGATTTATAATCTATTATATAATAATAATAATAATAATAATAATAATAATAATAATAATAATAATAATAATAATAATAATAATAATAATAATAATAATAATAATAATAATAATAATAATAATAAGAAGAAGAAGAAGAAGAAGAAGAAGAAGAAGAAGAAGAAGAAATTTGAAAATTCAAATATGAGAACTCATTTAAATCGTAATTATGACACGGAAACCAAATCAATCGGACCTATCAATAAATTGGTCAGTTTTTTTAGAATTATGCTATCCATATGCTTCTACTACGACACCAAATTATATATTCTTTTAAGTACTCCGGTAATTATGGTATTTATATATCTATCACTAATATAGATTTAATGTTATGCTATGGTAATTATATATTCTTTTAATTAGATAGGGTAATATAAATTTATTTCCTAATGCTGCTATGGTAATTATAATTATAATAAATGGTAAGAATAATATAATGCGGTCAAATATTTATTTATAAATCCTCTTTATATTAGGCATCTCATTTTATTTAAAAACTATTATTAATGAATATTTTCAAATTTTCAAATTAAAAATATGAATTGATAAAGACATTAAAATCATTCAAAAAATATAACACGAATTTATTATAATTAATACTATATTTGTTTTAGTAAATTTTTTCCAGTTTTTGATTGATAAATTATTTTTCTAAATTAACAAATTATTTATGGTAATTTGAATACTATTTATACTCAATATAACATTCATTTTCTCATTCACTCACTTTTTATTTTGCATATTCATTACATTTTTTCTATAATGCAATTATTTAATTTGTTCTTTGGTTGCTAATGTCGTTTTTTTATGTGTAGGTAATTGTAAGAAATGTATATTTGATTTTAGGTATGATTTTAACAATTTTATTTGATTATATCTCACGATACATTCATTACATTTTTTTCTATAATGCAATTATTTAATTTGTTCTTTGGTTGCTAATGTAGTTTTTTTTATGTGTAGGTAATTGCAAGAAATGTATATTTGATTTTAGGTATGATTTTAACAATTTTATTTGATTATATCTCACGAATACCGATTTTTTTTGCAGGGTAGCTTAATAATCAGTGTTTCTCGGAACCATATAGAGAGCAGTCAATGGGGGTCTATTAGATGCTACACCTGGTGTATTACTCTGGTAGCATCTTAACCGTTGATGCATACACCATACACGTCGGTGTGTGTGATTGTGTGTGCACTTGTATAAAATAATATTAAATCAACGGTTATTAAATGCATGGTGTACTCCACCGGGTGTAGCATAGATAAAACCGTCAATGGGGCTAGCGGTATTTGAGAATTAAAAAACACAACCATTTATCAAAGACTTCTTTTTTATGATTTTCGTCTACTTAGAGTAGTTGTTACTTATTTTATTTGATTAAACGTTATCTATCTAAAGTTTTTTTTTCAAATTTAGATAATGTATTTTAATTATTTTTTTAATTTACGTTATTTAATTCATTATTTTGTTGATAATTTTATTTTTTTGTTTTTTGCATTTATGAATTTTCTTATTTATTTGTTTTCTTTGTAGACTCAAAGGTAAGTAATTTATTTATTCTTTTGTTGATAATCTCATTTGTTATTTTTTGCATTTATGAATTTTTTTTATTTGTTTGTTTTCTATAAATAAATATTTAATTAATTATATTTCCATGCATTTATGAATTTTTTTTTATTTGTTTGTTTTCTATAAATAAATATTTAATTAATTATATTTCCATAAAATCTTACGTGGACTTTTTTATACCAATTATTTCCATAACAATTATTTTCATATACTTATTTTTTTATACTGTCGCATTATTCTTATTCGTTTTTTATAATCCAATTAATTGCTTTTTATTTTACAAATTCAATTTTAGTTTGAAATTGTTTTTTTTTTTCAGGGCGCTTAAGATTTCAATTTGTAGTTCATTTTTTTTTAAATAAAGTATACTTTGAATTACAAGATAGAAATTTATTTATCTCATTTGATTAATAACATGTCTTTTATTTATTTGTTTTTCTTATCATACTATATAATAATATAAATAATAATATTATAAAAAAATTATGACTTATTACATATTATTACAATTATTTTTACTTTTAATTGATTAATCATTATAAATTAATAATATATAAATAATAAGTTAAAAGATTTTATCATTTATTTTCTCACTTACCGTACAAATAAAATATTTTTGAGCACTAACTTAATTTCTTCTAAAATTCATCATTAACTTAGGAGATAGTTCATAAACTTCTAATGATTAATTATTCAACTATATTCACCATTCATAATTTACACGAGTTATATGATTCAAAACATAAATAATTAACTATTCAACTATTCACCATTCATAATTTAAACGTTTTATATGATTCAAAAGATGAATCAAACTTAATTTAATTGGGCTCAACTGAAGTGAACTAAACTTAATGAGTCTAAACCGAAATGATATAAACCGAAATGATATAAAATGAATTTAATATGTCTTAAATAAACTGAATTGAATTGAACGCGGAACTAAAATTAAGTTCAATCTAATTTAATTTAATTTTAAAATATTTAAATAATAATAAACAAAATAAACAAAATCAAATAAATGAATAGAACTGAACTCAATGGATCTTAACTGAAATTAACTTATGACCGGGTCTTTTAGACTATTCTCATTTCAGTTCAGTTTAGACTCATTGATCAGTTCAGTTTTGACCTATTAAGTTCAGTTCAGTTTATAACTATTAAGTTTACATCAATCTAGTCATTTAATTTAATTTTTTTATATTATTATTATTATTTCAATATTTTAAAATAAAATTATATTGAATTAATTTATGTTCAATTCAATTCAAAGCTATTAAATTCAGTTCAGTTTAGTTTAATTCAGACAGTTTCCGTGCAAAAGAACATGTTCTTAATTAATCTGAACTCAACTGAAGTAAAGTTATTTCGAACTTATTCTCAGTTTACTATTAAGTCACATAAATTAAATTTAGTTCATTTATGATCCATTAACTTTAGTTTATTCATTTAATTTTTGATTTTTTTTATTTTATTATTTTTCTTATTATCATTTTAATATTTTAAAATTATATTATATTAAACTTAATTTTAGTTTAGTTAGTTCAGATTTATTAAGTTTATTTTAGTTCAGTTTAATTCACTTCAGCCAATTTCAGTCTAAAAAAGCAGGTCCGCAACGTTGATAATGATTTAGAGCATTTTCATTTAGACTAATTTACAATTCGCTTTATTTCAGACGCATTAAGGTCAATTTATTTCATTTCAACCATTTTTATTCTTAAATAACATGTATTTAATAATTAATAAAAAAATTATATATTTAGAGCGTATTTTCATTAAGAATTAAATAAAGTTACAAACACAAAAAAATTATTATTTATCAATTTTTTTTGGATTAGTACATAAACTTCTAAATTTAGAATTTAAATAAAATATAAACAAAATTAGTATTCAACAATTTATTTTTTAAACTATTCAACTATATTCACCGTTCATAATTTACACAAGTTATATGATTCAAAAGATGAATGATTAACTATTCAACTATTCACAATTCATAATTTAAACGGGTTATATGATTCAAAAGATTAATCAAACTGAACTTAATAGATCTCAACTGAAGTGAACTAAACTTCATAGATCTGAACCGAAATGATATGATCTGAACTTAATAGGTCTTTAATGAACTGAATTGAATTGAATCGAACTGAATTGAATTGAATCGAAATGAACTAAAATTAAGTTCAATCTAATTTAATTTAATTTTAAAATATTTAAATAATAATAATAAATAAAAACAAAATCAAATAGAACCGAACTTAATGTAGATGAACGAAAATTAACTTAGTACATGTTCTTTTAGAGTTATTCTCATTTCAGTTCAATTTACACTCATTCAGTTCAGTCTTGACTTATTAAATTCAGTTCATAACTATTAAGTTTACATCAATTCAATTCAGTCATTTAATTTAATATAATTATTTTATTATTATTATTTCAATATTTTAAAATGAAAATAAATTGAACATAATTTCAGTTCAATTCAATTCAAACATAAAATTCAGTTTCGGTTAAGTTTAATTCAGAAAGTTTAAGTCAAAATAACAGGTTTTGAATTGATCTGAACTGAACTAAAGTAAAACTATTTTGGACTTATTTTCAGTTTAGTTCAGTTCAGACTCATTAAATTCAGTTTATTTCTGATAAATTAAATTTAGCTCATTTGAGATCCATTAAGATCGGTTTATTCATTTAATTTTTAAATTTTGTTTTATTTAATTATTTTCTTATTATCATTTTAATATTTTAAAATTATATTTAATTGAACTTAATTTCAGTTTATTTCAATTCAGATTTATTAAGTTCATTTTTTAATTCAGTTCACCCAATTTCAATCCAAAAGAGCAGGACCGTAATGTTGATAATAAATGATATTGAACATGTTCTTTTAGATTTATTCTCAGTTCCCTTTATTTCAGACGTATTATGTTCAGTTCATTCCATTTTGAGAATTAATATTATCAATATATTAATTCAATTCTTGTATGTTTTCATTCCATAATAGTAATTTTTAACTTTTAATATAGTAGAACGTAATAAATAATTGATAAAATTAGAATTTAAAAACAAACTAATTAAAAAATATATTGTATATCAAATGTTTGTTTCGCTAAAATGTGTGTCGATTTATTACCCGAATGTCGTTCTCTCGAGGAGCAATACTATCGGCCTTGTGTGTCGTCTCAAGAGAATTTATCTTGCTCGAGTGCAAAAGAAAGTAAGAAAAAGAAACAAGCAACGATAGGGGGGTTTTGTAAGAGTGAAAGTTAAGAGAACTAAAGTAAAAAGTAGCATGCAAAGACAAAGACTAAACTATCTAAAATGCAAATGATCAAGTAAGTGAAACATTAGGGAATGAGATCGTAGTAATCGAAATGGGTTCAATACAATTCATGAATAATAATGTTAAATGAAACTACACTCACTCGTGATCAACGTCAACCATACCCAACCGAGATTCAAGTCTAAGCATCAAAACGAGGTTATATAGGTTCACTTCACATGTAAAAACTCTCATAATCGGAAATCACAATTAATCGAGTTAGGTCATACGTCACCACGATTAGACCGGCCATACGTAACCACGATTAGGCCGAGGATAATTGATTATGGTCTAACATGAATATATCGAACATTAAAAGCATACCCAAAAGTGAGGGATTTGGTCCATCTCCTCAACAAGTCAAAACATCAATTATCCCCAAAATTCATGCATTTACAAATCACCCAACCTTAATTACTCATCACCCAATCCCTAACATGCAATCTAGCTAAACATATTTATAAAAATCACACAAACATTCATCAACAAAACCATAAACAAGCAATGAAAAGGGAGATATTACCAAAGAGCTCCAAATCGAATATTGTTTACATCAATGTGTTCCTTGAAGCAATCTACACAACCTTCTTCAAATGCTTGAATACAAAATCTCAATGGATGATGGAGATAAAATTTAAAATAAAACTAGATCTAAAAATATCTAAAGAGAGAGAAATGGGGGAAATGTGGGTGTTGGTGAAGATGGAATGGATAAGTTTGATTTTCCACAAGTCTAGTATTTATATTTTCCACATATGCCTAAACAAAAAGACCAAAAAGCCCCAAAAGTCAAGTCAAACACTTCTTCTCTAATAATTTCACCTATGAAACTTGCTGGTACGTTCTGGGAAATACAACTCATCGCTCGTTCATCCAATCGTCGATCCAACCGTTGAAGTTGTAGATGTCTAAGTTGGGAACATGTTGTCCAAATTTCAGGCCGATCCAACGGTTAACGAGGTGAGAAATTCAATTCTTCCAAAGTCGCGCAGTGCTGGAATCCGAACATCATGTCGGCCGACGTAAAATGATGTCGGCCGACACCAAGCCTGCGGACGCGGCTTTTCCTGCGGACGCGGGCCGATTCTACTGCCAATTCTGAGTTTGGGAAACATTTTCACTACCTGTCGGCCGACACCCAACATTTTCTTCATGCAAAATCAGCTTTTCTGCCCTTCAGTCTGTGTGGTATAACTTTGTCTTAGATTGTTGTTTCGTCAAACCCACCGTTGATAATGTAGCGCTAGAAGTCTTCTACAGTCCTGGAAAATTTGGAGACGATCCAACGGTGGAATTGGTCGAGATGACGATTCTCCCAACGCTGCGCAAGGCTGGACACCGGTAGAGTCGATTCGTGCATTTCCTTCCCGTTTTTGCTCAATTCTCGTCCAAATCCTACAAAAGCACAACCATAACAAAACATACACAAATTCACATGAATAGGATGAATATGAGCACAAAAACATCACAATAAAGTCACATAAAACAATAGAAAAGTCGCACAAAAACGTGCGAAACAACTCCCCCACACTTAAACCTTTGCTTGTCCTCAAGCAAACCCAACACTAACCAAAACACAAAAACAATGGATGACATCATGAATACACTCTTATGCATACAAGGGTGAGATTTTGGTGCATAGAAATTGATAAGTACAAGAACTACCACGAGCTCCATGAACATGTAACACGTAGAATCATACGAATGCAAATGAGTGCCGGGCCAATCCACCTTCCCTCACTAAGGTCCACTCTCTTCTTTTCCACTCGAAGCATGGTATTCACTCATAATTATATGCAAGTGAAGGAGTATAAGCAATAGATAACTTGCATATGCCAAGAAATAAACGAACAAAGTGAATGTGTGGAAATGAAAACCTCAAGTAACAACAATGTGCATCAATGACAACAACCATATTCTCACTCATGTGATAGACTCCACAAATCAAGTTTAGTTATCTTTAGAATCGGGGACTCCAAAAAGCCTAAAAAGGTTGTAACGGGGCTAAGTTAGAGGTATTCGGGATATTTGATATTAAGTGGACTATCAAGGCGAGTTCGCTATTCCTTATCCCTCCAACTTCTCCTTATCAAAATATAATCAACAACCCCAACATCCCATTACAACTCGAAATACAAATCATACATGAATACATCACAACCGACCGAATTCATCGGGGTAAGGAAATACAAAACAACTCGTGACTCTTATTACAACAAGCCCCTCATATCTCTCAAAATCTCACTCTTTTATTTCTTTGTTTTTCTTTTCTTTTGATTTTTTTTCTTCTTTTTTTTTTTTTTTTTTTTTTTTTTTTTTTTTTTTTAGAGACGGAACAAATATACAATGAGTACAAATCGGGTCAACGAGTACATATAAATCACGCCCATGGATACAAGATCCTCCTCAACACACCATACACCATCTAAATATAAAACTCCTCAAGGATAAGTGTATAAGGTAATGAATAAAATGGAATAAATGTAGGCTCAATGGGGCATCTAGGGTGTCCCACGACGGGCACGGGGGTCATGGAAATAAAGGCTCAAGGGCTAGTCCTAAGCAACTTGGTCCCGTCATTTTCCAAAAGTTATGAATAAAAGCTTTGAAAATCAACATGAGCAAGTTCTAGTTTTCTCTAGTTCATAGTGACACACAAGTTGTTGAAACAAAGAAACATGAGGTTCATGCTAGCACAACGAGTCAAACAAAAACAATATCACTCATGAAGAAAGCTTAAACGACTCAAAATCTCGCAAGGTACAATGGAAAGTGAATTAGCCACAACAAACATGAGAATCATATTTCACCCAATGCTTATGAACACGAAACAAGGATCATTCACAAAAAATTTCACCAAAACTCTAGCAATAGAGGTAAACATTTAGGCATCCAATGAACAAAACAAGAAACAACACAAGACACAACCACAAAACCCAAAACACAAAAACACAAGGTGAATTCCAATAAACCTCCCCCACACTTAAAATACAAGCATGTCCTCATGCGAAAAATAAAGGGAAAAGAGACGAAGAGGATAACGAAACTTCCCTAGAATGGAGAGAACCGGACATGGCAAGTCGAAGACTAATCAACGGGGCGGCAATGGACATCCAACCTCAAAGGAAAAACATCAATCCTATCATGGCATGTGGTCGTGGAATGGTAGTAGTCGAGAAGAGACAATCATCGCATCGAGGGCTTGGGCATGGGGCACGGGGATACACGTACTCTCTCCTACAAAAAGAAAACAAAATCATAAAAGAAACCTTGGGTTGCCTCCCAAGAAGCGCTTATTTTACGTCATTAGCTTGACGTTCGTGGGCTCGCCCCCACGAGGCACTCGTTTCACGTCCCGAGCAAACACCATCCACGATCTACCACCTCGAAACTAAAAATATCGAACTCCACCTTCTCAAGAAAACCATCTCGGCCAAGGGCTCTCGGTTCTCAAGAGAGGGTCCATCAAGGGAACGCAAGGTGAGGCGTCGAATAATAAGCTTAGATAAGAGAGTCTCCCCCACACTTGCATCAAGATGTAGATAGTAGACGTCGACTACCTCGGTCGCTAAAAAGATCGAACTATACTTTCTCAAGAACAACTTTTCATTCATGGGAGGTCGATCTTCTAGATGGGAAGAAGTAAATACTCGACCGGGATGAGAAAATGGATACAATAAGTCGTCCCTACTCCTTTCTTCCCCCGAGACCTCTAAAAATATCGAACTTAATTTTTGGAGAAAGATCACCTCCACCAAAGTCCATGGAACTTTCCGAGAATCGCAACCAAAATTATCTCTTTTATCTTCATTAATTCTCGACACATCCGTCATTCCTCGGGAAAATCCAATATCCACACCCAAATCAACCAATCCCGAAATTTTCTTACCGAAGCTCAACCCAAATCCCATCTTGTCCACACCGAACTCAAGCGACCTAGGGGCTTGGGAAACACAACTCACAATCGGCTTCTCACAAATTAAGTTAACCGAAGATAAGAGAGGAGGCACGAACGAATGACCCAATGGGAGAGACATATTCTCAAACTCGTCTTCTTCGGGGCTTGTGTTATTAATGGGAGGACTCTCGACCTCAAGAGTAGCATCTATCATAGACGTCTCGTCTTTTCGGGCAACTAAAGCATTATCTTCCTTGATGCATGTGCCGGGCTCAAATTCCCACTCCTCTCCGGTGGAACGCTCCTCGACAAAGTGTGAAATCACCTCAACAAGCAAGTGATCAATCTCGACCTCGATAACATCCATCAATATGCCTATAGTGTTGGGATATGTCCTTCGATCCTACGTGTGCAATCGATAAAGTCATAAGGTCGTCTATGGATGTTAAATGATTATTCGATAATATTTATTGTTGGGAACAATATAATATTGATCGATAAAATCATACCTACAGGGTCACACACGAGCTCAATATTGATATACATTGCTTGATAAATATATTGATTTAGAATCAATATTTACGTGGAATTTCGCATGCATGGGATGCATGGCTTGCATGGGATGCATGTCACATGGTGTGACATGGCATGCCACACAAGCTGGTGATTGGGAGTCATAACACATGCCATGTGGCATGGGGGTTATGAAATCCATTCAAATTCACCATAAACACCCATAATGTGTGGTTATGACACACATTGATATGGGGGGTTACAAGGTGAATTGAAGGGGATATAATGAGGATGAAAATCAGATTTTCAAACCTCATTCTTACACTTTGAAAACACACCCACGAAATTCACACAAGAAAGAGAGAAAAGAGATTGTTCTTAGAGAATCAACTCGATCAATCAAGCAAGTCATCATCCGGGTTCGTGTGCAACACGTAGAGGCCGGGCCATTTGTGCGGCTTCAACATCCGGACGATCCAAAGGCGTTACGGGGTCATTCCAGAGGTGAACCTTCCGTGGCTGATCCATTAAGGTGGTTCAATCTACTCAACACCACCTTAATCAATTTCAACGATCACCAAATGTAAGAACTCGTTGATCCCTATATATATATATATTGGATGTGTATATATATATATTTGTATGTGTTCTTATACACATTATGTGTGCACTAAGATCCAAGCATGATAGATTTATATGCTTTACACGCTTCCGCACACACGGTATATCGATCGGATCGGTAAACCGGTACCTACAATTGGTATCAGAGCTTAGGGCTCGTGCACACTTTTGTGTTGGACACAAAAAGGTTTAATCAACATAATTGACTTAAGTGTTTATGTGATTAGATGTAAGGCCGGCCACCGTTAGTGGTCGGGTGAATGAAATTGTCGTTTTTTACGTTTCGATTGACCATAGTTTTGGAGGGCTGCGTCCCTTGGAATCATTTGTAATAGATAGGTTTTCTATTTCAATTTGTATTGTTCAAACTTGTAAGCGATGGACTTGGTCCATGGTTCGATGGAGGATCTCGGCTCTCCGGCGAAAACGAGAAGAAACGAAGCCAAACGAAGCAAAACGAAGCAAACCGGGCTGCTGGAGCCAAACGGCGGTCGCCGTTTGAGCTCCGGCGGGCGCCGTTTTGATTCGGCGGGCGCCGTTTTGGAAACGGCGACCGCCGAATGACCTGTTTTTGGGGCAGATTTTTCCGAACCCTTTTGGCGGGCGCCGTTTTGGAAACGGCGACCGCCAGTGATGTTCGGCGACCGCTGATTGTGAATTGGCGGGCGCCGTTCGTGGTTTTTTGGGTACGGAATGGATTTGACCAAAATCGGAGGGCACGGAACTGATTTGGCGGGCGAGGACCAGTCCCGAAGATGTTCAAGGCTTTTGTTATTACTTTAATTCTTTTCGTTTGAGAGTTGTGAGGTTCTAGGGGCCTTTCGATTTCGTATTTATATGCTTTGCTAGTTATAGGTTGTTTTATGTTATAAATGTTCAACTTACATATAAACAAACCTATGCATGCAAGTTCCCAAAATAATGAGTATAATGTCTTGTCCAAAACATCACACCCATAAAGCCCTCGCTCATAAGTTGGTAGGTCCGCCTCAGCGGGGTACTACTTGTTATCTTGGGATAAGTGGGAGTAAGGGTTAGACCCTTACAAATGAGTTTGGTTTTCTCATCGATAGATCCACTGCAGGCGTGGCTATCGAGACATGAGATGAGAATGGGACTCTCATCGACCGAGAGTGACATTGGATGTCATTGACATGGGATGTCTACCTATCTTGGAGTTCTTAAGTGCGGACTCAGTCGGCTTAAGGATTCGCAAGATGAGGGTCTTGGGATCGTTTTGTTCTAATTTATTAAAATGTCAAAAACCAATGCCTAATTTGTTTTTCAAAGACTAAGTTCAACTCGACTCATTCTCACCCCGGGGAGTGGAATGGAGCCAAAGCGCTTGCTTATGTCGATGACACAGATTAGAGACATTCGAGCCATTGGATGGCGTGAATCGATTGTCTGGTTGGCTCCCTCATTTTAATGAGAGATAGGGCTTCAATTGCATGATAAGATCGCTGGTTAGAAAACCTCGAGTTTTCACTTACGATTTATCACGGTTTTGATATTAAGATAATTGGGAACGACGATATTGGATATCGAATGAACAAAATGAAACAAATAAAGTAGTTTTGCGAGACAACCTTATTTGTTTAAACACTTTGTGGATGTTTACTTACTTAATTTATCTTTCTTCTGTAGTTTAATATGTCTGTCTCAACTCAATTCAAGTTCAGCTCTATCTTGGATAGAGAAAAGTTGAACAACACCAATTTCCTTGATTGGCAACGTAACTTGAGGATAGTCCTCAAATACGAAGAAAAGGAAAGTGTGTTGGACAAACCCCTTCCCGTGCTTCCCGCTGATGGGGGCACGGATGCCCAAAAGGCATCATATGCCCTTGCTAAGAAAGCCTCGAATGAGGTGACATGTTTGATGTTGGCATCCATGATACCCGAGTTGCAAAAACAATTCGAGTTCATGGAAGCCTATGACATCATAGAAGAGCTCAAGAGCATGTTCGGGGAACAGGCTAGGATTGAGCGCTTCGGTGTCACCCGGGCTATAGCAACAGCTAGGCTGGAAAAGGGTAAACCCGTGGGACCACATGTACAGCAAATGCTTGGATTATTTGCTTCAAGTGCTCGCCTCGGTTTTGCATATGATGACGAGTTGGCTACCGATTTCATTCTCCATTCTCTTCATGATGGTTATGACGCCTTTAGGCTGAATTTCCACATGAATGGACTGAAGAAATCGCTTCATGAGCTCCATGGGATGCTTAAGGCTGCTGAGCCGGCGATTAAGAAGGACCCTAGGAGGGAAGTTCTTATGATTCGGGAAGGAGGTACCAAAAAGTTCAAGGGGATTAAGAAACCATAAGTGAAAGGCAAAGGGAAAGGGAAAGTTGTGGCAACTCCTTCCAAAAGGTTCTTGAAAGCTTCTAAGGTTCCTGGGGAATCTGAGTGTTTCTACTGCAAGAGTGTTGGACACTACAAGCGAGATTGCCCCAAGTTCAAGGAGGATGTGAAGAACGGTGTCGTTCCTTCATCTTCAGGTATTTATGTCATAGACATAAACTTTAAAAATTCTTCTTCTTGGGTATTGGATACCGGATGCGGTGCTCACATTGTTTCACATGTGCAGGGACTGCAAAGAAGTAGAACTTTGGTAAAGGGAGATGTCGATCTGCGGGTTGGAAATGGAGCGAGGGTCGCTGCATTAGCCGTAGGATCTTATGATTTGTGTTTGCCTTCGGGCCTTGTTTTAGTATTGAATAATGTTTATTTCGTTCCAAGTATTACCAAGAACATCATTTCTATTTCAGTATTGGATACTGAAGGATTTTCCTTCACTATAATAAATGGTTTATTTACTATTTCAAAAAGTGGAGTGTTCTATGGTTCGGCACGATTAGAACATGGTTTATATATACTTCAACTTGACAATCATATATATAACATTGATACCAAAAAGGCCAAATCGAATGAATTCAATGAAACATACCTTTGGCATTGTCGATTAGGCCATGTCAACATTAAACGTGTAGAGAAACTTCTTAAAGAAGGTATTCTCAAATCTTTTGACTTGGAGTCATTCGATACATGTGAAGGATGTTTGATGGGCAAAATGACAAAGTCACCTTTTCTAGGAAAAGGAGAACGTGCAAGTGATCTATTGGGTTTAATCCATACTGATGTATGTGGTCCAATGAGCTCACAAGCACGTGGAGGTTATTTCTACTTCATAACTTTTACCGATGACTTAAGTAGATATGGTTATGTTTATTTAATGAGGCATAAGTCGGAAGCCTTTGAAAAGTTCAAAGAATTCCAAAATGAAGTTGAGAATCAACTTGGTAAGAAGATAAAAGCCATTCGATCGGATCGAGGTGGTGAATATCTTAGCCAAGAATTCGATGATCATCTTATGAGTTGTGGTATTCTATATCAACTCACTCCTCCTGGAACACCCCAGATGAATGGTGTTTCCGAAAGGAGGAATAGAACATTATTGGATATGGTTCGATCGATGATGAGCCTTTGTGAACTTCCAAAATCTTTTTGGGGACACGCACTTTTAACAGCGGCCTATACACTGAATAGGACACCGTCAAAAGCTGTTGATAAGACACCATACGAGATATGGAAAGGGAAGGTCCCTAACTTGTCTTATATCAAGGTTTGGGGATGTGAAGCTTATGTGAAGAGAAATATCTCTACAAAGCTTGAACCCAAATCGGATAAATGTTTCTTTGTTGGTTATCCAAAAGAAACACGAGGGTACCACTTTTACAACCAATCTGAGAACAAAGTCTTTGTTGCTCGAGATGGTGTATTTCTTGAAAAGGAATATCTTTCCAAGAAAGTAAGTGGGAGCTCAGTTGAACTGAACGAAGTTCAAGAAAACTTGAACGAGGTTCAAGAAGATCAAACTGAGATGGACACTCAAGAACAAGTCGAGAGTGCTCCAGTGGTTTTAGAAACCACACCTAACCCTCGAAGGTCCGGAAGGATTAGATCTCAACCTAACAGATACTTAGGTATTCTGACAAATGAGAGCTATGAAGTCATGCTTTTAGAAAGCAATGAACCTTCGACCTATATCCAAGCTATGACGAGTCCAGATTCCGAGAAATGGCAGGGTGCCATGAAATCCGAAATGGAATCAATGTCTGAAAATCAAGTTTGGAACTTGGTCGATTTGCCTAAAGGGGCTAGACCCATTGGATGCAAATGGATTTACAAAATAAAAACAGACATGAATGGAAAACCTAGTGTTTTCAAAGCAAGGTTGGTAGCAAAAGGATATAAACAAATTCACGGGGTGGATTATGATGAAACCTTTTCACCAGTTGTTATGATTAAATCCATTCGGATTCTCTTAGCCATTGCTGCTCATTATGATTATGAGATATGGCAAATGGACGTTAAAACCGCCTTCTTGAATGGGATTCTAGTAGAGGAAGTGTTTATGACACAACCTGAGGGTTTTATCGATCCTAATCAGGCTGAGAGAGTATGCAAGCTTAATAGATCCATTTATGGATTAAAGCAAGCATCTCGGAGCTGGAATCTTCGGTTCGATGAATCCATACAAGAGTTTGGATTTCAAAAGAACATGGAAGACTCTTGTGTTTACAAGAAGGTCAGTGGGAGTTACGTTGTATTCATTGTGTTGTATGTCGATGACATACTCCTCATTGGAAACAATATTCCTATGCTTAATTCTGTTAAAGAATGGCTGGGAAGATGGTTTTCAATGAAGGATCTTGGAGAAGCACAGTACATATTGGGCATCAAGATCTGTCGGAACAGATCACAAAGGATGCTTGGACTTAGTCAAGCAACCTATATTGATAAGGTGCTTGACAGGTTCAGAATGAAAGACGCCAAGAAGGGTCTCATTCCAATGACTCATGGTACATCTTTAAGCAAGAGTCAGTGCCCTTCGGGACCTGATGAGCAAATAAGGATGGCAAATATTCCTTATGCTTCGGCAATAGGGTCTATTATGTACGCCATGATATGTACACGACCGGATGTATCGTATGCTTTGAGCATGACGAGTCGGTTTCAAGGAAACCCAGGTGAGGCGCATTGGACTGCGGCCAAGAATATTCTTAAGTACCTTAGAAGGACTAAAGAGTATTTTCTTGTCTTTGGAGGACAAGAAGAGTTGGTTGTGACAGGATATACGGATGCAAGCTTCCAAACAGACAAAGATGATTTCCGGTCTCAATCCGGATTTGTCTTTTGTCTGAATGGAGGTGCGGTGAGCTGGAAGAGTTCCAAGCAACCCACCGTAGCTGATTCTACTACAGAGGCTGAGTACATTGCTGCATCAGAAGCAGCAAAGGAGGCCGTTTGGATGAGAAAGTTCTTAGATGAGCTCGGTGTTGTACCTAGTTCGGCCCATCCGATAGCTCTCTATTGTGATAATAGTGGAGCTATCGCGCAAGCCAAGGAGCCTAGGGAGCACCACAAATCCAAACATGTGCTCAGGAAGTTCCACATTCTCAGGGAGATAGTTAGTCGTGGAGACATCGAGATAAATAAAGTTGCAACTAATGATAATGTTGCAGACCCATTAACTAAACCACTCCAGCAGTCAAAGCATGATGCTCATACGACTGCAATAGGGATACGATATCTTAGAGATGGATTGTGATTCCTATTATTGTATTATCTACTTTTGGAGTTCATGTAAACATTCACGTATCTTTTATGATATTCAATAAATTTCTTCATATAATTGTGGTTTAAATTGTATGAATTGTCCAAATGATTAAATTATATTAATTGGGTTATGAGGTCGATTTACCACATAAATGAAGTCCCAATTGTTGAACTAATATAATTAAATCATAGAATTGTTCCTAGTTCGTATTATCAAGTACGGACAAACTGATAATACAATGAACTAGATTGTAATGTGTACTATAGCGCCGCTTCATGGGCTAGTGATGTGGGACATCAAGTACAATTACATAGATATTAGCTGGGAGCTAATGATCAAACAGACCCGACTGGAATAGTATTTAAGATTTCGAGTCATAATACTATTTCATTGACTGTCGAGCAATTTCCTCTGACCTGAGTAGTCCAGAGTGATTCCATTGTGAAATGGTATACTTTGATACAAGTAAACGCCTTTCGTAAAAGGAGGTTATAAAACTTGTTATTGGGTATATCAGGAAGCAAGTGGGAGAGCTTGGATTGACAAGATGGGATTGTCCTCCATTTTATAATGGGATAAATGTCTTACCGGCCACTTGGAGAGTCGAGACTGTGGAAAATACGTGGCCACGTCCAGATTCGTATCATAGTGATAAATCTGGTTTTACAGTCTGCCTCAAAGTCCAAGAAAGGTTTGAACCGATTGAGGATGACTCGAGTCTTGCCTCAAGTTCAAATTTAGACATAAAGTGACAACAGGAAGTTGGCAGCACACTGGCTCTGAAGGCCAAGTGGGAGATTATTGGGATATGTCCTTCGATCCTACGTGTGCAATCGATAAAGTCATAAGGTCGTCTATGGATGTTAAATGATTATTCGATAATATTTATTGTTGGGAACAATATAATATTGATCGATAAAATCATACCTACAGGGTCACACACGAGCTCAATATTGATATACATTGCTTGATAAATATATTGATTTAGAATCAATATTTACGTGGAATTTCGCATGCATGGGATGCATGGCTTGCATGGGATGCATGTCACATGGTGTGACATGGCATGCCACACAAGCTGGTGATTGGGAGTCATAACACATGCCATGTGGCATGGGGGTTATGAAATCCATTCAAATTCACCATAAACACCCATAATGTGTGGTTATGACACACATTGATATGGGGGGTTACAAGGTGAATTGAAGGGGATATAATGAGGATGAAAATCAGATTTTCAAACCTCATTCTTACACTTTGAAAACACACCCACGAAATTCACACAAGAAAGAGAGAAAAGAGATTGTTCTTAGAGAATCAACTCGATCAATCAAGCAAGTCATCATCCGGGTTCGTGTGCAACACGTAGAGGCCGGGCCATTTGTGCGGCTTCAACATCCGGACGATCCAAAGGCGTGACGGGGTCATTCCAGAGGTGAACCTTCCGTGGCTGATCCATTAAGGTGGTTCAATCTACTCAACACCACCTTAATCAATTTCAACGATCACCAAATGTAAGAACTCGTTGATCCCTATATATATATATATTGGATGTGTATATATATATATTTGTATGTGTTCTTATACACATTATGTGTGCACTAAGATCCAAGCATGATAGATTTATATGCTTTACACGCTTCCGCACACACGGTATATCGATCGGATCGGTAAACCGGTACCTACATATAGATGGAGGAGGTGGCATAGGAGACCGTTGTGGTGGGCGAAAGAAACGAGCGATAAATGCGTCAAAGAGATTTTTCCACGTGTGCACGAATCTAGAAGACAATGACATCACCCAATCACGGGCTCCATCTCTCATGCAATATTTGAAACACCATACTCTCAATTCATCATTCTCAAAGCCGTCCAATGGAAGTGTCTCAACTTCAATGATAAAATTTTTAAGAAACAAAGTAGCGTCCTCATTAGGCAACCCGGAGAATGACGGTAGTCGAGCTAGATGATGCGGCAAGAGCTTGTCGTCTTGGACCCTCGGAAAACGGCTTTTGCAAGAAGGGTTGGATGAGTACCTCGTTCGATTGAAATCCCCAATTTCACGTCGTGGATGCAACACATGGTGAAGTTTTGGCTTTGAGAAATCCTCAATAGTTCGTCGCTTTGGCGCTTGCACCCCGGTGTATTGACGACAATAATCATATCCATTCCCAACAAATCTCTCTTCACGGTAGTTTCCACGGTTAAGGTCCCGAGGCGGCTCCCTTTCTCTTCGGTCTCGACAAGGAGGCGGTGACATGGAATCCCTCTCGGTGGATGAGTAATCAAGATCTTGGTCGCGGTATCTATGATGCTTTCGGTGGCGTGGAGGTGAGTAATCTCGGTCATCATAATAAGAAACACCGGCATGCCGAGGTCGGCAATATAAATCATGAGCTCGGCGGCTCGAACAATAACTCGGAGAAAAGTCCCTCTCGTATGGAAAATCGGAATAATCATCGTCATAAGCCCGGTTACCGTTGCGTCTAGCCATGATATCACCTCGGTCGTTGTAGTAGCGATGGAAGGATGAACGTCTTCAACCTTGCATACACAACACTAACGCACAAAATTACACGTACCGCGTGGAAAGGAAACAATAACACAAGCGGACGAAGAAAAAGTAAACAAGAAAAACAAGTGCAAGACAAACAACCAATCAACAAACACACAAAAGCCTAAATTGCTCCCCGGCAACGGCGCCAAAATTTGTTTCGCTAAAATGTGTGTCGATTTATTACCCGAATGTCGTTCTCTCGAGGAGCAATACTATCGGCCTTGTGTGTCGTCTCAAGAGAATTTATCTTGCTCGAGTGCAAAAGAAAGTAAGAAAAAGAAACAAGCAACGATAGGGGGGTTTTGTAAGAGTGAAAGTTAAGAGAACTAAAGTAAAAAGTAGCATGCAAAGACAAAGACTAAACTATCTAAAATGCAAATGATCAAGTAAGTGAAACATTAGGGAATGAGATCGTAGTAATCGGAATGGGTTCAATACAATTCATGAATAATAATGTTAAATGAAACTACACTCACTCGTGATCAACGTCAACCATACCCAACCGAGATTCAAGTCTAAGCATCAAAACGAGGTTATATAGGTTCACTTCACATGTAAAAACTCTCATAATCGGAAATCACAATTAATCGAGTTAGGTCATACGTCACCACGATTAGACCGGCCATACGTAACCACGATTAGGCCGAGGATAATTGATTATGGTCTAACATGAATATATCGAACATTAAAAGCATACCCAAAAGTGAGGGATTTGGTCCATCTCCTCAACAAGTCAAAACATCAATTATCCCCAAAATTCATGCATTTACAAATCACCCAACCTTAATTACTCATCACCCAATCCCTAACATGCAATCTAGCTAAACATATTTATAAAAATCACACAAACATTCATCAACAAAACCATAAACAAGCAATGAAAAGGGAGATATTACCAAAGAGCTCCAAATCGAATATTGTTTACATCAATGTGTTCCTTGAAGCAATCTACACAACCTTCTTCAAATGCTTGAATACAAAATCTCAATGGATGATGGAGATAAAATTCAAAATAAAACTAGATCTAAAAATATCTAAAGAGAGAGAAATGGGGGAAATGTGGGTGTTGGTGAAGATGGAATGGATAAGTTTGATTTTCCACAAGTCTAGTATTCATATTTTCCACATATGCCTAAACAAAAAGACCAAAAAGCCCCAAAAGTCAAGTCAAACACTTCTTCTCTAATAATTTCACCTATGAAACTTGCTGGTACGTTCTGGGAAATACAGCTCATCGCTCGTTCATCCAATCGTCGATCCAACCGTTGAAATTGTACATGTCTAAGTTGGGAACATGTTGTCCAAATTTCAGGCCGATCCAACGGTTAACGAGGTGAGAAATTCAATTCTTCCAAAGTCGCGCAGTGCTGGAATCCGAACATCATGTCGGCCGACGTAAAATGATGTCGGCCGACACCAAGCCTGCGGACGCGGCTTTTCCTGCGGACGCGGGCCGATTCTACTGCCAATTCTGAGTTTGGGAAACATTTTCACTACCTGTCGGCCGACAGGTATACATGTCGGCCGACACCCAACATTTTCTTCATGCAAAATCAGCTTTTCTGCCCTTCAGTCTGTGTGGTATAACTTTGTCTTAGATTGTTGTTTCGTCAAACCCACCGTTGATAATGTAGCGCTAGAAGTCTTCTACAGTCCTGGAAAATTTGGAGACGATCCAACGGTGGAATTGGTCGAGATGACGATTCTCCCAACGCTGCGCAAGGCTGGACACCGGTAGAGTCGATTCGTGCATTTCCTTCCCGTTTTTGCTCAATTCTCGTCCAAATCCTACAAAAGCACAACCATAACAAAACATACACAAATTCACATGAATAGGATGAATATGAGCACAAAAACATCACAATAAAGTCACATAAAACAATAGAAAAGTCGCACAAAAACGTGCGAAACAATGTTACTTAGTATAAAATTTATAATTAATTATAAAAAATACTTATATTAAATGTTATGTATTTTATTTAATATTAAATGAAAACATTAAATACTAGTTTTTGAATAATTAAGTAAGATTTTTTGCTATTTTTTTATTTAATATTTTTTACCTAATAGTAGTACTCGTACTACATTAGGAGATGCTCATGGTCTATAATTTTTTTTTCTCTTTTGCCTATATTTTTTTCACTCAACTTTATGATAAATTTATAAGGAAACACAGAAAATTTAAATATCGATATGGGATATATCGTGGGTGAAGATTAGAGATATCAATTATAACCTGAATAAGGTTTGAGCCGACTAAAAAAAATGTAAGTTTATAGTCGAATATTTTTAAGATTAAAAAATTGAAATCGAAAACGCTCGAATCGAAAGAGCTCGAGAAATTGAGTGGGCTAGCCGGACAAATCGTGGGTTAACTCGACAACTTGATTTATTTCATTAAATTAGAATTTAATTTAAATATTGATACAAATATTATTTTGATTAAATAAAAAAAATATCAACTCAAATTGTAATTTTAAATATTATAAAGTTAATATTTTAAACTTTAAAAAATCTAAAAGAATATTTTATTTTTCTTATTATTTCTTTATTTTCTTTATTAACGTAAAAAAAATACTTCATTATGGTGTCGATTAGACATAAAAAGGATAATTGTTAGATGTTTTAATCTCACCATAGTTAATGTATTATTCCTTTATTAAATCTAAAGATTCAAATTCAATATTTTAATCTCACGGTTAAAACAAAAAACTTAATAATCATGTATGTAAATTTAAAAAATGTGATTAAATCTCATTTTAAGATTATATCTTGAGACTTCGTATTTCTTTAATTTTTTACGGATTGAAATGTTAATGAGAATCAATAAATGTTTAGTGTCCACGCCTAATATTTGATGCACTAATTGAACGGATGCAATTAATTTGGGACCAAAAAGATAACGAGGGAATTGGGAGGGGTAACCTTTCGAAAAACGCGTATTGAATTTATATCATTCCCTTTAATTTTGATTTATTTTTAAAGTAAAATAGAATAAAAATAAATAAAAAATCAGAAAAAAAGTTTTAAAAATTACCAATTAACCTAAGAAGTTTTAAAAATTGCAAATCAATCCTTGTAATTAAATTTTGAAACCTTATCCCCCAAATTCTCTCTCTCTCTCTCTCTCTCTCTCTCTCTCTCTCTCTCTCTCTCTCTCTCCTCTCTCTCTCTCTCAAACACGCACGAACTCAACGAGAAGAAAAAACGAACTCCGGCCGGCGCAAAAAAAAAAAAAAAAAAAAACTTCGGCAATGTCGAACGCCTCCTCGTTCTCAGCTACTGGAAGGGTCTCGAAAAGGGCTCGTCGGCAGTTTTTTCTCTCTCCATAACCTAAATCGCCCAAAACAAAACGGCTCCAAATTGACGATTTTCCATCAACAATTCGACGTAAACAAGATTGCATTCACTTCTACATGAATTGTGTGTGTGTGTTGATTTCAATATCGTTCTTAAATTTTGTGTTTTGAAAGGATTCTGAATCACAAAAATTCGCTAGAAATCGCGATAGTTGCAGATGGGCTATGGGCGCAGGTTAGTAGCCTGCGCCCTGCGCCCATTACGAAGCAGGCATTGGGCTGCCCCCTTCTGGGCGCCGGGCGCAGATCACTACCAGGGCCCAACGTCCAACCGGGCTCAGCCCAATGCCTACGCCCAGCGCCCTTAACAGATTCGATTGGACGCGGTTTTCATAATTTGTCCACTAACCCGTGGATAAATAAAGTGATTTGAACCATTGGATAATCTAAAAATGTAAGTTTACATGTCCCGTTCAATTTTCGTGAAAAAATAATGTCCGGAAGTGCTCGATCCGATAATGTCGCAAAATTGACAAAATCGCGAAATTAGCGAATCGAGCACTTCCAGACATAGTTTTTTCACGAAAACTGGACGGAACACATAAAACAACATTTTAAGATCATCCAACGGTTTAAATTAATTAAATTACATTTCAATGTTTGGTCATACTTTGTATATCCTAAACTTCAACTCAAATTATAACATTTAAATTTGAACCTTAGAAGTAATAAGTGACCAAAACGCTAATTACTTCTACACGTGGATAATTTAATTGATTTGAACCGTTGGATGATCTTCAAATGTTGTTTTACATCTCTCGTTCAATATTCGTTAAAAACTAATTTCAGGAAGTGTTCGATCCGCTAATTTTGCTATTTTGTCAATTTTTGCGACATTATTGGATCGAGCACTTCCAGACATTATTTTTTTCACGAAAATTGGACGAGAAATGTAAACCTACATTTTAAGATCATCTAACGGTTCAAATCACATTAATTATCTACGTATTAGTCGATAAATTATGAAAATTGCGTCCAATCGAATTTGGGCGTAGGCATTGGGCTGAGCCCGGTTGGGCGTTGGGATCTGGTAGTGACCTGCGCCCGGCGCCCAGAAGGGGGAAGCCCAATGCCTGCTTCGTAATGGGCGTAGGGCGCAGACTACTAACCTGCGCCCAGAGCCCGTCTGCAACTATCGCGATTTCCATCGAATTTTTGTGATTCAGAATCCTTTCAAAACGCAAAATTCTAGCACGATATTGAAATCAACACACACCACACACAATAGTCATGTAGAAGTGAATGCAAACTTGTTTACTGTTTCGTACATTTTTGTGCGACATTTTCTATTGTTTTGTGTAACTTTCTTGTATTGTTTTTGTGCTTTTATTCATCCTATTAATGTGATTATGTGTTTATGTTGTCATGGTTTTGGTTTGGTAGAGTTTGGACGAGAATCGAGCAAAAACGAGAAGAAATACACAAAAGGGTTCATGTCGATTCCAGCTTTGCGCAGTCGTAGAAGAATGGTCATCCCCGACAATTCCGCCGTTGGATCGTCCCCAAATTTCTACAGCACATAGAAGACTTATAGAGCTACAGTTTCAACGGTCACTTTGGTGAAATGAGTTCCGAGGACGAAGATATAAGCCATAGAAGTCGGAGTAAGAAACCAGATTTTTAAAGGAGTGAAATCGTGAAGACGTCGGACGACAACACTTTTCCGTCGGCCGACACCCAGCTGTCGGACGACACCCGAAGTTGTCGGACGACAAAATCACCGCGAGCGACGCGATATGAGCTGCAGCGACGTGTGGGTCAGTGCACTTAGCCTGCGAGCGACGCGGATTTACCGCGAGCGACGCGCACTGCGCGTCTTCGGGAAAAATGTCTTTTCGGCTTCGTAAACCGTTGGATTGACCTGAAATTTTAACAGGATGTTCCCAACTTCTATATCTACAATATCAACGGTTGGATCGGCGATATGATGAGCGAGAAAGTTCCAGTTACTCCAAGAACGCATCAGCACTTCTCTTGGGCGAAAATTGAGAAGGAATAAAGTCTTGACTTATGTTTGACTTGTTTTAAGGGCTTTTTGGTATTTTTGGTTAGTCTTGTGGATAAACTATAAATAGTTGTTTGTAGCTTGGAGAGAGTAGACCCCAATTGAACTAACTTTCATTCCTCACTTTACACATTACATTTCTAGCTTTCTTCTCAAGCAATCCAATTTCCATTTTCATGTTCTTCAATTTCTCTACACAAATTCACGATCTAAATTCCGTACGTCGAGAATCCGATTGAATGTCATTCACAAACGATCTTCCTCTCCTCGAGCCCGACGTTTTGATCGGAGCGGTTTTTCCGGGTGACACGTAAAAGTCCGACCTCGATTTCGGAAGCTCGGCTCGATTATCTTCTTCATCCATCGATTCCATCATTCTCGTGGTAAGATTCTCTTCGTTTTACTCTCGATTATGGCTTACTCGATTGTGGATTGTGAATTTGAGTGCTTGACCATGATTAGCTAAACCTTTTGTAAGGGTGTTTGATGAAATTCCTCAATGAATTAGAGTTGCTTTCTTAATTAACTTGATTTCTAGTAATTGGACAATTACACCTCTCGATTTGTGGTCTCGTGTCGAACAACCTCGGGTATATCGCTAGTGGATCATACGGTCGATGTGTGAGTGATCTTTGGTGAGGGAGAACGTGACAACACCGTGATCCTAGTCCGATTATTAGTTAATTAAGAGTTTTATAAATCTCGTCAACTCTAGTTCGTTAGGAAAAGTAATTGCTACACCCTTGCTTCCAAAACACTTTGTTACAACTCGACCTTTAAATACTCGTTTTAAATACTCGTACTAGTTGATAATCAAACACTCAATTGCGACCCCCCCTTAGTTATAATGATTTCTTCCCCTTTCTCGAAACTCGAACTTAACGTGTACAAAAATCACCTCACGTGCCGATAGTATTGTTCCGCGAGAGACCGACTCGGGGGTTTACACTCGTAAATCTTTCGGATTTTATAAATTACTTTTGAGCAATCATTTACGTCGAATTGTTGGTGGAAAATCGTCGATTTGGAGTCCCTTTTTTTGCGATTTAGGGTTACGGGGAGAGAAAAAACGGAGAAAAAGGTGAAGTGAGACTATTGTGCAATTATTTAGTTGAGCTTATTGTGTAAATATTTTCATTTTTATTTCTTTTACATTTAATGTTTCTTTCCTCCGAAAATTATAAAAATATTTAAACACTTTAATATAAATAAATTATATTATAATATAATTATTATACTTTAAAATATTCAATAAACAATTAAAAATACTAAAATAATTTTAGGCGTTACACATTTTTAAGCCTTTTAACAAAAAATGTAATTGTTTATATTTATTGCGCAATTTTTCAAAACAAAAGCCTTTTAACAAAAAATGTAATTGTTTATTTATTGCGCAATTTTTCAAAACAAAAAATCTTATATGTTTTGAAATTTTTAAGAAATTTAATTGCGTGAACGTATAAACGCATATATTTAAAATATTGATATTTATATCATTTTGTAGGTTTCAAAAATCTAAAATTTTTACATTTTTTAAAAAAGAAATTTAATTAATGACGTCTTTTTATTATAAAATTAATATATTTTTATATATTAGAATTTATAAGACCATGTTTATCCACAAAGTCACCCCAACTTTTTAATAAATTATTAATTTCACTCTCTTCCACCTCATCAATTTATTACTTTATTCAATCTTCTAATTTTTCATCATTTATTCACAACCTACAACCTATTTCAATTTTTCAATTTTTATTATTATTAAATAATTACATAATATTTATTTATTAAATTTATATTTATTATAAATTAAAAAATATATGAAATATTAAAATATGTCAATTAATAATTTTAAAAAAATCAACATAAAATACTGTAAAGTAAATTTTAAATTTTTATAAATTACTTTTAAAAATTATTTCAAAAATTACATATTTTAGTAAATAAAAATATACGAATATTGGTCTCTATTTGTAGAGAATAAAAAAAATAAAAATTTTGATATAATTATATTTATATATTATTATGTATAATATTAGATATATAGTAAAATATATATGAGCATATATAAATAATATAATAAAACAAATAAAATACCAATCACATCATTAGACATGGCAAGAAAAAAAAAATATGTGACGCTCTTAGGGCGTGAGAGAGCTTCGGTTGTGGAGGGGCGTGAGTTTTATTTTCACTTTCAATTTATAAAACAAATGCAGTAGGACCCTCTATAAAAAAAAACAACTGATTCCTAACAATTGCAATAGGCTTCAATTAATTGATGAACATCAATGTTTTTTCATTTTCCTATATTTGACGGCAAAGAAACAGAGGGAGAGAAGGAAATTTTGGAACAAACTTAATCTTGTTGGGAAATCAAGTAAGGAGGAGAGCTAGCGAATCAGCCCCTAAACTTCATATTTCTAACAAAAACAACAAATCAAAAGCAAGTGGTTTGAAGGTTTTTCGTCGTTTCGATATCGAATAGATTTCTATTAATTATCGATTATGTGTTGTTCAGTTTTGATATTCGGTATATATATATCGTTGGAATGCTTCTTTTACGAAGATATCAAATACTCACTTTTAATATAATTGACTAAATTACACGTATTTTTTAAATAAATTACATCAATTTTTACCATTTAATGAGTAGTAGTGTATTATATTGTGTATATATACTTTTTTTTGTTTACTTTATATATCATTTTAATTATTAAATTATAATTTCTTATTATTATTTATCATAATATTGTATAAAAATATTAATACAAAATACCCACTGTTAATGTAATTAACTAAATTATTCAGCCACCCAGACTCTTACGCAATGATAAACACATATCCGCAAGTACTGATTATCGATTATACGTGCAAAACGACCGTGTACGATATGCCATTAATTGAGGTTGTTGGGGCAACAAGCACAAACAAGACGATCACCATGATAGAGTAGGTGACCAACAAGCCAACCTGTGGCTGTGGTCGAACCTAATTTATTATTTAATTAATAAATATTATCAATTTATTTCGAAATTATGAAAAGATTATTAATTATGATTAATCAAGGCATATGCTATATCTACTCCCCATGTTGAATCATAGATATAGTCCTGTACAGTTACACATGTTGTATGAATTCGGTTTTGTGGAAACCGAGAGATAATTCTGTTAACGCAACGTAACTGGTCAAACTCAGTTCCTAGTCGATGGGTTACGCCAATAACAAGGATACCCGGCCTTTCCCCCTTGAGACTAGCACTTAGTGTATGTGGGCTAATCTCGAGCCTCGGTGTTGGGACATCGACATACATGAGTGGGTGCTCACTGTTGATGAGTTCACTGAACCCCCTCTCCCTGGAATCTCTAAGTGGTTATCACTGATCGAGTAGAGAATTCCATAATATAGTTGTACACAATTAATCCTTAAGACCCAGACATCACCGTGACTTCATCAGAGGACTAGCTGTATCGTAACGTGTTTTTGATTCCCTGGAAAGGGAGTAAGTCGAAAAAGGAGGCAATGTTCGTGCAGTTCGAAATCTGATGTGAAGTCTGTGCATGGTAGTAGGGGATCTGATCGCTTGATATAGATCATGGATGTCCTATGTGGTTCGTAGTCCCGGAATCTCTGGCCAGAGTTGAACAGTGAGGTGATTAGAGAAATGTGTTTCTCTAGATCAATCACGACTGGATTATACGAAGCCTAGAACGTTCGCAAAGTTATCAAACACAACAAGAGATCTCGATTAACCAATATCTCTAGTTTGATAAGGACATATGAATCGGAGGGATCGTACTGTACGCTAACTATATTACAAGGTTCTTGCAGGCACTTCATTTGTATCTAGGGAATTAGTGAAGCGTGGTTGCTAGACGCTCGTCACTGATTCGTTGGGCACCGAATTGTTCGGAGATTAAATAATATGATTATTAATCTGAAACTCTCGGGAGTAGTTAATATAAGAACAATATGTTGTTCGAATCACAATGTGTTGTGAGCCCACGGCTAGTTATACACCTGAACCATTGAGGGTCACATTCTCGTGTAAACCAAACCTTGAATACGATCATGTATTAATTAACTGTTAATTAAGTACATATAGTCGGAGGTCAATATGATTGAATCCGAGATTCATAATTGTGATTATGAGTTGGAAATATTAATGAGCTAAAGAAAACGGACACGATGGTGTACACTTTCTATTTTGGGAAATTTCCCGATTTAGCAGTACCCCTGAAATGGGCTTTCCGATTTTGTGAAATTGGAAATTTTTATTATTATCTCATATCGATGAGAAAATTAAAACGAGAAAGAAAATATAATCGTTATATTTTTCGGAGATCGAATTGATTGTCAATTTGGGAGAAACGTAATGACGGCTAATGAATTGGGCCGGCTAGGCTTAATGGATCCGATCCATTAGGGTTTGAGCCCAAGTAGCTCTTTTCTTCACCTATAAAAGGAGCTCCATAGGCATGAAGAAGAACACACCAAACCTAGAGAGCTCTAGCCCTAGCCTCTCCTCTCTCCCTCTCCCTCTCTCGCCGTCGCCCCAGCGCCGCCTCCCTCGGAGGACCGCCGCCCACCGCCGCCGCCGGCAGCCGCCCGCCTCGCCGGAATCCGATTCCGGCGCCGTTTTTCTGGCCCGTTTTTCCCGTCGTATTCTCCCTCTCGTATTTCTAGTGCAATACGCGAGTGGGATTACCTATACGAGGTGAAACCTGATTTGACGAGAGACGCCGGAGGTTTGAACGAGCAACGCCCGAGCACGACGAGCCAAGCCCGCCCGCGCCCGAGCGCCGCCGCCGCGACCAGCCGAGAGCCGCCCCGGCTCTCCCCGTGTTCAGCCCGCACGCCCCGCGTGCATCCCCGCGTTGCATCCGCGCGACTTCCGACGAACCTCGTTTCGTCCGACGAATCCCTAAGGTACTCACGATTAAACTTGGATTTAATTGTTTGCGTTAAATTGTTTGCGCTAAAGTACTGGGATTATAATTGACAAATAAAATTAATAGAGATTAATTTAATTGTTAATTAAAAACAATTTGATTTGAATTGTATAATTGTGATTATGTGCAATTAATTATGTCTGCATGTTTGCGTAATTAATTAAGTAGTGTAATTAATTTATATGATAAATATATTTGCGCTACAAGTGATTAATTTATATGATAAATTTAATTGCGCTAAGATTTAATTTGTGTAGTATGGGATGCATTAATTAAATATTTAATTATTTGATAATTAAATTAAATAGTGAATTATTTATTTAATAGATTTGAATTAAATCAATTAATGCATGTAATATTGAAAATAGGATTTTCAATAAAAATAAAATAAAATAAAATTTTTGTTTTCCGCTGCGTATACATGCACGATCCCCAACAGTGGTATCAGAGCGTAGGTTCTGAAATTGATTGATTGTCTATGAATATAATCACCTTTAAGCATGCTGTTTGTTGAATTGATTGATTTAATGTTATTTGATTGGGACGTAGTTGTTTCTATTAAGATATTTATTTTTATCTAATAGTTCAAACAATGCCTAATTTGTTGTTAAGTAACGATTCAACGTCAAACGTGAATTCACCTCGGGGAGTGATTCATCTAGACTTGTTTTTGTTAAAACAAATTAGAGATCTTCGAGTCATATGATGACATAAAATCGATGATCTGCTCGGCTCCCCCATTTATAGGAGATAGGGTCGTTTGCATGATGAATCGCTGGTTAGAAGCTTCGAGTCTTCACTTACGAGACATCACGTTTGAGTATTGGGATATTAATAAATTGAAATAGAAAAGAAGTATCAATATTTAATTTAGTGAAATTATTTATTGACCAATTAAATAATTGATTTAAATATTCGATCAACAAGGTGATAGATTAATTATTTGATTTAATTGTTAAATCAAGTTAATTAATAGAGCACCAATTTAATTTACATACCTCGTTTTAATTGTGATTAAATGCTATGTGAATTATATGACTTATGTGAGATATATATATTGTGATATATATTATGATCGTATGTACTCCATTAGGATGGCCTATAGAGAACATAGTTGTTAGGAATCAACAATCGATCGCTCACTCAATCTGATGAGATAAATAATCCTGTAGTCCTCCATTCTCTCCCGAGAATGTATATCAAGCCATAAAGGAGAACCGATGTGTCGTTCTTTCTTCTTTCCTTCTGCCGACGGTAAATCATGAGAAAGCCACTTGCAAGTAGTATGGTATGCCGTGTTAGCGGGGAGTACTGCTTGTGAGTCAAGCTGTGATTTACCGACATATGATGGAGACGTGTTGGCTACGATTCCTTTAGATTTGTGCAGTCGGATAGATTAACTATGGGTTGTACACGTTTATTGGAATCCAACTTTCACTTCTCATATCGGTGGGTCGGTCTTGACACAAGGTTGACTTTGAAGGGTACGATTAACGTAGTTCATTGTCATGGTGAGGAAAAGCTAACTTTAGGATCACATAGAGATGTGATTGAAAAATAGTTTTCTACCATTGGGTAAACATAACTGGGCTAGATTAACTACGAGTTATGGTTTACGCCCTTGGACCTAAAGCCCATCTAAGGAAAATTGGATTTTCCCGTCTGTTCACTAGAGGATAGTGGAATTCGAAAAATTTAGTGGGAGGCAATTAAAAAATTCCTAAAAGTCCTTACAATTTTAATTTCAATCATAATTCGAACTATCACTAATTAATCTTCTTAAAATTTTCTCAGTAATCATGTCTAAAAATCCCCTAGCGTCGATCCTCGACCAAAACAAACTCACTGGACCAAACTATCTTGATTGGCTACGCAATCTCAAACTTGTGCTGCAACTTGATCACCTTACTTATGTCTTGGATGATAAGTTTGACTTCGACCCGGACCTCGATCATACTGACGAGGAGAAGAAAGACATGGAGATATGGAAAGAGGACAATAATACTGTCCGGTGCTATATGATAGCCTCCATGTCTCCTGAGCTTGCTAGGAAATATGAAACGTATGAATGGGCTCATGATATCAAGATTCATCTTGATGGCCTGTACAGTGAGAATATTAGGACCGCGAGGTTCACTGCTACGAAGGAGCTGACCACTAAGAAACTGTGCGAAGGGGCTTCGGTCCACGAGCATGGAATCAAAATGATCGGTCTCATTGAGAAGCTAGTGAATTTCAAGGTCGTCCTACCTGAAGAGCTCTCGGTGGATTTGATCCTCCTGTCTCTCCCAAGTTCGTATGAACCGTTCATAGTGAACTTCAACATGAACAAACTAGCACCACCTCTCGAGGAGCTGCTTAACATGTTGGTCAGTTTTGAAACGACTATCAAAAAGGAGAAATCTGTTCTCATTGCTTCGACTTCTGAGAGGAAGCGTTCCTATCCGAAGAAGAGGAAAGAAAATGTTTCTTCCTCGAGCAAGATGGTCTATAAAAGGAAGAAAGGTGGATCTAAGGACAAAGTCGTCAAATCTGTTGATGACGTTTGTCACCATTGTGGAAAGAAAGGCCATTGGCGCCGTAACTGCAAGGAGTACCTTGACCAGAAACGTTCTGGGAATGGTACGTTTTACATAGAAGTAAATTTATCCTTAAATTCTTCTTCATGGGTATTGGATACCGGTTGTGGCTCACATCTCTGTAATGATTTGCAGCTCATGACAAGAAGTAAGAAGCTCAAGGAAGGTGAGACCTTCTTGAGGATGGGAAACGGAGCAAGAGTTGCTGCTGAAGCCATCGGGACTATTTACTTAGATGTTTCTGATTCTCGTTTTAAATTAGTTTTGAACAATTGTCTTTACGTTCCATCACTTATTCGGAACCTTATTTCTATTCCTGTTTTGGATAATGAAGGTTATTCTTTTGTTTTTGGAAATTCGATTTGCCTTATACAAAAGGACGATAAAGTGATATGTAAGGGACATCTGTCAAACGATTTATATGAACTTAACTTAAACGAGATCCCTGTTAATGTGCTAACAGCAAAACGAAAAGAAATTAGTCTTAACCCCGCACAACTTTGGCATGCCCGACTAGGACATGTTTCCCTGAGACGATTGAATGAGTTCCTAAAGGAAGGGCTGTTCACACTTGATGATGTGAAATCGCTCCAAGCTTGTGAAGCTTGCCTAAAAGGGAAAATGACCAAGTCTCCCTACAAAGGGACAATGGCACGTGCTGAAGGTCTATTGGATCTGATCCATACTGACGTGTGTGGTCCACTAAGCGTTAGTGCGAGGGGTGGATTCAACTACTTCGTAACCTTTACCGATGATTATTCAAGGTATGGTTACGTATACTTAATGAAGCACAAATCGGAGACTTTTGAAAGGTTCAAAGACTTCCGACATGAAGTGGAGAATCAACTTGGGCTTCGTATTAAGCAACTACGATCCGATCGTGGTGGCGAATACTTAAGCGCTGAGTTTATAGACTATCTAAAAGAGAATGGGATTCTCTCTCAGTGGACTCCTCCTGGAACACCCCAGTTGAACGTAGTGTCCGAGCGTCGTAACCGAACCCTGTTAGACATGGTTCGATCTATGATGAGTGTCACTGAGTTACCGGCGTACTTGTGGGGTCACGCACTCTTGACAGCCGCCTATTTGCTAAATAGACTTAACACTAAAGCAGTTAAATCCACACCTTATGAACTTTGGCATTCCCGATAGCCCACGTTCAAACATATAAAGATATGGGGTTGTCCCGCTTACGTGAAGCGGCTAGTGGGAGATAAGTTGGATAGTAAATCTGACTTATGCTACTTTGTGGGATATCCCGTGGATTCCATGGGATATGAATTCTACTATGTTTCTGAGGCAAAAGTGTTTGTCTCGAGAAATGTTGTGTTCCTTGAGAAGGAATTCCTAGCGGATGGAAAAGGCAGCATAGTAGATCTCGAAGAGGTTCGAGATGACGACCCACAAACTGAAGTTCATGCACCAGTCCCTGAACCAGAGCCAATTCAACAAACCACTGATACACCTCCACGACCGACATTCCGTAAATCCGAAAGAGTTCGGAGGTTGCCTGATCGGTTGTTCCTCGTTGATAGTGATCACGAAATCATTGATGATGGATCCGATCCTAGAACCTTCAATGAAGCCGTATTGGATACGGACAAGGGACATTGGCTTACTGCCATGAAATCCGAAATGGACTCCATGTATTCCAACAACGTATGGACGTTGGTAGACCCACCTAAAGGAATCGTTCCCATAGGCTGCAAGTGGATCTATAAAAGGAAAGTTGGAGCTGATGGAAAGGTTGCGACCTTTAAAGCTAGGTTGGTGGCAAAAGGATATACTCAAAAGCAAGGTGTTGACTATGAGGAAACCTTTTCACCAGTCGCTATGCTTAAATCCATTAGGATTTTGCTGGCCATCTCTGCGTGGTACGACTACGAGATATGGCAAATGGATGTGAAGACCGCGTTTCTCAATGGGGACATTGAGGAGGAAATTTATATGGCGCAGCCGGAAGGCTTCATATCTCCTGGAGAAGAGCAAAAGGTTTGCCGACTCCAGCGATCCATTTATGGATTGAAACAAGCATCCCGAAGTTGGAACAAACGTTTTGACAACACAATCAAAGAGTTTGATTTTGTCAAGAACCCGGAGGAACCTTGTGTATACAAGAAGGTTAGTGGGAGCGCCGTGACGTTTTTAGTGCTATACGTTGATGACATACTACTCATTGGGAATGATGTAGGTATGCTGCAGGCAACGAAAGCATGGTTGTCCACACGTTTCTCGATGAAGGATTTAGGCGAAGCATCTTACGTATTAGGAATACGAATCTATAGAGATAGATATAGAAAGATGATCGGCCTATCACAATCCTTGTACATAGAAACCATTTTAAAACGGTTTAACATGGAAAACTCAAAGAGAGGGTTTTTGCCAATGTGTCATGGAATTCGTCTCTCAAAAACCATGTGTCCAGCAACGGAACTGGAAATCGAGAGGATGAATCGCACACCATACGCATCCGGTATTGGAAGCGTGATGTATGGCATGCTATGTACTAGACCTGATATTGCTCATACTGTGAGTGTCACGAGCAAGTATCAGTCTAATCCTGGACCGGCTCATTGGAAAGCCGTGAAGGACATTCTTAGGTATTTGCGAAATACCAAAGAGATGTTCTTAGTCTATGGAGGTCACGATTTGTAGATAGAGGCGTTTACGGACTCTAGTTTTCAATCTGACGTGGACGACTCTAAGTCGATATCGGGATACATATTCAAGCTGAACGGAGGTGCCGTCTGTTGGAAGAGTTCCAAGCAAAAAACCACGGCTGATTCCACCACCGAAGCTGAATATGTTGCGGCAAGTGAAGCTGCAAAAGAGGCTGTTTGGATACGGAACTTCATCCAAGAGTTGGGAGTCGTTCCGAGCGCAAGTGATCCAGTAACGTTGTACTGTGATAACACGGGAGCCGTAGCACAAGCTAAGGAACCGAGATCTCATCAGAAATCCAAACATGTACTGAGGAAATATCATCTGATCCGCGAGATCGTTGAGAGAGGTGACGTCTTGGTCGAAAGAGTCACTTCGGGAGATAATATAGCTGATCCCTTTACCAAGCCTTTGTCTAAATCAGTCCACGAGAAACATCGAGAGTCGATGGGACTTAGATACGAGAGCAGTTGGCTTTAGGTCAAGTGGGAGATTGATAGAGTAGGTGACCAACAAGCCAACCTGTGGCTGTGGTCGAACCTAATTTATTATTTAATTAATAAATATTATCAATTTATTTCGAAATTATGAAAAGATTATTAATTATGATTAATCAAGGCATATGCTATATCTACTCCCCATGTTGAATCATAGATATAGTCCTGTACAGTTACACATGTTGTATGAATTCGGTTTTGTGGAAACCGAGAGATAATTCTGTTAACGCAACGTAACTGGTCAAACTCAGTTCCTAGTCGATGGGTTACGCCAATAACAAGGATACCCGGCCTTTCCCCCTTGAGACTAGCACTTAGTGTATGTGGGCTAATCTCGAGCCTCGGTGTTGGGACATCGACATACATGAGTGGGTGCTCACTGTTGATGAGTTCACTGAACCCCCTCTCCCTGGAATCTCTAAGTGGTTATCACTGATCGAGTAGAGAATTCCATAATATAGTTGTACACAATTAATCCTTAAGACCCAGACATCACCGTGACTTCATCAGAGGACTAGCTGTATCGTAACGTGTTTCTGATTCCCTGGAAAGGGAGTAAGTCGAAAAAGGAGGCAATGTTCGTGCAGTTCGAAATCTGATGTGAAGTCTGTGCATGGTAGTAGGGGATCTGATCGCTTGATATAGATCATGGATGTCCTATGTGGTTCGTAGTCCCGGAATCTCTGGCCAGAGTTGAACAGTGAGGTGATTAGAGAAATGTGTTTCTCTAGATCAATCACGACTGGATTATACGAAGCCTAGAACGTTCGCAAAGTTATCAAACACAACAAGAGATCTCGATTAACCAATATCTCTAGTTTGATAAGGACATATGAATCGGAGGGATCATACTGTACGCTAACTATATTACAAGGTTCTTGCAGGCACTTCATTTGTATCTAGGGAATTAGTGAAGCGTGGTTGCTAGACGCTCGTCACTGATTCGTTGGGCACCGAATTGTTCGGAGATTAAATAATATGATTATTAATCTGAAACTCTCGGGAGTAGTTAATATAAGAACAATATGTTGTTCGAATCACAATGTGTTGTGAGCCCACGGCTAGTTATACACCTGAACCATTGAGGGTCACATTCTCGTGTAAACCAATCCTTGAATACGATCATGTATTAATTAACTGTTAATTAAGTACATATAGTCGGAGGTCAATATGATTGAATCCGAGATTCATAATTGTGATTATGAGTTGGAAATATTAATGAGCTAAAGAAAACGGACACGATGGTGTACACTTTCTATTTTGGGAAATTTCCCGATTTAGCAGTACCCCTGAAATGGGCTTTCCGATTTTGTGAAATTGGAAATTTTTATTATTATCTCATATCGATGAGAAAATTAAAACGAGAAAGAAAATATAATCGTTATATTTTTCGGAGATCGAATTGATTGTCAATTTGGGAGAAACGTAATGACGGCTAATGAATTGGGCCGGCTAGACTTAATGGATCCGATCCATTAGGGTTTGAGCCCAAGTAGCTCTTTTCTTCACCTATAAAAGGAGCTCCATAGGCATGAAGAAGAACACACCAAACCTAGAGAGCTCTAGCCCTAGCCTCTCCTCTCTCCCTCTCCCTCTCTCGCCGCCGCCCCAGCGCCGCCTCCCTCGAAGGACCGCCGCCCGGAGCCGCCGCCCGCCGCCGCCCACCGCCGCCGCCGGCAGCCGCCCGCCTCGCCGGAATCCGATTCCGGCGCCGTTTTTCTGGCCCGTTTTTCCCGTCGTATTCTCCCTCTCGTATTTCTAGTGCAATACGCGAGTGGGATTACCTATACGAGGTGAAACCTGATTTGACGAGAGACGCCGGAGGTTTGAACGAGCAACGCCCGAGCACGACGAGCCAAGCCCGCCCGCGCCCGAGCGCCGCCGCCGCGACCAGCCGAGAGCCGCCCCGGCTCTCCCCGTGTTCAGCCCGCACGCCCCGCGTGCATCCCCGCGTTGCATCCGCGCGACTTCCGACGAACCTCGTTTCGTCCGACGAATCCCTAAGGTACTCACGATTAAACTTGGATTTAATTGTTTGCGTTAAATTGTTTGCGCTAAAGTACTGGGATTATAATTGACAAATAAAATTAATAGAGATTAATTTAATTGTTAATTAAAAACAATTTGATTTGAATTGTATAATTGTGATTATGTTAATTGTCAAATTGACGCAATTAATTATGTCTGCATGTTTGCGTAATTAATTAAGTAGTGTAATTAATTTATATGATAAATATATTTGCGCTACAAGTGATTAATTTATATGATAAATTTAATTGCGCTAAGATTTAATTTGTGTAGTATGGGATGCATGAATTAAATATTTAATTATTTGATAATTAAATTAAATGGTGAATTATTTATTTAATAGATTTGAATTAAATCAATTAATGCATGTAATATTGAAAATAGGAATTTCAATAAAAATAAAATAAAATAAAATTTTTGTTTTTCGCTGCGTATACATGCGTAGGTTCTGAAATTGATTGATTGTCTATGAATATAATCACCTTTAAGCATGCTGTTTGTTGAATTGATTGATTTAATGTTATTTGATTGGGACGTAGTTGTTTCTATTAAGATATTTATTTTTATCTAATAGTTCAAACAATGCCTAATTTGTTGTTAAGTAACGATTCAACGTCAAACGTGAATTCACCTCGGGGAGTGATTCATCTAGACTTGTTTTTGTTAAAACAAATTAGAGATCTTCGAGTCATATGATGACATAAAATCGATGATCTGCTCGGCTCCCCCATTTATGGGAGATAGGGTCGTTTGCATGATGAATCGCTGGTTAGAAGCTTCGAGTCTTCACTTACGAGACATCACGTTTGAGTATTGGGATATTAATAAATTGAAATAGAAAAGAAGTATCAATATTTAATTTAGTGAAATTATTTATTGACCAATTAAATAATTGATTTAAATATTCGATCAACAAGGTGATAGATTAATTATTTGATTTAATTGTTAAATCAAGTTAATTAATAGAGCACCAATTTAATTTACATACCTCGGTTTAATTGTGATTAAATGCTATGTGAATTATATGACTTATGTGAGATATATATATTGTGATATATATTATGATCGTATGTACTCCATTAGGATGGCCTATAGAGAACATAGTTGTTAGGAATCAACAATCGATCGCTCACTCAATCTGAGGAGATAAATAATCCTGTAGTCCTCCATTCTCTCCCGAGAATGTATATCAAGCCATAAAGGAGAACCGATGTGTCGTTCTTTCTTCTTTCCTTCTGCCGACGGTAAATCATGAGAAAGCCACTTGCAAGTAGTATGGTATGCCGTGTTAGCGGGGAGTACTGCTTGTGAGTCAAGCTGTGATTTACCGACATATGATGGAGACGAGTTGGCTACGATTCCTTTAGATTTGTGCAGTCGGATAGATTAACTATGGGTTGTACACGTTTATTGGAATCCAACTTTCACTTCTCATATCGGTGGGTCGGTCTTGACACAAGGTTGACTTTGAAGGGTACGATTAACGTAGTTCATTGTCATGGTGAGGAAAAGCTAACTTTAGGATCACATAGAGATGTGATTGAAAAATAGTTTTCTACCATTGGGTAAACATAACTGGGCTAGATTAACTACGAGTTATGGTTTACGCCCTTGGACCTAAAGCCCATTTAAGGAAAATTGGATTTTCCCGTCTGTTCACTAGAGGATAGTGGAATTCGAAAAATTTAGTGGGAGGCAATTAAAAAATTCCTAAAAGTCCTTACAATTTTAATTGCAATCATAATTCGAACTATCACTAATTAATCTTCTTAAAATTTTCTCAGTAATCATGTCTAAAAATCCCCTAGCGTCGATCCTCGACCAAAACAAACTCACTGGCCCAAACTATCTTGATTGGCTACGCAATCTCAAACTTGTGCTGCAACTTGATCACCTTACTTATGTCTTGGATGATAAGTTTGACTTCGACCCGGACCTCGATCATACTGACGAGGAGAAGAAAGACATGGAGATATGGAAAGAGGACAATAATACTGTCCGGTGCTATATGATAGCCGCCATGTCTCCTGAGCTTGCTAGGAAATATGAAACGTATGAATGGGCTCATGATATCAAGATTCATCTTGATGGCCTGTACAGTGAGAATATTAGGACCGCGAGGTTCACTGCTACGAAGGAGCTGACCACTATGAAACTGCGCGAAGAGGCTTCGGTCCACGAGCATGGAATCAAAATGATCGGTCTCATTGAGAAGCTAGTGAATTTCAAGGTCGTCCTACCTGAAGAGCTCTCGGTGGATTTGATCCTCCTGTCTCTCCCAAGTTCGTATGAACCGTTCATAGTGAACTTCTGTTGGAAATCGATATCCCGGGCTATTAAATTTTGCGGAAAAATAACCCGAACGAAATCCTTCATCGCCGGAGATTGGATCCCCGACTCATCCGCAGAAGTCCGACCTTTGGAGACTACGCGCCCGAAGACACGCAGCCCGCCCCCAGCCGATTTTCTCCCGCGAGTCGGATCCACGAACGCGAACCACCGTACGACGGAACCGGGCCCGACGAGAGTTCCACCGCGGACAAGCCGCGGCAAAACCCTAGCCGAGCCCCCGCCGCGAGGGGGCTCGCGATCGCACGCCGCGATCGCCGGGGCTGCCCAGCAGCCCCCGGTGGTGAGTCCGGCGACTCACCACCATCGCCGGAGGAGGGGCGGTCAGCTCCCAGCTGAACCGCCGCGGCTCCAGCCGCGGCTTTCCCCGCGATCGACCTCACGGTCGATCGCATGCCCCGGCTCCAGCCGGGGCTCCTCCGTCGCGCCTGGCCGCCGGTCGAGGTGGCTGGGGGGGACCAGCTGCCGTGGCACCAGCCCACGGCGGTCTCCCCGCGATCGACTCAAGGTCGATCGCTTGCCCCGGCGGTCCAGCCGGGGCTCCCTCGTCCGCGCGCCGCGATCGAACCCTAGGGTTCGATCGCCTCCTCGGCTCCAAGCCGAGGGTTCTTCGATCTTCGCCGGGGATCTCGAATCCCCGTCCCCGAAGTTCGTACGTTTATCCGGATCGTGTGTTCATGTATATACTACGATTAATCACACAAAATCATAAAAGAGGGTTTATGATTTTTACCTTCGATTCGTTGTGCGGAGAAACGAAATCAAACACCTTTGATGACCTTGCGATCTTCCCACGTATTCCTTGCACTCCGTTCGAACGTCGTGTGGGCGACGATCTATCGAACTCCTATGGATCTTCCTCACTCTCAAGACTTTATGATTGGCGTAGGTCAATTAATTGTGTTATGAAAAGTGAAGACCATGTAGTGCTTATATAGGCTACGTAGGGGATCATAAGGAGAATAAATATTGGGCTTCAATATTGAAAATTAAATTGGGTCCAACCCAAATCCATTAATTCTTATCAATATTAATTTTATTTATTTTCCACTATATAAATAAAATTGCACTCCCAATATTATTCCATATTATATCAAATAATATTTCTCCGGTAGTATTATATATTCCGTGTATTTAAGATTTAAATATCCATGAATAAATTTATTTATTGCTCAATAAATATTATTCATCTCTTATATCCGAGACTAGTACCATTCAACCTTAATTATTATGCGGATTAAATCCACCTGCAGGGTTTACATAATAATTCCTTATGAACTCATCTCGGGGATATTATCAACCCTTACGGGATACACTTTCCCGTCAAGTATTCACGGCATGCCATATATAAAATATAGTGACCCAACTTAACCGGTAATTAACCCAATAATTAAATCGGTTAATTCCTTTGGTAAATCAAAGTCACTTATATTAAATATACACACCCGCAATAATATCGGGGATTAAGAATAAAATACACTGAGACTCGAATCGATTATCGCCGGCAATCCTAATCGATGAATCTCAAGCTGATCCGCCCAATACACCAAGTGTACAAGTGTGATAAAATAATTAAGATAAATTATTTCCTCTCTCACACAACGACTATACCGATGGATTAGTTCGTGTCCATCTAGGTCGTGAGCAACTGTTCGATTAAATACGAGTAACCGATAGTATGATCTTCTGTGTGCCCATGCAACACCATACTAACTACAACGTATAAAATCCAGAACTATATTTTGCATAATTAATTAAATGCAAATAATTGTTTATTAATTAAATAGGTTAAATGCTATGACAGGGAGTTTACCGATACTTAAATCTAGACATTAAGTACACAACTCCAACAATCTCCCACTTGTACTAAGGTCTAGTCATTTCCTCCAAACTCCCGACTCCCATACTCATCACGTGCTTAAGTTATACTTCCCAGAAGTATTATGTGAATGAGCAATCTAGGTTGCCGCTCTGAAGTTATCTTGGTGACTACTGCGTCGTCTCTCTGACGATGATTCGTATCAGGTGGTACTTGCTCTATGTGTTATCATCATCTTTTGAACTTATGACTTCTTCCAGTTTACCATGCACCGCTATGTACATAGCCTTTGGTGAACCAAGAGTCATATCCAAGTTCAGAGGTCATTCCGGAACCTAACCAAAATTTCCGCTGCCTCTGAGGCTGCTATTCGGTTTCTTAGGTTCCACCTCTTCTAAAAGTGAACACATAGCCTGATATCGACTTACACTGGTCCTTTCTCTGATTTTTATCTGAGAAAGCGTAATCTAAGAAGACTTCGTATTGCCAGTAATCCTGTACCTCCAAGTACTTTTACAGCATTCGAATATTTCTTATCCAGATTACTTTGATATCCTCCCACTACGCTAACCGCATAGTTGATATCAGGTTCTTGTTTTATAACACCGCATTTACAAAGCCCTTTACACTCGAAGTGTAAGAATCTGCTTTGTCTATATCCATCTCCTTCATGTGTTCGAGACACATACCTTTAGACAGATGTATTCCGCTCTAGTAAGGCAATAACCTTTCTCAGAATTGTGCATGTTTAAAACAAACCATAATCGTATAAGATATCTTAAGAGAAATACAAGTGTTCTTATCTAGAGATCGAAAGATTTCTAAGAACATTGATCCAACTTCATCTTAATCTTATATCTCGATTTACTTAGACAACCTCTATTTTATGTCTGACAACACTTTTACATTGTTGCCAACGATAAAGTGTTATCTACACAAAATTCCGAGAAACACCACCTTGTTTCCATTACGTCTTTAATACACCTTTTATTGTCTATGCCTTTTGATGAATCCATATAATGGACTATCTCATCAATTTGCAAGTTCCACAATTTCCAGCTTTGTGATAATCCATAAATGGATTCACTAAGCTTGTACCTCTAAATGGTCTTGCCTCTTAACAATATCATTGCTTTCCAAGTAGGCACATTTAGATTAGTACTGCCCTCTATGCAGAACTAGGGATCGATTTCATGTCTACTAGATCCAGAATTTGAAACTCCTCCAGTCTTATGAACATCTCTGGTTGCTTAACAACCTCCCACTGCAATGGTGTTCCGGTGTATAACAGTAACAACATTAGGTGCAGTTAGTGGTGTACTACTACTCGGTTAGGCTGGTTCTCAGTCTTCTCTTTCCTCTTTATAAAGTACTCTGTCAGTTGGGGCATTGTAGTTCATCCAATAGTCTTCCTCTAAGAACCGGGCGAAGACACCATTCTGGTTCGTAGTACTATTGAACATACAATTACTTGTTCTTCTATGATATTCTACAATTACATCGAATGTGTCATTGTATCCAGAAATATCCATAGAACATAGGTAGTTCCGATCAAACTTATCCTTTTATTATTAGAATCCCATTTCTTATTCCTGACACACCATGTCTACACATCAGTGTATGGTGCAGTCGTTTGAGACTTAATCTCAACCTTTGATTTATGCTATGTGTTATTTAGATAGGTGATAGCCTCCGCGAACTAGTCGCAGGCTTCCAATGGATATACTTTGAAGGATCCCCATAGTGGCTTTGTGTTGAAAACACTCCGCTTTTATGGCACATCAAGTATTCTAATCCATCTTCAAGTATTCTTTAAAGAATGACTCGTACTTCTCTAATTACACATATGTCTGCATATATCATCTTTGATCATTCTTAATACTTGTCCGAATTCCATCCTTTATCCAGAAAAGTTGATTTAGTTGTATCACCTTTCAAGATCGATTCTTAGGTCGGGAGGTCCATTCCTCCAACTATAATTGATCAAATCAATTTCGACCTTCTGAATCCCTTTTGAATAGATACTACCAAGTTCAAAAATTCACAAGTATAATGATCGATAAAGAAATACATCTAATAAGTAAAATAAGTTATAACGGTTTGTTGCATCGTGGTAGATTAAGGATTTATCATTCATATATTGCTATCTAATGTACCAGACTAGATATCGCCATTATTTCTTATCTAAACCATCAAATGATTAAAGAAATAAAATATCCATTAATAATAGAAATCCAGAACAGAAGTTCTTTCTAAAAGGTACAAAGCAATAAACTTGAAATGAGATTCTATAACTATCAAACAGATAGATAAATGTCTTCCACTGCAACCGCTGCTTCCTCAACAGCTTTGCCCATGTGGACTCGAACTTTTCTTCTCTAAGTCGCTGGGTTTTCTGGAACCCCTGCATTTGGAATGCACATACCGTCAGTGGTTCCATATCTACACACCAGAATTCTGGTAGATAATACCGCTGACTATGTTTTACGACTAAAGAAAAATTCGTACCTTTGAGAGGATAAGATGTAGACCCCCAGTACTCAGACTGCTTCCCTTGGGGATGTTTGCCCGAAGGCTTCTTTATCCCACCCTTTGGTCCAAGTCCTTTAGGACCACCGGAACCCCTTGTCTTCTTCTCCTTTCCTTTGCCTTTAGGTTCGAAACCTTTGGCTTTGACTATAAGAGCTTGCGATTGTTTCAACTCGTCCAAAAGATCCATCATCTCAAAAACATGATCAAGTGTTTCATCGAAGTAACAGATCTTTATGAGTATCCTCATCGCCTCTTTTCTAGCCTTCTCATCATGTCCAAACAGCAACTTGAGTTTGAGCATGACATCATGATTAGCAGCTAATGCATGAGCACTACCCCACCTTTCAAAGTCAAAAATCTCCTCCTCAGTTGAGTTAATGGTGAGTCCAGGAGGACAAGTTTCACTGAGTACGTCTTTGTACTCTTTTACAGTCTGAGCAATGTCTAACTCTTCTTTCCATTCAATACAGTATGGAACCAGTGCGTTAATTTCCTCAAGTATCAACAAAAAAGGATTCATAGCAATTCTCTAAACCTATAAGCACATTTAAACAAACAATTAATTTAATATCCGATGTTATCTCCCTAGAACAACATCATTAAATTACTAATCACATCTAAAATCCCATCAGGTAAGGCAAGCCACGTGGTGTGGACGTTTACCCACCCAAATGATTTAGCAATTAGTTTTCCTTTGGTCATACATCGCTTATAGCGGAACCTCGTGGGGAGGAATACTATAAGGCGTATCTAAGTGTAAACCATTACTCAGTACCAAAATAAATTACTTGGAATCGCTACATCACCGCAAGCCACGTGGTGTGGACGTTTACGATAACTTCACAACTCTTCATAATTACTTACAACTGTCTACATCAATTAATCCAAAATCCGTCAGCATAGCAAGCCACGTGGTGTGGACGTTTACTACACTAAGAGACTTTTATAATTGACTCCCAATTACTTGATCCATTTAATCTCGTAAATCAAGACGTGGAGAATCATAAGTGAAACTCGAAGTTTCTAACCAGTGATTCGCCATGCGAGCGACCCTATCTCTCATAAATGAGGGAGCCGAGCAGACAAGCGACCCATCTATCAAAGAATGGCACGGAAGTCTCTAATTTGTGTCCTCTACATGACCAAGTGGCTCTGGCTCCATTCCACTCCCCGGGGTGAGAATGAGTCGACTTGAAGTCAGTTTCAGAAAGACAAATTAGGCATTGTTTGATAAATTTGATCAATGTTTCTTGTAAAAGGAATTACAAGAATTCTCCTCCAATGACTCGTCTATACGAACTTCGAAAGTCCATAAGAGTCACCAAGAGAACAGTAATGGAGACCATGGGAATGTTTCCATCCCCTCTCCCACTTAGCTTTTTATAATAAAGGGATACGCTATCTAGTGCATAAAAATAAACACATATAGCATGCATACAAGCAATAAAGCATATAGTATCACATAGTCAAAATAATGCTAGAAAATTATTTTCCGACTATCATGGCTTTATCCCATCTCCGTACGCATCTTCTAGTCTTCAGTCTTCGTTCTTGAATGCTCCATGTGACGAGAATATTAATCTCTAATATTTAAATCTATTTATTTTCAATTAATCCAAAAGTTACTTAATTCGAAAATTAAGTCAATCGAATATATCAAAAATAAAATTAAATATTATTAATATTTTTGTTTATTTATTTTCCTATCTAGTTCTATTAAATCTCTAGAATAATCTATCCAAATAAAATTTGGAATACTCTAGAAGATATCTATAATCGAACAAGGAAAAAATAAATTAGGACTTACTACTTTCCAAATTTATTTTTATTCCTAATCCATGAATATTCCCAAGAGTAGGAATAATCAAATAGGAAAAATAAATTTAGTACTAAATTAATTAATTTTCTAATCTATGAATATTTCCATGAAGGAAATAAATCAATAGAAAATAAAATTAATTTAAATTAATTCTTTTCCTAAACCATGAGAGTTTCCAAAAAAAAGAAAGTACTCAAATAGGAAAAATCCGAATTAATTGGGAAAGTGGATCTTGGTAGGAATAGCATGAGATTGGGAGATCCCACGCCATCCCCACCGTCTACCTCCACCGCCCGGGACCACCACCAGCGGGCAGCTCCCGGGATGGGGTCGATCGATCCTCATGGGGATCGATCATGGGGATGATCGACCCCCCCCCCCGGTTTTTCGTCCTCTTCGTCTTCGTCACACGTCTTCGTCTTCCGGCGATCGTCTCATCATCGAACCAACGTAATTAAAATTACAAGAATTAAATTACAATCCGGTATCGATTCTATACATGAAATCGACCCTATACATTTTCCGGAAAAACAAAGAACGTAATAATAAATCCTAAATTCGGTCAACCCCCGAATTTTTACTATTACAAACATTCATCCACACAAAACGAATCTCGACATGTCCGAGAGTTTAATAATCATGATAATTAATTAATAAACAATAATTAATTAAATCCAACCATGATAGCCGGAAATCCTGCAAGGTAGAATAATAATCGAGCATATACATGAACACGAAACCAAACGCTCTGATACCATTTGTTGGAAATCGATATCCCGGGCTATTAAAATTTGCGGAAAAATAACCCGAACGAAATCCTTCATCGCCGGAGATTGGATCCCCGACTCATCCGCAGAAGTCCGACCTTTGGAGACTACGCGCCCGAAGACACGCAGCCCGCCCCCAGCCGATTTTCTCCCGCGAGTCGGATCCACGAACGCGAACCACCGTACGACGGAACCGGGCCCGACGAGAGTTCCACCGCGGACAAGCCGCGGCAAAACCCTAGCCGAGCCCCCGCCGCGAGGGGGCTCGCGATCGCACGCCGCGATCGTCGGGGCTGCCCAGCAGCCCCCGGTGGTGAGTCCGGCGACTCACCACCATCGCCGGAGGAGGGGCGGTCAGCTCCCAGCTGACCCGCCGCGGCTCCAGCCGGGGCTCCTCCGTCGCGCCTGGCCGCCGGTCGAGGTGGCTGGGGGGACCAGCTGCCGTGGCACCAGCCCACGGCGGTCTCCCCGCGATCGACTCAAGGTCGATCGCTTGCCCCGGCGGTCCAGCCGGGGCTCCCTCGTCCGCGCGCCGCGATCGAACCCTAGGGTTCGATCGCCTCCTCGGCTCCAAGCCGAGGGTTCTTCGATCTTCGCCGGGGATCTCGAATCCCCGTCCCCGAAGTTCGTACGTTTATCCGGATCGTGTGTTCATGTATATACTACGATTAATCACACAAAATCATAAAAGAGGGTTTATGATTTTTACCTTCGATTCGTTGTGCGGAGAAACGAAATCAAACACCTTTGATGACCTTGCGATCTTCCCACGTATTCCTTGCACTCCGTTCGAACGTCGTGTGGGCGACGATCTATCGAACTCCTATGGATCTTCCTCACTCTCAAGACTTTATGATTGGCGTAGGTCAATTAATTGTGTTATGAAAAGTGAAGACCATGTAGTGCTTATATAGGCTACGTAGGGGATCATAAGGAGAATAAATATTGGGCTTCAATATTGAAAATTAAATTGGGTCCAACCCAAATCCATTAATTCTTATCAATATTAATTTTATTTATTTTCCACTATATAAATAAAATTGCACTCCCAATATTATTCCATATTATATCAAATAATATTTCTCCGGTAGTATTATATATTCCGTGTATTTAAGATTTAAATATCCATGAATAAATTTATTTATTGCTCAATAAATATTATTCATCTCTTATATCCGAGACTAGTACCATTCAACCTTAATTATTATGCGGATTAAATCCACCTGCAGGGTTTACATAATAATTCCTTATGAACTCATCTCGGGGATATTATCAACCCTTACGGGATACACTTTCCCGTCAAGTATTCACGGCATGCCATATATAAAATATAGTGACCCAACTTAACCGGTAATTAACCCAATAATTAAATCGGTTAATTCCTTTGGTAAATCAAAGTCACTTATATTAAATATACACACCCGCAATAATATCGGGGATTAAGAATAAAATGAGACTCGAATCGATTATCGCCGGCAATCCTAATCGATGAATCTCAAGCTGATCCGCCCAATACACCAAGTGTACAAGTGTGATAAAATAATTAAGATAAATTATTTCCTCTCTCACACAACGACTATACCGATGGATTAGTTCGTGTCCATCTAGGTCGTGAGCAACTGTTCGATTAAATACGAGTAACCGATAGTATGATCTTCTGTGTGCCCATGCAACACCATACTAACTACAACGTATAAAATCCAGAACTATATTTTTCATAATTAATTAAATGCAAATAATTGTTTATTAATTAAATAGGTTAAATGCTATGACAGGGAGTTTACCGATACTTAAATCTAGACATTAAGTACACAACTCCAACAACTTCAACATGAACAAACTAGCACCACCTCTCGAGGAGCTGCTTAACATGTTGGTCAGTTTTGAAACGACTATCAAAAAGGAGAAATCTGTTCTCATTGCTTCGACTTCTGAGAGGAAGCGTTCCTATCCGAAGAAGAGGAAAGAAAATGTTTCTTCCTCGAGCAAGATGGTCTATAAAAGGAAGAAAGGTGGATCTAAGGACAAAGTCGTCAAATCTGTTGATGACGTTTGTCACCATTGTGGAAAGAAAGGCCATTGGCGCCGTAACTGCAAGGAGTACCTTGACCAGAAACGTTCTGGGAATGGTACGTTTTACATAGAAGTAAATTTATCCTTAAATTCTTCTTCATGGGTATTGGATACCGGTTGTGGCTCACATCTCTGTAATGATTTGCAGCTCATGACAAGAAGTAAGAAGCTCAAGGAAGGTGAGACCTTCTTGAGGATGGGAAACGGAGCAAGAGTTGCTGCTGAAGCCATCGGGACTATTTACTTAGATGTTTCTGATTCTCGTTTTAAATTAGTTTTGAACAATTGTCTTTACGTTCCATCACTTATTCGGAACCTTATTTCTATTCCTGTTTTGGATAATGAAGGTTATTCTTTTGTTTTTGGAAATTTGATTTGCCTTATACAAAAGGACGATAAAGTGATATGTAAGGGACATCTGTCAAACGATTTATATGAACTTAACTTAAACGAGATCCCTGTTAATGTGCTAACAGCAAAACGAAAAGAAATTAGTCTTAACCCCGCACAACTTTGGCATGCCCGACTAGGACATGTTTCCCTGAGACGATTGAATGAGTTCCTAAAGGAAGGGCTATTCACACTTGATGATGTGAAATCGCTCCAAGCTTGTGAAGCTTGCCTAAAAGGGAAAATGACCAAGTCTCCCTACAAAGGGACAATGGCACGTGCTGAAGGTCTATTGGATCTGATCCATACTGACGTGTGTGGTCCACTAAGGGAAAATGACCAACTCCCCACCTTCAAGTTTCTTAAATTCTCAACAGGTTTTACCGCGCTACAGTAGCGTTCGCCAAAGTGAGTCACAGGTAGCATTACGAGGCTCTAAGATGGAGAAATATTTTCCTCCCTACATAATAGAATATATTGAATCATACACGGATGTGGGTGGAGACGGTAATTGCGGTTTTAGAGTTGTTGCTCTAGCAGTCCTTGGAAATGAAGATCAATGACGTACAATAAGAGGTGATATGCTACGTGATCTCCGCGAAAGAACAGAATTATATGATAACGTTATAGGTGGTCTTACAACCATGTCATCCTTGGACCAAACTACTAATCACTTCGATGGTCCATGCAGCACGGCTAACTATTTCTCAGTACCTGGCTGTGGATACATGGCTGCAGCCACATATAATATCTTCATAATGACATTCGGAGAAACTGGCGGATATTTATGTCCTCCTGTAGCTTTGAAACCCTATCGAGCACTTTCGAGTGGTGTTAGGGCACATGAACAATTGTAATCATTGGATATTGGTAAGAAAAAAAAACTCATGGTTTTTATTATATAATTTATAATGTATTTTTGCCGATAATAACTATAACTTTTATTTCAGTTGAAAAAAAAACTCATAGTTTTTATTATATAATTTATAATGTAGTTTTTGCAGATAATAACTATAACTTTTATTTCCGTTGCATCCGACTATCATTCAGTGCCGTGGATATCGAAATACTGGATCAACCTTACAATTTCAAGAACAAATGGATCTATACAATTATCTGCACAACAAAGTAATGGTCAATTTGAGGCGGACAAAGATGCCAAAAAACAAGCTAAAAAATTAATTTTTCATTTTTTTAAAAAAATATGTTATTAGTATAATTCTTGTTTGTTGACAAAGATGCCAAAAAAACAAGCTAAAAAAAAATCAAATTTTCAATTTTTTTTTAAAATATGTTATTAGTTTAATTCTTGTTTGTTTTCTAATTTAAATGTATATCAAACTTTTTTCCTATTTGATTTATGATGTAATATGTTTTTTTAACTTATGAAAATGTTAACAAACAAAGTGTGTAACGACCCTAAACTTATTTTAATATTTTAATAGTTTATAGAATATTTTAAAGTATAATAAGTATTTTATAGTATAATTTATTTATATTAAGGTGTTTCAATATTTTTATAACAATTTTATACTTTAGAAGTCTCGTGCTATTTGTTTATATTTATTGCCCAATTTTCAGAAACTAAAAAACTATTATATTTTGACAATTAGTACGAATTTAATTGTATTACAACTAAGAATTAATTGATATTTATATTATTTACACATTTTGTAAATTTCAAAAATGTAAAAATATTTACTTTTCTTAAAAATGAATTTTAATTAACATTTTTGAAAAACGTATTTTTATTATAAAATTAATATATTTATATTAAATAATTAAAATATTAAAAAAAGTAAAAAAAATAATTAAATCTGCTATTTGTCACATTGATGCGTCATCAAATAGTATTTGTGAAATATTTGATGGGATGACATGTGTGTGCGTGAGAAAACGAAAGGACGACTTGGGAATTTGGGCATTTGATGGGGTGACATGTGTGTGGAAACGATGAATGCTATATTATGCGTCATCAAATAGTATTTGTGAAATATTTGATGGGATGACATGTGTCACTACAAAAAAACCAAGGAATCCCTACGGGGAATCCCTACGGGGATTCCCTACGGCAATTTTCCCGTAGGAATTCCCTACGGGAATCCCCCTACGGCATTCCCTACGGCCTCAGCCATAGGGGTGACTCCCGTAGGAGATTCCCGTAGGGAACTGCGCGCGCATTCGCGCGCGTAGCTTCCCTCCATTGTCCCTACGGCACAAGCCGTAGGGAAATAATAGGGTCCCCTACGGCTATTTCCGTAGGGGAGAATTGAAAAATATTCCCTACGGCATTTGCCGTAGGGGAATTGTTTTTTTTTTAAAAACTATTCATTTATATAATAATAAATTAATTAAATATTATTATAAAATTATGATATATTGTTTGAAATGTTTTTTTAAACCACTATTTCACTAAATAATAAATTACAATTAAAGTTTTTTTTTAACTTTACACAATTCTACAACTAAGGAATTATAATTTTATAAAAATAATTAATTACAAAAATTATACAATTACACAAAAAATACAATTTTTATAAAAATAATTAATAACAAAAATTATACATGGTTCAATATTTTGACAAGTTTTATTTAAGCACTAAACAATTATATAACAACGGAATTATAAATTTATAAAAATAATTAATTAGAAAAATTATACAATTACGCAAAAAATTACGCAATTTTATAAAAATAATTAATAACAAAAATTATAGTTCAACATTTTTGACAAGGTTTTTTTAAGCACTACGCAATTATACAACTACTCAATTATAATTTTATAAAAATAATTAATTAGAAAAATTATACAATTACGCAAAAAATTACGCAATTTTATAAAAATAATTAAAACAAAAATTATACAATTACCCAAAAAATTACGCAATTTTATAAAAATAATCAATTACAAAAATTTCAGAATTTAATATATTTAAATGGTGTTTTATTTAAAATTAACTTTTGTTAAACCACTATTTATAATTATAATTTGATATATATATATATATATATATATATATATATATATATATATATATATATATATATATATATATATATATATATATATATATATATATATATATATTGTATTTTATCTTATTATTACATTATACTATATAATAAATATAGGTTAATGAATACATATATATTATCTTTTAAAAATTGTACATATAACTCAGATAGCCCAGCGGTTATCTTCCTCCTCTTCACACCTGAGGTCCAGGGTTAAAACCCTGGGCTATGCAATACACATTATTAATTAATACGAAGAGGGCTGGGCTTGTGTTGGGTCTTGGGTGGTTGGAATATTGTCGGGCCATGGGTTGTGGGTCGGGCCGATAGCCCGAGTAACATATGGGCCACGTTTTTGGATAAAAATGTATTCCCTACGGGCTTAGCCGTAGGGAATACCCCTACGGGGAGAAGGGTTATTAATTAATACGAAGAGGGCTGGGCTTGTGTTGGGTCTTGGGTGGTTGGAATATTGTCGGGCCATGGGTTGTGGGTCGGGCCGATAGCCCGAGTAACATATGGGCCACGTTTTTGGATAAAAATGTATTCCCTACGGGCTTAGCCGTAGGGAATACCCCTACGGGGAGAAGGGGAGGCGGAGACGAGTTTCCCAAGGGGCTCCCCTGGGCTTGTGTTGGGTCTTGGGTGGTTGGGATATTGTCGGGCCATGGGTTGTGGGTCGGGCCGATGGCCCGAGTAACATATGGGCCACGTTTTTGGATAAAAATGTATTCCCTACGGGCTTAGCCGTAGGGGGTGGTTGGAATATTGTCGGGCCATGGGTTGTGGGTCGGGCCGATAGCCCGAGTAACATATGGGCCACGTTTTTGGATAAAAATGTATTCCCTACGGGCTTAGCCGTAGGGAATACCCCTACGGGGAGAAGGGGAGGCGGAGACGAGTTTCCCAAGGGGCTCCCCTGGGCTTGTGTTGGGTCTTGGGTGGTTGGGATATTGTCGGGCCATGGGTTGTGGGTCGGGCCGATGGCCCGAGTAACATATGGGCCACGTTTTTGGATAAAAATGTATTCCCTACGGGCTTAGCCGTAGGGAATACCCCTACGGGGATGCCGTAGGGAATCCCTACGGGAAGAAGGGGAGGCGGAGACGAGTTTCCCAAGGGGCTCCCCTACGGCCAGCCCGTAGGGATCTCCCCTACGGCTCTAAAAAGCCCGTAGGGAATCTGTTCCCTACGAGGTTTTCCCTACGGCGTGATTCCCGTAGGGGATGTTGGAATATTGTCGGGCCATGGGTTGTGGGTCGGGCCGATAGCCCGAGTAACATATGGGCCACGTTTTTGGATAAAAATGTATTCCCTACGGGCTTAGCCGTAGGGAATACCCCTACGGGGATGCCGTAGGGAACCCCTACGGGGAGAAGGGGAGGCGGAGACGAGTTTCCCAAGGGGCTCCCCTGGGCTTGTGTTGGGTCTTGGGTGGTTGGGATATTGTCGGGCCATGGGTTGTGGGTCGGGCCGATGGCCCGAGTAACATATGGGCCACGTTTTTGGATAAAAATGTATTCCCTACGGGCTTAGCCGTAGGGAATACCCCTACGGGGATGCCGTAGGGAACCCCTACGGGAAGAAGGGGAGGCGGAGACGAGTTTCCCAAGGGGCTCCCCTACGGCCAGCCCGTAGGGATCTCCCCTACGGCTCTAAAAAGCCCGTAGGGAATCTGTTCCCTACGAGGTTTTCCCTACGGCGTGATTCCCGTAGGGGATGCCGTAGGGAACCCTGTTCCCTACGGATTTTTGCGGATTTCCCTACGGGAATGGTCGTAGGGAATCCCTGAATTTTTTGTAGTGTGTGTGCGTGAGAAAACGTGAGAAAACGAAAGGACGACTTGGGAATTTGGGCATTTGATGGGGTGACATGTGTGTGCGTAAGAAAAGATGAATGCTATATGCATATCAAACGGTGGACCTTTTGACTTTTAATTTTTTTTTAATTTTATTTATTATTTAATTAAAAACATGTTTTTCGAAAATATTAATTAAAATTTATTATCACCGAACGTAAATATTTTTACATTTTTGAAATCTACAAAATACGCACTTAATATAAAAATCAATTTTAAATATTAATTAAGTTATGCGTTTCTATTTACTCGTACACACAATTAAATTTGTCCCGAATTTCAAACGATACTTCATTTTTTAGTTTTTCGAATATTTTGAAATAAATCTAAACAAATACGACGAAACTTGTAAAGTATAAAATTGCGATAAAAAATTATAAAAAACATTGAAACAAGAAACGGAGTATTTTTGAAATTCGAGACAAGTTTAATTGCGTCTACTAGTAAGTATAAACGTATGAATATTTAAAATTGATATTTATATTAAATGCACATTTTGTAAGTTTTTTCGAAAAAATGAATTTTAATTAATGTTTTCGATTTTTTTTATTATAATTGTTTATCGAATATTTTAAAGTATAATAATAAATATTTTATAGAATGATTCATTTATATTTTAATGTTTTTATGATTTTCGATCGCAATTTTATACTTTAGAAGTGTCGTTGTATTTGTTTATATTTATTGCGCAATTTTCAGAAACTAAAAAATAAAATATATTTTTAAATTCGGGACGAATTCATTTGCGTGTACGAGTAAGTAGAAAAGCATGCCTTAATTGATATTTAAAATTGATTTTTATATTACGTGCGTATTATGTAGATTTCAAAAATGTTAAAATATTTACGTTCGGTGAAAACGAATTTTAATTAATATTTTCGAAAAACGTGTTTTTAATTAAATAATAAAAAAATAAAAAAAAATAAAATTCAAACGGTCACGTCAAGACCGTTTGATGTGCATATAGCATTAATCGTGAGAAAAGGAAAGAACGACTTCGAAATTTGGGTCTTTCCACGCCGATTCAATGAATTGAGGGAATGTCATGTACTGACATTATGGGGTGTTAATTCGGTTTAACCAAATCAAATCGAACCGAAAATTCGGTTAACCGAACCATTTAAGCTATATTTTTATAAACCAAAAACCAAACCGTTTTATAAATAGTTTGGCGCGGTTTTAACCGAATTATTTCGGTTTAGTTTGATTTGGTTGGGTTTTAACAAAATATTAATTTAAAAATTAAAAAATAGAAAAAAATTAAATAATAATTATTAATTTTAATTAAAATTTTATATAAATATAAATTTCAAATTATAAAAAAAAATTATAAAAATTAAAATTTATTAGTATATAATTTTATATACAAATAATTATATTTTATATATATTTATATAATTATTTATTTATATATTTCTTATTCGGTTTGATTCGGTTTTTATCGGTTTATCGGTTAAAAAACCAAACCAAACCGAAAACCGAAAAGTTAAAAAAATTCAAATCAAAAACCAAACCGAATTATTTTGGTTCGGTTTGGCTTAACCGAACAGTGTCGGTTTGGTTTGATTCGGTCGGTTTAACTAAACTTTTAACACCCCTAATTGACATTACGATAAAATCAATTAATTATATTGTGACATAATTAATTGTATTTTAATAGATGTTGTGTATGGGTAAGAGATCAAATAGTGTGGTAATTTGATTTTGGTCCGATTTTATTTGTTTTTTAAGAGATTATAATTATATTCCTAAAATTTAGAGTTATATTAAGAAAAAGATTTATTGATAATTTTATTGTTTTTCAATTTGATAAATTTTCTACACCTATAAATTGGTTCTCCGGGTAAACGAAGATTGAATTATTCTAAGTTTCAACGATATAGTGGATTTCTCTTTATTCCCCTGATTTATTTTCTGTGTTTTGGATTTCCACTTAAATTTGTGTATTCATTTTTTTTCGTTTATCTTTTTCTATTGTAACCTCGTGTTTATATTCTCGAGTGGTGCGTGTATATCTTTTGTAAACACAGATTTGCAACGAACACTTTTAGTAACAAAAACAAGAAACAAAAGATGAGTAAAAAAAAACTTTGCAAGTTCTATAAATAAATCTTGCAAAAATATTTCAGGACACCAGAAAATCACTTGAGTAGTTGAGTACACTAATAAAAATGAAAGAGACAAAAACAAAAATACAATGAATGAAAGATGTTCATAAATTTGATAGAAATAACGAGTGTTAACCAAATACAAAAGACAGATAATGATATAGAGAATGTGACTTGACTATACATTTTCAAAACGATTAAAATATGCACTTGATGAAGTTAAAATTTTTGAAGAACCATCTCAAATAATCGGAAATAAAAAAGATATTAACTTTGATTCTGATATAAATCAAAAGTTCTAACAGTGTGTGCAACCAAAAAAATAGCTAAGGATGCGTGGAAACTCTCATCATATTTTGCCCCCTTTTACAAAACGCTTTACACAGATTGTCACACCACCACTAAACATACCTCCAAGATAATACTAGTTCAAAAAAACCTCATTAACCTTCAACTTACTGTCACCCCAAAATTGTTATTTTTCACCATCTTCTTCCGTTGCACTCCCGTTGCACTTTTCAATCGACACAGGACCACCATTCAGTTTCTTCACACTGTTTTCCTTTGACACAGCAGCTGTTGCATCCACGATTATTGCAGCAGACTGATTGGATGAATTACCAGTGGAGCCTTGCGAAGGGAGGAAGACCCCCGTTCCGGGGACAATCGGTAGGTGAGGCCTTAAGGGGGCAACTGGCCATCCTGCCGGAGGAGTTGCTCCAGAAACGAACACCCCGTTGTTTGGCAGGTGAGAGTTAGGACGGTGAAGAACACCAACTGGAGGAATGGGGACAAAATGCTTTGGGGCCCCATGGCGTATGTGACCTGGGGTCCAGTTGGAAGAAGGTGGTGGGGATGTACAAGGAAATCGATTTAAGTCACCAGCAGCGTTGAATTTCTTGGGCTGTGATTTTACCAACGTGACAAGTGTCCGCTGCTTTCGCAGAGAAGATATTGCGTGTCTGGTGAAATCCGCAGATTTCCCTTGCATTATAAGAATGGATCTGTCCATAGAAAAATAAATAAGTAAAGAAAATGCAAAGAAATATTAGTTTCCAGTAGCCAAGGAAAGCAGCAATTTGATGCATGCCCCTCTAGTTTGGGACCTTTTTTTTCTCCGGGGGGAATGTTGTGCAAAACTAATAATCTATCATTTTCATTTTTTTCCTCTTATAAACCACTACAACTTTTTTTTAATGTTCACTCACTCACCAATTCTGAAAATATTTTCCAAAATGAAATTATGTTCCAACCCAGTTAAAAAGTTGACGTGAAGAAACAGTACAAGGAAAACTTCAAAAAAACATCATCAATCCCATGATCCTTATTTGTAAACTAGGGGGCTACAAAAACAGCCTGAAATGCATCGAAACATACAGAAGAGTAATTGCAGTGGAAAATAAGAGAACAAAAAAGTACCCGGGAGAAAGCGACAGCTGGAGGGCACCTCTGTAGTCCCCAGGATTATCAATCTTTATTACCTTACTGAAAGACATCTCACACTCTGTCAAGAACAGAAGGCACACAGGCCTTCCAAACGACTTTGGCCAATAATTAGGTAGGGAGTAATCACCCTGTAAGTGGGGCAAACCAACAATTAGATTTGACAGATGTTATATAAAATCATCAAAATACCGAATTCAATAGTATCAGGTAAAACCTCATTGAAGAAATCAATTATGGTTGAATCTGGTTTCACATTAACAACTTTTTTGGTAACCAATCGTTCGATAACTTCTTGCAGAAATTCAGGGATGGGCTCTGTTTTGACATCTGCAAAAAAAAAAAAGCACGACTCCAATTCAAGAAAGAGATAGAATGGAGAACAAAAGCAACATAAATTTAATTGTTGCTCCAGACATGCCTTTAGAAGTCTCAGTGACTACCACATCCTCAGGAAATGTGTCTACAATGGGGACACCCATTTGAATTATCTCTCTTCCATGTCCCATCATAGGTCTCTTTAAGGTGATAAAAGTTTGGCCTGTTTTAGTAACCAGGAAATACAAATCATTTAATCATTTTACATTAGCTGTAAACAAGATAGAATACAGTTTGTGACAAAAGCATAGTAGAACAGTAATTTTCTCACTGTAAAATCAATAGATACCAGTCTCACTTGTATTTAAATTTTACATTAGCCCATTAGATGTGCGATAAATAAATAATTACTTTTAATGCATTTAAAGAGAAGATTACATTGTACGTAATAGATATTGTCTTCTTCTAAATCAGTTATGGAGAAGAACTAGTGATAATGAAAACGGCATTAGCTTGGTGGGGAATTTTTCTTTCCTATGAAAAGAATCAATCTACTTTATCAGTGTGCATGTGTTAAATAAAGAATTAAATGATTCTTTGCTAGATAAAAGGGTGTAGACTGTGTAGTCATTGAGATTTGCAAGTTAAATCACGAATCTACCAAGTGAGAGTGGTTGGATTACAAAAGTAAAAGGTTTTCCAATCACAAGTACCATGGATGAACAATATCAATAACTTAGCATAAAACAAAGTTAAAGTTTAATAGCATGACATTCTAATTATCTTTAGGCGACAAATCGTTAATCTGAGTAGGGAAACACAGAAATAGTAAATTCAGAAAGCCAGTCTCATCCTTCGAGAAATGACGCTTGGATTCTGAAATTGAATAATTGAGGACAAAACCCTTTGTTGGGTTTTGCATCAGTCTTTTCCTCACTCAAATTTAAGATATTAGAAACACAACCAACTCAATTTTTTTACAAAATCCGTTTTTTCTCAGCTCAGAAACAATCCAACTGATAATTAAAAACAAAGGTTGTTCACGTGTTTCAAAGTATTAATTGTTTTTTGAGGAATCATTGCACAATACATTACCATATTATACTATGTTAAAGTCAGGTAATAGTGTAATACACAATATCCAGTTAGATGTAGGTGCAATCTAGATGTCATCACTCATCAGAAGTAACTCCATCGTCCCTTTTTCTGTTGGTCCATTTGTTCTCGAAACCCATAATGAAGGAGAGAACAAGAAAATGAACTAACATGAGAGGATAGTGATATCAGATATGGGAAAGAAGTAAATACAAAAGATACAAAACATATACACATGTGGACATATAAAATAAAAGCATACAACGGAACACCATAATGAAGGAGAGAACAAGAAAATGAACTAACATGAGAGGATAGTGATATCAGATATGGGAAAAAAGTAAATACAAAAGATACAAAAAATATACACATGTGGATATATAAAATAAAAGCATACAACGGAACACCATAAGTAAATACAAGGAAGTGTTTCTCACAAGTTGCTATATGATAAACTTTTATAAATTCCAATTTCTAAGCCAATAACTTGAAGAGTCTTTAAATCTCAAAGAACAGACTAGTATGTAAACATAAGGAAAAAAACATAACCAAAGGCAGAAAATGGTTTACTAGTATAGGTCAAGAGACAAACAAATACAATGAAACTTACCTTTCAATTGTCCACTCCTCCCAACGGCTCTCAATTCATTCACCAAATTAGTAATTTTTGAAATTTCTGAATAATCAAATAAATCTTCATATAGCTTCAGTCCTTCAGCTATGTTTACCTACAATATGAATTATTGAAGCAAATGGTGTCAAATAAATGAACTCAACTTATGTTTAAAAATAAGTCATTTATGTACAAGAGAAACAAAAGTTATTACCGGTTTTCCCTCAAATATCTCAGTAGCAACAAAAGCTCTTGAAGAAACTTGAAGGCTCATTTTCTTTTCTCTTACGATTGCAGATCCATTCAAATTGCAAGACACTGAGAAAACGTGAGATAAGAAGATTAAGGAAATGAAATTATAAATTTATAACAGTCAAAGTATCATTTGTTTGCACAAGGACAACAAGCGCAACACACCTCCCTTACATGAGATGTGATCAGTTGTATTTAACGACAACATCAGATATTCACAAGCAATAGGCACACATAATATTCACCAATCATACAACCTATCCAAACAAACTCAAGGTTTTAAAAACGTAAAAGTAGTCTTAGAAGAATATCAAACAATATTCTCAAAAAAAAATTTTTAAAAAAATGCAGAGAATAAATGTTTACAAAGTTAGAATCAAAACTTTACCTGCAACATCTGCCTTGTTATCATGAGTAACAATTTCTTGTGAGCTTCCCCGTCTCATGTCAGTGCTATCTGCTTCAGTTTTTCCATTGGACTCTGTTATTCATCAATAACCGAGAAAAACTTGTTAGAGGATGACCTTTTTTTTGGTGTACACCTTAGTCCCTCTAGACTTATTTCTGTCTGAAAATTTGGTTAAAGACCTAAAGGGTCAAGGATATAAACAAAAAGAGGCACGTGTTTTTACGATACCATTAATTTTCTTAGAAAAAAAACACGCAACAAGAAGGAACATCATTAACATAACCCTAATCATGAGGGCCTCATGCTGATGTTTTCTTTATAATTACATGGCAGCCAAATGTTAGCACAATATTCAAAGATCAATTCTAGTCGTTTGATAGTTTCATATAAAAAAGAGTAGCAAGACAACTGTATCAATACTCTTCTTAAGAAAGTACGATAGTTGCTAGTGGATAAAAATATATATGAAGTTTTAATGTTGTTTGTATAGACCATAACATTGCAAACACTAAATCCAGCACTCTGAAACCACAACTGCAGTTAGCCAAAGTATCATAGTTCGTTTATTTAGAGCTCTTTGTCCTTAATGCTCCATCCGATCAACAATGATTCCAACTCTGGCTTCTAATTAAATAAGTACTACTCCTATACACTAAAAATAACAAATTCCGCATTTGCTAACAAAGAAACCAGAAACAGAAATTTGGAAACCTGAAAGAAAACTCACCTGAATCTGTTTTATAAATAAAAGATACAGATTTCCAGTATCTAAGAATAAATTGGATAATAAATGAACTGATCGATTCAAAGCAACTAAGATAAGTTGTGGAAAAAGATAAACCTTCTAATTAAACCATAATATCCCACAAATCACACACACTCGTTTTCCGCAGATAACATGAGTTATATCCCAAATGCACAATGAAAGCCACACTTGTATCTATTTATGTACACAGAGTAAATTCCAATATTACCTTTCTTGTCATCTTTAACCTCCAGCTTATCCCCTCCTTCCACTTTCTCGTTCGAATAGTTTTCCGCATACCCATTGTTCAGATCCTTCCCATTCACATCCCCACCAGAATCATGCCCCATACCCCCTCCTCTCCTATTGTCCTTCCCGCCTCCCCCAACCCTCTCATTCCCCTCAAACCCAGGCACAGCCGCCTTCTGCTGCTGCCGCCTCCAACCGGCCTGCTGCAGCGCATAAACCACCTCAGCCACCGAGAAATACTGCTGCATATACAGAACGGGGTTCCAATTGCACCTCCTCTGCTGTATAGACCCTATCACACCTTCGTACTCACCCGGTTCACCTACTGCCCGGAGGTGATGGCAGAGAGCGTCGATAATCGCGTTCGCCGCCGCAAACTCACCTTTCAACCACAGCATAAACCCTTCCCTCTCGTCCATCTGGTGGATAATCGGCGGTTGAAGCTGGTTGGCGCTGTACCACTGCGCGGGGACTTTCTCCGGCACCACCGTGGCCCCTGGTTGCAATGCCATGATAAGAAAACGTGTATTCTATTATTGGCCCTCTCTACGCAGCAAATAAGAACGGCTCTGGTGACAAAAACAAAATCACCGTTCAATCAAAAATATTTTTCAACTCATTGCTCGATGATAGACCGATCCAGGATGAACGGAGAGGAGTGTGTGTGTGTGTGGATTTTTTCAGATCTGAGGATGACGTGCGAAGGTGGAAACCTACAGTGTGTGACTGTGTGAGAAAGAAGGGAGCTATAAGATCTGAGAGAAAATATGGCTTGTGAAGCACGCGTACGGCGTATGTTAGCTGGCTGCTCTTCATTTATTCATTCGGTAGTAATTTGTGAGTATTTATCAAATTTTAATTTTGTCTTGCAATTTAGTTATATAAGCCGAGCTACTAATCAATTCGAACCAAAATTCGGTCTATAGGTCTAACAGACTATTTCAATCCCTTATTAATATGAGCAACATTATCTTAACGTATCGTTTTTCTTCTATCGTTTCATCCTGTAAATGTTAGTTATGTTTCTGCAAGAATTTATAAACAATAGTCTTAAAGACATTTTTGTGTTCTAAATTTTTTTATAAGTAGTTCTCAACATTTTGTATATCAAACTATGGACATTTTCATATGCATTTTTAATAGGGTGGTCCTAGAGCTTTAACAAATTGTGCACATTGTGCACGTTATGAATATAAGGACATAGAGGACAAATGCACTAGATGACAAGTAGAATTTATCTATGAATAACATGCTTTGGAGTGTTTGATTTTTGAGTTTGCTTGACATAAGAATGAGGTGAGGCAATTTCAATATATATAGAGAGAGATTAGCATGGAGAGAAAAGTTGTAGTACTATAATAATGTCGATTTATCAATTAAAGAGCCGGAAGAATTTTTCGACCACCCAACTCATTGCTTGAAAAATACTACTCTCTTTCTCCAAATTAATAGTCACATTTCCTTCACAAAATACAAAGGAATTGTGACTATTTCTAAGGTTGGGAGGGAGTAATATTTATCGGGCCATGGGGATTTGCCTTCGAATTCCGCAACATGGTGTGCAATTTAGGGGGACTTGGCACCATATATGGTGTACTATAGACCATTGGCAAACGGCGGGATCAACATTCAACACTTCATCTCTTGTTTGTATGAAGTTATTTTTGCTGCGATTGTCTATATGATTTAGAGGGAGAGGAACACATGAATTCAGGAGGCTCGATTGACGTCTTCTGTAGCTCTGAGTGTTATCAAAACCTCGTTCGTTCGTGGTCAATTATTTTCTATGCATCCGAGAGACTCCCTTTAGGTTCGTGCTTTTCGGTGGCTTTGACGTATTACTTGGTAGTTCGGTCATTATGTACATGTACTTGGTATTGGCCATTGGTCATGAGCTAAATCCACCCTACGGGTCTTTATGTGCTATTCTTTTTTTTTTTTTATTCAATTGCTATTTTTTTATCCCAAAATATGATTTTAATTAAGAAAAAATCATTCGGAATATGTATTTTTAGGCATCATTCGAAAATCATTTTGGTACTTGGGAAGTTTAATGAAAAAAACACATGGGAAGTTTTTTAGGCATACTTAAAAAAAGGGAATATTACAGAAACCTACTCAGCCTTTAGTGTTTTTTACACTCATCTACCCGACCGGAAAACCGTTACACCCGACTACCCAATCTTTTTTCCGTTTTGCACTTACATTCTATTTTTGGATGGATCAGAATATTCCGTAGAATATTCCGTTATCTTTATTTTTTTTATAATTTTTAATGGCGGATTACCTAAATACCCTTGAGCACAAAAGATTAATAAATGATCTCATCTAAGTGTATTTTCTGCAATTTCCATTAAAAATAAAAATAAAAATACATTAAAATTAAAGATTAAAATTTGTACTAATTCTTTTCTAATAAAGATTAAAGATTATTTATAGTCATTTTTCTCAGAGGAAAAAACACAAACACCTCCTGTGCACCAAAAATAAAATCATTTTTTCTCTGTTTTTCAAGAATCATAACAAAACACATCCTTCGAATTGTATTCACAATATTCACACTCGGAGATGTTAAATCTCTTTCCTCTTTTTCTGAAACAAATCGAAGAAATTGGGGCGAAACTCCAACAACGCGTCTGAGTAGGGAGGAAGAGGGGGCAGTCGACAAGCTCGATCGAAACTTCTAAACTCATTCAATTCCATACAGTCATATGCACAATTCAATCTTCTTCTTTTACTATTGCTATGGAAGAATTTTCAGACAAGACCTCACAACAAAAATTCATCCTTTATATTTTTTTCAATAAATTTACAACAAAAATTCACGGAGGGTGACCTCCTCTTCCGCCAGGAACCTCTTCAAAGCCGTCCTATCCAGTGCAACCGTTTCCGCCGGAATGTGGTCCTCCACCTCCGCCAAGTAGAAAGATCTCCTCGGAGTTCTTCTTAGTCGTCTCAACCTCCTCCTTCTCGACCCACAACCACCCCAAAGCCTCCGCCTCCGCCACCATCAAATTCTTGGCTCAAAGCCGCCAGCTTCGGGGGAACTGCCGCGCGAGATTGATTTTTTTTTTTTTTTGGAATTTTTGGATGCGGGTAGAATTTGATAATGCATAAGGGTTAATTCGCACGTATTCTCCAACTGTATTCTTCAAGGATTTTTTTTAATTTTAAAAAATAATAATATGTGTTAATACTAAAATACCCTCTTAGTTAGACTTTAATTTCACTAACTTGGCATGTGAATTACACGCTCCCGGAATATTCTAAAGAATATTCCAGTCCGGCTAAAAAAATAGGTAAGTGTTTAACGGTGTAAAGATGAGGTAGGTAATGGTAACGTTTTTCCGTTCAGGTAGGTGAGTGTAAAAAACACCAAACGTTGGGCAGATTTTTGTAATATTCCCTTAAAAATGAGAATGAGTCAACGAGAGACGGGTACACGAAGGCGAAGGATTATCAAAGGCAAGTTGTCTATTAATGATGGTATTGTAAATTTGATTTTTGATTTTTGATTTTTTGGTTTTTATTACACTTAAATAAAAAAAAATTATGTGATAATAATATTTGATTTACTCAATTAAATTTTATTAAGTGATAATTTAATATTTTGAGTTTATGTTTCAATTTATGATTTACGATATAATTTAAAATATTACCTTCATAAAAAATTAAATTTTATATGTATTGGAACATAACACTAAGAGGGTGTTTGGCTGAGCTTATAAGCTCTTTAAATCAGCTTATAAGCTGTTAAAGAGCTTATAAGCTCTTAAAATTTATTTGGTAAACTTTTTAAAAAAGATTTTAAAAAAGTTACAAATAAGCTGTTTAACAGCTTTTAAACTGTTTAAAAAAAGTAAGGGGGGAGATACGTTTTTTCATATATAACAATTACCCTTAAAATTATTACTTTTTATATATATACGAAAATTCCAAATTTATTATTTAGTTAATATAATTATTTTTAATTATTTTTTTCATATATAACAATTTATTTTTGATAATTTTATTTATATAAGATCTTAAATTACCAAACAAATTAACAGCTTATAAGTTTATATATCTATTTTATCCAAACAGTTTAACAACTTATTTATTAAATAAGACGTAACAGCTTATGAAGCTTATCAGCTCTTAAAACAACTTATAAGACGTAACATCTTAGAAGCTTTTTTAAATAAGCTCGTCCAAACGGGCTCTAAGACTCTAATATCTGATCAATTTGATTATTCTTTGACCATTCAATACATACGATAAACAATGTATAAAAATTATAAAAAAACATAACTAAAATAAAGTTAATAAGTATACGACAATTATCCACTTGTCGTATAATAAAACTATTAATAATAATAATAATGGTAAATAATTTTATAGGAAGTTATACGTCTTATTTATTGTGATTTTGGCAAAAAAAAATTTATTGACAAGCCCCATTGCATCAAATATGAATACATATAACACAGTATAATATTATACAAGTATATGGATATGAATCGAATGTGTCCAACAATTTCATACATAATTACTCCCTCCCTCTGTCCCCCGGAGCTATAGACAATTATGGTCAACGTTGACTTTTTTTGTCCGTTAAATACATATAATAACTAATATACAAAAATTATGAAAAAATAACTAAAATATAATTTAACTATTGAATTTTATTTTAGTAATTTTTTCATAATTTTTGTATATTGTTTATCATATGTATTGGACGGATCAAAAAAGTCAACGTTGACCACCTGTGCCTATAGCTTTAAGACAGAGGGAGTATATGTTATAATTAGATGGTATATAACACACTAATTAATTTTTAATTAGACAATTTCTTATATATATATATATATATTAGCAATATAGAATAATACATATTTTAATATTTATTATTTCATATTTAAATTTTCAACTATCATAAATTATATGATAATTATTTTTTAATCAATACATGAATTTTAGTAATTATTGCTAAGTAACATCTACTCAAATAGTAGATTGAAACACACTCCAAAAATTAGCAATTCAACGTGCGAGGTTCTGTTGTTTAATCGTTAAATTAAATTAAGAGAAGAGGTATTGCAGCTTGCAAGCCTACTATAAGAGAGTATCAAGTCATACATGGCTAAATGATCAGCTGCTTCTGTCAAATCTTTTCAAAAAATATTTTATTCCTGCCAATGAAATAATTTCGATCATTTGCTAATAGTTTAAAAAGGATTTAGTAATATCGATATGTGTTGAGCATTTTAAAAGGATTTTCTAAATAACTAGATTCTCTTTATAAAAAATTTCCTCCGTCATCTCGAATTTGCACCACAAAGACACAAAATAACTTTTTCTCTCCCTCATACTAAGTGCAGACGGAAGAAGGAGAAGAACACCAAGGTACGTAGCTCACTATTCTCCTTCCTTAGTGTAGGTAAGAATTGCATTTACAGTAACACCACTTACCTCTTAAGCTTTTCCACAAGTCATGAACTCCAGCCCTTTCCTCTTCTTTTCCGAGTCGAGACCCTTTTCGTTTGAGTCGAAAGATCCTTTGAAAGCTTCAGCCCTCCCTCAACTCAAAACAGAGTGCAAAAATGGTGATATAATGAAAAATATATTTGATATACTATAAATGTCAAGTCACTCAATGTTAAGGAAAATAAATATACTAGATAAATATGTTGTACATTATGTAATTATCTCTGGCGTAGGGTTAGGATAATTTCTTGTACTACATATTATATATTACATAATCGTCTAACTCATCATTTATCGGTGATCAAATCTTTCTTCTCTCATGGTATCAGCCTACCATCGTAAACCCTATTTTTTTTTCTTTTATGCGAACAGGTCCCCTTCGCATCTTCTCTCTTCTGTGCGACCTTCTCTCAACATTGCATCTGGTTCTTATGGCGACCTCGACTATCGCAGCTCCCTCATCCACCACGGCCATGATCAACCTCGTCCAAATCAAGCTATCCTCCGCCACGTACGTTCCTCATGTGGAAAAGACAATTCCTCTCAATGGCTACTACTTTCGAGATGATGGACATAATAGATGGGTCTTCTACTGCTCCCTCGTTCGCCATCACGACTACTACCGGAGACCAAGCTCCAAATCCGGCGTACACCACTTGGTATTTACGCGATCAGAAACTCCTTGGCGTTCTCTTCGCAACTCTTGAACCTGAAGCCATGGCTGAGGTGCTTGACTGCACGTCTTCTCGATCGGCATGGTTCACGCTTGAGTCCATCTTTGCTAATGCCTCCACGTCCCGTGTAAATCAACTTCGTGAATCACTGTTATCCTTTCGACGAGATTCTTTACCGGTTGTGGAGTATCGTAAAAAATTTAAATCTCTATGTGCTCAACTTTCTGCCATCGGGAAGCCCGTCGACGAGGGTGATAAAATCCACTTGTTCTTACGCGGCCTCGGCCATAACTTCGCGAATTTTGCCGACACTCGAATGGCCATGACACCGGTTCCTCCGATTCGGGATCTTCTTCCCCAAGCTAGTCAATTTAAATCATTTATTGCTGCCATGGAAGGGCCTGCTGCAACCTAAGCTGCCTTCATAGCCTCCTGTTTCGCACGTTTTTGTGCGATATTTTTTATTGTTTTGTGTGACTTTCTTGTATTGTTTTTGTGCTTATTTTCATCCTATTAATGTGATTATGTGTTTATGTTGTCATGGTTTTGGTTTGGTAGAGTTTGGACGAGAATCGGGCGAAAACGAGAGAAAATACAGGAAGAGGCTCATGTCGATTCCAGCTTTGCGCAGTCGTAGAAGAATGACCATCCCCGATAATTCAGCCGTTGGATCATCCCCAAATTTCTACAGCATGTAGAAGACTTCTGTATCTACAATATCAACGGTAGGTTTTGCTAAATAACAATCGGAGACGAAGATATAGCGCACCGACCAAAGGGAAGGAAAACTGTTTTCGCTTGAAGAAATGAAGTGTAGAAAAGACCAAGTCCAAGGTGTCGGACGACAGCTATAAGGTGTCGGACGACATGAAGGCAATTTTGAAGAGAAATCAGATGGATATCGCAGGTTTGACCTGCGAACGACGGAGATTTGTCGGCCGACATCATTTCCCGTCGCCCGACATCAATTCCGGATTCCAGCACTGCGCGGCGTTGGGAGAATTGCGATTCCGGATTCGTTAACCGTTGGATTGACCTTAAATTTCAACAGGATGTTAGCAACCTCTATATCTACAATATCAACGGTTGGATCGACAATATGATGAGCGAGCAAGTTCCAGTTACTCCAAGAACGCGTCAGCACTTCTCTTAGGCGAAAATTGAGAAGGAATAAAGTCTTGATTTATGTTTGACTTGTTTTAAGGGCTTTTTAGTATTTTTGTTTAGTCTTGTGGATAAACTATAAATAGTTGTGTTTAGCTTGGAGAGAGTAGACCCCAATTTACAACTTTCATTCTTCACTTTACACATTACATTTCTAGCTTTCTTCTCAAGCAATCCAATTTCCATTTTTATGTTCTTCAATTTCTCTACACAAATTCACGATCTAAATTCCGTACGTCGAGAATCCGATTGAATATCATTCACGAACGATCTTCCTCTCCTCGAGCCCGACGTTTTGATCGGAGCGGTTTTTCCGGGTGACACGTAAAAGTCCGACCTCGATTTCGGAAGCTCGGCTCGATCATCTTCTTCATCCATCGATTCCATCATTCTCGTGGTGAGATTCTCTTCGTTTCTTCTCGATTATGGCTTACTCGATTGTGGATTGTGATTTTGAGTGCTTGACCATGACTAGCTAAACCTTTTGTAAGGGTGTTTGATGAAATTCCTCAATGAATTAGAGTTGATTTCCTAAGTAACTCGATTTCTAGTAATTGGACAATTACACCTCTCGATTTGTGGTCTCGTGTCGAACAACTTCGTAGTATATCGCTAGTGGACCATACGGTTGATGTGTGATGTCGAAACTCGAAATATCGACACGTCGAGTAGAGGACCTCGAGGGGTGAAACTCTCGTGTATGTCGTGATTGAGTAGAGACGATCATTGGTGAGGGAGAACGTGACAACACCGCGATCTTCGTCCGATTATTAGTTAATTGAGAGTTTTTTTTTTAAATCAACTCTAATTCGTTAGGAAGAGTATTCGATACACCCTTGTTTCCAAACCCACTTGTTACAACTCGATCTTTAAATACTCGCTTTAAATACTCGTTCTAGTTGCTAAAACAAACACTCTTGCAACCCCCCCCCCCCCCCCCCCTTAGTTATAATGATTTTATTTCCCTTTTTGAGACTCGTACTTAGCATATACAAAGTGACGTTCACGAGCCGATAGTATTGTTCCACGAGAGACCGACTCGGGGGATTTACACTCGTAAATCTTTAGGATTTTATAAATAACTTTTGAGCAATCAAAATGGCGCCGTTGCCGGGGAACAATTTAGGCGACGTGAATTGAATTTTGTGTTAGTTAAGTTCTTGTTTCCTTTTGATCTTTTTGTTTGTTGTTGTGTATGCAAGGTCGAAGGAGTCTTCAACCCTTACTCTTGCCATACATTGACAACGTAAATCAATCTAAGGCTCTTCGTAATCTAGCCTCTACATCCGAGCATCCGCCACTACTCACATTTATACCACTCTCCGTTCCTACTACACCTTTCCTTGCTATCACCATGGAGAACCACGACAACATTATTCATGATGGAGGGTCTCACCACTCTCATTCCGGACGAGATAACCGTTCACCTCGATTGAATGACCGTAGAGATCGTGAGCCTCAACAACACAACCGTCATTCCGAGGATGAAAGGGGTTCAAACCGAGGGAATAACCGTTATTCCGATGAAGATCGTGAGTCTCACCGGAGGCATCACCAAGAGACGGATGATGAGTACTATCATGGAAGGGGTTACTACCAACCGCCACCTCACCGTAATCGCGACCGTGACCATTATACAGATTATGAGCGTGAACGTGAGCGTATCCATGAGCAAGAGCGTCAACGAAATCGGTTTGCTTATCAACGTCCTCCACCTGGTAATTTTGAGCCTCAACGTCCGAGAATTGGTGACTTCTCTAAACCGAGGGTTCATGCCGAATCATCTTGCATTCTTCTTGGCCCGGGAGCTAGGAACTATGAGCTCAAGCCTCATCTCCTTAATCAATTGCCGACTTATCATGGTTTCTCTTCGGAAAATGTGCTTGATTTTATCCGGGAATTCTATTCTACCCTTAAAGACTTCCCTCTTAATGGAATTCCGGAGGAACAATTGTGGATGAAATGTTTTCCACATTGTCTTAAAGAAAAAGCTCGATCTTGGTTCCTTACTTTGCCACCGAATTCTTTGCGAACTTGGGAGGAGGTGATCGACAAGTTCACGGGAAGGTATTTCCCACAACACAAGACTCAAGCCTTACGTGAGCAAATCGTTGCCTATAGACAAGATGAGGACGAACCATTTCATGAAGCATGGGAACGATATAAGGCATTGGAGAGAGCTTGCCCACATCATAATTTTCCTCCGGAACTACTAAAGCAATTCTTCTACAACGGATTAGACCGTGAGTGTCGGATGACGGTTGATCATGCTTCCGGAGGTAATTATAGTAAGTTGGATTGGGAGGAAGTTAATGAGATGTGTGAGACGTTGGCGGAAAACTCTCTTCAAAATATTGTGCAAAAGAGTGGGAAGTACAAGGTGAATGCCAATGAGGTTAACTTGGGTATGGCTAATCAAATGAACGAGCTCACTAAATGTATGCACACGTTGATGAAACGGGATGAGAAGCCGGAAGTAAAGAAGGAGCCATGTTGTGTGTGTGGGTCACCGGACCATGGAGGTGACTATTGCCCACAAACCGCACCACCTCAAGACTTTGAGGTTAATGCTATACAAGGGGTTCACTCTAAGAATGATCCATTTGCCCCCACGTACAACAACGCTTGGAAGAATCATCCAAATTTTTCTTGGTCCGGAAACAACTATCAACAACCACCCGGACAAAACTCGGGGCCTCGACCTCCATATCAAGGCCAAAATCAAGGTTCGAACCAACAACCGAGACCAACTCTCATGCAAGAATTTCATGCTTATGTACAATCTTCTACCAATCACCGGATTGAACAAGATAAGAAGATTTCTACTCTTGAGGCCGCCTTGAAGCATATAGAGACCCAAGTGGGTCAACATTCTACGAGTCTTGGTGAGATTCACCAACAACTCCAAAAAGGCACATTTCCAAGTCAACCGTCTCATCTAAAGGCGGTGACCATGTTGAGGAGTGGAAAGATCGTAGATAACAAAGTTGGAGAGATAAGTTCGGACGATGAAGTACGAGAAGACCCACCTATTCCGGTACAACCCAAAGGAAAGGTAGACGAGGTACTGTCTAAGGAACAAATTCTTCACAAGACGGCGAACCCTTGTCGCCCTCCTTATCCATTTCGTCTCACTAATGACAAACAAGAGCAACAATTTCAAGACATCTAAAAGCTTCTCTCTAAAGTGAATATCAATCTTCCTCTTCTTGATGTGATTCGTACGGTTCCGGCCTACGTGAAATTCTTTAAAGATTTGGCTTCTAAAAAGAGGAGGTTTATTGATGATGAGAAAGTGGTTGTCTCCGAAGTGGCTAGTGCGATTATTCAACACAAACTCCCGGAAAAGCAAAGTGACCCCGAAAGCTTCAATATCAAAATTGCTTTGGGTAATGGTCGTGAAGTCTCGGGAATGCTAGATCTTGGTGCCGGGATAAACTTGATGCCTTTCTCCGTGTTTGACCGATTGGATTTGGGAGACCTCAAAGCTACAAGGATGTGTCTCCAATTGGCCGACCGGTCCGTCCGATATCCTAAGGGCATAATCGAAGACGTTCTTGTAAAGGTGGGGGGTCTAATCGTCCCGGTCGACTTTGTCGTTCTCGATGTGGGAGAAGTCAAGGAAGATGGGAAAGATCATGCTATCCTTCTTGGTCGACCCTTTATGGCCACAACAAATACTTTGATTGATGTCAAGAACGGATCTCTCCAAATGACGTCTCATTTTCGGCTAAGGATGGTATTTTGATTCCGTCTACAAAATTCGTGGAAGAATGCTCGTTTCTAGACTCTATCGATCACTTAGCCGAAATGAACTTATTGGAAGAATTTGAACACACTCCGGTGGAGATTATTGCTATTGTTCATGAGGAGGTTTCGGTGGAAGAAAAGGAGTTGTTGAGTGACGAAGCTTTCTTATCTCTTGATGATGTAATTGTGGTGGAAGGATATGTTGAGATTGGAGAGGTTTTCGATGTGGAAACCGAGGGCATTGTATTTCCCGAGGAAGTGTTGGAAGAGAAGCTTAAGGACAAGCTTCCGAAATTTGAAGTGAGGGGGAATATCTTGCCCCCGGGAAGTAAAGCCGAGTTAAAAGAACTACCTCAACACTTGAAGTATATTTTCTTGGAAGAGGGTGAGTTGAAACCGGTGATCATAAGTTCAACTTTGGATGAGCATGAAGAGAAGGCTTTATTTGAGGTACTTAAGCGTAATGTGAGAGCCTTTGGTTGGAGTCTCTCGGATCTTAAAGGTATTGACCCGGCCCATTGTACTCACCGGATTATTCTTGAGGATGGAGCCTTGCCTAAGAGAGATGGCCAACGGAGGTTGAACCCGGTGTTATTGGAAGTGGTGAAGAAAGAGATCTTGAAACTCTTGGATGAAGGGCTAATCTATGCCATCTCGGACAGTAAATAGGTTAGCCCGGTGCACGTGGTACCGAAGAAGGGTGGTATCACGGTTGTGGAGAACGAGAAGAAGGAGTTAATTCCGACTCGCATGACGACGGGTTGGAGAATGTGCATTGACTATAGAAAGCTAAACGCGGCTACTAGAAAGGATCACTTTCCTTTGCCTTTCATAGATCAAATGCTTGACAAACTCGCGGGCCATATGTTCTTTTGCTTTCTCGATGGACTTTCCGGTTACTACCAAATCACTATAGCACCGGAAGACCAAGAGAAGACGACATTTACTACACCCTTTGGTACATTTGCTTGGCGACGAATGCCCTTTGGTCTTTGTAATGCTCCCGGAACATTCCAACGATGCATGATGGCGATTTTTGCGGCATTCATTGGAGATTTCTTGGAGGTATTTATGGATGACTTTTCTCTATTTGGGAGTTCGTTTGATGATTGTCTTGCTAAGCTCGATAGAGTTCTCCAAAGGTGTATTGAATCGAGTTTGACATTAAGTTGGGAAAAGAGCCACTTTATGGTGAGAAGTGGGATCGTCTTGGGACATGTGGTGTCCGAGAAAGGTATTGAGGTAGACCCGGCCAAAATTTCCGTTATTTCTAAACTTCCGTCTCCGGTGAATGTGAAGGGGGTTCGGAGTTTCTTGGGTCATGCCGGGTTCTATAGGCGATTTATCAAGGATTTTTCTAAAATAAGTCAACCTCTTTGCCATCTTTTGAGCCAAGATGTGGAGTTTAAGTTTGATGATAAGTGCACGGAGGCATTTGAGATCTTGAAGAAGAAGCTTACCACGGCCCCGATTGTATGTGCTCCCGATTGGAACCTTCCTTTCGAAATTATGTGTGATGCTTCCAATTCAGCCGTGGGAGCAGTTCTTAGCCAAAGAGTTGACAAGCTTTCTCATGTTATCTATTATGCTAGCTTGACTCTTTCCGGAGCTCAATTGAATTATACGACAACGGAAAAGGAACTCTTGGCGGTGATGTTTTCTCTTGAAAAATTTCGCCCTTATATCATTGGATCCAAGGTTATCGTTTATAGTGATCATGCGGCTCTTCGATATCTTCTTACTAAGCCACACTCAAAGCCGAGGTTGATCCGTTGGGTACTCTTACTTCAAGAGTTTGACTTGGAGATCCGTGATAGAAAAGGGGGTGAAAATATGGTAGCCGACCAACTATCTCGCCTTGAACCGGGTGGAGAGTTCTTGAAGACTCATGCCTTTGAGGGAATATCCGAAGCCTTTCCTTTTGAGGATTTGATGTTAGTAGATCCAAGTCCTTGGTATGCGAACATCGTGAATTATATCGCCGCCGGAGCTCTAAGGAAGGACTTGACATGTCAAGCTCGGAAAAGGTTCGTGAATGAGTGCAAATATTACTTTTGGGCCGACCCATACTTATACAAGGTGGGGAAAGATGATGTTATAAGGAGATGTCTACCGGAGAATGAGCAACGAGATGTGCTAGTATGTTGCCATGCGGACTCTTATGGTGGGCATTTTGGAGGGAAAAAGACGGCTTTTAAGGTGCTCCAATCGGGGCTATATTGGCCTTCCATGTTCAAGGATGCTCAAGCCTTTTGTGCCACTTGTGATCGTTGCCAAAGAATGGGGAATATAAGGTCGAGACAAGAGATGCCGATGCAAGTTAATCTTGTGGTTGAGGTATTTGATGTTTGGGGAATCAATTTTATGGGACCCTTTCCGAGTTCTCGTGGATATGAGTATATTCTCCTAGCCGTGGATTATCTTTCCAAGTGGGTCGAGGCGATCCCCACTCGGAGATGCGATGCTAATACGGTCATTAGCTTTATTCAAGAATACATCTTTTCCCGGTTCGGATTTCCAAAGGCGATCATAAGTGATGGAGGTACCCATTTTTGCAACAAAATTTTTGAGAAGTTGATGAAGAAAAATGGGGTGAGTCATAAGGTAGCCACGACTTATCATCCACAAACTTCCGGGCAAGCGGAGACGAGCAACCGACAAATCAAAGGCATTATTGAGAAAACCGTGAAGCCTTCTCGGAAAGATTGGTCGGAGAGACTAGTCGATGCTCTTTGGGCATATAGGACGGCTTATAAGACCGTTATTGGTATGAGCCCATTTCGTCTTGTTTATGGAAAGGCATGCCACTTGCCGGTTGAGATCGAACACCAGACATTTTGGGCTATAAAGGCGACGAACATTGATGTTGAGAATGGAGGAGAACACCGATTTTTGGAGATGACGGAATTGGAGGAGCTACGAGATGAGGCCTATGAGAACAACAAAATTACTAAGGAAAAGGTGAAAAAGTTCCATGATAAACACATAGTGCCTAAGGAGTTAGTAGCCGGGATGCAAGTTCTACTTTTCAATTCTAGACTCCGTCTATTTCCCGGAAAGTTGAAATCTCGATGGAGTGGGCCTTATGATATAGTGGAGGTATTTCCTTACGGTGTCGTGAAGCAATATGATCCTCGAACTAAATGTGCTTTTCAAGTGAATGGACATAGGGTTAAACCGTATTATGGGGGATATGATACAATGAAGGAGAATGTCGAGGTGAGTTTGTTGGAAGAGGCCGTATACGAGCCCGTTGGTTGTGCCTAGTAGCTCGGCTTTGGCTAAGTCGAGCTAACGACGTTAAACTAGCGCCTCGTGGGGGCTTATCCACGAACGTCATGCTCCCGACGTTAAAGAGTGCTTGGTGAGGGCCTACTCACCATGGAGACGACAAAAATTGAACTTCTTGGTGTATGTCGGACGACATCGTAATTGTACTACATCAATGTCGCCCGACATCCTTCAGAAAATGGTGGCTGTAACAGACTAGTATCGCAGGTTGGACCTGCGATCAACGAGATTTTGTCGGACGACAGGAATCTGTGTCGGACGACAAGACCCTCGTCGGACGACACACTTTAATCGTCGTCCGACACGGAGACCTGGAGGTGCTGATTTCGATTTTTAACCTAAAAATCGCCCCCTTTTCCATTTTCTCACCATTCCACTCGAAAATTCCAAATTTCACCCAAATCTTCACCCACATTATGTCTTCTTCTTCCAAGAGAACGGTTAAACGCCCTCGTATCCTTGACTCGAGTCCTTCCTCGTCACGAGCCACTCGAGCTACTACTCGGGGGAAAAAGCCGCAATCGAAGAAAGTAGAGAAAGCCTCGGTTCTTGCCCGTGTGACGGAGGAAGTTGAAAGGGAAGAAGTTGTTCCAACTCCTAGTGCTGAGACGGAGGAAATTCCGTTTACCGTTAAAAAGGAGTCGGAGATTGCTATGTTTCGAAAATTGAGTGGGAACAAGCCTTGGGCTTCACAGTCTTTTGATTGGGATTTCTTGGAGAAAGCGGGAATCGACGAGCGTGTTACGGAGTTGCTTATTCCGCTTGGGCTCGAGGAGATTGGTTCTACCGAAGTGTGTTTGTACGAGCCTCTCACGACGGAATTTTTCTCGACTCTTTGCTTCGATAATGTTCGAAGAAGGGCTACATTTCGGATGTTAGATAAGGAGTGTGAAGTGACTCCGGCGGTAATCCGGATGGTTTGGAAACTTCATTCCACGGGAGTAACCGAGAAATCAAGTGATTGGGATGCGAAAGCCGCTTGTAGAGAGCTTACTCCTTGTGATAATTGGTCCGGGGAAGGAATTAGTAATGCATTCTTGGAGGAGCCGGCACTTGTAGTGTTGCACAAATTCATATCACATAATGTGTTGGCCAAACGAGAAGGGAACAAGGTAAATTCAACGGAACTTTGGCTTCTTCATTGTGCCTATAAGAAGATTCAAGTGAGTTTAGTGGATCTCGTTTTTGATCATCTCGGTGAATTAGTGAAGCGGAAGAAATTGCATCCTTGTTGGGGATTTTTAGTGACATACTTGATCTCGTTCTATAAGGTGATGAATGCTTTTCATCCCCCAGCTCATGTGAAGAAGTGGCAACCGACATCACTTGGATATAGAGAGCTTGCTTTAGGTGAGTTTATGGCGGATGAGATCACATTTCGCCCATTTAATGAGCGTGAGACCGTCTCGAAGTTTCTTGATAAGTTGAAAGCCGACCGAGGCAAAGAAGCCGGCCCAAGTAATTCGGATTCGGGGAATCTCTCGAGTTCGAGTTACGATAAGCTCCGGGAATTTATTGTGGATCAAATGGCCGAGTTACATACTCGGGATGATGCTAGAAAAGCACAAATCAAGGATCTCTGTCGGTATGTTGAGTCCCGGTTTGATGAGTTGGCACGGGCGAATGCCCGTAATGATTGAGTTTTGTAGAAGAAGAGTGTCCGAGCTCGGGATGTAGACGAGCGCCCCGTGGGGGCTTACCCACGAACGTCGTGCCTATGACGTAAAATGGTGCTTTGTGAGGGCCTTCTCACATGTTGGATGTTGGTTTGTGGGTCGAGCCGTATAGAAACGGGGTTGAGAGAGAAATTTTGGAATCTGCCTGTATGTCGGACGACAAGTTTGCTGTGTCTTTTCTATGTCGGACGACATCTTTAGAAGGGATCGTGCGACAGCTGACGTGGCGTGTCGGGCGATAGGATTCTGGTGTCGCCCGACAAAGTGAGAGGGGGTTAAATCTGAATAACCTAACCCTAATTTTCGCCTCCACCCTCATTTTCACCATCTCGTAAAAATCGATCCCGTAAAAATCCGAGTCGTACGACACCGTCATCGTCGACCACCGTTCCCCGACACCGTCATCGCCGACCACCACCACCGTCATCGCCGACTACGCCCGCTTGCCCACTGCCCACCGACACCGGCCGTTCGAACCACCCGCAACCGCCGCCGTTCGAATCACCCGAAACCGCCGTCTCAAGCGCCGTTCTCCGCCGTTCCCCACCAGTTATCACCGTCGACCGCTCCGTTCCGTCCTCGAAACAGGTTTGCTGGCTTGCCTTCGTTTCTTTCCGATTCCGTATTTGGTCTTGCTCGCCGGAAGTTACTCCTGGATTTTGAATTTTTCGTCCGACATTTCGTGAGTGGTATTGTGAATCGGCCGACAACAGCGAATAAGTTTGAGATTGGGGATTGTTAGTTGTCGTCCGACATCATTCCAGTGATAACTTGTGTCGTCCGACATATGTTGATTAGGGTTTCGGATTGGGGATTTGATCTTGTCGCCCGACAGCCTTTCAGTGTAACATCAGTGTCGTCCGACACCTAGTACAGTTGGGCAGTGAGTTCAGAGAGTTACAGAGTTCAGCCCGATTATCTTGTGATCATGGAACATGAAGAAGCTATGGCAGAGGCAGCGGAGTATGATTTGGCCGATGGAGGTGGCCTTGTTTATGGTTTGACTCCGGAATCCGACGAGGTGGAACAATACACTCGTCTCCGTGCCGGAAAGGTGGCACCTTCTCGCCCTTTGGACTGGACTTTCATCCGGGGCCTCGGACTTTACGACCGTATGACGGAGGTGTGCACTAACCTCGGCATCATCCAGGTCGCCCGATCTACTCTTCCACATCATCCGAAGCTCACTTTTGAGTTTCTTCTGAGCTTCAAGAAGTCTCGGAAGCGTCAGATTGCTACCTTCCGTCTCGGAGGAGTCCAGCACACCCTCACCCCGAAGATGATGCACGAGGCGTGGGGTTTTCACCAGGACGGGGAGTTGTGTTCTCCGGCTGACTGGGACGCTAGCGAGGCGTGGTGCTCTTTGACTCCCTACGGCACTTGGACCTCCGGGGTCAACACTAGCTCATTGGCGGACCCCGAACTTGTGCTCTTGCACAAGTTTCTTGCGACGACGATCTTCGGCAAGCTAGAGGCCAACAAGATCAGTGCACCAGAGCTTTGGGCTATCCATCGTGCCCACACCGGCGTCCGGATCTCTCTTATTGGTGCTGTATTCTCGATGTTGGAGACCCTTGTGAGGCGCCCGCCACTTAAGCTCAGCCTCGGGACCCTTATTTTTATGTTAGCGGTTCACTTGGGAGTCGACGTTGCGACTTATGTGGGAGACCTTGATCCGGCCGACTCGAAGCCCATCTCTTGCGACGAGCTCACTCGAGGGTCCTATATGAAAGATCCGACTCACTTCTGGCCTATCCATGAGCGGGATAAAGCACAGAAGCTAGTTCTCCGCCCCGTGATTGATGCCGCGGGAGCCTCTTCTTCCGGTGCTAGCCAAGATTTGAGCACTTATTTCACCGAGCTCCGCACCCACATCGACTTGCAGATCGGAGCACTTGGCACGAGGGTCGTCTTGCTAGAGACTGCCGAGACGGAGAGGAGGACGAGAGAGAGGGACGAGGCTGCTCGTGTTGCTGCTCGGGAGGCTTTTGAGGATGCTCGTTGGGACGCATTTCAGACCCGGGCGTACGAGTACTTTGATCGCCCCGACCCTTGATTGATGGTTGCATCTTACCCTATCTTTTCATTTGCTCGTAGTCTTTTGAGCTTGTTTTGAGACTTTCCTTTTTTATTTGTGTGTGATTTGCTGGAATTTGATATCCCGGGCTATTAAAATTGCGGAAACCAATAACCCGATCAAACCCTTCGCCGGAGATTACATGAACGCCGACTCATCCGCCGGAGTCCGACCTTTGGAGACTACGCACCCGAAGGTACGCAGCCCGCCCCCAGCCGAACCCCCGCGAGTCGGGGTTCACATGATTGAAGGATCGATCGCACGCCGGAGATCGATCGGGGAGGGGCTGCCCAGCAGCCCCCGCGGCGAGTTCGGCGACTCGCCGCCGCCTGGAGGTCCCCACCGTCGAGGTGGGGTGGGGTGCGGCTCCAGCCCGCGCCCCGGCGGTCGATCACCGCGATCGACCGCGCGCCCTCGGCCCAGCCGAGGGTCGCCTCCTCCGCGCCCGCCGAACCCTAGGCGGGTCGATCCACGCGGTCCGGTGGCTTCGCCACCACCGCGTGATCTTCCATCTACTCCGGGTTCGAACTTCGGATCTTGCGTTCTACGGTAATTTCGATAAACTAAAACCGAAATAATATCGAGGGGTTCTAGATATTATACCTTCGATTCGTTGTTCGGAGAAACGAAATCAAACACCTTTGAATCTTCCCACGTATTCCTTGCACTCCGTTCGAACGTCGGGTGGGCGACGATCTATCGAACTCCTATGGATCTCCTTCAACTCTCTAGAATATCAAGTATGATATTCTTCTCTTATGTTACGTTTTTTGTGAAGGCCATGTAGTGCTTTTATAGGCTACGTAGGGGATCTAAAGGAGGTGGAATATTGGGCTTCTAATATTGAAGATTAAATTGAGCCCAATGCTCAAGTCCATTAATCCTTATCAATATTAATTTTATTTATTTTCCACTATATAAATAAAATTGCACTCCCAATATTTACCCATATTATATCGAATAATATTTCTCTGGTAGTATTATTTATTCCGTGTATTTAAGATTTAAATATCCATGAATAAATTTATTTATTGCTCAATAAATTATATTCATCTCTTATATCCGAGACTAGTACCATTCAACCTAAATTATTGTGCGGAACAAATCCACTCATGAGGTTTACACAATAATTCCTTATGAACTCATCTCGGGGATATTATCAACCCTTCCGGGATACACTTTCCCGTCAAGTATTCACGGCATGTCATATATAAAATATAGCGACCCAACTTTAACCGGTAATTAACCCAATAATTAAATCGGTTAATTCCTTTGGAAAATCAAAGTCTCTAATATTAAATATATACACCCGCAATAGTATCGGGGATTGAGAATAAAATACTCTGAGATTTAAATTGATTATCCAAGGCAATCCTAATCAATAAATCTCAAGCGATCCGCCCAATACACCTAAGTGTACAAGTGTGATAAAATAATTAAGACAAATTATTTTCTCTCTCACACAACGACTATACCGATGGATTGGTCCATGTCCATCTAGGTCGTGAGCAACTGTTTGATTAAATACGAGTAACCGATAGTATGATCTTCTGTGTGCCCATGCAACACCATACTAACTACAACGTATAAAATCCAGGACTATATTTTGCATATTTAATTAATGATAATTAAATGCAAATAATTGTTTATTAATTTAATAGATTAAATGCTATGATCGGGAGTTTACCGTTACTTAAATCTAGACATTAAGTACACAACTCCAACAATCTCCCACTTGTACTAAGGTCTAGTCATTTCCTCCAAACTCCCGGTTCCCATACTCATCACGTGCTTTAAAGTGCACTTCCGAGAAGTACTATGTGAGTGAGCAATCTAGGTTGCCGCTCTGAAGTTATCTTGGTGACTACTACATCGTCTCCCTCGACGATGATTCATATCAGGTGGTACTTGCTCTATGTGTTAACATCACTTTTTGACTTATGACCTTTTCTAGTTTACCATGCACCGCTATCCAATAGCCTGTGGTGAACTAAGAGTCATATCCAAGCCAAAGGGGTTCCGGAACCTAACCAGAACTTCCGCTGCCTCTGAGGCTGCTGTTCAGTTATGAGAGAGTCTGAGAAGCGTCCTGCTTATCACTCTTTCACGGTTCAACCCTTTTTCTAAAAGTGAACACATAGCCTGATATTGACTTACACTGGTCTTTCTATGATTCTTGGATCTGAGAGAATGTAATCTAAGAAGATTTCGTCTTGCTTCGTAATCCAGTACTTCGCAAGTACTATTACAGCATTCGAAAAAATTCCTTTCTAGATTACCTTGATATCCTCCCACTACGCAAACCGCATAGTTGATATCAGGCTTTTACTTTTATAACATTGCATCTATAAAGCTTTCCATACTTGAAGTATAGGAAACTGCTTTGTCCTCATCTATCTCCTTCATGTGTTCAAACACACAACCTTTAGATAGATGTATATTCTGTCTCTGAAAGTCAAACCTTTCTCAGAATCATGCATGTTTAAAAACAAACCATAATCGTATAAGATATCTAGGAGAAGTACAATGTTCTTGCCTTTAGATCAAAGGATCTTAAGAACATGCTCCAACTTCTACTCAATCTTATATCTTGATTCATTTAGACAACCATTATCTTATGTCTGACAACTTTTTCTACATTGTTGCCAATGATGAAATTGTCATCTACATAAGATCTCCGAGAAACACCACTTTGTTTCCATTACGTCTCCAATACACCTATCGTCTATGCCTTTTGATGAATCCATCAAATGGACTATCCCATCAATTCGCAAGTTCCACGATTTATAGCTTTCTTTCAATCCATAATGGATTTACTAAGCTTGTACTCTAAATGATCTTGCCTCTTAACAATAATCCTTATTGTTTTTCTAAGCAGGCACATTTAGATTTAGTACTGCCCTTATGCAGAGCTAGGGATCGATTTCATCTTTACCAGATCCAGAGTTAAAACTCTTCTAGTCTTATGAACATCTCCGGTTGCTCAACAACCTCCCACTGCAATGGCGTGCCGGTGTATAACAGTAATAACATTAGGTGCAGCATGTGGTGTACTTCTACTCGGTTTGGCTGGTTCCTAGTCTTTTGTCCTTCTTCTCATTCCAAGGTACTACGTTAGTTCGGGCTTTGTGGTTCTTCTAATAGTCTTCCTCTATGAACCGGGCGTTACGCGTCCTTCTGGTTCATAGTACTATAGAACACACAACACTTTGTTCATCAAGGATATCCTACAACCATAATATGACGTTGTCTCTAGGAATATCCATAGAACATAGGTGGTTCCGAATAACTTGTTCTCTTACTATTAGATTTCCTTTTCTTATTTTTCAACGCACCATCCCTACACGTGAGTGTATGGCGCGGCCTTTTGGGATTAAATCCCAATCTTTATGCTATGTGTTATTCAGATAGGTGATGGCCTCCGCGACCGAGTCGCAGGCTCCTAATGGATATACTTTTATGGTTCCCCATAATGGCTTTGTGACCATTGACTAGTCAAAACACTATGCTTTTATGGCACATTAAGTATTCTAATCCATCACTGAGCATTCTTTGAAAGAATTACTCGTACCTTTCTAATTTACACATATGTCTGCATATCTAATCATTTCCAATACTCGTCTGAATTCTATCCTTTATCCAGAAAGGTTTGCTTAGACGTATTATCCTCCAAATTCAATCCTTAGGTCGGAAGGTCCATTCCTTCAACTATAATTGATTGAATCAATTTCGACCTTTTGAATCTTATTTGAAAAATACTACTAAGTATAAGAATTCACAAGTATAATGATCAATAAAGAAATATATCCAATAAGTAAAACAAGTTATGCATATCACGGATTGTTGCATCGTGGTAGACTAAGGATTCATCATTCACATATTGCTATCTAATGTACCGGAATAGATAATGTCCATTATTTCTTATCTAAATCATCACCATGATTAAAGAAATAAAAATATCCATTCATAAAGAAAATCCAGAACAAAAGTTCTTTTCAAAATAAGGGGTACATAAAGCAATAACTTGAAATGAAATCCTAAACTACTGAAAACAGATAAATGTCTTCCACTGCAACCGCTGCTACCCCAACAGCTTCGCCCATGTAGACTCGAACTCTTCTTCTCTAAGTCGCCGGGTTTTCTGGAACCCCTGCATTCAAGAATGCACATACCGTCAGTGGTTCCATATCTACACACCAGAATTCTGGTAGATAATACCGCTGACTATGTTTTTACGACTAAAGAAAAATTCGTACCTTTGAGAGGACATTCAGACTTCCAGTGTCCAGACTTGTTGCATCGGAAGCACTTGCCTCTTGGCTTTGCAGCCCCCACTCGTGGTCCATTCCTCTTGGCACCACTGGGTTTCCAGGCTTGCTTCCTTTTCTTGCCCCAACCTCCAACAGGCTTCGAGCCTTTGGACTTGGTAGCTACAAGCGCTTGAGACTTGCCCTTCTTGTAGATCCCCTCTGCCGCCTTTAGTTCAGTCAGGAGTTGCGCAAGAGTATAAGATAATTTACCCATATTATAGCTCATACGAAACTGCTCAAAACTAGGGGTCAGAGACTGGAGTATGATGTCGACTTGCGTCTCAGCATCAATAGAAGCTCATAGGACCTCAAGTTCATTCAACAAACTCATCATCTTAAGAACGTGCTCCCCAACGGGCGTTCCTTCAGACTGAGTAGTCGACATGAGGACTCTCATGGCTTCTTGCCTAGCCGCACGATCTTGCTCCCCAAACATCTCCTTGAGGTTAAACATCATATCATATGCAGTGTCCACTGGCTCATGTTGGGTTTGGAGTACATTTGACATGGAAGCCAAAATATAACACCTAGCCATTTCATCAGCCTTTTTCCACTTCCGATATGCCAGTTTTTCCTCATCAGTTGAGGCAGCCGTGGGCTCGGCAGGGCACACTTCATGGAGTACATACTTGTACTCCTCAGAAGTCAGGACAATGTCTAAATTTCTCTTCCAATCAATGTAATTTGGACCAGTGAGCTTATGCTCCTTGAGTATCACAGAAAGTGGGTTCATAGCTATTCTCTAAACCTATAAGCACATTTAAACAAACAATTAATTTAATGTCCGATATTATCTCCCTCAAATAATATCATTAAATTACTAATTGCATCTAAAATCCCATCAGGTAAGGCAAGCCACGTGGTGTGGACGTTTACCCACCCAAATGATTTAGCAATTAGATTTCCTTTGGTCATACATCAATTATAGCGTGACTTCGTGGGGAAGAATACTATAACGTGTATCTAAGTGTAAACCATTACTCAGCACCAAAGTACATCGCTTGGAATTGCTACATCACCGCAAGCCACGTGGGGTGGACGTTTACGATAACTTCACAACTCTTCACAATTACTTACAACTGTCTACATCAATTAATCCAAAATCCGTCAGTATAGCAAGCCACGTGGTGTGGACGTTTACTACACTAAGAGACTTTTATAATTGACTCCCAGTTACAAGATCCATTCGATTCTCATAGATCAAGACGCGGAGAATCATAAGTGAAACTCGAAGTTTCTAACCAGTGATTCACCATGCGAACGACCCTATCTCTCATAAATGAGGGAGCCGAGCAGACAATCGATCCATCTATCAAAGAATGGTACGAAGGTCTCTAATTTGTGTCATCCACATGACCAAGTGGCTTTGGCTCCATTCCACTCCCCGGGGTGAGAATGAGTCGACTTGAAGTCAGTTTCAGAAAGACAAATTAGGCATTGTTTGATAAACTTGATCAATGTTTCTTGTAAAAGGAATTACAAGAATTCTCCTCAAATGACATATCTATATGAACTTCGAAAGCTCATAAATGTCACCAAGAGAACAGTAATGGAGACCATGGGAATGTTTCCATCCCCTCTCCCACTTAGCTTTTTAATAACAAAGGGATACGCTATCTAATGCATAATTAAACACATAAGCATGCATGCAAGTAATAAAGCACATATCACATAGTCAAATAATGCTAGGAAATTATTTTCCCGACTATCATGGCTTTACTTCTTCTTCATATGCATCTTCTAGTCTTCAGTCTTCGTTCTTGAATGCTCCATGTGACGAGAATATTAATCCCAATATTTAAATCTATTTATTTTTAATAAATCCAAAAGATACTCAATTCGAAAATTAAGTCAATCGAATAAATCAAAAATAAAATTAAATATTATTAATATTTTTATTTATTTATTTTCCTATCTAATTCTATTAAATCTCTAGAATAGTCTATCCAAGTAAAACTTGGAATATTCTAGAAGACTTCTATAATAGAATAAGGAAATAAAATAAATTAGGACTCTTCTACTTTCCAAGATTAATTAATTTCCATTACTATGAAAATTCCCATAAAATAGGAATAATCAATTAGGAAATAAATCAATCCTAAATTAACTTTTATTCCTTTCCAATTCTATTAAATCTCTAGGATCCTATTCCAAGTAGAACTCGGAATACTCTAGAAGATTTCCATAATAGAATAAGGAAATAAAATTAATTCCAATTAATTCTTTTCCTAATCCATGAGAGTTTCCTAAAGGAAGAACACTCAAATAGGAAAACCGAATTAATTTAGGAAAGTGAATCTTGGTAGGAGTAGCATGAGATCGGGAGACCCCACGCCACCCCACCGTCGACCACCTCCATGGGAGGAGCACCGCCGCCCAGCCACCAGCCGCCACCGTCGCCAGCGGCAGCCCTAGCCGAGGGCGATCGGCCCCTCACTTTGGTCGATCGCTTGGGGTCGATCAAGGGGTTTGATCGATCCCCGGTTCTTCGTCCTCTTTGTCTTCTTCGTCACATGAGTTCTCCGGCGGTCGTCTCGGCATCGATCCAACGTAAATAAATTACAAGAATTTAAATTACACTATCCGGTATCGATTCTATACATGAAATCGACCCTATACATTTTCCGGAAAACATAGAACGTAATAATAAATCCTAAATTCGGTCAACCCCCGAATTTTTACTATTACAAACATTCAACCACACAAAACGAATCTCGACATGTCCGAGAGTTTAATAAACGAACAATCATGATAATTAATTAACACAATAATTAAATCCAACCATGATAGCCGGAAATCCCTGCAAGGTAGAACAACAATATCGAAAATACCGCGAACGTAAACCACGCTCTGATACCAATTGCTGGAAGTTGATATCCCGGGCTATTAAAATTGCGGAAACCAATAACCCGATCAAACCCTTCGCCGGAGATTACATGAACGCCGACTCATCCGCCGGAGTCCGACCTTTGGAGACTACGCACCCGAAGGTACGCAGCCCGCCCCCAGCCGAACCCCCGCGAGTCGGGGTTCACATGATTGAAGGATCGATCGCACGCCGGCGATCGATCGGGGAGGGGCTGCCCAGCAGCCCCCGCGGCGAGTCCGGCGACTCGCCGCCGCCTGGAGGTCCCCACCGTCGAGGTGGGGTGGGGTGCGGCTCCAGCCCGCGCCCCGGCGGTCGATCACCGCGATCGACCGCGCGCCCTCGGCCCAGCCGAGGGTCGCCTCCTCCGCGCCCGCCGAACCCTAGGCGGGTCGATCCACGCGGTCCGGTGGCTTCGCCACCACCGCGTGATCTTCCGTCTACTCCGGGTTCGAACTTCAGATCTTGCGTTCTACGGTAATTTCGATAAACTAAAACCGAAATAATATCGAGGGGGTTCTAGATATTATACCTTCGATTCGTTGTTCGGAGAAACGAAATCAAACACCTTTGAATCTTCCCACGTATTCCTTGCACTCCGTTCGAACGTCGGGTGGGCGACGATCTATCGAACTCCTATGGATCTCCTTCAACTCTCTAGAATATCAAGTATGATATTCTTCTCTTATGTTACGTTTTTTGTGAAGGCCATGTAGTGCTTTTATAGGCTACGTAGGGGATCTAAAGGAGGTGGAATATTGGGCTTCTAATATTGAAGATTAAATTGAGCCCAATGCTCAAGTCCATTAATCCTTATCAATATTAATTTTATTTATTTTCCACTATATAAATAAAATTGCACTCCCAATATTTACCCATATTATATCGAATAATATTTCTCCGGTAGTATTATTTATTCCGTGTATTTAAGATTTAAATATCCATGAATAAATTTATTTATTGCTCAATAAATTATATTCATCTCTTATATCCGAGACTAGTACCATTCAACCTAAATTATTGTGCGGAACAAATCCACTCATGAGGTTTACACAATAATTCCTTATGAACTCATCTCGGGGATATTATCAACCCTTCCGGGATACACTTTCCCGTCAAGTATTCACGGCATGTCATATATAAAATATAGCGACCCAACTTTAACCGGTAATTAACCCAATAATTAAATCGGTTAATTCCTTTGGAAAATCAAAGTCTCTAATATTAAATATATACACCCGCAATAGTATCGGGGATTGAGAATAAAATACTCTGAGATTTAAATTGATTATCCAAGGCAATCCTAATCAATAAATCTCAAGCGATCCGCCCAATACACCTAAGTGTACAAGTGTGATAAAATAATTAAGACAAATTATTTTCTCTCTCACACAACGACTATACCGATGGATTGGTCCATGTCCATCTAGGTCGTGAGCAACTGTTTGATTAAATACGAGTAACCGATAGTATGATCTTCTGTGTGCCCATGCAACACCATACTAACTATAACGTATAAAATCCAGGACTATATTTTGCATATTTAATTAATGATAATTAAATGCAAATAATTGTTTATTAATTTAATAGATTAAATGCTATGATCGGGAGTTTACCGTTACTTAAATCTAGACATTAAGTACACAACTCCAACATGATTTGGATTTTATTTTTATTTGTGTGCTTTGGTTGATGCTTGTTAAACTTTGGTTTGTGGGGATGTTCCCTTTTGGTTGTTATTTGGTGGATATTTGACTTTGGTTTGTTTTTATTGGTGTTATGTGTTCGTGCTTTAGTATATTGTTATTGTTGTGTTGTGTGGTTTTGGTTGTTTCCCCCGGCTTCATCATATACGTAGAGGTCATGCCCAATTTTTCATTGCATATGCATGTTGTTTGTTCGCATGGGGGCATGCTCTATTACTAAGTGTGGGGGGATTTTCCGAAACCTCGGTGAGTTTGAAATGATCGAAAATTGAAGTTCTTTCCGGTATAACCAAAAATTTTGAGAAATGGTCGGATATTTCAAAGTTGAATGTTGCGTGAGTGAGTAAGTAATTTGGTTGCTTTAAACAAATGCGATTTTTTCAAAAGCCTATTGTGAGTTTTGAGCCTTGTAAACTTCTTTCTTGAGCAAAAATTCTAAAAATCTCGTTGCTTCTTGAGACTCATGCTTTCTTGTTCTATAACTCGGTGTGTTTTGAGGATATGAGATAACTAGAACTCGTGTACTTCGGTTTTCAAAGCTCTTTATCATAAATTTCATGATCTTGAAAATGACGGGAACTAATCACTTAGGATCTAACCCTTTCAAGGAGATTTTTATAACCCCGAGCCCATCGAGGGACACCCTAGCTAACCCCTTTGAGACTACGTTATACCCGTTCTTTCATCACCCATAAGCCGATGTTGGAGTTGAGTGTTATATGTTATATTTGCGAGAAAAGCTCCGTGTTGTGTAATGAGGGTTTCATACCTCGAGGTGTTTGCTAGTAGCCACCTTTGCTTTGATTGATTCATTATTATGTGGACATTTAACCACATGTACTCCCAAATATTGCTTCATGCTATTATTTCCTCTCTATGACATAAAAAGAGTGATGAATTATCCACTATTAATAAGAGAGTGTTGTGTTAAAGAAAGTGAGCCAAAGCTTAATCTTAAAGCGTGAGTACTTGATTATTACTATTCCTTGATGACCCGAAAAATGGGTTAAGTGTTTCATTGTATAAGATTGATCCTTGAGTGTCTTGTGAGAGTTGAGTGTGGTGATGAAGGTGAGGTAAAGGAGAAATAAGGTTGGGGCCACAATGGCTATTGAGTTACTTTTCCTATAAATTTCCCGAACTCCCCTTAACCGAGCCCCATTACAACCTTGAATTGATTAGAGTTCCTTGATTCTTGAGATTGATAAACTTGATGAGTGGAGTCTTCCGTGTATACGTGCCTATGGTTGTTATCCTCTACATATTGTGGTTATTACATGAAGTCTTTCCTTGTTCACTCTTTGTTCCCGGTTGTTCTTTATATGCAAGTTCATCTTGATTTGCTTCTATTCACTTGCATAGCTTGTTTTAAGTGAACCCATGCTTCGAGAGGTAAAAGAAATGAGTGCTTCCCTTGAGAGGAGAAAGACGGTTTGTTGAGGTAACCCGATTGCTTATAAACTTACTCGATGTGATCTTTGTGGTGTTTGAACTTTTCTCGGTAGTACATGCTTTTGATCGATATCCGGAATTAACTTCTAAACTCTTTTGTGGAGAACTTGCCTTGTTTTCGTTGTTATTTGTGTTCTTTTGTTTGCTCGAGGATGAGCAATGGTTTAAGTGTGGGGGAGTTGTTTCGCACGTTTTTGTGCGATATTTTCTATTGTTTTGTGTGACTTTCTTATATTGTTTTTGTGCTTAATTTCATCCTATTAATGTGATTATGTGTTTATGTTGTCATGGTTTTGGTTTGGTAGAGTTTGGACGAGAATCGGGCGAAAACGAGAGAAAATACAGGAAGAGGCTCATGTCGATTCCAGCTTTGCACAGTCGTAGAAGAATGGCCATCCCCGATAATTCAGCCGTTGGATCATCCCCAAATTTCTACAGCATGTAGAAGACTTCTATATCTACAATATCAACGGTGGGTTTTGCTAAATAAAAATCGGAGACGAAGATATAGCGCACCGACCAAAGGGAAGGAAAACTGTTTTCGCTTGAAGAAATGAAGTGTAGAAAAGACCAAGTCCAAGGTGTCGGACGACAGCTATAAGGTGTCGGACGCCATGAAGGAAATTTTGAAGAGAAATCGGAAGGATATCGCAGATTTGACCTGCGAACGACGGAGATTTGTCGGCCGACATCATTTCCCGTCGCCCGACATCAATTCCGGATTCCAGCACTGCGCGGCGTTGGGAGAATTGCGATTCCGTATTCGTTAACCGTTGGATTGACCTGAAATTTTAACAGGATGTTACCAACCTCTATATCTACAATATCAACGGTTGGATCGACGATATGATGAGCGAGCAAGTTCCAGTTACTCCAAGAACGCGTCAGCACTTCTCTTAGGCGAAAATTGAGAAGGAATAAAGTCTTGACTTATGTTTGACTTGTTTTAAGGGCTTTTTAGTATTTTTGTTTAGTCTTGTGGATAAACTATAAATAGTTGTGTTTAGCTTGGAGAGAGTAGACCCCAATTTACAACTTTCATTCCTCACTTTACACATTACATTTCTAGCTTTCTTCTCAAGCAATCCAATTTCCATTCTTATGTTCTTCAATTTCTCTACACAAATTCACGATCTAAATTCCGTACGTCGAGAATCCGATTGAATATCATTCACGAACGATCTTCCTCTCCTCGAGCCTGGCGTTTTGATCGGAGCGGTTTTTCCGGGTGACACGTAAAAGTCCGACCTCGATTTCGGAAGCTCGGCTCGATCATCTTCTTCATCCATCGATTCCATCATTCTCGTGGTGAGATTCTCTTCGTTTCTTCTCGATTATGGCTTACTCGATTGTGGATTGTGATTTTGAGTGCTTGACCATGACTAGCTAAACCTTTTGTAAGGGTGTTTGATGAAATTCCTCAATGAATTAGAGTTGATTTCCTAAGTAACTCGATTTCTAGTAATTGGACAATTACACCTCTCGATTTGTGGTCTCGTGTCGAACAACTTCGTAGTATATCGCTAGTGGACCATACGGTTGATGTGTGATGTCGAAACTCGAAATACCGGCACGCCGAGTAGAGCACCTCGAGGGGTGAAACTCTCGTGTATGTCGTGATTGAGTAGAGACGATCATTGGTGAGGGAGAACGTGACAACACCGTGATCTTTCGTCCGATTATTAGTTAATTGAGAGTTTTATAAATTTCGTCAACTCTAGTTCGTTAGGAAGAGTATTCGATACACCCTTGCTTCCAAAACTCACTTGTTACAACTTGTTCTTTAAATACTCGTTCTAGTTGCTAATGTTGGAGTTGTGTACTTAATGTCTAGATTTAAGTAACGGTAAACTCCCGGTCATAGCATTTAATCTATTAAATTAATAAACAATTGTTTGCATTTAATTATTGATAATTAAATATATGCAAAATATAGTCCTGGATTCTATACGTTGTAGTTAGTATGGTGTGCGGGCCCACACAGAAGATCATACTATCGGTTACTCGTATTTAATCGAACAGTTGCTCACGACCTAGATGGACACGGACCAATCCATCGGTATAGTCGTTGTGTGAGGGAGAAAATAATTTGTCTTAATTATTTTATCACACTTGTACACTTGGTGTATTGAGCGGATCACTTGAGATTTATCGATTAGGATTGCCTTAGATAATCGATTCAAGTCTCAGAGTATTTTATTCTTAATCCCCGATACTATTACGGGTGTGTATATTTAATATATGTGACTTTGATTTTCCAAAGGAATTAACCGATTTAATTATTGGGTTAATTACCGGTTAAGTTGGGTCACTATATATTATATATGGCATGCCGTGAATACTTGACGGGAAAGTGTATCCCGGAAGGGTTGATAATATCCCCGAGATGAGTTCATAAGGAATTATTGTGTAAACCTCATGAGTGGATTCGTTCCGCACAATAATTAAGGTTGAATGGTACTAGTCTCGGATTCAAGAGATGAATAAATTAATTAGCAATAGATTAATTTTATTCATGGATATTTAAATCTTAAATACACGGAATAAATAATATTACTGGAGAAATATTATTTGATATAATATGGTTTAATATTGGGAGTGCAATTAATTTATATAGTGGAAAATAAATTAATTAATATTAATGGGAGATTAATAGATTTGGGCTTGGGCTCAATTTAATCATTAATATTGGAAGCCCAATATTCCACCTCCTTTAGATCCCATACGTAGCCTATAAAAGCACTACATGGTCTTCTCTATTCTACAATAACACAAGATCATAATTCTTCTAGAGAGAGAAAGTAGAGAGAGAGAAGAGGATCCATAAGCTTGGAGGATCGTCGCCCACCCGACGTTCAAGCTAGTGCAAGGAATACGTGGGAAGATCGTAAGGTCATCAATTGAATTCGTTTCTCCGCACAACGAATCAAAAGGTAAAATCATAAACTCCCTTCTATGATTTTATGTGAATTGATTGTGATACATACATGAACGCACGATCCGGGAAAAACGTATGAACTTCGGGGACGGGGATTCGAGATCCCCGGCGAACGTTCGAAGGACCCTCGGCCGGGAGCCGAGGGCGTGCGGTTGAGCCCTAGGGCTTCGACCGCGAGGCACGCGAGGAACCCCGGCTAGGAGCCGGGGTGGGCGATCGACCGTGGTGGTCGATCGCCGGGCAGCCGCGGCTGGAGCCGCGGCGGGTTCGCCGCTGGGCGAACCGCCCTCCTCGGGCGGTGGCGGTGAGTCGCCGGACTCACCGCCCGGGGCTGCCGGAGCAGCCCCAGCAATCGCATCCGTGCGATCGCGAACCCCACGGTGGGGTTCGGCCAGGGTTTAGCCGCGGGTTCATCCCGCGGCGATGCTCTTGTCGAGCCCGGTTCTTCGTGGTGTTCGTGATCGGTTTCCGGCGATGGGATTTCGGTCGGGGTTATCGGTTCCGCAATTTTTGATACCCCGGGATATCGATTTCCAACAATTGGTATCAGAGCGTTTGGTTTCGTGTTCATGTATGTGTTCAATTATCGTTCTACCTTGCAGGGATTCCGACTATCATGGTTAATTAATTGATTAATTGTTTAATTAATTGTTATTTAATTTTACCATGATTATTAAACTCTCGGACATGTCGAGATTCGTTTTGTGTGGATGAATGCTTGTAATAGTAAAAATTCGGGGGTTGACCGAATTTAGATTTATTATTATTGTTCTATGTCTCCATTACTGTTCTCTTGGTGACATTTATGAGCTTTCGATGTTCATATAGATATGTCATTTGAGGAGAATTCTTGTAATTCCTTTTACAAGAAACATTGATCAAGTTTATCAAACAATGCCTAATTTGTCTTTCTGAAACTGACTTCAAGTCGACTCATTCTCACCCCGGGGAGTGGAATGGAGCCAAAGCCACTTGGTCATGTGGATGACACAAATTAGAGACATTCGTACCATTCTTTTGAAGATGGATCGTTTGTCTGCTCGGCTCCCTCATCTAATGAGAGATAGGGTTGTTCGCATGGTGAATCACTGGTTAGAAACTTCGAGTTTCACTTATGATTCTCCACGTCTTGATTTACGAAAATCGAATGGTTCAAGTAATTGGGAGTCAACTATAAAAATCTTTTGGTGTAGTAAACGTCCACACGAACGTGGCTTGCTATGCTGAATGGGATTTTAGGAAATAGTTGATGTAGACAGTTATAGGGAATTGTGAAGGATTGTGAGTTATCGTAAACGTCCACACTAACGTGGCTTGCGGTGACGTAGAAATTCCAAATGATTCACCTCAGTACTGAGTAATGGTTTACACTTAGGTGCGCTTTATAGTATTCTTCCCAACGAAGTAACGCTATAATGATGTACGACCGAAGCAAATCTAATTGCTAAATCATTTGGGTGGGTAAACGTCCACACGAACGTGGCTTGCCTTACCTGATGGGATTTTAGATGTAATTAGTAATTTAATGATATTATTTGAGGGAGATAATATCGGATATTAAATTGATTGTTTGTTTATATATGCTTATAGGTTTAGAGAATAGCTATGAACCCACTTTCTGTGATACTCAAGGAACATAAACTCACTGGTCCCAATTACATTGATTGGAAGAGAAATTTAGACATTGTCATGACTTCTGAGGAGTACAAGTTTGTACTCCATGAAGTGTGCCCTGCCGAGCCCACGGCTGCCTCAACTGATGAGGAAAAACTGGCATATCGGAAGTGGAAAAAGGCTGATGAAATGGCTAGGTGTTATATTTTGGCTTCCATGTCAAATGTACTCCAAACCCAACATGAGCCGATGGACACTGCCTATGATATGATGTTTAACCTCAAGGAGATGTTTGGGGAGCAAGATCGTGCGGCTAGGCAAGAAGCCATGAGAGTCCTCATGTCGACTACTCAATCTGAAGGAACGCCCGTTGGGGAACACGTTCTTAAGATGATGAGTTTGTTGAATGAACTTGAGGTCCTAGGAGCTTCTATTGATGCTGAGACGCAAGTCGACATCATACTCCAGTCTCTGACCCCTAGTTTTGAGCAGTTTCGTATGAGCTATAATATGGGTAAACTATCTTATACTCTTGCGCAACTCCTGACTGAACTAAAGGCGGCAGAGGGGATCTACAAGAAGGGCAAGTCTCAAGCGCTTGTAGCTACCAAGTCCAAGGGCTCGAAGCCTGTTGGAGGTAGGGGCAAGAAAAGAAAGCAAGCCTGGAAACCCAGTGGTGCCAAGAGGAGTGGACCACGAGTGGGGGCTGCAAAGCCAAGAGGCAAGTGCTTCCGATGCAATAAGTCTGGACACTGGAAGTCTGAATGTCCTCTCAAAGGTACGAATTTTTCTTTAGTCGTAAAAACATAGTCAGCGGTATTATCTACCAGAAATCTGGTGTGTAGATATGGAACCACTGACGGTATGTGCATTTTAAATGCAGGGGTTCCAGAAAACCCGGCAACTTAGAGAAGAAGAGTTCGAGTCTACACGGGCAAAAAGCTGTAGAGGAGGCAGCTGTTGCAGTGGAAGACATTTATCTGCTTTAGTAGTTAAATAGGATTTCATTTCAAGTTTATTGCATAATGTACCCTTTATTTTAGAAAGAACTTTTGTTCTGGATTTCTATTATTTATGAATAGATATTTTATTTCTTTAATCATGGTGTTGATTTTGATAAGAAATAATGGGTATTATCTATTCTGGTACATTAGATAGCAATATATGAATGATAGATCCTGAGTCTACCACGATGCAACAAACCGTTCTATAACTTGTTTCACTAGATAGATATATTTCTTGTTAAATCATTATACTTATGAATTCTTACACTTAGTAGTATTTATTCAAATAAGATTCAAAAGGTCGAAATTGATTTGATCAATTATAGTTGAAGGAATGGACCTTCCGACCTAAGAATCAAATTTGGAAGATAATACAACTAAACATTCCTTTTGGTAAAGGATAGAATTCGGACAAGTATTGAGAATGATCAATGATATATGCAGACATATGTGTAATTAGAAAGGTGTGAGTAGTTCTTTTAAGAATACTCGAAATATGGATTAGAATACTTGATGTGCCATAAAAGCAAAGTGTTTTAGTCACAAAGCAATTATGGGGAACCTTCTAAGTATATCCTTTGGAAGCCTGCGACTTAAATCGCGGAGGTTATCACCTATCTGAATAACACATAGCATAATCAAAAAATTGAGATTAAGTCTCAAATGACTACACCATACACTTACGTGTAGAGATGGTGAGTCAATAAGAAATAGAATTCTAATAGTGAAAGAACAAGTTGTTCGGAACTACCTATGTTCTATGGATATTCCTGGAGACAACGGCATATTCAATATGGTTGTAGGATATCCTAGATGAACAAAGTATTGTGTTTTCTATAGTACTATGAACCAGAAGGACGTGTAACGCCCGGTTCTTAGAGAAAGACTATTAGAAGAACCACAAAGCCCGAACTGATGTAATACCTTGGAATGAGAAAAAGGACAAGGACTAGGAACCAGCCAAACCGAGTAGAGGTACACCACACACTGCACCTACTGTTATTACTGTTATACACCGGGACTGTTGGAATTCGCTATCCCGGGTTATCAAAATTGCGGAACCGATAACCCAAACGAACCCTTCGCCGGAGATCATACGAACGCCGACTCATCCGCCGGAGTCCGGGCTTTGGAGACCATGCATCCGAAGACACACAGCCCGCCCCCACCCGAACCCCCGCGAGCCGGGGTTCGCACAATCGAAGGGATCGATCGCACGCCGGCGATCGATCGGGGTGGGGCTGTTCCGACAGCCCCAGCGGCGGGTCCGGCGACCCGCCACCACCAGGAGGCCCCCGCCTTCACGGCGGGGTAGGGCACGGCTCCAGCCCGTGCCCAGCGATCGACCCTCGTGGTCGATCGCACACCCTCGGCCCAGCCGAAGGTTCGCCCCCATCCCCACGGCCGAAACCCTAGCTGGGCGATCCGCGGTCCGGTGGCTTCGCCACCACCGCGTGTTCGTCCGTCTATTCCGGGCTTCGATCTTCGGATCTTTGTCCTACGGTATTCTCGATAAAATCAAATCGAACAATTAACAAGGGGGTTGAGAATTGTACCTACGATTCGTTGTTCGGAGAAACGAAATCGACGACCTCGTGACCTTCCCGCGTATTCCTTGCACTTGTTCGAACGTCGGGTGGGCGACGAGCTATCGAACTTGTGGATCCTCTTCACTCTCAGAACTTTATTGTTGGCGTAACGTAGGTTAGTAAAGTGAAGACCACGTAGTGCTTTTATAGACTACGAAGGGGATCAAAAGGAGAATAAATATTGGGCTTCAATATTGAAAATTAAATTGGGTCCAACCCAAATCCATTAATTCTTATCAATATTAATTTTATTTATTTTCCACTATATAAATAAAATTGCACTCCCAATATTATTCATATTATATCAAATAATATTTCTCCAACTTAGTATTATTTATTCCGTGTATTTAAGATTTAAATATCCATGAATAAAATTTATTTATTGCTTAATAAATTTATTCATCTCTTATATCCGAGACTAGTACCACTCAACCTTATTTATTATGCGGAACAAGTCCACTCGCGAGGTTTACATAATAAATCCTTATGAGCTCATCTCGGGGATATTATCAACCCTTACGGGATACACTGCCCCTTCAAGAATTCACGGCATGCCATATATAAAATATAGTGACCCAACTTAACCGGTAATTAACCCAATTATCAAACCGGTTAATTCCTTTGGTAAATCAAAGTCACTTATATTAAATATACACACCCGCAATTATTTCAGGGATTAAGAATAAAATACTCCGAGTCTCAAATCAATTATCGCCGAGCAATCCTAATTGATGAGTCTCAATCGATCCGCTCAATACACCAAGTGTACAAGTGTGATAAAATAATTAAGACAAATTATTTTCTCTCTCACACAACGACTATACCGATGGACTAGTTCGTGTCCACCTAGGTCGTGAGCAACTGTTTGATTAAATACGAGTAACCGATAGTATGATCTTCTGTGTGGGCCCGACACACCATACTAACTACAACGTATAAAATCCAGAACTATGATTTGCATTTATTTAATTAACAATAATTAAAAGCAAATGAATGTCTGTAATTAATAGGTAAATGAAAGTGCATACAGAGTTCAGAATACTCAAATCTAGACATTAAGTATACTACTCCATCAATCTCCCACTTATACTAAGGTCTAGTCATATCTTCCAAACTCCCGACTCCCATACTCATCACGTGCTTAGACTGTACCTCCAAGAGGTACCATGTGAATGAGCAATCTAGGTTGCCGCTCTGAAGCTATCTTGGTGACTACTGCATCGTCCCTCTGACGATGACTCGTATCAGGTGGTACTTGCTCTATGTGTTGTCTTACACTTATGGACTCGTGATTTCTTAAAGTTTGCCACTGCACCGCTATTTACATAGCCTTTGGTAAACTAAGAATCACATCTAAGTCCCAGAGGTAATACCGGAGCTATACCAAAACTTCCGCTGCCTCTGAGGCCGCTATTTGGTTACCCATGGGAGAGTCCGAAAAGCATCGTGCTTACCACTCTTCCATGTTAAAACTCCTCCTCCTTTAATAGTGAAACACATAGCCTGATCACGACTTACACCGGTCCTTATCAGCTTGGAAATCCGAATCCGTATAACCCAAAGGAATCAGATTGTCTGCTCCGTAACTCAGAACATAATCCCTAGTATTTCGCAAATACTTGAAAATGCTCTTCACGGCAGTCCAATGAGCCTTTCCAGGGTAACTCTGATATCTCGCTACTACGCCAACTGCACAGCAGATATCAGGTCTCGTACATAACATTGCATACATTAGGCTTCCCACAGCCGAAGCGTAGGGAACTGCTTTCATTTCATCTTTCTCCTTTTGTGTCCGAGGACACATATCCTTAGAAAGATAAGTTCCTTTACTGAAGGGTAGCTCACCCTTCTTGGAATTTTGCATGTTAAAACGAGCCAGAATCGTGTCTATGTAAGATTGCTGGGATAGGTACAGTGTTCTATTCCGGCGATCCCTTATAACCTTGATCCCTAGAACATGTCCGACTTCTCCCAAATCTTTCATATCGAATTGTCTAGACAACCATCCCTTTATGTCTGATAACATTTTCACACTGTTGCCAATGAGAAGAATGTCGTCTACATAAAGCACGAGAAACACCACCTTCTTTCCATCACGTTTCCAATACACACACGATTCGTCCATGCTTTGACTGAATCCAAAAGATTGGACCACTTCGTCAAACCGCAGGTTCCACGATCTCGAGGCTTGTTTCAATCCATAAATGGATCGATTAAGCTTGCACACTAGATGATCTCGCCCCTTAGCAATGAATCCTTCTGGTTGTTTCATATAAATCGTCTCGTCAAGACTTCCATTAAGGAAAGCTGTCTTGACATCCATTTGCCACACCTCATAATCCATATGAGCTGCTATGGATAAGAGAATCCGGATCGACTTTATCTTGGCTACCGGCGAGAAGGTCTCCTCATAATCGATTCCCTCTTTCTGAGTATATCCTTTCGCAACAAGCCGAGCTTTAAAGGTTTCAACCTTTCCGTCAGATCCTCTCTTTCTCTTGTAGACCCATTTACACCCAATTGGCTTCACGCCGCTTGGTGGTTCTACAAGATCCCAGACTTTATTAGAATCCATAGATTCTATTTCGGATTTCATTGCTTTCTTCCAAGAAGACGCATCTATATCTTGTACCGCCTCATCATAGGTCCAGGGATCGACTTCATGAACTCCAGGTCCAGAGTCCGAAGACTCACCCAGTCCAATCCATCTATTTGGTTGTTTAACAACCCTCCCACTACGACGGCGTTCCGGTGTATTAACAGTGACAGTATTAGGTGCAGGTTCTAGTGGTGTATCTATACTCGGTTCGGCTGTATCCAGGTCTTCCTTGTTATCTCTCAACTCATCAAGTATTATGTCACTTTTGGGCTTGTGGTCCATGACATAGTCTTCCTCTAGGAACCGAGCGTTAGTACTTGTAACGATCTTCTGGTCCGTAGGACTATAGAACATGCCACCCTTAGTTCCTTTCGGGTATCCTATAAACAGCCGTAATTCTGATCTAGGTTCTAACTTATCGGCACCTTGTCGCAACACATGTGCTGGACAACCCCAGATCCGAATGTGTCCCAAGTTAGGCTTACGCCCACTCCACAATTCCATGGGTGTTGTTGGTACCGTTTTGGTTGGAACCCTATTCAAGATATACGCCGCTGTTTCTAAGGCATGTCCCCAGAACATAACAGGTAAGTCCGAGTAACTCATCATAGATCGCACCATCTCCATAAGAGTCCTATTTCTTCTTTCTGACACACCATTCTGCTGAGGAGTATATGGTGAGGTCAGTTGGGATTCAATCCCATTCTCTGCCAAGTATGCCTTGAATTCTCCAGACAGGTACTCGCCTCCGCGATCAGATCGCAGGCATTTTATGGACTTACCACGAAGGTTCTCCACAAGAGCCTTGAATTCTTTGAACTTGTCAAAAGAATCACTCTTGTGGCGCATCAGGTATACATATCCATACCTTGAGTAATCATCAGTAAAGGTGATGAAATACTCGTACCCTCCCCTTGCCTGAGTAGACATAGGTCCGCATACATCAGAGTGAATCAAATCCAATACTTGTTCAGCTCTACGTCCTTTACCAGAAAAAGAACGCTTGGTCATTTTACCCTCCAAACAGGATTCGCAGGTTGGAAGGTCCTCTCCTTCAACGCCAGTGATTAAATCATCAGCTTTCAACCTTTGAAGCCTATTTGAGTTTATATGACCTAGCCTTAGATGCCACAAGTATAATTGATTCATCTTAGAAGGTTCCTTTCTCTTATTGGTGTTCGTAGATGTGTTATTACTCTCGGTTAGTTGCATCGTGTTAGACTCAGGATTTAGCACATACAAATCGTCTATCAATGTACCCGAACAGATAATTTCACCATTTCTTCTTATGATCACGGAGTGGTCAAAAGAAACAGAATATCCATTCATAATAAGTTTAGAAACTGAAATTAAATTCTTTAAAGTTGGGTACATAAAGACAATTACGTAAAACTAAAGCCCTATCACTACTGAAACATAAGTGAACGTCTCCCACTGCAACAGCCGCTACCTTTGCGGCATTGCCCATGTAGACCACGATTTCTCCCTCTCTAAGTCTCCGGGTTTCCTGGAACCCCTGCAATGAATTGCAGACATGGTCAGTGGCACCCGTATCTACACACCAGGTGCTGGTAGATATCACCGCTGACAATGTTTCAGTGACTAAGGAAAATTTCGTACCTTTGATGAGAGGACAATCAGACCTCCAGTGCCCAAACTGTTTGCATCGAAAGCATCTGCGAAACCGCTTGCTTATCCCAATCCGTGGTTTTAAACCACTGGGTCTCTTTGCACGCTTTTCTTTTAGCCTAGCCACAAGAGCTCGTGTTTCTCTTAACTTACGCACAAAAATCGCCTTCGCTGAGCCGGTTTTAAGAGACTCATTGAGGAACGATTCCGTGGGTATGTTAAACACCTCTTGCCTAGCTCCCACACCATGTCTCAACTTAGTTGGACCAACAGTGGATTCAGAAAGCTCAACAGTCTGGACAATGTCCAGATTTCTTTTCCAATCATCACCATATGGAACCGGTGAGTTTTCATCTTTAAGTATATCACAAAATGGGGTCACAGACATTCCTAACCTATAAGCACATAAAACAGACAAACAATTTAATATCCGATATTATCTCCCTTAAATAATATCATTAAATCACTAATCACATCTAAAATCCCATCAGGTAAGGCAAGCCACGTGGTGTGGACGTTTACCCACCCAAATGATTTAGCAATTAGATTTTCTTTGGTCATACATCAATCATAGCGTAACCTCGTGGGGAGGGATACTATGACGCGTATCTAAGTGTAAACCATCACTCAGTACCAAAATAAATTACTTGGAATTGCTACATCACCGCAAGCCACGTGGTGTGGACGTTTACGATAACTTCACAACTCTTCGTAATTACTTACAACTGTCTACATCAATTAATCCAAAGTCCGTCAGTATAGCAAGCCACGTGGTGTGGACGTTTACCAACTAAGAGACTTTTATAATTGACTCCCAATTACTTGATCCATTCAATCTCGTAAATCAAGACGTGGAGAATCATAAGTGAAACTCGAAGTTTCTAACCAGTGATTCACCATGCGAACGACCCTATCTCTCATAAATGAGGGAGCCGAGCAGACAAACGACCCATCTATAAAAGTATGGCACGAAAGTCTCTAATTTGTGTCCTCTACATGACCAAGTGGCTCTGGCTCCATTCCACTCCCCGGGGTGAGAATGAGTCGACTTTAAATCAGCTTTGGAAAGACAAATTAGGCATTGTTTGATAAACTTAATCAATGTTTCTCGTAAGAGGAATTACAAGAACTCTCCTCCAATGACTTATCTATATAAACTTCAAAAGTTTATAAAAGTCACCAAGAGAGCAGCAATGGAGACCATGGGTATGTTTCCATACCCTCTCCCACTTAGCTTTTTATAAAAAAGGGATACGCTATCTAGTGCATAAAAGTAAACACATATAGCATGCATACATGTAATAAAGCACATAGTATTATCACATAGTCAAAATAATTACTAGAATATTATTTTCCGACTATTATGGCTTCATCACATCCCCGTACGCATCTTCTAGTCTTTAGTCTTCGTTTCTTGAATGCTCCATGTGACGAAAATATTAATATCCAATATTTAAATCTATTTATTTTCAATTAATCCAAAAGTTACTTAATTCGAAAATTAAGTCAATTGAATATATCAAAAATAAAATTAAATATTATTAATATATTTATTTTATTTTCTTTTTCCATTTCATTAAATCTCTAGAATAATCTATCCAAGATCCTCTTGGAATATTCTAGATGATATCCATAATGAAATAAAGAAATAAAATTATTTAGGACTTTTATACTTTTCCAAATTTATTTTATTCCTAATCCATGAATATTCCCATGAGTAGGAATAATCTAATAGGAAAAATAAATTTAGTACTAAATTAATTCTTTCTCTATTTTTCTAGAATATTCCATAAAGAAATAATCAAAATAGGAAAAACCGAATTAAAATAGGAAAGTATATTTCCGGTAGGAGTAGCCCGGGTTGGGGAACCCCGAACCACCCCCACCTTCGATCGACCGGCCAGCCACGGGGAGGACCGCCGCCGCCTAGCCACGCCGCCAACCACCGAAACCGGTGGCAGCCGCGGCTAGGGCAACAGCCGCCCCGCCCCACGCCTTCGATCGGGCGTCCATGGGGATCGATCCAATCGATCCCTTGCCCTCTCTCTCGTCACTTCGTCTTCTCCGGCGGTCTTTGATTCGATCCAATCGCAAAATAAATTTACAAAAATCTAAATTACAATTCCGGTATCGATTCTATACACGAAATCGACCCTATACATTTTCCGGAAAAACAACGAACATAATAATAAATCCTAAATTCGGTCAACCCCCGAATTTTTACTATTACAAGCATTCACCACCAAAAACGAATCTTGACATGTCCGAGAGTTTAATAAAACCAACAATCACATGACAAAATAATTAAACGAATAATCATCAAGCCATAATAGTCGGATCCCTGCAAGGTAGAACAATTTTATCGAAAATACCGCGAACGTAAACCACGCTCTGATACCAATTGTTGGAATTCGCTATCCCGGGTTATCAAAATTGCGGAACCGATAACCCAAACGAACCCTTCGCCGGAGATCATACGAACGCCGACTCATCCGCCGGAGTCCGGGCTTTGGAGACCATGCATCCGAAGACACACAGCCCGCCCCCACCCGAACCCCCGCGAGCCGGGGTTCGCACAATCGAAGGGATCGATCGCACGCCGGCGATCGATCGGGGTGGGGCTGTTCCGACAGCCCCAGCGGCGGGTCCGGCGACCCGCCACCACCAGGAGGCCCCCGCCTTCACGGCGGGGTAGGGCACGGCTCCAGCCCGTGCCCAGCGATCGACCCTCGTGGTCGATCGCACACCCTCGGCCCAGCCGAGGGTTCGCCCCCATCCCCACGGCCGAAACCCTAGCCGGGCGATCCGCGGTCCGGTGGCTTCGCCACCACCGCGTGTTCGTCCGTCTATTCCGGGCTTCGATCTTCGGATCTTTGTCCTACGGTATTCTCGATAAAATCAAATCGAACAATTAACAAGGGGGTTGAGAATTGTACCTACGATTCGTTGTTCGGAGAAACGAAATCGACGACCTCGTGACCTTCCCGCGTATTCCTTGCACTTGTTCGAACGTCGGGTGGGCGACGAGCTATCGAACTTGTGGATCCTCTTCACTCTCAGAACTTTATTGTTGGCGTAACGTAGGTTAGTAAAGTGAAGACCACGTAGTGCTTTTATAGGCTACGAAGGGGATCAAAAGGAGAATAAATATTGGGCTTCAATATTGAAAATTAAATTGGGTCCAACCCAAATCCATTAATTTTTATCAATATTAATTTTATTTATTTTCCACTATATAAATAAAATTGCACTCCCAATATTATTCATATTATATCAAATAATATTTCTCCAACTTAGTATTATTTATTCCGTATATTTAAGATTTAAATATCCATGAATAAAATTTATTTATTGCTTAATAAATTTATTCATCTCTTATATCCGAGACTAGTACCACTCAACCTTATTTATTATGCAGAACAAGTCCACTCGCGAGGTTTACATAATAAATCCTTATGAGCTCATCTCGGGGATATTATCAACCCTTACGGGATACACTGCCCCTTCAAGAATTCACGGCATGCCATATATAAAATATAGTGACCCAACTTAACCGGTAATTAACCCAATTATCAAACCGGTTAATTCCTTTGGTAAATCAAAGTCACTTATATTAAATATACACACCCGCAATTATTTCAGGGATTAAGAATAAAATACTCCGAGTCTCAAATCAATTATCGCCGAGCAATCCTAATTGATGAGTCTCAATCGATCCGCTCAATACACCAAGTGTACAAGTGTGATAAAATAATTAAGACAAATTATTTTCTCTCTCACACAACGACTATACCGATGGACTAGTTCGTGTCCACCTAGGTCGTGAGCAACTGTTTGATTAAATACGAGTAACCGATAGTATGATCTTCTGTGTGGGCCCGACACACCATACTAACTACAACGTATAAAATCCAGAACTATGATTTGCATTTATTTAATTAACAATAATTAAAAGCAAATGAATGTCTGTAATTAATAGGTAAATGAAAGTGCATACAGAGTTCAGAATACTCAAATCTAGACATTAAGTATACTACTCCATCAGGGACGCCATTGCAGTGGGAGGTTGTTAAGACAACCGGAGATGTTCATAAGACTAGAAGAGTTTTCAACTCTGGATCTGGTAAAGATGAAATCGATCCCCAGCTCTGCATGAGGGCAGTACTAGATCTAAATGTGCCTACTTAGAAAACAATAAAGATTATTGTTAAGAGGCAAGATCATTTAGAGTACAAGCTTAGTAAATCCATTTATGGATTGAAACAAAGCTATAAATCGTGGAACTTGCGAATTGATGGGATAGTCCATTTGATGGATTCATCAAAGGGCATAGACTAAAGGTGTATTGGAGACGTAATAGAAACAAGGTGGTGTTTCTCGGAGATTTTATGTAGATGACATTTTATCATTGGCAACAATGTAAAGATGTTGTCAGACATAAGATAATGGTTGTCTAAATGAATCGAGATATAAGATTGAGTAGAAGTTAGAGCATGTTCTTGAGATCTTTCGATCTAAGGATAAGAGCATTGTACTTCTCCTAGATATCTTATACGATTATGGTTTTTTTTGAACATGCATACTTCTGAGAAAGGTTATTGCCTTTCGGAGACAGAATATACATCTATCTAAAGGGTATGTGTTCGAACACATGAAGGAGATAGATGAGGACAAAGCAGTTTCCTACACTTCTAGTGTGGAAAAGCTTTATAGATGCAATGTTGTAAAACAAGAACATGATGTCAACTATGCGGTTTGCGTTGTGGGAGGATGTCAAAGTAATCTAGACAAGAGATTTTTGGATGCTATAATAGTACTTGCGAAGTACTGGATTATTAAGCAAGACGAAATCTTCTTTGATTACAAATTCTCAGATCTCAAATCAGAGAAGGACCAGTGTAAGTCGATATCAGGCTATGTGTTCACTTTTAGAAAGAGGTGGAACCATGAAATGAAAGAGTGATAAGCAGGACGCTTCTCAGACTCTCTCATAACCGAATAAGCGGCCTCAGAGGCAGCGGAAGTTTTGGTTGGGTTCCGGGATAACCTCTAAGACTTGGATATGACTCTTGGTTTACCAAAGGCTATTGAATAGCGGTGCATGGTAAACTGGAAGAAGTCATAAGTCAAAAAGTGATGTTAACACATAGAGCAAGTACCACCTGATACGAGTCATCGTCGAGGGAGACGACGCAGTAGTCACCAAGATAACTTCAGAGCGGCAACCTAGAGTGCTCATTCACACAGTACTTCTTGGAAGTACAACTCTAAGCACGTGATGAGTATGGGAGTCGGGAGTTTGGAGGAAATGACTAGACCTTAGTACAAGTGGGAGATTGTTGGAGTTGTGTACTTAATGTCTAGATTTAAGTAACGGTAAACTCCCGGTCATAGCATTTAATCTATTAAATTAATAAACAATTGTTTGCATTTAATTATTGATAATTAAATATATGCAAAATATAGTCCTGGATTCTATACGTTGTAGTTAGTATGGTGTGCGGGCCCACACAGAAGATCATACTATCGGTTACTCGTATTTAATCGAACAGTTGCTCACGACCTAGATGGACACGGACCAATCCATCTGTTGGGATATGTCCTTCGATCCTATGTGTGTAATCGATAAAGTCATAAGGTCGTCTATGGATGTTAAATGATTAGTCGATAATATTAATTGTTGGGAACAATATAATATTGATCGATAATCAAACCTACAGGGTCACACACGAACTCGATGTTGATATACGTTGCTTGATAATAATATTGATTTAGAATCAATACATATGGATTTTACGTGCATGGGATGCATTGAATGGCTTGCATGGATGCATGTCACATAGTGTGACATGGCATGCCACACAAGCAAGTGGGACCACATATCATGATATGTGGAGGTGTCTTTTCATCTCCCCATTAACCACCATTACTTGTGCATTATGATGCACATAATGGGGGGGTTACATGGAGTGGTAAATGGACATGAATATAGACATGAAAATCTGATTTTCATATCACTTCATGCTTACCCACGAAATTCACACCAAAAGGAGAGAATAGAGAGTGTTCTTGGAGAACCGACTCAAGCAAGCAATATATTCGACATTCGGTTTCGTGTGCAACACGTAGAGGCCGGGCCATTTGTGCGGCTTCAACATCCGGGCGATCTAGACAAGAAGAGTGACGAGGTCATTCTCAAGGCTGATCCATGAAGGTGGTTCAATCGACTCAACACCACCTTCATCAACATCAACGAGGCACGCTACACCGGTTGTAAGTGTTCTTGTTAATCTCTCTCTCTATATATATATATTGGATATATATATATATATATAAATATGTGTCTATACATATTTGTGTGCACTAAGATCATGGCATAGTAGATCTATTGCTTTACACGCTTCCGCACACACGGTATATCGATCGGATCGGTATACCGGTACAAACAATTGGTATACCGGTACCTTCAATTGGTATCAGAGCCAGGTTTCGTGCACACTTTTGTGTTGGACACAAAAATTTTAATCAACATAATTGGCTTAATTGTTTTATGTGATTATGTGATTATGTGTTTAGATATAAGGCCGGCCACCGTTAGTGGTCGGGTGAATGAAATTGTCGTTTTTTACGTACGATTGGCCATAGTTTTGGAGGGCTGCGTCCCTTGGAATCTTTTGTAATAGATAGGTTTTTTCTATTCAAAAATGTATTGTTCAATGTGTAAGCAATGGATTGAATCCATGGATCGACATTGGATATCGGCTCTCCGGCGAAAACGAGAAGAAACGAAGCAAAACGAAGCAAAACGGGCAAACCGGGGCTGCTGGAGCCAAACGGCGGGCGCCGTTGTAGCTCTGGCGGTCGCCGTTTTGATTCGGCGGGCGTCGTTTTGGAAACGGCGACCGCCGAAAGCCCTGATTCTTGGCAGATTTTTTCCAAACCCTTTTGGCGGGCGCCGTTTTGGAAACGGCGACCGTCGGTGGTGTTCGGCGACCGCCGTTTGTGAAACGACGGGCGCCGTTCGTGGTTTTTTGGGTACGGAATAGATTTGATCAAAATCGGAGGGCACGGAACTAAAACGGCGGGCGAGGACAAGTCCAGAAGATGTTCAAGGCTTTTGTTATTACTTTAAGTCTTTTCGTTTGAGAGTTGTGAGGTTCTAGGGGCCTTTCGATTTCGTATTTATATGCTTTGCTAGTTATAGGTTGTTTTATGTTATAAATGTTCAACTTACATATAAACAAACCTATGCATGCAAGTTCCCAAAAATAATGAGTATAATGTCTTGTCCAAAACATCACACCCCTAAAGCCCTCGATCATAAGTTGGTGGGTCCGCCTAAGCGGGGTACTACTTGTTATCTTGGGATAAGTGGGAGTAAGGGTTAGACCTTTACACGTGAATTTGGTTTTCTCATCGATAGATCCACTGCAGGCGTGGCTAAAGAGACATGAGATGAGAATGAGATTCTCGTCGACCGAGAGTAATATTAGATATCATTGACATGGGTATGTCTACCTATCTTGAAATACTTAAGTGCGGACTCAGTCGGCTTAAATATTTACAAGATGAGGATCTCGGGATCGTTTTGTTCTAAGGGACAATGATATTGGATATCAATTGAACAAAATGAAATAAATAAGTACAATTGTTAGACAACCTTATTTGTTTACCGCTTTGTGGATGTTTACATACTTTATTTATCTTACTTTTGTAGTTTATCATGTCAAATATCAACTCAATTCAAGTTTCGTTCAATTCTTGATTGTGAAAAATTGAACAACATAAATTTTCTTGATTCACAACGTAATTTGAGGATGGTCCTCAAATACGAAGACAATGAAAATGTGTTAGATAACCACATCCTAAGATATCATTGAACAACTCAATAGCATGTTCGGGGAATATGCTAAGATTGAGCGGTTCGGTATGACCAGGGTCATTGCATCAGCTAGGCTGGAAAAATGGAAATCTATGGAATCACATGTGCAACAAATGATTGGATTATTTGTTTCAAGTGACCGCCTAGATTTTTCCTATGATGATTATTTGGCAACCGATTTCATACTTCAATCTCATTATGGTTATAATGCCTTTAGGCTAAATTTTCCATATGAATGGTTTGAAGAAATCGCTTCGTGAGCTCCACGGGATGCTCAAGGCTGTTGAGCCGGCGATAGAAAAGGACCCTAAGAGGGAAATTCTTATGATATGGGATAGGGTAGTCAAAAGAGCATGGGCAAGAAGGCTACTAGGGTTCCTAGGGAATCTCAATGCGTCTACTGCAAAAGTGTTGGACACTACTTGCAAACATATAAAAGTTCATATTTTATTCAATTTCAAAACAAATGCCTAATTTGTCTTTCATTTGATGGATTATAAGGTTATGATTATTTACACCTCGGGGAGTGATTTAATCCAAAACCACTTAAGTTCATCAATGACACAAATTAGAGACTTTCGGGCCATTGGATGGCGTGAATCGATTGTCTGGTTGGCTCCCTCATATTTTATGAGAGATAGGGCTTCAATTGCATGATAATATCGCTGGTTAGAAAACTTCGATTTTTCACTTACGATTTATCACGTTTTGACATTGAGATAATTTTGAATGGGAAATTTGAATGAGACTCAATTATTGGGAATAATTGAATTTGCCCAAAGTTCAAAGAAGATTTGAAGAACGGGGTTGCTTCATCTTCAAGTACTAATGATATAGACATTAAACTTCACAAATTCTACTTCTTGGGTATTGGATGCCAAATGTGGTTCTCACAATTTTATGTGGAGGAACTACATAGAAGTATAAGTTTGGTGAATAGAGATGTCGATCTACGGGCAAGAAATGGAGCGAAGGTCGCTGCATTAGCCGTATGATCATATGATGTTGTTTTGCCTTAGGGCCTTGTTTTAGTATTATAACTATGTAATTTCGTACCTTCAATAAACAATGAATATTGGTTCAGTATTAGATACTGATGGATTAGTTTTTTTCACTATGAAATAGTTTGGTAACTATTTTAATTGTGAATTATTCTTTGTTTTGATACGATTATTATATTGTTTATGTATACTTTAAACTTGACAAATCATATATATCATTAAGACCAAAGGCCAAATCGAATAAGTATCGATGAGACATAACTGAAACATTGTTGATAAGATCAAATCAAAATCTAAACATGTAACGAAGCTTCTTTTAGAAGGAATTTTAGAATCATTTGACTTGGAGTCATTTGATACATGTGAATGATGTGTGATTGAAAAGATAACAATGTCATCTTTCTTGGAGAAAGGAGAACATGTGAGTAATTAGGGATGATCCATACAGATGTATGTGGAACCTATTAGTTCACAAGCACATGAATGTTATGTTTCGGAAAAGAGAAAACAAACTATATTAGATATAGTTCGACCATTCGATGAGAGGTCTAAATGAACTACTGGTCTCTTTTGGGAACACACAATTCTAGACTTCAACTTATACACTGAATAGGACGCTGTCAAAAGCTGTTGATAAGACACCATACTAGGTATGGAAAGGGAGGGTCCCTAAATTGTTTTCATCAAGATTTGAGGTTCAAAAGCTTCTCTGACGAGATTTATCTCTATAGAGCTTGAACTCAAATGGGATAAAAGTTTCCTTATGGTATGTCCATATGAAACTCGAGGGTACAAATTCTACGATCTATCTGAGAACAATTTTTGTTGCTCGAGATGGTGATTTTCTTGAAAAGAGATATCTTTCCTAGAAAGTCAGTGGGAGCTCGGTTATCTTGAACGAAGTTCAAGTGGAACAACCAATGATGAATACTCAAGACTGGGTTGAGAGTATTCCTATGGTTTTGGAAACCATACCAGCTCTTGTAGGTCCAGAAGGCATATATCTCTTTTAGTCAGATACTTAGGTATTGTGATCTATGAGAGATATGAAGTCATGCTTTTGGAAAGCGATGAACCTTCGAACTATATCCAAGCTATGACGAGTGCAGCTACTAAAATTGGCATGATGCCATGAAATCTGAGATGATATCAATATCTGATAATCAAGTTTGGAACTTGATATATTTGCATCACGGGGTTAGACCCAATGAATGCTAATAGATCTTTAAGATCTAAACAGACAGATGGAAAACCTAGGGTTTTCAAAGCAAGGTTGATGGTAAAAGTTTTATTCACGAGGTGGATTATGGAAAAACTTTCAACAGTTGCTTTGATTAAATCATTCAGATTATCTTAGCCATTGCTACTCATCTTGATAATGAGTTATGGTAATATTGGATGTTAAAACTAACTTCTTGAATTGGATTCTAGAAGAGAATGTGTTTTGACACAACCAAAGAGTTTTATCGATCCTAATAAGGCTGAGAAATTATGCAATCTTATAATTCCATTTATGGAATAAAGCAAAGCATATCAGAGTAGCAATCTTCAGTTCAATGAATCCATACTGGGTTTTGGATTTCAGAGGAACTCGGAAGAGTCTTGTTTTACAAGAAGAACAGTGGGAGGTACGTTGTATACATTGTGTTGTATGTCGATGACATACTCCTTATTGGAAACAATGTTTCTATGCTTAATTCTATTAAAGAATAGCTTGGAAATTGTTTTTCAATAAAGGATCTTGGAGAAGCACAGTACATATTGGGCATCAAGATCTGTCGGAACAGATTGAAAAGGATGTTTGGACTTAGTAAAGCGACCTATATTGATAAGGTGCTTGATAAGTTCAGAATGAAAGACGCCAGAAAGGGTCTTATTCCAATGAGTCATGGCACATCTCTTAGCAAGATGCAAGGCCCTACGGGACTTGATGAGCAAAAGAGGATGGAAAACATTCCTTATGCTTTGGCAATATGGTCTATAATGTATGCCATGATATGTACACGACCGGACGTATCGTATGCTTTGAGCATGACGAGTCAGTTTCAAGGAAATCCAGGTGAGGCGCGTTAGACTGCGACCAAGAATATTCTTATGTACCTTAGATGGACAAAAGAATTTTGTTGTCTTTGGAAGACAAAAAGAGTTGATATTAACAAGCTGTTTGAATGCTAACTTCAAAACAAACTAAGATAATTTCCGATTTTAATCTGGTTATATCTTTTGTCTGGTTAGAGGTGATATTTGCTGATTAAACTACAAAAGCTGAGCACAGTATTGCATTGGATGCAGTAATGTTGGCAGTTAGGATTTGAAAGTTCTTGAATGAACTAGGTGGCGTAACTAGCTCAGCCCATCCGATAGTTCTCTATTTATAGTAGAGTTATCGCGCAAGCCAATGAGCTAGGAAGCACCACAAGTCTAAAACTGGTGCTTAGGAAGCACCACAAGTCTAAAACTGGTGCTCAGGAAGTTCCACATTATCTGGGAGATAGTTTTGTGGAGACATCGAGATAATAAATTTGCAACTTTTGGTAAGGTTGCAAACCCGCTTTCTAAACCTCTCCAGCAGTTTAAGCTTAAGGCTTTCACGACTGCAATAGAGATCAGACATCTTAGAGATGGGTTGTGATTTCTATTACTGTATTAGATATTTTTGGAGATTTGGTAAACATTCACTCATATGTATAATACACAATTCTTCATATAAATATGGTTTAATTTATATGAATTGTCCTAATGATTAAGTTATATCAATTGGGTTATGAGGTCGACTTACCGCATAATGAAGTCCCAATGGTTGAACTGATATACTTGAATCATATAGCTGTTCCTGGTTCGTATAATCGAGTACGGACAAACCGATAATACAAAGAACTAGATTGTAATGTGTACTATAGCGCCGCTTCATGGGCTAGTGATGTGGGACATCAAGTACAATTACATAGATATTAGCTGGGAGCTAATGATCGAACAGACCCGACTGGAATAGTATTTAAGATTTCGAGTCACAATACTATTTCATTGACTGTCGAGCAATTTCCTCTGACCTGAGTAGTCCAGAGTGATTCCATTGTGAAATGATGTACTTTGATACAAGTAAACGCCTTTCGTAAAAGGAGGTTATAAAACTTGTTATTGGGTATATCAGGAAGCAAGTGGGAGAGCTTGGATTGACAAGATGGGATTGTCCTCCATTTTATAATGGGAAACATGTCTTACCGGCCACTTGGAGAGTCGAGACTGTGGAAAATACGTGGCCACGTCCAGATTCGTATCATAGTGATAAATCTGGTTTTACAGTCTGTCTCAAAGTCCAAGAAAGGTTTGAACCGATTGAGGATGACTCGAGTCTTGCCTCAAGTTCAAACTTAGACATAAAGTGACAACAGGAAGTTGGCAGCACACTGGCTCTGAAGGCCAAGTGGGAGATTGTTGGGATATGTCCTTCGATCCTATGTGTGTAATCGATAAAGTCATAAGGTCGTCTATGGATGTTAAATGATTAGTCGATAATATTAATTGTTGGGAACAATATAATATTGATCGATAATCAAACCTACAGGGTCACACACGAACTCGATGTTGATATACGTTGCTTGATAATAATATTGATTTAGAATCAATACATGTGGATTTTACGTGCATGGGATGCATTGAATGGCTTGCATGGATGCATTGTTGGGATATGTCCTTCGATCCTACGTGTGCAATCGATAAAGTCATAAGGTCGTCTATGGATGTTAAATGATTATTCGATAATATTAATTGCTGGGAGCAATATAATATTGATCGATAATTATACCTACAGGGTCACACACGGACTCGAAGATGATGTACGATGCTTAATATATATATATATATTGATTTAGAATCAATATTTACGTGGATTTAATTCACATGCATGGGATGCATGGCTTGCATGGATGCATGTCACATAGTGTGACATGGCATGCCACACAAGCAAGTGGGACCACATACAATGCATAGTGGCATGTGTATGTGGCATGACCTTTCACCTCCTTTGTAACTCCTTTTGCATGTTAATGGTGCATAATTGATGCCCATTATGTTGGAGGTTACAATGGGGTGTTATGACATGCATAATGATGCTAATATATGGATGAAAATCAGATTTTCATAATACATAACATCAGCCACGAAATTCACAACTAAAGGAGAGAAAGGAGAGAGTGTTCTTGGAGAACCGACTCAATCAAGCAAAGTGTTCGTCATCCGGGTTCGTGTGCAACACGTAGAGGCCGGGCCATTTGTGCGATTTCAACATCCGGGCAATCTAGACAAGAAGAGTGATGAGGTCATTCTCAAGGCTGATCCATGAAGGTGGTTCAATCGACTCAACACCACCTTCATCAACATCAACGAGGCACGCTACACCGGTTGTAAGTGTTCTTGTTAATCTCTCTCTATATATATATTGGATATATATATATATATATATATATATATATATATATATATATAAATATGTGTCTATACATATATATGTGTGCACTAAGATCATGGCATAGTAGATCTATGGCTTTACACGCTTCCGCACACACGATATATCGATTGGATCGGTATACCGGTACCTTCAATTGGTATCAGAGCCTAGGGCTCGTGCACACTTTTGTGTTGGACACGAAGGATAAATCAACATAATTGGATTATTTGTTTAATTGTGATTATGTGATTAGATGTAAGGCCAGCCACCGTTAGTGGTCGGGTGAATGAAATTGTCGTTTTTTACGTTTCGATTGGCCATAGTCTTTTGAGGGCTGCGTCCCTTGGAATCATTTGTAATAGATAGGTTTTTCTATTATATTTGTATTGTACTACTTGTAAGCGATGGACTTGGTCCATGGTTCGATGGAGGATCTCGGCTCTCTGGCGAAAACGAGAAGAAACGAAGCAAAACGAAGCAAAGCGGACAAAACCGGGCTGCTGGAGCCAAACGGCGGGCGCCGTTGTAGCTCCAGCGGGCGCTGTTTTGTTTCGGCGGGCGCCGTTTTGGAAACGGCGACCGCCGAAAGGCTTTTTTCTTGGCAGATTGTTCCCGGACCTTTCGGCGGGCGCCGTTTTGGAAATGGCGACCGCCGGTGGTGTTCGGCGACCGCTGATTGTGAAACGGCGGGCGCCGTTCGTGGTTTTATGGGTACGGAATAGATTTGACCAAAATCGGAGGGCACGGAACTAAAACGGAGGGCGAGGACCAGTCCAGAAGATGTTCAAGGCCTATTTTGTTGCTTTTAATCTTTTCGTTTGAGAGTTGTGAGGTTCTAGGGGCCTTTCGATTTCGTATTTATTTGCTTTGCTAGTTATAGGTTGTTTTATGTTATAAATGTTCAACTTACATATAAACAAACCTATGCATGCAAGTTCCCAAAATAATGAGTGTAATGTCTTGTCCAAAACATCACACCCATAAAGCCCTCGATCATAAGTTGGTAGGTCCGCCTCAGCGGGGTACTACTTGTTATCTTGGGATAAGTGGGAGTAAGGGTTAGACCCTTACACTTGAGTTTGGTTTTCTCATCGATAGATCCACTGGAGGCGTGGCTATCGAGACATGAGATGAGAATGAGATTCTCGTCGACCGAGAGTGATATTAGATATCATTGACATGGGTATGTCTACCTATCTTGAAATACTTAAGTGCGGACTCAGTCGGCTTAAATATTTACAAGATGAGGATCTCGGGATCGTTTTGTTCTAAGGGACAATGATATTGGATATCAATTGAACAAAATGAAATAAATAAGTACAATTGTTAGACAACCTTATTTGTTTACCGCTTTGTGGATGTTTACATACTTTATTTATCTTTCTTTTGTAGTTTATCATGTCTAATATCAACTCAATTCAAGTTTCGTTCAATTCTTGATTGTGAAAAATTGAACAACATAAATTTTCTTGATTAACAACGTAATTTGAGGATGGTCCTCAAATACGAAGACAAGGAAAATGTGTTAAATAACCACATCCTAAGATATCATTGAACAACTCAATAGCATGTTCGGGGAATATGCTAAGATTGAAAAGTTCTGAATAACCAGGGTCATCGCTTCAGCTAGGCTGGAAAAGAGAAACCTATAGGGACCACATGTACAACAAATAATTGGATTGTTGTACATGTGGTCCCTATAGGTTTCTCTTTTCCAGCCTAGCTGAAGCGATGACCCTGGTTATTCAGAACTTTTCAATCTTAGCATATTCCCCGAACATGCTATTGAGTTGTTCAATGATATCTTAGGATGTGGTTATTTAACACATTTTCCTTGTCTTCGTATTTGAGGACCATCCTCAAATTACGTTGTTAATCAAGAAAATTTATGTTGTTCAATTTTTCACAATCAAGAATTGAACGAAACTTGAATTGAGTTGATATTTGACATGATAAACTACAAAAGTAAGATAAATAAAGTATGTAAACATCCACAAAGCGGTAAACAAATAAGGTTGTCTAACAATTGTACTTATTTATTTCATTTTGTTCAATTGATATCCAATATCATTGTCCCTTAGAACAAAACGATCCCGAGATCCTCATCTTATAAATATTTAAGCCGACTGAGACCGCACTTAAGTATTTCAAGATAGGTAGACATACCCATGTCAATGATATCTAATATCACTCTCGGTCGACGAGAATCTCATTCTCATCTCATGTCTCGATAGCCACGCCTGCAGTGGATCTATCGATGAGAAAACCAAATTCACGTGTAAAGGTCTAACCCTTACTCCCACTTATCCTAAGATAACAAGTAGTACCCCGCTTAGGCGGACCTACCAACTTATGATCGAGGGCTTCATGAGTGTGACGTTTTGGACAAGACATTATACTCATTATTTTTGGGAACTTGCATGCATAGGTTTGTTTATATGTAAGTTGAACATTTATAACATAAAACAACCTATAACTAGCAAAGCAAATAAATACGAAATCGAAAGGCCCCTAGAACCTCATAACTCTCAAACGAAAAGATTAAAATAACAACAAAAGCCTTGAACATCTTCTGGACTGGTCATCGCCCTCCGTTTTAGTTCCGTGCCCTCCGATTTTGGTCAAATCTATTCCGTACCCATAAAACCACGAACAACGCCCGCCGTTTCACAACCAGCGGTCGCTGAACACCACCGGCGGTCGCCGTTTCCAAAACGGCGCCCGCCGAAAGGTCCGGGAACAATCTGCCAAGAAAAAGGGCTTTCGACGGTCGCCGTTTCCAAAACGGCGCCCGCCGAAACAAAACAGCGCCCGCTGGAGCTACAACGGCGCCCGCCGTTTGGCTCCAGCAGCCCGGTTTTGTCCGTTTTGCTTCGTTTTGCTTCGTTTTGCTTCTCGTTTTCGCCGGAGAGCCGATATCCAATGTCGATCCATGGATTCAATCCATTGCTTACACATTGAACAATACATTTTTGAATAGAAAAAACCTATCTATTACAAAAGATTCCAAGGGACGCAGCCCTCCAAAACTATGGCCAATCGTACGTAAAAAACGACAATTTCATTCACCCGACCACTAACGGTGGCCGGCCTTATATCTAAACACATAATCACATAATCACATAAAACAATTAAGCCAATTATGTTGATTTTAAACATATTGTGTCCAACACAAAAGTGTGCACGAGCCCTAGTCTCTGATACCAATTGAAGGTACCGGTATACCGATCCGATCGATATACCGTGTGTGCGGAAGCGTGTAAAGCAATAGATCTACTATGCCATGATCTTAGTGCACACTTAATGTGTATAAGAACACATATAAACACACATATATATATATATACACATCCAATATATATATATATATATAAGGTTCAACGATTACTTACTTATGGTGACGAAGTGATTCGTTGATGTCGTTGAGGTGGTGTTGAGTCGATTGAACCACCTCAAATGGATCAGCCTCTCGAAGCTCTCCTTGTGAATGACCTCGTCACTCCTCTTGTCTAGATCGCCCGGATGTTGAAGCCGCACAAAAGGCCCGGCCTCTACGTGTTGCACACGAACCCGGATGATGACTTGCTTGCTTGATCGAGTTGATTCTCCAAGAACAACCTCTTTTCTCTCTTTTACTTGTGAATTTCGTGGGTTAAGGTAATGTGTGATGAAAATCTGATTTTCATCCATATTATAACCTCATTATTCACCACATTACTCCCCTTTGTAACCTACAACATAATGGGCATCATAATGCACCATTAACATGCAAAAGGGGTTACAAAGGAGGTGAAAGGTCATGCCACATACACATGCCACTATGCATTGTATGTGGTCCCACTTGCTTGTGTGGCATGCCATGTCACACTATGTGACATGCATCCATGAAGCCATGCATCCCATGCATGTGTATTAAATCCACGTAAATATTGATTCTAAATCAATATATTTATCAAGCAATGTATATCAATATCGAGCTCGTGTGTGACCCTGTAGGTATGATTTAATTGATCAATATTATATTGTTCCCAACAATTAATATTATCAAATAATCATTTAACATCCATAGACGACCTTATGACTTTATCGATTGCACACGTAGGATAGGATCGAAGGACATATCCCAACACACTACTCCCAATTGGTATGTTGATTCGAGTGCCTCCGCTCATATGACATCTCAGTCCAATAATCTGGATTCCTACACTCCTTATACGGGTAATGGCTCAGTTATTGTCGGTAATGGGCATGCACTTCCTATTTCTCATATCGCTTCTCGACGTCTTGTCTCTAATGTCTGTTCGGGAACTCGTCTCCTCCGGCAAGCTATGTACTGAATTTGTCCGTACTCACCTACAGATCGCCGACATTTTTACAAAAAGTCTCCCGAGACCCACGTTCGAGCTCTTGCGTTCCAAGTTATGCGTCTCATTGCATCCCACGCATCGCTTGACGAGGGGTGTTAAGGAAAATAAATATACTAGATAAATATGTTGTACATTATGTAATTATCTCTAGTGTAGGGTTATGATGATTTGTTGTACTACTTATTATATATTACAGAATCCTCTAACTCACACTACAAACAAACCAGGGAATCCCTACGGGGATTCCTTACGGCTTTTTTCCCGTAGGGATTTCCCTACGTCATTCTCTATGGGAATCATATTCAGAGCTTCCTACGGCATTTCCTACGGCCTCAGCCGTAGGGGTGACCCCCGTAGGGGACTGCGCGCGCATTCGCGCGCATAGCTTCCCTCCAAGATTCCCTACAGGGTCCCCTACAACTAGCCGTAGGGAAATCGTCTTTACGGGCAAACGTCCGTAGGGGAATAATAAATCCCCTACGGGAATTTTCCCGGTCCCTTACGGTTATTTCCCGTAGGGAAGTATTGAAAAAAGTCGTAGGAGAATTGTTTTTTTTTTTAAACTATTGATTTATATAATAATAAATTAATTAAATATTATTATAAAATTACTCTAAATTATTTTAAATGTTTTTTTTAAATCACTATTTTACTAAATAATAAAATTACAATTAAAGTTTTTTTAACTGTTTACGCAGCAATTATACAACTACGCAGTTATAATTTTATAAAAATAATTAATTACAAAAATTATACAATCCTTCTTCTCTCACTCAACTTGTCTACTAGCTCGAACTTTTAAATGAAACGATTTTTAGGATGGTATTAGAGCCTCAGGTTGCCGAAGTCCTGCGTTCGACTACCGTGACTCTATCCAAATTAATTATCCACTTGTGAAGGATTGTATTGAAAAATATATTCGACCCACTATCAAATTCTAATTAATTATCCACTTGTGAATGAGGGTATTGAAAAATATATTCGACCCACTATAAATGTAAAGTTGTTCATCTTCTTTAACAGTTCTAACTTTAAGATTAAGCCAATAAATTTTTCCCAAAATATACATGAAATTAGAGCAACTTTATTACTCAATTTTTTTTAATGCATAAATTGTGAAAGAATCAAATATTTGAAGATTTTGTTTAATTTGTTTGATTGACAATTAAAATTTAATGAATTTTTGCTATTTTAAAATTCTCCATGGACGGAGGTTGAAGGAATTAAGAAATGTTTTTTTTTCTTTTATTCGAAATGACCGGTATATATAATTCATATAATAATGGAAAGAGAAAAAAATATACTTATTATTATTATTATAAAAGTTAAATTAAGAATAAACAAGAGTCTATTAACTAAAAAATTAATACTTCAATGTTTTTTAAGAGTATTTAGTAATTAAGTTGACTTATAAAATGAGTAAATTGGTAGCAAGATTTAAGTTAATTAAATTGTGTTGTGTTGTTGGGTCCACTATTTTAAAGCAAATTTAATGTTAATTTTTTTCAGTTTAGGAAATGTACATTTAAAAGAGAACGCATCAAATGAAGTGTCACTAAATTGTGATGTGTCATTAAATTGTGATGTGTGACTTTTAAATGATGTGTCATTAAATTGTAACGTGTGATGTGTCATTAAATTGTAACCATTAAATTGTAACGAGTGATGTGTCAAATGTTGTGTGACTAAAATTTACCTATATAAATTTATAAAAGAATATACACATTATTTGACACATCACATATAATTTGAACATATCAATTTCTACCTCAATTTTCCAATGGTGTGAAATAAAATTATTCACTTTATACACGTGAGACTCATTCATATAACATAACATAATACAATTTGTGCGTAGTATTTAAATTTTGATACTCTTTTTTTCTCTTTTATTTGTACCTCCTTCCCCGATAGTATATTTAGATACAAATTTTTGCAACATATGAATTGTATCACAATTGAGATGTTGTTAAAATTACATTATTTTAAGGGTTTGTTATTTAAGGAATCATCAAAATTGTACTATTTCTGTCCAACTATTTATGCACATTTTTATTTTTTTGGATGTCTAACTAATTATACACATTCTTAAAAGGAAAATAAACTTTTTTTCCTTTATATTTTAAAATACTATTTTTACTTTTTATTTTTTGGTCAAAATGTAAAAAAGGAATATTAAATATTCCTTTTAAATTTTTATTTTATTTTTTTATTTTAAATTACTATTTTTACTTTTTTTTGGTCAAAAAATAAAAAAGGAATATTAAATTATATAATTATTTCAATGAACATTTATTGATGAAAATTAATCGTAATATACTCATTATTAAATTATTCACTTTAATATATTTAATTACAATACTTAATTAAGAAATCCCACCGAACACTCTCTTGCCCCACAATTAGAAAACACCCGCGTATTTTACCAAATCCAAAATCGCAAACCCTCATCCGCCGCTCTCCGCCGTTGTCGTCGTCATGGCCGTCCTCTCCAGCCCCTCCCCTTCCATCACCAAACCATCCTATCTCGTTCAGTCGCCGAAAATGACCCGATCGATCGGCCTTTTCACCTCCTCCGCACAACACCGCCGCAACACACTTTCCTATTCTGGTCCACCCAAAACGCCATTGGCGATTTCCGAAAATACCTCCGTCTCCGCCGTCAATTCATCGTCTCCGAGAAGAAACACTACTAATCCAATCGTAGTTATCGATAATTACGACAGCTTCACTTATAATCTATGCCAAGTCAGTTCGAGACTTTTCGTTTATTATTTATGCTTTAATTATTGCGTTGTTCCTTTATTTAATTTCTCCATTCGATTCCAACAGTACATGGGAGAGTTGGGATGTGAATTCGAGGTGTACAGAAATGATGAGCTCACCGTTGATGAGTTAAAACGGTATGAATTTTCATTTTTTTAAAATTTTAGTATTTAATAGTATAATTAATATGTGGCCATAATTCTGAGGAATGGTTTTAACCTAGTTCTTTAGTAGTATAATAAATGGCTATTCTTTTCTATCAATTTGCAAAGCATAGATAAAAGTTAAATCCAATTGGGATGTTTATTATTTTCGACTTTTGTAGGAAAAACCCGAGAGGTATACTGATATCACCTGGACCTGGTAAGAAATTTACTTTATATGTTTCTACGTCATTGAGGATCATGTCGTGATGATTCTGATATTATTATTATTTAATTGTTCCCCAAATTCAGGGGAACCTCAAGATTCTGGAATATCTTTACAAACCGTTTTGGAACTTGGTCCTACCGTACCATTATTTGGTGTGTGCATGGGATTGCAATGCATTGGGGAAGCTTTTGGAGGTAATAATCTAATTTTAAAGGGCATTGTTATATTTTTCCTTTCTTCCATTGAGGTGAAATACTATATTTCATGATGATTAGTTGTATCATTTGCTTATGTACCATATAAAAAATGGGAAACGAGAAATTAAGATACATTTAACAGAATTAAGTTCACTCATAATACCCTTAACTGGTGAAATATCGTGTTAGTCAGTTTGGTTCATCATTCTGGATGTGTCAAATGACACTGAAGATTCTTTAATTTCTACGATAAACTACTAACACAGGCTTTTTGAGAAATATTAAAAACTAGTCTTGAAGTATAAGTGTAATTGCACGACCTTTCATGTTTGTGTAGGCTTGTATCCTCGGACATATGTCATTCTTGTGACTTTCATAGCCTAAGAAATAACAATATTGAAAGAAAATATATTTCCAATAAAAACTACTCATAAAAGCATGAAAATAGTAGTGCACCATCAGATCTTGCCACTATGGAGTAAGAAAATCTCTAGTTGTAAGCATTGCAATTTTAAAGGCGAGCAAAACACTATTAGCATGACATGTAAGTATTTTGGGTTCACTTCAAATGGAGGAAAATTTTAAGCCAAAGATCATCTTGTTGGTATTCCAAACATGTTAGGAAGTGCAGTAAATGCCCATAAAATGTTTGTGACTACCTTTGACCATATATGAATCAAAAGAAGTTGAAACTTCTGACTGCATAAGCTCTCAAGCTCTTCTGAGAAATAAATCTTGATGATTGTCACGGGGATGAAATGATTGGTTAAGGACACATTTGCTTTGTTGGTGGGTGATATATTATGATCAATACGAAATACTCCCTCTATTCACTAATAATAGGCACGTTGGTTTTTTTTTTGTCCGTCCAATACATATGATAAACTATATACAAAAATTATGAAAAAATTACTAAAATAAAATTTAACTATTATAGTGAATAGAGGGAGTATGATTTAGTGTTGATTAATGAAGCGAATCGGAATTAAAACGGAACTGAGGACGGAGTCCGCGCAAGACATGGATTCATGATGGATGAGCACAAAATTATTTTTGGAAAGTGATGTCATCACGACATCACCTAAAGAATTAATAGTGTGCGTGCATAATCTAAGTGGGTGTCATTGATGACATCACATATGGACTCACGTGTTGTCGCTTAAGATAATCAGCGAAGGAGACTTTCGATGTGATTTTAATTGGTTCTATTTTTTATTTGTTTTTATTTAGGGAGATTATAATTATATTGGAATATAATTCTATTCTTTAAAAGATTGAGTTGTATTAGGAGAAGAGTTTTATTCAAGATAACAATGTATAGTTTGGTTGATTGTTGTGGTAATACTTTAGTAATGAAAATGTGTACCTAGTAAATGTGATCATGGAAAAAGACATTAATATTCTCAATAACACTAACTCATCATGTCCGATTAGGCTGATGTTATCTCTTCTCTCTATACCTTGGTTATGTTTTTAATCGTGCTTGTGTGCTTCCATCTTTTCCAAGTAATCCATCAGCGGTTTATGTTCTATTACACCTTCATTGTAATATAAATTTAGAACACGTTTTCTTGTTGTTGTGAACTTGCATTAGAATAAGAAACTGTAAGTCGAGTCTGTATTTTATAGCAAAGTTGTATGTTCATATTCAGCAATTCTATCATTTTTTTCATTGTTTATTAAATGAATATTTTGTTGTATAGGGAAAATTGTTCGATCTCCTTATGGTGTTGTGCATGGAAAAAGTTCACTTGTATATTACAATGAAGGTGGGGAAGATGGTTTGTTTGCCGGCTTGTCAAAGTAAGTATTTTCAATTTGCAACAAATTTAACCTTAAATTATTGAAGAAGGTGATCAGTTTACTGTTGATAGTTGCATTTTTGCATATTTATTTATAAGCACTGATGCTCATATATTATTGTTCGTGGTCTAGGTTGAATACCTACTCTCACAGGATAATCTTAATCTCAGTTTCCTATTTGGAATCTTTCTATATTTTCCATTTTCTCTATATTCTATCGCATTTCTGGAATCTAAGTATCTAACCTGTGAATGCATTATACTCCATTCATATTGACATGCATTTACATCAACTTATAAGATAATAATCTATATTGACATTTTCTAAAGTAAATGCATTATACTCGATACATAAATGCATAGTTATAATGATATATTTTTATGAAAAAGCAATGGATTTTGTAATGTCAACGAGGATAAATTTGTGAGAACTATATCTACTTATATTCATTCTTAACATTGATAATCATTTTGTTTATTCTGGTTTCCAGCCCTTTTACTGCTGCTAGATACCACAGCCTTGTGATTGAGAAGGAAAGCTTTCCGGGTGATGCTCTTGAGATAACCGCATGGACAGAAGATGGGTTAATAATGGCTGCTCGTCACAAAATACATAAGCATCTACAGGTAAAGTGAAGGGTTAGAAAAGAATAGACTAAGTTTGTCCGTCGTTTATTAAGAATTTATGAACGTAAGATTAATCATTCCGTGAACTTGTACAGTGTTTGCCACGACTAATTTCACTTTCTTTTTGCACTGGTTATTATTATTTGTGCAGGGAGTACAATTTCACCCAGAAAGTATCATCACCAGTGAAGGCAAAACCATGGTTCATAATTTTATCAAGGTGATTGAGAGAAAGGAAGCTGCATAATCCAAGAAATAGAATCTCCAATACATCAAATAAAAAGGAAAAAAAAAAACTATTCATTCAAAGTTTTTAACTTTATTAGCAGTCATTGTTGATCAAATTAGACCCTCTTTTTGCCTTTGTCCTCCCAAAGGTTTGATTTCAGATTTTATGTTTCACAACCACTCATTGATTGATTTCTTCTTAAAGCACAAAAGCTTGCATTGTTCATCAAAGGGAAATCGAGTGAGACGATATGATATTGGGAAGTACAATGTTGATTTGTTAAAAATGCTATAACTTTTACTCTTTATGTTTCTTAATTGTTTGATATGATATTGGGAAGTACAATGTTGATTTGTTAAAAATGCTATAACTTTTACTCTTAATTGTTTGCAAATTTTTTCGTTGTCTTATAATGATTTGCTCACTTTAAAATAAAGTATTCTTTACAATTTTATACATGGATACACATTTATTTACAATTATATTAGTATTTTTTTCAACTAGTTTATTTATTTTATATTATTTTCCGTACACAAAAAAGTGTTATTCAATTCATTTAATTATAGTCAAAATTTCTATTTTGGTACGTATTACACATATAGTAATCTTAAAAATAATTAATTATTCTTATTTTTTCATTACAAATGATATTTTTACTTTTAATTTTTCACTTATGTTTAATAATGTATTTTTCTAATCTTGAGTGCTAGCTGAAGTAGTTTCACTTTAACCAATATTGTCATATGTATTTTTCTTTAGCGGTCCCAGTCCACTTCGGATTCCAAAAGATTTTCTCTTTAAAAGTATATTATGTCATTTCAAAAATCAAATAACAAATGCAGAAAACAAAAAAAACCAAACATGAAACCGAACATCCTTACATAGTTAATGACACAATAAGAATCCTATCCCCACCACCTGTTCATAAAAATAAAAACAAATTCCATAGATTATATTAATGTTATAATAATAGTAAATTTATTGAAACCAAACTCTCAAATGTTCGGACCCAACTTGTATGGTGTATGCATCGACGATCGACGGTTATATATGACGTCGAGAGTCCGAGAGTAATGGTCCATGAGTAGCATCTTATAGACAGTTCATAGTACACAAAGTCGCATTTTCAAGTTAATTGACAAAGAGTTAAACGATATTTTTAAGGTGTTCCATTGGATAAGAACGTTGAGGCTCTAGCCCTCAACCAGCCTTATTGTTTGGGTGTCATTGTTTTTCCTAATAATAAAAAAAGCACCTTACCAATAATAACATTTATAATTTTTAATTAGATAATTAATTGATTATATTTAAAATAAAAAAATAAAAACTATTGCGGTTTAATATTTTTTCATTCTATTAATATTTTTTTTTATTTTTTTAATACATAATTAAAAAGAACAAATAAGTCGAGTCCTATTATTTTTTTAAAAACAAAGGATAAAAATGACTTAACAAATCAAATAAATTGCTCTACATATAATTAGAAAACTATTAAAATCTTATTTCATTAACAATATCATGCCCAACTATGTAAACTGGAATTATTATAATAATGAAAATCAGAATTCCCTTAAACCTAAATATACCTTATTATTTTTAGTTCATCTTATTGGTCATGCTCGGACCCTTAAACGAGCGCTTCGTGGGGACAAGCCCACGATCGTCCTAGCTCATTAAGTTAAAAGAGTGCTACGTGGGGGCTTTACCACGAAACGTCGAGCTCGTGATGCTAAACGAGCTATATTGATGTTGAATTGGATGTAGGAGAGGTACTCGAGGGTATAACGGTCGCAAAATTTGGCATTGGAACACTTAAAACAAGGTTGGCACGTAAACAGGGTGCGGTCGCTCCTCAATACGGAGCGGTCGATGCGCTTTGGGTGCAGTCGGTCGAGCTGCCTGTTTAGCCAACTTCAATCACTGGGCGCGATCGATCTCTCCACCTGGTATAAGCTGTAAAATAAAAAAAAGAAAAAAATTGGGGAAATCAATAATGAAAGAGGAGGGCCCTTCTCCATCTATAGATTTATATATCATGCAAAAGAAATTTATCTTAAACAATTATATACACCAAACAAATCAAGAATCAAGAAACTGATATATTGAATTTATATAGCAAATTCAGTTAAGTCCGTTCTTTTAATTATAAAAGATATAAACTACATTGTCGAGGCCTCAGCTCGAAACATAGTTCGCTAGACCGTTTCTAATTTTTAATAGATTAATTTAGCGTTTTAGATATAATACTATTTGTTATACCATAAAAAAATACTAAAATGGTTTTTTAAACAGTAACATATGTAAAAGCATTAGTTGCAACATTCTGAATTATATTTGTAATGTTATCAAATGTGCTGCAATAGCACATGATCTCAAAAATAATGATTCAGTACATACAATATGTATAATATTTGGTAACTAAATCATTGGCAGACCAATAATTTGTTATATATGTAATGTTTTCATTTTGAACTATTTAGTCACAAAGTTAAAAGCATTCTCTTCATGATCACAAGCTTCCAAAAGCATGTCTAGTTGCTTGTTGTACTTTGCTGACTTCACAAGCTCATGAGGCATCATCCATAACTACAGACGGTTGTGCAAATGAAAATCAGGCATGGGGCACCGAAGTTGCAAGAACAGTAAATGGAATAAATTACAGATGCATACACAATGGATGTTTCCATATAATTTCACAGGAGCGTAATACTTACGATTGGTGAGTAAGTGAGATCTTTATCATTTGCCCACTGCACAAGTATTCGTACAATGGTTCAAAGATGAATTCATGCATTGAGTTTGTGTAGTGTCTCTGCGGACAGCTGTGTATAGATAATGCAAATAGTTAGCTACATATTAAAAATTATTTAATTAAATATATAATTATACTATAGTTACAACCATGATTCCAAAATAAAACTATTGTAGAAACAATAAATATAAGTTGGATTACAATACACATATTCAAACTTGAGAAAAGAGAAAATCTACTGTCTAACTATATAATTTTACTGTTCAGTATATCTAAGTGAAGTATATAGTTAGACACCCCAAGAACAAACAAATAAAAGCCCAAGAACTTCCACGTGAAATCGAATTTGTTCAATATGTTCATCTTATCTATAATTAAGAGTGTAAAACACAGTGATAACTAACTTCATTTTACATGGTGCACTTTGAATGGTTATAATCAATCAATTTGCACATAGAGATCAAACAATACTACTAACACTAATGCAAAAAAAAAAAAATTTACTTGTTTGCTTTGTCAGCTCTTGTAAATCACCATCGTCACGTATTCGGTCAGAAACCTATTAGGACCCGAGTGACACTACTTAGTGTGGGACTTATTCTTATAAATGCATGTATAGATGGTTTCTATCAGCGGTGTGTTAACATTGTTAAATTATAAGATAGCAATAGAACCATACTTCACAAGACAAATAATTATAATCTATATGCTAAACTAGTTAACTTTTAAAGCATTGTTAACATTGTACTAACTAGTTATCACATACTAGTTGGTAAACTATTTGGTTCAAACTAGTTAGTAAACTATGAGGTTGATAAACATCAAAATATTTATTAAACACTAGTGAACACAAATTAGTTAGTAATTTTAAGTCAGATTATATACTAGTTAGTAAATTTTTAAGTTTAAATAGACATTAAAACTATTTACAAAACCACACTTTGATATAAATATAACATGATTTGATTTCAATCTGTAAATTCTTACACATAAAAAACCTTTTACAATACATTCATTTTCTTGCCTATAGAGCGAATGTACTTATAAATAAATATAAAAAACAATCTAGTCTATCTAGATACACAACCACCAGTCCACCATCCCAAAAAATACATTGAAAATACTTAACATTGAATATTATTTTCTTTCTCACATAGTTACCAAATCAAGTCCAAGGAGAATTAAGAATGAGCAAGTTTCATAATATGTCAACCATATTATTGAAATTCAAATAGAAGCAAGTGTCAGAATTTGGAGTTAGAGAAGATTTTATCATGATGGAACTTTTTAATTTATTATGATTTTCATTGTTAACTGTCTATATATCTTAATAAGAAGGTTAAAAATTACAAATACATATATCCCTTGAAAACTAGCTATCAAACCATCTAAAAACACATAATTCATGTCTCTGTAGGACCAGAACAACAATTCAATCATAAGCTAAACAAAAATAAACTAACTGCAAAACCACTATTAAAGTGTACACATAACTGGAAAAAATAAACAAATGAAAATTCATAAATATGCTTTATTAGGAAATTCCATAATTGGGCACCCAATTCAATAACTAACAATACAAGCACATGAACAATCAAATTTAAGATCATCCAGAAGCCGTGTTCGAAGACAACGGATTTTACCAAACCTCGTTTGCACTGATGGAACTGATAAGTTATAAAATATATTAAGTACTACTTGTGTATATAAACTCAGACAAACTAGTTTGCTATTCATGAGACAAAATTTACTGGGTTTGAACACAAAATATATGGTGAACAATAGAGTAAAATTTCTACAAAATAACCCTTTCAAACACAAATAAATTATATGCAAAAATACATTCACATATATACTAACTAATTTCATTGTAATTAAACACGAGGGCATAAACAACCTCCCTTTCAATTGAAGATCTCTTATGAATGGGAAGAAAAATAATTGTCTAAACAAATACCTTTCAATTGAAGATCTCTTATGAATGGGAAGAAAAATAATTGTCTAAAAAAATACCCAAAACGTAATGTTTATCGACTAAAAGGGGAAATATCATTATAATATGAGGGAATGTGACTTTTTAGTCACATTTGATAAGGGGATGAGTTTAAAGTCCCCCCTTATAAAAGTGTGAGTTTTTTACTCCAATTGAACATAAATTGTCTCTTATACCTTTACTTTTTTAATAAATCCAAAAAAAACAAAACAAAATACAAAAAGAATATCATATAAAATAAAAACAAAAACAAATTGAATTGTGGGGCCCACGAAATCAGATTTCTTAGTGAGATGAGGGTTTGGTGTAGGTTTAATTGTGCATTCATCACAATATTCATATCAAACCAACCCATCCAAACAAAAAAAAAAAAATTCAAAAATTCTCTCAAACCCACACATAAAATCTCTATCATGTTACCCCGTTAGATTCTGAAAAACGCCGGAGAACATACGCGTGCCTTGACGAGCCAAAACGAGAGGTACGTGTTCAAGTTTTTCGCAATTTTTTTTTTCTGCGATTGTTACTCGATGGGTTGGTCGATCGTACGCTCTATCGAGCAACCCATCGAGTAACTAAGAATTTATGAAGCGAAACATTACTCGAACTGAGGTTACCCGAAATGCTTTCGAGTAGTTTTTCGATTAACCCTAACTCCAGTAACATGTTTCGACTAACCTCATTCCAGTAACACATATTCGAGTAATGAGAGGTTACTCGAAATAAGGTTACTCGAATAGACGTTACTCGAAAGTAACAGTCCATCCTGTTACTCGATGGAACAGTTCATTCGAGTAACAAGGCCTGTTTTTTGCAAAAAACGCATTTTTCCGTAATTTTTGGTTTGTTTCGTCGATATATATGGATATGTTGTAATAGTTAACCTAATTCAATAATGTTTTTGTAATTGTAGATGTCGAATCAACGAATCACGATACGTTACGGTGGTCGTTGGGAATGAGCTGTCTACGTTGACGGGATAGATATGTGCCTTTTCTTCAGGAGGGATCAACTTACCCTCGATGGTCTTGTGAGGCAGATTCGTGCCGTTTTGCGCTCTCCGCCGAATATCGAGTACATGTTGTTTATCTTAACACGAGGCAATGATTTTAGGAGCGTGCGGTGTCCTTTGCTTAGCGACGACGATGTATCCCGCATGCTAGACGAGCAAAAGGACGATTGTTTCATTTTCGTTACCGAGATCCTAGAGGAGGCACAACAAAATGCACCCGAGGTGAATATTCCAGAAGTAGATCCGGATGTACCGACTGAGGGCGAGAGGCCTGCTGAGAATTCCGAAGACGACGAAGAAGCTCGTCAGACCGACCTGTTGCAGTCGTTGACCACTGAATGGACAGAATGGATTAGACAGCCGCGCGTCATCACAAATATTCTGTCACGCCGTAATCTGTCCTCGAGTTCTAATGCGGGAGCCGGCGAGCAACCCGAACCAGCTCAGAATGCACAGAATAATCCACTGCGCAACTGGATCATTCCACTGCCGGAGTTTGACCCCGCGGTTCCATTGCGATCGGTCGAGCCTCCCGAACTTGTGTATGGTCATATTGCAGTCGGCTCGACATTCCGAACGAAATTGGATCTGAAGATAGCGGTGGGGATGTATCACATGGAGCATATGGTGGAGTGTGCCACTAAACGCTCGACCTGTGAACGGGTAAAGTGAGAAGCGAGACCGTGAGAAGTGCCCGTTCAAATTGTGTGCTACTGGGAATGACGAAACACTCTGGAAGATTACGAGGCTGAACTTGAATCACGAGTGTGTCAATAATTTGGATCGGACTGTCGATCGTCACGTGTCGAGCAAGGTTGCTGCTACTTACTTTGCACGTCAGTTAGTCGACGATGAGATCACACTGAAGCCGAAGACGATGATTTCTGATCTGAGGAGATTGTACGGAGTTGTGATCGATTACAGCTTTGCCCTGCGGACGAGGAACCTGGCCGTTGAAATGAGGTACGACAACTATCAGGATTCATATCAGATGCTCCCGTCATATCTGCACGTGCTGAAAGAATGCAATCCAGGGACTCGGTATGATATTCAGACGACCAGTGAGGGCGTGTTCTGTCACATGTTTGTTGCACTTGGGCAGTGCATTAGTGCATTTCAGCAGCGCACTCTGCGTCCCGTCATAGTAGTCGACGCCACTCATCTGAAGGGGAAAAACAGCGGTGTGTTATTTGTTGTCGTCACGAAGGACGGAAATGAGCAGATTTTCCCGCTTGCTTTGGGTATCGGTCCGATTGAGAATGACCTGGAGTGGACGTGGTTTCTTGAGCACCTCAGGCTTTGCTACGATGCAGACGATCTGCTCATTGTGTCCGAACAGCATAAGAGCATCGCGAATGGTATTCGGAGTGCCTATCCCCACGCAACCCGTGCGTTGTGCTGTCACCACCTCGAGAAGAATCTGGCAATGTACCGCTCTCATGTGATTACAGTTGTACACAAAGCTGCCTACTGTTATCGAGTGGATGAGTTTGAAAAATATTTATCTGATTTGGAGAGAATGAGCGGAGACGGTACTTATAGGCGCCTCGTTGGACTCGGTGTTGAGACCTGGGCAAGGTCAAAATGTCCTGAACGGCGATGACATGGAATGTTTTAGCTATTCTTTTTACCCGATGTGTTGATGATGGTTGTAAGTATACTAGCTACTGTCTTCCACTTTACAGGTAATCAAGCTATTCGGGCATGTTCTATTTCTGAGTTGATGAGACGACAAGCACCTCATGAAAACTTCGTCTCATCAACTCAGAAATAGAACATGCCCGAATAGCTTGATTACCTGTAAAGTGGAAGACAGTAGCTAGTATACTTACAATCATCATCAACACATCGGGTAAAAAGAATAGCTAAAACATTCCATATAATATATATCTCGTTCATAAAATGTGCTATCACCTTTGTTATGAACAAAAAAAATAAAAAAATACTAGTCATATCACCGAAATGCACAAGAAAAGGAGCTAACCGTGTTCGTCTAGAGCCACTAGCAGGGATAAATCATCAGTCAGGTTAGCTTCACCAACATGTTGATAATGTGGGCCCACTGAGACAATGGATCCACTTTGACGATACAGTGCGGGTAAATCCTAGGCGAGATAAAAAAGAGGGGGTGCAAGAAAAAGTGCATAAACTACTGAATATATAAAATAAAATATGAAAGTTGTGAAATAAAAAGAGAAAATAGTACTGGATGAGTATCTTCAAAATCAAAACTGAACCAGATGCCTTTCGGCAACTTGTGTTGTGTTTGATACAATTCCTCATCTTTTCCTGTGCTGCAACATTATTGACATCTTATAGTAAAATTTAGAAGCAGTATTTATAAATCATAAGCTGAAAAAAATTAAGGGGAAGGGTTTTAAAATAGTGTTAAGTTACAAAAATCAACCCTGAGGTTTCAATATTTAAAAGGAAACCCGAAAAATTAAATTACAGAAAAACACATACTGAGGTTGATTATGTCATTATTTTTGTTGCAATAGGAAAAACACATTTCAAAAAAAAGCTTCTATTCATAAAGTTACGAGATACCATAATTTTTTTGTAACATAAAGCTTCTTAGTTTTTCTTGTAATCACCCAAATCTTAGAGGTACTTTTGTAAGTATCCCGGCCAATAATATATCTTCAAAGAAGAGATGTATAACCTTCCATATACGGAGCAGTGGTCCCAAGAGAAATGATGTTTCATGCTTTCTCAGCTCCAAATCTTTAGGATCTGTAGAAAGGTATAAATTTTTATAACTTCCAGATATTAGAAATATAATAACATCAATGATGACTCTAATTTGTTATTCATTATGAGAACATAGTACCAGCAAAAAATGTGGGAGTAACCACTGGAAGACCCCTTGTATGAGCCATATAGAAGAGTGTGTATATGTGAGACAAAAGCCGGTATCGCCTCCTTAATGCCAGTCGGCAAACATCTTCACACTGTAAATTTATGGAGGTGAGGATAGTAGACGAATATTATAATGAAAATCTTGGATAACTCAAAACCTTACATCACTTCACCTCCATGCCATTACAAGACTTTTTGTCTTTATTCTCAGCTCTATTAAAAACGTAATTGCATCTACTTACCAATAAAATACAACAAAATAGGCAAAATGGCAAGTAGAACTTACCCTAATAAATACATAGCCCAATCATATATAACCCTATATATGGTTCACGACTTTTTGCACTGCAAGTACCTGACGGATATTGCAAACCATGAAACGAATGGAGTTGAGGAGGCAGCATCCACGGAAGAAGTTAGTACCCTGCAGTGATCGAATGCAAATTAATGATTTAAATATCGATCGGTTCACGAGTGATTGCATTACAATTAAGTACCTGGCTGAACTTGGACACCATGAAACATAGGCAGTATCCCCTGGTGATGATGAAGTTCATATCAAATAGAAAGAATTAAAAGCAAATGCCCAAACATAAATAAATAATAATCCTGAGTTGTTTCACGTACGACTGATTTAACCCCAAGTACCTGGAGGCTGAAATAAGGGTCCATTAATGTGGAATGCCTGCAGGGTAGGTAAAGCCAATCGGACTGCCGGAGTGCACGATCACCCAGGTCGAGGAGATGAAATCCTTCGTGCGGATCATCCCGATTTGGGCATCCACCATCGCCCTCGTCGTCAGCCTCATCCAAATGTCGACATTCTTCATCGCCCAGGCGCACGTGATGAACCGAACCCTAACCCCCAAATTTAGAATCACGGCGAGTTCGATTCCGGCAATCAGCACCGTGAACGCCATAATCTTCGTCCCCGTGTACGAGAGGCTGGCCGTCCCTCTCCTCCGCGACAGGACCGACCTTCGGCGGGGGCTCACTGCGCTGCAGAGGGTGGGCGCCGGGCTGTTCCTCTCGATCTTCGCGATGGAAGTCGCCGCCGCCACGGAGATGTGGAGAAAATCCCCCAAGCTGCGCCTCCGCAAGCCTGAATGACCGAAGAAACTGATGATTTCTTCAATTCGTGTGGGAGGAACACTTTTCGCCAAAACCTTGTTCTTGTAGGGTTATGTCTAAACGAGGGAGGGGGAAAATCCCGTTAACTAAAAATAATTATTAGTTTTTTTAACACCGGTTCCGCATAATGTGACCGGTGTTAAAAAAATTATAATTTTATTAAAAAAATAAAAATATTATTGACGGCGGTCGAAAGAAAATATGGTGTTATAAATGAAAATAAAAATTTGAAATGTAATATTTAACATCAGTTTTTATAAAATCCGGTGTTAAAAATAGTTTAACCACCAATTTTTCCGCGACAGGTGTTATAAACATTTTTAACACCGTTCCCAAAGGCGCCCGGTGTCTATGAACTGGTGTCTATGAGACATTTTCCCATAGTGCTTGCTGTTCGGGAGGTCAGTGCGGGGACCGTGTTCAGAGTTGAGGAAAACGGCAGGTCCTATCTCGTGGATATCGCGAGACGCACGTGTGACTGTCGGGAGTTCGACTTAGACCTGATTCCGTGTCGTCATGCTGCTGCCGCTATACGGTATGGTATCGGTTTCCTTACATCTTCTTTTAAATTAATTAATGCCACTAACTTGATACTTTATGTAGACGGGCTAGATTTTCATTGTACGATTTCGTCGGCCCTTATTTCAAGCAAAGCAGCTTGAGAGAGATGTATGCGACTCCTATTGTGCCAGTACCACACGTTGATGATTGGGTTGTCCCTCCAGAAGTAGCTTCGTACGTGTGTCTTCCACCGGAAGTGGTTAGTCAGGCTGGACGTCCGCGGATGAGTCGGGTTCGTTCTGCAGTTGAGGGATCTGGGTCTGCTCGTCGTGTACAGGTTTGTTCTTCGAACCTAAAAGTGTGTCGTCATTAGTTTGATTAAAGACCTAATACCGTGTCTTTGTGTGCAGGTGTGTACGAAGTGTAAGGGCACAGGACATAACATACGCAACTGCAAGGCTTACATACTTCCTGCAGGCGTTGATTTGAATGTCTCTCCGGAAGCCTCACGAACGCAAGAATCGGGTCGAAGAAGGCAGAAGAAAAAGTGCAGCATTTGCAGAACCGAGGGCCACACAAAAACAAAATGTCCGATGCGTGTGAATTGAGGGCTCTTCTTGTGTTTGGTTGATTTGTTATCGTGTTTCTCGATACATCGTATAACTAGGATTGATTTATTATCTTGTTTCTGGATATATGCAATGTGTTTCTTTGGATATTTGCAGTGGTTTTTGTTATACCTATGTGATTTGCAGGTTAGGGGATGTAAAAAAACAGAAAGGGCATTCTGCATATTCAGTACTCCATCGAGTAACCTATGTCGATTAACCTCATCGATTAACCTAATTCGAGTAACCCAATCCTGTAACCAATTTGATTAACCCCATCTTGTAACCCGTTCGATTAACTAATTCGAGTAACATAATCGACTAACCTATTCGATTAACCTCATCAATTAACCTAATTCGAGTAACCCAATCCTGTAACATTTTCGATTAACCCCATCTTGTAACCCGTTCGATTAACCAATTCGAGTAACATAATCGACTAACCTATTCGATTAACCTCATCAATTAACATAATCGACTAACCTCATCGATTAACCCATTCGAGTAACATATTCGATTAACCAAATCTTGTAACCCTACATTCGATTAACCCTACATTCGATATACCCTTTAGAGTACATTAGGGTTTCCATCGAGTACATTAGGGTTACTATCGAGTAACCATCGTGTAACCATCGTGTAACTAAGAACATTACCCATTTTTTTTCAATTTTAAGTCCGTTCTTTAATTTATAATTGTGTTTTTGCGAATGTAACTTCGTCTTAATGATAAAAAAACACTTATTAAACATGTTTTGATGTTCAATTTTGGAGTTCTAATCCATAGCATGTCAACATTGAACAATATCATAGTTTGTTTGTTGTAAACTTACTTAAGATATTTAGAAAATATGACTAATGTTCCACGTTTCCCTTGTTTTCACTTTAAACGAATCGATTGATCATCTAAACTTGTTTAATAATGTTTTATGGCTCTAAATTGAACTTATTAGTGCAAATAACAACTTAATTACCTAAAAAAAGGCCAAAAAATACTAATTTTAAACGGTTAATCGATGGTTATTCGATGGTAGATCGAGTAACATCCCATCGACCAACCTTGGAGATTTATGATTACAGGATGAGCGATTCGAGTAACCTTTTCCAGTAACATCTTCGAGTAACCCTTTCGAGCAACCCTATTCCTGTAACCCTTCGAGTAACCTTATTCCTGTAACCCTTTCGAGTAACCTCTTTTAAAGTATTTGGCAGATTCAGGCCTGATTCTACATTACGCGATGGACCTGTTCTTGGTTACTCGATGGTTACTCGATCGAGTGAGACGATCGAGTAACCTCTGGGCAGAATGAAAACAGCTTTTTTGTACATTTTAAAACCCAAACCTGCAACATTCTTAACAATGAACACCTTCCCAAGATAGAAATACCAACAAATAATTATAGTTTGAAACACTCTAAATCAAAATAAATACCAAACAATACTAAACAAGTCTCTAAAGTGTCGAGAATAAATCATCTTAACGATACTCTTCATTCGTTACCCCTTTCCGAGCTAACCAAAAAATCATCCTAGCAATATATGCACGGTACTTTGTGATGTAACCAATGTCAATAGTCTTATTCTCGTGAGTCATTTTCTTGTTGATTAAGCGATCCAGGTACATGCAACAGATCGGCCCACAACGAAATGAATTAAATGATTGAATCATACATGTTCGAATGTTGTTCCCACCAGTTTGCGCTTTTCAACAATCGAGGCAACAAATCTGTGATTGGCTTCAGCTCTTTAACCCTGATCTTGGGATTCGGGAGAGTATGCAACATGGAATCATACACTTCGACAGTCCAGGTGTCGAAAACAATGACCACCACGATCCAATGAATGTTATCCAAGTTGCAAATCAAGGCCACCTTACATAAAAACAATGAAAATATAAGAAATCAGAGAAACCGAAGTTTATTAAAATTCATTTAACATACCTTACGGATATTGTACCAACTATGTTGACCACCACCCGGACCCGATACAATTTTTCTCAAATCCAGAGGTGGGATCCAATTCTTGTATCTCTGCTCAAAATTATCCGACTTCCCTGTGTGCTTCAGCATCTGGTATTCACGGCACATAGTTTGCTTTGGAAAGGACATAAATTATGTTAGTAAAAACATAATAAAAATATCAAATATAACAAACACAGATAAAAGACATTCACTTACAAAGAAGTAGGGACCAAAGATCTGGTGCGTAAAGTCGTGCACGCGCGCCTTCACCCCTTCTTTGTTTCTGAGTTTTTGTCTCAGGAAAGCAACATACAAGTCGAGTACCTGAATATTAACACGTTGTTAAGATTTAAACATAAATTAATAAAGTTAAAATTTATAATATTACCTGAGACGTGAACCAAACGGAGGGACTTTCGACATCGTCGAAGAATTTCTGATCAAGGATCAAATCATCACAGCACTTCACCCTCACGCAGGAATCGGGCCCCGACTGTCTGTACACCTTGTACATCCGCGCGCTTCTTAAACTGCGATCCTTACTAAAATCTTGGATGAAAGGGCTACGCAAGTACTTGGAAGGCATAACAACACGAGGTCCGAGGCTGCTCTCCCCGTCATCCTGCTCGTCATCATCCTGCTCCACGTCGCCCTCATCCTCGTCAGTAAAGCACACCTCATCCTCGTCACCCTCCTCGTCATAAGCAGCTGGCTCTGAGAAGATATCAAAGTTCCTCTCAGGATAGCTCTCGACATCGACCAAAACAGCTGGTCTCGGCGTGCTGGACATCCCTAGATCAAAAGGAACAATCGACGGAGGCATGCGGTAGCTGGAGGACTCAAATGGATAGGCCGGTGGCGGCATCTGATAACCCTGGAATGGAAAGACTGGACCCTGGAATGGACCGAATGGACCCGGCATCTGGTAACTCTCGAATGGATACTCAAATGGAAATACCGGAGGCACCTGGGGCTGCATGCGGTAACGCATCCATGCGTCAGCATCTCCAAACGAATACTGCCGAGGGTCAGGCATCGCCGACGTCGAGAATCGACCTGGTGCTCTGCTCAAAGAAGTCTCAGCAATGTCCTCGAAGTGGTAGGAATGACGAGGAGGTGAACTCTGAGGGGGCGAGGAAGGCTCTTCGTACAATGGCCTCGAGGGATAAGGCCGTGGCTGGGAGTGTCGTCTCATACCGAAGAAGCCCTTCATTTTAGAGAGCAAGCTCTCCGTGACACTCTTCGTCACGCTCTCCGTGACGGCCTTCACGATGTGAGTCGTGAATCCCTTCTCGGACGTGTCGAACAAGATCCTCTCGAGGTCACTCCGACGATAAATAGGTGGATCATCGTCCACCACTCTCTCAGATGCATGTGCAGCTCGAGACTCAGGAGGAGTAGTATCTCGAGCAAGAGGAGAAGCACCTCGAGGAGGAATAGGAGGAGAAGCACCTCGAGGAGGCGGAGAATTATGTCGAGCTTTCCGAGATTTACGTCTCTCTAGTCTCTCTGCTGAAGAGCTGGGCGTGACATCGTCACGCGTGCGGATACCTGTCGTCGCCTTCTTGAATGTCTTGGCCGCGCTTTCGGCCACACGGTCCACAAGCTTCTTCTTCTTCTTTTTCTCCATCTGCTTCTTCGGTGCCGGTGCTCGTGCCGGCGCCGCTGCGTGAGTTAAGCGGAGGGGAGGCTGGTACGGGACGGCATACAGTTCACCGGCCTCAGTCAAACTCCTGTAATACATCATCTCCTCCTCCTCCGGTGTCGGTGTGAGGGTCTCGTGCACTTCAAGCTAAAAGAAAACAATTTAAAAAAATATTTATTAGATATTCGATAAAATTATTAATTCAAAATTATTAACGAAACAGATTGACGGTTACCTGCTCATCCTCGAAGTAATCCGTGAAATCGAAGTTAGTCTTCCTCTGCGTCCAATGCAAAAATCGGGGCCTTCGCGTCTCTCGGCTCCGAGTAGCGCACTGTCTCCCTAAAGCAGGAAAGGCCTCGAAGGCCCAACACTGGAAGGCCCAAACTGGACCGTAAAAGTGATAAGCCGCTTTCTCGGCCTGATCAGCTGCCATCCCAGCAATACTGATGTAGTGCGAGAGGTTCTGGAAGGTATAAGAACCCCAAGGAAACCACTCCCAGCCATCGTGATCCTCCACCAGTGTCCAGACCCAGTTCTCGACATCTAATTTCTCTCGACCAATCAGAACGAAGTAGAAAATCAAGATGTTGGCAACCTTGAAATAATCATTTAGGTCGTTGCCCATCCTCCGCTGATCCTTGAACGAACTGAGCAGTGCTTCAATCTTCATCACTCTGCAACGGAATAACCTCCGATGGATGCCTGTACTGGGAACTTCATGACCTTTGTCTGTGGGATCGAAGTTACTATTCCCAAAGCGCAGGCCGGTGATCAGGGCGTATTCTTGTGCTCGGAACTTCACAATACGATCCCCGATAGCAAACCAGTGCTCAAACTCTGGTATTCTGCTCTTGCTAACGATCTCTCTCGATAGCAGCTTGTGCAGAGGCTTGTTCGATCGGTCTGCACTGGGAATGGGAAGGAACTGACCGAACAGACACGTCTGTTCGTACTCCGCGAGGCCCTCGTCCCCACCCACCTCCCTCAGAGTTTCTTGTACGGTTCTCAATACGCCGCGTCGATCGCCGCAATTTATCGCTCTCGAAATGTTGACGAAATCGGGTCTCCTCCATCGGAAACCAGCCTGCACAAACGGAGAAGAAGCAATTAAAAACAGATTAATATGATTAAAAAACAAAAAAAAAAAAATAAAAAAAATTATGCCTGTTACTCGATCGTGTTACACGATCGAGTAACAGACCATCGACCAACCCTATTCGACCAACCCCATCAATCAACCCATTCAATTAACCCCATCGACTAATCAAGAGCTGACTACTCGAAGAGGTTAATCAAAAGGGTTGGTCGACGGGGTTAGTCGAATGGCACTAATCGACTGCCATCGACCAACGCCTTCGAGCAGTCAAGAACAAATATCAAAATTCAGAATTTCAGACAATTCAACTCAAAATTACAGTTCTAAATCACTTATAACACTAGTAAGAACTCAACCAAGCATCTAAAGCACCATATAATCCATCACATTGCTCGAATTCTCGAAAAAAAAATCGAAAAAAAAAAGGGTTCGAATTCATTACCGGCGGTTGGAGCAGCGGTTCTTCCTCCTCTTCATGGTCGACTTCGTGCTCCTGCTCCTCATGTTCGGACTCCGTCGATGACATCGCCGGTGCGGTGAATTGTTCAAATTGGAAGAATAAAAATCGGGGCGGCAGTAAAAAAGAAAAAAGGGGTGGAGAGAGAAAATAAAAGAGGGGGATCGATTATGTTATATTTGTTTTGTCTTTTTCTTTTAGGTTTGAAGGGTATAATAGGCACTTCAATAGGAATTGATGTAAAAAAACTCACCGTCTTATAATTGAAGTCTTTTTCTTTTAGGTTTGAAGGGTATAATAAGCACTTTAATAGGAATTGATGTAAAAAACTCAGAGTCTTATAATTGACCACAAAAAAGTCACAATTCTTATACATTCGACCATTTATCCATCAATCACTATGCAAAAACCACGTGGGGAAATAAAATCCATATTTGAGCGATTAGCTTGAAGCCCAGAAAGCCCCCAGTTCGCACCACTCCGGAGGTGACTCTTACTGGGCCAGAGGAAGGTATCAAACAATCTAGACTCTCGGATTTTCCTTCCCAAAATTACAGATCCCCTTCCACCGTCTGTGAGATGTAATGAAGGAGGGAGGACGATGAAATTAGATTTTGTTTTTTCGGAATGCACAACTTCTGCAGATAAGAACTACGGAGTACTTACCTTTTATAAAAATTCCCCATTAATTAATTAATTTTTTTATTTTTTATTTTTTATTTTTGGAAAGGTGGGAGGCCAACCCTAATTTCACAATCCGCCTCCCTTCCGTTTTCCCCTTCTCTGTGCAAATCCATCGTCACCGTGACCATCGAGCCCCTCCGACCACCAACGCAGCACTCTCCGGACAACCATCCACCGTGACCCGCTGCCTCACCGTCCACCATCTCCGACGCAACACCGAGTATCACCACCACCCACCCGCCGAGACCGACCGCGAACATCCGAGCTACGTGCTTCGCCTCGGTCCACCGCTCCGGTCGCCGTCAACCATCTCCGACCCGAGCCCTCACATCTCCGGTCTTTCTTTTCACCTCTACATCTCCAACCTCCGCCGCCGTTTCGCCTCCTCCTTTGTCTCCGATCGAACTCGAACCAACACCTGTTTCCACCGGAATCGACGAGCGCCGCGACCCGCTGCTCGCCTCCGCCAACGCCGACCCGCGGCCGCCGACACATTCTTTTTCTCCGGAAGCTCTCGACACAGCCCGTCCCGTGCCTAGTCTCGATTTATATTCTCGGGCCTCGTCTCTCGATTTTCGGCAGCCCCGCTCACACTCCGAGTCTCGCAGTCCCGATACTCAATCCAAAATTAGAAAACACCCGCTATTTTACCAAATCCAAAATCTCAAACCCTCAATGTCCTTCGTCATGGCCGTTCTCTCCAGCCCTTCCCCTTCCATCACCAAACCGTCATTTCTCGTTCAGTCTCCGAAAATGAAAATGAGCCGATCGATCCGACTTTCCACCTCCTCCGCACACCTCCGCACACTCTCTTATTCTGGTCCACTCAAAATGTCCTTGGCGATTTCCAGAAATACCTCTGTGTTCGCCGTGAATTCATCGTCTCCTAGAAGGAACACTAATAATCCAATCGTAGTCATCGATAATTACGATAGCTTCACCTATAATCTATGCCAGGTCAGTTCGAGGCTTTTTGTTATTATTTATGCTTTAATTATTGTGTTGTTCCTTTATTTAATTTCTCCATTCGATTCCAACAGTACGTGGGAGAGCTGGGATGTGAATTCGAGGTTTACAGAAATGATGAGCTCACCGTTGATGAGTTAAAACGGTATGGATTTTCAATTCTTTTTTAATTTTAGTATTTAATTGTATAATTAATATGTGGACGTTTTCTGAGGAATGGTTTTAACCTAGTTCTTTAATATATGGCTATTCTTGTCTATCAATTTGCAAAGCATTGATAAAAGTGAAAATCAATTGGGATGTTAATTATTGTCGGTTTTTGTAGGAAAAACCCGAGAGGCATACTGATATCACCTGGGCCTGGTAAGAATTTTACTTTAGATGTTTTTACGTCAGTGAAGATCATTTCGTGATGATTCTGATTAGGGGTGGGCATGGGCCGGGATGGGACGGGATTTACCTCATCCCGGTCTCGTCCCATAAATTTTTGAACGGGATCGGGACGGGATCACACTTTTTAAAAATTGATCCCGTGAGTTCGGGATCCCGAAAAAAATGGGACGGGACCGGGATTAAAACGGGATCCCATTTAATTTAACTAATTTCAATAAAAAAATATTATATACTTCTAAAAACAATTTTATACACTTAATTTAATTATTTATTATAAAACATATTATTATCTTTTAATAAAAAATCATAATTGTTTGATTTTGTTTAAATTTTAGTATTGTAAAATTTATTTCTTACAAATTATGTAAAATTAAATACATCAGTATATTATAAATAATTAAAAAATATATTTTTAATATATATAAATATATAACGGGACGGGACGGGATCTTACGGGATTTATTTAACTAATCTCGCTCCCGTCCCATTATTTTAATCCGGGATCGGGACGGTACGGGATTAACACTTTTTATATTTAAATCCCGTCTCGTCTCGTCCCATTTAAGAACGGGATCGGGACGAGATCGGGATTTTGGGACCAAACGCCCACCCCTAATTCTGATATTATTATTTTTTTATTGTTCCCCAAATTCAGGGGCACCTCAAGATTCCGGAATATCTTTACAAACCGTTTTGGAACTTGGTCCTACCGTGCCATTATTTGGTGTGTGCATGGGATTACAATGCATTGGGGAAGCTTTTGGAGGTAATAATCTAATTTTTTAAAGGGCATTGTTATATTTTCCCTTTCTTCCATTGAGGTGAAATACTATATTTCATGGTGATCAGTTGTATCATTTGCTTATGTACCACATAAAAAATGGGAGGAATGGGAAATTAAGATACATTTTACAGAATTCGGTTCACTCATAATATCCTTAACTGGTGAAATATTTTGTTAATCAGTTTGGTTCATCATTCTGGATGTGTCAAATGACACTGAAGATTCTTTAATTTCTACGATAAACTACTAACACATGCTTTTTGAGAAATATTAAAAACTAGAGTCTTGAAGTATAAGTGTAATTGCACGACCTTTCAGGTTTGTGTAGGCTTATATCCTCGGAGGGATGCCATTATTGTGACTTTCATAGCCTAAGAAATAACAATATTGAAAGAAAATATATTAGGAGGGACTTTGGTAATCAAATAGCATGAAAATAGTAGTTTGTAACAATATTAAAAGAAAAATATATTAGTAGGAGGAACTTTGGTAATCCAAACATGTTAGGAAATGCAGCGAATGCCCATAATATGTTTGTGACTACCTTTTGGCCATATATGAATCAGAAGAAGTTGAAACTTCTGACTGCATAATCTCTCAAGACTTTTCTTAAAAATAAATCTTGATGATTGTCATGGGGATGAAATGATTGGTTAAGGACCCATTTACTTTGTTGGTGGGTATATAAAATGATAAATAAGAAATATGATTATTAAGATATGTAGAATGATTTGTCAAACAAGACAATGCATACTTGGGTTGATTGCTATGGTGATACTTTAGTAATGAAAATGTGTACCTGATAAATGTGATTATGGAAAAAGACATTAATATTCTCAATAACACTAATTCATGTCCGATTAGGCTGATGTTATCTCTTTCCTCTATACCTTTGTTAAATTTTTTATAGTGCTTGTGTGCTTCCATCTTCTTTAAGTAATTTATCAGCGGTTTATGTTCTATTACAAAAACGAGATAAATCAGCCACACAAAATTAATCTGAATGAGGAAATCAGATTTAGGCCTGTTTTTATGAGAGGCTATAATTAGAAATTACAATCTCTCAGCCATACCAAGGAGAGAAAGCAAAGTATCAAAACTATTCATTTGGGTGATTTTGGTGAAATGGTCCTTATTGGATTTCTTGGTGAAAGGTGAACTGTGTGTTTTTTTACTAGCAAATTGTACATGGAAATGTTGTGAATCGTGATGAATTCTGCAAAATAATGGGGTGCCTGCTCAAAGCATAATCTCAGAGATGTTGTATTCAGTAATTTTCTCTCAATTCTAAGGGTGAAGATAACTTGGTTCAGAATAAACTTAGTTCGTGTAGTTGGAGCAATCAAAGATGTATGCAAGCCTCCAAGTGGTAGTTGTAGATTAAACAAGACGTGTGGTTGTCTAATTTAGCTGAAATCCTCAAAAAGTACACAAGGGAATAGGTTAGGTTGTTTAGTGATTCTCTTGTTGACATGCTTGATTATTTAACCTATTCATGTGTTCTTTGATGATAAATATTGGTGTTCGATGTAATTTATTATTGTTCACATCATTTATTAAGGTGGATTTATAAATTTAGAACACGTTTTCTAGTTGTTGTGAACTTACATTAGAATAAGAGACTGTAAGACGAGTCTGTATTTTATAACCAAGTTGTATGTTCATATTCAGTAATTCTATCATTTTTTTCATTGTTTATTAAATGAATATTTTTGCTGTGAAGGGAAAATTGTTCGATCTCCTTATGGTGTTGTGCATGGAAAAAGTTCACTTGTATATTACAATGAAGGTGGGGAAGATGGTTTGTTTGCGGGCTTGTCAAAGTAAGTATTTTCAATTTCCAACAAACCTTAAATTACAATTTCCAACAAACCTTAAATTATTGAAGAAGGTGATCAGTTTACTCTTGATAGTTGCGTTTTTGCATATTTATTTATAAGCACTGATGCTCATATATTATTGTCCATGGTCTAGGTTGAATACCTAATCTTAGGATATTCTTAATCTCAGTTTCCTATTTGCAATCTTTCTATATTTGCCATTTTCTCTATAATTTATTGCATTTCTGAAATCTAAGTATCTAACCTGTGAATGCATTATACTCGATACATATTGACATGCATTTACGTCAACTTATAAGATAATACGCTATATTGACATTTACTGAAGCAAAAGCATTATACTCGATAGTCGATACATCAATGCGTAATTTTAATGATATATTTTTATGAATAAGCAATGGATTTTGTAATGTCAAAAGAGGATAAATTTGTGAGAACTATATCTGCGTATATTTATTCTTAACATGGATAATCATTATGTTTATTCTGGTTTTCAGCCCTTTTACTGCTGCTAGATACCACAGCCTTGTGATTGAGAAGGAAAGCTTTCCGGGTGATGCTCTTGAGATAACCGCATGGACAGAAGATGGGTTAATAATGGCTGCTCGTCACAAAGTACATAGGCATCTACAGGTAAAGTGAAGGGTTAGAAAAGAATGACTAAGTTTGTCCGTCGTTTATTAAGAATTTATTGATGTAAGATTAATCATTCGGTGAATCTTGTACAATGTTTGCCACAACTAAATTCACCTTCTTTTTGCATTGGTTATTACTTATTAATATTTGTGCAGGGAGTCCAATTTCACCCAGAAAGTATCATCACCAGTGAAGGCAAAACCATAGTTCATAATTTTATCAAGGTGATTGAGAGAAAGGAAGCTGCAGAATCCAAGAAATAGAATCTCCCATACATCAAATAAAAAGGAAAAAACTATTCATTCAAAGTTTTTAACTTTATTAGCAGTCATTGTTGATCAAATTAGACTCTCTTTTTGCCTTTGTCCTCCCAAAGGTTTGATTTCAGATTTTATGTTTCACAATCACTCATTGTTTGATTTTCTTCTTAAAGCACAAAAGCTTGCATTGTTCATCAAACCGATATTGAGTGAGACGATATGATATTGGGAAGTACAACGTTATAAATTTTACTCTTTATGTCCTTTGATTGTTTGCACATTTTTTCAAATTTTACTCTTTATGTCCTTTGATTGTTTGCACATTTAGTTTTTCTCATTTTAAAATAAAGTATTCTTCTAAATTTAAAAAGTATTGTATTTTTCATTCACTTATAGTCACAATTTTTATTTTGTTAAGTTTTACATTTATGTACTCTTAAAAGATAATTATTCTTATTTTTCATTACAAATGATAATTTTATTTTTTTAATTTTTCACATAGTTTTTAAAAACGAATTCACAACTACATTTTTTATTAATTAAAAATAACATCTTCATCTCAGTCTCAAAATTACAATTAAGAATGTGTGATTGTTATTTTGAAACTAAAATAATATTTTGTACACTATTTATAAAATAATATATATTTTTAATCTCTTGCTAGATGCACTAGTATCACTTTAACTAACACTAATGTCGCAAACTTCAAAAATCAAATAACAAATGCAGAAAAAATATATATGAAACATTCTGCAAACTTCAAAAATCAAATAACAAATGCAGAAAAAATATATATGAAACATTCTGTATGAAACCGAACATCCTTACATTGTTAATGACACAATGAGAATCCTATCCCCACCAACTATTCATAAAATAAAAACAAATTCCATATAATAATAGTAATAGTATATATATTGAAACCAAAGTCAATGTTCATAGTACACAAATCACATCATCTCCCCAAATTAAATGCTCTGAATCCAATATATAATAATAATAATAATAATAATAATGGGAGAATAAAATAAATTAAATGAAGAATCTAAAGTTTGTGAAATATACTGTATATACAACACAAAAAAAAAATATAAATATACCACAATTCAATCACGATAAGTGCTAAATGGGCAGAATCTACCCATGGCAAACTACTTAAAAACTTATTTTATAAAATCTAATAATATTTTAATTAATTTGTTTACATGTAATATAATTAATTATACTATATAAAATATATATTGTAAAAAAAAAATTAAATAAAAAAATAATTTGTTAAAGATAATGCATATTCTTATATTTATATTAAAAAAATCAATTAAATAGAAAAAATATATTTTAACTTATAATAATAACAAATAAAAATTATATTTTTACATATATATTATAATAATTATATTTTAAGTCATATAAAAATAAAAAAAATAAAAAAAAAAATAAAATTGGGCGTTCCCGCACAGAATTACCCTTCACCAATAATATCATATCATCAAATTCATGATTTTCCTTTTTTAGCCCACATCACTATCCACTCCACATCCACAAGAACCATCAAAACATAAAACCAACTCCAGAAACAAAAAATAAAAATAAATTGCCACCCGGAAACAAACCGAATAGTATATAGTAGTATTATATGGAAACGAACGAACGAACTAAGTTTATCTTCATATAGAAACAACATCATCATCACCCCGCACCACCCTGGACCGGCGGCGTCGTTTGGAACGGTGGCGGCGGGCCCCACCGCCAAATGTGACAGGGTCAAAGGCCTGGAGCCGCTCGGCCTCCTTCGAGTTGGACACGCATTCGGACAGAGGGAGCTTGTAACGGGCCAGTCGGGCCTTGTCGTAGCAATACGAGTAATGCATGTGCTTGCTCCTGAAGCCCGACATCTGGGCCCGTTTCTGATGTGTCATTCCTGAGGGGGCTGAGGCGAACCCTTTCGTTTCCTCTTGGCCGTCGCAGGAAGACCCCTCGATGGGGTCCACAGCGCAGCCGTGGAGGACAAAGTCGGAAAACTCGGCAATGTAAGGGGCGTATTTGTAATTTGTTCGGTACTTGCCTCCGTTGGTGGCCCAATCGGAGCCGTCCCATATGGTGGCGTAGAGAGACATGGGCTTCGAAGGGAAGTCCCCGCCCATGGACTCGGTTCTTTTGAACTCTCTTATGGGGACATTATCGACATAAAATCTGCAAGGCGATCCAAAGATGAATGCACACATACTTTAGAAAAACGAAAACAAACAAAAAAGACTAGAATAGAATTATCTTATCGTTCTTGTTATGGATTCCACGAGACAAGGAAAAAAGCATAAAGCAATAAAAAGTTTTGCAAACAGTTACAGATTGGAGAAAACAAGAAAAGAAAAATGGACATTTTTTCTTTTTACTTTTATGTCCTTTGAAAAGGATGGTGAATTTCCAATTTGATTAAACTATCCATCTATGTATAGTGTATATTTTTTACCCAAAGTAATTTAGTAAGTTCGATCGAAGCGAGCTTAAGATAGGCAGCAACAGCGTAATAAATTCGACTTCTATGTTATCTTTCAAGGCGACTTACATAATCAAATTTTCGGTCCATTGAACACTGTATTGATGGAAATCTTCAGATGGGTCGAACCAAAGGTCGTATCTTTCTTCTCTGCCTTTACTTGTGCTTCCGTTTCCATAAATGTTCGTCTGGATTCTCCAGTCCTTCCCCCTTATGTTCCCCAAGAACTCAAAATCTATCTCGTCGTGGTTTTTCTCATACGTGTCGCTGTTCGACATCTGTCATTATAATATTCAAGAAACGAGAAGGCATTAGTAATCCAAACCCAATCTGGTCGAGCATTTACATACATATCAGCAAAAAAAGTAAACTCATATCAAGATAATCTTCTTAGGGAATATATTAATGACCCTGGTGAATATATCTAGGTAAGTTTTTTATTCAAAATCTCAGCAAAATTGGGAATATCAATAATGAAAGAGGAGGGCCCTTCTTCATCTATAGATTTATATATCATGCAAAAGCAATTTATCTAAAACAATTATATACACCAAACAAATCAAGAATCAACATGGGTTTTCTAAAGCAAATCAATTAATCCAACTGAAATTTCAAAATAATAATCATAAATAAATAAATAACTTACATAAAACGCAACAACCACACCAGCAGTGTAATCTGCAGGGAGCTTAATTGAAGCACTGAAAAACCCATGAAGATAAACCTCTTGTGACACGAAACCAGAACCTTAAACAACACAAAAAAAAACCATTAAAAATTGAATCTTTATACACAAAAACAAAACCTTATTAAAAAAAGGAAAGAAGAAAAAGAAAAACCTGTTCTAGCATCCAAAGTGATGTGAACTGATTTCCCATCTTTAAGGACCATGATATTGTCATCCCCAAAGAGGTGCGAATACCCTTCATCAAAAGACACAATTGGGAGGTTTCTTGAAAACCCACGAACTAACGGAGCGAGAAAAACAGAGCAAAACAGAGCAAAAAATATATTCATGGTTTCTCCCTCCGATGATTAAAAAACAAAGATAAAATGGAGCCCTTTTGTTTCTCTTGAATTCTTTATTATTTCGAAATAAAAAAAAAATAAAAAAATTATGTTTATTGTGAGAAATAAAAGGGGGGTCTCAATCTCTACAGAGAAAGAGATGAAGATGATGAGAAAGAAGGTGAAAGGAGTGAGGTTTTATTGGGTGGTGAGAGAGAGGGGGAGATGGAATGAGCTGTTTACCATTCACAAATTAATGAAATTGAAGGGATTTTTTGTTCCCATTAATTATTACTTATTGATAATAATATTTGAATTGCTAATAATATATATATGGTAATTATGTATTTTTGACCCTTTTTCTCTTCACTTTTTCAAGAATGTTTTTTGAAAGTATTGATGATTTTTATTAAAAAAATGTAACAGAAATATTAAAATAGTAAAAATGATTTTTGAATACAATGAAGTGGTTATAAGTGTATTAGAGGGATAATAATGGCATTTACATCAAATATAGATGATTTAACAATTGATTTTTTGAATAATTGCTTGAGATTATTGTTGGAGAAAAAGTGGGAGAGGGGGTCTCTTTTGTAGATCGCATTTGATTCAATGAATCATAACTATAATTGAATTTATTTATTTAAATAATGGTTGTAACATTCAAATAAACTTTTGAATCAATTTGTAGAATTATAAGAGTGTTTGTTCATTATTTTCAATTTAGTTTATTTCTAGTCATTTGAAACTTTGATCAATAAATAAACTTGGACGTGAGATAGATCCGACAATTCAGTAAAATCTTAATCAATAAATAAACTTAGATTCGATATACACGTGTTAGTTTAAATTTTTTTATTAGTAAGTAAGATACGCAGGTTCGTTCCTGACAATTTGAGGACCCTTAATATTTTGAGCCTTGTGCGGTGTCACACCGTCGGCCTATGCCCGGGGTCGGGCCTGAAAATATGTATAAATGAGTCAGTTTTATTCGACCGATCGAGCCGCCTTTGAGTACAAAGTATGGTATCTAAATATTGCAATAGAGAATGTTTACACAATATTTTATACACGTTGCTCAATTTGTCAGCTATTTTTCTCGTTTATAGTTAAACACATCACTTAACTTAGAGTAGTTTATATAAATGTGTCAATATCCACATATCAATATGTCATGTAGTACAAAGTATGATACTCGAATATTACAATAGAGATTAGAGAACGTGTGCACAAGATTATCTACTTGTTAGCTTCGCTTGCTTTATCAATAAACACAATTAGTTACTCCCTCCGACCCTGAGAAATGGTCACAGATGGTCAACGTTGACTTTTTTTGTTCGTCCAATACATACGATAAACAGCATAAAAAAATTATTAAAAAATTACTAAAATAAAGTTTAATAGTTAAACTTTATTTTAGTAATTTTTTAATAATTTTTTTATGCTGTTTATCGTATGTATTGGACGAACAAAAAAAGTCAACGTTGACCATCTGTGACCATTTCTCAGGGTCGGAGGGAGTAATTGCTATCTAAAAAGTGACTAAATGAAAATTTCATGTGGTAAATAACTCCTACTATAGTACTACTGTATAGGGGTGGGCATGGGCCGGGATGGGACGGGATTTACCTCATCCCGGTCTCGTCCCATAAAATTTTGAACGGGACGGGACCGGGACGGGATCACACTTCTTAAAAATTGATCCCGTGAGCTCGGGATCCCTAAAAAATTGGGACGGGATCGGGATTAAAACGGGATCCCGTTTAATTGAACTAATTTCAATAAAAAAAATATTATATACTTTTAAAAACAATTTTATACACTTAATTTAATTATTTATTATAAAACATATTATTATCTTTTAATAAAAATTATAATTGTTTGATTTTGTTTAAATTTTAGTATTGTAAAGTTTATTTCTTACAAATTAAGTAACATTAAATAAATTAATATATTATAAATAATTTAAAAATATATTTTTAATATATATAAATATATAGCGGGACGGGACGGGATCTTACGGGATTTATTTAACTAATCCCGCTCTCGTCCCATTAATTTAATTCGGGATCGGAACGGGACGGGATTAACACTTTTTATATTTCAATCCCGTCTCGTCCCGTCCCATTTAAGAACGGGATCGGAACGAGATCGGGATTTTGGGACCAAACGCTCACCCCTACTACTGTACTATTTACATTTAAATTTTATATTATCATTATAATGAAAAGAATAATTTCATAATTAAAATAAATTAAAAGTATAGAATACAATATTTATTGGGGGCAAAAAGGACTTTTCATTTTTCACCTTTACCATGCATTACCATTACCAAGTTCTTGACAATATTTATTTTATAAAAAAAAATGGTTAGTAATCATTGCACATTATATTTTTATACAGTATTTATTAGCAATTTTTTAAAAATAATTATTTGTTCAATAAATTTTAATATTCTTTATTTGTTTTTAATTTTTTTAATCAAATAATTAGTTGAAAAAAATAGAACTTTCACTAGTATTTAAAAACGGTCAGTCGCATACTAAATTACTAATAACGTGTGGCCCACTGGCCCTGGCGCAATTTAGCGACAAATGCTTTCTGGTCATCCGGAAATAACAATTAAATTGATGACGTGTCATGTCTAAAGAAAGAGTGCCACATAGGAACTAGTAACCGTTGCGTGCGGCGCGTGACCTACATGACGAAACCTGGTGGGTCGGGTGGATAAGGACACGCAGAAATTAATGAAGTCACATCGGAGTTAACTCGATCGGAGGTCCCTCGATCGGGTAGGATGTAAATCGAGGGATGTGCTCGAGTAGCAGACACCTGTGCGAGAGAGCCAACAGGTCAAACCCTAGGACAAACCTTCATAATATTTCAATGAACCCCAGGACAAACCTTCATAATATTTCAATGAAAATTTGCCCCACCCGAGGTTCGAACCCTGCATCGCCGGGAAATTTCACCCACATCATCACAAGACTTACCACTCGGCTATGCCCCTGGGGACAATCACATTTTAATTTTATATGCATTTGGATGGAACTTTTATACTATGTTCATTAAAAAACAATATTATTGTCGTTTTAACTATTTATGCACAAGTTGATTGTTACATAAATTATAAAATATTATTTTTTGATTTTTTGATTAAAATATTATAAATAAAAAATTATTTTAAAGTTAGTTCAAACTATTTATGCACATGTTGATCATTACATAAATTTAAAAAATATTATTTTTTAACTTTTTAATTAAAATATTATGAGTAAAATTTTATTTTTAAGTTAAAAAATTGTATATAAATTTAAAAATAAAATATAAAAATTCATACGTAAAATTATATTTTAAAATTAAAAAATAAAGTATATATTTATTTTTAGAAGTGTGCCTCCATATTTATGTCCATTACAGTATAGTTTTAGGTACATAGTTCTATAGTGCTGTTACGGATACGGTGAACCCGATATGTCCGATATCTATACACCCAATCACCCAACAATATTTTTACTATCAATGTTAAAATTTAACGAAGGATCACCATAATTAGGGATGTCAATCGGGTCAGTCCACTCGGTTTCGGGCCAGCCCACTCGGGCTATCGAATTACTTCGGTTCGGGCTGATCGGGTTAAAATTTTTTCGAGCTGTAATTTGTAGCCCTAACCCTAAAATCTTCGGTCTCGGGCTAGCCTGTCGGGCTGGAAAAAATAATATTATATAATAAAAAATTAATTTTAATACCAAATTAAATTTAATATTAATAAAATATTAATATTTAATAATAATTATTATAATTCTAATATTTAAATTGCCCAAATTATCAAATATTCATTCAATAATATTTAAAATTATAATTTTAGTTGACAATTTTCTTTTATTTAAATATATTATTTTATTTATTTAAAATATTTCTATAAATAAAATAAAATAAATTATAATATATTTAAATAAATCGGGTTGTCGGGCTAGCCCACTCGGGCTATCTGGTTATTTCGGTTCGGGCTGAAATTTTTTCGGGTCGAAAATATTCGGCCCTAACCCTACATTTTTTCGGGCGGGCTTCGGGCTAGCTCACCGTTTCGAGTTGGATTGACATCCCTAACCATAATGATGATAATCTTAGTCTATTATTTTATTTTTATTATTGTTAAAATCTTTATAAATTTTATAGTTTTTTGTATTAAAAATAACTAATATAAATAACAATTAAAATTTTATTTTTAAATTTCTAAAATATTTAAAATCTATCATTATGTATTAAATAAATTTCATATTAATTGAAAAAAAAAATATTTAGAATAATAAGATTAATTTTAAATAGATTAATTTTAAATTATATATATATAAAATCACTATTTCATTAATAAGTGTAGACTTTGATGACTTTTTAGAACATTGAACTTTAATCAAAATCATGTTTCTTATATTTCGTGAAAGAATTATATCTAAGTTATATACTATATATGTTCTATAGCAATGTTCACATTTTTTTCACAAATCACAAAAAAAATATGATTATTAAAATAGAATAGAGTGTCTAATCAAAATCATGTTTCTTGTATTTAGTGAATAAATTCTATATGAGTTATATCGGTAATTCTTCATGGACATAATTTGCCCATGGAGAATTTAAAATTCACGTTTATATATATATATATATATATATATATATATATATATATATATATATATATATAATTGAAAATATGATTTACTTAATAAATATATTAAAATTATATTTTTATTCATTATTTTTATATATTAAAACATATATTTCTATTTAATTGTATTTTTTAAATTAAAATACCAAAACATTTAATATTTATAATTAAAATTTCATTTGTTTTTAGTTTTTTTTCCATGATATAGATTAATAATAGTATAATTTATATTTAAATATAAACAAACTATTATTTAAATTAATAAAATATATTTTTTAAGGTTTTTCTTGTGCAGATTCTGCCCATTTAAAGAACTTAATATACAATTACTCTTGTTAATATTTATTTTTAAAAACAACACTTCATTTATTCATTGGTAAACAAAGTATATTTTAGATTTGTATAAAATGTTGGCTGTGATCATACAAATAATCATTGAGTTAAAATAATTATTTCATTTAAAAAAATACTGATAAATTTTTAATTTTCATAATTTTAGTAAATTTAATTTATTATTATATAATTAATATTTTAATTTTTTTTATCAAAAAACATTAAAAACATTTTGTTTTTATAAAAAAAAACTAAAAATATTTAATGTTATTTATTTAATTTTATAATAATGTATGAATATAGTAAACTACTACTAATTTATGTTTTGAGTTGAACTTTTTTTATTTAATTAAAATATAAAAATTATGGAAAATAATACTTAAGCATCTAAGGGCATAAATTTTTATTAAAGGCATTAGGGGTGACTATTCGGTACGGACGGGTACCCGCACTCGAATTTTTCGGGTACTCGTACCCTAATAAGCAACAAAATCAATCCCATAACTCGACCTTCTTTATTAAATCGGGTACCCAATACCCGGGCCGGGTAATCGGGTACGGTAATCGGGTACCCAAAATTACCCTAAAAATTAATTAACAAAAAATTAATAATAATATTCAAATTCAATAGTTTATTTTCAACCAACGAAGCAAAATTTATCAATCAAAGTTCAAAATAGCAATTAAAAAAAACAAAATAATTAAAAACAATCAAAAAAATGTCATTTTTCAAGCATAATAATAAATTATCTCCATAAAACTTAAATTTTCTTTAGCTTCATGCGTCCATCCACCATGCACAATTATAAAATTGGTCCTGCAAATTTACAATGTGGAAACAAAGATTAATTAACAAAAATAAATATTATATAAAAAAGCTAATTACAATGTGGAACAAAACATTGTTAACAGAGCAATAAAACTCTCATGTCTCAAACCTGAAGATGAGCAGTGAGCACTCTCCATCGCTCACTCGTGTAACTCCATATGCTCACTCGTATGACTCCTGCTTTTTCGAACATGAAAGAGTATGGTTCTTTAAACCATTGGTGCCGTTCCTCGAATCAGCCGCAATCAAAATTTGACACTTTTTGCATCTTCCTTTGCGCATTTTTATTGGAGGATCCCCTTCTTCAACCCATACTTTAACGTAAGCTTTCCAATGAGGAGATCTTTCGGCGTGAGCTTTTCGTTTTCTTCCACCAATCACCGTTTGTTCAGTTTGCGCATCTTCTTCTATTTGCACCCTTGTTGTATTGTATCAAAAGACGCCATCTATTTAACACGAATCCATGTACTAAATTAAACAATAATCAAATTTATATATGCAGCAACTTGGGACTCCATGTAATAAATTAAAGAATAATCAAATTTATATATACATCAACTTTTTTGGACACGATAAAAAATTATTTTAAAAGCGTAATAAATTGCAAACTAAATTAAAAGGCAAAAACTCCATGCACAATAAATTTTAAACTCACAAAATTAAATAATAATTTACAATTAGTAGAAAAACATACGACGTGAAGAGTAACAGACTCGAATTGAAGATCTAGCGCGGAAGAGAGTTGAGACTAACCTTGGAAGGTAAAGACGACGATTCGTGGGTAGAAGAAGATTGAAGATGCGTGTACGGCGACTGGCGAGGGTAGAGAGTTGAATGATTTAGGTTTTACTTTTACCAGTAGGTTTTTACTATTATATATAGATTGTAGTTTTATTTATTAAATATATAATATTTTAAGTTTTTAATTAATATATTAATATTTAATAATTAATATATTTATTATTTTAATTTAAATAATTAATCGGGTATTTAATCGGGTATTTCGGGAATACCCGAACGAGTAATCGGGTACCCTAATACCCAATATTTTTAAAAATGAATTCCATAACCCGACCTTTTACCCAAATTTATTGGGTACGGTTACCCGAAAACCCAATCGGGTGCGGGTATTTCGGTACAAACCCGAATACCCGAACCCAAATAGTCACCCCTAAAAGGCATCATACATTTGAAATGGTAAAATGCACCATATAATTTTCCTAGTATATTTTTAAAAACAATACAAATTTTTTTTTTTTTATCTTAACTAGGTAACTAAACATTAAACTAACTAATTGTATACTATTATACACATCAAATTTTATTTTTAATTTTCACTTTGAAATTTCATGATTCATTATTATTTACATTTTTTAAGTTTATGTCCTCAAGTTAAAAAGAGATCTTTAATAAAAATGGTGTTTGGTTTATGTAATTACAATTTATACTTCATAAATTTCACTTTACAAATAAAAATATTATATTATTTTATTGTTTAAAATATAAAGTATTGACATATTTTTATTTGTATTTTAGAGTAATGATCAAAATTTGAAATGTCTATTATACTCTTCCACATATATATGTAAATATATATTAATCAAAAAACTAAATCTTAGAGTTTACACCTATTTATAATTAGAAATAACTAGTACTTTTAATTATATAAAAAATATTAATTAGAAATACCCCTATTCTGAAATTTCCCTAAATTAAATGGTAGTATTATCGATGAACGATGACAAAAAGATAATCTAGTTATTATTGGAAAAATGAAAATTTCGTAGAAAGTGTCAAAGTTTGACTAATATCACATTCAACTTATATATGTGAGCCCAAAATTCGGTATTCCAATCGATGTGAGATATTTTAACACTCGACTAAGTCGAAATTCTATCGGTATGGGCACCGTCACATCATATGGGGTCTGCTTTGATACCGTGTCAAAATTGAGACAATATATAACACCTTAAAAAACCTTATTAATATGAAAATTGACGAATTAATTTATATTATATGTGAGTCCAAAGTTCGATATCGAATCGATGTGGCCTGTGGAATTAACTCACTTTGCTTGAATATTCTTTCCAATGTGAAATACACAAACCACAACTAAAATTCTACCTTTCATTGCTCGAATAATCGTTGTATTATAGAAAACATTGTAAACTTATACGACGAATTCATTTAAAAGTGTCGTGCATGTATACACAAATTTCGATTCATTTTCTTCTTACTTTCAATTTTAAAAACAAAGTACTTCAATTACAGCATTTATAAATAATGGGTGAATGAAACTGAAACACTCAGAAGATTTTGTGCAATATAAATTTTATATTAATTTGTCATTTTGTTATAACTAGAAAAGTTGAAATTATAATGACATCTTTATCAAAAACTAAAAATATGCATTTACTATCCAATATTGTTTGGGATATATTTCAATACACAACGGTAAAAAAACAACTTTCAGAATGAAATATGAAATGTATATATATATATACACACACGATGGAATAAATAATATTTTTCTAATTAAGAATCAATAATTTAATTAGCAACATAAAACAACGTGTAATTATTATTTTTCTATTTTTTATATTATATTTTTCTAGTATTTTTATTTTTAAATTTATTTTTATTATTTTAATTATTTATTATAATTTTAATTATTTTGATTAACACATAAAATTTTATTACACATTTATTTTATATTTTTAATAAATTTAATAATTATTTTAGTTTAAAAATAAATAAAAAACATATTACGTATAATTTTTTTGAAATTTTAAGAAAAAGGGCAGTTTGGTTTTGAATTTAGAAATTTAACTTTTTATTATAATTATACAAATAATAATGCTTAATAAATAAATTAATTAAAAAAATGTATCCCTTCAACACAAAGTGTATTTTATATATATATATATATATATATATATATATATATATATTTCATTCCTGAAAGTTGTTTTTTTACTGTTGTGTATTGAAATATATCCCAAACAATATTGGATAGTAAATGCATATTTTGAGTTTTTGATAAAGATGTCATTATAATTTCAACTTTTCTAGTTATAAAAAAATGACAAATTAATATAAAATTTATATTGCATAAAATCTTCTGAGTGTTTCAGTTTCACCCATTATTTATAAATGCTGTAATTTTATTTGTAAGTCATATTTTAAAAAAAAAAAAAAATCTCTAATAACTTAATACAACAATTTTATTTTTTTATTTAACAATTTAAAATTATATTTTTATTAAAACTAATTGATTTTTGTTAACGGAATGCAATTTTATATTTTGCAATTTTTTTTATTTTACAATTTAAAATTATATTTTATTAAAATTAATTGATTTATGTTAACGCAATACAATTTCATATTTTGCAATTTTTTTTTATATAATTATTGTTGTAAAATTTTATATTTTACAAATTTATTGGTACAACAATTTTTTTTTATTTGATAATTTAAAATTATTTTTATTGTAAAAATGAAAAGATAATATTAGTATAAATTTCCTAAATTATAATTAAAATAAACTAGATTATTTAATTATAAACAAACAATAATAATTACCCTTCATATATAATTACTCTTATTTTTGTTAATTTAAATTTTTTGTGCTGAAATGGCCGTTCAGTGGTCTGACAGCCTGCCCATGCTATGATATATGCACACTAACCGATTCAGATTTGAAATTTACCTTTTCAATTTTTTTTTTATTATATAATTAAAAACACATTTTTTAGTAACATTAATTAAAATTCATTTTTACAAATCATAAATATTTTTACATTTTAGAAATCTACAAAATACACATGTAGTATAAATATCAATTTTAAATATCAATTAATTTATGCGTTTTTACTTAATCGCAATTAAATTATTCCCGAATTTCAAAAAATACTTCATTTTTAATTACGAAATAAATATAAACAAATCCGACGATACTTTTCAAGTATAAAATTGCGATAGAAAATCATATAAACATTGAAACACTTTTTTATAAAATTGAGATCAAAAAAAAAAAAACATGTTTTTCGAAATTGTTCATCGTAATTGTTTATATTTATTGTGCAATTTTCCGAAACAAAAAACGAAGTATTTTTTGACGATTGGGGACGAATTTAATTGCGTTTACGACTAAGTATAAACACATAACTTAATTAATATTTAAAATTGATTTTTATATTAAGTGCGTAATTTCAAAAATGTAAAAATATTTGAGTTTCGTAAAAACGAATTTTAATTAATATTTTCGAAAAATGTGTTTTTTTTATTTTCTATCACAATTTTATAAAAAGTTGTTTCAATGTTTTTATGATTTTCTATCACAATTTTATACTTTAAAAGTCTCGTCTTATTTGTTTATATTTATTCCGCAATTTTCAAAAACTAAAAACGAAGTATTTTTTGATAATTTGGGACGAATTTAATTGCGTGTACGAATAAGTAGAAACGCATTAATTCATTGATATTTAAAATTAATATATATATATATATATATATATATATATATATATATATATATATATATATATATATATATTACATGCGTATTTTATAGATTTTAAAAATGTAAAAATATTTACGTTTAGTAAAAATGAATTTTAATTAATATTATTGAAAAACGTGTTTTTAATTATATAATAAAAAAAATTGAAAAGTTAAAGGTTAAATCTGAATTCTTTAGTGTGCATATAACATTTCTCACACACGCAAAAGAACGAGAAGTGCTATATACACATTAACGGAATGACTTGATTAAAGCCTTTCTAATTTTTTTTTATTATTTAATTAAAAATACATTTTTTTAATAATATTAATTAAAATTCATTTTTACGAAACCTAAATATTTTTACATTTTTGAAATCTACAAAATACGCACGTAATATAAACATCAATTTTAAATATCAATTAATTAATGCGTTTCTACCTACTCGTATACACAATTAAATTCGTTCTAAATTTCAAAAAGTACTTTTATTTTTAGTTTCTGAAAATTTCTGAATAAATATAAACAAATACGAGACTTCAAAATTATAAAATCGAAAATCATAAAAACATTAAAACACCTTTTTATAAAATTGCAATCGAAAAACAAAAACACGTTTTTCGAAAATATTAATTAAAATTCGTTTTAAAAAACTTAAATATTTTTACATTTTTTAAATCTACAAGATGCGCACGTAATATAAGTTAATATAAACATTAATTTTAAATATCAATTAAGTAATACGTTTATACTTATAAATTAATATAAATATTAATTTTAAATATCAATTAAGTAATACGTTTATACTTATTGGCCAATTAAATTTGTATTATTGGCCAATTAAATTTGTAACGAAAAACACATTAATTACTTAAGTAAGTGTAAACGTATTACTTAATTGATATTTAAAATTAATGTTTATATTAATTTATATTACGTGCTATTAATTTATATTACGTGCCATTAAAATATTTTTCGAAAATATTAATTAAAATTTATTTTTACAAAATATAAATATTTTTACATTTTTCAAATCTACCAAATGCGAATATAAATATAAATTTTAAATATCAATTAAGTTATGTGTTTCTATTTACATTAATTTCAAAATATACTACGTTTTTTATTTTGAAAATTGCGCAATAAATATAAAAAAATACAACGAGACTTCTAAAGCATAAAATTTCGATAGAAAATTTTAAGTGGGAATACCGGATTCAGGACCACCTCATAAAATAAATAAGTTCTGAGGCCCTGTCTATAAAAGTAGAAGTTTATTAGGCAATTGGGTAGAAAAAGTCTACACTACCCTTGCTGTTTAACAAATGAATATAAATTGTATATGTAATTTAAAATAGAATTTCTCTTTTAAAAAATAATAATAAAACTCCAATACAATTTCAGACAATCCACGGTTAAAGTACGCCGTTAGACTATGCACGATAATAAGACACCGTGACATCATTCACGATTATCATACGCCGTGAGTTCATCCACGATGAAGTAGACACCGTGAGGACATCCACGATAATCGAACACCGTGAGTTATTCCACGATAAAGAGAGACCGTGTGACCATCCACGATAATCGAACACCGTGAGTTCATCCAAGATAAAGAGAGACCGTGTGACCATCTACGATAAATGAACACCGTGAGAACATCCACGATAAATGGACACCGTGAGGACATCCACGATAAATAGAGACCGTGTGACTATCCACAATAAATTGAAACCGTGAAAACATATAAGATAATTGCACCTCATCCACGATAGTCGCACGCCGTGAGACAAATCACGATAAATGGACAGCGTGATGCATACACGATAAGTCAACTCCGTGAGAACATCAACGATAATCATACGTCGTGAGACCATCAACGACATTCATACGCCGTGTGACTAGCCACGATAAATGGGCGTCGTGGCATCGTACACGATAATTAAAAGCGACTGTGATAATTTTGATTGAGAATATGAAATTGGACAAATTTAAAATAAATTTAAATCTTATAATTGAGAACAATTGATGAATCAAAACTCTAAACCCTAAAACTTTAGAACAATTTATGGATCAAAACTCTAAACCCTAAACACCATCGGTCAGCGTAATACAAAAAAGATGAGCAAACAAAAAGAATAACAAAGCACACAGTGAATCTCCTCTTTTGACATCTGGTCAGCAACACAGATTTTTGAGCCTCAACCAGAAGTGAAACGGCGATTGAAGACCTAACTGGTGATTTTGACGGAGATAAGGAACTCAGGTGTTCCCGAATCATTCCAGCCGAAACCCCGAATCATCTCTGGTGGAAGATAATTCAGGGGAATGATGATTTTATTTTGGAAACTCGAGTATCTCGATACAGTAATGAAACTATGAAAATCGAAAAAGTGAGGTGATAAGTACTGCTCCATGAAAAAACCAGAACAAAACAGAAAAATGGATTATTAATGGGTATAGAAAAATAGAGTTCTTTCGTTCGTATTTATAGGCTTAATATTCTGATCTAATTTAAGTCATCCAACCACCAGGATTTCAAACGTTCCGCGAAACGATTCAACTGCCATCTACACTTATTAATTACTAGTATTAATAAAATTAAAATTTATAGAAAATCACCCCATTAAACACGCTATCCATTAATTTGATATGACCATTCAATTCAGGGAATTGATGCATCTCTGTTCTGAGTCATCCCACCGCCAAATTTCAATCGTTGCACAAAACGACTCATCAACTCCCAACCACACCCATTAAACACATTGCGATTAATTAATTAAAAAAATAAATAAAACACTAGAACTGTGTCGCCGTGCGGTTACCACGGTGGATTGTAACACCGTGCAACTGTATCCGATAGCAAACCTTAAAACCTAATGTGTCGTCGTGGTTAGATCACGGTGGATTGTAACACCGTCGTATGAAAAAGAAATTGCAATATAAAATACATAAAACAGTGAAATAATATTACACCGTGAATTAATATACACCGTGCAAAAATTCAAGATGGCTATATCATATAACCTTATACCGATGCACGGTTACACACACCCGTATTCAACACGGTAATAGTACACGGTAAAATAAATAGTAAATTAGTACACGCATATATATATATATTGTAATTTTAATTTTAATTTTAATTAATGAAATCCAGGCGGAGCGCCAACGCGTCTGGCAACTACGGTCGTCTCTTGATAATTAATACGAATACTGATAGATTTAGGGTTTCTATATTAATGAGTAACCGTGTGACGGTTTTAGCAAGATTAATAAATGACGGTGATATTAAAATCTTTTAATGATACATTTAAGGAAAAAGTACAGTAAACAATTGATATTTGGTTGAAAACCCTAAAACCTATTGTGAAAAATTGATGGACCAAAACCCTGAACACTATCTATTGAAAAGTAGATACATCTTGAAAAGCCGCTTGACCCTGTACATGAATAATGGGAAGCTCGGAAGACATAACCGGAACACTATCTATTGAAAAGTAGATACATCTTGAAAAGCCATTTGACCCTGTACATGAATAATGGGAAGCTCGGAAGACATAACCGGGTCGGAAGAGATCCCGATCTATCCCCATCAAATGCACAGTCTGAAGAGAGTCAAGAAGATGGAGTCCGGTATCATGAAAGATAAGAAGATGGTTTTCTTTTGGAAACTCGAGTATCTCGATAAAGTAATGCAACTGTGAAATTCGAAAAAGAGTGGTGATAACTGCTCCATGAATAACAAGAACAAAACAGGAAAATGAAGTATTAATGGGTATAGAAAAATAGATTTCATTCGTTCGTATTTATAGGCTTATATTCTGATCTAATTTTAAGTCATCCAACCACCAGGATTTCAATCGTTCCACGAAACGATTCAACTGTCCACGATGCTTATTAATTACTCGTATTAATAAAATTATTATAAAATCACCCCATCCAACAATCCCTATCCATTAATTTGATATGACCATTCAATTCAGGGAATTGATGAGTCTGTTCTGAGTCATCCCACTGCCGGATTTCAATCGTTGCAGAAACGACTCAACTCCCAACTACGCCCATTATATACATTGCGATTAATTAATTAAGAAAATAAATAAAACCCTAGAACTGTGTCGTCGTGGGGTTCCCTCGGTTAGCCACGGTATTAGGTAGAAAATCTTAAAACCTAATGTGTCGCCGTGGTTTGACACGGTGGATTGTAACACCGTGGAACTCTCATAAATGGGATATAAAACCCTTGGAACATTTTCGCCGTGGGGTTCCCTCTGTGGATTGTAACACGTTGCAACGGTATTAGGTAGAAAACCCTAAAACCTAATGTGTCGTCGTGATTTAATCACGGTGGATTGTAACACCGTGGAACGCTCATAATTGGGATATAAAACCCATAGAACAGTGTCGTCGTGAGGTTCCATCGGTAGCTAATAACACCGTGCAACCGTATCATGCAGAAAACCCTAAAACCTCATGTGTCGCCGTGGTTCAAACACTGTGGATTGTAACACCGTTACAGATCTTAAATGGCATAGTCGAAGTGTGTTCATTACAAAATTTACAATGGAAACCAAAAAGAAAATTATTAAACAATTTAAACTTAACAAAAGTAGTCTTATTACAATTGATGGATCAAAACCCTATTGAGAATTACAATTGATGGATCAAAACACTACTGAGAATTACAATTGATTGATCAAAACCCTATTGGGAATTACAATTGATGTATCAAAACCCTAAACCCAGAACCATACTTGGTTAAACAAAGAAAAAAAAAAAGAAATCCAACCCGCCTCAGAATCTACTATCTGGATGGGAAGCAATTCGAAGACCTTATTTTTCTTCGGCCTCAATCATAGCCTGTTATGATCTCAACATATGGCCAGATTCACCGCCACGGAGAAAGAGGCACTTGATAAGATCCGTATCTAACAATAAGATACTCGAGATGTTTTGGAAACTCGAGTACCTCGTCATTGATGATCTAGAAAAAAGAAGGTTTTCTTTTGGAAACTCGAGTATCTCGTTACCGGACTGCAGCTTTGAATTTGAAAGATGTGTGGTGAACTGAAAACCGCTCCATAAGAAAAAAAAAACGCAGAAAACATGAGAAAAAATTGGGTATAGAAAAAAAAAAAAGGGTTTTTTCGTTCGTATTTATAGGGTCAATTTTCTGACCTAATATAGTGATCCCGCCGCCGGCTTTCAATCGACTCACGAAACGACTGACCTCTAAACTACGCCCATTAAACACATTGCGATTAATTAATTTATTATTTAAATAAAAACCTAGAATTGTGCCTCCGTGTGTATTTCACGGTTGATTAAATCACCGTGTCGCGGTCACTGTGACTTTGGTAACGTGACTACAACTCTGAATGGGTCGTCGTGATGTTAGCACGGTGCATTCTAACACCGTGTACGTACATGTTATAGGTGACATAAAAACAAACCTAATCCTCCGTCATCGTTGGTATCCCACGGTGCGTAAGCCGTGGTATGTTCATATATGACATAGAAAACTTAACCCCACATCCACCACGATATCCATTAATTAGATATGACCGTGAAATTCAAAGAATTTATGATGTGTGTCTGTTCTGATCCTCCTCCCACGACCCAACCCAACTTCCAACTACGCTCATTGATGGTCCAGATATGATATGATATGACCATTCAATTCAGGGAATTGATGAGTATCTGTTCTGAGTCACATCGTCGCCGGATTTAAATCGTTTCACGAAATCACTCAATTCCCAACCACCCCCATTAAACACATTGCGCCGTGGGTTTATTACAGTGGATTTCCTCACCGTGTAACGGTTACCGTGACGGTCTATGTGACACTGATGACCCTTGATAAAAACCCTTACCCACCGTCGCCGTTGGTATCTCACGGTGTATTGTGAAACCTTTATTAGTTTATTAACTCCTCAACTACCCACTTTTGGCGTGTATACATAAGCACCGTACCACGCTGAAAACCCTAATTTTTATAAAATCAAATTTCATATTCAATGGCCACCCCAATCCCGATTTGTAGATTCTTCAAAGTTCTGAACACCGTTGATTTCCGTGAAGTTTGTCGTTTACCTTCTGATTTTGCTCATGAACATGAGTATCTGGCAGGCAGGGCTACTTTTCTTGGAGATTGTGAGACACTCGCCTCATTTGCCACCGCTCGTGCCCCGTGGTCCGTGGAAATCTCTTGGGTCAACGGTTACGTGTGCTTTCGTCGTGGCTGGACCGATTTCTGCACGGCTCATCATCTTAAATTCGGTTATTTTTTGGTTTTTCACTACGCCAAAAAATTGGGTCCTTTCTTTGTCAATGTCTACAATAAATATGGTCTCGAGATTCGGAACTTTTCCGATCCTAATGCCCCTGGAGACCCCCTTCTGCCGACCATATCTAAGGTTGTAGAAGAGATCCTGTTTGAGAAGGTGGTGGAAGTGGTGGAGCTCTCGGACGATGAGGACGATATGGACGATGAAGCAGACGATAAGGACGAAACGACTGATTTAGGCGATGATGCAGATGGCGAGGATGATGAACCATGAATGCAAAGAATGTTTCTTTCTGCGTTTTGTTTATGAATAGTATGTTTTTATTTTTGCTTTTACAGTATGTTTTTCTGGTTTCGTAGCTACTACACTACGTAGTCTACGTTATTATACTGTACTAGTGCTTGTTTTTCTTTGTTAATATATTTCGACCTTCTCCCACCGTGCACGAGTAACCGTGTGACTTTAGCGTTTGAAGATATTACCGTGCGCCAAAGGTCGTGTGATTGAACCGTGGCAAAAGGCAACCGTCCTCTCTTTTTTTTTTTTTTTTTTTTTTGGTTTTTGGGAATCCCGGTAATTTAATTTATTAAATATTAAAAGATGAATAAAAAGGTTGAATAAACCTGCGGCTTCAAAAGCTAGTCTGTTCACTGACAAAACCCTGCCACGTAAGTATCTGTTTACATACATACATTGATTTGACCGTCGCACGGTACTGACTCACGGTGAGGTCTCACGACATTACCGTGTAAGTATGAACAATGACGTTTTCACGTGATTCTTGCACAATCGCGATAATTTTTTTGGCAAAATGCTTAAGCAAAGTTACTTTCCTATGGAATTGATTATATTGAACCTAAAAAATTCCACAATAATCCATCAAACGATTAAATTTGACATACCATGTGCAATATGATCACACTTGAGAGTAAATTGTTACCAATGAACTACACATCTCTTGAATTTGAGACATGCACTACTGCAAATCGCATCGTACGTCTTCAATTTCAAATACCATACGTCTCCTAGCCTGAAACATGACCCCGTTGATGGTAACGACGCCTTAAAAGTGTATACAAACGATTGACCATCGTTTTTTTGCGGGTTGAACAAGCCACGGTGTAGATGTATTGATGACCAACGTAACGCCGTGCAGATACAACCGTGAAACTAAATGACCGTGCGAAACGGCTTCCATCCTCTCATTTATTTTCCGGTGTTTTAACTCGAATTTTAAATAAAAGAATAAAGGATGACTATACCCGCCTGCAAAAGCTGTCCTGATAACTGACACCACTAATATTTCGCGTGCATCGGTTATCCCGCTCCAATACGAAAATACGCCATCTAAAAAAAGAACTCGTTCAATTTCAAAAATGTTTAAAATTGATTTGATAACCACACGGTGTTGTATCACGGTGACGTCTCGTGAGGTCACCGTATGAGCATGAACACTCACGTTTTCGTGTGATTCTTGCACAATCGCAATAATCTTTTTGGCTAAATGCCTAAGCAATGTTAATTTCCTATGGAAATGATTATATTTAACCTAAAAAATCCACAATAGTCCATCAAACGATTAAATTTGACATACCATGTGCAATATGATCACACTTGAGACTACTCCAGATTGTTACCAATTTTAAGTTTTAACTAAACATCTCTTGAATTTGAGACATGCATTAATACAGATCACATCGTACGTCTTTAATTTCAAATACCGTACGTCTCAATGCCTGAAATATGAACCCGTAGATGCTAACGACGCCTTAAAAGTGTATACAAACGATTGTCAATCGTTTTTTTCGGGTTGAACAAGCCACGGTGAAGATGTATTGATGACCATGTATCACCGTGCGTATACAACCGTGAAACTAAATGACCGTGCACAATATACGTTTTACTGAGCCGTGCGTAAAACGGCTTCCCCCTCTCATTTATTTTCCGATGTTTTAATTTTAATTTTAAATAAAAGAATAAAAGATGAATACCCGCCTGCAAAAGCTGTCCCGATAACTGACACCACTAATATTTAAGTACACGTGCATCGGCTAACCCGCCCCAATCCTAGAAACGAAAATACGCCATCTAAAAACAGAACTCGTTCAATTTCAAATATTTTTAGAATGGATTTGATAACCACACGGTGTTGTATCACGGTGACGTCTCGTGAGATCACCGTGTGAGAGTGAAGACGTCTTAAAATTCAAATACAATAACCGTCGCCGTTGGTATATCACGGTATATTGTAAAACCGTACCACGGGGCATTGGTATACCGTGCTGATACAAGACCGTAAGTGCACACGGTGATCAACAGTTTTTTTTTAGATACAGTCATTGATAGTTTTGCACACGGCGCTGATCAACCACACGGTGATAAACACACGGTTATACATACAACGGCATACAGTATATGAAAAGTTTACTCTCTTGCAAACCAAAACGAAACCAACTGTTATCCATCCCTTAATAAAAAAGGGAGTTCAATGTCTTTGCAGGACATCCAAAATATCTTCAGTGCTATGTTTTTTCTGACAGCTTTGATATCGATGTCGTCCGCATTACGATACAATGATGGGTCGGTGAGCAATCGTTCCAAATACATTGTGCAGAAAGGACCGCAAGAGTGGTTGTCATCTTGGGCAAATTGGTCTTCGGCTGGCATGACCTTGAGCTTGAAGTCTTTTGTTTTCACAGGTAATCTTTTTCTTTCCCAGTAACCTGTTTCCTCCAACATTCGAGGTAAGACCTTCAACAAACACTCGAACTCAGGGGCGCGAGGGTTCACACCAGGCTCATAGTTATGAGCTAACGAGTCATACAGCTCGACAGTCCAATCATCAAAACAAATTCGAACTACGACCCAATGTCCCGGAAGATGACAAACCATGACGGCCTTCACATAAAATAAGTAAACGATATCATGAGTGCTTAATTAGTGTTAAGAGTTTGTGATTTAGGGTATATGATTGTAGTACTTACGTGGGAATATCTGAACCATTCGAAATCGTCTCTTAAACTGCCTGGGAGTTCCCCATTTGGATTGTTCAATGAGTTGTAAGCATGTTTGAAGGTCATCTGAAGACGTGCAACGAAAATATATAAGGTCATAACTCATAAGTGAGCTAGATTTTATTGAGTTCATACCACGGAGTTTGTGAAAACTTACAAAATAGTTTGGGGGTAAAATTATGAAGGATTCCTGAGGCCACTTTTCCTTTTCCATTTTTAACTCCATGTAACTGCAGAAGGTAGTCATCACCTGATATAAAAAGACTAGTTGGTAAGTATATAAACTTTATTTCTGAATTATACTACTATACACCTTTAAATTTACAATGGTTACCTCCCCGTCGAAGTCCCAGTTCACGTTTTCAATGTCAAGAAACGTTTTCCGTTTCACGGTAATTTGCGTGCCACGGAAATGTACACAATCGACAGAAGATTTGGTCCGTTTGGATTGTCTCAGAAACGACCGATATGCTTTTACAACGGCTTCAAGTCCTTCACTGGGAGAAAGTGGTGTCTTACCGTGAGTTTGGGGAGCATTTTTCGCCGCTTCAGGCTTACGAGTTCTCAGCCTACGGGGAGAAACAATTGGCCTACCAACATTTTCGCACGCATCTGTGGGATTCACTGTGAGCTGATCGGTGGGATCAGCTGCGTTTGATGAACTGTCGAGATCAACCGCCGCCAAGTGATCAGCCACAGCGGTTGTCGAGGCTACGACACTGGCCACATCAGCTACCATCCCGGTATCAACTGTTGGCGATAGCTCAATGTTTTCTTCGACTTCTCCGGCAGGGAGTGTCGGTTCTAGGACACTGGCTTCATCTGCTGAAAGTTGTCCAACAATAGACATCACTAAGTCGTTGGGATCAATGGGTTGGTCGACTTCGACGGTATCAGAAACAGGGACTGTGAATGTTTGGTCGTTGGCTTCATCAGCGACAATGTTTGGTCTAGTGGGTTGGACGACTTCCACGTAATCAGAAACAGGATCTTGCTCCGGTTGAACGTGGTTGTTTTCGACTTCTCCGGCAGCAACTGTCTGATTTTGGACGTCGGCTTCTCCGGTAGCCTCACTCGCTGTATTATTGTCTGATGTGATCGGCGATACAGGTCGGCGCAGATCTCCCGGCGACTCATGCAGAGACGCTCTCTCATGAAGTTGTTGTGGAGTGATGCCTTTAATCCGCTCAAAGATATATCCAGCAAAATCTGCAATCAATCCTTCATCAGACAAAATCCGTTCATGATCGGCTCTCAATTTGGCCCTCAAAAGCCCAGTCAGTCGTCTGTCTTCATCAGAAGCATCTTCATGTGGGCAACAAAGTGTACGCCGACAGCACACAGGCCTACAACACACATGCCCACTTGGACCAGGAGTACTCTGCTCAGAAGCACGTCGTCTGCGTGATCTAGAAACGGGCATTTCAATATCCGTGGTTCCAGCACGCTTTTTCGAACAAGGCTTTTTGGTTTGTGTAATTTTCTTCTCCGGATTTTGTTTGGCTATGATTGGATTACCACCATTGCGTACTGGGCGATTGTACTCAACATGAAATGGTCTGTCATGTACAGAAAGGTAACACGGCTCATTTTTCTCTTCATCAGTAGGAATCAAGGTTTCATGAACAACTTCAATCTGAAACTTATCAACACAGAGTATTAATATTCCACCGCGTGAAACAAATACTATTACTAGCAAAATATAAGTAGGAGTAGATGGTTACGTACCTCTCCTTGGAAGAAAAGATCATCGCAATCAGTCTTTGTTGTAGATGTACTCCACATCAAACAACGTGGCACTTTCATATTCGGATCACGTTGACCACATAACTGACCGATATTCGGAACGGACTCGAACATCCAAATTATAAAAGCCCAACTGGGGCCATAGACGTGGTACGAAGTTTTTTCTGCTAATTCAGGGTCCATCGCTGCTGTTTCGAGGTAGTAGCTCAGAGCCTGGTAGGAATAAGCGCCCCATGGAAAACACTGCCACTTTTCCGGCTCATCCACTAATGCCCATGCCCAGTCCTCGACATACATTTCAGCGGATCGACAAAGAAAGAAGGAATAGTAGACGATGAGATTGGCGACTTTAATGTAATCCTCCAACGAGGCAGGTTGTTCCCCATCGAAGAGTTGTTTGGCCGCAAATAACTTGCGTAGATCATTGCTTCTTACACGCGACCCACCGAATAGCCGCTTATTTAAGCTACCTGGAGCAGACTGGGGTGTGGCATGGATGTCAAATTCATCGTAGATGCCGAAATTCAGTCCCGTTACAATGGCATAAGCGGCGGGTGTGAGTTTCGCAGTCTTACCACCGACGTAGAACCAATGCTCCTTCTCCGGTATTGACGGACCTGACAACTCTCGACATACGAGGTGGTGCAAAAAATTAGTGCTTGATTTGGCAGTAAATCTTATTCCCAGAACACTTTTCATGTAAGGCAGCGCAAAAAAATCGCGAACTGCGACAGCATCACCCCCGATATCTTTTATTGTGTCCGTGATCAGTTTCGGAACTTCGTAGCGAGTATACAAATTGAGACTTAAAGTGACCGACTGCAGATTGGTTGGTCTCTTCCATTCAAATCCAGACTGAAATATGAAATAAATAAATAAGTATTAAAGGATAAAAAATGAGAAATATAACGACACGGTGAAATTACACCGTAAGAAAAAAACCATAGAATATCAAGGTGTAAATTCACCGTGAACATACAAAGCTGTGTTCTTCCACGGTGAACATTACACACGACCTTGAACATATGGTGAATATGTTTTTCCACGGTTTACTTTATACACGGTGTTTGTACACCGTGAAATAAAACGCTGTCGTGGATCGTGCTCGTACAAGACCGTAAGTACACATACACCGTGAAATAAAACACTGTCGTGGATCGTGCTCGTACAAGACCGTATGTACACATACACCGTGAAATAAAACACTGTCGTGGTCCTCGTGGACCGACCTCGTACAAGACCGTATGTACACATACACCGTGAAATAAAACACTGTCGTGGACCGTGATCGTACAAGACCGTAAGTACACATACACCGTGAAATAAAACACTGTCGTGGATCGTGCTCGTACAAGACCGTAAGTACACACGGTAAATGTACACCGTTAGATGAATCATAGTCGTAAATCGACAAGACCGTAAGTAGACACGGTGTATGTCACCAGTGAGATATATCACCGTCTTAAACTCTACCGTGATAATACACGGTGATAAAACTCACGGTTGAACCGTCGTCTACTAGAACTGACACACAAACGCATGCGAAAAAATTGCAGAGAGCAATAAACCATTAACCATTTTAAAATGTCGGAAACAAAAACCCTATCTTGAAAGGATATACCAATATCAAATTACAATCGAATGATTTACAAACATCAAAGCTCGAATAATCGAAAGTTCGAAAGCTAGGGTTATGGACTTACCGGAGGTTCAGCGCGATTGTCTGGGTTGTCCATGTTGTCACTGCTTGCCATAATGATGATCGTCGGAGACGGAGTTGAATAGTTGATACGATAACGGTCGGGGCTGGTGTTTCACCGTGGCGGCGCTCGTCGTGCGTGTGAATTTCAAACGTCGAAAATTGATTTTGTGGGGCAACTTTATTTTTCTGATATTCTTTTTGTTATTTTGTAATATTCGATTTGTTTTTTGTGAGAAAAGATAACTTTTGAGGGCACTTAAGTCTTTTCATTCAAATTTGCCTACTTAACTTACATTTTTATGGACGGGGCTTCAGAACTTGTATACTCTTATGCTTTGGCCTTTAAATGCCTCCGCCCCAAATTTTAAACACATTGAAACACTTTAATATAAATAAATTATACTATAAAATACTTATTATTCTTTAAAATATTTAATAAACAATTAAAATACTAATATAAGTTTAATACTAAAATGTATATCAAATTATTTTCCTATTTGTTTTCTAATTTAATCAATTTTTTTAACATGTGAAAATGTTAACGCAAACAAACACTTTAATATAAATAAATTATACTATAAAATACTTATTATTCTTTAAAATATTTAATAAACAATTAAAATACTAATATAAGTTTAATACTAAAATGTATATCAAATTTTTTTCCTATTTGTTTTCTAATTTAATCAATTTTTTTAACATGTGAAAATGTTAACGCAAACAAAGTGTGTAATGTCGCTAAACTTATTTTAGTATTTTAATTGTTTATTAAATATTTTAAAGTATAATAAGTATATTATAGTATGATTTATTTATATTAAGGTGTTTCAATATTTTTATGACAATTTTATACTTTATAAGTTTCGTTGTATTTGTTTATATTTATTGCGCAATTTTTAGAAACTAAAAAACTAATATGTGTTTCGCTAAAAAGTGTTGTCACGATTTTAATTCTCAAGAGGAGTAATACAATTGGCGGTGTAATGAGCTTGTATTGATTGTCGAAAGCATAAAAGAAAGTATAACGTTCAAGTAGTAACTAAAGGGGGGTTTTGTAAATTGGAGTTTAAATGAATAAACGAAAATTAAGAAAGCAATTAAAGTAATCAAACGAGTTTTTAGCAAGAGAGAACGAGGTTAGGGGAAGGGGTCGTATTAGTTGAAGTTAAGGCCGATTTTCTCCACACGAAAGGGTTGTTAAGTTAAATATGTCGTCTCTCGTGTCGACCTCGGTTATACCCAATCCGAGATTCAAACCTAGGTCCCCACGAGATTCCCCACGATTCAACTAACAACGGGATTATTGACCGCAAAGTGCGAATCAATCGAGCCGGCCACGCACAACCGTGATTAGGCCTCGGGGTAGTCGGAAAGGCCAAACTCGTGCTAAAGCAACGAGTCTACCATTTAGGGGGGACTTGGTCCGTCTCCCCCACGATAAAAATACCGACTACCCCGGTTTTCATGCTAGAACCCGAACATACACGACAAATAATACTAACCCACCCCTAACAAATGATTTAACCAAGCTACATCATCATAACCATGAAAATATCAATCAACAAACTCATAGACAAGCAAAGTATAAACATATATTTCATAAATAGTCGAAACCGAAAATAAGTTATACCATAACGATCCTCGGATGACCACGAATATCGTTTACACTTGAGTCGAATGAAGATTCTCAATGGATGATGAACTATAAGAGGCAAAATATTCAAAAACTTGCTAAATCCTAGAGAGATAAAATAAATTGGTGTGTGTTGTGTGTGTTAGGTGAGGGTAGGGCTGCAAATGAGCCGAGCCGAGTCGATTTTTGGGCTATTCGAGCATGCTCGAAAAATTATTTACTGGGCTCGAGCTCGAGCTCGAGCTCGACGAGCTTTACTAAACGGCGCTCGAGCTCGACTCGTCAGACAATTGCCATGCTCGAGCTCGAGCTCGACTCGGTACGAGCAATTTTTTTACAGTTTTTTTTTTTTGCAATAAAATAGAAAGGAGGAGTACTAACCAGAGCTGTAGAAAAGTAAAAAAAAATAAAAAAATCATTGACAGAAGAAAGAGAAGGCGACTGCAGAAATAAATGATGAAGCGTAAAGGGGGGAATTGAGTTTTGGAAGAGACTGAAGAAATAAATGATGAAGTGTAAAGGGGGGATTTGGATTTTGGAAGAGGCGGCGGTTCAATGAAGAAGACATTTAGGTTTTAACTTTGGGCTTTGCCAATTTGGGCTTTGAAAATGAGTTTTAACTTTGGGCTTTGCCAAAATACATAAACTGATATACATATAGTATTATATAATGTATATAATTTTTTTTATAGATATATACGAGCTGCTCGCGAGCAGCTCGATTGCTCACAAGAATGGCTCGAGCTCGGCTCGTTTTGAGTAACGAGCAACTCGAGCTCGACTCGAGTTCGAGTTTGACCGAGCTCGAGTCGAGCGTTGACCGAGCAACTCGCGAGCAGCTCGACTCGTGTGCAGCCCTAGGTGAGGGTGATGGGGAGTGTGTGTGTTGTCTTCTTGTGCAAGCCTCCAAATAGCCATCAAAACCCCCACTCGAAATGACCAAAACGCCCTCCAAAAGTCTTCAATTGGATGGTCAAAAGCAAGTCAAACCAAGTCAACACTCCGTGGCGCAAATGCGCCACGCTCCCAGCAGCTTGACGCAAATGCGCCAGGATGGCGCAAACGAGCCAGACTTTGACTGGTTTTTACTTCTTCTGTTTTCGCACGATATCTCTTGCCTCGGACTTAATCTCGTCGATCCCTTTGGTCAAAATATAGATCATGGAGTCCTTGTCATGCCGTGAAAATTTGAGGCCAATCCGACGGTAGACGAAGCAGTGATGACTATTTCCCCGCAGCTGCGCGATGCTAGAATTCATCGGAAAACCTTCTTCGTCCATTGCTCGTTTCTTGGCCGTTTTCGCACGTTTTCTCTCCCCGTCTCGCCTACACCTGTCCGGACGATGAAACAACAAAACGAAGTGAAAAGACACGAAAAACGATAAAAACACGAACATAAAACGACGATAAACACAAAAACAAATGTAACAAAAACGGTTGAAACAACCCCCCACACTTAATACAATGCTTGTCCTCAAGCAACAAAACTCCACCAAAGAAACAAGAACAACAAAAGAAGCTCTAAATCAATGCACTCCCCAATTTATGACAAGAATTATGCACCACAATTCGATCAAAACAAGCTACGACAACTTTCCAACTCGATACAACATATTCCACCGACTTAAAGTATAGAATCACGGCTCAAACATAATTCCCTCACAAGCTAACCCTCTTCTTTTTCCACACAAGCTAGGTTCACTCAATAAAAATCAACATGCAAGCGAAGGAGGCAAAGATCGAACAAAGCTTGCACATAAGAATAATCGGCTCGAATGAAAGAATTTAAACAAGAATGCCTCAAGTAATGAATATAAATGCCAAGATCATCACCACCATATGCTTGCACGTAAGAAAAGACTCCACCTATCAAAGTTGGTTTTCTCGAAAATCAAAGAATCTCGATCGTCTAAAATGGTGTAATGTGGCTCGGTTTAGGGAATTTGGGAAATTTGGGAAAAGTGGACTCGTAACATAAAGACTCATCTCCTTACTCCTTCCAAACACCACATCACATAATTTACGAACACCGACTCGGCACATTAGGACTCGTCCCTTTATTGCCTCTCAAAAACTCACGTACTCGTTTCAATGAAGATCAAACACACTCAAAGGTGCAAGAACAAAGGCACCAAGATATTATCATTATTATTATTTGTTGTTTATGACTCGAATCGGAACGCAAAAGAGGTCAAAATCGCCGAAGGAGGTTTCGGCGAGCGCCGGTGAGGTTTCGGCGACCGCCGAAAAGTCAAAATCGGGAGTGGGCAATTTTCGGGGGGTTTCGGCGCCCGCCGAATAAGATTCGGCGCCCGTCGAATGGGTTCCGCGACCGCCGAATGAAAATGGCGGTCGCCATTTTGTCCTAGCGGGATTTTTCTGTGCGCGCGATTGCGCTGGAATTTTTGCGTGCCTTTTTGCACTGGGATTTTTGCGTGGGTTTATTTAATTAGGGATTTATAATTATATGAATTATAACTCTATTCCTTATTAATTTAGGAGTCATAGATTAGGAAAAGGATTTATTCCTAATTCTAATTGTTTCCAATTTGATAGGTTTGCTACACCTATAAATTGGGGTTCTTCGGTAGACGAAAATCATAGAGTGCAATAGATCATAGAGTGAATTGTAAGCCTCAACGATGTAGTGGATTTCTTTCTACCCGTGGTTTTTTCCCGTGTTTCGGGTTTCCACGTAAATTGTGTGTTCGTTCTTTTCGTTTATCTTTTTTCTTCGCATCTCATATATATTTCGATAGTCGTGAGCGATTTAGTTTCAATATTCGCAACAAGTGGTGTCACAGCATCGTAAAGAGCATAACAAGTGATATTAGAGATAGGTTACGATCCTGTGACCTGTTAAGAGCTTTCGTTGGGGATCCGAGACGCGGAATCCATACGAGGCGGACGTTGCGGATATTGGTGTTTCTAGATCCAGGTGGAGCTCGAGAATATTTTGGGAGATGGCGACGATGGTTGATATTCGGTGTTAGATCGGAACACGTGGTTCTCTTCATGGCGGTTCAAGGTGGAGTTGGTTCAGTGGTTCTAACCAACAAGGATCTTGATGATGCGTTGCTGGAGCATGGACGATGTCAAGCGCGATGGAGCCATAAGAGAAGGTATGGAAGAATAGAAAGGTGAGGTATAATTGCACTATATCCCTCCGGTGATTTGTTTCATGCGGTCGTGGCTTTGCGATCGAGGGAGACGATGAAGGAGGTTTTGAGTAGTGAAAATCCGGGGGAATATCTTGGTGTCCAGGGTTGGGCAAAGATGAAGAAATTGTTGGAAATCGATATCCCGGGGTATCATAAATTGCGGAACCGATAACCCCGACCGAAATCCCATCGCCGGAAACCGATCGCAAACACCGCACGAACCGGAGCACGACTAAGGCGTCACCGCAGGCAAGCCCGCGGCTAAACCCTAGCCACGCCCCCGCCGGGGCTCGCGATCGCCGTGCATGGAGATCGCATGGGGCTGCATGGGGCAGCCCCCGGCGGTGAGTCCGGCGACTCACCGCCACCGCCAGGAGGGGTGGTCAGCCCGGCTGACCTACCGCGGCTCCAGCCGCGGTGTACCCCCGGCGATCGATCTCGCGATCGATCGCCCACCCCGGCCCAGCCGGGGTGCCTTTCTTGCGCACGCCGCCGTCAAGGCGGCGGGGATCCGCCACGGCACCAGCCCGTGGCATCCCCAGCGATCGACCCTAGGTCGATCGCATGCCCCGGCTCCCAGCCGGGGCGTTTCTTGCGCGCACGCCGGCGGTCGAACCCTAGGGTTCGGCCGCCCCTCTCGATCCCGACGGGGATCGCACGATCCCCGTATCCCGGTCTCGACGTTTTTCCCGGATCGTATGTTCATGTATATATCACAATTATATTCACATAAAATCACACAAGGGTTTTATGATATTACCTTTGATTCGTTGTGCGGAGAAACGAAATCAATTGAAGACCTTACGACCTTCCCACGTATTCCTTGCACTAGCTTGAACGTCGGGTGGACGACGATCCTCCAAGCTTATGGATCTCCTTCACGAACTCTCTAGACTAATCAAGTATGATTATCTTGTCTTGTATAATTGTGAAGACCATGTAGTGCTTTTATAGGCTACGTAGGGGATCTAAAGGAGGTGGAATATTGGGCTTCCAATATTGATGATTAAATTGAGCCCAAGCCCAAATCTATTAATCCCATCAATATTAATTAATTTATTTTCCACTATATAAATTAATTGCACTCCCAATATTAAACCATATTATATCAAATAATATTTCTCCGGTAGTATTATTTATTCCGTGTATTTAAGATTTAAATATCCATGAATAAAATTAATTTATTGCTAATTAATTTATTCATCTCTTATATCCGAGACTAGTACCATTCAACCTTAATTATTATGCGGAACAAATCCACTCATGAGGTTTACATAATAATTCCTTATGAACTCATCTCGGGGATATTATCAACCCTTCCGGGATACACTTTCCCGTCAAGTATTCACGGCATGTCGTATATAAAATATATTAACCCAACTTAGCCGGTAATTAACCCAATAATTAAATCGGTTAATTCCTTTGGTAAATCTAAGTTACTTATATTAAATATACACACCCGCAATAGTATCGGGGATTAAGAATAAAATACTCTGAGACTTGAATCAATTATCAACGGCAATTCTAATTGATAAGTCTCAAGCGATCCGCCCAATACACCAAGTGTACAAGTGTGATAAAATAATTAAGACAAATTATTTTCTCTCTCACACAACGACTATACCGATGGATTGGTCCGTGTCCATCTAGGCCGTGAGCAACTGTTTGATTAAATACGAGTAACCGATAGTATGATCTTCTGTGTGACGTCGCAAACCATACTAACTACAACGTATAGAATCCAGAACTATATTTTGCATATATTTAATTATCAATAATTAAATGCAAACGATTGTTTATTAATTAAATAGATTAATTGCTATGACCGGGAGTTACCGTTACTTAAATCTAGACATTAAGTACACAACTCCAACAATCTCCCACTTGTACTAAGGTCTAGTCATTTCCTCCAAACTCCCGACTCCCACACTCATCACGTGCTTAAGTTGTACTTCCAAGAAGTACCATGTGAATGAGCACTCTAGGTTGCCGCTCTAAAGTTATCTTGGTGACTACATCGTCGTCTCCCTCGACGATGACTCGTATAAGGTGGTACTTGCTCTATGTGTTATCATCACTTTTGACTTATGACTTCTTCCAGTTTACCGTGCACCGCTATCCAATAGCCTTTGGTAAACTAAGAGTCATATCCAAGTCCAGAGGTTATCCCGGAACCTAACCAAAACTTCCGCTGCCTCTGAGGCTGCTTTTCGGTTATGATAGAGTCCGAGAAGCATCCTGCTTATCACTCTTTCATCTCAAGGTTCCACCTCTTTCTAAAAGTGAACACATAGCCTGATATCGACTTACACTGGTCCTTCTCTGATTTGAGATCTGAGAATATGTAATCCAAGAAGATTTCGTCTTGCTTAGTAATCTAGTACTTCCAAGTACTTTTACAGCATTCGAATATCTCTTGTCCAGATTACTTTGATATCCTCCCACTACGCTAACCGCATAGTTGATATCATGTTCTTGTTTTACAACATTGCATCTATAAAGCTTTCCACACTCGAAGTGTAGGAAACTGCTTTGTCTGCATCTATCTCCTTCATGTGTTCGAAACACATACCCTTTAGATAGATATATATTCTGTATCTGAAAGGCAATAACCTTTCTCAGAACTATGCATGTTTAAAACAAACCATAATCGTATAAGATATCTAGGAGAAGTACAATGTTCTTATCCTTAGATCGAAAGATCTCAGGAACATGTTTCAACTTCTAGTCAATCTTATATCCCGATTCATTTAGACAACCATCATTTTATGTCTGATGACATTCTTACATTGTTGCCAATGATAAAATGCTATTTACATAAAATTCCGAGAAACACCACCTTGTTTCCATTACGTCTCCAATACACCTTTCGTCTATGCCTTTTAATGAATCCATCAGATGGACTATCTCATCAATTCGCAAGTTCCACGATTTACAGCCTTGCATCAATTCCATAAATGGATTGAGTTGTACCCTAAATGATCTTGCCTCTTAACAATAAACCTTTATTGTTTTCTAAGCAGGCACATTTAGATCCAGTACTTTCCTTGTGCAGATCTAGGGATCGATTTCATCTTTACTAGATCCAGAGTTTGAAACTCTTCTAGTCTTATGAATATCTTTGGTCGTTTAACAACCTCCCACTGCAATGGCATTCCGGTGTATAAACAGTAATAACAGTAGGTGCAGTTAGCGGTGTACTCCTACTCGGTTTGGCTGGTTCTAAGTCTTTGTCCTTTTCTCATTCCAAGGTATTACGTCAGTTAGAGCTTTGTAGTTCATCTAATAGTCTTCCTCTAAGAACCGGGCGTTAGAGCTTATAACGTCCTTCTGGTTCATAGTACTATAGAACACAATATTTTGTTCATCTAGGATATCCTACAACCACATTGAATGTGCCGTTGTCTCCAGAAATATACATAGAACATAGGTAGTTCCGAACAACTTGTTATTTTACTATTAGAATCCCATTTCTTATTCCCGACACACCATTCTACACGTGAGTGTATGGTGTAGTCATTTGAGACTTAATCCCAATCTTTGATTATGCTATGTATTATTTAGATAGGTGGTAGCCTCCGCGAGTAAGTCGCAGGCTTCCAATGGATATACTTTGAAGATTCCCCATAATTGCTTTGTGACTAAAACACTTCGCTTTTATGGCACATCAAGTATTCTAATCCATATTCGAGCATTCTTAAAAGAACTACTCGCACCTTACACATATGACTGCATATATCATTGATCATTCTCAATACTTATCCGAATTCTACCCTTTACCGAAAGGTATGCTTAGTTGTATTATCTTCCAAATTCAATTCTTAGGTCGGAAGGTCCATTCCTTCAACTATAATTGATCAAATCAATTTCGACCTTTTGAATCTTATTTGAATAAATACTACTAAGTCTAAGAATTCACAAGTATAATGATTTAACAAGAAATATATCTAATAAGCAAAACAAGTTTATAGAACGGTTTGTTGCATCGTGGTAGACTAAGGATTCATCATTATTGCTTTCTAATGTACCAGAATAGATAATACCATTATTTCTTATCAAAATCATCAACATGATTAAAGAAATAAAATATCCATTCATAAATAATAGAAATCCAGAACAGAAGTTCTTTCTAAAATTAAAGGGGTACATAAAGCAATAAACTCGAAATGAAATCCTAATACTACTTAAAAGCAGATAAAATGTCTTCCACCGCAACAGCTGCCTCCTCTACAGCTTTGCCCATGTAGACTCGAACTCTTCTTCTCTAAGTCGTCGGGTTTTCTGGAACCCCTGCATTTGAAAATGCACATACCGTCAGTGGTTCCATATCTACACACCAGAATTCTGGTAGATAATACCGCTGACTATGTTTTTACGACTAAAGAAAAATTCGTACCTTTGAGAGGACATTCAGACTTCCAGTGTCCAGACTTATTGCATCGGAAGCACTTGCCTCTTGGCTTGGCAGCCCCCACTCGTGGTCCATTCCTCTTGGCACCACTGGGTTTCCAGGCTTGCTTCCTTTTCTTGCCCCTACCTCCAACAGGCTTCAAGCCCTTGGACTTGGTAGATACAAGCGCTTGAGACTTGCCCTTCTTGTAGATCCCCTCTGCCGCCTTCAGTTCAGTCAGGAGTTGCGCAAAAGTATAAGATAGTTTACCCATATTATAACTCATGCGAAACTGCTCAAAACTAGGGGTCAGAGACTGGAGTATGATGTCGACTTGCGTCTCACCATCAATTTGAGATCCTAGGATCTCAAGTTCATTCAACAAACTCATCATCTTAAGAACGTGCTCCCCTACGGGCGTTCCTTCAGACTGAGTAGTTGTCATAAGGACTCTCATGGCTTCTTGCCTTGCCGCACGATCTTGCTGCCCAAACATATCCTTGAGGTTGTACAACATATCCTCGGCAGTGTCCATCGACTCATGTTGGGTTTGGAGTACATTTGACATTGAAGCCAAAATATAACACCTAGCCATTTCATCAGCCTTTTTCCACTTCCGATATGCTTCCTTTTCCTCATTAGTTGAGGCATCCGTGGGCTCAGCAGGGCATGCATCATAGAGTACAAATTTGTACTCTTCAGAAGTCAGGACAATGTCCAAATTTCTTCTCCAATCAATATAATTGGGGCCAGTGAGTTTATTCTCCTTGAGTATCACAGAAAGTGGATTCATAGCTATTCTCTAAACCTATAAGCACATTTAAACAAACAATCAATTTAATATCCGATATTATCTCCCTCAAATAATATCATTAAATTACTAATTACATCTAAAATCCCATCAGATATGGTAAGCCACGATAGTGTGGACGTTTGCCTATCCAAATGATTTCGTAATTAGATTTGCTTCGGTCGTACATCACTATAGCGTTACTTCGATGGGAAGAATACTATAGAGCGCACCTAAGTGTAAACCATTACTCAGCACTAAGAAGATTGTTTGAGACTCGTATGTCACCGCAAGCCACGATAGTGTGGACGTTTACGTTAACACACGATCCTTCACTTTCTTCTATAACTGTCTACATCAATTGATCCAAAATCCCATTCAGTATAGCAAGCCACGATAGTGTGGACGTTTACTACACCAAAAGATTTTTACAATTGACTCCCAATTACAAGATCCATTCGATTTTCGTAAATCAAGACGCGGAGAATCATAAGTGAAACTCTAAGTTTCTAACCAGTTTTTCACCATGCGAACAACCCTATCTCTCATTAGATGAGGGATCCGAGCAGACAATCGATCCACCTTCAAAAGGATGGAACGAATGTCTCTAATTTGTGTCATCCACATGACCAAGTGGCTTTGGCTCCATTCTACTCCCCGGGGTGAGAATGAGTCGACTTGAAGTCAGTTTTAGAAAGACAAATTAGGCATTATTTGATAGACTTAATCAATGTTTCTCGTAAAAGGAATTACAAGAATTCTCCTCCAATGACATATCTATATGAACTTCGAAAGCTCATAAATGTCACCAAGAGAACAGTAATGGAGACCATGGGAATGTTTCCATCCCCTCTCCCACTTAGCTTTTATAACAAAGGGATACGCTATCTAGTGCATAAAGTAAACACATATAGCATGCATACAAGCAATAAAGCACATAGTATCACATAGTCAAAATAATACTAGAAAATTATTTTCCGACTATCATGGCTTTATTCCATCTCCGTATGCTTCTTCTAGTCTTCAGTCTTCGTTCTTGAATGCTCCATGTGACGAGAATATTAATCCCAATATTTAAATCTATTTATTTTTAATAAATCCAAAAGATACTTAATTCGAAAATTAAGTCAATCGAATAAATCAAAAATAAAATTAAATATTATTAATATTTTTTTATTTATTAATTTTTCCTTTCTAATTCTATTAAATCTCTAGAATCCTATCCAAGTAAGACTTGGAACATTCTAGAAGATTTCTATAATAGAATAAGGAAATAACATAAATTAGGACTCTTTTACTTTCCACAATTAATTAATTTCCATGTTCATGAAAATTCCCATAGAATAGGAATAATCAATTAGGAAATAAAATTAATTTATTAATTAATTATTTTCCTTTCCAATTCTATTAAATCTCTAGAATCCTATCCAAGTAAGACATGAATATTCTAGAAGACTTCTATAATAGAATAAGGAAATAAATTAATATTAATTAATTCTTTTCCTATTTCCATGAGAGTTCCCAAAATTAGGAATACTCAAAACAGGAAAACCGAATTAATTAGAAAAGTGAATCTTGGTAGGAGTAGCACGAGATCACAAGGACCCCGCCCCCCCCCCCCCCCCCTGTTGGAGTTGTGTACTTAATGTCTAGATTTAAGTGACAGAAACTCACGATCCATTGCCATTAATCTATTTAACTAAATGAACAATTGTTTGCGTTTAATTATTTCTAATTAAATATATGCAAAACATAGTCCTGGATTCTATACGTTGTAGTTAGTATGGTGTGTCGGGCCCCACACAGAAGATCATACTATCGGTTACTCGTATTTAATCGAACAGTTGCTCACGACCTAGATGGACACGGACCAATCCATCGGTATAGTCGTTGTGTGAGAGAGAAAATAATCTGTCTTGATTATTTTATCACACTTGTACACTTGGTGTATTGAGCGGATCGTTGAGATTCATCGATTAGGATTGCCGGCGATAATCGATTCGAGTCTCAGTGTATTTTATTCTTAATCCCTGAAACTATTGCGGGTGTGTATATTTAATATAAGTGACTTTGATTTACCAAATGAATTAACCGATTTAATTATTGGATTAATTACCGGTTAAGTTGGGTCACTATATTTTATATATGACATGCCGTGAATACTTGACGGGAAAGTGTATCCCGGAAGGGTTGATAATATCCCCGAGATGAGTTCATAAGGAATTATTATGTAAACCCTGCAGGTGGATTCGTTCCGCATAATAATTAAGGTTGAATGGTACTAGTCTCGGATATAAAGAGATGAATAAATTAATTAGCAATAAATTAATTTTATTCATGGATATTTATATCTTAAATACACGGAATAAATAATAGTACCGGAGAAATATTATTTGATATAATATGGTTTAATATTGGGAGTGCAATTAATTTTATATAGTGGAAAATAGAATTAATTAATATTGATAAGGATTAATGGACTTGAGCATTGGGCTCAATTTAATCTTCAATATTGGAAGCCCAATATTCCACCTCCTTAAGATCCCCTACGTAGCCTATAAAAGCACTACATGGTCTTCTCTATTCTCATAACTTGAAGATCACAATTCTAGAGAGAGAGAGAAAGTAGAGAGGAAGATCCATGGAGTTCGGTAGATCGTCGCCCACACGACGTCCAAGCTAGTGCAAGGAATACGTGGGAAGATCTCAAGGTCATCAAATTGAGTTCTACGTTTCTCCGAACAACGAGAACGAGGTAAATCGTAAAACCCTCTTTATGATTTTATCGTTAATTATCGTGAAAATATCATGAACCAAGATCCGAGGGACGAACCCCGTGGACGAGGATCGACCTCGCGGTGGTGATCGAAGATCACCGGACCGCGGAGGCCGAGAGATCCCCGGCGGGGATCGCACGCAAAGAGAACCCTCGGCTGGTCGCCGAGGGTGGCGGTCGAGCCCTAGGGCTTCGACCGCCGGTGCACGTCGAAGGGCCCCGGCTGGACGCCGGGGCGAGCGATCGACTTCGGTCGATCGCTGGGGGCAGCCGCGGGCTGGAGCCGCGGCAGGCGCCCCCTCCTCCGATCGACGGCGGCGGTGAGTCGCCGGACTCACCGCCGGGGGGCTGCTACGAGCAACCCCGGGGGATGCTCGATGCATCCCCAGCGATTGCCGTGTGCAATCGCGAGCCCCACGCGGGGCTCGGCTAGGGCTGGTCGCGGGTTTATCCCGCGGCGGTGTTGCTTTGGTCAGGCCCGGTTCGTGTGGTGGTTCGCGGTGGTTTCCGGCGAAAGGATTTTTCGATTGGGTTGTCGGTTTCGCAATTTAGACAATCCGGATATTCGAAGGATTTCGGTCGGAATTAATTAGATAATTTATTTATTTAAATTTATTAATTCCGGGATATCGATTTCCAACAATTGGTATCAGAGCGTTGGTTTTAGTTCATGGTATTTTTCGATAAATTGTTCTACCTTGCAGGGTTTCCGATTACTATGGCTAGATTTAATTATTGTTAATTAATGTCATAATAATGTTCTTGATTATTAAACTCTCGGTGATGTCAATATTCGTTCTTGTGTGGTGAATGTTTGTTCTTAATTTTTTCCGGAAATTGTACGAGGTCGATTTCATGTAGAGAATTGATTCCGGATAATTGTAAATTATTTTTGTAAAATTATTTACGTTGGATCGATTCCGAAACGACCGCCGGAAAAGTGTGACGGAGGAGACGAAGAGAGGGAGGACCGGGGATCGATCATGATGATCGATCCCATGAGGATCGATCGAAGGGGGGCGTGGGGGCTGCCCGCGGGAACCCTCGGCCACGCCGGCCACCGGTGGTGGTGGCGCGTGGGCTGAGGTGGCGGCGGTGCTCCTCCCCGGCCGGCGATCGATGGTGGGGGACGCGGGGTCCTCGTGATCTCGTGTTCTCCTACCTAGATTCACTTTCCTAATTGATTCGGTTTTCCTATTTTGAGTATTCCTATTTTTGGGAATTCTCATGGAAATAGGAAAAGAATTAATTGGAATTAATTTATTTCCTTATTCTATTATGGAAGTCTTCTAGAATATTCTAAGTTCTACTTGGAATAGGATTCTAGAGATTTAATAGAATTAGAAAGGAAGATAATTAATTATTATATTAATTTATTTCCTATTTGATTATTCCTATTTTTTGGGAATTTTCATGGACATGGAAATTAATTAATTTTGGAAAGTAGAAGAGTCCTTAATTAATTTTTCCTATTTAATTATTCCTTTATGGAATTTTTAATAGATTAGGAAAGGAATTAATTTGGAAGGATTAGGAGTCCTAATTTATTTTATTTCCTTATTCTATTATAGAAGTCTTCTAGAATATTCCAAGTGGGTCTTGGATAGATTATTCTAGAGATTTAATAGAATTAGATAGGAAAATAAATAAATAAAAATATTAATAATATTTAATTTTATTTTTGATTTATTCGATTGACTTAATTTTCGAATTAAGTAACTTTTGGATTTATTAAAAATAAATAGATTTAAATATTGGAATTAATATTCCCGTCACATGGAGCATTCAAGAACGAAGACTAAAGAATAGAAGATGCGTACGGGGATGCGATAAAGCCATAATAGTCGGAAAATAATATTCTAGTATTATTTTGATTATGTGATAATATTCTATGTGCTTTATTTCATGTGTGCATGCTTATGTGTATTTAATTATGCATTAGATAGCGTATCCCTTTATTATAAAAAGCTAAGTGGGAGAGGGTATGGAAACATATCCATGGTCTCCATTGCTGTTCTCTTGGTGACTTTTATGGACTTTTGAAGTTCGTATAGACAAGTCATTGGAGGAGAATTCTTGTAATTCCTTTTACGAGAAACATTGATTAAGTCTATCAAACAATGCCTAATTTGTCTTTCCAAAACTGACTTCAAGTCGACTCATTCTCACCCCGGGGAGTGGAATGGAGCCAAAGCCACTTGGTCATGTCGAGGACACAAATTAGAGGCAGTCGTACCATCTTTTGAAGGTGGATCGATTGTCTGCTCGGCTCCCTCATTTTATGAGAGATATGGTTGTTCGCATGGTGAATCACTGGTTAGAAACTGTGAGTTTCACTTATGATTCTCCGCGTCTTGATTTACAAGATTAAATGATTCAAGTAATTGGGAGTCAATTGTAAAAGTCTTTTGGTGTAGTAAACGTCCACACTATCGTGGCTTGCTACATTGAATGGGATTTTGGAACGATTGATGTAGACAGTTATAGAAGGGAGTAAAGGAGCGTATGTTATCGTAAACGTCCACACTATCGTGGCTTGCGGTGAATATGCGTATCCCAAACAAACTTCTTAGATACTGAGTAATGGTTTACACTTAGGTACGCTTCTTAGTATTCTTCCCATCGAAGTAACGCTAATGATGATGTACGACCGAAGGAAATCTAATTGCTAAATCATTTGGATAGGTAAACGTCCACACTATCGTGGCTTGCCATATCTGATGGGATTTTAGATGTGATTAGTGGTTTAATGATATTATTTGAGGGAGATAATATCGGAGATTAAATCGATTGTTTGTTGTTATATGTGCTCATAGATTAGGAGATGGCTTTGAACCCACTTTATGTGATAACTAAGGATTTTTAAACTCACTGGTCCCTGAATGTAATGATTGGAATAGAGATCTAGACATTACCCAAACTGTTGAAGAGTACAAGGTTGTACTCAATGAGCTTTGTCCTTCCGAGCCTATTGATATAGGCGGCTAGACAAGAGGCGATGTGGATACTCATAAAGGGCAGTCGATTCGAGGAAACGCTTAAACACGTTTTTGAGATGATTGACCTTTTAGACGAGTTGAAACGGAAATCGCAAGCTCTTGTAGCCAATGCCAAAGGTTTCGAACCTAAAGGCATGAATCGGGGGAAAGGAAAAGAAAGCAAAGAAACCCAGTGGTTCTAAGATTACTTGAACCACGAGATGGGACGAGAAAGCCAAGAGGCAAGAGTTCTCGATGCAAACAGTCTGGGTACTGGAAGTCTGATTATCCTCTCAAAGAAAGTACGAAATTTTCTTTAGTCGTAAAACATAGTCAGTGGTATTATCTACCGGAACCTGGTGTGTAGATATGGAACCATTGACGGTATGTGCATTCTAAATGCAAAGGTTCCAGGAAACCTGACAACTTAGAAAAGAAAAGATCGTAGTCTATGCGGGCAATGCTGTAGAGGAGGCAGCTGTTGAAATGGAGGACATTTTATAGGATTTCATTTTGAGTTATTGCTTTTATGTACCTTTCATATTAGAAAGAACTTTGTTCTGGATTTCTAATGAATGGATATTTTATTTCTTTTAATCATTTGATGGTTATAAGAAGAAATAAAGATAGTATCTGTTCTAGGTACATTAGCTAGCAATATATAAATGATGAATCCTGAGTCCACCACGATGCAACGAACCGTAGTATAAAACTCGTTTTACTAATAAGAGATTTCTTTATTAAATCAATTATACTTGTGGATTCTTATGCTAAGTCATGTTTATTCAAATAAGAAGTTCAAAGGTCGAAAATTGATATTTGATCAATTAAGTTGAAGGAGTGGACCTTCCGACCTAAGAATCTAATTTGGAAGATAATGTGACTAAGCCATCCTTTATGGATATAAGATGTAAGATCCGGACAAGTATAAGAATTGATTGACTTTGATGTATGCAGACCTATGCCTATTCAGACAATAAGGTACGAGTACTTCATTTTATGATTACTCAAAAAATGGATTAGAATACCTGATGTGCCACAAAAGCAAGTGTTTTGACAAGTCAATGGACACTAAGCAATTGTGGAGAGCCATCAAGGTATATCCATTTGTAGCCTGCGATTTGATCGCGAAGGCAAGTACCTGTCTGAGGAATGCATGGCATACTAATCAGAAATTGGGATTTGATCCTAAATGACTACACCATACACTGTTGTGTAGAAATGGTGTGTCGTAAACAAGAAATGGAACTCTTATAGAGATAGTAAAAGATGAGTTATACGGAACTACCTGTGTTCTATGGATATGTCTGGAAACAACGGCGCATTCAAATGCGGTTGTAGAATATCCTAGAAGAACAAAAGATGTGTGTTCAATAGTACTATGAACCAGAAGGACGTTATAAGTTCTTGTTGGAGTTGTGTACTTAATGTCTAGATTTAAACTCACGATCCATTGCCATTAATCTATTTAACTAAATGAACAATTGTTTGCGTTTAATTATTTATAATTAAATATATGCAAAACATAGTCCTGGATTCTATACGTTGTAGTTAGTATGGTGTTGCATGGGCACACAGAAGATCATACTATCGGTTACTCGTATTTAATCGAACAGTTGCTCACGACCTAGATGGACACGGACCAATCCATCGGTATAGTCGTTGTGTGAGAGAGAAAATAATCTATCTTGATTATTTTATCACACTTGTACACTTGGTGTATTGAGCGGATCGTTGAGATTCATCGATTAGGATTGCCGGCGATAATCGATTCGAGTCTCAGTGTATTTTATTCTTAATCCCCGATATTGTTGCGGGTGTGTATATTTAATATAAGAGACTTTGATTTACCAAAGGAATTAACCGATTTAATTATTGGGTTAATTACCGGTTAAGTTGGGTCACTATATTTCATATATGGCATGCCGTGAATGATTGACCGGAAAGTGTATCCCGGAAGGGTTGATAATATCCCCGAGATGAGTTCATAAGGAATTATTATGTAAACCCTGCAGGTGGATTCGTTCCGCATAATAATTAAGGTTGAATGGTACTAGTCTCGGAAATAAGAGATGAATAATTAATTAATTAGCAATAAATTAATTTTATTCATGGATATTTCTATCTTAAATACACGGAATAAATAATACTACCGGAGAAATATTATTTGATATAATATGGTTTAATATTGGGAGTGCAATTAATTTTATATAGTGGAAAATAGAATTAATTAATATTAATGGATTAATAGATTTGGGCTTGGGCTCAATTTAATCATTAATATTGGAAGCCCAATATTCCACCTCCTTAAGATCCCCTACGTAGCCTATAAAAGCACTACATGGTCTTCTCTATTCTCATAACTTGAAGATCACAATTCTAGAGAGAGAAAGTAGAGAGGAGGATCCATGGAGTTCGGTAGATCGTCGCCCACACGACGTCCGAGCTAGTGCAAGGAATACGCGGGAAGATCTCAAGGTCGTCAAATTGAGTTCTTCGTTTTTCCGAACAACGAGAACGAGGTAAATCGTAAAACCCTCTTTTATGATTTTATCGTTTAATTATCGTAAAAATACCTTGAACCAAGATCCGAGGAACGGACCCACGAGACGAGGTCGAACCGGGCGGTGGTGGTCGGACCACCGGACCGCCGGCGGTTCGACGGCTCGGCTGGACGAAGATCGCGCGGGGAAAAATCGAGCATAGGGCTCGATACGCGGATCGGCTGCGGGTTTTCCCGCAGCGATCAGCTGCCTGCTGCGGGTTTTCCCGCAGCGACTCGTAGCGCCCAGCAGCAGCGAGTCAGGCGACTCGCTGCGGGTTGCTGTGGGCTGCTACGGGGATTTCGCTGGGTGCTGTGGGATTTCCCGCAGCTGACCCGCAGAGATCCAGCAGGGTCCCAGCAGCAGCGAGTCAGGCGACTCGCTGCGGGTTGCTGCGGGCTGCTGCGAGTCACCCCGCGTGGCTGCTGCGGGTTTCGCGGGTTCACGCGAGTTCTCTCGTGTTTTTCCCGCGTAACTTTTTCGTATGGTCATGTACATGTTCCGGGAGTCGATTGGGTTGTCGGTTCCGCAATTTTGACAATCCGGATATTCGATCTCCAAAGGATTTCGGTCGGAATTAATTAGATAATTAATTTTAATTAATTTATTAATTCCGGGATATCGATTTTCAACAATTGGTATCAGAGCGAGGTTTTAGTTCATGGTATTTTTCGATATATTGTTCTACCTTGCAGGGTTTCCGATTATTATGGCTAGATTTAATTATTGTTAATTAATGTCATAATATTTCTCTTGATTATTACACTCTCGGTGATGTCAATATTTGTTGTTGTGTGGTGAATGCTTGTTCTTAATTTTTCCGGAAATTGTATGAGGTTGTTTTCATGGAGAGAATCGATACCGGATAGCGTAGTAATAAATTTGTAATTTATTTTACGTTGGATCGATTCCGAAACGACGACCGGAAAAGTGTGACGGAGGAGACGAAGAGAGGGAGGGCTCGATCGGCCAACCCCATGGCCGATCACATGAGGCTCGATCGACCACCATGAGGAGTTCGACTCCTCTAGTTGGGTGGTCGATCATGGTGAGCGCGGGGATCCCCAACCCGCGTTCATCTCGGCCAAGATCCAACTTTCCTAAATTGATTCGGTTTTCCTATTTTGAGTATTCCTATTTTTGGGAATTCTCATGGAAATAGGAAAAGAATTAATTGGAATTAATTTATTTCCTTATTCTATTATGGAAGTCTTCTAGAATATTCTAAGTTCTACTTGGAATAGGATTCTAGAGATTTAATAGAATTAGAAAGGAAAATAATTAATTATTAAATTAATTTATTTCCTAGTTGATTATTCCTATTTTATGGGAATTTTCATGGACATGGAAATTAATTAATTTTGGAAAGTAGAAGAGTCCTAAATTAATTTTTCCTTATTTAATTATTCCTTTATGGAATTTTTTAATGGATTAGGAAAGGAATTAATTTGGAAGGACTAGGAGTACTAAATTATTTTATTTCCTTATTTCATTATGGAAATCATCTAGAATATTCCAAGTGGGTCTTGGATAGATTATTCTAGAGATTTAATGAAGTAGAAAGGGAAAATAAAATAAATTTATTTTATTTCCTTATTCTATTATAGAAGTCTTCTAGAATATTCCAAGTGGGTCTTGGATAGATTATTCTAGAGATTTAATAGAATTAGATAGGAAAATAAATAAATAAAAATATTAATAATATTTAATTTTATTTTTGATTTATTCGATTGACTTAATTTTCGAATTAAGTAACTTTTGGATTTATTAAAAATAAATAGATTTAAATATTGGAATTAATATTCCCGTCACATGGAGCATTCAAGAACGAAGACTAAAGACTAGATGATGCGTACGGAGATGCGATAAAGCCATAATAGTCGGAAAATAATATTCTAGTATTATTTTGATTATGTGATAATATTCTATGTGCTTTATTTCATGTATGCATGCTTATGTGTATTTAATTATGCATTAGATAGCGTATCCCTTTGTTATAAAAAGCTAAGTGGGAGAGGGTATGGAAACATATCCATGGTCTCCATTGCTGTTCTCTTGGTGACTTTTATGAGCTTTCGAAGTTCGTATAGACAAGTCATTGGAGGAGAATTCTTGTAATTCCTTTTACGAGAAACATTGATTAAGTTTATCAAACAATGCCTAATTTGTCTTTCCAAAACTGATTTCAAGTCGACTCATTCTCACCCCGGGGAGTGGAATGGAGCCAAAGCCACTTGGTCATGTCGAGGACACAAATTAGAGACCTTCGTACCATCCTTTTGAAGGTGGATCGATTGTCTGCTCGGCTCCCTCATTCTATGAGAGATAGGGTCGTTCGCATGGTGAATCACTGGTTAGAAACTTCGAGTTTCACTTATGATTCTCCGCGTCTTGATTTACAAGATCGAATGGATCAAGTAATTGGGAGTCAATTATAAAGATCTCTTAGTGCAGTAAACGTCCACACAACGTGGCTTGCTGTACTGACGGATTTTGGATTAATTGATGTAGACAGTTGTAAGAAATTGTGAAGAGTTGTGAAGTTATCGTAAACGTCCACACAACGTGGCTTGCGGTGATGTAGCAATTCCAAACGATTTACTTTGGTACTGAGTAATGGTTTACACTTAGATACGCCTTATAGTATTCCTCACACCGAGGTTCCGCTATAAGTGATGTATGACCGAAGGAAATCTAATTGCTAAGTCGTTTGGGTGGGTAAACGTCCACACACCGTGGCTTGCCTTACCTGATGGGATTTTAGATGTAATTAGTGGTTTAATGATATTATTTAAGGGAGATAATATCGGATATTAAATCGATTTTTTGTTGTTATATGTGCTCATAGATTAGGATATGGCTTTGAACCCACTATATGTGATACGTAAGGATTTTTAAACTCATTGGTCCCTAAATGTATTGATTGGAATAGAGACCTAGACATTGCCCAAACTGTTGAAGAGTACAAGGTTGTACTCAATGAGCTTTATCCTTCCGAGCCTATTGACATAGGCGGCTAGACAAGAAGCGATGAGGATACTCATAAAGGCCAGTCACTTCGAGGAAACGCTTAAAAAATGTTTTTGAGATGATTGACCTTTTAGACGAGTTGAGACGGAAATCGCAAGCTCTTGTAGCCAATGCAAAAGGTTTCGAACCTAAAGGCATGAATCGGGGGAAAGGACAAGAAAGCAAAGAAACCCAGTGGTCCTAAGTTTCTTGGACCACGAGATGGGACGAGAAAGCCATGAGGCAAGAGTTCTCGATGCAAACAGTCTGGGTACTGGAAGTCTGATTATCCTCTCAAAGAAAGTACGAAATTTTCTTTAGTCGTAAAACATAGTCAGTGGTATTATCTACCGGAACCTGGTGTGTAGATATGGAACCACTGACGGTATGTGCATTTTAAATGCAAGAGGTTCCAGGAAACCTAACGACTTGGAAAAGAAAAGATCGTAGTCTACAATGGGCAATGCTGTGTAGGAGGCAGCAGTTGCAGTGGAGGACATTTTATAGGATTTCATTTTGAGTTATTGCTTTTATGTACCTTTCATATTAGAAAGAACTTTGTTCTGGATTTCTAATGAATGGATATTTTATTTCTTTTAATCATTTGATGGTTATAAGAAGAAATAATGATATTATCTATTCTGGTACATTAGCTAGCAATATATAAATGATGAATCCTGAGTCCACCACGATGCAACGAACCGTAGTATGAGACTCGTTTTACTAATAAGAGATTTCTTTATCAATTATACTTGTGGATTCTTATGCTGAGTCATGTTTATTCAAATAAGAAGTTCAAAGGTCGAAAATTGATATTTTGATCAATTAAGTTGAAGGAATGGACCTTCCGACCTAAGAATCTAATTTGGAAGATAATATGACTAAGCAATCCTTATGGATATAAGATATAAGATCCGGACAAGTATAAGAATTGATTGACCCTGATGTATGCAGACCTATGTCTACTCAGACAATAAGGTACGAGTACTTCATTTGATGATTACTCGAGAGATGGATTAGAATACCTGATGTGCCACAAAAGCAAGTGTTTTGACAAGTCAATGGACACTAAGCAATTGTGGAGAGCCATCAAGGTATATCCATTTGTAGTCTGCGATTTGATCGCGGAGGCAAGTACCTGTCTGAGGAATGCATGGCATACTGATCAGAGATTGGGATTTGATCCCAAATGACTACACCATACACTTTTGTGTAAGAAATGGTGTGTCGTAAATAAGAAATGGAACTCTTATAGAGATAGTAAAAGATGAGTTATACGGAACTACCTGTGTTCTATGGATATGTCTGGAAACAACGGCGCATTCAAATGCGGTTGTACAATATCCTAGAAGAACAAAAGATGTGTGTTCAATAGTACAATGAACCAGAAGGACGTTATAAGTTCTAACGCCCGGTTCTTAGAGAAAGACTATATGATGAACCACAAGCCCAAGGTGACGTAATACTTTGAAATGAGAGAAAAAGATTAAGACTTAGAACCAGCCGAACCGAGTGGCGGTACACCACTAACTGCACCTACTGTTATCACTGTTTATACACCGGAATGCCATTGTAGTGGGAGGTTGTGGGACAACCGGAGATATTCATAAGACTAGGAGAGTCTTCGGACTCTGGACCTAGTATACATGAAATCGATCCCTGGATCTACATGAAGGCCGTACTAGATCTAAATGTGCCTTCTTGGAGAGCAATAAGGATTATTGCTAAGAGGCAAGATCATTTAGAGTACAAGCTTAGTTAATCCATTTATGGATTGGAACAAAGCATTGAGTTCGTGGTACTTGCAAATTGATGAGATAGTCCATTTTATGGATTCATCAAAAGCATAGACGAATCGTGTGTATTGGAAACGTGATGAAAAACAAGGTGGTGTTTCTCGGAGGTTTTATGTAGATAACATTTTATCATTGGTAACAATGTAAAGATGTTGTCAGACATAAAATGGTGGTTGTCTAGATGAATCATTATGAAAGATAAAGGAAGAAGTTGGACATGTTCTTGAGATCTTGTATCTCTAGAAAGAACATTGTACTTCTCCTGGACATCTTACATAAATGATTATGGTTCGTTTTAAACATGCAAGATTCCGAGAAAGGTTCGTTACCTTTCAGAGACGGAATGCATCTATCTAAGGATATGTGTTTTGGAACACAAAAAGAGATAGAAGCAATGAAAGCAGTTTCCTACACTTTGAGTGTGGAAAGCTTAATAAATGCATTGTTGAAAACAAGAACCTGATATCGGCTATGTGGTTAGCATAGTGGGAGGATATCAAGGTAATCCTGGAAAGGAATATTCAACTGCCGTAAAAGTACTTTCGAAGTACTGTTCTAGACTACGAAGCAGACGAACATTTTCTTTTGGATTACATTCTCTTAGATTTCTAATCGAACGAGGACCGGTGTAAGTCGATATCAGGCTATGTGTTTCACTATTGAAGGAGAAGGAGTTTTAAAATGGAAGAGTGATAAGCACGATGCTTTTCGGACTCTGCCATGGGTAACCAAATAGCGGCCTCAGAGGCAGCGGAAGTTTTGGTATAACTCCGGGATAATCTCTGGGATTTAGATGTGGTTCTTAATTTGCCAAAGGCTATGTAAATAGCGGTGCAATGGCAAATGGTAAGAAATCACAAGTCCATAAGTGTAAGATAACACATAGTGCAAGTACCACCTGATACGAGTCATCGTCTAGGGAGACGACGCTGTAGTCACCAAGATAACTTCAGAGCGGCAACCTAGAGTGCTCATTCACATAGTACTTCTTGGAAGTACAACTTAAGCACGTGATGAGTATGGGAGTCGGGAGTTTGGAGGAAATGACTAGACCTTAGTACAAGTGGGAGATTGTTGGAGTTGTGTACTTAATGTCTAGATTTAAACTCACGATCCATTGCCATTAATCTATTTAACTAAATGAACAATTGTTTGCGTTTAATTATTTATAATTAAATATATGCAAAACATAGTCCTGGATTCTATACGTTGTAGTTAGTATGGTGTTGCATGGGCACACAGAAGATCATACTATCGGTTACTCGTATTTAATCGAACAGTTGCTCACGACCTAGATGGACACGGACCAATCCATCGGTATAGTCGTTGTGTGAGAGAGAAAATAATCTATCTTGATTATTTTATCACACTTGTACACTTGGTGTATTGAGCGGATCGTTGAGATTCATCGATTAGGATTGCCGGCGATAATCGATTCGAGTCTCAGTGTATTTTATTCTTAATCCCCGATATTGTTGCGGGTGTGTATATTTAATATAAGTGACTTTGATTTACCAAAGGAATTAACCGATTTAATTATTGGGTTAATTACCGGTTAAGTTGGGTCACTATATTTCATATATGGCATGCCGTGAATGATTGACCGGAAAGTGTATCCCGGAAGGGTTGATAATATCCCCGAGATGAGTTCATAAGGAATTATTATGTAAACCCTGCAGGTGGATTCGTTCCGCATAATAATTAAGGTTGAATGGTACTAGTCTCGGAAATAAGAGATGAATAATTAATTAATTAGCAATAAATTAATTTTATTCATGGATATTTCTATCTTAAATACACGGAATAAATAATACTACCGGAGAAATATTATTTGATATAATATGGTTTAATATTGGGAGTGCAATTAATTTTATATAGTGGAAAATAGAATTAATTAATATTAATGGATTAATAGATTTGGGCTTGGGCTCAATTTAATCATTAATATTGGAAGCCCAATATTCCACCTCCTTAAGATCCCCTACGTAGCCTATAAAAGCACTACATGGTCTTCTCTATTCTCATAACTTGAAGATCACAATTCTAGAGAGAGAAAGTAGAGAGGAGGATCCATGGAGTTCGGTAGATCGTCGCCCACACGACGTCCGAGCTAGTGCAAGGAATACGCGGGAAGATCTCAAGGTCGTCAAATTGAGTTCTTCGTTTTTCCGAACAACGAGAACGAGGTAAATCGTAAAACCCTCTTTTATGATTTTATCGTTTAATTATCGTAAAAATACCTTGAACCAAGATCCGAGGAACGGACCCACGAGACGAGGTCGAACCGGGCGGTGGTGGTCGGACCACCGGACCGCCGGCGGTTCGACGGCTCGGCTGGACGAAGATCGCGCGGGGAAAAATCGAGCATAGGGCTCGATACGCGGATCGGCTGCGGGTTTTCCCGCAGCGATCAGCTGCCTGCTGCGGGTTTTCCCGCAGCGACTCGTAGCGCCCAGCAGCAGCGAGTCAGGCGACTCGCTGCGGGTTGCTGTGGGCTGCTACGGGGATTTCGCTGGGTGCTGTGGGATTTCCCGCAGCTGACCCGCAGAGATCCAGCAGGGTCCCAGCAGCAGCGAGTCAGGCGACTCGCTGCGGGTTGCTGCGGGCTGCTGCGAGTCACCCCGCGTGGCTGCTGCGGGTTTCGCGGGTTCACGCGAGTTCTCTCGTGTTTTTCCCGCGTAACTTTTTCGTATGGTCATGTACATGTTCCGGGAGTCGATTGGGTTGTCGGTTCCGCAATTTTGACAATCCGGATATTCGATCTCCAAAGGATTTCGGTCGGAATTAATTAGATAATTAATTTTAATTAATTTATTAATTCCGGGATATCGATTTCCAACAGTTCTAACGCCTGGTTCTTAGAGAAAGACTATATAATGAACCACAAGCCCAAGGTGACGTAATACTTTGAAATGAGAGAGAAAGATTAAGACTTAGAACCAGCCGAACCGAGTAGCGGTACACCACTAACTGCACCTACTGTTATCAGTGTTTATACACCGGAATGCCATTGTAGTGGGAGGTTGTGGGACAACCGGAGATATTCATAAGACTAGGAGAGTCTTCGAACTCTGGACCTAGTATACATGAAATCGATCCCTAGATCTACATGAAGGCCGTACTAGATCTAAATGTGCCTTCTTGGAGAGCAATAAGGATTATTGCTAAGAGGCGAGATCATTTAGAGTACAAGCTTAGTTGATCCATTTATGGATTGAAACAAAGCATTGAGTTCGTGGTACTTGCAAATTGATGAGATAGTCCATTTTATGGATTCATCAAAAGCATAGACGAATTGTGTGTATTGGAAACGTGATGGAAAACAAGGTGGTGTTTCTCGGAGGTTTTATGTAGATGACACTCTTATCATTGGCAACAATGTAAAGATGTTATCAGACATAAAATGATGGTTGTCTAGATGAATCATTATGAAAGATAAAGGAAGAAGTTGGACATGTTCTTGAGATCTTGGATCTCTAGAAAGAACATTGTACTTTTCCTGGACATCTTACATATATGATTATGGTTCGTTTTAACATGCAAGATTCCGAGAAAGGTTCGTTACCTTTCAGAGACGGAATGCATCTATCTAAGGATATGTGTTTTGGAACACAAAAGGAGATAGAAGCAATGAAAGCAGTTTCCTACACTTTGAGTGTGGAAAGCTTAATAAATGCAATGTTGAAAAACGAGAACCTGATATCGGCTATGCGGTGAGCATAGTGGGAGGATATCAAGGTAATCCTGGAAAGGAATATTCGACTGCCGTAAAAGTACTTTCGAAGTACTGTTCTAGACTACGAAGCAGACGAACATTTCCTTTGGATTACATTCTCTTAGATTTCTAATCGAATGAGGACCGGTGTAAGTCGATATCAGGCTATGTGTTTCACTATTGAAGGAGAAGGAGTTTTAACATGGAAGAGTGATAAGCACGATGCTTTTCGGACTCTGCCATGGGTAACCAAATAGCGGCCTCAGAGGCAGCGGAAGTTTTGGTATAACTCCGGGATAATCTCTGGGACTTAGATGTGATTCTTAATTTGCCAAAGGCTATGTAAATAGCGGTGCAATGGCAAATGGTAAGAAATCACTAGTCCATAAGTGTAAGATAACACATAGTGCAAGTACCACCTGATACGAGTCATCGTCGAGGGAGACGACGCTGTAGTCACCAAGATAACTTCAGAGCGGCAACCTAGAGTGCTCATTCACATAGTACTTCTTGGAAGTACAACTTAAGCACGTGATGAGTATGGGAGTCGGGAGTTTGGAGGAAATGACTAGACCTTAGTACAAGTGGGAGATTGTTGGAGTTGTGTACTTAATGTCTAGATTTAAGTGACAGAAACTCACGATCCATTGCCATTAATCTATTTAACTAAATGAACAATTGTTTGCGTTTAATTATTTATAATTAAATATATGCAAAACATAGTCCTGGATTCTATACGTTGTAGTTAGTATGGTGTGTCGGGCCCCACACAGAAGATCATACTATCGGTTACTCGTATTTAATCGAACAGTTGCTCACGACCTAGATGGACACGGACCAATCCATCGGTATAGTCGTTGTGTGAGAGAGAAAATAATCTGTCTTGATTATTTTATCACACTTGTACACTTGGTGTATTGAGCGGATCGTTGAGATTCATCGATTAGGATTGCCGGCGATAATCGATTCGAGTCTCAGTGTATTTTATTCTTAATCCCTGAAACTATTGCGGGTGTGTATATTTAATATAAGTGACTTTGATTTACCAAAGGAATTAACCGATTTAATTATTGGGTTAATTACCGGTTAAGTTGGGTCACTATATTTTATATATGACATGCCGTGAATACTTGACGGGAAAGTGTATCCCGGAAGGGTTGATAATATCCCCGAGATGAGTTCATAAGGAATTATTATGTAAACCCTGCAGGTGGATTCGTTCCGCATAATAATTAAGGTTGAATGGTACTAGTCTCGGATATAAAGAGATGAATAAATTAATTAGCAATAAATTAATTTTATTCATGGATATTTATATCTTAAATACACGGAATAAATAATAGTACCGGAGAAATATTATTTGATATAATATGGTTTAATATTGGGAGTGCAATTAATTTTATATAGTGGAAAATAGAATTAATTAATATTGATAAGGATTAATGGACTTGAGCATTGGGCTCAATTTAATCTTCAATATTGGAAGCCCAATATTCCACCTCCTTAAGATCCCCTACGTAGCCTATAAAAGCACTACATGGTCTTCTCTATTCTCATAACTTGAAGATCACAATTCTAGAGAGAGAGAGAAAGTAGAGAGGAAGATCCATGGAGTTCGGTAGATCGTCGCCCACACGACGTCCGAGCTAGTGCAAGGAATACGTGGGAAGATCTCAAGGTCATCAAATTGAGTTCTACGTTTCTCCGAACAACGAGAACGAGGTAAATCGTAAAACCCTCTTTATGATTTTATCGTTAATTATCGTGAAAATATCATGAACCAAGATCCGAGGGACGAACCCCGTGGACGAGGATCGACCTCGCGGTGGTGATCGAAGATCACCGGACCGCGGAGGCCGAGAGATCCCCGGCGGGGATCGCCCGCAAAGAGAACCCTCGGCTGGTCGCCGAGGGTGGCGGTCGAGCCCTAGGGCTTCGACCGCCGGTGCACGTCGAAGGGCCCCGGCTGGACGCCGGGGCGAGCGATCGACTTCGGTCGATCGCTGGGGGCAGCCGCGGGCTGGAGCCGCGGCAGGCGCCCCCTCCTCCGATCGACGGCGGCGGTGAGTCGCCGGACTCACCGCCGGGGGGCTGCTACGAGCAACCCCGGGGGATGCTCGATGCATCCCCAGCGATTGTCGTGTGCAATCGCGAGCCCCACGCGGGGCTCGGCTAGGGCTGGTCGCGGGTTTATCCCGCGGCGGTGTTGCTTTGGTCGGGCCCAGTTCGTGTGGTGGTTCGCGGTGGTTTCCGGCGAAAGGATTTTTCGATTGGGTTGTCGGTTCCGCAATTTAGACAATCCGGATATTCGAAGGATTTCGGTCGGAATTAATTAGATAATTTATTTATTTAAATTTATTAATTCCGGGATATCGATTTCCAACACCCCCCCCCCCACCTCGATCGCCGGCCGGCAAGGAGCACCGCCGCCACCTCAGCCCACGTGCCACCACCACCGGTGGCCGGCGTGGCCGAGGGTTCCCGCGGGCAGCCCCCCCGCGCCCCTTTGATCGATCTCATGGGATCGATCATCGTGATTGATCCCCGGTCCTCCCTCTCATCTTCTCCTTCGTCACATGAGTTCTCCGGCGGTCGTCTCGGCATCGATCCAAAGTAAATAAATTACAAGATTTAAATTTACAATTCCGGTATCGATTCTATACATGAAATCGACCCTATACACTTTACGGAAAACATAGAACAATAATAATAAATTTAAATTCGGTCAACCCCCGAATTTTTACTATTACAAGCATTCATCCACACAAAAATGAATCTCGACATGTCCGAGAGTTTAATAAACGAATAATCATGGTAAAATAATTAACAATTAATTAAACCATGATAGTCGGATCCCTGCAAGGTAGAACGATAATTGAACATATACATGAACACGAAACCAAACGCTCTGATACCAATTGTTGGAAATCGATATCCCGGGGTATCAAAAATTGCGGAACCGATAACCCTGACCGAAATCCCATCGCCGGAAACTGATCGCGAACACCGCACCAACCGAAGCACGACCAAGGCGTCACCGCGGGCAAGCCCGCGGCTAAACCCTAGACACGCCCCCGCCGGGGCTCGCGATCGCCGTGCATGGTGATCGCATGGGGCTGCATGGGGCAGCCCCCGGCGGTGAATCCGGCGACTCACCGCCACCGCCAGGAGGGGCGGTCAGCCCGACTGACCTACCGCGGCTCCAGCCGCGGTGTACCCCCGACGATCGATCTCGCGATCGATCTCCCACCCCGGCCCAGCCGGGGTGCCTTTCTTGCGCACGCCGCCGTCAAGGCGGCGGGGATCCGCCACGGCACCAGCCCGTGGCATCCCCAGTGATCGAACCTAGGTCGATCGCATGCCCCGGCTCCCAGCCGGGGCGTTTCTTGCGCGCACGCTGGCGGTCGAACCCTAGGGTTCGGCCGCCCCTCTCGATCCCGACGGGGATCGCACGATCCCCGTATCCCGGTCTCGACGTTTTTCCCGGATCGTATGTTCATGTATATATCACAATTATATTCACATAAAATCACACAATGGTTTTATGATATTATCTTTGATTCGTTGTGCGGAGAAACTAAATCAATTGAAGACCTTACGACCTTCCCACGTATTCCTTGCACTAGCTTGAACGTCGGGTGGGCGACGATCCTCCAAGCTTATGGATCTCCTTCACGAACTCTCTAGACTAATCAAGTATGATTATCTTGTCTTGTCTAATTGTGAAGACCATGTAGTGCTTTTATAGGCTACGTAGGGGATCTAAAGGAGGTGAAATATTGGGCTTCCAATATTGATGATTAAATTGAGCCCAAGCCCAAATCTATTAATCCCATCAATATTAATTAATTTATTTTCCACTATATAAATTAATTACACTCCCAATATTAAACCATATTATATCAAATAATATTTCTCCGGTAGTATTATTTATTCCGTGTATTTAAGATTTAAATATCCATGAATAAAATTAATTTATTGCTAATTAATTTATTCATCTCTTATATCCGAGACTAGTACCATTCAACCTTAATTATTATGCGGAACAAATCCACTCATGGGGTTTACATAATAATTCCTTATGAACTCATCTCGGGGATATTATCAACCCTTCCGGGATACACTTTCCCGTCAAGTATTCCCGGCATGTCGTATATAAAATATAGTAACCCAACTTAGCCGGCAATTAACCCAATAATTAAATCGGTTAATTCCTTTGGTAAATCAAAGTTACTTATATTAAATATACACACCCGCAATAGTATCGGGGATTAAGAATAAAATACTCTGAGACTTGAATCAATTATCAACGGCAATCCTAATTGATAAGTCTCAAGCGATCCGCCCAATACACCAAGTGTACAAGTGTGATAAAATAATTAAGAAAAATTATTTTCTCTCTCACACAACGACTATACCGATGGATTGGTCCGTGTCCATCTAGGTCGTGAGCAACTGTTTGATTAAATACGAGTAACCGATAGTATGATCTTCTGTGTGACGTCGCACACCATACTAACTACAACGTATAGAATCCATGACTATATTTTGCATATATTTAATTATCAATAATTAAATGCAAACGATTGTTTATTAATTAAATAGATTAAATGCTATGATCGGGAGTTACCGTTACTTAAATCTAGACATTAAGTACACAACTCCAACAGAAATTCCAGGGAGTTTGTCATTACTGAAAGAAATGGGGCGTGGTGAAAATCTAGGTGAATTTCTTAATGTTCAAGGTGGAGCATGGAAGAAATTCTAGGGGGTTTGTCACTACTGCAAGGAAAAGGGCCACGTGAAGAGGTATTGTCAGGCCCTGAAGAATCGGAGAAAGGAATCGAAGGTGGCCGATTCCGGAGAAGGAGGTTTCATCGATGGGGAACTCCTGGTTGTCTCTGATTTGGGGAACGTGTGAGGGGTGGATCTCGGATTCTACATGTTCGATGGTGTCGGTGGATCGGTGGTCATGTGTGAAGGTTCCGGTATACCGATCCAATCGATATACCGTTTGTGCGGAAGCGTGTAAAGCAATAGATCTACTATGCCATGATCTTAGTGCACACTTAATGTGTATAAGAACACATATAAACTTATATATATATATATACATATCCAATATATATATATATATAAGGTTCAACGATTACTTACTTATGGTGACGAAGTGATTCGTTGATGTCGTTGAGGTGGTGTTGAGTCGATTGAACCACCTCAAATGGATCAGCCTCTCGAAGCTCTCCTTGTGAATGACCTCGTCACTCCTCTTGTCTAGATCGCCCGGATGTTGAAGCCGCACAAATGGCCCGGCCTCTACGTGTTGCACACGAACCCGGATGACGAACACTTTGCTTGATCGAGTCGGTTCTCCAAGAACACTTTCTCCTCTCTCTCTTTGGTGTGAATTTCGTGGGTAAAGATGATATGTGATGAAAATCTGATTTTCATCCATATATTAGCCTCATTATGCATGCCATAACACCCCATTGTAACCTCCTACATAATGGGCATCATTATGCACCATTAACATGCAAAAGGAGTTACAAAGGAGGTGAAAGGTCATGCCACATACACATGCCACTATGCATTGTATGTGGTCCCACTTGCTTGTGTGGCATGCCATGTCACACTATATGACATGCATCCATGCAAGACATGCATCCCATGCATGTGAATTAAATCCACGTAATATTGATTCTAAATCAATATATATACATCAAGGATCGTGCATCATCTTTGAGTCCGTGTGTGACCCTGTAGGTATGATTTAATTGATCAATATTATATTGTTCCCAACAATTAATATTATCAAATAATCATTTAACATCCATAGACGACCTTATGACTTTATCGATTGCACACGTAGGATCGAAGGACATATCCCAACAATCTCCCACTTGGCCTTCAGAGCCAGTGTGCTGCCAACTTCCTGTTGTCACTTTATGTCTAAGTTTGAACTTGAGGCAAGACTCGAGTCATCCTCAATCGGTTCAAACCTTTCTTGGACTATGAGACAGACTGTAAAACCAGATTTATCACTATGATAATTATCTGGACGTGGCCACGTATTTTCCACAGTCTCGACTCTCCAAGTGGCCGGTAAGACATGTATCCCATTATAAAAATGGAGGACAATCCCATCTTGTCAGTCCAATCTCTCCCACTTGCTTCCTGATATACCCAATAACAAGTTTTATAACCTCCTTTCACGAAAGGCGTTTACTTGTATCAAAGTACACCATTTCACAATGGAATCACTCTGGACTACTCAGGTCAGAGGAAATTGCTCGACAGTCAATGAAATAGTATTATGACTCGAAATCTTAAATACTATTCCAGTCGGGTCTGTTCGATCATTAGCTCCCAGCTAATATCTATGTAATTGTACTTGATGTCCCACATCACTAGCCCATGAAGCGGCGCTATAGTACACATTACAATCTAGTTCTTTGTATTATCGGTTTGTCCGTACTCGATTATACGAACCAGGAACAGCTATATGATTTAAGTATATCAGTTCAACCATTGGGACTTCATTATGCGGTAAGTCGACCTCATAACCCAATTGATATCACTTAATCATTTGGACAATTCATATAAATTAAACCATATTTATATGAAGAAACATGTATTATACATATGAGTGAATGTTTACCAAATCTCCAAAAGTATCTAATACAGTAATAGAAATCACAACCCATCTCTAAGATGTTTGATCTCTATTGCAGTTGTGAAAGCCTCAAGCTTAACTGCTGGAGAGGTTTAGAAAGCGGGTTTGCAACCTTACCAAAAGTTGCAACTTTATTATCTCGATGTCTCCACAAAACTATCTCCCAGATAATGTGGAACTTCCTGAGCACCGGTTTTAGACTTGTGGTGCTTCCTAGCTCATTGGCTTGCGCGATAACTCTACTATAAATAGAGAATTATCGGATGGGCTAAGCTAGTTACGCCACCTAGTTCATTCAAGAACTTTCAAATCTTAACTGCCAACATTACTGCATCCAATGCAATACTGTGCTCAGCTTCTGTAGTTTAATCAGCTATATTGCATTGCATGGAACTATTCCAGCAAATTTCACCTCTAACCAGACAAAAGATATAACCAGATTAAAATCGGAAATTATCTTAGTCTGTTTTGAAGTTAGCAGTCAAACTGCTTGTTAATATCAACTCTTTTTGTCTTCCAAAGACAACAAAATATTCTTTAGTCCATCTAAGGTACATAAGAATACTCTTGGCCGCAGTCTAATGCGTCTCACCTGGGTTTTCTTGAAACCGAATCGTCATGCTCAAAGCATACAATACGTCCAGTCGTGTACATATCATGGCGTACATTATAGACCCTATTGCCGAAGCATAAGGAATGTTTTACATCCTCTTTTGCTCATCAAGTACCGTAGGGCCTTGCATCTTGCTAAGTGATGTGCCATGACTCGTTGGAATGAGACCCTTTCTGGCGTCTTTCATTCTGAACTTATCAAGCACCTTATCAATATAGGTCGCTTTACTAAGTCCAAACATCCTTTTCGATCTCTTCCGACAGATCTTGATGCCCAATATGTACTGTGCTTCTCCAAGATCCTTTATTGAAAAACAATTTCCAAGCCATTCTTTAATAGAATTAAGCATAGAAACATTGTTTCCAATAAGGAGTATGTCACCGACATACAACACAATTAATACAACGTAACTCCCACTAATCTTCTTGTAAAACAAGACTCTTCCGAGTTCCTCTGAAATCCAAAACCTAGTATGGATTCATTGAACAGAAGATTGCTACTCCGATATGCTTTGCTTTATTCCATAAATGGAATTATAAGATTGCATAATTTCTCAGCCTTATTAGGATCGATAAAACTCTTTGGCTGTGTCAAAACACATTCTCTTCTAGAATCCAATTCAAGAAGTTAGTTTTAACATCCAATATTACCATAACTCATTATCAAGATGAGTAGCAATGGCTAAGATAATCTGAATGATTTAATCAAAGCAACTGGTGAAAGTTTTTCCACAATCCACCTCGTGAATAAAACTTTTACCATCAAACTTGCTTTGAAAACCCTAGGTTTTCCATCTGTCTGTTTAGATCTTAAAGATCTATTAGCATTCATTGGGTCTAACCCTGTGATGCAAATATATCAAGTTCCAAACTTGATTATCAGATATTGATATCATCTCAGATTTCATGGCACCATGCCAATTTTCAGTAGCTGGACTCGTCATAGCTTGGAATTAGGTCGAAGGTTCACCGCTTTCCAAAAGCATGAATTCATATCTCTCATTGGTCACAATATCTAAGTATTTGAATAATAGAGATAGATTTATGCCTTTCGGACCTACGAGGGCTGGTATGGCTTCCAAAACCATAAGAACACTCTCAACCCAGTCTTGAGTATTCATCATTGGTTGTTTCACTTGAACCTCGTTCAAGATAACCGAGCTCCCACTGAATTTCTAGGAAAGATTACTCTTTTCAAGAAAATCAATATCTCGAGCAACAAAATATTTTTCTCAAATAGATCGTAGAAGTTGTACCCTCGAGTTTCTTATGGATACCATAAAGAAACTTTTATCCCATTTGAGTTCAAGCTCTATAGAGATAAATCTCGTCAGAGAAGCTTTAGAACCTCAAATCTTGATGAAAACAATTTAGGGACCCTCCCTTTCCATACCTAGTATGGTGTCTTATCAACAGCTTTTGAAAGCGTCCTATTCAGTGTATAAGTTGAAGTCAAGAATTTTGTGTTCAAAAAAAAGACCAGTAGTTCATTTAGACCTCTCATCGAATGGTCGAACTATATCTAATATAGTTTGTTTTATCTTTTCCGAAACATAACCTTCATGTGCTTGTGAACTGATAGGTTCCACATACATCAGTATGGATCATCCCTAATTAATCACTTACATGTTCTCCTTTCTCCAAGAAAGATGACATTGTTATCTTTGTCCATCAAACATCATTCACATGTATCAAATGACTCCAAGTCAAATGATTCTAGAATGCCTTCTAAAAGAAGATTCGTTACATGTTTAGATTTTGATCTAATCAACAATGTTACAGTTATGTCTCATTGAGACTTATTCGATTTGGACTTTTGTGTTAATGTTATATATGATTTGTTGAGTTTAAAGTATACATAAATAATGTAATAATCGTACCAAAACAAAGAATATTTCACAATTAAAATAGTTATCAAACTATTTAATTAGTGAAAAACTAATCCATCAGTATCCAATACTGAACCAATATTCATTGTTTATTGAAGGTACGAAATTACATAGTTATAATACTAAAACAAGGCCCTAAGGCAAAACAACATCATATGATCATACGGCTAATGCAGCGACCTTCGCTCCATTTCTCGCCCGTAGATCGACATCTCTACTCACCAAACTTATAAATCTATGTAGTTCCTCCACATACAAATGTGAGAACTACGTTTGGCATCCAATACCCAAGAAGTAGAATTTGTGAAGTTTAATGTCTATAACATTAATACCCGAAGATGAAGCAACCCCGTTCTTCACATCTTCTTTGAACTTTGGGCAAGTTCAATTATTCTCAATAATTGATCTATATTCGACTTTCTCATTCAAAATTATCTCAATGTTAAAACGTGATAAATCGTAAGTGAAAAATCGAAGTTTTCTAACCAGCGATATTATCATGCAATTGAAGCCCTATCTCTCATAAAATATGAGGGAGCCAACCAGACAATCGATTCACGCCATCCAATGGCTCGAAAGTCTCTAATTTGTGTCATTGATGAACTTAAGTGTTTTGGATTAAATCACTCCCCGAGGTGTAAATAATCATAACCTTATAATCCATCAAATGAAATACAAATTAGGCATTTGTTTTGAAATTGAATAAAATATGAACTTTTATAAGTTTGCAAGTAGTGTCCAACACTTTTGCAGTAGACGCATTGAGATTCCCTAGGAACCCTAGTAGCCTTCTTGCCCATGCTCTTTTGAATACCTTATCCTATATCATAAGAATTTCCCTCTTAGGGTCCTTCTCTATCGCCGGCTCAGCAGCCTTGAGCATCCCGTGGAGCTCACGAAGCGATTTCTTCAAACCATTCATATGGAAAATTTAGCCTAAAGGCATTATAACCATCATGAGATTGAAGTATGAAATCGGTTGCCAAATAATCATCATAGGAAAAATCTAGGCGGTCACTTGAAACAAATAATCCAATCATTTGTTGCACATGTGATCCCATAGATTTCCATTTTTCCATCCTAGCTGAAGCGATGACCCTGGTCACACCGAACCGCTCAATCATTGCATATTCTCTGAACATGATATTGAGTTGTTCAATGATATCTTAGGATGTGGTTATCTAACACATTTTCCTTGTCTTCGTATTTGAGGACCATCCTCAAATTATGTTGTGAATCAAGAAAATTTGTTCAATTTTTCATAATCAATAATTGAACCAAACTTGAATTGAGTTGATATTTGACATGATAAACTATAAAAGAAAGATAACTAAAGTATGTAAACATCCACAAAGCGGTAAACAAATAAGGTTGTCTAACAATTGTACTTATTTATTTCATTTTGTTCAATTGATATCCAATATCATTGTCCCTTAGAACAAAACGATTCCGAGATCCTCATCTTGCAAATCTTTAAGCCGACTGAGTCCGCACTTAAGTATTTCAAGATAGGTAGACACACCCATGTCAATGATATCTAATATCACTCTCGGTCGATGAGAATCCCATTCTCATCTCATGTCTCGATAGCCACGCCTGCAGTGGATTTATCGATGAGAAAACCAAACTCACGTGTAAAAGTCTAACCCTTACTCCCACTTATCCCAAGATAACAAGTAGTACCTCGCTGAGGCGGACCTACCAACTTATGATCGAGGGCTTTATGAGTGTGATGTTTTGGACAAGACATTATACTCATTATTTTGGGAACTTGCATGCATAGGTGTTTATATGTAAGTTGAACATTTATAACATAAAACATCCTATAACTAGCAAAGCAATTAAATACGTAATCGAAAGGCCCCTAGAACCTCACAACTCTCAAACGAAAAGATTAAAAGCAACAAAATTGGCCTTGAACATCTTCTAGATTGGTCCGCGCCCGCCGTTTCAGTTCCGCGCTCGCCGATTTTGGTCAAAACAAGTCATTACCCCAAAAACCACGAACAGCGCCCGCCGTTTTACAACCAGCGGTCGCTGAACACCACCGGCGGTCGCCGTTTCCAAAACGGCGCCCGCCGAAAGGGCAAAAAACCGTCTGCCCCAAAAAAGAGCTTTCGGCGGTCGCCGTTTCCAAAACGGCGCCCGCCAAATCAAAACAGCGCCCGCTGGAGCACAAACGGCGCCCGCCGTTTGGCTCCAGCAGCCCGGTTTTGTCCGCTTTGCTTCGTTTTGCTTCGTTTCTTCTCGTTTTCGCCGGAGAGCCGAGATCCTCCATCGAACCATGGACCAAGTCCATCGCTTACAAGTAGTACAATACAAATATAATAGAAAAACCTATCTATTACAAATGATTCCAAGGGACGCAGCCCTCAAAAGACTATGGCCAATCGAAACGTAAAAAACGACGAAATCATTCACCCGACCACTAACGGTGGCCGGCCTTACATCTAATAACATAATCACAATTAAACAAATAATCCAATTATGTTGATTTAACCTTCGTGTCCAACACAAAAGTGTGCACGAGCCCTAGGCTCTGATACCAATTGAAGGTTCCGGTATACCGATCCAATCGATATACCGTGTGTGCGGAAGCGTGTAAAGCAATAGATCTACTATGCCATGATCTTAGTGCACACTTAATGTGTATAAGAACACATATAAACATATATATATATATATATATATACACATCCAATATATATATATATATATAAGGTTCAACGATTACTTACTTATGGTGACGAAGTGATTCGTTGATGTCGTTGAGGTGGTGTTGAGTCGATTGAACCACCTCAAATGGATCAGCCTCTCGAAGCTCTCCTTGTGAATGACCTCGTCACTCCTCTTGTCTAGATTGCCCGGATGTTGAAGCCGCACAAATGGCCCGGCCTCTACGTGTTGCACACGAACCCGGATGACGAACACTTTGCTTGATCGAGTCGGTTCTCCAAGAACACTTTCTCCTCTCTCTCTTTGGTGTGAATTTCGTGGGTAAAGATGATATGTGATGAAAATCTGATTTTCATCCATATATTAGCCTCATTATGCATGCCATAACACCCCATTGTAACCTCCTACATAATGGGCATCATTATGCACCATTAACATGCAAAAGGAGTTACAAAGGAGGTGAAAGGTCATGCCACATACACATGCCACTATGCATTGTATGTGGTCCCACTTGCTTGTGTGGCATGCCATGTCACACTATATGACATGCATCCATGCAAGACATGCATCCCATGCATGTGAATTAAATCCACGTAATATTGATTCTAAATCAATATATATACATCAAGGATCGTGCATCATCTTTGAGTCCGTGTGTGACCCTGTAGGTATGATTTAATTGATCAATATTATATTGTTCCCAACAATTAATATTATCAAATAATCATTTAACATCCATAGACGACCTTATGACTTTATCGATTGCACACGTAGGATCGAAGGACATATCCCAACAATGGGGCATGATACATCGTGTGATACGCGGCATGGGAACTATGAGAATCAAGATGGTCGGTGGGCATATTCGAACCCTCGGTACTGCAAGGTACGTTCCGGTCCTGACTGGTAATCTTATCTCTCTCAGACCTTAGATCCGAATGGGTACCAACTTCAGTAAAGGTGGAGTGTTGAAAGTAAGTCGGGGCGACTTATTTTTCGAGGCGAGAGAAAGATTTGGTGGATTGTATGAGCTATGCGGCAACACAATTACCCAGTGGACAACTGTCTCTGTCCAAGGAAGTCATTCGCTGGAAGGTGAGTCGGGATCACCTTGGTTTAAAAGTCATGCGCATGTGTGTTGGTGTCGGGGACACCAGGAATACTAACCCGAATAGTATTCAAATTTTGGATAATCGAGCCTAGGCGTACTATGGATAGCAGTGAAGCAATGACGAATGCAGGTGGTGCTGATAGTAGTGGGAAGGCGAGATTTGAGAATGGAGATTGCGTGGAGGTCATAGAGCTTGGTGGTACCCAAGGGATGATCGGTGCAACTTCGCATTCTTGTACTAAGTTTGGGTGTGGTTCAAACTTAGGTTGCTCATGTTTTGAGTGAGTCCTGCGGGGCTGGGTGGAAGAAAGATAAATTGGTCTATGATCGTTGGAGGATGGTGCGGCATGGAGTCGCGGGGATTCTCGTCAAGGTGGAGATTTGTTGTTTATGACTCGAATCGGAACGCAAAAGAGGTCAAAATCGCCGAAGGAGGTTTCGGCGAGGGCCGGTGAGGTTTCGACGACCGCCGAAAAGTCGAAATCGGGACTGGGCAATTTTTGGGGGGTTTCGGCGCCCGCCGAATAAGATTCGGCGCCCGCCGAATGGGTTCCGCGACCGCCGAATGAAAATGGCGGTCGCCATTTTGTCCTAGCGGGATTTTTCTGTGCGCGCGGTTGCGCTGGAATTTTTGCGTGCCTTTTTGCACTGAGATTTTTGCGTGGGTTTATTTAATTAGGGAATTAGAATTATATGAATGATAATTTTATTCTTTATTAATTTAGGAGTCATAGATTAGGAAAATGATTTATTCTTAATTCTAATTGTTTTCCAATTTGATAGGTTTGCTACACTTATAAATTGGGGTTCTCCGGTAGACGAAAATCATAGAGTGCAATAGATCATAGAGTGAATTGTAAGCCTCAACGATGTAGTGGATTTCTTTCTTCCTGTGGTTTTTTCCCGTGTTTCGGGTTTCCACGTAAATTGTGTGTTCGTTCTTTTCGTTTATCTTTTTCTTCGCATCTCATATATATTTCGAGAGTCGTGAGCGATTTAGTTTCAATATTCGCAACAAGTGGTGTCACATCATCGTAAAGAGCATAACATTATTGATACTAATTATATATATTTCTCTTTTTGGAACGTGTAAACACCATTTTTTTCTCATTCTTCTCATTTCATATTTTTTCTCATGCAACTCCAACATCTCTTCATCAAGGGATAAGTGTATAAGGTAGTCAAAGAAACGGTTTACATGTAGGCTCAACGGGGTTAACTATGGTGTCCCACGACGGGTGACGCTACCGTCGTGGAGTAGCGCAAAATAATATTTAATGTTCCTAAACTATTCACTAGCACAAGTACTAGTAGCAAGTATAGGGTCGATCCCACGAGGAGGCGATTTAGCTTATAGTTTTCCCGGCTTTGAATGCTCAATTGGGTTGTCACGTTTGAAAAGGTTTTGTTTTGGAGAGCAGTTGGGCACTGCCGAACCGTGGTCACCGTGTTTACTTGACTGAAAATAACAAATAACTTAAACAGAAATAAAACTAGCATGCAACCTAATTAATAGACTGAGCAATTAACAGACTTGACTAAGCAAATAAGTTGAACCAAATAAAGAATAAAGTATCCAGGCATTGACTCCCCTGACTTCCCCCTTGACCTATGTGATGCCGATCATTGGTACGTATATCATTTTGCTAACAGTTTTGTCTTCCAGTTATAGATCCCAAGTATTAACATCCCTATGATGTCACGCATATTAATACCCCGAACCCTTATTCGCTCTTATGTTTAAGTCCTGCCAGATCTCTCTCGACAGGTCTCCTGACGTTGACCAATTCGACACTATGTGACCGCATGAGTCTAAGTTGATCAAGTCGCCTTTATCCTCCAAGCAAACCCGGAATGGCCAATAGCATGCCTGGACAGACCCAAGTCATACGACCACATCTCCAGCAACATGTTGTACTTCGCGGACGCCCAGTCTCCCGGTCGCGTTGATCCACGTACTCCTGTGTTAGGCAAGTCGGGGTTCCCACTGGTCACTGTAGGATTGCCCAAGTCCCTAACATGCTTAAGTTACTACCCTGTTGAATCGGGAACAAAACTCAGCTAGTTGCTGTCATCATTAAGCCTCCCGGCATGGTCACGTCTTAGGGTTGGTCAGGTTCTGTCTTTGCCCAGATACAAACAGATTAGCTACTTGACATAATTAAAACAGAAAATAAAACGAAAGAAATTGGACGAACTGAATTATGCATTGAAAACGGGAAATTGTTCAACAAAGGAAATAAACTAAGTACGGGAATTGAAAACATAAAACATAAAGATTGTTTTTTGGCCCGAGGGCTTAACAAGAAATAAACGCCGGCGAGTCGATGTGCTCACGCGGCTGCCTTCTTCGCTGCTGGTCAGGTAGGGTTCCGATCCTTCTTTCTCGCTCATGTGTTGTAGGGTTTCTTCGTCAGTCGCTCTCCTTATATAGACGGGCTTCAGTTGATGAGAGACGTGTGGGGGAAAATACCTCCAAGCGCGGATGAGAGTCCTACTTGGGTTGGAGTTTGAATCTGGCCGCCTTTGAAGACTCCGCAAATTCCAGGACTCCTGGTACACCGACTGCCCAACGTTCCGTCTCCGTCAATGTTAGTGCTTGCCCATGTGCTTCCTTCTCTGACTGATTGAGGTAGCGGACCATGTGCGGTACTTGGTCGGACTCAAGTCTTGCTCCACCTGCTGACATCCTGGTTGCTTGCTCAACTCTGCTGGATCCTTTTCGTCAGTCTGGCTTGCTCAACGAGTGCTCTTGACCATGGAAGGTGATTTCCTTGCCTCTTTCACACAGTGCGCTCCTCTTTTCCCTCCTTTTCCTGCCCACCTGCAAAACTTGCCCAAGTACCCAAACGTGCCCTCCCAGACACAAACAAAGTAAAAACAAACTAAAGACTCGATATACTTGACTCTAAAAACTTAAAAATGAGCCAAAAAAATATGGCTCATCACACGCACACACTTTACTTCGCTTGTCCTCAAGCGTGCACGGTGACTTGCCTGCTCAAGCAGAAAACAAACAGGGGGTAGAGATAGAAAGAAAATAGAAGACTCAAGGACAGCATGCTTATCAAAATACAGAGAGTTGATCAAGTGAACAGATAGTCAAAATCATAGTCAAGGGGATGCATAAAAAACGGTCAAGAGTTTGCAACAGGATTTTGGGATTCTCACTAAGTGTTTCTCTCTATGTAGTGGATGGGTAGTGTTTCGCTCAATGCTGTTTTAAAAGAAGTTCTGCTTTGGGCTTGGCCAAGTTCTATCCTGTGACATTTTCAATTGAGTTGGGCAATATCATTAGGGCTTTCTAGGGTGACTGTATAGGCTAGCTTGGGCAATGCCCAGAATTGATCTTAGGTAGGACATGCATTTTACTTAGCAAATTTCCTCCTAATTTCTTCTCTTTCTTACGGGCCTTAGCACACCCTTTTATTGGTGGATCTATTCTTTTTTTTTTTTTTCTTTTTTTTTTTTTTTTTTTTTTTTCTTGAGAAGACTTTGCCCTGACTTGCTCTTTTTATGTAATTGAGCATATTTGCAGGTTGGTCAGGGCAGTGGGAGTTTTCCCCAGGTGATCAAGAAATTTTGGCTCGGCTCAAGGGGCTAACAAGGGTCTTCTTTTATTTTTAGTGCAGAAAGAAAATGCCTAAGTCATTTACTACTCAACTCAGTTTTCAAATAATCACAATGGTCAGAACTTGGGCAAGCTTCAGCATCACAAACATTTTAAACAGCTACTCTCAAGAAAGAAATATATCACACAGATGTAGGCTCAAATCCTCACAGCTTACCTAGTTGCAATTCCATCGTCCCTAATATTTTTCATGCATAGACTATTAATTTTGAAAACTGTTCAAGTTGATCAAGGTATTTATCAAGCATGCGACTCGATCAAACTATGGGGTTGCTCTTGACCTTCCCCCACTCACACACTTTGCCTCTGGCAAAGTGTGCAAACAGTAATAAGTTGGGCAAGCACCCCCCCTGACTCCGACTCCAACGATGTTGGCGCACCTTCCCACATACACACTTTGCCTTGGGCAAAGTGTGCAAATAAAGAGGTCGACCCCATCAGACATGAGTCGGGCAGACTCAAGACCAAATAAAAAATTAAAAAAAACCTAAACTACTAAAACAAAGGGAGGGTACATTTAAGTTTTGGGTTCAGGTGGGTACCTGAATCCAACATGGACGAAGTATGCCATGAGGGCAGCGTGCAGCTCGTCCTGCCTCTCTCCAATCCGGTCCTGCTTCTCCTCGAGGACATCCAATTGCTCAAGGATCTCCTCCTTCTGCAACTCGACCCTTTCACTTGGTCGACTCACAGGCTCGGTCTTCACTTTCGCCTTGGCTGCCGTCGCCAAGGCCTTCACTTCCTCTGGGTTTGTGAACACCCAATCCTCTCCTACAACTCTGATATCAGCCATCCTATTCAAACACGCATGGTCAAACTTTTCCTCGGGCATCATCTCCATCAACTCAAAATCAAGCTTCAACTCCATCCTCTGGGCATAAATTCCTGGAAAGTGGGCAAGGGACAACCTCTGTGCTGGCTTGCTCAAGATGTTCTTCAGTTGTGCGCACATGAAAGCTCCAAAGTTGACCTTGATCTTCTTGGTCATGCACCACAGTAGATCAAGCTCGGTCAGGGAGATAGTATTGCTGTTGTCCTTTTTTCCATAAAAATTATACGCCAGTATACGGTGGCAGATACGCAACGCATTGTCCTTGAGCTGGTGATTTTTGGCCTCCTGTGACTTGAACACTTTCTCCTTGCTCAAGGCCCTCCAGATCTCGTTTCTCTCCTTCTGTGTGCGCTCTGGTGGCGTGGTCAACCTGTCCTGGTACTCCTTTGAAAACTTGTCCTTGAAACTGGCCGCTCCCATGGCCATGTTGATCTCGAAGATGCTCGCCTCATTATACGATCCCATCAATTTGAAAGAAATGCCCAACGGCCCGCCATCCTTGCTCGTTCTCACCTCTAACTCCTCATAGAACTCCTTGACCAATTTCTCAGAGACTTGCCCTGGCCAGGTCAAGAAGTCCTCCCATCCTATAGCTGCAAAATAACCCTTAACTTGATCAAGGATATCCAAATCTTTAAGGGTTTCAAAACATACCGTCTTGGGCACCACAACTGCCCTTTTCTGAATGTTGGATGGTGGGGGTACTGATTGCTTGCCCTTGCCGCGAGTAATTCGGGTCGACGATGGGGTCTTGAATTTTTCAACTGGAGTTGCCGGAATCGACTTCTCCGTTTCATCCTCTTTCTCTTCCGTCTCATCCTCTTCCATCTCCTCGCCGCCGGCGGTAGACATGTCGTCGCACTTCTCGTCAGATGACGACTCCATGGTGGCGGGTGGCGTGGCTTCGCGGGGCTTCTTAACTGTTTTGCCTTTCTCTTCAGCCGTGAACTTCCTCTTTTTCCCGGCGTCTTCACTTGGCTCGCCACTCTGGCTCGCCGGCGCCGATTCAGTTGACGGTTTAGGGGTCACATCAAGGTCAGAAAGTTTTGGGGCTTCGATTTCAGCCGTCAGTTGGTCCACCAAGTCGGTGTTGAGGGGTGGTGGGCTTTCGTCGCGCACCGGGCTCTGTTTGACCGGCGAAGGGGTGTTTCCTTTTTCCGGTGGTGGTGGTGTCTTCTCCTTCGCGGGTACAGAGGCGGCGGCGGCGGTTTTTGACGACTTGGCTCCGGCCATCTTCTTTGACGGTTGTGATTGAGGACTTGTGAGATCAATTTTGGTACCGTGGGGGATTTTGTTTAACTTGGTGTTTTTGGGGCGGGTGGATACCATGATTTTCGGAGTTAGGGTTATGGGGGTGGTAGAGGTAGTGGGGAAGTTGAGGAGTTGTGTGCGGTTTTTGAAGTAGAGGGGTAGTGGTAGAGGTGAATTAGGATTTTGAATTTATTTAGGACTCTGCAAATTCAGAGTCGATGGGACTCTTTTGTGGATTCCCGATAATTCCGCAATCATCACAACTGCCCTCCTCTATTCATTGCTCAATCTCCGCACTTGCTCGCTCCAATTTTATGTTTCCTGAAAACAAAGACAGACCAAAACCCTTTCCTGCCCAAGGCTACTCCTTGGCGTGGTAAATTTATAAATAAAAAGAAATAATGGAAAAGCATAGTATACATACCGAGTTCGCCTTCGGTATTTGCCTCTATTTATTGTCATGGGCCTGACTTATTTTTCTTGCTTTACTTGGTCAAGTGGCTGGCTCAGGGGGTATCATCCCCTTGAGATCCTCATTCCCATAGTAAGCCTTGACTCTCTGCCCATTCACTTTAAAGATCTGATCGTCACCTGGTTTAAATAGCTCTACCGAACCATTTGGGCAAACAGCATGGACTATGAATGGTCCTGCCCATTTGGTGGATAGCTTTTTAGCCTTGAACTTAAACTTGGTTTGGTAAACCAGAACCAGTTGACCAGGCTCGATCTTCTTTTTCTTGATGATTTTGTCGTGGGCTCTCTTTGTTCGCTCCTTGTAATTGACCGCGTTATCATACGCTTCAATTCTTATCTCCTCCAGCTCAGTTAGGTCAAGCTTACGTCCTTCGCTGGCTGCATCCCAGTCGAAATTGACCTTGTTAACTGCCCAATGCGCCTTGTGTTCAATTTCCACGGGCAAGTGGCATGACTTGCCAAACACCATACGGTAGGGAGAGATCCCTGAAGGTGTTTTGTAGGCGGTTCTGTAGGCCCAAAGTGCATCATCGAGCTTGTCACTCCAATCCTTACCTTCTGGCTTGACCATCTTCCTCAAGATGGTTTTAATGATACGATTGGATAGCTCGGCTTGCCCATTGGCCTGGGGGTGATAAGCTGTGGAGATTCTGTGGTGCACTCCATATTTCCTGAGCAACCTTTCAATTATATAGTTGCAAAAATGTGTACCTTGATCACTGATCAGTGCGCGGGGTACCCCAAATCTGCTGAATATGTCGCCCTTGAGGAAGGTGGCTACCACTCTAGAATCATTAGTTGCTGTAGCCTTCGCCTCGACCCATTTGGATACATAGTCAACTGCCAAGAGTATATACTCCTTTCCTCTGGAGTTGGGCAGTGGTCCCATGAAGTCAATACCCCATACGTCGAAGACCTCCACGGGCATGATGGGCATCATGGGCATCTCATCTCTCTTGGTCACGTTCCCCTCTCTCTGGCACTTGTCACAACTCCTGCACCACTCAAAACAATCTCTCAAGAGAGTTGTCCAATAAAAACCACAGTCAAGTACCTTTCTTGTTGTACGTCGGTGGCCAAAATGTCCTACGCAGGCTTGCTCATGGCAGTGCCTTAGAATATCTGCTTGCTCAACTTCAGGGATGCAACGCCTAAGTACTTGGTCTTCTCCCCTCTTCCACATGTAGGGGTCGTCCCAAATGTACTTCTTGCTTTCCCGCTTGAGTTTGTTTTTACCGTAAAGGGTCATGTCTTCCCTTATATCCCCTGTGACTATGTAGTTGGCCAAGTCTGCATACCATGGCTCCCCCGAGTGGGTTGAAATTTGATATAAGTACTCATCTGGAAAAGTCTCTGTGATGGGCATGCCTTCTTCTCGCTGGATTATCCTGCTCAAGTGGTCAGCCACTAAGTTTTGGTTGCCTGACTTGTCTCTGATTTCGATGTCGAACTCTTGTAGCAACAAGATCCATCTTATCAGCCGTGGCTTGGTCTCCTTTTTGGCCATCAAATACTTCAGCGCGGCATGGTCAGTGTAAACTATAGTTTTACTCCCGAGCAAGTAAGATCTGAACTTCTCGAATGCAAACACCACAGCCAGTAGCTCTTTCTCTGTGGTCGCGTAGTTGCATTGGGCAGGGTTCAAGGTCTTGGATGCATAGTAGATTACATGTCGTTCCTTGCCCTTCATCTGCCCAAGTACAGCTCCAACAGCATACCCGCTCGCGTCGCACATAAGCTCAAATGGCATTCCCCATTCTGGTGGTTGGATGATGGGGGCAGTGACTAACCTTTCCTTGAGGTGGTTGAAGGCAGCTTGACAGTCATCATCAAAATTCCAGTCAACCTCATTTTGCAACAGCCTGGTCAGAGGTTGGGCAATCTTTGCAAAGTCTCTCACGAACCTCCTGTAGAACCCAGCGTGCCCAAGGAAACCTCTAACTTGCTTGACATTCCTTGGATAAGGCAGCTTCGATATGGTCTCTATTTTGGCTCGGTCAACTTCGATTCCCTTGGCAGAGACTACGTGCCCAAGGACTATCCCTTCCTCTACCATAAAGTGACATTTCTCGTAGTTAAGTACCAAGCTTTTCTCCACACATCTACTGAGGGCCAACTCCAGGTTGTTCAAGCATGTCTCGAACGAGCTGCCATATACAGTAAAGTCATCCATGAAGACTTCTATTCCTTGCTCGAGCAGATCGGCAAAGATGCTCATCATGCATCTCTGGAAAGTCCCTGGGGCGTTGCATAGACCAAATGGCATGCGTCGATATGCAAAGGTACCGTATGGGCAAGTGAAAGTAGTCTTGTCCTGGTCTTCCGGGGCCACCCAAATTTGCATGTAGCCCGAGTATCCGTCAAGGAAACAGAAGTGGGTTTTCCCAGCCAGCCTTTCGAGCATCTCGTCAATGAAGGGTAGGGGAAAGTGGTCTTTCTTTGTTACCTTGTTCAACTTCCTGTAGTCTATGCACACCCTCCATCCAGTTTGCAGTCGAGTGGCTATCTGCTCCTTTTTCTCGTTCTCGATCACTTGAATCCCTGACTTCTTGGGCACCACATGGACTGGACTGACCCATTTGCTATCTGAAACAGGGTAGATAATGCCCAAGTTAAGTAGCTTGAGTATCTCCTTGAGCACCACCTCCTTCATGGCAGGGTTCAGTTTTCTCTGTGGATCGCGTACTGGACTTGACTCTTCCTCGAGCAATATGTGATGTTGGCATATTGTGGGGATGATTCCCTTGATGTCGGCTAGAGTCCATCCAATGGCTTGCTTGTACTGGTCAAGGATGTATCTCAGCCTGCTCTCTTCTTCCTTCTTCAATTTTGAACTAATGATCACGGGCAACGTATCATTTTGCCCAAGAAACATGTACTTGAGATGTGCAGGGAGTTTCTTCAGTTCCAATTCTGGTGGTTTTTCCAGGGATGGCACCATGATCGTGATTTCCTGGGGTGGCAGCTTGCTCATGCCCATAGGATGATTTTCCAAAGCTCCCAGTTGCTCAACTATCTGTTGGACTTCAAGTTGCTCATCAACTGCATCTTCTATGGTCAATCCCCTTTGTATCACCAGATCTACTTTGTCAGAGACTCCATATCCCAGAGCCTGCTCCTCGATCAATTCGTCAATCTGGTCAACATAATGCACTTGCTCAGTGTCTTCTGGGTGCTTCATCGACTTGAACAAGTCGAATGTGACCGTTTCTCCTTCAAACTTGCAGGTTAGCTTTCCAGTCTCACAGTCAATGTGTGTCCTTGCTGTCTTCAAGAATGGTCTGCCCAAGATCATCACTGGCTGCTTACTTGATCTCCCCATGTCCAGGACATAGAAATCGGCAGGGAAAATGAGCTCCTCCACCTTGACCAATACATCTTCCAGGATTCCTTCGGGATACACGTTTGATCTGTCTGCCAACTGGATAACTACCCTTGTTGGTTTCATCGGCCCTATACCCAAGTCTTCGTACATTGACTTAGGCATAACATTGATAGATGCTCCCAAGTCGAGCATGGCTTTTTCTATGTTCATGTTGCCGATTATGCAGGGAATATAGAACATTCCAGGGTCTGCACACTTCCTTGGCACATTCCTCTGGAGTACCGCTGAAACATTCTCTCCTACTTCGAACTTGGCATCATCTTGGTATTTCACTTTTTTTGTGCACAGCTCCTTGAGGAATTTGGCGCACCTGGGCATGGATTTCAGGATGGTCAACAGAGGCATGTTGATTTCCACCTTTTTGAACATCTGGAACATCTCATTAGTGTCCTCCTTCTCTTTCTTCTTGCTCAATCTGCCTGGGAAAGGAGGGTAGATTTTTGGTGGTGTTACTGCTTGAGTGGGTACTGATGTTTCCTTCTGTTTGGGTGGTGTCAGCTCAAGCTCTTCCTCTGACTCTTCTTCCTCGTTGACCTCTTCAACAATTCCTTCCACTCGAGATGGTGGAGTGGGCTTCTTGGGTGCTTCGGCCAGGACCTTTCCACTCTTGAGGTGGATTGCATTCAGTTGGGCGTTATTGAGTTCAATTTGGGGAGGTAGACCGTTGGTCTTCTTCTTCATTTCGGTCATAGCCTGGGTCAAGTGTGCCAGTTGGGCATTGATGTTCTGAAATTGCCCACGTGACTCAAGCATTTGAGCATTGATATTCTGAAGTTGACCTCTAGTCTCGACCTTGTACTTCTCATTGTCCTGTTTGTACCGGTCATTCTCCTGTTGGGCTTTGATATTTTCATTGACCAAGGTCTGCATCATATCTGCCAAAGTCGGGCCATTGCTCTGGTTCTGCTGGTTGCCCTGATTTTGGTAGTTGTTCCTCTGATGATTGTTCTGGCCGTGGTATTGCTGGCCTTGATTTCCTTGGTTCCCTCCGCCCTGGTAGTTGTTGTTTCCATACCGGTTGTTGTCATGATTTTTCCAGTTGTTCGAGTTGTACGTGTTTCCATTGGGCCTTTGTCCGTTCCCATTGTTCTGCATTATCACCTTGACCTCTTCGTCAAAAAGCTCAGGGCACTCGTCAGTAGCATGGTTACTTTCCTTGCAGATTTGGCATGCCTTGACTCCTCTCTTTAGCCCTGGGTTTTGGTTGAGCACCAGTTGCTCAACTATGTTGCACAGCTTGTCCAATTTGACTTCAGTTGCAGATGGTACGGGCAAGTTGTTCCTGGGTAGGTCACTGCCATCCTCCCTTGTCTCTTCGGCCATTTCCTTGAAGATTTTGAATGCTTCGTCGGCCCTTTTGTTTAGAATAGATCCTCCACAAGCTGCATTGATCCATGTCCTCTCCGTTTCTCTTAGTCCAGAGATGAAGTACTGGACCAAGTCATGGTCAAGGATCTGATGCTGTGGGCACTTGGCCAACATCTGCTTGAACCTGACCCAGTAGTCATGGAAATTCTCTCCTCCTCCCATTTTGATGCTGTTGATCTTCTTCCTCATCTGCTGGATGCGTGCAGCTGGGAAGTACTTCTCAAGGAACTTCTGCTGAAGCTGACTCCAGGTGGTCACTTCTCCAGCAGGTAGAGTGTAAAGCCATTCTCGGGCTCCTTCGGCTAGTGAGAAAGGGAAGGCTAGGAGCCTGATGTATTCCCCTAGCCTTTCGCTTGCTCGGATGGTGCCACATGCCAATTCAAAATCTTGGAGGTGTCTCTGGGGATCCTCCAGGGGCATGTCACTGAACTTGGGCAAGATCTGGATGAAGCCGTGCTTCATCTCCCAAGAATTGTTTTCAACCGTGGGCAAGGTGATGCCCAGTGGTTTCAGATTCAAGTTCTCTGGGAACATTGTGTCCCTCAACGTCTTGGCTCTCTCTTCTCCCATCCTTGATCGCGTAGGTGACCTGGATGTGTTCGGTGAATCTTCTCTCGCTGTGTCCGAGATCGACTCTCCTGTCTCAGTTATGGTCAACTGAGTTACTTGAGCGGCACGTGCTAATGCTTGCTTTTGTCTTGCTGCTTTTCGATTCTTCCTTGCGGTTCGCTCGATTTCAGGATCAAATAGTAGCCCTGTATCCTTGCTTCCCGATGAGTCAGAATCCTGCATACAAAAATAGGTCAAGCGTTAGCACGGAAAACTATTGGCTTGGAATATTGCCTCCCCGGCAACGGCGCCAATTTTGACGCTACCGTCGTGGAGTAGCGCAAAATTATATTTAATGTTCCTAAACTATTCACTAGCACAAGTACTAGTAGCAAGTATAGGGTCGATCCCACGAGGAGGCGATTTAGCTTATAGTTTTCCCGGCTTTGAATGCTCAATTGGGTTGTCACGTTTGAAAAGGTTTTGTTTTGGAGAGCAGTTGGGCACTGCCGAACCGTGGTCACCGTGTTTACTTGACTGAAAATAACAAATAACTTAAACAGAAATAAAACTAGCATGCAACCTAATTAATAGACTGAGCAATTAACAGACTTGACTAAGCAAATAAGTTGAACCAAATAAAGAATAAAGTATCCAGGCATTGACTCCCCTGACTTCCCCCTTGACCTATGTGATGCCGATCATTGGTACGTATATCATTTTGCTAACAGTTTTGTCTTCCAGTTATAGATCCCAAGTATTAACATCCCTATGATGTCACGCATATTAATACCCCGAACCCTTATTCGCTCTTATGTTTAAGTCCTGCCAGATCTCTCTCGACAGGTCTCCTGACGTTGACCAATTCGACACTATGTGACCGCATGAGTCTAAGTTGATCAAGTCGCCTTTATCCTCCAAGCAAACCCGGAATGGCCAATAGCATGCCTGGACAGACCCAAGTCATACGACCACATCTCCAGCAACATGTTGTACTTCGCGGACGCCCAGTCTCCCGGTCGCGTTGATCCACGTACTCCTGTGTTAGGCAAGTCGGGGTTCCCACTGGTCACTGTAGGATTGCCCAAGTCCCTAACATGCTTAAGTTACTACCCTGTTGAATCGGGAACAAAACTCAGCTAGTTGCTGTCATCATTAAGCCTCCCGGCATGGTCACGTCTTAGGGTTGGTCAGGTTCTGTCTTTGCCCAGATACAAACAGATTAGCTACTTGACATAATTAAAACAGAAAATAAAACGAAAGAAATTGGACGAACTGAATTATGCATTGAAAACGGGAAATTGTTCAACAAAGGAAATAAACTAAGTACGGGAATTGAAAACATAAAACATAAAGATTGTTTTTTGGCCCGAGGGCTTAACAAGAAATAAACGCCGGCGAGTCGATGTGCTCACGCGGCTGCCTTCTTCGCTGCTGGTCAGGTAGGGTTCCGATCCTTCTTTCTCGCTCATGTGTTGTAGGGTTTCTTCGTCAGTCGCTCTCCTTATATAGACGGGCTTCAGTTGATGAGAGACGTGTGGGGGAAAATACCTCCAAGCGCGGACGAGAGTCCTACTTGGGTTGGAGTTTGAATCTGGCCGCCTTTGAAGACTCCGCAAATTCCAGGACTCCTGGTACACCGACTGCCCAACGTTCCGTCTCCGTCAATGTTAGTGCTTGCCCATGTGCTTCCTTCTCTGACTGATTGAGGTAGCGGACCATGTGCGGTACTTGGTCGGACTCAAGTCTTGCTCCACCTGCTGACATCCTGGTTGCTTGCTCAACTCTGCTGGATCCTTTTCGTCAGTCTGGCTTGCTCAACGAGTGCTCTTGACCATGGAAGGTGATTTCCTTGCCTCTTTCACACAGTGCGCTCCTCTTTTCCCTCCTTTTCCTGCCCACCTGCAAAACTTGCCCAAGTACCCAAACGTGCCCTCCCAGACACAAACAAAGTAAAAACAAACTAAAGACTCGATATACTTGACTCTAAAAACTTAAAAATGAGCCAAAAAAATATGGCTCATCAACGGGCTCAAGGTAATATTTATGAATATGGCCGGAAGGTTAATCCTAAACGATCATTCTTATCATGTAATCGATCAAACAAGTTATGACATACGGTTTTGAAATTTTTCACATGCAAGTTCTAGTGCTCTCTTGATAAATCTTGACACAAAAAGCATTGAAAGTTCAAAAAATTCTTTGAGGCATAAAAACGACGAGAGATTTAATATGAAATACGCTCCAAGAAAAGGAAAATAGCAACGAAATCTTCACAAGTGTTTGGAAATTTTAATTTAAGTCATTTTTCATGTCCTTAAGTCAATTAAATATGTCACACGAGTTTTAAAATTGAAATAGCCAACATTTTTATTATTATTATTATTATTATTATTATTATTTTGTTTAAAGGTGCATAAACTTTAAAACAAACTTGAGAGTTCATAGGTTTAGAAAAAAGAAACGAAGACAAAATACGTGCAACATTGATATTTAAAATTAAAAAATAAATTTTAATTAATATTTTCAAAAAACAAGTTTTTATTATAAAATTAATATATTTATATTAAATAATTAAAATATATAAAAAGTAAAAAAATAAAATAATAAGAAATGAATCGATGATGTGACAAATAGCAATTTGCTAGCTCTCTTGTGACTTGTGAGTCACACTTGCCGAATACTGAAAATCTCATAAAATTTGAGGGACACGTGTCTTTTTCTGTATGGTCTACTGACTTTGATTAGATTGGATTGCCACGTAAGGTGGAGCTATAGTAGCACCGAATTTAGGTTTTATCCAAACCCAAACCAAAAACTCCACCACCCATGGCCCACATCTTTTTTTTATACTACTCTATATTCGTCCTCAAAGAGTAAATATATTTTTCCAGTACCAATTTTTTTTTATATATATTTTGACCAAAATTTAAGAGATTAAAATATATTTTAAATTAAAAAATTAAATAATTACAATTAAAATTTAAAAATAAATAAAATAGAGATAGATTTTATATTTTAAAACAAAAAAATAAAAAAAATAATGTCAATTATATATTATGAAATGTTTCACTAAATAAAAGTGTCATTTTTTTTTGATAAATAAATAAATTAAAGAATGTATGAATAAATTTTCAATTAAAGAAAAAAAAAGGTGAATAAAAACAAAAATAAGACTAGTAGTAATGATTTGCCACTTGGCCTCATCATCATGTCTTATGCTGTAAAACATATATTCTTTCTGGAATATTAATATTATGATATTGGTCATGAAAACTTTGATATTGATGGACTCATGGACCTACTTCATATTCAATTTTAGATATTATTATTGATTTGTTTTGATGTTTGAATAGATGAAAATATTATTTTTGTTTCCAAAAAAAGTGTAATAATTAATTTCTATCTTATAACGGAAACAAGTTATAACAAAAAAATAGTTATATAATAATTCATATTTGCAATTTGGATTTATGCATGCAATTAATTAATGAGTTGGCTCTTTGATTGTGGTACCTCCCGTGATTGTATAGTGACTGTGATGCAAATCATATGGTTGAAATAGAACCGTGAATCAATTCATTACAAGATATTAAAACAATTCGATCAAGCACTACTACAAAAAAAAGCCTTTTACAACGGCCTATTTACATCAGTTTAGCTATAACCGATGTAAACATGGATATTTACATCGGTTTATCTATGAACCGTTGTTAGAAAGTGTAAGACATCTGTTATAAATAATAACCGACATGCATGATATTTAATTGTCATCGGTTGTAAAGAAACTGATGTTAATTTTGTTTATATTACATCGCCGTTTCAGAAACCGACGTGGAAATGATTTTCCAGACGTCGGGTCTATTTTAGTATCGTGACTTTAATAATTTAATACTATTAATTTTTATTTTAAAATAAAAATGTAATATTAAGGGGTTCCACTACCGTAACCGCTTGTAAATAGCTCACCATTAAAGTTCAAAAGATAGAAAACCCTATCCCCTGCCACTACTCTCCGCCTACATCTCGCCCCCTTCTCCCAACACCCAGAAGATTTCTACGGCACCCGCGTCCACACGGTATATACCTCGTTCGCATCTTTCTTGACATCCCCAAGACCACGCATTCAAAGACGCCGAGCGCTCATCGATGGATCTCCCTAGGCAGCGAGTGGGCTTTCATCGAGGCCCTCTTTTTCCTGAAAAATTAGACGACATCTATGTGCTACCACAGGACGAGCCACAAATTCACTGTTCGATTTGAATAAGGGGGTGAACCATATGGGCGTGGACTGTCCCGAAATTTTATTTCGTGTCAATGTCCGAGGAGAGCTCAATTCGGTATTTGTCAACAGAGGAGGAGATAACGGGGGCATCATAATCGCCAAATTTCCATCCAGAGGCTCGGTATAAAACGGCTCTTGTGAGTATGGATGATAATGTCGAATTCAACTACATACTGGTAATAATTTTAGGGCACTGTCCTTTTTGTTTCGTGTATGTTTGTCATGTACTTGCGGAATTCTTTTTCTGATTGTTTTTCTGATTGCTTTTTTGAAACCTCTGCGATTCCAATGGTGTTCCAACAATCTAATTCGGTAATCTCTATGTTCTCTTATTTTTGTTGTACATTTGGGAGTGTTGGTATGCCAAATTTCGTGTGACATGTTGTAGTGGCGATATTCATGTTTTCATAGTTCTTGGTCGTTCGAAATTTGATGTAGACGGGAGCTTGATGGATGATTCGTCTAAAGGCGGACCTGAAAGACGTTCTCTTACACAACAGAAAGGTAAAGCCTTTGTTTTTTCTATTTTGGCATTACATTTCTTTTCACCGAGCTTAGGTAGTTATGCTTACTAAAAGTATTAACAAAAATTTGGTCTCTTTCTTATGAAATGTTATGAGTGATACGTAAAAATTAATTTATGTTTAGTTATTAGCCGGACATTGTTGTTTGAATTCATAGTTTTTATTATGGATGGAATGCAAACTATATATTTTTGTTCTTTAGGTTCCATTAGCTTCATTTTGTAAACCATTTTATGGCGGATCAAAATCTGTGTGTGTGAGACCTTGCTTTCTACCATTTTGTCGTACGCACAATTGAGTCTTTTTGAGAAATCACATGGTTGGTTTCCTTTTCTAATTTGTACGTCTTCTAATAATATTTATTGCTGATGAATTTACTCATGATGTTCAGGATTATTATAGTGGTGTCTGGTATGATCTTTCTCGAGTGTGAAGATGTTGAGTATTCGGAATACACTCCAGGTTAGATACTATATGCCTTTTGGAAAAAACTTATTACCCATGTGTCTTGTGCTCTTATATATTTAGAGGTGCATTATGAATATTTGTGTACAAACAACCCTTATATTTTATTTGTATGTACTTAATGTGATTTGATAGCTAACTTTACTTTTAATTATAATCGTAATCATATGGTATTTTTTTATACAGAAAAATTGAAATTTGCGACAAAGATGGGAAGGCTAATAAGGCTAATACTGTAAATAATGGAGAGTCCCCCTAAGCTATCCTAAGCTATTAAGCATCAGATTTCAAGCATTTTATTCTTTTATTAGTCTTCAAATTTGTAAAAAAATCTTGTTACCATTAAATTTTTATTGTGAAATTTTTAATAATTATGAAAAAGGCTCTAAATTTTTTTTTTTATTTTTCAATACTATTTTAACATCGGTTCCAAATAAACATCGATGTTAATTATTCATCTTTACATCAGTTTAAATTGACTGCCCACGGGCAGGGCAGGTTCAATGAGGATTTCCACAGCGGTTCATAAATGACCGATGTAAATTAATATTCATTTTACATCGGTTATTTAACTGATGTAAATAATTCTGTATATTTACATCGGGGCTTTGGACAACGGTTGGTAAACCGATGTTAATGACTCTTTTTAACCGTTGTGAAAGGCCTTTTTTGTAGTAGTGAAGGTGTGTACGTAGGCTATCCGATGGCCTTCTATGACCTAATTTCGAGGCGATAGTTATTAATTAATTGTATTCATGCACATTCGAAAGGGTATAAATTTAGTTGCTTGAAAAAAGTGATTAATTAATTATCTTCGGAGCAATTTTTGATTTTGATTTAGGAAACTCGCAAATGTTCGATTTTGTTGAGTCTGCTCGCCATCACCACTCCGTCTCATTAGTATGATATTGTCCGCTTTGAGCAAAGCTCTCACGATTTTCACTTTGGGACTCCTTCCCAAAAGGTCTCATACTAATGGAGTGGTGAGTCTCTTTATTAACTTGGCAAACTTCCCTTCATTTTTCGATGTGGGACTTGGTTTGTACTCAACAGATTTTTGTAACAATCGATGTGCGCTAGCCAAAATGTGTTAAGTCGTACATTTATTTTAAATATGCAAATAATTCTTATATATGTTGTGAGATCAAACATGTCTATAAGTTTTCCATTGTAGTATTTGTTTGAAGAATATGGATGACTATAAGTTGATGGTTGGTGGTACAATATACTACTAATTTCGACAAAATTTATAAATCAATATATAGAAGGTAAGTTTTGGCCTCATAATTCTCCAACTAATTATGATTTAAATACCAATTACTAATCCGTACCATTTTCCAAATCTTCTACCGAAAACATTGTAAATTCCAGCTAATAATCTATTTATTTAACCAATTGTAATTAATTAACGCACATATGCCAACTCATATTGTTCATATATGTATTTTTGAAACAAATAAAATGAACTTATGAATTACTATTTTTGTTAATAATTAGTGAAATTAATTATAAGTTTTAATGATTCATATATAGTGTGTACCAATATACTCGTGAGTCAAGACGAAGCACATACACATAGGCCACTTATATACGTTTGAACATATATAGGTAGATTAAACCGATAATAGGTAGGCTTATATTTTGTATAGTTGGCACTTGCCACTATTACTAATTTATTGCGCATTATTTATGTAGGTTTAGGCTTTATAAAAATCATACTTAGCTGAATCATTTCACGGATGGTCCATGCACCCCTTTGAATGACTTAAATCATATGGGAGGAACTCTATTTATAAGCTAAAAAATTATGTTGCTTAATTTTTTTTATCAGTTCGAGCTGTTTGATAATGTGATATTTAATACGATATCAGAGTGTTAGACTTATGTCGATGTCCTAGATTCGACTCCTGCCATAAATAACTACTAGAATTAATTATCCATTTGTTGAGTTTTCTTAAAAAAATTGAAATCGACTTACAAGTGAGGGGTAGTAATGAGAAATATATATTGGACATGTTATTTAACTTCTCTAACAATTCGAGTTTTTAGATGCTGTAACTTCTAACCAATGTTCTAAAAATCTCCGCCTAGCTCCGCCTAGGCCCTAGACTGTACTCGACCGACTCGATTTTAAGGTCTAGGCCCCAAGCCGCCTATGCGCCGCCTTCATCCGCCTAAATCCGATTTAGGCCGCCTAAATTCGATTAGTTTCGTCTTTACCTACTTAGACGGTTCTTGAGCAGATTTAATCAAACAATCAAATTTAATTGATTCAAAACTTGATAAATCAAATAAAATAAATGGTGTTATGATAAATCTTGAGCAAGAGACCATAATTTAAAAAAAATACTAAAGACATAATAATTTAGAAATTAAATTTTACAAGTTATTTTGATTATTTTACTATGTTAAGATTTATTATTAATACTATTATTTGATTATTTATTTATTGTTTTTTTCAAAATATTAAATATTTATGCATTATTATTTTTAAATATAATATTGATTAATTAAATATAAAATATAAAACGATCAACCCACGTCTAATTCAAATTAATCTCTCTAGGCGCTATGCCCCTAGGCACTGCCCGACTAGCGCATTTTAAAACCTTGTTTCTAACAGTATGATTTGAATAAGAGTCGATTTGGTAGAGCTTATTTAAAAGAACTTATAAGATGTTAATTACTACATATAAGTTGTTTAAAGAGATCATAATATGTGTTATTTAATAAATAAGTTGTTAAACCATCTATATATTTAATATATAAATCCAGACTTTGCTGATCCCACTTGGACAATGTGAACACAAAAAATTACACAACAAAAAATGAGCATGTTCATGGCACATATAAAGCTTTCATATGTTTAGGTGTCATTTGTTGGAGTTGTATACTTAATGTCTAGATTTAAGTGATATGAACTCCCGATCCATTGCTATTAATTTATTTAATTAAATAAACAATTATTTGCGTTTAATTATTTATAATTAAATATATGCAAATTATAGTCCTATATTATATACGTTGTAGTTAGTATGGTGTGCGACGTCACACGGAAGATCATACTATCGGTTACTCGTATATAATCGAACAGTTGCTCACGACCTAGATGTGTTTTGGGTCGTTTTTGTTGGAGAGGGTGAGATACGGGGTGGATATGAGGGTTTCGCAACGACTACCAAATCATGTGAATTTATATGTAGAAAGGGTTGAAATTTCTAGACCCCGGGGGAAAAGGATAAGAATTCCGAGCTCGAGAAGATAATGTCTTTCTTTTTATATGTCTTTTATTCGGTAATTTTCGCCGCCCTTACAATGAGATGAGGGGGTCGGCTTTTATAGGCGAGAGCACATGCTCATGCAGAGCCACGACATCAGGACACGTTTAAGATCTAATCTTCGATCATTAAATGCCGGGGCACGATTTTGCATTGGGTTTATGCGAGCTCCGGGGTACGGTGTCTGAGGCATCTGGCGCGGATCTCGTCGTGGAATCCTGAGTGGGAGGGCTTTTCCTCTTGCCTCTTTGGACGACCCACGGACCCCTGCTGCCTTTTGAACTCGGCCCGGGACGGCGCCTCGGACGCGCTGCAGGCATCCGGGTCCGGGACCCGGTTGGGTCCCCTTGGGGGATTTCCGAGAGTTTGGCCCGGGATCATTGTCGCCTCGGAGCGGACTCGTAATGATCCTCGGGGCTCTTCCCTTCTGCTGGTCTTCCGGGGCCATCCTTTGCATGGACTGCACAGACTCGTACCTGGGGTTCGACCCCGACCTTTCACGATCGTTCTCGAGAGCGGTGGGCGGGCCCGTCCTCCGTGTGTACAAATTGGTTTTTTATCCCCCAACATTGGCCCCCGGAAACATCGTCGGAGATTTGGGAGATCCGGGGGGGTTTCCGTCCGTTGGGCTGACGTCCTTTATTTCCTTCTGTGGACTCGGTTGACTTTTCCGATGGTCGGGCCATCCTTAAATGATGTGGTTGGTGGGTGTCTGACCTGCTTGCTTCCCTGCCTTCCTTCGAGGGATTCGTGTCGGCCTGGGTGCTCTCAGACCTGTGGGGCGTCTGAAAAGCTGAAAGCCCCTATATAAATGTCGTGCTCGCGGAGTGGTGGCTTTGGGAGGTGGCGTCGAGATGTGTGGCCGCTGTTCGATCTTCTGGACTATATAACGAGGTCTAGGTAACTGCTCTTCTCATCTTTCTCCTCTCATGTCTGTTCAACCTCAGAGGACCGCCAGCTCCGCGGTGGGCCCCATCGTCCAACTTCGGGACCGTGAACCTGGTGACGAGTCGCGGGTGGAGACGGCGGGCTCCGGCGTTCGTCGCTACGTCGTGTCCCGTAAGTTCAACTCCCGCTACCACCGCGAGGTCCTCTTGATGCCGTCTCCCTTTGCGCAGATGTATAGGCACGTGTGGCCCGCCATGTTGGCTGTCAGCGACTCGTCAGGTTGTCTCTGGGTTTTTGACTTGGTCCCCGGTGGCAACCGCTTGGGGATTGGAGGTATCGGCTGGGCGGTGTATGTCCAACACATGCAACTCCAAGATGATTGGCGGGTAGAGCTCCGCTGGTCGGAGGTGGAGGATATCAACATCGCCGTTACCCGTGGGGACGGGTCCCTAGTTCCTGTTCCGCCGGTCTCGTTCTGAGCGAGCGGCGGGGCCGTTCATTGTCTTCGCGTCGCGCCTCGGTGCCTTCTATGTTGTCTACCCCTATGTTTCCTACTGTAATCCGGGCCTCGGAGCCCGGGGGTCGTATCTTGGTGTGACCTTTCTGAAATAATGAATAAATGAATTAAGAAAAATAGACAATCTCTTTTTCTCCTCTTTTTTTTTTGTTTTTTGGTTCGGAGCCCGGGCCCCGCGCGCTCGGGCCCCGGCCCGGCTCCGTTCGGCTCCTTGGGATTCGGACGGTCGCGGCGGTTCCCCAGGCTAATGATGACGCCTTTTCGGTGTGTCACGTCTTCTGGGCACCTTTTTAAAATCCGATCCAAATCAAATCATTCTTCCGACTTCGAAGCCTTCTCACTTCCTTTTCCGGTCATCTTCTCCGGCGAGAAAAAAGAAAAGATCCTCTTCTCAGTAAAATTCGACCCCATGGTGAGCTCCTCCGTGGGAAGCAACGACTTCAACCCGCCGGAGATAGTCTACATCTCCTCCGACGAGGGGCCTGAGGCGGAGCCGGAGCCGCATCACGAGGCGCCGGAAATTTTTGACGTTTCCTCCGACTCGGATCCGGACGCCGGGGACAGCCACCTGTCCGTCCCCCCTTCTCTCGACGTTGCTCGCTTTTGGCACTCCCGGACCTTTGCAGGGTCCCTACGCCGCCCGGGGATGAGACTACCGCCGCCTCTGACCGTTCCTTTCCGGGGTTTGGAGAAACGGAGCATAGTTCTCCGAGACGAGCTGGGTCAAAATTGGCCAATGCACCTGGTGCGCCGCGGGGATCGCCTCCGTCTATCAGGAAAAGGATGGAGGACTTTCTGCCGCCACGTGGGCACAGGCCAAGGGTGGCGGGTGCGAGTCCAGTGGGATCGGGAGGTGCCATCAAGAGTCTTCGTGGTCGACGGAGAGGGTGTGGCCCGGTCGCGGCTTAGATAGCTTCCTCTCCGGGAGATAGGTTTAGCTAGGGTTTTCTCTGTGTCCCACTGTATTTTTGCGATGATGTAGCGTCGACCCTTTGAGGTTCCCTCCGTTTTTGTAAAGAATTAATTTTAAATATATTTATCACTTTTTCCAATCGGCAATCTTTCTTGCTTTGATCGCCTTTTACTTGTCTTCCTCTTCGCGGGATCGAATTTCAAATTTTCGCAAACGAACTACCCGGGCGTTACGACCCGCTCATGCTGGCCCCGGGGTTGACACCCTATACTTCCTGCCCGAACCCCGGGCGTCGATGTGCGTTAGAGCCTCGGGCGTTTTTTTTTTGTTGCGGGTCCGGGCCTCGGACCTACGACGTAGGGTTGCAGGGGCGTGCGGTCTAGGGGGCAATCATTGGGATCCTGTTGGGCCCACACATGCCCAATGGGCCTCGTTGGGCTGCTTGGAGAAAAGGAAAAACTCGAGTGTGTTTACGGGTAACCGCTCCGCCCCTTCACGTCTTGCGTGCATATCTCTCCAAAAAAACTGCCGTGATTGTCGCCCACTTCCTTACGTGCTCCGGTGATTCACAACCCTAACTCCACCGAAATTAAGGTAATCGTTCCCCTTCGCCTTTAACTTTCTTCTGTCCAAATCTGTTGCTCCTATTTCGAGAAGATGTCGAGTCCGTATGACGAGGTCATGGTCGAGGCGGAAGGTTCGGTCGCGAGTTCTGGTGGCGCCACCGCGTCGAGTAACTCCTCATCTAGCTCCGACGAAGAAACCGACATCCACTCTCTCCACGCCCAATTTCTAAGCTTAATGGACGAGAAATTTCCGCCGCTTGCTCCTCTCGACTACCCAACCTACTACCGGTCCAACCCCTATGTGGCCGCCGTTCGTGAACCGTACGCGCCGCTTGCCGAGTGCCACACCCCCAAATGGGGCGATCACGGCAAACCCAGTGTGATCACTACTGCGATGATCGAGCGGAGGCGGATCCCGTGGCGGGTGCCAGTGGATGTGCACCTCCATGCCCCGGCTCCGGGGGAGTCCCCGTGTTGCCCGCCGCCCGGGATGGTGGCCGTGGGGACGGATGCCCTGGATCTCGGGCTACGCTTCCCGTTGCACCCGTCGGTGACGGCGGCGTTGCGGTTTTGGCGGGTGGCCCCGCACCAGATTCATCCCAACGGATGGGCCCAGATCATGGCCTTTCTGTCCCTCCTGGGCAGTTCAGGGCTGATCCGGGTGTTGACCGATGCCGAGATCCGCCGCTCGTTTGGGATCTCGAGTACCGGTGGGCTGAAAGGGCGCTTCACCGTGAAGGGTCGCGATGGGATTCCCACCGTCGGGGTGAAATCATCGAAAGTCGATAATCCGTGGCCGAGGTGGCTCTATGTCTCTGGGGCCTGGCGTACCTTGACTCCGGAAGGAGAGATCGATATTCCCACGAGATACTCTGAGAAGATTTTGAGTGAGTCGCGTTACCTTTAGCCCGACCTCACCCTTGCTGATTCTTAACTTTTTCTGTACCCTTGGTCAGGTGTCAATACTCGGAGGGAGGGGCCCTTGAACTGGGACTACCAGGTCGCTTTGAAGATCGCCGAAGCGTACACCTCGACCGAGCGCCAGGCCACCGTCCTCTGTCGCGAGGATCTCCTGCTGAACGCGCGCCTGGTCTGCCCGCCGCGACACCTTCACGACCCGTACCCCGGTGAGTGACCAAATATTGGTTTGTTTTGTTCATCATATGTTCTTTTTCTTTTTGATTTCGTGTCCCTGACCGGGTCTCGTTCGCAGCTCCTCGTACTTTTATATTTGAGGATCGCCCTTGGCTGAGAATGTCCGGATTCCCCGGGATTACAGATCGCAAGGGGTCGGACTACCCGATCCCGGCCTCCCGGAGTCGGTCAGTTGGCTCAGCAGGCCCTTCGACCTCCGCGGTCCCTTCACGCCCCGAAGTCACCCCGATCGGGATGCACCTCTCCTCTCCGACTGCCTCCGCCGGGGTGGTCGGGTCCGCCGCGCCCGAGCGGGCGGCGGAGAGTGGGCCCGTGTTGCCCCGCATCGGCGAGAAGGATGTGATCGACCTGACCTCGGACTCCGGTCTGCTCCCCTTCGCGGGCGAGGGTGGAAGCCGTGGACTGCCCTCCCTTGTTTGCCCCTGTCCAGGCCGCTCCCCTTGACAGGGTCGAGGGCTCGGTTACCGGCGAATCGCGGAAACGCAAAGCCATCGAGGAACCCGAGGTCCCGGACCTTGGCCCTGGTCGACTGCCAATGACTGTGCCTGAAGGCCCTGGACTTTCACCGGTCGTGATGGGATGCTCGCCGTACTATGGTGTTGACCCGAGCCGCCAGCAGAGGTACGATCTAAGCTGAACCCCTTGTTTGGTAGCTACGAAACTCCGATTTTTAGATCATGCCTCGGGGGTGTCTCTCGGGGCTTTGGGTATCTCTTTACTTGTCTAAACGCGACCTCGTCTTTTCTTTTTACGCAGGATCTTGGAAGCCACTCCGGACATGCCTCCCGTGATTCGGGACTACCTGGCCGGCTATGGCCCCGCGCTCCCGGTGGTCACCCCTGGGACCCCGGTTGGTGCGGCCCTCAGCGCTCTCGGCCGGTCGTGGACCCACGAGCTGCAGGGCATGGTTGGCCGCCGGGATCACACCTTCATGCTGGGCACGATGCTGATTAGCCAGGCCGCCGTTGTCAGCGCCGCGGGGTTCGAGTGGTCGGAGAACCAGGCCCGTCAGATCGAGCAGCTCACCGCGTCGGTGGAGCAGTGGAAAGCGTCTGCTCTGGCGAAGGATAAACAGGTTGGGGAGATGGCTCGACTAAATGAGGAGGTGATTGCCCAGAGTGACCACCTTATGTCGGAGGTTAAGGAGTATACCACCGCCCTTGCGGCGGCCTCGAAGGATAGGGACATGTGGCGCGAGTTGGCCGAGTACCGGAATGACAAGTTGGAGATAGCGGGCGCGGAGGCCACGGCTCTTAAGTCTCGAGCCACGGTTCTGTCGCAGCAAATCATTGATGTGAACGGGGAGGTGGCGAAACTCACCGAGTCCCTGGAGGCCCGGACTGGGGAGGCCGCGACCCTCCGGGAGCAATTGGAGGAAGCTCGGGCTCGGATCGCCGTCCTCGAGGACGAGTTAGCTAGCCCGTGGACCGACCACCGTGTGCTCAATGACCATTTCTATTCGAGTGGTCTGGCCGACGCCGTTCGGTATGCTCACACGAAAAACGACGTGGCGGCTCGGGATCGCGTGCTGGAGTATTGGAAAAAGTATATGAGCACCCGGGTCCTCGATCCTCGGCTTCACCAGGAGTACCTAGACCTCGAGGAAGATTTCCACATCGACATGAAGTGGTGGCCGAGCTACGACCGCCTGGTCCGTCCCCAGCAACCGCTAGTTAGGCTGCCCGCTCCGGTTCAGGGGAAATTGACGGAGGCCGGACCCGAGGCGGGCGAGGCTACCTCGGCGGTCAGTGCGACAGATGGCTCTCCGGGAGTTGAAGATGGGCTTTCTCCTCGACAGGTGGCCGTTCTGGAGGTTGTCGTCGCCGGTTTCCCTGAGCAGAGCATCGACGCTTTTTACGAAGGCTTTGAGGCTGATCAGAGTGCCCAGCCCGCTGAGGAACGGGTCGGAGCTGATGCCGAAGTCGCGATGGAAAAGACCCTTGTTGTTGACCCGGTCTCGGCGCCGAAGTCTCCGGGGTCGCAGGCTTGAGATGGTCTCGATGGATTCCCTGCTTATTACTCCTGGATTTTAAACATTTATTTTCGTTTTGTAATGGTAAGGGCTTCGGCCTTAAGACAATTTTTCGTGGTTATTTGCGTTTGTTTTGGATTTGGTGTGGGGCAGTAGCCCGGATTTTTATGTTTGTCCCGGGATGATCCCTTGTTTACTTACGCTTTTGCTCTCTTACAAGATTTGTCTTGCTTTTGAAACGTTTATTTAGAGAAAGGTAAGGTGTTTTTGGCCCTCGTTTCGGCCCCGGACTCGCGAGGTTTCCATTGTGACTCCCCCGAGTCGTGGGCTCCGGGGAAAGGGTTACCCCGGACTCCGGGGTACTAGAGTTGATGCTTTTGATATTTGTTTATCAATCTTGCATGTTTTGACCTCTTTGGTCAATTTAGATTCTTGGGGTTAAGTTAAACCCTAGTTCAAATGCTTGGTTTTATTTAGTACCCGGACCTCCTCGACCCTGGGCTTTGCGGAGCCTTTGTGGGTTTGGGGATTTGGTTTGAAGCGGGTTTTTTGTGGCTTTTGATAGCTTTTATTTTCTTCCCCTCGTGCTCGCAACTTGGGACATGGTAAATATCGTTCTTACTCTAGAGTCGCCGAAGTTGAAGACTGAATGGGTTCGTGGCCTTTTGGGCTTTTGCGGATGAGTCCACAAATTATTCTTGTATTGTCCCCGCTGCCCGTGCCCCGGGATTGTGTTATTTCAACCTCCGGTTCCCGGGTCTTAGGCAAGTTAGGTCTTTTTCTCGACTAAACGACAATACGCAAATCATAGGGAATTGTTTCAAATTCTCCGACACTCGTGGGTGCTCGTTTTATTTTTGCTGTCTTAGAGAATATACATATAACTCCGCCCATTGGCTTCGTCGGGGCTCGGGCCTGCTCCGGCGTTGGCTTCGTCGGGGCTCGGGCCTGCTCCGGTCTCGCTCCTCTACGGGTAAAATTTCTTCAGGTGCAAGGCATTCTATCGGTATTGATCTGGGGTCCCGTCCATCAATTCCAGGGCGTAGGCCCCGTTCTCCAAGCACGTCGCTACTCGGAAAGGTCCTTCCCATGTCGGCCCGAGGGCTCCGGAGTGGGTTCCTAGTAATTTTTTCAACACCAACTCTCCGGGGCTGAACTCTCGGGCCCTAACCTTCGTATTGTATTGCTTGGCAATCCGCCGTTTGTTCATCGCATTGAGGGAGTCAGAACTCAACCTCCTCTCCTCAAGGAGATCTAACTCGAGGCGCAGTACCGCCTCGTTCTCCGGGGTGACGTCCTGGGCGGTGCGGTGTGAGCGCACTACCACCTCGGCCGGGACCACGGCTTCCGTACCGAACGCGAGGGCGTACGGTGTCTCTCCTGTTGCGTTTTTTACCGTGGTGCGGTATGACCACAGCACCTCCGGTAGCTCCTCGGCCCATTTTCCTTTTCGTAACTCCAGCTTCGCCTTGATGGTGTGCTTCAAAATTTTATTCACCGCCTCGACCTGCCCATTGGATTGCGGGTGGTACGGGGTCGAAAACGCCCTCCTTATACCCCATAGCTCGCAGAAATCCGCCACTCGCTCGCCGTCAAACTGCTTGCCGTTGTCAGAGATGATGGACTCGGGCAACCCGAATCGGCATATGATGTTCTTCCAGATGAATTTGATTACTTGGGGTTGATCGATCTTCTGGATTGCTTCCGCCTCGGCCCATTTGGTGAAGTAGTCGACCGCGACAAACGCGAATTTTACTCCGCCCGGGGCGGTGGCCAACGGGCCGATGATGTCTATGTCCCACCGGGCGAACGGCCACGGGGAGTACAGCGCCTTGAGGGTCCCGGGCGCGGTGAGGATGTTGGGGCCCATGAGTTGGCACTGGACACATCTCTTTGCGAAATCGGCAGCGTCACGGCGTAGGCTTGGCCAGTAGAAGCCTTGGCCCATGGTTTTGTGGGCCAGAGATCGACCGCCGGCGTGGTTGCCACATATGCCTTCGTGGATCTCGGACAAGACTTTGGTTCCCTCGTCCCTGGATATACATTTTAACAAAGGCATAGAAAAGCTCCTGCGATAAAGTTGGGATCCCAGAATAGAGTACCTTGCAGCCCGTATGCGGAGCTGTTTAGCCTCGACCCTGTCCGGGGGCAGGGCCCCGGACTCGATGAATCCTTTGATCGCGTCCCGCCAATCGGCCCCGGGCTCCGGGACTACGGGGAGGATTTCTTCTCGGGCGTCGACCGAGGGAATTTTCAACTGTGTCATCACGACTCGGGATAGATCCGCGGATCCTTCGGACGAAGCTAGCTTGGAAAGCGCGTCGGCTTGCGAATTCTGCTCCCTGGGGATTTGCTCGATCCGGACGTCGGGGATCTCGCCGCACAACTTCCACACCAGCTCAAGGTACTTGATCATCTGTTCGCCTTTGGCTTCGTAGTCACCCGTGACTTGGTTCACCACCAGCTGCGAGTCCATGAATACGTGGAGTTGCGGGACGTCCACTGCTATGGACATCTCGAGGCCTGCCACGAGTGCCTCGTACTCTGCTTCATTATTTGTCGCGGGAAATTCGAATTTCACCGCGTGGGCAAACGAGTCACCGTCCGGCCCGAGGAGCACCACTCCGGCCCCCGAGCACGCACTTGTAGACGACCCGTCCACGTAGAGTCTCCAGGGGCGTGCTTGACCCGTGCTCCGCTGGGGAAAAGTCAGCTCGACGACAAAATCCGCGAGTGCCTGTGCCTTTATCGCGGTCCGGGGAGCGAAAGTGATATCGTACTGGCTCAGCTCCAGGCTCCACCGGAGCAATCTACCCGTCACATCGGAGCGATGCATGACTTGTCTTAAGGGCATTGTGGTGAGCACTTCCACCTGGTGCTCGAACAAGTATGCCCTGAGCTTGCGGACCGAAATTATCAGAGCGTACGCCAACTTCTCGAGCGGTGTGTACCGAGTCTCCGCCTCGTGGAGGACATGGCTTACGAAATAGATGGGTAGATGGAGGGTGCCCTCGGCTCGGACGAGCACTGCGCTCAATGCGCACTCAGATGCGGCGAGGTAAAGAAAAAGTTTCTCCCCTGCCTTGGGGACCGTTAGGATATGGGGTCCTACGAGGTACTCCTTGATCCGTCTGAAGGCATCCTGGCTGTCCTTCTTCCAGTGGAACTCTTGGTTTTTGATTGATCCGAAGAATGGGCGGGTTTTGTCCCCGAGTCGCGATACGTACCGGCTGAGCGCTGCGAGGCAACCGGTGAGCCGTTGGACTCCTTTCACGTCCCGCGGCTCGGCCATGTCGAGCACGGCCTTGATTTTTGCTGGGTTGGGCTCGAGCCCATATTCCCCAAACACGTGTCCCAGAAACATTCCTTTCTTGATCCCGAAATGACATTTCTTGGGATTCAACCTCATGTTGTAAGCCCCGAGGATCTCGAAGACCCGAGCGAGGTCTGTGACGTGGTCCGTCTCGCTCGTACTTTTCACGATGATGTCGTCAATGTATACTTCTACCGTTTTGCCGATCTCTCCGGCGAACATGGTGTTGACCAACCTTTGGTAAGTGGCCCCGGCGTTCTTTAGGCCGAACGACATCCGCTCCCAGCAGTACACGTTGCTCCCAGTGTAGAAGGCGGTGTGGCGGGTGTCATCGGGATCCATTGGAATCTGGTGGTAACCGGAGCTCGCGTCCATAATGGAGAACATCGCGTGGCCCGCGGTGCTGTCGACCAATTGGTCAATGTGGGGCATTGGAAAATGGTCTTTGGGGCATGCCTCATTGAGGTCGGAGTAATCGATGCAGAGCCTCCACTTGCCCCCCGTTTTCCGCACCATCACCGCGTTTGACACCCACGTCGCGTCGTGCGGGGCGAGGCGTATTAGCCCGTCCTTCAAGAGCCTGTGGGCCTCCGCGGCTAGTGCTTCTCCCTTTTCGGGCCCCATCTTCCTCCGTCTTTGGGCTACCGGACGGCGCTTGGGATCCAAGCGGAGGCGGTGACTGGCATTCTCTGGGTCAACCCTTCCGAGCTCTCCGCTGCTCCAGGCGAATGTGGCTAGGTTGGCTTTCAAGAATGACTCGAGGTCTACCCGGGTCCCGTGGTCCATGAGGGAGCCGAGCAACACCTGTCGGGGGAGCTCCGGGGTCCCGACCTCGCATTGCACGGGTGCCTCGAGGGTCTCGACTCCGCGGTCGTTCCGGAGACGGGTCTCGGGGAAAGGGTCGAGACTACACTCACTGATGCTTGGGGACTCGAGGTCCTTCCCCGGCCCAAGGCCGACAACTCGCTCGCCCGGGCCGGAGCTCGGGTTGATCATGGTGCCCTCGTGCCCCGTCCCAAGTGCGGCGCCGGCCTCGAGGACGGGGACCGAGACAACCGTGTTGGACGCCCTTTCCTCGGGTCCCCGGGAGGTTGGGGGGTCTAGGTCGAACACGCTCGTTTGGGCTCCTGGGGTACTTAGCCTAGCTAAAAGCTGATTTACCCGGGAGGTATCTGTCGCGGCTTCCGCCGTTGGGTCCGTTAGTTCATAAGAATTTGAATAGAGCAAACACTTTTTTGCCATTAGTTGGTCCCCTCTCACGGTGCCAATAGCTCCGGAGGGGACGGGGAACTTGATACAGTAATAGTAGGTGGAGGCCACAGCTTCGAAAGCTTCTAAGAAGGGCCTCCCCAGAAGTGCGTTGTAACCGCTAGCCCTATCTATTATTACGAACTCGAGGTTTCTCAACACCTTGACTTCGGGCTTGACGGAGTCTGCCAGCTCGAGAGGCAACGTGATCGTACCAAAGGGGGTCACCACGTCGCTGCCGAAACCCTTGAGTCTAAGGTCGCACGGGAGGATATACTGGGCGAGCTGGCCCATCTGATCCAGGGCTTGCTTGTAAAGGATATTGCAATGGGCCCCGCTATCGACCAGCAACCTCGAGACCTCCATCCCTAAGATGGGGGCTTTGATTACCAGGGCGTCCCTTTTAGGAAAGGTCACACCGTCCTTGTCCGCGGAAGAGAACGAGATTTCCGCCTTCTCCGTGATCCCGGGGGGCGGGGCCGGTCGCGTCGCGTGATAAACCTGCCACACCTCGAGTTCACGCCTCCTCTTGCGTTTGCTATCGCTGGCTATCGGGCGTAGCCCGCCGATCATGAGAATTTGGCCTCCCTGGGCCCGGTGCTGGTCGTGGGTTTGCGGGTCGTGACCCGCTGCTGCCCGTCCGGGGTTGCCTCGAGCTGTCGTCCCATCGCCCCGGGGGCCGGGGCGCGAGAGTAAGTCCCAGAGCTTTCCGTCCTCAAACAGCTTCCAAAGTTGTCGGAGCAGCTGTCTGCACTGGCCCGTAGCGTGCCCATGCTGGTCATGGAAGGAGCACCACAGCCTCCTGTCTAACTTTCCCTCGGGGGCTCGCATGGGCCCCGGTTTCACCAAAATGTCTCCTCCCACGGCTAGCAAAATTTCCATCATGGTTAGGGCGTCCTGACCGGTCTGCTCGACGAGTTTCACCTCCATTACTTTATAGCTGGGCAGCGGGCGGCCCTGCTCGTAAGGCTTGTAAGGGGCCTTCCGTGGGGCATGGGTGGTCCTCCGGTCCACGGGCTCCGGGTCCTGCCCCTTTCGCTCCGGGGCACTCTCGTTTCCCCGCATAAGTCGCTGGAACCAACACTGGGCCCCGGCTTTGATGCGGAAGTCTTCGTAACTTCGCGGGTAGCAAAGCATCAGGTGTTTGAATAGCTCCGAGTTCTTCCGGAGCCCACTCATGGCCGTGCGCAATTTTAAATCGTCACCGACTTCCTCGCCGCCGATCAGGATATCCCCCACTCGGTCCACATAGGACTCGTCTCTTTCGTCTGCCGCCTGCCTAACACCGATCAACCTCTGGCTTTGCTCGAGCCGATTGACCTTTGAGGCGAAGTGAGCGACGAAGCGTTGGACCAAGTCGTCAAAACAGTGGATGGATCGGGAGGGTAACCCCGCGAACCACTTGTGGGCCGTGTCCCCGAGGGTGAGGGGGAACAACCTGCACCTAGTGGCGTCGCTGGCACCCCGTCCTGACATGTAGGTGCGGAAGCGGCTGAGGTGGACCTCGGGGTCCGTCTTCCCATCGTAAAGAGCGGTCTGCAGAGGCTGGATCTCGTACTGCATGGTGGCGTGCTCGACCTCCAGGGCCAGAGGCTCCTTGCAGAAGTCGATCCGCTCGGGTTTTACCTGAGCCTCGGCAAGCCTCCTCTCTACCTCGCTCACTTTCTCGTACAGGTCCCGGAGGCCTGCCTCGGGTCCCGGCGCGATCGGGACTGGGGGGACGGGGTGAGGATCACGCCTCCCCAGTGTCTCTCGCAAATCTGCCCCGTGGTCCGGGGCCCCGTGTGCTGACGACGCGGACAGGTACTCGGCTGGATCATTCAAGTCGAACATCAATCTCCTAGCCGGGGCGACGCGCTGGTCATGGCTCGTTTGTCCTGGCCCCAGTCGGTCGAAAGCGCTGGTCTTGACCTGTTTTCTCGACGACAGAGATATAGGAGTATTAAGAGCGTGCTTACGTTGGGCCAAACTGGCCATCACTTCGTCGATCTTCTCGGGGGTATCGAGCATACTGCCCGAGAAGAGAGCCGGGGTGGCGGGAATAGGTGGACCTCGGCGCGGGCCGGGGCGCGCGCGCCGGTTGTGCCGTTCGGTGAGCAGGTGACGCTTCAAACGTCGCGCTTCGGAACTGCTCCGTACCTGGCGACGAGCGATTCGTCGAGAACCTGACTCCTTCAAGTGGATCTCGGCCTCCGACGCGGGGTAGCATCCGTGTGTGGTCGGTGCCGGGACCGCGGGTTCGTCTTCCACGGGCATCTTTGCTCGTTCTGACCTTCTCCGAGTGGCGGATCTCGAAGAGTCCGACGCCGTGGCTCCGTCTTGCTCCTGGCTGGACATTTCTTCACCAAAGCTCTTTTCCTGGGTCTAGAAATACAACCCCCTCCTTCTAGCGCCAACTGTTTTGGGTCGTTTTTGTTGGAGAGGGTGAGATACGGGGTGGATATGAGGGTTTCGCAACGACTACCAAATCATGTGAATTTATATGTAGAAAGGGTTGAAATTTCTAGACCCCGGGGGAAAAGGATAAGAATTCCGAGCTCGAGAAGATAATGTCTTTCTTTTTATATGTCTTTTATTCGGTAATTTTCGCCGCCCTTACAATGAGATGAGGGGGTCGGCTTTTATAGGCGAGAGCACATGCTCATGCAGAGCCACGACATCAGGACACGTTTAAGATCTAATCTTCGATCATTAAATGCCGGGGCACGATTTTGCATTGGGTTTATGCGAGCTCCGGGGTACGGTGTCTGAGGCATCTGGCGCGGATCTCGTCGTGGAATCCTGAGTGGGAGGGCTTTTCCTCTTGCCTCTTTGGACGACCCACGGACCCCTGCTGCCTTTTGAACTCGGCCCGGGACGGCGCCTCGGACGCGCTGCAGGCATCCGGGTCCGGGACCCGGTTGGGTCCCCTCGGGGGATTTCCGAGAGTTTGGCCCGGGATCATTGTCGCCTCGGAGCGGACTCGTAATGATCCTCGGGGCTCTTCCCTTCTGCTGGTCTTCCGGGGCCATCCTTTGCATGGACTGCACAGACTCGTATCTGGGGTTCGACCCCGACCTTTCACGATCTTTCTCGAGAGCGGTGGGCGGGCCCGTCCTCCGTGTGTACAAATTGGTTTTTTATCCCCCAACAAGATGGACAAGGACCAATCCATCGGTACAGTCGTTGTATGAGAGAGAAAATAATTTGTCTTGATTATTTTATCATACTTTTACACTTGGTGTATTGGGCGGATCTTTTGAGATTTATCGATTAGGATTGCCTTGGATAATCAATTTAAATCTCAGTGTATTTTATTCTTAATCCCCGATACTATTGCGGGTGTGTATATTTAATATAAGTGACTTTGATTTTCCAAAGGAATTGACCGGTTTAATTATTGGGTCAATTATCGGTTAAGTTGAGTTGCTATATTTTATATATGACATGTCGTGAATACTTGACGGGAAAGTGTATCCCGTAAGGGTTGATAATATCCCCGAGATAAGTTCATAAGGAATTATTATGTAAACACTGCAGTTGGAACACCGAGATGAGTTCATAAGGAATTATTATGTAAACACTGCAGTTGGATTTGTTCCGCATAATAATTAAGATTGAATGATACTATTATCGGATATAAGAGATGAATAAATTAATTAGTAATAAATTAATTTTATTATATTTATATCTTAAATACACGAAATAAATAATATTACCGGAGAAATATTATTTGATATAATATGGTTTAATATTGGGAGTGCAATTAATTTATATAGTGGAAAATAAATTAATTAATATTAATGGGATTAATAGATTTGGGCTTGGGCTCAATTTAATCATTAATATTGGAAGCCCAATATTCCACCTCTTTAAGATCCCCTACATAGCCTATAAAAGCACTACATAGTCTTCTCTATTCTAAGATCACAATTCTAGAAAGAGAAAGTAGAAAGAGAGATCCATGGAGTTCTGTTAGAACTTTTGATTAGTTTTACAACAATCAATACAATTTATTGAAGAATAACACAGAAAACATAAAACACAGAAAACATAAAACACAGAAAATATAATACTTACGCAATTATTATTATTAAATATTTGTACTCATACTTGCGCTAATTCTGTACCGCAAATATATTTTTGCAAATATATTTTGATATAAACATACATATATTTATATATATAATCTGATACTAGCGCAAATATATTTTGAGCGCAAATATATTTTGAGCGCAAATATATTTACGGATTCTTACGCAAATATATTTATATATATATATATATATAAAACTAACTTGTTTTGATAGAGGCTTGCGCAGCAATCTGCTAAGACAGAAATTCGCCCATTACCGTCTGTCTATGTAGTTCTCGGACGTCTATCTTGCAGGATACAACTATCAACTCTCGTTGTTACACACCAACTTGAGATCCTTAAAACTCTAATTGTATCTCTCCGAAATATATTAGTAAGAAGAAACTTTTTCTTGTTCTGTTTCTTTTCTTTATGCTTCGTGATGTCTCTTTATATAGGCTATAAAACAAGAATTTATACTTTCTAAACGTTACAATATTCTGAAAGGTTGCATGAGTTCATTCAAAAGAAAACTCATCCTCATCCAAAAGTTGTAACCTCTTCCGGCATTATTTTATCAGAATATTTATTCAAAATTAATAAATAAAAATAAAATAAAGTTTTAATTTTGACAACAAATGTCCAATATTAAAAGCCACTTATTTTACTGTACGAGTAAACTCTGATAAGCTCCAACACACACGACGTTCAAGCTAGTGCAAGGAATACGTGGGAAGATCTGAAGGTCTTCAAATTGAGTTCTTCGTTTTTCCGAACAACGAGAACGAGGTAAATCGTAAAACCCTCTTTATGATTTTATCGTTTAATTATCGTAAAAATATCTTGAACCATGATCCGAAAGACGCGACCCATGACGAGGACGAACCGGGCGGTGGTGGTCGAAGACCACCGGATCGCCGGCGGATCGTCGGCTCGGCTGGAGGGGTCGAGAGGGCGAGAGCCTCGGCTGGGCGCCGAGACTCGATCGAACCCTAGTTCGATCGCCACGGACGGGCTCGCGTGCGAGCTGCGGGTTTTCCGCAGCGGACTAGCACGTGATGCGAGCCGCGTTCGGGCAGCGCTACGGGGCTGCTGCGATCAGCCCCACGAGCCCATGCAGGACTCGCTGCGACGCGGGGCGTCAGCGGGATGCTACGAGCATCCTCGCAGCTGGTCGTGTGGGTTCTCGGCGTGCCCAGCGGGCTGCCAAGGGGCAGCCCTAGGCGGCTGCCAAGGACAGCCGCGAGCCTCACGTGGGGGCTCGACCGAACAGCCCGGGTTCGTCCGTGGTTAGGGTTTGTTTGGTTGGGCTATCCCCGTGGTGGTTCGTGGCGGGTTTCCGGCGACCGGGATTTCGATTGGAGTTGTCGTTCCGCAATTTGACAACCCCGGATATTCGATCTTCAAAGGATTTCAGTCGGAATTAATTAGATAATTTATTTATTTATATTTATTAATTCCGGGATATCGATTTCCAACAATTGGTATCAGAGAGTTGGTTTTAGTTCATGGTATATTTCGATAAATTGTTCTACCTTGCAGGGTTTCCGATTATTATGGCTAGATTTAATTATGTTAATTAATGTCCATAATATTTCTCTTGATTATTAAACTCTCGGTGATGTCGAGATTCGTTCTTGTGTGGTGAATACTTGTTCTTATTTTTCCGAAAATTGTTTGTGGTCGTTTTCATGTAGAGAATCGATGTCGGATAGCGTATTAATAAATTTGTAATTTGTTTTACGTTGGATCGAGGACGAAACGACGACCGGAAAAGTGTGACGGAGGAGACGAAGAGAGGGAGGATTCCGGGGATCGATCAACCCCATGATCGACCCAAAGGATGGATCGATCGACCACAAAGGGGCTGCCCGTAGCCCTCTCGGCCATGGAATCGCCGGCGACGGTGGCTGGCCGGCTGTGGGCGGCGGCGACGATGCTCCTTGGGGTGGTCAATGGTGATGGTGGGGCGCGAGGATCCCCAACTCGTGCTCTCCTGCCAAGATCCAACTTTCCTAAATTATTCGGTTTTCCTATTTTGAGTATTCCTATTTTTTGGGAATTCTCATGGAATAGGAAAAGAATAAATTTAGAATAAATTTATTTTTACTTATTGATTATTCCTATTCTTGGGAATTTTCATGGAATAGGAAAAAGAATAAATTTATAATTAATTTATTTTTCCTATTTAATTATTCCTTTATGAAATTTTTAATGGATTAGGAAAATAATTAATTTGGAAAGTTTTAAGAGTACTAAATTAATTTTTCCTTATTTAATTATTCCTTTATGTAATTTTTAATGGATTAGGAAAAGAATTAATTTGGAAGGACAAAGAGTCCTAAATTATTTTATTTCCTTATTTCATTATGGAAATCTTCTAGAATATTCCAAGTGGGTCTTGGATAGAATTCTAGAGATTTAATGGAATTAGAAAAGGAAAATAAAAATAATAAAAATATTAATAATATTTAATTTTATTTTTGATTTATTCGATTGACTTAATTTTCGAATTAAGTAACTTTTGTATTTATTAAAAATAAATAGATTTAAATATTGGAATTAATATTCCCGGAGCATTCAAGAACGAAGACTGAAGACTAGAAAACGCATACGGGGATGCGATAAAGCCATAATAGTCGGAAAATAATATTCTAGTATTATTTTGATTATGTGATAATATTCTATGTGCTTTATTCATGTATGCATGCTTATGTGTATTTAATTATGCATTAGATAGCGTATCCCTTTGTTATAAAAAGCTAAGTGGGAGAGAGATTGGAAACAATGCCATGGTCTCCATTGCTGTTCTCTTGGTGACTTTTATGAACTTTCGAAGTTCATATAGATAAGCCATTGGAGGAGAATTCTTGTAATTCCTCTTACGAGAAACATTGATTAAGTTTATCAAACAATGCCTAATTTGTCTTTCTGAAACTGATTTCAAGTCGGCTCATTCTCACCCCGGGGAGTGGAATGGAGCCAAAGCCACTTGGTCATGTCGAGGACACAAATTAGAGACTTTCGTGTCATTTTATGACTAGATCGATTGTCTGCTCGGCTCCCTCATTTTATGAGAGATAGGGTTGTTCGCATGGTGAATCACTGGTTAGAAATTTTGAGTTTCACTTATGATTCTCCGCGTCTTGATTTACAAGATCGAATGGATCAAGTAATTGGGAGTCAATTATAAAAGTCTCTTGGTGTAGTAAACGTCCACACCACGTGGCTTGCTATACTAACAGATTTTGGATTAATTGATGTAGACATTTATAAGGAATTGTGAAGAATTGTGAAATCATCGTAAACGTCCACACCACGTGGCTTGTGGTGATGTAGCGGTTCCAAACGATTTACTTTAGTACTGAGTGATGGTTTACACTTAGATACGCATTATAGTATTCTTCCCCACGAAGTTACGCTATAAATGATGTATGACCGAAGCAAAACTAATTGCGAAATCGTTTGGGTAAGGTAAACGTCCACACCACGTGGCTTGCCATATCTGATGGGATTTTAGATGTGATTAGTGATTTAATGATATTATTTGAGGGATATAATATCGGAGATTAAATCAATTGTTTGTTGTTATATGTGCTCATAGATTAGGAAATGGCTTTGAACCCACTTACTGTGATACTTAAAGATTTTAAACTCACTAGTCCCTGAATGTAATGATTGGAATAGAGATCTAGACATTGCCCAGACTGTTAAAGAGTACAAGTTTGTACTCAGTGAGCTTTGTCCTCCCGAGCCTAAAAATGTCTTAACTGATGAGGAAAGGACTGATTTTAAGAAGTGGGAAAATGCTTATGCAATAACCACTGATTATGATATCATGTTCAAACTCAAGATGGTGTTTAGACATGACATGGGCGGCTAGACAAGAAGCGATGAGGATACTCATAAAGGCCAGTCATTTCGAGGAAACGCTTAAACACGTTTTTGAGATGATTGACCTTTTGGACGAGTTGAGACGGAAATCGCAAGCTCTTGTAGCCAATGCCAAAGTTTTTGAACCTAAGTGCATAATCGGGGGAAAGGAAAAGCAAGCAAAGAAACCCAGTGGTCCTAGGTCATTTGGACCATGAGATGGGACGAGAAAGCCAAGAGGAAGTGTTCTCGATGCAAACAGTCTGTGTACTGGAAGTCTAATTATCCTCTCAAAGAAAGTACGAAATTTTCTTTAGTCGTAAAACATAGTCAGTGGTATTATCTACCGGAACCTGGTGTGTAGATATGGAACCACTGAAGGTATGTGCATTTTAAATGCAAGGTTTCCAGGAAACCCGATGACTTGGAAAAGAAGAAATCGTAGTCTACATGGGCAAAGCTGTAGAGGAGGCAACAGTTGCAGTGGAGGACATTTATAGGATTTCATTTTGAGTTATTGCTTTTATGTACCTTTCATTTAGAAAGAACTTTGTTATGGATTTCTAATGAATAAATATTTTATTTCTTTTAATCATTTGATGGTTATAAGAAGAAATAAAGATATTATCTATTCTGGTACATTAGCTAGCAATATATAAATGATGAATCCTGAGTCCACCACGGTGCAACGAACCGTAGTATGAAACTCGTTTTACTAATAAGAGATTTCTTTATTAAATCGATTATACTTGTGGATTCTTATGCTAAGTCATGTTTATTCAAATAAGAAGCTCAAAGGTCGAAAATTGATATTTGATCAATTAAGTTGAAGGAATGGACCTTCCGACCTATGAATCTAATTTGGAAGATAAAATGACTAAGCAATCCTTTATGGATATAAGATATAAGATCCAGACAAATATAAGAATTGATTGACTCTGATGTATGCAGACCTATGTCTACTCAGACAGTAATGTACGAGTATTTCATTTGATGATTACTCTATAAATGGATTAGTATCTGATGTGCCACAAAACCAAGTGTTTTGACAAGTCAATGGACACTAAGCAATTGTGGAGAACCATCAAGGTATATCCATTTGTAGCCTGCGATTTGATCGCGGAGGCAAGTACCTGTCTGAGGAATGCATGACATACTGATCAGATATTGGGATTTGATTCCAAATGACTACACCATACACTGTTGTGTAGAAATGGTGTGTCGTAAACAAGAAATGGAACTCTTATAGAAATAGTAAAAGCATGACGGAACTACCTGTGTTCTATGGATATGTCTGGAAACAAAGGCGCATTCAAATGCGATTGTAGAATATCCTAGAAGAACAAAAGATGTGTGTTCAATAGTACTATGAACCAGAAGGACATTATAAGTTCTAACGCCCGGTTCTTAGAGAAAGACTATATATGATCAGTGTTTTAAAAAACGGTCGAGGTGTACGCCTCGACTCGCGAGTCGTTCCGCCTCGAGAGTATGATGTACCAAGGCGCACGAGTCACCTACAAATTATGGGGCGTCCGCCTCTTGCAAGTGAGGCGCAAGTGAGGCGTACGAGTTTGCGCCTCAGTACGAGTTGACTCGCATGAGGCGTGAGTTTGCAGAAGCCTCTTTTTTTCTTTTTTTTTTCATTTCTTTTATTTCCTGTAACTTAGAAAAACTAATTTTCCTTATATTTCTTTTTCTTAAGAGAGAGGATTAACAGAAAAAAAGAAAGAATTGGGAAGATGAAGACAAATATTTAAAGTAATTTGATAAAATGGAAGAAAAGAAATAGGGGGCGGCCGTTTAAGTAGATATGATGCAACCCCAGAGTCGTCAATGACACAAGACCCGGTACGAGTTCCAGTTGGACCAGTGACGCGTTCGAGAGCCAAGAAGTTCAAGGCAAGCTTGATGGTGATGATCCAAGAAGTTTGGGCGCAAGAGCTACTGAAGAAACCCATCGGAGAGGAGGAAAAGCCGAGCCTTGTTAACGTGATTATGTACGAGGAGGCCGATCCAGCAGAAGACATGGAGTTTCAAGCTGGCACGTTGAAGACGAAGCTGGAACGGAGGTCAGAAGTGAGCCGAGGACGCGCCGTAGAGTTCAGCCACGACAATGGCGAAATTGGCTTGGTGTCGTCCGACACCAAATTCATGTCGGACGACAAAGTCGCTGCGAGCGACGTAGAATGGCTGCAGCGACGTGGGGGTCCAGAACATCCTGGCTGCGAGCGACGTGAATCACTGCGCTCGACGTGAAGATGTCGGACGACAGCTATATTCTGTCGCACGACAAGTTGAATGTCGGACGACACACTTTCCTGTCGGACGACATGCGTTCTGATATTTATGGAAATCGCGTTTTCGCGATTTCAAGACTTGTGGCGTAGTTTTCCTTTTGTTTTGTGACGTTTTAGGTCAGCCTATATAAAGGTTATGAACCCATTGTTTTAGAACACAACTTTGAAGATTAAAATATATTTCGTGAGTTTATTCTCTCTCTCTTTTCGTTCTCTTTTCGATTGTGCCAAAAGAGATCAACCCGACGAATCAACGAAGCATACATACTTCGTTCGTGTGTCATACATCGATTTCCGAGTTGCTGCATCGATCTCGAGTTGGGGGTTAGGGTTCCGTCCTTAATTGATTTCTCGATTTCAGGTTCAGAGGTTTGGGATCATCCGCCAGGTATCCAATTTATCGTTTCTCCTTCTTCCGCTCAATCCATCAACGAGGTACGTATCATCTGGTATCAGAGCCCAGGCAAGGGTTTCTAATTTCTGATTACGTGACCTCGATTCTTCTTTTCTTTCCATATTTCTTTTCTTCTTGCTGAATCGGATCTCTTTCATCCGTAAGCACAAAAAAAAAAAAAAAAATTCAATAAAAATTAATTCTAGTCCGTTTTTCGCGAAATTTTTTTTGAGAGTCTCGTTCCTGATTTTAAGTCGAATTCTCAGCCATTAAAAAAAAAAAAAAAAAAATTTCTTCGACCAAGTTTTTGTGTGTGATTTCTGAGTTTTCCGGCATCGTTTTGAGCCAATTTGGTGCTATCGTATTTTTCGTTCCAATATTTTCCGATTTTAGTCCCTTCTACGTCGTATTGTGTGTTTTTGGGGATTTTGTCGGTTCTGCTCTCGTCTGGTAGATCGAGGAGTTCGTTAATTGGAGAGGGAATTTGAGTGGTAAAAGGCAGAGTGGTGAGAACATTAGAGTGAAAAAAGCCATACCTGAGTGAAATACGAGTGCTGAGTGAATTTCATCTTGAGTGGATACACGAGCGTTTGTGAGGTGGTGAGGTTTTCTCTTACTTTATTGCTTTTATTACTAACGTTTTCTGTGCAGGTATGTCTGAAGACACGAAAAATAAGGGAACAGCTGAGGGATCTAATAACAACGCCCAATTCCAGGCCATGTTGGATGAGAATTATAGGCGTATGGAAAGGCTCTTACACACTGAGATGAATGTGGTACATGACCGACTACTTGCGCTGGAGGAAAAATCTCGTCGAGAGAACCCAGAGAATCGGAGAGTAGCATGGCGTAACGTCGGTCGAAATGAACAGCATCGTCAGAATGGGCGTAATAGGGATGCCAACCCCGAAGACGATGAGGCTGAAGAAATGGATAACAATTTGAGCACCATCAAGATGACTGTTCCCACATTCATGGGGAAGAACGATCCAGAGTTGTACATTGAATGGGAGAGAAAGGTCGAGATGATGTTTGACTGCCACAACTATTCAGAGCTCAAGAAGGTGAAATTGGCGGCAATCGAATTTTCTGACTATGCCTTGGTTTGGTGGGATCAGCTGGTTGCCAGTAGGAGGAGGAACTATGAGCAACCTATTGACACATGGGCAGCGATGAAGTCTATGATGCGAAAGAGATTTGTACCTTCCCACTACTACCGGGAGTTGTACATCAAACTGCAGAATCTACGACAAGGAACGAAGAGCGTAGATGAGTACTTTAAGGAGATGGAGGTGGCAATGATTCGGGCCAACGTTGAGGAGGATAGGGAAGCTACCATGGCTCGGTTCTTGGCTGGACTGAATTGGGAGATTCGTAATGCCGTGGAGTTGCAACCATACGTCGAGTTAGAGGATATGGTTCACATGGCGATCAAGATTGAGAACCAGCATAAGAGGAGGGGTAGTTTCAGCAGTGCAAAGCCGAATCAATCCTCTTGGAGATCATCCCAAGGTCCGAGTGGTTATACGCCTAAGGAGAACCAATGGAAGAGAGAGTTCCACCTCGAGACGAGAAGAAGACCTTCTTTAAGGGTCGTTCGGAGGGTGCAAGTTCAGCGACTCAGGTCAGGCCATCAAATCCTGATAGTCGCAACCGAGACAAGAAGTGTTTCAAGTGTCAGGGATTTGGGCACATTATGAGTGAGTGTCCTAACAGACGACTCATGATCTGTAGAGACGACGGAGAGGTCGTGACTGATGGTGAAGGCGACGAACCGACACCTACGGCTACAGCAGACTCCGAGGATGAGGAGGAGATTCTAGCCATCGAGGGTAACCTGTTTGTAGCTAGGAGAGTCTTGAGTGCACATACACAGCCCGAGGAGAGGGAGCAGCGGGAGAACCTTTTTCACACGAGATGCCATGTGAAGGATAAGGTGTGTAGTGTGATCATTGATAGTGGGAGTTGTACGAACGTGGTGAGTGCAACCATGGTGCAGCGATTGGAGTTACCAGAGGTGAAGCATCCAAAGCCATACCGTCTGCAGTGGTTGAATGATTGCGGTATAATCAGGGTGACCAAGCAAGTGAAGGTACCTTTCCGCATTGGGAAGTACGAGGATGAAGTGCTGTGTGACGTCATTCCTATGCAAGCGAGTCACATATTATTGGGACGACCGTGGCAGTTCGATAGGAGAGCCACACACGACGGCTTCACCAACAAGTACTCGTTTGATTATAACGGTAAAAAGGTATCACTTGTTCCTCTCACTCCTAAGCAAGTTTACGAGGACCAAGTGCAACTACAAAGGGAGGCGGACAAGGCATCTACCAACGAACAGCAATTACAGACAAAGGAGAATGCCTTGCTTCATAGAGCCTACCTTGCAAGGGCTAGTGATGTGAAAGAAGCAGTGAATGAGAAGAGGGAGATGTTCGTGTTGTTGTGGAAGGGGAACTTGGTTATTACTAACGATCTACCCCCTCTACCCCCTTCTATTGAGTTTGTTTTGCAGGAGTTCGATGATGTCTTCCCGGAGGATACACCACCTGGTTTACCACCCATCCGAGGGATAGAGCATCAGATCGACTTTGTGCCCGGAGCTGTGCTACCAAACCGCCCGGCTTACCGCACCAACCCGGAGGAAACAAAGGAGTTGGAGAAGCAGATTGGCGAGTTGTTGACCAAAGGGCACGTGAAGGAGAGTCTGAGTCCTTGTGCGGTACCTGTACTTCTCGTACCCAAGAAGGATGGATCGATGAGGATGTGTTGCGATTGCCGAGCCATTAATAACATCACGGTAAAGTATCGACATCCCATACCTAGGCTATATGATATGCTTGATGAGTTATGTGGTTCCTGCGTGTTTTCAAAAATTGATTTACGTAGTGGGTACCATCAAATTAGGATTAAAGAAGGAGATGAATGGAAAACTGCTTTCAAAACAAAACTTGGCTTATATGAGTGGTTAGTTATGCCTTTTGGACTTACTAATGCACCTAGTACTTTTATGCGTTTAATGAATCATGTCTTGCGTGCGTTTATTGGAAAATTTGTTGTTGTGTACTTTGATGATATCTTGGTATATAGCAAAAATCATGACGAGCATGTGTTCCATTTGAGACAAGTTTTGATTGCACTTAGGCAGGAGAAGTTGTATGCTAACCGTAAGAAGTGCGTCTTTAGCACGGATAGGGTCGTTTTCCTTGGTTTTGTTGTTAGTGCACAGGGTGTACAGGTTGATGAGGAAAAGATACGAGCTATCCAAGAGTGGCCAACACCAAAGAACATTGGAGATGTGCGGAGTTTCCATGGTCTGGCCAGCTTCTATCGACGGTTTGTGCCTAATTTCAGCAGCATGGCGGCACCTTTAACCGCCGTGATCAAGAAGAACGTGGAGTTCAAGTGGGGAAAGGCACAAGACGAAGCCTTTCAGAATTTAAAGGACAAGCTGACACACGCCCCGGTATTATCTCTTCCTAACTTTTCTAAATCTTTTGAGATTGAATGTGATGCTTCTGGAATTGGTATTGGTGCAGTGTTGATGCAAGAACGACGTCCGATAGCCTACTTCAGCGAGAAGCTAAATGGAGCTACTTTGAACTATCCGACGTATGACAAGGAGTTGTATGCCCTGGTGAGAGCTCTTCAGACGTGGCAGCACTATCTATGGCCTCGGGAGTTCATCATTCACACCGACCATGAGTCGTTGAAGCACCTCAAGGGGCAGAACAAGCTGAACAAGCGCCATGCGAGATGGATGGAGTTCATTGAGACGTTTCCATACGTCATCAAGTACAAGCAAGGTAAGGAGAATGTGGTGGCTGATGCCCTTTCTCGGAGGTATGCTCTTATTTCGACTTTAGATGCTAAGTTACTTGGTTTTGAGCATATTAAAGGTCTATATGAGCATGATGATGATTTTGGTGAGATTTATAAAGCATGTGAACAATCTGCTAGTGGAGATTACTTTAGGCATGATGATTTTCTCTTTAGGAAAAGTAAACTTTGTGTGCCTAAATGCTCTTTACGTGATTTATTGTTGCTTGAATCTCATGGTGGGGGATTAATGGGACATTTTGGCATTGCTAAGACTTTATCTGTTCTGCATGAGCATTTCTTTTGGCCTCATATGAAACGTGATGTTGAGAGAGTTTGTGGTCGTTGTCTTATATGCAAACAGGCTAAGTCTAGAGTTAATTCCCATGGCTTATACACACCTTTGCCTATTCCTGCATCACCTTGGATTGATATTTCTATGGATTTTGTGATGGGATTACCTAGGACTAAGCGAGGTAGTGATTCTATTTTTGTGGTAGTTGATCGTTTCTCTAAGATGGCTCATTTCATTCCATGTCATAAAACTGATGATGCATCGCATGTGGCTGGTTTATTCTTTAGAGAAATTGTTAGATTGCATGGCATGCCTAGGACTATTGTGTCTGACAGGGATTCTAAGTTTCTTAGTTATTTTTGGAAGACATTGTGGTGTAAGCTAGGTACGAACTTATTATTTTCTACTACTTGTCATCCCCAGACTGATGGTCAAACTGAGGTAGTAAATAGGACTTTGTCTACTTTACTACGTGCTATTATTAAAAAGAACATTAAGTCTTGGGAAGAGTGTTTGCCTCATGTTGAGTTTGCGTATAATAGATGTGTTCATTCTGCTACTAAATTTTCGCCTTTTGAGATTGTGTATGGATTTAATCCTTTGACTCCTTTGGATTTATCTCCTTTACCTGTGCATGAGCATACTGACCTTGATGGCCAGAAAAGGGCTGATTTTGTGAGACAGATACACGAGACGGCAAGGATGAACATAGAGAGGCGAACCAAGCAATATGCCGAGCAAGCGAACAAGGGACGTTTCAAAGTAGTGTTTGAGCCTGGTGACTGGGTGTGGTTGCATATGCGCAAGGAGAGGTTTCCATTGCAGCGCCGATCGAAGTTACTTCCTCGTGGCGATGGACCATTCCAAGTGTTGGAGCGTATCAACGACAACGCCTACAAATTGGATATTCCAGGTGAGTACAATGTTAGTGCTACTTTCAATGTTACTGACTTAAGTTTGTTCGATGCAGGTGACGACTTGGATTTGAGGACAAATCCTCTTCAAGAGGAGGGGAATGATGCAACCCCAGAGTCGTCAATGACACAAGACCCGGTACGAGTTCCAGTTGGACCAGTGACGCGTTCGAGAGCCAAGAAGTTCAAGGCAAGCTTGATGGTGATGATCCAAGAAGTTTGGGCGCAAGAGCTACTGAAGAAACCCATCGGAGAGGAGGAAAAGCCGAGCCTTGTTAACGTGATTATGTACGAGGAGGCCGATCCAGCAGAAGACATGGAGTTTCAAGCTGGCACGTTGAAGACGAAGCTGGAACGGAGGTCAGAAGTGAGCCGAGGACGCGCCGTAGAGTTCAGCCACGACAATGGCGAAATTGGCTTGGTGCCGTCCGACACCAAATTCATGTCGGACGACAAAGTCGCTGCGAGCGACGTAGAATGGCTGCAGCGACGTGGGGGTCCAGAACATCCTGGCTGCGAGCGACGTGAATCACTGCGCTCGACGTGAAGATGTCGGACGACAGCTATATTCTGTCGCACGACAAGTTGAATGTCGGACGACACACTTTCCTGTCGGACGACATGCGTTCTGATATTTATGGAAATCGCGTTTTCGCGATTTCAAGACTTGTGGCGTAGTTTTCCTTTTGTTTTGTGACGTTTTAGGTCAGCCTATATAAAGGTTATGAACCCATTGTTTTAGAACACAACTTTGAAGATTAAAATATATTTCGTGAGTTTATTCTCTCTCTCTTTTCGTTCTCTTTTCGATTGTGCCAAAAGAGATCAACCCGACGAATCAACGAAGCATACATACTTCGTTCGTGTGTCATACATCGATTTCCGAGTTGCTGCATCGATCTCGAGTTGGGGGTTAGGGTTCCGTCCTTAATTGATTTCTCGATTTCAGGTTCAGAGGTTTGGGATCATCCGCCAGGTATCCAATTTATCGTTTCTCCTTCTTCCGCTCAATCCATCAACGAGGTACGTATCAAGATAGAACATATAAGGTATTTAGGGTTAAGGAGTTAAGCCCATTATTTTTAAGATATAAATAAGTAATAGTACTAAATATATTTATAGATAACATAAATAAATAAATACGTAATTATTATATATCGTTTAAAAAAAATTATGGGCTCCTCAATGAAGCATGATATTAAATTTTTTAAGTAAATTATTATTCTAAAACCAAATGTTTTCTCTCAAAATTTTAAAAATTAATCTCACAAAAATTAAAAAGTAAAAATAAATCAAAAATAAATTTAAAAAATTGAAAAGATTAGAGTAGAAAATGAATCTTTTGGTTACATTTATGTTTTTATTTTAATTTTTGTTATAATGTCAGTATTAATTATAGTAATTTTTTAATTTTATTTATTATTATTACTTTTTTTAAGTTGTATATATTTTTTTCTTTAAATAGTTGAGGCGTCCGCCTCGGTCCGCCTCGAGGCGTACGAGTCGCGCTTCAAGAGTAAAACGCCTCAAATACGCCTCACGTCTTTTAAAACATTGTATATGATGAACCACAAGCCCAAAGTGACATGATACTTTGAAATGAGAGAGAACTAAGAAGACTGGAAACCAGCCGAACCGAGTAGCGGTACACCACTAACTGCACCTACTGTTATTACTGTTTATACACAGGAATGCCGTTGTAGAGGGAGGTTGTGGTCAACCAGAGATATTCATAAGGCTGGGAGAGTCTTCGGACTCTGGACCTAGTATACATGAAATCGATCCCTGGATCTACACAAAGGCAGTACTAGATCTAAATGTGCTCTCTTAGAAAGCAATAAGGTTTATTGCTAAGAGGCAAGGTCATTTAGAGTACAAGCTTAGTTAATCCATTTATGGATTGGAACAAAGCATTGAGTTCGTAGTACTTGCAAATTAATGAGATAGTCCATTTTATGGATTCATCAAAGCATAGACGAATCATGTGTATTGGAAACGTGATGGAACAAGGTGGTGTTTCTCGGGTTTTATGTAGAGAACATTCTTATCATTGGTAACAATGTAAAGATGTTGTCTAAGACATAAAATAAGGTTGTCTAGATAAATCAATATGAAAGATATAGGAAGAAGTTGGACATGTTCTTGAGATCTTGGATCTTTGGGAAAGAACATTGTACTTCTCTTGGACATCTTACATATATATGATTATGGTTCGTTTTAACATGCAAGATTCCGAGAAAGGTTCGTTACCTTTCAGATACGGAATGCATCTATCTAAGGATATGTGTTTTGAAACACAAAAGAAGATAGAAGCAATGAAAGTGGTTTCCTACACTTTAAGTGTGGAAAGCTTAATTGATGCGATGTTGAAAAATGGGAACCCGATATCTGCTATGCGGCTAGTATAGTGGGAGGATATCAAGGTAGTCCTGGAAAGGAATATTCGACTGCTGTAAGGAACATTTAAAGTACTTTCGAAGTACTAGAAACTATGTTCTGGATTACAAAGCAGACGAGCATTTCCTTTGGATTACATTCTCTTAGATTTCTAATCGAATGAGGACCGGTGTAAGTCGATATCAGGCTATGTGTTTCACTATCGAAGGAGAAGGAGTTTTTAACATGGAAGAGTGATAATCACGATGCTTTTCGGACTCTACCATGGATAACCAAATAGCGGCCTCAGAGGCAGCGGAAGTTTTGGTATAGCTCCGGGATAATCTCTGGGACTTAGATGTGATTCTTAATTTGCCAAAGGCTATGTAAATAGCGGTGCGATGGCAAATAGTAATAAACCACAAGTCCATAAGTGTAAGATAACACATAGAGCAAGTACCACCTGATACGAGTCATCGTCAGGGGAGACGACGCTGTAGTCACCAAGATAACTTCAGAACGACAATCTAGATTGCTCTGTCACAAGACACTTCTTGGAAGTGCATATTAAGCACGTGAAGAGTATGGAAGTCGGGAGTTTGGAAGTAATGACTAGACCTTAGTATAAGTGGCAGATTGTTGGAGTTGTATACTTAATGTCTAGATTTAAGTGATATGTACTCCCGATCCATTGCCATTAATCTATTTAATTAAATAAACAATTATTTGCGTTTAATTATTTATAATTAAATATATGCAAATTATACTCCTAGATTATATACGTTGTAGTTAGTATGGTGTGCGACGTCACACGGAAGATCATACTATCGGTTACTCGTATATAATCGAACAGTTGCTCACGACCTAGATGGACAAGGACTAATCCATCGGTATAGTCGTTGTATGAGAGAGAAAATAATTTGTCTTGATTATTTTATCATACTTGTACACTTGGTGTATTGGGCGGATCGTTTGAGATTTATCGATTAGGATTGCCTTGGATAATCGATTTAAATTTCAGTGTATTTTATTCTTAATCCCCGATACTATTGCGGGTGTGTATATTTAATATAAGTGACTTTGATTTTCCAAAGGAATTGACCGGTTTAATTATTGGGTCAATTACCGGTTAAGTTGGGTCGCTATATTTTATATATGACATGCCGTGAATACTTGACGGGAAAGTGTATCCCGTAAGGGTTGATAATATCCCCGAGATGAGTTCATAAGGAATTATTATGTAAACCCTGCAGGTGGATTTGTTCCGCATAATAATTAAGGTTGAATGGTACTATTCTCGGATATAAGAGATGAATAAATTAATTAGCAATAAATTAATTTTATTCATGGATATTTATATCTTAAATACACGGAATAAATAATACTACCGAAGAAATATTATTTGATATAATATGGTTTAATATTGGGAGTGCAATTAATTTATATAGTGGAAAATAAATTAATTAATATTAATGGGATTAATAGATTTGGGCTTGGGCTCAATTTAATCATTAATATTGAAAGCCCAATATTCCACCTCCTTAAGATCCCCTACGTAGCTAGGGATGGGATACCGTACCGTACCGTACCGAATCGGTCATACCGATACCGTACCGAAAAATTCGGTATCCGAAAAAATTTATATCGATACCGTATCGAAAAGTTCGGTATACCGAATATCGATATACCGAAATTTCGATATCGAAAAAATCTATACCGATACCGTACCGAACTTTCGGTATACTAAAAATATCGATATATCGAACCATATCGAAATTTTTATTATCGAATTATACCAAAAATATCGATATACCGAATCATACCGACTTTTTTTTGCATACCGAAGTATATATATACCAAAATATCGAACTATACCGAATTGTTTTTTACATACCGAAAGATATATATCGAAATATCGAACTATACCGATTATTTACGGTATATCGGTATATACCGAAATACCGAAATTTTAAAAACTTTAATACCGATACCGTACCGAAAATTATCGATACGGTATCATACCGTACCGAAAAATTCAATATACCGAAAATTTGATTTTTTTTGGCATTTTTCGGTACGGTAAGTTCGGTATTTCGATAATTCGGTATTTTTTCCCATCCCTATACGTAGCCTATAAAAGCACTACATAGTCTTCTCTATTCTCATAACTTGAAGATCACAATTCTAGAGAGAGAAAGTAGAGAGGGAGATCCATGGAGTTCGGAAGATCGTCGCCCACACGACATTCGAGCTAGTGCAAGGAATACGTGGGAAGATCTCAAGGTCTTCAAATTGAGTTCTTCGTTTTTCCGAACAACGAGAACGAGGTAAATCGTAAAACCCTCTTTATGATTTTATAGTTTAATTATCGTAAAAATATCTTGAACCAAGATCCGAAAGACGCGACCCATGACGAGGACGAACCGGGTGGTGGTGGTCGAAGACCACCGGACCGCCGGCGGATCGTCGGCTCGGCTGGAGGGGTCGAGAGGGCGAGAGCCTCGCCTGGGCGCCGAGACTCGATCGAACCCTAGTTCGATCGCCACGGACGGGCTCGCGTGCGAGCTGCGGGTTTTCCGCAGCGGACTCGCACGTGATGCGAGCCGCGTTCGGGCAGCGCTACGGGGCTGCTGCGATCAGCCCCACGAACCCATGCGGGACTCGCTGCGACGCGGGGCGTCAGCGGGATGCTACGAGCATCCCCCCAGCTGGTCGCGTGGGTTCTCGGCGCGCCCAGCGGGCTGCCAAGGGGCAGCCCTAGGCGGCTGCCAAGGACAGCCGCGAGCCCCACGTGGGGGCTCGACCGAACAGCCCGGGTTCGTCCGCGGTTAGGGTTTGTTTGGTTGGGCTATCCCCGTGGTGGTTCGTGGCGGGTTTCCGGCGACCGGGATTTCGATTGGAGTTGTTGTTCCGCAATTTAACAACCCCGGATATTCGATCTTCAAAGGATTTCGGTCGTAATTAATTAAATAATTTATTTATTTAAATTTATTAATTCCGGGATATCGATTTCCAACAACATTTATAAAGATTCAAATTCTTAATGACGTTGATATTTTATTATTAATTATTAATTACGATTTATATCATTCGGATTATATGTTTACGTAAGATTAGTGATTCCCTATACATAATCATTTCTATAAATAATTAACCTATTTAATTGTGATCTCATTAACTATTTAATTATTCCTTAATTATAGTAATTATCTCTTTAAAACAATTCAATTATCTCTTAATTATAGTAATTATCTCTTTAAAACAATTCAAATAATTTAATATATTATTTTTTTGTTCACATTGTCCAAGTGGGATCAGCAAAGTCTGGATTTATATGAAGAAGGGATTAATATTAATAATTTATACAAGTCATAGCTTCGTGGAAACTTAATTATAGCTTATTTGGATTGATTTTTGTTCATATACGTGAGTTGTTGTGGTGCAACTTAATTAATTAATTAATGGTTGAAATACATCTTTTGAAATTAATTATATATATGCATGGAAATTATTAAAATATAACGTGTGTTGTTTTTTAGAGTTGGTTGATTCTTTGTAAAGATTTTGAAAATGTTGAGATTTAAATGTTGAGATTGAATATGTAAATCTCAACATTTTCATATTAATATATAAATCCAGATTTCGCTGAGACCACAAAAATTACACTACAAAAAATGAGCATGTTCATTTCACATATAAAGCTTTTATATGTTTAGGTGGCATTTATAAAAATTCAAATTCTTAATGACGTGGATATTTTATTATTAATTATTAATTACTATTTATATCATTCAGATTATATGTTTACGTAAGATTAGTGATTCTCTAATTAACCTATTTAATTGTGATCTCATTACCTATTTAATTATCCTTTAATTACAGTAATTATCTCTTTAAAACAATTCAATTATCTTTTAATTATAGTAGTTATCTCTTTAAAATAATTCAAATAATTTAATATATTATTTTTATATTATCTTATTAATATAGTTAAGTTTCTCGTAATTAGACTCCACAAAATCCGTAATTATAGTAATTATTTTTGTAAATCAATTCAAATAATTTAATATATTATTTTTATATTATCTTATTAATATAGTTCACACGGTTTCTCCTAATTAGACTCCACAAAATTCTTAATTATAGTAATTATTTTTTTAAATCAATTCAAATATTTTAATATATTATTTTTATATTATCTTATTAATATAGGTTACACGTTTTTCCTAATTAGACTCCACAAAATCCGATCAATCTTTAAATAATTAATTAATTTATATTACTATTATATAATATTTTCATATAACATGTACAAAATTTTATTTAAAATGCAACTTCTTTACATTTTCGTTTTCATCCGCAAACAAAATTTTATTTTTTCTGTAAATATATTTCTATCGTCTTTAACTATTTTATCTTGCTATGTTGCTGTCATACATTCTTATTTTTATAAATGATTTTCCCTTTTGTAATTTGTTTTCCAGACGGTAAGATTTATTAACCTCATGTTCATTATGGAATTTGAAGTAGGGTTAAATATAGTATAATTCAAATTTCGGTTTTAAAATTTTATTTATAGAAATTGGAAAATGTAATGAATATGAAATTATTATGTAATTAATTTAATTAAAAGCCATATCATAATTAATAATATATCCACATAAGAATTATGAAGCCACATAAAAATGTTTTGCCAATAAAAACATTGTTTGTGACACATAGTGTGAACATGCTTATTTTTTATAATGTATTTTTTTGTGTTCACACACGTGGGATCAAAAAAGTCTGAATTTATATATTAAATAGATAGATAACATAGTATGCACAAAAAAAATACACATTATTAAACATTCAATCAAACAAGGCAACCCATTAACTTGGCAACAAGTTCTAAGTTCTCGCAAACAAAATTTTATTTTTTCTGTAAATATATTTCTATCGTCTTTAACTATTTTATCTTGCTATGTTGCTGTCATACATTCTTATTTTTATAAATGATTTTCCCTTTTGTAATTTGTTTTGCAGACGGTAAGATTTTTTAACCTCATGTTCATTATTTTTTTTTTCTGAATTCATTCGTATCTGTCGCCGGCGAGTAGCATTGACGATAATACCGTAGACGATAAAGAAGAGGTCGAAAATCGGTGCGGCGTGGATGATAATTTCTGGGAAAATCAACACGAATTGTTGCAGGTAATTTTGTAGGTTAATGATTTAATGAATTTTAATGATTAATGCCCTTAAAATCGAACGAATCGTTGGAATTAAAATTTGGGTACCAGTCTACATTATGCAGAACGACTTCTTTAGAATCGAAAATCCGAAACGTGACAAAAGAAGCATTAAAGGATTCTCAAGAAGCGACGGTAAACATGTGCGTCTGTGGTGGTGGATCTGCGGAGGACGGATGCCGGAAATGCCTAATGGAGGTGGTTGACCGCCATCTCCGAAATGCTGGTTTTTTTTTTTTTTTTTGGTAAAGGTCAATCACATATAAATAAAAAAGTGTACGATACAAAACTGCGCATAGAGAATGAAAGATCTACCGCATCACCGAGCTAACAGACTAACTCTCCTCCCAACCAACTAAACATATAGCACAAAAAATACAAACACAATCACCAAGCTATATGCCAAACCCTCTTTAACGCACGTACCTGAAGAGAATCGGGAAGTCGTAACGAGCGGATTCTCTCCTGTATAATAGAAATCGCCTGAGAAGCCACCACTCCAGATGACACCGAATGAGCCGCATGAATCCTCGTGTTCCTCTTGAGCCAAATAAAGTAGATCAGAGCAGCGAGAAGTCCACGATACGCGCAAGATATCAAGTGCTTCCCACGCCAACGACTAGAAGCCCGCAATACAGCACTATGCCAACTACCACTTGACCATAGAAATCCCACCTCCTCCTCTAGTCTCCGACTCTCCGCAAACAATCATGTGAGAAGGGGCAATCGAAGAAAATGTGAGAGTGTGTCTCCGCACTCTCCCCTCCACATAGCACAATCGAAATGATGGTTTTAATAGCGCAAATTTGCATTTCTAAGTGGAAGAGTTCAAATTTTATTACAGTAGAAACTCCGTACAGTCATATTGGGACCGAGAAAAAATATTACTATAAAGAGTTATTCTTATAAATAGTTTTACAAAATAAAAATAATATTTTCTATAAAAAATAATATAAATATAAAAATAATATACAATATTATGTATATTTAAATTCACAAAATTAATTTAATAATTTTGAATAATAAAATTTGACCATATATGTGTAAAAATTGTGTTTAACATACAAATTGAATAAGATATTAATGAATCTAAGGACTATAAACTTTGATCCTATACTATATGTTATTGATTTTGAAATATTTCAAGTTATCTTAAACATGTTATTGATTTTAATATATAAAAACATTATTAATAAATATTTTTATTATATATTAATCATTTATTCCTATATAGAGGTATAAATCCGAACTTAAAAAATGTATGACTTATGACAATGTGGAGTTTATTTCTATTTATAACTGGTCCCAAGTTGAGACTTCAATTTTTTATTATTATAGAGAGTTTATTCCTATATAGAGTATTACTATATAGAGTTTCTACTCTATTATGCATACTTTTCCAGCAGGTACTAATCAATTATTATGTTAGAAAATTAATTTTCCATTTTATGATAATTATGAAATAAATTAATTGGGGTTAACCATTGTTGCAGGGGAGCACGAGTTTTTGGATGTAGTGGACCATGCAAATCCCAAAAAGGAAGTGAGGGTGATCATCGAGTTGAACTTGATGATCATATTAAAATTACTTTTTCTTCATTTTCATTTTTATTAGCAAGCAAAATTTATATTATTTGTAATTATGTTTTATTTTTATTGATTTTTAATTAATTCATTTTTTTAGGACACAACGTAAGTAATTAATTTATGAAAATTCTACCGTCCAAATAATTATGTATGTTTTTCTACTGCGATACATTTGTGATTGTGTACTAAATTTCACCACAAGTTTCTATCTTTTTGTTTCAGGTTGTGCTTCCAAGTGTTGAGAGCAGAATCATTTCCTTATCTAATCATTGAAGTTTTTAGTTCAGAATTGAAAGTTAATTTAGTTCACAGCCGATGAATATTATATGATGTAGTTGTGTCAGATGCTTGGCCGGAAGAGGATTATATGATGCTGCTGTGTTAGATGCTTGGCCGGAAGAGGAAGACCGGCACGGCTCCGGTGTACCTAAACGTGTACGATCTCAATTGATGAACGGCTACGCTTACTGGCTCGGCCTCGACAGCTACCACTCCGGTTTTCAAGGTCAGTTTCTCGATTCCTGAATTTCTACTACGAATTTGTATCGTAATTTAATAGTTGTAAACCTTATTTATTTTGGTGGTACCATATATTATAGTTCATGGAGTTGAGTTTGCATTCGGCGCACACGAGCAATTGACGGCCGCGATATTCGAGGTTCACATTTAGTTGGATTTGGGCCTGAAAGAACTTCGGGTGATAAGTACAATTTCATTACCAAGAATTGCAACCATTTTGCAAAGATATATGCGCCGCGCGTCTCCGCTTGACTGAGAAATTAATTCCAAGATGGTTAAAACCTACTCACTCGATTTGGTAAGCAAGCATCTACCATTTACCCTTTATTTATTTTGGATTTTATATTAAACTTTATATTCTACCTATGATGACCGTCTCTATAAATTATTTAATGAGATACTCATGGTTTTCTTTTCTTCTATTCAAGACAGAAATTTCTTCAAATAATGAAAATTATTCAACCTGCAAAAATTTAAAAAACATCAAATTAATAAACAAATTATGAGACAGTGCTAAAAATAATTTTGTTAATGAATATCTTGAGAGATTCGAAAATAATTAATAATATATGCGATTTTTTTTATATATGAAAATAAATATCTATTCCCAATTTATATAAACTACGAAATATATATTCCTCATTTGTTCCCAATTTGTATATTTATGCAGTATGTTTTTATTTTTCATTAATTAATATGTTTTTTTATGTAATTACGCAAAGGAATAAAATTTATTAATTAATTACAATAATTACGCAACATGTAATATGATTTACGCAATATCTTTTTATTTTCCATTAATTAATATGCTTTTTATGCAATTACGTAAAGAAATAAAATTAATTAATTAATTACAACTATTATAATTTTATAAAAATCATTAATTACATAAATTACGCAATTAAGTAATATAACAAAAATAATTAATTACAAAAATTTATAAAATTAATTAATTACTTCATGCACTAATAATACGATAACAAAGAACAAAGATATACTATTTTATTAGTTTTTAGGGTAATAATTTATAAATAAAGTGCGACTATTGTGATTGGAAAGAGGTAGTATTTTTCTTTAAAACCAATTTTTATTCATAATTTTTTATCATTTGACCTCTTAATATAGAGCCCCTTATTACGAATTATTTCTAATTTTTTTATAAATAAACTAATGAAATAAATTTGTTTAACATATTTTAAATTATATTTTAATAAATATTAAGTGATACTGAAAACAAAATAATATGATAATCTAGGTATCATTTTTTTTAAACTAAAAAATGTACATTAAATATTCCTGTGCATCGCACAGGGATTAAATTACTAGTTTGGATAAAATAGTAGCTGATAAACTGTTATGTCTTATTTAATAAATAATTTGTTAAACCGTTTGGATAAAATAAATATATAAACTTATAAAAAATTACAATTTAAGATCTTTTATAAATAAAATTATCAAAAAAAAATTGTTATATATGAAAAAAAAATTATATTAACTAAATAATAAATGTGAAATTTTTGTATATATATAAAATGCAATAATTTTAGGGGTATTGACGTATTGTACTCTTTTATTGTTTACCAGAGATTATAAGTTGTTTTAAAAAAGTACTTTCCCTTTACTTTTTTTAAACATCTTATTTTTAAAATTTTCAAAATCTTTTGTTTTAAAGTTTACTAAACAAATTTTAGGAGCTTATAATTAAGCTATTAAACAGCTTATAAGTTGTTTTAAAGAGCTTATAAGCTCTGCCAAACACCTTCTATGTTATGATATCAGTTTTTGCAAGTAAGACCGCCCGAGGCGTTACAGACGGTACACTCAATAGACGCAAAGCCCGCCTTGTTGCTCAAGGATATAATCAACGATCGGGTATCGATTGTATCGATTGTGGTGAGACTTATAGCCTGGTTGTTCGTCCCACTACTATACGGCTTATTCTTACGCTTGCTCTCTCCAAGAAGTGGCCTATACATCAATTGGATGTGAAACGGCTTATTCTTATTGGAGAATATATTCGACCCATTAATATAAACGTAAAGAAGCCCAACTTCTCTAACAGTTCGAGCTTTTAGATGAAGCGGTTTCTAACATGGTATCAGAGCCTTGGGATAACCCGAGGTCCTGAGTTCGACTCCCGCCATGAGCGACTCTACCCGAATTAATTATCCACTTGTTGGGCCTCCCCAAAGAGGTTGAGATCGGCCCACAAGTGAGGGGGAGTATTGGAGAATATATTCGACCCATTAATATAAACGTAAAGAAGCCCAACTTCTCTAACAGTTCGAGTATGTTGCTGATATTCTTCACCGTGCACGACTCACTGACACTCGCACCACTGACACTCCTCTCGAGCTGAACGCAAAGTATACTCTAGATGATGGCACTCCTCTACAAGATCCTACTCTGTATAGGTCCATTGTTGGTAGTCTTGTTTATTTGACGATCACTCGTCCTGATATTGCCTATGCTGTTCACATTGTTAGTCAGTTTGTTTCAGCACCCACGACTGTACATTGGGCTGCTGTTGTGCGTATTTTACGTTACCTGCGGGGATCTCTTTATCAGAGTCTTTTGTTTCCATCCACTTCTTCGTTGGAGCTTCGTGCCTTTTCTGATGCCGATTGGGCTGGTGATTCGACTTCTCGGAAGTCCACTACTGGGTTTTGTATTTTTCTTGGTGATTCTCTTATTTCTTGGAGAAGTAAGAAGCAAGCTGTAGTTTCTCGTTCATCCACCGAGGCAGAGTATCGTGCTATGGCTTCCACTACGGCTGAGATTATATGGTTGCGCTGGTTACTGGCTGACATGGGAGTCACTCTTACTGACCCCACACCTATGTACTGCGATAATAAGAGTGCCATTCAGATTGCTCACAACACGGTGTTTCATGAGCGCACCAAACACATTGAGATTGATTGTCATTTCACTCGACATCATTTGGATCACGGAACCATTTCTCTACCGTTTACTCCGTCGTCCTTACAGTTGGCTGACTGCTTCACGAAGTCTCATTCTGTCAGCCGTCATAGATTTTTCATTGACAAACTCTCGATGCTCCTTGCTGTACCATCGTGAGTTTGAGGGGGGGGGGGGTGTTAGCATATTTTTATTAGTTATTATATTTATAGGATTATTAGGGTTTACCTTTTGTTTATAGGATTAGGGTTTACCTTTTGTTGGCTATATAAAGCCTCTCTCTTGTATATTTCAGAACACGCTTATTTGTTCTAATACCACAAGTTTTCTACATTATCTTTTCTTTGAATCTTTGTTCGATTATATAAATCCTAACATGGTATCAGAGCCAGCAATCATCTAAAGCACACTTGTTCGCGGATTCTCTCTGTTCGTTTCGTTTAATCTTTTCTGATCGTTTCGGTTGTTGGCGTTTTCGCTTTCGCTTGTTTTCCAATGGCTCCTAGTGAAGACTCGTTGCAGTCAATTGGTGTTCGTTTGGATGGCAAAAACTATTCGTATTGGAGCTACGTTATGAAAAATTTTCTTCGCGGTAAAGAGATGTGGAAATATGTTTCTGGCGTTGCTCAAGCTCCCAAAACAGGTACTGATAATTATGATGATTTGCTTGATAAGTGGGATTGTGCCAATTCCAAAATTATTACTTGGATCAATAATTCTGTCGATGTTAAGATTGGTGTTCAATTGGCTAAATACGTTCAATTGGCTTCTAACAATTCTTACGCTTGCTCTCTCCAAGAAGTGGCCTATACATCAATTGCATGTGAAAAATGCTTTCCTTCATGGTAATCTGTCTGAAACAGTATATATTCGTCAACCACCGTGCTTTGTGGATCCAACTCGCCCACATCATGTTTGTAAGCTTCATAAAGCATTGTACGGTTTTGAAACAGGCGCCTCGAGCATGGTATCAACGCTTTATGACGTTTCTTTGTGCCAAAGGGTTTATTAATTGTTGCTCTGATTCTTCCGTTTTTATATATTGTCAGGGTTCCCATGTGGTGATTTTGTTACTCTATGTGGATGACATTATCCTCACTGCTTCTTCTACATCTTTGCTCGCCGCTGTTGTCTCTCTCCTTCAATCAGAATTTGTTATTACTAATCTCGGAGTTCTGCATTATTTTTTGAGAATATCTGTTACTCGGGTTGCTTCGGGTCTATTTCTTTCTCAAGGTAAATATCATCGTGAGTTATTGCAGAAATGTAATATGCTAAATGTCAATCCTGCATCCATTCTGGTTGATTATAAGACCAAACTTTCAACGTCAGCAGGTGATTTGTTATCGGATCCGACATCTTATCGTAATATTGTTGGCGCTCTCCAATATCTTGCTTTCGCTCCAACTGAGATAGCGTTGCCGTTCAACAAGTTTGTTTATTCATGCATGCGCCCCAAACCACTCATTTGGCTGCCATTAAAAGAATTTTGAAAAATGCACCTTAGATTATAGTCTTCGTTTGCATAATTTCTGTTAATTTTTCATATAATAAAATGAACGAACGAACATGTAGTTAAAATCATGTAGTAAAATTTAACAAAAATCTCTGCCACATTATTTTTATTAGTTAATTAACAAAGATTAATCCAGCAATTAAGCATGAGATAATATCCTTTGCATATATAGAAAACATATAATACTAAATTATGGAAAAGACTACATTAACACCAAGTGTAGATGGATTTTTCTACACTGTCAATAAAATTTTGACATGTGGATTTTTTTAATGTATTATTTATATATTATTAAATTTATATAAAATTCTTATATATGTAAAAAATCTCAACCGATATTTATGATAATTATTTACTATAATAATATTTGGTAAAAAAATCAATCTTAAAGAGAAGAAAAATAAAGAAAAAGAAAAAAAATGAAACATCAGTCGTTCGATACCCGAACCACAACTCCACCTACACTGTCCACGCACGATTACTCTCGCATCATATCAAAATTAGTAGTTGCCTGTAAGTCTCTGCACTACTTCCCTGAAGTTCTCAATATCCGTGTTTATTACTTCTGGCGCGACTATGTGAATTATTAAATACTGGATGAAAAGCGATGATGACATCTCCATGGTTTCGAAGCTTAAATTATATCGAAACCTTGTTCGGGTAGAATTGTTTTGGATACCCCTCCGGTCAGGGTTGAGAAATTGTAAATGTTGGATTTTGGCGACAACATATTTCGTGTTGTGTTTGTTGTTTTTGATTTCAGGATTGACAAAGTTAAAGATCCAGTTGCTATAGCTGGAGTCGCCAATTTTGGACAGATGCCTCAAATCCAGCGACTGGAAGACAAATGCCTCAAAACCGGCGACTGGAAGACAGATGCCTCAAAACCAGCGACTGGAAGACAGATGCCTCAAAACCGGCGACTGGAAGACAGATGCCCTCAAAACCGGCGACTGGGCGACTGGACAATATCCGGCGACTGGGCGACTGGCTAGGATCCGGCGACTGGCGACTCTGTCCTTCATGGACATGAAACCTGCGACTGGCGACTCTGTCCTTCATGGACATGAAACCTGCGACTGGCGACTCTGTCCTTCATGGACATTAAACCTGCGACTGGCGACTCTGTCCTTCATGGACATGAAACCTGCGACTGGCGACTCTGTCCTTCATGGACATGAAACCGGCGACTGGCGACTCTTGCACCCGATCCAGCGAACGGCGACTGTGACTTCATGCTTTGAGTTCGTCTTTGTATTTCAACCTCAATGACTTCGACGACCATGAAGACGATGAAAATCCAAGACTTCAACACTTAGTGTTTTTCACAAGAAATTGAAGATGAAGATTTGAGATCGATGGAGTCAAGAATTCAAATTGAAGTATGAAATTGATTTTGAAGAATTTGAAGATTCAAAGATTCAAGATTCAAGAATCAAAGATTCAAGAATCAAAGATTCAAGATTCCAAGATTCAAGAATCCAAGTACCAGAAGTGATGTCATCCATGGAGAAGTGACATCAGCCAAGCATGTGACGAATGAGAATGTGCCACGTCATCACCTCACATGTGCGGGCTGCCTATATATACCCATGGATTTCAGTTTTATCATTTGAAGATTTTGAGAGAACGAAATCTGATTTTTAGAATCGTATCCTACAGCTTAGAGCTGAGAGTTTGTGTAGTGTGTTTGCGCTGTACGCCAAGATTAGAGTTAGGAGATTTAACTCTAGGTGCACTAGTGCTAGGTTACTAGTAAGTGGGAGTGTTGCGACACTCGGAAACTTCTTGTAATCACTTTGCCTACCATACTCCTTGTAATAGTTTCGTTTTGTTTTCAATGAAATGAAATATATTACATAAACTTTGTCTTCACATACTTTATCTTCACTTTGTGAGATTGATCGGCTGAAGCTGCTGACGTTCGAGTTTAAGACCAATTTCACGAAAAATTGGTATCCTACGCTGAAGACGTAATTTCAATTGGTATCAGAGCGGGACGTCATACGTATAAGACGTGATCCGTTACTTGACTTCATTTTTTCCGCCATGATGGAGTCATCCATGTTTGTTCAGAAACCGATTATGCTCACTCATCAAAACTACTCGAACTGGAAAGCCAAAGTTTCGGCCAGAATTAAGGGTTATGACTCTAGAGCTTGGATGGCTGTGCTTGAAGGATGGGAACGTCCTTATACCGAAGACGCTGAAGGTCTGAGAACTCCAAAACCGGAACGTAGTTTGACGAGAGAGGAACATGACTTGTCTACAGCTAACAGCAAAGCTCTACTTATCATGTGTGAATGGCTGGACCTTAGTATGTATCAACTGGTCAAAAATTGCACATCTGCCAGAGATGCTTGGGAAACTTTACAAAGAACATGTGAGGGAAGTCATGCAGTTAAGCGATCGAAAATCCGAACTATCACTGCTCAATTCCATCAACTCCGGATGAGGGAAGATGAAGACATCAATGACTACTTGGACAAAATCATGAGATATGTCAATGAGGCATTTGAACTAGGAGAAATTTTTCCTGCTCCCATGGTCTATGAGAAAATTTTATCTAGTGTAAGCACTAGGTTCGAAAGCAAAGTGCTAACTATTGAAGCTCGCAACGACGAAAATCAAAACTGGGATTATGCTGACTTGATGGCTGATTTGAGGAACTATGACTTAACTCTCAAAGTTCGAAGCAACCCAGATATGTCGCTTGTCTACGAACCGATGACCGCTCTAAAAATTTCTGAGAAGGGTAAGAGCTCAAGAAGTCCAAAACCTCAGAAAACTTTTTCGAGAAAGGAGAAGTCTGAATGTAGTTTCTCAGCTGATGTGAATGAATCTGATGACGATGAAGCAGAGGACATTGAACGTTTGATGAACTCAAATAATCCGGACAAACTTGCTGCACTGACTGAAATAGTCACGTATCTTGTGAAGCAAGAGTTGAAGAGAAAGAATCTTGCTCGAAATTCTCAAAAATTTCAGAAAAACTCTAACTCTTTTCAGAGCAACTCAGATTACCGAAATCAAACTTCTTTCTCGGACAAGAAATTTAAGGGGACAAAACTATCTCCATACTCATCTACTAGCAAGGATGTTTCTAAAACACAGTGCTATGAATGCAAGGGATTTGGACATTTCAAAAACGAGTGTCCCAACTTGCATCGCAAAAAGAAACTGCCAGTGAGCTACGTAGTTTTTGATGATGAAAATGTTATCTCAGAAAGCGAGGAATCTGAGGACAAAAATTCTGATGATGATGAGGACAACGCTCTAGTTGTCACTTTTGATGAAAGTTTTGATCTTGAAAATGTGGAGGTTGAAAACTTTGTTTTTGATGATTTTCTGAAGGACACTGCAACTGCAGACAACATTTTTCATGGAACTTTTGCAAACCAAAATTTCTGTGATGAAGATTTTTTTTCGTATGATGAATCCGTGACTGAGTCTGTGGAAAACGGGTTGGCACCACAAACTGAATATGTGAGTGCGGGGCTGACTGCACTGAACGAGAGTCACTCTGAACTCTCAAAATCCTATGATTTTGTTATCACTGAAAATGGTGCACTTGAAGTGTCTCTGAAAGTCCTTACAGAATCTTGTAATGAACTCTCGGATGCTAACCGTAAGATGTATGATGAGGCTGTTGAGTTGAAAAACTCAGTTGAGAAGATGAAGGACGAGAGAGAGAGGTTGAATAATTCTCTGACAATACTTAAAATTAAGTTTGATGATCTTTTCGAAGAGAAACATAAGTATTTCAAAGAAGTTGTCGAACTGAGAGAAATGTGTGAGAGATTGAGCTCTGAAAACTCAAAACTGAAGACCTCACTGAAAAAGGAAATAGCTGAAGTTAAGAAACTACAAACTCTGTTCAAAAACTCTGACACTGAGAATGATGAACTAAAGTCTCCTCTTTTGAAAGCTCAATCTGACCTTGCCATGACTGACAAGGAGTGTTATGTTTTGAAAGAAAAACTTCAGATGACTGATGAGCTGTTAAAAAGGATGAACACGAACTCTTCGGTGTTTGACAATGCTGCTTCGTATATGAATCCTAATCGTTATGGTCTGGGATTTCAAAAAGTCTTTGAGTCTATTTATTCTACACCAGAGAAGAAAGAAGTGACTTTTGTGAAAGCATCTAATGACCAGCCAGAGGACAAATGTAAAGATGACGCTGAATTATCGAAACGAAAGGATATTGCTGAAGGAAAGAAGGTTGCTACGTCCCCTGAAGCTAAAACTGAAAAATTGGACTCAACTACCAATTCTGAACCTGAGACATATCAATTTCCGAGAAATATTGTCAAACATCCTCGTGGCATTTTACCATATGAGAAGACGTTGCTGAAAAAGTTAAATGAACCTCAGATCATGAAGCTGAACAGAAAAACTCCTCTCTCTAAAACTGTTTTGGTCAAAACTTCTAGAAAGGTTGAAACTCGTCAAAAGCGAAAATATGTTTGTCACTACTGTGACCAACCTGGACACATTCAACCATTTTGCTATAAGATGAAAGATGACATGAACCGTGAGTTGATGACGAAGGATGATAAATCACGAAATTCTCAAAAGTTGAGTGTTGAGAAAAATATGAACTCGGTGGTTCAAACAAAGTCACAAAATTCTGAAAAGATAAAGGATGAGGTAGTTAAGAAAATGAAGAAACCAATTTCTTCAAATCCGAAAGCTAAGAAAACTCTGAAAGCTGTGACTGAAAGAAACGGTCAAAATTTTGATGAGAAGAAGAAGTGGGTGCCTAAGTCCCGGAAGAGTGAAGTTGAACTTAACTGTAACCTCTCAAAAATCAGTTGGCAACCCAGAGAACTCATTTTCTGCAATGTTGCACTCAATGCATCTGAGATTGGAACCAAAAGAGTTTGCCAGGAGATGCTACACTGAAATGTTGAATGACTATCTCATCGAGAGTGCTCCATTGGTGCTGTATTGTGATAATCAAAGTGCTATCAAAATCAGCGAAAATCCTGTCCAACATTCAAGAACTAAACACATCGACATTCGACATCATTTCATTAGAGATTTGGTTGATCGTGATATAGTCAGTCTACAGCATATTTCAACAGAAAAACAGCTCGCTGACATCTTTACCAAACCTCTTGACTTTGAGAGATTTCAAACTCTAAGAAATTCTCTCTGCATGTGTTCTCTTTAAGAGTTCACGAAAATTTTGAAGTCTGAAAGATTATTTTCTTTACTTCTGAATATGCACGCTGAATCGTCGTGGATTAGTCTAATCAAGTTGAACATGGATTCGAGGCCGCTCTAGTCTTCGGACCCAAGTGCATTTATTCCTCTGAGTACAAACATGTGAACTTGGCATATAACTCCCATAAGCTATCATTTGCATAGATCCATAACACCAAGTAACGGAGGACGCCGAATCATTTGTCCGCCGGCTCCCCTCTTCGAAAGGTGGCACATGGACGCTGATCTTTAAGACACTCTTCCTCACACTTTGGAGGACGCAAGTGAACCTTGCTCCCCTCTGACTGTTGTAATGAGTGTCTGTTGCATTTCATATAAAGCTAAAACTCGTCTGGAGGACGCCGGATCTTTTGTCCGCCGGCTCCCCTCTGATTGAAGTACAAAGCTAGTCCCAAGTGAAGTGCCTTAAAAGTTCACCTTGTACTCATGAATTAAAATCTCTTGTGCGGTGCAAACTCATCCAATGTGTTCCGACGAAACACGGCATGTGTTCTTGTGATTGTGACGAAGGACAAGTTAAATATCTATCAATATACTTCGGTCCGTTCCACCGGCTTTTAATATGAGATATTTTTCATTATACCTCAAATTTGCTATCACCTTGTGTGAAAATTTTTGGTTTTGGGAAAATGATGAAATGTGGATTCTTTTCTGGGAAAATATTTGCTCTTCATTGCCTAATATCACCCCTCAAATCTCCACTAAAATGTGTTTGAATGTTTGTAGTCTGTTGAACACTTGAATGATTAACTCGGGATGTGTTGTTTTGGTTTTTGCATTTTTGTAGTTCATATCCAGCGCTACGTGGTTTACTGTCTTCGCAACGTTCATAAGATGAGTGTAGCAACTTCCACTGTGCATATGTCAAAATGGGATCATGGAGATTTCATGAACTATCACCAACTAGCTCGCACCCCAGAGTCGGCGACTCACAGATTCAGCGACTCAAAGCTCTTGTCGCCGAATTTCAATACCCTCATTCCGCAGAAAACGGCGACTCAGCGACTCTCACCTATAGTCGCTGGTCTTGTATACCGCAAGTTGTAGCGTCTCAAACCTCAACGCCTCCAGCTACTCATGCTTCATGTCCTTTGTCGTTGATTACTTGATCCAAAATTTCAGCGACTCAACAACCAAGGCCTTCGGTTTGATTTTTTTTTTATTATTTTTTTTATACATAAAAATATATTATTATTGCAATTATATATTTTTATTATATATTATTTTAATATTTTTATTTTTGTACTGATGGGCTGAATTTCCTTCTTGAGATGGGCTTTTTGCAGGTGTTGGACTGTGGTTTTATTTTCCGGACGGGCCGCTCAAAATTTTCCTATTTATAGGACCTCCTCCAACCCTAATAAGTGCGCCTTCAAATTCGAAAATTCTCTAAGTCTTCAAGACTCTCAGCTGTCGTCTCTAGCTCTCGGGTTCGAAGTTCTTAGGTTCTCTAGTTTTCTTTTTCCGTCGCATCCGGCGAATCTAGCTTTGCGCATCCGGCGCCTCGTCCTTCGTCTCGCGGGTGACATACCCACAGCTACAGTTCTCGGTTCTTCTGAAAATGTCTACTTCCAATATGGGCGACATGATGGCAGACATGACCGCCTACTTGAATGAGCAATTTAAAAAGGCTCCTTCTCCTAAATCCAAAAAGGCTGCGTTTGATGAGCTTCAGGCTCATCTGGAAAGAGTTGACCGACGCTCCAGCAAGACGTCATCTGCTGAGACAACTCCTGATTTGTCTAAAGCGACTGATCCTGCCCACTCTTCTGCTCATCAACCATCCAAGGACACTACTTCTGGAAAAGAACCTAAGTCTGGGCTCTTTCGCACCTACAAAGGCAAGGTCTCGGGTAAGGACTATAATCGGATGCTCGCAGCTGGCGAGATCACTGGAGATGGAAAGAAGCCTACCTCTGTTTCAAAGAAACAATCGACAGTCACAGCTGTCGTTGATCCCAAGAAATCAAAACCTACAGCTTCAGGTGGCGTTTCTGAGAAACAGCCAACTACTAGCGGTGAAGCAAGAAAGAAAAAGTCGGATGAATCGACCGGAAAATCGAAATCCCAAGGTTCCAAGCCACCCTTGGTGCCTAATTCTCCTCGATCCTCTGAATCGACGGACAGAGTCTTGTACGTTCAAACTATAGCAGAATGTCCGAAAATACACTCCCCTGACTTTTTCTGAAGGTACCGGTATACCGATCCGATCGATATACCGTGTGTGCGGAAGCGTGTAAAGCGATAGATCTACTATGCCATGATCTTAGTGCACACAAATATGTATAGACACACATATATTTATATATATATACACATCCAATATATATATATATATATATAAGGTTCAACGATTACTTACTTTTGGTGATCGTTGAAATTGGTTAAGGTGGTGTTGAGTCGATTGAACCACCTTAATGGATCAGCCACGAATTGTACACCTTTGGAATGACCCCGTCACGCCTTTGGATCGCCCGGATGTTGAAGCCGCACAAATGGCCCGGCCTCTACGTGTTGCACACGAACCCGGATGACGAACACTTTGCTTGATCGAGTCGGTTCTCCAAGAACACTTTCTCCTCTCTCTCTTTGGTGTGAATTTCGTGGGTTAAGGTAATGTGTAATGAAAATCTGATTTTCATCCATATTATAACCTCATTATTCACCACATTACTCCCCTTTGTAACCTACAACATAATGGGCATCATAATGCACCATTAACATGCAAAAGGGGTTACAAAGGAGGTGAAAGGTCATGCCACATACACATGCCACTATGCATTTTATGTGGTCCCACTTGCTTGTGTGGCATGCCATGTCACACTATGTGACATGCATCCATTCAAGCCATGCATCCCATGCATGTGTATTAAATCCACGTAAATATTGATTCTAAATCAATATATTTATCAAGCAATGTATATCAATATCGAGCTCGTGTGTGACCCTGTAGGTATGATTTAATTGATCAATATTATATTGTTCCCAACAATTAATATTATCAAATAATCATTTAACATCCATAGACGACCTTATGACTTTATCGATTGCACACGTAGGATCGAAGGACATATCCCAACATTTTCACCCCAACTGCTGAGCGACGACATAACTTGATCTCCAAACTCCAAATTTTTGCTGACCGAACTATCCGCAAGGATGATTATAAATATCATGGAGTCATGGAGTTTTTCGATAAAATGAATCTTCATGATTCTGTTCAACTCACCTATCGCTACTCGGTTCCAATTCTGTACAAGTTCTATGCAAGTCTGTCTCCTGTGTTTGCTGATCCTAAAAATCGTCTGTCTGGATCATTTGTGTTTCGGAAGAGGTTGTATAACTTCCGTCCTTCGGCCATCAACGCTTTTCTGCAGAGATCAAATGTTAAAGGCACTTGGGTTACTCCGTCTGCTGAAGACAGAGCTGATGACCTAAAAATCGGAACTTTCGTCACTAAGGGAAAAGTTAAATCTGCTGCACCCCCACCCTCCAAACTCTCTGCTTTTTATGGAATACTTCATCGTCTCGGGATGTCGAATTGGATTGCAAATCCTGATGAGACAGTGATGTCCAATGAACTCATGCATCTTATCTTCCGTCTTGGCTGCGGTGAGCAGGTTAATCTGGGAAGGATAATTTTTGCAGACTTGTGCAAAATCGCACGAATCACAGATGAGGCGATCATACGTGAACTTGACTTGCCAAAACAAAGGAGGTTTCGGATTACGCATCCATGCTTAATCTATGGCATGCTTCACGACCAAGGATTTGTCCCTTTCACTGCCAATGAAAAATCAATGAAAAAGAATGGGGCCGTGAAAATCAGAAATACTTATCTAAATCCGAAACATCGTGTCATCGATCTTCCTTGGAAAGTCATAACTCCTCGTGCTGAAGTACCTGAACCTGTCACTCCGCCTCCCTCACCTAAACAACAACCAAAGAAACGCAAGGCTGCAGTGGCGAGTGAATCTTCAAAAGGGAAGCGTCAGAGGACAGAGACTATTGATGTTGACGATGAACCTGAAACTGGTGAAAAGAAGAAGTCTTCTGTGCCTAATGGTTTTGGTCCTTCGTCTGGGTTACCGCCTCACAAAAATCCTTTTCATCCGATCCATGGCCACCGCACAGTTGTACCTTCAGCTGCCGTCCACAAGTTCATGGTTTCTGTTCAAAAAGTTGAGAAACGCCAAGCTGAACACGTTGTGGCTTATAACAGAATGATCGACGCACAGCTAGAGTCGAAGGAGGCTTTCAAAGAACTTCAACTTCAGATCCAACAAGGGGGAGGATTGGGTGAAGGTGTCACTGTTGGCTCCCAAAGTGGAAGTTTGAAAGATACCTTTATCTACTCTCTTGTCAAAGCCGCAATCAAGGAAGCTCACTCGGATCTGGCCAAGAAAAATTTTGAAAGTGAAGACGATGAGGACGATGGTGAGAAGACCGATGATGAAATTTTTGATGATGTGATAATGGCTGCTCGCAAAGGAAAAGCCAAAGTTGGGGAAACTTCAAATTCAGAGGTGTCGAAAGCGATGCCGTCTGATGGTCTTAGAGACGAGGATGTCAACATTCTGGACTTCGATGCTGAAGATGATGTTGATGCTGAACCATACAAGATTTTCGAGAATGAGGACGATGAAGCTGAGTCTGAAGAAAAAGAGGACTCTAGTGAAGATGATGGGTTCCAGTACGATGACGATGAAGACGTGATCGAGAGTCCAGGTCGTGAGCCATCTCCCTCACAAGACGACCCGAAGTGATCTCTTTCTATGTCTTTGCTTAACTCTTGAACTCTGTTATGCTTTCTTTTTCTTGTTTTGTTGCACGCATAAAACTCTAAACTCTCATGCATGCATGGTTTTTCATATCTGTTATCTCGTACTCTTTGTTTTTGGTTTTGATATTTTATCTAAGTTTTTATGGTTTTTCATTGATTGTGGTATCGATGTTTTTCCATCTTTTACTTAGTTATTTTTACATGTTTATCTGATTGAGGGGGAGATTGTAGTATCTCCTATCTTTTTGACTTCGTTTTTAAGTTGTGCCAAAAAGGGGGAGATTGTAAATGTTGGATTTTGGCAACAACATATTTCGTGTTGTGTTTGTTGTTTTTGATTTCAGGATTGACAAAGTTAAAGATCCAGTTGCTATAGCTGGAGTCGCCAATTTTGGACAGATGCCTCAAAACCAGCGACTGGAAGACAGATGCCTCAAAACCGGCGACTGGAAGACAGATGCCTCAAAACCAGCGACTGGAAGACAGATGCCTCAAAACCGGCGACTGGAAGACAGATGCCCTCAAAACCGGCAACTGGACAATATCCGGCGACTGGGCGACTGACTAGGATCCGGCGACTGGCGACTCTGTCCTTCATGGACATGAAACCTGCGACTGGCGACTCTGTCCTTCATGGACATGAAACCTGCGACTGGCGACTCTGTCCTTCATGGACATGAAACTTGCGACTGGCGACTCTGTCCTTCATGGACATGAAACCGGCGACTGGCGACTCTTGCACCCGATCCAGCGAACGGCGACTGTGACTTCATGCTTTGAGTTCGTCTTTGTATTTCAACCTCAATGACTTCGACGACCATGAAGACGATGAAAATCCAAGACTTCAACACTTAGTGTTTTTCACAAGAAATTGAAGATGAAGATTTGAGATCGATGGAGTCAAGAATTCAAATTGAAGTATGAAATTGATTTTGAAGAATTTGAAGATTCAAAGATTCAAGATTCAAGAATCAAAGATTCAAGAATCAAAGATTCAAGATTCCAAGATTCAAGAATCCAAGTACCAGAAGTGATGTCATCCATGGAGAAGTGACATCAGCCAAGCATGTGACGAATGAGAATGTGCCACGTCATCACCTCACATGTGCGGGCTGCCTATATATACCCATGGATTTCAGTTTTATCATTTGAAGATTTTGAGAGAACGAAATCTGATTTTTAGAATCGTATCCTACAGCTTAGAGCTGAGAGTTTGTGTAGTGTGTTTGCGCTGTACGCCAAGATTAGAGTTAGGAGATTTAACTCTAGGTGCACTAGTGCTAGGTTACTAGTAAGTGGGAGTGTTGCGACACTCGGGAAACTTCTTGTAATCACTTTGCCTACCATACTCCTTGTAATAGTTTCGTTTTGTTTTCAATGAAATGAAATATATTACATAAACTTTGTCTTCACATACTTTATCTTCACTTTGTGAGATTGATCGACTGAAGCTGCTGACGTTCGAGTTTAAGACCAATTTCACGAAAAATTGGTATCCTACGCTGAAGACGTAATTTCAGAAATAGATTAATTATTCATAAAATAAATTAATGCTCTCTAAATTTTCATAAATAATTGAAATTACGCCTTCAGCGTAGGATACCAATTTTTCGTGAAATTGGTCTTGAACTCACAGACAGCAGCTTCCGTCAAAGTAAACACTCACACAATTCGTAGAATAAAAAGTGGAGACAAAGTTATGTAATAGTTTTCATTTCATTGATCAACAAAACTAAACTATTACACTTGAAGAGTATGGTAGGCAAAACGATTACAAGAAGATTCCCGAGTGTCGCAACAACTCCCACTAACTTGCAATCTAGCACACGAGTACCTAGAGCTAAATCTCCTAACTCTAATCTTGGCACACGGCGCAAAAGCTACTACACAAACTCGAAGCTCGAAGCTCTCGGTTACGATTCTAAAAATCAGATTTCGTTCTCTCAAAATCGTCAAGTGATGAAACTCAAATCCATGGCTATATATAGTAGAGCCGCACATGTGGAGAGATGATGACGTGGCACGTTCTCATTCATCGCATGCTTGGCTTATGTCACTTCTCCATGGATGACATCACTATTGTAGAACTTGGATTCTTGAATCTTGGAATCTTGAATCTTTGATTCTTGAATCTTCGAATCTTGAATCTTCAATTTCAAAATCAAACTTCAATTTCAATCTTGACTCCATCGATCTCAATTCTTCATCTTCATTTCCTTGTGAAAATCTCTAAGTGTTGAAGCTTCAGAATTTCATCGTCTTCATGGTCGTCGATATTGTTGAAGTAGTAAACTTGGAACAATTCTTCATTTTCTTGAACTGAGTACTTGGTGAAAGAAATCATGTTGAAAGCACTCAATTGTATCAGTCGCCAGTTCAAAAACACAATGGCATGAGTCGCCGGTTCTATGGTCAAGTGTGCAATACTGGCGACTCCAGTCGCCGGATCCGTGACATCCCAAACCAGCGACACGAGTCGCTGGAATCCATGCAGAACACCCAAAAACGGCGACGCCAGTCGCCGTTTCCGCAACTCTCCAAAACAGCGACGCCAGTCGCTGGAAATTCCCCTTGCGTCAAAAGCGGCGACAGTTGTCGCTGGAATTCTTCTTGCACCAAAACCGGCGACACGAGTCGCCGTTTCCAAGCCTTCATCCAAAGCGGCGACGCCAGTCGCCGTTTCCATCCAAGTACCAAAAGCGGCGACTCCTGTCGCCGTTTCCTTGCATCCTTCAAAAGCGGCGACTCTGGTCGCCGTTTTTCATGTAGTTCCAAAAGTGGAGACTCAAGTCTCCATTTCCATGCGCGAGGTTGTTGAATTCGGATTCCTAACCTGTAATCCTGAAATAAAAAACACAACCACAAAAGCACAAGTACAAAAATACGTTGTCGCCAAAACCAACATTTACAATCTCTCCCTTTTTGGCACAACTCATAAAAACAAAGTTAAGTAAAAACGAGATACACAAATCTCCCCCTCAACCAAACAAACCATCAAAAAGTAACTAAGTAAAAACATGGAAAAACATCAATCATACAATCAATGAAAAACCATAAAAATACTTAGACACAATATCAAACCAAACATCAAAAACTTAGATAAGAATTCAACTCAAAGATAAACCAAGTTCAACAAGAATTCAAGAGTTAAACAAATATGAAAAACCATGCATGTACGAATAAGTTCAGAGTTGAATGCATGCAAAATCAAAACAAGAAAAACGAGTTCAAGAGTTAAAAAAAACAGAAATTAAAAACTTGAACTTTGAACTTCAATCTTTTGGCGAGGCTGTGGGAGTTAGATCACGCTCTGGGCTCTCCATCATCTCCTCTTCATCATCCTCGTAACTGAATCCGTCGTCAGAGCTAGAGTCTTCAACTTCTTCAGCTTCCTCAGAATCAATGTCCGGGTTTCCAAAAATTTCATACTCTCCCAGTCCATCACCAGTTTCATCATCAACGTCCACAACGTTGACATCTTCAACAACTTCATCCTTCAGTCCATCAGACGGCATCGCGAACGACGCCCCTGGATTTGTGGTATCCTCCATCTTCCCTTTTCCTTTGTCACGAATATCCATAACTCCATCAAAAATATCATCGTCAGTTTTCTCGCCGTCATCGCTCACAACTTCAAAGAGTTTCTTTTTGGACAACTCCGCATGCGCCTCTTGGATAGCATCCCTGACCATTTTAAAAATGAAAGTATTTTTCAAACTTGCATCGGGACCTCCAACATCTCCAAGTCCTCCCCCTTGTTGGACTTCCCGTTGAAGTTTCCTGAACGACAACTTCTGTTTCTCTTGGGCTTCAATCATTCTATTGTACGCAAGAACATGCTCACCTTGGCGCTTTTCAACCATCAAGGAGTCTGCATAGAATTCCTGGACAACAGCTGAAGGAACCACAGCACGGTGACTGTGGATCGGATGATGAGGATTAAGATGTGAAGGAATTCCCGAAGAGGGACCAAAGCCTTGAGGCACAACTTTTGGTATCTTAACTCCCTCAGTTTCAGTTTCATCGACAGCAGCTGTCATCTGTGTTTTCTGGCGCTTCACAGCTGGTGACTTAGTTTTCTTAGCTGCGGGCTTGCGCTTACGTGAGGACTTCGGCGATGGTGGCGGTGTCAAAATTTCAGGAAGTGCATTCCTGTCAACAAGTCCATGCCAAGGCAAATCGATGACACGTTTATCGGGATTCAGATACTTGCCTGTGATTTTCACAGCACCATTTTTCTTCATCTTCTTTTCCGGTCCAGGGATCGGAAGAAAGTCTTGGGCATGAAGCATGCCATATATCAAGCAAGGATGAGTTAGATGAATTCTCTGTTCTTCAGGCAAGTCAGCTTGCCAAATAATTTCTTCATCTGAAGTTCTGGCGATCTTGCACAAGTCATTAAAAATAATTTGACCAAGGTCAACTTGTTCGCCACAGCCGAGGCGAAAAATCAGGTGCATCAGTTCGGGGGTTATGACAGTGGAATCTCGATTTGCCATCCAGTTAGACATCCCCAACCGATGTAGGATGCCATAAAAGGCGGACAGCTTGGACGGTGGGGGCGATGCAGACTTAACTTTCTTTTGAGTAATGAAAGTTCCAATTTTTAAGTCATCAGCTCTCTCAGCAGCTGATGGTGATGTCCAAAGACCGTCAACATCAAGACGTTTCAAGAATTAGTTGATTGAGAAAGGGCGAAACTTATAAAGTTTGTTGCGGAAGATAAAGCAGCCATACAACCGATACTTCGGGTCGGCAAATTCCGGAGTTAGGCTTGCATAAAACTTGTAGATTATCGGAATTAAGTAACGGTAGGTTAGATGCACAGAGTCGAGAAGCTGCATCTTTATCAGAAAATCCGTTATACCATGTTTTTCGTAATCCTCCTTGAGGATAGTGCGGTCAGTGTGAATGGGCAACTTTTCAATCAGTCGGTGGCGGCGTTCAGCAGTTGGCGTGAAAAATTCATACGAGTGAGCTTTGGGGCACTCACTGATATGGCGAATGTGTTTGAAAGCGTCGGTTGATTTTTGGGATCCAGCTGATCCCGAAGAGTGAGGCGCCAGCGGTGGTTTCTGAGAGCTATGGGTTTTGGATTTTGCAATCGACCCACCACCAGAATTTTTAGGAGTTGGAGGTTTCACTCCACTTCCACCGACAGAAGTTTTCTTTCCAGCAGCACTCCCAGATGGAGTCTGCGATTTGTCTTTGCCCGAAAGTGTGGGTTTAGATTTCATTGGGTCAGTATCAGTAGTCACGGTCACAGTCGATGGAATTTTGACAACTTTCTTTCCATCCTTAGTTACCTCGCCAGCTGCGAGTAACCGATTGTATTCTTCTCAGGAAACTGTGCCTTTGTAGATGCGATACGAGCTATCTTTTTCTTTGCCCGATTTTCCAGATTTTGTATCTTTGCCCGAATGACGAGCAGAAGAGTGAGCAGGAGTTGCAGTTTTTGTGAGGTCAACCGAAGGTTCAGCAGAAGACGCCTTGCGACGATCAACTTTGTCCAAGTGAGCTTTCAGTTCATCATACGCCGCCTTCTTGGACTTAGGAGAAGGCGCGGTTTCGAACTGCTCGTTCAGGTACGCAGTCATGTCAGCCATCATATCGTCGAAATTTTTGGCAGCCATTTCGAAGTTAAGGAACGGAGAGCTAGCAGCTGCGAGATTTTGAAATCACGAAAACGAACTTGAACCACGAAACGAAGGACAGGGCGCCGGATGCGCAAAGCTAGAGTCGCCGGTTGCGACGGAAAAACAAGGAACTAAGAGCCTAAGAAACTTCGAGCACAGAACTTGCAGTTGAGAGCTGAGAGTTGGAGAACTTGAGAGTTAGAGAATTCGATGTAGGTGCAAGTGAATTAGGTTTTCCACAGGACCTATATATAGGAAAATTTTGGGCCGCCCGTCCAAATGAAAAATACCCAGTCCAAGACCTGCAAAAAGCCCATCTCAAGAAGAAAAATTAGGCCCAAAAGACGAACAAAAAATTATTAATTTGAAAATATTATTAAAATAATAATTTCAAATTTAATAAATAATAGGATAAATAAAAATAATAAAAACCAAAATCAAACCAAGGTTGAAAAACGAAGTTGAGAGCCATCGGTTTGAGTTGCCAAGAACGAGTCTCCGAAATCGAAGTAGCTGCGAGTCGCTGTTTTGCGCATCTGGAGTCGCCGAAAAAACGGCGAACGGAGTCTCCGTTTTGGTGTCCTTGAGTCGCCAGTTTTGACTCCAAGGTTTCGGCGACAGGAGTCTCCATTTTGAGTGTAGTCTCCGTTTTGTGTGATTCTCCGGATTTGTGCGAGTCGCCGGTTTTGGGCGAGTCTCCGTTTTTGGAGTCTCCTCTTTTGGAGTCTCCGTTTTCTGCGTTCTCCGGAAATGGCAGTCTCCGTTTTTGCACATCTCAAACCTTGTCACTTGAATTATGCATGTTGGTCGTCGCTACACTCAAATTATAGACTTCAGAGATGGTAAACCGCGTAGCGCTGGATATGAACTACATAAATGCAAAATCAAAAACAACACATCCCGAGTTAGTCATTCAAGTGTTCAACACACTACAAACATTCAAAACCATTTTAGTGGAGATTCGAGGGGTGATATTAGGCAATGAAGAGCAAATATTTTCCCAGAAAAGAGACCACATTTTCATCAGTTCCCAAAACCAAAAAATTTCACACGAGGTGATAGCACTTTGAGGTATATGAAAAATCTCTCATATTAAAAACCGGTGGAATGGACCGAAGTATGTTGATAGACATTTAACTTGTCCTTCGTCACAATCACAAGAATACATGCCGTGTTTCGTCGAAACATATTTGATGAGTTTGCACCGCACAAGAGATTTTAATTCATGAGTGTAAGGTGAACTTTTAAGGCACTCCACTTGGGACAAGCGTTACTACAATCAGAGGGGAGCAAGGTTCGACCTGCGTCCTCCAGACGAGTTTTTAGCTTTTAAATGAAATGCAACAGATGCTCATTACAGCAGTCAGAGGGGAGCGAGGATCATCCCGCATCTCCGAAGTGTGATTTAAGTGCATCTTAAACTATGGCGTCCATGTGCTACCTTTCGAAGAGGGGAGCCGGGGTAACCGGCGTCCTCCGTTACTTGGTATTATGGATCTATGCAAATGATAGCTTATGGGAGTTATATGCCAAGTTCACATGTTTGCACTCAAAGGAATAAATGCACTTGGGTCCGAAGACTAAAGCGGCCTCGAATCCATGTTCAACTTTATTAGACTAGTCCACGACGATTCAGCGTGCATATTCAGAAGTAAAGAAAATAATCTTTCAGACTTCAAAATTTTCGTGAACTCTTAAAGAGAACACATGCAGAGAGAATTTCTTAGAGTTTGAAATCTCTCAAAGTCAAGAGGTTTGGTAAAGATGTCAGCGAGGTGTTTTTCTGTTGAAATATGTTGTAGACTGACTATATCACGATCAACCAAATCTCTAATGAAATGATGTCGAATGTCGATGTGTTTAGTTCTTGAATGCTGGACAGGATTTTCGCTGATTTTGATAGCACTCTGATTATTACAAAACAACACCAATGGAGCACTCTCGATGAGATAGTCATTCAACATTTGCTTCAACTATAGCAATTGAGTGCAGCAACTTCCAGCTGCAACATATTCAGACTCGGCAGTTGAGAGCGCGATGCAATTCTGTTTGCGACTATGCCAAGACACGATATTATTGCCAAGGAAGCAACAACATCCAGAAGTGCTTTTTCGTTCATTAGTATCGCTTGCCCAGTCCGCATCGGAGTAACCGACAAGATTTGATGAAGTGTCGCATGCATACCACAGTCCTAGTTCAGAAGTCCCAGAGATGTAGCGGAGAATCCGTTTGAAAGCTCGTAGATGGTCTTCTTTTGGATCGGCTTGGTATCTAGCACACATAAAAACACTAAACATAATGTCAGGGCGAGTAGCGGTTAGATAAAGTAAACTTCCAATCATGGAACGATAAAGAGTTTGATCAACACTTCGACTTTTAGTCGATTTAGATAACCGTTCAGTCGTCGCCATGGGAGTTTTTGCGGGCTTAGCGTGATGCATCTCAAATTTTTCGACCATGTTTTTCGCATATTTGCTTTGAGAAACGAAGATCCCATCCGGTCGTTGAGAAATGTGTAGCCCAAGAAACTGATGTAGCTCTCCTTCAAGACTCATCTGAAATGTTGATGACATAGATTCCATGAAAGTTTTCACGAGTTTAGAGCAGGTAGCACCAAAGAAAATGTCGTCAACGTAAATCTGTGCCACCATCATATGTTTGCCATCCCATTTGATAAAAAGAGTTTTTTCAACAGAGCCACGTTCAAAACCGAACTTCAGAAGATAGTCCGTCAAACATCCATACCAAGCACGAGGCGCCTGTTTCAACCCATAGAGAGCTTTGTGTAGTTTGTAAACATGATTTGGTTTCTTGGGATCCTCGAAACCTTTCGGTTGAGCAACATACACTTCTTCTTCCAGTACTCCATTTAGGAATGCAGCTTTGACATCCATTTGTCTAAGTTTGATGCCGAGATGGCAAGCAATTGCGATTAATAGTCTGATGGATTCAATTCGTGCAACTGGAGCAAAGGTTTCATCAAAATCAATACCCTCCACTTGGGCATAGCCTTGTGCAACAAGACGAGCTTTGTTTCGAACAACTTGGTTCTGCTCATCAGTTTTGTTTTTGAAGATCCATTTAGTTCCAACCACATTCATGTTTGACGTTCAGGGAACTAAGGACCAAACATTGTTTCTAGTAAACTCATTCAACTCTTCTTGCATGGCCATGATCCAGAAATCCTCTTTCATGGCTTCCTTGTAATTTTTCGGCTCATTCTCAGAGAGAAAGCAAGAGATACCGATTTCATTACAAATTGCAGAAGTGCAGATGTTGTAGAGTTCATTTGGAGAGTTTGTCGGTTTCTTTGAGCGCGTAGTTCGCTCATTCAAGTTTCCAATCATTTGGGTCGAAGGATGTTTCTTTTGAATAAGTCGAGGTGCCTCTCTAGGAGCATTAGCTCATTTAGAAATTTGGCTTCAAATTTCTTCAGAGGATCACGATCCTTCAAAATATAGCAAGTACAGCCAAAGACACGAAAGTGTGCAACTAAAGGTTTCTTGCCATTCACCAGTTCATAGGCAGTTGCGGTCGTCCCAGATCGAATACTTATCCGATTCAAAATATATCCAGCAGTTGAGACAGCTTCTGCCCAAAAAGTTCGTGCAAGATTTTTCGAGATTAGCATCACACGTGCCATTTCTTGCAGTGTTCGATTCTTTCGTTCGGCTATCCCATTTTGTTGAGGAGTTTTTGGGGCCGAGTATTCATGATGAATTCCCTTCATCATACAGAACTCAGTGAAGCTAGCATTTTGAAATTCAGTTCCGTGATCGCTTCTGATCCTCTTTACTTTAGCTTCATGATTCGTTTTGATCCATTTCACAATGCCTTTGAAGGCATCAAAAGTTTCAACTTTGGTAGCCAAAAATCTTGTCCAAGTATAGCGAGAAAAATCATCAACTACAACCAACACATATTCTTTCTTTGCTATACTTTTAACTTCCATTGGACCCATCAAGTCCATATGTAGCAGTTCAAATGGAGCCGAAGTGCTCATTAAAGTTGGCAGTGCAGGATGAGAAGTTCTCGTCAGCTTACCCTTTTGACAGTCACCACACACTCGCTTTTCAATTTTGGGGAGTTGAGAGATTTCTCGAACTATCTCCCCCTTAACCAGTTTACTCAAATTTCGACTGCCAGTGTGTCCAAGTCGTTGGTGCCACAAATCAACTTCATCAGGAACGGTCACAGAAAAACAACTATACTCAGTTGTATAGCAATTATTTTTAGCACGCGGACCTTCCATAATACACTTTCCTTCAACATCAAAGACTCTGCACGACTCCTTATCAAAACTCACATTCAGTCCTTCATCACACAGTTGACTGATGGAGATAAGATAGCAACAAGACCCTTTACATGGACTACATTTCTGATCGGAGGTAGCCCCTTGATATGTAGTGTTCCTTTTCCCTTGACAACTCCTTTTGCTCCCCCTCCAAACACCACGGGGGCGCCAGTCATGGGTTCGTAATCTTTCAAAAATTTCTTAGTGCCAGTCATATGGCGGGAACAACCACTATCAAAATACCAAATTCCTTTGGTTCTAGTCTCCGAAGCATTTAGTGCAACATTGCAGAAAATGAGTTCTCTCGGTTGCCAACTGACTTTTACGGAGTTAGAGTTAAGTTCAACTTTACTCTTTTGAGACTTAGGCACCCATCTCTTCTTGTCATTTGATATTTGTACATTTCTCTCAGTCACAGTCTTCAGATTTGTCTTAACTTTCAAGTTTGGAGAAATGGTTTTCTTTGAGTCCTTAGCAAACTCAACCTTTTTCCCATCAAAAGTTCGCAACTTTGTTTGAACCACAAAGTTCATATTTTTCTCAACACTCAACTTTTGAGAATTTCGTGATTTTTCATCCTTCGTCATCAACTCATGGTTCATGTCAGCTTTTAGTTTGTAGCAAAATGGTCTTATGTGTCCATGCACATTGCAGTAGTGACAGAAATATTCTCGTATTTGACGAGTTTCAACTTTCATAGGTGTTTTGATCAAAACAGTTTTAGAGTGATGAGTTTTTCTGTTCAACTTCATGTTCTGAGAATTATCCAACTTCTTCATCAACGTCTTCTCATAAGGCAAGATTCCTCGAGGATGTTTCACAATATTTTTGGGGAATTGATATGTCTCAGATTCAGAGTTCGAAGTCGAGATCGACTTTTGAGATTTAGATTCAGGAGACTTTACAATCTTCTTCCCTTCAGCAATATCCTTTCGTTTAGATGATTCGGCGTCATCCTTACTTCTATCCTCTGGCTGATCGTCGGATGCTTTGACAAACGACACATTTTTCTTCTCGGGTGTAGAATAAATAGACTCAAACACTTTTTGAAAACCGAGTCCATAGCGATTAGGATTCATGTACGAGGCAGCATTGTTAAAAACCGAAGAATTTGTGTTCATCTTTTTTAACAGCTCATCATTCATCTGAAGTTTTTCTTTCAAAACATAACACTCCTTGTCAGTCATGGCAAGGTCAGATTGAGCTTTCAAAAGGGATGACTTTAGTTCATCATTCTCAGTGTCGCAGTTTTTGAACAGAGTTTGCAGTTTCTTAACATCAGTTGTTTCCTTTTTCAGCGAAGTCTTCAGTTTTGAGTTTTCAGAGCTCAACCTCTCACACACTTCTCTCAGTTCGACAACTTCTTTGTAGTATTTATGTTTTTCTTCGAAGAGGTCATCAAATTTGATTTTAAGTATTGTCAGAGAATTGTTCAATCTCTTTTTCTCGTCCTTCGTTCTTTCAACTGAGTTTTTCAACTCAACAGCCTCGTCATACATCTTCCGGTTAACATTCGAGAGTTCATTACAAGATTCTGTAAGAACTTTCAAAGACACTTCAAGTGCACCATTCTCAGTGATAACCAAGTCATAAGATTTTGAGAGTTCGGAGTGACTCTCGTTCAGTGCAGTCAGTTCAGCACTCACACATTCATTTTGAGATAAGTTTGGTGTCATCTCATTTTCCATAGACTCAGTCACAGATTCATCATCTGAAAAAATATCCTCATCACAGAAGTTTCGGTTGACTGAAGCTATACGAAAGATGTTGTCTGCAGTTGCAGTATCTTTCAGAAAACCATCAAAAACAAAGTTTTCAACCTCCACATTTTCAAGGTCGAAGTTTTCATCAAAAGTGACAACTAGAGCGTTGTCCTCATCGTTATCAGAATTTTCATTCTCAGATTCCTCGCTCTCTGAGATAACATTTTCATCATCAAAAACTACGTAGCTCACTGGCAGTTTCTTTTTGCGATGTAAATTGGGACACTCGTTTTTGACATGTCCAAATCCCTTGCATTCATAGCACTGCATTTTAGAAACATCCTTGCTAGTAGATGAATATGGAGATAGTTTTGCTCCTTAAATTTTTTGTCAGAGAATGAAGTTTGATTACGGTTGTCTGAGCTTCTCTGAAATGAGTTAAAATTTTTCTGAAAATTTCGAAAATTTCGAGCACGATTCTTTCTCTTAAACTCTTGTTTCACAAGATACGTGACTATTTCAGTCAGTGCAGCAAGTTTGTCAGGATTATTTGAGTTCATCAAACGTTCAATGTCCTCTGCTTCTTCATCATCAGAATCATTTACATCGGCTGAGAAAATACATTCAGATTTTTCATTTTTCGAAGGAGTATTCTGAGGTTTCGAACTTCTTGAACTCTTACCCTTCTCAGAAATTTTTAGAGCAGTCGTCGGCTCATAAACGAGAGACATTTCAGGGTTGCTACGCACTTTCAGAGTCAAGTCGTAGTTTCTCAAATCAGCCATTAAATCTGCATAGTCCCATTTCTGATCCTTTTCTTCTCGTGCTTCTACTTAATGTCTAGATTTGAGTATTCTGAACTCCTTGTACACTTTCATTTACCTATTAATAACGAACATTCATTTGCTTTTAATTATTGTTAATTAAATATATGCAAATTATAGTCCTGGATTTTATACGTTGTAGTTAGTATGGTGTTGCATGGGCACACAGAAGATCATACTATCGGTTACTCGTATCTAATCAAACAGTTGCTCACGACCTAGATGGACACGGACCAATCCATCGGTATAGTCGTTGTGTGAGAGAGAAAATAATTTATCTTAATTATTTTATCACACTTGTACACTTGGTGTATTGAGCGGATCGCTCGAGACTTATCAATTAGGATTGCTCTATGATAATTGATTTAAAGTCTCGGAGTATTTTATTCTTAATCCCTGAAAACAATTGCGAGTGTGTATATTTAATATTAGTGACTTTGATTTTCCAAAGGAATTAACCGATTTAATTATTGGGTTAATTACCGGTTAAGTTGGGTCACTATATTTTATATATGGCATGCCGTGAATTTTTGAAGGGACAGTGTATCCCGGAAGGGTTGATAATATCCCCGAGATGAGCTCATAAGGATTTATTATGTAAACCTCGCGAGTGGATTTGTTCCGCATAATAAATAAGGTTGAGTGGTACTAGTCTCGGATAAAAGAGATGAATAAATTTATTAAGCAATAAATAAATTTTATTCATGGATATTTAAATCTTAAATACACGGAATAAATAATACTACCGGAGAAATATTATTTGGATATAATATGGTTTAATATTGGGAGTGCAATTAATTTATATAGTGGAAAATAAATTAATTAATATTAATGGGAGATTAATAGATTTGGGCTTGGGCTCAATTTAATCATTAATATTGGAAGCCCAATATTCCACCTCCTTTAGATCCCCTACGTAGCCTATAAAAGCACTACATGGTCTTCTCTATTCTCATAAGTTGAAGATCATAATTCTTCTAGAGAGAGAAAGTAGAGAGAGAAGTAGATCCATAGAGCTTGGAGGATCGTCGCCCACCCGACGTTCAAGCTAGTGCAAGGAATACGTGGGAAGATTCAAAGGTCATCTTGATTTCGTTTCTCCGAACAACGAATCGAAAGGTAAAAATCTAAACGCCCTTGATTTATTCGATTTTGGTTTATCGAAAATACCGTAGAACAAGATCCGAAGATCGAACCCGGAGTAGAGGACAATCGCGTGGTGGTGGCGAAGCCACCGGACCACGGGCGATCGCCCCTAGGGTTTCGGTGGGGCAAGGGGGCCGAACCCTCGGCTGGGCCGAGGGTGTGCGATCGACCGCAAGGGGTCGATCGCTGGGCACGGGCTGGCGCCGTGCCCAACCTCGCCGTGAAGGCGAGGGCCTCCAGGTGGCGGCGAGTCGCCGGACTCGCCGCGGGGGCTGCTGGAGCAGCCCCACCCCAACCGATCGCCGGCGTGCGATCGGTGATCGCGTGAGCCCCGCGTGCGGGGGCTCGGGCTAGGCGTGCACGCGGCTTCGGCCGTGTCATGCGTTCGGTTCGTGCTCCGGCTCGTACGTGGTGTTCGTGTGATCTACGGCGATGGGTTTTTGATCGGGCTATGATTTCCGCAATTTTTAATAGCCCGGGATATCGAATTCCAACAATTGGTATCAGAGCGTGGTTTACGTTCGCGGTATTTTCGATAAAATTGTTCTACCTTGCAGGGTTCCGACTATTATGGCTTGATGATTATTCGTTTAATTATTTTGTCATGTGATTGTTGGTTTGATTAAACTCTCGGACATGTCGAGATTCGTTTTTGGTGGTGAATGCTTGTAATAGTAAAAATTCGGGGGTTGACCGAATTTAGGTTTATTATTATTGTTTTATTTTTTCCGGAAAGTGTATAGGGTCGATTTCATGTATAGAATCGATACCGGATAGTGTAAAATTAAATTTGTAATTTATTTTGCGTTGGATCGATGCCGAAACGACCGCCGGAAAAGACGTGTGACGAAGGAGATGATCGTGAGGGTAAGGACAAGGATCGACCATCCCCATGGTCGATCCATGAAGACGATCGACCCACGCCCAAAGGGGGCTTCCCGCGGGAGCTCCGGCCACGCCGGCCACCATGGGAGGTGGCGCGTGGGCTGGACGGCGGCGGCTTGAAGGCGGCGGTCGAGGGGTGGCGCGGGGATCCCCACCCCGTGCTATCCCGGTCCGATAATTTACTTTCCTAATTGATTCGGGTTTTTCCTATTTGAGTATTCCTATTTTTTTGGGAACTCTAATGGATTAGGAAAATAATCAATGTTGGAATTAATTAGGATTCCTAATTGATTATTTCTATTTTATGGAAATATTCATGGATTAGGAATCTAATTAATTAAGAAAGTAGAAGAGTCCTAAATTATTTTATTTCCTTATTTCATTATGGAAATCATCTAGAATATTCCAAGTGGGTCTTGGATAGATTATTCTAGAGATTTAATGAAGTAGAAAGGGAAAATAAAATAAATAAAAATATTAATAATATTTAATTTTATTTTTAATTTATTCGATTGACTTAATTTTATTAATTAAGTATCTTTTGGATTTATTAAAAAATAAATAGATTTAAATATTGGAAATTAATATTCTCGTCACATGGAGCATTCAAGAACGAAGACTGAAGACTAGAAGATGCGTACGGAGATGGAGTAAAGCCATAATAGTCGGAAAATAATATTCTAGTATTATTTTGACTATGTGACAATACTATGTGCTTTATTACATGTATGCATGCTATATGTGTTTATTTTTATGCACTAGATAGCGTATCCCTTTATTGTAAAAAACTAAGTGGGAGAGGGTATGGAAACATACCCATGGTCTCCATTACTGCTCTCTTGGTGACTTTTATAAACTTTTGAAGTTTATATAGATAAGTTATTGGAGGAGAGTTCTTGTAATTCCTCTTACGAGAAACATTGATTAAGTTTATCAAACAATGCCTAATTTGTCTTTCCAAAGCGGATTTCAAGTCGACTCATTCTCACCCCGGGGAGTGGAATGGAGCCAGAGCCACTTGGTCATGTCGAGGACACAAATTAGAGGCAGTCGTACCATTCTTTGATAGATGGATCGATTGTCTGCTCGGCTCCCTCATTTATGAGAGATAGGGTTGTTCGCATGGTGAATCACTTGTTAGAAACTTCGAGTTTCACTTATGATTCTCCACGTCTTGATTTACAAGATTGAATGGATCAAGTAATTGGATTTCAATTATATAAATCTTTTGGTATAGTAAACGTCCACACAAACGTGGCTTGCTATACTGAATGAGATTTTAGAATAATTGATGTAGACAGTTATAGGGAATTGTGAAGGATTGCGAGTTGTCGTAAACGTCCACACAAACGTGGCTTGCGGTGACGTAACAATTCTAAACGATTCACCTTAGTACTGAGTGATGGTTTACACTTAGGTGCGCTTTATAGTATTCTTCCAAACGAAGTAACGCTATAATGATGTACGACCAAAGCAAAATCTAATTGCTAAATCATTTGGGTGGGTAAACGTCCACACTAACGTGGCTTGCTTTACCTGATGGGATTTTAGAGGCGATTAGTGATTTAATGATATTATTAAAGGGAGATAATATCGGATATTAAATTGTTTGTTTGTTTTATGTGCTTATAGGTTAAGAATGACTGTGATCCCACTTTGTGATATACTTAAAGATGAAAACTCACTGGTTCCCTATAGTAATGTTTGGGAAAGATATCTGGACAATGTTCAGACTGTTGAGCCTTCCGAATCCACTATTGTCCCAACTGACGAGGACATTGAAAATGACCTCAAGGAGATGTTAGGACATAGTAAAGAAGCCGGACTAGAGGTGATTGACATACTCATTAAGTTCAGTCCTCTTGAGGAATCGCTTAAAAACGATTTCAAAAGAAATGAACTGATAAGGATGATCAGAGAATCACAAGCTCTAGTGGCCAAGTTGGAAGTGCAAGCAAAGAAGCCCAGTGGTTTTGAACCACGGATTGGGAGAAGCAAGCCGCGAGGCAACTGCTTTCGATGCAAGCAGTCTGGGCACTGGAAGTCTGATTGTCCTCTCATCAAAGGTACGAAATTTTCCTTAGTCACCGAAACATTATCAGTGGTGATATCTACCAGCACCTGGTGTGTAGATACGGGGGCCACTGATCATGTCTGCAATTCATTGCAGGGGTTCCAGGAAACCCGGAGACTTAGAGAGGGAGAAATCGTGGTCTACATGGGCAATGCCGCGAAGGTGGCGGTTGTTGCAGTGGGAGACGTTCAGTTACGCTTTAGTAGTGATAGGGTTTTAGTTTTACATAATTGTCTTTATGTACCCAACTTTAGAAAGAATTTAATTTCGGTTTCTAAACTCATTATGAATGGATATTCTGTTTCTTTTGACCACTCTGTGATCATAAGAAGAAACAGTGAGATTATCTGTTCTGGTACATTAGTGGACGATTTGTATGTGCTAAATCCTGAGTCTAACACGATGCAACTAACCGAGAGTAATAACACATCTACGAACACCAATAAGAGAAAGGAACCTTCTAAGATGAATCAATTATACTTGTGGCACCTAAGGCTAGGTCATATTAACTCAAATAGAATTCAAAGGTTGAAAACTGATGGTCTCATCAGTGGTGTTGAAGGAGAGGACCTTCCAACCTGCGAATCCTGTTTGGAGGGAAAAATGACCAAGCGTTCTTTTTCTGGTAAAGGACGAAGGGCTGAACAAGTGTTGGATTTGATTCACTCTGATGTATGCGGACCTATGTCTACTCAGGCAAGGGGAGGGTACGAGTATTTCATCACTTTCACTGATGATTACTCAAGGTATGGATTTGTATACCTGATGCGCCGCAAGAGCGAATCCTTTGACAAGTTCAAGGAGTTCAAGGCTTTTGCGGAGAACCTTCAAGGTAAATCCATTAAATGCCTGCGATCTGATCGCGGAGGCGAGTACCTGTCTGGAGAATTCAAGGCATACTTAGCAGAGAATGGGATTGATTCCCAAATGACATCACCATATACTCCCCAGCAGAATGGTGTGTCGGAAAGAAGGAATAGGACTCTTATGGAGATGGTGCGTTCAATGATGAGTTACTCGGACTTACCTACTATGTTCTGGGGACATGCCTTGGAAACAGCGGCGTACATTCTCAACATGGTTCCAACAAAAACAGTACCCACCACACCCATGGAAAGGTGGAGCGGGCGCAAGCCTAGCCTCAGGCACCATCGGATCTGGGGATGTCCAGCACATGTGTTGCGACAAGGTGCCGATAAGTTAGAACCTAGATCAGAATTACGGCTGTTTGTAGGATACCCGAAAGGAACTAAAGGTGGCATGTTCTATAGTCCTACGGACCAGAAGATCGTTATAAGTACTAACGCTCGGTTCTTAGAGGAAGACTATGTCATGGACCACAAGCCCAAAAGTGACATAATACTTGATGAGTTGAGAGGTAACAAGGAAGACTTAGATACAGCCGAACCGAGTGTAGATACACCACTAGAACCTGCACCTAATACTGTCACTGTTAATACACCGGGACGCCGTCGTAGTGGGAGGGTTGTTATGCAACCAGACCGATGGATTGGACTGGGTGAGTCTTCGGACTCTGGACCTGGAGTTCATGAAATCGATCCCTGGACCTATGATGAGGCGGTACAAGATATAGATGCGCCTTCTTGGAAGAAAGCGATGAAATCCGAAATTGAATCTATGGATTCTAATAAAGTCTGAGATCTTGTAGAACCACCAAGCGGCGTAAAGCCAATTGGGTGTAAATGGGTCTACAAGAGAAAGAGAGGATCTGACGGAAAGGTTGAAACCTTTACAGCTCGGCTTGTTGCGAAAGGCTATACTCAGAAAGAAGGAATCGATTATGAGGAGACCTTTTCGCCGGTAGCCAAGATAAAGTCGATCCGGATTCTCTTATCCATAGCAGCTCATATGGATTATGAGGTGTGGCAAATGGATGTCAAGACAGCTTTCCTAAATGGAAGTCTTGACGAGACGATTTATATGAAACAACCAGAAGGATTCATTGCTAAGGGGCGAGATCATCTAGTGTGCAAGCTAAATCGATCCATTTATGGATTAAAACAAGCCTCGAGATCGTGGAACCTACGGTTTGACGAAGTAGTCCAATCTTTTGGATTCAGTCAAAGCATGGACGAATCGTGTGTGTATTGGAAACGTGATGGGAAGAAGGTGGTGTTCCTCGTGCTTTATGTAGATGACATTCTTCTCATTGGCAACAGTGTAAAGATGTTATCAGACATAAAGGGATGGTTGTCTAGACAATTCGATATGAAAGATTTGGGAGAAGTCGGGCATGTTCTAGGGATCAAGGTTATAAGGGATCGCCGGAATAGAACATTGTACCTATCCCAGCAATCTTACATAGACACGATTCTGGCTCGTTTTAACATGCAAGATTCCAAGAAGGGTGAATTGCCCTTCAGTAAAGGAACTTATCTTTCTAAGGAGATGTGTCCTCAGACACAGAAGGAGAAAGATGAAATGAAAGCAGTTCCCTACGCTTCGGCTGTGGGAAACTTAATGTATGCAATGTTATGTACGAGGCCTGATATCTGCTATGCAGTTGGCGTAGTAGCGAGATATCAGAGTAACCCTGGAAAGGCTCATTGGACTGCCGTAAAGAGCATTTTCAAGTATTTGCGAAATATTAAGGATTATGTTCTGAGTTACGGGGCAGACAATCTGATTCCTTTGGGTTACACAGATTCGGATTTCCAAGCTGATAAGGACCGGCGTAAGTTGACATCAGGCTATGTGTACACTATGGGAGGTGGAGCCGTATCATGGAAGAGTGTTAAGCAAAAGTGCATTTCAGACTCTACCATGGAAGCTGAATATGTTGCAGCCTCAGAGGCAGCGAAAGAGTCAGTTTGGTTCCTTAATTTCCTTCAGGACTTAGATGTGATTCCGAGTTTGCCCAAGGCTATGACAATTTATTGTGATAATAGCGGTGCAGTGGCAAACAGTAAGGAACCACGGTCCCATAGTGCTACGAAACACATAGAGCGCAAGTACCACCTGATTCGAGACATCGTCAAGAGGGGCGATGCAGTAGTCACCAAGATAGCTTCGGAGGACAACCTAGCGGACCCTTTCACCAAGATACTTCCTAAGGAAGTATATTTCAAGCACTTGGAGGGTTTGGGAGTCAGAAGTTTGGAAGATAAGACTAGACCTTAGTATAAGTGGGAGATTGTTGGAGTAGTATACTTAATGTCTAGATTTGAGTATTCTGAACTCCTTGTACACTTTCATTTACCTATTAATAACGAACATTCATTTGCTTTTAATTATTGTTAATTAAATATATGCAAATTATAGTCCTGGATTTTATACGTTGTAGTTAGTGTTGGAAAAATTGGAATAAAATATTTGGTTTAACCAATATTTGACTGATTTTTATGGCTAAATATTAATTCAAGTTGGAATTAATTTGTTAATAATTTTCTACGGTGATGCGTAGATAATTATAGTATTTTATTTCGTCAAAATCCGATTTTTCGGTGAGTGAGAAATAAATAATGAATTAGCCAAGTGAAAAGGCATTATTGAATGAGAATTGTAAGGTCTCATCCCACATCGAAATGTGGTAGATAATGGGTTTGTGAAAACCATTATAAAAGGTCTTGTGTATTAATTATTGAGAATATGAAAAGTCTCTAATCCCACATTGAATGTGGAGAGAAAATCAATACTCTTGTGATGTTATATGAGGAGTAGTGAAATGTTTCAACACTGAGTAAGTCCATTAACCTTGAATTATTATTCTCGGGTTAAGTGGAGTATGATTTGGACTTTGGGCCTCCGAGATTTTTCTTGGGCCTATAAGAGTTTAATAAGTACAAATTTAGTTTGTATTGGGCCTGTTAAATAATAACACGTTTGTTATTATGGTTTGGGCTTGCTAGCCTTTGGGCTGAGTAAAATTAGTTGAAATATTTAATTGGGTTAAACTGTTGGGCTAGCCTAAATGGGTTGTACGAAATTTGAATAGTCAGCCCAATATGGGTTGTACGGAATATGAATAGTCGGCCCAATGACTTGAAAAGTCATCAGAATTTTATTTATATATTTAATAAAATATATAAATTAATCCTCATAATTGTGTGACTTTTGAGTCACAAGTGACCTTTAGATTGCCTTTGATGTCTTTTGGTACTCCCCATAATGAGTTTAAATAGGAGCATCTTAGTTGAGAAGAGTACATAACAATTCATCCCATTAAATCTATCCCACATCAGAATCTCTTCTCTCTAAACTCATAAGCATTCTAGTGTTAGAATATTGTGTTAACAATATTATTAGTTCCTTGCATTTGCATATGCTCGGTTCTCTCTCTTTCTCGTTCGACGGAGCTTCTAGCTGGTGTGCCTCAGACTAGAAGATGATTGAAAGTCGTTGTATCTTTGGGGACTAACGTCGTAAAACCGTAGCATACACGGGGCGTTTTAGTCTTGCGGATAGCGAAAGCGCCTCGACTACCCGCAACAAATTCTGTTCGAAGCCCGATTCAGGTTAATTTATTTAATTATTTTATTCTGGAATTGTAAAGATCAGTAGTACTGTTCTAGTCCAGATTTTATTCTTATTTTACGTTTCGGATTTAGACATTTTGTACAAAAATAACCAACAACGCAAGACTAAAACTTCATCTCGTACTAAATGTCTACCTCCGGGACCGATGGGTCCTGTAAGGTATCTCAAAGATGGACCTTTGGTCATCTACGAGAATGGTATAGATGCTGAGAAACGTGTAACGTTTGAAGCATGTGAGCAAGGTGTTACCTTTGCCGGAATATTGTCCTAAACGGACTAAATATTGAACTATACGATGTGTATAGAGTATGACTTCGTCTAAAGCACTTTGGGTGGCTAAAGAGAAGAAATACAAGATTGAGGACGTTGGAACTGAAATGTTCATTGTCGGTATGTTCTTGAATTATTAAATGATCGTGACTAAGATCGTGATTTTTTTTTTAATTCCAAGAGTACCAATTGATGTATACATAGCCGAAGAAGGCATGTCGATCAGTGAATATTTCCAAATGGGTGTTGCATTTGAGAAATTAATTTTGTTCTGAAAATAAGATATTTTTTTCAAACGACGATTCATATTCACCGCAATTGAATGATGTGGTTGAATGGAAAAAAAAAATAATAAAATTATTATTATTTTTAGAACTCTTGAAGAGTTGGTGAACGTCGTATTGATTAATTATAGATTGTTTCAGAACGTGTGGGGGAAGCTGTTTTGACAAGCTAACCACGTATTGAATAAATACCCACTAAAATAAAAATAAAAATGAGAGGTATTACGGATTTTTGGAAATAATAAAAAAAAAAAAAAAAAATCGTAAACCGTCTTATAAATATTTTAAAGAGTGGGGGTGTTTGGCAAAGGTGTATACACCTGAACCAAAGTAATGGAAAATGCTTGTGTCTTCTGTGATGATTCACTGTGATAAGAAGAGCATAGAACATTTTGTATAACGGTAAATCTCGACATGTTCGTCGGAGAATTAACACCGTTATACAATTGATCTCAAATGGAGTAATTTTCTTAGAATGTGTGAAGTCTAAGAAAAATAAAATAAAATTGATTGATCATTTGACGAAAGGAATTTATAGAAATCAATTGAGTATGTGCTAAAGGGATTGGGTTTTTGAAAAACCACATTTTAATGAACGATCATAACGGTAACCCTACCATGATGAATGGAGATCCCAGGAACTTGGTTCAAAGGGAATACTAAGTTATGAAAATTCAGTTGAGCACTTGAAAAATATATTTATATATTTTATATATTTATATATTTTTTGAACTCATCCCTAATGGCAAATCAAGTGCTAAATCCTGATGTGTGGTAAAGGTTAAGCCTTAGCAGAGGTTTTTAATGAATCCCAACCGTTGAAAGGTGAAGTATGTCAGGATACTTTTGTGGGAGATCACCTATATAAATGTGAAGTGAGGGCCGCTTCAAATGTAAACATTTATGAATCCAAAGTGAGTCCATGGCCAAAACGGACACAACATAAGAACGGGAAATTGATGGGGATTTATTGTGTAAATATCATTGACTCGTTGTACGTTGTGGGGGAATAGTTCAAGGCATCGCGTCCACTAGGCCTCCTGTACTTCCGATGATAATTTACTACGGGAGGTTCAAAGCCGCAAACTACCTTTCCTGAAACAATAAATTCTCTTGAGAATCGAGCACTAGGTCTGCATAGATGGCATGCATTCATTTCCACTCATGTGGGGGATTGTTGGAAAAATTGGAATAAAATATTTGGTTTAACCAATATTTGACTGATTTTTATGGCTAAATATTAATTCAAGTTGGAATTAATTTGTTAATAATTTTCTACGGTGATGCGTAGATAATTATAGTATTTTATTTCGTCAAAATCCGATTTTTCGGTGAGTGAGAAATAAATAATGAATTAGCCAAGTGAAAAGGCATTATTGAATGAGAATTGTAAGGTCTCATCCCACATCGAAATGTGGTAGATAATGGGTTTGTGAAAACCATTATAAAAGGTCTTGTGTATTAATTATTGAGAATATGAAAAGTCTCTAATCCCACATTGAATGTGGAGAGAAAATCAATACTCTTGTGATGTTATATGAGGAGTAGTGAAATGTTTCAACACTGAGTAAGTCCATTAACCTTGAATTATTATTCTCGGGTTAAGTGGAGTATGATTTGGATTTTGGGCCTCCGAGATTTTTCTTGGGCCTATAAGAGTTTAATAAGTACAAATTTAGTTTGTATTGGGCCTGTTAAATAATAACACGTTTGTTATTATGGTTTGGGCTTGCTAGCCTTTGGGCTGAGTAAATTAGTTGAAATATTTAATTGGGTTAAACTGTTGGGCTAGCCTAAATGGGTTGTACGAAATTTGAATAGTCAGCCCAATATGGGTTGTACGGAATATGAATAGTCGGCCCAATGACTTGAAAAGTCATCAGAATTTTATTTATATATTTAATAAAATATATAAATTAATCCTCATAATTGTGTGACTTTTGAGTCACAAGTGACCTTTAGATTGCCTTTGATGTCTTTTGGTACTCCCCCTAATGAGTTTAAATAGGAGCATCTTAGTTGAGAAGAGTACATAACAATTCATCCCATTAAATCTATCCCACATCAGAATCTCTTCTCTCTAAACTCATAAGCATTCTAGTGTTAGAATATTGTGTTAACAATATTATTAGTTCCTTGCATTTGCATATGCTCGGTTCTCTCTCTTTCTCGTTCGACGGAGCTTCTAGCTGGTGTGCCTCAGACTAGAAGATGATTGAAAGTCGTTGTATCTTTGGGGACTAACGTCGTAAAACCGTAGCATACACGGGGCGTTTTAGTCTTACGGATAGCGAAAGCGCCTCGAATACCCGCAACAAATTCTGTTCGAAGCCCGATTCAGGTTAATTTATTTAATTATTTTATTCTGGAATTGTAAAGATCAGTAGTACTGTTCTAGTCCAGATTTTATTCTTATTTTACGTTTCGGATTTAGACATTTTGTACAAAAATAACCAACAGTTAGTATGGTGTTGCATGGGCACACAGAAGATCATACTATCGGTTACTCGTATCTAATCAAACAGTTGCTCACGACCTAGATGGACACGGACCAATCCATCGGTATAGTCGTTGTGTGAGAGAGAAAATAATTTATCTTAATTATTTTATCACACTTGTACACTTGGTGTATTGAGCGGATCGCTCGAGACTTATCAATTAGGATTGCTCTGTGATAATTGATTTAAAGTCTCGGAGTATTTTATTCTTAATCCCTGAAAACAATTGCGGGTGTGTATATTTAATATTAGTGACTTTGATTTTCCAAAGGAATTAACCGATTTAATTATTGGGTTAATTACCGGTTAAGTTGGGTCACTATATTTTATATATGGCATGCCGTGAATTTTTGAAGGGACAGTGTATCCCGGAAGGGTTGATAATATCCCCGAGATGAGCTCATAAGGATTTATTATGTAAACCTCGCGAGTGGATTTGTTCCGCATAATAAATAAGGTTGAGTGGTACTAGTCTCGGATAAAAGAGATGAATAAATTTATTAAGCAATAAATAAATTTTATTCATGGATATTTAAATCTTAAATACACGGAATAAATAATACTACCGGAGAAATATTATTTGGATATAATATGGTTTAATATTGGGAGTGCAATTAATTTATATAGTGGAAAATAAATTAATTAATATTAATGGGAGATTAATAGATTTGGGCTTGGGCTCAATTTAATCATTAATATTGGAAGCCCAATATTCCACCTCCTTTAGATCCCCTACGTAGCCTATAAAAGCACTACATGGTCTTCTCTATTCTCATAAGTTGAAGATCATAATTCTTCTAGAGAGAGAAAGTAGAGAGAGAAGTAGATCCATAGAGCTTGGAGGATCGTCGCCCACCCGACGTTCAAGCTAGTGCAAGGAATACGTGGGAAGATTCAAAGGTCATCTTGATTTCGTTTCTCCGAACAACGAATCGAAAGGTAAAAATCTAAACGCCCTTGATTTATTCGATTTTGGTTTATCGAAAATACCGTAGAACAAGATCCGAAGATCGAACCCGGAGTAGAGGACGATCGCGTGGTGGTGGCGAAGCCACCGGACCACGGGCGATCGCCCCTAGGGTTTCGGTGGGGCAAGGGGGCCGAACCCTCGGCTGGGCCGAGGGTGTGCGATCGACCGCAAGGGGTCGATCGCTGGGCACGGGCTGGCGCCGTGCCCAACCTCGCCGTGAAGGCGAGGGCCTCCAGGCGGCGGCGAGTCGCCGGACTCGCCGCGGGGGCTGCTGGAGCAGCCCCACCCCAACCGATCGCCGGCGTGCGATCGGTGATCGCGTGAGCCCCGCGTGCGGGGGCTCGGGCTAGGCGTGCACGCGGCTTCGGCCGTGTCGTGCGTTCGGTTCGTGCTCCGGCTCGTACGTGGTGTTCGTGTGATCTCCGGCGATGGGTTTTTTATCGGGCTATGATTTCCGCAATTTTTAATAGCCCGGGATATCGAATTCCAACAGCTTCAAGCGTTAGCACTTTACTTTCGAACCGAGAACTTAGACTATGAAGAGTTTTCTCGTAGACCATGATGGAAGGAAAAGTTTCTCCAAGTTCATGAACTTCGTTCACATATCTCATAATTTTGTCTAAGTACTCATTTATGTCTTCATCTTCTCTCATACGGAGTTGATGAAACTGAGCAGTGATAGTTCGAATTTTGGAGCGTTTCACGGCATGACTTCCTTCGCAAGTTCTTTGAAGAGTCTCCCATGCGTCTTTCGCAGAAGTGCAATTCTTGACAAGTTGGTACATACTTAGTTCCAACCATTCACAAATGAGAAGTAGAGCCTTGCTATTCGCAGTAGACAAGTCATGCTCTTCTCTAGTCCAGTTATGTTCAGGTTTAGGAATTCTTATTCCATCGGCATCTTCAGTATACGGACAAACCCAACCTTCCAACACAGTCATCCATGCACGAGAGTCATGGCCTTTAATTCTAGCAGAAACTTTAGCTTTCCAGTTAGAGTAGTTCTGATGAGTAAGCATAATCGGTTTCTGAACAAACATTGGCGACTCCATTTTAGCGGAATTATGAAGTCAAGTAACGGATCACGTCTTATACGTATGACGTCCCGCTCTGATACCAATTGAAATTACGCCTTCAGCGTAGGATACCAATTTTTCGTGAAATTGGTCTTGAACTCACAGACAGCAACTTCCGTCAAAGTCAACACTCACACAATTCGTAGAATAAAAATTGGAGACAAAGTTATGTAATAGTTTTCATTTCATTGATCAACAAAACTAAACTATTACACTTGAAGAGTATGGTAGGCAAAACGATTACAAGAAGTTTCCCGAGTGTCGCAACAACTCCCACTAACTTGCAATCTAGCACACGAGTACCTAGAGCTAAATCTCCTAACTCTAATCTCCTAACTCTAATCGAAGCTCGAGGCTCTCGGTTACGATTCTAAAAATCAGATTTCGTTCTCTCAAAATCGTCAAGTGATGAAACTCAAATCCATGGGTATATATAGTAGAGCCGCACATGTGGATATGATGATGTGGCACGTTCTCATTCGTCGCATGCTTGGCTTATGTCACTTCTCCATGGATGACATCACTATTGTAGAACTTGGATTCTTGAATCTTGGAATCTTGAATCTTTGATTCTTGAATCTTCGAATCTTGAATCTTCAATTTCAATATCAAACTTCAATTTCAATCTTGACTCCATCGATCTCAATTCTTCATCTTCATTTCCTTGTGAAAATATCTAAGTGTTGAAGCTTCAGAATTTCATCGTTTTCATGGTAGTCGATATTGTTGAAGTAGTAAACTTGGAACAATTCTTCATTTTCTTGAACTGAGTACTTGGTGAAAGAAATCATGTTGAAAGCACTCAATTGTATCAGTCGCCAGTTCAAAAACACAATGGCATGGGTCGCCGGTTTTATGGTCAAGTGTGCAAAACCGGCGACTCCAGTCGCCGGATCCGTGACATCCCAAACCAGCGACACGAGTCGCTGGAATCCATGCAGAACATCAAAAAACGGCGACGCCAGTCGCCGTTTCCGCAACTCTCCAAAACAGGGACGCCAGTCGCTGGAAATCCCCCTTGCATCAAAAGCGGCGACAGTTGTCGCTGGAATTCTTCTTGCACCAAAACCGGCGACACGAGTCGCCGTTTCCAAGCCTTCATCCAAAGCGGCGACGCCAGTCGCCGTTTCCATCCAAGTACCAAAAGCGGCGACTCCTGTCGCCGTTTCCTTGCATCTTTCAAAAGCGGCGACTCTGGTCGCCGTTTTTCATGTAGTTCCAAAAGTGGAGACTCAAGTCTCCATTTCCATGCGCGAGGTTGTTGACTTCGGATTCCTAACCTGTAATCCTGAAATCAAAAACACAACCACAAAAACACAAGTACAAAAATACGTTTCGCCAAAACCAACATTTACAATAATTTACGCGCTCTAAATTATTTTTTATTAAAATAAAAATATATTACAATAAAAATATTTTTATATTAATTATTAGACTAATACTTTAACCAAACAATATTTTTATATTAACTACATAAGTAAATTTTATTGGCCGTGTGTAGAGATGTCTCTCTACACCTAGCGTCTTCCCATACCATATGTCTCCGGTTCCAAAAGTTTCCCAACATTTTTGGGTTATAGTGCTTTAAAAGAACGAAAGTTTAAAACAAATTAGTTTGGATAAAGAAAAGATTTTCATTTCATACTTAAAAATAAATCACATTGAGATTGAATGTCACATGTAAGAGAACGAGAACGGAAAGAAAAAAAAAATAGCACTCAAGCAAGCAATCCAAGACCTAATAACTATCTCGATTCGATTCGAATCGAAATCGAAGATCTCGTCTCAATTGAGTTTCTGTCAAACTTTGCCCTTCCACACGACACCATTTTTTTGAATCACTATCAAATAATTCAACGATTAATTCCCTCAAATCTTGATGCCAAAAGTAGCGGCTACGAAACTCTCTCTCACTCCATCTGTTACATATAAACTTAGCCAGCCTGTTGAATTTTCTCCTCCGTAGACTACCCCGTGGACCGAAGCACATGTCCATGTCCATGCATCTCGGACGAAAAATACGAAAGAAAAAGACACACATTTTCAAAGGAATCAGACGAAGGAAATCCCCTCAAACTCAACTTTTCCACCACAACAGGTGTTGGAATTATTTGTAACATTTAAATAATTCATTTGTATTTTGACCAAGTTATGTAATTTTTATGGCAATAAAAATGTATTCGATTTCGAATTTAATCGTTACAATTATTATCTCCGTGTTACGAGGTAATCGTGATATTTTATTTCGTCAAATTCCGTTAATCGGTGAGTGAGAAATAAATATTTCAAGGTTGCCATAAATACTACTTTGGTAAATGGAAGCAATTATTATTTTAATGGGAAATTTGTTATCCCACATAGAAAGAATACCAAAAGTCATTTCTCTTTAAATGTGATAAGAGAGTATGAGTGTTCAACAAGTTGACTAAGCCTATGCACCCTTAGTGGAACATAATAAGGGCCACACGCGCGCGCCCCGCCCCAACCCGACCCGACCCGGGCTCGGGCTCGGGATCGGGCTCGGGCTTGGTCCTGGCTCCTTGGTGATTTGCATTTGCTCAGTTCTCACAGTTTCCGTTCAAATCGAGGGTTCGATTCAGTGTGCGATCGTTCGAGCCCCGCTAGCCGTTGTATCTTTGGGGTCAGAGAGCCTGTAACCGTAGCATACACGGGGCTTTACTGACTTGCGGAAAGTACAAGCTCCTCGGCAGCATCCTCACAGTTTTAATTTCCGTTTTTCTTTGTTTTATTCCGGTTTTGGACTAACCCGTCTACTTTTTTCTAACAATCGCAAGTCAGTAAAGATGTCTACCGGAAGTAATGCCCAGAACAAGGATGCTCAGAACAAGGATGCCCAGAACAACAAGAAACTTTCTGTCATCAACGTTGAACAACCCATCAACAACAAAGAAGTTCTCATCGGTAAGATCCCAGTGGCACTGCCCCAGACCATCCCGAATGCTGAGAAGCCCGAGAAGTTCACTGGTGTCGACTTCAAAAGGTGGCAGTCCAAGATGATGTTCTACCAGACCACCCTCGGCCTTCAGAAGCATCTGACTGAGGACCTATACAGCACATACAAGTCTGCCAAAGCCCTCTGGGATGCTTTGGAGAAGAAGTACAAGACCTGGTACAAAGAAGTACGTCGTCGGCAAGTTCCTGGACTACAAGATGTTCGACTCAAAGTCTGTGATCTCCCAAGTCCAGGAGTATCAACTGATCTTGCATGACATTGCCTCTGAAGGGATGAAGATCAGTGAGTCCTTTCAGGTGGCGGCTGCCATCGAGAAGCTGCCTCCCGGGTGGAAGGACTTCAAAAATTACCTGAAGCACAATCGAAAGGAGATGAGCCTTGAAGACCTCATTATCAAGCTTCGGATCGAAGAAGACAATCGAGATCGAGAGGTCAAGCCTGGGAAAGTTCCTATGGAGGCTCGTTGAACTTGACTGAGCCACATTCCGCCAAAAGGAAGAACACTTTCAAGGGCAAAGGGTCAGCCAAAGTCTGGAAGTTCACTGGGAATTGCCACAACTGTGGCAAGCCAAACCACATGGCCAGAGACTGCAACAAACCGAAGAAAAACGGGCAGAAAAAGAAGCGACCAAGTGCCAACGTGGTTCAACACGAGCTGACATGTGCCGATATGACTGTTGTGGTCTACGAGGCAAATCTGGTTAGCAACAACAAGCAGTGGTTCATTGATACCGGAGCCACTCGACATGTCTGCTCTGACAAGGATGCCTTTGCTTCTTATGCTCCTTGTACCGATCGCAAGCTCCATATGGGAAACTCCGCATTGTCTGAAGTTGCTGGAGTTGGGAATGTCGTCCTCAAACTGTCTTCTGGAAAAGAGCTGAAGCTGACTGATGTGCTGCATGTCCCGGACATCCGAAAGAACCTGGTCTCTGGTTCTGTTCTTGTGGAGCATGGATTCAAACTTGTTTTTGATGCTAAGAAATTTGTACTTTCTAAATTTGGGCTGTTCCTAGGTAGGGTTATCTTGATCAAGGTCTGTTTAAAATGTCTGTAATGGCTATTCGCCCCCCCATTGCCTCGAGCACTAATGAAAAAGTTGTTTCCTCTTACTTGATCGAGTGTTATGATTTATGGCATTTTCGTTTAGGACATGTAAATAAATATGCAATAAAAAGACTTATGAACTTGGAATTAATTCCAACTTTTAAAATAAATTCACAACATAAGTGTGAAATTTGTGTTGAAGCCAAAATGGCTAAATTACCGTTTCGATCAGTCGATCGTTGTACCGAACCTCTTGGACTTATACATACCGATATATGTGATTTAAAGTTTGCACCGACAAGAGGCGGTAAGAAATACTTTATCACATTTATTGATGATTGTACGAGGTTCTGTTATTTGTACTTATTAACTAGTAAAGACGAAGCCTTAGAGGCATTCACTAAGTACAAAACCGAAGTTGAAAATCAACTTGATAAACGGATTAAGATAGTCCGTAGTGAAATTGTTGGAGTTGTGTACTTAATGTCTAGATTTAAGTAACGGAAACTCACGATCCATTGCCACTAATCTATTTAATTAAATAAACAATTATTTGCGTTTAATTATTTATAATTAAATATATGCAAATTATAGTTCTGGATTTTATACGTTGTAGTTAGTATGGTGTGTATGGACACACAGAAGATCATACTATCGGTTACTCGTATTTAATCGAACAGATGCTCACGACCTAGATGGACACGGACCAATCCATCGGTATAGTCGTTGTGTGAGAGAGAAAATAATCTGTCTTGATTATTTTATCACACTTGTACACTTGGTGTATTGAGCGGATCTGCATTAGATTTATCGATTAGGATTGCCGGCGATAATCGATTTAAATCTCTGAGTATTTTATTCTTAATCCCCGATACTATTGCGGGTGTGTATATTTAATATAAGTTACTTTGATTTACCAAAGGAATTAACCGATTTAATTATTGGGTTAATTACCGGTTAAGTTGGGTCACTATATTTTATATATGGCATGCCGTGAATACTTGACGGGAAAGTGTATCCCGTAAGGGTTGATAATAGCCCCGAGATGAGTTCATAAGGAATTATTATGTAAACCCTGCAGGTGGATTTGTTCCGCATAATAATTAAGGTTGAATGGTACTAGTCTCGGATATAAGAGATGAATAAATTAATTAGCAATAAATTAATTTTATTCATGGATATTTCTATCTTAAATACACGGAATAAATAATACTACCGGAGAAATATTATTTGATATAATATGGTTTAATATTGGGAGTGCAATTAATTTTATATAGTGGAAAATAGAATTAATTAATATTAATGGATTAATAGATTTGGGCTTGGGCTCAATTTAATCATTAATATTGGAAGCCCAATATTCCACCTCCTTAAGATCCCCTACGTAGCCTATAAAAGCACTACATGGTCTTCTCTATTCTCATATCTCATAACAAGAAGATCACAATTCTAGAGAGAGAAAGTAGAGAGGGAGATCCATGGAGTTCGGTAGATCGTCGCCCACACGACGTCCGAGCTAGTGCAAGGAATACGTGGGAAGATCTCTAGGTCGTCAAATTGAGTTCTTCGTTTTTCCGAACAACGAGAACGAGGTAAATCGTAAAACCCTCTTTATGATTTAATCGTTTAATTATCGTAGAAATATCGTGAACCAAGATCCGAGGTTTGGGATCCTCACCGGGGTCGAGCCGGGCGGTGGTGATCGTGGATCACCGGACCGCCGTGGCTGGAGCGACCCGGCGGCAAGGATCGCGCGAACACGGTTCGCTGGGGAGCAGGCGCCCGCCTGAGGACCAGGCGCCCGCCTGGTCCATGACGCGCGCGAGCGCTAGGCGCCCAAGCGCTCGCCCTGTGCTGCTCGCAGCGAGCTACGAGTTTTCTCGTAGCAGATTCGCATGCGACGCGAGCTGTTGCACGGGACCATGCGGGCTGATCCGTGATGCACGCCTGGAGGCGTGCTAGGGCTGGTTCGAACAGCGGCGGCTCCGGCCGCTGCTAGGGTTCGATAGGGCTGGTCCTCGCGGTGCTCGGGCATGGCTAGCAGGCTGTTCGCGTAGGGTTTTTGGTAACCCTAGCGGGCTGCTTTGAGCAGCCCCTCACGCCACGCATGAGATGCGATCGATCGCCTCGGGTATGCCCGTAGATGGTGATCGATCGGGCTTCTCCCCGCGTCCGGCGACGTGGGATTTTTCCGGCGATCGGGATTTCGATTGGGTTGTCGGTTCCGCAATTTTTGACAATCCGGATATTCGATCTCCGAAGGATTTCGGTCGGAATTAATTAGATAATTTATTTATTTAAATTTATTAATTCCGAGATATCGATTTCCAACAGAAATTACGTCTTCGACGTAAGATACCAACTTTTCGCGTAGTTGGCCTTAAACTCACAGACAGCAGCTTCAGTCGAAGAAAAACACTCACACAATTCGTAGTATAAAAAGTGGAGACAAAGTTATGTAATAGTTTTCATTTCATTGATCAACAAAACTAAACTATTACACTTGAAGAGTATAGTAGGCAAAACAATTCCCGAGTGTCGCAACAACTCCCACTAACTTGTAATCTAGCACACGAGTACCTAGAGCTAAATCTCCTAACTCTAATCTTGGCACACGGCGCAAAATCTACTACACAAACTCAAGCTCGAAGCTGTCGGTTACGATTCTAAAAATCAGATTTCGTTCTCTCAAAATCGTCAAGTGATGAAATGAAAATCCATGGGTATATATAGGCAGCCCGCACATGTGAGGTGATGACGTGGCACACTCTCATTCGTCACATGCTTGGCTTATATCACTTCTCCATGGATGACATCACTATTGTAGAACTTGTATTCTTGAATCTTGGAATCTCGAATCTTTGATTCTTGAATCTTCGAATCTTGAATCTTCAATTTCAAAAACAAACTTCAATTTCAATCTTGACTCCATCGATCTCAATTCTTCATCTTCAATTTCTTGTGAAAATCTCTAAGTGTTGAAGCTTCGGAATTTCATCGTCTTCATGGTCGTCGATATTGTTGAAGTAGTAAACTTAGAACAATTCTTCATTTCCTTGAACTGAGTACTTGGTGAAAGGAATCACGTTGAAAGCACTTCGTCTTTGAAACCATGTCAAGTAGCATGAGTCGCCGGTTTTTAGGTAAGGGCGCAAAACCGGCGACTCTAGTCGCCGTTCCATGCAACTTCCCAAACCACCGAACCGAGTCGCTGAAAACATGCACGACAACAAAAACGGCGACGCCAGTCGCCGTTTCCATATCACACCACAAACGGCGACTCCAGTCGCCGTTTTCTTGCAGCAACCAAAAACCGGCGACAGTTGTCGCTGGAAAACTTCCTTGCACCAAAAGCGGCGACACGAGTCGCCGTTTCCTCACATCACCAAAATCGGCGACTCTGGTCGCCGTTTTTCACCATCTTCATTTTCGGCGACTCGAGTCGCCAAAATCGCGCGTCTTCAAAAGCAGCGACTCTGGTCGCCGTTTTCATGTATGTACAAAAGTGGAGACTCTAGTCTCCATTTCCATGCGCGAGGTTGTTGACTTCGGATTCCTAACCTGTAATCCTGAAATAAAAAACACGAAGACAAAAACACAAGTACAAAAACGTTGTCGCCAAAACCAGCATTTACAAATCTCCCCCTTTTTGGCACAACTCATAAAAACAAGGTTAGGTAAAAACGAGATACACATATCTCCCCCTCAACCAAACAAACCATCAAAAGTAACTATGTAAAAAGATGGAAAAACATCAATCATACAATCAATGAAAAACCATAAAGATACTTAGACAAAATTCAACCCAATCATCAAAACTTAGATAATAATTCAAACCAAGGAAAAAACCAAGTATCAAAACAATAATCAAGAGTTAAGCAAATATGAAAAACCATGCATGTACGAATAAGTTCAGAGTTATATGCATGCAAAACCAAAACACGAAAACTGAGTTCAAGAGTTATGAAAAACAGAAATTAAAAACTTGAACTTGAACTTCAATCTTTTGGCGAGCCGGTGGGAGTGGGATCACGTTTTGGGCTCTCCATCATCTCCTCTTCATCATCCTCGTAACTGAATCCGTCGTCAGAGCTAGAGTCTTCAACATCTTCGGCTTCCTCAGAATCAGTATCCGGATTTCCAAAAATTTCATACTCTCCAAGTCCATCACCAGCTTCATCATCAACGTCCACAACGTTGACATCTTCAACAACTTCATCCCTCAGTCCATCAGACGGCATCGCGAACGACGCCCCTGGATTTGTGGTATCCTCCATCTTCCCTTTTCCTTTGTCACGAACATCCATTATTCCATCAAAAATATCATCGTCAGTTTTCTCGCCGTCATCGCTCACAACTTCAAGGAGTTTCTTTTTGGACAACTCCGCATGAGCCTCTTGGATAGCATCCCTGACCATTTTAAAAATGAAAGTATTTTTCAAACTTGCATCGGGACCTCCAACATCTCCAAGTCCTCCCCCTTGTTGGACTTCCCGTTGAAGTTTCTTGAACGACAACTTCTGTTTCTCTTGGGCTTCAATCATTCTGTTGTACGCGACAACATGTTCAGCTTGGCGCTTTTCAACCATCAAAGAGTCTACATAGAATTCTTGGACAACAGCTGAAGGAACCACAACACGGTGATTGTGGATCGGATGATGAGGATTAAGATGTGAAGGAATTCCCGAAGAGGGACCAAAGCATTGAGGCACAACTTTTGGTATCTTAACACCCTCAGTTTCAGTTTCATCGACAGCAGCTGTCGTCTGTGTTTTCTGGCGCTTCACAGCTGGTGACTTAGTTTTCTTAGCTGCTGGCTTGCGCTTACGTGAGGACTTCGGCGATGGTGGCGGTGTCAAAATTTCAGGAAGTGCATTCCTGTCAACAAGTCCATGCCAAGGCAAATCGATGACACGTTAATCGGGATTCAGATACTTGCCTGTGATTTTCACAGCACCATTTTTCTTCATCTTCTTTCCAGGGCCAGGGATCGGAAGAAAGTTTTGGGCATGAAGCATGCCATATATCAAGCAAGGATGAGTTAGATGAATTCTCTGTTCTTCAGGCAAGTCAGGTTGCCTAATAATCTCTTCATCTGAAGTTCTGGCGATCTTGCATAAGTCTTCAAAAATAATTTGACCAAGGTCAACTTGTTCGCCACAGCTTAGGCGAAAAATCAGATGCATCAGTTCGGGGGTCATGACAGTGGAATCTCGATTTGCCATCCTGTTAGACATCCCCAACCGATGTAGGATGCCATAAAAGGCGGACAGCTTGGACGGTGGGGGCGATGCAGACTTAACTTTCTTTTGTGTAATGAAAGTTCCTATTTGTAAGTCATCAGCTCTCTCAGCAGCTGATGGTGATGTCCAAGAACCGTCAACATCAAGACGTTTCAGAAATTGGTTGATTGAGAAAGGGCGAAACTTATAAAGTTTGTTGCGGAAGATAAAGCAGCCATACAACCGATTCTTCGGATCGGCAAATTCCGGAGTTAGGCTTGCATAAAACTTGTAGATTATAGGAATAAAGTAACGGTAGGTTAGATGCACAGAGTCGAGCAGCTGCATCTTAATCAGAAAATCCGTTATACCATGTTTTTCGTAATCCTCCTTGAGGATAGTGCGGTCAGTGTGAATGGGCAACTCTTCTATCAGTCGGTGGCGGCGTTCAGCAGTTGGCGTGAAAAATTCATAAGAGTGAGCTTTGGGGCACTCACTGATCTGGCGAATGTATTTGAAAGCATCGGTTGATTTTTGGGATCCAGCTGATCCCGAAGAGTGAGGCGCCAGCGGTGGTTTCTGAGAGCTATGGGTTTTGGATTTTGCAATCGACCCACCACCAGAAATTTTAGGAGTTGGAGGTTTCACTCCACTTCCACCGACAGAAGTTTTCTTTCCAGCAGTACTCCCAGATGGAGTCTGCGATTTTTCTTTGCCCGAAAGTGTGGGTTTGGATTTCTTTGGGTCAGTATCCGCAGTCACGGTCACAGTCGATGAAATTTTGACAACTTTCTTTCCATCCTTAGTTATCTCGCCAGCTGCGAGTAACCGATTGTATTCTTCTCTGGAAACGGTGCCCTTATAGATGCGAAAAGAGCTATCTTTTTCCTTGCCAGATTTTCCAGATTTTGTATCTTTGCCCGAATGACGAGCAGAAGAGTGAGCAGGAGTTGCAGTTTTGGTTAGGTCAACTGATGGTTCAGCAGAAGAAGCCTTGCGACGATCAACTTTGTCCAAGTGAGCTTTAAGTTCATCATACGCCGCTTTCTTGGACTTAGGAGAATGGGCGGTATCAAACTGCTCGTTCAGATAAGCAGTCATGTCAGCCATCATATCATCGAAATTCTTGGCAGCCATTTCGAAGTTAAGGAACAGAGAGCTAGCAGCTGTGAAAAACTAACTTAACAACTTCAACCACGAAAAAAACAAAGACAGAGCGCCGGATGCGCAAAGCTAGAGTCGCCGGTTGCGACGGAAAACAAGAAACTAAGAACCTAAGGAATTCGAACACCGAACTTGCAGTTGAGAGCTGAGAGATCGAGAACTTGAGAGTTAGAGAATTCGATGTAAGCGCAAGTGAATTAGGTTTCCATGAGGTCCTATATATAGGAAAAATTTGAGCCGCCCGTCCGAATGAAAAAAAAAACTCAGTCCAAGACCTGCAAAAAGCCCATCTCAAGAAGAAAACTTAGGCCCATTAGACGAACCAAAAGAAATAAAAAATATTAATTAATATTAATATATTTATATAATTATATAATTATATATTTATATTTATATATATTTAAAAAAAATGAAAAACACACCAAGGCATGAAAAACGAAGTTGAGAGCCATCGGTTTGAGTTGCCATGGACGGTTCTCCGAATTCGAAGCAGCTGAGAGTCGCCGTTTTTGCGCATTTGGAGTCGCCGAAAAAAAAACGGTGAACGGAGTCTCCGTTTTTGTGTCCTAGAGTTGATAGTCTCCGGAATTTGTGAAAATGTGAGTCGCCGTTTTTCTGGCGACTGGAGTCTCCATTTTCGTGCGTGTCGTCAGTTTTGAGTGAGTCTCCGGTTTTGGTGTCCTGCAGTTGAGAGTCTCCGGTTTTGATGTTCTCCAGAATTTTGACAAGTCTCCAGAATTTTTGTGTTTCCAAAAACATTGTCACTTGACTTTTGCAAGTTGGCCGTCGCTACACTCAAAAATTCGACTTCAGAGATGGTAAACCACGTAGTGCTGGATATGAACTACAAAACTGCAAAACCAAAAACAACACATCCCGAGTTAGTCATCCAAGTGTTCAACACACAACAAACATTCAAACACATTTTAGTGGAGATTTGAGGGGTGATATTAGGCAATGAAGAGCAAATATTTTCCCAGAAAAGAGTCCACATTTCATCATTTTCCAAAGACCAAAAATTTCACACAAGGTGATAGCAACTTTGAGGTAAATGAAAAATCTCTCATATTAAAAACCGGTGAGATGGACCGAAGTATGTTGATAGACATTTAACTTGTCCTTCGTCACAATCACAAGAATACATGCCGTGTTTCGTCGAAACATATTTGATGAGTTTGCACCGCACAAGAGATTTTAATTCATGAGTGCAAGGTGAACTTTTAAGGCACTCCACTTGGGACTAAGCATTACTACAATCAGAGGGGAGCAAGGTTCGACCTGCGTCCTCCAGACGAGTTTTAGCTTTTAAATGAAATGCAACAGATGCTTATTACAGTAGTCAGAGGGGAGCAAGGATCATCTTGCATCTCCGAAGTGTGATTGAAGAGCATCTTAAACTATGGCGTCCATGTACTACCTTTCGAAGAGGGGAGCCGGGGTAACCGGCGTCCTCCGTTACTTGGTATTATGGATCTATGCAAATGATAGTTTATGGGAGTTATAAGCCAAGTACACATGTTTGCACTCAGAGGAATAAATGCACTTGGGTCCGAAGACTTAAAGCGGCCTCGAATCAATATTCAACTTATTAGACTAATCCACGACGATTCAGCGTGCATATTCAGAAGTAAAGAAAATAATCTTTCAGACTTCAAAATTTTTGTGAACTCTTAAAGAGAACACATGCAGAGAGAATTTCTTAGAGTTTGAAATCTCTCAAAGTCAAGAGGTTTGGTAAAGATGTCAGCGAGCTGTTTTTCTGTTGAAATATGCTGTAGACTGACTATATCACGATCAACCAAATCTCTAATTAAATGATGTCGAATGTCGATGTGTTTAGTTCTTGAATGCTGGACAGGATTTTCGCTGATTTTGGTAGCACTCTGATTATCACAAAACAGCACCAATGGAGCAATCTCGATGAGATAGTCATTCAACATTTGCTTCAACCATAGCAATTGAGTGCAGCAACTTCCAGCTGCAACATATTCAGACTCGGCAGTCGAGAGTGCGATGTAATTTTGTTTGCGACTATGCCAAGACACGATATTATTTCCAAGGAAGCAACAACATCCAGAAGTGCTCTTTCTCTCATCAGTATCGCTTGCCCAATCCGCATCGGAGTAACCGACAAGATTTGATGAAGTGTCGCATGCATACCAAATGCCAAGTTCAGAAGTCCCAGAGATGTAGCGGAGAATCCGTTTGACAGCTCGTAGATGGTCTTCCTTTGGATCAGCTTGGTACCTAGCACACATACAAACACTAAACATAATGTCAGGGCGAGTAGCGGTTAGATAAAGTAAACTTCCAATCATGGAACGAAAAAGAGTTTGATCAACACTTCGACTTTTAGTCGATTTAGATAACCGTTCAGTTGTCGCCATGGGAGTTTTTGCGGGTTTAGCATGGTGCATCTCAAATTTTTTAACCATATTCTTTGCATATTTGCTTTGAGAAACGAAGATCCCATCCGGTCGTTGAGATATTTGGAGTCCCAGAAACTGATGTAACTCCCCTTCGAGACTCATCTGAAAAGTGGAAGACATGGATTCCGTGAAAGCTTTCACGAGTTTAGAGCAGGTAGCACCAAAGACTATGTCATCCACGTAAATCTGGGCAACGGTCATGTGTTTGCCATCCCGTTTGATAAAAAGAGTTTTGTCCACAGAGCCACGTTCAAAACCGAACTTCAGAAGATAGTCCGTCAAGCATCCATACCAAGCACGAGGCGCTTGTTTCAACCCGTAGAGAGCTTTGTGAAGCTTGTAGACATGATTTGGTTTCTTAGGATCCTCGAAGCCTTTAGGTTGAGCAACGTAGACTTCTTCTTCCAACACTCCGTTCAAGAAAGCAGCTTTGACATCCATTTGTCTAAGTTTAATGCCAAGATGGCATGCAATAGCAATCAACAGTCTGATGGATTCAATTCGTGCGACAGGAGCGAAGGTTTCATCAAAATCAATTCCTTCAACTTGAGCATAGCCTTGTGCAACAAGGCGAGCTTTGTTTTGTACGACTTGGTTATACTCATCTGTTTTATTTTTGAAAATCCATTTAGTTCCAACTACATTGATATTCGACTTTCTGGGAACTAAGGACCAAACATTGTTTCTCGTAAACTCATTCAATTCTTCTTGCATGGCCATGATCCAAAAATCCTCTTTCATGGCTTCCTTGTAATTTTTCGGCTCATTCTCGGAGAGAAAGCAAGAGATACCGATTTCAGTAACATCCAATTTTTGCTTTCGAAAACTTATTAAGTAATAATAAAGTTTATTATAAAATATTATGTTCTTTTAATTCGAATAAAATTTTAAGATTTAAAAACACTTTATTTAACTAATACAATGGAATATTAATTAAAATTAACACTTTCAATAAATATTAAGATTATCTAAAGTCTTTTATTAATAAGTAAATAAATTTTCTTTAAACATCATTTTAAGTTCTTAAGCAATAATATTTTCAGAAATTAATAAAGCACGTGTTTTAATTAGTCAATCTAAAACTCTCTCTTCCGGTTAAATCTCTACCAAACTTTTGACCATTTGGTATGCAAATATCTCACGTTCTTCTCTCTCCGAGTATATTGGCACGACACTCTCCCAACTCACGTATCGAAACCAACCTTTTATTTTCTCTCGAGTTTCTTCACCAATTTCACAGCCAAACCAAGCAATCAACATCACCTACATCAAAACAAGTACACGCAATCCAAACACGGGGACGATTCAAGAACCCCTTCGACGAAGTCCACTGAGGAAGCCACCGCCCTCCGACGAGATCCCCATGGCCGCCCTCGTCTGTTGCCCTCTCGGCGTCATCGAAATAAGAGAGCCGCTGGCCGCCAAACACCGTGAAAGAAACCTAAGATCGATTGCTGCCGCACGAGCCGACGACCACAGTCATCCGGGTCGACACCGCTGCCCTAAATCCCTCTCAATCTCGCTGTAAGTTGCAGTGAAGTGTAGGGTGCTGGAAATCGATATCCCGGGGTATCAAAAATTGCGGAACCGATAACCCCGACCGAAATCCCATCGCCGGAAACCGATCACGAGCTCCACGATGTCCGGAGCTCAACCGGAGAATCGCCGCGGGATGAACCCGCGGCCGAAACCCTAGCCGAGCCCCACCGCGGGCTCGCGATCGATGATGATCGCGTGGGGCTGCCTAGCAGCCCCCGGCGGTGAGTCCAGCGACTCACCGCCACCACCGACCGGAGGGGGGACCACCAGCCGCGGCGCGAAGCCGCGACGGTCCCCGGCGATCGAACTAGGGTTCGATCGCCCCCAGCCGCGGCGTCCAGCCGCGGCCTTCCTTCGATGCGCGCCGGCGGTCGAAGCCCTAGGCTCGACCGCCACCCCCTCGGCTCCCAGCCGAGGGTCCTCTCGATCCTTCGCCGGGGATCTCGAATCCCCGTCCCCGAAGATCGTCGTTTTCCCGGATCGTGCGTTCATGCATGTATCACAATTTATATCACATAAAATCACACAAGGAGTTTTATGATCATACCTTTGATTCGTTGTGCGGAGAAACGAAATCAAGTTGAAGACCTTTTGGATCTTCCCACGTATTCCTTGCACTCCGTTCGAACGTCGGGTGGGCGACGATCTATCGAACTCCTATGGATCTCCTTCAACTCTCTAGAATATCAAGTATGATAATCTTGTCTTATTATTTATGAAGGCCATGTAGTGCTTTTATAGGCTACGTAGGGGATCTAAAGGAGGTGGAATATTGGGCTTCCAATATTGAAGATTAAATTGAGCCCACTGCCCAAGTCCATTAATCCTTATCAATATTAATTAATTTATTTTCCACTATATAAATTAATTACACTCCCAATATTAAACCATATTATATCAAATAATATTTCTCCGGTAGTATTATTTATTCCGTGTATTTAAGATTTAAATATCCATGAATAAAATTAATTTATTGCTAATTAATTTATTCATCTCTTTAATCCGAGACTAGTACCATTCAACCTTAATTATTGTGCGGAACGAATCCACTCATGAGGTTTACACAATAATTCCTTATGAACTCATCTCGGGGATATTATCAACCCTTCCGGGATACACTGTCCGGTCAATCATTCACGGCATGCCATATATGAAATATAGTGACCCAACTTAACCGGTAATTAACCCAATAATTAAATCGGTTAATTCCTTTGGTAAATCAAAGTCACTTATATTAAATATACACACCCGCAACAATATCGGGGATTAAGAATAAAATACACTGAGACTCGAATCGATTATCGCCGGCAATCCTAATCGATGAATCTCAACGATCCGCTCAATACACCAAGTGTACAAGTGTGATAAAATAATTAAGACAAATTATTTTCTCTCTCACACAACGACTATACCGATGGATTGGTCCGGGTCCATCTAGGTCGTGAGCCACTGTTTGATTAAATACGAGTAACCGTTAGTATGATCTTCTGTGTGGGCCCGACACACCATACTAACTACAACGTATAAAATCTAGGACTATGATTTGCATATATTTAATTAATAATAATTAAAAGCAAACAATTGTTTATTAATTAAATAGATTAAATGCTATGACCGGGAGTTTACCGTTACTTAAATCTAGACATTAAGTACACAACTCCAACAATCTCCCACTTGTACTAAGGTCTAGTCATTTCCTCCAAACTCCCGGTTCCCATACTCATCACGTGCTTTAAAGTGTACTTCCGAGAAGTACTATGTGAGTGAGCAATCTAGGTTGCCGCTCTGAAGTTATCTTGGTGACTACTACGTCGTCTCCCTTGACGATGACTCGTATCAGGTGGTACTTGCTCTATGTGTTAACATCACTTTTGACTTATGACCTCTTCCAGTTCACCGTGCACCGCTATCCAATAGCCTTTGGTAAACTAAGAGTCATATCCAAGTCATGAGGTTATCCCGGAACCTAACCAAAACTTCCGCTGCCTCTGAGGCTGCTATTCGGTTATGAGAGAGTCTGAGAAGCGTCCTGCTTATCACTCTTTTATTTCATGGTCCCACCTCTTTCTAAAAGTGAACACATAGCCTGATATCGACTTTCGAGATCAAAATTTTCATTAAAAGTGACAACTAGAGCGTTGTCCTCATCGTCATCAGAATTTTTGTCCTCAGATTCCTCGCTCTCTGAGATAACATTTTCATCATCAAAAACTACGTAGCTCACTGGCAGTTTCTTTTTGCGATGCAAATTGGGACACTCGTTTTTGACATGTCCAAATCCCTTGCATTCATAGCACTGCATTTTAGAAACATCCTTGCTAGTAGATGAATATGGAGATAGTTTTGTCTCCTTAAATTTTTTGTCAGAGAATGAAGTTTGATTTCGGTTGTCTGAGTTTATCTGAAATGAGTTAGAATTTTTCTGAAATTTTCGAAAATTTCGAGCACGATTCTTTCTATTAAACTCTTGCTTCACAAGATACGTGACAATTTCAGTCAGTGCAGCAAGTTTGTCAGGATTATTTGAGTTTATCAACCGTTCAATGTCCTCTGCTTCTTCATCATCAGATTCATTAACATCGGCTGAGAAACTACATTCAGATTTTTCATTTCTCAAGAGAGTTTTCTGAGGTTTCGAACTTCTTGAACTCTTACCCTTCTCAGAAATTTTTAGAGCAGTCATCGGCTCATAAACAAGAGACATTTCAGGGTTGCTACGCACTTTCAGAGTCAAGTCGTAGTTTCTCAAATCAGCCATCAAATCTGCATAGTCCCATTTCTGATCCTTTTCTTCTCGTGCTTCAAGCGTTAGCACTTTACTTTCGAACCGAGAACTTAGACTATGAAGAGTTTTCTCGTAGACCATGATGGCAGGAAAAGTTTCTCCAAGTTCATGAACTTCGTTCACATATCTCATAATTTTGTCTAAGTACTCATTTATGTCTTCATCTTCTCTCATACGGAGTTGATGGAACTGAGCAGTGATAGTTCGAATTTTGGAGCGTTTCACGGCATGACTTCCTTCGCACGTTCTCTGAAGAGTTTCCCATGCGTCTTTAGCTGAAGTGAAATTCTTGACAAGTTGGTACATACTTAGTTCGAACCATTCACAAATAAGAAGTAGAGCCTTGCTATTCGCAGTAGACAAGTCATGCTCTTCTCTAGTCCAGTTACGTTCAGGTTTAGGAATTCTTATTCCATCGGCATCTTCAGTATACGGACATACCCAACCTTCCAACACAGCCATCCATGCACGAGAGTCATGGCCTTTAATTCTAGCAGAAACTTTAGCTTTTCAATTAGAGTAGTTCTGATGAGTAAGCATAATCGGTTTCTGAACAAACATTGGCGACTCCATTTTAGCGGAAATATGAAGTCAAGTAACGGATCACGTCTTATACGTATGACGTCCCGCTCTGATACCAATTGAAATTACGTCTTCGACGTAAGATACCAACTTTTCGCGTAGTTGGTCTTAAACTCATAGACAGCAGCTTCAGTCGAAGAAAAACACTCACACAATTCGTAGTATAAAAAGTGGAGACAAAGTTATGTAATAGTTTTCATTTCATTGATCAACAAAACTAAACTATTACACTTGAAGAGTATGGTAGGCAAAACAATTACAAGAAGTTTCCCAAGTGTCGCAACAACTCCCACTAACTTGTAATCTAGCACACGAGTACCTAGAGCTAAATCTCCTAACTCTAATCTTGGCACACGGCGCAAAAGCTACTACACAAACTCAAGCTCGAAGTTGTCGGTTACGATTCTAAAAATCAGATTTCGTTCTCTCAAAATCGTCAAGTGATAAAACTCAAATCCATGGGTATATATAGTAGAGCCGCACATGTGGATATGATGACGTGGCACGTTCTCATTCGTCGCATGCTTGGCCTATGTCACTTCTCCATGGATGACATCACTATTGTAGAACTTGTATTCTTGAATCTTGGAATCTCGAATCTTTGATTCTTGAATCTTCGAATCTTGAATCTTCAATTTCAAAAACAAACTTCAATTTCAATCTTGACTCCATGGATCTCAATTCTTCATCTTCAATTTCTTGTGAAAATCTCTAAGTGTTGAAGCTTCGGAATTTCATCGTCTTCATGGTCTTCGATATTATTGAAGTAGTAAACTTAGAACAATTCTTCATTTCCTTGAACTGAGTACTTGGTGAAAGGAATCACGTTGAAATCACTTCGTCTTTGAAACCATGTCAAGTAGCATGAGTCGCCGGTTTTTAGGTAAGGGCACAAAACCGGCGACTCCAGTCTCCGTTCCATGCAACTTCCCAAACCAGCGAACCGAGTCGCTGAAAACATGCACGGCAACAAAAACGGCGACGCTAGTCGCCGTTTTCATATCACACCACAAACGGCGACTCCAGTCGCCGTTTTCTTGCAGCAACCAAAAACCGACGACAGTTGTCGCTGGAAAACTTCCTTGCACCAAAAGCGGCGACACGAGTCGCCGTTTCCTCGCATCACCAAAAGTGGCGACTCTGGTCGCCGTTTTTCACCATCTTCATTTTCGGCGACTCGAGTCGCCAAAACCGCGCGTCTTCAAAAGCGACGACTCTGGTCGCCGTTTTCATGTATGTCCAAAAGTGGAGACTCTAGTCTCCATTTCCATGCGCGAGGTTGTTGACTTCGGATTCCTAACCTGTAATCCTGAAATCAAAAACACGAAGACAAAAACACAAGTACAAAAACGTTGTCGCCAAAACCAGCATTTACACGTAGTGACCGAGGTGGAGAGTACGTAGCTCCTTTTGAAAAATTATGTTCTGAAAATGGAATAATACATCAAACAACAGCCCCGTACTCACCTCAACCAAATGGCGTTGCTGAACGAAAGAACCGAACATTAAAGGAAATGATGAACGCTATGTTGATCAATTCTGGGTTACCCTAGAACATGTGGGGGGAAGCCATTCTGACGGCAAACCACCTACTGAATAAGATTCCTCTTAAAGGGAAAAATGAAACACCTCACGAACTTTGGAAAGGTCGTAAGCCATCTTACAATTACCTTAAAGTGTGGGGGTGTTTGGCCAAAGTGTCGGTTCCTGAGCCAAAACGAATGAACATAGGACCTAAAACGGTCGTTTGTGTCTTCATTGGATATGCTTTGAATAGCATGGCATACCGATTCTTAGTACACTATTCTGAAAATCCAGAAGTGACTAAAGGTACGACCATTGAGTCGAGAAATGCATCATTTTTCGAGAACATCTTTCCGAGCAAAGATGGAGTTGGTCCAAGTTCTTACAAATGAACTCGTGAAGAGAGTTCTGTACCACCAAGTAATGAACCTGGTGATGATGTAGTTACAGAACAAAGACGTGGTAAAAGAGTCAAAAGAGCTAAGTCGTTTGGACCTGACTTTATCACGTACATGTTGGACGATGAGCCGAACTCATATGGTGAAGCTCTTTCTAGCCCAGATGGACCACTATGGGAAGAAGCTATTAATAGCGAAATTGAGTCCATCATGCAAAATCACACGTGAGAATTAGTTGATCTTCCTCCCGGCTGTAAGCCTTAAGGATGTCGTTGGATTCTAAAGAAAAAATATAGAGTCGATGGAACGATCGATAAGTTTAAAGCCCGGCTGGTAGCCAAAGGCTTTAGACAAAAGGAAGGTTATGATTTCTTTGATACATACTCACCTGTGACAAGGATTTCATCCATTCGAGTGTTAGTCTCGATTGCTGCATTGCATGATCTCGAAATTCACCAAATGGACGTTAAGACTGCGTTTTTGAATGGTGAATTAGAAGAAGAGATATACATGGAACAACCTGAAGGTTTTGTTGCACCTGGTGAAGAAAAAAAGGTGTGTAAACTGATAAGGTCGTTGTACGGACTTAAACAAGCTCCTAAACAATGACACTTAAAGTTTGACAATGTTATGTTGTCAAATGGTTTCAAAATCAACGAATGTGACAAATGCGTGTACATTAAAGGTACTCCAACAGAATTTGTGATAGTGTGTCTCTATGTGGACGATATTTTAATCATGGGGAGTAACCGTGATCAAATCACGAACACTAAGAACATGTTAAAAAGAAATTTTGACATGAAAGATTTGGGAGTTGCAGATCTAATCCTCGGGATTAAGATCAGCAAAACCGAAGAAGGAATTGTTTTGTCACAATCTGACTATGCTGAGAAGGTGCTCAAAAAGTTCAATGCCCTTGATGGTCCTGAATGTAGGACTCCGATTGACAGAAGTGTCAACTTATCAGTCAATACGGGTGAACCGGTAGCTCAGTTGGATTACTCCCGAGTGATCGGAAGTCTGATGTACCTAACGAATTGTACTCGTCCTGACTTAGCCTATTCTGTTAGTAAACTGAGCCGGTACACGAGCAATCCAAGTCATGAACATTGGGATGCTCTGAAAAGAGTGTTAAAATACTTGAAACACACTCGAGATTATGGACTATACTACACAAGATATCCTAGTGTACTTGAAGGATATTGTGATGCTAGTTGGATCTCGGACTCAAAGGAATCTCATTCAACTAGTGGTTATGTCTTCTGTATAGGAGGCGGAGCAGTCTCGTGGAAATCCACGAAACAAACTTGTATAGTCCGATCCACCATGGAATCGGAGTTCATCGCTTTGGACAAAGCCGGTGAAGAAGTTGAATGGCTTCGAAACTTCTCAGAAGATATTCCATGCTGGAAAAAGCCTGTGTCTCCAGTGATGATGCACTGTGATAGCCAATCGGCTATAGCGAGAGCACAAAGCAATATGTATAACGGAAAATCTCGACACATACGTCGAAGACATAACACCGTTAGGCAATTGATCACAAATGGAGTGATTTCCTTAGACTATGTTAAGTCACAGGAAAACTTAGCCGACCCTTTGACGAAAGGGATGACTAGAGATCAATTAAGTGTGTTGCTAAAGGGAATGAGTTTGAAAAACCACAACTAAAGAATGACCATGGCGGTAACCCTACCATGCTGAGTGGAGATCCTACGAACTTGGTTCAAATGGAAAACTAAGTCATGCTAGTTCAGTTAAGCACTTGGAAATAAAGATTTTCGTTTCCATCCCTATGAGCAAATAATTGCTAGAACCTGAAATGTGGTAAAGGTTAAGTCATTGAGACTTTTAATGAATCCCACACCTCGAAAAGGTAGAGTATTTTCAAGGTACTCATGCTGGGAGGTCACCTATATAAATGTGAAGTAGAGGCCGCTTCAAATGTAAACATTTATAAATCCAAAGAGTTGTCCAGGGCCTAAACGGACACAACAGAGAAATGGAAACTGATAGGGATTTGTTGTGTGACTATCATTGACTCGTTGTACACTTCGGAGGAATAGTTCAAGGCATCGCGTCCACTAGCCCGCCAGTACATCCGATGATTTTCACTAAGGGAGGTTCAAGGCCACAAGCTACATTTCCAGAAGCAATTGATCCTTCCGAGAACCGAGCACAAGAGTCTGCATTCATGGCATTTGCAATGATTTCACTCATGTGGGGGATTGTTGGAATTATTTGTAACATTTAAATAATTCATTTGTATTTTGACCAAGTTATGTAATTTTTATGGCAATAAAAATGTATTCGATTTAGAATTTAATCGTTACAATTATTACTCCGTGTTACGAGGTAATCGTGGTATTTTATTTCGTCAAAATCCGTTAATCGGTGAGTGAGAAATAAATATTTCATGGTTGCCATAAATACTACTTTGGTAAATGGAAGCAATTATTATTTTAATGGGAAATTTGTTATCCCACATAGAAAGAATACCAAAAGTCATTTCTCTTTAAAGGTGATAAGAGAGTATGAGTTTTCAACAAGTTGACTAAGCCTATGCACCCTTAGTGGAACATAGCAAGGGCCACACGTGCGCGCCCCGCCCCGACCCGACCCGACCCGTCCCGTCCCGACCTGGGCCCGGGCCCGGGCTTGGGCTCGGGCTCGGGCCTGGGCCTGGGCTTGGGCTTGGTCCTGGCTCCTTGGTGATTTGGTCAATTGGACTTTGGGCTGGACCTGGGCTTCCCGGGGCCCACTGGGCCAATTGAGCTAATTGGGCTGGCGTGTATATATCTTTTTGGACACGGTCCGAATGATTGTTTGGGCTCGTTTATTCGGCCCAGTTGAACACTTTGAATATTAATTAATTGGGCTCGTCTATAAGGCCCTTGAACATTAATTAATTTTGCATTTGCTCAGTTCTCACAGTTTCCGTTCAAATCGAGGGTTCGATTCAGTGTGCGATCGTTCGAGCCCCGCTAGCCGTTGTATCTTTGGGGTCAGAGAGCCTGTAACCGTAGCATACACGGGGCTTTACTGACTTGCGGAAAGTGCAAGCTCCTCGGCAGCATCCTCACAGTTTTACTTTTCGTTTTTCTTTGTTTTATTCCGGTTTTGGACTAACCCGTCTACTTTATTCTAATAACAGGTTCGTCGAACCCGACAAGATCATCATTTTCTACGTGCGCATTCAGAGTGGGATCGGTTGTGGAAAGGTTTAAAGTGATTCTCGACCCTCTTAGTGCTCTGAGCATTTCGTTTAGCTTAACGAACCACGCTAAATTCTCGTTACGAGACTTCCCTAGCTTAAAGGACACCGATAAACAAGATTCCCACTCTCCGGAAGCAGGTGCTCTCGGAAAAGTGATTGACGGAAGAGTCATGGCTCAGTATGATAATTTAAAGCAGCATATGTTTGGGGCATAGACAGTAATAGTCTTGATCCGGTTTTCCTCATCCACAATACTCAGGCTCTTAATCGAAGGATTCAATAGCCGGACTTGTTTGAAGCCGGAGCATTTGATGAGTTCCAGCTCTTTGAGGCAGGGGAAGTTACGGGAAAAGTTTGCGAACGAATCTTTAGGCAGCCGCACTTTGAAAAGAGATAAGGACTCGAGACGAGGGAAGTGATGTGTATAAGGTAAGTAATAACTCCATGAAATATTGAGTGTTTGAAGAGAAATTGGGAGCTTGATTTGACCACAATTGGTCATATCCAGGTCGACTCGTTTGATCACGGGGCTGCTAGCCATTATCTTATTCAAAGACTCGATGGCTATTTCGACTCGAGCGAGGGAAATCGCCTCGAGACGCTTGAAGCGAACATCATCAATGGGTTCAATTTTGCATCCCCATAGGTGTAATTCTTTTAGGAATTCGGCTCGAAAGACGAGCGAGGGCAGGGTGAAGTTATACGGCCGAATAAGAAGATGGAACGACTCAACACCCATGTCCATTAGGAGTATTGTGATCCATTTATTAAGAAACGAATCAGTCTCAAAATTAACAATACAAATCTCTAATAGAAATCGTTGTATAGAAAGGTTTTGAGTACGGTACCGTTGCAAAGTGGTGCCGAGAGAAAGTAAAAATGTCTTGTTATTAGTAGCTCGTAGGATTCTATCGTTGAACTCTAAAACGGGCCGGGTCGAACAAAGATGACGCCATGATCTGGACAGGAAGGAAGTTTGTACGGCTTCAGTTTGAGAGAGGAAACTGAGTATGTGTGCCAATATGGGCGGAGGCAATTCTGATATCCTGTTCAGGGAGACGAGGTTTTCCATCTCTCTTGCTCACCCGATTTCTTTTGAGTTTAGCTATGAATAATAATCCCTAAATTCTCCCAATTTATAAGAGGCTCAATTAGGGATGTGACAGCTCATTCGGCTTCGGTCCAGCCCACTCGCGCTATCGGTTTATTCGGACTGATCGGGCTGGAATTTTTCCGAATATAAATTTATAGTCCTAACCCTATAATCTTTGGTCACTTAAAAAAAATTACAATTCCATGTACTACATAGTTTAACACTATTTTCAAAATGTGAATGACATTCTATTCATTTTATTTTTGAATTCATAATTTGTGGCCTTATGTTTACACCTATAAATGTGAAGGATTAATTGAATAAGAAAAATATATGTCAATATATAATAATAATAAAATTATTTTAAATTATATTTTTAAATATTATAATTGGAAAGATCTGTCCATCTACACCTAAAATTACAATTATAATTTATCTCAAACTTTTAATAATTTGATAAGTGTGTTGTAACCAATAAAATCATTACCGACACGTGTCTTGAATATCACAGCCACGTCATCCGAAGAAGAGTCAACAAAGACCAGTCAAAATCCAAGAAAGAAGTCATCAACCAAAAAGAAAGAAGAAATTAGACAGGACGGATCGCACGGGGAAATATAGACTTATTGCTCAGGGCAGAATCAAGAATCGGATCAAGGAATAACAAAGCACCAGGCGTTGAAAAACTACTTCACATGAAGATTTTCGATCAAGATTACAAGACTAAGTGGGTTTTTAATGCATCAAGATCAAGATATTTTTTTTTTAATTTATAAATCTAATTTATAGTAGATAATATGGATTTAGTAACAATGATTTAATAGATTTTCTTGTATAACTAAATTTGGTAACAAAAATTTAATTATTCCTAGTATAAATTTAGAAATAAAATATTCTGATCAATTATGTTATGAATTAAGGAAAGTTTCAAAATTGTATTATTCAATTTTTATTTTTTTAAATTGTAAGATTTAGTTGTAGATTTTTTATTTACTTTTTCAACTCGATCGTAGGTAAGCACAAGCTTACCTAGAATGAATTGGCATGCCTGGTATGGATGAGGAGATTGGCTTAACAATATCAAAGTTGATTATGCTTAGTATTTGCATATGTATTTCCATTAGCCCTAAAGTTTACTACTCAAACATACAGTACAAGTAGTAGAGATAAAAAAAAATATTGGTCTTTTTTTTTTCGATTTAGTTCCACGTACAACCGTTTTCTGATCAATTTAGTCACAAATATGTTGAAATTGGTTTTAATTTATTCTTTTTGGACGGAAATTTCAATTTCGTCGAAATGTGCTCACGTGAAGGTCACGTGATCTAAAAGCCGGCGATGGATATTGACTAAGCGCCATGTGCAACATCCCATTGATTAACGACTTTTAAAAAAATTACACACTGAAATATTGTAATACAATAATATTTGAATTAAAGAAAAAAAGAAAAATACACAACAAATTGATAGATACTCAAAATTAAATACGAAACGATTATATATAATTAAAAACAAAAACGATATTTTAGATTTTTTTATTATTAGTAATATAAAAACTCTTGTTTTTTTTACAGATAATTAAAAATATAATTATTCTTTTAAAAGTTTATCTTTGTAATTTAACATTTTATTAACAAAATAATCTAGCATTTTTTAAAATTATAATCTTTTAGATGTTTTAAACCTTCTGAGAATATATCTCTTCAAATTTAAACATTCATTTTACACTTTTTTATATGATAATTGGTTTAAAATTGTTTAAAACCAATAATTTTTTGTTGTTATTTGTTGTTACTTAAAAATTAATATTAAATTTTTTAGATTATAAATAAATTGTTACAAGTTAAATATCAAAGAGTAAATTACTTGGTTTACCAACATAATTAGTTGATAGAAACTGATTTTTTTCCAAACCAATTATATATTTGTTGATTAATGATATTCCCAAATTGGACCTACCAAATTATTTATATAATATATAAATTCAGACTTTGCTGGACAATGTGAACACAAAATATTACACTACAAAAAAAATGAGAATGTTCACGTGGCACATACAAAATACATATGTCTACGTGGCATTTTGAATTATAAATTAGGACATTAGAATTATATGCTTTCCATAATTTAAAATTATTTATTTCCTTTATTTTCAAATTTTCATATTTTATCTCTAATTATGAAAAATATAATGTATAATCAATTTGCGGATTTAATTGTTATCACAATATGTTTTAAAAAAATTAGTTGTCAATTAACTGAAATTTATGATTTATGATTTATGATTTAATAATAATAATAATATAATCATAATAATTATTATGATTTATGATATAATAATAACAATATTTATGATATGATAATTATAATCGCTTATCCTCAACTTACAAAATAATATAATAATATTTGTATAAATATTCCACACTTATCCGATTTTATTTTAATTATTATATTAATTATATTAATAGATAATTATAAATATTAATACGTTTATTTTTCAATCACTATATTAAAAACAACCATAATATTTTTTAAAATTTAATATTTATTCTCTAATCAATTCCTTAATTATTGATTATTGATTTTATAGAATACATAGTAGTGAATCGATTCATCATGGAATGAAATCATGGTTTATCTATTCCAATATTCAAAATTATTCTGTTATTTGATATTCAATCAATTCACTATTTATTGCAATAATCAAAATTGATATATTTTCTTAATTCAAAACTAATTTTAAATTAAATTACCAAAATTTTAGTTGAATCATTCGTTGACTAAATATTTAATTCTCATAAACCCGGTTTTAATTGAATATTTACGGAATTTTATTAATTATTAATTTAAAAAATAAACAAACCTTATTCAAATTTGCATCTATAAAATGATCATCGTCTTCACTCATTCTCTATCCTCACACGTTCAGTTTTGGTTTTTTTTTTTTTTTTTTACGTATTACGTTTATTTATTTTTTGCATTATTATTATGAATAATATTTCTTATTGTTTTGCATTATTATTATAATTAATTATTCTTATTGTTTTTTTTCAGGGTACGCGGTAAGTTTAAATTTATTTGTTATATTATAATTTTGTTTATATTTTTGTTTTGATTTATTATTAAATTGTACTCCCTCCCATTCATTATATTTGTCTTCTGTATTTTTCAATATTTATTTTTTACTTGTAAATATATAATGATTAATATATTTTGTATTCTATTAAATATACGTTACCGCATGATTGGGAAGATTAAGAGTTTTGTATATAAAAACTTCTTTATAATATGATTTAATATTTATTTATTAGTTTTATTGTACAATAAATAAGGGTAACTTAGTCATACATATCTTTTATTAATAACTGTGAAAAAGGCTAGAACGACATTTAAAAAAAACACGAGGGAGTACTAAATATTTGTGTTTCTTACATGATAATTGTATTCATATTTTGTTTATATTTTTATTTCGATATATTATTCAATCATATTTAATATTTGTGTTTCTTGCATGCCTCACTGAGTATTAATTTATTTTATATATTCGTATTTCGATTTATAATTCGATTATCGACTATATGTTGTTCAAAAATATTTTTATTGTAATGTTTGTTTTTTGTAAGTGTATGAATATTGCATTAACATACAATGTCTTTCAATCAAAAATATTCGTACTTGATTGTTTTCTTAAGCCAATAGAACTCAATTTAATGTCATTCAATCGTTTTCTTGCTTACAACGATGGCCTCCAGAGTATCATCGACGAGCGATCAGCGATGAGGTTCAACAATCAGTTCTAGAATATTCTTTGTTAGTGAAGATTGGACCATCTATTGCAAACACCGGCCACAATTCGTTCCCTCGCCGCCGCCGCGTCATACTTGAGGAATTGACGATGACCTTCATGCAAGCACATATGAATTTGGCGGCTATTTGCTTTGATCTGGACCTGGAATTTCACCTTTCATTGCAAAATTACAAGCCAAATTTTTATAAATGTGCCTTCATTTAATTGAAAAATTATTTTCGGTGTAATTAATTATTTCCATATTAGAAACGTTCAATATGGTAAACGACTGCTATGATTTATTAGTATTATTTACTTCCATAATTAAATATTATGTGCCTCCACAATAAAAGCAAATATATTAAATATTATTATAAAATGGTATTGTAATTCTATTTCTTAAGTAAAAAATCATTAATCACTATAGAATTGATTCACTCACCAATTAAACATCTTCAATTAAACAATATCAATTTCAAATGTGATTTATGTAATTAAATACTCTTTCTACTCCGCATACAAATAATTAATAAATTTAATTTTATCTAAAACAAATTATTTATTTAATGTATAAATTTATCAATAATATAATTTACAAAGAATTATTTAAAAATTTATCGTGATGATTTACTATATTTTTGAATTTATTGTTTTGTTCATATTTGGCTTATATAAAACTTAGATAACTATTTATATTCGAAAAATATTAAATTGTCAATGTTCATCTTTTAATTAAGGAGTGAGAAATATTCTAATAAAAAAATTGATCTTACTTATTCTGATTGTATTAGAATTTGTTTTTGAAACCCCAAAATGTTTATTATATAATCTTAAACATATGACTCCGATTTTTGAATTTAATGGATAAAATCTAAATGAAAATATTGATTAATTATGATTGTTATACATTTTTTATATATGTTTAATAAATATGAAACTTTTTGTAATGAAAATTAGTCGAAAAAAATGATGTATTTTTTTTTACAGTTATATATTTCGGGCATCTGTAGTTGTTAATATTCAGCAAGGAAACAGATTTGTCTAATAAATGAATACTCCTATTAAGAGCGATTATTTTAAAATTTATAATTATAATGTTTTTATTGAAGCAATTTATCTTAACGAGCACTATTTTATAATTATTTATGTACTATATTTATTAAAGTATTATATTTTTAATGGAGTATCTTACTTAATAGTACATTAATAAAAATAATGATACACTCCTCATTACATGTTATATAATCTCTTAAATAAATACTATTTTAATGTATTCTTATTTGATTAACTTAGTAAATTCAAAAATCTTAAAAAATCATATCAAATTGCATGATAAGTAAATTTTCTAGAATTTTTCATTACTCTTAAAAGTTGGAAAGTAATCAATAAATATAATTAAGATTGAAATTAATAAAAAAAAATTATGACCTCACAAAATATGTCTATCTAAGTATTGTATAAAAATTTGCTTATTATATGATATAAATAAATGATCATCAACACACATTTTATTTGTGAGAAATAATAAAACATACATAAGTGTGTTTATCAAACTTTTGTATATATTTAATTTTTTTTATTTGAACCAAATTTTAATTATATTTTTTATAATATATATTAAAAATAATATAATTTAAATTAAATTTACTTTTTTTCTAACTATAATATTTACATTAAAAATTCTTGTGCATCGCACAGATAGTTAATACTAGTACTTACCAATGCACCTCTAATATTGCACATAGTAAAACATGTACTACTATATATTTTAGATAATATTGTTAAGAATTATTTCTACCCAATAAAACATCATAACATATATTTGCGCAGAAACCTAGATGTTACCTAGGCGGAAGATGAATAAAATATGGTCGGCTCGAGATTGAGAAAACCTATAAAGAAGTAACAGTGTGTGTGAACTTTTGGTACCTTTTGATTGAGACGCTTGACGAAGATCATAAAGTGATTTTTGAAGTTTCCATACTCAAGTGTCTGCCATATTTTGTAAAGCCTTGAGTTATGCGCATGTACACATCCTCATGTAAATCACCATAAAAAAATGCGTTATTGACATTTAACAGTGAACTTTCCAATTTCGTTTTGTCGCAACACACAACATACAACGAACAGTCACTAGTTTAGCACCGGACACAAATATCTCTTGAAAATCCACACAATCAATTTTAGGAAATCTTTTGGCGACCAAAAGAGTCTTGTATGGTTCTACGGTGTCTTGAAAATCCACACCTTCAATTTGATGAAATCTTTTGACGACCAAAAGAGTCTTGTATGGTTCTACGGTGTCATGGGATTTGTATTGTATTGAATTGCATAGTAAATAAAAAGAAAACAAAAATTAGTCTACGACTCTATAACTTACAACCCATTACATACATTTTACAATTTAATGTTAATTTTTTTTTACCATTTTAATATTTATTTTACGTATTATATTATGTATAATTATAAAAAAGAGTAAATGGATATTTATAAACCTTTTTTATACGTGAATTGATCTGTCATTATCTGTTACCATCTATTAAATTAAATTAAATAGAGAGAAAAAAATTAAATTGCTTTGATTTTTTAGTTGATTTTGTAATCGCCAAATTATAGAATCGGTAATTGGTTAGAGGAAGAAGACACTCATTATTTTAATTAAATTCATAATATTTCAATTGATGGAAGGATACTTTGTAAATTAGTATATAAAAATTATTTTTTTATTAGTGTATAGAAAAGATGGACTAAAAGGAGTATTTAAAAACTTTTCTAAACACATTAGAAATAACCCATCAAATCAAATCAAATCTAGTTGCACTAAATTAATAGCTAAAATTAGTACTTACAGCCCGTAAACTAAGCTTGCTACGATCGATCAAACCAAATGTTTCTGTGTTTCATTCTTAAATTTCAGTATAGAATTAAGACGATATGCATCCTTGATGAAATGGAGAGCAATACCTAAACCAGTAACTGCCATCAAAGCAACACCACCACCGAAATAACGACAACAAACTAAAGCCGCATCGATGAGTATAGCCAAGCAGCAATCCCAAAAACCGAAATTGGTGAAATCCCACCAAAGATTTAAGAAGGGAACAAGTTTAAAGAGAATAACAAGCCCTAGAATTGCAGTCAAAATGTCACTGTCCAACTCGAGAAAAGTCCAGCACGAACAAGCAACAACGAAGGCCGACTCGATGGATAGCTTCTCGGAGCGGGGGAGGACGTAGGGTAGGGGTTCACGCCCAAAACTCAAGTATATAACAAGAAAAATATAGGATAACATAACTGAATGTGACGCAGGGAAGCAAGAACACACAAATTAAAACTCGTTGATTCTGAGAATACCCGAGAATTACAATATCAAATTTTCGTTGATTCCGAAGAATACCGAAACCTGATAAAAAACCTCAACAGATGAACCTTTTTATTTCATCATAAACAACTAATTAATGAATTCAATGATATACGATAAATATAAATAGTACTAAAACCCTAATAAAATAAAATAAATTAAAATAAATAAAATACTAATAACTTAGAGAGCAAGACATGATTTCTTTCTATCCACATCAGAATGCATTAGGAATATCAGAATATGTTCATATCCAAGGGGCATAAGCTTAAATAATAAACCAATATAAAAAGGGATGGCAACTGCTGCCGTAATCACAGAAACACCAAACCAAACCAAGTTGCGATTATGTAGTGCTTTTCGATCTATCGTTTCTCCGATTTCTGGATCTACCGACGATGGTACTGCCAGCTCCATCATGCCCTATCAGATTTCCAGATCTCACCGCCTCTCCTTTAGATTGTGTAGTTATTTTGTGCCTTTGCCTATAGTATTTGGAGTTTTTATCTCACCGGACAAATAAGTTAATTTAATTATATAGAAGTATCAAATATAATTAATTTATATAAACGGTATATTAGAAGGTATAGGACTAATTAGTGGATCTTTAACAGCTTATAACGTGTTTAATTAATAGTTTGTGTTTAACGTGCATCTACAAGCTACGCATTGGCAAGCTAACCAATACTAGTATTATTAGAATTTCAACTTTAGCGCGCCTCATAAGCTCAAATCAAACCTATTTGCCATTGAGAAGAAAATGGAGTTACATAAACAAGCTAGGGCACTAAATAATTAATAGCTAAAATTAGTAGTTACAGCCCGTAAATAATAAGCTCGCTCCATCGATCATGATCAAACCAAATGTTTCTGTGTTCCGTTCTTGAATTTCAGAGTAGAATTTTGACGATATGCATCCTTGATGAAATGGAGAGCAACACCAAAACCAGTAACCGCCATCAAAGCGAGACCACCGAAAGAGCGACAATAAACTAAAGCCGCATCGATGAGTAGAGCGAAGCAGCAATCCCAAAAATTGAAATTGGTGAAATCCCACCAAAGATTAAGCAACGGAACAAGTTTAAATAGAATAACAGGCCCTAGAATTGCTGTACAAATGTCACTATTCCTCACAAAAAAAGTCCAGCACGAAGAAGCAACAACGACGACTGACTCGATCCATAGTTTCTCGGAGTGGCGGAGGACGTAAGGTACGGGTTCACAGCCAATGGTGTAGAAAATAAGAAAAATATAAGATAACATAACTAAATACATTAGCGACACCAGATGATATGCATATCCAAGGGGCAGAAGCTTTAAGTATAAACCAGCATAAAAAGGGAGGGGGAACATTGCCATACAAATAGACACTACAAACCAAACAAAGGTGCGATGTGACATCTCCCCCCTCAGTCGTTTTAACCACGCCGGTACTTCCACGGCCTTTCCGATTTCTGGATCTACCGACGACGGTACTGCCAGCTCCATCATGCCCTATCAGATTTCCAGATCTCAGCGCCGCCGTTAGATTGTGCAGTGCTTTGCCTACCTGATTTCTAGGGATTTAGGAGTGTATTTGACCTTTTTAAATAAATTAATAATAAAATTATGTTATGAATAAACGAAAGTTTAAAAATTGTTTCAATTTTTTTATTTTATTTTTGTAAATTGCAAGATTTTAATGTAGCTTTTTGATTTACTTTTTCAACTCGATCATAAGTAAGCACAATCTTACCTAGAATGCCAGGTATGGATGAGGATATTGGCTTAACAATAGCAAAATTGATTATGTTTAGTATTTGCATATATATTTTCATTAGCCCTAAAGCTTACTACTCAAACATATAGTACAAAGTAAAGTTAAGTAAGAGTTTTAATTTACTACTCAAAATTTTATTACTTTTCTTTTTAATAGTATCATTACTTTTCACCTAAGTCATTCATTATTTATCCAACAATATTTAAATTAATATTACAATTACTTTTCACCTAAGTTATTCATTATTTATCCAACAATATTGTTGGATCAAATTTCAATTCAAACAAAATCCATAATTATTGTTGGATCAAATCTATTTATTAAGTCTAGCCTCCAATTCAAAGAGAATCCATAATTAAGGGGGTTAGATCAAATATGTACCGATCATTCACATCATCCTTCAATATCTCAGAACAAAATTTAAGTCGAGCTTTCATCATCAACGGAACGTTAATGCACCAACTATACACGTATCGCCGAATATGGAATTACATAGACAATGGCACTAAATTAATAGCTAAACTTAGTACTTACAGCCCGTAAATAAGCTCGCTCCATGGATCGATCAAACCAATAAGCTCGCTCCATGGATCGATCAAACCAAATGACTCTGTGTTTGGTTCTTGATTTTCTTAGTAGAATTTTGACGATAGGCATCCTTGATAAAATGGAGAGCAACACCTAAACCAGTAACGGCCATCAAAGCGACACGACCACCGCAATAGCGACAACAAAACAAAGCCACATCGATGAGCACAGCGAAGAAGCAATCAAAAAAATTGAAATTGGTGAAAAACCACCAAAGATTAAGGAAGGGAAGAAGTTTAAAGAGAATAATAAGGCCTAGAATTGCCGTAAAAAAGTCACTGTCCCATTCAATTAAAGTCCAGCACGAAGAAGCAAGAACAAACGCCGACTCGATGGATAGTTTGTCGGAGCGGCGGAGCACGTAGGGTCGGGGTTCACGGCCCCCAACAGTTGCGTAATAAATAAGAAAAATATAGGAAAATGAAATTGTAAGCGCTAGCAAGATCCCAATAAATAAATATCCATGGCCATGGAGCATAAGCTTAATGTTTATACCACTATAAAAGGGGAGGGAAAGTAGCACTGTAGAATAACAAACACCAAACCAAAGTGTAAGGATAAATATGTTTGGGCATTACAATGCCTTAAAAGGATCTAGGCAGAAGTTGTTTTGCTAACATATTTATTTGTTTTATTTCTTTCTTCACAATTTAATCTGTTGTAATCACTTGTCATATTAGTGATTTGATTTAGCATAGTTCATTAGTTGGAACGTGCTTGATTAACAATCAACATAGAAGATTTCTGCCGCAGCACAGCCAGGCAAAGTCATGCCGCAAGCAGTGCAAGGCTTGGACAAGAGGTTGAGTCAAGATATCGAGCGAAGCATGAGCGTAGGGCAAAAGATTGCTGAAGTCCAGAGAGTATGGAAGGCAGTGCAGTACGGCAGAGCATTCCAGAAGAACTTCAGAAGGCATTCCTGCGGCAGTGGTCAAAACAGCCTGCCCTAGAATATCTCAACCGATTGTTGACCTAGCAAATCAAGAAATTCAGTTGGGAATCTCCTCCTATAAATATAGGACGACCCCAACACTATTCAGTAACTTTCATACAACACAATTACACCTTATACACTTCAATTTTCACTCTAGTTCGATCGATCAGCTTTAGAGCCGAAGACTTGTTCTTCGTGCCGTGTACCTCTCATCTCTGGGAGTGTTCTTTGTTTATGCTGATGATCGTAGGCTTAGAATAGGTGTGATACAGTAGTTGCTAGGTTTTGTTGTTGATTGTTCATACTCGTTGGATACGGTTTATACGAAGGCATACATGTGTATAGCCTTTGGTAATATCTTTGTAAATCCAAGAGTATCTTTTTGTAAAGACTCGTTCTTTAATAAAGTTTCTGGCCGTAAGGCCGTTTCGTATGTGTATAATTTAAATACACATACAAATATTTAAATTTGTGCTCTTTACTTTTTCGTACGTGTGTGTGTGTTCGTTCGAAGTGATTTATTTTTATTAATTCCGCTGCAATTCTTATACATATATCACATATAATTTTAACAAGTAAACAACTTGGTTAATCTGGATAAAATACTTAAACTTAATTAAATCACGTAAAACGAACGTTTTCTGTACAAGGCATCGTGCTGCGGCATACGCTGTTCTGCCGCAGAACACTGCCTTGTCTAGGCAGCGCATTTTACTGCGTTTTATTTACTGCCTACGAATTACAAGTGGTATCAGAGCAGGGCACTAGACTTACTTAGTGTTTAAGGTCCGTCTGATCACGCACACTTACAATGGCAGATCCATCTTACATCGTACGAACACCGGTTGTTCTTGACGGTAGTAATTATGGATTTTGGAAAACCCGCATTGAAGCAAGGATCAAATCAATTGATCGAAGTGCGTGGCTATCCGTACTTCGAGGATGGAAACCACCTCAGGAGGAAATCCCTGAAGGCAGCACGATTGAAAAATCACCGGAGAAGTGGTCTATCGATGAAACTGCCGCAGCTACTGCCAACGATAGGGCAAGGTGTGCCATCCTTGAATCCATCGATTGCAATATGTACAGAATTGTCAAACAATGTACTACTGCCAAACAAGTATGGGATTTGCTGGCTCTTCATTGTGAAGGTAACAACGCAGTGAAGAAAACCAAGGTCTGAATGCTTATGTCTCATTTCGAGAACTTGCGTATGAACGAGGACGAGACTTGCCTTCAGTACTTTGGAGAATTAATGTCCATTGTTACTGAATGTGCTGACCTTGGTTCACCCATTAGCAACCCGACAGTGTGTAGTAAGATTATGCGATCGATGAGCAAAAAGTTCCTGCCGAAGGTCACTGCCATAGAAGACAGCGAAATGTCTGAAGAAGATTTTGTTTCATTAATGGCGATCTTCAAGAACTATGAACTGAACCATGAAGATCGTGAAACTCACGGGAAGTCACGTCCACGAAGCGACGAGAGGAACATTGCCTACACCGTGGCAGAGCCCGACGGCAGAGAACAAGGCAATAGTTCTCAAGGCAGCAGCCCCACCTCTACCAATGACTTGACCGATGAAGAGATCTACGAGCTACTTGGATCTGATGGTGGAGATGACCAGCTTGCATTCCTCGCCCGGAAAATGGATGCTGTACTTGTTCGCTCGCTGAAGAAGCCGTACGATCCCCGACGAAGGAAGTTTCCGGCAAGGTCACCACAAACTCAAGATCGACGACTTGTGATCCGCCAACCAAGCACGGGATCCACCTCAAGTTCAAGTCCAAATTCAAAGGACTGGTCGAGGATCAAGTGTCACGTATGTCAAGGGATTGGACACTTTTCAACCGAATGCCCTTCAAAAGATCGAGGCATTGGAATTTTGAATTCCATGGTTGCGCAAGAAGATATGGAACAATATTGCCTTGAAGACTCAACCACTGCGCTTACTGCTCAACGCGAAGGCACAACCCTATCTGACGCTGAAGATGACAGTCCATCCAATGTGAATGCACGACGGCATGTTGCATTCTTTGCCTCTGCCGCAGAAACGACAGAAAGCCCTGCCGCAGAGAACTGTCTGTGCCTCACTGCCTCAGTCAATGGCTATGAATCTGAAGAGGAGACCATTCCCATTGATATTTTCATCGAGCTCAAAGAAAGTTTCGATGAGCTACGCATGAAATTTACCCGGCAGACCAAGATGATGAAGATGCTTACGTCAACCAAAGCCGGATATGAAGAAAAAGTGAAGAAGCAGGCCATGGCAATTGAACAAATGCTCGTAGAAAAGAACACCTTTGAAGAACGATTGAAGAAACTTGATGTCCAACTCACCAGAAAGGATATGGAGGCCGAGAAACTGAAAATTGACTTTAATCGTGTAAATGGAAAACTCGAAGTTGCTAACAATACTTTTGTAAAACTTAACATAGCAACAACAAAATTAGATGCCGTAATGAGTATTTCACATGTTGAAAGGCAAGGCCTCGGACATCAAAAAGTTGTAGATGCCGTTTTTCCAAAGAAAAACTCAATGGACATGGCATTTGTAAAGGCATCAAATGACGATTCAACAGCTGCCGCACAATCCTCAACTCCAAAAAGGGATGAACAAACCGAAGGCAAGGCCACTGCCCCAGCAAGAGACTGCCGCAGAAGGCCGAAGCAAAGGCAGACATCATCAGGCAGGATGAAGACAAGAAAACCCCTGCCTAAGCAACACTCTAAATCGAAGAGACGATATGTTTGCCACTACTGCCTAGTACCTGGTCATATTCGACCGTTTTGTTGGAGACGTGAAGAAGATCAAGCAAGAGGATATTACTTTCACTCCAACACTGGACCACGGCATCCCAAATACTTCTCACATTCTCTGTCCTCTCGACACTTTATCAAAAAGAAGGCAGCAATTATACGCAAATGGGTGCCCAAAACTAAACTCTCTACGAATGTTTGTTTTACAGGTCCCTTCGATGACTCCTCTGCCGCATCAAATGCCATCCAAAGTGCCGAAACATGCAATTTCATTTTCACTGCCCTCAAAGCTACCAAGGATGATAAATGGTACTTCGATAGTGGATGCTCGCGGCACATGACCGGAAATAGTGATCACCTCATCGACTACAAAGCTTTTCACGGAGGAGAGGTCACGTTTGGAGGAGGGTCCAGTGGTTCAATTGTTGGCCGAGGCACATTAAATGTGAAAGGGCTGCCGAAGCTACAACAAGTGCTTCATGTTGAAGACCTCATCACGAATCTCATAAGCATAAGTCAACTATGCGATGAAGGCATGAATGTAAAATTTACTCACCAAATGTGTGAAGTGTTTGATAATGCAGGGAACCCACTCATCCAGGGGGAGCGTTCCAAGGCAAACAACTGCTATTCCATTGGAGAAACATGCCTCACTGCACAAGTCAAAGATGACATAGACCTATGGCATCAAAAACTTGGACACACAAGTCTTGAGAATTTAGAGCGTCTAATCAAGCTCAATGCTGTTCGTGGACTTCCAGCTCTCCCGAAAATCCAGAAGACAACATGTGGACATTGCAAACAAGGAAAAATGACTCGTACAAGTCATCCAGCAATACCTGCCGCAGGACAGACTGATGCCTCTGCCGCAGGACCTGCCAACTCCAAGGCAGAACTGTATCAAAAGCAAACCAAATGCTTTGATCTCCTCCACATGGATTTAATGGGACCAATCGAGACTAGGAGCCACTCGGGAAAGCGCTACGTACTTGTCGTAGTAGATGATTTCTCAAGATACACTTGGGTGCGTTTTCTCCAAGACAAGAGTGATACATTTGATGAAGTATCCAAGCTAATTAGGTGGATAAAGACCAACCATGAAGCCTCAGTAAAGAGAATAAGAAGTGACCATGGCACCGAGTTTGAAAACCAACGGCTTTCTCGATTTTGTGATACGCATGGCATTGCCCAAGAATTTTCTGCCCCCATAACACCGCAACAAAATGGCGTGGCTGAAAGGAAGAACCGAACCCTCAAGGAAATGGCGTGTACCATGCTGATCGCCAAGGGCCTAAGCAAGCAATTTTGGGCAGAAGCATTCAATGCCGCATGCCACATCCTGAACCGCATCAACATACGTTCAGGAACAACAAAAACGGCCTATGAAATTTTGAACAATAGAAAGCCTAATTTGAAATACTTTCATGTGTTTGGCTCTGTTTGTTATGTTCTGAATGATAGGGAACCTAGATCTAAACTTGATCCAAAATCACTTAAAGGATTATTTGTTGGATACTCTAGGAATAGTCATGCCTATCGTATTTTTATCATACAAACTAGAACCATCATTGAATCTGTAAATGTTGATTTTGATGATCTTAGTCGACTCAGGAAACCCAAAGAAGAGAATGTAGAAGGTCTGCTTGAGCCTGCCGCAGTAGCAGAAATTGAAGGCAGTTTCACTCCTACGCAGCCTACTGCCGCACCCACTGGCTCGAATAATGATGATCAGCCCTCTACAGCGTCTCCCGAGCACTCAAATGATGATAGCTCGCCTCAACAAACAGATTCATCAGATGTCGAAGAAACACCAATCCGACGACGAAGGGATCCTCCAAGACATGTTATCCGAAACCACCCTTCGAGTCAACTGTTGGCCACACGCATGAGAGCTCGTCCATACATCAACTACCGCAACATGACCAAGAATGTAAGCATGTCTGTCACATGCATTGAAATAGGCATTGCCTCGTACCTCTCAACGATCGAACCAAAGAATGCCAAAGAAGCGTTGGCCGATGAATTTTGGTTTATGGCAATGCAAGAAGAGATGAACGAGTTTGAAAGAAACAAAGTTTGGAAGCTCATTCCTCGTCCCAAAAACAAGAATGTCATCGGGACAAAGTGGATTTTCAAGAACAAATCGAATGAGCATGGGCAGGTTGTGCGCAACAAGGCAAGACTAGTGGCGCAAGGCTATACGCAAGTTGAAGGCATCGACTTCGATGAAACTTTTGCTCCCGTAGCACGCATGGAGTCCATACGTTTACTTATTGCTATTGCATGCCACCTCAACATCACCTTACATCAAATGGACGTGAAGGCAGCCTTTCTCAACGGCATACTTGAAGAGGAGGCATATGTTGCACAACCCAAGGGCTTCGAAGATCCGAAACATCCTGACTATGTGTATCAATTACACAAGGCATTGTACGGCCTAAAACAAGCTCCTAGAGCTTGGTATGGCTGCCTAACTGATTTTCTACTCAGTTTCGGATTCACTCGAGGCACTGCCGACAAAACACTGTTTGTGAAATTCAATTCTTCCAATATTTTAATTGCACAAATTTATGTTGATGATATTGTCTTTGGATCCACATGTGAGAATATGCTTAAGGCATTTACCTCTGCCATGGCATCAAAATTTGAGATGAGCATGGTAGGAGAACTAACTCATTTTTTAGGGCTCCATATCAAGCAATCACCAACTGGGACGTTTATCTCACAAACTTCATACGCTAAGAATCTCATCAAAAGATTCCAACTTGAAGGATCCAAGCCCATGAAAACACCTATGGGCTCAACGGACAAAATCTCCCGAGGCACTGATACTGCCGCAGTGGATCAGACACTCTACCGATCCATGATAGGGAGTTTACTTTACCTTACGGCAACTAGACCTGATATTATGTACAGCGTTTGTTTATGTGCCAGGTTTCAAGCTGATCCGAGGGAAGAACACTTGAAGGCAGTCAAACGCATCATACGATATGTTGCCGCATCAGTCGAGTTAGGCATATGGTATACCAAAGATACCACCACCGATTTGGTTGGATTTTCAGATGCCGACTGGGCAGGAGACACGGATGAGCGCAGCAGTACAAGCGGAGGATGTTGCTTTCTTGGAAACAACATCATTTCATGGCAAAGCCGCAAGCAAAACTGCATTTCTCTATCCACTACCGAATCAGAATACATTGCCGCAGGGAGTTGCTGTACCCAATTGATTTGGTTAAAGCACATGCTTGATGACTACCACCTGGATAGCAATGTTCTTACACTCTACTGCGACAATACGAGTGCTATAAATATCAGTCATAATCCAGTGCAGCACTCAAGAACCAAACACATCAGCATAAGGCATCATTTCATCCGAGATTTGGTGGAGAAACGACTCTTGAGGATTGATCACATCCCAACAGAAAATCAAATAGCGGATATCTTCACCAAACCACTGAACTCAGATCGATTCATTGCTTTGAGAAAATCTTTGTGCATGTGCACCATGCCTTAGATGCTGATCTGCATCATGCTGCCGCATTGTCATGCCTACTGAACCTCTGCCACAGCATTCTGCCTTAGTCAATTTATGAGATTAAAATTTTCCGAAGGAAGAGAAAATACCCAAACCACTTTAGGCAACATGGTCAAACCCATATACATGTAATTAATACTCAATGGGTTGAGATACTATGTACTAGGTGACCTAAGTATTTAATAACCTCATTATTGACATGGCATTATACCTAAGTAGAGTATAAGTACTTATGATGCAGCATGATGTTTCATTAGGATTAGATGTCTTTATTCTTTTCCTAATTTTGCTTTGTAAGCCTCGATTTTTCACACCACAAAAATATTTTACTTATTTTATTCAAAAAAAAAAAAAAAATGAAAAATGAAAAATAGAAAAAGAAAATATTCTAAAAACAGAAAAAAGAGAATATTAAAAACAGAAAAAAAAAAAAAAAGGGATTTTGGTTTTGATTTTTTGGCAACGACCTGCCGCAGAGCAATGCCCCACTTGACCGTTGGGCAGCACTCAAGTGTGCGGCAGGCGACGGTTCAGGTCACAAAAAGTAACCGTTGCTTGATTTTACGTCCCATCATACTACCACCCGTTTTTCTCTCCTATTTTCTTTATCTATTATTCAAACTCCTAATTCAACTACACTTCTCATACAAATCAGATTACAAGAGTTTGAATTTTATTGAATTCTCAAAACCCTAATTTTCCTATCGAACACAAAGTATAAAATCCCTAGATTCTTACGTTCGATTGTGCACTATGTTTTTTTTCTAAACCCTAAATTGCTTATCAAGAACTTTGAATTCAATGGCATCATCTCCATTCGCCTTTGCTCGCTACTTCTCGGACCCACGTCTGGTAGAACTCATCAAAGAATCTCGCCCCGATGCAACTATGGAGGATATTCAGCCCGCGGAGTCTCTGCCCTTCATCAACCGCCTCATCGCCATCGACGCCGCCGCCGCCGCAATCGACGCCGCTTCCCAGCCGTCACCATCTACTGAGAACCAGCCGCCGCACGTCGAGGCCGGAGAAGGATCAGGTAAGGCTTCTCCCATGAACATCTCTCCGGACCATGATGCAGGGGGAGAAGCTGCCGCAGAAGAGGAACCTGCCGAAGAAGAACGAGTCTATCCCGAACCAACTCCACTTTCCATCATCCGCCCTGAAGATGATGACATCTCCGGCGACACTGAGCCGTCTCAGACTCCACGACCGCCGGTAGTTATTCCGGGAGTTGATGATGTGCTTGCATACGAGGCTGCCCAGAATGAACGATCATTCCACACCTCTGACTTAAAAGGGCTTTTTACTCCTGAACCCTCTGTCACTGCCGCATCCTCTGCCTTTCCACAGGCAGACCCTGAAGTGCAGCAGCAAGGCAAGCAAATGCCTTATAACAGGAGAGATGATGATGATGACTTCAATTATGCCGAGCTCTATGAAAACTATCCCATATCTCAGAAAAAGTCCAAGGATCGCAAACCGACTCCTTATCCATCTGCAACTCCACTCTCCGATGCAAAAGATTCCGGCCACTCAAGCCAACAGCAGCATGATGCCGCAGATGCCTCTGACACAGAATCAGACCCACTGCTGCAAGACCTTGCCTCCAGGAAGCGCAAGAAGAAGCAGGTGTCCCTTCCTCCTCGCCGGCCGTCCACCAGGTCCGCCACTGCCTATGCAAAAGGCAAAGGCCCGTCTGTGCCCCCAACCTCAATGGAAAATCCCATTGACGTTGAAGCCACCACTGCCAAGAAATCCCGTAAAGGGAAGGAGAAAGCTGCCGCACCAAAACCCGACAGCTCCCAAAGTGGTGATGCCGCAGCACAACCTGCTGCGAAGAAGGGTGGCAAGGCACCAAAGATTGATACCCCCAAGGAGGATTCGGATTCTGATATGAAACCCGGCAAGGGGTACTCGAGGCGTTTCTGGTCGGAACGCCGTTCAGTGATCGGGCCCCAGTTCTACTCCAACAAGCCCATTCAAACGGATCGTTGTGTGGACATGCCGACTTGTGCCAGACACAAAGTGGATAAGTTCTTGAAGAGAATGAAGTTGGTCAAGGCAGTCACCTACGCAGGACCCTACTTCGAGGATTTGGTGCGCGACTTCTATGCAAATCTGCGCCCCTGTTTTGGTGATGATGGATCCAGAGGCTATGGCAAGGTGTATCTCCGTGAGAAGATCTTTAACTTCACCCCTGCTGCCATTAACGCCTTCTTGGAGCGCTCAGACATCGAGTATCCTGCCGCACTTGCTGACCCTACTGTTGCCGCAGTCTCTCACCGCCTGACCAAATCACCACCTGATGCCGCAAACAACATTCCTTGCTCAAAACTCTCTTCTTTTTATTACTTTTTGTTTACTGTTGCCAGGCACAACTGGATTCCCACAACAAATGTGCACTTTGTGCATACCCAAATGGGGGAAGTCCTGTTTCACCTTGGTGCAGGTAGGCAGGTGAATTTGGGAGAGCTCATCTTTGAGAAGATTGCATCACAGGCAGAGAACATCACCCAGACGCAGAGCCTTGCGTTCCCTTCTTTGATCTGGGAGATGTTGAAGATCCAAGGGCTCTCGATCAATAGTGCTGATCAACTAACTGCTGTGCCACATCCCTACAAGTTATCTGTTCGTGAGTACAATGACTTGCCGTGGAATGGTTTTCATGCTACTGCCGCAGTGCCTCCCACTCCACCTCCAAAGAAGGCTCCCAAGCTGCCGCAGACTGATGCCCCTAGCTCATCTGCTCCACAACCAGGTGTTTCTGCTCGTGTCCAGGCATTTGCAGACCAAGTTGCTGCAAACCACATGGTAATCATGCAGGACTACATGTCAAAAGCACTCGTGGATGCCATTACCTTCTTTCTTGAAGAAGAGGGCTTTCCTCCACAAAAAGGGGGAGTACCAGCAGAGGCCAAAATGGCAAAGAGCACTGTCTTGAAGATGTTAAAGAAGCGCATTGATGCAGACCTCAAAGAAGTTGAAGCTGAAGAAGCTGCAGAGAAGGATGCTGCCGCAGCAGAGAAGGCTGCCGCAGACACTGCAGCAGAGATTGATGGTGAAGAGCGTGGATCGTCTCCTGAGCACGATGATTGAAGATTTCAAGGATTTCAGTTCTGAAGACCCGAAGAAAAATTATTTCTTCTTTTTGCTTTAAGTTTTTATTCACTCTGAACAATTTATTTAATTTCTGTCTATTTGCTTTTTGAACAATTTGTTTTTAAGTTGTTATTTGTTTGAACAATTTTAGTTATTTTCCTTTTGAAAAAATTTGGTGTGTTATTTTTAAGGCTTACTTAGTTACTTGTTTTTGTTCTATTAGTTAGTTAGTTGTTTAAATAAATTTTTGTTCTACTTAGGAAGTATTAACTAAGGGGGAGTTTTATGCCTTAGTTGTTTTGTCAAGATAAAATCCATAAACTTCCAAGTAAGATGTATTTCATTGAGGGGGAGTGCTCATTGCGCTGCTGCCTCATGGTTTTGTGAAGAAAGATAAAAAGGGGGAGTTTGTAATGATAAATATGTTTGGGCATTACAATGCCTTAAAAGGACCTAGGCAGAAGTTGTTTTGCTAACATATTTATTTGTTTTATTTCTTTCTTCACAATTTAAACTGTTGTAATCACTTGTCATATTAGTGATTTGATTTAGCATAGTTCATTAGTTGGAACGTGCTTGATTAACAATCAACATAGAAGATTTCTGCCGCAGCAAAGCCAGACAGAGTCATGCCGCAAGCAGTGCAAGGCTTGGACAAGAGGTTGAGTCAAGATATCGAGCGAAGCATGAGCGTAGGGCAAAGGATTGCTGAAGTCCAGAGAGTATGGAAGGCAGTGCAGTACGGCAGAGCATTCCAGAAGAACTTCAGAAGGCATTCCTGCGGCAGTGGTCAAAACAGCCTGCCCTAGAATATCTCAACCGATTGTTGACCTAGCAAATCAAGGAATTCAGTTGGGAATCTCCTCCTATAAATAGAGGACGACCCCAACACTATTCAGTAACTTTCATACAACACAATTACACCTTATACACTTCAATTTCCACTCTAGTTCGATCGATCAGCTTTAGAGCCGAAGACTTGTTCTTCGTGCCGTGTACCTCTCATCTCTGGGAGTGTTCTTTGTTTATGCTGATGATCGTAGGCTTAGAATAGGTGTGATACAGTAGTTGCTAGGTTTTGTTGTTGATTGTTCATACTCGTTGGATACGGTTTATACGAAGGCATACATGTGTATAGCCTTTGGTAATATCTTTGTAAATCCAAGAGTATCTTTTTGTAAAAACTCGTTCTTTAATAAAGTTTCTGGCCGTAAGGCCGTTTCGTATGTGTATAATTTAAATACACATACAAAGATTTAAATTTGTGTTCTTTACTTTTTCGTACGTGTGTGTGTGTTCGTTCGAAGTGATTTATTTTTATTAATTCCGCTGCAATTCTTATACATATATCACATATAATTTTAACAAGTAAACAACTTGGTTAATCTGGATAAAATACTTAAACTTAATTAAATCACGTAAAACGAACGTTTTCTGTACAAAGCATCGTGCTGCGGCATACGCTGTTCTGCCGCAGAACACTGCCTTGTCTAGGCAGCGCATTTTACTGCGTTTTATTTACTGCCTACGAATTACACAAAGGTTGATGCGATGTGGCGTATCCTCCCTTATTCGTTTTAGCCACGCCGGTTCTTTCACCGCCTTTCCGATTTCTAGATCTACCGCCGTCGTCGTCGATGGTGCTGCCTTCTTCTTCACTGCCGAAGATGGAATTGCCAGCTCCATGGCCTATCGGATAACCGTCGTCGCCTTCACTGCCTCTCCGATTTCGAGATATATCGCCGACGCCGTTGGATTATACTCGGATGGTCTACTGCTTTGCTTAAACCCTACTCCGTATATGATAATAGGGTGATTTTATTCACACCTCCTTAATAAGCACACCTCTCTTCATTTTTTTACAGTAGAAACTCTATATAGTAATACTCCGTATAGGAATAAACTCCATATAGTAATAAAAAATTCAAGTCCCAACTTGGGACCAGTTATAAATAAGAATAAACTCCACATTGTCATAAGTCATACATTTTTTAGGTCCCGTCTTAAGGATTTATACCTCTATATAGGAATAAATGATTAATATATAATAAAAATATTTATTAATAATGTTTTTATTTATTAAAATCAATAACATATTTAAGATGACTTGAAATATTTATCAAAATCAATAACATATAAGTATATGATCAAAGTTTATAATCTTTAGATTTATTAATATTTTATTCAATTTGTATGTTAAACTCAATTTTTACTTATATATTGTCAAATTTTATTATTCAAAACTATTAAATTAATTTTTTGAATTTAAATATAGATAATATTGTATTTATATTATTTTTATATTTATATTATTTTTTATAGAAAAAATTATTTTTATTTTGTAAAACTCTTTATAAGAATAACTCTCTATAGTAATATTTTTTCCCTGTCCCAACGATATGACTGTACGGAGTTTCTACTGTATTTGTTAATAATAATATGAAATGTCTAGAATATCCTTGTTACATTAAACTCTATTTTATTTTTTAATTTATTGCTAAAAATTTTTTAATACAAACAAAAACAAAAGAGTATCATCACTTGCCGCCGGCCGTAGTGTTTATATTGCTGCCACCGTCATCCATCAACACCGGATCATTCAGCTGGAGTGAGTTGACTTTGTGACTAACTGAAGACTTGAACTATTAAATTCACTCAGCACAATTTCAATACTTGAAGCTGTAATCAACAATTTATGTTTTTAGATCTGTATTCAAATCCTATTCTATATAATACCACATCCTCACCTCTCAATTTAGGCAAACCTTTAAACAATATTCGGATAGCCCCTTCTTCCAGAGTTCAAACATAAAGTCCCATGAATTGATGGTTGATAACGGAGGGATCGAGGCTCGGAGGGGGTTGGGGAAGAGGGAATTGAGGTTCGTCTCTTTGGGGATGTGATGGACATTGGTGATGGAGGAAAGTAGCCCGTAGGAGGAGCCTCCGATTTGGGAGATTCATTCGTCGTCTCCGTTGAGCTGGGGCAGGAAGGTTTGAAAGAGTCCATTGGATAAATGCCCCTCCCATTTGTAAGTAAGGGTTAAATAACCCTTACAAAAATAAAATTGGATCTCTACCCCTCCTTTAATAAAATTAAATCTAAAAGAAATTTAAATAAAACTATTTACACATTAACCCCTCAAAATATTTACACAATAACCCCTTTTCATTTCTTCTTCTTCCCAATTCTCTCTCTCCCGTAACCCTAAATCGCCCAAAAAACGGCTCCGAAATTGGCGTTTTTCCACCAAAAATTCGACGTAAAAAGGTTAGCATTCACTTCTACATGACTTGTGGGTGTGTTGTTGTCAATATCGAGCTTGAATTTTGCGATTTGAATGCTTTTCGAAACCAAAAAAATCTGCAAAATCGCAGCTGAATCGCAGGCGGGCGTAGGGCGTAGGCCACTACCTGCGCCCTACGCCCATGGTGAAGTATGCTGAAGTCTGCAAGAAGTTGGGCGTAGGGCGTAGGCCACTGCCTACGCCCTACGCCCATATGGAAGTAGGCAGTGAGCTACTTCCATATGGGCGTAGGGCGTAGGCAGTGGCCTACGCCCTACGCCCAACTTGTTGCAGACTTCAGCATACTTCCAGATAGGCGTAGGGCGTAGGCAGTGGCCTGCGCCCTACGCCCGTATTAGTGCAGTTTTGAATCTGATTCTTCCCGTTTTATTGTAACTGCAGGCATGGATAAGATATCAATCATAATACATTTTAGTGGAGAGTGGCAGCTCTTGGAGGGATATTGGAGATGGGTAATGAGCGATTTGAAGCACTCGAAAACAATATTTATTGATAGGAGCATTTCGTTTAATGCACTTATTGAGAAAGTGTGTGGAAAAATCGGCATCGATCCATCATGTAATGAAGTTGCGATCTCTCGATTCCCAAAGGAAAAGTCTCCTCCGATATATCTTAATGATGAAGAAGATTGGGTCACGACTCTATGGATTCATAGAAACCAAGATGAAATAGAGTTGTTTGTGACCTACAGTCCTTCTGTACCGAGAAGTCCTGCCCGTGAAAGTCCTGCCCGTGAAAGTCCTGCACGTCAAAGTCAAAGTCCTGCACGTCAAAGTCCAATTCGGCCAGAAAAACTTCCAACTCGAAGAACTTCAGGTGAAACATCACAATATTACAGTCAAGTAATAGTGCCATCTACTTATGATCAGTCTGTATCTATTTGGGATAGCATTGATTTATGCAATACTTCGTATGGTGGTGTTTCTGGTGATTATGATGGTGGTGTTTCTGGTGATTATGATGGTGGTGTGGGTGGTGATTATTATGATGGTTTTGATGGTGTCGAGGTCGATGCTAACGACGATGATGTTGTTGATGACGATGATAATAACAATGGTGGAGGTGGTGACGACGGTAATAATGAGGGCGGTAGTTCTTATTATAATAATCCTGTTGTGGACGATGTTGTTGCTCCTGCTTTCAGACTTTGTGATCGAGACGGGGGTGGTCGGTATGATGGTTCCGATTTGGTAGTTGGTCAGACTTTCAAGAACAAAGACGAGTTCAGCTACGTTGTCGCTCGGGTAGCATTGCAGGGCAAGTTTGAATTTGTTGTGGCCAAATCTGATCACAATCGAAAGGTGGTGAAATGTGTTGAAAAAAATTGCAAATGGAAAATTCGTGCAACGAGGAAGAAGACGACCGATGAGTTTGTGATTAAAACCTACACCAACATCCACACTTGTTCTTTGATTGATAGAAGCGGTGTGCACAGGCAGGCCTCGAGCAATCTTATCGGCAATCGACTCCAGGACCAGTTCTTGAATGCAAAGAAACCTATGACACCAGCTGCAATTCAGCAGTTCATGCGTACTGAGGAAAATATCACTGTCAGTTACGACAAAGCATGGAGAGGGCGACAGAGAGCCCTGGAAAATGTTCGCGGATCCTATGAAGATAATTTCTCGAAGCTTCCTTCGTATTGTTACATGCTTGAACAAAGGAATCCAGGTACGTTCACCCGTATTCAGACAAACGCCAGCAATGAATTTCAGTACTTCTTCATGGCTATCGGAGCGTGTATTCGGGGATTTCAGTACATGAAGGACGTTATCGTCATTGATGCATCGTTCATGACCAATAGATACAAGGGAACGCTTCTTATTGCTTCTGCTACTGACAGTGAGCATCACAGTTACCCACTTGCTTGGGGCGTGGGTGATGCAGAGGACACCAATTGCTGGATTTGGTTCCTTCAGTGCTTGCAGTTTTTGATTGCAGATAGATCTGATCTGGTAATCGTGTCTGACAAAGGTCAGCCAATTATAAATGCTGTAGCTGCTGTTTACCCTAAGGCAGAACATGGACACTGCTATTGGCACATCATGCAAAACATCAAGTCCAAGTACAACAGGAGAAACGACTTGGTTGGTCATTTTAAGAGGGCTGCGTGCTCGTACACTGTACCCGAGTTCAATCGACATTTTTCAGAGCTTAGAGCAGCGAGCGAGAAATGTGCAAAGTGGCTAGAAGATATCACGTTTGAGAAATGGTCAAGAGTCCACCACTGTGTGAATAGATACGAGGTGATGACGTCTAACGCAGTGGAAGTGATAAATGCCGTGATGAAAGACGCTAAAGACTTTCCCATATGTTCCTTGATCAAGTTTATCGTGGATAAGATGGTCGAATGGTTTTGCAGACATTGTGAAGAAGCTCGTGCGTTCACCGGTGTATTGACACCGAGAAGGGAAACAACGTTGCGTGAGCGTTATGACCGTGCTCCTAAATGGGTTACCAAAAAAATAAGTACTTGGATGTACACTGTGGAGTCGACTAGATGGTGTGGGGTTGTGGATTTGGAGGCAATGACGTGTGAATGTGGTGTGTTTCAAATTGACATGATGCCGTGTGAGCATGCCATTGCCGCAGCGTGTGCCAAGGACCCGAGTCGGGCAGGACAATATGCTTATGATATGACTTCTCTTTATTTCACCCGTGAGTATATGATGGAAGCATATAAGGAGAACATTATACCTGTTCCTTCAGAAGATCAATGGACGGAGATTCCCGAATATGTCCAAAACATGATAGTGTTGCCCCCACCGGCGAAACGAACTCCAGGACGGCCGAGAATGGACCGCTTCACGAGTCGAATGGAGAGGTTTTCGAAGAAAACATATCGATGTGGGAAATGTCAAGGAGAGGGTCACAATGCACAAACTTGTCCGATTCCACCAGAGTAAACACTGTTGAACTTTTATGTAGTTGTGTGTGTTTTTTCATATATTTTTGTGTAATTTGACTTGTGAAATATTTACTATGCAGGTTGTGATGTCAAGAGGAGGAAGTTGTAGATGCCCGGGTGTAGCGAAGAAGAGGGCATGACTAGAACTCTTTGATTTTTTACAATTATTTTGTGTTTTGAGACAATTGTGCAACAAACTGTGTTGTAATGAATCAAACATGTTAGAAGTGTTTTAATTTTAGACTTTGTATTTGTCCTTAATCATCCAATGTTAGAATTGCTTGAATGTGGTGTAAATGTGTTTTGGACAGGTTGGAATCACAAAAAACGGGGAAATCCATGAAAAATTCTGTTCTGTGGTGGGCGTAGGGCGTAGGCCATTGCCTGCGCCCTACGCCCGCTCTGTCGCAGGCCAAAGCCTGCTTCTTGATGGGCGTAGGGCGTAGGCCATTGCCTACGCCCTACGCCCTACGCCCGCTCTGTCGCAGGCCATTGCATGCACTGACTGACGCAGGGCGTAGGCCACTACGCTACGCCCTACGCCCATTCTGACGCACCCCCACCTACGCCCTACGCCTTCACAGTTTGGATTTCACGCGGTTTTTGCAATTTATCGACTTACCCGTGGATAATTAATGTAATTTGTACCGTTGGATGATCTTAAAATGTAGTTTTGCGTGTCCCGACCAATTTTCGTGGAAAAATAATGTCGGGAAGTGATCGATCGGCTAATGTCGAGCATTTGACGACTTTTGCGACATTAGCGGATCGAGCACTTCCCGACATTATTTTTTCACGAAAATTGGAAGGGACACGTAAAACTACCCTTTAAGATCATCCAACGGTTCAAAATACATTAATTATCCACGAGTAGAAGTATTTAGTGTTTTCATCACATATTACTTCTAAGTTACTTATAAGTTTAACTTTAAATGTTATAGTTTGAGTTGAAGTTAAGTAGCTTCAAGGTATGACCAAACAATAAAATGTGGTTTCGTTATTTTGAACCGTTGGATGATCTTAAAATGTAGTTTTACGTGTCCCTTCCAATTTTCGTGAAAAAATAATGTCGGGAAGTGCTCAATCCGCCAATGTCGCAAAAGTCGACAAATGCTCGACATTAGCCGATCGATCACTTCCCGACATTATTTTTCCACGAAAATTGGTCGGGACACGCAAAACTACATTTTAAGATCATCCAACGGTACAAATTACATTAATTATCCACGGGTAAGTCGATAAATTGCAAAAACCGCGTGAAATCCAAACTGTGAAGGCGTAGGGCGTAGGTGGGGGTGCGTCAGAATGGGCGTAGGGCGTAGCGTAGTGGCCTACGCCCTGCGTCAGTCAGTGCATGCAATGGCCTGCGACAGAGCGGGCGTAGGGCGTAGGCAATGGCCTACGCCCTACGCCCATCAAGAAGCAGGCTTTGGCCTGCGACAGAGCGGGCGTAGGGCGCAGGCAATGGCCTACGCCCTACGCCCACAACAGAACAGAATTTTTCATGGATTTCCCCGTTTTTTGTGATTCCAACCTGTCCAAAACACATTTACACCACATTCAAGCAATTCTAATGTTTACAATTCAATACAATACAAATCAATCGACTCGATGACTCAAACTGAAGATTTTTCGAGCTACATATCGGCGATACTTCATCAAGTACGCGTCGTCGATTTCTTTATCCCGGTGATTGAGGTACTTGTTGACTAGACGATCCAGATACATACACACGTACGGGCCGCAGTTGTGGTTGTCGACTTGGACAAACTGCTCCGTCGGGGCTTCGATCCGCATAGGAGTCTTCTTGTGGGTTCGACGAAAAAAGTTTCTACCCTCCCAAAATCCTGCAGCTACCAAGAGACGAGGCAACAACTCCAACACCGGAGTTAGTACACGAAACTTGACAGTTAGATCCGGAGTACGCCACAAGCACGAGTCGTACAACTGTATACTCCATAGGTCCAGGTCAATCCGTATCACGACCCAATGTTCCCCGGTATTACAGACCGTTATCACCTAAAAAAATAAGAAATAAAATAAAACGTTATTTATAATTAAATTAAAATATTAAATTTAATTAAAAAAATAAAAATGTACGGTTCTTTAAATTACCTCTCGTGCGTATTCCCAAGTCTCGTGCCTATGGTCCCCCGTGATGTATTTCAGCATGTAGTCCGGTGGTGTCCAGGACTCATATTTCGTCTCCAAGTTCTTTCTCCTTGCATGTGCATTCGGGATCTCAACCTCAGCGTACTGGGTCTTCATAGCGTTCTGTTAATTAAAAATAAATTTAAACGATTAGTATTAGGAAAATAATAAAAAAAAACTTGTATTTGATAGGATGATTGGATCTTACGAAGAACTCGGTACACAAGAGTATAGTCCGCTGTGGAGTGACTTCATCTTTTACACCTTTGTTCTCCTTTATCTTGTCCCGCAGGTACGTAATGTACATGTCAATCTCCTGAAAAATATACATATCACAGTTAAACACAATTTAATAAACATTATAAATTTCAAAGTTTAACTACAAATTAACTTACCATGTCCGAGTACCAATAATGTAGTGACTCAATCCGCTCGAAGTGGGCCTGGTTCAGAGTAAGTCCGTTGAAAGGGATATAGACACTCATTCCATGCCCGTCACGACGGAACATCGAATAGAGCCCCCTAACTTTCTTGCTGCCTCTCCGTGCGAACTGCTGGACGTACGGGCTCCGAAGAGCTGCCGAGGGTCTCCTCACACGGGGTCCGAGACTACTCTCGGCGACATCACCCTCCTCCTCCTCATCAGCCCCAAGTTCTTTCTCCTCTTCCGACAATGCAATCTCCTTTTCGTGTTCATCCTCCACGGGAGATGTCAGCTTGAACAACTGGACCTGCGTCCCAGTCGGAAAAAAAGTCTCTACATCAACGATCTCCTGCGGTATATCAGCCCCAATCGGTACAATAAAACCAGGATCATACTCTGGCCGATCAGCAGTAGTCGGAGGGAAGATGCCGTGGGTGGGAATCGCAGGGAAGGGACCGGTGACACCCTGAAAATCACGCAGCGCCCTCGGTGGCGAAGAATGACCGCTATCTCCCCAGACAGCCTGAGTCTGTGCCGGTGTGCGATAGCTATCGCCAACGGTCGTCTGCTCGAAATGGGGCTGCTCGACCTGAGGCTGCTCGGAATGGCGCGAGAGTGGCACAGGAGTAGGATAATACTCGATCATCGCTTGCGGTTGTGGTTGTGGACTATCCCAAGTTGGAGCAGAGTAATACTCCATTGGAGGAAACTGAACAAAAAAATAATTTAGGTCGACACAAAAGAAAGAAAGAACTAATCAAATTTAGGTCGACAAAAAAAAAAAATTTAGGCCGACACAAAAGAAACAAACAAAGAAAGAACTAATCAAATTTTTTCAAAATATATTAATAGTAATATAATTTTTAAAATCATGTTTTTGAAAAATACAAACAAACAAAATATATATATAAACAACAAAACATCTACTGAACCTCCTCATTTGCCCTATCTTCTAGGTTGCAACGCTTAAGGGCCGCTTGAAGAGCGTCGATCCGACTGCAAACCTCAACAATCATCTCTCCCTGCTTTCCCTGCTCCACCCCGTACTTCTCCACCCGTGAAAGTAACTCTGCAACCAGCTTCTTCTGCTCCGTCAGCTCTGCTAGCATAGCCTCGTTATGTAGCCTCTGAGCCTCGTCTCGCTGCGTCTCACGCTCGTCTCGCAGCCTCTCACGCTCCCTCGTCTCCTCGTATCGCCGAATGTCGGCTGTCCTCTCGTTCGTATGCATCTGCAGAAAATCAGCAAACCAATACGGGGGACCTCCAGATGGCTGAGCCTGAGAAGACGACGGACCGACATGCTCAAAGACTGTCTCAGGAAAAGCTGAGTATGTCGTCTGGGGTGGAGGTGGGGGTGTCCTCTGTCGTGGAGCTGGAGCTGGGGCAATGAACTTCACGTAGTCAGTGCAAAAGCTGACGTCGTCATTGAGTCGTAGATCGTCTTCTTCGAAGTTCCGCTGGAACCAGCACAGGGTCCCGTAAAAAGCTGGAGAGATCAACTCGTCAACGTCCGGCTTCAAGCGCGGATACACAACCTGCATGTTTGTTTTTGAAATTTTATAAGTCTGGATAATTTAAATAAATTTAATTCACGCAATAAACTTCTTTAAATATTTACCTGCACACCGCTAACAAAGAAGTTCTTCATATCATCGCCCTGCGGTGCGTTGTTACTCAGAGACCATCGGAGCATCCTGGGGTACGAATGAATGTAGTCTCTCCTGGGGGATGCGTTCAGTTTTACAACCGCACCCTCGAAAACCTCCATAATATAGAACTAAAACAAAAAAAATATATATATTATTAAACACTACAAAACCTATTCAATTATCAACAAACTAGTTTTAAACATACCGCAAAAAAATGGATGAATCCATAAGCATTCCATGCGCGCGTCCCGTGCCCGTCGATTGGATCGATACGCTCGAAGCAATCATCGACGACAGCCTTCCACACCCTCTGTCCCCATGGATACTTCTGGCATATTTCGAGGTTACTGCAAAGCTGTAATAAATACAAAAATTAAAAAAATAAAAATAAATTTCAATACACAATAAAAAAAAAAATTTAATTCGCGTATTACCTCGAAGTACTCATCAGGGACATGTGATTGTCTGTTAGGTATGTCTAACAGAGTCGTAATCAACCAAACAAATGTTAGGTTGACTACATCTGGGTACCTCTCGGGACGCTTCTTGGCCAAAAGTGATTCGATCTTCTTAAGCAGCTCGTCCGGCACCTGTTTCTTGGCCTCTACATGAGCTGGAAATGTTCTTTCTTTCAGGTCCGCATCATCACCGTCCACGTCATCTTGGGAGCGGGAGTCAGAAAAGTGCAACCCTGTAATCAAGCTGAACTCCATTGGGCTCAGACGAGCTACCATGTTGTTCGTCACGAACAACTTGAATCGCTTCTTCTGGTCAGGCCACACGCAGACTCGAGCCATCAACTGATGGATGGCCGCATTGGGCACTACCCCTTGCCCGTCCAAGAGTAAGAAATTACCCAGCTGAGGGTAATCGGTCACGACGTTCGGGAAGGCGGCCAGCAGAGGTCCCGCTATGTTGGGGATTTTCGTGTAGCTGTGGCGCGTCGTTAACTTCCCCTTCATCACCACGTCGCCGTATTTGCGCTGGGGTAGCTCACCGATGTCCGATGCCGGCACAGGGCGATACTCATCCTGAAAAACACATTACAACAAAACACAGTTAAAAAACCTCAAAAACTGGACTGCCTTGGGCGTAGGGCGTAGGCTTCAGCCTACGCCCTACGCCCAAGAACACTGAACAAAAAAAATTTGACGTAGGCTTCAGCCTACGCCCTACGCACAATAACACTGAACAAAAAAAATTGACGTAGGCTTCAGCCTACGCCCTACGCACAATAACACTAAACAAAAAAAATTGACGTAGGCTTCAGCCTACGCCCTACGCCCAAGAACACTGAACAAAAAAAAATGGGCGTAGGCTTCAGCCTACGCCTTACGCCCACAAACACTGAATACAAAAAAATGGGCGTAGGCTTCAGCCTACGCCCTACGCCCACAAACACTGCATAAAAAAAATAGGCGTAGGCTGAAGCCTACGCCCTACGCCCAAGAACAGCAACCCAGAATTTTCAAAATCGGATTTTCAACAATTCATGCTACGAAATTACTTAAATTGAGGCTCGGAATTACCTGATAATTTCTCTGAGCCTGTGATGGCGACAATCCAAGGAGCAATTGACGGGGGTCATGCTCCGCCTTCATTCTCGATTCATTGCGGCCGGAGTTGGCCGGGGACTGGGGGGCCGGGGACTGGGACGGCCGACGTTGCCTTTTGGAGCCCCTTCCGGTTGATGAGGACTCGCCGTGAGACATTGTCAACTGAGGCCGGAATTCTGCATTTTCAATTTTGATTTCAAACCTTGAAATCGAACTGAGAGAGAGAGAGGGGCGTGGCGGTACTTACCTGAAAACAGAGAGGGGCGGGGCGCGAGATGACGGAGTTCGTTTATTCACCGGCCGGAGTTCGTTTCTTCGTCGTCGGAGTTCGTTTTTTGGTCGCCGTTTTTGTGTTCTGTGAAAGAGAGATGTGAGAAAGAGAGGGGTAGCGGGGGGTTAGGGTTTTAATTTTTTGAAGGACTGATTTGCAATTTTGAAACATTCCTAGGTTAAATTGTAAATCTATAAAACTTATTATTCATTTTTTATTTATTTTTAATATATTCTGATTTAAAATTAAAGGAAAAATAGAGGGAGGGGCATTTTTCGTTGGATACGGTTTATACGAAGGCATACATGTGTATAGCCTTTGGTAATATCTTTGTAAATCCAAGAGTATCTTTTTGTAAAGACTCGTTCTTTAATAAAGTTTCTGGCCGTAAGGCCGTTTCGTATGTGTATAATTTAAATACACATACAAAGATTTAAATTTGTGTTCTTTACTTTTTCGTACGTGTGTGTGTGTGTTCGTTCGAAGTGATTTATTTTTATTAATTCCGCTGCAATTCTTATACATATATCACATATAATTTTAACAAGTAAACAACTTGGTTAATCTGGATAAAATACTTAAACTTAATTAAATCACGTAAAACGAACGTTTTCTGTACAAAGCATCGTGCTGCGGCATACGCTGTTCTGCCGCAGAACACTGCCTTGTCTAGGCAGCGCATTTTACTGCGTTTTATTTACTGCCTACGAATTACACAAAGGTTGATGCGATGTGGCGTATCCTCCCTTATTCGTTTTAGCCACGCCGGTTCTTTCACCGCCTTTCCGATTTCTAGATCTACCGCCGTCGTCGTCGATGGTGCTGCCTTCTTCTTCACTGCCGAAGATGGAATTGCCAGCTCCATGGCCTATCGGATAACCGTCGTCGCCTTCACTGCCTCTCCGATTTCGAGATATATCGCCGACGCCGTTGGATTATACTCGGATGGTCTACTGCTTTGCTTAAACCCTACTCCGTATATGATAATAGGGTGATTTTATTCACACCTCCTTAATAAGCACACCTCTCTTCATTTTTTTACAGTAGAAACTCTGTATAGTAATACTCCGTATAGGAATAAACTCCATATAGTAATAAAAAATTCAAGTCCCAACTTGGGACCAGTTATAAATAAGAATAAACTCCACATTGTCATAAGTCATACATTTTTTAGGTCCCGTCTTAAGGATTTATACCTCTATATAGGAATAAATGATTAATATATAATAAAAATATTTATTAATAATGTTTTTATTTATTAAAATCAATAACATATTTAAGATGACTTGAAATATTTATCAAAATCAATAATATATAAGTATATGATCAAAGTTTATAATCCTTAGATTTATTAATATTTTATTCAATTTGTATGTTAAACTCAATTTTTACTTATATATTGTCAAATTTTATTATTCAAAACTATTAAATTAATTTTTTGAATTTAAATATAGATAATATTGTATTTATATTATTTTTATATTTATATTATTTTTTATAGAAAAAATTATTTTTATTTTGTAAAACTCTTTATAAGAATAACTCTCTATAGTAATATTTTTTCCCTGTCCCAACGATATGACTGTACGGAGTTTCTACTGTATTTGTTAATAATAATATGAAATGTCTAGAATATCCTTGTTACATTAAACTCTATTTTATTTTTTAGTTTATTGCTAAAAAATTTTTAATACAAACAAAAACAAAAGAGTATCATCACCTGCCGCCGGCCGTAGTGTTTATATTGCTGCCACCGTCATCCATCAACACCGGATCATTCAGCTGGAGTGAGTTGACTTTGTGACTAACTGAAGACTTGAACTATTAAATTCACTCAGCACAATTTCAATACTTGAAGCTGTAATCAACAATTTATGTTTTTAGATCTGTATTCAAATCCTATTCTATATAATACCACATCCTCACCTCTCAATTTAGGCAAACCTTTAAACAATATTCGGATAGCCCCTTCTTCCAGAGTTCAAACATAAAGTCCCATGAATTGATGGTTGATAACGGAGGGATCGAGGCTCGGAGGGGGTTGGGGAAGAGGGAATTGAGGTTCGTCTCTTTGGGGATGTGATGGACATTGGTGATGGAGGAAAGTAGCCCGTAGGAGGAGCCTCCGATTTGGGAGATTCATTCGTCGTCTCCGTTGAGCTGGGGCAGGAAGGTTTGAAATGGGGTTTCGTCGAAAAAGGGGAGAGATTGTGTAAAGGGTATTCTAGACATTCTTAATATTATTGATAAAAATAAAAATGAGAAGAGATGTGTTTAGTAAGTAGTGGGTGTAAATAAAATTACCCATGATAATATTTGATTTTTTATTTTTATTATTTTTATCAAATTTAATGATATTAAAACAATAAATTGAATAAAAATTGATACTCGAGATACTTAAAATTAAATTATTGTTCAGTTTTCAATTTTTTTAAAATTGCAATGATTTGGCGTGATACTATATATATATATATATATATATATATATTAATGATTTGTATGTTTAATTTTAAAAATAAATTGTTAAATACGATTATATATAATTAAAAATTAAGATGATATTTTAATTTTTTATGATTAGTAATATAAAATATTAAAAGCTCATGGTTTTTTACAAATAATTTAATTTAATTATTCTTTTAAAATTTAGTCTTTTGTTATAATTTCAACATTTTATTAACAAAATAATCTAGCAATTTTTATAGAAATTATAATCGTTTAAAAAATGTTTTATTAGTTGTTAGTATTTTGAAGGTCATCTCTTTAGATTTAAACATTCATTTTACACTTTCTTATTTGATAATTAGTTTAAAATTGTTTAAAAACAACAATTTTTTTATTGTTATTTGTTGTTACTTAAAAAATTGTTATTAAATTTTTTAGATTATAAATAATAAATTGTTAAAAGTTTAATATCTTACTACCTCTGTCTCAATAAATTATAAAAATATTACATTTAGAGTTTCGATTAAAAGATAAAAAACAATAAATTAAAAAAAAATGTTACTTTTAGAGTTTTGATTAAAAGAAAAAAAGTAAAATGTATTTTTAAATTAAAAAATAAAATAGTTAGAAATAAAGTTTAAAAATTAATTGAAAAAAGTATGAGTAAAATTGTATTTAAAAAAATGTTAATTTTCTTTAAGAATGTGAATAATTAGATAAGACATTAAAAAAAATGTGATCTCATCGGTGTCCTTTGCTCGAACCACACTTAGTCGTCGCCCTCTCCTATGAAGTCGAACTCTCAACCAAGCCCTCGCCTTAATTTGACTTTAATTTTTAAAATAATCTCAATAACAAGTGCACCATAATTTATCTTGATTTCTTTCATTAACTTAGAGTTCGTTTGGACGAGTTTATTTAAAAGAGTTTATAAAATGTTACGTATTATAAATTGTTTTAAGAGCTGATAAGCTGATAAATCTTATTTAATAAATAAGTTGTTAAATTGTTTGGATAAAATAGATATATAAATAAACTTATATGATGTTAATTTATTTGTAATTTGTTTGTCAATTAAGATTTTATATAAATAAAATTATCAAAAATAAATTGTTATATATTAAAAAAAATTAAAAATAATTATATTAACTAAATAATAAATTTAAATTTTTTTTTATATATAAAAGGTAATAATTTTAAGGGTATTTTGGTATTTTATCGTTATAGAGCTTATAAGCTGTTTAAAAAACCGTACATCTTAAAATGAATATAACTAAAATGAACTATATATACGTAATTGAATTGAATATAACTAAAATGAATAAAAACCTACAAAAAATTAGAATATCTAACTTGAACCCATTAATAGTTAAAATTAGTACATACACCCCGTAAATAAGCTCGCTCCATCAAACCAAATGTTTTCTGTGTTTTGTTCTTGAATTTCTGAAGAGATTTTTGACGATATGCATCCTTGATGAAATGGAGAGCAACACCTAAACCAGTAACAACCACCAATTTAATTAGAACTTAATTTTTATGAGATACTGTTAATAAAAAAAATCGATTCTTATAAATAATTTTTTATTTAAAAACCTGAAAAAAGTTATTTTTATTAATAATATTCAACTCCAGATAATTAAATTTCATTAAAAAAATTGTAGTTATTTATTTCAAAAAATATTAAAAATATATAATTTCATAAAAAATATTTAAAAAAATATAATCAGTGTTAATATTTTAAATAAAATAAAATTAGTATTAAAATAAATGAATAAAATCTCATTGTTTATAATTTATTAATATTACTTAAAAAATCAACTTTAAAAAAATAAAAATAAAAACTAATATTTTTATATGAATAATTTTTTGTTATTTGACATTTTATGATTTATAATTTGTTATCTATTTTTTATATTTTTAATAAAATTATTTATAATTAAATTATTTAATTAATATTCTTTATCTTATAAAAGTAAAATTAATAAAATATAATAAATGAAAGATTAAAGATATAAAAAAATAAGGTAAAATTTATAAAGATATAACAAATTAAAGGTTATATTTTTTATGAGAAAATATTATTAAACTCTCCCATTAGTACAAAACAATAGGTAAAGTGTGTATAATACCATTATCATATCTAATTAATAGGTAATGATGTAATTGTCAATTTTAAATTATAAATAATTAAATTATCATAACTAATAAAATATTTATTATAGGTAAAGAAAAGTCACATAATTAAATAGTACACAGATATAGCTTTGTATGTCACGAGAACATGCTATTTTCTTAGTATATTTTTTTGTGTTCACATTGTCCAATAGAGAGATAGTCCTACATTTTTTATTTATGATATTGACATTTAAAAAAAATAAAAATAAAAATAAAATTGTATATGAGTTTGGCTTCTTTTTTTTTTCTTTTTTATTCTTTTCAATAAAATTTAAGAACATTTATAATAAAAAACACTTTTTTTTAATAAAAGTTATTCATTGGGAACATTAAAAAATCATTTATTGAGGAACATTTAGTTTTGGAAATTACGAATACTCTCATTACGTACATTAGCAAATACGGTAATGCTTGTTGGGCAGATTCTGCCCGAGCAGAATTGAATATTTAATTAATAAATCATTTATCTCGTTAACTAAATTACTATAGTGCCCTTTATACAAATATAAATATATAAAAACAATACGGGTTATTTAGCGTTATTTCTTAAGTTCTTAATTATTATGGAATACTTTTCATTTTTCAAGACTAACATTAATGTTAAATTAAATATTCACATTAATTATTTTACTTTTCTCTAGTTTTCAAATTATTTTTACTAAATTCATCTTTTAATCTCTTTTACGTCAATTATTAAAAAAAATCATTTTAAATAAATTAAATAATCAATAAAAAATGACACGATAGATAAGTAATTTTGATAAAAATAATTATAAATTATTTAAGTATAAAAGTGAAATAAAAATAATACTTATAAAATAAAATACAAAAAATTCAAAGTAAATGTGGGAGAGGAATATTTAACACACAAAAAAGATGAATAAAAATTGTTTCACACATTAAGATAATTTTTTAAATAATAAAATATCACACTTAATGTAATATATATATATATATATATATATATATATATATATATATATATATATATATATATATGGGGCTCCTTCTGGTACGTACCGATGCGTACGAATCTAACAAAAATCAAAAAACTACTTATTAATTATAATCTTTTTAACTCTATTCCTATAGTAAATTAATTAATTTCTATTTCTTATCAAATCTTTCCAGATCTCTATATTATTAAAGTGATTCACTGTTGGGGAATATACGCTTCTTAGGCCGATATATCGTCAAATGGTAGGTCGATTTATGAATAAAGCGGAATAAAAAAGAAAACAAGAAATTACGTGGTTCGGCCAATAATGCCTACTTCCACGGACACCACACCCAATATTATTCGATAATAATATTCTTGTGTACAAGACCGGATCTCGATAGATCTCTTTTCGACTCACTATTTCGTGTTCTATGTGTTCTCTTAGTTATTCATAAAATTAGGGAGGAGGTCCTTTTATAGATGGGAGGTCAAAACCCTAACCCAATCTCCAAGAAACCGAAATCAAAAACGGTCAAACCCTGACGTCCAGGAACGCGCCGGTGCGCCACCCACCGTCGCGCTCCACCCACCGTCGCGCGCCACCCACCGTCAAGACTTCAGGAGAACAAACAATTCTGCAATTCGTCACCCCGGTGTACGGCGCGCGCGCGCGTTCCGCGCGTTAGGCAGCCCCTTTTCTCCCGTCCGTTTTTCGCTCGTCTTCGACTCGTCCCGATGGTTTGGCTCCACCTCTAACACTCCTCCGATGCTTTTAATCCGAGCAAGGGTTGGACTCCCAACAATCACCCCCTCCAACCCGAGTGAGCAATTATTCCACCAACGCCCAAGTTGATTACCGGCATCTCGACACTACCGAAATATGAGTCTTCCAGAAACAGTCCAACATGTCAACCCACCCCCTCAACGAGTGTCTCGTATCCAAGCTCCATGAATACGACCAACGAGGCATCCCATGCATCCTCCAAATGCATTAATGCCTCCAACGCCCCCCACCGGGGCGTCACCTAATAGCTAGCAAGATTAGGAGATGATGTCGTGCGCGCCTCGACCCTCATCTCAATCTTCCGAACTTCCCACTGAACCTTCTTCCATTGCATCCCGATCACCCTTACCCTGTTGGAGCCGGCCCGCTCCTCATGCCCATGTGTTCGACAACGGTTGAAATCCCGTCCAGTCTTCATTGTATTACTCGACCCATGTCCGACACCAGTTCCTCGTGTCACCACACTACCATCGAGCCTATACAAGCCGCCAACTTTTATTCCACGCAGAACTTCCCGGTTGTCCTTCAACACCTTTATTTTCCGCACTCGGCCTCGAACTTGCACCCCCTCTCGTTTAGCCTCCCGAGAGCAAGCAAATTCTTTCTTATGCTTGGCACATGTTTTATTCCCGCAACCGTGACGCTTCTTCCACCAGGCAACTGAAACTCGACGATCCCTTCCCCGACTACCCGATTCCTCGAACCATTAGCCATTTGAACCGTCTCTCCTTCACATGCCTTGTACTCAGAAAATTGGGATCGATCATGGCATATATGAAATGCACTCTCCGAATCGAGAATCCAATATTCCCTCCTAGCGTCGTTTGCCTCTAACACCGCCAACGCGTCGTGAATATACTCGTGTTGAACCGCTGCTGCATTTTCTTGTTGGTCTTTCTTCGCCTTCCACTTTGGACAATCTCTCTTTACGTGACCCTCTGTTGGAATTCGATATCCCGGGCTATTAAAATTTGCGGAAAACAATAACCCGATCAAAACCATCCGCCGGAGATCACACGAACACCACGTACAAGCCGGAGCACGAGCCGAACGCACAACACGACCGAAGTCGCGTGCGCGCCCAGCCCGAACCCCCGTCCGCGGGGTTCGATGCGATCGAAGGAGTCGATCGCTCACGGCGATCGACCGGGGCTGCCCAGCAGCCCCCGCGGCGAGTCCGGCGACTCGCCGCCTCTGGGGTGTCGGTCCGACCAGCGGACAGCCGCGGGGCCCAGCCCTCGCGGCTCGCGATCGATCGGGGTGATCGATAGCGTCCCCGGCTCCCAGCCGGGGTTCGCCCCCTTTCGCGCGTACAAACCCTAGGGGCGATCGATCCCGTGGTCCGGTGGTTCGACCACCACCACGCGATCGTCCCTCGTTCCGGGTCTCATACTTCGGATCTTGTTCTACGGTATTCTCGATAAACCAAAATCGAATAAATCAAGGGCGTTTAGATTTTTACCTTTCGATTCGTTGTTCGGAGAAACGAATTCAAGATGACCTTTGAATCTTCCCACGTATTCCTTGCACTCCGTTCGAACGTCGGGTGGGCGACGATCTATCGAACTCCTATGGATCTCCTTCAACTCTCTAGACTAATCAAGTATGATTATCTTGTCTTGTCTATTATGAAGGCCATGTAGTGCTTTTATATGCTACGTAGGGGATCTAAAGGAGGTGGAATATTGGGCTTCCAATATTGAAGATTAAATTGAGCCCACTGCTCAAGTCCATTAATCCTTATCAATATTAATTAAATTTATTTTCCACTATATAAATTTAATTGCACTCCCAATATTAAACCATATTATATCCAAATAATATTTCTCCGGTAGTATTATTTATTCCGTGTATTTAAGATATAAATATCCATGAATAAAATTTATTTATTGCTTAATAAATTTATTCATCTCTTTTATCCGAGACTAGTACCACTCAACCTTATTTATTATGCGGAATTAAATCCACTCGCGAGGTTTACATAATAAATCCTTATGAGCTCATCTCGGGGATATTATCAACCCTTCCGGGATACACTGTCCCGTCAAGAATTCACGGCATGCCATACATAAAATATAGTGACCCAACTTAACCGGTAATTGACCCAATAATTAAACCGGTCAATTCCTTTGGAAAATCAAAGTCACTTATACTAAATATACACACCCGCAATTGTATCGGGGATTAAGAATAAAATACACTGAGTCTCAAATCAATTATCGCCGAGCAAACCTAATTGATGAGTCTCAATCGATCCGCTCAATACACCAAGTGTACAAGTGTGATAAAATAATTAAGACAAATTATTTTATCTCTCACACAACGACTATACCGATGGATTGGTCCGTGTCCATCTAGGTCGTGAGCATCTGTTCGATTAAATACGAGTAACCGATAGTATGATCTTCTGTGTGGGCCCGACACACCATACTAACTACAACGTATAAAATCCAGGACTATAATTTGCATATATTTAATTAACAATAATTAAAAGCAAATGAATGTTTGTATTTAATAGGTAAATGAAAGTGTACAAGGAGTTCACAATACTCAAATCTAGACATTAAGTATACCACTCCAACAATCTCCCACTTATACTAAGGTCTAGTCTTATCCTCCAAACTTCTGACTCCCAAACCCTCCAAGTGCTTGAAATATACTTCCTTAGGAAGTATCTTGTTGAAAGGGTCCGCTAGGTTGTCCTCCGAAGCTATCTTGGTGACTATCGCATCGCCCCTCTTGACGATGACTCGAATCAGGTGGTACTTGCGCTCTATGTGTTTCGTAGCACTATGGGACCGTGGTTCCTTACTGTTTGCCACTGCACCGCTATTGTCACAATAAATTGTCATAGCTCTAGGCAAACTCGGAATCACATCTAAGTCCTGGAGGAAATTAAGGAACCAAACTGACTCTTTCGCTGCCTCTGAGGCTGCAACATATTCAGCTTCCATGGTAGAGTCTGAAATGCACTTTTGCTTAACACTCCTCCATGATACGGCTCCACCTCCCAAAGTGTACACATAGCCTGATGTCGACTTTCGCCGGTCCTTACCAGCTTGGAAATCCGAATCCGTATAACCCAAAGGAATTAAATTGTCTGCCCCGTAACTTAGAACATAATCCCTAGTATTTCGCAAAAAAATGCTCTTTACGGCAGTCCAATGAGCATTTCCAGGGTTACTCTGATATCTCGCTACTACGCCAACTGCATAGCAGATATCAGGCCTCGTGCATAACATTGCATACATCAAGCTTCCCACAGCCGAAGCGTAGGGAACCGCTTTCATTTCATCTTTCTCCTTCTGTGTCTGAGGACACATCTCCTTAGAAAGATAAGTTCCTTTACTGAAGGGCAGCTCACCCTTCTTGGAATCTTGCATGTTAAAACGAGCCAGAATCGTGTCTATGTAAGATTGCTGGGATAGGTACAATGTTCTATTCCGGCGATCCCTTATAACCTTGATCCCTAGAACATGCCCGACTTCTCCCAAATCTTTCATATCGAATTGTCTAGACAACCATCCCTTTATGTCTGATAACATCTTTACACTGTTGCCAATGAGAAGAATGTCGTCTACATAAAGCACGAGAAACACCACCTTCTTCCCATCACGTTTCCAATACACACACGATTCGTCCATGCTTTGACTGAATCCAAAAGATTGGACTACTTCGTCAAACCGCAGGTTCCACGATCTCGAGGCTTGTTTCAATCCATAGATGGATCGATTAAGCTTGCACACTAGATGATCTCGCCCCTTAGCAATGAATCCTTCTGGTTGTTTCATATAAATCGTCTCGTCAAGACTTCCATTTAGGAAAGCTGTCTTGACATCCATTTGCCACACCTCATAATCCATATGAGCTGCTATGGATAAGAGAATCCGGATCGACTTTATTTTGGCTACCGGCGAGAAGGTCTCCTCATAATCGATTCCCTCTTTCTGAGTATATCCTTTCGCAACAAGCCGAGCTTTAAAGGTTTCAACCTTTCCGTCAGATCCTCTCTTTCTCTTGTAGACCCATTTACACCCAATTGGCTTTACGCCGTTTGGTGGTTCTACAAGATCCCAGACTTTATTAGAATCCATAGATTCTATTTCGGATTTCATCGCTTTCTTCCAAGAAGGCGCATCTATATCTTGTACCGCCTCATCATAGGTCCAGGGATCGATTTCATGAACTCCAGGTCCAGAGTCCGAAGACTCACCCAGTCCAATCCATCGGTCTGGTTGTTTAACAACCCTCCCACTACGACGGCGTTCCGGTGTATTAACAGTGACAGTGTCAGGTGCAGATTCTAGTGGTGTATCTATACTCGGTTCGGCTGTATCTAAGTCTTCCTTGTTACCTCTCAACTCATCAAGTATTATGTCACTTTTGGGCTTGTGGTCCATGACATAGTCTTCCTCTAAGAACCGAGCGTTAGTACTTATAACGATCTTCTGGTCCATAGGACTATAGAACATGCCACCCTTAGTTCCTCTAGGATATCCTATAAACAACCGCACTTCAGTACGAGGTTCTAATTTATCGGCACCTACCTTCAACACATGTGCAGGGCACCCCCAGATCCGAACGTGTCTCAAGCTAGGCTTGCGCCCGCTCCATCGTTCCATGGGTGTTGAAGGAACCGTTTTAGATGGAACCAAGTTTAGAATGTGCGTTGCTGTTTCCAAGGCATATCCCCAGAACATTGTAGGTAAGTCCGAGTAACTCATCATTGAGCGCACCATTTCCATAAGAGTCCTATTCCTTCTTTCTGACACACCATTCTGTTGAGGAGTATATGGTGATGTCATTTGGGAATCAATCCCATTCTCTGCCAAGTATGCCTTGAATTCTCCAGACAGGTACTCGCCTCCGCGATCAGATCGCAGGCATTTAATGGATTTACCTTGAAGGTTCTCCGCATAAGCCTTGAACTCCTTGAACTTGTCAAAGGATTCGCTCTTGCGGCGCATCAGGTATAAAATCCATACCTTGAGTAATCATCAGTGAAAGTGATGAAATACTCGTACCCTCCCCTTGCCTGAGTAGACATAGGTCCGCATACATCAGAGTGAATCAAATCCAATACTTGTTCAGCCCTTTGTCCTTTACCAGAAAAAGAACGCTTGGTCATTTTTTTCTCTAAACAGGATTCGAAGGTTGGAAGGTCCTCTCCTTCAACACCACTGATGAGACCATCAGCTTTCAACCTTTGAATTCTATTTGAGTTAATATGACCTAGCCTTAAGTGCCACAAGTATAATTGATTCATCTTAGAAGGTTTCTTTCTCTTATTGGTGTTCGTAGATGTGTTATTACTCTCGGTTAGTTGCATCGTGTTAGACTCAGGATTTAGCACATACAAATCGTCCACCAATGTACCAGAACAGACAATCTCACTGTTTCTTCTTATGATCACAGAGTGGTCAAAAGAAACAGAATATCCATTCATAATAAGTTTAGAAACCGAAATTAAATTCTTTCTAAAGTTGGGTACATAAAGACAATTATGTAAAACTAAAACCCTATCACTACTGAAGCGTAAGTGAACGTCTCCCACTGCAACAGCCGCCACCTTCGCGGCATTGCCCATGTAGACCACGATCTCTCCCTCTCTAAGTCTCCGGGTTTCCTGGAACCCCTGCAATGAATTGCAGACATGATCAGTGGCCCCCGTATCTACACACCAGGTACTGGTAGATAACACCACTGATAATGTTTCGGTGACTAAGGAAAATTTCGTACCTTTGATGAGAGGACAATCAGACCTCCAGTGCCCAGACTGCTTGCATCGATAGCACTTGCCTCGCGGCTTGCTCTTCCCACTCCGTGGTTTGGAACCACTGGGCTTCTTTGCTTGCACTTCCATCTTAGCCACAAGAGCTTGTGACTTTCTGACCATACTTATAAGTTCCGCCTTTTTCAAATCGTTTTTAAGTGATTCTCTAATAGGACTGAATTTATAGAGTATGTCAATCACTTCTTGTCCGGCTTCCACACTATACCTCAACATCATTCTGAGGTCATTCCAAATGTCCTCATGAGTTGGGTCAGTTGTGGATTCGGAAGGCTCAACAGTCTGGACAATGTCCAGATTTCTTTTCCAATCAGTACTATATGGAACCAGTGAGTTTTCATCTTTAAGTATATCACAAAGTGGGGTCACAGTCATTCTTAACCTATAAGCACATAAAACAAACAAACAATTTAATATCCGATATTATCTCCCTTAAATAATATCATTAAATCACTAATCGCCTCTAAAATCCCATCAGGTAAGGCAAGCCACGATAGTGTGGACGTTTACCCACCCAAATGATTTAGCAATTAGATTTCCTTCGGTCGTACATCATCAATAGCGTTACCTCGATGGGAGGAATACTATGAAGCGTACCTAAGTGTTAACCATTACTCAGTACTAAGAAGTTTGTTTGAGACTCGTATATCACCGCAAGCCACGATAGTGTGGACGTTTACGTTGACACACAGATCCTTTACTCCCTTCTATTGTTGGAAATCGACTACCCGGGATGCGTTCGTTCGATCACTCGAACTTCCGAACCATCCCAGTCGACCTCCGATGTCGCTACTTCGTTCGCCCGACAAGACTTGACCCGATCCACGCCCAGCCATCGCCCCGGAGGACAACCGCGCGAAACGGGACTGGACTGCACAAAAACAGCGCCCGCTGTATGCAGTCCAGCGGTTTCTGAAAGGGACTGCAAACGGCGACCGCCGTTTGTCCGCGAACAGCAACGCGACGTTGCTGTTCCGGGCTCGTTTCCGGGTCGTTTTTCCTCATCCGACTACCGTTCCGGAGGTCCTAGACCCCCCAGTAGTCGAGGAACACGATCCACGACCCCGGAACCCGATCTACGTTCATATACGTTCAACGAGAAATTAGATCGAATGAATGCTGATGTACTTATTTTTGTGTGCTTTTTCGTATGTTTTTCTTGTGTCGTCGTATGTGGATTGTGTGTCGTGTCGTGTGTTTTTCCTTTGGTTTGGTGCGTTTCACGTGTTTGTGTAGTGTGTAGGTCACGTTGGCATTTTTGGCGAAGATGGAGGCATTTTCGAGCGAAACGAGGCGACGAGTGGGCAACGCGTGAAGGACGAAGCTGACCACCCAGGCAGGAGGCCGCTTGACCCCCCAAGCGGCCGCTTGGTGCCCTCTGCAGAACGGACTGGAACAAGCCCAACGCGGCCGCTTGACCCCCCAAGCGGCCGCTTCGCTGAGTGGATCAAAGTTTCTGGAGCGCGAGGCAAGCGGCCGCTTGACCCCCCAAGCGGCCGCTTGACCCCCGATTTATGAAGGCTGTTGACTTTTGTTGACCGACGCGTTTTGTACAAGAATAGGGTTTTACCCTATTCGAAACACACTTTTCATTCTCTGATTTTGGACGCACGTTTGGAGATACTAAACTCGATTCCCTAGGAAGATTTCACTCTCGTTTTTCTTGTTTTCGAATCTCGGTAAAAGTCGGAGTTAGCCGCCGATAGATGCTTGTTTTCCGTTATTGATTCTAGTAAGCTTTTATTTTCTTCTTGTGTTCTTGCTTTAATTGTTTTAGTTTCTTATTTAACTCTCGTAATCATGCTTTCGTTTATACCAAATTGTTTGATTTCAATTCAAAAGATGAATAGCTAAACTATTCGATTAGGTTAGGGTGATTTAATTCTCGAGAGTAGGGGTTTGATTTTTGATCGCTTGAAAGGTGTTTGTTAAATTGTCTTGTGCAAAATAATTTGGAATTAATCGAACCACGTGTGAACCAACCGGCAACGGGCGTTCTAGTAGTTTGATCGAACACGTGTGAACCAACCGGAAACGGGCGTTCTAGTGTGATCTATGCGAACTCTTATCGAACTTTGAAATCGAGAATTGAGAATCCCGATCCCTAATCCTTTCTCTTAGTATTTCAAAAAACCTTTTTTTACTAGTACTTGTCTTTTCATTCTATTAGTTAGTCCGTTGTTTAAAACAAAAACAAACCAAACTTTGCATTATGCTATTTCTTTCTCTTTTTCTCGTTGCAAATAAATAAACATTTCTACGCGCCGATTGTAGTGTTCCTCGAGACCGACTCGGGCGAGTTGTTTCGGCAACTAGTTCAGTTAAATTTAATTGATTTTGACGCTACTAAAACGACTTATCAATTTGGCGCCGTTGCCGGGGAACACTTTAGGCATTAGTATTAGTGTTTGAGTGTTTGCAACTTTCTTTCTCTTTCTTTTTCTTTTTTATGATATGATTATTATTTCTCCCACCGGTGCGTTTCATGTTTTTGTCAAGTTTTTGTTTAAGCAGTGATGAATTCATACAACAACTATGCGTGGGAGTTTACAAGGCCTCAGACGAGCATATACTATGAGCCTTCACCTTATGAGGAGACATCTCAATTTGGTTCGTACTCTCAGTCATACATTCCGGGAAGGCAACCATATTCCAATTGTTATTGGGACCAGCCTCAGGACCAATGGTCTTCTCCGAATTTGACGTACCCGCCACTATATCCGATGCAACCTGAGCCTCCATACAAGCCATCATTGAATGACGTTTTTCAGGATTTCATGCAGACGACCCAACAGTTAATGAAATCAAATGAAGCGGCGATCAAAGCAAATGAAGTGGCGATGACAATAAATGCTGAAGCAAATTTGTCATACCCTCCACCGTATTCGATGCAACCAGTGCCGTCATATAAGCCATCTTTGGAGGACACTTTCCAGGATTTCATGCAGATGGCTCAACAAGCCATGAAATCAAACAAAGCGGCAATAAAAGCGAATGAAGTTAGATTGGCAGAAAGCGTCGAAGCGGAAGAAAGGTCTAAGCTCATAGGAGAGATGATCGATAAGATGTGCAATAAAAGAGAGTGGGTACACGAGGATGAAAATCTCCAAAGTGACTACGAAGATAATGAAGTAGAACCGAATGAGGTCGAGTCCAAAGTGGAGCATATGTACGTCAATGAACTTAATTTGGAGGAAGATGACGAAGAAGACACGATAGAGAGCATGGTGCTAGAGGAGATTACACCGAGAGTGTTGCATAAAGCCGAAGACCCATACAAGTCGTCCATTCTACCTCCTAGACAACTAGAGCAAGTGACATTCAGTATCAATGTAGTAGTTGACAATCAAGAGGGGGTGCATTTACAAGAACGGGAGCCAACAATGCTATATATCGGTCTTGAGCCTCAAAGTTCAAATACCAATGACACGAAAGACGAGGGCAAAGAGGTAGGGGATGTAGTTCTCAAGCATCAATGTATTATCAAATCACCCTCTTCCTCTCCTAGTTTTTTGGTAGATAAGAAGTTGATACTTCATGCTTCCTCACTTAAGATGATCGACCTTAAAAATATTGAGGAGTCGAGAGTTCCTCGTGCTCATCACTCACCCAAACCGCATGATCCAGGTATTTTCAAATCTATTTGTGTCGTGGGTGAGGATAAAACATCTTCGGGTAAGGTTGATTACAATGAGGTTATTAGTTCTTTTGATGCCTACATTGTAAATTGTTTTTACATTTATGATATTATTCTTTTGGCCGAGATGGTGTTCTTGCAGAAAAGTAGCTCGATATTTTTATTTCTCGGTGTTCAAGCCAAGCAAGAGAAGCATGTTGAAGATAGTGTGGGAATGATTAAGATACTCAAAAGCGATAAAGCAAAAGAATCACCTCCACCAAAATTAGAGATCAAGGGATTGTCGAAGCAATGGAAATATGTCTACATAGATGACGAAGAGCACACCTTCCACGCTTCCCGGTACAACGAGATTATGGGCGTACTCCGGGGGCCACATTACCCACCATCCCATCCTTGAGAATAGGCCGTAACTTCTTACGGCCTAGGTTTGTGTCTTTTCCTTTTTATTTTGTTGTGTGAGTTGTTTGTGTGTTTTCATTTCTTTGTTTGAGTTACGGGTGAGCATGCTCTTGTTTGATTGATTTTTTTTTTCCCGTGATTTGTCGTGTTGGTTAACCATGTGGACATGATTTCGTACTAAGTGTGGGGGGAGGTCTATTGATTTTGATGCATGCTCGGTTTTAGTTATTGTAGTGTCTTTCGTTTTGGTCTTTGTGTGTTTTTGTGTGTTTGCCAATCGCTCTATGATGTTTCTTGAAATTATGGATAAATCCTTGGTGCTTTTATGTTGGATGTGAATAGCTTAGACCACTTGTGTAGTCACTTTGATGTGATGGTGAGTTATATGCATGTTGACTTCTTCTTGTCCATTTGTCCTTGTGAGATTTTGAGCCTATTAGCTTTCTTCTACGTGCGTAATACTTCGTTGTCTATTTGAGCTTCTTTTTCTTTCTTATTCTATATTGTGTGCGCCCGTATGAACTAGAATAACTAAGCCGTGATTTGGTTGTGTTTGAGACTTGATAATCATAACTTGCTTGATTTTGAAAATGATTGGGAATTGATCGATTAGGTTAGCCATTCGAGCCGCTTTACTTTTGTCCTTCAGCCCGTCGTGGGACACCCTAGATAGCCCCGTTGAGCCTACATTTAGCCTTTCTTTCTTGTCCTAAACGTCGAGGAGGGAGTGTTGTATTTGTTGGGGTGTGCTTAATTAATGAAGGGTGTTGAGTAGTGTTGCCATTTGCTTTCTTTTGTAATAATTGAGACATGTTATAAGTCTCCAAAAAAAAAAAAATAGAAAATGAGACGTACTAGTAGTCTCCAAAAAAAAAAAATCGAGACATGTTATAAGTCTCCAACAAAAAAAAAAAAAATAGTGTAGTAGTTTAATAAAGTTAGTATGACTCGCTTGGACATTGGTTTTGGCTTTATTGTGTTCTTAATTTTTGATTGGAGCTGTCGGAGGTTGTGGTGCGAACTAAAGGAAGTTTGGTTGTGGTGACGCGTGATTGAGAATGTAGTCCACTTTTCCCAAATTATCCCGAATACCCTAAGCCTAGCCCCGTTGCACCTTATTTATCGATCGCCCTTGATTCTTAAGATGGTAGAACTTGATTTGTGGAGAGCACAATTAAATAACGTGTTTAGTTTTTGTTCTTAGGCGCATATGATATTATTTGAAGCTCTTTCATTTTCCTTACATGATCGTCTTTGTTCCCTATATGCTTATTCTTCTTTGAGTGCACAAGTACATTTTTTATTATTTATCCTTCTCTTGTGCACACTTTTGAGTGAACCTTATATTCTTCGAGTGTAAAAGAAGAGAGTGAATCTTTGTGAGGGACGTCGGATTGGTCACTTGTATTGAAACTCGCTTGATTGTCTTTGTGCTATGTATTTGGTGTTGGAATATGTCCTTCGATCCTACGTGTGCAATCGATAAAGTCATAAGGTCGTCTATGGATGTTAAATGATTATTTGATAATATTAATTGTTGGGAACAATATAATATTGATCAATTAAATCATACCTACAGGGTCACACACGGACTCAAAGATGATGTACGTTGCTTGATAAATATATAGATTTAGAATCAATATTTACGTGGAATTATTTAACATGCATGGGATGCATGGCTTGCATGGATGCATGTCACATAGTGTGACATGGCATGCCACACAAGCAAGTGGGACCACATACAATGCATTGTGGCATGTGTATGTGGCATGACCTTTCACCTCCTTTGTAACCTCTTTTGCATGTTAATGGTGCATCTTTATGCACATTAAGATAGAGGTTACATAGAGGTGTAATGGTGTGAATAATGGTGTGTTTATATAGATGAAAATCTGATTTTCATCACACACAAGCATTAGCCACGAAATTCCACTTAAATAGAGAGAAAAGAGGTGATCTTGGAGATTCATTCTCAAGCAAGCAAGGTGTTCATTATCCGGGTTCGTGTGCAACACGTAGAGGCCGGGCCATTTGTGCGGCTTCAACATCCGGGAAATCCAAAGGAGTGACGAGGTCATTCCAAGGTGAACATTTCGAGGTGATCCATTGAGGTGGTTCAATCGACTCAACACCACCTCATCGACAACGACGAATCATTTCATCATCACATGTAAGAACTCGTTGATCTCTATATATATATATATTGGATGTATATATATATAAATATATGTGTGTCTATACATATTTGTGTGCACTAAGATCCAAGCATAATAGATTTATATGCTTTACACGCTTCCGCACACACGGTATATCGATCGGATCGGTATACCGGTACCAACAATTGGTATCAGAGCCTAGGGCTCGTGCACACTTTTGTGTTGGACACGAAGGTTAAATCAACATAATTGGTTTTTGTTTAATTGTGATTATGTGATTAGATGTAAGGCCGGCCACCGTTAGTGGTCGGGTGAATGATTTCGTCGTTTTTTACGTTTCGATTGGCCGTAGTATTTGAGGGCTGCGTCCCTTGGAATCATTTGTAATAGATAGGTTTTTCTATTATATTTGTATTGTACTACTTGTAAGCGATGGACTTGGTCCATGGTTCGATGGAGGATCTCGGGTCTCCGGCGAAAACGAGAAGAAACGAAGCAAAACGAATCAAAACGAAGCAAAACGGGCGAAACCGGGGCTGTCAGAGAAAAACGACGACCGTCGTTTTGGAAACGACGACCGTCGTTTTGATTTGACGACCGTCGTTTTGGAAACGACGATCGTCGAAATGCTTATTTTGGGTCAGATTTTTCCAAACCCTTTCGGCGGGCGCCGTTTTGGAAATGGCGACCGCCGGTGGTGTTCGGCGACCGCCGTTTGTGAAACGACGGGCGCCGTTCGTGGTTTTTTGGGTACGGAATAGATTTGATCAAAATCGGAGGGCACGGAACTAAAACGAAGGGCGAGGACCAGTCCAGAAGATGTTCAAGGCTTCTTTCAATACTTTAATTCTTTTCGTTTGAGAGTTGTGAGGTTCTAGGGGCCTTTCGATTTCGTATTTATTTGCTTTGCTAGTTATAGGTTGTTTTATGTTATAAATGTTCAACTTACATATAAACAAACCTATGCATGCAAGTTCCCAAAATAATGAGTATAATGTCTTGTCCAAAACATCACACCCATAAAGCCCTCGATCATAAGTTGGTAGGTCCGCCTCAGCGGGGTACTACTTGTTATCTTGGGATAAGTGGGAGTAAGGGTTAGACCCTTACAAGTGAGTTTGGTTTTCTCATCGATAGATCCACTGCAGGCGTGGCTATCGAGACATGAGATGAGAAAGGGACTCTCATCGACCGAGAGTGACATTGGATGTCATTGACATGGGATGTCTACCTATCTTGGAGTTCTTAAGTGCGGACTCAGTCGGCTTAAGGATTCGCAAGATGAGGGTCTTGGGATCGTTTTGTTCTAATTTATTAAAATGTCAAAAACCAATGCCTAATTTGTTTTTCAAAGACTAAGTTCAACTCGACTCATTCTCACCCCGGGGAGTGGAATGGAGCCAAAGCGCTTGCTTATGTCGATGACACAGATTAGAGACATTCGAGCCATTGGATGGCGTGAATCGATTGTCTGGTTGGCTCCCTCATTTTAATGAGAGATAGGGCTTCAATTGCATGATAAGATCGCTGGTTAGAAAACCTCGAGTTTTCACTTACGATTTATCAAGGTTTTGATATTAAGATAATTGGGAACGACGATATTGGATATCGAATGAACAAAATGAAACAAATAATGAAGTTATGCGAGACAACCTTATTTGTTTAAACGCTTTGTGGATGTTTACTTACTTAATTTATCTTTCTTCTGTAGTTTAATATGTCTGTCTCAACTCAATTCAAGTTCAGCTCTATCTTGGATAGAGAAAAGTTGAACAACACCAATTTCCTTGATTGGCAACGTAACTTGAGGATAGTCCTCAAATACGAAGAAAAGGAAAGTGTGTTGGACAAACCCCTTCCCGTGCTTCCCGCTGATGGGGGCACGGATGCCCAAAAGGCATCATATGCCCTTGCTAAGAAAGCCTCGAATGAGGTGACATGTTTGATGTTGGCATCCATGGTACCCGAGTTGCAGAAACAATTCGAGTTCATGGAAGCCTATGACATCATAGAAGAGCTCAAGAGCATGTTCGGGGAACAGGCTAGGATTGAGCGCTTCGGTGTCACCCGGGCTATAGCAACAGCTAGGCTGGAAAAGGGTAAACCCGTGGGACCACATGTGCAGCAAATGATTGGATTATTTGCTTCAAGTGCTCGCCTCGGTTTTGCATATGATGACGAGTTGGCTACCGATTTCATTCTCCATTCTCTTCATGATGGTTATGACGCCTTTAGGCTGAATTTCCACATGAATGGACTGAAGAAATCGCTTCATGAGCTCCATGGGATGCTTAAGGCTGCTGAGCCGGCGATTAAGAAGGACCCTAGGAGGGAAGTTCTTATGATTCGGGAAGGAGGTACCAAAAAGTTCAAGGGGATTAAGAAACCAGAAGTGAAAGGCAAAGGGAAAGGAAAAGTTGTGGCAACTCCTTCCAAAAAGTTCTTGAAAGCTTCTAAGGTTCCTGGGGAATCTGAGTGTTTCTACTGCAAGAGTGTTGGACACTACAAGCGAGATTGCCCCAAGTTCAAGGAGGATGTGAAGAACGGTGTCGTTCCTTCATCTTCAGGTATTTATGTCATAGACATAAACTTTACAAATTCTTCTTGTTGGGTATTGGATACCGGATGCGGTGCTCACATTGTTTCACATGTGCAGGGACTGCAAAGAAGTAGAACTTTGGTAAAGGGAGATGTCGATCTGCGGGTTGGAAATGGAGCGAGGGTCGCTGCATTAGCCGTAGGATCTTATGATTTGTGTTTGCCTTCGGGCCTTGTTTTAGTATTGAATAATGTTTATTTCGTTCCAAGTATTACCAAGAACATCATTTCTATTTCAGTATTGGATACTGAAGGATTTTCCTTCACTATAATAAATGGTTTATTTACTATTTCAAAAAGTGGAGTGTTCTATGGTTCGGCACGATTAGAATATGGTTTATATATACTTCAACTTGACAATCATATATATAACATTGATACCAAAAAGGCCAAATCGAATGAATTCAATGAAACATACCTTTGGCATTGTCGATTAGGCCACGTCAACATTAAACGTGTAGAGAAACTTCTTAAAGAAGGTATTCTCAAATCTTTTGACTTGGAGTCATTCGATACATGTGAAGGATGTTTGATGGGAAAAATGACAAAGTCACCTTTTCTAGGAAAAGGAGAACGTGCAAGTGATCTATTGGGTTTAATCCATACTGATGTATGTGGTCCAATGAGCTCACAAGCACGTGGAGGTTATTTCTACTTCATAACTTTTACCGATGACTTAAGTAGATATGGTTATATCTATTTAATGAGGCATAAGTCGGAAGCCTTTGAAAAGTTCAAAGAATTCCAAAATGAAGTTGAGAATCAACTTGGTAAGAAAATAAAAGCCATTCGATCGGATCGAGGTGGTGAATATCTTAGCCAAGAATTCGATGAGTTGTGGTATTCTATATCAACTCACTCCTCCTGGAACACCCCAGATGAATGGTGTTTCCGAAAGGAGGAATAGAACCTTATTGGATATGGTTCGATCGATGATGAGCCTTAGTGAACTACCAAAATCTTTTTGGGGACACGCACTTTTAACAGCGGCCTATACACTGAATAGGACACCGTCAAAAGCTGTTGATAAGACACCATACGAGATATGGAAAGGGAAGGTCCCTAACTTGTCTTATATCAAGGTTTGGGGATGTGAAGCTTATGTGAAGAGAAATATCTCTACAAAGCTTGAACCCAAATCGGATAAATGTTTCTTTGTTGGTTATCCAAAAGAAACACGAGGGTACCACTTTTACAACCAATCTGAGAACAAAGTCTTTGTTGCTCGAGATGGTGTATTTCTTGAAAAGGAATATCTTTCCAAGAAAGTAAGTGGGAGCTCAGTTGAACTGAACGAAGTTCAAGAAAACTTGAACGAGGTTCAAGAAGATCAAACTGAGATGGACACTCAAGACCAAGTCGAGAGTGCTCCAGTGGTTTTAGAAACCACACCTAACCCTCGAAGGTCCGGAAGGATTAGATCTCAACCTAACAGATACTTAGGTATTCTGACAAATGAGAGCTATGAAGTTATGCTTTTAGAAAGCAATGAACCTTCGACCTATATTCAAGCTATGACGAGTCCAGATTCCGAGAAATGGCAGGGTGCCATGAAATCCGAAATGGAATCAATGTCTGAAAATCAAGTTTGGAACTTGGTCGATTTGCCTAAAGGGGCTAGGCCCATTGGATGCAAATGGATTTACAAGATAAAAACAGACATGAATGGAAAACCTAGTGTTTTCAAAGCAAGGTTGGTAGCAAAAGGATATAAACAAATTCACGGGGTGGATTATGATGAAACCTTTTCACCAGTTGCTATGATTAAATCCATTCGGATTCTCTTAGCCATTGCTGCTCATTATGATTATGAGATATGGCAAATGGACGTTAAAACCGCCTTCTTGAATGGGATTCTAGTAGAGGAAGTGTTTATGACACAACCTGAGGGTTTTATCGATCCTAATCAGGCTGAGAGAGTATGCAAGCTTAATAGATCCATTTATGGATTAAAGCAAGCATCTCGGAGCTGGTATCTTCGGTTCGATGAATCCATACAAGAGTTTGGATTTCAAAAGAACATGGAAGACTCTTGTGTTTACAAGAAGGTCAGTGGGAGTTACGTTGTATTCATTGTGTTGTATGTCGATGACATACTCCTCATTGGAAACAATATTCCTATGCTTAATTCTGTTAAAGAATGGCTGGGAAGATGGTTTTCAATGAAGGATCTTGGAGAAGCACAGTACATATTGGGCATCAAGATCTGTCGGAACAGATCACAAAGGATGCTTGGACTTAGCCAAGCAACCTATATTGATAAGGTGCTTGACAGGTTCAGAATGAAAGACGCCAAGAAGGGTCTCATTCCAATGACTCATGGTACATCTTTAAGCAAGAGTCAGTGCCCTTCGGGACCTGATGAGCAAATAAGGATGGCAAATATTCCTTATGCTTCGGCAATAGGGTCTATTATGTACGCCATGATATGTACACGACCGGATGTATCGTATGCTTTGAGCATGACGAGTCGGTTTCAAGGAAACCCAGGTGAGGCGCATTGGACTGCGGCCAAGAATATTCTTAAGTACCTTAGAAGGACTAAAGAGTATTTTCTTGTCTTTGGAGGACAAGAAGAGTTGGTTGTGACAGGATATACGGATGAAAGCTTCCAAACAGACAAAGATGATTTCCGGTCTCAATCCGGATTTGTCTTTTGTCTGAATGGAGGTGCGGTGAGCTGGAAGAGTTCCAAGCAACCCACCGTAGCTGATTCTACTACAGAGGCTGAGTACATTGCTGCATCAGAAGCAGCAAAGGAGGCCGTTTGGATGAGAAAGTTCTTAGATGAGCTCGGTGTCGTACCTAGTTCGGCCCATCCGATAGCTCTCTATTGTGATAATAGTGGAGCTATCGCGCAAGCCAAGGAGCCTAGGGAGCACCACAAATCCAAACATGTACTCAGGAAGTTCCACATTCTCAGGGAGATAGTTAGTCGTGGAGACATCGAGATAAATAAAGTTGCAACTGATGATAATGTTGCAGACCCGTTAACTATGATGGAGTTATATTCTAAATGTCTAGTTTAGTGACAATATGGAACTCCTTATCTGTGTTTTTTTCACTATCTATTAATCAAACTGTCGGCATTTTTGTCTATCATGTACTTGAATGCAATAGTCCTAGATATATACGTTGTAGACAGTATGGCGTGAGGAGACACGCGGAAGATCATACTGTCGGTTACTCGTATACTATAGAACAGAAGCTCACGACTTAGATGGACAGGGACAATCCATCGGTACGTCGTAGTGTGACTGGGTAATAGTTGGTCTTGACTATTATGTTACACTTGTACACTTGGTGTATTGAGCAGGACCACGGGAGGGCGTTCGATTTATACTAATCGACGTAATCGAACTAGACCTCAGAATTACGGATATACGAATTCTTAATCCCTATATAATTATAGGTGCGTATGTCCAATTCTCGGTTCTTTAACTTGCCAATGAGTGAGACTAATTGATTAGTCGAGATACTCGGTAAATTGAGAATTGGAATTGTACACACGGCATGCTATAGATTATAGACAGGAAACCGTGTCCCGTTTATCGGGTTGATGACGTCCCCGAGATGAGCTCATAAAGTTTATCATGTAAACCCTGCAGGTGGATTTGTTCCACATGATAATAAGGATGAGTGGTACTAGTCTCGGATAATAAGAAACGAATTAATTTAATTATTAGTAATTAAATAAATTCGTGGACGTTCGATATCTTAAACACGGGTAAAGTCGTATATGTAATTTCGGCGGAATTATTATTGTTGAAATAATATTAAATTTATTTCGGGAATTCAATTATTATTATTTAGTGGAATTAATAATAATTAGAATTGTAATTAATTAAAGGTTTTTCTTTAAGGACTCCTAGTTAATTAATATTGCAGTTCAGCCCGGAATTTATTTACCTAAGGGGTCCCTAGTGTAGCTCTATTTAAACCCCCCCCTCGCCCTCTCCTAAACCTAACATTCGCCGCATTTATTTTTGCAGCAGAAATTAATTGCGTTAACGCAAATATAATTTCTTCTGTAAAAATCAATAAAGCTTTGCGCAATTATTTTACACAGAAAAGTAAAAGGGATATTGCGGTGGTTTATCAGAGAAGCAGAGAAGGTGAGACCAACAGATCGTTGCCCACACAACGGTTGGGATCGGGGCAGAGACATACACTAGCAATCGCTAAGGTCTCAACAATCGACCGAGAAGGTATGAGATCGGTTCTTATTCCGCACTTTTAATTCGATCTCTGTTTTTGCGTTAATCATACAACGAACCAAAGATCGGGTTCCGTGGCTTGGATGTGATGTTCTCGGACTGCTGGGAGTTTTCTGACCTCCGGCGTGGCAGTCGGATCGAGAAAATCTCATCGGAACAGCCGGAACGGGCGGATCGCGCTGCTGTTCGCAGCAGCCAGGCGACCGCCAGAGGAGCAAGCGCCCGCTCGCGACAGGTCGCGGGCGCTCGCCTGGGCAGCAAGCGCTCGCTTGCCTTGCTGCGCGAGCGCTCGCCTGGTGGGCAGGCGGTCGCCTGCTCCGGGCAGATCGCGAGCCGCGGCTTCGGCTGCGGCGGATGCGCGATCTCTTGGGCGGGTGGTTTTGGCTGTCCGGGGGTGACTTCCAGAAGTCGATTGGGGACGTCCGGATGTTCGAGTGTTCGAATGGATGTGTCCCGGGTAGTCGATTTCCAAAATTTGGTATCAGAGCCGGTTATCGGTTCGTTGTATTTTTGCGCGTGTTACCTTGCAGGTTGAACCCGATTATTATGGCCAATTTATTTTTGATATTTTGTGCTGTATGTATGTGGTTTTGATTAAACTCTCGGGCTTGTCGAGATCGGTTTTATTTTTGGAAAGTTGCTTGTTTGTAATAGATAAAAACGACGGGTTGAGTCGTTAGGTTTATTTATCTTTTCGTTGGATCCGGGACTTGTATAGGGTCGATCAAAATGTATAGGATCGATACCGGACTTAGTAGAATAATTTTGTAATTAATTTCTGCTATTGGATCGAGACGAGATCGAAGCCCGGAGGAACGAGAATCGAAGTCGAGACGAGCAACGAGTTCGAGTTCCAAGAGACGTGCATTCAAGATTTTAAGGCCATAATAATCGGGCCACGTTAATTGCTTTCCTATGTGATTTACGTGTTTTATTATGCTTATTATTTTATGCATGTATATCCCTAAATCGTAAAATACTAAGTGGGAGAGGGATTGGAAACAATCCCGCGGTCTCCATTCTCTGTTTCGAGAGTGATGTGTATTGACTTACGAGTTGGCTTTAGTGTCATCCTCCCTATCGGATAAAGTCGATACACGGAAATCACTTTGATCGAAATTCGAATGAAATTCCAATTTTAAAATTGAACAATTAATTTTTTCAAAAGCAATGCCTAATCTGTCTTTCAAAGACTAATTTCAACTCGACTCATTCTCACCCCGGGGAGTGGAATGGAGCCAAAGCGCTTGGTTATGTCGATGACACAGATTAGAGACATTCGAGTCATTTGATGACTAGATCGATTGTCTGGTTGGCTCCCTCACCCAGTGAGAGATAGGGCTCAATTGCATGATTGATCGCTGGTTAGAAACTTCGAGTTTCACTTACGAGATATCAAGCTTTGATTAACTAAATTGTGAAATTTATTAAATGGAATTCAATTAACAAAGTTGTTTGTTTAGTAAACGTCCACACTATCGTGGCTTACTAGACGGAAACGGAACTTTGGGTTAATTGAGGCTCGACAGTTATAGGAAATCGTAAAGGGACCGCATGTCAACGTAAACGTCCACACTAACGTGGCTTGCGGTGGGCGTGTAGTTTCCGAGCGGTTAACTTAGTACTGAGAAATGGTATACACTTAGGTACGCTTTACAGTATCCTCCCCATCGGAGTCACTGCTGTAATGATGTACGACCGAAGTAAAAGTCCAATTATAAAATCGTTTGGACTAGTATACGTCCACATGAACGTGGCATACTAGTCTGATGGGATTTTAGGATTGATTGGTAAATTTAATGATATTAATTAAGGGAGTTGATATCGAATTAAATTTGACGGTTTGATTTGTCTCTTTTATAGATATGGCACTCAACCCACTGTCTGTGATACTAAAAGAGAACAAACTCACTGGTCCGAACTATATTGACTGGAAACGAAACTTGGACATTGTCCTGACTGCTGAGGAGTACAAATATGTACTCCATGAGTATTGTCCTAATGAACCTACTGATACCTCTACTCCTGAGGAAAAGGAAGCTCATCGGAAGTGGGTCAAGGCTAATCAGATGGCGCGGTGCTACATTTTGGCTTCTATGTCAAATGTGCTGCAACATCAGCATGAAGCCATGGACACTGCCTATGATATGATGCTTAACCTCAAGGATATGTTTGGTAGTCAGGATAGGGCAGCCAGGCAAGATGCCATGAGACAACTCATGACGGCCACTATGTCTGAAGGAACGCCCGTGAGGGATCACGTTCTTAGGATGATGGGCCATCTGAATGAGATAGAGATTATGGGAGGATCTATCGATGGGGAAACCCAGATCGATATAGTGCTCCAATCTCTGCCTAAGAGTTTTGAGCAGTTCCGCCTGAACTATAACATGAACAAGAGGTTATATACGTTGGCGGAACTCCTGACTGAACTCCAGGCGGCAGAGGGAATCTTTAAGAAATCTCATGCACTTGTGGCTGTGAAACTTCCTGGTCCTCCGGGGACTAAGAGGAAGAAGAAGCAAGGACGGAAACCCAGTGGACCCAGAAATGGTGGACCACAGAATGGAGTGAACAAGCCCAAGGGCAAGTGTTTCCGTTGCAAGCAGTCTGGACATTGGAAGTCGAATTGTCCTCTCAGACAAGGAGGTACGAACTTTTCCTTAGTCACTGAAACATGTTTAGCGGTGTTATCCACCGGTACCTGGTGTGTGGATACGGGAGCCACTGATCATGTCTGCAATTCTTTGCAGGGGTTCCAGGAAACCCGGCGGCTTAGAGAGGGAGAGATCACCATCTACATGGGCAACGCTACGAAAGTGGCGGCGGTTGCAGTGGGAGATGTTCATTTATCTTTTAATAATAAAGTTTTAGTATTGAATAATTGTCTTTATGTACCGAACTTTAGAAAGAACCTTGTTTCGGTTTCTAAGTTGGTTTTGAATAAATATTCTGTTTCTTTTGATAGTTCTGTTATTATCAAAAAGGATGGTGAGTATATCTGTTCTGGTACATTGATAGGCAACTTATATATACTGAATCCTGATTATTCCACGATGCAACGAGTAGAGTCTTTTAACACATCTAGTACCAATAAGAGAAAGGAGCCTTCTAGGATGAATCAAAAGTACTTATGGCATCTTAGGCTAGGTCATATTAACTTGGGCAGGATTCAAAGGTTGATAACTGATGGAATACTCAGTGGTGTGAAAGATGAGGACTTTCCAACCTGCGAATCATGCCTGGAAGGAAAAATGACCAAGCGACCTTTTAGTGATAAAGGGTATAGATCCAAGGAAGTACTAGAGTTGATTCACTCTGATTTGTGCGGGCCTTTATCTGTCCAAGCAAGAGGAGGTTATGAATATTTCGTAACCTTCACTGATGATTACTCAAGGTATGGTTTTATATACCTGATGCGCCGCAAGAGCGAGTGCTTTGACAAGTTCAAGGAGTACAAAGCTCTTGTGGAGAACCTTCATGGTAAAACCATAAAGACTCTACGATCTGATCGTGGAGGAGAGTACCTCTCGGGAGAGTTTAAGGCGTACTTATTAGAGAATGGGATTGACTCCCAGATGACTGCACCATACACGCCCCAGCAGAATGGTGTAGCAGAAAGAAGGAATAGGACTCTTATGGAAATGGTAAGATCTATGATGAGTTATTCAGACCTACCAGTTTCGTTCTGGGGATATGCCTTGGAAACAGCGGCGTATATACTGAACTTAGTTCCTTCTAAATCAGTCCCTAAGACGCCCTCGGAATTGTGGACCGGGCGAAAGCCGAACTTGAAACACATTCGGATCTGGGGTTGTCCAGCACATGTGCTGAAGCATGGGGCTGATAAATTGGAACCTCGTTCAGATATTCGGTTGTTTATAGGATATCCTAGAGGAACGAAAGGTGGTCTATTTTATAGTCCTCAGGACCAGAAGATCGTTGTTAGCACCAACGCTCGGTTCTTGGAAGAGGATTATATAATGGACCACAAGCCCAAGAGTGAGATAATACTAAACGAACTGAGAGGGGACGATCAAGGCTTAGATCCAACCGAACCGGGTGATACGCCACCACAGTCTGCACCTGTAGTTACTGAGGTTACACCGGAGCGTCGTCGTAGTGGGAGAGTTGTTCGACAACCCGATAGATTCATGTTTATAGGTGAGTCTTCGGACTTGTTACCTGGAGAACATGAAGCCGATCCCTGGACCTACGGCGAGGCGCTTAAAGATCAAGATGCTCAGTCTTGGCAAAAAGCGATGAAATCTGAGATTGAATCAATGGATTCAAATCAGGTCTGGAATCTTGTAGCACCGCCCAAAGGTGTAAAAGCCATTGGTTGCAAGTGGGTGTACAAGAGAAAAAGAGGGTCTGACGGGAAGGTTGAAACCTTCAAGGCTAGGCTTGTTGCGAAAGGGTATACTCAGAAAGAAGGGATCGATTATGAGGAAACCTTTTCGCCGGTAGCTATGCTAAAGTCGATCCGGATTCTTTTGTCTATAGCAGCTCATATGGATTATGAGGTGTGGCAAATGGACGTCAAGACAGCATTCTTGAATGGGAATCTTGACGAGACCATTTACATGAGACAACCAGAAGGTTTCATTAAGAAAGGCCAAGAGCATCTAGTGTGTAAGCTAAACCGATCCATTTATGGATTGAAGCAAGCTTCTAGATCTTGGAACATGCGTTTTGATGAGGTTATCCAGTCTTATGGATTCATTCAAAGCATGGACGAGTCATGTGTATACCGGAGATGTGACGGAAATAGTGTGGCGTTTCTCGTGCTTTATGTAGACGACATTCTTCTAATTGGCAACAATGTGAAGATGTTGTCAGACATAAAGGGATGGTTGTCCAAGCAATTCGATATGAAAGACTTAGGACAAGTTGGGCATGTTCTTGGGATCAAGGTTATACGGGATCGCCAGAAAAGAACATTGAGCTTGTCCCAGGCTTCATATATTGATACGATTCTGGCTCGTTTCAACATGCAGAATTCCAAGAGAGGTGCTCAACCTTTCTGCCATGGAATTCGTCTATCTAAAGATATGTGTCCCAAAACACAAAAGGAGATAGACTACATGAAGAAGGTTCCTTACGCTTCGGCAGTAGGAAGTCTAATGTATGCAATGTTGTGCACGAGGCCTGATATCTGCTATGCCGTAGGCATGGTAGCTAGATATCAGAGTAACCCTGGACAGGGTCACTGGACTGCTGTAAAGAACATACTTAAGTACCTGCGAAGGACTAGGAATTATGTTCTGAGTTACAAAGCGTCCGAGTTGATTCCTATTGGTTACACAGACTCGGATTTCCAATCTGATAAGGATCAGCGAAAGTCTACATCAGGCTATGTGTTCACATTGGGAGGTGGAGCAATTTCATGGAAGAGTGTTAAGCAGAAATGCATTTCGGACTCTACCATGGAAGCCGAATATGTAGCAGCCTCTGAGGCAGCTAAAGAATCGGTGTGGCTCCGGAACTTCCTTATGGACTTGGATGTGGTTCCTAAGATGCCTAGAGCTATCACAATTTATTGTGACAATAGCGGTGCAGTGGCAAATGCAAAGGAACCACGAGCCCACAATGCGAGTAAACACATAGATCGCAAGTACCACCTGATTAGAGACATCGTCAGGAGAGGCGATGCGGTTGTCACCAAGATTGCATCAGCGGATAACCTGGCTGACCCCTTTACGAAGGCACTTCCAGCGGAAGCGTTCAAGAGACACGTGAAGGGGATGGGTATCGGATGTATGGTAGAGGGCAACTAGACTTTTTAGTATAAGTGGGAGATTGATGGAGTTATATTCTAAATGTCTAGTTTAGTGACAATATGGAACTCCTTATCTGTGTTTTTTTCACTATCTATTAATCAAACTGTCGGCATTTTTGTCTATCATGTACTTGAATGCAATAGTCCTAGATATATACGTTGTAGACAGTATGGCGTGAGGAGACACGCGGAAGATCATACTGTCGGTTACTCGTATACTATAGAACAGAAGCTCACGACTTAGATGGACAGGGACAATCCATCGGTACGTCGTAGTGTGACTGGGTAATAGTTGGTCTTGACTATTATGTTACACTTGTACACTTGGTGTATTGAGCAGGACCACGGGAGGGCGTTCGATTTATACTAATCGACGTAATCGAACTAGACCTCAGAATTACGGATATACGAATTCTTAATCCCTATATAATTATAGGTGCGTATGTCCAATTCTCGGTTCTTTAACTTGCCAATGAGTGAGACTAATTGATTAGTCGAGATACTCGGTAAATTGGGAATTGGAATTGTACACACGGCATGCTATAGATTATAGACAGGAAACCGTGTCCCGTTTATCGGGTTGATGACGTCCCCGAGATGAGCTCATAAAGTTTATCATGTAAACCCTGCAGGTGGATTTGTTCCACATGATAATAAGGATGAGTGGTACTAGTCTCGGATAATAAGAAACGAATTAATTTAATTATTAGTAATTAAATAAATTCGTGGACGTTCGATATCTTAAACACGGGGAAAGTCGTATATGTAATTTCGGCGGAATTATTATTGTTGAAATAATATTAAATTTATTTCGGGAATTCAATTATTATTATTTAGTGGAATTAATAATAATTAGAATTGTAATTAATTAAAGGTTTTCCTTTAAGGACTCCTAGTTAATTAATATTGCAGTTCAGCCCGGAATTTATTTACCTAAGGGGTCCCTAGTGTAGCTCTATTTAAACCCCCCCTCGCCCTCTCCTAAACCTAACATTCGCCGCATTTATTTTTGCAGCAGAAATTAATTGCGTTAACGCAAATATAATTTCTTCTGTAAAAATCAATAAAGCTTTGCGCAATTATTTTACACAGAAAAGTAAAAGGGATATTGCGGTGGTTTATCAGAGAAGCAGAGAAGGTGAGACCAACAGATCGTTGCCCACACAACGGTTGGGATCGGGGCAGAGACATACACTAGCAATCGCTAAGGTCTCAACAATCGACCGAGAAGGTATGAGATCGGTTCTTATTCCGCACTTTTAATTCGATCTCTGTTTTTGCGTTAATCATACAACGAACCAAAGATCGGGTTCCGTGGCTTGGATGTGATGTTCTCGGACTGCTGGGAGTTTTCTGACCTCCGGCGTGGCAGTCGGATCGAGAAAATCTCATCGGAACAGCCGGAACGGGCGGATCGCGCTGCTGTTCGCAGCAGCCAGGCGACCGCCAGAGGAGCAAGCGCCCGCTCGCGACAGGTCGCGGGCGCTCGCCTGGGCAGCAAGCGCTCGCTTGCCTTGCTGCGCGAGCGCTCGCCTGGTGGGCAGGCGGTCGCCTGCTCCGGCCAGATCGCGAGCCGCGGCTTCGGCTGCGGCGGATGCGCGATCTCTTGGGCGGGTGGTTTTGGCTGTCCGGGGGTGACTTCCAGAAGTCGATTGGGGACGTCCGGATGTTCGAGTGTTCGAATGGATGTGTCCCGGGTAGTCGATTTCCAACAAACTAAACCACTCCAGCAGTCAAAGCATGATGCTCATACGACTGCAATAGGGATACGATATCTTAGAGATGGATTGTGATTCCTATTACTGTATTGTTTACTTTTGGAGTTTATGTAAACATTCACTTATCTTTTATGATATTCAATAATTTCTTCATATAATTGTGGTTTAAATTGTATGAATTGTCCAAATGATTAAATTATATTAATTGGGTTATGAGGTCGATTTACCACATAATGAAGTCCCAACTGTTGAACTAATATAATTAAATCATAAATTGTTCCTAGTTCGTATCATCAAGTACGGACAAACTGATGATGCAAAGAACTAGATTGTAATGTGTACTATAGCGCCGCTTCATGGGCTAGTGATGTGGGACATCAAGTACAATTACATAGATATTAGCTGGGAGCTAATGATCGAACAGACCCGACTGGAATAGTATTTAAGATTTTGAGTCATAATACTATTTCATTGACTGTCGAGCAATTTCCTCTGACCTGAGTAGTCCAGAGTAATTCCATTGTGAAATGGTGTACTTTGATACAAGTAAACGCCTTTCGTAAAAGGAGGTTATAAAACTTGTTATTGGGTATATCAGGAAGCAAGTGGGAGAGCTTGGATTGACAAGATGGGATTGTCCTCCATTTTAATATGGATCATATGTCTTACCGGCCACTTGGAGAGTCGAGACTGTGGAAAATACGTGGCCACGTCCAGATTCGTATCATAGTGATAAATCTGGTTTTACAGTCTGTCTCAAAGTCCAAGAAAGGTTTGAACCGATTGAGGATGACTCGAGTCTTGCCTCAAGTTCAAACTTAGACATAAAGTGACAACAGGAAGTTGGCAGCACACTGGCTCTGAAGGCCAAGTGGGAGATTGTTGGAATATGTCCTTCGATCCTACGTGTGCAATCGATAAAGTCATAAGGTCGTCTATGGATGTTAAATGATTATTTGATAATATTAATTGTTGGGAACAATATAATATTGATCAATTAAATCATACCTACAGGGTCACACACGGACTCAAAGATGATGTACGTTGCTTGATAAATATATAGATTTAGAATCAATATTTACGTGGAATTATTTAACATGCATGGGATGCATGGCTTGCATGGATGCATGTCACATAGTGTGACATGGCATGCCACACAAGCAAGTGGGACCACATACAATGCATTGTGGCATGTGTATGTGGCATGACCTTTCACCTCCTTTGTAACCTCTTTTGCATGTTAATGGTGCATCTTTATGCACATTAAGATAGAGGTTACATAGAGGTGTAATGGTGTGAATAATGGTGTGTTTATATAGATGAAAATCTGATTTTCATCACACACAAGCATTAGCCACGAAATTCCACTAAAATAGAGAGAAAAGAGGTGATCTTGGAGATTCATTCTCAAGCAAGCAAGGTGTTCATTATCCGGGTTCGTGTGCAACACGTAGAGGCCGGGCCATTTGTGCGGATTCAACATCCGGGCAATCCAAAGGAGTGACGAGGTCATTCCAAGGTGAACATTTCGAGGTGATCCATTGAGGTGGTTCAATCGACTCAACACCACCTCATCGACAACGACGAATCATTTCATCATCACATGTAAGAACTCGTTGATCTCTATATATATATATATTGGATGTATATATATATAAATATATGTGTGTCTATACATATTTGTGTGCACTAAGATCCAAGCATAATAGATTTATATGCTTTACACGCTTCCGCACACACGGTATATCGATCGGATCGGTATACCGGTACCAACATTTGGGGTTGAGGCTATTCACTAGGATTGTTTTGGAAGCACCGAAAATTTGTTTGTGATTTTGGGAGGTTGAATAGGTGATTGGCTCGTTGTGTTCCTTGTATTCTTTGCTTTGGTTTTATGTTTTTCTCTACTCTTGGACTTTGCTAGGGACTAGCAAAAGCTTAAGTGTGGGAGAGTTGATGTACTTATTTTTGTGTGCTTTTTCGTATGTTTTTCTTGTGTCGTCGTATGTGGATTGTGTGTCGTGTCGTGTGTTTTTCCTTTGGTTTGGTGCGTTTCACGTGTTTGTGTAGTGTGTAGGTCACGTTGGCATTTTTGGCGAAGATGGAGGCATTTTCGAGCGAAACGAGGCGACGAGTGGGCAACGCGTGAAGGACGAAGCTGACCACCCAGGCAGGAGGCCGCTTGACCCCCCAAGCGGCCGCTTGGTGCCCTCTGCAGAACGGACTGGAACAAGCCCAACGCGGCCGCTTGACCCCCCAAGCGGCCGCTTCGCTGAGTGGATCAAAGTTTCTGGAGCGCGAGGCAAGCGGCCGCTTGACCCCCCAAGCGGCCGCTTGACCCCCGATTTATGAAGGCTGTTGACTTTTGTTGACCGACGCGTTTTGTACAAGAATAGGGTTTTAACCTATTCGAAACACACTTTTCATTCTCTGATTTTGGACGCACGTTTGGAGATACTAAACTCGATTCCCTAGGAAGATTTCACTCTCGTTTTTCTTGTTTTCGAATCTCGGTAAAAGTCGGAGTTAGCCGTCGATAGATGCTTGTTTTCCGTTATTGATTCTAGTAAGCTTTTATTTTCTTCTTGTGTTCTTGCTTTAATTGTTTCAGTTTCTTATTTAACTCTCGTAATCATGCTTTCGTTTATACCAAATTGTTTGATTTCAATTCAAAAGATGAATAGCTAAACTATTCGATTAGGGTTAGGGTGATTTAATTCTCGAGAGTAGGGGTTTGATTTTTGATCGCTTGAAAGGTGTTTGTTAAAATGTCTTGTGCAAAATAATTTGGAATTAATCGAACCACGTGTGAACCAACCGGCAACGGGCGTTCTAGTAGTTTGATCGAACACGTGTGAACCAACCGGAAACGGGCGTTCTAGTGTGATCTATGCGAACTCTTATCGAACTTTGAAATCGAGAATTGAGAATCCCGATCCCTAATCCTTTCTCTTAGTATTTCAAAAAACCTTTTTTTACTAGTACTTGTCTTTTCATTCTATTAGTTAGTCCGTTGTTTAAAACAAAAACAAACCAAACTTTGCATTATGCTATTTCTTTCTCTTTTTCTCGTTGCAAATAAATAAACATTTCTACGCGCCGATTGTAGTGTTCCTCGAGACCGACTCGGGCGAGTTGTTTCGGCAACTAGTTCGGTTAAATTTAATTGATTTTGACGCTACTAAAACGACTTATCAAATGCGGAATAGAGAATTCGATCTCATACCTCTCGGTCGATTGTTGAGACCTTAGATGCTTCTAACGTATGCCTCAGATCCTTTCTCCAGCCGTTGTGTGGGCAACGATCCGCTGGAGTTCTCCCTTCTGTACTTTCTCTATCAACAGCGTTAATATATCTTTTTCTCTCTGAGAGAAAAATATTAGCGCAAACTAATTTAATTTTACAGAGAAAAATTATAATTGCGTTAACGCAATTGTTTTTCTCAGTAAAATGAAATAGCGGCGAAAGATAGGTTTTAGGAGAGTACGGGAGGGGATTATATAGAGTTACGTTAGGGACCGTAGGACAAATTAATTAAGGGCTAAATTGAAATATTAATTAACTTGGAATACGTAAACGCAATTCCTTAATTAATCGATTTCAATTTTAATTATTATTAACTCCACTATAAAATAATAATTGAATTCCCGAAATTAATTTTAATATTATTTCAACAATAATAATTCCACCGAAATTACATATACGACTTTCCCCGTGTTTAAGATATCGAACGTTCACGAATTTATTTAATTACTAATAATTAAATTAATTCGTTTCTTATTATCCGAGACTAGTACCACTCATCCTTATTATCATGTGGAACAAATCCACCTGCAGGGTTTACATGATAAACTTTATGAGCTCATCTCGGGGACGTTATCAACCCAATAAACGGGACACGGTTTCCTGTCTATAATCTATAGCATGCCGTGAGTACAATTACGATTCCCAATTTACCGAGTATCTCGACTAATCAAATAGTCTCACTCATTGGCAAGTTAAAGAACCGAGAATTGGACACACGCACCTATAATTATATAGGGATTAAGAATTCGTATATCCGTAATTCTGAGGTCTAGTTCGATTACGTCGATTAGTATAAATCGAACACCCTCCCGTGGTCCTGCTCAATACACCAAGTGTACAAGTGTAACATAATAGTCAAGACCAACTATTACCCAGTCACACTACGACGTACCGATGGATTGTCCCTGTCCATCTAAGTCGTGAGCTTCTGTTCGATAATATACGAGTAACCGACAGTATGATCTTCCGCGTGTCTCCTCACGCCATACTGTCTACAACGTATATATCTAGGACTATTTCATTCAAGTACAAGATAGACAAAAATGCCGACAGTCTGATTAATAGATAATGTAAAACACAGATAAGGAGTTCCAAATTGTCACTAAACTAGACATTTAGAATATAACTCCATCAATCTCCCACTTATACTAAATCTCTAGTTGCCCTCTACCATACATCCGATACCCATCCCCTTCACGTGTCTCTTGAACGCTTCCGCTGGAAGTGCCTTCGTAAAGGGGTCAGCCAGGTTATCTGCTGATGCAATCTTGGTGACAACCGCATCGCCCCTTCTGACGATGTCTCTAATCAGGTGGTACTTGCGATCTATGTGTTTACTCGCATTGTGGGCTCGTGGTTCCTTTGCATTAGCCACTGCACCGCTATTGTCACAATAAATTGTGATAGCTCTAGGCATTTTAGGAACCACATCCAAGTCCATAAGGAAGTTCCGGAGCCACACCGATTCTTTAGCTGCCTCAGAGGCTGCTACATACTCGGCTTCCATGGTAGAGTCCGAAATGCATTTCTGCTTAACACTCTTCCATGAGACTACTCCACCTCCCAATGTGAACACATAGCCTGATGTAGACTTTCGCTGATCCTTATCAGATTGGAAATCCGAGTCTGTGTAACCAATAGGAATCAACTCGGACGCTTTGTAACTCAGAACATAATTCCTAGTCCTTCGCAGGTACTTAAGTATGTTCTTTACAGCAGTCCAGTGACCCTGTCCAGGGTTACTCTGATATCTAGCTACCATGCCCACGGCATAGCAGATATCAGGTCTCGTGCACAACATGGCATACATTAGACTTCCTACTGCCGAAGCATAAGGAACCTTCTTCATGTAATCTATCTCCTTTTGTGTTTTAGGACACATGTCTTTAGATAGATGAATTCCATGGCAGAAAGGTTGAGCACCTCTCTTGGAATTCTGCATGTTGAAACGAGCCAGAATCGTATCAATATATGAAGCTTGGGACAAGCTTAATGTTCTTTTCCGGCGATCCCTTATAACATTGATCCCAAGAACATGCCCAACTTGTCCTAAGTCTTTCATATCGAATTGCTTGGACAACCATCCCTTTATGTCCGACAACATCTTCACATTGTTGCCAATTAGAAGGATGTCGTCTACATAAAGCACGAGAAACGCCACACTGTTTCCGTCACTTCTCCGGTATACACACGACTCGTCCATGCTTTGAATGAATCCATAAGACTGGATAACCTCATCAAACCGCATGTTCCAAGATCTAGAAGCTTGCTTCAATCCATAAATGGATCGGTTTAGCTTACACACTAGATGTTCTTGGCCTTTCTTGATGAAACCTTCTGGCTGTCTCATGTAAATGGTCTCGTCAAGATTCCCATTCAAGAATGCTGTCTTGACGTCCATTTGCCACACCTCATAATCCATATAAGATGCTATAGACAAAAGAATCCGGATCGACTTTAGCATAGCTACCGGCGAAAAAGTTTCCTCATAATCGATCCCTTCTTTCTGAGTATACCCTTTCGCAACAAGCCTAGCCTTGAAGGTTTCCACCTTCCCGTCAGACCCTCTTTTTCTCTTGTACACCCACTTGCAACCAATGGCTTTTACACCTTTGGGCGGTGCTACAAGATTCCAGACTTGATTTGAGTCCATTGATTCAATCTCAGATTTCATCGCCTTTTGCCAAGACTGAGCATCTTGATCTTTAAGCGCCTCGTCATAGGTCCAGGGATCGGCTTCATGTTCTCCAGGTAACAAGTCCGAAGACTCAACTATAAACATGAACATATCGGGTTGTCGAACAACCCTCCCACTACGACGAGGCTCCGGTGTAACCTGATGGAGTTATATTCTAAATGTCTAGTTTAGTGACAATATGGAACTCCTTATCTGTGTTTTTTCACTATCTATTAATCAAACTGTCGGCATTTTTGTCTATCATGTACTTGAATGCAATAGTCCTAGATATATACGTTGTAGACAGTATGGCGTGAGGAGACACGCGGAAGATCATACTGTCGGTTACTCGTATACTATAGAACAGAAGCTCACGACTTAGATGGACAGGGACAATCCATCGGTACGTCGTAGTGTGACTGGGTAATAGTTGGTCTTGACTATTATGTTACACTTGTACACTTGGTGTATTGAGCAGGACCACGGGAGGGCGTTCGATTTATACTAATCGACGTAATCGAACTAGACCTCAGAATTACGGATATACGAATTCTTAATCCCTATATAATTATAGGTACGTATGTCCAATTCTCGGTTCTTTAACTTGCCAATGAGTGAGACTAATTGATTAGTCGAGATACTCGGTAAATTGGGAATTGGAATTGTACACACGGCATGCTATAGATTATAGACAGGAAACCGTGTCCCGTTTATCGGGTTGATGACGTCCCCGAGATGAGCTCATAAAGTTTATCATGTAAACCCTGCAGGTGGATTTGTTCCACATGATAATAAGGATGAGTGGTACTAGTCTCGGATAATAAGAAACGAATTAATTTAATTATTAGTAATTAAATAAATTCGTGGACGTTCGATATCTTAAACACGGGGAAAGTCGTATATGTAATTTCGGCGGAATTATTATTGTTGAAATAATATTAAATTTATTTCGGGAATTCAATTATTATTATTTAGTGGAATTAATAATAATTAGAATTGTAATTAATTAAAGGTTTTCCTTTAAGGACTCCTAGTTAATTAATATTGCAGTTCAGCCCGGAATTTATTTACCTAAGGGGTCCCTAGTGTAGCTCTATTTAAACCCCCCCCTTGCCCTCTCCTAAACCTAACATTCGCCGCATTTATTTTTGCAGCAGAAATTAATTGCGTTAACGCAAATATAATTTCTTCTGTAAAAATCAATAAAGCTTTGCGCAATTATTTTACACAGAAAAGTAAAAGGGATATTGCGGTGGTTTATCAGAGAAGCAGAGAAGGTGAGACCAACAGATCGTTGCCCACACAACGGTTGGGATCGGGGCAGAGACATACATTAGCAATCGCTAAGGTCTCAACAATCGACCGAGAAGGTATGAGATCGGTTCTTATTCCGCACTTTTAATTCGATCTCTGTTTTTGCGTTAATCATACAACGAACCAAAGATCGGGTTCCGTGGCTTGGATGTGATGTTCTCGGACTGCTGGGAGTTTTCTGACCTCCGGCGTGGCAGTCGGATCGAGAAAATCTCATCGGAACAGCCGGAACGGGCGGATCGCGCTGCTGTTCACAGCAGCCAGGCGACCGCCAGAGGAGCAAGCGCCCGCTCGCGACAGGTCGCGGGCGCTCGCCTGGGCAGCAAGCGCTCGCTTGCCTTGCTGCGCGAGCGCTCGCCTGGTGGGCAGGCGGTCGCCTGCTCCGGGCAGATCGCGAGCCGCGGCTTCGGCTGCGGCGGATGCGCGATCTCTTGGGCGGGTGGCTTTGGCTGTCCGGGGGTGACTTCCAGAAGTCGATTGGGGACGTCCGGATGTTCGAGTGTTCGAATGGATGTGTCCCGGGTAGTCGATTTCCAACAATTGGTATCAGAGCCGGTTATCGGTTCGTTGTATTTTTGCGCGTGTTACCTTGCAGGTTGAACCCGATTATTATGGCCAATTTTTTTGATATTTTGTGCTGTATGTATGTGGTTTTGATTAAACTCTCGGGCTTGTCGAGATCGGTTTTATTTTTGGAAAGTTGCTTGTTTGTAATAGATAAAAACGACGGGTTGAGTCGTTAGGTTTATTTATCTTTTCGTTGGATCCGGGACTTGTATAGGGTCGATCAAAATGTATAGGATCGATACCGGACTTAGTAGAATAATTTTGTAATTAATTTCTGCTATTGGATCGAGACGAGATCGAAGCCCGGAGGAACGAGAATCGAAGTCGAGACGAGCAACGAGTTCGAGTTCCAAGAGACGTGCATTCAAGATTTTAAGGCCATAATAATCGGGCCACGTTAATTGCTTTCCTATGTGATTTACGTGTTTTATTATGCTTATTATTTTATGCATGTATATCCCTAAATCGTAAAATACTAAGTGGGAGAGGGATTGGAAACAATCCCGCGGTCTCCATTCTCTGTTTCGAGAGTGATGTGTATTGACTTACGAGTTGGCTTTAGTGTCATCCTCCCTATCGGATAAAGTCGATACACGGAAATCACTTTGATCGAAATTCGAATGAAATTCCAATTTTAAAATTGAACAATTAAGTTTTTCAAAAGCAATGCCTAAATCTGTTTTTCAAAGACTAATTTCAACTCGACTCATTCTCACCCCGGGGAGTGGAATGGAGCCAAAGCGCTTGGTTATGTCGATGACACAGATTAGAGACATTCGAGTCATTTGATGACTAGATCGATTGTCTGGTTGGCTCCCTCACCCAGTGAGAGATAGGGCTCAATTGCATGATTGATCGCTGGTTAGAAACTTCGAGTTTCACTTACGAGATATCAAGCTTTGATTAACTAAATTGTGAAATTTATTAAATGGAATTCAATTAACAAAGTTGTTTGTTTAGTAAACGTCCACACTATCGTGGCTTACTAGACGGAAACGGAACTTTGGGTTAATTGAGGCTCGACAGTTATAGGAAATCGTAAAGGGACCGCATGTCAACGTAAACGTCCACACTAACGTGGCTTGCGGTGGGCGTGTAGTTTCCGAGCGGTTAACTTAGTACTGAGAAATGGTATACACTTAGGTACGCTTTACAGTATCCTCCCCATCGGAGTCACTGCTGTAATGATGTACGACCGAAGTAAAAGTCCAATTATAAAATCGTTTGGACTATTATACGTCCACATGAACGTGGCATGCTAGTCTGATGGGATTTTAGGATTGATTGGTAAATTTAATGATATTAATTAAGGGAGTTGATATCGAATTAAATTTGACGGTTTGATTTGTCTCTTTTATAGATATGGCACTCAACCCACTGTCTGTGATACTAAAAGAGAACAAACTCACTGGTCCGAACTATATTGACTGGAAACGAAACTTGGACATTGTCCTGACTGCTGAGGAGTACAAATATGTACTCCATGAGTATTGTCCTAATGAACCTACTGATACCTCTACTCCTGAGGAAAAGGAAGCTCATCGGAAGTGGGTCAAGGCTAATCAGATGGCGCGGTGCCACATTTTGGCTTCTATGTCAAATGTGCTGCAACATCAGCATGAAGCCATGGACACTGCCTATGATATGATGCTTAACCTCAAGGATATGTTTGGTAGTCAGGATAGGGCAGCCAGGCAAGATGCCATGAGACAACTCATGACGGCCACTATGTCTGAAGGAACGCCCGTGAGGGATCACGTTCTTAGGATGATGGGCCATCTGAATGAGATAGAGATTATGGGAGGATCTATCGATGGGGAAACCCAGATCGATATAGTGCTCCAATCTCTGCCTAAGAGTTTTGAGCAGTTCCGCCTGAACTATAACATGAACAAGAGGTTATATACGTTGGCGGAACTCCTGACTGAACTCCAGGCGGCAGAGGGAATCTTTAAGAAATCTCATGCACTTGTGGCTGTGAAACTTCCTGGTCCTCCGGGGACTAAGAGGAAGAAGAAGCAAGGACGGAAACCCAGTGGACCCAGAAATGGTGGACCACAGAATGGAGTGAACAAGCCCAAGGGCAAGTGTTTCCGTTGCAAGCAGTCTGGACATTGGAAGTCGAATTGTCCTCTCAGACAAGGAGGTACGAACTTTTCCTTAGTCACTGAAACATGTTTAGCGGTGTTATCCACCGGCACCTGGTGTGTGGATACGGGAGCCACTGATCATGTCTGCAATTCTTTGCAGGGGTTCCAGGAAACCCGGCGGCTTAGAGAGGGAGAGATCACCATCTACATGGGCAACGCTACGAAAGTGGCGGCGGTTGCAGTGGGAGATGTTCATTTATCTTTTAATAATAAAGTTTTAGTATTGAATAATTGTCTTTATGTACCGAACTTTAGAAAGAACCTTGTTTCGGTTTCTAAGTTGGTTTTGAATAAATATTCTGTTTCTTTTGATAGTTCTGTTATTATCAAAAAGGATGGTGAGTATATCTGTTCTGGTACATTGATAGGCAACTTATATATACTGAATCCTGATTATTCCACGATGCAACGAGTAGAGTCTTTTAACACATCTAGTACCAATAAGAGAAAGGAGCCTTCTAGGATGAATCAAAAGTACTTATGGCATCTTAGGCTAGGTCATATTAACTTGGGCAGGATTCAAAGGTTGATAACTGATGGAATACTCAGTGGTGTGAAAGATGAGGACTTTCCAACCTGCGAATCATGCCTGGAAGGAAAAATGACCAAGCGACCTTTTAGTGATAAAGGGTATAGATCCAAGGAAGTACTAGAGTTGATTCACTCTGATTTGTGCGGGCCTTTATCTGTCCAAGCGAGAGGAGGTTATGAATATTTCGTAACCTTCACTGATGATTACTCAAGGTATGGTTTTATATACCTGATGCGCCGCAAGAGCGAGTGCTTTGACAAGTTCAAGGAGTACAAAGCTCTTGTGGAGAACCTTCATGGTAAAACCATAAAGACTCTACGATCTGATCGTGGAGGAGAGTACCTCTCGGGAGAGTTTAAGGCGTACTTATTAGAGAATGGGATTGACTCCCAGATGACTGCACCATACACGCCCCAGCAGAATGGTGTAGCAGAAAGAAGGAATAGGACTCTTATGGAAATGGTAAGATCTATGATGAGTTATTCAGACCTACCAGTTTCGTTCTGGGTATATGCCTTGGAAACAGCGGCGTATATACTGAACTTAGTTCCTTCTAAATCAGTCCCTAAGACGCCCTCGGAATTGTGGACCGGGCGAAAGCCGAACTTGAAACACATTCGGATCTGGGGTTGTCCAGCACATGTGCTGAAGCATGGGGCTGATAAATTGGAACCTCGTTCAGATATTCGGTTGTTTATAGGATATCCTAGAGGAACGAAAGGTGGTCTATTTTATAGTCCTCAGGACCAGAAGATCGTTGTTAGCACCAACGCTCGGTTCTTGGAAGAGGATTATATAATGGACCACAAGCCCAAGAGTGAGATAATACTAAACGAACTGAGAGGGGACGATCAAGGTTTAGATCCAACCGAACCGGGTGATACGCCACCACAGTCTGCACCTGTAGTTACTGAGGTTACACCGGAGCGTCGTCGTAGTGGGAGAGTTGTTCGACAACCCGATAGGTTCATGTTTATAGGTGAGTCTTCGGACTTGTTACCTGGAGAACATGAAGCCGATCCCTGGACCTACGGCGAGGCGCTTAAAGATCAAGATGCTCAGTCTTGGCAAAAAGCGATGAAATCTGAGATTGAATCAATGGATTCAAATCAGGTCTGGAATCTTGTAGCACCGCCCAAAGGTGTAAAAGCCATTGGTTGCAAGTGGGTGTACAAGAGAAAAAGAGGGTCTGACGGGAAGGTTGAAACCTTCAAGGCTAGGCTTGTTGCGAAAGGGTATACTCAGAAAGAAGGGATCGATTATGAGGAAACCTTTTCGCCGGTAGCTATGCTAAAGTCGATCCGGATTCTTTTGTCTATAGCAGCTCATATGGATTATGAGGTGTGGCAAATGGACGTAAAGACAGCATTCCTGAATGGGAATCTTGACGAGACCATTTACATGAGACAACCAGAAGGTTTCATTAAGAAAGGCCAAGAGCATCTAGTGTGTAAGCTAAACCGATCCATTTATGGATTGAAGCAAGCTTCTAGATCTTGGAACATGCGTTTTGATGAGGTTATCCAGTCTTATGGATTCATTCAAAGCATGGACGAGTCATGTGTATACCGGAGATGTGACGGAAATAGTGTGGCGTTTCTCGTGCTTTATGTAGACGACATTCTTCTAATTGGCAACAATGTGAAGATGTTGTCAGACATAAAGGGATGGTTGTCCAAGCAATTCGATATGAAAGACTTAGGACAAGTTGGGCATGTTCTTGGGATCAAGGTTATACGGGATCGCCAGAAAAGAACATTGAGCTTGTCCCAGGCTTCATATATTGATACGATTCTGGCTCGTTTCAACATGCAGAATTCCAAGAGAGGTGCTCAACCTTTCTGCCATGGAATTCGTCTATCTAAAGATATGTGTCCCAAAACACAAAAGGAGATAGACTACATGAAGAAGGTTCCTTACGCTTCGGCAGTAGGAAGTCTAATGTATGCAATGTTGTGCACGAGGCCTGATATCTGCTATGCCGTAGGCATGGTAGCTAGATATCAGAGTAACCCTGGACAGGGTCACTGGACTGCTGTAAAGAACATACTTAAGTACCTGCGAAGGACTAGGAATTATGTTCTGAGTTACAAAGCGTCCGAGTTGATTCCTATTGGTTACACAGACTCGGATTTCCAATCTGATAAGGATCAGCGAAAGTCTACATCAGGCTATGTGTTCACATTGGGAGGTGGAGCAATTTCATGGAAGAGTGTTAAGCAGAAATGCATTTCGGACTCTACCATGGAAGCCGAATATGTAGCAGCCTCTGAGGCAGCTAAAGAATCGGTGTGGCTCCGGAACTTCCTTATGGACTTGGATGTGGTTCCTAAGATGCCTAGAGCTATCACAATTTATTGTGACAATAGCGGTGCAGTGGCAAATGCAAAGGAACCACGAGCCCACAATGCGAGTAAACACATAGATCGCAAGTACCACCTGATTAGAGACATCGTCAGGAGAGGCGATGCGGTTGTCACCAAGATTGCATCAGCGGATAACCTGGCTGACCCCTTTACGAAGGCACTTCCAGCGGAAGCGTTCAAGAGACACGTGAAGGGGATGGGTATCGGATGTATGGTAGAGGGCAACTAGACTTTTTAGTATAAGTGGGAGATTGATGGAGTTATATTCTAAATGTCTAGTTTAGTGACAATATGGAACTCCTTATCTGTGTTTTTTCACTATCTATTAATCAAACTGTCGGCATTTTTGTCTATCATGTACTTGAATGCAATAGTCCTAGATATATACGTTGTAGACAGTATGGCGTGAGGAGACACGCGGAAGATCATACTGTCGGTTACTCGTATACTATAGAACAGAAGCTCACGACTTAGATGGACAGGGACAATCCATCGGTACGTCGTAGTGTGACTGGGTAATAGTTGGTCTTGACTATTATGTTACACTTGTACACTTGGTGTATTGAGCAGGACCACGGGAGGGCGTTCGATTTATACTAATCGACGTAATCGAACTAGACCTCAGAATTACGGATATACGAATTCTTAATCCCTATATAATTATAGGTACGTATGTCCAATTCTCGGTTCTTTAACTTGCCAATGAGTGAGACTAATTGATTAGTCGAGATACTCGGTAAATTGGGAATTGGAATTGTACACACGGCATGCTATAGATTATAGACAGGAAACCGTGTCCCGTTTATCGGGTTGATGACGTCCCCGAGATGAGCTCATAAAGTTTATCATGTAAACCCTGCAGGTGGATTTGTTCCACATGATAATAAGGATGAGTGGTACTAGTCTCGGATAATAAGAAACGAATTAATTTAATTATTAGTAATTAAATAAATTCGTGGACGTTCGATATCTTAAACACGGGGAAAGTCGTATATGTAATTTCGGCGGAATTATTATTGTTGAAATAATATTAAATTTATTTCGGGAATTCAATTATTATTATTTAGTGGAATTAATAATAATTAGAATTGTAATTAATTAAAGGTTTTCCTTTAAGGACTCCTAGTTAATTAATATTGCAGTTCAGCCCGGAATTTATTTACCTAAGGGGTCCCTAGTGTAGCTCTATTTAAAACCCCCCCCTTGCCCTCTCCTAAACCTAACATTCGCCGCATTTATTTTTGCAGCAGAAATTAATTGCGTTAACGCAAATATAATTTCTTCTGTAAAAATCAATAAAGCTTTGCGCAATTATTTTACACAGAAAAGTAAAAGGGATATTGCGGTGGTTTATCAGAGAAGCAGAGAAGCTGAGACCAACAGATCGTTGCCCACACAACGGTTGGGATCGGGGCAGAGACATACATTAGCAATCGCTAAGGTCTCAACAATCGACCGAGAAGGTATGAGATCGGTTCTTATTCCGCACTTTTAATTCGATCTCTGTTTTTGCGTTAATCATACAACGAACCAAAGATCGGGTTCCGTGGCTTGGATGTGATGTTCTCGGACTGCTGGGAGTTTTCTGACCTCCGGCGTGGCAGTCGGATCGAGAAAATCTCATCGGAACAGCCGGAACGGGCGGATCGCGCTGCTGTTCACAGCAGCCAGGCGACCGCCAGAGGAGCAAGCGCCCGCTCGCGACAGGTCGCGGGCGCTCGCCTGGGCAGCAAGCGCTCGCTTGCCTTGCTGCGCGAGCGCTCGCCTGGTGGGCAGGCGGTCGCCTGCTCCGGGCAGATCGCGAGCCGCGGCTTCGGCTGCGGCGGATGCGCGATCTCTTGGGCGGGTGGCTTTGGCTGTCCGGGGGTGACTTCCAGAAGTCGATTGGGGACGTCCGGATGTTCGAGTGTTCGAATGGATGTGTCCCGGGTAGTCGATTTCCAACATAACCTCAGTAACTACAGGTGCAGACTGTGGTGGCGTATCACCCGGTTCGGTTGGATCTAAGCCTTGATCGTTCCCTCTCAGTTCGTTAAGTATTATCTCACTCTTGGGCTTGTGGTCCATTATATAATCCTCTTCCAAGAACCGAGCGTTGGTGCTAACAACGATCTTCTGGTCCTGAGGACTATAAAATAAACCACCTTTCGTTCCTCTAGGATATCCTATAAACAACCGAATATCTGAACGAGATTCCAACTTATCAGCCCCATGCTTCAGCACATGTGTTGGACAACCCCAGATCCGAATGTGTTTCAAGTTCGGCTTTCGCCCGGTCCACAATTCCGAGGGCGTCTTAGGGACTGATTTAGAAGGAACTAAGTTCAGGATATACGCCGCTGTTTCCAAGGCATATCCCCAGAACGAAACTGGTAGGTCTGAGTAACTCATCATAGATCTTACCATTTCCATAAGAGTCCTATTCCTTCTTTCTGCTACACCATTCTGCTGGGGCGTGTATGGTGCAGTCATCTGGGAGTCAATCCCATTCTCTAATAAGTACGCCTTAAACTCTCCCGAGAGGTACTCTCCTCCACGATCAGATCGTAGAGTCTTTATGGTTTTACCATGAAGGTTCTCCACAAGAGCTTTGTACTCCTTGAACTTGTCAAAGCACTCGCTCTTGCGGCGCATCAGGTATATAAAACCATACCTTGAGTAATCATCAGTGAAGGTTACGAAAAATTCATAACCTCCTCTCGCTTGGACAGATAGAGGCCCGCACAAATCAGAGTGAATCAACTCCAGTACTTCCTTGGATCTATACCCCTTATCACTAAAGGGTCGCTTGGTCATTTTTCCTTCCAGGCATGATTCGCAGGTTGGAAAGTCCTCATCTTTCACACCACTGAGTATTCCATCAGTTATCAACCTTTGAATCCTGCCCAAGTTAATATGACCTAGCCTAAGATGCCATAAGTACTTTTGATTCATCCTAGAAGGCTCCTTTCTCTTATTGGTACTAGATGTATTATTTGACTCTACTCGTTGCATTGTGGAATAATCAGGATTCAGTATATATAAGTTGCCTATCAATGTACCAGAACAGATATACTCACCATTCTTTTTGATAATAACAGAACTATCAAAAGAAACAGAATATTTATTCAAAACCAATTTAGAAACCGAAACAAGGTTCTTTCTAAAATTCGGTACATAAAGGCAATTATTCAATACCAAAACTTTATTATTAAAAGACAAATAAATATCTCCCACTGCAACTGCCGCCACTTTCGTAGCGTTGCCCATGTAGATAGTGATCTCTCCCTCTCTAAGCCGCCGGGTTTCCTGGAACCCCTGCAAAGAATTGCAGACATGATCAGTGGCTCCCGTATCCACACACCAGGTACCGGTGGATAACACCGCTAAACATGTTTCAGTGACTAAGGAAAAGTTCATACCTCCTTGTCTGAGAGGACAATTAGACTTCCAATGTCCAGACTGCTTGCAACGGAAACACTTGCCCTTGGGCTTGTTCACTCCATTCCGTGGTCCACCATTGCTTGGTCCACTGGGTTTCCGTCCTTGTTTCTTCTTCCTCTTAGTCCCCGGAGGACCAGGAAGTTTCACAGCCACAAGTGCATGAGATTTCTTAAAGATTCCCTCTGCCGCCTGGAGTTCAGTCAGGAGTTCCGCCAACGAATATAACCTCTTGTTCATGTTATAGTTCAGGCGGAACTGCTCAAAACTCCTAGGCAGAGACTGGAGCACTATATCGATCTGGGTTTCCCCATCGATAGCTCCTCCCATAATCTCTATCTCATTCAGATAGCCTATCATCCTAAGAACGCGATCCCTTACGGGCGTTCCTTCGGACATAGTGGCCGTCATGAGTTTTCTCATGGCATCTTGCCTGGCTGCCCTATCCTGACTACCAAACATCTCCTTGAGGTTAAGCATCATATCATAGGCAGTGGTCATGGCCTCATGCTGATGTTGCAGCACATTTGACATAGAAGCCAAAATGTAGCACCGCGCCATCTGATCAGCCTTGACCCACTTCCGATGAGCTTCCTTTTCCTCAGGAGTGGAGGTGTCAGTAGGTTCATCAGGACAAACCTCATGGAGTACATATTTGTACTCCTCAGCAGTTAGGACAATGTCCAAGTTTCGTTTCCAATCAACATAGTTCGGACCAGTGAGTTTGTTTTATTTTAGTATAATGGACAGCGGGATGAGTGCCATATCTATAAAAGAGACAAATCAAACTGTCAAATTTAATTCGATATTAACTCCCTTAATTAATATCATTAAATTTACCAATTAATCCTAAAATCCCATCAGATTAGCATACCACGTTCATGTGGACGTATACTAGTCCAAACGATTTTATAACTGGACTTTTACTTCGGTCGTACATCATTACAGCAGTGACTCCGATGGGGAGGATACTGTAAAGCGTACCTAAGTGTATACCATTTCTCAGTACTAAGTTAACCGCTCCGAAACTACACGCCCACCGCAAGCCACGTTAGTGTGGACGTTTACGTTGACATGCGGTCCCTTTACGATTTCCTATAACTGTCGAGCCTCAATTAACCCAAAGTTCCGTTTCCGTCTAGTAAGCCACGATAGTGTGGACGTTTACTAAACAAACAACTTTGTTAATTGAATTCCATTTAATAAATTTCACAATTTCGTTAATCAAAGCTTGATATCTCGTAAGTGAAACTCGAAGTTTCTAACCAGCGATCAATCATGCAATTGAGCCCTATCTCTCACAAAGTGAGGGAGCCAACCAGACAATCGATCTAGTCATCAAATGACTCGAATGTCTCTAATCTGTGTCATCGACATAACCAAGCGCTTTGGCTCCATTCCACTCCCCGGGGTGAGAATGAGTCGAGTTGAAATTAGTCTTTGAAAGACAGATTAGGCATTGCTTTGAAAAACTTAAGTGTTCAATTCTATAAATGGAATTGAATTCGAATTTTGATCCAGTGATATCCGTGTGTCAACTTTATCCGATAGGGAGGATGACACTAAAGCCAACTCGTAAGCGACACACATCACCATCAAAACAGAGAATGGAGACCGCGGGATTGTTTCCAATCCCTCTCCCACTTAGTTTTTACGAAAGGGATAACAAGCATGCATATAGAGTTAAAGCATAATAAAAACGCACGTAAACACACAAAAAGCATTTAACGTGGCCCGATTATTATGGCCTTTAAATCTTCGATGCACGTCTTCTCGGATCTTCGTCTCGTTGCTCGCCTCGGTCTCGGTCCATCACCGACTCGTCTAAGGACCAAGAGACGAACCCCTCCCACTGGAGTATCATCTCGGGCCCTCGACAAGCGATCCGTGATGTCCGTCGAACCCCCGCGTTGCTGCTGCCAAAACTCAAAACAGCGCCCGCCGTTTGAGGAACAGCGGTCGCTGGAGGAGCTGCAAACGGCGGTCGCCGTTTGCCCTCCAGCGGGCGCCGTTTCTGCACAGTAGCCGCGGGTTCGACTCCTCGACCCTCGTTCGTCCGGCCCTCGATCTCGTCTCGATCCACCAAGCAGCAGCAACATTACAAGAGTAATACTAACTACTTCCGGCATCGATCCTATACAGGAATGATCGATCCTATACACCCGGATAAACGAAAAACGAAAAAAATCCTAAACGACTCAACCCGTCGTTTTAAACTATTACAAACAAGCAACGTTTCAAAACAAAGATCTCGACAACCCCGAGAGTTTAACAAACCACAACATACAGTACATAAACATATGACCATAATAATCGGGTTACCTGCAAAACAAACTCGCAAACAATACAAGAACGCATAACCGGCTCTGATACCAATTGTTGGAAATCGACTACCCGGGATGCGTTCGTTCGATCACTCGAACTTCCGAACCATCCCAGTCGACCTCCGATGTCGCTACTTCGTTCGCCCGACAAGCCTTGACCCGATCCACGCCCAGCCATCGCCCCGGAGGACAACCGCGCGAAACGGGACTGGACTGCACAAAAACAGCGCCCGCTGTATGCAGTCCAGCGGTCGCTGAAAGGGACTGCAAACGGCGACCGCCGTTTGCCCTTTGGCGACCGCCGTTTGTCCGCGAACAGCAACGCGACGTTGCTGTTCCGGGCTCGTTTCCGGGTCGTTTTTCCTCATCCGACTACCATTCCGGAGGTCCTAGACCCCCCAGTAGTCGAGGAACACGATCCACGACCCCGGAACCCGATCTACGTTCATATACGTTCAACGAGAAATTAGATCGAATGAATGCGGAATAGAGAATTCGATCTCATACCTCTCGGTCGATTGTTGAGACCTTAGATGCTTCTAACGTATGCCTCAGATCCTTTCTCCAGCCGTTGTGTGGGCAACGATCCGCTGGAGTTCTCCCTTCTGTACTTTCTCTATCAACAGCGTTAATATATCTTTTTCTCTCTGAGAGAAAAATATTAGCGCAAACTAATTTAATTTTACAGAGAAAAATTATAATTGCGTTAACGCAATTGTTTTTCTCAGTAAAATGAAATAGCGGCGAAAGATAGGTTTTAGGAGAGTACAGGAGGGGATTATATAGAGTTACGTTAGGGACCTTAGGACAAATTAATTAAGGGCTAAATTGAAATATTAATTAACTTGGAATACGTAAACGCAATTCCTTAATTAATCGATTTCAATTTTAATTATTATTAACTCCACTATAAAATAATAATTGAATTCCCGAAATTAATTTTAATATTATTTCAACAATAATAATTCCGCCGAAATTACATATACGACTTTCCCCGTGTTTAAGATATCGAACGTCCACGAATTTATTTAATTACTAATAATTAAATTAATTCGTTTCTTATTATCCGAGACTAGTACCACTCATCCTTATTATCATGTGGAACAAATCCACCTGCAGGGTTTACATGATAAACTTTATGAGCTCATCTCGGGGACGTTATCAACCCAATAAACGGGACACGGTTTCCTGTCTATAATCTATAGCATGCCGTGAGTACAATTACGATTCCCAATTTACCGAGTATCTCGACTAATCAAATAGTCTCACTCATTGGCAAGTTAAAGAACCGAGAATTGGACACACGCACCTATAATTATATAGAGATTAAGAATTCGTATATCCGTAATTCTGAGGTCTAGTTCGATTACGTCGATTAGTATAAATCGAACACCCTCCCGTGGTCCTGCTCAATACACCAAGTGTACAAGTGTAACATAATAGTCAAGACCAACTATTACCCAGTCACACTACGACGTACCGATGGATTGTCCCTGTCCATCTAAGTCGTGAGCTTCTGTTCGATAATATACGAGTAACCGACAGTATGATCTTCCGCGTGTCTCCTCACGCCATACTGTCTACAACGTATATATCTAGGACTATTTCATTCAAGTACAAGATAGACAAAAATGCCGACAGTCTGATTAATAGATAATGTAAAACACAGATAAGGAGTTCCAAATTGTCACTAAACTAGACATTTAGAATATAACTCCATCATCTATAACTGTCTACATCAATCGATCTAAAGTCCCATTCGATATAGCAAGCCACGATAGTGTGGACGTTTACTATACCAAAAGACTTATACAATTGAAATCCAATTACTTGACCCATTTAATCTTGTAAATCAAGACGCGGAGAATCATAAGTGAAACTCGAAGTTTCTAACCAGTGATTCACCATGCGAACAACCCTATCTCTCATAAATGAGGGAGCCGAGCAGACAATCGATCCATCTATCAAAGAATGGTACGACTGCCTCTAATTTGTGTCCTCGACATGACCAAGTGGCTCTGGCTCCATTCCACTCCCCGGGGTGAGAATGAGTCGACTTGAAGTCAGTTTTGGAAAGACAAATTAGGCATTGTTTGATGAACTTAATCAATGTTTCTCGTAAGAGGAATTACAAGAACTCTCCTCCAATGACCTATCTATATAAACTTCAAAAGTTTATAAAAGTCACCAAGAGAGCAGCAATGGAGACCATGGGTATGTTTCCATACCCTCTCCCACTTAGCTTTTTACAATAAAGGGATACGCTATCTAGTGCATAAAAGTAAACACATATAGCATGCATACATGTAATAAAGCACATAGTATTATCACATAGTCAAAATAATTACTAGAATATTATTTTCCGACTATTATGGCTTTACTCCATCTCCGTACGCATCTTCTAGTCTTCAGTCTTCGTTCTTGAATGCTCCATGTGACGAGAATATTAATTTCCAATATTTAAATCTATTTATTTTTAATAAATCCAAAAGATACTTAATTAATAATAATTAAGTCAATCGAATAAATCAAAAATAAAATTAAATATTATTAATATTTTTATTTATTTTATTTTCCTTTTCTACTTCATTAAATCTCTAGAATAATCTATCCAAGACCCACTTGGAATATTCTAGATGATTTCCATAATGAAATAAGGAAATAAAATAATTTAGGACTCTTCTACTTTCCAAGATTAATTAATTTCCATTACTATGAAAATTCCCATAAAATAGGAATAATCAATTAGGAAATAAATCAATCCTAAATTAACTTTTATTCCTTTCCAATTCTATTAAATCTCTAGGATCCTATTCCAAGTAGAACTCGGAATACTCTAGAAGACTTCCATAATAGAATAAAGGAATAAAATTAATTCCAATTAATTCTTTTCCTAATCCATGAGAATTCTCAAAAAATAGGAATACTCAAATAGGAAAAACCCGAATCAATTAGGAAAGTGAATTTTCCGGGAGAGCACGAAGATCACGAGGACCCCCGCGCCCCCACCGGACCGCCATCACCGGCCGAGGACCGCCGCCGCCGCCACCTAGCCGGCGCACCACCACCGCCGGTGGTTTCGCCGCCAGGAGGCGCGAATTCGGCGCCTCTCCTTCGATGGTTCGATCCTCCATGGATCGACCATGTTGGTCGATCCGAGCCCTAGCCCTCACGATCATCTCTTTCGTCACGCGTCTTCTCCGGCGGTCGTTTCGGCATCGATCCAACGCAAAACAAATTACAAAATAAATTTTACACTATCCGGTATCGATTCTATACATGAAATCGACCCTATACATTTTCCGGAAAAACGTAGAACGTAATAATAAATCCTAAATTCGGTCAACCCCCGAATTTTTACTATTACAAGCATTCACCACCAAAAACGAATCTCGACATGTCCGAGAGTTTAATCAAACCAACATACATGACAAAATAAATTAAACGAATAATCATCAAGCCATAATAGTCGGAAACCCTGCAAGGTAGAACAATTTTATCGAAAATACCGCGAACGTAAACCACGCTCTGATACCAATTGTTTGAATTCGATATCCCGGGCTATTAAAATTTGCGGAAAACAATAAACCGATCAAAACCATCCGCCGGAGATCACACGAACACCACGTACGAGCCGGAGCACGAGCCGAACGCACAACACGACCGAAGTCGCGTGCGCGCCCAGCCCGAACCCCCGTCCGCGGGGTTCGATGCGATCGAAGGAGTCGATCGCTCACGGCGATCGACCGGGGCTGCCCAGCAGCCCCCGCGGCGAGTCCGGCGACTCGCCGCCTCTGGGGTGTCGGTCCGACCAGCGGACAGCCGCGGGGCCCAGCCCTTGCGGCTCGCGATCGATCGGGGTGATCGATCGCGTCCCCGGCTCCCAGCCGGGGTTCGCCCCCTTTCGCGCGTACAAACCCTAGGGGCGATCGATCCCGTGGTCCGGTGGTTCGACCACCACCACGCGATCGTCCCTCGTTCCGGGTCTCATACTTCAGATCTTGTTCTACGGTATTCTCGATAAACCAAAATCGAATAAATCAAGGGCGTTTAGATTTTTACCTTTCGATTCGTTGTTCGGAGAAACGAATTCAAGATGACCTTTGAATCTTCCCACGTATTCCTTGCACTCCGTTCGAACGTCGGGTGGGCGACGATCTATCGAACTCCTATGGATCTCCTTCAACTCTCTAGACTAATCAAGTATGATTATCTTGTCTTGTCTATTATGAAGGCCATGTAGTGCTTTTATAGGCTACGTAGGGGATCTAAAGGAGGTGGAATATTGGGCTTCCAATATTGAAGATTAAATTGAGCCCACTGCTCAAGTCCATTAATCCTTATCAATAATAATTAAATTTATTTTCCGCTATATAAATTTAATTGCACTCCCAATATTAAACCATATTATATCCAAATAATATTTCTCCGGTAGTATTATTTATTCCGTGTATTTAAGATATAAATATCCATGAATAAAATTTATTTATTGCTTAATAAATTTATTCATCTCTTTTATCCGAGACTAGTACCACTCAACCTTATTTATTATGCGGAATTAAATCCACTCGCGAGGTTTACATAATAAATCCTTATGAGCTCATCTCGGGGATATTATCAACCCTTCCGGGATACACTGTCCCGTCAAGAATTCACGGCATGCCATATATAAAATATAGTGACCCAACTTAACCGGTAATTGACCCAATAATTAAACCGGTCAATTCCTTTGGAAAATCAAAGTCACTTATACTAAATATACACACCCGCAATTGTATCGGGGATTAAGAATAAAATACACTGAGTCTCAAATCAATTATCGCCGAGCAAACCTAATTGATGAGTCTCAATCGATCCGCTCAATACACCAAGTGTACAAGTGTGATAAAATAATTAAGACAAATTATTTTATCTCTCACACAACGACTATACCGATGGATTGGTCCGTGTCCATCTAGGTCGTGAGCATCTGTTCGATTAAATACGAGTAACCGATAGTATGATCTTCTGTGTGGGCCCGACACACCATACTAACTACAACGTATAAAATCCAGGACTATAATTTGCATATATTTAATTAACAATAATTAAAAGCAAATGAATGTTTGTATTTAATAGGTAAATGAAAGTGTACAAGGAGTTCACAATACTCAAATCTAGACATTAAGTATACCACTCCAACACCCTCCTCGTCGCAATAATAGCAAATGACCTTCTTCCTCGACCTCTCTCGGTTTCCACCACCATTCCTCCAGTTCCCGCTGTGACCACCACCCGTGTAAAATGCTTTCTCACCCTCTGGCTCACTTTCAACCTCCTTCTTCCTCGCTTCCTCATTAAATAGGGCATCTGTGACCATCGTCATGGTCATCTTCCCCTCCGGCGCGGAATTAGTTAGGGAAACCACCAGAGTCTCCCAACTGTCGGGCAGGGAGCTAAGCAAAAGCAATGCCTGAATCTTGTCATCCAGATTCAAGCCCACCGCGGTCATTTGGTTCACAACATCCTGGAACTCGCTCACATGGTCGGCCACCGGAACACCATGCCTTAGCTTAAGGTTCACTAGCCTCCTCATGAGAAACGCCTGATTCCTCGGTGACTTCGATTGGAACATCTTCTCCAACTTACTCCACAGAGAATAGGCCTCCTTCTCCTCCGACACATACGGGTACACGGTCTGTCCAACACATTGACGAATAAGGCACACCGCCTTCTTGTTCATTTGCTTCCACTTGTCTTCTTCGATGGACGCCGGTTTGACCCCATTGCACTCCAACGGTATCTCGAGATCCCTCGTCGTGAGATAATCCATCATACGCGACTTCCAAATTGAATAATTCGTCGCCGTAAGAACCATCATCTTCGACGTCATACTATCCTCGTTGCTCCTGCCATTGATCAATACCACCCCACAAGAAGCACAAGACAAATCCAACCAAGAAACAACCAAACACCTAAAATAGAATCGATTCACCTGTTTAGTCCCTCTTTGTCTTCGCACCCCCGGATCTTCCTCGAATCTAGAACTTCGTCTGGATATGGAACTGCCTCCGGTAACCTTCGCCCTTTGAAATAACCTTCGCTCTGATACCAATTGTTAGGGAATATACGCTTCTTAGGCCGATATATCCCCGTCGATCGTCAAAGGGTAGGTCGATTTGTGAATAAAGCAGTTCGGCCAATAATGCCTACTTCCACGGACACCACACCCAATATTATTCGATAATAATATTCTTGTGTACAGGACCGGATCTCGATAGATCTCTTTTCGACTCACTATTTCGTGTTCTATGTGTTCTCTTAGTTATTCATAAAATTAGGGAGGAGGTCCTTTTATAGATGGGAGGTCAAAACCCTAACCCAATCTCCAAGAAACCGAAATAAAAAACGCGGTCAAACCCTGACGTCCAGGAACGCGCCGGTGCGCCACCCACCGTCGCGCTCCACCCACCGTCGCGCGCCACCCACCGTCGAGACTTCAGGAGAACAAACAATTCTGCAATTCGTCACCCCGATGTACGGCGCGCGCGCGCATTGCGCGCGTTAGGCAGCCCCTTTTCTCCCGTCCGTTTTTCGCTCGTCTTCGACTCGTCCCGATGGTTTGGCTCCACCTCTAACACTCCTCCGATGCTTTTAATCCGAACAAGGGTTGGACTCCCAACATTCACTTCTTCCTATTCCTCGCATAATCACCCTCTCTTAACTTGAAATTTAATATTAAATTTCATCTCTAAAAATATTCTTCCAACTTATTCAACGAAGAGCAAATTCAAATTTGAGCAATTGTAAAACAATGATAAATACATGTAATAATTTTTCCCCAAGGGACAAAACTCAAAAGGTTTAGAATTGATGCTACTAGGACAAAACGAGTCGTCTAAATAATTATTTTCAAAGACATTCAAAAAACATTTTTCAATTTCAACTTCACGTCTTCATCTGGTGTTGTCGCACAAATTTGCATTGTTGTCGCACAATAAAAACCTCCATTAAGAATAAAATAATTTATCTATACATACTACTAGCTGAAAGTTTCCAACATTTATTGCGTACAAATTATTAAATAAGAAAAAGCTAATTACAATTTAGCAGTGGTGCCCAAGTTTGAATTTGCAATTCTTCAATGAAGTTGGATAAAATATTTATAGATGAAATTTAATTATTAATTTAAGTTTGAAAGATGATGATTTTGTGATGATGATTTTTTGAGGAACTGGAAGAAGTTACTTCTTCAAATAGAGACGTGTAAAGATTTGATAGAAAATAGAATTAAATTAATCAATTTAATATAAGAATAGATTTTAGAAAATTAAAATTAATATAATTGATAAAGTTAAGGATTAATCCGTAGGAGAAGCGCTCTCTCTCTCTCTCTCTCTGCATTTATAGTACTAAGAGCATCTCCAACCGATACCAAAAACCTATTTTAGAGTAGAGGGAATGTTCCAACCGATACCAAAACATAAACTTATTATAGGTTTTATGGTGAGACCCACATAAAAAATACTTAGATTTACGTTTACCTAAAACTCAAACAAAAAATTATTTATTATTTATAAAATAATCTTTTTATTTTACAAATTAATAAAAAAGACCTATTAATCTTTTATTTTAATTTTTTATTTAATATATTTTGTAATTTAATTTTTTTTAATAATCATATCATTAATAATTAAAATAAAATTTTATTTTAAAAATAAAAATAAATATTTATAATTAAATATTAAATATTTCATGTTTGTGCAATTTTGTCATATTTAATTAATATATTATTTTATCTTTTATATTTATTATTTTTGAAATTTTAAATTAAAAATAATATTTATTAGATTTTTTGAATTTAATGTCAAAAGTTACGGGGTTAAATTATAAATTGGTAAAGATATAGGTTATTTATAAAAATAGTATAAGAAGTTGTATTTGAAGAATATTTTGAGAATATTCTTTTAAGTTTGAGTATTGGAATCTCGGTTGGAGTCAATTTACTGTAAACTTAAAATTAAACTTATTTTTGAGTTTACGTTTTTGTGTTCGGTTGGAGATGGCCTAATTTGATTCTGGTGATGCCCAATTTTTTGGGTGATACTTACGGCTCATTATCTTGGAGGTTACTCAATACTAATCAAATTACAAAAGTATTATCTACCATTGAAAAAGGAATCAAAGTATTATCTACCGTGTTATATTTACTGTTATATTTACGATTGTAAAATTAATATATGATCGATTGTTAAATTAATATATGATAAAATTATTGTAAAACTATTTAGCTCTCCAAATTAAAAACATTCAAAGAACACAAACTTTGATACTCCTGAAAAAAAAGAATATCGTATAAGCTCACTCTGAAAATTAATATAAGTATTCATTTATAATAATATATATTAAAAGAAATGTAAAAAAAATTAAAAATAATCAAATAAAATACAAAAACAAATTAAAATAATATAATATAATAAAACTAAAATAATATATTGTACAACCTTAATAAAAAAACAATGTATTTTTATATGTAAAAATAAGTAGATATACAGAGACCTTATTGTAATATAGTATTAATTTAATTTCACATACCCAGAGACCTTATTGTAATATAGTAGTAATATAATTTTATCTAATTCAAATAAAATATTAAATATGTAAATTAAAATAACTAATTATTGATGTAATCTATAGAGATCTTATTGTAATATAGTAGTAATATAATTTTATCTAATTCAAATAAAATATTAAATATGTAAATTAAAAGAACTAATTATTGATGTAATCTATTGTTAAAATTAGAACAATACGTAATTTTAATTTTATTTGAATTACGTTGGTGGAATGAGGTATTTTTTTTATTATACTAGTGTTGATACTATTATAAAGGTCGAGTCATTTAAAAATTTAATATAATTTTTTATAATTAAGAATAATTATTCCATACAATTTGAAAAAAAAAAACAATTGAAAAAAATAAATAATTTATTTATTTATTATAGATTTATAGATACATCATACTCCATGCATATTATAATACTTTAGATAGAGTTGAATCAATAAAAATCCATTAAATATGAGATAAATAATTATAGCTAAACAAATATTGCATAATTATACTTTCAAATTTTTTTTAATTCACATTAAAAAATAAAAATATTAATCTACATGTCCATAGTTTGAAATTATATAATTTTCATCATTAAATATCTACAACAAATACACCTATACCATCAAATAATTGAAACTTTTAAAATTATATCAAAAAAATAAACCATCAAATAATTTGAAATTTTAAAATAACCTAAATAAGAATTAAGATTTTAAGATTTGAGATCATCCAATAATTCTAAATAACGTAAATCATATGAATAGTTTTAAAGTATAATTTGAATTTAAAAGATAATTTTGAATTAATTACAAGTTTCATAATTAATTTACCACCATCAAATAATTTGAAACTTTAAAATAACCTAAGTAAGAATTAAGATTTTAAGATTTGAGATCATCCAATAATTCTAAATAACTATGAATAGTTTTAAAGTATAATTTGAATTTAAAAGATAATTTTGAATTAATTACAAGTTTCATAATTAATTTACCACCATCAAATAATTTGAAATTTTAAAATAACCTAAGTAAGAATTAAGATTTTAAGATTTGAGATCATCCAATAATTCTAAATAAAATCATATGAATAGTTTTAAAGTATAATTTGAATTTAAAAGATAATTTTGATTTAATTACAAGTTTCATAATTAATTTACCATGCATTGATTGCCCTAAAAAATGATAAAAATATACATATAAAAAAAGTAAAGTACGTGAAAATTGATGTTAAAACAATTAACTAAAGTATTAAAAAGAGGTAAAATAGTAATTGTTTCTACTGTATTTCATTATGAAATTGACACTTATTAAAAAGAGGTAAAATAGTAATTGTTTTTACTGTATTTCATTATGAAATTGACACTTGCTAATATTCTAAATCGACACTTTTAATAAACTAACACATTGATAAACTAGATTCAGAAGACAAAATGAGACTTAACAAAACATCCCTCTAACCTAAGTCTCATCTATGTATCTATGTAAAGTATGTAAAGTTGAAACGCGCTCCACATTTTCACACAAAAAAGTATAAAAAGTAAAAGTTACACCTAGAGGAAACCACAACTCTATTTTTCATTTATTTTAATAAAAATTATCTATTAAAAAACAATTTATAATCAACTAGACAACAAAAAGAGAAGTAAAAAAGGATCCCTTAAACCTAAGCCCATCTAGATACATAAACAACACAGTGCTCCACATCTTCACACAAAGGAATATACCTAAAGCCAACGACAACTCTATTTTCTATTTATTTTAATAAAAATCATTTATTGGGAAACATTTATAATAAACAACACCTTTTTTTTCTTTCTTTTTTTATATAAAAATCATTTATTAGAGAACATTGAAAAATAATTTATTTATTTTATAATAAAAAACATTCATTAGGGAACATTAAAAAATAATTTATTGAAAACATTTATAATAAAGAACACTTTTATTTTCTCTTGCTGCTAAATAAGTAAGTTGTATGAGGAAATGAGGGCGAAAAATAAGCAATTTATAGGTAGAGGGCACTTTGAAGATTAAAAAACATTCTTAATTATCTATATTTTGACGTATTGACTTTTTGAGAATAATATTTGTTCTTAAATCATTTTTTAATTGAAACTTAACATATTTATAAATCATATTAATTCTTAATTGTAACTTACCATATTTGTAATTGTTGGATAAATTATTTATAATTATTGTTGAAATCACAATAACTACTCATCATTCGTACTTATATCCTCTTTAAGGTTGTTATTCTTCTTAGAGTTATTAAGAGTATGTAGTTGTTGACCATCGATATTTTTTTTAGATCATAATAAGTGAATACCCTCTTTAAGGTTGTTATTCTTCTTAGAGTTATTAATAGTATGTAGTTGTTGACCATCGATATTTTTTTTAGATCATAATAAGTGTTGAGCATTTGAATTGAGTACACAAGGTTCAAAGTTCGAACTCAAGACATTACAATTGACTTAGATAAAAAAAAATACTCCAGCGACGGCGCTGAGGAATGCAGCGAAGATTTTAGATAGGTAACTGCATGGTGGAGCTCTGATGGCCCCTACGCTTTTTGGCCATTTTCTCTTGAAGCTACGTAACCAAGGAGACACTCACCCACCAAACCCACCAAGTCCGGACTTTAATTATATAATTACAGTATATTTTATGTTTTGAAAATATTTGTTCTTAAATCCTTTTTTAATTGTAACTTAACATATTTATAAGTAAAAAAGATTGTTATCCATAAGGATATCCATAATTTCTGTTTTTGATAGTTAATTACTTTTTAGCTCTTAATTAACTATTATTTTTTGCCTCCGTCGGGTAAATGGCCTTTTTGGGAGAGGTCTTTGTGAAAATGTCTTTTCGAGATTGAGTGTTGTCAAAATGGCCCTTTTTAATATTAATTCATTTTATATAATTTCAAAAATAAATTAAATTATTTCTTATTTTCTGAAAAATATAAAAATTGTTTTATATAATTAAAATATAGATCCAACCCATTAACCCGTACCCGTTTCATACCCAAACCCGAATCTCACCATTTCAACCGAAAATCAAAATCCCCAATTTCTGAAATTAGGGTTCTACCGCAAAACCCAAATCCCAAATTGCATTCAGCTCAATTCCGGCTCGATTCCGGTCTGTTGTTGTTCAATTTCTTCAATATCCAGCTTGGACGCGATTCCGGTCAGCTTCAATCTCCACAGGCGCATCTTCCGCCCGCATCTTCTTCATCGACTGTGTTCTCCAGCTTGGAGACGCGATTCCGGTCAGCTTCAATCTCCACCGACGCATATTCCGCCCGCATCTTCTCCATCATCTAAGTTCTCCAGTTTGGACGCGATTCCGGTCAGCTTCAATCTCCACAGCCGCTGCATATTTGAGGTATGAAATCGATTTGGTTGTCAGTGAATTATTTGGGTGATTTCATAAAAGATACAGATGGCTTGTGGTCATGGGAGAATGCATGTGGTGCAGATGAAGGAAAATTGTTTCCATTCCGTGTTCCAAAGAATATCACATATGCAGAATTGTATGAGAAATTAATGTTGGTATATGTCCTTCGATCCTACGTGTGCAATCGATAAAGTCATAAGGTCGTCTTTGGATGTTAAATGATTATTCGATAATATTAATTGTTGGGAACAATATAATATTGATCGATAATCATACCTACAGGGTCACACACAGACTCGTAGATGATGAACAATGCTTGTTAATTATATTGATTTAGAATCAATATTTACGTGAATTTATATGCATGCATGGGATGCATTGCATGGCTTGCATGGATGCATGTCACATAGTGTGACATGGCATGCCACACAAGCAAGTGGGGCCATATTTCATGTCATGTGGCATGTATATGTGGAAATGCCTCTTCACCTCCCCATTACACCCTTTATGGTGCATATTGATGCTCATAAGTGTGGGGGTTGTTGGAATTCGATATCCCGGGCTATTAAAATTTGCGGAAACAATAACCCGATCAAAAACCCATCGCCGGAGATCACATGAACACCGACTCATCCGCCGGAGTCCGACCTTCGGAGACCATGCGCCCGAAGACGCACAGCCCACCCCCGGCCGAACCCCCGCGAGCCGGGGTTCACGCGATCGAACATCGCGTTCGATGGGGCTGCATCCGGCAGCCCCCGGCAGCAGGTCTGGCGACCTGCTGCCCGCCGTGGAGGAGCCCCCACCGTCGCGGTGGGGAGGTGACGGCACCAGCCCGTCACCGCCGGCGATCACGCCCAGCGATCGCCCCCTCGGCCGAGGCCGAGGGTTCTCCTTCGCGCGCCGAACCCTAGGCGTGCGATCCACGCGGTCCGGTGGCTTCGCGACCACCGCGTGGTCGTTCGTCTAATCCAGGTTCGATCCTTCGGACCTTTGTTCTACGATATTCTCGATAAATCCAAAATCGAATAAATCAAGGGCGTTTAGATTTTTACCTTTCGATTCGTTGTTCGGAGAAACGAATTCAAGATGACCTTTGAATCTTCCCACGTATTCCTTGCACTAGCTTGAACGTCGGGTGGGCGACGATCCTCCAAGCTCTATGGATCTACTTCTCTCTCTACTTTCTCTCTCTAGAATTGTGATCTTCAAGTTATGAGAATAGAGAAGACCATGTAGTGCTTTTATAGGCTACGTATGGGATCTAAAGGAGGTGGAATATTGGGCTTCCAATATTAATGATTAAATTGAGCCCAAGCCCAAATCTATTAATCTCCCATTAATATTAATTAATTTATTTTCCACTATATAAATTAATTGCACTCCCAATATTAAACCATATTATATCCAAATAATATTTCTCCGGTAGTATTATTTATTCCGTGTATTTAAGATATAAATATCCATGAATAAAATTTATTTATTGCTTAATAAATTTATTCATCTCTTTTATCCGAGACTAGTACCACTCAACCTTATTTATTATGCGGAATTAAATCCACTCGCGAGGTTTACATAATAAATCCTTATGAGCTCATCTCGGGGATATTATCAACCCTTCCGGGATACACTGTCCGGTCAATCATTCACGGCATGCCATATATAAAATATAGTGACCCAACTTAACCGGTAATTAACCCAATAATTAAATCGGTTAATTCCTTTGGTAAATCAAAGTCACTTATATTAAATATACGCACCCGCAACAATATCGGGGATTAAGAATAAAATACACTGAGTCTCAAATCAATTATCGCCGAGCAATCCTAATTGATGAGTCTAAATCGATCCGCTCAATACACCAAGTGTACAAGTGTGATAAAATAATTAAGACAAATTATTTTCTCTCTCACACAACGACTATACCGATGGATTGGTCCGTGTCCATCTAGGTCGTGAGCATCTGTTCGATTAAATACGAGTAACCGATAGTATGATCTTCTGTGTGGGCCCGACACACCATACTAACTACAACGTATAAAATCCAGGACTATAATTTGCATATATTTAATTAACAACAATTAAAAGCAAATGAATGTTCGTATTTAATAGGTAAATGAAAGTGTACAAGGAGTTCACAATACTCAAATCTAGACATTAAGTATACCACTCCAACAATCTCCCACTTATACTAAGGTTTAGTCTTATCCTCCAAACTTTTGACTCCCAAACCCTCCAAGTGCTTGAAATATACTTCCTTAGGAAGTATCTTGGTGAAAGGGTCCGCTAGGTTGTCCTCCGAATCTATCTTGGTGACTATCGCATCGCCCCTCTTGACGATGTCTCGAATCAGGTGGTACTTGCGCTCTATGTGTTTCATAGCACTATGGGACCGTGGTTTCTTACTGTTTGCCACTGCACCGCTATTATCACAATAAATTGTCATAGCCTTGGGCAAACTCGGAATCACATCTAAGTCCTGGAGGAAATTAAGGAACCAAACTGATTCTTTCGCTGCCTCTGAGGCTGCAACATATTCAGCTTCCATGGTAGAGTCTGAAATGCACTTTTGCTTAACACTCCTCCATGATACGGCTCCACCTCCCAAAGTGTACACATAGCCTGATGTCGACTTTCGCCGGTCCTTATCAGCTTGGAAATCCGAATCCGTATAACCCAAAGGAATCAGATTGTCTGCCCCGTAACTTAGAACATAATCCCTAGTATTTCGCAAATACTTGAAAATGCTCTTTACGGCAGTCCAATGAGCCTTTCCAGGGTTACTCTGATATCTCGCTACTACGCCAACTGCATAGCAGATATCAGGCCTCGTGCATAACATTGCATACATCAAGCTTCCCACAGCCGAAGCGTAGGGAACTGCTTTCATTTCATCTTTCTCCTTTTGTGTCTGAGGACACATCTCCTTAGAAAGATAAGTTCCTTTACTGAAGGGCAGCTCACCCTTCTTGGAATCTTGCATGTTAAAACGAGCCAGAATCGTGTCTATGTAAGATTGCTGGGATAGGTACAATGTTCTATTCCGGCGATCCCTTATAACCTTGATCCCTAGAACATGCTCGACTTCTCCCAAATCTTTCATATCGAATTGTCTAGACAACCATCCCTTTATGTCTGATAACATCTTTACACTGTTGCCAATGAGAAGAATATCATCTACATAAAGCACGAGAAACACCACCTTCTTCCCATCACGTTTCCAATACACACACGATTCGTCCATGCTTTGACTGAATCCAAAAGATTGGACTACTTCGTCAAACCGCAGGTTCCACGATCTCGAGGCTTGTTTCAATCCATAAATGGATCGATTAAGCTTGCACACTAGATGATCTCGCCCCTTAGCAATGAATCCTTCTGGTTGTTTCATATAAATCGTCTCGTCAAGACTTCCATTTAGGAAAGTTGTCTTGACATCCATTTGCCACACCTCATAATCCATATGAGCTGCTATGGATAAGAGAATCCGGATTGACTTTATCTTGGCTACCGGCGAGAAGGTCTCCTCATAATCGATTCCCTCTTTCTGAGTATATCCTTTCGCAACAAGCCGAGCTTTAAAGGTTTCAACCTTTCCGTCAGATCCTCTCTTTCTCTTGTAGACCCATTTACACCCAATTGGCTTTACGCCGTTTGGTGGTTCTACAAGATCCCAGACTTTATTAGAATCCATAGATTCTATTTCGGATTTCATCGCTTTCTTCCAAGAAGGCGCATCTATATCTTGTACTGCCTCATCATAGGTCCAGGGATCGATTTCATGAACTCCAGGTCCAGAGTCCGAAGACTCACCCAGTCCAATCCATCGGTCTGGTTGCTTAACAACCCTCCCACTACGACGGCGTTCCGGTGTATTAACAGTGACAGTGTCAGGTGCAGATTCTAGTGGTGTATCTATACTCGGTTCGGCTGTATCTAAGTCTTCCTTGTTACCTCTCAACTCATCAAGTATTATGTCACTTTTGGGCTTGTGGTCCATGACATAGTCTTCCTCTAAGAACCGAGCGTTAGTACTTATAACGATCTTCTGGTCCGTAGGACTATAGAACATGCCACCCTTAGTTCCTCTAGGATATCCTATAAACAACCGCACTTCAGTACGAGGTTCTAATTTATCGGCACCTACCTTCAACACATGTGCAGGGCACCCCCAGATCCGAACGTGTCTCAAGCTAGGCTTGCGCCCGCTCCATCGTTCCATGGGTGTTGAAGGAACCGTTTTAGATGGAACCAAGTTTAGAATGTGCGTTGCTGTTTCCAAGGCATATCCCCAGAACATTGTAGGTAAGTCCGAGTAACTCATCATTGAGCGCACCATTTCCATAAGAGTCCTATTCCTTCTTTCTGACACACCATTCTGTTGAGGAGTATATGGTGATGTCATTTGGGAATCAATCCCATTCTCTGCCAAGTATGCCTTGAATTCTCCAGACAGGTACTCGCCTCCGCGATCAGATCGCAGGCATTTAATGGATTTACCTTGAAGGTTCTCCGCATAAGCCTTGAATTCCTTGAACTTGTCAAAGGATTTGCTCTTGCGGCGCATCAGGTATACAAATCCATACCTTGAGTAATCATCAGTGAAAGTGATGAAATACTCGTACCCTTCCCTTGCCTGAGTAGACATAGGTCCGCATACATCAGAGTGAATCAAATCCAATACTTGTTCAGCCCTTCGTCCTTTACCAGAAAAAGAACGCTTGGTCATTTTTCCCTCTAAACAGGATTCGCAGGTTGGAAGGTCCTCTCCTTCAACACCACTGATGAGACCATCAGATTTCAACCTTTGAATTCTATTTGAGTTAATATGACCTAGCCTTAAGTGCCACAAGTATAATTGATTCATTTTAGAAGGTTCCTTTCTCTTATTGGTGTTCGTAGATGTGTTATTACTCTCGGTTAGTTGCATCGTGTTAGACTCAGGATTTAGCACATATAAATCGTCCACCAATGTACCAGAACAGATAATCTCACTGTTTCTTCTTATGATCACAGAGTGGTCAAAAGAAACAGAATATCCATTCGTAATAAGTTTAGAAACCGAAATTAAATTCTTTCTAAAGTTGGGTACATAAAGACAATTATGTAAAACTAAAACCCTATCACTACTAAAGCGTAAGTGAACGTCTCCCACTGCAACAGCCGCCACCTTCGCGGCATTGCCCATGTAGACCACGATCTCTCCCTCTCTAAGTCTCCGGGTTTCCTGGAACCCCTGCAATGAATTGCAGACATGATCAGTGGCCCCCGTATCTACACACCAGGTGCTGGTAGATAACACCACTGATAATGTTTCAGTGACTAAGGAAAATTTCGTACCTTTGATGAGAGGACAATCAGACCTCCAGTGCCCAAACTGTTTGCAACGAAAGCATCTGCGAAACCGCTTGCTTTCCCCAATCCGTGTTTTTAAACCACTGGGTCTCTTTGCACACTTTTCTTTTAGCCTAGCCACAAGAGCTCGTGTTTCTTAACTTACGCACAAAAATCGCCTTCGCCGAGCCGGTTTTAAGGGACTCATTGAGGAACGATTCCGTGGGTATGTTAAACACCTCTTGCCTAGCTTCCACACCATGTCTCAACGTAGTTGGAACAACAATGGATTCAGAAAGCTCAACAGTCTGGACAATGTCCAGATTTCTTTTCCAATCAGTACTATATGGAACCAGTGAGTTTTCATCTTTAAGTATATCACAAAGTGGGGTCACAGTCATTCTCTAACCTATAAGCACATAAAACAAACAAACAATTTAATATCCGATATTATCTCCCTCAAATAATATCATTAAATCACTAATCACATCTAAAATCCCATCAGGTAAGGCAAGCCACGATAGTGTGGACGTTTACCCACCCAAATGATTTAGCAATTAGATTTCCTTCGGTCGTACATCATCAATAGCGTTACCTCGATGGGAGGAATACTATGAAGCGTACCTAAGTGTTAACCATCACTCAGTACTAAGAAGTTTGTTTGAGACTCGTATATCACCGCAAGCCACGATAGTGTGGACGTTTACGTTGATACACGAATCCTTCACTCCCTTCTATAACTGTCTACATCAATTGATCTAAAGTCCCATTCGATATAGCAAGCCACGATAGTGTGGACGTTTACTATACCAAAAGACTTATACAATTGAAATCCAATTACTTGACCCATTTAATCTTGTAAATCAAGACGCGGAGAATCATAAGTGAAACTCGAAGTTTCTAACCAGTGATTCACCATGCGAACAACCCTATCTCTCATAAATGAGGGAGCCGAGCAGACAATCGATCCATCTATCAAAGAATGGTACGACTGCCTCTAATTTGTGTCCTCGACATGACCAAGTGGCTTTGGCTCCATTCCACTCCCCGGGGTGAGAATGAGTCGACTTGAAGTCAGTTTTGGAAAGACAAATTAGGCATTGTTTGATGAACTTAATCAATGTTTCTCGTAAGAGGAATTACAAGAACTCTCCTCCAATGACCTATCTATATAAACTTCAAAAGTTTATAAAAGTCACCAAGAGAGCAGCAATGGAGACCATGGGTATGTTTCCATACCCTCTCCCACTTAGCTTTTTACAATAAAGGGATACGCTATCTAGTGCATAAAAGTAAACACATATAGCATGCATACATGTAATAAAGCACATAATATTATCACATAGTCAAAATAATTACTAGAATATTATTTTCCGACTATTATGGCTTTACTCCATCTCCGTACGCATCTTCTAGTCTTCAGTCTTCGTTCTTGAATGCTCCATGTGACGAGAATATTAATTTCCAATATTTAAATCTATTTATTTTTAATAAATCCAAAAGATACTTAATTAATAATAATTAAGTCAATCGAATAAATCAAAAATAAAATTAAATATTATTAATATTTTTATTTATTTTATCTTCCCTTTCTACTTCATTAAATCTCTAAAATAATCTATCCAAGACCCACTTGGAATATTCTAGATGATTTCCATAATGAAATAAGGAAATAAAATAACTTGGGACTCTTCTACATTCCAAGATTAATTAATTTCCATTACTATGAAAATTCCCATAAAATAGGAATAATCAATTAGGAAATAAATCAATCCTAAATTAACTTTTATTCCTTTCCAATTCTATTAAATCTCTAGGATCCTATTCCAAGTAGAACTCGGAATACTCTAGAAGACTTCCATAATAGAATAAGGAAATAAAATTAATTCCAATTAATTCTTTTTCCTAATCCATGAGAATTCCCAAAAATAGGAAAACTCAAATAGGAAAACTTGAACTAATTAGGAAAGTAGAATCACCGGACCGGGATAGCGCGGGGTGGGGATCCCCGCGCCACCATCGACCGCCACCTAGGAGGTGGCCGGCCACCGACGCCGGCGGCCCCTCCAAGGGTCGATCGATCGATCCTCATGGATCGACCATGGGGTGGTCGATCCTCGTCCCGTTCACCCTCTCAATCATCTCCTTCGTCACGTGTCTTCTCCGGCGGTCGTTTCGGCATCGATCCAACGCAAAAATAAATTACAAAATAAATTTTACACTATCCGGTATCGATTCTATACATGAAATCGACCCTATACATTTTCCGAAAAAAAGTAGAACGTAATAATAAATCCTAAATTCGGTCAACCCCCGAATTTTTACTATTACAAGCATTCACCACCAAAAACGAATCTCGACATGTCCGAGAGTTTAATCAAACCAACATACATGACAAAATAAATTAAACGAATAATAAATTAAGCCATAATAGTCGGAACCCTGCAAGGTAGAACAATTTTATCGAAAATACCGCGAACGTAAACCACGCTCTGATACCAATTGTAGGAATTCGATATCCCGGGCTATTAAAATTTGCGGAAACAATAACCCGATCAAAAACCCATCGCCGGAGATCACATGAACACCGACTCATCCGCCGGAGTCCGACCTTCGGAGACCATGCGCCCGAAGATGCACAGCCCACCCCCGGCCGAACCCCCGCGAGCCGGGGTTCACGCGATCGAACATCGCGTTCGATGGGGCTGCATCCGGCAGCCCCCGGCAGCAGGCCCGGCGAACTGCTGCCCGCCGTGGAGGAGCCCCCACCGTCGCGGTGGGGAGGTGACGGCACCAGCCCGTCACCGCCGGCGATCGCGCCCAGCGATCGCCCCCTCGGCCGAGGCCGAGGGTTCTCCTTCGCGCGCCGAACCCTAGGCGTGCGATCCACGCGGTCCGGTGGCTTCACCACCACCGCGTGGTCGTTCGTCTAATCCGGGTTCGATCCTTCGGATCTTTGTTCTACGGTATTCTCGATAAATCCAAAATCGAATAAATCAAGGGCGTTTAGATTTTTACCTTTCGATTCGTTGTTCGGAGAAACGAATTCAAGATGACCTTTGAATCTTCCCACGTATTCCTTGCACTAGCTTGAACGTCGGGTGGGCGACGATCCTCCAAGCTCTATGGATCTACTTCTCTCTCTACTTTCTCTCTCTAGAATTGTGATCTTCAAGTTATGAGAATAGAGAAGACCATGTAGTGCTTTTATAGGCTACGTATGGGATCTAAAGGAGGTGGAATATTGGGCTTCCAATATTAATGATTAAATTGAGCCCAAGCCCAAATCTATTAATCTCCCATTAATATTAATTAATTTATTTTCCACTATATAAATTAATTGCACTCCCAATATTAAACCATATTATATCCAAATAATATTTCTCCGGTAGTATTATTTATTCCGTGTATTTAAGATATAAATATCCATGAATAAAATTTATTTATTGCTTAATAAATTTATTCATCTCTTTTATCCGAGACTAGTACCACTCAACCTTATTTATTATGCGGAATTAAATCCACTCGCGAGGTTTACATAATAAATCCTTATGAGCTCATCTCGGGGATATTATCAACCCTTCCGGGATACACTGTCCGGTCAATCATTCACGGCATGCCATATATAAAATATAGTGACCCAACTTAACCGGTAATTAACCCAATAATTAAATCGGTTAATTCCTTTGGTAAATCAAAGTCACTTATATTAAATATACGCACCCGCAACAATATCGGGGATTAAGAATAAAATACACTGAGTCTCAAATCAATTATCGCCGAGCAATCCTAATTGATGAGTCTCAATCGATCCGCTCAATACACCAAGTGTACAAGTGTGATAAAATAATTAAGACAAATTATTTTCTCTCTCACACAACGACTATACCGATGGATTGGTCCGTGTCCATCTAGGTCGTGAGCATCTGTTCGATTAAATACGAGTAACCGATAGTATGATCTTCTGTGTGGGCCCGACACACCATACTAACTACAACGTATAAAATCCAGGACTATAATTTGCATATATTTAATTAACAACAATTAAAAGCAAATGAATGTTCGTATTTAATAGGTAAATGAAAGTGTACAAGGAGTTCACAATACTCAAATCTAGACATTAAGTATACCACTCCAACAGGGGTTACATGGGGATCACTTATGGTGAATTAAAGAGGTTATTGGTGATTAAATAAATGATGAAAACATGTGTTTTCATACACAACTTGATCAGCCACGAAATTCACAACAAAAAGAGAGAAAGGAGAGAGTGTTCTTGGAGAACCGACTCAAGCAAGCAAAGTGTTCGTCATCCGGGTTTGTGTGCAACACGTAGAGGCCGGGCCATTTGTGCGGCTTCAACATCCGGGCGATCTAGACAAGAAGAGTGACGAGGTCATTCTCAAGGAGAGCATCTAGTGGCTGATACATGAAGGTGGTTCAATCGACTCAACGAGGCACGCTACACCGGTTGTAAGTGTTCTCGTTAATCCATATATATTATATATATTGGATGTATATATATATATATATATATATATATAAATATGTGTCTATACATATATATGTGTGCACTAGATCTTGTTATTCGTGTTTACTCGTTTTACACGCTTCCGCACACACGACCGAGGTAATCATGCGATTGGATCGGCATCGAAAACCTTCAATTGGTATCAGAGCCTAGGGCTCTTGCACACTTTTGTGTTGGATACAATATGTTTAAAATCAACATAATTGGCTTAATTGTTTTATGTGATTATGTGATTATGTGTTTAGATATAAGGCCGGCCACCATTAGTGGTCGGGAGAATGAAATTGTCGTTTTTTACGTACGATTGGCCATAGTTTTGGAATCTTTTGTAATAGATAGGTTTTTTCTATTCAAAAATGTATTGTTCAATGTGTAAGCAATGGATTGAATCCATGGATCGACATTGGATATCAGCTCTCCGGCGAAAACGAGAAGAAACGAAGCGAAACAGGCGAAAACCGGGCTGCTGGAGCAAAACGGCGGGCGCCGTTTGTGCTCCGGCGGGCGCCGAATGGATTCGGCGGGCGCCGTTTTGGAAACGGCGACCGCCGAAAGGTTGTTTTTAGGTCAGCCCCGATTCTGTACCCTTTTGGCGCGACCGCCGTTTGTGAAACAGCGGGCGCCGTTCGTGGTTTTTGGGGTACGGACTAAGGTTGACATAAATCGGCGGGCGCGGAACTGAAACGGCGGGCGCGGACCAGTCCAGAAGATGTTCAAGGCCTCTTTTGTTGCTTTTAATCTTTTCGTTTGAGAGTTGTGAGGTTCTAGGGGCCTTTCGATTACGTATTTAATTGCTTTGCTAGTTATAGGATGTTTTATGTTATAAATGTTCAACTTACATATAAAGACCTATGCATGCAAGTTCCCAAAATAATGAGTATAATGTCTTGTCCAAAACATCACACTCATGAAGCCCTCGATCATAAGTTGGTAGGTCCGCCTCAGCGGGGTACTACTTGTTATCTTGGGATAAGTGAGAGTAATGGTTAGACATATGCACGTGAGTTTGGTTTTCTCATCGATAGATCCACTGCAGGCGTGGCTATCGAGACATGAGATGAGAATGAGATTCTCATCGACCGAGAGTGATATTAGATATCATTGACATGGGTATGTCTACCTATCTTGAAATACTTAAGTGCGGACTCAGTCGGCTTAAAGATTTGCAAGATGAGGATATCGGGATCGTTTTGTTCTAAGGGACAATGATATTGGATATCAATTGAACAAAATGAAATAAATAAGTACAATTGTTAGACAACCTTATTTGTTTACCGCTTTGTGGATGTTTACATACTTTAGTTATCTTACTTTTATAGTTTATCATGTCAAATATCAACTCAATTCAAGTTTGGTTCAATTCTTGATTATGAAAAATTGAACAAATTTTCTTGATTCACAACGTAATTTGAGGATGGTCCTCAAATACGAAGACAAGGAAAATGTGTTAGATAACCACATCCTAAGATATCATTGAACAACTCAATAGCATGTTCGGGGAATATGCTAAGATTGAGCAGTTCTGAATGACCAGGGTCATCGCTTCAGCTATGCTAAATAAGAGAAACCTATAGGGACCACATGTGCAGCAAATGATTGGATTATTTGCTTTAAGTGATCTCCTAATTTTTTTTAAGATGATGAGTCGTGAATTAAAAAGGGACACTGGGAGGGATATTATTATAAGGGATGAGGTATTCAAAAGAGCATGGGCAAGAAGGCTATTAGGGTTCCTAGGGAATCTGAATGCATCTACTGCAAAAGGTGTTGGACACTAATTGCAAATATGTAGAAGATCATATTTTATTCAATTTCAAAACAAATGCCTAATTTGTCTTTCATATAATGGATTCTAAAGTTAGGATTATTTTCACCTCGGGGAGTGATCTAATCCAAAACACTTAGTTCATTAATGACACAAATTAGAGACTTTCGAGCCATGGGATGGCGTGATTCGATTGTCTGGTTGGCTCCCTCATATTTTATGAGAGATAGGGCTTCAATTGCATGATAATATTGCTGGTTAGAAAACTTCGACTTTTCACTTACGATTTATCAAGTTTTAATATTGGGATAATTTTGAACGAGATTTCGAATAAAAATCAATTATTGTGAATAATTGAACTTGCCCAAAGTTCAAAGAAGATGTGAAGAACGGGGTTGCTTCATCTTCAGGTATTAATGTTATAGACATTAGATTTCGCAAATTTTACTTCTTGGGTATTGGATGACATTTGTGGTTCTCACAATTGTAAGTGAAGGAACTACACAGAAGTAGGAGTTTGGAAAGTAGAAATGTCGATCTACGGGCTGGAAAAGGAGCGAAGGTCGCTGCACTAGCCGTATGATCATATGATGTTGTTATGCCTTAGGGCCTTGTTTTAAGTATTATAACTATGTATTTTTTCGTACCTTAAATAAACAATGAATATTGGTTCAGTATTGGATACTGATGGATTAGTTTTTCACTATTTAAATAGTTTGATAACTATTTTAATTGTGAACTATTCTTTGTTTTGGTACGATTATTACATTATTTATTTATACTTTAAACTCAACAAATCATATATAACATTAACACCAAAGGCCGAATCGAATAAGTCTCAATGAGACATAACTGTAACATTGTTGATTAGATCAAAATCTAAACATGCAACGAATCTTCTTTTAGAAGGCATTCTAGAATCATTTGACTTGGAGTCATTTGATACATGTGAATGATGTTTGATGGACAAAGATAACAATGTCATCTTTCTTGGAGAAAGGAGAACATGTGAGTGATTAATTAGGGATGATCCATACTGATGTATGTGGAACCTATCAGTTCACAAGCACATGAAGGTTATGTTCTGGAAAAGAGAAAACAAACTATATTAGATATAGTTCGACCATTCGATGAGAGGTCTAAATGAACTACTGGTCTCTTTTTGGGACACACAATTCTTGACTTCAACTTATACACTGAATAGGACGCTGTCAAAAGCTGTTGATAAGACACCATACGAGGTATGGAAAGGGAGGGTCCCTAAATTGTTTTCATCAAAATTTGAGGTTCTAAAAGCTTCTCTATCGAGATTTATCTCTATAGAGCTTGAACTCAAATGGGATAAAAGTTTCTTTATGGTATCCATAAGAAACTCGAGGGTAAAACTTCTACGATCTATCTGAGAACAATATTTTGTTGCTCGAGATAGTGATTTTCTTGAAAAGAGTTATCTTTCCTAGAAATTCAGTGGGAGCTCGGTTGTCTTGAACGAGGTTCAAGTGAAACAACCAATGATGAATACTCAAGACTGGGTTGAGAGTATTCTTATGGTTTTGGAAGCCATACCAGCCCTCGTAGGTACGAAAGGCATAAATCTATCTCTATTATTCAAATACTTAGATATTGTGACCAATGAGAGATATGAATTCATGCTTTTGGAAAGCGGTGAACCTTTGACTTAATTCCAAGCTATGACGAGTCCAGCTACTGAAAATTGGCATGGTGCCATGAAATCTGAGATGATATCAATATCTGATAATCAAGTTTGGACCATGATATATTTGCATCACGGGGTTAGACCCAATGAATGCTAATAGATCTTTATGATCTAAACAGACAGATGGAAAACCTAGGGTTTTCAAAGCAAGGTTGATGGTAAAAGTTTTATTCACGAGGTGGATTATGGAAAAACTTTCACCAGTTGTTTTGATTAAATTATTCAGATTATCTTAGCCATTGCTACTCATCTTGATAATGAGTTATAGTAATATTGGATGTTAAAACTAACTTCTTGAATTGGATTCTAGAAGAGAATGTGTTTTGACACAGCCAAATAGTTTTATCGATCCTAATAAGGCTGAGAAATTATGCAATCTTATAATTCCATTTATGGAATAAAGCAAAGCATATCGGAGTAGCAATCTTCAGTTCAATGAATCCATACTGGGTTTTGGATTTCAGAGGAACTCGGAAGAGTCTTATTTTACAAGAAGAACAGTGGGAGTTACGTTGTATACATTGTGTTGTATGTCGATGACATACTCCTTATTGGAAACAATGTTTCTATGCTTAATTCTATTAAAGAATGGCTTGGAAATTGTTTTTCAATAAAGGATCTTGGAGAAGCACAGTACATATTGGGCATCAAGATCTGTCGGAACAGATCGAAAAGAATGTTTGGGCTTAGTAAAACGACCTATATTGATAAGGTGCTTGATAAGTTCAGAATGAAATACGCCAAAAAGGGTCTCATTCCAATAACTAATGGCACATCTCTTAGCAAGATGCAATGTCCTAAGGGACCTGATGAGCAAAAGAAGATGGAAAACATTCCTTATGCTTCGGCAATAGGATCTATAATGTACGCCATGATATGTACAAGACTGGACGTATCGTATGCTTTGAGCACGACAAAGCGGTTTCAAGGAAACCCAGGTGAGGCGCATTAGACTGCGGCCAAGAATATTCTTATGTATCTTAGATGGACTAAAGAATATTTTGTTGTCTTTGGAAGACAAAATGAGTTGATATTAACAAGCTGTTTGAATGCTAACTTCAAAACAGACTAAGATAATTTCCGATTTTAATCTGGTTATATCTTTTGTTTGGTTAGAGGTGAAATTTGCTGGAATAGTTCCATGCAATGCAATATAGATGATTAAACTATAGAAGCTGAGTACAGTATTGCATTGGATGCAGTAATTTTGGCAGTTAAGATTTGAAAGTTCTTGAATGAACTAGGTGGCGTAGCTAGCTCAGCCCATCCGATAGTTCTCTATTTATAGTAGAGTTATCGCGCAAGCCAATGAGCTAGGAAGCACCACAAGTCTAAAACTGGTGCTCAGGAAGTTCCACATTATCTGGGAGATAGTTTTGTGGAGACATCGAGATAATAAAGTTGCAACATTTTGGTAAGGTTGCAAACCCGCTTTCTAAACCTCTCCAGCAGTTTAAGGTTGAGGCTTTCACGACTGCAATAGAGATCAGACATCTTAGAGATGGGTTGTGATTTCTATTACTGTATTAGATACTTTTGGAGATTTGGTAAACATTCACTCATATGTATAATACATATTTCTTCATATAAATATGGTTTAATTTATATGAATTGTCCAAATGATTAAGTGATATCAATTGGGTTATGAGGTCGACTTACCGCATAATGAAGTCCCAATGGTTGAACTGATATACTTGAATCATATAGTTGTTCCTGGTTCGTATAATCGAGTACGGACAAACCGATAATACAATGAACTAGATTATAATGTGTACTATAGCTCCGCTTCATGGGCTAGTGATGTGGGACATCAAGTACAATTACATAGATATTAGCTGGGAGCTAATGATCGAACAGACCCGACTGGAATAGTATTTAAGATTTCGAGTCATAATACTATTTCATTGACTTTCGAGCAATTTCCTCTGACCTGAGAAGTCCAGAGTGACTCTATTGTGAAATGGTATACTTTGATACAAGTAAACGCCTTTCGTAAAAGGAGGTCATAAAACTTGTTATTGGGTATATCAGGAAGCAAGTGGGAGAGCTTGGATTGACAAGATGGGATTGTCCTCCATTTTATTATGGATCATATGTCTTACCGGCCACTTGGAGAGTCGAGACTGTGGAAAAGCGTGGCCACGTACAGATTCGTATCATAGTGATAAATCTGGTTTTACAGTCTGTCTCATAGTCCAAGAAAGGTTTGAACCGATTGAGGATGACTCGAGTCTTGCCTCAAGTTCAAACTTAGACATAAAGTGACAACAGGAAATTGGCAGCACACTGGCTCTGAAGGCCAAGTGGGAGATTGTTGGTATATGTCCTTCGATCCTACGTGTGCAATCGATAAAGTCATAAGGTCGTCTTTGGATGTTAAATGATTATTCGATAATATTAATTGTTGGGAACAATATAATATTGATCGATAATCATACCTACAGGGTCACACACAGACTCGTAGATGATGAACAATGCTTGTTAATTATATTGATTTAGAATCAATATTTACGTGAATTTATATGCATGCATGGGATGCATTGCATGGCTTGCATGGATGCATGTCACATAGTGTGACATGGCATGCCACACAAGCAAGTGGGGCCATATTTCATGTCATGTGGCATGTATATGTGGAAATGCCTCTTCACCTCCCCATTACACCCTTTATGGTGCATATTGATGCTCATAAGTGTTGGGGTTACATGGGGATCACTTATGGTGAATTAAAGAGGTTATTGGTGATTAAATAAATGATGAAAACATGTGTTTTCATACACAACTTGATCAGCCACGAAATTCACAACAAAAAGAGAGAAAGGAGAGAGTGTTCTTGGAGAACCGACTCAAGCAAGCAAAGTGTTCGTCATCCGGGTTTGTGTGCAACACGTAGAGGCCGGGCCATTTGTGCGGCTTCAACATCCGGGCGATCTAGACAAGAAGAGTGACGAGGTCATTCTCAAGGAGAGCATCTAGTGGCTGATCCATGAAGGTGGTTCAATCGACTCAACGAGGCACGCTACACCGGTTGTAAGTGTTCTCGTTAATCCATATATATTATATATATTGGATGTATATATATATATATATAAATATGTGTCTATACATATATATGTGTGCACTAGATCTTGTTATTCGTGTTTACTCGTTTTACACGCTTCCGCACACACGACCGAGGTAATCATGCGATTGGATCGACATCGAAAACCTTCAATTAATAGAGAAACTGAAAATTGATACAAACTTACATGAAGTAGTTTTGCGATGCCCTAATCCTATTTCCCCGAAGGATCTACCGTATGAAATTTTTGATGATGATAGTGTGGACTGGTTGATCACAAGGTGTGATTGCAGTCCTCTTTGTGTGACTGTGAAGTTAAAGGAACACGTTGTAACTGAAATTGGAAGTAATAGATTGTCACAATTAGAGAATGAGGATGTTAGATTGGCAGTTTGCAATGAGGGAGTGGATCACAGTTCTGTGGCTGTGGTAGAAGTTGGAGCTGTGGTAGAAGCTGTGGTAGAAGTTGAAGCTGTGGAAGTTGCTGATGATGGAGTTTCTGATACTATTGTTGCTGATGATGAAGGAGTTTGCAATGAGGGAGATGCTGATACCATTGTTGGTGTTGAAAGAGTAGTTGCCCCCATTTCTCTGACATTAACTGAAAGAGTAGCTGCCTCTATTTCCTTTACAGAAACTGAAACAACAGGTAGCCTTCTATGTGATAGGCAACCTTCTGCTCTGAGAATTCCTTTGGTTGAAGACATCAATGCTAAAGACTATTTTGAAAGTAAGCGTCATTTGAAAGACAAGCTGGAAACTCTTGCTGTGAAATTCCATTTTGAATTCAAGGTGAAAAAGTCTAACAAGGCAGTATACAGAGTTTGTTGCATAGATCAACAATGCAAGTGGCAGTTAAGTGCATGTGTTGTGGGAGAATCAAAGTTATTCAAAGTTGTGAAATATAAGTTCCCCCATTCTTGTTCTCTTACTATTCGTAACACTTACCATAAAAATGCTTCTTATAAGTTAATTGGAAGGCTTGTTGTTGAGAAATTCCAAGACCCAAAACGTGTTCATTCTCCAAGAGATATTATTAATGACTTTCTCCAAGAATACGGGTATGAGATAAGTTATACAAAAGCATACATGTCTCAGCAGTATGCTATTGGACTGATCCGGGGTAATCCTAAAGATAGTTTTGGAAAACTTCCAAAGTTCTTTTACTTGTTGAAGTTGGCCAATCCTGGGACAATGAAATTCATTAAAACATCTGATGATAATGTATTTGAATATTGTTTTATGGCACTTGGCCAGAGTATTCGTGGGTTCCAGTCTTCCCTTCGTCGAGTCATTTCTGTAGATGGGACTTTCTTGAAAAGTATATTTAAAGGCACTTTGTTAGTTGCAACTTGTCAGGATGGGAATCGACAAATATATCCTCTTGCTTGGGCAGTGGTGGACTCAGAGAATAATAATTCTTGGACTTGGTTCTTTGAGAAACTAAAATTAATAACTGGTGATACCACTGATCTTGCCATACTTTCTGACCGTGCTGAAAGTATCAAACATGGTTTCCAGAAGGTGTTTAAGAATGCATGCCATGGATTCTGTAGTTACCATCTGAAAAGAAATTTGAAGGCCCGTTTCCCCAGATGTGATGTTGATGACCTGTTTAATCGAGCAGCAAGGGCTTACACTATACCAGAGTTCAGAAAATTATTCAATGCACTTTGTTTGAAGCACAAAGGAATCAGAGATTATTTGGATGAAGGGTCCTTTAGGTATTGGTCTAGAGCTCACTTTGATGGCTCAAGATATAATATCATGACAACCAATAATGCAGAGACCTTGAACGGTGTTCTCCAATCTGCAAGGAGGTTTCCCATTGTTGGTTTGTCACAGAAATAAGAGACATGTTGCAAAGGTGGTTTGCTGAAAGACATGATGCATCACATTTATGTGGTACACAAGTCACTCCAAAAATTGAAGAAGAAATATTGAAGACATGTAATCATATGTTGGAGGTGTCCCCTGTGGTTAGGGTGATTTGCAACCCGAATAAGTTTCAGGTGTCTGTTGAGCAGTCTTGCAGACTTGTTGATTTGGAGGCACGTACGTGCACATGCAGGAGGTTTGATTTGGATAAGCTGCCATGTATTCATGCAGTTGCTGCAGCAAAACATGTGGGGATGGATTTCTACTGCCTGTGCAGTGATTATTACCTTGCTGCAACATGGAAGATCACCTATTCTGAGTTCATCTTACCTCTGTCTAATGAAGATGAATGTGAGTTTCCTGATGAAGTTCTTAATGGAGATGTTTTGCCACCAAAAGTTAAGGCTCAAAGTGGACGGCCGTCATTGAAAAGGAAAAAATCAGCCGGGGAACCGAGGGGGCCTGGAGATAGAATGAAGAAGACTAGTCTTCCAAAACAAATGAGCCAAGAAGCAGCTGAAAGTGATGGAGAGCCTCTGGAAAAGAGTCGAGAGACTGAAAGTGATGGAGAGCCTCTGGAAAGGAATTATGAAAGATATGCGAGCTTGAATTCTTTGATGACAAAATGATGGTATAATCCTAATATGATTGTTTATTATTTTAATTTTTTAACTTTTTTTATGGTGGATGTAAAATACTTTTGATGACTTTTTTTTTACAGTTAATTTCATTAAATAACATTTTAATTATTATTATAAAGTTAATTTCATGAAATAATATTAATAATATAAAGTTAATTTCATTTTAATAATATCACTAATATAAAATTAATTTCATGAAATAACATTTTAATTACAAATATACAGTTAATTTCATTAAATAACATTTTAATTATTATTATAAAGTTAATTTCATGAAATAAAATTACTAATATAAAGTTAATTTCATGAACTAACATTTTAATTACAAATATAAAGTTAATAATATAAAGTTAATTTCATTGAATAACATTTTAATTACAAATATAAAGTTAATAATATAAAGTTAATTTCATTGAATAACATTTTAATTACAAATATACAGTTAATTTCATTAAATAACATTTTAATTATTATTATAAAGTTAATTTAATGAAATAACATTAATAATATAAAGTTAATGTCATAAAATAACATTAATAATATAAAGTTAATATGAAGGTATATGAGATTTAGTCTTAGGTGTATTGAAAATCTATCTATCACAATGTGTAATTTCATAGAAGCTGGCTTATATACCATGCATATTGCGTATCGGAGACTTCATAATACATGGTTTAGAATTGCATTGGGTATATTACCATTATTCTTAGGTATGTGTGTCTGTAATTCAAGATTAAATCGTAGCCATTCGTTCAAAACTGAATAATACAAGATTTAATCACAGCCATCTATTAATTTCAATAAATAAAAAATGAAAAAAGCAAGAATTAATCACAGCCATCCGTTCAGATGTAATCAACGGCTGTGTTTGTTGATCCGATCCAATGGTGAACTTTACATCACAGCCATCCGTTCAGATGTAATCAACGGCTAGTATCACACCCGTTCAACCTTTCAACTCCCCGTCGGTCGGTCACACGCACCTCTTCCCGCAATGATGTGAGAACTGTATAATTATTGTATTTTATTATTTTTTTCACTTTAATCACCCCATACCCCCTCTAACCCTAATAATTCACTTCATCCTCACCACTTTCATCTTCTCCGTTCCAGAACCGTTCAAGCATCCGTTCCAGGTTTGTTTTTTTCTTCTTTTTTTCATCACTTTCATGAAATAAACATTTGGGGGTTTTTTATTAATGAACTACCACATACCATTCTTTTTTATGGTATACCCTCTTTTTTTGCAGAGAATGAAGAATTTGGGCAGAACCACCAGCCTTGCTCATGTATGCCACAAATGTGGCCAAGAAACACACGGAGCGGTTTCAGGATATTCGAAGACAGTAGGACGTCTATACGCACGCTGTCGGGCGCACGGGTTCTCACACTGGCTTCAACCAGCTATAAAGGAGGAGAAGGAGGAAGAAACCCCCAGATCCAAAGGTAATTTGCCTCCTCGTTTTAAACACTTATGTGGTTAGGGCCTAGGGGTATTCACTGATTTGGTTTGAACCCTATTATCTTACATGCATCAAACCCTGTTGTAAATAACATACATTTATTTTACATATTGTCGATACTATAGCATCCACATCGGTTTCAGGAAGAAAAAGGAAGGGACCCTCATACAGTCCCAGATTCCACACATATATCATTGATCCAGTCACAGAGTACATTGTAAGTATACATTGTTGCTTTGCTTTGTATGCTTTGATTTTGATTCTGGTTTTCTGTTGTAACTTGTAACTACACCTTTGTTTGCTAGATTATCCCCAGAGCATTTGTGGATGCATGCACACACAATATCCCAAGGCATGTGTTTCTGAAGACTCCTTCCGGTCTAATGATGCCTGCTGAATTTTATGAAGATGAGCTGGGCCGCATGATTCTTGGAGAAGGATGGTCAGCCTTCAGTCAGAAATATGACATTCAGAATCATCAAATGCTGGTATTTGAGTGGAACTACTTATCCCACATCTTCCAGATTGCTATTTTTGGGAGGGACATGATTGAGATCAACTATGTTGTGGATGGAGGCCGGAGGAGCCGGGAACTGGAGGTCTGTGAGAGCTTTCTACTTAAACTGAAAGAACATCATCGCTATCGTGTGGTAAGTGTTATTTGGGTTCTTTTTTCATTTTTTTTAGTGTCATCTACAATTTCCATTAATATTTTGTTTCCAACTTCACTGCAGAGGATTCCAGCAACATTTGCTGCGGCTTCTGGGCTCCAGTACAAGGTTGAAGTGAAGCTTGCAAATGAGAGAGGGGAGAAAATGCCTGCCACAGTGTTTGCAGGAAAGGGAAAGGAGAGCAAGTATGTGTTCCTCCAGCAGGATTGGAGAGCCTTCTGCCAGCACAACAATTTGAAGAAAGGAATGACTTTGCTCTTCACCTACGAACCTGTCTCGAATACACTGCACATATCCCAAGCACCCCCTCTGTGAAAAAGTCTGTTATTATGTTTTTTCTGTTTTGTTAACTTATCAAACAATTTGGGCTGTGTCCCCCTTTTAACATTATGTTTTTTTTGGTTTTGTGAATGATGCTACAATTTGGGTTGTGTCCCTTTTAGCATTTCGGTGCTATATTTTTGTGAATTTTGAAACATTTTGGGCAGTGCCCTCTTCTAGCAGTATTTAGTTATAAGTAGGTTTGTAAATTTTGAAACAATTTGGGCCTTGCTCATGTTATTTGGGCAGGTTTGTAAGTTTTAGTAGTACAATTTGGGCAGGTTATTTCTAAGTAGTATTCAAGCTTTTTTGGTGGTTTTAATTTATTATTTTCTAATTTTTGATATCTTTGATTATTCCAATTCACTAGCTTTGATTATGTATCTGTTGATGCAATTGTGATTTAAAACAAACAATACACATATACTAGTACAAGCTCAAACCTGATTCACTATAACCAAACCAAATTAAACCTTAACATATATACTGCATCAAACCAAAACAAAACCACAAAACCTATAAATATACTACATCAAACCAAACAATTTGTTTATAGAACAATATTTAGCAGTTTTGAATATCAAAACAACAATTAGCTTCCCAAGTTGTCTACAACTGTTTTCAGATTCAACATCTATACAAAACAACTTTTCAGATTGTCTACAATGAAGCAACATCAATACAAACCAGAAAATCAGAAATTAAATGAATCAACATCAATACAACCCAATTTTAAAACTTCAATGTAGTAACATTTAACAACTGGAATGAAGAAAAATCTAATTTCCAAACTCCTTCAAATGTTCCTTCTTTTGGCATAGTCATATCCACCTTTTCTCATCTCATTCAGCCCAGACACTGATCAATATTCTGCATTTGCAAAAAGAACATTTCAAATTGATTTGTAAATGGATCAAATATCTCATTTGTTCATATTTAAAGCTCAGGGGATGAACACAGAAAACTGATTTGGGGCTTAGTGTTCTGCACCATAAGAATTATATTGATAAACACTCTAATTCATGTTGATCAAATTGATTTGGGGATTAGGGTTAGGGTTCTGCATGTGAACAATTCTTTGAAAAATTGGGGAAAAGCGGAATTTCAAGAAATTTATGTCTCAGTGTTCAACACCATAAGAATTATATAAGATAAACACTCTAATTCATGCTGCTACAAAAATAGAAGAAATCGATCAAATTGATTTGGGGATTAGGGTTCTTCATTTGAACATAATTCTTTGAAAAATTGGGGGAAAGTAGAAATTCGAGAGATTTATGTTATGAACAGACGGATTACTACACAATCAAACCAAATTAATTTCAAATTTCAGTAGTCGACGCGAGATTACCTCGACTATGGCTATCGTTTGGATCAAAATATTCCGCCATTAAACACTGATTTCTCCCACGCCTGAGCAACATGTACCACCGACTACGTCTCTGAATCTAATTTCGTCGAATTCAATCCAATGTGTTTTTCCAGAAAATTAGGGTTCTACGTGCGGTGGGGGGAGAGAATTTGGGGATGAAAAACGTTGAAAAACGATTGAAATGAGAAAGAATGAAATGGGCATTTACGTATTTTCACATATAACATTAAAATTTATAATAAAAAAATATTTTATAATAAAAAAACATTTTCTAAATTAAGTTTATGTTTTTTGAATAATAGAAATGTATTAAAATCATTTTTTTCTTTTTTTTTGAAACCTTGATTTTGTCAAAGGCTTCATAAACCAAAGGTCTTTGAGAAAAGGCCCTTTAGACAATAAAACCTTATTTTTTTTATGTCACACGTAATAATTGCTCTTAAATCCTATGTTTTTTTAACTTTTGAGAAGAATATTTGTTTTTAAAATGTTTTTTTAATGAGATATTTAGGCAAAGGGGAAGTTTGATTTTCGTAATTACAATGTATACTTCATAAATTTCACTTTGTATTTTAGAGTTCAATTTTATTATTTATTTCATTATTTAAAGTAATTGAAGTATTGTATTTATAAGAAAAGGTAACATTTTAAAATTGAAATGTCTATTTTATCCCTTTAAACATAATACATTTTAATATAAATATTGAATTAACGTTACTCAGGAGTGTAATTTTGTTTTTTAATTTGTGAAAATTTATTTTTTAATTTAAAATTTTAATATTTAATTTTATTTTTTAAATAAAAAAAAGTTGCCATTATTAAGGTAATTGAAGTATTGTATTTATAAGAAAAGGTAACATTTTAAAATTGAAATGTCTATTTTATCCCTTTAAACATAATACATTTTAATATAAATATTGAATTAACGTTACTCAGGATGCGTGTAATTTTGTTTTTTAATTTGTGAAAATTTATTTTTTAATTTAAAATTATAATATTTAATTTTATTTTTTAAATAAAAAAAAAGTTGCGGTAATTTTGTTTTTTAATTATTTAATTTAAAACAAAAGTGTAATTTATTTTTTTTATTTAAAATTTTAATATTCAGTTTGTTTAACATTAATGTTGAGGATGGAGTATAATTTTGTTTTTTAATATTTATAATTTTATTTTTTAATTTGAAAATTTAATAAATTTTTATTAAACAAAAAAGAAGTTGCGTAATTTTTTTTTTTATTTGATAATTTAAAATAAAAAAATAATTTTGGTATGTTTACCCTAAATTATAATTAGGATAAACTAGATTATTAATTTATAAACAAATAATAATAAGAGGCCTGTGGGTGGATAAATGGTTACAATTATAAGAAATGTGTGTTTTTTGTTCCCCTTTATAAGAGTATGAGTTTTTTAAACCAATCTTAATTGAATGGTCAAATATACCCTTGAAATTTATTAAAAAAAGACAAAAAAGAATAAAAAATTGGTTCCCACTTTTTTTCTCTCTTCTCCCCTTCTCTTCTCTCCCGTAACCTACCGCCCCCTTTTTTTTTCCGATTTGAACTCCGATCACCGGAAGAAGCCATGTCGTCGGCGTCCGAGCATGACGAGGAGCACGAAAGCGAGGAAGAACAACAACAACAAGAACCGAGTCTCCAACCTCCGGTAATTCCCGAATCCATCCTTTTTTTTTTTTTTTCAAAATTTCGAGCAATTTGATGGATTATATGGTGTTTCGATGCTTGTTTAAGTTCTTTATTGTGTTATACTTCATTTAGAACTGTAAATGTGAGTTGAATTGTTCTGAAATTTCAGATTTTGATTTCTGTTCTTGACTGCTCGATGGCAGTCGATTAACACCATCGACTAACCCCTTCGATTAACCTATTCGAGTAGTCAGTCCTGTTAATCGAATGGGTTGGTTGATGGGGTTAATCGAATTGGTTGGTCGATGTGGTTAATCGACTAACCCATCGACTAACCCCATCGATTAACCTCTTCGAGTAGTCTGCTCTGTTAATCGAATGGGTTGACTGATGGGGTTAATCGAATGGTTGGCCGATGAGGTTGATCGATTGGGGTTGATCGATTGGGGTTGGTCGATGGTCTGCTCAATCGAGTAACAGACAGTTTTTTTTTTTTTTATCCTATTATTCTCTTTTTGTAATTGCTTCTTCTCCATTTGTGCAGGCTGGTTTCCGATGGAGGAGACCGGATTTCGTCGACATTTCGAGAGCGATAAATTGCGGCGATCGACGCGGCGTATTGAAAACCGTACAAGAAACTCTGACGGACGTGGGTGGGGACGAGGGCCTCGCGGAGTACAGACAAACGTATCTCTTCAGTCAGTTCTTGCCCCTTCCCAGTGGAGACCGATCGAACAAGCCTCTGCACAAGCTGCTATCGAGAGAGATCGTTAGCAAGACGAGAATACCGGAGATGGAGCACTGGTTTGCTATCGGGGATCGTATTGTGAAGTTCCGAGCACAAGAATACGCCCTGATCACCGGCCTGAGCTTCGGGGAAAGTAACTTCGATCCCACAGCCGCAGATTATGTCGCTCCCAGTACAGGCATCCATCGGAGGCTATTCCGTTGACGAGGATGACGACGAGGATGCGGTGTCCGAGGAGGATGATGGGGAGAGCAGTCTCGGACCTCGTGTCGTTCGTCCTTCCAGGTACTTGCGTAGCCCTTTCATCCAAGGGTTTAGCAAGACACGGGGTAAAAGAAGCTGGAAGTTGTACAATGTGTACAGAGCATCGGGGCCCGATTCTTGCATTAAGCTGAAGTGCTGTGATGATTTGATCCTTGATCAGAAGTTCTTCGATGATGTGGAAAACCCCTCTGTTTGGTTCTCTTCTTAGGTAAAATTTTAAATTATAACCCTTTTAATTTATATTTAAATATTAACGTGTCAATATTCAGGTACTCGACTTGTATATTGCGTTCATGAAAATAAAAATCAGAACTAAGGTCGGGGTGAAGAGTTACGTGAGCGCAAGTGGGCACCAGATCTTCGGTCCCAGCTTCTTTGTAAGTGAATGTCTTTTATCTATTATTTGTTATATTTTACATTTATCATGTTCTTACTAACTTAAAATTTAATATTTATCACATTTCCAAAGAATGATTTCTGCCTCGAATACAAGAAACTGAAGCATACAGGGACTTCTCCTGATTTTGAGTTACGATACAAGAATTGGAAACCACCTCAGGATATGATAAAGACTGTATCGGGTCCTGGTCGTGGTGAGCATTGTTGGTACAATATCCATCAGGTATGTTAACTGAATTTGAATAATCTTTGGTTTCTATGATTTCTTATATTTTCATGGTTTTTATGTAAGGTGGCCATGATTTGCAACATTGATAACACGCACTGGATCGTGGCATGCATTGATTTCGAGAATTGGACTGTCGAAGTGTATGATTCATTGTGCAGTGTCAGTGCTAAACAGCTGAAGCCCCTGACAGATTTGTTGCCTCGATTGTTGAAATGCGCACACTGGTGGGAGCAGCACTCGTACTTGTATGATTCATTCATTTCATTGTATATTTTTTTAGTCTTTTTTTCTTATATGATATTGACGGGAGAAGTGTTTCATTCATTTCAATGTTTTTGGTTTCAGGGAGCGTAAGAGGTGTGCTTTCAAGTTTAAGCTGATGCCCAAGGATCGACAAATAATCCAACCCGACGGGAACTCGTGTGGGCCGATTTGTTGCATGTACCTGGATCGCTTGTTCAACAAGAAGTTGATTCACGAGGACAAGACTATTGACATTCCTTACATCGTTAGGTACAGAAAGTATATTGCTAGGATGATTTATTGGTTAGCTCAGGAAGGACGCACGAATGAAGACATACGAGCTTAGGATGATTTATTTTCGACACTTTAGAGACTTGTTTAGTATTGTTTGGTATTTACTTTGGATTTGAGTGTTTCAAACTATAATTATTTGTTGGTATTTCTGTCTTGGTAATGTGTTCGATTGTTAAGAATGTTGCAGGTTTGGGTTTTAAAATGTTCAAAAAAATTGTTTTCATTCTGCCCAGAGGTTACTCGATCGTATGACGCGATCGAGTAACCATCGATCAACCAAGAACATGTCCATCGATCAACCAAGAATCAGGCCTGAAATCTGCAGAATACTTTAAAAACGTTCATCGAATGTGTTACTCGAATAGGTTGATCGATAGGGTTACAGGAATGGGGTTACTCGAATTGGTTAAGAGAAAAGGTTACTCGAATAATGCCATCATCCTGTAATCATAAATCTTCAAGGTTGGTCGATGGGAGGTTACTCGATAAGCCATCGACCAACCATCGATTAACAGTGTAAATTTAGATTGTTTTGGCCTTTTTTAAGATAATTAAGTTGTTATTTACACTAATAAGTTCAATTTAGAGCCATAAAACATTATTAAAACAGTTTAGATGATCAATCGATTCGTTTAGAGTGAAAACAAGTGAAACATGGAACATTAGTCATATTTTTCTAAATATCTTAAGTAAGTTTACAACAAACATACTATGATATTGTTCAATGTTGACATGCTATGGATTAGAACTCCAAAATTGATCATCAAAACATGTTTAATGAATGTTTTTTATCATTAAAATGAAGTTACATACGCAAGAACACAATTAGAAATTGAAGAACGGCCTTAAAATTGAAAAAAATGGTCCTGTTCTTAATTACTCGATGGGGGCTTCTTAGTTACTCGATGGTTGGTCGATGGTAACCCTAATGTACTCGATGGAAACCCTAATGTACTCGAATGGGTTAATCGAAGGTAGGGTTAATCGAATGTAGGGTTAATCGAATGTAGGGTTACAAGATTGGGTTACTCGAATAAGTTAATCGAATAGGTTAATCGATTGGGGGTTAATCGATGAGGTTAATCGAATGGTTACAAGAAAGTGTTACTCGAAAATAGGGTTACAAAATTGGGTTAATCGAATGGTTTACTCGAAGGTTGATCGATGAGGTTACTCGAATAGGTTAAGCGAATAGGTTAATCGAATAGGTTACTCGATGGAGTACTGAATATGCAGAATGCCATTACTGTTTTTTAACATACCCTGACCTGCATATCAACAAAAACCACAGCAAATATCCAAAGAAACACACTGCATATGTCCAGAAACAAAGATAATAAATCAATCCTAGTCATACGATGTATCGAGAAACACGATAACAAATCAACCAAACACCAGAAGAGCCCTCAATCCACACGCATCGGACATTTTGTTTTTGTGTGGCCCTCGGTTCTGCAAATGCTGCACTTTTTCTTCTGCCTTCTTCGACCCGATTCTTGCGTTCCTGAGGCTTCCGGAGGGACATTCAAATCAACGCCTACAGGAGGTATGTAAGCCTTGAAGTTGCGTATGATATGTCCTGCGCCCTTACACTTCGTACACACCTGCACACAAAGACACGATATTAGGTCTTTAATCATACTAATGACGACACAATATTAGGTTCGAAGAACAAACCTGTACACGACGAGCAGACCCAGATCCCTCAACTGCAGAACGAACCCGACTCAGCCGCGGACGTCCAGCCTGACTAACCACTTCCGGTGGAAGACACACGTACGAAGCTACTTCTGGAGGGACAACCCAATCATCAACGTGAAGGTATCGGTATACCGATCCGATCGATATACCGTGTGTGCGGAAGCGTGTAAAGCAATAGATCTACTATGCCATGATCTTAGTGCACACAAATATGTATAGACACATATTTATATATATATATATATATATATATATATATATATATATATATATATATATATATATATCAAATATATATATAGAGAGAGAGATTAACAAGAACACTTACAACCGGTGTAGCGTGCCTCGTTGATGTTGATGAAGGTGGTGTTGAGTCGATTGAACCACCTTCATGGATCAGCCTTGAGAATGACCTCGTCACTCTTCTTGTCTAGATCGCCCGGATGTTGAAGCCGCACAAATGGCCCGGCCTCTACATGTTGCACACGAACCCGGATGATGAACACCTTGCTTGCATGAAGTGGTTCTCCAAGAACACTCTCTTTTCTCTCCTTTTTGTGTGAATTTCGTGGGTAAGCATGAAGTGATATGAAAATCAGATTTTCATGTCTATATTCATGTCCATTTACCACTCCATGTAACCCCCCCATTATGTGCATCATAATGCACAAGTAATGGTGGTTAATGGGGAGATGAAAAGACACCTCCACATAATCATGCCAAATCATGATATGTGGTCCCACTTGCTTGTGTGGCATGCCATGTCACACTATGTGACATGCATCCATGCAAGCCATGCAATGCATCCCATGCACGTAAAATCCACATGTATTGATTCTAAATCAATATTATTATCAAGCAACGTATATCAACATCGAGTTCGTGTGTGACCCTGTAGGTTTGATTATCGATCAATATTATATTGTTCCCAACAATTAATATTATCGACTAATCATTTAACATCCATAGACGACCTTATGACTTTATCGATTACACACATAGGATCGAAGGACATATCCCAACAATCTCCCACTTGGCCTTCAGAGCCAGTGTGCTGCCAACTTCCTTTTGTCACTTTATGTCTAAGTTTGAACTTGAGGCAAGACTCGAGTCATCCTCAATCGGTTCAAACCTTTCTTGGACTTTGAGACAGACTGTAAAACCAGATTTATCACTATGATACGAATCTGGACGTGGCCACGTATTTTCCACAGTCTCGACTCTCCAAGTGGCCGGTAAGACATGTTTCCCATTATAAAATGGAGGACAATCCCATCTTGTCAATCCAAGCTCTCCCACTTGCTTCCTGATATACCCAATAACAAGTTTTATAACCTCCTTTTACGAAAGGCGTTTACTTGTATCAAAGTACATCATTTCACAATGGAATCACTCTGGACTACTCAGGTCAGAGGAAATTGCTCGACAGTCAATGAAATAGTATTATGACTCGAAATCTTAAATACTATTCCAGTCGGGTCTGTTCGATCATTAGCTCCCAGCTAATATCTATGTAATTGTACTCGATGTCCCACATCACTAGCCCATGAAGCGGCGCTATAGTACACATTACAATCTAGTTCTTTGTATTATCGGTTTGTCCGTACTCGATTATACGAACTAGGAACAAGCATATGATTCAAGTATATCAGTTCAACCATTGGGACTTCATTATGCGGTAAGTCGACCTCATAACCCAATCGATATTACTTAATCATTTGGACAATTCATATAAATTAAACCATATTTATATGAAGAAATATGTATTATACATATGAGTGAATGTCTACCAAATCTCCAAAAGTATCTAATACAGTAATAGAAATCACAACCCATCTCTAAGATGTCTGATCTCTATTGCAGTCGTGAAAGCCTCAAGCTTAAACTGCTGGAGAGGTTTAGAAAGCGGGTTTGCAACCTTACCAAAAGTTGCAAATTTATTATCTCAATGTCTCCACAAAACTATCTCCCAGATAATGTGGAACTTCCTGAGCACCAGTTTTAGACTTGTGGTGCTTCCTAAGCACCAGTTTTAGACTTGTGGTGCTTCCTAAGCACCAGTTTTAGACTTGTGGTGCTTCCTAGCTCATTGGCTTGCGCGATAACTCTACTATAAATAGAGAACTATCGGATGGGCTGAGCTAGTTACGCCACCTAGTTCATTCAAGAACTTTCAAATCCTAACTGCCAACATTACTGCATCCAATGCAATACTGTGCTCAGCTTTTGTAGTTTAATCAGCTATATTGCATTGCATGGAACTATTCCAGCAAATATCACCTCTAACCAGACAAAAGATATAACCAGATTAAAATCGGAAATTATCTTAGTTTGTTTTGAAGTTAGCATTCAAACAACTTGTTAATATCAACTCTTTTTGTCTTCCAAAGACAACAAAATTCTTTTGTCCATCTAAGGTACATAAGAATATTCTTGGTCGCAATCTAACGCGCCTCACCTGGATTTCCTTGAAACTGACTCGTCATGCTCAAATCATATGATACGTCCGGTCGTGTACATATCATGGCATACATTATAGACCCTATTGCCAAATTATAAGGAATGTTTTCCATCCTCTTTTGCTCATCAAGTCCCGTAGGGCCTTGCATCTTGCTAAGAGATGTGCCATGACTCATTGGAATGAGACCCTTTTTGGCGTCTTTCATCCTGAACTTATCAAGTACCTTATCAAAATAGGTCACTTGACTAAGTCCAAACATCATTTTCGATCTGTTCCGACAGATCTTGATGCCCAATATGTACTGTGCTTCTCCAAGATCCTTCATTGAAAAACAATTCCCAAGCCATTCTTTAATAGAATTAAGCATAGAAACATTGTTTCCAATAAGGATTATGTCACCGACATACAACACAATTAATACAACGTAACTCCCACTGATCTTCTTGTAAAACAAGACTCTTCCGAGTTCCTCTGAAATCCAAATCCCAGTATGGATTCATTGAACTGAAGATTGCTACTTCGATATGCATTCTTTATTCCATAAATAGAACTATAAGCTTGCATAATTTCTCAGCCTTATTAAGATCGATAAAACTCTTTGGCTGTGTTAAAATAAGCCTCTTCTAGAATCCAATTCAAGAAGTTAGTTTTAACATCCAATATTACCATAACTCATTATCAAGATGAGTAGTAATGGCTAAGATAATCTGAATGATTTAATCAAAGCAATTGGTGAAAGTTTTTTCCATAATCCACCTCGTGAATAAAACTTTTACCATCAACCTTGCTTTGAAAACCCTAGGTTTTCCATCTGTCTGTTTAGATCTTAAAGATCCATTAGCATTCATTGGGTCTAACCCTGTGATGCAAATATATCAAGTTCCAAACTTGATTATCAGATATTGATATCATCTCAAATTTCATGGCACCATGCCAATTTTCAGTAGCTGGACTCGTCATAGCTTGGAATTAGGTCGAAGGTTCACCGCTTTCCGAAAGCATGAATTCATATCTCTCATTGGTCACAATATCTAAGTATTTGAATAATAGAGATAGATTTATGCCTTTCGGACCTACGAGAGCTGGTATGGTTTCCAAAACCATAGTAATACTCTCAACCCAGTCTTGAGTATTCATCGTTAGTTGTTTCACTTGAACCTCGTTCAAGACAACCGAGCTCCCACTGAATTTCTAGGAAAGATAACTCTTTTCAAGAAAATCACTATCTCGAGCAACAAAATATTGTTCTCAGATAGATCGTAGAAGTTGTACCCTCGAGTTTCTTATGGATACCATAAAGAAACTTTTATCCCATTTGAGTTCAAGCTCTATAGAGATAAATCTCGTCAGAGAAGCTTTTAGAACCTCAAATTTTGATGAAAACAATTTAGGGACCCTCCCTTTCCATACCTAGTATGGTGTCTTATCAACAGCTTTTGACAGCTTCCTATTCAGTGTGTAAGTTGAAGTCTAGAATTGTGTGTTCCCAAAAGAGACCAGTAGTTCATTTAGACCTCTCATCGAATGGTCGAACTATATCTAATATAGTTTGTTTTCTCTTTTCCGAAACATAACCTTCATGTGCTTGTGAACTAATAGGTTCCACATACATCAGTATGGATCATCCCTAATTACTCACATGTTCTCCTTTCTCCAAGAAAGATGACATTGTTATCTTTTCAATCACACATCATTCACATGTATCAAATGACTCCAAGTCAAATGATTCTAAAATTCCTTCTAAAAGAAGCTTCGTTACATGTTTAGATTTTGATTTAATCTAATCAACAATGTTTCAGTTATGTCTCATCGATACTTATTCGACTTGGTCTTTGGTCTTAATGATATATATGATTTGTCAAGTTTAAAGTATACATAAACAATATAATAATCGTACCAAAACAAAGAATAATTCACAATTAAAATAGTTACCAAACTATTTAATAGTGAAAAACTAATCCATCAGTATCTAATACTGAACCAATATTCATTGTTTATTGAAGGTACGAAATTACATAGTTATAATACTAAAACAGGGCCCTAAGGCAAAACAACATCATATGATCATACGGCTAATGCAGCGACCTTCGCTCCATTTCTTGCCCGTAGATCGACATCTCTATTCACCAAACTTATACTTCTATGTAGTTCCTCCACATAAAATGTGAGAACCACATTTTGCATCCAATACCCAAGAAGTAGAATTTGTGAAGTTTAATGTCTATATCATTAATACTTGAAGATGAAGCAACCCCGTTCTTCACATCTTCTTTGAACTTTGGGCAAATTCAATTATTCCCAATAATTGAATCTCATTCAAATTTCCATTCAAAATTATCTCAATGTCAAAACGTGATAAATCGTAAGTGAAAAATTGAAGTTTTCTAACCAGCGATATTATCATGCAATTGAAGCCCTATCTCTCATAAAATATGAGGGAGCCAACCAGACAATCGATTCACGCCATCCAATGGCTCGAAAGTCTCTAATTTGTGTCATTGATGAACTTAAGTGTTTTGGATTAAATCACTCCCCGAGGTGTAAATAATCCTAACCTTATAATCCATCAAATGAAAGACAAATTAGGCATTTGTTTTGAAATTGAATAAAATATGAACTTTTATATGTTTGCAAGTAGTGTCCAACACTTTTGCAGTAGACGCATTGAGATTCCCTAGGAACCCTAGTAGCCTTCTTGCCCATGCTCTTTTGAATACCCTATCCTATATCATAAGAATTTCCCTCTTAGGGTCCTTCTCTATCGCCGGCTCAGCAGCCTTGAGCATCCCGTGGAGCTCACGAAGCGATTTCTTCAAACCATTCATATGGAAATTTTAGCCTAAAGGCATTATAACCATCATGAAATTGAAGTATGAAATCGGTTGCCAAATAATCATCATAGGAAAAATCTAGGCGGTCACTTGAAGCAAATAATCCAATCATTTGTTGCACATGTGATTCCATAGATTTCCATTTTTCCAGCCTAGCTGAAGCAATGACCCTGGTCATACCGAACCGCTCAATCTTAGCATATTCCCCGAACATGCTATTGAGTTGTTCAATGATATCTTAGGATGTGGTTATCTAACACATTTTCATTGTCTTCGTATTTGAGGACCATCCTCGAATTACGTTGTGAATCAAGAAAATTTATGTTGTTCAATTTTTCTTAATCAAGAATTGAACCAAACTTGAATCGAGTTGAAATTAACATGATAAACTACAAAAGAAAGATAAATAAAGTATGTAAACATCCACAAAGCGGTAAACAAATAAGGTTGTCTAACAAGTTACTTATTTATTCCATTTTGTTCAATCGATATCTAATATCGTTGTTCCCTTGAACAAAGCGATCCCAAGACCCTCATCTTGCGAATCCTTAAGCCGACTGAGTCCGCACTTAAGAAAACCAAGATAGGTAGACATCCCATGTCAATGACATCTAATGTCATTCTCGGTCGATAAGAATCACATTCTTATCTCATGTCTCGATAGCCACGCCTGCAGTGGATCTATAGATGAGAAAACCAAACTCACGTGTAAGGGTCTAACCCTTACTCCGACTTATCCCAAGATAACAAGTAGTACCCCGCTGAGGCGGACCTACCAACTTATGATCGAGGGCTTCATGAGTGTGACGTTTTGGACAAGACATTATACTCATTATTTTTGGGAACTTGCATGCATAGGTTTGTTTATATGTAAGTTGAAAATTTATAATATAAAACAACCTATAACTAGCAAAGCATATAAATACGAAATCGAAAGGCCCCTAGAACCTCACAACTCTCAAACGAAAAGATTAAAATAACAACAAAAGCCTTGAACATCTTCTGGACTGGTCCTCGCCCTCCGTTTTAGTTACGTGCCCTCCGATTTTGGTCAAATCTATTCCGTACCCATAAAACCACGAACAGCGCCCGCCGTTTCACAACCAGCGGTCGCTGAACACCACCGGCGGTCGCCGTTTCCAAAACGGCGCCCGCCGAAAGGTCCGGGAACAATCTGCCAAGAAAAAGGGCTTTCGGCGCTCGCCGTTTCCAAAACGGCGCCCGCCGAAACAAAACAGCGCCCGCTGGAGCTACAACGGCGCCCGCCGTTTGGCTCCAGCAGCCCGGTTTTGTCCGTTTTGCTTCGTTTTACTTCGTTTTGCTTCGTTTCTTCTCGTTTTCGCCAGAGAGCCGAGATCCTCCATCGAACCATGGACTAAGTCCATCGCTTACAAGTAGTACAATACAAATATAATATAAAAACCTATCTATTACAATTGATTCCAAGGGACGCAGCCCTCAAAAGACTATGGCCAATCGAAACGTAAAAAACGACGAATTCATTCACCCGACCACTAACGGTGGCCAGCCTTACATCTAATCACATAATCACAATTAAACAATTAATCCAATTATGTTGATTAAACTTCTTGTGTCCAACACAAAAGTGTGCACGAGCCCTAGGCTCTGATACCAATTGAAGGTACCGGTATACCGATCCGATCGATATACCGTGTGTGCGGAAGCGTGTAAAGCAATAGATCTACTATGCCATGATCTTAGTGCACACAAATATGTATAGACACATATTTATATATATATATATATATATATATATATATATATATATATATATATATATATATATATATATATATATATATATATATATATATCAAATATATATATAGAGAGAGAGAGATTAACAAGAACACTTACAACCGGTGTAGTGTGCCTCGTTGATGTTGATGAAGGTGGTGTTGAGTCGATTGAACCACCTTCATGGATCAGCCTTGAGAATGACCTCGTCACTCTTCTTGTCTAGATCGCCCGGATGTTGAAGCCGCACAAATGGCCCGGCCTCTACGTGTTGCACACGAACCCGGATGATGAACACCTTGCTTGCATGAAGTGGTTCTCCAAGAACACTCTCTTTTCTCTCCTTTTTGTGTGAATTTCGTGGGTAAGCATGAAGTGATATGAAAATCAGATTTTCATGTCTATATTCATGTCCATTTACCACTCCATGTAACCCCCCCATTATGTGCATCATAATGAACAAGTAATGGTGGTTAATGGGGAGATGAAAAGACACCTCCACATAATCATGCCAAATCATGATATGTGGTCCCACTTGCTTGTGTGGCATGCCATGTCACACTATGTGACATGCATCCATGCAAGCCATGCAATGCATCCCATGCACGTAAAATCCACATGTATTGATTCTAAATCAATATTATTATCAAGCAACGTATATCAACATCGAGTTCGTGTGTGACCCTGTAGGTTTGATTATCGATCAATATTATATTGTTCCCAACAATTAATATTATCGACTAATCATTTAACATCCATAGACGACCTTATGACTTTATCGATTACACACATAGGATCGAAGGACATATCCCAACACAACGTGTGGTACTGGCACAATAGGAGTCGCATACATCTCTCTCAAGCTGCTTTGCTTGAAATAGGGGCCGACGAAATCGTACAATGAAAATCTAGCCCGTCTACATAAAAGTATCAAGTTAGTGGCATTAATTAATTTAAAAGAAGATGTAAGGAAACCGATACCATACCGTATAGCGGCAGCAGCATGACGACACGGAATTAGGTCTAAGTCGAACTCCCGACAGTCACACGTGCGTCTCGCGATATCCACGAGATAGGACCTGCCGTTTTCCTCAACTCTGAACACGGTCCCCGCACTGACCTCCCGAACAGCAAGATGATGACTCAACTGATTCTGATTAGACATCTTTGCGAATGCCTCCTCGGTCATCTCATGCTCCCTCTCATTAGCCTTTCTTCGTTTCTCGTCAAACCATCTCTCAATCATCGCACGAATCGACTCGAGCATAGCACAAACAGGTAATCGTCGTGGCCATTTGATAGCACTGTTGAAGACTTCGGCCGCGTTCGATGTCATGAAACCATATCGTCGTTCAGGACATTTTGACCTTGACCAGGTCTCAACACCGAGTCCAACGAGGCGCCTATAAGCACCGTCTCCACTGATTCTCTCCAAATCAGATAAATATTTTTCAAACTCATCCACTCGATAACAGTAGGCTGCTTTGTGTACAATTGTGATCACATGAGAGCGGTACATTGCTAGATTCTTCTCGAGGTGGTGACAGCACAACGCACGGGTCGCGTGGGGATAGGCACTCCGAATAGCATTCGCGATGCTCTTATGCTGGTCGGACACAATGAGCAGATCGTCTGCATCGTAGCAAAGCCTGAGGTGCTCAAGAAACCACGTCCACTCCAGGTCATTCTCAATCGGACCGATACCCAAAGCAAGCGGGAAAATCTGCTCATTTCCGTCCTTCGTGACGGCAACAAATAACACACCGCTGTTTTTCCCCTTCAGATGAGTGGCGTCGACTACTATGACGGGACGCAGAGTGCGCTGCTGAAATGCACTAATGCACTGCCCAAGTGCAACAAACATGTGACAGAACACGCCCTCACTGGTCGTCTGAATATCATACCGAGTCCCTGGATTGCATTCTTTCAGCACGTGCAGATATGACGGGAGCATCTGATATGAATCCTGATAGTTGCCGTACCTCATTTCAACGGCCAGGTTCCTCGTCCGCAGGGCAAAGCTGTAATCGATCACTACTCCGTACAATCTCCTCAGATCAGAAATCATCGTCTTCGGCTTCAGTGTGATCTCATCGTCGACTAGCTGACGTGCAAAGTAAGTAGCAGCAACCTTGCTCGACACGTGACGATCGGCAGTCCGACCCAAATCATTGACACACTCGTGATTCAAGTTCAGCTTCGTAATCTTCCAGAGTGTTTCGTCATTCCCAGTAGCACACAATTTGAACGGGCACTTCTCACGGTCTCGCTTGCAAACGAACTTTACCCGTTCACAGGTCGAGCGTTTAGTGGCACACTCCACCATATGCTCCATGTGATACATCCCCACCGCTATCTTCAGATCCGATTTCGTTCGGAATGTCGAGCCGACTGCAAGATGACCATACACAAGTTCGGGAGGCTCGACCGATCGCAATGGAACCGCGGGGTCAAACTCCGGCAGTGGAATGATCCAGTTGCGCAGTGGATTATTCTGTGCATTCTGAGCTGGTTCGGGTTGCTCGCCGGCTCCCGAATTAGAACTCGAGGACAGATTACGGCGTGAAAGAATATTTGTGATGACGCGCGGCTGTCTAATCCATTATGTCCATTCAGTGGTCAACGACTGCAACAGGTCGGTCTGACGAGCTTCTTCGTCGTCCTCGGAATTCTCAGCAGGCCTCTCGCCCTCAGTCGGTACATCCGTATCTACTTCTGGAATATTCACCTCGGGTGCATTTTGTTGTGCCTCCTCTAGGATCTCGGTGACGAAAATGAAACAATCGTCCTTTTGCTCGTCTAGCATGCGGGATACATCGTCGTCGCTAAGCAAAGGACACCGCACGCTCCTAAAATCATTGCCTCGTGTTAAGATAAACAACATGTACTCGATATTCGGCGGAGGGCGCAAAACGGCACGAATCTGCCTCACAAGACCATCGAGGGTAAGTTGATCCCTCCTGAAGAAAAGGCACATATCTATCCCGTCGACGTAGACCGCTCGTTCCCAACGACCACCGTAACGTATCGTGATTCGTTGATTCGACATCTACAATTACAAAAAACATTATTGAATTAGGTTAACTATTACAACATATCCATATATATCGACGAAACAAACCAAAAATTACGGAAAAATGCGTTTTTTGCAAAAAACAGGCCCTGTTACTCGAATGGACTGTTCCATCGAGTAACATGATGGACTGTTACTTTCGAGTAACATGATTCGATTAACCTCAATTCGAGTAACCTCACATTACTCGAATTTGTGTTACTGGAATGAGGTTAGTCGAAACATGTTACTGGAGTTAGGGTTAATCGAAAATCTACTCGAAAGCATTTCGGGTAACCTCAGTTCGATTAACCTCAGTTCGAGTAATGTTTCGCTTCATAAATTCTTAGTTACTCGATGGGTTGATCGATAGAGCGTACGATCGACCAACCCATCGAGTAACTGTCGCAGAATTTTTTTTTTTGAAAAACTTGATCACGTACCTCTCGATTTGGCTCGTCAAGGCACGCGTATGTTCTCCGGCGTTTTCCAGAATCTAACGGGGCAACATGTAGAGAGTGTTTGAGAGAATTTTGAGAGAATTTTTGAAAAAAATTTGGTTTGGTTTTGGTAGATATGTGATGAATATGGAGGATTGAATGCACAATAAACCCACACCAAACCCTCAACCAAACAATAAATCTGATTTTGTGGGCCCCACATGTATTTTCTTTTTATTTTTATGTTAATTGAAATTGTTTTTGTATTTTGTTTTCTTTTTTTTATTTATTAAAAAAGTAAGGGTATAAGAGACAATTTATGTTCAATTGGTGTAAAAAACTCACACTTTTATAAAGGGGGACTTTAAACTCATCCCCTTAACAAATGTGACTAAAAAGTCACATTCCCTCTAATAATAATTACCCCTAATCCAAATTGTTCCTTTTTTAATTGTAACTTAGCATATTTATCAATCATATTAATTATTAATTGTAACTTACCATATTTATAATTGTTGGATGCGTTATTTATAGTTATTGTTGAAATCACAATAACTACTTAGGCTCATTAATAATGAGAGATAAAATTGCAAATTCATAGACTATCAATACAATATACAGTCTATTTTACACATTTTATAGCATTCACAATTCCACTTGCTATTACATCACACTTCATGATTCCTCCAAAAATATTGACGAGAATAGCCTTCACTTTCTCATCCGAAATCAAGATTTTAAAAGCTTCCACAACCTGATCAGTACAACATATTCAACTAAATCAATCAAAATCATGAAATAAAACCAGAGTAGGAAATAATAGATAGTTATCCAATCAAACTACATTTAATTTACCTGGTTTTCTGAGGCATTTCCCCCAACATAGAGAAAATTGGTGGGAGTACCTTCATAGTAGCCATCATAGCCAATCCAGCACCATTAACCATGCAACCAATTCCTCCTATGTAATTCAAGTCGGCTTTTGCTGCAGCAACCTAAAATTAAAAGGAAATGTCACTGAAAAAACATCCATTATAGAAAGAATTATTAGCCTCATATATAATGTCAAGTGATGGGTTAATACCTCACAAGTATCCTCTTGTGCTGGGTCCCGAAGAGCAAAAACCTCTTTCTGGCGGAAAGCAACAGCATCATCATCAAAGTTCAGTTTTGCATCAGCAGCCACTAGCTGATTATCAGAAGTCTCAGCAAGGGGATTGATTTGTTATAAGAATAGAGCTTCAAAGTTAGAAATAGTGGAATTAATGCAACCTGGTTCTAATCATAAAATTAGTGATCATTAAATCCATTAATCTTATACTATTGATTTAGGGCCCGAAAGATAAAACTCTCAATAAGACAAATAAAACATACATATATTTAGGAACTGTAATTTAGAAAATATATTTAAATATCAAGAAAGTGCAAGATGCAGAACATGGCTTAGATTTATAGATCTTAAATCTCAGTTTTTTTCATCTTTCTAGACCTAACAGAAACTAAATTGAGTTTGTCACCTCTAACATAGTGCAATCACATTCGCAGAAAAGCTCGTACAACTTCTTGACTTGTTCAATTGAGGCATCTCTATCAGCCCCCTTAGTAGATAAACCAGCGGGCATCTTCATCAGTAATTCCTGTGAAAACATCAATAGGCACCTAGCAAAAAAATAGAGATAATAAATAACAACACCAATTAGTAAAAAAATACATTCAAATAAGAAATTTCTACAACATGGACGTAACAAAAAGGAATCTAACCCTTACAATCAGTTCTGGATGTTCCTCTACAAGATCTTCATATTCGTTCCTACCTTTTTACAAGCAATTATAAGCTGCAAGATATAGAAGAGAACCCATGGATCAGAAACAGATATCTTTGTTATGAGTGACGCACATTAACCAACAAAGAACAAAAGAAAATAAAAACAGCAATTTATTAGAACACGAATTAAAAATAATTTATAACGATGCGTCATTTCAAACTGCACATTTTTCACTTTTTTAAGGAATGGAACAGAGTGCGAAGAAGAATTATTGATAAGAAATTAATAATGAATGAAAACTTGATTGCCACCAGATAAACAATAACACAAATAGAGCCTCAATGTTTACTTACAGTACCAGCAGATTTACGATCACGGGTGATGGCAAAGTACATCTCATTGACAAGGGTTAACTACTTAATAGCCAAATACAACTGAATCAAAGAAAATAAAAGCAGGATCACCTTATGAACGCACAACACTAGGCTGAAATTTGACACAAAAATATATAGCACCAAAGGTGTAGTACCATGGAAAGTAAAAACTCAACATTTGATGAATTGTGTTTCAATAGTTAATTCGTATAAGAACATGCAATTTGATTTTGCAATGGAAGTATTCATGCAACTCTATTTCTAGCTGGAAAATAAGGGTAACCTTAAATATTTTATGGGAGTAAACAAAGTAAAGATAAACAATCCATGCAGATACATTTATCAAAGTATTATAACTTTTAAAATGAAAAACCTAAAGTGAAAGGACATCAAATTAAGAAAGATCCATAGTCAAATGGTTATGAAGTCAGACATTACCTGATAATCTCTCTTCTGCGTACTTAATATGATATAACATTTAAGACAGATTACTGTTAATAGCTTTTCTAATTAATAGAGTGAATTTGGTAAGCAATCAATAATCCTTCATTAGAATCATAACACATCCTAAGCTTTCTGATAATACAACTAATTGTAACAAAATAAAGCCCAAGTGGGGATTTAAAATTTAAGCTCAGAAAATATGTAACAATACAATTCAAATCATTATTGAGATTATTTTCAAAATAAAAGTCAAATTAAAGCCAGTGGATATTGGAATATTTATCTTGAGCTTTCCACCACTCATTCCAGTTCCAGTCCTACAAAAGCTAACCACCAAACTTCACACACAAATAGTGAGAAAAAAACACACTTGTTTCTTCCCCTGCTCCTCCTCTGCTTTCCATGGCCAAGAATCAATCTGAATAATCCCCTCATCTACTCACTTCCTTTCCTTTTTTGTTACTTTCTTTCACCTTCATCAAATAGCCACGACTTTCTTTCAGATTTTTAGTTCATCATACACACTCCCCGCATTCATCTCCCTAAGCAAATATATTAAGATATTCAAATCTTAATCTTAACAACATTATCTAACAATATACTGATGTTTTACAATGTTCAATATCTATCAAAATTATCTAAAATATAAACATAGGTTTAAAAATTTCAAGTCAGGAACTCATGATTTAAGTTTTAAAAAAATGACGGAACAATTGTTGTAAAACCCCCGAAAGAAAACACAATAATCATAAAACAATCTCAATAAAAACATGTACCGGTATTAATTAAGTTGAGCCTCCAATTCAAAACAAAAAGCCATAATTAAGATAAGATCAAATCTATTCATTCACATCGTCCTTGAATTTCCCAGAACAACATTTCAGTCAAGCCTTCAACGTCAACACCAATGCACCAACTATACCAGTCTCGCCGAGCAGCAATCCCACATCTCTAAATCTCACAAAAAGGTTCAAAGTCAGAATAAAAACATGCATATATATACAACAAGCCAGAGAAGTAAAATACATTTGAAAACTAAAACACTCACATTCATAAACACGTTAGAAATAACCCATCAAATTTAAGATTGAATACATTGTTTTTGTAAAGAATGGTTTGAGGTGTGATGTGCTCTGATCATAATTGATGAAATTAGTTATAACAAGAAAGCACATATGCATGGGTTGAATGCAAATTATTTTTGTTGCATCGTCTATAGACTGATATGTCTACAAGCTATACATTGAAAAGCTAACTAATAATAGTATTATTAGAATTTCAACTTTAGCCTCAAAAGCTCAAATCAAACCTATAATGTTAGGCACTAAATCAATAGCTAAAATTAGTACTTACAGCCCCCCTTAAATAAGTTCGCTCCATCGATCATCAAACCAAATGTTTCTGTGTTCCGTTCTTGAATTTCAGAGTAGAATTTTGACGATATGCATCCTTGATGAAATGGAGAGCAACACCAAAACCAGTAACCGCCATCAAAGCGAGACCACCGAAAGAGCGACAATAAACTAAAGCCGCATCGATGAGTAGAGCGAAGCAGCAATCCCAAAAATTGAAATTGGTGAAATCCCACCAAAGATTAAGCAACGGAACAAGTTTAAATAGAATAACAGGCCCTAGAATTGCTGTACAAATGTCACTGTCCCTCACAAAGAAAGTCCAGCAGGAAGAAGCAACAACGACGACTGACTCGATCCATAGTTTCTCGGAGCGGCGGAGGACGTAGGGTACGGGTTCACAGCCAATGGTGTAGAAAATAAGAAAAATATAGAATATCATAACTAAATACATTAGCGATACCAGATGATAGGCATATCCAAGGGGCAGAAGCTTTAAGTATAAACCAGCATAAAAAGGGAGGGGGAACATTGCCATACAAATAGACACTACAAACCAAACAAAGGTGCGATGTGACATCTCCCCCCTCAGTCGTTTTAACCACGCCGGTACTTCCACGGCCTCTCCGATTTCTGGATCTATCGATGACGGTACTGCCAGCTTCATGACCTATCAGATTTCGAGATCTACCGAAGTCGATGGTGGACTCCTCACGACCTCACCGTCTCTCCTATGGAAGACGTTACGGTTTGTATAAGAATATTTATAGGGTATAATAATATGGGTTTAGTGATTGATGATTGTGTTGTATAACTTAAATTTGGTAAGAAAAAATTAATTATTCATATATAAATTTAGAAATTTAGAAATAAAACATTCTATGAATTAATGAATTAATTTATTAAACTATAGTAACTAGGATCTTTCAACCCGTGCTATGCACTGGGATTATCTTTCAGCAGCTTCTCCGGTTACTATTTTAATATAAGAATATTAATAGAAAAATTTTAATGAAAAGTTTTTTAAACACTTCCTTATAAACGACATTTGTAGCCTTATTCGTGAGGTCCCCATTCGAATCGCAACATATATTTGTCCGTGTGTGAACACCAGCATTCTCAACAACTATTTTTATTGAAAATTTAATATAGAAAATTAAAAAAATGTTGAAGTGTTTTAAAATAATAGAGAAATTTCTTACACGATCACTTAAATCATAAAGGATTAATGATTATATAATTAATAAAAATAAATGGTTAAATAATTATTTTTGTTTTTATTTTAATTATTTCACTTTCCAATTTTGTTATTAAGTTATTTGTGTTAATAATTTTAAAGAATATAAAAATAAAATAAAAAGTGTATGAAAACTGTGAATTATATAATTTATTAGTTGTGTATTTAATAAAATAAAATTGTTAAATAATTAGTTTGTTTCTATTTTAACTATTTCAAATAAAAGTTTAAATAGTTATATATTTTATCAGTTATATTATTTATTTTATCATTCATTAATATAAATTGCTATAAACAAATATATTTTTAAAATTAAATATTCACAACAATTAGCTAATGGAGTTAAATTGTAGGTATTGAATGATCAGGTAGCTAATAAAGTTAAATAGTTGAATAATTAAGTGAAGTTCACTTATTTCAAATTCACTCAATTTAGTTTAGTCATTTTAATTTTTTTATTCATATTCAATATTTTAAGATATAGCTGAAAATTTATTATTGAATATGGTTAGAAGCTACAAAAATCAACATGTTATATATCATGAAGATATGTTCAAGGAACACATTATCGCAATGCAACGGTCTATGCTAACAGTCAAAATATTTAGTTAATAAATGAATATATGTTATAATTTCAGATAACATGACATATGGTTTAAGAAAAAGATAATATATGTATCTGTGTTTAAGCAAATAGAATGAATCAGAAACTTTGGGAATTTGAAATACAGAGCAACTTATGAATTTGGAATAAGTTTTTGGATTAGAATTATTCTGCAAAAAGATAACAGGGGGAATGAAAAGGGTAATACGAAATTGGAATATGATGAGGGATAAGAATCTAAACTACAGAGAAACTTATGAAATTGGAGAACGAAAAGGGATGAGAATTATTCTGCAAAAGATAGGCCACAAACAACGATTTATCAAATTGATGAATTCTTATACTGCAAAAATATAAAGATCAATATAACAGTGTAAATATATCAGGAGGAATGGACCGGGTAATTAATACGAATTTGGCATATGATGATGGATAAGGGATAAAAATCTAAACTGCATAGAAACTTACGAATTTGGAGCACAAAGAGGGATGAGAATTACACTGCAAAAAATTGGACACAAACAATGATTTATAAAATTGATGAATTATGAAACTGCAAAATTATAAAGGATCAATATAATCAGTGTAAAGATAACAGGGAGAATGGACCGGGTAATACGAAATTGGGATATGATGAGGGATAAGAATCTGAACTAAAGAGAAACTTACGAATTTGGAGCACGAAGACGGATGACAATTGCACTGCAAAAAATAAGTCAGAGACAATGATTTATCAAATTGATGAATTTTGATACTGCAAAATTACAAATGATCAATATAATCAGTGTAAACATAGCAGGGGGAATGTACGGGTAATATGAAATTGGGATATGATTAGGGATAAGAATCTGAACTATAGATAAACTTACGAATTTGGAGCACGAAGAGGGATGACAATTACACTGCAAAAATAGATCACAAACAATGATTTATATAATTGATAAATTATGATATTGCAAGAATATAAATGATGAATATAATCAGTGTAAAGATAACAGGGGGAATGTACCTAGTAATAAGAATATGAACTACAGAGAATTGAAAGAATTTGGGTCACGAAGATGGATGAGAATTACACTGCAAAAAATAGGCCACAAACAACGATTTATAACATTGATGATTTCTGATACTGCAAAATTATAAAGGAGCAATATGATCAATGCCAAGATAACTGGGGGTATGGACTGAGGAAGATGAATTTGGCATATGATGAGGGATAAGAATCTGATCTATAGAAAAACTTACGATTTTGGAGCATGAAGAGGGATGAGAATTATCCTGCAAAAAATAGGACAGAAAAGACGATTTATCAATTTGATGAATTCTGATACTCTAAAATTATATAGGAGCAATAAGATCAGTGGTAAGATAACTGGGGGTCTGGACTGGGGAAGACGAATTTGACATATGATGAGGGATAAGAATCTGATCTACAGAGAAACTTACGAATTTGAGAAACTTACGAATTTGGGGCAAGAAGAGAGATGAGAATTATCCTGCAAAAAATTCGTTAGAATAAACGATTTATCAATTTGATAAATTCTGATACTGCAAAATTATAAAGGAACAATAAGATCAGTGCCAAGATACCTGTGAATTATATAATTTATTAGTTGTATATTTAATAAAATAAAAATTTTAAATAATTAGTTTGTTTCTATTTTAACGATCTCAAATAAAAGTTTAAATGGTTATATATTCACAACAATTAAATAATGAAGTTAAATTGATAAATTCATATACTGCAAAAATAAAAAAGATCAATATAAGCAGTGTAAAGATAGCAGGGGGAATGGATCGGGTAATACGAATTTGGCATATGATGAGGGATAAGGGATAATAATCTGAACTACAGAGAAACTTACGAATTTGGAGCACTAAGAGGGATGAGAATTACACTGCAAAAAATTGGTCACAAACAACGATTTATAAAATCGATGAATTCTGATACTGCAAAATTATAAAGAATCAATATAATCAGTGTAAATATAACTGGGAGAATATACAGGGTAATACGAAATTGGGATATGATGAGAGATAAGAATCTGAACTAAAGAGTGTTGAAATCTAAGAGATATAATTAATGTTTGATTGGGAGAATAAGGAAAGAAATATCTGTGGTATGGTAACAGATATTTCAATCATTGACTATTGATTGATTCCCTGATTTGTAGGCTGCATATCTTGTAGGATCCCTAATTTTAGGGTTACCTAATACTAGTCATAGGCTGCTTAGTATATAAAGGGACATTGATGTAATAGCAAAATAAGTCTTTCAAGACACAAAAATAAAAGTACACTACTTTTAACATGGTATCAGAGCGCAGGCTCAACTAAAACTTATTAACCCTAGAATGAGTTACCTACATGCATTATCCGGAGAGGTGATCACTCCTACTGGTCAAACCTCAAAAGCTAATGGTGATGAAGGTAATTCAACAAATCACTTAATGGTCTCAAGGAGACTTACTGGAAAGAATTACATCGAATGGGCCCAAAATATCAAGCTGGCCATGGAAGGAAAGGGAAAGCTAGGCATGCTGACTGGATCCATGAAAGAACCAGCAGCAGGTGACCCAAAACTTGAGGTTTGGAGGGCAGAAAACTCCATGGTGAGAGCCTGGATAATCAACTCCATGGAGCCAAATATTGCCAGGCCCCACATCTTCCTACCAACTGTTAAAGACCTATGGGAAGCAGTCAAGGAAATGTACTCGGATCTAGAAAACTCCTCTCAGATCTATGAGTTAAAGACAACTCTATGGGCAATGAAGCAAGACAACAAAGATGTGACTACATACTACAATGATGTAGTCACTCTACTTCAAGAACTTGATCTCTGCCATGATGATAGTTGGAGTTGTGCAACAGATAGTGCAAAGTTCAAGAAGAGAGAAGAAAATGAAAGGGTCTTTACTTTTTTGGCAGGTCTCAACCCATCCTTGGATGAGGTGAGAGGAAGGATTCTAGGAAGAAAGCCTCTTCCCTCACTCAGGGAAGTATTTGCAGAAGTCAGGAGGGAAGAATCCAGGAGAAAAGTCATGGGACCTAAACACGACTCTACCCAAGGCCTCAATACCAGTGGTCAAGATGTAGAACAGTCAGCCATGGCAACAACAAATCAAAACAGAAAAACTAAGCCAGTGTGTGATCATTGTAAGAAGGTGGGACATCTAAAGAAAGATTGTTGGGGGTTACATGGAAAACCCCCTAACTGGAAACCAAGGAGTCAGATGCAAAATTTTGGAAATGGAGTGCAAGGTAATCAAGTATCATCAGACCTAGGGCAGAATAAATCTGAAGCTTCACCCTTCACAAAGGAACAATTAGAGCATCTAAGTATTCTTATGGGACATCATGCTTCTGCCACAATGGCATCTGGTAATACTCTAGCCCTTTCTACCTCTTCTTCTAATCCAAAATGGATAGTTGACTCAGGTGCAACTGACCATATGACCTATAATTCACACTTTTTTAAAACCTATACCTCATGTGGGGGAAATCAAAAGGTAAAGGTGGATGATGGATCTTTGTCAGTTGTGGCTGGCAGAGGATCCATCCAGGTCAACCCTAATCTAACCCTTCACAATGTTCTCCATGTCCCTAAACTCTCATGTAACCTACTCTCTGTTAACAAACTCTGTTCAGAAACTAATTGCGAAGCTATTTTTTCTCATACTGACTGCAAGTTTCAGGAAATGGATATGGGGAAGGTGATTGGCAGTGCTAAGATGAGTGGAGGGCTATATTTTCTAGAAGAAAGGAGGATGCACCAGAATAAGTTAGAACCTAGAACCTTCTGTTATAATGTCTCTGATTTGGCTACTAATGAAATTATGATGTGGCACTCTAGGTTAGGTCATCCAAACTTTGCATATTTAAAAAAATTGTTCCCAAAACTGTTTTTTAATAAAAACTTTTCAGATTTTCAATGTGAGGTTTGTCAACTTTCAAAACATACAAAAAGTACTTATCCTTTAAAAAGCTACAAACCATCTAAACCTTTTACCCTAATACATAGTGATGTATGGGGCCCTTCTAGACACTTAACAGCAAAGGGAAAAAGATGGTTTGTATCATTCATAGATGATCACACAAGACTCACCTGGTTATACCTCTTAAAAGATAAATCAGATGTGAGTACAGCTTTCAAAAATTTTTATAATATGATTCAAACTCAGTTTCAAGTCATGATCGCAATGATAAGAACTGACAATGGAACCGAGTATTATAATCAGACATTGAAAGATTTTTTCTCTGAAAAGGGAATAATACATCAAAGCTCTTGTCCTAACACACCCCAACAAAATGGGGTTGCTGAAAGGAAAAACAGACATATCTTAGAAGTTGTGAGGTCCTTGATGCTATCCTCTAACTGTCCTAAGTTCCTGTGGGGAGAAGCTGCATTAACTGCAGTATACCTAATTAATAGGCTACCCTCCAGAACTCTGAATTTTAAAACTCCTATACAGGAACTCACTCTGATTTTTCCTAACACTAAACTCATTCAAAATCTCCCTTTCAAAATCTTTGGATGTGTCGCTTTTGCACATACATACAATCAAGGGAAATTGGATCCTAGGTCCTCAAAATGCATGTTTGTAGGGTATTCTGCAAATAAAAAGGGCTATAAACTCTATGATTATGAAAGGAAAAGGTTCATTGAAAGTCTAGATGTTACTTTTTTTGAAAATATTTTTTACTACCCTCAGCATCATCTCCAGGGGGGGTCTAAGACCATTGAAGATGTTGTTGAGTTCCAATATTTCACCTTACCTACTGTGCCAACATCTTTTGATATTAGGAATGAACAAATCAGACATGTTAATACAGAGGAGGAGGATGAAACTGGAATTTCAATTCATATTGGAAATCCAACTTCACATCCTCCTGGAAGGTTCAAGGGAATTACTTACTCCAGGGCTAATCCTAATTCTAAAGAGAATGATATTCCTTTCCCATCCCAACCTGACAATCATCAGACTCGACCAATTGTTGAAAACACAGTAGAGGCAACAAACCAAACCTCTGAACCTCTGCCCTCTCAAAATACCCCACCACATTCAGAAAAACATCTAGACAAAGACACTGATTCTAATGACTTGTTACTTGATGTTCCTATAGCCATTAGGAAAGCCACTAGAAACTGTACAAAAAAACCAAAATATCCTATTCAAAATTACCTCAGCTACAAAAACCTTTCCCCATCCTATCAAGCCTTTCTCACTAATGTATCAGAGAAGCAAGTCCCTAAGAATATTCAAGATGCTCTCACCACACCTGAATGGAGGGCTGCAGTTCAAGAGGAAATTCTTGCACTAGAGAAGAATGATACTTGGGAGAAAATGAATCTACCAACTGGTAAAAGAACTGTGGGGTGCAAGTGGGTATTCACTATCAAATACAAAGCTGATGGAACCATTGAAAGGCACAAAGCTAGACTGGTAGCAAAGGGCTACAGTCAGACTTATGGAATTGATTACTCAGAAACCTTTTCTCCAGTGGCAAAACTGAACACTATTAGAGTAATTTTCTCAATAGCTGTCAACATGGACTGGAAGTTGTGGCAGCTGGATGTTAAAAATGCTTTCCTGCATGGCCACTTAAAGGAAGAGGTTTACATGGATCCCCCACCCGGAGTAGAAGATCAGTTTGGAGGAAAAGTGTGTAAGCTTAGAAAATCACTATATGGACTGAAACAAAGTCCTAGAGCCTGGTTTGACAGATTCAGGCAATCAATGGTGAAAAATGGATTTACACAAGGGCACTCAGACCACACCTTATTTGTGAGAACCTCTAATGAGGGTAAGAGGGTCATCCTGGTGGTGTATGTGGATGACATCATTCTCACAGGAGATGATGTGGCTGGAATTGTACAAGTTAAAGAACACATGGCAAAGGAGTTTGAAATAAAAGATTTAGGAGCCCTAAAATATTTTTTAGGGATGGAGGTAGCTAGGTCTGAGGCTGGAATGGTGGTTTCCCAAAGAAAGTATGTGTTAGACCTGTTGAGTGAAACTGGAATGCTAGGATGTAAACCTAGCAATACACCAATGGAGCATAATACAAAACTGGGAAATGAAGAAGAGAACATACCTGCCGCAGACAAAGAACTCTACCAAAGACTGGTGGGAAAATTGATATACTTGGCTCATACTAGGCCTGACATCTCTTTTGCTGTTGGGAGTGCGAGTCAATTTATGCACTCTCCCAAACAACCACATTATGAGGCTGTACTAAGAATCATAAGATACTTGAAGGGTACAGCAGGTGTGGGATTGGTGTTCAAGAAAACTCCAAAAAGGAGTGTTGAAATTTATACTGATGCAGATTGGGCTGGTTCTCATAATAGAAGGTCCACCACTGGCTACTGCTCATTTGTTTGGGGAAATCTTGTTACATGGAGAAGTAAGAAACAAGATGTAGTGGCTAGAAGCTCAGCTGAAGCTGAGTTCAGAGCTATGTCACAAGGTATATGTGAAGAACTATGGCTGAAAAAGGTTCTAGAAGACCTAAAGGTGCAAGTGGAGAAACCTATGAAGCTATACTGTGATAGCAAAGCTGCAATTGACATTGCAAGTAATCCTGTACAACATGACAGAACCAAACATGTGGAAATCGATAGACATTTCATCAAGGAAAAGCTGGAATCAGGAGTTATATGTGTTCCATTCCTACCCTCACGTCAGCAAACAGCAGATGGATTAACTAAAGCCTTGATGAAGCAGCAGTTTGATGAATATACTTCCAAGTTGGGCATCATTAACATCTATGCTCAACTTGAGGGGGGGTGTTGAAATCTAAGAGATATAATTAATGTTTGATTGGGAGAATAAGGAAAGAAATATCTGTGGTATGGTAACAGATATTTCAATCATTGACTATTGATTGATTCCCTGATTTGTAGGCTGCATATCTTGTAATTAGGATCCCTAATTTTAGGGTTACCTAATACTAGTCATAGGCTGCTTAGTATATAAAGGGACATTGATGTAATAGCAAAATAAGTCTTTCAAGACACAAAAATAAAAGTACACTACTTTTAACAAAGAGAAAGTTACGAATTTGGAGCACGAAGAGGGATGACAATTGCACTGCAAAAAATAGGCCACAAACAATGATTTATCAAATTGATGAATTCTGATATTGTAAAAGTATAAAAGATCAATATAATCAGTTTAAAGATAGCAGTGGGAATGAACCGGGTAATACGAAATTGAGATATGATGAGGGATAAGAATCTGAACTACATAGAAACTTACGAATTTGGAGCACGTAAAGGGATGAAAATTACATTGCAAAAATAGATCACAAACAATGATTTATCAAATTGATGAATTCTGATATTGCAAAAATATAAAGGATGAATATAATCAGTGTAAAGATAACAGGGGGAATGAACCGGGTGATACAAAATTGGCATATGATAAGGGATAAGAATATGAACTATAGATAATTGAAAGAATTTGGATCACGAAGATGGATGAGAATTACACTGCAAAAAATAAATCACAAACAAAGATTTATAACATTGATGAATTCTGATACTGCATAATTATAAAGGATCAATATAATCAGTGTAAAGATAAAAGGGGAAATGGACTGGGGAAGACAAATTTGGCATATGATGAGGGATAAGAATCTGATCTACAGAGAAACTTACGAATTTGGAGCATGAAGAGGGATGAGAATTATCCTGTAAAAAATAGGACAGAAAAGACGATTTATCAATTTGATGAATTCTGATACTCTAAAATTATATAGGAGCAATAAGATCAGTGGCAAGATAACTGGGGGTCTGGACTGGGGAAGACGAATTTGACATATGATGAGGGATAAAAATCTGATTTATAGAGAAACTTGCGAATTTGAGAAACTTACGAATTTGGGGCACGAAGAGTGATGAGAATTATCCTGCAAAAAATTGTTCAGAATAAACGATTTATCAATTTGACCCGTGAATTATATAATTTATTAGTTGTATATTTAATACAATAAAATTGTTAAATAATTAGTTTGTTTCTATTTTATAAGTTATATTATTTGTTTTATTATTCATTAATAAAAATTGACATAAAAAAATATATGATAAAATTAAACATTCACAACAATTAAATAATGAAGTTAAATTGTGGGTATTGAATGGTCATGCTAATAAAGGATTAAATAATCAATTTGTTTGTATTTCAAACTATCTAAATTTTCAATAGCTTTTTTTATTAATTTATTTGTATTTAAAATTTGATATAAAAATAAAATAAAAAATAGTTGAAGTATTTTAACGTAATGAAGAAATTTGTAAAGCTTTCATTGGTTCAATAGCTTTTTTTTATTAATTTATTTGTATTTAAAATTTGATATAAAAATAAAATAAAAAATAGTTGAAGTATTTTAAAATGAAGAAATTTGTAACGCTTTCATTGATAACTTAAATTATATAACTCGTCTTGGATAATAAAGGATAAATGATTATATAATCAATAAAATTATATGGTTGAATAAATGATTAATAATTTTTATGAAAAAAAAGCGTATGTAAATTGGGAATCATATAATTTACTAATTGTATATTTAATAAATTAAAATTGTTGAATAATTAGTTTTTTTTTATTTTAACTATTTCAAATAAAATTTTAAATGGTTATATATTTTATAAGTTAGATTATTTGTTTTATTTTTTATTAGTACAAATTTAAATGAATAAATATATTATAAAATTAAATATTCACAACAATTATCTAATAAAGTTAAATTGTAGCTGTTGAATGATCATGTAGCTAATAAAAGTTAAATGGTAATAATTGATTTGTTTGTATTTCATCTATTTCAATTGATTATTAAAATGTAAATAATTTTTGAACATTTGTTTACGGAATTTTAGTCTCATCCTCGAAAGCTTTGGAGATCCTTAGTATCTTGTACGTGAGAACACCATAACCGCGTGATTCACTTGTACCCAGAATCTGCGCCAATTTCAACACCATTTGCCTCGACTGAATCAGCATTGTGACATATCGTGGCTAAACTTTGAAAAACACTTCCACCACGACGTAAATTACTTTCCTTATGTGTACCCATGCAACATGGATAGTCTCAGGTCAGCAAAACCAAAGAAATAAAAAACATGGTCATATATAACTAACCAAAACCTTGAAACAATCCCAAAAAAATCCTCTATTTATCCTGCAAATTTCACAAAAAAATATATAAAAATAAGAAGAAAAAATCTAAGCATGGTCACCAAGGTTCAGCATAACCACTCAACACCGAACAATACTACATAATAAAAGCAAAAATATTTGCTAGCGATCATCTTGCCGTTCATCTCGAAATACTTAAGGACATATAGTAATCAAAGTAAACTTTCATTAATATTGCTCGAAGTAAACATACCTACGAAAATAAAAATGTTACAGCTCTAGAGGCCTTTTCAGGCGATACGAACGAAACAAATGATAATGACATACCTTTGAGTATCTAGACGTATATAAAGATATACATATAAAACTAAAGTTCTCGTGAAATCAATTGACATACCTCTGAGTGAGTACAGCACTTAAGACCTCCCCATAAATATGATAAAAAAAATTGCATTTGACAACGCAGACAAAGTACATTGTGAATGAAAGTCATCATACACTTAATGATTCACATACAAAAACAGAGACATTGTATAAGTAGGGGTCAGCCGCGTACCTGAAGATGCCTCCGGAGAAGTCGAAGTTTGGTGAAGATGACCACCTGAAGAAAAGCATCATATTCAAACATGATGTTAACTTATATGAGTAGTATAAGATACAAAAATATATTCCTGTTACTTGCAACCCCCAGCATCCAACATGGTGATTTCGGAGCCAACCTCGCAGAATCTTTGGCTTCCGATTGAGCTATAAGTACCTGACCACCCACTGCAAAAATTGAATCTTTGATTATTTGGGTTGCTGCCACAACACCAAGAAAACTAAAAAACAAAATCGTAGCTGCTATAGAAACAAAGAGTGAAAGGCTAAATACCAATCGATATATGCTTACAATGACACATCTATTGGAAATGGTTCAATTAAAGCAACGCCTCAAAAATCAAAAGAACACAATGATAGTAATAATTATTAATTTGAGTTTATGTATCAGCATGGCATCAAGTGATAAATAAAATAGAGGGCATAAATCTCACAATGACTTTTTCATAAATAAATAAACGTAATAAAAGAACAATAAGGAAGAATCAGAAAGAACTTAGCTCTTGGAGTAGAAACATCAGCTGTCGACCACGCTTTTCACCTATAGATATTTTTTACGGTAAATTACCAACTATAAAAAGAGAACAATAATAGCAGGATGAAATAAAATGAAACTAACTCAGGTCTAGACAATCCATGAATTGAAGGTCATTCGTAAGTCCGTCTCCTGCATAACACATACATCATTTTATTATTTATACATTTAAAAAATTAAGAAACCCTCTAAATAGAAGGAAGGAAATACAATAGAAGTGAACGAAAATCACTTCTGGAGAAATGGGCATGGGCTCATCCGGGGCCATAGTGACTTTTTCCTTTACTTAAATCAAAGACTGAGTCGAGGATTTCGAGAAGATTAGGTGAGCCTAGATCACTTCCATTAAAAAAAAGTTAATTCTTCTAGAGTAAATAGTCTCTGTGAAGAAATACAGTACGGGGAGAGAGAGATAGAGGCCTGTTTGGAATCTCGTAATCACAAAAAATATATACATTATACATACATTATATATATAAAGAGAAAGAAAAAGAGGAAAAGAGGAAAATAATGGGTAGGATTATTTTTGTTCAAATATTAAAGATGGCTATCAATCAGGTATGGGATCCGAGATAAAAACTACTATAAAAATAGAGCCTGGAATATGGAACATATCAAGCAAAGACCCGCCAAAAATGTGTGTGTGTGAGTGAGTTTCAGATCCCGTATTGATAGTTAATTTATCTTACAGGCCCTAAATTGATAAAAGACCAAGAAACAATCTAGCTCTGAGGTAAAAAAAAAAATGGCAAGCAAATTCGACTGGGAAAACATTACATACCATTTTCGACTGGGAGCACCATAGTTTCAGCATCTTCAGCATCATATTCCTTGATCTTTTTCCGGCCTCTACTCGTAATTAAATACTCGCAGTTTTGTGGATCTGTATGGATAACAATTTGATGCCTGCAGCATGCATACTTCATTGTAAAGCTCCATATCTGAAAAAGAAATGTTGTCATCACCCGCACAAATATATGAGCAAGTTATATATTCATTATTAAACAAAAATAAGGTACCTTTTTAGAGTAATAATTTCCAACGTGTTTTTTCTCGGCGTTGAACCTTACGCCCTTAGCGATCATGGACTCACATCCACCACACCACATATTATAAGGCATCTCAAACCTGAAATAGCAGAAGCGTGAAGTAAATTTCGAGCGCATAAACTCTTCATCAAGTTATGAATCAATTTGTAAATCATTATAATAGCTATTATAATTTATCTTCTTTCACACCAAAGAAAAAGAACAAAAAAATAATACATGATTTTTAAAAAATTCGATATATTTCCCGTTGGAAAGAACATTACCCGAGCTCTAGAGCTTCGTCCGAACAGTACTGAACCCGTAAGCTGGAACCCAATTTTTCCGACCCACTTAGCTCGTAAAGTATGGATATATTTTTCTCGGCTTTCATGCTCATTTTCAACTGCATTACATGATTAGAAATCATTATACGCGCGTGTGTAATGCTTGAAAGAATACAGAAGGAAGTACCTCGAAAAGCTCGAAAATCAGAAAGTGACCACCCACGTGTCGTTTGCGGGAGCTACTGTTTCTTTCTTGTTCCTCGAGGGCCTTCCCAATCCTTTGCACAACGGACCTTGAACTCTCAATCTCGGCACAGGCAAATGATTTCTCTTGGTTCACTAAAAAAAGATCCCTTAAATTCAAAGTAGAACTTATTATTATAAAATGAAACCACAAAAAGTGGAACAATGAAAATGTAATATATAGCTGAAAATAGTACCAGTGATCAAAACAAATCAATCAACTTGACGGTAAGCATAAGAATGCCTGATGATGCACTTCACCTAATTCTAAGTGGGCATAAATAGGTATGTGATGGGTTCACAAATGAAAGATGACCTGAAAAATGAGATCCTTCAGGAGGCGCTTATATGTATTATTGTCACGGCTAACATTCAAGAGCTCCTTCGACGGAGAATCTTTCACGGAATTGACCAAATCATCCTGTGCTTGAAGAACCTTGATTCTAGAAGCATTCAGTTGCATCGAGTACTCACTGCAACAAACCAATCACCAAGTAAAAAAACAGAACTCCAGATCAAATGATACTCTACAAAAAAGAAGCCCCGTAGAAACACGCAAGGCTCGAATACTAAAACAAAATACACCGCGGTAAGGCTATACACCGATTCTCACATCACAAATAGTTAAACCTAAAATCATGATCAGGGGAATGAAAACTCCGAGCAAATTCAGAGATGGCGTTATTCAATCCAAATCTCCCGATGATAAGATTGGAAATTAACAGCCCAATTCAGAATAAAAACGCAATGAGAACAGAGATTTTTACATTTTCTTGCGGACTTCAACTTGCTTCTCCTTCCGCTCGTACTCTTGCCTGATCTTTTTCTTCTCGTCCTCGACCAACTGCAACTTCTCGATATTGAATTCCTGGGCCGACAGAAGAACAAAGAAAATGAAAAAAACCACAAAAATCGAGAGGACAACAAACAGGAAGAGATCGTACTTCATCCCCTGAAATACCCGGTCATTGTTGATGGAGAAAAAAATATAAAAACCCTAAAAAATGGAATACGTAATCGAGTAAGAAAAAAATTAAAAGAAGAATTCAAAACCTGTGAGAATGAGAAGATGAAACGGAGAGAGGATTTGACGAAGGAGAAGAGAAGCAATCTGGAAAGAGAAAAATGGTTAAAAGAGAAGACGAAAAAGGGAACAAATTTAGGACCTGTTCTTTTGGACTGAAACCGGCTGGGCTGAACTGAACTGAACTGAACTGAAGCGATCTGAATTGAACTGAACTGAACTGAATTTAAGCGATCTGAACTGAACTGAACTGAACTGGTTTTTTATAAAAATAATAATAATTTGTATAAATTATTAAATATTTTTTAAAAAATATTAATAATATTACGACGGTAACTAGATTTTATATTTAAAATTATAGATTCAAATTATTTTTCGTTTATTTTATTTTAATTTATTTTGAAACGAACTGAACTGAAGTGAACTGAAGCGATCTGAACTGAACTGAAGCGATTTGAACTGAACTGAACTGGACTGAAATTAAGTCCAAAAGAACAGGTCCTAAATGTAAATCTGGAATAATTGACCAGAAATTAATTGATCGGTACTGATTTTTTTATTTGTTTTTTAAATAAATAAATAAATAAATAAATAAATAAATGAAAAAAAGATTGTCTATAAATGTGAACGCAAATGAAATTGAATTGAAATGGAGCATTTCTATTGGACAATAGAATCTCAATTGATCTATGTGGTAAAATTGAAGAATATGGCTATTGAAAAACTAAAGGAGGATTCAGGAATTATATATTAATAGATAAGTTTCAAATTTGTACTGCTATTAAAAAAAATCAAATTCCAAAATTTTAATGCATCTTTTATAATTTATTTCCAATCAAATCCAATATAGTATTTGAGTATTTTAGTATTTGAGTATTTATACGCGAAAAAACTCATAAGAACAGTAAATCAATTAGAAATAAACAACGATCAATTTAAATTAATATAAACACAACAAATTAAATTAGATACACAACAAATTAAATTATACCAATGAAAATTTTAAATCAATAGAAACAACAAATTAAATTTTACTTACATTGCTCCTGAAAAAAACAATAAGAAAAATGATTAATGATGATAATAATAATAATGGAACAATAATTAATACATAAAAAAGAATGATCTGTATAATTTTGAAATTGAGTGAAGATGAAGACCTTTTTATAGGTGTAGTTATAAATTAGGGTTTGTATAATTTTTGAATAATAATTGAATAATTATCTTAAATACTATAATCAAATCCGGATTTTTAGTTAAAAATTTCTATATTTAAGGAGTGATTGAATAAAATATGGTAAATTAATATAAAAGTAGCCTATTCTATGTAATATTAATATGATATAAAATTACGGCTTATTTATTTTCTATAATTAAGAAGTTGATTTATTTAAATAAGTATTAATAATATTATTTATATGGTATGACAAATGGTCTAAATTCAATATATGCATATTGATAATACAGTATATGGTATAATTATGAGAGAATTGACCGGATGATTGTGTTAAATGTATTGATTTTAAATTATGAGAGAATTAATTGTGTCTATTAATATAATTAACCGAATTATAGGAATCTTACCATTTATTATTATTACTATTTACACATTAGGAAATTAATGCAAATTAGGATAGCCAATTAATAAACCGAATCATTCCATTACCATAACTAAATTACCCAATACTAAAGTACCAATTTTAAATCATAAATATTTAAATGATCATATCTAATTAAATGCCACGTAATATTTATTATTGGTAAAAAGGTCATATAATCAAATTGTAGACATATGTAAGCTTTGTATTTGCCATGTAGTGTGAACATGCTCATTTTTTGTAGTGTATTTTTTTTTGTTCACACTGGACACCACGTGGGATCAAAAAAGTCTGGATTTATATATTAAATAGATAAATAGATGAAAAATATGTTACTCCCTCTGTCCCAGAGCTATAGACACAGGTGGTCAACGTTGACTTTTTTTATTCGTTCAATACATATGATAAAAAGTATACAAAAATTATGAAAAAATAACAAAATTAAAATTTAACTATTGAATTTTATTTAAGTTGTTTTTTCATAATTTTTGTATACTGTTTATCATATGTATTGGACGGATAAAAAAAGTCAACATTGACCAGCTTTGCCTATAGCTCTGGGACAGAGGGAGTATTTATTTATCAATTAAAGCATAATTAATGAAGAACAAAAAAATAAAAAAGTCTACAACGTCAAATATAAAACGAAAAATTATAAAAGTTAAATCGTCAATTAAAGTGAATTGTAGAAAAACGTCAATTAAAGCGAATTGGAAGGAGTAGAAATTAAACAAACTCATCGTTGATGTTTGCCCGGTGACACATGACAATGTCTGTGGTGTTTCAATTAGGGATGGAAAAAATATCCGAAATACCGAAATACCGAAAATATCGTACCGAAAAATACCGAATTTTTCGAAATTTTCGGTATGCATTTTAGTTCGGTACGGTATCGATATAGTATTTTCAGGCATTCAGTATATCGGTACGGTACGGTATAAGTTCTATATTAAGGTATAACGGTATCCATATTGTTGATTGTTAACGGTAACAAAGACTCAAAGAGGGAGGCCACTATGCAGCACACTCACACTTAATATATTAATATATTATGTAATTAAAAAAATAAACTTAAAAAATGTTTTTTACTCTTCACTTTCTTCATTCAGAATTTTAGATCTGAATACGGTGAACCCTATTTTTTTTTTTTTACTTTCATTCCAAATCTAGATCGATTCATTCGGCCACGCGCAACATTCACATCGAGGATAAGATCGTCAAGGCTCATATTTGGGATACCGCCAGCCAGGAAAGGTAATTATGTTTCTCGTTTTCTCGTTCAGTTGCATCTCTACAATTCTTCTTTCTTTCTTCCTTTATTTATTTATTAATTTGAAAAATTGGAAGTGAGTCTGTTACCTAATATGAATAAAGTGATAGATTGTGTTGATGATGACACCTGCAAGTATGGATATAAAACCAAATCTAGAAAAAAATGTAAGGATTTTTTGGGGGAAATACAAATTTTCAAATCAGTTGAAAATTGATGATTTTGTAGTTTGGTTTTTTTAGTTATCGGTTTTTTTATTTTGTAAATTCTAAATAGAGGGCTTTTTTCTCATTTCAGTAATTAAATTTAAAATGCATCGAGTATAACTGAAGTGGTTTGTGATTTATGCATGGTGATCACCTAATCTACAATATTTGAGGATTGCTTGTTAGAATTTTCAATATTGACTATGCAACCTACATTTGAATAGATAAGTAGAGATATTGCTTGATGAAAATAAATGTTAATTTCTCTTTTATTGTCTACCATTTCAAAAATAATAAAATATCATTCCTTCCTGAATTTTGTTTTGAAATTTATTTTTCCAGGTTTATTAGTGAAATGGAATCTGAATCTTCTCATTCAGCGCCTACTCGTTCAATGTCAATTCAATCCAAGTCTCCTGATCCTATCACAGAATCTAAAACACGGAACGGAAGTACAAGTAACACTAATAAGCGACCAAGCAACCTTGTGATTCTTCTGAAAAGTGGAAAAAAGAGGAGTAAATATTGGGATTATTGCACAGAGGCGAGGAGAACGTTTGAGGATGGAACCACAGTGCAATTAGGGATATGCGACACATGCCAAACTGAGATCCCGTGTAATTCTTCAAGTACCAGTGGATTAATCAACCATCTGGTATTTAGGTGCGAGAAAAGTCCAGTGTACAAGGGTGGTAAACCAAATGATTCCAAACAAAGTATTCTGACAAATGCGGGAATGGGTCAAGGCAGTTCCTTAGTTCCTCATTCTTTTAATCAAAAGCGGTGTGAGATGAAAGTTACGGAGTATGTGATTATGGACGAAGTGTCATTTCGGGTCGTCGAAAGAAGTGGATTTGTAAGGCTTCTTCATGAATTGCAACTGAGGTTCAAAATCCCTAATCGAAAGAAAGTGGCAGGTTCAGTTTTTGATCTATTCTTACTTGAAAAGGCAAAAATACAAAGTATTATGAGTGGTCAAAGAGTAAGTATCACAACTGATACTTGGACTTCTATTCAAAACATGAATTACATGGTTGTTACAGCACACTTTCTGGACAGTGACTGGAATTTGCATAAAAAAATAATAAGCTTTTCAGAAATCACCAGTCACGTCGAAGAAGAAATCGGAAAAATGGTTGAGTTATGTTTGAGAGATTGGGGGATAGAAAAAGTATTTTCAATAGTAGTCGATAATGCTTCTTCTAATGATACTGCTATTGATTACTTGAAGAAAAGAATGAGAAGTGAAAGTACCTTGTTGTTCGAAGGAAAATATTTACATTTGAGGTGCGCGTGTCACATACTTAATTTAATTGTGAAAGATGGCTTGAAGGAACTCAGTGACTCAATTAAATCAATAAGGAATTCTGTGATGTTTATTCATTCTTCTCCATCAAGATTGAATAAATTTAGAGAGTTTGCCGTGCTAGCCAAGTTTGCAAGTACATCAACTGTGCCTATGGATGTAAAAACGAGGTGGAATGCAACTTATAAAATGCTTGATGGTGCATTAAAGTACAGAAGGGTGTTTGAAAGGATGAGTGAATAATGTTTACCTTTTACGAATTTCTTTCGTGAACGAGACGAGAAGGGTAAACAAAGGATTGGGCCGCCTAATGAAGAAGATTGGGAGAATGCAAGAGCTTTTGTGCATTTTTTGAAAAAGTTTTATGATGCGACATTGGAGTTGAGTGCTACAAAAACTCCGACGTCTCAACTAATATATCAATCCATGATTGCTCTACAAATTGAGATTGAAAAGAGAAGCAATGATGACTCTGATTTAATTCTTAAGAAAGTTGCAAGAGCAATGAAATTGAAATTTGACAAGTACTGGGGGATTTGGGATAATATGAATCCTTTGATCTTTGTTGGGAATGTTCTGGATCCGAGAAATAAACTTCAAATGATCAAAGTTAGCATCAAGAAATTGAGAGGAAGTTCTGCACATATTCAAGAGTTCACTGATAAAGTTAAGAAGGATTTGATAACCTTGTGGAAAGAGTACAAAGGGTTTGATTCATTGAACAGTGAGAAACAAAGTTTGCAAAAAGAGAACAATGGTGTAGATCATTCCAACAGTGGTGGTGGTGGTGGTGGTCTTTGGGATGAATTGTTCAATGAAGTTGAAGCACAAAATGAAGAAGAACAACTTCAAGAGATATCTAATGAAGTCGATAAGTATCTTGCCGATGAGATTGAAAAACGAACTACTCAACCTTTCAATATCTTAGAGTGGTGGAAAGGAAGTGAAGTGAGATATCCGATTCTTTCGACTATAGCTAAGGATATTTTGGCTATTCCCAGCTCGACCGTGGTTTTTAGATGTAATTTGAGCCCTAAAATGGTGGAGGCCTTGGTGTGCACTAATGATTGGCTAAGAGCGGAGGACTTCAACTTTCTTTATAAAGATCCAACCGACGACGACCTTGTGTTCTATGAGGAAATTGAAGAAATGGAAAAAGGTATGTTTTATATAGTATGTTAATTCTTATAAAAAAATAATGTGATGTACAATTATTACACATTTTTACATAATATGCCAATGTTACTTCTACATATTTCTAGTAAAAACTATATATATTTATATATATATATATATATATTATTTTATTATGTTTATATCTTTTGTAGGTTATCTAGAGAAGTAAGATTGCAGCACTGTGTCTGGATGACAGGAGAATCAGGAGTTAACATTATTTTTATTTTCTTGCATTTGTATGGGATTTGCTGTTTAATTTTATGGGATTGTAGCTTGATGATGATTGTATTGTTAATTTTTGGTGGCTTAAACTTTGGGACTGCTATAACATTGAAATGCTTGCTTAGTTTTTTTTTTCTTTTGGCAGTGGTTCTTATTTGTTCGGTATTTTTCGGTATATCTCGGTATATCGTTATTTTTCGGTATACCGAAATATTCGGTATATCGAAATGTTCGGTATATCAAAATGTTCGGTATACCAAAATGTTCGGTATATTTCGGTATGATACGGTATTGATTTCATCTCATGCCGAAAAATCGGTATATCGAAGTTCGGTATACCGAAATATTCGGTACGGTATCAAAATGATTTTTCAAATTTTCAAGTTTCAGTATGAGAATCGGTATGGTATGTTCGGTACGGTACGGTACAGTATGCCATCCCTAGTTTCAATTTCTTACACAATTTCTTTTGTTGAGTGAATGGAAAAAGGAGAATAATTATTAATTATTGATATGGGGGAATTTCTCTGTTAATTAAATTAAATAAAAAATTGATTCTTAGAAATGTATTATAAGAATTTTCAATAAGTCTTAATAATTCATTTATTTAATTTTATTAGAACTTATGCTATAAATCATTTATTTAATTAATGTATAATGAGAGTATTTTTCAATGAAAGTACTTTTTATCAATTGAAATATATATTGACAAAAAATATAATAAGATATAAAAAATAGTTATGATACATATAATAGTATAGTGTTTTTTTGTCTATAAAAACATTAATAGAATTTAAATTAATAGGGAGGGATTCCAACTCTAGACTTGATAAAACTCAATCAACACAAGTAGACCATACACAAACAATGGGATAAACGGATATTTTTACTTTATTATACTCATTTTTTCTGTAATAATAATAATAATAAAATTATATTATATAAAATTAATTTTATTATAATTATAAAACTACATATTAATCAAAATAATTTAAAAATCTAATATTAATTTAATATTGCACTAAATAATTTAAATTTATTGATTCATTAGTATTTATACTCCCCCGTCCGGCCAACAATAAATGTCATAATTAACTAAAAGTTGGTTGATGGTAAATTTATATTTTGCAGATTATTTGAGTGGTTACTGACCAACAAATTCCTTAAAAATGAAATAACGAAAATCGGTTGCAAATCGTAAATAACCAAATCGTAAATAACGAAAACATGAGTACTAAACGGCAACAAAAATCAAGTGCAAATTGTAAAAACTCTAAAACATTGAGTTGTGTAATTAACCCTTAAATTAAAGAAATATTCTAAAATTCTAAGAGTTTCTTATCTGTTATAATCAAACCATTTTCAATGCCATAATAAATACTCAGTGTTTTGTTAGAAATGAGAAGCACAAGAATAGTGGAGAAATTTTTCGGTAACTCATCTTCTCAAAATCACGTGTAAAGCATGTTTGAAAATATTTTCACATATTAAAATTATTATTTTGATTAGTTTCCTATAACTAATAAATTATAATTAATCAGTGTAAGTATTGATAACTAATAATTATTATGTTCTTGGAGTATATTATTCTTTTAATAGATTTAGTTTTCTTTAATTATATTAAATTAATTTTACATAAAATATTGTTTAAAATTATTAAATGCATTAATTAATTTTATTTTTCTTTTGCCATTAGTTATTACACGGGTACCTTTTTACTTGCATTGCCACTTAATTACTGGCTTATTGGGTTAAAAAGGACACCATATGTGAATATGTATGTATAATAACGTGCATCTTTTATGCACACAGTTTTTTGTGCATACGACGATATATTAAAAAGCTCATTCTTAAGTATCCCACATCGGTTGGATATCGATCCTAAAAAACTCAAATATAAGTTGGACAACCTTAATACCTTAACAAGACCTTTTAAGGTGTTATTGGCTCAACTATGACATTGTATCAGAGCAGGCCCAACACGATGATGGGTGCTTCAGCCGATGATCTTTCCGGCTTGTCCAAAAATGGCACTATGTCCACGAGTAGAGCCGACAAAACCGAGCCTACTCGTGAGGGGGCGTGTTAAGTATCCCACATCGGTTGGATATCGATCCTAAAAAGTTCAAATATAAGTTGGACAACCTTGATATCTTAACAAGGCTTTTTAAGGTGTTATTGGCTCAACTATGACACCCTGCCGTCTCGAAATATTTCACCCCGCCCCCTCAGGTTTCCAGAAAGTACCAACTGAGAATCCCCCAACTGAGAATCCCCAAAACTACAATGTAGGCCCCAATTTACTTTTCTAAAGATACTAAATTTTAATTTAACATCAATATGAAATATTTCTTGCCCGAATTTTTGTTTGTCATAGAATTTTTAAGCCATTCATTCATTTATTTAGCATCCACCTTTGTCTCCCCCACAATATCTCCCTAAACCTAGGTAGCAACAAATCACATATAACTTAAAAAAAAATGCATACAATTACGAATCTCATCAAGATTCAAGAGATATAAGAAAACAAAACAAGACTTGAAGAACAAATCGAGGGTTGATATTTAGCATATTCAAGAGAGAAGAGAAAGGGCCATCGACGATCGAGATCCAAAGGAGGAACGAAGAAGGCAACAATGGGGTCCTCAAGATCCTTGTTGCATTTGTTTCTTTTCTTCCTCGTGCCTTGCATCGCATCTTCCTCCTACATTTCAAGTAATCCATCTTATTAATTCTACGTGTGCATATACATACATATTACATAATATCTTTCGCCCTTCGTTTATATTGAACAAGGAAAACAATACATAAACACATAATACAAGACACGTAAATGTGATTTTTTTTATATGTGTGTGTGAATAGATGAAGTTCTTGAGCCGCACGGATCAATAGGTCGTGCCCTCCTGCAGCAGAGATCAGGTAAATTAAAGTATTGAAGAATATATTCGACCTATTAATATAAATATGAATTTGTCAAACTTTCTTTATCAGTTCGACATGTTATTAGATTTTAACGTTTGTAACGATTATTTACAGCATGCACCGTGGACTTTGAGAGCATGAACTACACGATTATCACGAGCCGGTGCAAGGGACCTAACTACACGCCCGAAAGGTGTTGCCCCCCATTGAAGGAATTGGTGTGCCCGATAAACGAACAATTCAACGACCTCAAGACCAACTGCGCCGACACCTTTTTCAGCTACGTGAATCTTTATGGAAAGTATCCACCCGGACTATTCGTAGCTCTCTGCAAGGAAGCCGGGCCTGGGGATGGGCTCGATTGCTCTGATTTTCCCGCTCAATCGACAACGCAGAAGAGTCGGGCTCTCCCCGCTGCTCAGTATATCTCCACTCTACTCGGCCTTTTTCTTGGATTCGCGACGACGATGCTCGTAGTTTACGTGTGACGAACACGAAAAAAAATATATGTTTAGAATGAGAGTGGATTTTTTTCATTTATATATGCAACAAGTTGTATAGTAACAAAAGTTGATGTCAGCGTGTTCTTTGTATGTTCAACTTATCAAAATTCCAAAATTAAAACTAAAATATTTAATTTAAATTTTTACTAAAGACTAAAGAATACGGAGAGAGGGGGGTAATATAGACATTTTAAATTAAATGATTTAAAGAATAATCGGCTCCGAATGTGAGGATCTTCAATCTCAAACCCAAACCCAAACCCATAAACCGGAAGACATGCTGCCGGCAGCTCAGGGAACGGCGGCGGCAAGGGATGCGCCGCCGAAGCAGGTGGCGCAGGCGTTGGAGCAGCTGGGGCAGGCTGGGCGTTTGATTGCCGATGTGCGTCTCGGCGCGGATCGGCTTCTGGGAGCCTTGTTTGTAGTGGGGGATAAGCCGCACCACCAGCACTCCGCCAAGTGTTTGAATTTAATCCTCAAAGAAGAGTCCTTGATGCGCCGCCATCTCCAAGACCTCCGCGCTATTGGTGAGTGCACTCACAAATTTATGTATCTATATGTGTATAGTTCGATTACTTTACATTATGTTGAATTGATCGAAAAAAATGGGGGAAACGGTAAATAGATGTATCTTGTTGTATGAATTCCTAATGCTGTTGATTCTCAATTTCATTACAATTCTCATCTCTGATTTTCATGTGGTTCTTATATTTGTCATCTTAGTATTTCACTATGTTTGTTTTTTCTGTGTGTGGGTTTAACATGTCATTGGGTTTTTTAGGAAGACAGCTGGAGGATTCTGGTGTTCTAAATGATACTCTCCGTTCACGAAGTAATTCGTGGGGCCTTCATATGCCTCTGGTTTGTCCAGACGGTGCTGTGGTTGCGTATGCATGGAAACGCCAACTTGCGGGGCAGGCTGGTGCATCCGCTGTTGATAGGACAAGGTAACTTCTAGCTGATCTATAATCCGAGACAATAACAATTATGATTTCCTTTATAGATTATGTTATTTAGATTCATTTGAGATCTATGCTTTATTGCTTCTGGGTCTTATTTATTTTGATTATCTTGGTATGTTTAAGTGGATTTAGGCCTCAAACGGTTAGGGTATTTTTTTCTCTTTAAGTGGTGAGTATTATGGTGTGGCATAGTATATTGAAGAAGTGATATGTTTGTCATCTATACAATAGGTTGAAATATTTTTGGAAGTTTGTTTTCTTGTACTTTTTTTTTTCCGTTAATAATAATACTTGCTTTGGAATTGGACTGTGGGTCCAATTCTCTTAAGATTTCTGTTACCTAAAAAGCTCAGTCAAGTCCCTTGAAAAATGGTAGTTTTAGGAATTTAGGGGCTGCTGAAATATGAGAGAAATCATAGGATATTTGTGGTTCTCAGGCAGGTTTTGTTTAGTTCATACCAGCTTGAATTGTTGTGGTTCTTTCTGGGTTTGGTTGGTCAGAGTAGCTTACAACCATTGTGGCTCACTAGTTTGGGATCAAAAGCCAAAAGGGTTGGCTTTAGCTTTCTAGTGAAGGCTGAACATCCGTTTTCTTATGTCGGGCACTACTGCAAAGCTACCATAGTCCAGGCCTATTTGATCATTTTGATGATCTAGTTATATTTAACCTTCGTTGGACACGATCTCATTAAAAGAACAACTTGTTGTCAAATACTTAAATCATTAACTGTGTCCCAGGTGGGATGAGATTGTCTACCAGAATGGCATTTTCTGCAACCTGTAACCTTTATATAATTTTAATAGTGAGTTGCAATGTAACCCTAAATTATACTACAAGAGTTTAAAGTAATTGAATATGTTACACATACCAACAAAAGTATACCTTCTTTTTGGGCATCAATTCATAAAAACTCAAAAATTAAGCGTATTTGCTCCGAAAAAATCATTTGATGAGTGACCCCTGAAAAGCACCTCAAGCGCACACGAATGAGGACAAAGTGCGTTGGAAAAGACATGTGTTGGTTTGTGGGATTAGGATGTCACTCCTGTAAGCAGTCATTGACATGGTAAACGAGCCGGCCCACAAGGTCGGGATGTAAGAGGCCTGGGCGTTACATGTAATTGATCTAATATAACTGATCCTACTGTGACAATATTTATTTGGATGTCAAGGGCACATTTTGTACCAGTGGCATGTTTCTAATGTAATGTCTGTAGCCATAACACTTTTCGGTGAAGCCAAAATATATCAGCTAACACTATTAGCTATACATGTAGAATTTTGACATTGTTTCACAACACTGTTTGATATACTTGTTCCTAAAATTTCTGCGTTGAGATTCATTAGGCTACTTTTGGACAAGAATTCTCGGTGTTTATAATGTTAAACTGTAATGTTTTTAACAAGGTGCTACTGTATCTATCCTGTCTGTTATGTTTTACACCCAAAACTTTAAATAGCCACTATCCTTACTTTTTATTTATTTTCGATGAGTAATACTCAAATTAATCATCTCTCTGGTATAGTGCTATCTACAATTTGGCAACCATATTGTGCAGGTAATAATAAAATAACATAGTTATTACGGAGTATTTTAAAATAAATAAATTTGGTAGATGAAGATGTGTTTTATTACTTTTCTTAGAATAACAACTTTTATAATCAAATTTCGTGATTTTTAAATTCATAAACAATCATACCCTAGTTGTTTTCGTGAGTTTAAGATGATTCTTTGATAATAGTTCTTGATATTCAAACATCACCTTTCGTACTCTCTTTGTCTCAGAAATATATGCACTGGGACAGGGGCTCATATATTAAGAAAAATATTAATTTTTACTATTTGACCAAAAAGTAAGTGGTAGAAATGCATTTTTAAGTTAAAAGTAAAGTACAGTTGTAATTAAAGTTTAAAAAGTAAGTGAATAAAGGAGTAAAATTGTATTTTAAACTGAAAAAGTAAAACATCCAAAAAAAGAAAGTGTGTATAATTTTCTCTCATATTTATATTCACAATAATGTTTTGACCAATCTTCATTGGGATGGGTTTCAAATCTTGGGCATTGAGAGTATTGTGAATAATCAGAATCTTTGTTTGTTGCGTGATTTGAAGTTCTTTAAAACATGCGTTGAAAGTAGATAATGCAACATTATTAAGTTGTATGCAAATGTCAAATCATGTGTGAAAAATGGACAATGTTGTATTATTACTTTGTATGAGTTTGTTAAATCATGCCTAAAACATTGAAGCTTAGATGATGTTGTATCAATATTTTGTTTTTAATTGTATGTAGTTATAAAGGATAATGAGATAGCATTGATGTATGTGCGAATAGGAAAATGTTAGGTTTAAAATGATGTTGGTTCATAATTGAAAATCCGAGTCCTCAGCACAAAAAGGTTTTCGGATTCCCAATTCCGAATCCGGTATTGTGTAACCTAACAGAAACATGTATTCGTGTAACAATGGCCCATTTCATGTTTTGTTTTCCCTAACTTTGCAGACTTGCACTCAAGGCATTTACGGATCAAAAAAGGCGATTTTTCCCACACCTTGCCGATGACTCGGGTGTAGAACCAGCTACAAAGAAACACTGTAGTCCCCAGCCAACATCTCAAGAAGAGATAAATGACCAGGAAACATTGAATGCTATCTTATCGAATCTAGAGAAAGAGTTTCCCACTCTGCAAACATTTACTTATCAACGGTTGGATTGGTTAAAACGGGCATCATCTTTGTCCTTGTCTGTAGACGAAAGCCCCACCGAGTCATCATCAAAAGATCATAATAGCTTTTCAAGCACAAGCAAGTGGGGACAAAGTTCGGTAACCATCCACGATGGGGATAAAGAAGCCGCCGTGATTGAGCTGCTTTTGCCTTCTGTTTTTAGAGCGGTGGTATCACTACACACAGCGGGGTCCATGGATCCTGATGCAGTGGCTTTCTTTTCGCCTGATGAGGTGATTTAGATTTAGTCCATTATATATTTCAGTCTGCTTTTTTTTTTCCTGTTTCCTTCAGTCCTCAGTGGCATTATTGAGAGTTTTTTTTAGCATATTTTCTGTTTTTTGCCTTAAAGATGTCTTTTCTCTTAGCCATAGAGCTGGCAATAAAGCCAGACCGGGGACAAGCCTTAAAATCGAGCCGCATGCGTGTCAAAATTTCTACGGCCGTATTTTAGGCAGTGCCCATCATGTAAAGTTGTAAACCAGGCTGCCCCAGCGCATGGGCCCATTGGGACTGACCAATTAAACTTGAGCCCAAGTCCACTTATTCTTGGTCTGGGCCTAAAATTGCCAGCTCTAGTTGTACACAGAATGAGATCTAAGTTTTGTTTTGCTAAAAGATTGAATAGTCCCATAGTTATTACTAAAAGGGGTAATAAGGATCTAGATTTTTCGAGTTTTGTTCAGGTGGAATTTTGTAACAAGAATGCTGATTCTAGAATGTTTTCGTAGTGTAGCTTTATTTTATTACCTACAGCTGATGTTTGAGTACTGGATTTCTTGTGAAGGGTGGCAACTACATGCATGCACGGGGTTTTTCAACACATCGTGTATTTAGGCATGTTTCGGTAAGACTACTTATTGAGTTACTTTAAGCAATAACATCCACCGGCTCTGTGTACACTTTAGATACTGAAAAATATTACAACTCATAAATGCACCACTGCAGGAACACGCTTCTGTGGCTCTACAATACTTTGTTTGTGCCAATCCCAAACGAGCATTGCAATCCCTACTGGTACCCCAATATTAATGATCGTTAATTTTATTTATTTGATAAAAAACATGTTTTAATTATGCGCGTTTGATGCTGCAGAACTGGGTTTGCACCTACCAATCACTGTTCGTAAAAGTGTGCAGGTGAGATTGGTGTTTGTTTAACCCTCCTTTCTTGCTATGTTCTTCTTAAATCATGAAGTTATATTCTAGTATCTACACTAAATTGGTCAAGATTGTAACCCGTGCAGCAAGTGCGGGAAGCTACTATCAATGGACAAGCAATCGGGTTTGGTATTACCTCCTGTGAAACGCCCTTTCCGCAACTTCACTGCTGGTAGAAGTCTGTTGAGGGTCTCCTCAACCGAGAATTGCAGCCCCGATCCTACTCAGGCTTTCCACATAAGATGTTTTTCGGATGAATAAATGAATCGGTGCCATGTTTTCACAATGTACTCTGGATTAATTTCCGAGTTGTTAAGTTTTAAAGAAGTTATTTGCCTAGAAAATGTTTTGGTGTTGGTGGTGGGCACATAGAGGCTGGTAATACCAGACATTACATTTGAGCTAATACTATACAATATACCACATCGAAACCACTGAACCTTTGAGCTTCTATTGACTCGAGAAATAAAGTGGGACATTGTTGTACAGCATCGAACCAAACCCAGACGAGAATTTGAGCTTCTATTGAATCGAGAAATAAAATAGGATATTGTTGTACAGCATCGAACCAAACCCAGACGAGAATTCGTTCAAGGGAATATACAAACCAAACCTGATAGATTCATGTACTCTTGATGACAAAAAACCTTCTAAGCACTTAAATAAGAAGAGCCTTCTCCCCCTCAAAGATAAACTTCAACACTCCAGACATGTCTATGCCTAGCCATTTCCAAACAAACCAAAAGCAAACGTACAACCGGAATTCAAAATCGAAGAGAAAAAAAACAACACGAAACACATATTTCCAAATCCAAAACAACACCGCAGATAACAAAACAGCAAACCAAGTTTATAACAACACTACATATATAATAAATCAGACCAACTGCTGCTTCGTCGCTTCCATTCTCTTCAGCAAGCCCGAAATCTCCGACTGCATCCTTATCTTCATCTTGTAATAATCGCAGTGCGAATTCTCCAGCAACTTCAGCTCCTCCGCCTTTTTCCTCCTCCTCTCCTCCGTCTCCTGCAGGGTTAGCTTTGCCAGCTTCTCTCCATACTCTTCCTCCAGCTTCTCCATCTGCAACCTCACCATCCGCCTGTAGCTCTCTATCTCTGTCCGGGCCTCATCGGCCCGGCCCTGGAACATCCGAGCCTCAGCCTCCTTAATCCGAACGAGGCTTTCCAGGCTGTCAAGGCCGGCCTTTTTCGGGGCGGGCTTGACCGACCATTCGTCCTCGATTATTTTCTCGCTGTTGATAGGGACTTTGATGTCATTGTGATAGAGATCAAAGGGGGTGGGCCCGTTTGAAGAGTTGGTGTTGTAGAAGGACGGTTTTGGAGTGAGGGAAGAAGCGTCTTTTCCGAAAGCAGCTTGACCCGTCGATTCTTTTGAAGGAGTGCTCGAGGGACCAACGTCCAAGTAATTATGTGTAGCTGTGCATTGTAGAGAAAACATCAAAACTCATTATTGAAAATGACAAAAGAATTTAAAAGGAATGAGAAAGTCCATGTAAGGATACTACTCACAGTTTGGTGACAGTTTGTTTCTAAATACGCTTAATACTAACCCGATATACTGAATTATCATATGATTATTAAATCGTTTCTAAATACGCTTGATACTGAAACCCGCTATACTGAACTATTATTGATTATTAAATCCTCACGATAATATGATCCAACTTCATGCAGCTGCTTAAGTACATGAATATCTTATAACTTTGGAGGAAACACTAGTAACAAGTGATATGCTCACTAATTTCCTTCCAATTCAGATTTTTAACATTACATCATTCAGAGAGATTGCTTTTAGGATGGACGAGGCTTAAATCAAGGTAAGATCTACTCAAGGCAAAGCATGGACATTCGACTATTAAGAAAATAAAATCATGCATAGTACATAATACAAATTTTCTTCACCATTAAATGACTTACCAAACATTTTATATTTTTTCAACATAAATCCAAAATCTTCTCATACAGTCAAAATTCATTATCAACACATAAATTGGAAATTGAAGTGGAAACAAGTCCGTAATGCTATGTTCCCAGCACACACATTTAACTCGCAAGAAGTAAAAAAAAATTGGTAAAGAAAAAAAAACTCACAGTTGAAAAATCGAAAGATGGAATCACAAACTTCCAGAGGAGTCATCATCTTGTTACTCAGCTTCCCAAGCATCTCCACAGCCTTCAAACCCAACTCCTTCCCTTTCCTGTCCTCACTCCCTCCGAACACCTTCCCAACACAGTCTAACTCCTTCATCAGATTCTCCGGACTCCATTCCTTAGCACAGGACATAAATACCTCTTTAACGAACCCAAACATCTCCGAAGCATGCCCACAGCCCAGGCAGTGAAATTGCATTTCAGTCCCTCCTAGAGACAAAGAAGAAGACCCATTTTTCAAACAAGGGCTCGGCCTTATGAGGTTCTTTTTAAGCCCGCACGCCGCATGGCACCAGTGTGAACACGCATCACACCCGACCCAACTGCAAGTGTTGTTGGCACAGTCGAAGTTTAGACACACGGGGCACATACACTCGCTGCAAAACCCTTTTTTAGTCGAGCAAATCTTGCAGTCACAGTCATCCACAGGTAACATTCTCCTGCAGTTTATATTCCGGCACCTCTCGAGCAGGAAAATATCCGACAGCTCCTCCGGCGAGACCTGGTTCTTGAGGAAGCTCCCAAGGCCCATTTTAATAGCCACCATGATTTCCAGTTGGTTCCTCTGGCACTTGGAGAGGGTCTCACGTGTCAGGTCTGACCTTCGTTCGAGCCTCCTCTGTAGGCCTGACAACTCATCATCTCTCGTTTCTGATGAATTATTATCCACGATGCTCTTCAGGTGGGCCTTGACGGACTCAACCGTTTCTTTGGTGAGATCCTGGATTATTTGGGCCATAACAGGAACAGACTCCGAGACAATCTCCCTCAGTATCCTCTCGGGCGTCGAAAAGCCACGGGCTTTCACCACCTCCACATCTTCTGAATCCATTCTTGGCTTCGCTTGCAGCTCGGAGGGGAAAAAAGAAATATTATCCGAGCTTGTGGTCCTATGAAGACTATTGTTGTTATTATTATTATTACACGAATCCTTATTGAATCCATTTCGATTGACCGTCCCAAACCCGTTGGAAAGGGCGACAGTCCCATCCCCAACGGGTCGGAATCTGCTGTGGACCGAACCATTGGTCCCCTCCCCACAGTTCCAAATCTGGTCACAGTCCCTCCTGTGGCTTCCACCCGAGTAGTCGTAGTTCTCGGTCGAGTTCCGGGTGAGGGAACAGCTGGCGTTGTGGGAGAATTGGTGGGAATACGAGTAGGAAAGGGAGGCGGCAGTGAAATCATTAGAGTAAGTCGTCTGTGTGTTGTTGTTAAAAGAGGGCCCCATCGACTGTAAGCTCCGGCTCGGCCTCAGACGGGACGGGAGGTCTCCGTTGGGGACGCGGTTGGAGCCGGCCAATGAGAGGGAGACATCTGGAAGAGCTAAGGATAGGTTTAAAGACTCGACTTTTGGCTTCTTCTCTCTGTTTTCTCCTCCGTTGGATTCGATGTTTTCGGAGGAGAACTCCCTCTTGGACGAGTTCCCCCTGTTGGTATCACTCAGCTGAAGGAAATCCCTTTCCACCCATATGTCGTTATTACCCTCCTCCTCTTCGTTTTGATCCACTACTTCTTTGCCCTTGTACTTACCACTCAAAGAATTGACGAGGGTTTGGGTTTGACCCGAACCGTCCTTTTCGGGGAATCCGAGCTTCGAATTCTCGCACATATAGCTGAGGGTAAGCTCCTGTGAGCTGAAATTCAAATCCCGCTGCGGCTGCGAAGCGGATATTTCGTCGAAACCGCCGATTGTTGTTAATTTATCGGCCGGTGAATTATTTTTCTCGCCGAGAAAATCGATGCCCATTTCTCGGAAATCCATTTTCGGAGGTGGGCTGTCCCTAATTTTCTCGCCGGAAAGCTCGTCGGAATTTTCTCCCATCGTTTCAACCCCCAAATTAATAGCTCGAAAAACCCAGAAACAAATAATTAACGGACAGAGAGAGATGAGCTGGAAATAAACTCACGGAGACGGCTGATTAACGGAGGGAGGATAAGGGTAGCTAGTCCGACGGAAAGCTTCGAGCTTTTGACTTCACTGCATCTCCTCTCTCTCTCTCTCTCTCTTTCTCTCTACACGCTCTGTGTATTCGTCAAGTTGTAACGGCTGATTTTATTTTTATTTTTATTTTTATTTTATTTTTTATGTTTTTTCTCACATTTTTCAAGTCTTCGACGCGGATTAGAGCTCCGCTGGTGGAGATGAAATTACGGAAATAGCCCTTGAATAAGTCTGAAATTGAAATCGGTGCTTGCTTGAATTGGTCAAAAAAGTCAAATTGTTTGGAAGACTTCTTGCCAAACACGCCCTTAGCTCGAAGTGGAATACTACAAGTTAACCTTTACAATTAAAAATGACTTATTGACTAATTGCTTTAAAATATTACTACACCACTAATGCTACTACTCATTATATTTCTTTGTAAATAAATATAGCTAAAAAGTGAAGTGGTAATTTCATTTCAAATATCTGAAATGATATTTATTTAATAAGCTTTATTAGTTTATTATTATAACTTTTATACTATCTTGATATATATTTAATAAGCTTTATTAGTTTATTACGAGTATTATAATCTTTATTCAAGATAGAATATGAGAGAATAATAATTGTTATTTCATTCGGTAGAATTCAATAGAGTTTATATCTTATTCACAAAAAAATGATAAACTATTTATTCACGTATTACAATATTTATAACACCTCTTATATAGTAACATTTTTTTTATGTATCTAGTTGACACACATAAAAAAAGAATAATAAATATTTTTTATTTTTTTACTTTAAAATAAAATTTTAATTTTAAATTATCTATTTACTTTTTAATTTTATTTACAACTATTTTACTTTTTAATTTAAAAATATAAATTTATATAATTTTTAGTCAAATTTTTTTAAAAATAATAGTATCAATCCTAAAAAGTCTTTCAGTTTTTATATTAAGTTTTCACGTTTTATTTTATTAATTAATGTACAACTTTATTCGTGAGATTACTTATTATGTACAAGATCTATAAGTTGAATTCAATTAAAAATTATTAGGGGAGTTTTAGTCAATATGTTAACAAGTGGTTCTTTGTCTAATTAAAAAGTTGAAATGATTGTATTAATTAATTTAACCTCATTGTAATTTATTTATTGTTCACATGCGGAATGATTACTTTCAATTTTTATTTTCTTTGTGTGATTATATCATCGTTTTATTTGTAATAAAATTTTGTTTTCGACTTAATTAAACATATCATTTCAATAGTATTATATTAATCAAGTGAAATTAAAATTTTTGAATCAATAAATTCAATTTCTTTCTTTTAAACAAAAAATTATCTGATTTTCTTCTGTAAAGTGATTATAAACAAGTATGGAACCCAAAGCGTTCACATGATTTGTAAGTAATAATTTAGCAAAAAAAAAAAGGATCGAAATCCTCAATAGTCAAACTCACAATGACTATTCTCGTACATGTGGGAGGAGTCATGATTTCAATAGCAAAAGGAATTTCAGATATCAAATTATATCCAAAAATGTTTTTTTTATTTCTAGCAAAGTCAAAATCAAAGGTGGTGCTTGCTTTGTAATAATTTTTGTATTTCTTTGGTTTTCAATATTGCACAATGCATGCAATGACTATTTTTGTTCTCCAATTATCTTCCTTATATTGGTTGGATAATTTTTTTAAAAACCCCACTTAATACAAAAACAAAGATAAAAATATTTTTATAAAGATAACCTCAATTTTAGTAATTTACAGTACTTTTTTTTATAATCATTATGTTTTCGAAAAATAGGACTCTATCTTTTAATTTGTAAAAGTTTGACAAAAAAATTACAAAAAAATCCTTAATACAAAAATAAAGATATTAAAAAAAAAAACTCGATTTTAATGATTTATTCTACTTTTTTCTAACGTGACAGTCTTTTAAGTTTCATAGAAATAAGACCTTGTCTTTTGTAAAATAATAATAATAAAGAGAACATAGTGAGTGCAAATTTAATTAAGAAGAGCTAAGAGGAAAGAAACTTGAAAAATATGCATTGAATTGTAAAATTGTACTATAACTAAGTAAAACCTGGCCGTGCGATGCACGGTAATATTTAATGAAATTTATTTAATACTAAATAAAAACAAATAATTGAATTATAAGTATTATCATAGAAATAAATTTTATAATAATATTCATTACAAACATTTTTTTTAATTAGTGTATTTTAACTTAGTTAATTATTACGTTCTATTATGATAAGAGTGCAAATGAATTAATTTTATCGAATAAAATTAATTTTTTTTAAAAATAAATATTAATTATTATTATAAAAAATATTTTTTTAAAATTTTCTATTAAATTCAGTTAAAGATTGACATTTGGATTAGCGACTTATTAATTTAAGGTTATAATTTAAAATATTTATATGAAACGCAAAATAAATTAGAAAATTAAGAAATTTTTTTCAAACAATTACATATTTAATGAATAAATATTGAATTTAATATGTTTTGAAAATGTTTTCAAATATTAATTTACAACATTTTTTTCATTTCCTTGAAACATATATTTCATGTAAATTATAAAAGATAATTGTATTGTTAATAAAATTTAATTATTAAAATAATAGTTTTGTTTATATTATCAATTTTTTTTAAAATGATAAGCAAAAAAGAAAACTTGAAAATATTTTTTAATAATATTTTCTAATGTTTTTCATTTATCTTTTAAATCATATAACCCGTCTAAATTATAAATGGTGAATAGTTGAATAATTATAAAAACAAAATTTTAAATAAAATTTTTGTTTGTATTTAATTTATCTCTCTATTTTTATTTTTAAATTCAAACTTTTAGAAGTTTATTAACTATTCTAACAAAATTAAATTGATAAATAATTAAATTTTTGTGTTTGGAACTATATCTTATTATCCATTAAATTACATAAATAATATATAAGTATAATATTAATTACAAATGAAATACATGTTCTTTTGGACTAAAAATTGTTGAACTAAACTGAACTAAACTTAATAGTTCTGAACTGAACTAAACTAAACTGAACTTAATAGGTTTGAACCGAAATGAAATTAAGTTCAATTGAATTTAATTTTAAAATATTGAAATAATAATAAAAAAAACACTAAATGATTAAATTGAATTGAAGTAAACTTAATGGATCTAAAATGAAGCGAACTGAGAATAAGTCCAAAAGAACAGCACCTAAATCATTATCAACATTAAGGATATGCTCTTTTGGACTGAAATTGATTGAACTGAACTTAATAGGTCTGAACTGAAGTGAAATTAAGTTAAATTTAATTTATTTTTTTAAATATTGAAATAATAATAATTAAAATAATAAAATAAATAAATAATTAAAATAAATAAAATTAACTTAATAGATCTGAACTGAACTGAACTTAATTTACCTGAACCAAACTTAAATTATCTGAACTAAACTTAATGAATACTGAAGTGAACATAGAATAAGTCCAAAAGAACCGTTCCTAAGTGATGCTATAAAAATACTTTATTCATATGTGTAAAATTGAAAAAACTTTTGGACTAAATACTTGTTTTTTGTACTGAAACTGAACTGAACTAAACTTAATTGAATTGAACTGAACTGGTCTGAACTGAATTGAATTCAAAAGTCTTTAACTAAACTGAACTTAAATTAAGTTAAATTTAATTTAATTTAAAAATATTACAACAACAACAACAACAACAACAACAACAACAACAACAACAACAACAACAACAACAACAACAACAACAACAACAACAACAACAACAACAACAACAACAACAACAACAACAACAACAACAACAACAACAAATAAATGACTGAACTTAATATGTCTAAACTGAACCGAACATAATAGGTCTGAACTAAATGAGTTTGAACTGAACTGAACTGAGCGAACTGAGAATTAACAGTTCTAAGTTCAGTAAGTTTAGTTCAGATATATACATGTTCTTTTGAACTGAAACTTGCTAAATAAAATTGAATTGAACTTAATAGATTTAAACTAAACTGAAATTAAGTTCAATTTAATTTAATTTTAAAATATTTAAAAATAAATTAAATGGTTGAACTGAACTGAACTGGACTTAATAAATCTGAACTGAGTTTATTGAATCTTAAATGAAGTGAATTGAACTGAGAATAAATCTGTTAATTTTAGTTTAGTTTAATTCAGTTCAGTTTCAAGACCTTGAAACAAAATGAGTTGGTCTGCAATCAACTGAACTTAATAGGTACGAACTAAACTAAAATTGAGTTCAATTGAATTATTATAAAATATTGAAATAAAAAAAAATGACTCAAGTGAACTAAACTTAATAGGTCTGAAATGAATTGAACTAAACTGAACTAAATAAGTCTGAAATGAATTTATCTTAATAGATTGAAATGAGAATTAACAGCCCCTAAGTTCAGTAAGTTCAGTTCAAACCTATTAAAAACCTATTCTCTTGGACAAAAACGCTAAAATGACCTGAGCTGAACTTAATAGGACTGAACAACACTCAAATTAAGTTCAATTTAATTTAATTTTAAAATATTGAAATAATTAAAAAAAAATGAAATGAATTGAACCTAATATGTTTGAACTTTGAAGTGAACTGAAATGAATTTAATAAGTCTAAACTGAATTGAACAGAGTTACACTTAATAGATCTGAACTTAAATAAAATTAAGTTCAATTGAATTATATTTTAAGATATTGAAATAACAATAATGTTATAATTAAAAACCAAAAAAATTAAAAATTAAATAACTGAACTTAATAGATCTAAACTCAACTTAACTAAACTTAACTGAACTTGATTCAATGAGTTTGAACTGAATTGAAAGGAACTGAGAATAAATCTAAAAGAATAGGTTCTAAATACTTATCAACATTAAGGACCTGATTTTGGACTTATTATCAGTTTGCTTCAGTTCAGTTTAGACCAATTAAGTTCAGTTCAGAGCTCAACTGGCTATTGACCTAAACTTGTCTGAATTGAAATCAATTAAAGTGAAATAAACTTAATAGGATTGTATTGAACTCAACTGAACTTAATAGGTTGAACTGAAATTAATAAGTCTGAACTCAACTTAATATAATAGGTCTGAATTGAACTAAAATTAAATTAAATTGATTTTAATTTTAAAATATTGAAATAATAAAAAATAAAATGACTCAACTGAACTGAACTTAGGAGGTCTGAACTGAACTCAAATGAACTCAATAGGTTCGAATAAAACTGAACTGAATTGATAGAGTCTAAAATGAATTGAACAGAGCAATCTGAGAATAAGTCCAAATGAACAGGTCTTAAGTTCAGTAACTTTAGTTTAGTTAGGTTCATTTCGGTTTATTTGAGTTTAGTTTTAAGACCTTAAAACAAAATGAATTGTCTAAACTGAACTGAATTCAATAGGTCTGAAATACACTGAAATTAACTGATATTGAATTTAATAGGTCTGAACTGAACTGAAATGATATGAATAGGTCTGAACTTAAATAAATTAAAGTTAAGTTCAATTGAATTAAATTTTAAGATATTGAAATTATAATAATAAAAATTAAAAATTAAACGACTGAACTAAACTAAACTTAATATGTTTGAACTCAACTGAATTGAAATGAATTGAACTTGACTTAATGAAACTGAATTGAACTGATCTGAACTAAGCGAACTGGGAATAAGTCCAAAAACATGTCCTAAATCATTATCAACATTAAGACTTATTCTTTCAGACCAATTAAGTTCAGTTCTGTGATGAACTAAATTGGTCTGAATTGAACTGAACCGAAGTGAACTGAGAATAAATCCAAAAGAATAGGTCGTAAATAATTATCAACATTAAGGACCTGCTTTTTTGAACTTATTCACAGTTTGCTTCAGTTCAGTTAAGACCAATTAAGTTCATTTCAGTGCTCAACTAACGGTTGAACTAAACTCAACTGAAGTGAACTAAACTTAATAGAATTGTATTGAACTCAACTGAACTTAATTAGTTTGAACTAAACTCAACTGAATTTAATAGGTCCGAATTCAAGTGAATATAATAGGTTTAAATTGAACTAAAATTAAGTTAAATTGATCTTAATTTTAAAATATTGAAATAATGAAAAAAATGACTCAACTGAACTGAACTTAAGATATCTGAACTGAACTCAAATGAACTCAATAGGTCCGAATAAAACTGAACTGAATTGAATGAGTCTGGACTGAATTGAAATGAACAAACTGATAATAAGTCCAAATGATCAGGTTTAAGTCAGTAAGTTTAGTTCAGTTAGGTTCATTTCAGTTTAGTTCAGTTCAGTTTCAAGACCTTAAAATAAAATGAATGGTCTGAGCTAAACTAAATTTAATAGGTTTGAACTGAACTGAAATTAACTGATATGAATTTAATAGGTCAGAACTTAAATGAAATAACTTTAATAGGTCTGAACTTAACTGAATTAAAACTAAGTTCAATTGAATTAAATTTTAAGATATTGAAATAATAATAATAAAAATTAAAATTTAAATGAATGAACTGAACTGAACTTAATAGGTCTGAACTAAACTGAACTTAATAGGTTTGAACTCAACTGAATTGAACTGAGCTAAACTTGGCTTAATGAAATGAACTGAACTAAGCGAACAGAGAATAAGTCCATAGAACATGTCCTAAATCATTATCAACATTAAGACATGTTCTTTCAGACCAATTAAGTTCAGTTCAGTGTTGAACTGAACTGGTCTGAATTGAAAGTGAACTGAACTTTATAGGTCTGAAATGAATTCAGTTCAGTGTTGAACTGAACTGGTCTGAATTGAAAGTGAACTGAACTTTATAGGTCTGAAATGAATTTAACTGAACTTAATAGGTCTGAAATGAACTTAACTGAACTTAATATGTCTTAACTAAAGTGAAGTTAAATTAAGTACAATTGAATTTAATTTTAAAATATTAAATTAATAATTTTAAAAAGTGACAAAATTGTACTAAACTTAAGAGGTCTGAACTGAACTTAACAGGTCTAAACAAAACTGAACGGAACGTAACTGAATGAGTCTGAACTGAACTGGACTGGGCGAACTGAGAATAAGTCCAAATGAACAGGGCTTAAGTTTTGTAAGTTCAGTTCATACATATTAAAGACATGTTCTTTTGGACTGAAACTGGCTGAACTAACCTGAACTTAATTGGTCTGAACTGAACGAAATTAAGTTCAAATTTAAAATATTGAAAAAAAAATGGTTGATAGGAACTGAACTGGACTTGATAAATCTCAACTGAGCTTATTGAATCTTAAACGAAGTGAACAAAACTCAGAGTAAATTCAAAAGAACGTGTCCTAAAGTAAATTAAGTTCATTTCATCCTTGAAACAAAATGAACTGGTCTAAAATGAACTGAACTAAATAGGTATAAACTGAACTGAAATTAAGTTCAATTTAATTTAATTTTAAAATATTTAAATAAAAATAATAAAATAAAAAAATAAATAAATGATTGAACTGGACTAAACTTAATAGTTCTGAAATTAACTGAACTATACTTAACTAAAACAGTCTAAACTTAATTAAACTGAACTGATCAAAATGAGAATTAACAACCCCTAATTTCAGTATGTTCAGTTTAAACCTATTAAAGACCTATTCCTTTAGACTGAAACTTGCTAAAATGATCCGAATTGAACTTAATAGTACTTAACTAAACTGAAATTAAGTTCAATTTAATTTAATTTAAAATATTAAAATTGAAGGTACCGGTATACCGATCCAATCGATATACCGTGTGTGCGGAAGCGTGTAAAGCGATAGATCTACTATGCCATGATCTTAGTGCACACAAGAGTGTATAAACACATTTATATTTATATATATACACATATCCAATATATATATAAAGGTCAACGAATCTTACATTGGTTGACGCGTGCCTCGTTGATGTCGATGGCTGTTCGTTGATGAAGATCCGATCTTCTCGCAGCTAACCTTGAAGAGAAAATCTTCTCAAGCCTCTTGTCTTGCTTCTGGTCTTCCCGGATGTGTAGCCGCACAAATGGCCCGGCCTCTAAGTGTTGCACACGAACGGAAGACGAGTGCTGAAAATTGCTGATTGTTCTTTAGAAAAATGGGAAGAACACTATGTTCTCTCTTTCTCTCTTGGTGTAATCTCGAAATTCAAGTGTTGGAATGAGAGAAAATCAGATTTTCACTCCTTTATCTTCACAATAATGCACCATCATTATGTCAAAATAACCTCCCAACTAAGGTGTGATTATGGTGAGAGTTAATGGTCAAAATGTAACTCCCACCCACTAAATCCATGCCACATCATTGCCAAATGTGCACTAATGACTCCAAGTCATTATTCCATGTGGCATGACATGTCACACCATGTGACATGTCAATTTCTTTAATTACACATATATATAAACCAAGTTTATATATTTATTGATTTCTAAAATCAATATAAATATTCAGCAATTATCTCATTCAGCTTCTCATTCGTGTGTGACCCTGTAGGTATGATTATCAATCAATATAATATTACTCTATGTAATATATAATATTATTGATACATCATTTAACATCCGGAGATGACCATATGACTTAATCGATTGCACACGTAGGATTTGAAGGACACAACCCAACAATCTCCCACTTGGCCTTCAGAGTCAGTGTGCTGCCAACTTCCTGTTGTCACTTTATGTCTAAGTTTGAACTTGAGGTAAGACTCGAGTCATCCTCAATCGGTTCAAACCTTTCTTGGACTATGAGACAGACTGCAAAACCAGATTTATCACTATGATACGAATCTGGACGTGGCCACGTATTTTCCACAGTCTCGACTCTCCAAGTGGCCGGTAAGACATGTATTCCATTATAAATGGAGGACAATCCCATCTTGTCAATCCAAGCTCTTCCACTTGCTTCCTGATATGCCCAATAACAAGTTTTATAACCTCCTTTTACGAAAGGCGTTTACTTGTATCAAAGTACACCATTTTACAATGGAATCACTCTGGACTACTCAGGTCCGAGGAAATTGCTCGACAGTCAATGAAATAGTATTATGACTCGAAATCTTAAATACTATTCCAGTCGGGTCTGTTCGATCATTAGCTCCCAGCTAATATCTATGTAATTGTACTTGATGTCCCACATCACTAGCCCATGAAGCGGCGCTATAGTACACATTACAATCTAGTTCTTTGTATTATCGGTTTGTCCGTACTCGATTATACGAACCAGGAACAGCTATATGATTCAAGTATATCAGTTCAACCATTGGGACTTCATTATGCGGTAATTCGACCTCATAACCCAATTGATATAACTTAATCATTTGGACAATTCATATAAATTAAACCATATTTATATGAAGAATTATGTATTATATATATGAGTGAATGTTTACCAAATCTCCAAAAGTATCTAATACAGTAATAGAAATCACAACCCATCTCTAAGATGTCTGATATCTATTGCAGTCGTGAAAGCCTCAAGCTTAAACTGCTGGAGAGGTTTAGAAAGCGGGTTTGCAACCTTACCAAGAGTTGCAACTTTATTATCTCGATGTCTCCACAAAACTATCTCCCAAATAATGTGGAACTTCCTGAGCACCAGTTTTAGACTTGTGGTTCTTCCTAGCTCATAGGCTTGCGCGATAACTCTACTATAAATAGAGAACTATCGGATGGGCTGAGCTAGTTACGCCACCTAGTTCATTCAAGAACTTTCAAATCCTAACTGCCAACATTACTGCATCCAATGCAATACTGTGCTCAGCTTCTGTAGTTTAATCAGCTATATTGCATTGCATGGAACTATTCCAGCAAATATCACCTCTAACCAGACAAAAGATATAACCAGATTAAAATCGGAAATTATCTTAGTCTGTTTTGAAGTTAGCATTCAAACAGCTTGTTAATATCAACTCTTTTTGTCTTCCAAAGACAACAAAATATTCTTTAGTCCATCTAAGGTACATAAGAATATTCTTGGCCGCAGTCTAATGCGCCTCACCTGGGTTTCCTTGAAACTGAATCGTCATGCTCAAAGCATACGATACGTCCAGTCGTGTACATATCATGGCGTACATTATAGACCCTATTGCCGAAGCATAAGGAATGTTTTACATCCTCTTTTGCTCATCAAGTACCGTAGGGCCTTGCATCTTGCTAAGTGATGTGCCATGACTCATTGGAATGAGACCCCTTTTGGCATCTTTCATTCTGAACTTATCAACCGCCTTATCAATATAGGTCACTTGACTAAGTTCAAACATCCTTTTCGATTTGTTCCGACAGATCTTGATGCCCAATATGTACTGTGCTTCTCCAAGATCCTTCATTAAAAACATCTTCCAAGCCATTCTTTAACAGAATTAAGCATAGGAATATTGCTTCCAATAAGGAGTATGTCATCGACATACAACACAATGAATACAACGTAACTCCCACTGATCTTCTTGTAAAACAAGACTCTTTCGAGTTTCTCTGAAATCCAAATCCCGATATGGATTCATTGAACTGAAGATTCCAACTCCGAGATGCTTGCTTTAATCCATTAAGATCTATTAAGCTTGCATACTCTCTCAGCCTGATTAGGATCGATAAAACCCTCTGGTTGTGTCATAAACACATCCTCTTCTAGAATCTAATTCAAGAAGGCGGTTTTAAAATCCATTTGCCATATCTCATAATCATAATGAGCAGCAATGGCTAAGAGAATCCGAATGGCTTTGATCATAGCAACTGGTGAAAAGCTTTCATCATAATCCACTTTGTGAATTTGATTAAATCCTTTTGCCACCAACCTTGTTTGAAAACACTAGGTTTTCCATCCATGTCTGTTTTTATCTTGTAAATCCATTTGCATCCAATGGGCCTAGCCCCTTTAAGCAAATCGACAAAGTTCCAAACTTGATTTTCAGACATCAATTCCATTTCGGATTTCATGGCACCCTGCCATTTCTCGGAATCTGGACTCGTCATAGCTTGGGTATAGGTCGAAGGTTCATTGCTTTCTAAAAGCATGATTTCATAGTTCTCGTTTGCCAGAATACCTAAGTATCTGTCAGGTTGAGTTCTAATCCTTTCGGACCTTCGAGGGTTAGGTGTGGTTTCCAAAACCACTGGAGTACTCTCGACCAAGTCTTGAGTATCCATATCAGTTTGTTCTACTTGAACCTCGTTCAAGACAACTGAGCTCCCACTGACTTTCTAGGAAAGATTACTCTTTTCAAGAAAATCACTATCTCGAGCAACAAAATATTGTTCTCAGATAGATAGTAGAATTTGTACCCTCGTGTTTCTTATGGATACCATAAAGAAACTTTTATCCCATTTGAGTTCAAGCTCTATAGAGATAAATCTCGTCAGAGAATCTTTTAGAACCTCAAATTTTGATGAAAACAATTTAGGGACCCTCCCTTTCCATACCTAGTATGGTGTCTTATCAACAGCTTTTGACAGCGTCTTATTCAGTGTATAAGTTGAAGTTAAGAATTGTGTGTTCCCAAAAGAGACCAGTAGTTCATTTAGACCTCTCATCGAATGGTCGAACTATATCTAATATAGTTTGTTTTCTCTTTTCCGAAACATAACCTTCATGTGCTTGTGAACTGATAGGTTCCACATACATCAGTATGGATCATCCCTAATTAATCACTCACATGTTCTCCTTTCTCCAAGAAAGATGACATTGTTATCTTTGTCCATCAAACATCATTTACATGTATCAAATGACTCCAAGTCAAATGATTCTAGAATGCCTTCTAAAAGAAGATTCGTTATATGTTTAGATTTTGATCCAATCAACAATGTTACAGTTATGTCTCATTGAGACTTATTCGATTCGGCCTTTGGTGTTAATGTTATATATGATTTGTTGAGTTTAAAGTATACATAAATAATGTAATAAATCGTACAAAAACAAAGAATAGTTCACAATTAAAATAGTTATCAAACTATTTAAATAGTGAAAAACTAATCCATCAGTATCCAATACTGAACCAATATTCATTGTTTATTGAAGGTACGAAAAATACATAGTTATAATACTTAAAACAAAGCCCTAAGGCAAAAGAATATCATGTGATCATACGGCTAATGCAGCGACATTCGCTCCATTTATCGCCCATAGATCGACATCTCTATTCACCAAACTTATACTTCTATGTAGTTCCTTCACATGCAAATGTGAGAACCACATTTGGCATCCAATACCCAAGAAGTAGAATTGGTGAAGTTTAATGTCTATAACATTAATACCTGAAGATGAAGCAACCCCGTTCTTCACATCTTCATTGAACTTTGGGCAAATTCAATTATTCCCAATAATTGAGTCTTATTCAAATTTTCCATTCAAAATTATCTCAATATCAAAACGTGATAAATCGTAAGTGAAAAATCGAAGTTCTTAAACCAGCGATATTATCATGCAATTGAAGCCCTATCTCTCATAAAATATGAGGGAGCCAACCAGACAATCGACTAACGCCATCTCATGGCTCGAAAGTCTCTAATTTGTGTCATTGATGAACTAAGTGTTTTGGATTAAATCACTCCCCGAGGTGAAAATAATCCTAACTTTAGAATCCATCACATGAAAGACAAATCAGGCATTTGTTTTGAAATTGAATAAAATATGAAATTTTATATGTTTGCAAGTAGTGTCCAACACTTTTGCAGTAGACGCATTGAGATTCCCTAAGAACCCTAGTAGCCTTCTTGCCCATGCTCTTTTGAATACCCTATCCCATATCATAAGAATTTCCCTCTTAGGGTCCTTCTCTATCGCCGGCTCAGCAGCCTTGAGCATCCCGTGGAGCTCACGAAGGGATTTCTTCAAACCATTCATATGGAAAATTTAGCCTAAAGGCATTATAACCATCATGAGATTGAAGTATGAAATCGGTTGCCAACTAATCATCATAGGAAAAATCTAGGCGGTCACTTGAAGCAAATAATCCAATCATTTGTTGCACATGTGATCCCATAGATTTCCATTTTTCCAGCCTAGCTGAAGCGATGACCCTGGTCATACCGAATCGCTCAATCATAGTCTGTTCCCCGAACATGCTATTGAGTTGTTCAATGATATCATAGGAATTGGTAATCTAACACATTCTCTTTGTATTCGTATTTGAGGACCATCCTCAAATTACGTTGTCAATCAAGAAAATTTGTGTTGTTCAATTTTTTCACAATCAAGAATTGAATCAAACTTGAATTGAGTTGATATTTGACATGATAAACTACAAAAGAAAGATAACTAAAGTATGTAAACATCCACAAAGCGGTAAACAAATAAGGTTGTCTAACAAGCTACTTATTTATTCCATTTTGTTCAATCGATATCTAATATCGTTGTTCCCTTGAACAAAACGATCCCAAGACCCTCATCTTGCGAATCCTTAAGCCGACTGAGTCCGCACTTAAGAACTCCAAGATAGGTAGACATTTCATGTCAATGACATCTAATGTCACTCTCGGTCGATGAGAGTCCTATTCTCATCTCATGTCTCGATAGCCACGCCTGCAGTGGATCTATCGATGAGAAAACCAAACTCACGTGTAAGGGTCTAACCCTTACTCCCACTTATCCCAAGATAACAAGTAGTACCCCGCTGAGGCGGACCTACCAACTTATGATCGAGGGTTTAATGGGTGTGATGTTTTGGACAAGACATTATACTCATTATTTTGGGAACTTGCACGCATAGGTTTGTTTATATGTAAGTTGAACATTTATAACATAAAACAACCTATATCTAGCAAAGCAAATAAATACGAAATCGAAAGGCCCCTAGAACCTCACAACTCTCAAACGAAAAGATTAAAAGCAACAAAATAGGCCTTGAACATCTTCTGGACTGGTCCGCGCCCGCCGTTTCAGTTCCGCGCTCGCCGATTTTGGTCAAACCAAGTCATTACCCCAAAAACCACGAACAGCGCCCGCCGTTTTACAACCAGCGGTCGCTGAACACCAGCGGCGGTCGCCGTTTCCAAAACGGCGCCCGCCGAAAGGGTACAAAACCTGGCTGACCAAAAAACAGCCTTTCGGCGGTCTTCGTTTCCAAAACGGCGCCCGCCGAATCCAATCGGCGCCCGCCGGAGCACAAACGGCGCCCGTTTTGCTTCGTTTTGCTTCGTTTCTTCTCGTTTTCGCCGGAGAGCCGATATCCAATGTCGATCCATGGATTCAATCCATTGATTACACATTGAACAATACATTTTTGAATAGAAAAAACCTATCTATTACAAAATATTCCAAGGGACGCAGCCCTCCAAAACTATGGCCAATCGTACGTAAAAAACGACAATTTCATTCACCCGACCACTAACGGTGGCCGGCCTTATATCTAATCACATAATCACATAATCACAATTAAGCCAATTATGTTGATTTTAAACATCTTGTGTCCAACACAAAAGTGTGCACGAGCCCTAGGCTCTGATACCAATTGAAGGTACCGGTATACCGATCCAATCGATATACCGTGTGTGCGGAAGCGTGTAAAGCGATAGATCTACTATGCCATGATCTTAGTGCACACAAGAGTGTATAAACACATTTATATTTATATATATACACATATCCAATATATATATAAAGGTCAACGAATCTTACATTGGTTGACGCGTGCCTCGTTGATGTCGATGGCTGTTCGTTGATGAAGATCCGATCTTCTCGCAGGGAACCTTGAAGAGAAAATCTTCCCAAGCCTCTTGTCTTGCTTCTGGTCTTCCCGGATGTGTAGCCGCACAAATGGCCCGGCCTCTACGTGTTGCACACGAACGGAAGACGAGTGCTGAAAATTGCTGATTGTTCTTTAGAAAAATGGGAAGAACACTATGTTCTCTCTTTCTCTCTTGGTGTAATCTCGAAATTCAAGTGTTGGAATGAGAGAAAATCAGATTTTCACTCCTTTATCTTCACAATAATGCACCATCATTATGTCAAAATAACCTCCCAACTAAGGTGTGATTATGGTGAGAGTTAATGGTCAAAATGTAACTCCCACCCACTAACTCCATGCCACATCATTGCCAAATGTGCACTAATGACTCCAAGTCATTATTCCATGTGGCATGACATGTCACACCATGTGACATGTCAATTTCTTTAATTACACATATATATAAACCAAGTTTATATATTTATTGATTTCTAAAATCAATATAAATATTCAGCAATTATCTCATTCAGCTTCTCATTCGTGTGTGACCCTGTAGGTATGATTATAAATCAATATAATATTACTCTATGTAATATATAATATTATTGATACATCATTTAACATCCGGAGATGACCATATGACTTAATCGATTGCACACGTAGGATTTGAAGGACACAACCCAACAGAAATAATAATAAAATAAAAAATAACTAAACTGAACTGAACTGAACTGAATTTAATAAATCTGAACTAAATTGAGTTGAATTGAACTTAATAGATCTTAATTGAAGTGAAGTTAACTTAATGGATCTGAATCTTAGAATAAGTCCAAAAAAATAGGTCATACGTGGTTCTAAAAAACATAATTTATTCATGTGAGTAAAATCGAAAAATCTTTTGGACTAAGTACATGTTCTTTTAGACTGAAATTGGTTGAATCTTTTGGACTAAGTATATGTTCTTAATAAGTCTAAACTGGATTGAACTAAACTGAACTTAATAGTTTTGAACTTATCTTGAACTGTAATTAATTTTAATTTTATTTTAAAATATTGAAATAATCATAATAATATAAATAAATAAACAAATAAATAAATAAAATATTAAATTACTAAAGTGAACTGAACATAATGGATCTGAAATATACCGAATTGTAGTTAATGGATATGGAGTGAACTAAACTGAAGCTAATTGAGAATAAGTTCAAAAAAATAGGTCCTAAGTGGTGCTAAAAAAACATACTTTATTAATGTGTGTAAAATAAAAAAAAACTTTTGGACTAAGGACATGTTATTTTAGATTTAAATTAGTTGAATTTAACTTAATAGTCTTGAACTAAACTGTATTTAATTTAATAATTCAAAACTGAACTGAACTTAAGTTAATTGAACTTAACTTAGAACTTGTTATTTTGGACTTAATTTTAATTCATTTCAGTTCAGTTCAGATCATTCTAGTTCGGTTCAATACAAACCCGAGAATAAGTCGATAAAAACAGGTCCTAAGTGGTGCTAAAAAAAATATTATTCATGTGAGTAAAATTGAAAAATCTTTTGAACTACGTTTAGACTGAAATTGGATGAACTGAACTGAAATTAATAGCATTGAATTGAACTTTAATTTAATAGGTCTGAACTGAAAATAATTTAATTGAACTGAACTTATTAAGTCTGAATTGAACTTAATAGGTTTGAACTGAAATGAACTGAACTAAAGTGAACTTAATAGGTCTGAACTTAACTGAACTAAAATTTATTTCAATTTAATTTAATTTTAAAATATTGAAATACTAATAATAAAAATAAATCAATAAATAAAAAATAAAATATTAAATAACTAAACTGAACTTAATAGAACTTAATAAATCTAAACTGTAGTGAAGTGAAGTGGTCTGAACTGAGAATAAGTCCAAGAAATAGGCCCTAACTCCTAAGTGGTTCTAAAAAAACATAATTTATTCATGTGTGTAAAATTGAAAAATCTTTTGGACTAAAAAAATGTTTTTTTAGATTGAAATGGACTAAACTGAACTGAACTTAATAGCACCGAACTAAAATTAATTTCAATTTAATTTATTTTTAAAATATTGAAATACTAATAAAAAAATATAAATAGATTTGAACTGAACTGAACTTAATGTATCTGAACTGAATTGAACTTAATGAGTCTAAAATTAACTGAACTCAACCGAACTGAGAATAAGTACAAAAAACAGGTCATAAGTGGTGCTAAAAAAACATTATTAAGGTGTGTAAAATTGAAAAATCTTTTAGACTAAAGACCTGTTCTTTTAGACTATAATTGGCTTAACTGAACTGAAGTTAATAGCTCTTAACTGAACTTGATTTAATAGGTGTTAACTGAAACTTAATTTAATATGTCTGAACTGAAAAGGTGTGAAGTGAAATACACTGAACTTGAACTTAGGACTTCTTTTGGACTTATGAACCGAAAAGGTGTGAACTAAATACACTGAACTTATGACCTGTTTATTTGGACTTAATTTCAGTTTAGTTCCGTTCAATTCAGTTTTAGATCCTTGAACTAAATACACTGAACTTATGACATGTTTATTTGGACTTAATTTTAGTTTAGTTCCGTTCAATTCAGTTTTAGATCCTTCAATTCAGCTTATATCGCTTCACTTCAGATTGATTAGGTTCATTTAAAAATAATTGTTTAATTGTGTAAATATAATATATTTTTCGTTAATATGAATGATTTAACCATGGTATAAATATATCATAATAACATGAACAAATAAGAGATTGATTAGGTTCATTTAAAAAAATTGTTTAATTGTGTAAATATAAGTATATTTTTCGTTAATATGAATGATTTAATTATGGTATAAATATATCCTAATAACATGAACAAATAAGAGATTTAATTGTTGTAACTATTAATGCAATTTAATATAATTTAAAATTAATTTGTTTACACAATAAAAATTGAAATAAAAGGTGAGAAATAGAAAATGAATTTAGAGGAAGACTATAAAAGCATTGGAATTAAATTAAGATTTGTTAGTTATTATTTAAATAATATTTAAATAATAACTGTATAATTCAAACAAATCGGTGATTTTTTTTTCATAATTTTATTTTCTTTAATTAAAATTATTTTCGTTAATAATTTTATTTGTTTTAATTAAAATATGGTAATTTAATTAAAATTCAGGATAATTATGATATGATTTAATAGAAAATAATATCAAATTTATGTTGTTTCTTATTTAGATGATTTATTATGAGTTAAATTAATATTCATATTTATATTATATAAAAATTAGGGTAAATACAAATGCTTCAGATGATTTATTATGAATTGAATTTATTTTTATATTTATATTTTATAAAAATTAGGGTAAATACAAATGCATACGCGCGTAATTGACCTATAATTAAGGATTTGTTGTAATTGACCTAGTTCTATAATTAAGGATTTGTTGTAATTTAAATTACTAAATATTTAATATTTTCGTAATTAGACAATTTCGGTCTATTAATTAATTTTGCAGCATTTAAAAATTTTACAAAAAAAAAATCAGATTTTTTATCTTATTTTAAAATAGTAATTGTTTTAAAATTAAGGAATTATTTTTGAATTTATTTCCGGTCTATTAATTAATTTTTCAGTATTTAAAAATGGGAAAAAAATCTAATTTTGATATTATTTTAAAATAGTAGTTGTTTTAAAATTAATTTCCGTGTCAATTTAAATCATTTTATTGACCGTTTAAATTTAATACTCTCATAAAAAATCCTTTAAAATTTAGTACGTAATTTTTAATTATATATTAAAAAAAAAACAGAAATCAAAATTGAAAATAAGGTTATTGTAACATTAATATACTATTATGAATATGAATTACACCTTAATTAAAAAAAATACAGTGCATGAATTAAATCATGGAATAAAAATACTTATGAAAATTAAGTTAACTCTCCTAATCGTAATTGAAAACATCAAATGATCTGGTACTACTTCATCTTCTAAATATTTCAAGTGTTCAAAATTTCACTCATAAGTCATAATTGATAAGAATACCAACACACATACAAAGAAAAAAAAATAATAACACTCAGCAAAGTGTGGGACATAACATTACATGTAAATGATAAGGATTAAATTAACATTAAAGAAAATTGATAGGGGATTTAAAAAATATTAAGAAATCTCACCGATTGCGGGCCAAGACAAATACAAAGACTGCAATAAGAGCTCACGCCTCGTATTCTTCTTCGATTGAGTTGTTGTGTTAGAATGTTCCCTCAACTTCTCGTCGATATGAGAAGAAAAGGGACCGTCGAAATCATCACTGAATGTAAAAAAAATTGTAGAACAACTTAATCAGACCAACTAAATCATTCATTATATGATAAATTACCCAAATCACCTCATTCTTTAACTCATTTGTACATGTGATCAAATAATGACAAATCATATGAGCACCTCACTCGATAAAAATCAGAAGTCATTTATGTCCTCCAACACCACCACCATGTATCAAATATATATATATACACTGCTGGAGCTAGTTTTTTTTGCAGAAACAATAACATAGTAAATCTGTGAAATTTGAGGTTGGATTTTGTGTGTAAATACAAGTATCAAATACCTGTTGTAGATCACTGAATTCCCATTGCTGAAATCCGGTGAATTATTCCCAAAAAATAATAATAAAATAATGATGAGAATGAAAAAGAAAAAAACCATTTAAATAGATGTTCAAACGCGTAAATTATAAATCATATTATTATATTAATATTTGCTAATTAATTTTGTAAAGATTATAAGGATCTCTTTATATTATTATATTAAAAAATTAATTCGGGAGAGATTATAGGGATTGATTTGTTTATAAAGTATAAATGATTTTTTCTATATTGTTATTTTATGTATATGGTAAGAGATGTAATAGAATTAATGAATTAAACAATAAATAAATTATTTATAGTTATAATTGAGAAAATTAAGGAATTGATTAGTATATATATTTCGGTTATATAATATATAAATACATGGAATTATTATTATAGAATTTGAAATATGGTTAAATATAGTACATGATCAATTAAATATATAAGGAAGTATAAAATAATTCAAATTTTTAATCAATTCCATAAATTATGGTAATTACGCCCAAAATAATTCAAAAATGTATTTATGGAATTTGGAAAATATAGTGAATATGGAATTATTATGTAATTAATTGAATTAAAAGTCACGTCATAATTAATAATAAAGCCCCCTAAGAATAGTAAAGCCACATAAGAATGTTTTGGCCAATGAATGTTTTGGATGTGCAACATAGTGTGAACATGCTTATATTTTTAGTGTATTTTTTTTGTGTTCACACTTGCACGTGGGATCAGAAAAGTCTGTATTTATATATTAAATAGATGTATTTATATATTAAATAGATAACTAGAATTTATCTATGCATAAAATATTTTGATTTATTAAATATAAAATAATTATTAATTTCATTATACAAATATTATTTTAAAAAATATACAAAATATTTTGATTTATTTAAATATAAAAACAATTATTAACTTAACTATAAAAATATTAAATTAAAAAATATGTTAGTATATATGTAATTATATCAAAAATAGCTTATGTTGATTTTATTTTAAAACAATAGACGTCGATATTAACTTTTTTTTTTTTATAAGTTAAAAGAGTGGGGTAAATGTAGACGAGGTGTATGCTTACCCTGTACAAAGTTGGCTGAAATGAGTTGGGCCTGGGCCGAATACTGTGCCGCACATAAAGTAGCTTTGCATCTGAATGATCCTTCAAGTGTTTAGAGGACGTTGCTAGGGGTGTTTAAGTATTGGACCGGATCGGAAAATGGACCAGAACCGGATCGGACAGTCTGGTTCGGTTCAGACTGTTCAGTTCAGACCGGTTTCCGATCCTAAAAAATATGTAAATTTTGTATTTGGTTTTATTCCAATGAAAATCGGTAAAATCTTGTTCGGAGCGGAGTATATATTAAATACATTCAATATTCAATATTAATTAGAAATGTTTATAAAAAAGATATTTTAATTTAGGTAATTTTAAGGAAAAGGGTTTATTAATTTTTATTATTAGATTGAAAACCAATTCTTTTTTAACTTGTAGATTAGGACTTTATACTCTTAAAATTCTTTGAGCGGAGGGTTTTAATAGTTTTTTATTTATGCATTAGGGCACTAGTTATATTTTTTGTTGACTATATTACCCCTTCGTTAATATTATAAATTTTATATTAATTAACAAATATTAACAAACGTGTTTGACAGTTTTAATATTTAATTAATATAATTACAAAAATTAATCACATAACCGCTTCTTTTATTATTTATTAATAATAGTTATTATTTATTATTTGTGTCATGTTGTTTATTATTTATTAATAATAATAATTATTTATTATTTGTGTCATGTTGTTTTGAAATTGATGATACTATAAAAAAACGGATAAATAATAAAACAAATTTTAAAAAACAAATTTGATAAAAATGAGCGTCGATAAAGTGAGTTTTTTATTTAATTAATTAAGCATGTATTTATATTAATTTAAATATTATTATTTTTTGTAATTGAAAATAGTATTTCGGGTATGGTGCCTTAAAATACTATTAGCCTAAACAATGGGAAGGAAATATAATATAAGAATTACCGTTGACCCTATATATGTATACCCCTTTAATTTATTAATTTACATGTTAAACTTTATAAAATATAAATATTTTTTTTTACTATTTGAAGTATTATTAATTTTATAATTATAAAAAAAATTATTACTATTCTACCATTAATCGTTAATAAATAACTACAATCATATTTAAATAAAAAATAATAATATTTTTGGAATTTTACTTTAATTTATAATTAAAAAACAATTTATTTAATTATAATTATATAAAAAAATAAATTATACTCCATATATATATATATATATATATATATATATATATATATATATATATATATATATCAGACTATCAGTATATGTTGAGTTTCTTAATATTTTATTTATTAATAAATTATATTAAAAATATATTGAACGAAATTAAAAGTTCATAAATTTCAAATTTTATTTTAATTATTATTTGATACTCAATTAATTTAATTTAAAAATAATTTCGGTTTAGTTCATTCATAATTGGATCGGTTCAGAATTGTTTTAATTCAATTTCTAGGTCGTTAATTTCCATGGTTCTGGTTCCAGTTTTATCCAATTCTGTTCCAATTTGTTCGAATTTTGGATCAATGAACATACATAGACGTAGATTTGCAATACCTATATCATGCACCTAGGTGTATGATCTATTGTGCACCTAGTTCAAATCATCATTATAAAAATACAAAAACATCATCGAAAATAAATAAATTATCATAAAAAACATTTCAAGAAAATATTCATTAGTAACACACTAAAATTATCATTACAAAACATTTTTAAAAAATATTCATTAACTATCACTAAAATCATCATTATAATTAACACGAGGAGAAAGTGAGTACACAATTCTCCTTTCAAAATTATATTTTTAAAGTGAAAAATTAAAATTAATTACTACTCTATTTTTTTTGTACGTTAGATTAGTATAGTGAAACATCTATTTGAAAAAATGTGACACTATCTTAAAATAAAAAACAATGTAAAATATCATTATTTATTAATTAAAGATATAATTTTATTTCTCATAAAATATGACTCACTTTTTTTATGTAATTTACGAAAAAATGGTCATTTTTATGAGATAAACAAAGTAATACTACTTTTGTCCCAAATCAATGATTACAATTTTTTTACAAATAAAAATAAAGTGTGATCATAAAAATAGGACAAGAAAGAGTATATTATTTGTAATCTTATATTATATCATTCGATCCCGTAATATGATAGTCGATTGTAATAACTAATTTTGTTAGACTTGTTTATGTTGAGGTGTAGAGTCAAAATTTTAATATCTAACTGGTTGCCGATAGATTTTGAAAATTTTCCAGCAGCTCACCATGTGAGTTTGATTAGTCAACGCATGCAGCCTACGATCTCCTTGGCAGCCCTCCTACCTCTCGAGCGTTGGTGATATCTCGCATGCTGAATTTATTGTTAATTTTTCAAATTCTTGATTGATACTGTTCACAAGATTTGATCGGATGTAAAACTCAATTTTTTAATGATCACAATCGTGACAATTGGTTGCTATAGTGTTTGTTGGAAAGCATCTCATTGCATTGGAGTTCGAGGACTTGCTACAACTTCACGCTCTTAAGTCATGTTCTTTTAAGTTTAATTTGAGTTTGATTCAATCCAACTGAATAAGTTCAATCAAGTTCATTATATTTCGATTAATTTATTTAAGAAATAAATAAAAAATAGAATAAACGTTTTAGATATAAAATCTAGATTATGATAAATTATTAGTCATATTTAAAAAAAAAATATAATAATAATAATAATAATAATAATAATTATTATTATTATTATTATTTAAGTTTAATTTAATTTTATTTATTTCAAACTCAAAGTTATGACGATTTAAGTTTATTTCAAATTAGTACAATTGAATAATTTTCAAAAGATCATTCTTAATTATTGTAAGTTTGTTAATAGGTTATCCTAAATTGTTGAGCATTAAGATTTTCTTATCAAAACATTATTTGTAATTTACTACTATCTCTCACCCAAAAGAGTGGTCATACTTTCTTTGTAATTAATTTAGAAAGTATGACCACTTCTTTAGATGATAAGAAGTATTTTTTTATTTGATTTACTATATATTTTCAAAAAGAAAATAAAAATGATCGGAAATATTTGATTATTTTATTGAAAAATAATAAAATACTGTATGTGAGTATAGTATAAGTGTAATATAAAGTCCAAAAAAATGCAAGATGCTTAAAGAAATTTAATATGCTACTCATACTAACAAGATTCATTTTCTTTTATGGACAATTTTCTATAAAATTTACAAGAAAATGCTACAGTTACACAAGGTGTACCGAGCCTCCGGTACACTGCCAATCAAAATGTGACATGTGTTATTAATTAATTAATTAGTTAGATAAATATTATTTTAATTATTATAAATTGAATTATTAATTAGTAAAATAAATCATGAGAATCTTTTAAAAAGTTCAAAAAATAAAATTAATATAATCTTTACAAATATTAAATATACTACAAAATCTATTAGATTTTTTCCTCTTATAATATAATAGTAACTAACAAATAAAATAAAACAATATACATACTAAATTAAAAAAAAATCGTATGATTTTTAAAAAAAAAATGTAACTTTTTTTTTTAAAAATATTTATATTTCATTTTTTAAGTAAAATTAATTTATACAATATTAAATTTTATATACACTAATTTAATTATTTAATTTATAAATAAATATATTTAAAAAATATTAATAATATTTTGATTTAAATATTATATTTGATAGCTAAATTTTCAATATTATCTCACTTTTAATTATAATTTTCAATAAAATAAAAATGTCAGTATTCAATTCCAATATTATGTTCAATTTTAAAATATTATTGCAATTGAGATCTACGCAGCAATTTATCTTGTATGACTTAAGTAAATTGAGTATGATTTTAAAAGTTTATTTCATTTCAAACAAAAATAACATTAAATAACGAATTAACGTTAAATTTATTCATTTTTTAGTAATGACTCACTTGATTTGTAGTCAGGCAAAATTAAATTAAAATGTCGTTTAATTTTCAAATATATATTATCAAGGTGTGAAATTAAATAAATATATTAAATAAAATAAATATTGATTTTTCACAAAATAAAAAGAATTCATGATGTATTCATAGTAAGTTTAGAAAATTACATATATTATTATAATTTTAATACCTAATTATAATTTTTAAAACATTAAAAAATTATTTTTCTTAGAAAAAAATCAAAATTTCTATGTAAATGTAGATAGTACAAAAATAAAATAAAACATGACTATATTTATTTAATGAATAAATTGTCTGTTTTTAATTTTATAATTAGGTGTTAGCGGAAAATTACATGTAATTTTTAAATATCACAATAATTTTTTAAGAAATTTAAATTTATTCAATAAATGTGACATTTTCTAAAAATAATACAAAAATAAACTTATAAAATCATTTTTACTTAACATTGATACAAGATAAAATGATAGAGATAATTTGATAGAGATAATTTGCGCGTAGATCTCTATTACGATAATATTTTAAAATTGAACTTAGTATTTGAAATGAATATTTTTTTAAAATAGAAAAAATAATTTAAATAAAAATCGTATAATATTTGATTTAAATATTACAATGATAGCTCAATTTTCAATATATATATTAACAGTGGTGGAGCCAGAAAAAAAATACAGGGGGGCTTTGCTAATATATATATATATATATATATATATATAAATAAACAAATACAAAAAAATAATTATATTTAAAAACATACTGTATTACATACTTAGAACTATGACAACTGAATTCTACGTGATTTCATCGATTGAAAACGTTGTAAAATCTTCTCGTTATCGATCGATAAAAAAATATCTTTCTCAATGTAAACAATCAAACTATCATTCATCCACTCATCTTCCATTCGATTTCGCAAATAAGTCTTGATATTCTTCATGGCCGAAAATACTCTCACCACAGAAACAGTGGCAACGGGTAAAACCAATGTCAACTCAATAATTCGATAAACCAATGAAAAAACCAAATGTTTACCCGTTTCAACCATTTTTTGCGCAAGACTTCCCAAACTGCTTAGGGAAAAAAACTGAGGATCACATCGAACATTAGCAATGAAACTACTAAGATGTTGTGGAAGATACAAACAATCATTTATTGAGAAATCTTCGGGGTAGGTAATAGCAAGACGTATGATTTCATCAACGTTGAATCGGGAGAAAGAATTTCTTGGATCAAGGCATGCTATGCATTTAAACAAATCAGTGCTCCCTTCAGAAAAACGAGTATCCATCTCTTGAATTGTTAAGTTAACAACCTATTTTTAGTCATAATAATAAAAAAATCTTAAGTATATTAATTAGTAAAAAAACATTAATAAAAATAAAGTTGAAATAATACCTCCATAAACAGCTCCACCCGATAATGATGTAAATTCTTGATCAATTGCGCTCCATGTCTTTTATGACCACGCTTTGGCATATTGTCATTCATATCTAGCAGAGAAATTTTGTGCAACTCACAAAACTTATTTGCTTGATCAAAAATGATTTTCCATCCCTCATTTCTAAAGCTTTCTAGTCGAGACTTCACACTTTGGATCAATGACATAGCTTGAACAATATTTTGATCTTTTTGTTGCAATGCAAGAGACAACTCATTGGTGATTCCTATTAAATATTTCATCAAGTGCAACATGAATACACATTTATAACTGTCCATCTTTTCAATCAAACCCCCGGCTGTACTTCTGTTATCAGAAGAAGTGGCATCATCACGTATATTCTCCAATACTTTTTCAATCGAAGACCACATAGAGCATAATCGAAGCAATGTAAAATAATGTGATCCCTAACGAGTATCTCCGGGCCTTGTCAAACTAGTTTCTTGATTCTGACCACTTCCACTAACCACTTCGTTAGTTGTTCAATCAATTTCTCATGTTGCAATTTTCTAAGTTGGTCCTTTCTCTTGCAAGATGCTTCTGTGGTATTAACTATCATGGAGACATAGTCAAAAAAATCCTTAACATCCCTAATACTCTTAATAACCGCAACAATAATCAATTGGAGTTGATGAGAGAAACAATGAACGTAAATAGCATAAGGATTTTCCTGCAATATTAGTGCTTTCAATCCGTTAAACTCACCCCTCATATTTGAAGCTCCATCATAACCTTGACCTCTTAACTTGGATAAAGATAATCCATGTTTCGAAAATAAATCATGAATAGCGCATTTCAAAGTACGAGAAGAAGTGTCATCCACATACACAATTCCAAAGAATCTCTAAATCATACATCCTTTACCATTCACATATCTTAGAACAACTCCCATTTGCTCTTTCACTGAAATATCACGAGCCTCGTCTACCAAGATCGTAAAAACTTTAGCTCCAATATCATTAACTATGGAAAGTGTGACTTCGGAAGCACAAGCATTTGTTAAGTCTTTTTGAATTTGTGGGGATGTCATTTGATTATTACCCGGAGCATTAGGACCCGATACTTTGGCAACACTATCACTATGTTCACCAAGCCAAAGAAGCAACTCAAGAAAATTACCTCGATTAGAAGAAGTGGTTGACTCATTATGTCCACGAAAAGGCAACCCTTGTTTCAAGAGAAAACGAGTCACATCCAACGAGTTTGTCAAACGAGCACGATACGCAACTTCCATCGCACGAGTATTTGATCGGAATAAATTTGATACACTATGCCTTTGATCTTGAAAAGCCTCAAACTGAATTCTAGCATCATTGTGACAACTATCTGCTGCGCCAACATGGTAATTGAATATTTCTAGTGCCTTTTTCCAATTATCACAACCCATTTTTGTGAATGCGTCTTCTCCATATCGACCACCTTTTTCCGGATTCTTAAACAAATAACACCAAAAACAAAATGTTGCATCTTTTAATACGCTATACTCGAGCCAAGAAAACCTTTTGTACCAAACATCTTGAAAACTGCGTTCTTGAATGCCATATTTTTTTTTTTCGGATAGAAATGGCCAATTAGTTGACAAGCCCCCTTAGTCAAATATTCTCTTCGCACACTATCTCGAATAGAAATATTGTATTTCTCAATCGGCTTTCGTAATCCTGGGTCGCTAACAATTTCATTCGAGTCCAATTCCACTTCTGCACCAGATTGATTTTCCAACACAACGTTAGGTCCACTCGGAGTCGGAGTAGAGGATGAATCATCTTTACGAGATTTTTTAAAATAACGCTCCATCATCTACATTAAAAACATAGAAAAACAATATTTATTTCATACATTTATATAAAAATTAAAAAGAACAGAAAACTAAATATTTAAAAACTAAAGATTTTAATTGTACGCAATAAAAAAAAAATTAAAACTGGATATATTATTAAATTTCAAATAACAAAAAAAATTTTAAATTTGAACGGGATATTTTTTGAATTTCAAATAACATAATAAATTTTAAATCTGTGTAAATAAATAGATAAATTTTAAATCTAAAATTTTTATTTAAAATTGTAGAAAATTAATAGCATGATTAATCCTAAATCAATTCTTAAATTTGGAGAATATATAACGGATAAATTATAAATCTATTCTTAAAAAAATAAATAATAAAACTTAATCAAATCAACCGCAATCAAAATAAATATTATAATCTTATCTAATTAGCTAAATAGGAGAAAAATAATTGTATAAAAAAATTAAACAAGTACCTGTTGTTTGTTGACTTGAAGCCGGTAGAGAGTAGAGTATGATTACAGTAGAAGTGGTGTAGAACTTAAAATGAACAGAGTAATTTATTTTAATTGAATACTGAAAAATAAAATGATTTATTAATGGTGTGGGAATTAGTTTTATTTAGATAATGTTTAAACAGATAAAAATCACTAAATCAGTATATTATATTATTTTAAAATTTATTAATTGTAATTATTTTCTACGTAATATTTAGTTAGTTGTACTAATAATTAGCTACGCAATCATTATTTTTCAGCCAGTCATTATTTTTCACACGGCTATAGGGGCTGAGCATTAAGAATTACACATTATACAAAAATATTAAATATAAAAACAAAAAAAAAAAATCCAGTGGGGGCTTAAGCCCCCAGAGATGCCTTACTGCATCCGCCCCTATATATATATATATATATATATATATATATATATATATATATATATATTTGTTAGAAAAAATGTAAACGGGATTAGTCTAAAACCGGAAAAACAAAAGAACAGAAAACGGAAAGTGAAGACGAAGTTGCTGCCGAGGCGTTTGCACTTTCCGCAAATCAGTAAAGCCCCGTGTATGCTACGGTTTACAGGCTTCCTGACCCCAAAGATACAACGGCTAGCGGGGCTCGAACTTTTGCACATTGAATCGAACCCTCGGTTTGAATGGAAAAAGTTAGAACAGAGCACACTGTGAATGATGATATGAAACTAGATTATTTTTTTTTCGTGCGTGAAATGATGCATGCTCGACTCTATATATAGACATCACTCAGAGGGAGTTACACCACTTTCGTGAGTGGTTAGTACATGGGCAGTTCCAGACGAGTGGAGGGAACCACTCTCCCTCCAACTGCTGCACCATGTTCAGCAATTATTAAATGATTAATTAATTTCGTAAATCAATTAATATCCAAAAGTCTTATCAACTGGGCCGAGCCCAATGCCAAAATTAATGTGTTCAACTTGGGCCGAATAAACGAGCCCAAACAATCATTCGGACCGTGTCCAAAAAGATAGGTACAGCCCAACCCAAGTGTTCCAAGTGGCCCTGTGGGCCCCGGGAAGCCCAGGTCCAGCCCAGAGTCCAATTGACCAAATCACCAAGGAGCCAGGACCAAGCCCACGTCCAAGCCCAAGCCCAAGCCCAAGCCCAAGCCCAAGCCCAAGCCCAGGCCCGGCCCGGGTCGGGTCGGGTCGGGGCGGGGCGCGCGCGTGTGGCCCTTGCCATGTACCGCTAGGGGTGCATGGACTTAGTCAACTTGTTGAACACTCATACTCTCTTATCACTTTTAAAGAGAAATGACTTTTGGTATTCTTTCTATGTGGGATAGCATATTTCCCAATAAAATAATAATTGCTTCCATTTACCAAAGTAGTATTTATGGCAATCTTTACACATTTATTTCTCACTCACCGATTAACGGATTTTGACGAAATAAAAACTCATAATTACCTCGTAACACGTAGATAATTATAGTAACGATTAAACTCGAAATCGAATACATTTAATAGCCATTAAAAATTACAAACTTTGGACAAAATACATGAATTATTAAATACAAATTAATAATAATTCCAACAATCCCCCACATGAGTGAAATCAATGCAAATGCCATGAATGCAGACTCTTGTGCTCGGTTCTCGGAAGGATCAATTGCTTCTGGAAAGGTAGCTTGTGGCCTTGAACCTCCCTTAGTGAAAATCATCGGATGTACTGGCGGCCTAGTGGACGTGATGCCTTGAACTATTCCTCCGAAGTGTACAACTAGTCAATGATAGTCACACAACAAATCCCTATCAGTTTCCATTTCTCTGTTGTGTCCGTTTAGGCACTGGACAACTCTTTAGATTCATAAATGTTTACATTTGAAGCGGCCTACACTTCACATTTATATAGGTGACCTCCCAGCATGAGTACCCTGAAATACTCCACCTTTTCGAGGTGTGGGATTCATTAAAGGTCTCAACGACTTAACCTTTACCACATTTCAGGTTCTAGCACTTATTTGCTCATAGAGATGGAGACGGAAATCTTTATTTCCAAGTGCTTAACTGAACTAGCATGACTTAGTTTTCCCTTTGAACCAAGTTCGTGGGATCTCCACTCAGCATGGTAGGGTTACCGCCATGGTTATTCTTTAGTTGTGGTTTTTCAAACCCATTCCCTTTAGCAACACACTTAATTGATCTCTAGTCATCCCTTTCGTCAAAGGGTCGGCTAAGTTTTCCTGTGACTTAACATAGTCTAAGGAAATCACTCCATTTGTGATCAATTGCCTAACGGTGTTATGTCTTCGACGTATGTGTCGAGATTTTCCGTTATACATATTGCTCTGTGCTCTCGCTATAGCCGATTGGCTATCACAGTGCATCATCACTGGAGACACAGGCTTTTTCCAACATGGAATATCTTCTAAGAAGTTTCGAAGCCATTCAGCTTCTTCACCGGCTTTGTCCAAAGCGATGAACTCCGATTCCATGGTGGATCGGGCTATACAAGTTTGTTTCGTTGATTTCCACGAGACTGCTCCGCCTCCTATACAGAAGACATAACCGCTAGTGGAATTGGATTCCTTTGAATCCGAGATCCAACTAGCATCACAATATCCTTCAAGTACACTAGGATATCTTGTGTAGTATAGTCCATAATCTCGAGTGTGTTTGAAGTATTTTAACACTCTTTTCAGAGCATCCCAATGTTCATGACTTGGATTGCTCGTGTACCGGCTCAGTTTGCTAACAGAATAAGCCAAATCAGGACGAGTACAATTCGTTAGATACATTAGACTTCCGATCACTCGGGAGTAATCCAACTGAGCTACCGGTTCACACGTATTGACTGATAAGTTGATACTTCTGTCAATCGGAGTCCTACATTCAGGACCATCAAAGGCATTGAACTTTTTGAGCACTTTCTCAGCATAGTGAGATTGTGACAAAACAATTCCTTCTTCGGTTTTGCTAATCTTAATCCCGAGGATTAGATCTGCTACTCCTAAATCTTTCATGTCAAAATTTCTTTTTAACATGTTCTTAGTGTTCGTGATTTGATCACGACTACTTCCCATGATTAGCATATCGTCCACATAGAGACATACTATCACAAATTCTGTCGGAGTACCTTTAATGTACACGCATTTGTCACATTCGTTGATTTTGAAACCATTTGACAACATAACATTGTCAAACTTTAAGTGCCATTGCTTAGGAGCTTGTTTAAGTCCGTACAACGACCTTATCAGTTTACACACCTTTTTCTCTTCACCAGGTGCAACAAAACCTTCAGGTTGTTCCATGTATATCTCTTCTTCTAATTCACCATTCAGAAACGCAGTCTTAACGTCCATTTGGTGAATTTCGAGATCATGCAATGCAGCAATCGAGACTAACACTCGAATGGATGAAATCCTTGTCACAGGTGAGTACGTATCAAAGAAATCATAACCTTCCTTTTGTCTAAAGCCTTTGGCTACCAGCCGGGCTTTAAACTTATCGATCGTTCCATCGGCTCTATATTTTTTCTTTAGAATCCAACGACATCCTAAAGGCTTACAGCCGGGAGGAAGATCAACTAATTCCCACGTGTGATTTTGCATGATAGACTCAATTTCGCTATTAATAGCTTCTTCCCATAGTGGTCCATCTGGGCTAGCTAGAGCTTCACCATAAGAGTTCGGCTCATCGTCCAACATGTACGTAATAAAGTCAGGTCCAAAAGACTTAGCTCTTTTGACTCTTTTACCACGTCTTTGTTCTGTAACTACATCATCACCAGGTTTATTACTTGGTGGTACAGAACTCTCTTCACGAGTTCTTTTGTAAGAACTTGGACCAGCTCCATCTTTGCTCGGAAAGATGTTCTCGAAAAATGAGGCATTTCTCGACTCAATTGTCGTACCTTTAGTCACTTCTGGATTCTCAGAATGGTGTACTAGAAATCGGTACGCCATGCTATTCAAAGCATATCCAATGAAGATACAGTCGACTGTTTTAGGTCCTATCTTCATTCGTTTTGGCTCGGGAACCGACACCTTAGCCAAACACCCCCACACTTTAAGGTAATTGTAAGATGGCTTACGACCTTTCCAAAGTTCGTGAGGTGTTTCATTTTTCCCTTTAAGAGGAATCTTATTCAGTAGGTGGTTTGCCGTCAGAACGGCTTCCCCCCCACATGTTCTGGGGTAACCCAGAATTGATCAACATAGCGTTCATCATTTCCTTTAATGTTCGGTTCTTTCGTTCAGCAACGCCATTTGATTGAGGTGAGTACGGGGCTGTTGTTTGATGTATTATTCCATTTTCAGAACATAATTGTTCAAAAGGAGCTACGTACTCTCCACCTCGGTCACTACGGACTATCTTAATCCGTTTATCAAGTTGATTTTCAACTTCGGTTTTGTACTTAGTGAATGCCTCTAAGGCTTCGTCTTTACTAGTTAATAAGTACAAATAACAGAACCTCGTACAATCATCAATAAATGTGATAAAGTATTTCTTACCGCCTCTTGTCGGTGCAAACTTTAAATCACATATATCAGTATGTATAAGTCCAAGAGGTTCGGTACAACGATCGACTGATCGAAACGGTAATTTAGCCATTTTGGCTTCAACACAAATTTAACACTTATGTTGTGAATTTATTTTAGAAGTTGGAATTAATTCCAAGTTCATAAGTCTTTTTATTGCATTTTTATTTACATGTCCTAAACGAAAATGCCATAAATCATAACACTCGATCAAGTAAGAGGAAATAACTTTTTCATTAGAGCTCGAGGCAACAGGAGGACGAACAGCCATTACAGACATTTTGAAAAGACCCTGATCAAGATAACCCCTACCTAGGAACAGTCCAAATTTAGAAAGTACAAATTTTTTAGCATCAAAGACAAGTTTGAAGCCATGCTCCACAAGAACAGAACCGGAGACCAGGTTCTTTTCGGATGTCCGGGACATGCAGCACATCAGTCAGCTTCAGCTCTTTTCCAGAAGATAGTTTGAGGACGACGTTCCCAACTCCAGCAACTTCAGACGATGCGGAGTTTCCCATGTGGAGCTTGCGACCGGTACAAGGAGCATAAGAGGCAAAGGCATCCTTGTCAGAGCAGACATGTCGAGTGGCTCCGGTATCGATGAACCACTGCTTGTTGTTGCTAACCAGATTTGCCTCGTAGACCACAGCAGTCATATCGGCACATGTCAGCTCGTGTTGAACCACATTAGCACTTGGTCGCTTCTTTTTCTGCCCGTTTTTCTTCGGCTTGTTGCAGTCTCTGGCCATGTGGTTCGGTTTGCCACAGTTGTGGCAATTCCCAGTGAACTTCCAGACTTTGGCTGGCTCTTTGCCCTTGGAAGTGTTCTTCCTTTTGGCAGAATGTGGCTCAGTCAAGTTCACCCGAGCCTCCATAGGAACTTTCCCAGGCTTGACCTCTCGATAACGGTTGTCTTCTTCGATCCGAAGCTTGACAATGAGGTCTTCAAGGCTCATCTCCTTTCGCTTGTGCTTCAGGTAGTTCTTGAAGTCCTTCCACCCGGGAGGCAGCTTCTCGATGGCAGCCGCCACCTGAAAGGACTCACTGATCTTCATCCCTTCAGAGGCGATGTCATGCAAGATCAGTTGATACTCCTGGACTTGTGAGATGACAGATTTGGAGTCGACCATCTTGTAGTCCAGGAACTTGCCGACGACGTACTTCTTCGTACCCGCGTCCTCGGTCTTGTACTTCTTCTCCAAAGCTTCCCAGAGGGCTTTGGCAGACTTGTACGTGCTATACACATTGTACAGCTCGTTGCACAGCCCGTTAAGGACGGTGTGCCGACAGAGATAATCACTCTGCCCCCAGGCTTCGAAAGCATAGCGCTTCTCATTAGTGTCATTTTCAGTTACGGTCATAGGGTCCTCAGTCAGATGCTTCTGCAGGCCGAGGGTGGTCTGATAGAACATCATCTTGGACTGCCACAGTCGACACCGGTGAACTTCTCGGGCTTCTCGGCATTCGGGATGGTCTGGGTGTGGATGGGCAGCGCCACTGGGATCTTACCGATGAGGACTTCATTGTTGTTGACTGGTTGTTCGACGTTGATGACAGGAATCTCCTTGTTCTTCTGGGCATCGTTGTTGGCTTCACTTCCGGTAGACATACTTTACTGATTTGCGATTGTTAGAAAAAATGTAAACGGGATTAGTCTAAAACCGGAAAAACAAAAGAACAGAAAACGGAAAGTGAAGACGAATTTGCTGCCGAGGCGTTTGCACTTTCCGCAAATCAGTAAAGCCCCGTGTATGCTACGGTTTACAGGCTTCCTGACCCCAAAGATTCAACGGCTAGCGGGGCTCGAACTTTTGCACACTGAATCGAACCCTCGGTTTGAATGGAAAAAGTTAGAACAGAGCACACTGTGAATGATGATATGAAACTAGATTATTTTTTTTTCGTGCGTGAAATGATGCATGCTCGACTCTATATATAGACATCACTCAGAGGGAGTTACACCACTTTCGTGAGTGGTTAGTGCATGGGCAGTTCCAGACGAGTGGAGGGAACCACTCTCCCTCCAACTGCTGCACCATGTTCAGCAATTATTAAATGATTAATTAATTTCGTAAATCAATTAATATCCAAAAGTCTTATCAACTGGGCCGAGCCCAATGCCAAAATTAATGTGTTCAACTTGGGCCGAATAAACGAGCCCAAACAATCAGCCCAACCCAAGTGTTCCAAGTGGCCCTGTGGGCCTCGGGAAGCCCAGGTCCAGCCCAGAGTCCAATTGACCAAATCACCAAGGAGTCAGGCCCAAGCCCAAGCCCAAGCCCAGGCCCAGGCCCGGGTCGGGTCGGGTCGGGTCGGGTCGGTACGGGACGGGACGGGTCGGGTCGGGACGGGTCGGGTCGGGTCGGGTCGGGACGGGACGGGTCGGGTCGGGTCGGGTCGGGGCGGGGCGGGGCGGGGCGCGCGCGTGTGGCCTGATGTGTTTGATTTTGTGTGATTTTTCTTTTGTTGTTTCGTGCCGTATTGTGTTGTTTTATGTCGTTTTGTGTCGTGTCGTTAGTATTCCTCTTGGTTTTGGTGCGTTTCACGTGTTTGCGTTGTGTGCAGGGCATATGAGCGTTTTTAGCGAAGTTGGAGGCATTTTCGAGCGAAACGAGTTGACGAGTGGGCAAGGCGTGAAGGACGAAGCTGACCACCCAGGCAGGAGGCCGCTTGACCCCCCAAGCGGCCGCCTGGTGCGCGCGACAGAACCTCCTGGAACGAGCAGCAAGCGGCCGCTTGACCCCCCAAGCGGCCGCGTCGCTGAGCACATCACACTTTCTGGATATTGGGGCAAGCGGCCGCTTGACCCCCCAAGCGGCCGCTTGGCCCCCATTTTCTGAAGGTGTTGACCGCGTTTGACCTTCGACATTTTGTATAATATTAGGGTTTCACCCTATTTTGTGCCAATTTTCATTCGGACCTCTTGGACACTTTTTATCTTAATTATTCTGGGATTAGAGAGAACACATCGAGACTCGCTTTTCATCCACTTTTGATCGCTTTGCTTTGTATTCGAATTCGGTAAAAGTCGGAGTTCACCGCCGATAGATGTTTTGATTTCGTTATTGATCGTAGTAAGTTTTTCTTTCTTTCTATTGCTTGTGTTTCGTTTCAATCTTAGTATTTGTTTTCTATTTTTCTTGTCGATTATTCAAAAACGATTTTATGAATCCAAAAAGTTCTAGCTTTAATTTTCTCTCGATTCAAAACATGAGTAGCTAATTACTTGATTAGGGTAAGGGAGTTCAATTGTTGAAAGTAAACGTTGAATATTTTGAAACGCGCGAAAGGTGTTTGTAAAAGGTCGTTTGCATATTTATTCGAATTATTTAAACCATAATCGAGCCAACCGGTAACGGGCGTTCCTTTATGACTTTCGCAAATAAAAATTGAACTTTGAAATCAAGAATTGAATTCCCAATCCCTAATCCCTTTCTCTTATTGTTTCTTATTTTTCAACGCCTTTTCGATAGCTCATTCATTTCTAGTTTTTTACTTTAGTTTAAAAACAAACCCAAAACAAACTCAATGCATTATGCTATTCTATTCCTCTTCCCAGTTGCAAACAAATAAACATTTCTACACGCCGATTGTAGTGTTCCTCGAGACCGACTCGGGCGAGTTGTTTCGACAACTAGTTCGGTTATTTTTAATTGATTTCGCCGCTATAAAAATGACTTATCAATTTGGCGCCGTTGCCGGGGAACACTTTAGGCATTAGTATTAGTGTTTGAGTGTTTGCAACTTTCTTTCTTTTTCTTTTTCTTTTTATTGATATGATTATTATTTCTCCCACCGGTGCGTTTCATGTTTTTGTCAAGTTTTTGTTTAAGTAGTGATGAATTCATACAACAACTATGCGTGGGAGTTTACAAGGCCTCAGACAAGCATATACTATGAGCCTTCAGCTTATGAGGAGACATCACAATTTGGTCCGTACTCTCAGTCATACATTCCGGGAAGGCAACCATATTCCAATTGTTGTTTGGACCAGCCTCAGGACCAATGGTCTTCTCCGAATTTGACGTACCCGCCACTATATCCGATGCAACCTGAGCCTCCATACAAGCCATCATTGGATGACGTTTTCCAGGATTTCATGCAGACGACCCAACAGTTAATGAAATCAAATGAAGCGGCGATAAAAGTGAATGATGTGGCGATGACAATAAATGCTGAAGCAAATTTGGCATACCCTCCACCGTATTCGATGCAACCAGAGCCGTCCTATAAGCCATCTTTGGAGGACACTTTCCAGGATTTCATGCAGATGGCCCATCAAGTCATGAAAGCAGACGAAGCGGCAATGAAGGCGAATGAAGTTCGATTGGCAGAAAGTGTTGAAGCAGAAGCAAGGTCTAAGGTCATTGGAGATATGATCGATAAGATGTGCAATCAAAGCGAGTGGGTACACGAGGAAGAGAATGTCCAAAGTGACTACGACTATGATGAAGTTGAACCGAATGAGGTCGAGACCAAAGTGGAGCATATGTACGACAATGAACTAATTTTGAAGGAAGATGAGGAAAAAGAGACGATTGAAAGTATGGTGTTGGAGGAGATTACACCAAAAGCGTCACATCAAGACGAAGACCCATACAAGTTGTCAATTCTACTCCCTAGAGAACTAGAGCCAGAGACATTGAGTATCAATATAGTAGCCGACAATCATGAGGTAGTGCATTTACAAGAAGAGGAGTCATCGATGCTAGATATCTCTCTTGAGTCACAAATCTCGAATATCAATCACACGAGAGTCGAGGGCAAGGAGGTTGAGGATGTAGTTCCCAAGCGTACATGTATGATCAAATCACCCTTTTCCTCTCCGAGTTGTCTGGTACATAAAAAATTAGAGCTTCCTCGTTCCTCACTTGAGATGGTCGATCTTATTTATGTTGAGGAGTCTAGAGTTCTTCGTGCTCACCACCCACCCAAACCACATGATCCAGGTATTTTCAAATTTAATTCTGATTTGGGTTGGGATAAAATATCTTCGGGTAAGGTTGATTACAATGAGGTTATTAGTTCGTTTGATGCCTACATTGTAAATTATTTTTACATTTATGCTATTGATCTTTTGGCCGAGATGGTGTTCTTGCAGAAAAGTAGCTCGATATTTTTATTTCTCGGTGTTCAAGCCAAGCAAGAGAAGCATGTTGAAGATAGTGTGGGAATGATTAAGATACTCAAAAGCGATAAAGCAAAAGAATCACCTCCACCAAAATTAGAGATCAAGGGATTGTCGAAGCAATGGAAATATGTCTACATAGATGACGAGGAGCACACCTTCCATGCTTCCCGGTACAACGAGATTATGAGCGTACTCCGGGGGCCACATTACCCACCATCCCATCCTTGAGAATAGGCCGTAACTTCTTACGGCCTAGGTTTGTGTCTTCTCCTTTTTATTTTGTTGTGTGAGTTATTTGTGTGTTTTCATTTATTTGTTTGAGTTACGTGTGAGCAGGCTCTTGTTTGATTGATTTTTTTTTCCCGTGATTTGTCGTGCTGGTTAACCATGTGGACATGGTTTCGTACTAAGTGTGGGGGGGAGGTCTATTGATTTTGATGCATGCTCGGTTTTAGTTAATGTTGTGTCTTTCGTTTTGGTCTTTGTGTGTTTTTGTGTGCTTGCCAATTGCTTTATGACGTTTCTTGAAATCATGGATAAATCTTTGGTGCTTTTTTGTTGGATGTGAATGGCTTAGACCCCTTGCGTAGTCGCTTTGATGTGATGGTGAGTTATATGCATGTTGACTAGTCTTTGTCCAATTGCCCTAGTGAGATTTTGAGCCTTTATAGCTTTCTTCTATGTGCGTAATACTTCGTTGTCCATTTGAGCTTCTTCTTCTTTCGTATTCTATATTGTGTGCGCCCGTATGAACTAGAATAACTAGGCCGTGATTCAATTGTGTTTGAGACTTGATAATCATAACTTGCTTGATTTTGAAAATGATTGGGAATTGATCGATTAGGTTAGCCATTTGAGCCGCTTTTACTATGTCCTTGAGCCCGTCGTGGGACACCCTAGATAGCCCCGTTGAGCCTACATTTAGCCTTTCTTTCTTGTCCTAAACGTCGAGGAGGGAGTGGTGTATTCGTTGTGGTGTGCTTAATTAATGAAGGGTGTTGAGGAGTGTTGTCATTTGCCTTCTTATGTAATAATCGAGACATGTTATAAGTCTCCAAAAAAAAAAAAAAAAAGAGAATAGAAAATGAGACGTACTTGTGGTCTCCAAAAAAAAAGAGAAAAATTGAGACGTGTTATAAGTCTCCAAAACAAAAAAAAAAATTATAGTGTAGTAGTTTAATAAAGTTAGTATGACTCGCTTGGACATTGTTTTTTGGCTTTGATGTGTTCTTGATTTTTTATTGGAGTTGTCGGGGTTGTGGTGCGAAATAAAGGAAGTTTGGTTGTGGTGACGCGTGATTGAAGATGTAGTCCACTTTTCCCAAATTATCCCGAATACCCTAAACCTAGCCCCGTTACACCCTATTTATCGATCGCCCTTGATTCTTAAGATGGTAGAACTTGATTTGTGGAGAGCACAATTGAATAACGTGTTAAGTTTTTGTTCTTAGGCGCATATGATATTATTTGAAGCTCTTTCATTTTCCTTACATGATCGTCTTTGTTCCCTATATGCTTATTCTTCTTTGAGTGCACAAGTACATTTTGATTATCTATCCTTCTCTTGTGCACAATTTTGAGTGGAACCATATATACTTCGAGTGTAAAATAAGAGAGTGAACCCTTGTGAGGGACGTTGGATTGGTCACATGTATTGAAATTCGCTTGATTGTCTTTGTGCTATGTATTTGGGGTCGAGGCTATTCATTAGGATTGTTTTGAAGGCACCGGGAATTTGTTTGTAATTTCGAGAGGTTGAATAGGTGATTGGCATGTTTGTTTTCTTCGTGTTCTTTGTTTGTCTTTTTCCTCTACTCTTGGACTTTGCTAGGGACTAGCAAAAGCTTAAGTGTGGGGGAGTTGATGTGTTTGATTTTGTGTGATTTTTCTTTTGTTGTTTCGTGCCGTATTGTGTTGTTTTATGTCGTTTTGTGTCGTGTCGTTAGTATTCCTCTTGGTTTTGGTGCGTTTCACGTGTTTGCGTTGTGTGCAGGGCATATGAGCGTTTTTAGCGAAGTTGGAGGCATTTTCGAGCGAAACGAGTTGACGAGTGGGCAAGGCGTGAAGGACGAAGCTGACCACCCAGGCAGGAGGCCGCTTGACCCCCCAAGCGGCCGCCTGGTGCGCGCGACAGAACCTCCTGGAACGAGCAGCAAGCGGCCGCTTGACCCCCCAAGCGGCCGCGTCGCTGAGCACATCACACTTTCTGGATATTGGGGCAAGCGGCCGCTTGGCCCCCATTTTCTGAAGGTGTTGACCGCGTTTGACCTTCGACATTTTGTATAATATTAGGGTTTCACCCTATTTTGTGCCAATTTTCATTCGGACCTCTTGGACACTTTTTATCTTAATTATTCTGGGATTAGAGAGAACACATCGAGACTCGCTTTTCATCCACTTTTGATCGCTTTGCTTTGTATTCGAATTCGGTAAAAGTCGGAGTTCACCGCCGATAGATGTTTTGATTTCGTTATTGATCGTAGTAAGTTTTTCTTTCTTTCTATTGCTTGTGTTTCGTTTCAATCTTAGTATTTGTTTTCTATTTTTCTTGTCGATTATTCAAAAACGATTTTATGAATCCAAAAAGTTCTAGCTTTAATTTTCTCTCGATTCAAAACATGAGTAGCTAATTACTTGATTAGGGTAAGGGAGTTCAATTGTTGAAAGTAAACGTTGAATATTTTGAAACGCGCGAAAGGTGTTTGTAAAAGGTCGTTTGCATATTTATTCGAATTATTTAAACCATAATCGAGCCAACCGGTAACGGGCGTTCCTTTATGACTTTCGCAAATAAAAATTGAACTTTGAAATCAAGAATTGAATTCCCAATCCCTAATCCCTTTCTCTTATTGTTTCTTATTTTTCAACGCCTTTTCGATAGCTCATTCATTTCTAGTTTTTTACTTTAGTTTAAAAACAAACCCAAAACAAACTCAATGCATTATGCTATTCTATTCCTCTTCCCAGTTGCAAACAAATAAACATTTCTACACGCCGATTGTAGTGTTCCTCGAGACCGACTCGGGCGAGTTGTTTCGACAACTAGTTCGGTTATTTTTAATTGATTTCGCCGCTATAAAAACGACTTATCATGGCCCTTGCCATGTACCGCTAGGGGTGCATGGACTTAGTCAACTTGTTGAACACTCATACTCTCTTATCACTTTTAAAGAGAAATGACTTTTGGTATTATGTGGGATAGCATATTTCCCAATAAAATAATAATTGCTTCCATTTACCAAAGTAGTATTTATGGCAATCTTTACACATTTATTTCTCACTCACCGATTAACGGATTTTGACGAAATAAAAACTCATAATTACCTCGTAACACGTAGATAATTATAGTAACGATTAAACTCGAAATCGAATACATTTAATAGCCATTAAAAATTACAAACTTTGGACAAAATACATGAATTATTAAATACAAATTAATAATAATTCCAACAATATTTATTTATATATTATTGTTAAGTATATATAATTTTATAAAAATAAAATATTTTTTTTTACTTTAAATATTATTTTTTAACGAGTTGACATTTTTTAAATTTAATGTAAAGAATCATTTTAATATAAAATTAAAATTTTAATTATGTTATATCATTTTACTTTTAAAAAATAAAATATTTTTATTGTTTTTCTTCCTTATACTATTTTTTTTCAATTATATATATATATATATATATATATATATATATATATATATACTAATCTATTTTATTTTGTTAGTAATATTATAAGGGGAAAAAATCTAATAGATTTTGTAGTATATTTAATATTAGGAAATATAATATTAATTTTATTTTTGAATATTTTAAAAGATCTTGAAGATTTATTTTCCTAACTAATAATTCGAATTAATAATAATTAATGTAATAATTCCACGTGTCGAATTTTCATTGGCGGTGTACCGGGAACCCGGTACACCTTGTGTAACTGTATCATCTTCCAAATTTACAAAGTTAAGTGTGTTTGTTCTGAAGTAATTTTAGATGAGTTACCTATGGGAAGTGTGGGTGACCAGTGTGGGTGACCCTCTTGTTGCACACGAGCGAGAAAAAAGTGCGTTGAAAAAGACACGTTGATATAGTGAACCTTGAATATCTCTCTCTACGACAATTAGGGGTGTTCATAAAATGGCCCAAACCGAAAATCGGATCGGTTGGTCCGGTTCGGGTCTGGACCGGTAAAATCCAGACCGATTTTCGGTTCGACTAATTGTGAGATTCCGGTTTCCGGTCCAGTTCCGGTTAAAAATTGGTAAAATCCGGTCCGGACCGAATTGGACCGGATTTAATTTATTAATATATAAATTTTTATATTTGATAAAAATAAATAAATAACTTGGTAAATTATTTATATTTTAATATAAAATTTTCTACTTATTAAATATAATTTTTTTATTAACTAAAATTTTCACTATATATTAAATTATTAAAACTTAATATTACAAAATAATCTATAAATAATTAAAAAAAAAAATTTTTTAATTTTTAAAATATTTTATTATTTAAAAATGATATTTTATTTTTATTGAATAAAATTTAAAATTTATAAATATAAAAATTTAATTTAATTATTATTTTATATTTAATTTATTAAAATTTTAAATAATTCCGGTTTTATCCGGTCAAAACCGGACCGGACCCAAATTTACCGATCTAGTTCGGTCCGAACCGGTATTATTTCGGTCCGGTTTCCGGGTTATGCTTTTTCATGATTCTGGTTCTGGTCCAATCCGGTTCCGGTTCGGTTCGGTCCGATTTTAGACCGATGAACACCCCTAACGACAATCATTGGTAACTGATCCAGCCCATTAAAGCCAAGCTTCGACGGAGCATGTCCATTAAAGTCGGATTTCGACCCCACAACAGGGTTGTAGCATTACGTACAATAAAAGTATGATTATTTTAATAAATTTTCAGAGTGGTATATATAAACCTGAATTAAATTTAAAAATTAATTTAATACTCTTCTTGCTCAGTAATACTAATAATAGATATATTGACTTTTTTTGTCCGTGCAATATATATGAACAGTATACAAAAATTATGAAAAAATAACTAAAATAAAATTGAAATTAAATTTTATTTTAGTTATTTTTTTCATATTTTTTATATACTGTTTATGTATTGTACAACAAAAAAAATCACTATCGACTATTTGTCTCTATTATTACTGAACAAATAGAGTATTGCTTATCTTTTAAATGCGTCTTTAAATTGTTTGACTTTAAATTTTTTAATAATTCTTAAAAATATTAATATAATGATTGTTAATGGAGTAGTAAAATTGCAAAAAAATATAAATAGTATTGTATTCACCTCCGTCTCAGTAATGTTTTTCACTTTCTTTGTAAATTTACATAGAAATTGAAAAACATTAATGAGATCCGAAGGAGTAATAAATAATAATATCATACTTCACCTTGTTTTCATTGAAATAATATTTTATTGGTATACTAGTATTAAATTGGTGTGATTGTAATTATTAAATGTAATAAATAGTGTAATTGTTGTATTTGATAAATATTACTGTAAAATAAAAAATGATAAATTTAAAGGAGTTATTAGGAAAAAAGAAATTTGGTTTTTGAAATTATAAAAAAGATAAGAGATGTGCAATTATTGTAATAGTTTTATTATGTAATTAGGTAAGTACGTACTTATTATTTAATGTGTGATTTTGAATAAGAGGTAGTTTTTATTAATGGTTTAAAATTAAATAATACGGTTTTTTTTAATTATAAATAAATAACATTTATATAAATTTATTATAATTTTATAAATTTACATACATAGCAATTATTACACTATTTTAGAATTAAAATCTTAAAACTACTCTTATTAATAAAACACGTAAAACTTTTGAATATTAAATTGTAAACTAAAATTTATTGAGTAGAAGTTAAAATATTATTAAACATAATACCTTTAAACCTAAATATTTCTTATTTAATTATATTGATAATGTTATAATTACTATATTTAAACATAATACCTTTAAACCTAAATATTTCTTAATTAATTATATTGATAATGTTATAATTACTTTATGTAGTATAGTATTAGAGAGAAATTTTAAAATACACATTTTAATATAGTAAAAATTATTTTTTCCAAAATCTCTATATAACAGTAAATGGTAAATCTACTAATTCAAGAGAACGGTAAGTGAGACTCGTTCAAGAGTTTCAATAACCATTTTTCCTTTTGAAAATCGAGTGGATGAGAATGAAAGTGCCCCAAAAATGTCATGAGGTAAACTTGACTTTTTGCTAATTTAAATGTCAAAAGCTTGTTCGAGGCCAATTTAGACTTTTAACCCAGTGTAGTTAATGAGCTAAACATATACAGGCGGTGTTCTAATAAATAATTATAATCACAAAAACCCAATACACTAATAAAATAACATACACTCTAACATTGATTACAAAGAACTTGATAAACAAGGGAGTATCTCTTAATGTATATCTAAAACAAAATTAATTAAACACAATTTAACGAGAGAAAGAGTATGATTAATTACTATTCATGTGAAATCTAAATGAAACTCTCAAGTGAAGTGAAGTACTAATAAATCCAAGAAAACATACTACGTATATTAAATGTGATTAGAGAGTTGTAGTAGTAGTGTGTATTTTTTAATGCTTAAGAAAGGGACAAGAGCCATATCTGAGAAAATCTTCAAATTCGATTCACTTACACTTTTAAAAGCAACTTTATAATATTTAATCTTTTAATATATAATAATACACATTATTGCCAAAAAGCTCAGAACGTGAACTCGAAACTGCACGGCAACGAGTGCAGTTGTTCAATGGATCCAGAACTGCTGGGTCCTTTTTATTTATTTATTTAATTTTATTATAATAATAAAATATAGGAGTAATATATATATATATATATATATATATATATATATATATATATATATATATATATATATTATACTATACGATGTACTAGCAAAAGGGGTTTGGGGTTTTGGTCAAAAATGAAATCTTTGGGGTGTTTATTTTTGAGTTTCTATGAGAATGTGAAGCATTATTTTAAGCATTTTGAGTGTGGCAGAGAACGTGCTTTTTTCCTGCCAACAACTAAAAAGACTTGTTCACTCACGCTTTGAATATACAGAATTCAAAATCTGTGCATGATTAGAGGAGCTGTTTCTTTCCCTGTTTTTCCAATTTTTTTTTTACTTTTAGTTATTCAATTATTTCTCTCTCAGAAACACTTTTTGGATTAGCAAACATCATCAGTCTTTGAGTGTGAGTGTATGATTTTCTTCTATGGAGTCTGGTCAAGATTCCACCTTTTGAGAGGTGGTGCTACATTTTCTTTGAATTAGAGGCATTTAAATTATTTGTGGTTTCTGGGTTTTAGTTTCTATGGGCAGTTTTGCAAGAAGGACGAAAAAAGGTTGAGTCTTGAAAAGTGGGTTTTGGGAAAAAAAAGGGATTTGGGGGGAATAGGGTTTAAGGATCTTGAAAAGGGTTTTTGAGTGACCCCGAGATGGGTGAGAAAATGTACCATAAGTTGGCCCTAGAATTAGGCGGGTCGACAAAGAAGCAAAACAGTTTAGTGAACGATGTTTCGACTAAACTGTTAGGGGTTTGGATCTTGGTAGTGTTGTTTGGGAGTAGGTGTTTGTACCGTCGTATGGACGAGGATGTTAAACAGAGGAGAAAAGAAGTGCTTGTGAGCATGTGTGATCAGAGGGCAAGAATGTTGCAGGACCAGTTTAGTGTTAGCATTAATCATGTTCATGCCCTTGCTGTTCTTGTTTCCACTTTCCTCTATTACAAGAACCCTTCTGCAATTGACCAGGTTCTTATTATGTCTAATTTTGGGATCATCTGTTTTTATGGAATCCTTATATTTTGTGACTTTCTTTGGTGTTTGCTTTCTTTTTTTTGTAAAAAACAAAAAAACTTGATTTTCTGTATTTTTATTTTTGTATTCTGGTTTTTTCTGCCACTTGATTACACAATATGTTTTTTTTAATAACAAAATCTCGGTTTCTCGACTTTTGTATCCTAATTTTTGGTTGTATGTGTTTGAGTGTCAGAATTTGCCATTAGGATAATCTGTGTTATTTGGAATGTTTGTATAATTTAGTATTAACTTTGATGTTCTGAATTTTGTAAAAAAAGCTGATTATTATTGATCAATGTAGGATACTTTTGCTGAGTACACAGCAAGAACTGCCTTCGAAAGACCCCTCCTAAGCGGCGTGGCTTACGCACAGAGGATTCTAATCTCCGAGAGGGAAGAGTTCGAAAGGCAGCACGGTTGGACCATTAGAACAATGGAGAAAGAGCCTTCTCCTATTAGAGACGAGTATGCCCCCGTGATTTTTTCCCAAGAAACGGTATCCTACATCGAGTCACTTGATATGATGTCAGGGGAGGTAACGTAGTTTTTCTTTTCTTTTCTTGATGATATTTGTTTTCATTACTATGGCTCAACCTCAAGACGATATTATTTCCTCCAGGAGGACCGTGAGAACATATTAAGGGCCCGGGCTACGGGTAAAGCAGTTCTTACTAGCCCCTTCAGGTTGCTAAACTCTCATCTAGGGGTAGTTTTGACTTTTCCGGTCTACAAATCTAAGATGCCTACTAACCCAACCGTGAAGGAGAGAATCGAAGCTACGGCAGGGTAAGCAAAGCACATTCGGTGTAAAATGTAAATCTTCATTAAGCACATTTGATTTGGGTGGTTTAACTCTTGTTCTCGAGAGTTTATTAAGTCGGTTTTGAAATGTCAAATAGGTACCTCGGTGGGTCCTTTGACGTGGAATCCCTCGTAGAGAATCTATTGGGCCAACTTGCCGAGAACCAGGCTATAGTTGTCAATGTGTACGATATCACCAACTCATCTTATCCTTTGATCATGTACGGCTACCAATCTCAGGTTGGTGATGTGTCCCTCGAGCATGTGAGCAAGCTCGACTTTGGAGACCCTTTTCGTAAACATGAGATGATATGCCGGTAGGTGCCCAAATCCTTAAAGCCCTTTTTTTTATTAGAAAAATTACCGCAAAGGACCGAAATAACTTTCAAGATTACAAAAATGTGATCCTGGGGTTTCGTTTGTTGTTTAAATTTTACGGACTAACTGCAATATTCTCATCTTGTAGGTATCTCCATGAGGCTCCTACATCGTGGACTGCACTTCAAACGTCAGCTTGTGTCTTTATGATTTTGTTCTTGCTCGGGTATATGGTGTACAGTGCAGTAAGACACATTGTGAAAGTTGAATCTGATTTCAATAAAATGCAGCAGCTGAAAGTACAAGCAGAAGCTGCTGATGTTGCCAAATCTCAGGTTCCGACTTCTTTATTTATATATAAACGCTCTTGCTTCACATTCTTGGAAACCTGAGCTTTTAACCTATTTGTGCAGTTTTTAGCCACCGTTTCTCATGAAATAAGAACTCCCATGAATGGAATCTTAGGTACATTGAACTCGAACTCTGTCTGATAATTACAACCATCCCCCTTGAGATTTGTATTTTCTTAACAAATGCCCTTCTTATTAAGGTGGAAACCAGAAACAAAAACCGAAGGGGTACTTGTAATTTTCAAAAATGTCATGTTGTTGTTGGGATTATCTTTTCTTAGTTGTAATGTTTTTGTGCTTGTAGGAATGTTGCAACTGCTGCTAGACACAGAACTATGCTCGACACAAAGGGACTTTGCTCAAACGGCTCAAGGTTGTGGAGAAGCACTTATAACCTTGATAAATGAAGTGCTCGACCGTGCAAAGATTGAAGCCGGCAAGCTAGAACTCGAGGCAGTCCCGTTTGACCTTAGGTTGATTCTCGATGATGTCTTGTCCTTGTTTTCTGAGAAATCTCGGCAAAAGGGCATTGAGGTGAGCCTGCATCTCTTTTTTCAAGGCTCTCTCATGTTATTATTTCGATTAGATGATTACGAGAAATATCATCCTCTAGGTTTATATCCGCCTACAATTGCATCCCTCGACTTTTCTAACCATTACAACCATTACAATTCATAAAAATTCCGAATGTTACGAATCGCGAGCCAAACAAAAAGGTGGGACTAGTTTGTAATATTTAGAAATACTGATGACATCACCACTTTCCGTCATGTAAGACAGGAAAGCGATCTAATGTTTTTGTATTATCAAAATTATTTGTGTGATTTTGTTATTAATCCGTTCGGAGCTTCTGTCAACAAACAATAATATAGTTGTTCATCTGGAAAAATGCAGTTGGCCGTTTTCGTTTCAGATAAAGTGCCCGAAATCGTCATGGGGGACCCCGGAAGGTTCCGACAAGTCATCATAAACCTTGTCGGAAACTCGGTCAAAGTAAGTCTGAGTTCCTAAACTCAATTTGGTTTATATTAACCCTGTCTTTGATTCAAGAATGGATTAAAAATTAGGGTGAATGCCCAATATCACCCTTTAAAATTACAAATACCCTTTTGAGCTTTGATTCTGTGTCAGAAACATTTCAAACACCCCCTTTCACAAAATATTACATTTATCACAGAATCAAAAGTTGGGTAGATTTTGCAAATTCTAAACTTCTTCGAGGGGTAGTTTGTAATTCATCCTTAACGTTTATCAATGCCTCTGTTTTTCACTATCATTTTCTTAACAGTTCACCGACGAAGGACATATATTCGTCCAAGTCAACCTAGCCGAACCTTCCAAATCCGCAAAGGATGTGAAAACCGAATCCTTATCGAACTTAGAATCCGAACCGAAATCCTTCAACACTCTGAGTGGCAAACAAGCTGCCGACGACAGAAGCAGCTGGGAAACCTTTAAGCACATAGACGACAACTTTCTATACGGTGACATGGCGGTCAACGAAAACCTCAACAACCAGAAAGTCGCCTTGACCGTGTGTGTAGAAGATACCGGAATCGGCATCCCCGAACAAGCCCAAAAACGGGTTTTCACTCCGTTCATGCAGGCAGACAGCTCGACTTCCAGACATTACGGTGGGACCGGCATCGGTCTGAGCATAAGCAAATGTCTGGTCGAGCTCATGGGAGGCCAGATGAGCTTCGCCAGCCGACCTCTGGTCGGGAGCACATTTTCTTTCAATGTCGAATTCCAGAGATGTGGGAAGAATGCTTGTGGAACTACAGGTCTGAATAGGTCGCTTTCAGACGATCTTCCTATTGCGTTTAAGGGGCTGAAAGCGCTTGTGGTTGATGGGAAGCCGGTTAGAGCTGCTGTGACGAGGTACCATTTAAGGAGACTCGGTATCAAAGCTGAAGCCGTTAGTAGCGTGAGGATGGCTCTTGCTTTGTATACCAAGTACGGCTCTCTTATATCCAAGTAAGCTTTTTTTCTTTTCACCATTCAGTATTCACCCCGTTGTTTCACATAATTACAACTATACCATTGTACAGCAACGAAGAGCTTCCAGACATGTTTCTAGTTGAAAAAGACACGTGGCTTTCAGGCAAAGAAGAAGACAACCCCACGCAGCTCTTATCAAAGTGGAGACAAAACGGGCACTCGTATAAACTCCCCAAAGTAATTCTCGTTGCCACGAACATCACCCTCTCCGAGTCCGACCGGGCCAAATCCGCGGGCTTTGCCGACACCGTGATCATGAAGCCCCTGAGGTCGAGCATGATGGCTGCCTGCCTTCAGCAGGTGTTTGGGATAGGAGGCCGGAAGGCCCATAACGGAAGGAGTGGGCCCGGACGATCCAACGGCTTACAAGGCCTGCTGCGGGGCAGGAGGATCCTGGTCGTCGATGATAATGTGGTGAACAGAAGGGTGGCAGCTGGCGCGTTGAAGAAGTTTGGGGCGGAGGTGAGGTGTGCAGCGAGTGGGCATGAGGCTCTCGGCTGCCTACAGATACCCCACGATTTCGACGCGTGCTTTATGGATATTCAGATGCCTGAGATGGATGGGTATGTATGTGTGTGTGTCCTGAAATGTTCTTAGAAGGGTTAGTTACTAAAACAACACAGGGGACTTATCTTTTGAGCTCTCCCTTGTATTACAGGTTCGAGGCAACTCGTCTCATTAGGGAGATGGAGGGGAAAGTGAATGAAGGGAATAATCGAGAGTGGCACATACCGATTTTGGCGATGACTGCTGATGTCATACACGCTACCCTGGATAAGTGTCTCAGCTCGGGCATGGATGGATACGTGTCCAAACCATTCCAAGAGAAGAGCCTTTATCAGGCTGTTGCCAAGTTCTTCGAGTCGAAGCCCATCTCATCGTGAAAACGGACTAGAGTTTAACTAACAACATTTGTGGCGGTGTAAGTGATTTGTATACGTAGAGAGCGCGCGTATTATAGAACCCTTTTTTGTTTTTTCACTTGTGTGTACATTTGGTAGGCGAACAAGGTTGCGAAAGATGTAAATTTGAGACGGTTCCACGGATTCTTGATGAAACATCTGTAGGTGAATCAGTTTATTGAATTCATTTATAACAAGTCCTTTGAAAGACCAAGACAAACCATAATACATTATACTACTACACACCGATAAGGTACATTCGATCTATTAGACATCCCACACGAAATACATCACACCTACGTAGGAACTGAACAAAAGGACCAACCAAATCAAGGAATCGGACAAAACCCAGTGACTCCATCTAGCGGTGGTGAGTAGGGCCTAAAAGAGCAAGGAGAAATGACTGGAAATGGCTAGACGTCTCTGAATGAACGACATCATTAAGTGACTTGCCGTATTTCTTTTGGTACTCTGCTTTTATGTATTGCATGTCGATCTCCGCTCTCGTCACTATAGCTCTAGTAAGGGCCGAGTCATTTGTCCCCATGCCCTTCATTGCCTTATGCAGCAACTGAATGTATTTCAAAGCCATAACAGAAAGAACACATAATTTCAGAATAAATCTCCATGTTCTTTATAGTAATGATCCCTTTATTACAAATCTCATGTTTTACCTTTGCAAAGTATTTTCCAGGGTTTTCAGCACACTCCAATATAGTCACAAGTGCAAACTCAAAGTGGCCCGAAGTCTCACTTTTAACGGCCTGCAATAAGATGCTCTTTAGCCACCAGAAAAAATAAGGAAAACAATCTCAATGAAGTAAATCGTAAAAAGAATGATGTTTTAACCTTTTTTAGCGACGTCCCATACATACTGTGATAAGCAGAAGAAACAGCAGCCAACTGCGCACGACTTCTCTCAGAAAAGATGCGTATGAAAGTCTTCTCATCGGTACCTAACTTCTTTTCCCCAGCTCTATAGAGTGCCTTAGCATCATGCTCAGCCATTGCTCTGTCAACCTCCGGACCTTCATAGCGCATCGCACTAACGTAGGCAAGTAGCAACTGCAAAACGGAAGGGAAATGGATATAAGACAATGCAAGGCATATTACGATAAGTATCATTAATAATCACTGAGTGAGAGAGAAACCTTTCTGTGATCATCAATGGCTTGTTTTTCGATATCATGCTCGAGGTAAGCATGGAACCTCGCATGGTAAATTTGTTTAAACTGTTGTATCTGGGTCGAAGTTCGAGAACAGATCACTTCGGTAGCAGCTCTTAGATTGGCGTCAACAGCCAAAGCTTGCCTTACTATTGTTGCATCTCGTGTAGCAGGGTCATGCATCCACAGTAGTACTGCTTTCTGAAAAACATTTCGAGAATGAAGAAAATACATAATACATGAACGAGAACGAGAACTTTCATAAACAAAAAGCAGTAGCCGCGGTTAAGTACCTCAACATCCCCACGAAGTTCAGAAGCGAGGCGTTTGTTGAGATCTTCGGAATACATAGCTCTGAACTCGTGTGCAATAAGCGCACGCTGAGTTGCGTCCCTGTGGGCAAGGATATTTACGACTGCTGCAGTGTCACACCCAAAACCTATACAATCATATCACCAATTAAAACCAACTACATACAAAAACTACAACAAATCAATCATCTTATAGTCAACATTTTTCTATAATGAGTTGATTTTACTCTAAAATTCACGATAACTAATGATTTTTGTAGCTCTCAATCTAACCATTTCTGGACGAACATAATCAATGCGCTGCGAACAACACTATTCTGGGAGAAAATAGCATGATTAATTCTACAATATGCAAGAATAACAAATTTCTTGATAAGTTTTTGTGCTCTACTTTTCTTATCACCAATTGATTTAAGACGAAACCAAACATCCCCAATTAGAAGATGATAAAAACTGAATTAGGGGTTCAATTAGAAAACTATTAAAGAAATATACCCTTGAAAGCTCGGTGGAGTTGGATAGCGTCGTCACGGGGAGAAGTTAACATCGGAGGAATGGTGATCGTCGACATATCTGTGCGTCTGTGCGTGTGGATAAATATTCAGAAAATCAATTAATATAACGAAAATAGGAGTACACTGTACTGTATTTATTTGAGGAGGACGACGCGTATGCAGCAGTTGCTGTTGGTGTACCTAATCTCGTGACCAGAAATGGGTAAAGCGCGTGGACAGACTTTGACCTGTTGGTTAGTTTTAGGCACGCGTCGCGGCCAACATCCGTAAACAAATTTTATTATTGAGTTTAAACTCAAATGACAATGTTCAAGACTCGGTGCGCTCGGGATTACTTAAGCTTCTGGATTAGACCCTTCTCGTTTGTAACCATAACTTCAATTGCAACATCCTTATAAGTAATTTATACTGTACTTATTACAGATCACTACTACGAGACATTTGAAAAATTATTTAGTCATAAAAACCTTATTTTTTTGTCACAATATCTCTTTAATTATAATTTTTAGAGCCACGAAAATCATCAACTATGTATATTAATTTATAGACTAGTTGAATATTAGAAACCTATTTGATAAAGTAACAAAGACTAATTACAAATAGCTTTATTAGTAAAGCTAGTTAAATATTATTAGAAATAAGTTTGTGTACTATATACTCCCTCCCACCCAGAGCAATAGTCACATGTGGTCAACGTTGACTTTTTTCGTCCGTTTAATACATATGATAAATAGTGTACAAAAATTATGAAAAAAATACTAAAATAAAATATAACTATTATATTTTATTTTAGTATTTTTTTCATAATTTTTGTACACTATTTATCATATGTATTTAACGGACGAAAAAAAATATTAAAATAAAATATAATTATTATATTTTATTTTAGTATTTTTTTCATAATTTTTTTACACTATTTATCATATGTATTGAACCCGTACGAAAAAAATCAACGTTGACCACATGTGACTATTGCTCTTGGTGGGAGGGAGTATCTTATTTCTATTTGTAACTAGTTGTCTAGTTCTACTAATAAAGCTATAACTTATTAAATCGGTTTAATTACAATCGTTACCTATGAAAAACCAAAAAAAATCACAATAATTGAAAAATCAATTATTCAATTATTCTGTAGCATCGAAATTCAATTCATCAAAATTGAAGAGAAACGTCGTTCAAGACTGATTTCTTTTGTATTCTTCTTTGTGAGGATACGCATTTTTGTGAGAAATGGATAAGAAGATTAATATTCTTGGCATAGTTACGCTTTCGATCCAAAGTTTCCAAAGCTGCTAAGGCCTCCTCACTAACAAGCATTACACGACTTGACGACGAGTTTGAATAAGTAGAAGAACGATTGAAACCAAGATAGATCGACGATGATCATAACGTTTACACGTTGAATAAATGTCCCATGAGACAATAGTGAAAGTGATTAGTGGTTAGATCGATTGATATTATAAATGGTAATTTGATTCATATGATTCGACAATAACACAATTCTAATTGAATACCGTTATTTTCAAAGCACAATCTTTTGATGCTAAAACATACGAAGACAAAATCATTATTGGGTTATTTATAGGGCCCATCTCAATCATTTGGGCTTGCCGAAAATGTGGGTAGCGGAGAAAGTGATATGACCCAATCCATACGCGTGCCTAAAGCCCCCACCAACAAATTATCACATTACTATTCTAATTTATTTATTTATTTATTCAAATTTATATACTCTAGTGCTATAATATAAAGGGGTGAATTATGTATTTATGTAGTATCAAAACATCAATAATATTCAACCCACACACTTATTATACCAAGTACAAACTTTGATTTGGTAGTGTGTCATTTTCTTCGAAAGGAAATTTGACTACTTACAAAATAATACTATAAATTACATAAAAAGGTTTTATTGACTCACTCAATCATTATGTCACAAATTTCCTTAAAAACTAATTATACTTTGATGATACTTAGTTTATAAATTTGATGAGCTAAGATTAGTGGAATAATCAAAATGCTAATAGGAATTTTGCATCATTTTTTTTCTTGGAATTTACGATATTTTTTATGTTTTTTTAATAAAAAATATGATTAAAAAATTCCGATCTTAATAACTGAATCAAATATTGAACACGTGAATGATCAAAACATGAAAAGGTTCTTAAGTGAGTTCAAAAACTCGACAAACTTTGGTAAGAGTACTCAACTCGTATGAAATATATAGTCACTTTTAACATTTACCGTGCGCGGGTGCACACTCGACATGTCGACTCGACTCAGGCTTAGACCATCAAGCATGTCTTCAGACCTACATGAATTTGATTTTGCACAAAGACTTGCTTTTGAAACGTGAATAGAGGTGATTATTCGATACCGATCAAGTACTCGTACTCAATTAAAAAATATTTAGTATTCCAATTTTCGACTCTTTGTTGATAAGGTGGTTACCCAATACCAATTCAGATAATCGAGTCGGGTAATTGAGCAGCCAATAAGCCAATTACCTAAAAAAAGTAATCAACAAAAAAATACAATCATCAAAATTCAACAATCTAATTTTCAACTATCAATCAAAATTTAAAAGATCAAACAATACAAAATAATTTATATAACAATAAAACAATGTCATCCTTCACTAGATGATGATTCGCGAGCGTGAATGATACTGATTTGATGAATAAATCTCCTGACTTATGAATAAATCTCCGATAATATTTGATATAATAATCATCTCTAATTGTGAGTGGATTGAGTAGACTTTCATAGGTCTAAAACTGTGTGTTTTTTTTTTAATTTTTTTACTTTTTAAGTTTTTGTTATTAACTGTAACAACAAATAAACAATAATATGATTAATAATAGAGGGTTAACAAGCTCTCCACTACTATCCATACATGAGAATTAATCTAATCACTTATGAAAAATGGATGATTTTCTACATTTTTCATAAATTAATTCGACCATTTTGAATTTTGTAACTAAATTAGTGGATTATCGATTTTATTTTATTTTCAAAACTTTTGTTCGAATCAACGTGTGCCACAAATGAGAGGTTCAATATAATTTGACCGGTAACCAAATTAACTAATCGAACCTATCTAGTTAACCATTCTTAACCGAACATATTTTGACCAATATTCTTCAATTGGTAGGGCAATGACAAGTTGAAAAGGTTGATAAATTAAAAGTTTAATGTTGTGAATTGTAATCCAGTTGTAATGAAAAGTTTATGGAAGAGGATGAGGATCGGAGGGTGGTGAGCATCATAAAAAGACTTGATCGAAAATAATGTTATATGTGTAGCTATCATCATCATTATCTCCCTTAAATCAACTTTAACCCACAGGGCCTCGTTGATGGTTCATCTCATGGTAGGCCTTTTTTCTATTTAAGAAAACATAAAAGGGTTAAAAGTTTTAAACTTTCAAGTTTTTGACTTTTGGTCAAAGTTACACCCTACTTCCAAATCTTATATAAAATTCACTTAGACATTCAAATTTTTGAAAAAAATTACACGAAATATTTAATAAAAAAATTAAAATTTACGTTAACCATAATTAATATTTTTTTATTATTATTGTAATAAAATTTATTTAATCATAATTAATATATTTTAATTAATATTATTATTATTTAATTATTTGAATTAATAATACAATTAACACAAATTTAAATGAAAACTTATGATAATTTATTGATTGTTATGAATATTATTAATTAGTGAATGACTAGTTTACCCTTTCTTGGTGAACAAGACAAAAACCCTACTTTGTATCCTATATAAAGGGGTCCCCATATGAAACAATACAACAATTCATAACAATTATAATCTTCTCTCGTATTGTCTATCTTTCTACTATATTATTCTCTCTCAATTCTCTTGAGTTTATAACACGTTATCAGCACGAAAGCTCAACCGCGTTCTTCATCGAAGTTCTGCTCATGCAAGATCCGAACTACAAGGCAAGAATTTATATGTTTGTTTATATTCATTAATAATTATAAATATATCTACTTCTCCTCCCTTCTTCTTAATATCATATGTTCCCGAAGAACATTATAATCTGATATTCCTGAAGTAATATCATATGTTCCCGAAGAACATTATAATCTGATATTCCTGAAGTAATATCATATGTTTCTGAAGAATATTATAATCTGATATTCCTGAAGTAATATCATATGTTCCGGAAGAACATTATAATCTGATATTCTTGAAGTAATATCAAATTAATTATGCTTAAGTTCCTGAAAAACATTGATTCTCGATGAAATATCAAAATTAAATGTTCCTGATGAACATCGTGATGTGATGTTCCTGTAGAAATATCAATATCAAATTGATTATGAATATTTACTAATAATCTCAAATATTATCTTTGAAAATTCACCGTCAAAGATCCACAATCTTTGTGGAAAGATTTAAAAGAAAGATACGATCACCCGAAGTTGGTCGTACTACCAAAACGTGGTATCATGAAAGTAACTTCTCAATTAAAATTATGTGGTGAAACTATAACTTATGAAGATGAGAAAACATACTCTACTTTTCATGTGTCGAATGTGCTCCTGCAGTAGCAATATCAACAAAGAGGCTTTACCAAATATTCTGAATAAATTGGTTGTGGAAAAATCATGAAGCCCGACTCACAAGTTTGAGTCGCATTATAATTTGATATCCTGAAGTAATATCAAATCAATTATTCTTAATTATCAATTAAATTGAATGTTCCTGAAGAACATATACTCCTGGTTTAAATATTATATTGATCGTTCTGGAAGAACATCATGATTTGATATTATTCGATAAATATCAAATTAAATTGCTCCCGTAGTAGCAATAAGTTTGAAAATATCAAATTAAATTGCTCTCGTAGTAGCAATAAGTTTTAAATATTTTCTGAAGAAAATTATGATATGATATTCATGATTAAATATCAAAATTAAATTTTAAATGTTCTTGAAGAATATCATATTGATAGGATATTCCCGCAGAAATATCAAATCAAATTGCTTGTAGCAATTAAACTTTAAATATTTTGATCCCCGAAGGATCATTGGTTTAACCTAATATTTTGATCCCGAAAGATCATTAGTAAAGAGTGGGCTCCGGAAGAGCTTTACTAATTATCCTCACGAGTACTACAAATGTACATAAACATGAAAATGATGCATATCATGATGCGTGGAAATAAATCAAACATTCCCATCTGCGAATTAATTTGAAACATGCAATTTATATTCATATCACCACTAAAGTGAACGAGCATAATAGAAATTAAGGTATATTAAATATCTCGAGCCCACAGAAGATCACGATCCAGAAGATCGGTTTTATATCAATTACGCTGATTTGCATATTTAACGAAGATTATTTCCCGGCATTAGGGGGAGATAAGAATATAATATATTTAAATGCCGAGAAATTTCAAGGAATGAAAACGATCTTTAATTTTAGATCCACGCACCAATCAATTGAACCCGAAGTTCATGAAAATAAGTGACTTGCAATATTCAGCAAGTAATTTGCCAAATTAATGAAGGTGTGACAAAATCACATATATTTGTGATAAATGAACTATAAGAGTTCAAATACCAAAGAGATCAACTCAAATGTTGATTCTAATATACGCCTGAAGCGTAGTATATCGATCTCAAGATAAAAAATAAATCTGCGGTAATAAAATTTAGTCACCCTCAAAATCTCCTGAAGAGAGTTAGATAAAAATCCCATTGAAAAAGCATTTGCACATGATAATAGAAAGTGGGATTGCGGAACAAACAAATTAAATATTTTGAGAAATGGTGAAAGATTTGGTTGATAGAATGAATTGTCATCAACATGGAAAAAGTCGTCAACGACATATTTGCCTCCAGAGTTGCTCTAGAAAATTTGGATCCAAAACTTAAATCAATAATAGTGTGCCGGCAGCACTCAAGAAAATAGAAATGAGCAATTGAGGCTGAGCATTACTCGCTGGATAAAAATATTATCCCAGGAGGATATACGTGGGTGTTCGTACGAAAAATAATAATGATGTGGTGAAATATAAAAGCGAGATTAGTTGCTCAAGAGTTTTTCGCAGAAACTCGATGTTAATCAAATATTTTTAAGGATGACATTAAGTTCCGCTACCTAATATTTATGGCAGCAACAACGATAAATATATGCATCGAATGATACATACATGAAAATCCTGGATGGATTTTAAGATTCCTTAAATGAAAGGAAATGAAAATCAGAACATATACAATATCATATTACATATTTCATTATGGACAAAAATGATATTGAATATAAGGTCCCGAAGACCAGTGATTGGTCCCGAAGACCAGTGATTGTACTCTTTTCCCTCTACTAAGTTTTTCCCACGGGGTTTTCTTAGTTAAAGGTTTTTAACGAGACAATCACCACAATATAAATGTGAATGTCATGTACTCTTTTCCTCGAGTATTTTTTCCTACAGGGTTTTATAACGAGGTTTTTAACGAGGCATGTACATCACTCGATAATAATTAATGAGGACATCAGAATGTTCCATTTGAGTTTGTTTTCGAGATAAATTGAGATATTGAACCTGAAGTTCAAATGATTGTGAATTGAAGTTCACATTATTGTTCATTTGTCAAGAAATGTATATTGAACACTAGACGCATCTCAAATACTCCAGAAGAGTTACCGACCGGTTATAGCAATTGCGAATGCTCTAGTCAATATAGATGTCTGGTAAAGGCATGTCCCTGAAGGACGAAAAATATACAATAATACAAATGAATGTGAAACTCGACAATTCGAAGGTTGTGTCCTGAAGACCAAAATGTATATTTGAATAACTAAGTTTTTCCTATATGGTTTTATTAGTTACAGATTTTAATGAGATGGATTGATCACCAATAACTATTTTCAAAAGTCAAAGATCTTCGGTGATTACAATCAGGGGGAGCATGCTGTACTCTTTTTCCTTCGTCGAGGTTTTATCCCACTGGGTTTTCCTGGCAAGGTTTTAACGAGGCAGCAAATACTGTAAATAGTCATTCAAGGTGGAGTGTTATGAATATTATTAATTAGTGAATGACTAGTTTACCCTTTCTTGGTGAACAAGACAGAAACCCTACTTTGTATCCTATATAAAGGGTTCCCCCCATATGAAACAATACAACAATTCATAACAATTCTATTCTTCTCTCGTATTGTCTATCTTTCTATTATATTATTCTCTCTCAATTCTCTTGAGTTTATAACATTGATTTAATAGTTATAGATTATAATTTATATACATGCTATTTTTTTCAATATAATTGGCATACTTATTTTTTCTGGTGCCTTACAATAGTTTACATAAATAAAATAAAATAATTATTTTAATTTTTTTTACTTTAAAATACAATTTTATCTATATTTGAATTTCTTACTTTTTAAATTTTAATCACAATTATTTTATTTTCAATCTTTACTTTCAACCACTTTGTGCACAAAGGTGATAACTTTGTTGGTATAGAAAGATTAGATAATCATTTCTAGTTTCTACATCTCTTAATTTGAAGATATTATTTCATTTTTTATGTTTTGATATTTTTGTCAAAATGTCTAATTTTTTACTTTTTAATCATTTAAATATGTATTGTAAAGAAATTTATAAGTATAAGCCACAAAGCCATCTGACATACCATCGTATTCCTTTCTGCATTTCTCATTGGAGGAGACATTCTCACGCTTTTCTGGACTCATCACTGACTCTTGGATCATCCAATGCACACAAATGCTAATAAATAAAACAAAATAAATATATTCTTAAGAAATAGTAGAGTGGTAAGGTCTATGATGATATGAGTAAATTTTTCGTTTGTCCTTTTTATTAATAAAATAAAATGAAATAAATATACTTTCATTATTTTGGTTTTTCACTTTTTATTTTAAATAGATATTTGTCTGTAAGTGGGCCTTTCTCACGTTTGTCGCTTTGTACTTTAAACATCATTATCTTGATTAATTAAGATTTTCGGTGACATTTACTTTGTTTAGGTCAATGCATTTCTACAACATTAGTCTTATTTCACAGAAGGATTCATTATAAACACAAGTATATAATGAAGTCAAATACTAGTACAGTACATAAGATTTCACAACCATGCATGTATTAATTAAATACACCCATTAGGTTACTTAAGTATATAATACGATAAAGAAAAGTAAGAACCTGTGACCTGGTATTTTGCGAACAAATGAGAGTGCGTTTTCGTCCAAACAAATTTGGATGACGTTGAATGTTACAAGTTCAAGCATAGCCCTCGGGTTCGCCAATAAAAATACAAATTACCCGCCCAAAAGCTGTGTGTGAATATCACTCAGTACTAACTACTGAGTAGACTCCTACACTACACACACCTTTTTTATTTGTTTTCCCTCCCTTTTTTTCTGTCATGGTGAATATATTATAGATACTCCATATATAAACATGCGCATCCACCGGGACAAGCTTTTCGTAAAAGCTCAATCTCACTCTCTATCTACACACAGTGCCACACTCTAACAACAAACCGAATCAATTCTCATCATTTTCCCCACTCCCTCTCTCTCCCTGTAACTGTTTCACTTTCTCTCTCTCACACACACACACACACACACGATCGTTGCTCAAATTCCTTTCCCCAAATTAATTAAGCATTCTTCAATTCAATTCAATCCATGTTGTTATGACGACCCCAAAACTGGCTCTCTTCCACACCACCCTCCTCCTCCTCCTCCTTTCGTCGTCCTCCGCCGAGAAATCCATCAAAACCGACGCCTCCTCTCTCCTCTCATTCAAAAACATGATCCACCTGGACCCCAACGGCGCCCTCTCCACCTGGCGCCCCACCACCTCCCCCTGCACCTGGGCCGGCCTCACCTGCAACTCCGCCGGCCGAGTCGCCGCCGTCGACCTCGCCCAATCCAACCTCGCCGGCCCAATCTCCTTCGCCCCCTTCGCCTCCCTCGACACCCTCACCTCCCTCAACCTCTCCGGCAACTCCTTCTCCGTCAACGCCACCACCTCCCTCGCCGCCCTCCCCTACAGCGCCGCCCACCTCGAGCTCTCCTTCTCCGGCCTCCTCGGCCGCATCCCCGAAAACCTCTTCTCCGGCCGCCCCAATCTCGTCCGCGTCAACCTCGCCTTCAACAACATCACCGGCTCCCTGCCCGAAACCCTCCTCGCCCAAATCGACAACCTCCAGTACCTCGACCTCTCCTACAACAACATCTCCGGCCCCATTTCCGGCCTCCGAATCGACCGCTGCGGTTCCCTCACGCACCTCGATTGGTCCGGGAACCAGATCGCCGGGCCCTTGCCCCCCTCACTCGCCAACTGCACGCGCCTGACCGATTTGCTCCTGCCGGAGAATTCCCTGACCGGCGAAATCCCCCCAAATTTCGGATCGCTGAAAAACCTCCAGAAACTGGATCTCTCGCAGAACCATTTATCCGGTTGGATCCCGTACGAATTGGGGGGCGCGTGCGCCTCACTCGCCGAGCTCAAGCTGGCGAAGAATAACCTAACCGGCACCGTCCCCGATTCCTTCTCCTCCTGCTCTTCCCTCCAGACCCTCGATTTATCGAGCAACAATTTAACCGGGCCGTTCCCGGATAAAATCCTACCCGGATTATCCTCCCTGGAGACCCTGTTACTCAGCAGCAACCGGGTCTCGGGTCGATTCCCGTCCTCGATTTCGTACTGCAAGAAACTAAGGATAGTCGACATGAGCTCGAATTCGCTCTCGGGATTCATACCTCCCGATATATGCAACTCCTCCTCTTCTTCGCTGGAGGAACTCCGGGCCCCCGATAACTCCCTGTTCGGCCCGATCCCACCTCAGCTCTCGCAATGCTCGCAGCTCAAGATCGTGGACTTCAGCTTGAACTACATCAACGGCTCCATCCCAGCCGAGCTCGGGAGCCTCGCAAACCTCGAGCAGCTCATCGCGTGGTACAACAGCTTGGAAGGCAGCATCCCAGCCGAGCTCGGAAAATGCAAGAAGCTCAAGAGCCTCATACTCAACAACAACAACTTGTCCGGCCTCATCCCGCCCGAGCTCTTCGACTGCGCCGACATCGAGTGGATTTCCCTCACCAGCAACCGGGTCGTGGGCCAGATCTCGACCCGGTTCGGCTCGCTGACGAGGCTCGCAGTTCTCCAGCTAGGATACAATAACCTAACGGGCGAAATCCCAAAGGAGCTGGCCAATTGCACGAGCTTGGTCTGGATAGATTTGAACAACAATCAGTTAACCGGCGAAATCCCGTCTTGCCTCGGCCGACAGCTCGGGTCGAAGGCTTTGTCCGGAATCCTCTCGGGGAACACACTTGTTTTCGTTCGGAACTTAGGGAACTCGTGTAAAGGAGTCGGAGGTTTGCTCGAGTTCGCCGGGATTCGTCCGGAGAGGTTAATTCAGGTCCCTTCCTTGAGGACTTGCGACTTCACTTTACTCTACTCAGGTCCTGTTTTGAGTCTTTTTACGAGATACCAGACTTTGGAGTATCTCGACCTCTCGTACAACAATCTCCGCGGGAAGATTCCGGATACGTTCGGCGATATGATAGCACTTCAGGTTCTCGTTTTAGGACACAACCAGCTATCGGGGGAGATTCCGTCCTCGTTGGGGCAGCTGAAGAATCTCGGAGTGTTCGACGCCTCCCATAACCGCCTCCAGGGGCGTATACCTGGCTCGTTCTCGATGCTCTCGTTCCTTGTCCAGATCGACTTGTCTTACAACGAGCTCACTGGGGAAATCCCGATGACTGGACAGCTCAGCACACTTCCGGCAACTCAGTATTCGCACAACCCGGGACTGTGCGGGATCCCTCTCGACGAGTGCAGATACAACAATCCAAACCCTCAGTCGGACGATTTGGGAGGAGGAAGGGGGCGAAAGGGGTCCACCCCCTCGTGGGCCAACAGCATCGTCATGGGTGTGCTGATTTCGGTCGCTTCGATCTGTGTGTTAATCGTGTGGGCCATAGCGATGCGGGCCCGAAGAAAAGAGGCGGAGGAGATGAAGATGCTGGGGAGCCTGCAGAGTGGGACGACGTGGAACATCGAGAAGGAGAAGGAGCCGCTGAGCATCAACGTAGCCACTTTCCAGAGGCAGCTGAGGAAGCTGAAATTCTCTCAGCTGATCGAGGCGACGAATGGATTCTCGGCAGCGAGCATGATCGGGTCGGGAGGGTTCGGGGAAGTTTTCAAGGCGACTCTGAAAGACGGATCGAGCGTGGCCATCAAGAAGCTGGTCCGGCTGAGCTGCCAGGGGGACCGCGAGTTCATGGCGGAGATGGAAACCCTCGGGAAAATCAAGCACAGGAATCTCGTCCCTCTTTTAGGGTACTGCAAGATAGGTGAGGAGCGGCTGTTGGTTTACGAGTTCATGGAGTTCGGGAGCCTGGAAGAGATGCTGCACTGCAAGAACCCGAAGAAGAAGGTCCTGTCGTGGGAGGAAAGGAAGAAGATCGCGAGAGGAGCAGCTAAAGGGCTCTGCTTCCTCCACCACAACTGCATCCCACACATCATCCATCGAGACATGAAGTCCAGCAACGTGCTGCTCGACAACGAGATGGAGGCTAGGGTTTCGGACTTCGGGATGGCGAGGCTGATAAGCGCGCTCGACACGCATTTGAGCGTGAGCACGCTGGCGGGGACTCCTGGGTATGTGCCCCCCGAGTATTACCAGAGCTTTCGATGCACTGCCAAGGGGGATGTGTATTCGTTCGGGGTGATTCTGTTGGAGCTGCTGACGGGGCGAAGGCCGACGGATAAGGAGGATTTCGGGGATACGAATTTGGTGGGGTGGGTGAAGGGGAAGGTCAGGGAAGGGAAAGGGACGGAGGTGATGGATGGGAATTTGGCCGGAGTGAAAAAGGGGAGCGACGAGGATGAGGCGGAGGAGGTGAAGGAGATGGTCAGGTATTTGGAGGTGACGTTGAGGTGTGTGGATGACTTTCCGTCGAGGAGGCCGAATATGTTGCAGGTGGTGGCTATGTTGAGGGAGCTTGGGGCTGGGGGCTCTTCAAGTCACAGTGGTTGAGTCTTGTGTTGGTTTGTTTTTTGTTTTTCAATTTTTTTGTTTGATGATGTTTGTGAGATGTAATATTTGCAGATAAAAGTGTCGTAACAATTTTTTTACTTATATGGTTATACTCTCATATATGTTGTATTCAAAGGTCTCAATGCAGTCTAGTAGTGCAATCAGCGAATGAGCAAGTGGGCGAGGCAACGTAACTCGATTTCTTGTATATTGGCTCGACGGGGCTCTACCTTCATCTCAATTGATCGGAAAATATAACGGAACATACAGTATAGCACTACTATAAGCATGACATAACTTTCCAAAATTAGAAAGAAAGGAGTTCATAGTCCTTGTATACTATGCCCTCAGTCAAATACTCAAATCAATACTAGATAAAGAACATAACAAATTAATGGGGTTAATTTTCAATTTCTTGAAGTAGGGGTACTAATTTGTTAAGATACCAAAGTTTCTGTACCGATATGTAAAATTAATTCATTCACTTTTTCTCCTTTTCCGGAAGAGAAAAATTCCAAGTCTCTCGCTCTCGTTACACAAGAGAAAAAGAGAAGGATCTCATATTCTCGTCCGACTGACGTATGAAAGAAGAGTAGGAAAACTCAACCATGGCGATGATGCAAACTGGCGTTGCTGCCTCTAAGGTCCTGATTATCGTCGGCGCAGGTTCTCTCTCTTTACCTTTTGTATGCCCCCCATTATTTTTTTATGTTTGAAACCGTTTAGGGCACTAAATTCAGATTCATGGAGAATTGGGGATTATTAGTAAGGTGGGAGGAGGGAGGGATATTCTTGGATTGCTATTCAGAAGTGATTTTTTAGAAGAGAAGTCATTTTTCTTCTGGGTGTTTATTTTTAAGCTCTAAGCTAGGGAATATATCACAAATAGGCCTCCCCGAAAGGCTGATTCCATAAGTAGTCCATTATGGAATCGGACTTTTGGGGAGGTCAATTTCTGATATTATCTTCTGTAAGCTGCATCGAATAGTAATATAGGCTGCTCGATTCTCAATCACTAGAAGGTTTAGTATGTGTTGTGAAGGGAGTTTACCAGTAAAGTACTGGAATAATCAGAAATCGTTTTTTTTTCTGGATTCGGATGTATGGTGGGCTTTATATAATTCTTAGCAATTCGAAGTTAAAAATAAGTTGCGATTATAAGATTTGTCTGTGGACAGGTGTAACTGGATCAATCGTCTTGAGGAGTGGACACTTGTCTGATGTGATTTCCAATCTCCAAGAGTTGATGAGTAGAATAAATGACGCTGAAACATCTCCTGGGAAATATGATGCTGCTATTCTAGCAGCTCAGGTAGGAAAAGTGTCTTATAGTTAATTTCACTATTCTAGTTCATCGTCAGTCATCTTGAAATTTGTGAGTCACGGAGATGGAAAATAATAAATTTTCTGATCTTGCTAAACTTCATTGAGGTACTGTTGCTAAGAATTGGTTCCTTCTATCTAAAAGAAACAATGAATAAGAGAATACATACTTATGGTGAAAGTTGCAAACTGATATATGACTATATGAGTAAAGAATTGAGCTGTTCGATTTTTTTAATACGGAGTATATAAGAAACAGACGTCTCTTATAGAATAAAAAGGATACAGTACATGGGATGAGATATCCACTGAATCCACAACAAACAGGAAAAATGATAGAAAGGATCTGCCTTAGTTTGAACTCCGAATATTTTTATGCTAATGGAATGGGCTTGAATGATAATAATAATAATAATAATAATAATAATAATAATAATAATAATAATAATAATAATAATAATAATAATAATAATAATAATAATAATAATAATAATAATAATAATAATAATAATAATAATAATAATAATAATAATAATAATAATAATAATAATAATAATAATACTGCGCTTCACAGTCGTCTACAGAGAAATATTTTTGCGGTTTTCCAGTAGTTTCCAATGATGAAAGAGATTCCCTTAATATTGAATTACATCAATGAAAGGAAGTATTTGAGTGCACTTGACCTTCCACCTCTATTTGCATAATGTTCGTTATAGATTTTCTTACTATCAACAAATGCTGAAAGAAATAGGCTGTTTTTTTCATGGAATAGCAATTAGTAGGGTTTTTATCAAATTACATATGGATTCATTGCTCCCTGTTTTTTCATTGGATGACTTGCCTTCAGGTTCGACAGTTGGCTAAAGAGATCAAGGAGTTAAGTTTATCGAATCCCGTTACCATATTTAACGGGAATACATCATCCAGTGGTATGTAATGATTGCTGTGTTCACCAACATATGTATTAATTCTTTGTTCTGATACATAACCTGCACTCATCATCACCAAAGGTTATCCATGAATGTATTCAATGTTTGGATGTAATTCATTTTATTATAGATATATAGGGACATCCCAAGAGCACAAGTTTTTTCTCGGCTCTTACTTTATCTGAAGGACTTGATAAGAAATAATCTTGCTACGTCTCTAATTTCTGCAGGAAGTTATGCTTCATATATATTGCCTACAGCAGCTCTGGGTGCAATGGGATACTGTTACATGCGATGGAAGGCAAGATTTTTAGCACTGACACTTTAGCTATTGAGCCGTCTGAATTATAAATTTGTTGACCAGTTGCAATTGTAGTTATTACTCCCACCATATGTGCTACAACTCCACGTCTAATTTACCCATCATCATTAAAGAGGATTATGAAAACCTCTTTTTTCCTTGTAATTTTTAGTAGACTAGTAATACTTGCTGTTTTCTGTTTTTTTTTTCCTGCTTCAATTTATAAATTTTTGCCTGCAGGGATGGTCATTCTCTGATGTTATGTTTGTCACCAAAAATAATATGGCAAATGCTGTTGCAACCGTGTCAAAGCAGTTGGACAATGTTTCTGAAGCTTTGGCTGTAAGTAAAATTCAGAAAAAATATACATTTATTCCGTTTGTTCTTCATCCATCAATTCATTTGATTTTTTCACAGTCAACAAAGAGGCATTTGACCAAGAGATTGGAAAGCCTGGACTGGAAAATGGATGAGCAGAGGGAAATATCGAAACATGTTGCCAATGATGTACGTATCATTATCAGTCTTCTTAACGACATATTTGCCTCAATCAAGATGCTATTGTTATAACATGATTTAGTTCTTGCTTAGCATTTTATTGTTTTTTTCCTAAGATTTCATCACCTTCATCTTGATAGAAAAGACAGTAATGCCATAATATATTCCTTGTGCAATAGTGAAAGAGACTTGAATCCTTCACGTGGAGAAAAAATATATATAATTGAGATGCAGTGACTCTTAATGTATGAGAATCATGCGTATAAGCATTGTAAATGGTGGGTTAGTGCAAACCCTAGCTCCAGAAAAAAAAAGCTAGTTTAATAATTCTCTGTTTTAAGAATGAAAGTGAGTCCTAGTTATTTTCATTTTCATTTTCATTTTCATTTTCATTTTCCTTGTACTATACTTCTATTTATATCATAACTTCTTAATGGATGATGTGATCTAGCTAGACATCTCTATTTTTTGCCGTTTCAGTGAAGTTACAAGAATCTAAGCTTCTGTGATGCAGGTAACTGAAGTGAGAACTGATCTTAACCAAATAGGATTCGACATTGGTTTGATTCATGAGATGGTGTCTGGCCTGGTAATTTACCAAAGCTTCGAAAATCCAATTTTGTTCTTATATATCAATACGATCGAATTATCTGATGAATGTCTTTTAAGTTTTACTTGCCTGGTTTAACTGACAGGAAGGAAAAATCGAGGTTCTTGAAGGCAAGCAGGTACGTTAAGTAATCTTCTAAATGTATACCTCAATATGTAAAAATACTTGCCTGCAAAACTGTTTTTCATTTAACATGTATAAATGGGACTGCAGGATATGACCAATTCGGGCTTGTGGTATCTGTGTCAAGCGGCTGGTAATGTTAAAGATCAACAGAGTTCTAAGATTATTCAGGTTAGCACCAAATCTTAAGCAATATATAGATTGGATTTCTTCACTAGAGCGGGCGATTTTTTGTCCTGTACGTAGACCAGCCAAACTGTGATTTTACCAGCTCTTCATGAAATGGGTATTTCGGTCTGGCTATTGTGCTCAGCCTCTTGGCCCGATGTTTTTATCTAGTTTTCTATGTATATGCTGGAATGGGGACCCTAAATTAGCATCCCAAAGAACTTTGGCCCAACCCGTCACAGCATCTCTGTATATTGATGAAGAATATTTGCTGTAATTTTGTTCAGGATGTTGGGGCAAAGCTAATAGACAACACAACTGTAGTTCCAAAGGGAGAGAGGGTAAAGGTGAGTTATAGTTCGAATTATATATTTTCTAGCTGTAGGTGTGATAGTTTTATCAGATTTTGACAAAACAACAAATGTATCACACTATACAGGGGCTTCAGTTTATCGTTGGAGATGACGAATCGAGTGTTATAACGAGATCAACTTTAAGAGTCGATAGAAAAGAATTTGATAATATTTCTGCTGAAAAGGTGGCAGCTACAAAAACGAGAATCCACCGGTCTTACCCAGTTGGCTTGTCCTTCGCGCAGAGTATTGTGGGTATTGCTTCTTGATCTCACACCCCATATTCACCCTAGTTGATGGCTGTGGAATTACAGTATTATTTTTTATTCAATCCCTAGGCAGTCGGGCTTTCGCTTGTTTGCGTGAAATAAATCAGGGATATCATATCTTTCTGAACATCATTTGGCTTTGCTTTTGATTTTCGCTCGATTGTTTTGTGACATAATATGATGTACATCAGTTGTTTATTCGCACATACTTTCATTTGATAATGAGGCATAGGAAGCACAGGCAAAGGTGCGTTTGAAGTTTTGTATTTCAGTATAACATGTAGTATAGAGTATAGCATGCACTTGCATTCTTTGTTTTGACTAGATAAAAACACAAGACAAGCTTCCTTGATGTCGTTTATAAGACTAGGGTGAGGAACGAATACGCAAGATATCTTGCTCGCAGGCGCTGCAAATAAATATGTTGGGAACTTCATCACTCTCAGGTATCCTCACACAACGCGTGTGCTGCCACACTTGGCATATATCACACGACACCAGTCTCTCCCCATCGTCGTCTCTAGCCCCACACAGACAATCCACAACCCGAACTAAGCTGCCTCCTTCCGTTCTACAGCACTCGAACACAAGCTTACTTCCAGGCCTAATCATCTTAAAAACCCAGTCCGATCCTCCGACAGGTTCCAAGCTCCTCACCGACTCCGCCACAAAATCCCTCAGTCCGAAATACATCCCTCTAAACATCCTCTCAACTTCCCGCTTCAGCTCATCAAACATCGCATTGCTTCTCAACATGATACAATGATAAGGCGTTGCTTTCTCTTCTTGCTCGGCGACTGAGCAATGCACCTTCCACTTGTTTCCCGTGTTGTAGGTTTCCAAGCTCCCGACGTATTCCTTCACGAGGTATTTCGAGTCGAGAATGATCCTCGAAGCCAAAGGCACGTTACCCATCATCGGGTTGTTCTGACAAACATCGCTCAGAACAGTTCTGTACAAGCAGAGAATGTCCCTCGTCAGCTGCCCCCTCGAGACCATCTTGCTCCGAGTCTGCTTCGACGGCTCCTGTTTCGAAAAACAACCCCTCGAGACGTCCTCCAAGCAGTACTCGAGAACCTTGGTCACAGGGTTCAAGCATCGCCTCACGAAGTACTTCCCCACCATGTGATTCCCCAACGACTTGAGCACAAAGTCGAGCAAGCCCGTGTCACCGATGTGGGCCCGGGCCACGTCTCGAACCTGCTGCCTCGACACCCACTGAAACTCGGACCTCTTCAGAGCTTCGACCACCACGTGGATGGCCATCTCGACTCGCTTAGGGGACCACCTGCAGGAAGAGTCGAGCATGATCCCAGGGTAGTGGGACTCGATCGAGCTGCTTTCTTTCGGGATTCGAAACCTCAGCTCGAGCATGAACCGGAACAAGTCGCCGAGAGTGAGCAAAGAGTGGCCCGATAGTATTTGGTACCTCGGCAAGATGACTCGAGCCTCGGTTTGAGCAACGAGCACGTTGAGAGGGATGCTTTGGATTGCGGTTATGGCGGTTTGATACATTTCGTGAGTGACTCCGTAGGTCCCTCGACCGAACGTGTAGTCCCAGTGGCCGAACCAGGGTTTGCCGTACGCGACAGCGTGGAGCAACCTCAGGTCCATGCCTCTCTTCTTCGCGACGTCTTTTAAGCTCACTTTCCTACAAACATTTTTCGATGAAAAATTAATTAATGTTGTCTTGAGAGATGAAGGAAGGATATGATTGATTACCTGGCGCCTAGACCGGAGCATAATCGGTCCCAGAAGTCCATGATTTGATGACCTGGCAAACTGCAGCTGGCGGTGGTGTCGGAACCGTTGATGCAGAGCAAGTGTCCGAAGCCGTTGGAATGAAAGACGGCGTGAAGGGTGTGGCCCTCCGCCTGAAGCTCGACAACGTTGGTCTTGCAGTAGTCGGACGAACCGGAGTTTGCCGGCAAAACGAAATGGTACTTCTTGTTGCAGATCATGTGGTGCCCCCAGCCTGAGCTACATTCCAATTCTCAATAACATAACATACAACTATAATTGCAGATCATAATTTATTTTACTTTTTTAATTTAAAAATAAATATTTAATCTTTGTAATTATTATGAAAACTTAAAAAGTAGGAGTACTAACATTTTTTTAAAATGCAATAGTATTACTTTTTTACCTATTAAAATTTTACTCATTAAGTATTTTATATTTTTAATTTTAAAATGTATTTTTAACCCTAGTTTTTATTTTTATAAATCAAAAAGATCAAACCAATTATACTAAGTAATGAAGAATGAAATATTATATATTTATTTAATTAATTAAAATTGCACCCTCTAACTAAAAATTTATGAGTAGGTCAGAATAGTGTACCTATGTAGTGACAGTGGTTGCAACGAAGCTCGAGGGAAAGCTCGATGGGCTCCTCGACGACAAAGAGGAAGAGATGCAGAGACGGGTGTCGACGGACTTCGAGCTGAAAGGACCAGATCGGGCGGGCCCCACTGCTCTCCACCTGTCCGAACTGGAGGAGTGCGCTCATGTTTTCTTGGAAGGAGCCGTTGAATTCGGCTGGATAACCTCTGTCTCCAAACACCTTGAATTTGAAAACCCTCTCGCCTCTCTTCCTCTTCCGGCACCCGCTCAAGTCCAACTGAGACATCGAGAGATATTCGACTGATCAAGAATATGTCGCTTCGATCGATTCGTTTTATATGTATATAAATTTCACACACACACACACTCACTCACACGCATGTGGTGCCAGTGAATATAGAAAGAAGGGATATTAGAGATTGAGATCAAAAAATATATAGGTGACTATGTGCATGATATGTGCCAATATTAACGTGCCTTTGCAAAAGAATCGCTGTGGCAGCATGCATGATCATATACTTTTTTGTTTTTATATATATTTGTTTAATTACAATGGGGACATGCGTTTTGATCGTCACGCAATTGTACATGTAAAAATCATGTACTAGAGATCTATATTTTCTAGTCAGCGGCCAAATAGACGTAGCCCTCCTCGTTAGTTAAGTTAAACGGGTGAATCATATATTTTAAATTTTTGTGTTTGTTTGCATTAATAATTTTCAATATTGTTACTTGGGCGAAATTTGGACATAAATTCTCAAATCGGTATTAGAGATTTAAGTTTGGACTGATTCAAGAACCAATGACCGAGAAAACCAAGTCTCTTTCAGGGTGATATGAGATTTGACGACAGTTATTATGGATTTTGGAGGATGAAGATTGTAGATTACTTGTACCATAAAAAACTCGAGATCTATCAACCATTTGAAGGTGAAGCGAGAAAATGGATGATGGATTGTTCTCGACATACAAAGGTGTTCAGTGTTAAGCATGCTTCAATTCATATCATTATCTAACCATAAATATCTAGATATACATTGTCATCTTATCAAGTAATTTGTTTTTCATACCATTAATAAATTTCATAGCATTCTATCTTCTTGTACATTTTTTCTTTCACATTTTGAAATTAAAATTGTTTGATGTATTTTTAAGGTATGGTTTGAATGGGCCGTTTCTGGAATCACTCCCTGAAATATGGGGGTTCTCTTTCAATTCGTCTTTTGATCATCAAACGAAATCTGAATCTAATAACGAAATAATAAACGAAATATGAATTTTATATATGTATTATTTTGATATAATAAACTACGTGCATTTTTAAATTTGTGCAAAATTACTTAATTATTTTCATTATATATAGTAGTACTATTTTTTTTAAATGGTTCTACTTAGACAAGAGGCCCTAGGTCATCGCACCCTGAGCTTATGCCCTAGGCCATCGCACACTTTTATGTGAAAAGTTGGAAGATATTAACATTAGAAACAAAAAGGTTTTCAAACTTATTATTACTACTACTACAATGTATTGAAACTCATTTGCTCTGGAATCACTCCCTGAAATACGGGGGTTCTCTTTCAATTCGTCTTTTGATCATCAAACGAAATCTGAATCTACATCGGTAGGGATCAAATTGATGAAAAGAAAATTCGGTAGTTGTTATAAGTCTGTCTTTGTAAACAAGGCGAAAAACAATCGAAAACAGGTAGATCTATTAGGCCATTATATGGTTTTCATTATAATGAATCTAACTGTGCTGGAAAATGTGGACTTGTATCGACTCTTGCTCGACCAGCTCGAAAATGCAGACGTCGCCTAACTTGATCGAGTTACTATCCGCAAAGGCCTTCCACCCTCTGCACATGCCGAAAGATTTGGCACCGAGAAAGGTCGTGTTCACCAGCCAAGAAATACCCTTTGGACATGATGGTTTGTGACATCTTAGATACCTAGTCAAAATATAAAAATAGACTCTTCAGATTTGATTATATAATTTCAGTCTATCTATTTTTTTAAAAACAAATTTATCAAAAATATATAACTATTATACTATATTAAAATTCACGTAAATTGCACAAAATAAAATATGCATGTAACAATTAAAATGCATATATATATATATATATATATATATATATATACTAAATTTATTTGTTCAATTTACAGTGTTTTTTATTGCTACGTGCATTTTTAAATTTGTGCAAAATTATTTATTTTCATTGTATGTAATAGTACTATTTTTTTTAAATGAGCCCACTTAAACAAAGGAGTCCTAGACCATCGCACCCGGGGCTTATGCTATGGGCCGACCCTGAGTTTCAAACATGAGAACATAATTACTGTATGTATATAGTTTACTCAATAATTATCTAAATAGTTCTTTTACCAAAAAAACATTATATAAATAGTTACACACATTAGTTACAAAATATAATTATCACATTTTTTTAATATTTTGTGTTATTTTTTTTATAATTTTAATAAAAAGAAATATCGTTCATCTTATTAACTCTATTTTTTAATATATTTAATATTTTAAATATTGTTTGAGATTCTATATTAGATTTTGATGGCATTTACTAAAAGAAAATATCAAAAGAAATTTAAGATACTGTATATTACTTTCCATATTCAGCATGATGACAAGTAATAACATTATGGTCACACACAAAAAAAATTTGATTAAATATGGAGTAGTTTACATTAGTTTCCATCTAATGTATTTTTATCCAAAGTTGAATATGGAATATGAAGCGGACCAATAAACCATAAGAAAAACTGAATTTTTTGTTTCAAAATATTTCACACGACTTTTTTTATTCCACTTAACAAAAAGAAATTATAAAATAAAAATAAATCTATATTTTAAAATAAAAATTCATTTTTAATGGAGCAAAATTAAATGATTTTATAGAATTTAATATCATAATAATTCTTAATTAAATATGAGGGTAAATTACTCCAATTGATCTTTTTTTTTTTACTATGGAGTTGTTTTATATAGTTAAGAGTAATATACTTAGTAATTAGTCTTTTTCAAATTATTTTTTATAATTACAAATATACTGTATAACTATTCTGATTAATAAAAAAATTAACCTTAGAATTTTGAAATGTATTTTTATAAAGCACAATATAAATTATAAATTCATAAACTAAATTACCATTTTTTATAAAAACTTCTTGTTATAAAATACAGTATATTTTTTATAATTACAAATATACTGTATAACTATTCTGATTAATAAAAAAATTAACCTTAGAATTTTGAAATGTATTTTTATAAAGCACAATATAAATTATAAATTCATAAACTAAATTACCATTTTTTATAAAAACTTCTTGTTACAGTATTAAATGTGAAAATCTATTTTCATTTAAAAACTCAATATTGAGGACCTTTCTCTCTCTCCCTCTGTCTACCTATCTCTGGTTTCTCTCAAATTCTCTCTCCTCTCTCCTCTCTCAGGAAAAAAAAAAAAGAAAACCTAAAAGAGCCGGTTTACCCACAAGTAAGTTCTCTCTCTCTCTTTCAAAAATAAAAATAAAAATAAAAATAATATAATTATCTATGTTCTCTCTCCCCCTTTGCTGTCAAACTATTTGAATTTGAATGTACCATATCCGCATTTGTTTGTTCAATCTCGTTGCCCTAATTTCCATCTCAGATCTGTAATTGCCTGTTAATTCTGTTTCAGATCTGTTTCATCATGTCAAAGATCGAACCTTTTTTGCAGGGATCTTCGTTTTCACCGATCTTTATTATCGATAATTGTTCGCATTTCCCGATGGTTATTTTTCGATTGACTGAGATCTGTCCGATTACTCGTTTTTCCTTGTTTAATTTTTCCCAGATCGCATGCCAATTTCAATCGAAATCGATATGCCCAATAAAATTGACTTGAGAGATTTATGTTAGAATAGAATCGGATCAATGAGAAATGAAATGATAATTATGCTGTTTTCATTTTTAAGATTTTAGATTATTGTTTTTAGGCCATTTTCATGGATGAAGACAGCCTGAGAAACTGGGGTTACTACGAGCCCGACAAAGGCCATGGTAATCCTCTCGGCTTCCAGCTGATGTCATCAGTAGCCGAGCAAGACACCAAGCCCTTCCTATCGGGCCGCGAAAACCACCCTGTAATGGTCCCATCCAACAGCCCTTATCGCCCCCGTATGGTCAACGAGCCTCCCATCACCCGGATGGACTTTGTTCGCGACTCTTGGATCAACAACCGCGATAAATTCTTACACATGTTCCCAGGGAACAGTCAAAACCCCTACACTCATCCTGCCCTGCCCGAATCTTCGGGCCCACGTCAGCACCCCATGCAGATGGTCCATCACCACCACCACCACCAGCAATCAGACCCTCCCAAGGAAACCCCCCGTCTCGACCTGGAGGAGGAGCCTGTCACCACAGTCAAGAAAGAACCTGGCACTGCCAAGAAAAGGGCATCTGCAGCGAAAACCCCAAAGGGGAAGAAGCCGAGGAAAGGGCCCGGCCCGAAAGAGAATGGAAACAGTAACAGTAATAACAGTGCCTCTTCCGTTCAACGCGCGAAGAGGAATGTCGAGGTTGTGATTAACGGGGTTGATATGGACATTACGGGCATACCCATACCTGTTTGCTCGTGTACGGGGACCCCACAACAGTGTTATAGGTGGGGTTGTGGGGGATGGCAGTCTGCTTGTTGCACCACGACTATATCCATGTATCCGTTGCCTATGAGCACGAAGAGGCGTGGGGCCCGGATCGCGGGCCGGAAGATGAGCCAGGGTGCATTCAAGAAGGTCTTGGAGAAACTGGCATCGGAAGGGTATGACTTTGGTAATAGCCCGATTGACCTGAGGACTTACTGGGCCAAACACGGTACCAACAAGTTTGTGATAATCCGGTAGAGTTTTAAACTGCCTATCGCATGAGGTCCGTTTTTTCCAATGTATATATTTCTTGTGGCCTTTGCGTTTAATTCGCCTCGATTGTAACTTGTAGCCCCACTTGAATTTTTTTTATGATTCATAATACTTGTTTGAACTAGTCGGATATTTGGTTCTTGAAAAGGGATTAATTGATTCTCCTTTGTTTCTATATCATAGGCTGGCAGTTTTTCCAGCGAGGTTAGGATGATGATGATGAACTATTATTTCCTTTTTTATTCTGATCATTAATGGATATTTTGAGAAGTATTCCCTTTTTATTTTGCTTTTATGTCAGAATCACTTATTTTTGCATTTGAGGTTTGCCCAGGGTTATTATAGTAATTGTTAATGTGGTGTTGTCTTTGGTTAGTTTTTGCCTGAATAGCTGCATTGGCAAAATCTTGAATTGTCTTATTAAGGTGTTGTGAAGGAAATGAATGTTATGTTTTGTCTCTTGTCGAGCATTTTTGTCTTGTTATATCGTATCATCTTCATCTGCCTACTCTTGATATGGAAGATAAATTCAGGTTTTCGTTTCATTGTATCTCTGTCTGTCTTGTGTGGCTCCTGATATATGGATATGATGGATTCTGGTTTCGGGAACATTTGATGTGTTACATTTGCTGGTTTTGGTTATTTAGCAAAATTGTTTTGAAAATTTTAAACATTGAAAAATAAAACCCTGTGTGTGATTACTGATTCAAGAAGGGATATGGTCTTCTGGTTTTCACTGTTTGTGGTGATTACTGTGTTACCGATTGATTCTCTTAAACATCTTGAAGCATTAGCTCATTCAATTCGTCTTTGAAAACCCTTTGTATTATCATATGATGCGGCATAAGTCATACTACTAGATATTAGATGTTTTGAGCCAAACAGAAGTTGTGTTCACTATTAACATGTGCAGTTGATCACCACCCTGTCAGGTTCTCTGATTGGAAGAGAGCTGAGTTAGAGGTAGCAATGCAGCTATAAGCAAGTTTCAATTGATCCTTTAATTTAGATACTTGTTGATGATTCAGAAAAATACTAATACTGTTGAGAGTAGGGTATTGTAAAATTGGGGGAAGTTGTTTGTTACTTTCTTACTAAGTTAGATTGATAGAGTAGTGGAGTATATATTTTCACTCTTTTTTTTCCTTTTTACTTTTTTGTACTTCCTTCCGTTTTTAACCCTATAGTAGAATTCAAAGAAAAGCTGTAGAAATTAAAAAGTAGAGGAGGGTATGTACTCTAAATAGTGAGAAGTAGGAGGGTATGTCCGGTAATTATAATCAATCACAGTAGATTTTCTGTCTCAAACAACAAGATTTGACTTGTGTTCCCTCTGTACCCATCAAATGCTATTTTCTCCCCTTCCGTTTGTAGCGAGAGAATGTTTCCCACCATTTCCTTTACTTTTCTCTCTTAATTTTCACATATTTTTTTTTTCTTCTTATTTATTTTAATTCTTTTTTTTTTTTTTGTTATACTATCTCTCCTTCCCAACTATGTTTGTGTTTTTTTTTAAACATTATTAAAAAAATCATCATTTTATTTTTTTCAATAATCATTTATTTATATTTATATTTAAACATTAATTTTATTTTTTCAATACTCATTTATTTAACTCATTGTTAAGAGTTCGAATCACGTCATCGAACATCTTTGCTCGAATCCTCCACTCTCAACTGTTCGCACTCGAAGCATTACATTTCTTAAACAAGTCATACTCAAAATCCACTCATCCAAGTCTTGAAAGTCAAATCATAAACAATGAGAAGATGTCCTCTCGATATTTCTTTCACAATATCTACCCAACTCAACTTCTTGTTCTGATTGCCCGATTGAGTAGTATGAATCCCTTTATCACCAAAATTAAAAAAATAGTCAACTCAATTCTCGTTCTTCCTTTTATTATCTTAAGTCGATTCACCAACAAAATATGGTTATTAATGCTCATCATCTGCATGTTGAGTGTGAAGGGTGAATTCACGCGGAAAATCGACAAAAAACAGGCTCAGCACCCGCCGGAGGGGTCTGGCGGGTGCCAGACAAGCTCCAGCGGGCGCCGGGAGAGTCCAGCGGGCGCTGGACTGCTCCAGCGGGCGCCGGACAAGGCCAGCGGGCGCTGGCCCTTCACAAAAAGTGGGCAGAATGCTTTGACGTTTCGGGAGCTCCTTTTTCAGCGGGCGCTGGACATTTTCAGCGGGCGCTGAACATGTAAAATTCCAGTTTCGGGATTTTGACTTCTCCTCCAAGTTTCTCCTCCCTATATAAACCCTATGCTATTGTAAAATAGGGTTAACACCTCCAGAAAGCCTAGAACCGAATTATACCATTACAAAACCTTGTAATCAAGTTCTATAATTGTTCTAGTGAATTATTGCAGCGGCAAGAAGTGGACGTAGCCCTTGTTAACGGGTGAACCACTATAATTCTTCGTGTCATTTATTTCCGTAATTTTCGTTCTTGTTTGTTCGTATTGCTTTTCAGGAGGGGAATTCGGACGCGAATTATCCCAACAACTGGTATCAGAGCGCTAGGGTTTTAGCGATCGGGGAAAAGCGATGACGGACACCACCACCTCGTTCGGGGTTACGAAATTTGACGGGAATAACTATGGGCACTGGAAGATGCAGATCGAGGACTACCTTTACGGGAAGAAGCTCGGAATTCCTTTGAAGGGTAGACCGGAGAAGATCAAGGATGACGAGGAATGGGAAAGCCTCGACAGGCAGGTGTTGGGATTGATACGTTTGTCCTTGGCTTCAAACGTGTCATTCAACGTGCGCTCAATTACCACAACCAAGGATTTGATGGCTGCCCTATCAAACATGTACGAGCAACCTTCAGCGAACAACAAGGTGTATCTCATGAAGCAGTTGTTCAACCTGAAGATGTCGGACAATGCAAACGCAGCCAACCATATCAACGAGCTGAATTCCATCTTGGATAAATTGAAAGGAGTCGGGGTGAATTTCGATGATGAAATTTACGCTTTGATCCTACTTGCGTCTCTGCCGGATAGTTGGGAGCCCATGCGGGCAGCTGTTAGCAACTCTATGGGGAAGGAGAATCTGCAGTTCTCCGAAGTTAGAGATAAGATCCTAGCCGAGGAAATCCGGAGAAAGGATTTCAAGGGAAAGTCTTCTAGTTCGGCCTTGAGTGTGGAGAACCGGGGGAGAAACTCGGGTAGGAATGCTAACAGGAACAGAGGGAGATCCAAGTCTAGGAGTGGAAGAGATAGCTCGAAGTCCGAGGATAATGAGTGTTGGAATTGTGGGAAGACGGGGCACTTCAAGAGGGATTGTCGCTCTCGGGGGAAGAGTGACAACAAGAAGAAGGGAACCGCCAATGCGGTGACACAAGAGGATGACGACGATGGGGACGTCCTTCTCTTATCGGTCGACTCACCGATCGATTCCTGGGTGATGGACTCAGGGGCTTCTTTCCATACGACTGCACAGCGAGTGGTAATGCTGAATTACGTCTCGGGTGATTATGGAAAGGTTTTTCTTGCAGATGACGAGCCACTCGATGTAGTCGGGATGGGAGATATCAACCTAAAGATGTCTAATGGGCAAACTTGGAAGATTTCCAAGGTCAGACATGTGCCGGGGTTAAAGAGGAACCTGATTTCGGTGGGCCAGCTTGACAGTGATGGTCACCGGGTGTCATTTGGAGATGGGTCGTGGAAAGTTTCGAGGAACGCCATGACCATAGCTCGAGGTCATAAGACGGGCACACTTTACATGACGACGAGCGTGAGGGACTCGGCTGGTGTTGTTGATAACACCAAGAAGACCGAATTGTGGCATTGCAGGCTGGGGCACATGAGTGAGAAGGGGATGAAGATCATGGCAAAGAACGGGCTGCTGCCCGAACTCAAGGCGATTGAGTCTCACGTGTGCGAGAGCTGCATTCTTGGAAAGCAGAAACGAGTGAGTTTTTCCAAAGATGGAAGGGAGCCCAAGGCGGAGAAGCTGGAACTAGTACACACGGATGTTTGGGGTCCAGCTCCCGTCGCCTCACTCGGAGGGTCACTCTACTATGTTACCTTCATCGATGACTCCACAAGGAAGGTATGGGTGTACTTCATGAAAAATAAGAGTGACGTGTTCTCTGTTTTCAGGAAATGGAAAGCCGAGGTTGAGAATGAAACAAATCTCAAGGTGAAGTGTTTGAGGTCCGACAACGGTGGTGAGTACGTTGACGCCGACTTCAAACAATATTGTGTCGAGAGTGGGATCAAGATGGTGAAGACTATTCCGGGGACCCCACAACAGAACGGAATAGCGGAGCGAATGAACAGGACGCTAAATGAGAAGGCCCGGAGTATGCGGTTACATTCGGGGATGCCTAAAATGTTTTGGGCATATGCCATCGACATGGCAGCTCATTTAATCAACAGAGCACCGTCGGTTCCTTTGGAATATCGGATTCCTGAGGAGGTTTGGAGTGGGAAGAAGCTGAATCTGTCCTACTTGAGGGTGTTCGGGTGTCTGGCGTATGTCCATATCGACGAAGCTGCTCGTAGCAAGCTTGATCCTAAATCCAAGAAGTTCTTCTTTCTTGGATATGGCGGCACGGAGTTCGGGTACCGATTTTGGGATGCCGAAAATCATAAGGTGATCCGAAGCAGGAATGTGATCTTCAACGAGGCGGTCTTGTACAAGGGTAAAGACGAGGTTGTTGAAGAAATCATTGATCCCGTGAAAGACACGGAGGAGGTTCCGGTGGAGGTCGTGGATACTGAGAAGATCGAAGAGGGAAACACGAGCAGCGAGGATGAGCAAGATGAAAATGCTCATCCCAACATCGATCCAGTTACACCGAAGCCGTGGAGGTCGACTAGGGTAAGAAGACCTCCCCATAAATTTTCACCTTCCCTTAACTATATCTTGCTGACTGATAGGGGTGAGCCGGAGAGCTACACCGAGGCTATACAAGCGAGGGATTCGATCAAGTGGGAGTCTGCCATGAAAGAGGAGATGAGCTCATTGATGTCGAATCAGACTTGGGAACTAGCCGAGCTTCCGAAGGAGAAAAAGGCCTTGCACAATAAATGGGTCTTCCGGGCAAAGGAAGAACACGATGGAAGCGTTCGGTACAAGGCGAGATTAGTTGTGAAAGGGTTCCAGCAGAAGGAAGGGATCGACTACACGGAGATCTTCGCTCCGGTAGTCAAGATGGTAACCATCCGGGTGGTGCTTAGCTTGGTGGCACAGGAGAACTTACATCTTCAGCAAATGGATGTAAAGACCGCATTTCTTCACGGGGATCTGGATGAAGAAATATACATGAAGCAACCGGAGGGTTTCGAAGTCCGAGGAAAGGAGAAGCTGGTGTGTAAGCTTCAGAAGAGCTTGTATGGGTTGAAGCAAGCTCCGAGGCAGTGGTACAAGAAGTTCGACATGTTCATGAAGCGGGTCGAATTCACGCGGTGCGAGGCGGACCACTGCTGCTATTTCAAGAAACTCGGAGGTACCTACATAATTTTGCTCCTTTATGTAGATGACATGCTGATAGTTGGGGCGAGCTTGGCGGAGATCGACAAGCTCAAGAAGAGTCTATCGAGGGAGTTCTCTATGAAGGATTTGGGTGCTGCCAAACAAATCCTGGGGATGAGAATTACGAGGAGCAAGGATGGTCTTGAGTTATCTCAAGAGGAGTACCTGAAGAAGGTACTAGCACGGTTTAGCATGGAGGATGCGAAACCCGTGAGCACCCCTTTGGCTAGTCACTTCCGTCTGTCAAAGGAGGACTCGCCGACGAGTGAGAAGGAGCTAGCGCATATGGATAAGGTCCCTTACGCCTCCGCGATTGGGAGCCTTATGTATGCTATGGTGTGCACGAGGCCTGACATTGCCCATGCAGTGGGAGTTGTCAGCCGGTTTATGAGTAATCCGGGGAAGCAACATTGGGAAGCCGTCAAGTGGATCTTTCGATACTTGAGAGGGACTTCCAATTTTGCTTTGAGGTTCCAAAAATCAGATGTGGGGTTACTCGGGTTCGTGGACGCGGATAACGGAGGGGATGTGGATAGTAGGAAGAGTACTACCGGGTACGTGTACACTTTCGGGGGTACCGCGATAAGCTGGGTGTCGAGGTTGCAGAAGATCGTAGCACTATCTAGTTGCGAGGCGGAGTACGTCGCTGTGACGGAAGCCGCGAAGGAGATGATGTGGCTACAGGCATTCCTGCTAGAGCTGAGGCAAGATCACTCGGGGAGTATCTTGTATTCTGACAGTCAGAGCGCCATTCACTTGGCGAAGAATCCGGTGTACCATGCTCGAACGAAGCATATCCAACTGAGATATCACTTCATTCGATCGGCCTTAGAGGAAGGCGTCTTGGTGTTGGAGAAGATTCTTGGGAGTAAGAATCCGGCCGACATGTTTACGAAGGTGGTGCCGTGCGACAAGTTGAGGTTGTGTTCAACCTCGGTTGGTCTTCTGGGATGAGGATCGGGGACGCCGCTGCAATGGGAAGAGACGATAAGGGTCGTGAATTGACTTCAAGTGGGAGATTGTTGAGTGTGAAGGGTGAATTCACGCGGAAAATCGACAAAAAACAGGCTCAGCACTCGCCGGGGGGGTCTGGCGGGTGCCAGACAAGCTCCAGCGGGCGCCGGGAGAGTCCAGCGGGCGCTGGACTGCTCCAGCGGGCGCCGGACAAGGCCAGCGGGCGCTGGCCCTTCACAAAAAGTGGGCAGAATGCTTTGACGTTTCGGGAGCTCCTTTTTCAGCGGGCGCTGGACATTTTCAGCGGGCGCTGAACATGTAAAATTCCAGTTTCGGGATTTTGACTTCTCCTCCAAGTTTCTCCTCCCTATATAAACCCTATGCTATTGTAAAATAGGGTTAACACCTCCAGAAAGCCTAGAACCGAATTATACCATTACAAAACCTTGTAATCAAGTTCTATAATTGTTCTAGTGAATTATTGCAGCGGCAAGAAGTGGACGTAGCCCTTGTTAACGGGTGAACCACTATAATTCTTCGTGTCATTTATTTCCGTAATTTTCGTTCTTGTTTGTTCGTATTGCTTTTCAAGAGGGGAATTCGGACGCGAATTATCCCAACACTGCACTATATACTCAAACTTTGATATCACTTGCTAAGATTTTGGACAAAAAAAATCCTCACATACAAAAAATAAGTTAATGATAATTGAAACAATACAAGATATACCTGAAAAATATAAAATATGGACAAATCATGAGCATATATAAAAGAAGAATAACATAATGTCAAATAATCGAGATTACAAAGATATAAATCTCTCAAGTATTCACTTATTTAAAAAAAAAAACCACATTATGCCTCAAAATAATTTCGTGACACAATAATATACTACAGAGTCTACAGTACAAACTTACTGTATTTCACAATAATCACGAATTAAGTTTTTAAAAAGGAAAAAAAAAATCTCCTCACTTTGACTAGGTCTGACTTTGTCAAGCTCATATTTTACTTTGCTGCCTTTCTCAATTTTAACCACCTACAAAAAATGAATTAATTTCTAATCAATCATTATCATGCTTATAATTATTTAAAGGAAAATGTAGTTTTTTCAAGCTATGAGAAGGACTAATGCAGTTGAAACCAGAAGGTGCACCTGGCCCTGCATGCATTTACAATATATACACAAATGAAAACAGTACTATGGAACAAAAAGTATCAGAAGGAATACATATAAGAGTCCTTAATTACCGATATCATGGATGAGCGGCAACATTTTTTTCGCGAAATAGAAGAAAGAATCCTTCCATTGAGGACTACAGTAGGTTTTGCCAAAATTTATTTGATACCTTGTCCGCTCTTTTTCTCTTCATCCATATTCAACTTGTTAGATCCATTGGAGAGATTAAGTTGATAAAAATATTACATTTTTAGCAATGGGATATTATCTATTATACTCAGTGTTTCAACTTATGTGCATGTATGTCACTACGTATGTGCTTCTTTGAACTCTGCTAATGTTCAGGATACGAGTTAGGCCGGGCTGCGAACACTGAAATCTATACAAGATGAAACACTAAATGGAATGCATTATATGATCATTGAACATTCCTCAGACATTATAAGTTGCTTAATTTAATCAAACTTGATTAATTATAAATAATTAAGAAAATCGATTTCAATTATCTATATATATATATATGACTTGAATCTCCAAAGGAAAAGAAGATACTAGTGTAAGAAAGAGAATATTCAAAATTTTAGGTTAATCTGAATTTTGAGTCGTTGAATCGCACCAATACTAATAATTTCATGATAAAATAAATGAATAATTTGTTGGAAAATGAGAGTCTCGTAGAGAGCTTCGATTTGATATCTTATACGCTCAATTTTGAGTGGTATGAATGACAAATTAATTTTCAAATATGTAACTAGTTGGAAGAGAATTCCAAATGTAATAATATTATTACATAATAAAATATGCATGGTGTTGTAAATAAACATAGGGGAGTACCCTATTATACACACAATATTGCTATTTTATTGTTGGCAAAATAATAAAATAATAATAATATAATAATTATTATTATTTGCATAAGTTACATTTGAATTTTAAATGATGAAATGATGGTCCTTAAGTGACAATTATGGTGTGGTTTGAATGGGAGGTTACACTTGGTGGTCAAACCGTTCACATTCAACGCACTTTTGTCTCCAACATTCTCTATATAAGAGCAGTCGAGTGGTCTTCAAAAGAGAAGAAAAAACACGAGAAGATACGACGAGAAACGTCGAGAGTAATCGAAGATGAACAAGAGAATATACAGACATCTTCCGAGCAATCGCTCTCGTTTTTTTTGTTTATCCCTTTTCTTTGACCCTCCGGTGATATTATTCAGGCAACATCTCGGTTCGCCGTAAGCAAATGTTTTGCTTAGTAATCGTTGTATCCTGGGAAACAATCGTACCCGTAGAGGACGAATTTGTTTTAAGGAAATCGTGTTGAACACGAGCCTCGATTATTCGTTTTTCATTTCTTCCATCTTCCTCTAATGGATACACATTACCCCATATACAAAAAATACTACAATCTTAAAACAAAAATCTCTACGAGATGGCTGATTTTATTACTACAAACTTAAAACAAATTGGTTTGATGGTTGGAATGAATATGTGTGCTTACGATTGGAGATGGTTCAAACTCGATTGAGTGAACGGACATGTATCCCTCGGGACCTAGTGGTGGTGCGCCACACTAGATGGTATTTTTCGGTTAATCATCGTGATAAACCAAGGAAAAAAAACAATGATGTTGTTGAAGTCGGGAGGAAAAAAAATTGTTGTCACATGTGGTGATATACAAGAAATGTTCAATGATGAACAATTTATTTCGAGAGAACATTTATAAGAATGTTGTGTAATAGCTTGATCTAAATGTGAAATTACTAGATATTGATGTAAATATCTTTTGAAATAATTAAATAATAACAATTTTGCATTTTATGCATATTTTATTATTTTATGTGATAAAAATAATAATATGGTGATTATTATTATTTATGTAATAATTATAAAATTATTATTTGGTACTTATGGTGAGAAAATAAGTAGAACTTATGAGTACCATTAAAAAATAATAAATAATGAAATTTATTATTGGTTGAATATAATAAATAATGAAATTTATTATATTAGTATTTATTGAAATAAAACCTTTGAAATTCATAAGAAGTTATGAATGTGGTATAAATATTTATTGAAGAGAAGTAAATAAATTATTGAAATTCATATAATGATATGAATGATGTAATAATAATTTATTCTCACAATTAATATTATTTACTTAATAAGAAGTAAATAAAAGAGAAAAGTCGAAATTATTATTGATTGATTTTTATCAATACAATTTTAGAAAAGTACTAATATTTACTTAATGAGAAGTAAATATTAGACTTTTGAAATTCATATTTAAATATGAATTATATGTAAAATAAAAATTCGAAAGTTAAAAAAGAAAATCCGAAGTAGACGAAACATGTGTATTCAATTAGTATTAATTGTGTATGTCAATTTGCAATTGGAAGAACACAATGTATGACAACTACTCCAAACTGGATTTATCTCAATAGACTATGTAAGATCTAAAGATAATATCGCAGTTCATTAACTAAAGAAAATGTTAAATCGAGAGTTAGTATTGTCGTCATCTAAAGGATTGGACTTAAAGCCTTAAAGAAAATGAGTTGAGACGAAGGAAAACCTTACCTATATGACTGGAGATCCCAAGAACTAGGTTCAAAAGGACAACCTAATTGTCTAACTCCGTTATCACTGTTATGTGGGGGAATTTAATTTCCATGAAAGTCCATTGCCTAAAAGATGTTACAGTGATATGTTGTGAGGATTAGCATATGACTATTAATGATTCAAATGAAATCACCTATGTAAGAGAGAAGTGGGGCCGCTTCGAAGAGAATATAGTAAGGCATATTCTTAAACACTCTTACAGAACCAGGCAGATGTTCAGGGCCAAAATGAACATAACTATGAGAACTGAGAGTTGTTAGAAAGAACGTGAGTGGACTATACCATTATTTACAGAAATGGTGAATAGTTCAAAGACATCGTGTCTACTATTTAACTAGTAAAATAAGTATGCTTTCACAAGGAAAGGTTCAAAGGGTAACACCTACCTATTCTATGCACGTTTCTAACGTTGAGTTATATCACCAAACTTCTTTATGGTGTCTGTATAATTTTCATTCATGTGGGGGATTGTTGGAAAATGAGAGTCTCGTAGAGAGCTTCGATTTGATATCTTATACGCTCAATTTTGAGTGGTATGAATTGTTGGGATATGTCCTTCGATCCTACGTGTGCAATCGATAAAGTCATAAGGTCGTCTATGGATGTTTAAATAATTATTAGATAATATTTATTGCTGGGAGCAATATAATATTGATCGATAATTATACCTACAGGGTCACACACGAGCCGAAAATACGAGCTATAAGTGTTTGCTAAAATGAGTCGATTTGGAATCGACATATATATAAACTAGGTTTATATTCGATGTGATTTACGTACATGCATGGGATGCATGGCTTGCATGGAATGCATGTCACATGGTGTGACATGGCATGCCATGCAAGCGAATGGGACCACATCCAATGCAATGTGGCATGAGGATGTGGACATGACCATTCAACTTCACCATTAACACACCTTAATGTGTGATAATGATTCTACATCAATATCACCATTATGGGGGGGGGGGGTTACTTGGTGTTGTTTCATGGTTTAATAGGTGAGAAAATGCTGATTTTCACACAACAATATTCAGCTACGAAAATCACACCAAATAGAGAGAAAAGATTTCTTGGAGAACCACTTCAATCTAACAAGTAAGCAAGTTCATTTTCCGGGTTCGTGTGCAACACGTAGAGGCCGGGCCATTTGTGCGGCTTCAACATCCGGGCGATCCAAAGGAGTGACGAGGTCATTCCAAGGTGAACATTTCGAGGTGATCCATTGAGGTGGTTCAATCGACTCAACACCACCTCATCAACAACAACGAATCATTTCATCATCACATGTAAGAACTCGTTGATCTCTATATATATATATATTGGATGTATATATATATATAAATATGTGTGTCTATACATATTTGTGTGCACTAAGATCATGACATAGTAGATCTATCGTTTTACACGCTTCCGCACACACGCTATATCGATCGGATCGGTATACCGGTACCTTCAATTGGTATCAGAGCCTAGGGCTCGTGCACACTTTTGTGTTGGACACGAAGGTTAATTCAACATAATTGACTTATTTTTTTAATTGTGATTATGTGATTAGATGTAAGGCCGGCCACCGTTAGTGGTCGGGTGAATGAAATTGTCGTTTTTTACGTTTCGATTGGCCATAGTTTTGGAGGGCTGCGTCCCTTGGAATCATTTGTAATAGATAGGTTTTCTATTTCAATTTGTATTGTTCAAACTTGTAAGCGATGGACTTGGTCCATGGTTCGATGGAGGATCTCGGCTCTCCGGCGAAAACGAGAAGAAACGAAGCAAAACGAAGCCAAACGAAGCAAAACGAAGCAAACCGGGCTGCTGGAGCCAAACGGCGGTCACCGTTTGAGCTCCGGCGGGCGCCGTTTTGATTCGGCGGGCGCCGTTTTGGAAACGGCGACCGCCGGTGGTGTTCAGCGACCGCTGGTTGTAAAACGGCGGGCGCTGTTCGTGGTTTTTGAGGTAATGACTTGTTTTGACCAAAATCGGCGAGCACGGAACTAAAACGGAGGGCGAGGACCAGTCCAGAAGATGTTCAAGGCTTTTGTTATTACTTTAATTCTTTTCGTTTGAGAGTTGTGAGGTTCTAGGGGCCTTTCGATTTCGTATTTATATGCTTTGCTAGTTATAGGTTGTTTTATGTTATAAATGTTCAACTTACATATAAACAAACCTATGCATGCAAGTTCTCAATAATAATGAGTATAATGTCTTGTCCAAAACGTCACACTCATGAAACCCTCGATCATAAGTTAGTAGGTCCGCCTCAGCGGGGTACTGCTTGTTATCTTGGGATAAGTGGGAGTAAGGGTTAGACCCTTACACGTGAGTTTGGTTTTCTCATCGATAGATCCACTGCAGGCGTGGCTATCGAGACATGAGATGAGAATGGGACTCTCATCGACCGAGAGTGACATTAGATGTCATTGACATGGGATGTCTACCTATCTTGGAGTTCTTAAGTGCGGACTCAGTCGGCTTAAGGATTCGCAAGATGAGGGTCTTGGGATCGTTTTGTTCTAATTTATTAAAATGTCAAAAACCAATGCCTAATTTGTTTTTCAAAGACTAAGTTCAACTCGACTCATTCTCACCCCGGGGAGTGGAATGGAGCCAAAACGCTTGCTTATGTCGATGACACAGATTAGAGACATTCGAGCCATTGGATGGCGTGAATCGATTGTCTGGTTGGCTCCCTCATTTTAATGAGAGATAGGGCTTCAATTGCATGATAAGATCGCTGGTTAGAAAACCTCGAGTTTTCACTTACGATTTATCACGGTTTTGATATTAAGATAATTGGGAACGACGATATTGGATATCGAATGAACAAAATGAAACAAATAATAGTAGTTATGCGAGACAACCTTATTTGTTTACCCTTTGTGAATGTTTACTTACGTTATTTATCTTTCTTCTGTAGTATAATATGTTTGTCTCAACTCAATTCAAGTTCAGCTCTATCTTGGATAGAGAAAAGTTGAACAATACCAATTTCCTTGATTGGCAACGTAACTTGAGGATAGTCCTCAAATACGAGGAAAAGGAAAGTGTGTTGGACAAACCCCTTCCCGTGCTTCCCGCTGATGGGGGCACGGATGCCCAAAAGGCATCATATGCCCTTGCTAAGAAAGCCTCGAATGAGGTGACATGTTTGATGTTGGCATCCATGGTACCCGAGTTGCAAAAACAATTCGAGTTCATGGAAGCCTATGACATCATAGAAGAGCTCAAGAGCATGTTCGGGGAACAGGCTAGGATTGAGCGCTTCGGTGTCACCCGGGCTATAGCAACAGCTAGGCTGGAAAAGGGTAAACCCGTGGGACCACATGTACAGCAAATGATTGGATTATTTGCTTCAAGTGCTCGCCTCGGTTTTGCATATGATGACGAGTTGGCTACCGATTTCATTCTCCATTCTCTTCATGATGGTTATGACGCCTTTAGGCTGAATTTCCACATGAATGGACTGAAGAAATCGCTTCATGAGCTCCATGGGATGCTTAAGGCTGCTGAGCCGGCGATTAAGAAGGACCCTAGGAGGGAAGTTCTTATGATTCGGGAAGGAGGTACCAAAAAGTTCAAGGGGATTAAGAAACCAGAAGTGAAAGGCAAAGGGAAAGGGAAAGGGAAAGGGAAAGTTGTGGCAACTCCTTCCAAAAGGTTCTTGAAAGCTTCTAAGGTTCCTGGGGAATCTGAGTGTTTCTACTGCAAGAGTGTTGGACACTACAAGCGAGATTGCCCCAAGTTCAAGGAGGATGTGAAGAACGGTGTCGTTCCTTCATCTTCAGGTATTTATGTCATAGACATAAACTTTACAAATTCTTCTTCTTGGGTATTGGATACCGGATGCGGTGCTCACATTGTTTCACATGTGCAGGGACTGCAAAGAAGTAGAACTTTGGTAAAGGGAGATGTCGATCTGCGGGTTGGAAATGGAGCGAGGGTCGCTGCATTAGCCGTATGATCTTATGATTTGTGTTTGCCTTCGGGCCTTGTTTTAGTATTGAATAATGTTTATTTCGTTCCAAGTATTACCAAGAACATCATTTCTATTTCAGTATTGGATACTGAAGGATTTTCCTTCACTATAATAAATGGTTTATTTACTATTTCAAAAAGTGGAGTGTTCTATGGTTCGGCACGATTAGAACATGGTTTATATATACTTCAACTTGACAATCATATATATAACATTGATACCAAAAAGGCCAAATCGAATGAATTCAATGAAACATACCTTTGGCATTGTCGATTAGGCCACGTCAACATTAAACGTGTAGAGAAACTTCTTAAAGAAGGTATTCTCAAATCTTTTGACTTGGAGTCATTCGATACATGTGAAGGATGTTTGATGGGCAAAATGACAAAGTCACCTTTTCTAGGAAAAGGAGAACGTGCAAGTGATCTATTGGGTTTAATCCATACTGATGTATGTGGTCCAATGAGCTCACAAGCACGTGGAGGTTATTTCTACTTCATAACTTTTACCGATGACTTAAGTAGATATGGTTATGTCTATTTAATGAGGCATAAGTCGGAAGCCTTTGAAAAGTTCAAAGAATTCCAAAATGAAGTTGAGAATCAACTTGGTAAGAAGATAAAAGCCATTCGATCGGATCGAGGTGGTGAATATCTTAGCCAAGAATTCGATGATCATCTTATGAGTTGTGGTATTCTATATCAACTCACTCCTCCTGGAACACCCCAGATGAATGGTGTTTCCGAAAGGAGGAATAGAACCTTATTGGATATGGTTCGATCGATGATGAGCCTTAGTGAACTACCAAAATCTTTTTGGGGACACGCACTTTTAACAGCGGCCTATACACTGAATAGGACACCGTCAAAAGCTGTTGATAAGACACCATACGAGGTATGGAAAGGGAAGGTCCCTAACTTGTCTTATATCAAGATTTGGGGATGTGAAGCTTATGTGAAGAGAAATATCTCTACAAAGCTTGAACCCAAATTGGATAAATGTTTCTTTGTGGGTTATCCAAAAGAAACACGAGGGTACTACTTTTACAACCAATCTGAGAACAGAGTCTTTGTTGCTCGAGATGGTGTATTTCTTGAAAAGGAATATCTTTCCAAGAAAGTAAGTGGGAGCTCAGTTGAATTGAACGAAGTTCAAGAAGACTTGAACGAGGTTCAAGAAGAACAAACTGAGATGGAGACTCAAGACTTGGTCGAGAGTACTCCCGTGGTTTTAGAAACCACACCTAACCCTCGAAGGTCCGGAAGGATTAGATCTCAACCTGACAGATACTTAGGTATTCTGACAAATGAGAGCTATGAAGTCATGCTTTTAGAAAGCAATGAACCTTCGACCTATATCCAAGCTATGACGAGTCCAGATTCCGAGAAATGGCAGGGTGCCATGAAATCCGAAATGGAATCAATGTCTGAAAATCAAGTTTGGAACTTGGTCGATTTGCCTAAAGGGGCTAGGCCCATTGGATGCAAATGGATTTACAAGATAAAAACAGACATGAATGGAAAACCTAGTGTTTTCAAAGCAAGGTTGGTGGCAAAAGGATATAAACAAATTCACGGGGTGGATTATGATGAAACCTTTTCACCAGTTGCTATGATTAAATCCATTCGGATTCTCTTAGCCATTGCTGCTCATTATGATTATGAGATATGGCAAATGGACGTTAAAACCGCCTTCTTGAATGGGATTCTAGTAGAGGAAGTGTTTATGACACAACCAGAGGGTTTTATCGATCCTAATCAGGCTGAGAGAGTATGCAAGCTTAATAGATCCATCTATGGATTAAAGCAAGCATCTCGGAGCTGGAATCTTCGGTTCGATGAATCCATACAAGAGTTTGGATTTCAAAAGAACATGGAAGACTCTTGTGTTTACAAGAAGATCAGTGGGAGTTACGTTGTATTCATTGTGTTGTATGTCGATGACATACTCCTTATTGGAAACAATATTCCTATGCTTAATTCTGTTAAAGAATGGCTAGGAAGATGGTTTTCAATGAAGGATCTTGGAGAAGCACAGTACATATTGGGCATCAAGATCTGTCGGAACAGATCGCAAAGGATGCTTGGACTTAGTCAAGCAACCTATATTGATAAGGTGCTTGACAGGTTCAGAATGAAAGACGCCAAGAAGGGTCTCATTCCAATGACTCATGGTACATCTTTGAGCAAGAGTCAGTGCCCTTCGGGACCTGATGAGCAAATAAGGATGGCAAATATTCCTTATGCTTCGGCAATAGGGTCTATTATGTACGCCATGATATGTACACGACCGGATGTATCGTATGCTTTGAGCATGACGAGTCTATTTCAAGGAAACCCAGGTGAGGCGCATTGGACTGCGGCCAAGAATATTCTTAAGTACCTTAGAAGGACTAAAGAGTATTTTCTTGTCTTTGGAGGACAAAAAGAGTTGGTTGTGACAGGATATACGGATGCAAGCTTCCAAACAGACAAAGATGATTTCCGGTCTCAATCCGGATTTGTCTTTTGTCTGAATGGAGGTGCGGTGAGCTGGAAGAGTTCCAAGCAACCCACCGTAGCTGATTCTACTACAGAGGCTGAGTACATTGCTGCATCAGAAGCAGCAAAGGAGGCCGTTTGGATAAGAAAGTTCTTAGATGAGCTCGGTGTCGTACCTAGTTCGGCCCATCCGATAGCTCTCTATTGTGATAATAGTGGAGCTATCGCGCAAGCCAAGGAGCCTAGGGAGCACCACAAATCCAAACATGTGCTCAGGAAGTTCCACATTCTCAGGGAGATAGTTAGTCGTGGAGACATCGAGATAAATAAAGTTGCAACTGATGATAATGTTGCAGACCCGTTAACTAAACCACTCCAGCAGTCAAATCATGATGCTCATACGACTGCAATAGGGATACGATATCTTAGAGATGGATTGTGATTCCTATTACTGTATTGTCTACTTTTGGAGTTTATGTAAACATTCACGTATCTTTTATTCAATAAATTTCTTCATATAATTGTGGTTTAAATTGTATGAATTGTCTGAATGATTAAATTATATTAATTGGGTTATGAGGTCGATTTACCACATAAATGAAGTCCCAATTGTTGAACTAATATAATTAAATCATAGAATTGTTCCTAGTTCTTATTATCAAGTACGGACAAACTGATAATACAATGAACTAGATTGTAATGTGTACTATAGCGCCGCTTCATGGGCTAGTGATGTTGGACATCAAGTACAATTACATAGATATTAGCTGGGAGCTAATGATCGAACAGACCCGACTGGAATAGTATTTAAGATTTCGAGTCATAATACTATTTCATTGACTGTCGAGCAATTTCCTCTGACCTGAGTAGTCCAGAGTAATTCCATTGTGAAATGGTGTACTTTGATACAAGTAAACGCCTTTCGTAAAAGGAGGTTATAAAACTTGTTATTGGGTATATCAGGAAGCAAGTGGGAGAGCTTGGATTGACAAGATGGGATTGTCCTCCATTTTATAATGGGATACATGTCTTACCGGCCACTTGGAGAGTCGAGACTGTGGAAAATACGTGGCCACGTCCAGATTCGTATCATAGTGATAAATCTGGTTTTACAGTCTGTCTCAAAGTCCAAGAAAGGTTTGAACCGATTGAGGATGACTCAAGTCTTGCCTCAAGTTCAAATTTAGACATAAAGTGACAACAGGAAATTGGCAGCACACTGGCTCTGAAGGCCAAGTGGGAGATTGTTGGAATATGTCCTTCGATCCTACGTGTGCAATCGATAAATTCATAAGGTCGTCTATGGATGTTAAATGATTATTTGATAATATTAATTGTTGGGAACAATATAATATTGATCAATTAAATCATACCTACAGGGTCACACATGAACTCGAAGATAATTTACGATGCTTGATATATATATTGATTTAGAATCAATATTTACGTGGAATTAATATACATGCATGGGATGCATGGCTTGCATGGATGCATGTCACATAGTGTGACATGGCATGCCACACAAGCAAGTGGGACCACATACAATGCATTGTGGCATGTGTATGTGGCATGACCTTTCACCTCCTTTGTAACCTCTTTTGTGTGTTAAATGGTGCATCTTTATGCACATTATGATGGAGGTTACAAAGAGGTGTAATGGTGTGCATAATGATGTGATTATATAGATGAAAATCTGATTTTCATCACACACAATATTCAGCCACGAAATTCCACACAAATAGAGAGAAAAGAGGTGATCTTGGAGATCCATTCTCAAGCAAGCAAAGGTGTTCATTATCCGGGTTCGTGTGCAACACGTAGAGGCCGGGCCATTTGTTAGAAAGAACGTGAGTGGACTATACCATTATTTACAGAAATGGTGAATAGTTCAAAGACATCGTGTCTACTATTTAACTAGTAAAATAAGTATGCTTTCACAAGGAAAGGTTCAAAGGGTAACACCTACCTATTCTATGCACGTTTCTAACGTTGAGTTATATCACCAAACTTCTTTATGGTGTCTGTATAATTTTCATTCATGTGGGGGATTGTTGGAAAATGAGAGTCTCGTAGAGAGCTTCGATTTGATATCTTATACGCTCAATTTTGAGTGGTATGAATTGTTGGGATATGTCCTTCGATCCTACGTGTGCAATCGATAAAGTCATAAGGTCGTCTATGGATGTTTAAATAATTATTAGATAATATTTATTGCTGGGAGCAATATAATATTGATCGATAATTATACCTACAGGGTCACACACGAGCCGAAAATACGAGCTATAAGTGTTTGCTAAAATGAGTCGATTTGGAATCGACATATATATAAACTAGGTTTATATTCGATGTGATTTACGTACATGCATGGGATGCATGGCTTGCATGGAATGCATGTCACATGGTGTGACATGGCATGCCATGCAAGCGAATGGGACCACATCCAATGCAATGTGGCATGAGGATGTGGACATGACCATTCAACTTCACCATTAACACACCTTAATGTGTGATAATGATTCTACATCAATATCACCATTATGGGGGGGGGGGTTACTTGGTGTTGTTTCATGGTTTAATAGGTGAGAAAATGCTGATTTTCACACAACAATATTCAGCTACGAAAATCACACCAAATGGAGAGAAAAGAGTTCTTGGAGAACCACTTCAATCTAACAAGTAAGCAAGTTCATTTTCCGGGTTCGTGTGCAACACGTAGAGGCCGGGCCATTTGTGCGGCTTCAACATCCGGGCGATCCAAAGGAGTGACGAGGTCATTCCAAGGTGAACATTTCGAGGTGATCCATTGAGGTGGTTCAATCGACTCAACACCACCTCATCAACAACAACGAATCATTTCATCATCACATGTAAGAACTCGTTGATCTCTCTATATATATATATTGGATGTATATATATATAAATATATGTGTGTCTATACATATTTGTGTGCACTAAGATCATGGCATAGTAGATCTATCGTTTTACACGCTTCCGCACACACGGTATATCGATCGGATCGGTATACCGGTACCTTCATGAATGACAAATTAATTTTCAAATATGTAACTAGTTGGAAGAGAATTCCAAATGGAATAATATTATTACATAATAAAATATGCATGGTGTTGTAAATAAACATAGGGGAGTACCCTATTATACACACAATATTGCTATTTTATTGTTGGCAAAATAATAAAATAATAATAATATAATAATTATTATTATTTGCATAAGTTACATTTGAATTTTAAATGATGAAATGATGGTCCTTAAGTGACAATTATGGTGTGGTTTGAATGGGAGGTTACACTTGGTGGTCAAACCGTTCACATTCAACGCACTTTTGTCTCCAACATTCTCTATATAAGAGCAGTCGAGTGGTCTTCAAAAGAGAAGAAAAAACACGAGAAAATACGACGAGAAACGTCGAGAGTAATCGAAGATGAACAAGAGAATATACAGACATCTTCCGAGCAATCGCTCTCGTTTTTTTTTGTTTATCCCTTTTTTTTGACCCTCCGGTGATATTATTCAGGCAACATCTCGGTTCGCCGTAAGCAAATGTTTTGCTTAGTAATCGTTGTATCCTGGGAAACAATCGTACCCGTAGAGGACGAATTTGTTTTAAGGAAATCGTGTTGAACACGAGCCTCGATTATTCGTTTTTCATTTCTTCCATCTTCCTCTAATGGATACACATTACCACATATACAAAAAATACTACAATCTTAAAACAAAAATCTCTATGAGATGGCTAATTTTATTACTACATAATTACGTGCTAAGGTGCCTCATAGCAGTATAATACAGTCCCAAAAGAGACTTGCAGCTAAATAAAGTCACACTTCATGATAACATTTCATTTTTCAATCTCAAAAACTTGCAAGTCACACCTCGTGATAACCATTCATTTTCTACATTAACACATGTGCTGCAGCTACCTTATTGACTATTAAAATTCTTCAAACTAGGTTTGAGATCTCTACAACGAAGGAACTTACGTCTAGAAGGGCTTGAAATCTTTCCACCCGCACAAGCCAACATTGATAATAAAATAAGGGTATCTATATTCTCCCTATTATGCACAAAGCACCGGTGTCGCTAGAAATTAAAAAAAAAAAATTGCAAATTAAGTGAAATATATTTTTCAAAAAAGATTCGATATCAAAAAATATACCAACGACACCTAGCTAGTTTTTTAGGTGATATAGTGTCAAAAGAGAGACATAATGAAAGGCATGTTACAAAGCAACAAACAATTACTGTATAAGCCTTAGAACGAACTATAATTCAAAAATTTTATAAACAATTCACACATTTAACAATTCTAACACTTCAAATATTATTTTTTTATATCAGAAACACATAGTGTATGATATTAAAATTTCACAACATAAACTAACCTCTTAGATGTAAGTTGTTATAGCGTGCAATAAATCTAATGGTTGTATACGCGTAGATAGGCTTCCAGAAACGTCTTAAATCTATGTTGTCTAATATCGGGGAGCAACTTTTCCAGAACAGTTAATACATGTTCTTTGCTGAATTCCAAACTGGGATATAGATGTGTTTTTTAGTAATATTGCTTCAAACGAGTTTGAATTTGAATTCAGCTATGTGTCTTTAGAAAATGTGGAGCATGTAGAAATATCAATGTGGAGCATGTAGAAATATCAATGTAAAGCATTCTCTATATACTTCGAACAGTTTATGATTACTTTAAAGTGTGTTTTGTGGGTGGAGATTAGTTTAGGGTTACTCGGCCCTCCCAATATAAAATACGCGTATAACACATTTAAACCATATTTTTTAAAAAATATTTTTATATACTTTATTTAATTATTTATTACTCTTATAAAACATTGTTTTCCTAAAACCCATATTTTCTTGATTTGGTTTATATTATTTTATTATAAATATTTTTTTACAAATTATATAAAATGAAGTACATTAATATATAATAAATAATTTAAAATATTTATTAATATATATAAATATATGAAGTGATGAGACAAGATGTTACAGAATTAATTTAGGTAATTTCGTTCTCCTATATTAGTTTTTGACACAACTCATTAATTATTTAAACAATCATAACTATTATTCCCTTATTTTTTATTATTCACATAAATTTACTTAAACAACCATAACTATTATTCCCTTATTTTTTTATTATTATTTAATACATAAGAAATTATTTTTTCTTAATTTATGTAAAAAATGCAAATTTTAAAGAATAAGATGTCGTATTATTTTTTTATTAAAAAAATTGATGTGGTGTCGACAGCTTTATCATATTTGGAGGCCCGTGATCGAGTATTCAAGCCCAAGAATTAATAGTTTATTTATTTTGTGTTTATTTCCTACTTTTTATTAAAGCCCATATGTTTTAGGGTTTTGACACTATTTATACGTTTCTTACTTTCATTTGTTCGGACAGTTGTTTTTATTGAAGTGAATAAGATCTTTGAATCGCCTAGTATACGTAGTATCAAGGTGTATTCTTTTCTGTGTTTATCCTTCCGCTACGTCAGTTGGTATCAGGTTCAGGCACGATGCCTCCTCGTCGCGCCGCTAACGCCCCTGACCCTGCCGCTGAGGCCGAAGCACGTCGTGACGCCGACGTTGCTGCCTTGAGCCGCCAGGTCACGGCCCTAACGGCTGGCCTCGAAGAACTCCGCCTTGCTTTGACCAACCCTCGCTCGGAACGCCGACACAGACCCCCACCTGCGCATGAGCGCGCCGTCGATGGACGTCAGCACACCAGCGACGATGATTCGGCGGATGAGACACTCTCCGTTGACAACCCGTTTGCTACCCTGAACCGAGCACAACACGTCCCACGAGACGACGACCGTCGTTGGGAATCTGGGTTTAAGCTCGATATCCCCGAGTTCGCGGGAGGCCTTGACCCATGTGATTTCCTCGATTGGCTTACTGTCGTGGAGGACCTCTTGGACTTTAAATCTGTGCCTGACAATCGCCGTGTGGCCCTTGTCGCAACCCGTTTTCGCGATCGGGCATCCTCTTGGTGGCAACAACTCAAGTTGTCACGTCGTCGCGAACATAAACCTTCCATTGGTTCTTGGACCAAATTTCGTAAACACATGGAGCGTGCATTTCTTCCCCACAATTTTGAAAGTACATTGTTCCAGCGCTTCCATACGCTTCGTCAAGGTACTCGGTCGGTCGACTCGTACACGGAGGAGTTTTATAAGTACTTATCCCGCGTCGACGTACGCGACTCTACACACCAGCTTGTCTCTCGGTATATCAGCGGTCTGACCCGTAACCTCCAAGACACACTGACCCTATTAGCACCGACAACCGTTTCAGAGGCACATCAGCGCGCCGTTTTGCTCGAACAACAATCCATGCGTCGCTCCCCCACCAGTTTTCCTACTTCTCGGTCCGTTTCAACACCAACAGTCCCGCCAACCGCCACTCGACCTATTGGAGCACCTACAGCTCCTAGACCAGAAGCCCCTCCATCATCGTCTACCATACGATGCTTTGCATGCGGTGAAACCGGCCACCGTCGCGCGGATTGTCCTCGCACCCGACCCCGTAACCTTCTAATGGACGAGTGGGAAACTACGACTTATGAGGGACCACCTCGTTTTGATACGGATGAGTCGGTTGACCTGCCCGAAGAACATGTATGTGGTGATGTCGGACCTTTACTGGTATTACGCCGTTCTTGCTTGTCCCCCAAAATCGATCACATTACCGACGTCCAGCGCAACCATATTTTTGAATCCACGTGCACTATCGGTGGTAAAATTTGTCGCTTCTTAATCGACTCTAGTTCATGTGAGAACGTAATGTCGGCCGACGCAGTTAGCAAACTAAACTTACCTACAGAACCCCATCCGTTCCCTTATACGCTCGCTTGGATCCAACGTGGCAATTCCGTCACTGTGGATCGTCGCGTACACATTGATTTTTCTATTGGTGCGAAGTATAAAGATCGACTGACATGTGATGTGGTCCCCATGGATGCTTGCCATCTCCTGTTAGGCCGCCCATGGCAGTTTGATCGCTCGGTCATACATGACGGTCGTGCGAATACCTACAGTTTTCAGTTCGACGGTTCGAAGATTATTCTCCATCCCTTGCCACCCGTTCCTACACCGTCGCAACTGTCGGTCCTTCTCGTCTCTCGTAGCGAGTTTACTTCTGAGGTAGCTACATCACCTTTTTTCCTCCTCCTTTTCGGTCGTGAAGTGTCTCCAGCCCAAGCCGAACCTCCTCCTCCTATACAGACCCTTCTCAGAGAGTTCGCCGACGTCTTCCCCGAGGACCTTCCACACACCTTGCCACCGCTAAGGGACATCCAACACCATATTGACCTGGTCCCCGGCGCCTCCCTACCAAATCGTCCGCATTATCGAATGAGTCCGGTTGAACACGAGGAACTCCGTCGTCAGGTTGAAGAATTACTACAGCGCGGTACAGTCCGAGAGAGTATGAGCCCGTGTGCTGTCCCAGCTTTGCTCATCCCCAAGAAAGATAAATCATGGCGCATGTGTGTGGATAGTCGCGCTATTAATCGGATTACCGTACGATATCGTTTTCCTATCCCGCGGCTCGACGACCTGCTTGACCAGTTGAGTGGTGCTTCTATATTCAGCAAGTTGGACTTGCGAAGTGGTTATCATCAAATTCGTATTCGCCCAGGTGATGAATGGAAAACTGCTTTCAAGACACGCGAGGGCCTCTTCGAGTGGCTCGTCATGCCATTCGGACTCTCCAATGCCCCCAGTACATTCATGCGCATAATGAACCAAACATTGCGTCCGCTGATTGGCACTTGCGTCTTCGTCTACTTCGACGACATTCTGATTTATAGTCGGTCGCTTCTTGACCATGTGAATCATTTTGCGCGCCGTCTTGACCATCCTCCGCCAAGAAAAGTTCTTCGCCGCTCCCAATAAATGTATCTTTGGCGTCTCCTCGGTTAATTTTCTAGGCTACATCATCTCTGACTCAGGTCTTCGCGTTGATGAGTCTAAGATCGCTGCTATTCGGGACTGGCCGTCTCCCACTACAATCACTGAAGCACGAAGCTTTCACGGCTTAGCGTCGTTTTATCGACGTTTCATCGCCCATTTTAGTGCTATCTTGGCCCCGATCACGGATTGTATTGCCGCCAAACCCTTTGTTTGGACTCTTGCAGCCGAGACCGCATTTAACCACATCAAGGACCTACTCATCTCAGCTCCTGTCCTTTTATTACCGAACTTCGACCAGCCGTTTGAGCTTTCTTGTGATGCCTCTAAATCTGGCATCGGCGCGGTCTTAAGTCAAGGTGGTCGACCGGTCGCCTTCTTTAGTGAGAAATTGGCTGGTCCACGTGCGCGGTACAGCACATACGATGTGGAGTTTTATGCTGTCGTACGAGCAATCCAACACTGGCGCCATTACCTATTCCAACGAGAATTTGTGTTGTTCTCCGATCATGAAGCCCTTCGGCATTTAGCAACCCAGGACAACCTGTCCGCACGTCACGCTTCATGGGTTGCCTACCTCCAGCAATTTACTTTTGTGTTGAAGCATCGTTCTGGGACTTCTAATCGAGTGGCAGATGCCTTAAGTCGCCGAACTTTGATTATTTCGAATCTTCGTATCTCAGTACCTGGCCTGGAATTATTACTCGCTGCTTATACGACCGACAAATTTTTCGGTGTCGTCCTTGCTCGCCTGGCCTCTGGGGAACCTTCGGGATTTTCTCTTGTGGATGGTTTTCTATTTAAAGGCACCCGTCTGTGCATCCCCGCGACCAGCCTTCGCCTGTCCCTCGTCTCCGAACTACACGGCACGGGTCACGTTGGTCGAGATCGCACTCTAGAGCTGGTTCAACGCTCGTATTTTTGGCCAACACTCCGCCGCGATGTGGAAAGGTATGTTTCTCGTTGTCGCATATGTCAAGTTTCGAAAGGCACCGCTACTAATGCAGGTCTATATCGTCCCTTACCAATTCCGCATACTCCCTGGACCGACATAAGCATGGATTTCATCCTTGGCTTGCCACGTACTCAACGTGGCCATGATTCCATTTTCGTGGTTGTCGATCGCTTTTCGAAAATGGCTCATTTCATTCCATGCAAGAAAACGACTGACGCTGTGCATGTGGCTCAATTATTTTTTCGTGAAGTTTATCGTCTCCATGGGCTACCTTCGTCAATTGTTTCGGATCGAGACACCCGTTTTATGAGTTTCTTTTGGAAGAGTCTTTGGCGTATGGCTAACACACGGTTGGATTTTAGCAGCGCGTATCACCCGCAAACTGATGGCCAAACGGAGGTCGTGAACCGCTCCGTTGGTAACCTCTTGCGCTGCTTGGTGGGCGATCACTTACGTTCTTGGGATGTTCGTCTTAGCCAAGCCGAATTCGCCCATAATGGGGCTGTTAATCGCACCACCGGCCTTGCCCCATTTCAGATTGTTTACGCGACTACACCTCGCGGCCCAACCGATTTGATGTCCCTGCCTTCCCCCATTCGCGCTGACCACCGTGCTGTGGACATGATTGAAGCTCTGCGTAGCACTCACCAGGCCACACATGATCAGCTCGTGGCCGCCACTGCTGCCTACAAGTCTGCTGCTGATCAGGGCCGTCGTCTGCTGGAGTTCGAGCCCGGTGATTTTGTCTGGGCCGTGTTAACTAAAGATCGCTATCCTGCACATGAATATAACAAGCTTGCTGCCCGTAAGGTCGGTCCACTCGAGGTCCTTACAAAGATTAATCCTAATGCCTATCGTCTTCGGTTGCCATCTCATTTGCGTACTTCTGACGTCTTTAATGTCAAGCATTTAATTCCTTTTACTGGCGATAATGATGAATCTGATGATGATGCCTCTGGTTCGAGGTCGAACCTTCTTTCGTCGGGGGAGAATGATGTGGTGTCGACAGCTTTATCATATTTGGAGGCCCGTGATCGAGTATTCAAGCCCAAGAATTAATAGTTTATTTATTTTGTGTTTATTTCCTACTTTTTATTAAAGCCCATATGTTTTAGGGTTTTGACACTATTTATACGTTTCTTACTTTCATTTGTTCGGACAGTTGTTTTTATTGAAGTGAATAAGATCTTTGAATCGCCTAGTATACATAGTATCAAGGTGTATTCTTTTCTGTGTTTATCCTTCCGCTACGTCAAAAATTATACGTAGTACTATTTTATTTATATTTAGCCCTTAATACTTGCGTATATGCGTATATATAATTTATATATAATTCAGTATTTATTATATTATTTTAGCTTTCACTCGTATATGTGAGACAACTTATATATGATAGTGTGAAAATATATACAATATTTATTTATTTAATTATTTATCAAATCCTTGTATATGTTTCACAAGAAGTGCACATACTACACAAAAACATATATACTCCGTATATAATTAATTAAACGTGATCATATAATTCATACTATGGATATTTATATTCTTGATATTTATTTTTGAAAATAACTAAAAAAATATAGCTCTCTTAAAATATAGGAATATTATAACTCCTTAATTATTTATATGCAATTTTTTTTTGTAAATTATAAAAGGAAAGTGTATAAATAAGTAAGAGAGATATGAGTAATACATATTAATATATATCTTGATTCTTGACTCGTCCATTTCAAAATCAATTTAATTTTCATAACAGATAAAAACAAAATCATGAAACAAAATTGTACTGTAATAATTTGAATTCGTAGAGAATGATGAGTCAGGTACCCCACTTCTGTCGCTCAATTATTTTTGCGACACAATAATATAGTACTAGTATTTCATATTAATATATAAATGCTCTCATGTTAACACAAGCACATCCAAACTATTGCCACACGTGTCAATAAATATTCTTTCAATTGGATCATCAATTTTACATATATTTATAATTATACATTTATTATTTGCACAATTATTTTTTAAGTAATTTGTGCTTACATATTTAATAATAAGTTGTTTAAACATTCATTTCATAAATGATCTTACATAATAATACAGCATAAAAATTAAAATAAAATAATAACAACAACAAAATTTCGAAATTAAATACACATTAATTAATTAACTCTTATGATCTATATATTTTAAATCATAATAATAGTACATACTACATACACAAACTCTTATCTACACTACATTTGAAATTATAATTAACCTCTAGTCCTCACAATAGTAATTGTGCCCTTCCCATGAGTCTGAATCCTAGTGAATGCCACCACAGCTTTTCCGGACAATCCCGTCCCCCCGTCGCGAGACACCATTGGCCGGCATGCAAATTCCCCCACCGGATGACGCACCGGCCTCGTTGGCGGCATTAGGATCTTCTCGTTTATGTCGTTCAAAGTCATTCCCCCTTCCAACCCTCCCGGCTTCACTACACCAAATGGACTCACAACTTTGGCTAGTAGCCTCTTCTTTCTTTTCACCTCATCCACATCCACTGACAAATATACATATTTTTAAAGTAATTTTATTTTTGCAGCTTTTTTTTTTTTTTTTTTGTCTTTAGGGGGAATAAATAAAAGAAAAAAGAAAAAAGAAAAAGAAAAAAGATAGAAGAAACAAAAAGAAAGTAATTACCAAAAGAAAATATGGGTTTGAAATGTTGATTTTCTTTCTCAGGGGTCCATTGGTAATTTCCTGTAGGTAATTCCTTCTGGGAAGATGATGAAGAATCGTAATAGCTTTCCGAAATCGCTTCTTCCTCCGGTGTTTTCATATAATCTGCAAATTAAATATATATACATAAATACATTTCATTCATTTAATTAATTAATTATGAAATCAAATAAATTTAATAATTACCCGAATAATTTATGTCACACTTTGTTACGTGGGCGAGGGTGTCTAAATCCTGGAAGAGGTCTGATGTCCAGCAACATTCCTATGCAATTTGAGAAAAATGTTACAATATAAATAACTAAATTGTAATTAAGAAAAAACATAATATAATTAATTAATTAATCAACATCCAATTCCAAATTCAAAATTAATAGTATACCTTAATCGGCGTACTGGTGTAATCGTCGAGTAGTGGTGGCTGCAGGCGGCTTCTTCGTTTTTTGGAGTTGGAGCTGAACTGAAACAGGACGTCTTCAAGGTATCCGGTCGAGATTAAATGATCCGCTACGTCGACGGACGGTGGGGATGTCGCGGGGCTGCAGCTGCTCATCATCTCGGCCATACGATGATATTCATCATATGCTGGACAAAACAATATGAATGATCAAATATTCTATATTTGAAAATGAGGAAATAAATAAATAAAGCAAAGTAAAAGAAGGAGAATCGAAGAAGAAATGAAAAGTAGGTAGGCACATTACAATATTGAGACATGAAGTCAAAGCTTGATTTGTGTTTTGTGTAAATTTCCAAGCTAGCTAATTATTGGGAGCAGTGAGGTGTGTGTGGTGTAGGGTATATATATATACACACACACTACTTACAGTTCATGCTCAAAAGTGATTTGGAGTTGAAATGATCATCACCCATTATATATAGTATATGTATCTTTTCACTTTTACATATATGTAAATTGGTTTTTAAATACAAATAATTTGATAAATAACAAATTATACACCACCGCCACTAAGTATAGGTTGCGGTAACTTGTGTGGAGGACACTGAAATTTTTTTTATTTTTTTTTTAAAAAAAAATACTCCTTATTAAGTGAAGTACAAAATAGTAGTAGTATTTTTTTTTTGGTCCTCATTTATTTACAATGAAACAAAAATTTCATTGTATCGATAATGAGATGGTAACAATTTTTCATCCGCATACATCCCAAATAACAATAAAAAAAAATTATATTAAAATTAAATCATTTGTGAGACAATTTTGTTGGAAAATGAGCGTATGGTAGAGAGCTTCGATTTGATATTTCATACGCTCAATTTTTAGTAGTATGAATGATAAATTAATTTTCAAAGATGTAACTATTTGAAAGAGAATTCCAAATGGATAATGTACTACAAAATAAAATATGTATGGTGATAAGTCGTTTTTATAGCGGCGAAATCAATTAAATTTATGTCGAACTAATTGCCGAAGCAACTTGCCCGAGTCGGTCTCAAGGAACACTACTATCGGCACGTATTTTTGTTTATTTGTTTGCAACTAGGAAGAAGAAAAGAAATAGCATAATGCATAGTTGGTTGGTTTTGTTTTTAAACTAATACTAATAAATTAAATGAAAAAGACGAGTAATAAACAAGGGTTTTGAAATAATAAGAGAATGAACTAGGGAGTCGGGATCCCCAATTCTCAATTTCGGAGTTCGATAATAGTTCGCACAGATCAAACTAGAACGCCCGTTTCCGGTTGGTTCACATGTGTTTGATTAAACGAGTAGAACGCCCGTTGCCGGTTGGTTCACACGTGGTTCGATTAATCCCAATCACGTAATTGTCTAAAAGCCTCAAACATGAGTTTTAAATCTATTGGGCATTTAATCGAACAATATATGATCGAACTAAAACCTCGATCCTAATTTCGAGAATTGGATCACCCTAGCCCTTGTAAGAATTTTAGCTACTCATAGAATAGAAAGAACAATGATTAGGTTTAGAGGAATTCATAATTATAAATCGAAAATCAAACAATCAATTGAAAAGACAAGCGACTAAATTAACAAGATAAAGAGAAAGGAAAATAACTTACTAATTAATCGTTCAAGAAATAAGAATTCGAACTAAACCGATTATGATCCACCAATCGAAAAGCAATAAAAGAAAAACTCCAAAAATCTCTCCGGATAGCGTCTAAGAGTCTGGAAACGTGCGTAAAGTCGAAGTGAATGAAAAGTGTCTTCGGAATAGGGTAAAACCCTATTCTTGTACAAAACGCGTCGGTCAACGAAAGTCAACATTCTTCATAAATCGGGGACCAAGCGGCCGCTTGGGGGGTCAAGCGGCCGCTTGCCCCGGATTCCAGAACTTCTGATGCGTACAGCGACGCGGCCGCTTGGGGGGTCAAGCGGCCGCTTGCCCCATATTCCAGAAAACCTGATTCCTACAGCGAAGCGGCCGCTTGGGGGGTCAAGCGGCCGTGTGCTTTGCGTTCCAGGAGCTGCTGGACAGCCCCCCAAGCGGCCGCTTGGGGGGTCAAGCGGCCTCCTGCCTGGGAGTCAGCCTGGTCGCTCCGTCAACTCGTTTACTCGTCGCCTCTTTAGTCGAGAATGCTTCTAAAGTTTCCAATAACGCCCAAAATCCCTGCACACTACGCAAACACGTGAAACGCACCAAAACAAAGAGGAATACTAACGACACGACACAAAATAATACAAGACGACACAAAATGACACACGAAAAAGCACACAAAAACTAGTACATCATATGGTGTAGGGGATAAACATAGGGGAGTACCCTATTTTACATACACTTTTGCTAGTATTTTATTATTGAAATAATAATAATAATAATAATAATATAATTATATTATTATTATAATTATTATAATCATAAGTTACATTTTGATTTTAAATAATGAAATAATGGTGTTTAAGTGGCCATTAGTGAGGTGACATGAATGATGAGACGTTATATTTTGTGTAGTCAAATCGTCCACATTCAAAGAAGCATCGACTCCAACATCTCTATATAAGAGCACTCGGTTATTATGCAAAAATAATCGAAGAAAAACACTCGAATACGAGAAGCACTCGAAAATACTCCAAGAAAAACGAGAAAGAGTGAACATGAAAATGTTTGAGAAATATACAGACGCATTCCGAGCAATCGCTTTCGTCTTTCTTTTTCTTAGCCCGTTTCTTTGACCCTCCGGTGATATTATTCAGGCAACATCTCGGTTCGCCGTAAGCAAATGTTTTGCTTGTAATCGTTGTATCCTGGAAAACAATCGTACCCGCAGAGGACGAATTTATTTTAAAGAAATCGTGTTGAACACGAGCCTCGATTATTCGATTTTTCATTTCTTCCATCTTCCTCTAATGGATACACGCACCCCGTACACAAAAGATACTACAAATTTCACCTTGACACGAATCCAAATATATAATTACCATCAACTCAGCTTGACTCAAGCATCGATCAATCATAGAATTCTTCCAATTAAATTGTCCTACACAGTCAACCATAATACACTCAAACTTAGACCAAATAAGTGATTTTAATTTGTAATAACAATCCATCATCTTCTTGTGTTCGCTGTTTTTCCGCAAGCCTACATTGTCCAAAGCATACTCTGGCTCAATCTCTAACTTAACCACTGAGAGTCACGAATTTGAATTGGTATTTACAGTGTCTTCAACATTACCATGCGTGCACACTATTTTATCAGTAAGTTCCTGTGACTTACTTCCTAGCGAATGATCAATAACCAGAGTAGTGGCAGTTAAAAATTAATTCACATGATGTTTTTTTTTTCTCCATTCAAAATTCAACAATATTTTCTTTGAAAATACATATATTAAGAAAATATATGTAGAAGATGAACGCCGGATATAAACCGGAATCTAGTCGGCGAATGAGCTGAAATTACATGTGTATTGTGTGTGTGGTGGAGAGAGGAAAGAATGAAAGAATGAGCGGGAAGATTTACTGAAATTGTAATTGCATTACTGAACAAAAGCGCATACACGATTCTTTTATATTAACACAGTACAAAGACCATAATACCCCTGTAGCTACTAAAACAGAGAACGCGACATTTATTCAAAAATGAAGCACACCAAATAACAACAACATATCATCTTGCAGCTTGTTGTATATACTTTGTTCATGACTTTCAACACTCCCCCTCAAGTTGTGAGTCCATCACTGACTCCCAACTTGTTCACCAGTTGGTTAAACTGATCAGATCCCAGAGCCTTAGTGAGTATGTCAGCAACATGCAGCTTGGTTGACACATAAAGCATATGAACAACTCCTTCTTGAACCTTCTCTCTCACAAAGTGGCAATCTATCTCAACATGCTTGGTTCTGTCATGTAGCACTGGATTTGCAGCCATGGACAAAGCTGCCTTGCTATCACTAAAAAGATTGATGACTGGAACTTTCACACCAAGATCCATCAATACCTGTTTCAACCAAATGAGCTCACAAATAGTCAATGCCATTGCTCTGTACTCAGACTCAGCTGAGCTTCTAGAGACCACTGATTGTTTCTTAGACCTCCAACTTATCAAGGAATCTCCCAAGAACACAACATAACCTGTCACAGACCTCTTGGTATCCTCACAAGCACCCCAATCTGCATCACAAAATCCATTTAACCTCATCTCACTACTGGCAGAATACACAATATGTTGTGTGGTTGTTCCCTTCAAATATCTTAACACTCTGTGAGCAGCACCCAAGTGTGATTTAGAAGGTCTATCCATGAACTGACTCAACACATGCACAACATAAGTGATATCTGGCCTAGTGATGGTTAAGTACAACAGTTTTCCAACAAACCTTCTATACACAGTTGGGTCAGAAATAGAATCAGAGTCATTTCTGTTGAATTTGGCTTTAGAGTCCATGGGAAAAGCTGTTGACTTACAGTTTTCATAACCATACTCCTTTAATAATTCCATGACATACCTCCTTTGACACAGGGTAATACTCCCTTGTGACCTTCCAATTTCAAGTCCCAAACAATACCTCAGTTCACCAAGGTCTTTAATTAAGAACTTGTTATCAAGAAACAATTTGATCTTCTGAATCTGACTCTTATCACTACTAGCAATGATAAGATCATCCACATAAATGAGTAGGATCAAACTGTAACCTGAAGCATGCAGTGTGAACAATGAATGATCAACTTGAAACTGAGCAAAACCATACTCCAAAAGGGCACCAGTGAGTTTGCAAAACCATTGTCTACTGGCCTGCTTCAAGCCATACAGACTTTTCAACAATTTGCAGACCTTATACTCCCCCTGTTTTGCAAAACCTGGTGGCATTTCCATATAGACCTCTTCAGACAACTCTCCATGTAAAAAGGCATTGTTAACATCACATTGTTCTAAGTACAAATGGTGCACAGCTGCTACAACAAGGAGACTTCTAATGGTACTCATCTTTACCACTGGAGCAAAAGTCTCCTCATAATCCAAGCCTTCTCTCTGACTATAACCCTTGGCCACTAACCTGGCCTTAAACCTTTCAAGACTCCCACCTGATTTATACTTGACCTTGTACACCCATATATATCCAATAGGTTGTTTGTGAGCTGGAAGAGTAGTGATCTCCCATGTGTGATTAGCCTCTAAGGCAGCAATTTCCTTAGCCATGGCTTCCTGCCAGTGAGAATATTGAGCTGCCTCTGTATAGGTGCTAGGTTCAGTCAACAAACCAGAAGGTGAAAGTACTGAATGACAATAATATTCATCAAGGTAAGATGGTGGCTTTCTGATCCTTCTAGTGGGAGCTAGATCTTCAGATGTACCAGCAGGAGGGTTAACAACAGGTTCAGGAACAGGTGAAGAATCAGAATCATACATAAGAGGATTATAATTGGAATCAGAAGGATCAGAGAGAGGTGTGGGACTAGGAAGAACAGAATCCAAAAAGGGGAAATGATTTTCAGCAAATTGCTCATCTCTGGTGGTGAAAACTGAATGAGTATCAAGATTGTATACAAAGTATCCCTTTGACTGTGGTGAATATCCAAGAAAAACACCTTTGAATGCTCTAGCAGTAAACTTGGCTTTATGAGGATGGGGATCAGTGACATAACACAAGCATCCAAATACCTTGAGATTAGAATAATTGGGAGGTACTTTGTGAAGAAGTTCATAAGGTGTAGAATTCTGTAAACTTGGAATTGGAATCCTATTAAGCAGGAAAGCAGCTGTAGTGATACAAAAACCCCACAATGTCAAAGGTACTCCTGACTGAAAATTTAGGGCTCTAGCCATATTCAACAAGGTCTGATGTCTTCTTTCCACAACACCATTCTGTTGTGGAGTATAGGCACAACTAGTCTGATGGAAGATGCCCTGAGAAGCATACATAGTAGGTGCTATAAATTCAGTGTCATTGTCTGTCCTGATGACTTTAATCTTGCTCTCAAACTGAGTGTTGACAAAGGAAATAAAATTGCTCAACTGATCCTTGGCCTCAGATTTCTGTTTGAGTAAACATATCCATGTAAATCTGGAGAAGTCATCTACTATGGTCAAAAAATACAGAAAGCCATCCACAGTGGCCTCAGGAAATGGACCACATAAGTCATAGTGTATGAGGTCAAAAGGATGAGCAAATTTTGTAACACTATCTAGAAAGGGCAACCTATGTTGCTTGGCCAGAGGACAAATATCACAGATATTGTCATACCCTTTGAACACTTCTGGAATGTGTTCTCTGAGTAACACCATTCTGGAATGAGAAATATGGCCCAACCTACTATGCCATATATTCTTGCAGGTAGTGACATTGGACGCAAGAACTGAAGATTGAGGAATATCCAGGATAAACAAACCTTGTTGTTTAGTGCCAATACCAAGAATCTGAGAGCTTTCCTTCCTTTGAATGATGCATGTTTGTTCAGAGAACAACACTGAACATTGTTGATCCTTCAATAAAGCACTGACAGATACTAAATTCACAGTAAAATCTGGTACACAAAGGACATTCTGCAACAACAATGTAGGTGTGAGTTGAATGGAGCCTTTATGGGTAGTAACTATCCTCTGACCATTAGGAAGATTGACTTCAATCACATAAGGAATGACAGCCTCTGTATACCAATTAATAGAATTCACCATGTGGTCAGTAGCACCTGTATCTATAATCTAACTAGAAGTTTGACAACCAGTTAACAAAGATGTAAATGCACTAGTAGTGCCAGCAAAGGAGAAATTACTGGAAGCTTGAGAAGAAGGTGATGACATTCCAGAGCCAGGAAAGGCCTTTAACATCTGCATTAGCTGTGTCATTTGCTCAGGTGTAAAACCAGGTGAGCCAGAGGAACCACCTCCTTCAGGATTTGAACTACTAAGATTAGCAGAACTGGAAGAACCTCCCTCATTTGGTTTTTTAGACTTATATCCAGGTGGAAAGCCATGCAACTGATAACATTTGGCCTTTATATGATTCTCCTTCCCACAATGACTACAAATTGGCTTCCCACTTGCAGTCCACTTATGCTGAGTGTTAGAATTCTTATTTCTAGCATAATTTGCACTACTTTCTTGAAGCCCTAAACCACTATCACCCCCTGAGCTCACACTTTGTCCCTTTGATGCTTGCATAGCAGTAGGTGCAGCACTAAGGGCACCCTGACCATAAGAAATAGCTCTATGTCTTTCCTCCTGAATGACATAGCTGTAACACTGATCAATATCAGGGAATGGTCTCATCACCAAAATCTGTCCTCTGATAGTCAAGAAATTCTCATTTAAACCCATAAGAAACTTGATGATCTTGTTCTGAGAATGTAACTCATATGCTCCTGAACCACATTGGCAAGGAGATAAGATGCAAAACTGCTCAAACTCACACCACAAGGCATCCAACTGATTATAGTAAGCTGTGACTGAAAGAGACCCTTGCTGCAATGAATAAATCTTTTGCTGCAACTCAAATATTCTAGGTTTGTTGCCTTGTGCAAACCTAGCAGCTAGGACTTTCCACATCTGAGCTGGACTGCGTGCAAAAATAATACAAGGTGCTATATCTTTCTGACAAGAGTTGACAATCCACGACTGTATCAGCATATTGCATCTCCTCCACGCCTTATAATTTGGATCACCAATAGTTAAATCTGGAACAGAACCTTCAACAAACTCCATTTTGTTTTTAGAACCTAAGGCTAACTCCATTGACCTTCTCCATGAATGATAATTGTTTCCATCCAACAACGGGGAAACCAGCACAGTACTAGAAGATTCACTCGGATGCATATAATACAATCCTTCAGCATCATCAACAGTAGACGAAGACGACATCGCTAAATAGGAGTACGAACAAATGAGAGGTATCAACAAGCACAACAGAAATTCAGACAATATAACGTACACGCACAGATCTACGAATCCACGAAGCTCAAATAACCAGATTCAAACTCACAATCAGAAAATCCCCAAATTCAAAACTGGAACAAACATCAACTTCCAGTAAATCAAACAACCGAGTGAGCTGAGCCTAACCTCTCGAAGCGTGTCTCTGATACCATGTAGAAGATGAACGCCGGATATAAACCGGAATCTAGTCGGCGAATGTACTGAAATTACATGTGTATTGTGTGTGTGGTGGAGAGAGGAAAGAATGAAAGAATGAGCGGGAAGATTTACTGAAATTGTAATTGCATTACTGAACAAAAGCGCATACACGATTCTTTTATACTAACACAGTACAAAGACCATAATACCCCTGTAGCTACTAAAACAGAGAACGCGACATTTATTCAAAAATGAAGCACACCAAATAACAACAACATATCATCTTGCAGCTTGTTGTATATACTTTGTTTATGACTTTCAACAATATATCTCTTTTAGAAATTAATTCACGTGTTTTTTTCTCCATTCAAAATTCCACAATATTTTCTTTGAAAATACATATAATTAAGAAAATACATCTCTTTAAACAAAGAGCGTACACTTCACGATTGTTCAAATGTTTCTACTGACCATCTTGATTCAGATCATTTTCATGTTACGTATCTTATATAATGCTTTAATTTTCATATATACACTCTTCCACTTGAGTAGTGCGATGAACTCAAATAGTAATTATAATAATTAAATTAGTAATTCTCGTCTCTTGCATACTTTTTTTGTACATTATAAAAACAAATATGTAGATAGATGAATTTAACAAATATGAATTTAACAAATGTGTAGATAGATGAAGAAAAGTATAAAATTTGATGATATTCATGGATTCCAAAGTTTTATTAACAAACTAATTAATCATGACTCCTAATCATATACAATTATATAGATGCAAAAATGTATTAATGTTATTCTTTTATGAGTTATTTATCTTAGTGACATTTTAAGATAAATACGAAATAAAGTCACCATATTAAAGTGAAAGATGCAAAGTAAAAGGATCGATCTATTTCGCCTAAAGATTAGTATTGAGTTACATTAAATTAATTACTATATATAAAAAAGAAAAGGTTATGTATCATTTCATAAAGTTTACGTACAAGGGGTGTTGAGTTGTTTGATGTTTTTCTTAATAATGTGTATGCATTTAAGATAAAATATTGAATACTTATTTCAAATATAATAAAATATTGAATTGTAGTATCAAATATTGTTAAATATTTTTAGTAAAATAAATTTTGATTTTACTAATTAATTTATTTTCAACACGTTTTTTTTATCGAGTATTAAAAATGCTGCATACGCAATAATATAATTTAGAAAACTATTTTCTAAGTAAATATTTAATATTGTAAAGTGATTTAAAATGCAAACTATATATGTTGAATATTAGAATAACGAGTCAACGGACAGCACAAATGATGAGTTGTTTCTTGGGATTCGGAAGTTGTTTTTTGATGTGGAGTGGTGGGGTTCAATTTTTAAAGCGGGGGACTAAATTATTGCGGTGGTTATGATAACGTGTTGCAACATTATGTATAAAGATTATTTCAAAATCACTGCTCACAGAATATATACTCCATATTATATTAAAAAAAAAATCAAATTAGTATACGTACTACAATCATAATTGTACCTAAATTCAATAAAAATAATTACTCATATACAGCAACACTAGCTTCGTTCCAAGATATAGTCAACACTTTATTTGAATTATTAATAAAATGTGCCTAATATCCTGAAATAGAAGAATATAAAATAATAAATAAATAGTTTTAACTGTATTTTTAAATATTGTATAAATTTATGATTGATTATTTTATAATTGTATTTTTCATTATTATAATTAAAAATGTAATATCTCTTTCATAAAAAACAATAATACTTCTTTTGTAAAATTTAAAAGATGAACCTAATTATCTCTCTTACTTATAATTGTTTTAACATTCACTTTATTCATTTATTTTATTTAAACTCATACTTTGTTATTTTGCAAATATTTTTTTATATTTTCTTTCAATACTTATTATAATTTATTTATTTATTTATTTATTTGAATCAACCAAATTAGTGTGCAGATACTAATTAAAAGAAGGGAGTAGTACTTGCAATAATATTAATTTAGGTTTTGTTTGGTTAGTGTCATGAGTACTGTGGATCATGCTCATAGCCCATAGTACAGAATTCAAACTGTGCTTTTGTCTTATGTGTGTATGAAGGTTGTTTGTTTCTCTTTTGTTTGGATTTATATTTTCTATTGTGGGGGCTCATTTACTATCTTATTCTAACTAATTGTTCTTTTTTTTTCTTTTTCTTTTTCACTTTTCTTTTCTTTTCTTTTTTTAATTAATTTGTAGAATGATAGATTTGTTTTTGTGAGTGGTGTGATCAAGCTGGTCAACACAAATCATAGTGGCCATGGCATGCATGCTAGCATGCATGGTGAAAATATATGCAATAGAGAGAGGTCAAATGGGAATGATTAATTATTTGTAAATTAAAATATGTAAGAAAAGTGTGTAATTAAATTATCAATTGTGACATTTAAAAAATAGTTCAACAAAATTAATCAATTAATTAATAGATAAAAAACTATAAAGACAATAATTTATGTGCAAAATTATTTGATCGCTCGTTTTAAAAATGAAAATGAAAATTTAGATATTAATATTGTTATTTTAAAATACTTTATAATGTTTATATTATTTACCATTATTTTTATAAATTATATATCTAATTTGAAAAATTATACTACCAGTCGTTCTATTTTTAAGAATTATGCACTGCTCATTTTTAATTTATAAAAGAAAAATTTATAATTTATTCTAAGATTTTGAAGTTGCCTAATTAAAGCAGGTTCAGCCCAATTTAACATTTGAGTTGTCTTTTTATTTTTTTAGAGTTTAGACTTCTTCAATTTTGAATATATATAAGTTCATTTAAAAAATATACTACTCTGTCTCACAATTATTTTTCAAATTTTTTCTAAATTAAAAAAAAAAAAAAAATTGGTAAAATAGTTGTGGGGACTGAATGTGTAATTTATTTTCTCTTAAAAGTTTTTTTTTTTTTTTTTTTTTTGTGTGTGGTTGGTCAATTGGGAAGTTTAAATACTAACACACATGGAGTTCGAACCTTGGCCTCAAAGTATTTTCATATTATAGTTATAATGAATATTATTTTCTTATTATAGTTATAATGAATATTGTCATTAGTGTGTTAATAAATTTAGTTATGTGCACTTTGTCTTCTTGCTTGGCATTCTCTTTTTCTTTGTTAGTCGAAACTTCTAATTGACACATTTATAAGTCTTTGTATCTTTGAGACACAGTAGCGCAATGTAGCATACACGTGACTTGTTAATTTTACGAAAACTGTGAGCACCTGAATTTCCAATTCAGTGATTGAAACTTTGAATAAATTTAAATATTTATAGCAAATTTATATATTATAAAGAACGCCAGTACTGTTTTGTACAAAAAAAGTTTTTTTTAATTAGTGTATCGATTTTGTAATTTAACAACAAACAAAACAACAAAATGTCATAAACAAAATGAAATATTGCATTTAATAATCAATACAAAGCAATGGGTCTTGGCGTGCATTTTGTGATTGGGCTAACGAGAGGCTCATTGTGTTATTTATTAAAACTCAGTGGGCCTATTTAAACTTAGGATTCCAAAGATTTGACTCCACAGAATTGGGCTCAATGCTGACATAATTGTTGGGTCTTTGTTTTGAGTTGGTTGTCATTTTATGTACTCCTTTTGTTCAAAGTTATAAGTAAGTTAACTTTTTTTTACCGTGCAATATACAAAAATAATGAAAAAATACTAAAATAAAATTTAATAATTAAATTTTATTTTAGTAATTTTTTATAAATTTTGTATACGTTTATCATATGTATTGGACCGGTCAAATTAATCATATTAATTAATTATATGTCAAAAATCATAGATTTTTTAATTTTATTATTAATTAATTATATAACGTGCCTATAGCTCTGAGATAAATGGAATATTAGATTCGTAATGAACTTATATAAGAAAGATTTCACCATTGCCGATTTGCCATCATTAATTATTGAGATAATATCACAAAACGTCCTGTAATATTACTTTAATCCACATTTAATTCTTTAAATTTATGAAAAATCATATTTCGTCCTATTTCACGATTTTTAGTGAAATTTCGAACGGTTTTTGAATCTAAGGTGTACTTGATAGCCTACTCTAGCATTCTGTCGTGTGTGAAGTCAATTAAATTGAGTGAGTCTCACGAAAACATGATTACAAGAAACAAATACATTTTATATTTGTGTGATACTTCCTTAATTGAATAAGTATGAAATAAGACAAAACACTACACTTAGCAGATACGTATGCTTCAGTTACAACCAATTTGCGAAATTACACAAAAAAATCGTTAAATAGGATGAGATTTGATCTTTTATAAACTTAAAGGACTACATGTGAATTTAAGATAGATTACAGGACATTTTGTGATATTATCTCTTAATTATTGAGAGAATTTGGATAAATGAAAATTTTAAAGTTTCGTTAAAATTAAGTAATTTTTTTTTTCTAATTATGAATAAGAGCAATATATTTAATATTATTTTAATTTTATTAATTTAAACAATGGTTACTAAGTTTAATTTATTCATTATATAAAGCATACGGTTATTATTATCTAATTAAAAATCTTTAAATTATTCTAATAAATAAAATCTAAAAAATTAAACATTAAATTATAAGCGTAAATTTATGACGCGTAAGTAAAAATATTATAACTATAATAAATATTTTTCTTTATTTATTCCCGCTTGTTTTGGGTCGTTTTTGTCGGGGATTATTATATATTATATGCGCTCGGTAGGGTTTGGAGACGACTCAAAAAACAGGATTATTTGTATGTAGAAAGGGAACTGAAATGAAATCACACCGAGACTAGGCTTGAATGCCCGAGATTAATATCTCTATTTATTTACTGGTATTTTATCTTGTTCTTCCTCGAGAACTATTACAGTAGGTGGGTCTTCCGTAGTTGGGTTTCTCTTCTCATTGTCCCGGATACATCTTATTTATAGGGGAATGAAGTAGAAACCACCTGTCCATTATCGACGCGTGGTTTCGCATGCATAAAGTAGAAACGTCTTCCATTTGTGCACTTCTATCCGGTGTAGGCTTTATCTACATTCTCACCAAGTTGGGTCTCGGAGCCCGGAAGTAATGATGGTCACCGAGCCGGGTCTCGGAACCCGGAGCTCGAGTATATCGTCTTATCCCCTTCTATAACTTAGCTCTCTCCGCAACGCGTACCACTCATGCGATGGTGTTCGGTACCGGTGCTTGGTGTTCGGTCGTGGTCCTGGGTCTCAAAGCTTCGTCGTCCCGCACGTATTCAGTCGTCGTCGCCCATGCCGGGCACTCAGTCGAGGTCCTGGGTCTCGGAGCCCCGTCGTCCCGCATGTATGGTCGTGGTTGCCCGTGTCGGGTGCTCGGTCGCGGTCCTGGGTCTCGAAGCCCCGTCGTCCCGCATGTATGGTCGTGGTTGCCCGTGTCGGGTGCTCGGTCGCGGTCCTGGGTCTCGAAGCCCCGTCGTCCCGCATGTATGGTCGTAGTTGCCCGTGCTGGGTGCTCGGTCGCGGTCTTGGTCTCGAGGCTCGGTGGTAGATCCCGACCTCCGATCTCGCAGCTCGGTCCTTGGTCCCCGTCTCGCAGCTCTGGCCCCGAGGCGAGAGGATGTCTCCTTCGGGTCTCCTTTCCCAGCGTCGGGCGTACCTGTGCTCCGTGAAGGGTGGATGTATCGTCTTGAACTGACTCCCTGTATGAGTGAGCTGGTAGGTGAGCCCCTGACACGTGTCGGTGGGGGTTTTTTGTGGCTCAACATTGGCCCCCAGAGAAGTCCGTGGAGGAACTCCGCGTATTTCTCTGTAGGTTGAGTTAACTCTGGTTTTTGTTTTGTGCACATGTTGCTTGTTTTGCCTTACCTTTAAAGTAATGTTGGCTTTGTTTTTTAGGTGTTACTTTTTTTTATTGCCTCGTTCGGGTGGCGAGTTTTGATGGCCTCGTTAGTTTAGTTGTTGGGATTTATTCTTGAGAATTTTGTTCCGTTTATATGTTTGTATCGGTATACGATGTCTCTTTTAACCGAGGTTGCACCGGCTAAGGCGGTGTCTTTTTCGTTTAAGAATGCATTGGTTTAGGCGGAGTCTTTTTAGTTTGAAATTGCACCGACTTAAGCGGTGTTTTATTAGTTTAAAATTGCACCGGCTTAGGCGGTGTTTTTATTAGTTCTATAATTGCACCGGCTTAGGCAGTGTCTTTTTCGTTTTAGACTGCACCGGTTTAGGCGGTGTCTTTTTAGTTTGAAATTGCACCGGCTTAGGCGGTGTTTTATTTATATGATTTTGCGTCGGTACATGACGTCTTTTCATAAGGACATATTGCTTCAAACTTACAATATTTTTTAGTCGTTAGTTGATTTAAAACATTTCGGCGTTTTCCAAATGTTTTTAAATATATATAAAATCGATTGGGTTGTTGGGGTCATCCCCAAACTATGTTTGATAGAGGGAACTGCCGTCACATACGTGGTGAGTCAACAAGAAAGTTCATGAGTTCATGCGGGCAAAGGAGTTTTGAGGAATGATGTTGTTTCTAGAGATATTCGAAGGAGAAAACTTTTACTCTGGTCTGGAACATTTCATTGAGGTAACGAGCAAAACAAGTATGCTGGTCTTTAGAGGCGTTGAGGGAAGAAAACTCTAACACTGATATAATTATCTCGCTGAGGTATCCGGCAGAGCAAGTCATGCCGGTCCTGAGAGCAGGGGATGATGGAAACGATTTCGGCGTTTTGGGTGACAAAGAAGTTGGCGAAACACTCGAAGACGGATAAGCATTTCACGGCCAGTGGCGAAAGGACTCTGGTCGGCACTCTAGGAGATTCTTGCCTCAGGAGTTTCTTTCTTTGAGTGAAAATTAACTTCTAGTAAATTTTAATGTTAAAACTTTAATATTTAGAAGTATTTGTCAAATATGTCTTAGCTGCGGATGATTTACAAATTCATGTTGTTGCTTGAATACTATCTTTGTTTTTTGTTACTGTCTTTTTGTTTAAAGGCTTTGGCCCCGGTAACTCGTGGTCTCTCAGACCGTTCTTATTTTATTTGTTTTTAGAATTCGGTTTGTTTCAAGGGCTTGTAGCCCTTTGGATATTTGTTGATCCCTAAGGGTCGCTTTTTGCTCAATGTTCTCTTAAGTGTTGTTTGTCTCACCGCTTTTGTTTTGGTGAATAGTGTGTTTTATCCCTGTGTAGTTTTTTCGGGATTCTTTATGAGTTGAGTAGAACACCGGGGTATGATCCCGGGTTAAGAAGCATTCGAGACGGACTCCCGAGATGATGTGTGTGATGAACCGAGATGCGGTCTCGACATATTTTGACCCAGAACGCGATTCGGGGGTTTGTTTTACCGGGACGCGACTCGGGGGTGCGTCCTTGTTGTGGTCTCGGTGGGCTCGGCATCTCGAGGTCTTGGCCCCAAAGACACCTTGACGTGCTGCCTTGGATCATGTGTGTTGGTTATCCCGGGATGGATCCTTGGGGATCTGATCTCTTTTGTGATTTTCATGAGACTTTATGAGCCTCGATAGTTTTTTGGAGTTTTATCGGAGGTGGCTCGTAAGCTGTGCGGAAATATCCGTTTTTATATTTCCCCCCGTACGTTATGACTCTTGAACTGAAGGTCTTTTTAGGAGCTCGTCAGTTTTACCGGGATCTTGGCATTTAAGCTTGTGCGGAAATATCCGTTTTTATATTTTCTCCCGTACGTTATGACTCTTGACCTGAAGGTCTTTTTAGGAGCTCGTCAGTTTTACCGGGATCTTGGCATTTAAGCTTGTGCGGAAATATCCGTTTTTATATTTTCCCCCGTACGTTATGACTCTTGACCTGGAGGTCTTTTTAGAAGCTCGTCAGTTTTACTGGGATCTTGGCATTTAAGCTTGTGCGGAAATATCCGTTTTTATATTTTCCCCCGTACGTTATGACTCTTGACCTGGAGGTCTTTTTAGGAGCTCGTCAGTTTTACCGGGATCTTGGCATTTAAGCTTGGCCCACGTCGGGCCGAGGGCCCCGGAATGCGTTCCGAACAACTTTTTCAACACCAAGTCCCCGAGGCTGAACTTTCGGGCTCGAACCTTCATCTCATAGGAGACGTGGGTATTTTAGAAGCCCAATATATTTAATTAAGTCATTTATATTCTGTTCTTGTCGTCTGAATTACTCAGTTGTTTTTTATATGATAAAAGATGTTCTTATGAACAATTGTATCCTTGGCTACATCAGTAGGCCTCGAAGGCCCTTTGTTTTGATTTGTTGCCCCCGATGTGCGGGTGATATTTTTGCTTCCCGGCCCTTGCGCCTGGGGTCCCGTTGAACCATTCGGTTTTAGGTTAATTGCCTTGGGATTTTAATGACCTTTTTGGGATTTTAGCCCATCATTTTCTTTTTCTGTCCCGGGGCTCGGGTTAAAACTTTTTACTGGACAAGTTTCTACGGATTTTGAGAAAGAAATCTTGTTGTCCTTTCCGTTTTAAACTTTTCCTAAGGAATTACGTCATTTTCCGGGTTTCAGGAATAAAAAATAGATATAACCATTTGCAATTAATTTTGTAAATTTAAAAAGTTTTTTACTTTACGCGACTATTGTTCTCAGACTCTGCAAGCATGTACATAAAGGTAGGGAGACATACCTTTTCTAGTCGTGACTGAAAAAGGGTTCTCGATTGCTGTTGCACCGTACGAAGTTCCGATTCTTTCGACCTCCGAGTGTACAACAAGTTATGTCCCTTCACACTTTGAGGACTTCGTCGGCCCGTGGCTTTGTGCGGAGTGCCCAGGCAATCTTGTCGTTACGCAAAGAAGGCTCTAGCGACTTCACGGTTTCGCGCAGATGGCTCTAGCGGGACCCGGCCCCTGGCCTCACGCGAGATGACTTTGGTGAAACCCGGCCTCGTGCGTTGATGGCTCTAGCGGCCTGCGGTTTGGCGTAGATAATTTCGCCCGCCTTCGGCTTCGCGCACAGAGGCCTTGTTTGTCGTCATGACCGATGGGTTCACGTAGAAGTTTCGACGACTTCTGGTTTCGCATGTGGATGTCCCTGGTGGCTTCCGGTTTTGTGCCGATGGCTATAGCGAGCCCCGGCCTCCTGTACAGATGGTTTTGGCTAGCCCGACTTCACGTAGAGGGTTTGGTGAAATGCCGGATTTTTAGCTCGTTTTTATTGTTGTTTTCGGGGTGGTTTTAGGTATATTTTGTGTATATATGTGTTTGATTATTGAGGGATTATGTATTATTGTTGTGACGGAGCTTATGCACGGTATAGTCGAGTTTTTGTGTGAAATGTAGGTGAAAACGACTAAAAGTGAGGTGTTGACTCAAGGCCGGAAGTGCAGCGACTTCGACTTAAAAACTGCTATCGCTCGGTCGGAACCACGATTCATGCCATACACGGTTGGAAAGGTCTTGAAGTCGGGAATCCGTGGAATTTTGAATTTCGACAATCGGAGTTCGGACGAGAAAGATATGACGAGAATCGGTAGGCTGCGCAAGCAAGTAACCAAAATTCGGAGGGGAGAAAGATGTGGTAACAGCTCAACCCGCGTTGAAACTCTCGGACAAACCCACAGTAGAACTCGCAACAGCCAAATTGTTGACCAGCATTGACTCTCATTGAACTAGCGTTGACTCTCATTTAACAAGCGTTGACTCGCGGCAGAAGACTTCAATGAGAGTGACTGTGAAACAAAATTGTTGACTGGACGTTGACTTTCATTGACCGGGCGTTGACTGAGGATAGAAGAGTCATTTCAAGCCTATTTTTGGTGGGAAAATTACTAGGAACGGTTATTCCACTTAGATGAGTATAAAAGGATTGGGAAACACTCTTCCCAAACAACTTTTGCATCTACGAAAACACACTTGGAAATTCTAGAGAGAGAAAGAACACCAAATCGAGAGTTCAAGCTCATCTTCCCCAAATCGAAGCACGGATTCAAGCTCGATCAAGGACAACGGAGTCGAGAATCCTCCACAAACTTGGCTATCTCTATATCTCTACTTTTCCTTTTGTTTTGTAGAAACCCCTTTTATGAATATTGATTTTTGTTGGGAATTTGACTTGGATCTTTGTGAATTCTCGGATTTGATCATGATTATGAGTACTTTGTATGTTTCTTATATGATCATGATGATTTGCATGGGTTTCCTTGGCTAATTTTCCATTAGGAGGTGATGAAAATGTAGTGCACACTAGGTGTTTGATAAAATGCTTGAGTGAATAAACTTTGAGTTTAATTGTGAATTTTCGAGCTACGATCGATCTAACCACCGTTGGGCGGAGTTAGACTCGATCGGGGATTAAATTTTAGATCGACCACCGTTGTGCGGAGTCCTTCTTCCCGTAGTTCGATTTTTCATAATTAAGTTCAAAAGGGCTAAGTAAAGGAATTCGACAACCATTGTGTTCACTACCGTTTGGAGTGCTACTTTGGGGAATTAAATTGATTAACCACCGTTGTGCGGAGTTTTTCCTTCCGTAGTCGATTCTAGAACTTAGGTACTTGGAGGTTCGACTCTAGGGACGAGAACCTCCGGAAATCACTCTTGTGTTAAATCATTCACCGAGTTGTCATTGCTCATTCATTACCTCCATCGTTCTCTACTTGATAAATCGTTTTCTATTTGTTACTTTGGACATTTTTGTCAAACTCGAACTACTCTTTCAAACACTCAAAATTGCAAATGAATATGACTTTGAGACCTCTCACTTCTAGCCCTCCCTCGGATTGATAATCCGAGTGGTCGACTTCTACAACTAAACCCTCGGTTTTGAAGCGAGGTAAAACACTTTATTCTTTCCTTTGAGATAGAAAAAGTGCTTCTCCATTCGGGCCGGAGTGCTCTCATGCAAACATGTCTTTTTACTCGCGCGCACAAGTCGCTGGGCGTGTATGTGCGTTCTGACTCTGGCGTTTGTCTTTCGTCGCCCATCTATTTTTTTCTCGTCAGTTACCTGGCTACAATATATATACTGTACACGTACACACGAGTGAAGCACATAACTAAGATAATTTATTTATGTTAATTGTACTTATGACCGGCTCCCGGCTCTCGGCTCCCGGGTATATTACTGCGGACACGGACACATGTTAATTTTTTCCTTCTTTTCCCGAGCCCCGAGCTTAAGTATATATATATTTAGATAACACAATTTGCACATAAATATATAAATCAAGAGAGAGAGATAAAGCCAGTCATACTTTTCGGTTTTCTCAAAACCAGGAATCGGAGTCTCGTGGGTTCGGATGAACCGGCGCAGCAACCGGACGATCGGACTCGTCGGGAAGCGGCGGATGGAATGGGCTGACCTCGACTCCTCCTCTTGGATGTGTAAACGAAGTTAGACAGCAGCAACTCGTCCTCCATGTATGCAGCATGTTGGTCCCACAGCAGTGGCTCCTCGACGATCGTGGCAGAAGCTCGGGTGTGTGTGTGCCGCGGCTGATCGTCGTCGGCTAGCCATGGCCCCTACGGACAGCAACTGTTTGGTCTGGCCACGGACAGCTCCTCATCCTCACTGAAGCGGGCTGTAACTCTCGCCCACACGGCAGCGGCATCGACGGCGTGGTAGTGGCGGTAGCGACGTCGCAGTGGCTGGTAGAGAATGGTACGAGTAGCAGGTTCTTGGTCCGGTTACGGACGACTCTTCGCCCTTACGACAGCGGGCCGCAACTCGCCCACCGGCAGCGGTTGAACCAACGTTGCAGCCGCTGGTCGCGACTGGTACGGGCATCAGCTGTTCGTCGCGGTGGCTTGATCGCTCCTGGCTCGATTGACTAGGATTTGGTCGTGCTTTGTCTTGTCTCTTTCTTCTTTTTTATTGCCGGTTCCCTGTTGTTCGGACCCTTTTTCTCTAAATCACACTATTACTGGAACGGGGGGGTATATTGAGAAGGGCACCAACAGAATATTTATTTGTTAGGACAAGTTATAGATCGAAGTTTGTATGTTGCCGGAAATCTGGAAATAGGGATGAACATCATAGTGTTCTTCATTTTATTCCTTTACTTAATAGTATTTGGAATATCCAAAAAAAGGTGAAATCCCCTCCTCCTCTCTCTTCTCTCTCTTATATACTAGTGGTTTGCATGAGCATGCAAGCTCTTCTAATGCCACCTATTAGCCTCCTATCACATCCAATCCCACTAATGAAGACTTTTAAGCCATTACATTAAATACCCACTAATCTTGTCTTCCACTTGCTGCATGTCACCAGAGGCGCACCGCCTCTTGCCTGGGGCCTGTTCTGATTGATCCTTCAATCTGGTACGGGGCTGTCTTCCCGGGGCTACGGTTGAGCTCGCCTGGTTTCTTCTTCACTCTTGACTTCAAAATATGATTTGGTCTTCGGTTGACTCTCGATCTGATGACGTGGCTTCGGTCGTCTGGACACGTGTCGGTGTTGGATTTTTATGGTGTAACATTGGCCCCCAGGAAAATTGATGGATTATAACATCTTTTTTCCTGAAGTTTGGTCTTGGATCTCCTGGTAATCTGTTGGAGTTATGTACTTAATGTCTAGATTTAAGTAACGAAAACTCACGATCCATTGCCATTAATCTATTTAACTAAATGAACAATTGTTTGCGTTTAATTATTTATAATTAAATATATGCAAAACATAGTCCTGGATTCTATACGTTGTAGTTAGTATGGTGTGTCGGGCCCCACACAGAAGATTATACTATCGGTTACTCGTATTTAATCGAACAGTTGCTCACGACCTAGATGGACACGGACCAATCCATCGGTATAGTCGTTGTGTGAGAGAGAAAATAATTTTTCTTAATTATTTTATCACACTTGTACACTTGGTGTATTGAGCGGATCGTTGAGATTCATCGATTAGGATTGCCGGCGATAATCGATTCGAGTCTCAGTGTATTTTATTCTTAATCCCCAAAACTATTGCGGGTGTGTATATTTAATATAAGTGACTTTGATTTACCAAAGGAATTAACCGATTTAATTATTGGGTTAATTACCGGTTAAGTTGGGTCACTATATTTTATATATGGCATGCCGTGAATACTTGACGGGAAAGTGTATCCCGGAAGGGTTGATAATATCCCCGAGATGAGTTCATAAGGAATTATTATGTAAACCCTGCAGGTGGATTTGTTCCGCATAATAATTAAGGTTGAATGGTACTAGTCTCGGATATAAGAGATGAATAAATTAATTAGCAATAAATTAATTTTATTCATGGATATTTATATCTTAAATACACGGAATAAATAATACTACCGGAGAAATATTATTTGATATAATATGGTTTAATATTGGGAGTGCAATTAATTTTATATAGTGGAAAATAGAATTAATTAATATTGATAAGGATTAATGAACTTGAGCATTGGGCTCAATTTAATCTTCAATATTGGAAGCCCAATATTCCACCTCCTTAAGATCCCCTACGTAGCCTATAAAAGTACTACATGGTCTTCTCTATTCTCATAACTTGAAGATCACAATTCTAGAGAGAGAAAGTAGAGAGGAGGATCCATGGAGTTCGGTAGATCGTCGCCCACACGACGTCCGGGCTAGTGCAAGGAATACGCGGGAAGATCTCAAGGTCGTCAAATTGAGTTCTTCGTTTTTCCGAACAACGAGAACGAGGTAAATCGTAAAACCCTCTTTATGATTTTATCGTTTTAATTATCGTGAAAATATCATGAACAAGATCCAAGGGACGTACGAACCCGGGGACGAGGATCGACCTCGCGGTGGTGATCGAGGATCACCGGACCGCGGGAGGTCGAGAGATTCTCGCCGGGATCGAGAGGACGAACCCTCGGCTGGACGCCGAGGGTGGCGGTCGAGCCCTAGGGCTTCGACCGCCGGCGACGCAAGAAGGACCCCGGCTGGACGCCGGGGATGCGATCGAGCGCGTGCTCGATCGCGTGGGCAGCGGGCTGGTGCCGCTGCTGCTCGCACGGCGAGCAGCCCCTCCTCCGCGTTCGGGCAGCGCTACGGGGCTGTTGCGATCAGCCCCACGAGCCCATGCGGGACTCGCTACGACGCGGGGCGTCAGCGGGATGCTTCGAGCATCCCCGTGGCTGGTCGCGTGGGTTCTCGGCGTGCCCAGCGGGCTGCCAAGGGCAGCCCTAGGCGGCTGCCAAGGACAGCCGCGAACCCTTGCGAGGGCTCGACCGAACAGCCCGGGTTCGCCCGTGGTTGAGGTTTTGGTTGAGTCCGGCTTCGTGGTGGTTCGTGGCGGGATGTTCCGGCAACCGGGAGTCGATTGGAATTGTTGTTCCGCAACTTCTACAATTCCGGATATTCGATCTCCGAAGGATTTCGGTCGGAATTAATTAGATAATTAATTTTAATTAATTTATTAATTCCGGGATATCGATTTCCAACATAATCGACTCTTGATACTCTTCGGAGTTGGTATTTGGCTTGTGGATCTTGTCAGCAGTGGCTTTTTAGTGTGGGATCTTCTTGGGATGTACTTGATTTTTGGCGGCTTTAGTGTGGTCTTCGAAAGATAGTTCTGAGAGAGATGGAGAGGAGGTTGCGATTCTTATCGTTCTGGACTTTTGTACCTGCATTGATCAAAAATTTCTTTCGGGATCTTTCCCGATTAGTATTTTTGTAATGGACACATAAAGTCCTTGGATAAGAAAATAAAGATTTTTTCTCACGGGGTTCTTTATTAAGACTCCCCTGTACAAATAATAAGTATGGCTCTGGGACCATGTATTTTCTTTCCCTGTATAAACGGGAAGACTTTTCGCATGCCGATTTAATTTCGGTCTTTATTTGATTAAAAGAAATAAAAAATGAAATGGAAGAGATTCGAAAAGATTCGAATCTTCAAAAGTTACCTTTTTGCAGGTTTTTCTGGCCACGTGGCCTGACGGTTACTGGTCATCTTAATTAGGGTTCAGAGTTAGTGGGGCAGTACTTGAGCACTTTTCTCGGTAACCGCCCCTTCTCTCTTCCCTTACGCAACTGTAGTGCCTTATCGGCTTCTACATCATAATTTTGGATTTCAAGTTTTTGAAATCACTTTTCACAATTCAGAATTCGTATTTTCGGGTAAGAAAAATTCTCTTTCGATTTCTCTTTTCTCCCTTACGAAATCTTTGTTTGTGTTTTTATTTTCCTCGATCTGTAAATCAAATCATGTCGCGACTACGACGAGGTCCTCGAGGGAGGTATCAACCACCCGAAGCTCCTCATGTCGTCTTCTGCAGAGAGTATAAATCGTTCATGGAGGGCGTCGTGCCTGATCTTCCGTCGCCGGAGGCGCCAGATCCGGTTACCGAGGGGCCTTACGAACCGGTTACGAGAAAATCGATTCTGGTGAGGCCCGATCCGGATCACCAAGATTGGGGCGCTCACGGCCGGAAAAGTACAGTAGACCCTTCAACACTACTAGAGAAGCGAAAGAAATGGAGGATTCCAAACAATGTTCATCTTTATGTGCCGTTACCTGGAGAGTCGGCGTGCTGCCCGCCGGCGGGAATGGTGGCCGTCGGAGAAGACGCACTGAATGTGGGGTTGCGGTTTCCGCTGCACCCCTCCATATCCGGACTCCTCAACCTCTGGGGATTAGTCCCTCACCAACTACATCCTAACGGATGGGGCCAACTATACGGGGTACTCACCGTGTTGGGCCAGGTGGGGCTTTCTCGACCCATTACCGGTGAAGAGTTCCATCAATTCTTCAGCCCCGTCGTCTCTAACTCCTCCTCCCGCGAGGATTACACGATTCGCCTCAGGCCGAACAAAGTGAAGATCAAGGAACCCAAACTCAAAGACATTCGCTGGTGGGATCGATGGTTGTTTGTTTCTGGCCACTGGAAAACTCAGACCCGAGAGGGGGAGATTGACATTCCTGTCACATACTCTGACTGTAAGCCTCGCAAACTCGTCATCGTACAATTTTGACTGATCTAAACTTTTTTCAATGATGCAGGTGGTCGATTGCCGAAAACAATAAATCTCCCGTGGGATTTAGAGACGGCGAATCTCCTAGCACTGTGTATCCCATCAGAAAAAAGAGATTGCAATTTGTACAAAGACGACGTTCGGGACGAAGCCGGCTTATACTACCCACCGTACATCGAAGGTCGAGAATATCCAGGTACCTTTTCTCAAAGTGTTTAAGTTTTCCCTGTGAGACTCTTTCAAATCCCATGGTATTCTGCTTAAAGAACCGAGTATTGGTTTCCCTGGGAATTTTTTCAACTCCCTAGCACTTAGACAAATTTTTGTTTTTTAAATGGTCTTCCCTGGGATATCTAAAAAGACTTCCCGGTACTCCATTGTGTTTTGTTTTTTAAATGGTCTTCCCTGGGATATCTAAAAAGACTTCCCGGTACTCCATTGAGTTTTAAACTAATACTGCCCTGGGATATCTTTTCAGACCTCCCGGTGTAATAGTTTAAGTGTTTCCTGTGCAGAGTATTTCAACACTGTCTTCCCTGAAAAACCTGACGGCATGGCTGACAACAGAGATATATTTGGCTCTCTTGGCATCGTGGACGCTGCAGTTTTCACCAAAGGGCGAAAAGCCAAGTCTGGCACATCGGCTGGTAGAGGGAGGAGCTCAGTGAAAACCCGGGGTGGTTCGTCAAACACTCCCGCAGGCCGAACCCGATCTCACACTCTGTCCAACCCGGGAACGGAGACCGATCCTCTCGAGTGGATGAATGTGGTGGATTCTTACCAGGAAACTCCCCTCACCTCTGACACTGTGATGTCTGAAGCTGCCCCGAGCGCTGGATTGCCACCATCTGGAGCCACATCACTGCTCAAACTTAAACAGGAAGAAGGGAAAAAACGCAAGGGGGCCCTGGGGGCAATAATTGATGTGACAGACTCTCCACCACGTTCCTCCAATACTAGCGAAAACGCTATGTATGGGTTACATGCTGAGCTGTTCTCCAAGTAAGTATTTTTACTTGTTTTGTTTATACTCTAAAAATAAATATAATTTATTCTGAGTCTTCTACTCTACACTCATTCTTCTCACTGTATCATCCTTCAGACTGTCCCTGCACGATCCTCCAATTCCTCCAGTGCTCGTGTCATTCTATTCCGGGCTAGGTCCCATCCCTCCGGTGTCTACTCAGAACAGTCCTGTGGGCGAGGCAATTAATGCAGTTGGCCGGTGCTGGACTACCGAGTTCAATGACTTGATGGACCACGACAACCACGCGCTTTCCCTGGCGCTCAAGCTAACCAGTCAAGCTACAGTGGCCATCGCCGGTGCTCATACTCGTACAGAGAAAATGCTCGAGGCAATCGTAGCACACGAAACCAATGCAAAAAAGCTCGAGCAACACATCAAGGAGCTCAATGAGGCATATAAATCTGCAGCCGGGGATCGGGACACTTGCCGGAAAGTCATTGACACTGAGCGGACTGAAAATGCGAAAATAAAATCTGAGTTGGAGGAGGCCCTGAAGACGGTCAAGGAGAGTGAGAAGATGATGGAGCAGGCCATGGACGAGACGTCCCGGGAGATCAAAGATTTGAAGGCCAAACTGGCCCAGACCGAAGCTGATCAAAAGGAGACCACGGATAACTTCGATAATGCTTGCGAGATGCTTGAGTCTCCAGCGCATAACCCTCGAATCTTATCTAACCTTCTTTATGTGACTGCTTATGTCGGAATGGTCAGGTCAGCGGCTCAAGAGCAGAATGAAGTTGTCAAAGACTTTGCCCTCAAGACGCTCAAAGATTTCATGAAGGCGGACACACTCGATGACCGGGTGCCGCAGCCATTCAAGGATCTTAAGGTCGAGTTCGGCATAGACATGAAGTGGTGGCCCACTTATGACAAGCTCTGCATGCCTGGTGAACTGTCCACTGCTACAACACAAGAAGAAAACAAAGAAGATGAAGAGATGAAGGATGGGGAGGCACAGTATCTGGTTGGTGACGGGCCCGGGGGCATGCCAAAAGATTCTACCGTGACTCCTCCCCGTGATGGTAATTCCACCTCTTGAGTGTCAAAACTCAAGAGTCTGCAAAGTTTATGAAGCATTCCCTGGGTGTGAAAAACCCAGGGTCTTAACCATTTCAGTATTTATAAGTATTATCTTTTGGCCTTCGGCCCCAGACAATTCCTTATTACTATTCTGGTTTGTAATAGCTTAAAACTTGTAAGTTTTTGCTAGTTTTTTGTTAGGATCCTCTCATGGGGACCTCTGAACAATTTGGATGCGTTTGCACCTCTTTTATTTCATAAGTTTTTGTTAGGATCCTCTCATGGGGACCTCTGAACAATTTGGATGCGTTTGCACCTCTTTATTACCCGGCATGGCTCTTTTCACAAAGTGTCAGCCTTTCAAAGTCCGAATAATGTGGCTCTACCCTTCGTTCTAGGTACTTTGAGCTCTTAACTTCGTAGGGCGATTCAAGGGTAAATGTTCTTTTCCTTTTGGTACTCGCTTTCGGCCCTGGTCCCATTTGCTTACCCCGATCGCATGCCTACGAAGTTCAATCTGGTTCCAGTGGACTTTATCTAAGCCTCTTGGGTTCGCCAGATAATCTCTTATTCTCTTCCCGAGGGATTCAGAGTCTTCTGAATTCTAATCCCCGAGAAGAGAATTCGTCGGCCCTCAAGTCTTATAGACTTTCACAGGGATGCCGGAAATTTATTTCCTGGTACAGGAATCATCCCTCATTCAGGGGTTGCCTGGGTGAAGCTTAAAGTTCTTCCCGGCCAAGATATATTTATCACCTGGGTACGGCTCTAAGCCTCTTCCCGGGAAAATATATACTTTATAATGTTCGTATTTGCCCCTTATAGAGGTCTTGCCTTAGTGAAGTTTTAACTTCTCGTAGGCTTGTTTTTATTTATCACATGGGTTTGACTTCAAGCCTTTTCCCGGAGTGATTATATTGAAATAAAAATAATGAAGGTAAGAAGAAATTGATAGTGGTACATTACTTCAAATTCGGACTTCAAAACCTTCTTTATTGATAGAGATTGCCAAAAAGCATTACATTGTACTTTCGCCAAAAGGCTTTACAACGTTTTTAGCACCCAGGCTAATGATAGAATTTTTTCAAGTGTAACGCATTCCAGCGATACTGATCTTTGGTACCGTTGAGTAGCTCTAGTTCATACACTCCATTCTGGAGGCACCGGCTTACTCTAAACGGACCTTCCCAGGATTGACCCAGGGCCCTCGGGTAAACGGGGTCTTATCTAAAAGTTTGCACCGGATAAATGGTGTCTTTGTATAAAAGTTTGCACCGGATAGACGGTGTCTTTGTATATTTTGCTGCCCGGATTCGCAATTGCTTTCCTTCGGTTGTGTCTGGCGGCAATTCCCCTGTATCAATGTACTTTAGGATTGGTGCTCGCCAGTCATCTCCGGTTCCGGGCAGAATTGGAAGTTGTTCTGCTCTTCGATCTACCGAGGGATTCAATAACTTGGTCAACATGATTTTTGAAAAATTTGCCGAGCCTTCCGAAGAGGCTAGCTTTGACAAGGCGTCTGCCTGTGAGTTATGTTCCCTCGGGATCTGTTCAATTATTACCTCTGGGATCTTTTTACAAAGTGATCCTACCAACTCCAGGTATTTGATCATTTGTTCTCCCTTGGCTTCATACTCACCAGTCACATGGTTTACAACCAGCTGGGAGTCCATGAATATAATTAATTTTTTCACACCAACGGCTATGGCTAATTCTAGTCCCGCGACGAGAGCTTCATACTCAGCCTCATTATTCGACGCAGGGAACTCGAATTTAACCGCCTGGGTGATAGAATCTCCCTCGGGTCCAAGTAGTACTATACCGGCCCCCGAGCACGCTGTGGTTGCTGAACCGTCCACGTACAGTTTCCACGCGCGTGATTGATTATTGGACTTTTCCGGGAACGTCAGTTCCACAATAAAATCAGCCAGCACTTGGGCCTTGATTGCTGTCCTAGGGCTGAAGGTTATGTCATACTGACTTATCTCCAGAGCCCATTTCAGGAGTCTCCCGGTGACATCGGACCGGTGCAATACTTGCCTTAGTGGCATGGTCGTTAAAACCTCTACGGGGTGCTAAAAAAGATACGCCCGGAGTTTTCTCACTAACACAATAAGGGCATAGGTTAACTTTTCTAACGGTGTGTACCGTACTTCTGCTTCATGCAGGACTTGGCTCACGAAGTATACGGGGAGGTGTTTTATTCCGTCTGCTCTCGTCAGAACTGCGCTGATGGCATGTTCCGACGCGGCTAGATACAGATATAACTTTTCCCCGGGCTTCGGAGCCACAACCACTTTGGGACTGGATAGATACTCTTTGATTTGCTTGAAAGCTTCTTGAGCATCTTTTTTCCAGTGGAATTTATTTCCTTTGATGGAGGCAAAGAAAGGACGGGTTTTATCCCCTAAACAGGAGACATACCGGCTCAGGGCGGCTAAGCAACCTGTTAGGCGCTGCACACCCTTGATATCCCGGGGTTCCCGCATGTCCATTATGGCTCTGATCTTGGCCGGGTTGGGTTCAATCCCATGTTCCCCGACTACATGGCCTATGATCATACCTTTCTTGATACCGAAATTGCATTTTTTGGGATTCAGTTTCATATTGTAATGCCCCAGAATCTTAAAGACTTCTGCAAGGTCTTTTATGTGATCTGCTTCATTTTTGCTTTTCACAATGATATCATCGATATATACTTCAACAGTTTTACCGATTAAATCTGTAAACATCATGTTTACTAACCTCTGATATGTGGCCCCGGCGTTCTTCAGACCGAAGGGCATTCTTTCCCAGCAAAACACCCCTTTCTCCGTGTAGAACGCCGTGTGCTCTATATCGTCTGGGTGCATCGGAATCTGATGATATCCTGCTTTAGCATCGATCGTTGAAAATATCGCATGACCTGTCAAATTATCAACAAGGTGATCTATGTGTGGCATCGAAAAGTGGTCCTTGGGACATGCATTATTCAGATCTGTAAAATCTATGCACAGTCTCCAGGCGCCCGCTGTCTTCGATACCATCACAGCATTGGATAACCAGGTGGCATCGCTCGAGGCTTGCCTCACCAGTTTATTCTCAATTAATTTGTTCACTTCCCCGGCCAGTGCTTCGCACTTCTCGGGCCCCATTTTCCTTCGCCTCTGGGCTATAGGTTTTTTCTTGGGGTCGATTTTTAACCGATGACATGCATGTTTGGGATCTATCTTTTCCAAATCCGCACTTGACCAGGAGAAGGTACTTTGATTTCCCCTGAGGAAGTTGATCAGTCCACTCCGAGTGTGCTCTAACATATGTGTACCCACGAGTACTTGCTTATGAGCTTGCTCGGGATCCAACACTATGGAGTCTAAGTTTTAGACCACTTCCATGGCAGTTCTGTTATACCCAAGAAAACAGTCACCGACACGTGTCACGAATCAAAGGGCCACGTCATCAAGAGAGAAATTCAGCTAAGTCAATCATAAAAGACCTTCAAAGGCATATCTAAGAAGAAGATAAGGAGCTTGGACAGTAGATAGCGCACGGTAGAATCAGACTCCTTTCACGGAGGAATCGCCTGGGGAGACTCCTGGGGCGCCAGTCAATGAGCTGGGACTTCACGGGGAAGCTGGCAGATTAAGCACTAAGGGAAATTAGTGGGTATTTAATGCTTCATATTAGTGGACTAGAGGTCCAATGAGAAGCCGATATGTGGGCATTAGGTGGCATAATTAAGCCATGCATAGAGTATTATAAATAGAGGGTGTGAGAGAGGAAAATGGGACATGCAAAAACCATTGTATTTTAATATGATTTCTAAGTATGAATATATGAATAAAGAGGTGCCTTGAGCATCCATGTTCTACTTATGATTTCTGCTATAACTTAGTCCTCTTGCTAGCTTACCTATAACAAATTTACCATTTTGTGTTGTTTCCAAAACCCTCAATTACCAGCAAATACTACCGACAAGTACAAAAACAACCAAAACAGTTGGCGCTAGAAGGATCGAGCATCAGGTATTTAAGTTGCAGAAAAAGCTCGATTAAAATCAGAAATGGTGAACGAAGGCGAAGGTACGACGGTATCAGGTGCATCCGGCACAAGCGGCAGGTGGCGGGCTGTGATGGGTAAGGCCGTGATGGTGGAACCCGAGGTTCCATCTCCGCCTAAGAACCCAGAACCTGAAAATAAGGAACAGCCGCCGCCTACCCAAATCAGCTCCGATGAGCACGATAGCAAACATGCAGAGGCCGATGAGCCCACTGACAGTCAGGCAGATCAACGACAACGTCGACTTCGGTCACGACGTCGGAATCGCCGTCTTCATCCTTACGAGATCGGAGGGCCGTCGACGCCCATGGCTCCACCTCCGATTAGATTCGCGAGTCTTGATACTCCACAGAAAATTGATGAAGCAATGGCTGAGTTGATGTCTTTAAAATATGTGATGACAACCCCTGTGATCCCGGTGAGGGGCATGCATGCACCCGCCGGGGAAAATCCAGGTAAGGGCCCTGAGCGAACTGGCCGAGCTCCCCGGGGGAACCGCAGAACACGCCGGGCTTTAGATCTAAATAAAAGAGCAGAATCAGTAGCTACTTCTACGGATCCTCATCGACAGGCAAGTAGAAGTGACATGCACGGTCAACGTGTGAACTTCTCACCGACGAGGGCCCGCAGAGCCCCCGGTGCTGATCTTGAACTGGCCGATTTAAGGCAGAAGTACTCTGAACTGGAAAGGCGATTGAACGAAAATCAAATTCTCGCCGCCCCGACAGGTCGTCATAATGATCCCTTGGCCCCCGAGGTTGAACAAGCTCCAATGCAACTGGAAGTTCAGCCCATGCAAACTACTTTGTACAGCGGCAAGACTGATCCAGAAGTGCACTTGAGCAGATTCAGGACGTACATGTCCGGCCGAGGAGCCACTGATGCTACTCGGTGCAAACTATTCCCACTCACCCTGGGCGATATTCCTCACCAATGGTACGTCAGCTTACCTACACATTCTATTAAGTGTTTTGACGACTTGGTGCATAGGTTTGTGTCGTATTTTGCATCCAAAGCTTCCTATATGGAGTATAGTCAGAAGCTGTTTGGGGTCAAACAGGGTGAGAACGAAACAGACGAGTCTTATGTGGATCGCGTGGAGGAACTACTGATGGCGGGCGGAGAAGAGATTGGCGATAACCTCAAACTTCACACAGTGTTGGCAGGTTTGAGAAGAAATTCTAAGTTGTTTAAATCTGCAATGTTAAACTATCCCCGATCGTATGAGGATTTTAGGAGGAAAGCTGGGGCCCAAGTGGCCTACCAGCGTCTTGTTGCTGGCGGGGGACACTCCCCCGAGCAAAAGAAAAAACCTCCTTTTTCCTCCGATCGAAGGCCAAATTATATTGGCAAAAAACCAGGCCCTAGGCCAAATGACCCACGAGTGGATGAGGTCCGTGAGTGGGAAGGAAAACTCACTGCTCAGACTGGTCATACCCCAACAGATATTCTGAATATCATGGTGGTACAAAAATCCGATCTGTTGGAAAAACCACCACCAATTCTAACTTCCCCGGACAAGTTGAATCCCAACAAATGGTGTGCCTTTCATGAAAAGATTGGTCACAACACCAGCCAGTGCAGACAACTGGTAAAACTGTTGTGGAAACTTTTTCAGGATGGGAAACTATGGCAATTCTTGCCCAGGCCAGGTGCTGGGGGAAATCCGCAGGGGCCTCCTCCCCGGGAAGTACCCGCACCAGCTCCACCACCGCATCCTCCGGCTCAGGATCCCCCAAGAGTGGGTCAGATCATGATGATCGGCGGTTTAAAGCCGGTGAACGAGGAAAGCCACCGCAAGAGAAAGAGAGACTTTCAGATGTGGGAAGTTTGGTATGAAACTGCCCCATCAAAGGAAGCAGCAATTAATGAAACGGCGGTGATAACTTTCACCCCGGAAGATCGAGCCGAGACAAAGTTCCCGAAGGATGTGCCTTTAGTGATAAAGGCAAGAATCCTCGGTCTGGACGTGTCTCGCACGCTGGTAGACAATGGCGCGCATCTTAATGTTCTTTACAAAAAGACCCTGGATCTGATGGGGAAGCTGACGCGCTATGTCAACCCGTGCGATATGGTGCTAAAAGGTTTTGGTGACGACGTAGTCATCCCCTACGGAGAAATAATCCTCCCGGTGGAAATGATGGACGCGAAGAATCCCGAAGTCGTGATGGTTAGGAATCTTAAGTTTGTAATAGTTGATAAGGTTAGTGGCTATAATGCTTTGTTAGGCAGGCCCTTTCTGGACGCTTTTGAAGCAGTCGCCTCGTCCTATTACTACTGTATCAAGTTTCCAACACCCTCCGGTGCAGTTGGCACCGTCAGAGGGGACCTAGTAATGGCTAAGAAGACTTTGATGTATTTTCGCGATCTTGATAAAACTAAAAACAAAGTAAAAGCTAACATTCCCCAAATCAATTTGGAGGAAAGCAACATAAAACAGATTGATCACATCAAAGATATCATTAAAATACCCGAGGAAGGAATGAGCTCCCCCAGGAAAAACCCGCGCGGAGAAGTTCTTCAGATCCCCTCGGATGACATGAATAATCCCCCCGAAAAAGAACCCAGTGAAGACTTAGTATCTCCTGGGGAAAAACAGCCTAAACCCAAAACAAACTTAGAGGATTGGGGCTCGCGGGGAGGATATCAATGCAAAAAAGCACCCGGTGTAGAGATGGTTGAAACTCTGGACTCTATAGCTGTAGATCCAGAGCAAACCGAAAAACAAATACTTGTGGGGTCTCATATGGAATCCACTGTCAGAAGCGATTTGATAAAATTCCTAAAGGAGAACATCTCCACTTTCTCATGGTCCAGTGCGGATTTAGGAAAGATAGATCCTAAACATGCCTGCCATCGATTGAAAATTGATCCCTGCAAAAGGCCAATTGCGCAGAAGCGCAGGAAAATGGGCCCCGAGAAGTGCCATGCACTCGCCGGGGAAGTAGATAAACTAATTGAAAGTAAACTGGTCAGGAATGCTTCGAGTGATGTCACTTGGCTTTCCAATGCGGTAATGGTGACAAAAACGGCCGGAGCATGGCGTTTGTGTATAGATTTTACAGATCTAAACAATGCTTGCCCGAAAGACCTTTTTCCCATGCCACACATCGACCATGTGGTTGATAATTTGACAGGTCACGCGATATTCTCGACATTGGACGCTAAGGCCGGATACCATCAAATTCCCATGCATCCAGATGACGTTGAACACACGGCTTTCTACTCAGAGAAAGGGATCTATTGCTGGGAAAGAATGCCCTTCGGCCTGAAGAATGCTGGGGCCACCTATCAAAGGTTGGTAAATCTAATGTTTTCTGAATTAATTGGTAAAACTATGGAAGTGTACATTGATGATATTATTGTAAAAAGTAAAAACGAATCAGATCATATCAAAGACCTCGAAGAAGTTTTCAAAATTCTGGGGCATTATAATATGAAATTGAACCCCAAGAAATGTAATTTCGGGATCAAAAAAGGGATGATCCTGGGGCATGTGGTTAGCGAGAAAGGCATTGAGCCCAACCCTACCAAAGTCCAAGCTATCTTGGACATGCAAGAGCCCCGGGACGTAAAAGGCGTACAACGACTCACGGGTCGTCTAGCCGCCCTGAACAGATACATTTCTTGCCTGGGAGATAAAAATCGACCGTTCTTTGCCTACATTAAAGGACAGGAATTTCACTGGAAGAAGGAGGCCCAACAAGCTTTTGTACGGATAAAGGAATATTTATCCAATCCGAAAGTAGTTGTGGCACCTAAACCAGGAGAAAAGTTGTATTTATACCTGGCCGCCTCGGAACATGCCATCAGTGCAGTCTTGACGAGAGCGGAAGGAATACAACACTTCCCGATCTATTTCGTGAGCCAAGTATTACATGAGGCCGAAATTAAATACACTCCACTGAAAAAATTAACATATGCTTTAATAGTGTCAATCAGAAAACTCCGGGCGTACTTATTCGAGCACCCCGTCGAAGTCTTGACTACTATGCCTTTAAGGCAAGTATTGCACCGGTCAAATATCTCCGGGAGACTCCTGCGTTGGGCGTTAGAAATTAGTCAGTACGACATAACTTTCGCCCCGAGGACAGCAATCAAAGCACAAGCCCTGGCCGATTTCATTGTGGAATTAACTTTCCCTGAGAAATCCCAGAATCAACCACGCGCCTGGCAGCTGTTCGTAGATGGATCATCTACCACCGCGTGCTCGGGGGCAGGAGTGGTATTACTCAGTCCCGATGGAGACTCAGTAACCCATGCGGTAAAGTTTGAATTCCCCACATCCAAAAATGAAGCAGAGTACGAAGCTCTCATTTCTGGGTTGGAATTGGCTATAGCCGTCGGGGCAAGAAAACTCCATGTGTTTATGGACTCCCAGCTAGTAGTAAACCACGTAAGTGGGGACTACGAAGCCAGAGGGGAACAAATGATAAAATACCTGAAACTGGTATGGGAACTTTGTGAAAAAATCCCTGAAGTTCTAATCGAACAAATCCCACGGGAACACAATTCACAAGCTGACGCCCTGTCAAAATTAGCATCAGCTGAGGGCTCAGCAGACTTCTCAAATATTGTTTTGACAAAATTAATGTCTCCATCAATAGAACAAAGAGAGATACAAATGCAAATACTTGTCGGGGCCGGAGAAGACTGGCGAATTCCCATTCAACGGTACATAGATACCGGGGAAGTACCAGCAGATAAAACCGAAGCAAAACAACTCCGATCCCGAGCAGCAAAGTATACTTTAATAAACACACAACTTTATCGAAGAAGTTATTCCCTTCCACTACTAAAATGTGTGTCAAAGGAAGAAGGATTTAAAATCCTGGAGGAAATACATGATGGTGTGTGTGGAAATCATGCGGGGGGAAGATCCCTGGCACACAAAACCATGGGGCAAGGATTTTACTGGCCAAGCCTGAGAAAGGACGCAGTCGGATATGCACGCAAATGTGTTAAATGCCAGACGCATGGGCCTAACATCCGCATTTCCCCAGAAGCCTTGAAATCCATTTACAGCCCGTGGCCATTTGCTCGGTGGGGTATCGATTTGATCGGACCACTAGCAACCGCACGGGGCGGAGTGAAATATGCGATTGTAGCAGTCGACTATTTTACCAAGTGGGTTGAAGCAGAGCCATTGAACAAAATTGATCAACCACAGGTTATCAAGTTCATATGGAAAAACATTATATGTCGATTCGGTTTGCCCGAGTCAATCATTTCTGACAACGGAAAACAATTCGATGGGGCTGAGTTGGAAGAATTCTGTGAAAAATGGAAGATCAGAAGGTTATTCTCTACTCCTTACCACCCCCAGACGAATGGTCAGGTTGAAGCAGTGAATAAAATACTAAAGCACACCATCAAATCAAAATTAGAAAGTCGCAAAGGAAAGTGGGCGGACGAACTTCCAGAGGTCCTGTGGTCGTACCGTACCACAGCCAGAAATGCCACTGGAGAAACCCCCTACTCTTTAGCTTTTGGAACAGAGGCGGTAATTCCAGCGGAAATAACGGTGTTATCACATCGGACCGCTCAGGAAATCTCCCCGGAGAATGAAGTAACCATTCGGAAAGAGTTGGACCTTCTTGAAGAAAGAAGGTTAGCCTCGGATTCTCTAAATGCCATGAACAAACAAAGAATTGCAAAACTATTCAACTCTAAAGTAAAAGCACGAGAATTCCAAGTGGGAGACTTGGTGTTGAAGAAAATCTTGGGGACGCACCAGGGAGCACTGGGGCTGAACTGGGAGGGACCGTTTAGAGTGAGCCACTGCCTCCAAAACGGAGCGTACGAGTTAGAGCTTCTCGACGGGACCAAGGATCAGTATCGGTGGAATGCGTTGCACCTAAAGAAATTCTATCACTAAAACCGAAAGGTTAATTTTGGTTTTTTTGTAAAAGTATTATTTTATAAAAACCTTTTTACTATCTTATAAATCTTCTCGGTATTTAAAAATACTTGTATGATTTCAAAGTTATATTTTGTCTATAATAAAGAAAAACATTGTCCCGGGAAAAAGTATAAATTTCCCGGTCAAAATAAAGAATGTTGAGTATTCCTAAAAGAATACTAAGGTTCGGTAAAGACCCAAAAGATCTGCGGATTAGGGGCCGAACACTTCTTTCTGCGTACGGATTCAACAGAGTAAAAGAAACTCAAGAATCGCGCGGGAGGAAGACATTGGTCCGAGGACTATCCTAAGAGGTATTCATCATGAACTAAACCTCAAAAGGGTATTCATGATGGACAAACCACAGGATCGGACAGTCTTTGTAAAAGGAGAGATGAAGGAGAAAAATGTTACTCAGAATCAAAGAATTCCAAGAGGTAACTAAATCCGAAAATCACTTTTGCAGGACAAAGAGCTCACAAAGAAGTCCCAACAAAGTTTTAAAATAAAACGTGGGTGTGAGCCAAGAATTATCTGTTCACAAGAATTACGATTCACCAAACAAGCTAGAACAGACTTGTCAAGTGACAGATAATTGTGGTAGAAAGAAGCCTAAACAAACGGTGGACGGGCTATGTGTAAGACCCAAAGGATAATATCCAAAAGTAACTTACTAAGTTATTACACACCAGCAAAATATTTAAACTTGTCCAGGCAAAAAACTGCCTCTGAAATTCAAACAGAAATAGCAAATATTGTCTTATGGCCTTGGGCCCAAATAAGAAATAAAACATAAAAACCCCTGAGCTTTTTACACTCAGGGTAGGGTTCATCTTAGCAGACTCCTGAGTTGTTAAACTCAGGAGGTGGAATTACCATCACCAGGGGGGTTACCAGAGGATCTTTTGGCTTGCCATCAGGCCCAACACCAAGTAGATCCACACCCTCATCATCAAATTCATCCTCATCAGCAGGAGCATCATCAGCTAACTTTGCAGGTTCACCAGGCATAGAGAGGAGACTGTATGATGGCCACCATGTCATGTCAATCCCATGGACAACTTCCAGATCCATGAAAGGTTGAGGAACTCTGGAATCCAGAGTGCATCCCTTCATGTGATCCTTGAGGAGTTTGAGTCCATACTCTTTGGCCACATCATTCTCCTCCTTTGCTGCAGACCTAATGAGATCAGCATATGCAGTTACATAGAGGAGGTCAGTCAATACCCTGGGATTGTGAGCAGGAGAATCCAGTAGAGTTTCAAGCTCCACTACTCTTTCCATGGACTGTGCAAAGTTATCCTGGACCTGCTTCAGCTCTTGGGTGACCTTGACCACCTCATCCTTTAGCTCTTTCTTTTCCCTGACAAAGCTATCCTGGGCATCCTCAATCTGTTCTTCTTTTTCCTTGATAGTTTTCAAAGCTTCCTGCATCTCAGACTTCAACTTCCCTATCTCTGCCCGTGCAGTATCTGCAACCTTCTTCCACCTATCCCTGTCCCCTGCTGCGGCTATGTAGGCTGCATTGAGCTCCTTCACTTGTGTTTCTTGACCAGTGCTGGTGATGCGTAGCTTGGTAACCTCAGCTCTGAGTTTCTCAGCCATGGTATGAGCACCAGAGATGGCAACTGCACTTTGACTGGCCAGTTTAAGGGCCAGGGAAAAGGCATGTTCCTCATGGTCCATCAGGTCATTGAGCTCTGAGGTCCAGCACCTCCCAACTGCATCAATTGAATCACCAACAGGATTGCCCAGGGTAGTGACAGGGTCAATGGGGCCTTTGCCAGAGAAGAAGGGAAGGAGCACAGATGGAAGTTTTTCCTGGGAAAACCTAGCCGAGAAATAAAACATAAGGATAAGATTGAATATTTTGTAAAGATAAAAAAAGAGTATAAAATAAATAAAAACTTACTTATCAGAGAGAACTTTCTCAACTCCAAAAACAGACTGACTCATGTCAGCACGGGGAGGGGATTCAGTCACATCGATTATACCCCCATCAACTTTCTTCCTTTTCTTGTCTCCTTCGAGCTTGACTTGTAGAAGAGTGGATGACCCAGAAGGAGGCAAACCCTGGCTGGGAACAACATCAGTCATCACAGCATCAGCGGGGGCCGGGGAATCTTTGTAGGAGTCCACCACCTCCATGATCCCCAGAGAATCTGTCTCACCGCCCTGGGCGGAGACAGTTCGGGATCTGGTCCGGGAAGCCGGGGCACCTACTGTTCCACCCCGAGTCTTCACAGATCCTCGGCCACCTATGCTGGTTGAACTGGTTTTTGCTTTACGGGCTTTCCCCACCTGGGATGGATCCACAAGTCCAAGTCTCTCGAACAATCTGTTATCCGCCATCTCTGGGGGTTTCACGTCAAACACTGTAGAGAAAAATTCTGCACCGGGAAAAGTAAAGATATTACACCCGACAAAATTGACGATATTTCCCCGAGGGATATGTCCCCAGGGAATAAGACAAAACAAAAACTGTAGAAAATACAGGACTTTACCAAAACAAGGTTTATCTTCAACGAATGGAGGACAGAACAAGCCTGCTGCGTCACGAATGCTGTCGTCGTTAAGGTACGTCGAATCCCTCTCGGTAGTAGGAATGCACTGGGCCAAAAGATTCGCTGTAGCCAAATCCCACGGGATGCTATAGTCAGTTTTGGAGATCCGGGCACCTACAAACATAAGAACAATTTTAGATCAGTCAAAACTGTAAAAAACTTAAAAGTATAACTTACTTTCGTCTTTAACGCCATAAGTTAGGGGAATTTCAATTTCTCCCTCTCGGGTCTGAGTTCTCCATCTCCCCGAGACATAAAACCATCGATCCCAACAAGTAGGATCTTTAACATCCGGTTCCTTTATCTTCACCATGTTTTTCCTGCATCGAACTGTGTAATCGCCCAACAACCCTTTCTGGAAATTGACCGGACTAAAGAACAAATGGAATTCATCCCCCGTGAGGGGTCGAGAAAATCCCACTTGTCCAAGAACCGTCAAAACCCCATACAACTGAGCCCACCCGTTCGGATGAATCTTATGAGGAGCCACACCCCACCGGTTCAACAGGCCTGAAATCGAAGGATGCAGAGGGAACCGCAGACCTTGATCCATCGCGTCGACGCCGATGGCCACCATGCCTGGAGGTGGACAACAGGCGGATTCTCCCTCTTCTGGCGCATGCAAATGCACGTTGAAGGGAATCCGCCAGTCATCCCTCCAGTCGGTGAGTTCGTCCGCCGTCACCGTGCTATCTCGGCCGTGCGCACCCCACTCCTGGTGATTTGGATCTGGTTGAACCGTAGTGATGGTCCTCTCAGCGGGAACGTAGGGATGGGCCGCGTCTAGTTCGTCCAGTCGGAATTCTGGCAAGGCCGGCTCCGCCTTGTCCATAAATTCCTTGTACTGACGAGCGAGCAGGACGTGAGGCTCTTCGACCACCTTGGGGCGAACGACTCTCGTGTATTTTGGCATGATGGTGAGGGTTGTAGAAGGAAAATTACACTACAAACTAAATAAATTTACACAGTAAAATTGGAGGGGGAAGGAGATTCTTACCGATTTTCAGATTTGGGAATCGAAAAGAGATGTGAATTTTCAAAATTTGAAATGGGTTAACTTGTTTTAAAAATATAAACCTGCAACATGAATAGATCAACGGTTGAGATCAAGGAAGGGTAAGAGAGGGCGGTTACCGATGAAAAACGTACTCAAGTATCCCCCCACTACCCCGTAAAACCTAAAATACTTGGTCAGGATAATGCCACGTGGCAAATATTTACTGACAAAATCCAGGATAAGAAGAAACCTCTCTTTTTACATTCTTTTATTATTTATTTGTTAATCAGATTATTGATTTATCAAGAAGATAAGTTTTCTGATACTTATCATGATTTACGAATATAAAGAGTCCTTCAAAAACAATAACTCTTGTTTATTTCACCGGGAAAGAAACCTGGGAAACAAAACCTGGGGAATTAAACCCCGAATATTATTTTACAAAGAAAAGACTAACTTTCTATATTTTGGATAAATCTCACGGGGAAATACATCCCCAGTTATCTTTTACAGGACAATCTTCAGGTTCGGAATCAACCGAGCTGTCTTCAGAATCAGTTCCCAGATCAATGATCTCCTCTCCATCCCTCCCAAATACTCCGATATTGAAAGACTTTTGCCCACGCAACTCCAGAAAGATGGTCACATCCACCGAGACAAAACGGCGTTCACAGAATTTGCCCCAACCATCACTCAGAGCGAGACGTCGACCATCCTTCTCTACCTTAACTGTCCAGACCCGTTCAAAAGCATCTACCAAAGCAACATCCTGTCCATCGAGCTCCGGAAACTTCTGAGAAAAAGACAAAGAAAGAGGCAACTTAGTTTTCATCGACCGATTCCTAATCCGAGAAGAAAAGCTGGTTATTTGATTCGGGTACACCTCTCGGTTCCAAATAAAAGCCATGATATGAAGACATAATCCAGAGTCGAAGAGCCTTTAAAGGCGTAAAACTCAGTATTAAATGAAGTCTCAACCACCAACAGAAAGTCAGAATGCAATTTCCGAGACGAGTCAACCGAGGAAAACGACCATAAACTTCAGGGAAATCAGAGTTGAAAGCTCTAATTTTCCTGGGGGCCTATGTTATACCCAAGAAAACAGTCACCGACACGTGTCACGAATCAAAGGGCCACGTCATCAAGAGAGAAATTCAGCTAAGTCAATCATAAAAGACCTTCAAAGGCATATCTAAGAAGAAGATAAGGAGCTTGGACAGTAGAGAGCGCACGGTAGAATCAGACTCCTTTCACGGAGGAATCGCCTGGGGAGACTCCTGGGGCGCCAGTCAATGAGCTGGGACTTCACGGGGAAGCTGGCAGATTAAGCACTAAGGGAAATTAGTGGGTATTTAATGCTTCATATTAGTGGACTAGAGGTCCAATGAGAAGCCGATATGTGGGCATTAGGTGGCATAATTAAGCCATGCATAGAGTATTATAAATAGAGGGTGTGAGAGAGGAAAATGGGACATGCAAAAACCATTGTATTTTAATATGATTTCTAAGTATGAATATATGAATAAAGAGGTGCCTTGAGCATCCATGTTCTACTTATGATTTCTGCTATAACTTAGTCCTCTTGCTAGCTTACCTATAACAAATTTACCATTTTGTGTTGTTTCCAAAACCCTCAATTACCAGCAAATACTACCGACAAGTACAAAAACAACCAAAACAAGTTCCTTTTCGGTACTTGGCTCCCGTCCTGGGATCATAATCCTCGTGCTCTGGCCCCATGCAATCCTGAGTTTGGCTGGTGGAAGCTATTCCCGCACAGGGATCTTGCCCTGGGATATTGGCTTCCTTCCCAGGAACCAACTCTAGGATTGCTCCGGGCCCCACGGTATTTATGACATCAGGAGCCTGGGTCTCCAATCCCGTACTAGTAACTTCAGCCACTCGGGACTTTTTGTTTTGCTCATCCTGTGAGTCTTTGTTTTGCTCATCCTGTGAGTCTTTGTTTTGCTCATCCTGTGAATCTTTGATTTGCTCATCCTGTGAGTCTTTGTTTTGTTCATCCTGTGAGTCTTTGATTTGCTCATCCTGTGAGTCTTTGATATTTTCCTCCAGTCTCTCCTGGGGATTATAATCCTCGTGTACTGGCCCCGGACAATCCTGTGATTGGCTGGTGGAAGCTATCCCCGCACAGGGATTCATCCCTGGGGGATTTTACTTCTTTCCCTGGAACCATCATTTGGACTGCTTCGGGCCCCACGGTGTTTATTGCACCGGATGGCTGGGTACCTTCTTTTTGGTTTCTCCCGAGCCCCACGAGGACCCGGTTAACCTTTGATATGCCACTTCCGCAGCAGCTTTTACCCTGAATTCCTCATAGGATTTTGGGTAATTTTTCATCAAACATTTGAACAACTTCGAGTTCCTTCTCAAACCAGTCATGGCGGTATGGAGTTTTAAATTCTCATTTATATCCTCTCCGCCAGCCAGGAGAATTTCCTCTACTCTATCCACATACTTTTCATCCGACTCCTCATCATCCTGTTTGATCCCGAGTAGACGTTGGCTCTGTTCCAGTCTCACAGCCTTAGAGGCAAACTGCGTCACGAACCTTTGCACAAGATCATCGAAACATTTAATCGAGTGTGCAGGGAGGCCCGCGTACCATTTGTGGGGAACATCGCCCAACGTAAGGGGAAAGAGTCTACAGCGCGTCGCATCAGTTGCGCCGCGGCCGGACATGTAAGATCTGAACCTACTCAAATGAGTCTCTGGGTCAGTCTTACCGTCATAGACTAAGGACTGCATGGGGAGGATTTCAGTTTGCATGGATGCATGTTCAACTTCTGGGGCCAGGGGTTCATTTCTGTAACCTGACGGTACATGCACACCCTGTCCCTCATTCATTCGTCTCTCCAACTCAGCATACTTCTGCTTCAGATCTGCGATCTCTGGGTCCTCAGTCCGAGCCCCTCGGGCCTCTGGCACTGGAGAACCCTCATGATACCGATGCATGTTGATCTGGCTGCCTTTCCTTCGACGATCCGTCGAAGTGGCCACAGATTCTGCATTCCGGTTCAGATCTATTACCGGGTGCTTCTTTCGCTCTCTCCCGTGGGGGCGATTAACCTTCCCTGGTACTACATCCGAAATGGACCAGGTGGCAAGAAAGCACCGGTTGCATGTTTCAATGGAGTTGTCAAAACGTATTTTCTGTGCATAAGAGCATGCACGGCTTCATCAATTTTTTCTGGAGTGTCCAGATTTCCGAATTTGATTGGGGGCGGAGCCACAACGGGCGTCGAAGGCCCTCCCAAATCATACGGGTGCAAACGACGAGCACGGCAGCGAGAACGATGACGGCGATGAGGAGATCTTACCTGAGAATCGGTTTGCAGATCGGTCTCTGCATGGCCGTCGGCGGGGCTGTCCACATCGACAATCTGGATTGGCGGCGGTGGTGCGTCACGGTTGACGGGTTCTGGGTCTGCCTCAGCCGCCGGAGCGTTGGGATCCTCAAGAGCCGCTTTGCCTTTGACGTCGCGCCGCCTGCCGGAATCAACAGAGTCGTCGGATGCCGTCGCGCCTTCCTTCTCGTCTTCCATTTTGTCGCCGGTTGAACCTCTAACTTCGATGCGTAAAACCTGATCTCCTTCTAGCGCCATTGTTCGGACCCTTTTTTTCTAAATCACACTATTACTGGAACGGGGGGGTATATTGAGAAGGGCACCAACAGAATATTTATTTGTTAGGACAAGTTATAGATCGAAGTTTGTATGTTGCCGGAAATCTGGAAATAGGGATGAACATCATAGTGTTCTTCATTTTATTCCTTTACTTAATAGTATTTGGAATATCCAAAAAAAGGTGAAATCCCCTCCTCCTCTCTCTTCTCTCTCTTATATACTAGTGGTTTGCATGAGCATGCAAGCTCTTCTAATGCCACCTATTAGCCTCCTATCACATCCAATCCCACTAATGAAGACTTTTAAGCCATTACATTAAATACCCACTAATCTTGTCTTCCACTTGCTGCATGTCACCAGAGGCGCACCGCCTCTTGCCTGGGGCCTGTTCTGATTGATCCTTCAATCTGGTACGGGGCTGTCTTCCCGGGTCTACGGTTGAGCTCGCCTGGTTTCTTCTTCACTCTTGACTTCAAAATATGATTCGGTCTTCGGTTGACTCTCGATCTGATGACGTGGCTTCGGTCGTCTGGACACATGTCGGTGTTGGATTTTTATGGTGTAACACCTGTCTACAATGCATATGATGTATGTACACAAGTAATTTACTTCTCTATATATATTTATTTATCATTCCCGGGACCCGGGTTAAATTTTTTGGCGGACACATAGTTTCTCTCTCCTCGGATCCCGGATATAGTATTCGCACACACATAGTATGGGAGTGTGTTTGCACATGGCTTCAACCTCCTTCCACTTATTTAGCATAATATGTAAAGTACATATACAGTAACATAATAATAATAATATAATATCGTATATACCATACAAATATATTTGTTACCAGGTGTGTACGGCCGGCGTGCGTGGTCGACGATATTTTACTTCCTTCCCGGGTCTTTATTTTTGCTTTCCGGGACACGGTTTCAATATACATATAAACATGTACACACACAGATATATATAAACACAAATTGTACTATTTGTTTCAAAGGTTGTAGCAGGTAATGGTTACAGACTCATCGTTACCACCCGGGCCCCGGGCCCCGAGTATTTTTTCTTTTCTCTTTGGCCTCTAGTGGTCTCAAGCTTATACGTACACAAACAATTTTTGTTTTATGTTTTTTCTTCCCGGGGTCAAATCTTTATAAAACATCCTGATTTCTTCCCCCGGGACCTGGGGTGCATGCATGTTTAATTTATATAATTTTAATGTGTTAATTTGTTGCAGTCATCTAGTATATTAGTTTAATTAAGTAATTTTCTCTTTTAATTTTAGAAAGAAGTATTAATTTATTTTTTGCTCTGTTTCTTTCTTTTGCCTTTGTCCCGAACCCGGTCTCGGCCCCAGCCCCGGCCCCGGACCTCGGATAAGATATGTCTCTTTTCGTTGCGGCCGGTTTCAGTGCATGTGTATACTAGTATATATACTTTTTATACCTATATATATATATATATATAAGTATAAATATATATCATAAAAATATATGTATATACCGTTGTTACCGCGTGCGTGGTCCGGGACCCGGGTTTGCCGAGCTCCGAGTTCGTTTCGCGTAGGGAGCCGTATGTCAATCTCGTTGTTCCTCCGCCGACCACAGAAAACTACCTTTGGCGTTGTCTGCTTGCACAGGTCGTCCGTCTGTTAAATCGAGGTGGGTGCGGACATGTCTTCTTTGCCGGTCGAGCTTTTTCCTGGAATATTTTTCTTCTCTTTTCATCGTCTTCTCGCCAAATCTTCGGTGAAGTTTGATTTCTCAGTTCCCTACCTGGCGCGCCAACTGTTTTGGGTCGTTTTTGTCGGGGATTATTATATATTATATGCGCTCGGTAGGGTTTGGAGACGACTCAAAAAACAGGATTATTTGTGCTGGAATTCGATGTCCCGGGGTATCAAAAATTGCGGAACCGATAACCCCGACCGAAAACCCGTCGCCGGAAACCGATCACGAACACCAACGAACCGGGCTCGACAAGAGTATCACCGCCGCGGGATAAACCCGCGGCTAGAAACCCTAGCCGAACCCCGCTAGGGTTCGCGATCGCCGTGCATGGCGATCGCCGGGGATGCGCGTGCATCCCCCGGGGCTGTTCGGAACAGCCCCCGGCGGTGAGTCCGGCGACTCACCGCCGCCACCATCGAGGGAGGGCGGTGCGCCCAGCGCACCCGCCGCGGCTCCAGCCGCGGCAGCCCTAGCGATCGACCTTACGGTCGATCGCATGCCCCGGCGTCCAGCCGGGGCCCCTTCGATCGCACGCCGGCGGTCGTGCCCTAGGCCGACCGCCACCCTCGGCTCCCAGCCGAGGGTTCTCTCGAACCTTCGCCGGGGATCTCGAATCCCCATCCCCGAAGTTCGTCGTTTGCCCGGATCATGCGTTCATGTATGTATCACAATTAATCCACATAAAATCATAGAAGGGAGTATATGATTTTACCTTTTAATTCGTTGTGCGGAGAAACGAATCTAAGTTGATGACCTTACGATCTTCCCACGTATTCCTTGCACTCCGTTCGAACGTCGGGTGGGCGACGATCTATCGAACTCCTATGGATCTCCTTCAACTCTCTAGAATATCAAGTATGATAATCTTGTCTCATGATTTATGAAGGCCATGTAGTGCTTTTATAGGCTACGTAGGGGATCTAAAGGAGGTGGAATATTGGGCTTCCAATATTGAAGATTAAATTGAGCCCACTGCCCATGTCCATTAATCCTTATCAATATTAATTAAATTTATTTTCCACTATATAAATTTAATTGCACTCCCAATATTAAACCATATTATATCAAATAATATTTCTCCGGTAGTATTATTTATTCCGTGTATTTAAGATTTAAATATCCATGAATAAAATTAATTTATTGCTAATTAATTTATTCATCTCTTTAATCCGAGACTAGTACCATTCAACCTTAATTATTGTGCGGAACGTGTCCACTCATGAGGTTTACACAATAATTCCTTATGAACTCATCTCGGGGATATTATCAACCCTTCCGGGATACACTGTCCGGTCAATCATTCACGGCATGTCATATATAAAATATAGTGACCCAACTTAACCGGTAATTAACCCAATAATTAAATCGGTTAATTCCTTTGGTAAATCAAAGTCACTTATATTAAATATACACACCCGCAACAATATCGGGGATTAAGAATAAAATACACCGAGACTCGAATCGATTATCGCCGGCAATCCTAATCGATGAATCTCAACGATCCGCTCAATACACCAAGTGTACAAGTGTGATAAAATAATTAAGATAAATTATTTTCTCTCTCACACAACGACTATACCGATGGATTGGTCCGGGTCCATCTAGGTCGTGAGCCACTGTTTGATTAAATACGAGTAACCGATAGTATGATCTTCTGTGTGCCCATGCAACACCATACTAACTACAACGTATAAAATATAGGACTATGATTTGCATATATTTAATTAATAATAATTAAAAGCAAACAATTGTTTATTAATTAAATAGATTAAATGCTATGACGGGGAGTTTTACCGTTACTTAAATCTAGACATTAAGTACACAACTCCAACAATCTCCCACTTATACTAAGGTCTAGTCATTTCCTCCAAACTCCCGGTTCCCATACTCATCACGTGCTTAAGGCGTACTTCCGAGAAGTACTATGTGAGTGAGCAATCTAGGTTGCCGCTCTGAAGTTATCTTGGTGACTACTACGTCGTCTCCCCTGACGATGACTCGTATCAGGTGGTACTTGCTCTATGTGTTAACATCACTTTTGACTTATGACTTCTTCTAGTTCACCGTGCACCGCTATCCAATAGCCTTTGGTAAACTAGGAGTCATATCCAAGTCAAGAGGTTATCCTGGAACCTAACCAAAACTTCCGCTGCCTCTGAGGCTGCTTTTCGGTTATGATAGAGCCTGAGAAGCGTCCTGCTTATCACTCTTTTATTTCATGGTTCCACCTCTTTCTAAAAGTGAACACATAGCCTGATATCGACTTTCACTGGTCCTTTCTTTGATTTTTGGATCTGAGAATTTGTAATCAAAGAAGATTTTGTCTTGCTTAATAATTCAGTACTTTGCAAGTACTATTACAGCATCCAAAAATCTCTTGTCTAGATTACCTTGATATCCTCCCACTACGCAAACCGCATAGTTGATATCAGGTTCTTGTTTTACAACATTGCATCTATAAAGCTTTTCCATACTTGAAGTATAGGAAACTACTTTGCCCTCATCTATCTCCTTCATGTGTTCAAACACATAGCCTTTAGATAGATGTATATTCTGTCTTTGAAAGGCAATAACCTTTCTCAGAAGTATGCATGTTTAAAACAAACCATAATCGTATAAGATGTCTAGGAGAAGTACAATGTTCTTATCTCTAGATCAAAGATCTTAAGAACATGATCTAACTTCTACTTAATCTTATATCTCGATTTATTTAGACAACCATTATTTTATGTCTGACAACATTTTTTACATTGTTGCCAATGATAAAATGTTATCTACATAAAATCTCCGAGAAACACCACCTTGTTTCCATTACGTTTTTAATACTCCTTTCGTCTATGCCTTTTGATGAATCCATCAAATGGACTATCTCATCAATTCGCAAGTTCCACGATTCATAGCTTTATTTCAATCCATAAATGAATTTACTAAGCTTGTACTCTAAATGATCTAGCCTCTTAACAATAAACCTTATTGTTCCAAGCAGGCACATTTAGATCTAGTACCGTCCTTATGCAGAGCTAGGGGTCGATTTCATCTTTACTAGATCCAGAGTCCGAACTCCTCTAGTCTTATGAACATCTCTGGTTGTCCAACAACCTCCCACTGCAATGGCGTCCCGGTGTATAACAGTAATAACAATAGGTGCAGTATGTGGTGTACTTCTACTCGGTTTGGCTGGTTCCTAGTCTTTTGTCCTTCTTCTCATTCCAAGGTATTACGTCAATTTTAGGCTTTTGTGGTTCATCTAATAGTCTTCCTCTATGAACCGGACGAGACGTCCCTCTGGTTCATAGTACTATAGAACACAAAATACTTCGTTCATCCAGGATATCCTACAACCATATTCAATATGCCGTTGTATCTAGGAATATCCATAGAACATAGGTAGTTCCGAACAACTTGTCCTTTTACTATCAGATTTCCATTTCTTTATAGCGCACCATCTCTACACGTAAGTGTATGGCGCGCCCCTTTGGGATTGAATCCCAATCTTTGATTATGCTATGTGTTATTCAGATAGGTGATGGCCTCCGCGACCGAGTCGCAGGCTTCTAATGGATATACTTTGATGGTTCCCCATAATAGCTTTGTGTCCATTGACTAGTCAAAACACTTTCCTTTTATGGCACATCAAGTATTCTAATCCATCAGCGAGTATTCTTGAAAGAATTACTCGTACCTTTCTAATTTACACATATGTCTGCATATCTAATCATTTCCAATACTTGTTTGAATTCTATCCTTTATCCAGAAAGGTTTGCTTAGACGTATTATCCTCCAAATTCAATCCTTAGGTCGGAAGGTCCATTCCTTCAACTATAATTGATCAAATCAATTTCGACCATTTGAATCTTATTTGAAAAATACTACTAAGTATAAGAATTCATAAGTATAATGATTAATAAAGAAATATCTAACAAGTAAAACAAGTTATAGAACGGTTCGTTGCATTGGGGTGGACTTAGGATCTATCATTCATATATTGCTATCTAATGTACCAGAATAGATAATGTCATTATTTCTTATCAAAATCATCCAATGATTAAAGAAATAAAATATCCATTCATAATTAATAGAAATCCAGAACAAAACGTTCTTTCTAAAATAAAGGGTACATAAAGCAATAACTTTGAAATGAAATCCTATTTAACTACTAAAGCAGATAAATGTCTTCCACCGCAACAGCTGCCTCCTCTACAGCTTTTGCCCGTGTAGACTCGAACTCTTCTTCTCTAAGTCGCCGGGTTTTCTGGAACCCCTGCATTCAAAAATGCACATACCGTCAGTGGTTCCATATCTACACACCAGAATTCTGGTAGATAATACCGCTGACTATGTTTTTACGACTAAAGAAAAATTCGTACCTTTGAGAGGACACTCAGACTTCCAGTGTCCAGTCTTGTTGCATCGGAAGCACTTGCCCTTTGGCTTTGCAGCCCCCACTCGTGGTACAGTCCTCTTGACACCACTGGGCTTCCAGGCTTGCTTCCTCTTCTTGCCCCTACCTCCACCAGGCTTAAAGCCTTTGGACTTGGTAGCTACAAGCGCTTGAGACTTGCCCTTCTTGTAGATCCCCTCTGCCGCCTTCAGTTCAGTCAGGAGTTGCGCAAGAGTATAAGATAGTTTACCCATATTATAGCTCATGCGAAACTGCTCAAAACTAGGGGTCAGAGACTGGAGTATGATGTCGACTTGCGTCTCAGCATCAATTTGAGCTCCTAGGATCTCAAGCTCATTCAACAGACCCATCATCTTAAGAACGTGCTCCCCTACGGGCGTTCCTTCAGACTGAGTAGTTGTCATGAGGACTCTCATGGCTTCTTGCCTTGCCGCACGATCTTGCTCCCCAAACATCTCCTTGAGGTTAAACATCATATCATAGGCAGTGTCCATCGACTCATGTTGGGTTTGGAGTACATTTGACATGGAAGCCAAAATATAACACCTAGCCATTTCATCAGCCTTTTTCCACTTTCGATATGTCAGTTTTTCCTCATCAGTTGAGGCAGCCGTGGGCTCAGCAGGGCACACTTCATGGAGTACAAACTTGTACTCCTCCGAAGTTAGGACAATGTCTAAATTTCTCTTCCAATCAATATAGTTTGGGCCAGTGAGCTTATGCTCCTTGAGTATCATAGAAAGTGGGTTCATAGCTATTCTCTAAACCTATAAGCACATTTAAACAAACAATTAATTTAATATCCGATATTATCTCCCTCAAATAATATCATTAAATCACTAATTACATCTAAAATCCCATCAGATAAGGCAAGCCACGTTGTGTGGACGTTTACCCACCCAAATGATTTAGCAATTAGATTTTCTTTGGTCATACATCGCTTATAGCGGAACCTCGGTGGGAGGAATACTATAAGGCGTATCTAAGTGTAAACCATTACTCAGCACCAAAGTAAATCGTTTGGAATTGCTACATCACCGCAAGCCACGTTGTGTGGACGTTTACGATAACTTCACAACTCTTCACAATTCCTTACAACTGTCTACATCAATTAATCCAAAATCCGTCAGTATAGCAAGCCACGTTGTGTGGACGTTTACCACACTAAGAGACTTTTATAATTGACTCCCAGTTACAAGATCCATTCGATTTCGTAAATCAAGACGCGGAAAATCATAAGTGAAACTCGAAGTTTCTAACCAGTGATTCACCATGCGAACAACCCTATCTCTCATAAATGAGGGAGCCGAGCAGACAATCGATCCATCTATCAAAGAATGGTACGACTGCCTCTAATTTGTGTCCTCGACATGACCAAGTGGCTTTGGCTCCATTCCACTCCCCGGGGTGAGAATGAGTCGACTTGAAGTCAGTTTCAGAAAGACAAATTAGGCATTGTTTGATAAACTTAATCAATGTCTCTTGTAAAAGGAATTACAAGAATTCTCCTCCAATGACACATCTATACGAACTTCAAAAGCCCATAAGAGTCACCAAGAGAACAGTAATGGAGACCATGGGAATGTTTCCATCCCCTCTCCCACTTAGCTTTTTATAACAAAGGGATACGCTATCTAATGCATAATTAAACACATAAGCATGCATACAAGCAATAAAGCACATAGCACATAGTCAAAATAATGCTAAAAAAATTATTTTCCGACTATCATGGCTTTATTCCATCTCCGTATGCGTCTTCTAGTCTTCAGTCTTCGTTCTTGAATGCTCCATGTGACGAGAACATTAATCCCAATATTTAAATCTATTTATTTTTAGTAAATCCAAAAGATACTTAATTCGAAAATTAAGTCAATCGAATAAATCAAAAATAAAATTAAATATTATTAATATTTTTATTTATTTATTTTCCTATCTAATTCTATTAAATCTCTAGAATAATCTATCCAAGTTAAACTTGGAATATTCTAGAAGACTTCTATAATAGAATAAGGAAATAAAATAAAATAGGACTCTTCTACTTTCCAAGATTAATTAATTTCCACGTCTATGAAAATTCCCATAAAAAAAAAAAGGAATAATCAAATAGAAATAAATTAAATTAATAATTAATTATTTTCCTATCTAATTCTATTAAATCTCTAGATTCCTATTCCAAGTAGAACTTGGAATAATCTAGAAGACTTCCATAATAGAATAAGGAAATAAATAATATTAATTAATTCTTTTCCTATCTCCATGAGAGTTCCCAAACTTAGGAATACTCAAAATAGGAAAACTTGAATTAATTAGGAAAGCGAATCTAGGTAGGAGTAGGAGTAGTACGGGTTGGGGATCCCCGCACCACCACCACCACCACCGACCACCGGGAGGGAGCACCCGCCGCCGCCACTCCAACCGGCCAGCCGCCACCGTCGCCGGCGACAGCCCACGGCCGAAGGGGCGCGACGCCCCCCTTCCCCTTGGTCGTGTTGGAAATCGATATCCCGGAATTAATAAATTAATTAAAATTAATTATCTAATTAATTCCGACCGAAATCCTTCGGAGATCGAATATCCGGAATTGTAGAAGTTGCGGAACAACAATTCCAATCGACTCCCGGTTGCCGGAACATCCCGCCACGAACCACCACGAAGCCGGACTCAACCAAAACCTCAACCACGGGCGAACTCGGGCTGTTCGGTCGAGCCCTCGCAAGGGTTCGCGGCTGTACACGGCAGCCGCCTAGGGCTGCCCTTGGCAGCCCGCTGGGCACGCCGAGAACCCACGCGACCAGCCACGGGGATGCTCGAAGCATCCCGCTGACGCCCCGCGTCGTAGCGAGTCCCGCATGGGCTCGTGGGGCTGATCGCAACAGCCCCGTAGCGCTGCCCGAACGCGGAGGAGGGGCTGCTCGCCGTGCGAGCAGCAGCGGCACCAGCCCGCTGCCCACGCGATCGAGCACGCGCTCGATCGCATCCCCGGCGTCCAGCCGGGGGCCTTCTTGCGTCGCCGGCGGTCGAAGCCCTAGGGCTCGACCGCCACCCTCGGCGTCCAGCCGAGGGTTCGTCATCTCGATCCCGGCGAGGATCTCTCGACCTCCCGCGGTCCGGTGATCCTCGATCACCACCGCGAGGTCGATCCTCGTCCCCGGGTTCGTACGTCCCTTGGATCTTGTTCATGATATTTTCACGATAATTAAAACGATAAAATCATAAAGAGGGATTTACGATTTACCTCGTTCTCGTTGTTCGGAAAAACGAAGAACTCAATTTGACGACCTTGAGATCTTCCCACGTATTCCTTGCACTAGCCCGGACGTCGTGTGGGCGACGATCTACCGAACTCCATGGATCTCCCTCTCTACTTTCTCTCTCTAGAATTTTGTTCTTCAAGTTGTGAGAATAGAGAAGACCATGTAGTGCTTTTATAGGCTACGTAGGGGATCTAAAGGAGGTGGAATATTGGGCTTCCAATATTGAAGATTAAATTGAGCCCAATGCTCAAGTCCATTAATCCTTATCAATATTAATTAATTCTATTTTCCACTATATAAAATTAATTGCACTCCCAATATTAAACCATATTATATCAAATAATATTTCTCCGATAGTATTATTTATTCCGTGTATTTAAGATATAAATATCCATGAATAAAATTAATTTATTGCTAATTAATTTATTCATCTCTTTTATCCGAGACTAGTACCATTCAACCTTAATTATTATGCGGAACGAATCCACCTGCAGGGTTTACATAATAATTCCTTATGAACTCATCTCGGGGATATTATCAACCCTTCCGGGATACACTTTCCCGTCAAGTATTCACGGCATGCCATATATAAAATATAGTGACCCAACTTAACCGGTAATTAACCCAATAATTAAATCGGTTAATTCCTTTGGTAAATCAAAGTCACTTATATTAAATATACACATCCGCAATAGTTTCGGGGATTAAGAATAAAATACACTGAGACTCGAATCGATTATCGCCGGCAATCCTAATCGATGAATCTCAACGATCCGCTCAATACACCAAGTGTACAAGTGTGATAAAATAATTAAGACAAATTATTTTCTCTCTCACACAACGACTATACCGATGGATTGGTCCGGGTCCATCTAGGTCGTGAGCAACTGTTCGATTAAATACGAGTAACCGATAGTATGATCTTCTGTGCGCCCATGCAACACCATACTAACTACAACGTATAAAATCCAGGACTATGATTTGCATATATTAAACGCAAATAATTGTTTATTTAATTAAATAGATTAGTGGCAATGGATCGTGAGTTTCCGTTACTTAAATATAGACATTAAGTACACAACTCCAACAGGTCGATCATGGGTCGATCATGGGGTGATCGACCCCTTCGGTCCTTTCTCCCTCTCTTCATCTCCTTCGTCACATGAGTTCTCCGGCGGTCGTCTCGGCATCGATCCAACGTAAATAAATTACATGAAATAAATTTACAATTCCGGTATCGATTCTATACATGAAATCGACCCTATACACTTTCCGGAAAACATAGAACAATAATAAATCCTAAATTCGGTCAACCCCCGAATTTTTACTATTACAAGCATTCATCCACACAAAACGAATCTCGACATGTCCGAGAGTTTAATAAACGAATAATCATGGCAAAATTAAATAGCAATTAATTAAACGAATAATTAACAATTAATTTCAACCATGATAGTCGGAATCCCTGCAAGGTAGAACACAATTGAACACATACATGAACACGAAACCAAACGCTCTGATACCAATTGCTGGAATTCGATGTCCCGGGGTATCAAAAATTGCGGAACCGATAACCCCGACCGAAAACCCGTCGCCGGAAACCGATCACGAACACCAACGAACCGGGCTCGACAAGAGTATCACCGCCGCGGGATAAACCCGCGGCTAGAAACCCTAGCCGAACCCCGCTAGGGTTCGCGATCGCCGTGCATGGCGATCGCCGGGGATGCGCGTGCATCCCCCGGGGCTGTTCGGAACAGCCCCCGGCGGTGAGTCCGGCGACTCACCGCCGCCACCATCGAGGGAGGGCGGTGCGCCCAGCGCACCCGCCGCGGCTCCAGCCGCGGCAGCCCTAGCGATCGACCTTACGGTCGATCGCATGCCCCGGCGTCCAGCCGGGGCCCCTTCGATCGCACGCCGGCGGTCGTGCCCTAGGCCGACCGCCACCCTCGGCTCCCAGCCGAGGGTTCTCTCGAACCTTCGCCGGGGATCTCGAATCCCCATCCCCGAAGTTCGTCGTTTGCCCGGATCATGCGTTCATGTATGTATCACAATTAATCCACATAAAATCATAGAAGGGAGTATATGATTTTACCTTTTAATTCGTTGTGCGGAGAAACGAATCTAAGTTGATGACCTTACGATCTTCCCACGTATTCCTTGCACTCCGTTCGAACGTCGGGTGGGCGACGATCTATCGAACTCCTATGGATCTCCTTCAACTCTCTAGAATATCAAGTATGATAATCTTGTCTCATGATTTATGAAGGCCATGTAGTGCTTTTATAGGCTACGTAGGATTTCTAAAGGAGGTGGAATATTGGGCTTCCAATATTGAAGATTAAATTGAGCCCACTGCCCATGTCCATTAATCCTTATCAATATTAATTAAATTTATTTTCCACTATATAAATTTAATTGCACTCCCAATATTAAACCATATTATATCAAATAATATTTCTCTGGTAGTATTATTTATTCCGTGTATTTAAGATTTAAATATCCATGAATAAAATTAATTTATTGCTAATTAATTTATTCATCTCTTTAATCCGAGACTAGTATCATTCAACCTTAATTATTGTGCGGAACGTGTCCACTCATGAGGTTTACACAATAATTCCTTATGAACTCATCTCGGGGATATTATCAACTCTTCCGGGATACACTGTCCGGTCAATCATTCACGGCATGCCATATATAAAATATAGTGACCCAACTTAACCGGTAATTAACCCAATAATTAAATCGGTTAATTCCTTTGGTAAATCAAAGTCACTTATATTAAATATACACACCCGCAACAATATCGGGGATTAAGAATAAAATACACCGAGACTCGAATCGATTATCGCCGGCAATCCTAATCGATGAATCTCAACGATCCGCTCAATACACCAAGTGTACAAGTGTGATAAAATAATTAAGATAAATTATTTTCTCTCTCACACAACGACTATACCGATGGATTGGTCCGGGTCCATCTAGGTCGTGAGCCACTGTTTGATTAAATACGAGTAACCGATAGTATGATCTTCTGTCTGCCCATGCAACACCATACTAACTACAACGTATAAAATCTAGGACTATGATTTGCATATATTTAATTAATAATAATTAAAAGCAAACAATTGTTTATTAATTAAATAGATTAAATGCTATGACGGGGAGTTTTACCGTTACTTAAATCTAGACATTAAGTACACAACTCCAACAATTTGTATGTAGAAAGGGAACTGAAATGAAATCACACCGAGACTAGGCTTGAATGCCCGAGATTAATATCTCTATTTATTTACTGGTATTTTATCTTGTTCTTCCTCGAGAACTATTACAGTAGGTGGGTCTCCCCGTAGTTGGGTTTCTCTTCTCATTGTCCCGGATACATCTTATTTATAGGGGAATGAAGTAGAAACCACCTGTCCATTATCAACGCGTGGTTTCGCATGCATAAAGTAGAAACATCTTTCATTTGTGCACTTCTATCCGGTGTAGGCTTTATCTACATTCTCACCAAGTTGGGTCTCGGAGCCCGGAAGTAATGATGGTCACCGAGCCGGGTCTCGGAACCCGGAGCTCGAGTATATCGTCTTATCCCCTTCTATAACTTAGCTCTCTCCGCAACGCGTACCACTCATGCGATGGTGTTCGGTACCGGTGCTTGGTGCTCGGTCGTGGTCCTGGGTCTCAAAGCTTCGTCGTCCCGCACGTATTCGGTCGTCGTCGCCCATGCCGGGCACTCAGTCGAGGTCCTGGGTCTCGGGGCCCCGTCGTCCCGCATGTATGGTCGTGGTTGCCCGTGTCGGGTGCTCGGTCGCGGTCCTGGGTCTCGAAGCCCCGTCGTCCTGCATGTATGGTCGTGGTTGCCCGTGTCGGGTGCTCGATCGCGGTCCTGGGTCTCGAAGCCCCGTCGTCCCGCATGTATGGTCGTGGTTGCCCGTGCTGGGTGCTCGGTCGCGGTCTTGGTCTCGAGGCTCGGTGGTAGATCCCGACATCCGATCTCGCAGCTCGGTCCTTGGTCCCCGTCTCGCAGCTCTGGCCCCGAGGCGAGAGGATGTCTCCTTCGGGTCTCCTTTCCCAGCGTCGGGCGTACCTGTGCTCCGTGAAGGGTGGATTTATCGTCTTGAACTGACTCCCCGTATGAGTGAGCTGGTAGGTGAGCCCCTGACACGTGTCGGTGGGGGTTTTTTGTGGCTCAACACCGCTATCTTATACTATCTCTGTTACATTTTAATGGTCATACTTCATTTGTTATTTGTGAAGGAAGTGTGAGCATTGCTCGGGACAGAAGTAGTAAAAGTTACAATATTTTATTTTTTGAGATGTCGCATAATTGTTGATACACTCAAAAAAAAAATTCCTACTTTTTTATTTTAAAATATTACAATTTACTCAAACTTTATCCACTTATGATTCGTTTGATTGCTTTTAGATAAATAGGAGTTAGTTGTGTTAAGAGCATCTCCAATGCTAAATCCCACTTTTCCCTTTGTGTGGACCCTATTATATGCCACATCGTCACAAAATGGGCAAAGATAAAAAGTGGGGAAAGTCATGCAATGCTAAGCCCACTTCCACCTTTAGAAGAACCAATTAAAATGTGAGTAAAATAATTAAATAATTAAAAGAAAGACAAAAAAATGAAAAAGCTTATATGAATAGTGTTATTGGGCTTGGCCTCTATGGTGGGCATGCCCATTTTATTATGATCTCCTCCAATGTTAAATTGAACATTTAAGGGTGCCCATGCCTACTTCACTTGGCCCAAATGTGGTGAAGTGGGCATCATTGGAGATGCTCTAACGACCTTGTAGGTTGTTTGGTTTGTTTTTGTTGGCCTGTGCCCTTAATCCATGTTCCTCTTCAAACTACTTGTCAGCCCAAATAAGTAAGTTGAAATAGCATATTTCAACAGTAACCAAGATATTGGATTGTGTATGAATAACTTGTTTAAGCATACAAAACAAGCACTTACTTTTTAAATTTTACTTATAATTACTATACTTTTCGATTAAAAATACATTAAACTTTTTACTTTTTTATTAAAAAATTAAAAAATAATATTTTTCTTAATATCTCTGCTAAAAAAAGTATTGCATCTTTAGTGAATTAGAGAAAGTTTAACATTTTTTGTTTTTGATATTTCAACTTAATATACTTTTTATTTTATTTTTTTACTTTAAAATATAATTTTATCTCTAGTTTATCTTTTAACTTTTTAAATTTTACACATAAATTATTTTATTTTTTAATTAAAAAAATACGAGATCAAAAATTCAAAATGTAATTTTTTTAATTTACATTTTGGTAACTGCATAAGTAGTTATGACGAAAAGAGTAAATCAATGATGCATTATTTCATATTCCTTACTCATTACATCTCATATCAAAATTGACATTTTTAAATACTCACACACACATTTTCGAGTTCGAACTTTGGACCTTACTGTTCTTAAGTCGAATGGTCAACCAACTGACTTAACAACCCTTGACAATAAATTTATATTTTATGTGATGAGCAGTCGTAGAACTTTCTTAAAAAAATATTTTAAATATGTTATAATATTTTAATTTTTTTTTGTCCATGTATTATAATTAGATATAGTATATAAAATATATACTACGCAAAAAAAATAATAAAATAATTTTTTAAAATAAAAATAATGTATATCTTTATATTTATATTAAAAAAATTAATTAAATAGAAAAAATATATTTTAATATATAATAATAAAAAATAAAAATTATATTTTAAGATATTTATTAAATTAATTATATTCGTGATTTTATAAAAATAAAAAATAAAAAAAAATTAGAATCTGCCCATATATTTTATTTATTAGGGATAGTATTGTTAGTTCAGTTACCATCGAGTTATTGACTCATTTAATAATATATTTTTATTTAAAATCACCGAAAGCCCAAAACCCCTCTGACCTCTGTCTCTCTGTTTCTCTCTCTCTCTCTGAAATAGAGAAAATTCATGCCGACTCTCAATTAGTGTGATTTTGATGCCAATGGAATCGTCCCCGAACGCCGCCGTCCTCCGCCGAACGGCCACTTGGGCGCTCTTGCTCGTCTTCGCTATGGCTCTGTCCTGCATCTTTCTCTACAGAGCCGCCGACTCGATGGCGCTCCGAATCTCACGTGCCTCTCACGTGATCCCCGCCGTTGACGACGAATCGTCGTTTCCTCCGGTCAGTATTACCTTTCCATAGTTCGTGCTACTACTACTACTGCTCATATAATTACGTTTGATGATTTTATTCGCCCAAATAAAGTGCCTGCTTGCATCGGGATTTTACAATGCCATCTCCGAGAAATCAAACCCTATAGCTATGAACTGTGTTAAAATTTATTTATATCGGGAATGGAATTCCTCTTATTACCAATTAGTTTTAAGATCGAACCTCCCTCCCTAGATGACTCCCTCTCGGGTTTCACGGTCTCAGTACGCTATACGTGAGTCCGCATTTACGCCCCCAATTTCAACAAACTGTTCATCATAAAGAAAAATATACACATGTTCTATGAGATGAAATGTAGTATCTGTTATCTGGCATAATTATACCTCCTAAAAATAGGAAAAATATTAGTTTTAAAATTACATTGTTTTGGCCAAAAATATCTGTCATATTGATGACAGTATGTAGTTATGGTGTTTGAAAATTATATTATATTTTAACACAAAAGACAGGAATTGTGGTGTTACTAAATATGTAGGACTTTCATTTTTTCTGTTGTAATCTTGTAAAATTAGACTTGCGCGCACACACACACACATACCCTTGTAAACATCATCTTGTTCGGTGAAGCTACTCGATAATGGATTGTATACGGAATTACACGGTACGTGTTTGTGATATGGTTCTTTTTCTCTTGAAGAAAAGGGAACTACTATATCTGCACTTTGGATTAAAGCTGCTAACAATCATTAGAAGATTTTTCCAACTAACATAATAAAATGTGCTAATACTGACATTCAGTTGCTCTTCTGAAACATATTATTGATGATCTGTGACTGTTTCTCATTACTCCAGTCGTTATTTCTATTTGAGAGGATCCTACGTAGAAGGATTTGTTTTCGCTGAGCTAAAACTATAGATTGATTTCTCGAGAACCAAAGTCATCGCTGAATAGCTATTTTGCTTCAATTCATTTCTTTAGAACTCTGAAAGTATGAAAGTTTTAGTTAAGGTTAGAAATTGAATTTATAAATTTCGCCACAGATCTTTTACTCAGGCTTTGCTAGAGTAAACATCCTCAATGCTGTCATTTTCATTTTACTATATTTAAGATACTATATTATACATAATTGTCGAACTCTGTTTCCTACATGCTTATTTCCAATTTTTTGTAGGACAGTGAGCAGTATAGTCTTGAAAGAGTCTTGATGGATGCTTCCATGCCGGATAAGTCGGTGATATTGACCACCCTTAATGAAGCATGGGCCGCTCCAAATTCAGTTGTTGACCTCTTTCTTGAGAGCTTCAGAACTGGAGAGCATACTCGTCGTCTACTGAACCACTTGGTTATTGTTTCGTTGGATCAAAAGGCATTTTCTCGTTGCTTGGCTGTGCATTCCCATTGTTTTGCCCTCTTCACTGAAGGGGTCGACTTTTCGCACGAGGCTTATTTCATGACTCCGGACTACTTAAAGATGATGTGGAGAAGGATTGATTTCCTAAGAGCTGTTCTCGAAATGGGATACAACTTTGTTTTCACGGTACTCAATCTTTCTCTCTCTTACCTAGCCCTAGTGTCTTGCAATGTTAACTCTTATTGATAAATTTTGTAGGTATCATATCCCAACCTGGCTGGTGTAACTGAGATTATGTTTTTATGTGGTTTCGTAGAAATGCTGCAGTTCTGTGAAATGAACTTGATTAACTGATTCCATTACCTTGTCTATGAATTGACCCTAATTTTTTTGGTGTGAATATCTCTCTGCGTTTATAAAATGTGTACTGTAACTGATGCTTTATGTTATAACTTATAGTAGTAGTTTCTTTTGGCTTTTGCATGTCATACAAATTGTTGATCTTATGAAAGTATCCACCCCCTCTCTTGGAAATTTATATTGTGTACAATGCATCGTACATCTGGTACTCAAATGATTAATATGTATATGACAGTAGTAGATTAGTAGATGATAAAATTTATGTAGTAGTATTTATTTCTTGAATTTACACGTAGTGTGTGATGAATATGGAAGTAATGCTCGATGAATTTGATTATGGTGTGTGATGATAATTATCTTTATTTGTTGAATATGCATGTAGAACGTGATAAATATAATAATTTCATCATGAATTCAAGTTTTATGAATGGTTGTGTGAATGAATAAACTTGAATTTCAACAAACTGTTTTTAGGTGGTTGTGTGAAGCACTTCAATTCATTTCTCATAAGTCATAATCCTATTGTACCCCAGCTTTTGGACTAAAGTAGTGCAATATCGTTATTACTTCAACACAAAACCATTAAGTAAAAAAACAATATTTATTAACATATTATTGTAAATACACATTAAGTTCATGAACAAACAAGAAGTCAATTAACCAACACCTACTTTTTTAGGTGGTTGTGTTGTTCCTATTTGAATTTGAAAACTTACATTTATTCATTGGTTGGTCCCCTTCTCTAGGATGCCGATGTCATGTGGTTCAGGGATCCATTTCCAGAATTTCATCCAGATGCCGACTTTCAGATAGCATGTGATCATTTCTCAGGCTTTGCTGAGGATATAGAAAATAATATACCCAATGGAGGGTTTACGTTTGTTCGCTCAAATAAACGGTCTATCGAATTTTACAAGTTTTGGTACTCCTCTCACATTACGTATCCAGGATTGCATGACCAAGATGTTCTAAATAGAATTAAGAATGATACCTTGATCCGAGAAATTGGGCTAAATATGAAATTCTTGGATACTTCACTCTTTGGTGGGTTTTGTGAACCCAGCCGAAATCTCAATCATGTTTGTACTATGCATGCAAACTGTTGTTTGGGGTTGGATAGCAAACTTCATGACCTCAGAATTTTGCTTGAAGACTGGAAAAGGTATTTATCCTTGCCACCGAGTTTAAAGCCTTTTGAGTCTTGGAGAGTTCCTCAAAATTGCAGGTAACGTGAATTTTCTAATTTTATTCTGTTCTTTTTTAAAACCCTATTTATTTGGTTGTCCAACCTTTCATAAATACAGGGGATGTTTTTGTATAGCTGTTATGTTCCCTTAATCCCTTTATCTGACTATATTATGTGTGCTTATATTTCTATCTTCGCTGTCTCTGTCAATTGTTTGCAGTATTGAGTCTCTCTTCGTACATAATGTCGATGAGGAAAAAAAATGAGGAGTTGAAACACTTGTCGAAGCCGATACCCTGAGAAGTGAGGGAATTCACAATAGCTGTGGATATTAAATTGTGAATATGGCACTTGTTTGTTAGGATAAATGCTGACTTGGTTTAGGGAGCAGGAGATATTTTCTTACATTATTATCTAAGTGTAACTATTGTCACTATTATAGTCTCTTATAGAAAGAGAGAATCTTACACACGGCATTTTTTATTTTATTTTTACTATAGTCGATTGTCAATTCTTTGAATTATTTCATTTATTTACACCTCCACAATTACTCTTCACACCTCTTTTTAAATTCACATTTTAATTACTATTTACACTCATCCTCAAATACCAAACTTACTCTTTTATTTTATAAAATAATTTACTCAATTGCTCTCCCCATTCTCCGAATTGACCCGCCGCAGCCTCCACCATCACCACCGCCTTTCTCCGATTTCATCGACACTCTCTTCGCCCCATGTCGGAGTTCACGATCTCCTCCGCCCCTTCTATATATGTTTCTGAGCAGCAGCCTCCCACTGCCACGCCCCTCCATCTCCACCCCCTCGTCTTCTCATGTGAGGCGATGCGATTAGTCTCTACTCACAGCAACAACTATTCTACATCTACCGAACATCTCGTCGTGACGTCGTCCACGAAATCAACGGTTGTACTCGACCCTTCATTGGTGGTCAAATGCACGTACTGAGCTGTTTCCTGACTCGGTCCGCTTGAACCAGACCTTTCTCGACCGCCGCGTGAACCAGAACATCTCGTCGTGATGTCGTGTCGATGCGACAAATTTCGGCCCAAATTTCGTCACCACGTCGTGTCGATGCGACACTGTTTTCGAGGTTTGGCGGAGATGACGAAGCTAGAAACGTTGGCACCAACACACATTTCTTGTCGACTCCGTGTGTACGGCGTCTTAGCGTAAGTAGTTGGGATTTTTTTTGGGTGGGGTACGCAATAACTTATGTTTATTTAAAAGGGTATTTTTGGTATTTAAAGAGTATTGTTAATAGTAAATTAGATTATAATAATCACTCTAAATTAGAATAGATGTAATATTTTTGTGGGCAGAGATTAAGTAAAATTTGTTTTTTTTATTTTTATTAAAAAATAAAGGGTAAATTTTTACTTTTAAGTTGAAAAATAAAATAGTTGTGAGTGTAGTTTAAAAAATAAGTGAATAAAGTAAAGGTAAAATAGTATTTTAAAATAAAAAGATTATAATACTTATTTCTATTTTTGAGGTGTATCAACTATTTTGAGACAACTCAAAAAGGAAAGTGTTGCATTTTTTTTAGGGAGGAATTAAATTTTTAAGGGGGTGTGAAGAGTAAATGTGGAGGGAGTAACTTGTGTTTATTTAAAAGGATATTTTTGATATTTAAAGAGTATTGTTAATAGTAAATTAGAAAATAAATTTTAAAGGAGGTGTGAAGAGTAATGGGATGTATTCAATTAGGAATCTATAGGATTTTAATGGATCTTTAAAGTTTAGGCGTATTCAATTTGGATTTTTAAAAGTTCATTAAAATCCGGAAGTATTCAATTAAAATTTTAAAAAATCTTAAAAAATTTGTAGAAAATATTCAAAAGTCTATGGATTATAATAGATTTTAAAAGTTATGGATTTTGATGGATTCTCTTTACACAATATAACTAAATTTGACTTTTCGAAATCTCTAATAATTATGAGAGATTTCGATGGACTTCTATACAAGACGAAAACTTAAATACGAAAAATAAAAAAATAAAACGAGTTATTTAACCAGAGTTACACAAATCACTCTACTAAATTTTTATTTGAGAAAATTGATCTTATTATATTTTTGTTAAAAATAATTATTTATACATGGTATTAATACTAAATTATTTTGTGATAAAAATAAAAATTATAAAAATTAAAATAATAATTTGTTTTTTTGTTTTTTTAAAAAATTGATTTTTATGTAAAAGTATGTTCATATGCATTTGAATATAGTTGATGTTTATGAAAGTTTACTTAAATCACATATATTTTAAAATTCTTTAAAATTTATGAAAATTCATATAAAATCAATAATAAAGTCGGTTAAACTCTTAATAAAATCTATAAATTTTCAAAATTCGTTGATTTTTTAAAATTCAAAAAAATCATGGAGAGCGAGTATTTTAATCATATGTGGGAAGCGAGTGTGATGCATATAACAATAATGTAAATGAAGATGAAAATAATAATGATAAATAAATATTTATTTATTTTTGAACAAACGATGAATAATACTATTTATTTATTTTTGAACAATTTGAATTTTTTTAAAATAATATATAAAAGTTTGTAAAAATAAAACAATTAAAAAAATTATATTTATAAAAATATATCAAAATCAATGGAAAAAATCATTCAAACTGTACGTAGACCCTGTGAATTTAGAAACAGTTGAATACACTCCCCTAAATGTGAAGGGAAGAATACACTCCCCTAAATGTGAAGGGAAGTGTAAATAAACTGAGCTTTATTTTATTTAAAATACTTATCATATTACATTTAAAAAAAAATTAGAATGAAAGTGATTTTAAGTTAATAATGTATAAAAAATATATACAATTCAATTTACGTTAACAAAATAAAATAAAATAAAAGTAATAAAAATATTTATTTATAATTTAAAAATAATAATACTCCAATGTGTATTTTTATTATTATGAAAAATTCAAATTGTAAATATATTAATCATTCACAAGAAATTGACTTCAAAAATTTTGAGATATATAGTTGACTTCTTTTCTTCATTCTTTTACTGAAATAAATATTTAAACGATCATTAAATCATTGAAAAGTTACAAGTAACACAAAATATAGCTCATTCTATAAGAATAAATTATATGCCATAACATTTTGGCATCTTCTGAAATGGAAGGCATTTTTAAATTCAAAATGTGCAGTATTTTGCTGCTAAGTGACTAAATTTACTACTGCAGCAGCAATGTCGATAATATCTCAGCCATAGTCTTATCGCCCATCTCACCTCCATTCTCGACTTCCACGCCAGACTTGAGGACGGCAGCATCCAAAACTAGCTTCCTTTTTGCAATCTCATAAACGTTCTCATCGACCGTATCCTTTGTAACCAGCCTAAACAAAACAAGAAATTATTAACTTGGGAGTTTGGAAGAGGGATTCACTGAAATTAGAACACTCATTTATGTTATAAAAATCGAGATCACTCAAGATCAATACTGACCCAATATTTGAAAAAAACAAAATGGTTCAAGATGAAGAAATGCATCTACAGGTAGACATATACCCCTGAACTGGACCACATTGGAGATTTGCATCTTTTTGTACTTCAGGAAGAATATAGCGATTATCAGAATAAATATATATATATATATATCAACTATATGGCTCCTAAAACTCATCTCCATACAGTGGCAAACATATCTCGAAATACATGTATAATGATTCGATTGTCCCAAGACAGGTACACCAAATTAATCCTCCAGTCCATCAATAGCCAATAAACAAAAACTGGTAGTTGCGCTAACCTGTAAATTGTGACAGGCTTTGTTTGCCCAATGCGATGACAGCGGTCTTCAGCCTGTCGATCAATCTGGGGATTAAAATCCATGTCATGAATTATAACTGTATCTGCTCCAGTCAAGTTCAGGCCCTGTCCCCCGGCCCTTGTGGACAACAAACATGCGAATATTGTTGTGTCCTTGTTGAAGGTATCCACAATTGTCTGCCTCTCTGTCACCTGTGTACTGACAACAATATGAAATGAAATTTAAACCCCAACGTATTAATAACCTTATTGCAGTATTTCTCTTAAAATACATGTAGAAAAATAACTAAAATGTGAAAAACTAAGGGTGCGGCTGACTATTAAAAAATGAATAAACCACACTAGAGTTTTGTTTTTCTTAAAAGTTGTGATTGGAAATTAAAAAAATCTCTTCTACATTCTTTTTTAACAAGAAGTAATTATTATTACAAGTTCCCTGCAAAGTTCATTATTTTCCCACTAAAAATATATGTAATTACCACTCATTATTTTACATATTTACTATTTTGAATCGCATCAATTATAATCAATACATTTAGAATACATACACTTGAAATTTCATCATTCTTCTCTAAATTTAAATCACAACTATTCTTTGGCGGATAGATTTTTTTTAATGGATCTAAATCCAATTGCACCCTAAAGTCATTCCTCGCGGAAAGTTGCCCATTTGTCTTCATTCTCATTAATATGTATGTCAGGAGCATTCACATGCGCCAGACTATATAGGTGGTGCAGAAAACTGCAGAGTAAATTTAACAGAATGGCAGACTTACCTTCCATCAAGACGCCTGTAGGTCACCCCAATCACATCCAAAGTCCACTCCAATATGTCAAGCATTGATGTCCATTGGCTAAAAATAAGAACACGACTCCCGGAACAGTTTAGTTTAGGGAGAAGCTCAGCCAATACCTATGCACATTCAAATCCATTTGTAATCAGTATTGCAAGCACAACAAGAGGAGCATTCCTTACTTAGAGATTGAACTTATCAAAATTTTAACAACAGGAGGGTAAAGAAACTAAAACATACCTGACACTTTGCCGAAGTCATAACATGATCATCGGAAAGAATTCCTTTTGCACCAGTGTCACCATAGTAAAGTAGAAGCTGCAATAGGCATTCAAATTGAACCTTTATACTCATATGTCACAAGTGGCATCTCAAACAACTGGCTTATAATGAAAATCAAACAGAGCATAAAACAGGAAAATAAGCAACTGGATTATCTCTTTTACAATAATTGGTGCTTGTTAGATATGATTCCACAACAAGTCAAAGCCAAAACAGGATAAAGGAGATCTGTCTCAGTTAGATTTGGATATGTAACTTCTTCGTTGATGAGAAATATCAAACTCATCGAGCAGAGAGGCCTACTCTATTAACTAGTGTGACAACCCCAAATTCACAGATGTTAAAGGATAAAAAATATTTCTATTTCAGAAAAACTTAGGGCATAATAATATTGAATTGCGTTACTTATTAGCCTAATTACAAATAAAACAATTAGTTTTAAAAATTACAGATATCCCCTGACATGCTTTTATCTTATATCAGTGCAAACCTTAAGGGCATACTAAAATAATTGGGTAAAATTACACCGGGAACAAATAAAAAAAAATAGTTTTTAAATTACAAATATTCCCTGATATGTTTCTATCGTACATAAGTACAAACCTTGAGATTGGTATTTGTAAGGAATTACAAATCTCAAAGGAATATCATCAATTTTTAGATAAGTGGTTCTTAGACTAAACCTTAAGGGTAGTTTTTGTAGTGATGCCTAAAGAACTCTAACATAAAAAAGCACCAGAGTACCAGACTATCTTCATTGACTCATTGTCGGTGACTCAGTGTTATCAGTCAGGGGGTCAATAATAAATTACTGTAATCGATAATATTAATAAAAAGTGCACACTCCACATTTGAAAATCCAATTACCCGATGAATAGCAAAGTCATTATAGCCTTTAAGCTCCTCAATGACACGTTCCAAGGTACATTCGAAGCCAAACACACCTTTCGGGTGCAGCATTTTAGCAAAACGAGCAACATCTTTATCTGAGTAGATGCGCCTCACCAACAAAGGATGGTTTGCTATCTAAAAGAATGGAAAAGCATATTCATGCTCCAATAAACTGATGTTATTATGCATAAAATTAACTTCACCGGATAAAAGAAACAAGAGAGTGTACCTTGCGAAATTCAAGAAAATAATTAGAAATTTGACGTTTAGGCAAAATTCTAGCCACGTCATGTACAGAAGTTTCAGAAGATTTTGTAATGCGAGCTAGAGAAGAAGCACGATAATTCTCAATCGCTTCTTTATAAGCTTCTTCTTGCTGTTTTTCCATGCGCACATATTCAACCTATAATGAAATCAAAGTCCCATTAAGATTTAGCATATGAACAGAATCCTTAATCAACAATGTTAATTCCTAGCAAAAGTATAAAGAGAAGGAAAGGTAATTGAGACCAAATCAATTGCATGAATAGACAACTAGTATACCTTCTGCGTCTTTGGAACAAGTTGCTGCATTACGTCTGATTTCAAACGTCTTAATATGAATGGTCCTAAAATAGACTTCATTCTACCAATTAAATCTCTATCTTCTGCAATTAACAGCTTTTTTAAGTCAACATCTCCAGTTTGAAATATATCAGGCATCATAAACTCCAACATAGACCAGAGCTCCTGCAAATAAAGGATCAACTGAATCACTCCAGAGTAAACAGAACTAAGCACAAACCGCGGCAGAAGATAATCTTATTTATGATGTTAGATGATTAAGATCAACCATTCTCAGAAATTTACTACACATCTTAGTGTGAGAAGATTCTTGGATAATACAATTTAGCCAAGCTCCAGAGTAAAAACTACTGGAGTTACTATCATCATTTGGGAGAAGCAAAAATAAAATAAAAATCAAGCATATCAAAGTGAAGAAAAAAATACAGAGATCTACTCTACTACTGAATCTATAGAAGCAATCAAACAGTTGAGAAATCAGAGAAAACATCATATACAGGACAGAGGAACTAATCAAGTTTCTTACAAGAGCAACTGAAAACAGCATACTTCAAATTTATTTTGGAAACAAAAATCGGTGAGTGATAAAATTGAGAAACAATCCCTTCACCAATCATAATGTTAGCTTTGGTATCAAAAATTAAGTTGCAGAAAACGTACATGCAAATCATTTTGTAATGGTGTGCCTGTAAGCATCAAACGCTGTTTCGCATTTCTAGCTACTGACATCAAATTTTTCCACCTGTAACTGCTCTTGTCCTTCAAAGCATGAGCTTCATCCATTATCACACAACTCCATTTCCAATGCCTAAGAATTTTGCGGTCATCTTTCTGCTGTGCACTGAGAATAACTTTCAGAATTGAGAACAAACAAGAACAAACTTGCAAGGACTTCCACCCAAAATAACATAAAGTAATAAACACTAACTTGTGGCGTTCAAATAGTGAATAGCAGACAAGAATAACATCGAACGGAGGTGGCCGCCCGGCCTTTCCCAAAGAGCTTAACTCTTTTGCGTAAGCTGACCGTGCAGAACCATGATACATCAGCACACTAAACGATGGACACCATTTCTTAAGCTCCCTTTCCCAGTTTTCCAGAACAGAAGCAGGACACACAATCAAATGAGGACCAGGGTCATCTTCCAAATGCTTCAACAGAATCAGATAGGTTATGGCCTGAGATTCAAAATCCAATTTGCAGTTATAGTGGTTGTATATCTAAAAACGGGTTTAGTAATGACTAGGAAAAATTACAGAAATGAACTCACCTGTATTGTTTTACCAAGACCCATCTCATCTGCCAAAATAGCTGCAAGCCAAAATATTTTTGTGGGACATAACGGAAGTAAGTAACACCCAGAAATAATCAAGAACTTAATAATCTTTTATTATAGGAAACTTATGATGTCCTGGTTTAAGAAGATGCATCTTAGATCCAGACACAGAACATACATGAAAGAGGCACATAAATTTGAAAACCGTGATATAAATTGGCCTAGAAGTTTCGCTTATAAATTGACAAACTGACACTAGTAAAATCTTGATGAGACATTATGTGATTATGAGTCATACTCAGTATTCAGACAACAAACAAGAACAGTCATCTATAATGGGATGGACCGCTGAGAATAATCAAACAGCAAGTGATAAATAACATAAGTTCTTGCGTGAATAAGCTTCATAAAGCAATTGAAAGCAACACTAAACCGCTAAATGTTCGTAAAATGTAATATTATATGAAAAAAAAACAATAATACTAAGAAGAAGGATAATACCTCCCTCAATTTTCTTTCTATACAAAAGAAGAAGAAAATTGACTCCAATGAGTTGGTATGGCTTGAGCACTGGCTTAAAATCTGAATCCCCAACTCCGCAAGCATCATTTACATCGTCCTGCAATAATAATGGAAAATAATTCGAACTCTGAATCAGTGAATCTTGCTAATCAGACATGAAATGGAAGGGGGTGCTTCAAACGAAACCTCTCTTTTACATCATGCAATGTTTATGCCATTCCATTGAAAATTCCAAAAGTTTGAACATTTAATTAATACCTGAGTAACAATCCTTGCTGCAAAAGAACCCAACTCCACTTCAGAGTACCTTTCGCAGGCTACTGCGCTTGTACCGTACAACTCCCGCTTCAACTCAGCCGAAATCTTCTCACACTTGCGCAGAGCCATCTTAACAACATCATCTTCTTCCTGTTCTTCCTCATCCTCCGACAACCAAACCTCACTGCCGCTGTAATCACCCGTCTCGCCACCGCCACGGCCCTCCTCCTCCTCGTCATCGTCATCGATTACAAACCGATTCCCGCGCGTAGCCATAGCAGGTCTCTTAGTCGCATCCACGTACGCGTCATCATCCTCTAAATCCTCGAATCCATCACCGGCCGGTGCGTTTCCAAGTTCTTCGGAGGAAGAGCTCTCGATTATGTGAACGGCGTTGGAAGTGCTGCTGCTGCTGCCATTATTTTGGTTTTTCGAGAAAGCGAAGGACTCGATTGGGGGCGGAGGGTTTTGCACGGGTTTGAGGACGCGCGAGGGTTTGAATGAATCGGAATGGGGAGACCATTCGTCGTCGGAGAGCTCGATGAGATCTCTTCCTCTCTTCATGTCTTCGTCTTCGTCAATTGAAGTGGAAGAGCGAGAAAGGAAAGCAGAATTAGTTCTCGTCGGGTGCCGCCATTTCTACGGCGCGGCTGTGCGAATACAACTTTTCCCTTTTTTGGTACATCAATTTGAGTTAGGGGTGACTATTCGGTACGGACGGATACCCGCACCCGAATTTTTACCCGTACCCTAAAAAACAAAAAAACTCATCTCATAACCCGACCCTCTTTAGTTAATCGGGTACCCAATACCCGGACCGGGTAATCGATTACGGTAATCGGGTACCCAAAATTACCCTAAATTATTAATTAACAAAAATTCAATAATAATATACAAATTCAATATTAGTTTATTTTTAACCGACCAACAATAAAAATTACAATATATACATTTTACACAAAATCTAAATAAATATAAAAATTCATTACATGATTCATTGTGAAAATGAATAATCATTATTAACTACAAATACAAAAAATACAAAATAAAATATAAAATAAGTATTCATTCACAAAAATTAAAATAACCATAACATAAAACATAAATAATCATTTACAAAAATATTTATTATTCATCAAAATAATATTTATTAATAATTATTCAATCATATATACTATGTCTATCATACTTTGTACTAAAAATAAGTATTCATTCACAAAAATTAAAATAATCATAACATAAAACATAAATCATCATTTACAAAAATATTTATTATTCATCAAAATAATATTCATTAATAATTATTCAATCATTTATTTTGTATTTATCATACATATAGATTACGGTAGTAATGGCTCAAAAAATATCAATTAAAGTTCAAAATTGCAATAAAAAAACAATAAAAAAATATCATTTATTATATATAATGTTATAGATTTATAGTTAATATATTAAAATATTTATTATTTTAATTTAAATAATTAATCGGGTATTTCGGGTATACCCGAACGGGTAATTGGATACCCTAATACCTAATATTTTTAAAACTAAATTCCATAACCCGCCCCTTTACCCAAATTTATTGGGTACGGGTACCCAAAAACCCAAACGGGTGCGAGTATTTCGGTACAAACCCGAATACCCGAACCCGAATAGTCACCCCTAATTTGAGTTGTGGATACAGTCCAAAGAATTTTAGGGGAGTATATGTTTGTTAATGATTTTTATAATTTATATACTTTGGATTTATTTTAAATTTTAATAAACATTAATTGTAGTATTTATTTAAATATTTAAATAATGAATTGTTAATATTATATTGTTTCAAAAAAGTTGTTGAATTAAATTTATTTATTTTCAAGTTAATTTCAGTTCACGTCATTTAATTTAACAATTATTTTTATCAATATTACCACCACAACTACTTTCAATATTCTATTTTTTTATTTTTTTTATTAATTTTTTATTAAAATATATGTATATATTTAAATAATTAATAAAAATATATTTTAAACTCACACTATAATAATTTTTAAAATTATTTAAAAAAATTCCAATAAATTTAATTTAATTCAATTAATTTCATTTCAAAAGAACATATTCAACTAGTAACAAAGTCTTCAAGTAACAAAAAGTTGAAACTTTACAAATGAAAAATTGCAAATTTTAAATGTTAGAGCATCTTCAATTATATACTTCAACATATGTATAATTTCGTTGACATATCACAAATTATTTATATCTATCAATTTGTAAGTTAACATCTTATTTCATTTACAATTATTCTTTTTTATATGCATGTAGAACCCATAATATAAGATATACATATATCAAATTGTACAAGTACTTAAATTTTAATACTCATTTTTTATCTCTCGTATTCACCTTCTCAATTGTGTACTGTAATATATCAAATTGTACAAGTACTTAAATTTTAATACTCATTTTTATCTCTCATAAATTGTATTCACCTTCTCAATTGTGTACTGTATTCATCTTCCCAATTGTGTATTGTGTACAATTTAATGTTGTATAGAAATTGTAGCTACGATGTTATGCTATACCAAAAGTGGATGCGAATAATGCAAAAAGCATAATCTTTCTTCAATGGTTGGATTGGTCTTTACAAATTCCATCAGCATAAATATACAGTACTTATATTTTATTTAATTTTTCCCTTTAAATTCCCCTTTTGACTACAACTATGACAATTTTTTTCAAAAAAAAAAAAAAAAAATGCCAGTACATTTGTATTTTAGTTTGATAAATGGATTTCTTAGATTCAAATACAATATACTCCACTTCAAAGTTGACTCTCTTATATATCTAGAGAACTTAAACATAATTAAAATTATATTTCGGGTGTAACAACGATAAATTGATTATAGTTAAATATTGTTGCTCCGGAACGACCAACCTTTGTGAGATTGCTCTTAAATGAAGTGAGTTCAACGTATAGATTGCTCTATTATAGGTAAATTGAAATTGATTGCACAAACGAACTGAAAGTTATCTCAACAAATAAGTTTGAAGCTCATGTTGCATACGGTGTAGTTTAAAACAATATTCAGTATTTACTTTCATGCTAATGAATCAACAAAATATGTACAACATCAAAATAACTAATATTATACTTACATATCTAAGCTCAAAATAAAATTGAAATGTTTAAACTATTTGATGGGATGTCAATAAAAAATAAAATACTCTATTTGTTCTGTCTCTGATATTGTAAGTTTGTAATGTGGGGGTCCCGACCCATTGTCGGTTGATTATCAATTGATAACGTAGGAGGCAGAGCAATACTATAGCAATTGATTCATAAGCTACTAAAGTGCAAACATTTTATATACCCTTTACACTTTGCATAATTTTCCAATGTGTGATTGCTTTTTCATTTTTTCATTTTTTTTCCTTCTATTTTGATTATATTTCACAAATTAATTTCTCATTCATTTCAACTCCAATTTGAGCAAACGAGATATCGACTCGAAGCTCTCTTCGAGCTCTACATTTTCCAATAGGCCGTCGAGAGTGATATGTTGACTTCACTGTACCAACACTTGTCTTTTCTAGTTTATTTTGTACTCACTCGTGAGCACACGAGACACTTCTCATGGGTCATTCATCCTAAAATTATTCCAGAGTCACGCTTAACTTTGAAGTTCTTATATAAAGATGTTTTTAGATGCATCCGTTGGTATGATTAACATATTCAATTTCTTTAGCTTTTGAATATTTTGGAGCGTTAGTGACGCGTGATTTTTTTTTTATTCTTAACAAATAAAAGGACAAAACAATTTACACATTAATTAATAATCAGTATTAGTAATTATTTAACACGTGAAACAAATAAAAGAAAAGTAAGAGATGTAAAAAAATAAACTACAAATATAGTTTGTTTTAAATAAAAATAATAAAATAAAAGAAAATAAATAGATGTAAAAGTATAAAATTTTTAAGATAAAAATATTTTGATTTGATTGATTAGAAAAAAAATAATAAATAGAAAAAAAAATTAGATAAATAAATAATTTCAACTCTTATAACTTTTTGTAAATAAGAATACAGTAATTTTAATTTGATTGAGTAGAAAAAATAAATGTATAATAATAATAATAATAATAATAATAATAATAATAAGAAGGGATAATAAAGCCCTAAATCCAAAAATTCATAGATCGATTTGCTTCAATGGAGGTTCCCGGTTCATCGAAGAAGATGATTGCGACGCAAGAGGAGATGGTGGAGGCGAAGGTGCCAATCGCGTACAGAGACCAGTGCGCTCATTTGCTCATCCCTCTCAACAAATGCCGGCAATCGGAGTTCTACCTTCCGTGGAAGTGCGAAGCGGAGCGCCACACCTACGAGAAGTGCGAGTACGAGCTCGTCATGGAGCGGATGCTTCATATGCAGAAGATCCGAGAGAGAGAGGCCCAGCTGAAGGCCCAATCCCCACAGTCGATTCCCCTCGTCCCTAAAACTGCCAATGCTTAATTCCAGGATTCGTCACGATTTCGAATAATCTTTGTGAGGTGAATTCCTTGTTTTTGGGTTCGAATAAATCGTGCTTGTTTTGTTCGTTCCTTGTTCGTACAAGAATGATAGATATGACTTTGAGATATGCTTGCTTTTGATTCCTGATGTTTCTTTCTGGTGGATTTTCTTGCAACTAATTTCAACTGCTATCATTGAAAATGAACATGATTTTAGATCTTACAGGTGAAACTTTTAGTCCCTCGAATGAATAATAATAATAGTTCACGTGTGATGTGTATTTGTATAGGTTGTCTTAGTATGAGTGACTTAATTTGTCATGTTTCTTGGCTGTTTACTTGTTTAGTTGCAAAGGTTAGAGTTTTATGTTTTTAAAGTATACCGGTGATTGATAGGATCTCGTGCCGAGTATTAGGCGACTTTTACAGGATAAGCTAATCGTATGGTGTCACTCTTTTTGGTCTGCATTGTCTTTGTGTACATTTTTGTGTTATTATTTCCCCTTTATTAATGCTTCCTTCTTGTCTAGTGACTTTTGTGATATAGTTTTCTTCCACGTCACCTCAACTACACCTTACTTGATTGGATATGTTAGAAGTTTAAGTGGAAAGTGTATGCACATGTTACAAGTTGATTGAATATAGTTTTGGGGTCTATATATGGTGCAAATATATGGATATTTCATGCTGCTACTTGTGTTTTTTTTCTCTTATGCGTGCCCATATTGATTTATTTTTCATTTGTGTGTGGCTGAGCTAATTGTTAAAAGTGTTTTAAAGTTCGGTGAACTGGCATGGTTTCGTACATTGTTTTCAAGCTACTTATGTGGGTTATTTAATCAAGTGGGCATTCCCTAAAATGATTTTTAGCAGTGTTCAAATTTATTTATTATTTTTTTATCTTGTTTCTACCAATAAAAATAAGGAAAAAAATTGTTTTGGCCTGACCGCCTGAGTAAGTGGGGTCGCATGTCAATATATCATAATGCTATATTTCTATGATAAAGTACAATATGAAGAAAGATGAACTACGAGTCTTACTACACAAGTGTTTTTCCTCACCCTTCATATGGTGTGGATGAGGGTGGGAACCTTGCGTCTTTCAATTAGTTATCTTACCCTTCACTCACTTCCAAAACACATTATAAATATAATTGAATTAGAATAAATTTAAGAAACCCTACAGTAGAATTTCTTTGGTTAAATAAATGAACAGAACTTTATCATTACTGAATTAGTGTGAATAGATAGAGTTTTAGTTCAGGGTCTGTAGATGTAGAAAATGAAAGCAACGATTTGGGACCTCTGCAAGGTATTTTCTACTACTAGAGTTATCAAATATATAGGCTTGCAAAGTATTGATCTGATGTCGAGAGAAAGAGAGGTGGAATAAAGAAAAACAAAAACTCCAAAACAATGAAAAAGAAACGGAGTAAAGAAATGGAGAGAGGACATAATATGATTTCAGATTTCACCAGTTAAGGAACATTACAATGTCTCAGTAACTTCTACTATTATTTATTACTATCTCAAAATATGAAAAATAATCTCTCTATTTCCACACTTGGGAGAATGCCTCTCATTGGCTTATAATTTAGAATTCAAATGTGATTTCATTTGAATCTTTTAGTTTTATATTCATGAACACTTAAGATATTAAGATACATGCAAAATACTAATCAATCTCTATCACCAGTCTTCCACTGAAGTTACATATCATTTCTACTAATGTAAAATGGCTGGTGCATTTTCTTCATGAGAATATATGTCTTCCTTCCCCCTTGAGATTCTGTGAACATGGTGGTTAGCACTTACATGAGTGATTAAGGAGGTATTTGGCCTCATTAGTAAACGTTTCATTACACGTATAGGCATTCTTTCTATTGTTGTTTTAGGCTTTTAGTTTCATCATTTTGTGTAGAATGGGTGTCATGATGGTTGCGAAACTGATCCATTTCATTTGATTGATCTCAGAGAATGACTAGGTGGGAATATGATAGGTAAGCAAGCTAGAATACCCTCTTACATTAATTTTTAGAAACGAAAGTGAGTGATAGATATATCATACTCTCAAGGATCCTAAGATTAAAAAATATATATATAAAATCCTAAGGATTTGTCAGGTCTATTTTCCTAAGGATCCATACCTGTAGTTTGTGGAAAAAGGATTTGAACCCTTTAGATGATGCAACATGTTTGAGTACCTATGGCCTTATTCTTTACTAATTTGTACAAAATCTGCTCAAACAACTGAAGATGGAATCATCATCCAGTAAGATACTTCTGAAAACAAAATCATCTGCCTATCACGATGCTTGAAAAGCTTCTGCTAAGAATTACCTGCTAAGAAAAACTCACGATGAATAGATTCGATCATGCTGATCAACTGTGGATTTCTCTGCTTCACAATCATGATAAAGCCTCTATGGAGTATAAGTATTGTTGATTTTCGAATTCGAGATAACCTAATTATACTTGTTCTCATAGCTTAGTGTGGAGTTTGGATTTTTTAGCATGCTTCGAATGCTCTATATTTGCCTTTTATTCTTTAATTTGTTTGTTCTGTTGACAAACTAACCGTCTCTAAATCAAATAATAAGATGAAAATGAATATATTTTTTTTTTCTGGCTGTTTGGTATCTCACCGTTGTCTTCCTCCCCAGGAAGAAGCTGGTGCGTTTTTGGCAGAGGGTGGAGATTCATCCAAAGGTTATTATTCCTTTTTCATTTGAATGTTAAGACTTGTCGTCATGGTAAACAAGTTTGTAATAAATTTCAAGCATGATTAGCTGTCCATTTTCACTTCCATCTGTTCTACTTTGTTGAACCGAAAAATATCACCCTGTATTACTGTATTACAAAATTTGAAAACAAATTACTCCTGCTCTCTGTCCCATTGAAAGGCCTTACTTTTATATTGAAAATGTTCTGATTTTCTCTTTTGATTATTTTAAAAAAATATAATTATATAATTTTATGAAACAAATAAAAGACACTCTTGATCTTTGCGACTCTAATGTTTTAAAACTATTTCTATGAAACAAAGAAATACTACTACTACAATATGGGGTGGTGATATCCAGTTTCAAAAACTAAAAACTTTTATAAACTGTTTTATAGGAAAAATATTGTAAAAAAATTACAATTACACAAATTCAGTTTAATTACAATGGCATCTCATTGTATATATAAAATACATGCATTAATAATTTTAATAATTTAAACTAAGTACTTTAAATAATTTTACTTCAAAAATTTAAACTAAGTACTTTAAATAATTTTACTTTTTTTGTTCCACGGTAAAATTTTATAGAAAAATTCCGAAGTACATTATACTTACCATCCCTATTTGAAATGACAATTTTGTAAATTTTATATATTTCATTTTGTGCATTTCATGGCAAAATTTATAATTTTTAAATTGAAAATTTTCATTTAGGGTATTTCACCGCAAAATTTATAGCACTTCTGTAGCAACAAATTATGTACATTTTTTTTTAATATCCAACTAATTATGCATACTTTTTTTTTTTTTTATATTTATGTATACTCTAAAAAAGAAATACAAATTTTATTTTTTGCTTTAAAATATAATATTATTATTACTTTTTCACTACTTTTTAAACATTATTACAACTATTTTACTTTTTAACATAAAAATAATTTTTTTTCTTTTACATTTTAATAAAAAAGTAACTATTTCTTAATTATGTCAATCAATCACTACTTTTTAAACATTATTACAACTATTTTACTTTTTAACATAAAAATAAATTTTTATCTTTTACATTTTAATCAAAAAGTAACGTATTTCTTAATTATGTCAATCAATTGTATATTATTTGTTGGGACAAAGGTATCTCACAATAGTTGATACACCTTAAAAAAATTATTTTAACTTTTTTTTTAAATACAAGTTTATCTTACTTTATCCACATAATTTTTAAATTTTACTCACAACTAATTTATTTTTCAATTTAAACTATATCTTTACTTATTCATAAACTTTGTGCTTAAAAAAGCATGACATCTATTTTGAGACGGAAATAGCAATACTAATAATTAGCGAGTGTCAGGATACATCTGTAGTTTCATTATAAGTTAGAGAGCATCTTCTAGGTAGAATTCATATATGTTACTCGTATTAATTTGTACTTAGGTACACAAAAGAAGCAAAAGAAGAGTAAGATACAAATGAAGAGAAAAAAAATGAGTATCAATTCTTTGTACTATGTACAAATTTGAATATAAGTCCAAATTGTTATGTTTTTTTTATTAATTTATTTAATATTTATATGTAAAAAAATAAAAATATGTATTATGTTGAGAGTTGAGACTTACTAATAAAAATTGTATACCTTGGGATTGTTGGAAAATGTAAATATAAATTGATAGGTACAAATTATTTATAATGTATATATCAACAAATGTTGCAACAATTTGTACTTAAAAGATAAATTGGGTACAAATTATATATCAACAAATGTTGCAACAATTTGTACTTAAAAGAGGAGTAACCATTTGGATGACGTCCGATGCTCATATTACATACCTAAAATTATTTATTTATTTTAATTTTCATATTAAAAAGGGAAAATATCACATTTGGTCCTGTCTAGAAGTCAAATCCTATAAGTAGTCCTTTATCTTTAAAAATTATCAAAAGAAGTCCTTTGACCTGGTACAACAAGTTACTTACAAAAACAAAAATTAAATTGCACTTATTAAGGATTGAACTCGGATCTACAAAAATTTAACACTAAAAACTTACCACTATACCAAAGAATGAGATTATAAATTGTAAAATTAATATAATTAATACTGTATAATATAAATATTTTAAAAAAAATAATTTAATTTATTATTTAATCACAATAATAAATCATTAATAAAAATATTTAAAAAATTAATTAATTTATTTATAATTATAAATTTAAAATTAAGTAAATACCAATTAATTATTTATATTTAATAATTAAAATTAAAATATTAAAAATGCATGAAAATTGAAAAAAAAAATTGGTAATTATTTTTTATTTTTAATATAATATTAAAATAATTTGTAATTTTATTTAATTTTATTTTTTATAAAATGATTTATGTATTTTATTTATAATTTTTTTTATTTCTGTATTTAATTTGAAATTTATTTTATTTTATTTTATACTGTACTGTTTATTTATTTAATTATTTATTTTTGTCTTTTATTATTTATTTATTTAATATTAATATCATTACTTAATATTACAAATAACATAATGGTTTATAGTTTTTAATTTGGTCGTCATGGTGCATTGGATTTACCTTTAGTTAATTTTATATAGGTCAAATGTTCGATCCCTTATTCATTTTTTTATTTAATAAAATTATTTGACCGGTTTAATAAGTCTACCTATTGCCACCTCATGTTTTAACCTGTAGTAGCAGGTCAAAGGACTAATTCTGATAATTTTTAAAAATAAAGGATTACTTATAAAATTTGACTTCCGAGCAGGACTATATATGATATTTTCCCTATTAAAAAAAGTTAAATTACATAAGAAATAAATAAATAAATAAACAAAGAAAAAAAATATTAACGAGAGTACCGAGAAGCAGACAAGCGCTGTGCGAGGCCCAAAAAAAAAAAAGAAAACAAAAAACGAAAATGAAAAAAGAAAAAGGAAAACCGGCGTCCTTGAAGGTGAAGCCATCCATGTAGCTGGATAGATAGAGAAGTAGGGCATTATTACATATGGTGTGGGACCCACATCACAGAACACAAACCCGCCCTATTGAGCTATTCTATTTGTGATGTATTGATCATTCGTTTTTGAATCCAAAATCTTTTGCATGCCTTCTCCTGAAGTTGACATGACGAAGGTCAAACCTTCTCTCATTCTCATTCCTTTCTTTTCTTTTCTATTTTCTTTTTTAAGTTTTTATATACCGTAGTAGCGCGTAGCTTACACCACAAATCCGCACTTATTAGAGCACATACGACGACAATTTCTATCAATTACACCATGAAAGAAAGATGTACTACAAATTAATAAATTGTGTTGTTGTGATTACTTGTGAGTTATTCCACGTACTATATTATAAATATAGAGAACTATTCTACTTAGTATAAATTGGTTTTAGGATGAACTTCTTTGCGTGTTCGTGTTCGGGTCTTCTTTTCTTGTCTTTGGTTCGTGTTCGGGTCTTCTTTTCTTGTCTTTGTCAAATTCCAAATGGGGGTGTTCAAGTGCGGTCCCACGCCTAGCACACACACGAGAGCAGGAGCTTGAATATGCACTATAGAGCCTCAATCTATCTCAAAACCATATGGTACTAAGTAGGAGAACTCCCTAGGCTTATATCATAGACTCCCCTCTCACAATTATTCGATGTGGGACAACTCACAAGTGGCCTTCAACAGTCTTATACTATTTCTGTCTCATATTAATGATCATTATTGTGAAGACATTGGTCCCATGACAGTGGACCCATATTAATGGTTATTATTGTGAACGAAGTGTAACCATTGCTTTAAACTTGTCCCATATTAATTATCGTTTTGGAACTGATCCTATATTAATGATCCTTATTGTGAAAGAAGTGTGATCATTGTTTTGGTACAAATAGGTATATGCATGAAGAAGTTTGATCATTGTTGTATATGCATGAAAGAAGTTTGATCATTGTTTTGTTTTGGTACAGAAATGATATATTTTTTCTTTTTACATTTTGATCATAAAGTCAAAAAATATAATTTTAATCATACATTGTTTATTTATTTTTAAAATTTTACTCAAAACTAATTTATTTTTTGATTTAAAATTATATTTTTACTTTTTACATTTTGAAAAACAACAAAAAATATTGTTTTTTTATTACGTACGTATCCATCAATTAGTACATAAATAGCTAGGACGAAGTAATACTCCATAACAAATATATTTGATATCATGTACGAATTGATTTGTGTAATTATCTTATTTTTCGAGTTTGCGTGTATAAAGATGAATAATTATACCTCTAAAGTCTTACTCTTTTCAATTTATTTTTCAGTTGGATGTAGTTCAACTCAATTCAAATTAGCTCAATTTAGTTCAAAATCTTTTTATATATATAAAAATAAATTATAAAACAATTAAAATAAATAATCTAGTGTGTATGATCTAGTTCAAGTTATAATATTATTCATAATTTTTCTTAAAATAATAATAATAATGTATAATATTTATTAGTATTGTTTTATATAATTTAATTCAAAATTATTCATTCAAATCAGCTTTATCCAAAAGAACATAATTAAAATCCCTAACCATTGGAATTTTAGGTAAATATTAATTTGATATATAATTTATGATATGTCAAAAGATATGTTAATTTATTCTTAAAATGTGTTTGTGTCTAAATGGCTAATGCATATTTATTTGAAAAGGAAAAAATAAATATATTTTGCTATATTAAAAAATATAGTTTATCTGTCCAAATTAATTATGCACATTTTTTATTTTGAATTGTTTAACTTAATATACGTATCTTTAAAAAAAAACTTTATTTTACTCATAATTTATTTGTCTATTTTTTAAGTTTATTTTCAATTAATTTACATTTTAACTTACAAATATATTTTTATTCTTTTAATTTTAAAATAAAATTATATTACTCAGCTCACATTTGTTAGTACAAATACTGTACATTGTGTTATGGGTTTTATAGTTATATTAAAAAATTGAAAAATAAAATCAAATTTGTAGAGTAAAGAAATACATAATATGTAACTAAGACAAAAGGCATGAGTCAGAGTCCAGTAATAAATAGTCCTGTTGGTTTATTTTGGACATATTATCCTATCATCAGGAATTTCCATCATTCCTTCTGCCAACCCATTTAATAACAATACCAATTTATACAATTACAGTATTATTTAAATCTTAAATAATTATTATTTTATTGTTTTTTTTTTCTTTTATGAGAATTATTTTCCAAGAATGTCAAAGGACAATTTGGACAGGAGAATGATTCAATGGGCATTTGCAAATTGCATCTGTCCCCGACGTAACGTAAGTATGTACAACTACCCTGAATTGACCTAAGAGCATGCACAATGGTGGGTTCAGTTCATACTAACCCACCACAAATTAATAATTTATTAATTTATTTTCAATCACTTTTCTTATTAACTGAACTACATAATCTATACTTGCATTGGTTTTTTGGTTTGAACCGAATTGGGTGTGTCATACAAACTTTTACTTTTTTAATTATATATATTTTTATTAAATAAAATATACATTTGAATTACAAATATTTATTATTCATTATTATGTATAAAAATAATAAATTGTCTTTGATTTTGTTAATAATTTAAAATTATGTGTAAAATAATTTAAATTAAAAAAAATAATTATATTTTAATTTAATAAATAAATAATTTAAATTATTTAAGTTTTCATAAATAAAAAAAACAGCAAAAAAAAAATAAAAAAAAATTAAAATTCATATATTAATAATTTATGAATTTGACTGGATTGAGTTGTTTTTGCTTCTGATTTGTGCAAATAGAGTTTTACGCAAATAATTTTAATTTAACACGATTAAAATTAACAATTATGATTATAGTTTAACGCAAATAATTTTAATTTAACACAATTAAAATTAAAAACTATGATTATAGTTTAATGTAAATAATTTTAATTTAATAATTTTAATTTGTGCAAATAGAGTTTTACGCAAATAATTTTAATTTAACAAGATTAAAATTAACAATTATGATTATAGTTTAACGCAAATAATTTTAATTTAACACAATTAAAATTAAAAACTACAGTAGAAACTCTATATAGGAATAAACTCCCTATAGTAATGAAAAATCCAAGTCCCGACTTGGGACCAGTTATAATTAGGAATAAACTCCACATTGTCATAAGTCATACATTTTTCGAGTCCCGCCTTAAAGATTTATACCTCTATATAAAAATAAATGATTAATATATAATAAAAAATATTTATTAATAATATTTTTATTTATAAAAATTTATAACATGTTTAAAATGACTCAAAATGGTTATCAAAATCAATAACATATACTATATGGTCAATGTTTATAGTCATTAGATTTATTAGTATTTTATTTAATATATGTTAAACACAATTTTTACATATATATGGTCAAATATTCATATCAAAACTATTAAATTTGTTATATGAACTTAAAGATAGATAAATATAATGTATGTTATTTTTATATTTATATTATTTTTTATTCGAAAAAATTATTTTTATTTTGTAAAACTCTATATAAGAATAAACTCTCTATAGTAATATTTTTTTCTGGTCTTAACGATATGACTGTATAGAGTTTCTACTGTATGATTATAGTTTAATGTAAATAATTTTAATTTAATAATTTTAATTTAACGCAATTAAAATTAAAAAATATGATTATAGCTTAATTGCGCATTTGGGGCGTGTCTTCCACGCAGCATTTTTGTCCATTTATTTGGGAATATTTGTGTACTCTGACAAAAAAAAAAAAAAAACTCAGTTCATACCTTTGAACCGAGTTCAATTTGGTGGGGTGTGATAAGTAGGGTGGGTATAATGAACTGGAACTCCCAATGGTACGAGTTCACTTTAATGAGTTCAAACTCAAAAAAATTGGTACCATTGTACATGCTCTAAATGGCCCCGGATTACTTTTATTGTTATTAAATGAATGTTTTGAGTATTTATTTACAAAATTAAGGTATTTTATGTGTACATTTACGTGTGCGATAAAAGTTGATTTAATATTTGGCCATTAATTTGTACTTTAGGTAGTCATTTCAATGATCATATACCGCCACCTACACTTCATTTAAAAAAGAATAATTATTTTTACTTTTTTATTTTAAGAGAAATATATATTTTAATTTTTTCACGTAATTTTTTTTAATATTTTTTTTAATATTATTCCTAATACTCTTAACTACTTAGTTTATAAAATTTTAAAATATAATTTTATTCTCAATTTTTTGAACAAAAAAAATAAATAAATAATATTTTATTAATCTATGTGCTCGAGCACATGTGATTATTGTTACCGAATGTATATATATATATATGTTTAACTTGTAAATCAAATAATTGATATTTTTTATTTGAGGAATTATAGAGTTATTATTTTATTTAAATAATTTTTATTTATAACTTATTTGATATGTTTTTTCATCTATAAACAAAGTTTGCACAAAAAAAAAATTGTAACTATTGTAAATTTGTTATTGATATGGAGTAGTATTTTTTTAATTTTTTTTCCCTTTTTTTTATGTTATATTGTATTTGTAGTTATTTAGTGTTTGTATATTGTATGTTAGTCATGATTATTTATACTTATTTTTATTATTATTGGAGCCCAATTAATTGATTTAATTCATTTATATTTTAATTAATTTTGATTTTTTGCAAAATATTTATTATGAATATATTAATTGAGGAAAATTAAAATTGGATATAAAAAATATATTCAATATCTAAGAAGATAAAGAAGAAATATTTAATTTATAAAATAAGGAAACAAGATCTTTATATTAAAGAAGAAGTCAACAAGACAATTACTAGATAAGAAGAATTTTTGTGCTATATATACATAACGGTAATTGTATATGGGCAGATTCTGCCCATGGGCAGAATGCCAAAATTTAATTTAATTTTTTATTTTTATATAATGTTAAATACAACTAATTTAATATATATCTTAAAATTCAATTTTTATATTTCATTATTATATATTAAAATATATTTTTTCTATTTAATAGATTTTTTTGATATAAATAAATAAAAATATAAAGATATACATTATTTTTCATTTAAAAAATTATTTTTTTATTTTTGTTGGGCAATATATGTTTTATATATTATATTTAATTATAATAAATGTAAAAAAAATTATTAAAATATCATAACATATTTAAAATATATTTTTTTAAGGGAATTCTGCCCTTAGGAGGCAGAATCTGCCCATTTAGCAAGACCCTATACATAATTCACGTGGAGAATGATAACACGGTGACACAGGATCATATTCAATATAGAGATATTTAATTGCACAAATTTTAAACATTCGTACATTCCGAGTGTTCACTGAACAATTTCGTGACTATTTAATGTTTTTTTGTTTATTGTTTTATCGGGATTGATTAATTATTATAATTCACTATTTATAATAAAATTTTATTGTTTTTAAAGCAACTTTGTAAATAGTATTAAATTGATACAACTTGCAAGGATTTATACCATTCTTATTTAGTACCATTTTTTTTATTGTACTTGTTAATTAGTTTTTCATTATGTAACTGAATTTGTTGTTCTAAAAACAGTTGTTAATCTATTGTTCGTAGTATCAAATCTAGTATTTTCTGAATAACACAATAACAATTTATATAATTCAGACACTTCTTGCCCAAATAGAATTTTGGAAATAAAATTTTAGGCATGAAAAAGATGTCTAATACGGATGATGTCAAAAAAAGAAGAAAAAGAAAGATCAAATGATGAAAAGGATAATGAAATTAATCTTTTGAGAAGTGATGAAATAACAGATGACAACATATGGTGTGTTTGAAGATTGAGAAGTTGTGCATGAAAAAATATTTTCTTAGCAAACTTAACTAGCAAGTGTTCCTAAATATAATTCTAATGAAATTGCTGTGAATCTTGAAACTATTGCAGATAATTAAAGTACGATATTGAAAATGTTACTCTTGTTTTTCTTTGTTCATGCTTAGAATTGCATACATCGTTTGAAGATGCAATTTCGTTAGTTAATAAAATATTTGAGAAAACATTCAAGATAAGGACTATTAGAAGCGCCGTGGAACTTGAAAAATTAGAGTTAAGAATTTAGCTTGGCAAGTTCTACTTAAAGTAGGCATAAAAGCATATTCAATCCATACCAAAAACCTTATTTGAAATATTCAACCGATAACAAAACATAAACTCATTATAAGTTATTATAAGTTATAAGGTGTAACTCACAAAAAAATACTTAAATTTACGTTTAGCTTAAACTTAAACAAAAAATTATTTATTATTTATAAAAAAATTATTATTTTCTTTTTTTTACAAATTAATAAAATTAATCTCAACCTCATTTTTAGTTTCTTATTTAATATTTTTTATAATATAATTTTTTTAATAATCATATCTTTAATAATTAAAATAAATTTTAATAAAAATATTTTTAATAATTAAATAAAAATAAATATCATAATATAAAATATAATTAAATATTAAATTATTTAATTAACATTAAAAATAAAATAATTTGAGATACAACGTCACAATATTTTTTTATTACATTTGAAATTTTAAATTAAAATTAATAATTAATAATTTTTTTAATTTCTAAAGTTACGAAGTTTAATTATAATTTTGTAAAGATATTAATTATTTATAAAAAATATTTTAAAAAGTGGTATTAGAAGAATATTTTGAGAATATTCTTTTAAGTTTGAGTATTGAAATTTGGTTGGAGCCAATTTACTATAAACTTAAAATTAAACTTATTTTTTGAGTTTATGTTTTTGTGTTCGGTTGTAAATGACCTAAGAGCATTTATAATGTAAAAAACCACTTTTCACTTTTCTATTTATTCACACCTTATTACAAAGTGGACAGATAAAAAAATAGACAATTTCATACAATGCAAAAGTTCACTTCCCACGTTTTCTAAATTCCAATTTTAGTAATTAAATATTAATACAAGTATACAACACACAAAAAGTAATAAAACCCACATGTAAAAAGTGACCTTTACCACCATAGTTGATACGCTCACTTTTTTTTGTGTTCCTTCAAATGTTAAGTTTTACCATTTTTAATGTGGTTCAAAGTGCTCAAATGGGAACTATTGAAAATCTCTAAGTATATGATAAAAAAATCTATAATGGATCGATAAATTAAGATTAATTTTTCATAGCATATAAATGAACTTTTTTACGGGACCTTAATTGATCGTCGGTGGCCCATATCATAGTGTAACATTATAAATTGCCATGAAACAAACACAACAAACATTACAATATACTAGTAAACTTTTTATTGAATTAAAATCATGAGGACAATTAATTTGGTGTGTAGTTTTGTGATGATGGCCAAGCAATTAAAGATTCTTCTCTCTCTCTCTCTACATATATAAGAGAGAGAAAAGAGAGAGTCAATGCAGTCGCAGAAGCTGCAGCGCATCTGTTGCTACACTTTGTATTTTTGGTAATGATTTCGTGTAGAGATAATACATACACATAGCCTACCTCTACGGCTCTACCTCCTCTCCTCGTGATCTTTTTATTTTTTTTCCCTTTTCATTAATCACGTAATTATAATTATTCAAATTTATTTATTTTTAAAAATTAATTAATCCCAACGCGCAATACGACCTTTATATACAATATACACACACACATCACACACACACACACATTCTCTCAGATGGGTAACTATGGAAGGAGCAATGGGGTGCGGCAGTACGTGAGATCGAAGATACCCCGTCTCCGGTGGACCCCACACCTCCACACCTGCTTCGTTCAGGCCATTGACCGCCTCGGCGGCCATAACAGTACGTTCACTCTTGCTCTGTTTTCTGTTGCTCTGTTATTTTATTCACTCTGTTTTTTTTTTTTTGTTATTAATTTTTGGTTGCTCTGTTTTTGGGATGAGCTGCTGCAGAGGCCACTCCGAAGCTGGTTCTTCAGACGATGGATGTTAGAGGGCTCACCATCTCTCATGTCAAAAGCCACCTTCAGGTGTGTATTTCTGCGTTTTTATTTCTTGATAAATAATTAATAAATGTTGTAGTAGTCACAATTTCCTCTTTTTCTTTTTTCTTTTTGTTGTTTTTAAAGAAATAATACTATAATGTACTGTGTGATTCTTGTTACACAGATGTACAGAAGCATGAAGAACGAATCCCACAGACAAGGTAAATAAATACTTACATTAATTAATTCCCTTGCATCACAAAAACAGAGTACTTCATCTGCACATTTTTCTTTTCTTCTTCTTCTCATGTAGTTATTAGTTTCATTTATTATTTATTTGCTGTTTTTATGGTATGGAATGTGAATCCAATAATGGAATGTCTAATGAAACCCAACCCACATTAACTCATTCAAATAAAAATCCATTCTTGATTTCTTTTCTTTTTCAATTTTTCTATTTTGTTTTCTTCAGATAGTTGCATGGCACAGCAAAGGAAACAACAGCCCACTTCTGAGGATCTCCCCACTAAAAGGTAAAACCCTTTTTTTTAAAAAGATAAGATTTTTATTCCATCATGGGAGATCAGCTTCTCAAATTTCAAGAAACTTTTTTTTTTTTTTTTTGGTTGTTGCTGTTGCTGTTGCTTTATAGGTATAGCTTAATGACAATAAATTTGTAATAAAAGTATGTGAATTTGGGTGTGTATGAATAGGGCAAGAACCGAGAAGGTGGGGTGGGTGTATGAGAATAATAGTAATGTGGGATGCAGACAGAGAAGAATATGTGGTGAGACAGTGGGGAATCCGTACAAGGGTGATGATTACATGCAGAGTATGGGTCATAAAAAAGTTAACCATAATAATAATAATAATAATAATAAAGAAAAAGAAGAAGAAGAAAAAATTCCTCAAGAAAATGAAAACCCTTCCTCTGCTACTGCTCCTGCTGCAGGAGATGCTGCAGTGCTACAATCTGACTTTTTCAAGGTACAATCAATACCTGAGCCCCACCTCCTCCCCCTTCAAAATTTTTCTTTTTAATACTGAAAATTTTCTGGGTTTTGTGGTTGTACCTTGTGCAGGAGGAGGAAGACGAGGACATCGGCGATGGCGAACTGGTCGGTGGACGAAAGCTCGAGAGCTCAAATGCTGATAACGGAATAGATTGTTGCGAATTGTCTTTATCGTTGCGTTTGCCTTTGCACAATCATGTTAGTTCACATCAGAGAAGTAATGTGTCGTGTACGAGCGAGATCAGTGAGGCAATCTCTTCTTCCCAAGAGTTGCATGTATATGAACTCAATCTTGACTTGTCTATTGCTCTATGTGGTGCTTGACTTGTCCCTAATCAATAATTTCGATTTTTTATTTATCCATTTTATCTATTTAGCTATAATCCTTGAAAGATAAAATCCATATGAATGCTTAAATATATAAAGTACAAATTTAAGCTCTGATAAAATAATGCAAACTTGTTAAATTACAACCTCTAGGAGTCCATATGCACAAAAGTATTCACAGGGGGAAGGGAGTATATATGGTCAGATTACCAATCTCTTAGTACCACATTCTGAGCAGAACTTCGAGGTTTCCCTGAGGTAAGGAACACCGCATTCATCACAGAACTTCGCACGACTCGTTGGCTGTAATAATAAAGTATAAACTACGATGTCAAACAAATGGGAATTGCACGAATAGAATCATACTGGAAACAAAGTCGACATCTTACAGCAGTAAATATAATCTCGTTAAATAAAGATGGATACGTGTTATATGATTGAGGATTAGTCCCGGAAATTCAAAGATGGATGCTGTGACAAATTGTCCATTGTACATAAACCTTTTGTATCTGTTTGTAAACCAAAGTTTTTGAAGTGGGGACATTTGGTTTGAAGTTTTGTGAAATAATTTTAATGGGGACACAAGAAATTTATGAAGACTAGAAAAAGCAGTTGAACTACCCACAAGAAGAAGTAGGCTCAAAGTAAGCAGTGCAAGTGCAGTCAATCTTGGAAAAAAACTGGACCACAATATTATTCACATGCACATAAGGTGAAATATGGAAACACATTTTACATCACATAGGAAAAAAAAGAGCTAGTGTTATAAGTGGCAGGAAAGAAGAGTATTCCTAATATCCAGAATGCATACGGATAAATGAATCAACATAATTGAAACGGGCAATAATTAAAAAAGAAAACGAAAAAAAACGACGGGTAATTTTTTGAAATATTGAAAGAAGGTAAATTTTGTAATTATCCATAAAAAGAGTAGCAAACTCACCATTACGTTCAGACGCCCTCCGATGTGAGCAAGAGACTGTAGGCAAGCAATGTGTTGGGACATGGATGATGGCTGCTGGTTGTGAGACATTTCAGGCAGCTGAGGACCTTGAGGTGAAGGGATGCACTGTTGTTGGCTGTGCATAAAGTGAGCTGAATGTGGACTTTGATTGACAAGATGGTGTAGTGGATGGAACTGGGCCTGTTGGGCCGCCAATGCTTGCAGCTGCATATGTTGTTTCGACGGAGAATGCTCGGTATTCTGTGGATTCAAGTGATGGCACAAAAACACGTTTACTTAGCAAAGTTGCATTCAGATGTTTTTACAACATTTCTTTAAACAAAAATTTGGTGGTGAAAAGTCGACATTTTTGTTCAAAAAGTACGAGGTTTCATTAGGAAGCCTGGAAACAGTTTCTGTGAGTAAATGTTACAGCCGATTGTTGAGCAGAAAATCTTATACAATGTAAAGAATCTTTTTGACATGAAACGAAATATAGTCTAATTCAACGAATTTCTGAGAGTTCTTATTGGAGCATATATGGGCTTTCAATTTGGAAACAACCTACATTTTCTCAATAGATCACTTCAGGTATCAGGCATTTTAAACATCACCCATCTAGAATAAAATTAAGTAAAATTAATCTCTCCTAATCCAGGGCAGTTAAATGTACTGAGCACGGACAACAAACTCTATCAACTCGTAACAAGAATGCATTTTTGTTGCTGTTATAAAGTATTTCTTACTTCATTCGTCGAGCAATAGCCTTGAGAGGTAGCCATAGAAGAAGAATTTTCAGGACTAGGGAATGCCTGAAAATATTTGTCAGGAGTTTAATGGCCAGTAAACCATCACTGAAGCTTCAAAAAACACTTCTAAAACTTACAGGTAAACCAGGCATGTTGGAAACAGAGTTTGATGCGACACGCCTATACTTGTGCCTCGGAGCATAAAACTTGTAGTCTCTAGCAGAAACAGCCACTTCGTTCCTTCTGGTCAACCTCTTGAACCTGTTGGAGGAAAGTGTAGAAGATGGGTTACAAAAAAAAATGATAGTACTATATTAATGAAGATACTGGAAACAGTAAAATTAAATTACCAATCAAGACGAAATCAATGTGAATGTGCATACAAACATTTCACAAAATACCACTACAGAGGAAAGATTCAATTTATTTAGAACATATTTGTTTTGCAGGCATCAAACTTTATCCACTCCAAATAGAATGGCTCATGACGAGCTTCAATCTCAGAGAACAGATTGTGGCTCTCCAACACTTGATAAAAGTCTTCACATCAAGAATTTACTAGAGCATTAACCAAATAATGTTTCTTTCACACCACTCCCAGGTTCTAAATCCTAATATTTTCAGTACTCTGACTAAAGTTAGATGATTTATTCTTTAATATAAGATCAATGTCATACATTATAAAATGACATGAATACTGCAAAAAGTTTAACATGTATGCTTTCCCTCATCCCGTGTCAAACTAAAACAAAAAAAAAAAATCATCTTCAACACTGAAAACTCATTACCAACCTCTTATTTTAGTTAGAGCTTGATACTACATTACCTACATAACTTTAAGGGAACTAAATAAATTGCAATGATAAAACAAACAAAAATATCAAATAAACATTATTTGTAGTTCAAAAATTATTATCGCTAATGTTCTCAAGTAAAAGTGTAATTGATAGAGGAGAGCTTCAAACATACCATGCAGAATCATCCATGCTAATTTTTGTTGGTTTTTCAACAATAGCTAAACCATTTACCACCACGAACCGAACACGCTTCTCTTCCTGTATTACTAATTCAGGAAACTTTGATCTCGTTTCAAAGGAAGTAGCCAGCTCCCTTCTCTTAAATACACAAGGACCTACATTCAAAATATCAGCACAAGATATTGCCAAGGACATCAGTATCAGGTTATGGATATTTCTATTTTTTCTCAGAGAGAAAATGGAGATCCAGGCAACGAAATGCAGAAAATGATACCTTTCTTAGGAAATTTCTTTGAAAGCTTCCTATACAATCCCCCCGCTGCTTCAAGGGCCACACCAATAGTCTTTTCGCGCATTCCACCAATTTTTGACAATCTCATGTTGACCTCGTTGACTAATGTTTCATACATATTAGCAACATACATCAAGGGTAAAGCATAGCGTGCATCGCCTTCGTATCTGATCTCTCTGGACTTCCTCTTGTTTACGATATCTTGGGATGACTGTTGCACCATGAAATCAACCTCGTAATCCGACATCTCAATCACGTGTGGTTCAATAAAATGATCTACAATGATGTCTAAGAACCTTGCCCTAGCTGTTTCAATTGGGGAGATATCTGTACAAAGTGGCATAAAAAAATGACATTAGACAATTTTGAAAACTCGCTAAAAACTAAAAAAAGTAATCAATTGTATGAATGAAGGTAAATGTCACCGTCGATGGTCAAAATAGAGTATGGACCCGTTGAACACCCATTGTTTTTTAGACTTTCATCCTCCACACCCATGCCGTGAAGTGGTAAAGATGTCTGATAAGACTCGTGCATGCATTCCTACAAAAATTAAAAACATGAAGTTGTATTATTACGAGAGGAAGAACCACAAATCAACAAAAATGGAAAAGGGAAAGAAAAATAGACTAATAGCAGAAGCATGAGATGGTGTTATTCGTATAATTTTATTTCACACACAGATTAAGCTATCATATACTAAACAATAGACTTCAGACACTAATGGAATTAGATCCCAAATTCCAAAAATAACCAGCAAGCAAATGTTAGTCGTACAATCGTGCGCGATTGACATTACAATGTGATCGAGCTTGTTGCTCTATCAACAACTTAATATGTTCAACACATAATTCACAACCCAGTAGAAAGTTAAAACCTATAAAGATTTACAAAAAAATCTTGCCCATATATTACAGATTTAAAGTTTACTAAATTAATACAGCAATTGATAAAAAAAATCCCATTAAAACTACAATTGCAATTGCAAATTAACGCACAACAAAACATAGACAAATTTCAGCACAGGTACTAACACTGACAATTGCGGAGGAACGATCGTCGATATCATCGGCGGCGTCATCGGCGGCGGGTTCGGAGACGTCCTCGCCAGAATTGAGGTCGTGCAAGGTGGTCTCTATGTAGGAATTGGCGTCTGCGACGGCGGCGGCAGAGGTCAAGCCGTAGTGGTCAACGGGGATCCTGCTCCCCATCGGCAGCAGCTAATAGGGGAGAGTTTTTAACGGTTATACAGACCTGCTACAGTGTGTGAGAAAGAGAAAGAGGGGTTTGGGGGTTTCCGAAGCGTAATCCGAGCCTGTCACCGATGATGTCCTTCCCTGCTTCCCGTAATGAATATTAAGGGGATTTTTTTAAGGGTGATTTTGAATAAAGGGGAGTTTTTAAGGTTTCAGTAAAATTAAAGAACTCATTTTTTTCTAATTATTAATAGAAGCAGTTTATATAATTTTATTTTAATTTTGTTAATTTACACTGCGGTTATTAATTAATATTTATTATATTAGGTAGACAGTTATTACACTATTTTATAATTATAATCTTAAAGTACTTATATTAATAAAAAAAATTTATAAAATGAAATATTAATTTGTAAGCGTTAATTTATGGGGAAAAACTTAAAATATTATAAACTATAATACCTGGATTTTTAAGAAAAAAGAAAAAACTCATTGATTCAAGGGACATTAAAAAAAAAAGTAGTTATCTTATTTCAAATTATAACATAAAATTAATCTTTAGTCTAATTATAAAAAAGAAGGATTGTCCCAATCTACCCTTTTAATATCTATTAATGGTTTAATTTATTTAATATATTATATATAAAAAAAATCATAATCTACCTATTTACACAATCACACACTTACCGGTTTCAAACAAAATTACATCAAAACACAACTCTACGAGCGCATTAATTCGTGAAATCGGCAAAACAAGGAAAATAGATAACTACGATCATCACCCATTCTTCACTCGATCCACACGGTATTGAGGAATCAGTTGTAAGAATTGCCTCCCGAAATCGTGTGACTCCAAAGGGAATCGGCTGGGAACTCGGCTTTAAGGTAATCTGTGAAATTTTGATTTGATTTCACCATATAATTTTTTGATTATTGTTGAACGGAATTGATTTGATTTTAATTATTTTTTCTATAGTTTGATCTTCCTTGTTGTAACGGATCTACAATTGTTTTTCCAATTTTTTATGCCCAGATTTTACCGTATCTGCGAGTCATCCGAAGTAATCCCGTAGAGTGTAATCTGTGTAGGTCCGAATGAGGACGGGGCAGGTGACAACGTAAGAAACAAAATTTTTGTCTTAACGTCTCTCAAAACTAAAGTCACAGTAAGAAATTTTTGTAAGAAACTTTTCTCAAAATCTGTGTCTAATTTCTCTCAAAAGTTATGTAAGAAACTAATTAATCTCTCTTATATCTATGAAGAGATATATGAGCAATTGAATTTGTGTTTAACTTCTCTCTAAACTAATGTCTTTAATTTATGTAACTTTGTGTGTTTTATTCATTTTTATCTGCATAGCCTTGTGATTATCTGTGGTTTATATTGTGTTTGTAAACATGACATATATTTTTCGCAATATTTATCTGGGCTTCAGAAACTATTACTTACACTATACAACTCATGTGCAGTGTAGATGATAGTTCTGGATGGGCATAGTGGTGTAATAGTGTAAGAACAAGTAATTTAATAGCTTAATAGTTACACTTACATAAACTCGTCGGAGACGTAACACGTATTACATTAAAACTTGATCATGGGGTGCCTTGTCTGATGCATAACTATGACTTACACTGTGCTTTCGTGTGCAGTGTAGATGGTAGTTTCCGTTCTAAATAATTATTGCTTGACTAATAATTTGAGAACAAGTAGTCTTGTCCATACTTATCACTGGTTTCACATTCATGTAAGAATCTATCACATACACTATACTTATATTACACTATACTTATATGGTGCAGTGTAGTCGGTAGTTTTGAATGCATAAAGTGATTTAATAGTTTACGAACAAGTAGTTTGATAGCTTACCGAGGTGCCTTGAGTGTTGATTATTACTTGTTTGCCGATTATGTTCATAATCTATTTAATACACTGTACCTGCTTCTACATTGTAGTAAGTAGATCAAAGAACTAAATATTTTATGTCACTTGCGCTTATTATTGGTAGTGTGATGAAGTCGAATTTGGTGCCTGTTAAGTATTGTGACGACAGTGGGAATCCTATAGAGGCTTATCCATTTAATATGAATAGGTCTCCTTCGGGCGAGGCTGCGATGTGTTCTCCAGATGGGAGACGTCTTGCTATGATGCCTCATTCAGAGAGGTGCTTCTTGATGTGGCAATACCCTTGGTATTCCACGAGCTTGGACGTGGATAAGAAGGGCCTCAGTCCGTGGTTACGCATGTTCCAAAATTCTCGGAGTGGTATTTGTGATGTTGGTTTTCTTTTTGTTTTTTTTCGAATACATTTGTGATGGAGATCTTTAATTTTTATTATCATCTCTTTATACAAAGTTGAGCAGCTACTCTCTATTTTGTTTTTTGAGTTTCTAATACTTTGATTTATCCTAAATTCACTTTCATTTATCAATAATCAATTTTGGGATTATGCCTTTCTATACAATTTGGGGTTTTCTTGATTATCCAGTTTACAGCTTGTGCACCATTGACGCCTCGATGATGAATTCGTCGAGCGAAAAAACGGTTACTCTACCATATTGTAAACAGTGTATATTTGAGAACTAAAAGAGTACATAACCAGTCGTTTGGGAAAGAAAGGCATAACTTTGTGGAAGTTTTTGTATTTCAAATATGAAGGAAAAAAACATAAAAATGATACAATGCATCTAAGAAAACAGATGAGTAGTTTGTTCAGGAAATGCAATGAAGCTTGGATATGAGATGGCGCAACAACCACGCCGCCATGATCTTGTAACCTTCTTGCGTCAAGTGGATCCCGTCCCAACTCATGTATCGATTCGGATCATTGCAAACGGGAACATCACGCCCCCGCACATGCTCGTCACGTTACAGTTGTAATTGCCTTCGGTTCCACAACAAGCCCTTTGCGTATCATATCCGTGTAGTTTGGAAAACTCTAGCAGGAACGGATAAGCATTGTAGTAATCAGCATAAATCTGAAGGTACCGGTATACCGATCCGATCGATATACCGTGTGTGCGGAAGCGTGTAAAGCAATAGATCTACTATGCCATGATATTAGTGCACACATATATATGTATAGACACATATTTTTATATATATATATATATATATACATCCAATATATATATATAGAGAGATTAACAAGAACACTTACAACCGGTGTAGCGTGCCTCGTTGATGTTGATGAAGGTGGTGTTGAGTCGATTGAACCACCTTCATGGATCAGCATTGAGAATGACCTCGTCACTCTTCTTGTCTAGATCGCCTGGATGTTGAAGCCGCACAAATGGCCCGGCCTCTACGTGTTGCACACGAACCCGGAAGATGAACTAGCTTGCTTGTTAGATTGAAGTGGTTCTCCAAGAACTCTTTTCTCCCTCTTTGGTGTGATTTTCGTAGCTGAATATTGTGGTGAGAAAATCAGCATTTTCTCACCTATTAAACCATGAAATAATCACCAAGTAACCTCCCCCATAATGGTGATATTGATGTAGAATCATTATCACCCATTAAGGTGTGTTAATGGTGAAGTTGAATGGTCATGTCCACATCCTCATGCCACATTGCATTGGATGTGGTCCCATTAGTTTGCATGGCATGCCATGTCACACCATGTGACATGCATTCCATGCAAGCCATGCATCCCATGCATGTACGTAAATCACATCGAATATAAACCTAGTTTATATATTTGTCGATTCCAAATCGACTCATTTTAGCAAACACTTATAGTTCGTATTTTCGGCTCGTGTGTGACCCTGTAGGTATAATTATCGATCAATATTATATTGCTCCCAGCAATAAATATTATCTAATAATTATTTAAACATCCATAGACTACTTTATGACTTTATCGATTGCACACGTAGGATCGAAGGACATATCCCAACAATCTCCCACTTGGCCTTCAGAGCCAGTGTGCTGCCAATTTCCTGTTGTCACTTTATGTCTAAGTTTGAACTTGAGGCAAGACTCGAGTCATCCTCAATCGGTTCAAACCTTTCTTGGACTATGAGACAGACTGTAAAACCAGATTTATCACTATGATAATTATCTGGACGTGGCCACGTATTTTCCACAGTCTCGACTCTCCAAGTGGCCGGTAAGACATGTATCCCATTATAAAAATGGAGGACAATCCCATCTTGTCAGTCCAAGCTCTCCCACTTGCTTCCTGATATACCCAATAACAAGTTTTATAACCTCCTTTCACGAAAGGCGTTTACTTGTATCAAAGTACACCATTTCACAATGGAATCACTCTGGACTACTCAGGTCAGAGGAAATTGCTCGACAGTCAATGAAATAGTATTATGACTCGAAATCTTAAATACTATTCCAGTCGGGTCTGTTCGATCATTAGCTCCCAGCTAATATCTATGTAATTGTACTTGATGTCCCACATCACTAGCCCATGAAGCGGCGCTATAGTACACATTACAATCTAGTTCTTTGTATTATCGGTTTGTCCGTACTCGATTATACGAACCAGGAACAGCTATATGATTTAAGTATATCAGTTCAACCATTGGGACTTCATTATGCGGTAAGTCGACCTCATAACCCAATTGATATCACTTAATCATTTGGACAATTCATATAAATTAAACCATATTTATATGAAGAAACATGTATTATACATATGAGTGAATGTTTACCAAATCTCCAAAAGTATCTAATACAGTAATAGAAATCACAACCCATCTCTAAGATGTTTGATCTCTATTGCAGTTGTGAAAGCCTCAAGCTTTAAACTGCTGGAGAGGTTTAGAAAGCGGGTTTGCAACCTTACCAAAAGTTGCAACTTTATTATCTCGATGTCTCCACAAAACTATCTCCCAGATAATGTGGAACTTCCTGAGCACCAGTTTTAGACTTGTGGTGCTTCCTAGCTCATTGGCTTGCGCGATAACTCTACTATAAATAGAGAATTATCGGATGGGCTAAGCTAGTTACGCCACCTAGTTCATTCAAGAACTTTCAAATCTTAACTGCCAACATTACTGCATCCAATGCAATACTGTGCTCAACTTCTGTAGTTTAATCAGCTATATTGCATTGCATGGAACTATTCCAGCAAATTTCACCTCTAACCAGACAAAAGATATAACCAGATTAAAATCGGAAATTATCTTAGTCTGTTTTGAAGTTAGCAGTCAAACTGCTTGTTAATATCAACTCTTTTTGTCTTCCAAAGACAACAAAATATTCTTTAGTCCATCTAAGGTACATAAGAATACTTTTGGCCGCAGTCTAATGCGTCTCACCTGGGTTTCCTTGAAACCGAATCGTCATGATCAAAGCATACAATACGTCCAGTCGTGTACATATCATGGCGTACATTATAGACCCTATTGCCGAAGCATTAGGAATGTTTTACATTCTCTTTTGCTCATCAAGTACCGTAGGGCCTTGCATCTTGCTAAGTGATGTGCCATGACTCATTGGAATGAGACCCTTTATGGCGTCTTTCATTCTGAACTTATCAAGCACCTTATCAATATAGGTCGCTTTACTAAGTCCAAACATCCTTTTCGATCTGTTCCGACAGATCTTGATGCCCAATATGTACTGTGCTTCTCCAAGATCCTTCATTGAAAAACAATTCCCAAGCCATTCTTTAATAGAATTAAGCATAGAAACATTGTTTCCAATAAGGAGTATGTCACCGACATACAACAAAATTAATACAACGTAACTCCCACTGATCTTCTTGTAAAACAAGACTCTTCCGAGTTCCTCTGAAATCCAAATCCCAGTATGGATTCATTGAACTGAAGATTGCTACTCCGATATGCATTCTTTATTCCATAAATAGAACTATAAGCTTGCATAATTTCTCAGCCTTATTAAGATCGATAAAACTCTTTGGCTGTGTTAAAACACAGCCTCTTCTAGAATCCAATTCAAGAAGTTAGTTTTAACATCCAATATTACCATAACTCATTATCAAGATGAGTAGTAATGGCTAAGATAATCTGAATGATTTAATCAAAGCAATTGGTGAAAGTTTTTCCATAATCCACCTCGTGAATAAAACTTTTACCATCAACCTTGCTTTGAAAACCCTAGGTTTTCCATCTGTCTGTTTAGATCTTAAAGATCTATTAGCATTCATTGGGTCTAACCCTGTGATGCAAATATATCAAGTTCCAAACTTGATTATCAGATATTGATATCATCTCAGATTTCATGGCACCATGCCAATTTTCAGTAGCTGGACTCGTCATAGCTTGGAATTAGGTCGAAGGTTCACCGCTTTCCAAAAGCATGAATTCATATCTCTCATTGGTCACAATATCTACGTATTTGAATAATAGAGATATATTTATGCCTTTCGGACCTACGAGGGCTGATATGGCTTCCAAAATCATAAGAATACTCTCAACCCAGTCTTGAGTATTCATCGTTGGTTGTTTCACTTGAACCTCATTAAAAACAACCGAGCTCCCACTGAATTTCTAGGAAAGATAACTCTTTTCAAGAAAATCACTATCTCGAGCAACAAAATATTGTTCTCAGATAGATCGTAGAAGTTGTACCCTCGAGTTTCTTATGGATACCATAAAAAACTTTTATCCCATTTGAGTTCAAGCTCTATAGAGATAAATCTCGTCAGAGAAGCTTTTAGAACCTCAAATTTTGATGAAAACAATTTAGGGACCCTCCCTTTCCATACCTAGTATGATGTCTTATCAACAACTTTTGACAGCGTCCTATTCAGTGTATAAGTTGAAGTCAAGAATTGTGTGTTCCCAAAAGAGACCAGTAGTTCATTTAGACCTCTCATCGAATGGTCGAACTATATCTAATATAGTTTGTTTTCTATTTTCCGAAACATAACCTTCATGTGCTTGTGAACTGATAGGTTCCACATACATCAGTATGGATCATCCCTAATTAATCACTCACATGTTCTCCTTTCTCCAAGAAAGATGACATTGTTATCTTTGTCCATCAAACATCATTCACATGTATCAAATGACTCCAAGTCAAATGATTCTAGAATGCCTTCTAAAAGAAGATTCGTTACATGTTTAGATTTTGATCTAATCAACAATGTTACAGTTATGTCTCAATGAGACTTATTCGATTTGGACTTTTGTGTTAATGTTATATATGATTTGTTGAGTTTAAAGTATACATAAATAATGTAATAATCGTACCAAAACAAAGAATAGTTCACAATTAAAATAGTTATCAAACTATTTAATTAGTGAAAAACTAATCCATCAGTATCCAATACTGAACCAATATTCATTGTTTATTGAAGGTACGAAATTACATAGTTATAATACTAAAACAAGGCCCTAAGGCAAAACAACATCATATGATCATACGGCTAATGCAGCGACCTTCGCTCCATTTCTCGCCTGTAGATTGACATCTCTATTCACCGAAATTATACTTCTATGTAGTTCCTCCACATAAAATGTGAGAACCACATTTGGCATCCAATACCCAAGAAGTAGAATTTGTGAAGTTTAATGTCTATATCATTAATACTTGAAGATGAAGCAACCCCGTTCTTCACATCTTCTTTAAACTTTGGGCAAATTCAATTATTCCCAATAATTGAATCTCATTCAAATTTCCATTCAAAATTATCTCAATGTCAAAACGTGATAAATCGTAAGTGAAAAATTGAAGTTTTCTAACCAGCGATATTATCATGCAATTGAAGCCCTATCTCTCATAAAATATGAGGGAGCCAACCAGACAATCGATTCACGCCATCCAATGGCTCGAAAGTCTCTAATTTGTGTCATTGATGAACTTAAGTGTTTTGGATTAAATCACTCCCCGAGGTGTAAATAATCCTAACCTTATAATCCATCAAATGAAAGACAAATTAGGCATTTGTTTTGAAATTGAATAAAATATGAACTTTTATATGTTTGCAAGTAGTGTCCAACACTTTTGCAGTAGACGCATTGAGATTCCCTAGGAACCCTAGTAGCCTTCTTGCCCATGCTCTTTTGAATACCCTATCCCATATCATAAGAATTTCCCTCTTAGGGTCCTTATCTATCGCCGGCTCAGGAGCCTTGAGCATCCCGTGGAGCTCACGAAGCGATTTCTTCAAACCATTCATATGGAAATTTTAGCCTAAAGGCATTATAACCATCATGAAATTGAAGTATGAAATCGGTTGCCAAATAATCATCATAGGAAAAATCTAGGCGGTCACTTGAAGCAAATAATCCAATCATTTGTTGCACATGTGATTCCATAGATTTCCATTTTTTTTCAGCCTAGCTGAAGCAATGACCCTGGTCATACCGAACCGCTCAATATTAGCATATTCCCCGAACATGCTATTGAGTTGTTCAATGATATCTTAGGATGTGGTTATCTAACACATTTTCATTGTCTTCGTATTTGAGGACCATCCTCGAATTACGTTGTGAATCAAGAAAATTTATGTTGTTCAATTTTTCATAATCAAGAATTGAACCAAACTTGAATCGAGTTGAAATTAACATGATAAACTACAAAAGAAAGATAAATAAAGTATGTAAACATCCACAAAGCGGTAAACAAATAAGGTTGTCTAACAAGTTACTTATTTATTCCATTTTGTTCAATCGATATCTAATATCGTTGTTCCCTTGAACAAAGCGATCCCAAGACCCTCATCTTGCGAATCCTTAAGCCGACTGAGTCCGCACTTAAGAAAACCAAGATAGGTAGACATCCCATGTCAATGACATCTAATGTCATTCTCGGTCGATAAGAATCACATTCTTATCTCATGTCTCGATAGCCACGCCTGCAGTGGATCTATCGATGAGAAAACCAAACTCACGTGTAAGGGTCTAACCCTTACTCCCACTATCCCAAGATAAAAAGTAGTACCCCGCTGAGGCGGACCTACCAACTTATGATCGAGGGCTTCATGAGTGTGACGTTTTGGACAAGACATTATACTCATTATTATTGAGAACTTGCATGCATAGGTTTTTTTATATGTAAGTTGAACATTTATAACATAAAACAACCTATAACTAGCAAAGCATATAAATACGAAATCGAAAGGCCCCTAGAACCTCACAACTCTCAAACGAAAAGATTAAAAGCAACAAAATAGGCCTTGAACATCTTCTGGACTGGCCCGCGCCCGCCGTTTCAGTTCCGCACCCGCCGATTTAGGTCAACCTTAGTCCATACCCCAAAAACCACGAACGGCGCCCGCCGTTTCACAAATGGCGGTCGCCGAACACCACTGGCGGTCGCCGTTTCCAAAACGGCGCCCGCCAAAAGGGTACAAAACAGGCTGACCAAAAAACAGCCTTTCGGCGGTCGCCGTTTCCAAAACGGCGCCCGCCGAATTCATTCGGCGCCCGCCGGAGCACAAACGGCGCCCGCCGTTTTGCTCCAGCAGCCCGGTTTTCACCCGTTTCGCTTCATTTTGCTTCGTTTCTTCTCGTTTTCGCCGGAGAGCCGAGATCCACCATCGAACCATGGACCAAGTCCATCGCTTACAAGTTTGAACAATACATATTGAAATAGAAAACCTATCTATTACAAATGATTCCAAGGGACGCAGCCCTCCAAAACTATGGCCAATCGTACGTAAAAAACGACAAAATCATTCACCCGACCACTAACGGTGGCCGGCCTTACATCTAATCACATAATCACAATTAAACAAATAAGTCAATTATGTTGATTAAACTTTTTGTGTCCAACACAAAAGTGTGCACGAGCCCTAGGCTCTGATACCAATTGTAGGTACCGGTATACCGATCCGATCGATATACCGTGTGTGCGGAAGCGTGTAAAGCAATAGATCTACTATGCCATGATATTAGTGCACACATATATATGTATAGACACATATTTTTATATATATATATATATACATCCAATATATATATATAGAGAGATTAACAAAATCAACAAATCAAAATTACATAAAAATGCAAAACGAAAAAAAATAACACTTTTTAGAAGAACCCCACAAACACTTACACACAAATAAATTCAGAAAGTAGAAATCCACAAATACTTGCACACAGATAACCCGCCGCCTTGATTCGATCGAGTCCGCATTGATTTCAATCTGGTGTTCTTTCTCAGAAACCATGCTTACCATCCCCGAGCCTCCAACTCGAGCCTCCCAAATATAATCAGCGCATCCAATTCTCTAAACCAAAACTTTGAACAAAACCCTAACTGCCTTATAAAATTCACCTCATACATAAACACACCCATATTAAAAAAAAAAATCATACAAAGCACCTATCACTGAACGAAACTCGTATTCGCCCTCTTCCTCCCCTGTATGATCTTCATCCATCTCGGCGAAACCATCACCCTTCAAAACTTCTTTCGGCGGTGGTTCATCCCCTCAACGTATATAATGAATATAAAATATAATTAATATAATACAAAAGGTTAAAATAGACAAATCAAATTTAAAAAACTTACTTAAATTATGAATACAATTAATATCAATACATTAAATTATATATATTCCAAAAATTAATTACTTTTTTTATTAAGAATTTAAACTATGATATTTTTTTTAAAAATCATTCTAATTTTTTCTCTAAATTACTCTTGATTCAATATAATTACATGTTTTAGTTTCTTAATTATATATTAAGGTGTTTATATTATAATTATTCTTTTAAAATAATAATTGTTATGATTAATGTAAAATATATTATTGTAATTTGCATATCTAAGTCAACTCTAGTTCATTAGGAAGAGTAATCGGAACACTCTTACTTCCCAAACACTTTTATTACAAATCACTATTTAATTACTTGTTTTAAATTCTCGTTCTAGTTATTAAACAAACACTCATTGCAAACCCCTCTTTAGTTAATAATGATTTTCCCAAACACTTTTGTTACAAATCACTCTTTAATTACTTGTTTTAAATTCTCGTTCTAGTTGTTAAACAAACACTCATCTCTTTTTAGTTAATAATGATTTTCTTTACCCTCTTGGAACTCGTACTTAACGTATACTAAATGACATTCACGTGCCGATAGCATTGCTCTTTGAGATCGACTCGGGGGATTTACGTTTGTAAACTTTTCGGTTTTATAAATAGTTTTTGAGCAATCAGATTTCGTGCTAGTGGTGTCACGAGGCTGAGGTCTTCTCAAAAGGCGAGCGCTTACTTATCTTTTTTATTTATTATTTTCTTTTATTGATAAAAGTAAGAGTAATTAAGTCTTTGTACGCGAATCTGCTTACATAACTCATACTTTTATATTAGGGATCGCGGATCTCATATATTTATTTAAAAGGTATACTTCCGCCTATTTCTCATTATATAATTAGGTTTAGTCATAGCCCATAAAATAAGAGAATTGACAACCCATTTAAATGTCCATTAAATTAAAAGCCCAATATAATAAAGGCACAGTTTATTTACACCTCCATGATTACTAATCCCACCCCTACGCTTAATTTACCCCTTAATTTAATTAGTTTTATAAGTTCACCCCTATTACATTACCCGTACTACCCCTTCTAATTAAAAAACACAGTTTACTCGTTACACTGCACCTCCGCTAACCTGCAAATCCTTTTTTTATTCTCTTCAATTTTCAACTCACCGCTTCCATTAATTCCATTAATCGGAGAAGCAAATGATCTTCAGTAGTGTTAAAAAGCACCAAAAAACGATTCTAAAATAGTTTTAAGAAAAAATAGGGAAAATAGAAAATACACTGTCCAAAATCCTCACCCATCTTCACTCTTTACATCTTCCAACCGGAGATCTAAAAAAATTTCTCTTTCTGATAGTGGGCATTTTTTTTCCGGAACCGATTACGGCAGCTGGAGTCGGCGTTAGCGGGCGGGAACTGAGATCGGAGGGTTGTTTGTGTTTTCATAGGTGGGCATGAGCGCACGACAGGCCGTGGATGACAGCGAACAACGCGTGAGGCACAAACGACGACGGGTACCTCGCAGGCGAGATCGGCGGCGGAGGGCGGTGGCGGTGGCGGTGGTAGGGAAGGTGTTGGTCGTAGCATCAACGGGATCTTCCGAATCTCGTCGGTGGAAGTTGCGGTGGCCCCGGGACGCGGCGCATTTGAGCGAGGTGGGTGGGTGGGACGTCGCCGAGCGACTGAAATCGGCCAAAGCAGTAAAATATTTTCTTATATCCGTAAGGCTAAAATTGGTATTGCAAGTGCCTAAAATTATTAAATTAATAAAATTAAATAATTTAGGTGGTGAATTTAGTAATTATGAAGGTGTAAATAAACTGAGCCTATAATAAAATATGAAATCTAATTAACACGTGTACAAACGAGCTATTTTAATTACTTAATTTTTATTGTAAAAAATCAGGTTATTAAGTTGAAATTAAATATGAAATATGTTTACAAAAATTATTTTAATGGTAATCCGAATTATATTATATATATACATATATTATTTATATATAGATATTAACCACGTTTAGTTTAATGTTTAATTAATAAAATTACCATAACTAAATGTTATCATATGGAATATAAAGATGGGGAGGAAATAAGTCAATGAAAATGTTTAAAGATCCGACCTTTATAAGCAGCGTATATTTAAACAAGAGTTTGACCTTATTTTTCCCCCTTCACTTTCTCGGTGGAATTTGGTCGAATTTTTTAGGTATCCCGCTTGAGCAATTTAATTACAGTACTCATATATTCAGTTCAATTGGTGTTTACGATTTGGGTTTTTAATTTAGGTCAGCAGCTCGCAGGAGCCCTCGAGCCATTGTGCCACACCGCCTGCTCTCCGTTCACCTTCGGCGGCCGGCAAGGTAAGTCCAGCCCCCTTACTTTTTATGTTTTTTTAGTTTGTCGTTTTAATTATATTTGTGTGTTTTGATGTCTGTGTGTGTTTAAATTGGTTCCGTTTCCTTGTAATTTTGTGTGTGTATTTGCCTCCAACATTTGAAGTGGCTATATTCTCTGAGCTAGTAATGCTTGGCCCTCCTCACTCTCTTCTTGTCCACCACTTTTATCTCCTTGATGTTTGGTGAATACCTGCGCCATTAACCCCCACACCATTAGCTATCATTCGTAACAACCTGGGAAACAGAATCCAAGAATCACTAAACAGAATTTTGGGAGATATGCAGAAAAGCAATATCTTATCAAAAACTCACAGCAGATAACGGCTTCCAAATTACAACAAAGGTAGCACTAATAGTGAGAAAAGTTGGAATCTGTTACTCACAGAAGGTAGAGATTTTCTATGCCAACTCCTGTTACGAGCCTTCTTATCCTGATTGTGGTATTTAAGCCAGCATTTCTTCTACCTATAAGTCTATAACAATGCATTTTATAGTCGTGACACGCCTCTTGTTTTTGGATACTTCCAGTAATAACAAAAGGGTATGAGAGATAAATCAAACTAGAAGACTTAAATCACCTTTGGAGAAGATAAGGAAAATATTTTTCCACGTAACAAATTGCCCCTACCATTTTCAACAGGATAATATAACCGGGCTTTATGTCGGGTATTTCTCAGTTTGCTTTTACTTCCTCGACTGCTTCTTTATCAACTATCTGCTTGTTTGCAAGAAGTGAATAAAACAAAATCAGAATGAAATAAAATAAATGGAAAGAGTGAAGAGAGAATCAAATATTTGTGCCTGCATGATGTGTCTTGTTGTTTTATCAAGCCTCTTGAATTTGAATTATTTCTTTCGCTCTTTGCAGTTCTTTATGGACAGTTTTTGTGTGTTGGCGCAAATCGTCGTTGAGTGTCGCATCAATATGATGGTTTGTAGCCAAAGTTAATGGCCTAATGCCATTTCTTGATTTTGTTTCATACACTTACATGATGGGCTTGTCTAAAATTCTAACAAGGTCTTTAAAAGTTAATACTTCGTAGTGTTTCAATTTCAGTGCACTTGATTATTTTGTTTTTCTTCCCCATTCTATAATCAATAATGGATCTTTCTTCTTCTTGTAGCCTTCAAAGCTCAAATCCTTCATCAACTAAGTTACTGCTGCTCTGCTAAAGAATATAGAGGAACCACTGAGGAGGTTTTATTAGGAGTTTAATAAGGTGAACCTAATGACTCCTACATCGATACATTTTTTGTCCCACACTCATTGGGTTGGGTTAATCTGATATATATATATATATATATATATATATATATATATATATATATATACTACTACTACTACTACTACTACTACAAGTTACCCATATGCATGTTATATTTAAATAGGTATCAACATCTACTTTGCTTCCTAGCAGCAACATAAATAAACATGCGTATGGTATACACGCGTGTGTAGGTATATGTATGCCTTATATTGGCTCTGAGCGCGTCGTTTTCGGGTCAGGTTCATTCCCTTTAAATGAGCCATGTGGCCTTAAAAATATTTCAATTATTTGTATGAACAGTTGTTCCTGCAGATTATTCTTAATTTTTTTTCCGCTAACGTTTTAATTCTCGGCTAAAATTTTGCCTTCTTGCTGCTGAGATTGCTTCCTCGATTTCTCCTGTGAATATTAATTTGTTTATTGTCCTCTTAAAATTTCTTACAATCGCTCTACAGGCTCCAAAAGGATTTGTACGACGAGGAGTTCCAGATCGCTTCGCCTTCGCTTTTAGTGCGTGTAAAGAGCTTTTGGTGTGCGGTTTATTTTCTTTGGTTGAGGCAGGTAATATGGTTTTTTTTATACCACAGTTACAGTACGAATTTAGATTTCACTCCTCCTGAGTACTTCAGGACAGGTATACGAAGCTGCAATCTGTCTTTTTCCTTTTTTTTTTTAGTTTAGTTAGTTACGTTTGTTGATGTTCTTCTCTCTTGTGCAGTATACGAAGCTGCAATCTGCCCTTCTTCCCATCTGGAGCTGACCGACACTCTTGTGCAGGTTAAATTTCCCGACGAATTAGTTTAAAACGTTATTGCCCCTTTGATCTGGTTTAGTTTTGTAAATTATTAGTTTGTGTAGTAGCCTAATGATGGTTCTTGATTAATGGTTATTTGCTCATTGATCAATCTTTTGCCCTTTTTCCCTTAGTTTTGCTACTCGGCATTCAGCGTCACCCTCCAGTACTCGGTGGGCGCAAATGGAAGAATTGAAATGACGACTGTGACCTTCTCCAGACAATCAGTTTGTTGTTATCGACTCAAACCCATTTTGTCTACTAGCTCGGATGATGCACATCCCATCATTCAGGTATACTTAAAAAATATTACATGTACTCTTTTTTATATGTGGTTGGTGTATGTGATAATTTTAATGCAATTTTTCCTAGAAAAATTCTCTTTTTTTTTTTTTTTTTTTAGTTTATATGTGCTCATAAGGTGTTTGAATATATGTTTCTCTTACTGTCTTACACAACAACCATGCTAGATACTTTTGGGGGAATTAATGGATGTTCATTTCTTTGGATTTTTTTAGCTTTGCGCGTGTTCAGGCTCTGCGCGTTGAGGTCTGTTCTGGAGTTTCAAGCCCATCATCGACGCTACTGCCCTGAAATTCATCTCTCACACACACCATAGCATACCGAAGATGATGGGACAGGGTCGACGATTCCTCATGAGCCGAGCGTCGATGGGGTGGCGCCGCCAATTTGCCACCGATTTGCCATCGGAGACGGCCGGGGTCCCCAAGTTTATCGAGGCGTGGAAGAAAGTGATGCCATCGGCGTACATGGATCCTCGCCGGGAAATGCCATCCACCATCCCCTCTCCGTCTCCCCTACATCAAATCACCCACAAAGATTTATGCTTTTCTCTAGCGGACCATCTCTTGAGCCGGGGCTTGTTTTCTTCGGCCCGGAATGTGATCCAAAGGCTCGTCTCTCAATCGCCGTCTGTCCCGGAAGCAATTTCGGCCGTCGATTTCTTCTTCTCTAGAGGTATGGATCTTGATTCGGTTACTTGTGGCAGTCTTATTCGCAAACTAGTGATTTCTGGCGAGGCCCATATGCATATGGCTGAGGCTCTGTACTTGGACGGTGTAGTCAGGAAAGGCCTTGAACCGGACCGTAATTTACTGAATTCCATGATTATTTGTTACTGTAAGCTCGGAAAACTAAACGAAGCAAAAAATGCATTCAATAGGCTTATCGAGTCAAAACTTGTTCCTTGGGTTGGTTCCTGCAATGCCCTGATGAAATGTTTTATTGTGGAAGATAGATTCTTGGAGGCTTATGACTGTTTTTGCGAAATCGGTGAGGCCAACGATAAGGTGCTAAATTTTGCGTGTTATAATAGGCTGGTGGACGGATTGTGTAAAAGAGGGTTCTTGGACGAGGGCCTTCATGTTTTTGATGTGATGATCGAAAAGCAGGTTCTGCCTACTGTCAATGTTTGCAAGTCTCTATTAATCGGTTTCTGCAAATGGGGACGTGTCGAGGAGGCTGAGGTTCTGAGCTCGGAAATTGAGTTGTACGGTTTCGTAGTGGATGCATTTATGTACACGTATCTCATTAACTCGTACTGCAAAGGGAAGAAGTTGAAGATGGCAATGAGATTGTATGTGAAGATGCTAAAGATGGGGTACGATACAGATACTTATATGTACAACACGTTAATTCACGGTTTTATTAAGATGGGTTTGCACTCGGAAGGCTGGTTTTTGCATAATAAGATGGTGAGTTCTGGTTTGAAGCCTAATTCAGTAACTTATCAAGTCATGCTTCACAAGTACTGCCAAGACGGAGAAATCGATCGGGCTTTAAAGCTTTTGGATGACATGGTGCGGAGTAATATTGCTCCAAACGTGCATTGCTACACTGTCTTAATCTCTGCACTTTGTAAGGAACAAAAGTTTAAGGAAGTGTATCAATTGTATCACAAGATGGTCAATAGTGGTGTTATTCCCGACCACGTTCTTTTCTTCACCCTCGCCAAGAATCATCCGGAAGGGGATGAGTTGTACATTGCTCACACAGTTTTGCAAACCATCGCGAAAGAATATTGCAATATTCACAAGTCTAGTGTTTGTACCTTAAGGCCTGAATCAATGAAGGCTGATGCAATGGTTGAGATCGAAGGTCTTCTTGAAGAGATAGCGAAAAGTGGGTCCGGTTTAGCTGATATGGCTTTTAGCATTTACATGATAGCCTTATGCATGGGGGGAAAAATAGATTCGGCTCTGGACTGCATAGAAAAGATGACGAGTCTTGATTTTGTGCCTTCGCACACAGCTTTTAATTCATTAATTAAATTATTGATTGGGGAAGGTTTAGTGGAGAGTGCAGAGTCTCTTCTCAAGGTCATGCGGGATCAGGGCCTCGTTCCTAATCAGTTGACTTTCTCAATAGTAGTTAATGAGCTCTGTCAAAAGGGCAATTTCTCTTCAGCCATTGATGTTTTGTATCAAATTGAAGAAAATGGAATCAAGCCGAGTGTCAATATATATACCTCGATTATCGGGTGTTTAGGCAAGCTTAGAATGATTAATGAAGCAGAAAAATTCTTCTTCCAAATGCTCGAGTTCGGTATTGATCCTGATGAAATGGTATTCGTCACAATGATTAACATGTATTCAAAAAATGGCCGGGCTAATGAAGCCCAGAAGCTATTTGAGAAGATGATCGATTATGATCTCAGGCCCAATTGCCCCGCTTATACAGCTCTTATACCCGGTCTGGTCAAGAAAAATATGACCAAGAAAAGCTGCTTTTACCTCGATAGAATGTTGAGAGACGGGTTCATGCCGAATGTCGTTCTCTATACTTCCCTTATCAAACAATTCTTAAGAAAGAGAGAATTAGAATTCGCTTTCAGGTTACTTGACTTGATGAACAAGTGTGAAGTCGAGCAAGATTTAGTCACCTATATTACATTGCTAAGTGGCGTCTCTAGGAATACCCGGCGCTATAATGGACACTGGTATTTATCTAATGAGAAAAGGGACAGCGGTAAGGAAATCCTGTTTCATTTGCTAAATCGAGAAGCTATTTCGTCAGACAGGAAGAGTTTAAGAATCTTAATCAACTCTGAAGCAGAGATGAAATCATTTGCTCTTAAACTGATCCAGAGAATAAAAAATATGTCCCCCGTCCTGGACCTGTACCTGTACAACGGTATCATATCCGGTCTCTGTTGGGCCCACGGCATGCGGGAGGCATACGAGCATCTCAACCGGATGGAAGTGGATGGAGTGAGCCCTAATCAGGTTACCTTCACAATCCTAATTGAAGGGCACATTCACTTCGGGGAAGTTAATGATGCCGTGGCGCTGTTCAATAAGATGAATGCGATTGGTGTGGGTCCTGATCGGATGTTGTTCAACACTTTGATAAGAGGGTTCTATAGGTCCGGGAGGTTACTCGATGCATTGTCTCTGTCCCACATGATGCGAAAGAGAGGGTTTTCACCTTCGAAGTCGACTTATGAGAAGCTCCTCTGCTTTCTATGCACTAAAGGTTCGGGTGTTGATGCGTTGAGGGTGTTTGAGGATATGGTTGCGGAGGATTATTTCCCGTGCGGGTATAATGCTCGTTATCTGAGTTCTGTGTTGTGGAAGGATGGCAAGTTCGACGAAGCTCGAGGGGTGTGGAAAATGGTGATGAACAGGGAAAACTATCGGAAGACCGTGGGACCAGATTCGGAGCAGAAGAGTCTTATGCGTATGGTTTATTCTGATTAGGCTGGTGGACTGGATGATGTGATTTTACTCGTGTGAATCATATAATTCGGAGCAGAAGAGTCTTTCTGTATTGCCGCCTCCTTCACGGTGGTGTTGCCTTTCTTTCCAACCGGTTCTTTCGAGAGAATTGAAGAGGAAGGTGATGTGGCAACTGCGTTTACCTTGGCTAGAATGCTATCTAACGCTCCTATCTCCAGGGGTGGTCCAACCAGTTTAGTTATTTAAGACATACATGCTTTGCAGGTTTCTTTCTTACACCCTTTCTAATTTCTCTTATAGTACTGTGCATTTGTTCTATGTCTTTGTTTCGGAACTATTCTATTTTGTTTCTCAATATTCTTCAAGGAAAATATTTGTTTCCGAAGATGTTAATATTATTCAATTCATTCAAGTAGTGGCTTCACTTCCTTTTACACATAATTTAGAGTAAAATTAATTGAGTGGATTGCGACATATGTTAAAATCATGCATCAATTGTGTCATTATGTGCTGTTATGCTCTGCAGATCATTTGGAAAGTCCCTTAGTAATTGCATCGAACTGGTATTGCAAACTTGAATTAAATTATTACGATGTTATATGCTTGTTTGGTGCAAATATTGTTGGAATCTATCACAATTATTCTCAATAAAATATTCTAAATTCTGTTTTTTCGTAATATGTTGAATCAAATATTTGGGGTATTCATCGATGATTGATTATGCAGTTCCAAGATTTGAATTATAGAGCTAGAGTCGCTCACTCGCTACTATCACATTTTGTCCTTCCAAACTATCTATTCTTATATGATGATTTTAGTTTTCCCAAAACCGGATTCATACTAGAATTACATATTGTCTCGTAACTCTAATAAGCTGGAGCCAAAGATAAACTTTTTTTCCATGTCCTTATTTTCTACAGGAAAGATTTTACTTCAGTGATAAGGTATTGCCTGTGTTTGAGAGCGGGGTCCCACTTTTGAAGCAACGGCTTCAGCACCTTCCAGAATCAGATAAGGCTAGTGTGCATATGTTATACAAAAGAATTACTGTTGCCTTTTCTGTTGAGGATTTACGGAAGAGTATCGAATATTTTAGGCTAACTCATAATTTTCTCCAGATAGTTGTTGCATTCCCAGATGATGGTGCCTGGAAAAGATTTCACAAGTTGCTCGATCATTTTCCTATGGTTTGTCTGCATTAGCAAAAAAATGTATGTACTTAAATCTTTTGATTTGCATTTTCATTGTTTTGTATTTTGGCGACAGGTCATATGCAACAAGGTTCGGGAAGGAGACAAGAGAATAGTTAGAATCAAGGAGGGTAATCCCGTTGGTTGTCATGTCGTCATTGTTGATGACTTGGTGCAATCCGGTGGCACACTAATTGAATATCAGGTATTCCTTCTTGTTTCTCAATTCTCCAAGTACGTATTAATTGCTCGAACACTTGCTAAAATAATTTTTAAAATCCTATCTGTACCGGTTTTGGTGCTCGCCGTTGTAGATTTTAATAATTGGTGGAGCTTCACATTCATGCATAATTATTCTAATAAACTTGAGTCATCTTAGTGGCAGTTCTTTCTTCAAAACCTTCCTCGTATTTAGTGTGCGGCCTTACCTCGAAGCGGATTTCAAAGCAAACAATAGAGAATCTTTAGAAGAGAATATTACCTGCATAATCATTTATAGGATTCTGTACAGGCTAACAACCAATCAATATGCACACATCAAGTTCAATTGTTATACTATGAACTCATGACGAATATGTACAATAACTAAAATTCAAAATAGTAGGTAACTGTATATTACTACTACTTAGTATTTAGGTCCTTTACATAGCAAATGAATGTTATCGTCACAAAGTGATTCTTATTTTATACTATGTGCTTAATTCAATATTTGAGTTATAGCTTAACATATTTGAATTACATAGAAAGAGTAAAAGGTGTTTTTGGTTTTGTTTTGTCAGAAAGTTTTGACAGCTCATGGTGCTGCAAAGGTGAGTGCCTATGTCACCCATGGTGTGTTTCCAAAGAGGTCATGGGAGCGATTTCTTCACAAGAATAATGATGGTACAACTGATTTTGTTTGCTTTTATTTTTCCTTTATTATTTTTTTGATTCTGATTGTCACAATATTTTGTGGGTTTCAGATCAGGCTTTTGCTCACTTTTGGATCACGGATTATTGCCCTGTCACTGTGAAAGCAATCGAGAGCAGGGCTCCTTTTGAAGTTTTGAGTATTGCCGATGCCCTCCAAATATGAGGAATTATTGAAGGATGTTCGTTTATTTCCAAATATGAGGAATTATTGCTGGTACTATGTGAACCGACTATTTCTTTTTCAAATAAACGATTTGCGATTGAAGGATGTTCGTTTATTTGGGTTTTTGAAATTGACATGTCTAGAATCTACTTTTGAATTAACCATGGTGTATTACTAGATATGTAGTCCTAAAACCCTAATGTGATAGAGAGGATCTTACTCGGACATTGACCTTGTCTTCAAGCAGGGTGTATGCACATATACTGATGCTCAAAGGACCGAATAAAAAAACAAATACTGTCCCCAGGGGCATAGCCGAGTGGTAAGGCCTGTGATGATGTGGGTGAAATTCCCCGGCGACGCAGGGTTCGAACCTCGGGTGGGGCAAATTTTCATTGAAATATTATGAAGGTTTGTCCTGGGGTTCGACCTGTTGGCTCTCTCGCACAGGTGTCTGCTACTCGGGCACATCCCTCGATTTACATCCTACCCGATCGAGGGACCTCCGATCGGGCGGGGGTGGAGTTTCTCGTCTCTCCTCCTTATCAAAAAAAAACAAAAAAACAAATACTAGTCTCATGACCAAAATGAACACTTGACTTTAGGCTTTAGCAACTCTGGCAAAAAATTATAAAAATTATAGGAGTATAAAACACATAGTAAAACTTCTATGAATTAATACTCTCTATACATTAATAAATAATTTAAATTAATAAAATTTTCTCGATTTAGTCTTTTAAATGGAAAAGAAATAATCGATAAATTAATAATCTTTCTCAATTAATAAAATTTCACAGTGCGAACTCATTAATTTACCGAAGTTTTACTATATAAAAATAACAATAAAATGATCTAAATTACCCTTTCATTTTTTTCGTTTCTTTGGGGACACTTTTATCTCTACAAATCCATATTATATGCTTAAAAATAAAATTATATTTTAAAATAAATAAATAAAAAATAATTAATTTTCTCTTATTTGAACTTTCTAAAATTAAAGATATACAGTTAATAATTTTATGAAAAAAAAAAAAAAGTAGAGAATGAATAAATAAAAACACTGTATATATAAAAAAAAAAGGTCAGATTAGTCAAAATCTTGTAGTTGCAATAATCCCCACGCCTTCCATGGATGATGCATAACCAACAGCACGATCAAATTCCGTTTGCGTAGGGAAACAAATTCGCCGGAGTTTACGTTATCTGCACCACCACCACCACCGGTATATATAAATCAATCACCAACTAATCTAAAACACGCAGCAGAAGATTAATGGGTACCCGCGAGGACGAAAGGCTGCTCCTGGAGGAAGGTCTTGTTGAGGTAGCTGCCCTCATTTTTCATTTTTTTTTTCATAATTATTTATATATTCATTCGAAATTGCAAGAATCGATCAGATATTTCTGGTAAATCTATTTTTTTATTTTTTATTTTGATATATCAAGAAGTGCGTAAAATAGCGAGGTTGGTGAAAACAATTTAAGAGGGTTTCTGATCTATGGATCTGATTTTTTGTGAAATTTTGTGTATATACGAGTGTGGTTGGTGAAAACAATTTAATTGGGTTTCTGATCTATGGATCTGATTTTTTTGTAAAATTTTGTGTATCTAGTATTGTACTGCCTCCATCCCACAAAACAATACTACTTTCTTTTTTTAGTTGTCCCTTAAAACATTGCACATCTATAAATTGAATGAATTTCAACAATTTTAACCTCTCAAAACAATGCAAACTCTTACACTGAATTTCCATGTATTGTATTTCATCATACTACTTTCCCTCATCTATAGGAACCTAAAAATGGTCCGTTTGCTGGCGATGGTTCTGTTGACATTAAGGGGAACCCCGTTCTGAAGAGCAACACCGGGAACTGGAGAGCATGTCCTTTCATTCTTGGTACTTTACGGACGATCTTACACCTCATTTACGCTGATACCTCATCTTTCTTCTCTGTTGTTTTATTTTGTAAATGTTGATGACAGGGACCGAATGCTGTGAGCGATTAGCGTACTATGGGATATCAACTAATCTTGTTAGTTATCTCACTAAAAAGTTACACCAAGGGAATGCTTCGGCTGCTAGAAACGTGACCACCTGGCAAGGCACTTGTTATTTAACTCCTCTTATTGGGGCCGTCTTAGCAGATGCTTACTGGGGAAAATATTGGACCATTGCTGCCTTTTCCACACTTTACTTCATTGTAATCTCCTAACTTGTTCTTGTCATTTTAATTATTGTTTTTTGATATAAAATGGATTGTTGGCTTTGTATGGGTGTATTCTCTTATAATTTGAGGCCCTTGATTTGTTGGGAATATTGGTGCTTCGAATTAAAAAAATTCAAACTTTAAAATGCATAATTTAATTTTGTTTTTTTAATATATTTTTGAATTTTGTTGCACTCTGAAATTGGTCACGCTTTAGCTTTCATCCGGTAATTGTTTCTTTCCAGACAGTTTTCAGCAACTGTTCCTGTCCTGTCCTTTTTATTTTTATTTTGTTTTGTTTTTATGGGTGTAGTTTCAAGTATAATTGAGCCTAGCAATTGAGTGCATATTTTTTTCCCAGCGGTTTCTTGGTCAGTGATTTGAAAAATTATGATCTTGTTTAACTGTAACTACTGTTGGCAGGAATTGCCTTTGTTTGTGTATTGTTTTAATCTCTGAAGCAAGAATTAGTGGGTGTCAGGTGAACCATTGAGAAATCTATTTGAAGCTACTGCAATTTTCGGCCACTCGAAAACTGCAGATATAAAGCCACCTTAACATATATTTTGAATGCCATTTTCAAACCATGATACTATAAATTTTGTCCAAAATGAACCTTCAACTGTTTTTTTCACTAAATCAACCATTATGCTAACATTATGCCTCCTCTATATTAACTCGATGTCTTATACTAACAACAGTTTTTTCTCTAAATTTTATGAAGGGGATGTGCACATTGTCTCTCTCTGCAACTCTACCGTCCCTTAAGCCCCCTGAATGCATTGATTCCATATGCCCTTCTGCTTCACCTGCCCAATACTCAGTATTTTTCTTTGGGCTTTATCTCATAGCACTCGGTACGGGAGGGATTAAACCATGTGTCTCATCTTTTGGGGCTGATCAATTTGACGATACAGATCCCGTCGAGAGAGTCAAGAAGGGTTCCTTCTTTAATTGGTTCTATTTTTCTATTAATATCGGCGCCCTTGTGTCGAGTAGCTTAATTGTGTGGATTCAAGATAATGCTGGGTGGGGCCTCGGTTTTGGCATCCCTGCTTTGTTTATGGGAGTTGCTATAGTTAGTTTTTTTTCGGGAAGCACTCTGTATAGGTTTCAGAAACCAGGAGGCAGCCCGATTACGAGAATGTGTCAGGTTTTGGTCGCATCTTTCCGGAAGTGGAATTTGGCTGTCCCAAGCGATAGTAGCCTTCTGTATGAGACGCCGGATAAAAGCTCTGCGATAAAAGGGAGTCGGAAATTGTTGCACACTAATGAATTGAAGTAAATCTCTTTCTCTCTGCCTCTTTTCTTTTTTTTTTTTTTTTTAATTATGGTTAATGAACTTTGGTATGTCTTTGGGTTGGAATATCTCTATGCTTGTATTATAAAATCTTTGACTTCCAAGTTCCAGGATATGCTGCAGAGATTAGATGTGCTATTGCTCGTGGTTCATTTGAGATTAGTTTGAAATGAGTTTTGCTTTTGTATACTTGTCATAAACTATATGCAGCACTCAGCTTTCGTAAATGAGTTTTGCTTCTGTACTTGTCATAACTATATGCATAGCACTTTGATCGATAATCTTTAATTCATGTAGTTGACTAGTTGTAGCCTACAACTAGTACACACTTTTTTTTAACCATGCTAAATATCAATTTTCTTCATGTTGTCGACTTTGCCTTGTGTATATGAACTGTCATTCATATTAACTTTTTCTTGTTCACTTGAAAGGTGTCTTGACAAAGCCGCTATAGTATCCAATTCTGAACACAAAACCGGGGACCACTCCAACCCCTGGACCCTCTGCACTGTAACCCAAGTCGAGGAATTCAAAATACTAATCCGCATGTTCCCCATCTGGGCCACTGGAATCGTCTTCTCTGCTGTGTACGCCCAGATGTCGACCATGTTCGTCGAGCAAGGCATGGTTATGGACACATCCCTCGGCTCCTTCACAATCCCAGCCGCTTCCCTCTCGAGCTTCGACGTCATCAGCGTCATCTTCTGGGTTCCAGTCTACGACAAATTCCTAGTCCCCCTCGCCAGAAAACTCACCGGAAAGGAGAGAGGATTCTCCGAGCTTCAGAGAATGGGGATCGGGCTTTTTTTGTCTGTCCTGTGCATGTCGGCCGCCGCGATCGTGGAGATCCGACGGCTGGCAATCGCTCAGGAGCTCGGGCTGGTCGATCAGGCAGTTGAGGTGCCGATGAACATCTTCTGGCAGGTTCCGCAGTATTTCTTGCTCGGTGCAGCTGAGGTTTTCACGTTTATTGGGCAGTTGGAGTTTTTTTACGATCAGTCTCCGGATGCGATGAGGAGTTTGTGCAGCGCGTTTTCACTGCTGACGACTTCGTTGGGTAATTATTTGAGCTCGTTTATTCTGACGATGGTGACGAGCCTGACGACCCGTGGGGGTGGGCCCGGGTGGATACCGGATAATCTGAACGAGGGCCGTCTGGATTGTTTCTTCTGGCTTCTAGCTGGACTGAGCTTTGTGAATATGGTGGTATACGTGTTTTGCGCAAAGATGTACAAATCGAAAAAGTCCTCGTGAGGCTTTTGGTTTATCTGTGAGTGTTACTCTCTTTTTACTTCTGTGTGATCACCTTTGATCTAACAGTAGAATGTCTGTACATAATTTGCATGTAAACACTCAGTTCCGGTTGTGAAGTTACAGTTTCTCAGATATTTGAATTACTAATTCGGATACTACTTTGGTGTCTCTTAAGAATGTTGGGACTCGGAGGATTCAATCTTAGTCATGATACTGGTTCAAACAACTACTTGGTAGAATTATGCACATTTCCATCTTTTGGATGTTTCACTCTTAAGAATATATTTTTTAAATTATTTTGTAGAACTAAAATTCATTTTTTTATTTTAAAATACAATTTTATTTTTATATGATATTTTTTAAATTATACTAACAATTATTAAACTTTTTATTTAAAAATATATGTTTATCATTTATTTTATAGTATAAAGTAATGTTTTTTTTTTTTTTTTTTTGATTTAAAAATATATTTTTATATTTATATTATAGTATAAAGTAATGTTTTTCTTAATTTTTGTGTTCGAGTGAATAATTCTACTAGTCTGGAGTAAAAATATTGATAATAGAGTAAAGTATACAATATACTTTACGGAGTAAAAATATTGATAATAGAGTAAAGTATACAATATACTTTATTAATTACGGACCTACTTGAACTTTTGAACTAAAGTATACAATATACTTTATTAATTACGGACCTACTTGAACTTTTGAACTGAAACGGGTTGAAATGAACTTATGTTGATAATAGAGTAAATGGACCTATTCTTTTGGACTGAAATTATGTTGATAATAGAGTAAAGTATACAATATACTTTATTAATTACGGACATGTTTTTTTTGAACTGAAGCTGGCTGAACTGACCTTAAGTGATCTGAATTGAACTGAATTGAATTGATTTTTTTATAAAAATAATAATAATTTTTATAAATTTTTAAATATTTTTTAAAAAATATTAATAATATTATAACAGTAATTAGATTGTATATTTAAAATTATAGATTGAAATTATTTTTTATTTATTTTATGTTTAATTTATTTTGAAACGAACTTAATCGAGCTGAACTGAAGCGATCTGAATTGAACTGAACTTAAGCGATTTGAACTGAACTGAACTCGACTGAAATTAAGTCCAAAAGAACAAGTTCATATATATTTTTAGATTTTTTTTACATTTAATCAAATTGAATTGAATGAGTTATAACTTAACTGAATGCTTTTAATTGACTCAATTTTAAGTATTTAACTAACTTGAAAGTTTTATACTCTTTCTATTTCGTTGAAAGTGTCAATGTGTAGTGTGTTATTTTATTTTATATTTTTTTGTTCGTAAAAGATTGCGACATTTTCAATGTGACAGATGAAGTATAGAACGGATTTAGTACCGCGTATGGCTGATCGAGTAAAGATTGAATTAAATTTAATTAATATAGGTTGAAGTAAACTGAACTGTGAAATTAAATTTTGAAAAATAGAATTTAGTTGATTATAATAATTAATAGAGTTGAATTTTGTAATATTCTTTAAATTCTTTAAATTCTTTACACCCAAACCCACATTAAAAACTTAGATGGTTGAATGGTTTAGTCGAAACCCTTATTTTTTTTTTCATTTAATCTATAGATATATAATTCATGAATCTCCTAATAACCAATAAAAGAGCGTTAATATTATTTTGTTCACACTATAAATTATCAATAAAAATAATAAAAATATTTATAAATTCTGATTTTTGTTTATTTTTCTTTATTTTTAGTAATTCTACAAGATTTCATAATAAATAAAAACAATAATATTTAACTATAAATTATAAATAAAAACAATAATATTATTATTAAGTCAAAGTTTTTATATTAAGTCAAAATAAATTTACACGTTTAAGAATATGTAATTCTAATTAATAATACATTTTTTTATTTCTTTCCATTTGCATAAATATTTTTTTGATTATCATCAAACTCATTCTCCTTATATTTCCAAATTTCAATTGATCCGCTCATCTTCTCAATTCGTAGGTATTCCATGTTCTCATACTTCAATATTTCTGCGTATATATATATCGTCGGATTTTTCTTATCTTTTTCAGAATTTCATGTACGTTTTAATTATTTTATTATACATTTCTTTTTTCATTTTTTCCTAATTCAAATTTAGATTTTTTTTGCAGAATCAAATTCAGATATAATTTATTAATAGATTTTTTTTCAATATCTCATATATTGAATTGGAATTGTAGCCTTCAAGTTCGTTTGGAATGAGATTCTTTTCAGTAGTTGATACAAGATTTGACAAACGACAACTATGGAAAAGTTTGCATATCTATTTGCTAATTGCAATGTTAATCGATCGAAAGAGAAATAAATTAACCTTTTCTATTTTACAGTTCTATTTTCGATGAGGTAATTACGTACGGGCCGCAGCCGCGGTGGTTCTCGACCTTGACTTGTCCCCTTCAGAGCTTAATCATGATTCTCGACTATTGCTCTCATTGTTCTATATTTTTTTCACACTGTAAGTGAGATCAATATGATAGTGTTAATTTTTAAATATTAAAAATAATCAAATAAATAAAATATCTTTTATAATAAGATTTTATACTTTATTTTCATAATTTTATTATTATTTGGTTGGTAATGAGATATAATTTAACCAAAAATAATAATAATTATTTATCAATTTAATTTAATAGATCACCTTATATACTTATTAAGTTTGAATTATAAAAAAAAATAGTTGGCTTATAGAAATAATAATTCAACAATTTAATTTAATTGTTAAATTAAAAACTTATTTCTCTTAACATATTTGGAGTTTTTATGTCACAAAAATTGTAGCATACACTTAACATATTAATATAATTGAAATTAAAGTGTAAATGGTTAGACTTTTCGCAATTCAATTTTTGAACAATTTTAATTTATATATATCAAAATTTGAATGTATTTAAAAAAACAAAATGTCCTTGTATTTAAAATTAAATCATATATTGGTAAGAACTTTTTTATTTTATATTGGCATGATACATAAAAACAAAAATATATTAACATTACCAACTTTCAAAAACACAAGTCAATTGCCATTGACAATATGAAGAGGTGCCAGTCAGCATTTTTAATGCTTAAAAGAAAATTCTTAAATATTCTTAATGAAAATTATACTATATATATATATTTATTTATTTATTTATTATTAATATGTCAGTTAGAATTGTGCAAGATAGTCATGTTGTCTAACACAATGCCTACTCACCATTATAAATATACTCACCATTATAAATAGATTCTACCAATCTACAATTATTTTCTATTTGCTTTAATCCAACCCAAAGATTTTGAATTAAGCTACCATTCCCCTTATAAATTCTTTTGAAAATGAGTCACACTTGAAGATATATAATTAGGGTTGCCGAAATTATCAAACACAACCTTCTCATTGGTATTAGGTATAACTCCATTTTCGTAGCTATATATGTTTATTTATGTTGTCATTTTAATTGATTAAATGCTTGTGAAATTAAACAAATTTATTCCTTTTATGTGATTACTCAGGGTTCGTCTTTTTTTGTTTCTCTAATCAGAAGAAGAGTCGATGGAAAACATTTTAAACTTAATTCAAAACACCGAGGTAAGTAAAATTTCTCAATTCACTTTGTAATTATTATCTCTTTCCCCTTATATCTATATCGTCGTTGTTTGTTGTTTGCTGATAGTTGTTGTTCTGTTAACGACATACTCTGTTTTGTGGTTTCTCCTTAAAATCATTTTTATTTAGCAAATTTTTAATGTTTTTTTTTTCAATTGTGATTGCCTAAGGTAAATTACTTTCTCTGCAAAAACTCATTATTAATAAATTTGTGATTTGATTGTTCTAGACTGCAATTTTGACTAATACATCTATGTATTTATATATCCTTTTTTTGTTAGAAATAGTTGATGTCTACATTCAAATCACATATCTTTAATTGTACTTTTAAATTGAAGATATTTTTTGTGTGCATTAATCTAGCACATATCTTATTATTTCATGAAGAAAAATAAAATTAAAGTAGCTCGTATAATTATAATTAATCTTGATTTAATTTTTATATATATAGCTTAAAACACACACACACACACACACACATATATATATATATATAATATCTATAACAATAATTTATATATATAAGAGTTTTAGAATATGTATATATATTGAATTAATATTTTTAGTCTCCTCTCAAAACTAATTAATAAACTATAATAAATTGATCACCTTATATATATATTATAAACTAACTTTATATATAAAGAAGAATAATTAGAGCAGCACACCCCTCGTTATAACTAAGTAGTTACTCATTAATTGTTTCTTTTAATACCAATAATTACTCAATTGTTCTTTTTAGTGGGTGGTTAATGAAATAAATGGAAAAAAAAGAATTAGAGTTTAGATGATATATAACATTCCTATTTTTAGCAATTCTTATTACAATTATTTTCCAATCAACATTTGAGGGGCCAAAAGATGACTTTCTCACGTACTCTAGCTCATTGAAAATACTTTATGATTTAACGTAAAAATAATAATGTCTAATTGCCTAAATCATGATGACACTAATATGTTTGGACATGACTTGTCCGCTTATAGGCTCAGTCTCCACATCAAAAAATATATAAATACAACACCTTCAATTCTTTGTAGTATTTTTAAATGATTTGTATACAATTATTATTATATTTTATTACACACTAGCTAATTGATTGAATTAATATTAGCTTATGACTCCATCATGACCCAACAACTGTAATCTATTTTTTTTCACATATAATTGAAAGATAATTGAATTTGTTGGAAAAAAAAAACTCAAAGACTACAAATATGAATATTAAAACTTAATTCTAAATGAAGACCATTCAAGTGTGGATTTATTAGATGATCATGTCTCCAATTTTGTCTCTTTTATCTTAACAAAATGAAGATGCAACAATATTTGTTGCATGTGACACTTCCCAAATGTTAGGAGTTATATATGGCAGTCATAAAACCTAATTAGCCAAACTCTATATAAAAGTGACATTAGTCAAAGTCCTACACTCAACGTTTGTGTTTGACCTTGACATTGTAAGTTGTTTCTCTGACTTCCATGACACCAAATTCCCTTATAGAATTACAAAGTAGCAATTGACAATTTTTCGTCATCTAGGCATGTAGCCTAGTTTGCCTCTCCAAAGTTTGTGATTTTCAAGTCTTTTGGCTTGCTTAATGTTAAACCAAAGCTTGTTTTTTTTGTGATACCACAACTGTTTTGTCAACATTTCATGTATATATGTTGGATTCTTGATGTGTTGACTTAATTAGTTTGTTGAGAAGGCAATGTGCCACCAAGTGATGATGTGACATAGTAAATCACAAATCACATCTTCAAATGGTTATCCAACATATATTTTTGATAGAAGATTGTGGGTAACCATATGACGTCTCTACTTAATTATGTAAATATTATTATCACTTCTTGAATAAAAAAATTTGAGAAGTAATTGACGGTAGGCCTGAATCCTTTACCGTGTGTGCATGCATTACCCATCATTTCAAGTCTGAATTCAATGGTTAAGACAAGATAGGTATCCTCCACAACTCTCAACTTTAATGAGACAATCATAACTAGCTAGATTCTAGTCAAGCCCATCTCATTCACATCAAGCCCAAACTTGATGTGAATGAGATGACTCTCATCAAATTTCTTGCAACCATACAATAGTATATTTTACCTTATTCAAGTATACTCTCATACTTGTATTATCTTTCCTTCATATGCACACTTAATTTGTTCTTGAAAGTGTAGGATTTGGATTGAGAAATTTGCTTCAATTTTACTCTTTATCTCAAGTACAATGGTACGTAAGTCCAACAATGCTAATTAGACGAACTTTAGAGAAAAAAAAGTATCTAAAAGGCTAATAGTTGATCATGTTTCATCCAACTATAGTGAACTTATTTTTTTTTATAAAGTCTCGCCAAATCATTCTGAATCTTTGGTGGTTGTACATTTTCGCCATTGATGTTTCATTCTGATTCATAATCTGTGATAACAAGAATTTCATTGCACAAAATTAGGTAGCTAGAATCTTTTACTTGATATATAGTTGAAAATTGTACTTGTAATTGTTAGATTTGAAATAAGGTTTGGGGAAGAAAATGATCTATGAACGCTCTCATATTTTATGGATCTTCATGATTTGTTGTCTATCAATTCATGATTTTTTTTCATGGATTGTTAAATTCACGGGATCATGAATTTGAGACTCCTCTCAATTTCCTATATTATTGAATTTGATATCGTGAATTGTCTTTCTTCTCAAAATTTTCGATATCATGACTTAAAACTTCACTAACTTCTCTTATAATTCAAGAGTACTATGTCGCGAAATATTACATTCTTTTTTTCTTTTTTCTAGCTATCTTGTCTTGGTTAACCGTGAATTGATGTATTTTTCAATTTTCTGTCATTACATGATATACAAATTTGATTCATAATATATATATATATATATATATATATATATATATATATATAAGAGTAGTCTCGAGCTCTTATAACGTGAAACAAGACTAGTCATATATTATTTAATTTCCTCAAAAACTTCCATATCCTTCCATATCGTTTAACATAAAGCTAGCTTGAGTGAAGAAAGTAAGATATCAAGTTCACTAAGGTGAGCTTTCTTTGATATATCATTTAATTAAAAGAAATGACATCTTTACTTGTAAGTAAATAAGATTGAAAAATAAATTTTGTAATTCAACTTTATAATAATAAGGAGAGTTGTTGAAAAAAGTAGCAAGATAAAATGTAAATAAGTGTATGTGATGGAGATACAGATACTATATATAATCGGTTCCTTAATTGAGAAAAAGGTTATAATTTGATTCCCTTTTAATATATGTAGGGTTTCCATCGTAGTGTGATTAGTTAATAATTGGGTCCATTTTTGGGTGGGGTGGGTCATATTACCTAGCTAGTTCAAATAAATCAAATTTACAGAATTACCCTTATACTACTACAGTATATAGTCAATTAAATTAAAATAGAATGAAAAAGCCGCCTGCAGATCCTTAGGTTCCATGTTTACTGTTAAAACATATAGTAATGAATGAGTAACCCTGTTGTGTTGTGTTTGGAATATATGTATGTATATATATATTGACAACCTTGACTACTACTATGTCCCTCAGACGGACGGATCGGTGTTTAATTAATTATATAATATATAAATATAAATATAAATATATAGTAGTACTTAAAATTCTTTCACTGCGACTGCCAAGGAAGAGCTGACGAAGGTATGTTTGTCTTCATGTGACTAAAAAGATACGAACAAGAAACAGCAGTGAAGGTGAGGTGGGGGTGGGGGTACGTGGACCCAACCCCCCCTCACCGCTTATGGACTCTCAGCTGTGAGATGAAAGCTATGCATTCCACCTCTCTCTGTATGTATATGTATCTATATATATAACAACTAACATGTATGTATATGTGTATACACGTGACACCAAATCGATCCGACTAATTATAATCAATCATCTATTTAATTTACCGTTGACTGTAATTAGTAAATACAGTACTGGTTGTTAATTAGACGGCCGATTAATTATATAACACGGTTAGTTATAAGTTAATTAATGTTGGGTTCATCTTCATCATGGGATTGTTTGTTGTAACCCTACACATGTATGTATATGGGGTGGCTAGCTGTATGTGTATGGATGGATTGGATATGTGTGTGTTTGTGTCTGTGGTTGACACCAAACCAAAAATATAAGCATACAGCAACAGCTGCAGCATCTTTTTCGATAACCTCATTTCACTGAAAGCTAGGATTTCAATTTATATTTTACTACACATAATTACTACTACTACTACACAAAATAAAAATCAAAGTATCACATCATCATCATCACATATAATTATCCTTTCCTCCTCTTGACTACTAAATTCTCTCTCTCTATGGCCTCCTCACTCACACCCCTTGTTGTTTTCTTCATTTCTTTGCATCTGCAGCTTTTCGAGTTTTAGCAATTAATTCTCGAATTGATTTATTGATTAGATTCATATTCGATTTTCTTTTCGATTCGACCTGTGCAGGCCAATAATAATATGTCAGGTCCTTCCTCCTCCTCCTCGCCTTTCTTTTCAATGAGAGACGAAAACGAGATTCATCATCAACTCCAGCAACAACAGCAGCTCATCATGTCCTCCTCCGCACCACCGCCGCCCCCTCCGCCTGCCGCTCCCAGCAAGAAAAGACGAAACCAACCAGGAAATCCAAGCAAGTACCTCAAATCAAAACCCCCTTAATTATAATTAATTAATTAATTAAGTTGCATGATAGAAAATAGAGATTTTATTAGAATGATTTTTATTTATTGTGTTGAATCAGATCCGGATGCGGAGGTGATAGCTCTGTCGCCGAAAACGCTGATGGCTACGAATAGGTTTGTTTGCGAGGTTTGCAACAAGGGGTTTCAGAGGGAGCAGAACCTTCAGCTGCACAGGAGAGGGCACAACCTGCCGTGGAAGCTGAGGCAGAAGAGCAGCAAAGATGTGGTGAGAAGGAAGGTGTACCTTTGCCCGGAGCCCACCTGCGTCCACCACGACCCGTCGCGGGCTCTCGGAGATCTCACCGGAATCAAGAAGCACTTCAGCCGGAAGCACGGCGAGAAGAAGTACAAGTGCGACAAGTGCTCTAAGAAGTACGCCGTTCAGTCCGACTGGAAAGCACACTCCAAGACCTGTGGGACCCGCGAGTACCGATGCGACTGCGGCACCCTCTTCTCCAGGTCCGTATTTATTTATTTATTAATTTATTAATTAGGGTTTGTTTTATTTATTTCATTATTCCTTGTCCGATCCTCACGGGATGGGTACAAGTGTGTTTGCATATAATAATTCTTATCTTGTTTTTCTTCGTTTTGTTCTTTGGATGTTTGCCTGGAAAAAAAAAAAGAGTATATATATATATGTAATGTAAGTCCTCCACCACCACGTGAAGTCTTTTGTGGGAAAACGCCATGACCTAATAAGACTGTTTTTGTTTTCTTGGAACATCCGTCCTTGTTAGTAGCTAGTTAGTTCACGTGGTGGTAATAACCCCGGCCAGGTAAAAAGTTACTTTTCAAGATACCTGCACCTTAATTTTGTTTTCTTCTCTTCTGTCTTGTCTACATCTTGTTGTGTGTGAGTGTTTATGTGTACCCGGCCCTCTCATATCATCATCATCATCATCATCATCATATTCTTTGATCAATTTTAATATATAGTAGAATGCACACTATATATATAATTGATATATGAATGAATGTTCGTTTTGTGATCAATATAATAAAATAAACAAGAATTTGGATGATGAACAAGCTAGGCACTTAATAATTTGGTTCTTGATTATATATATATGCAATTTCTAATTTCTAGTAAATTACTAGTAGTTGGGTTTGATTCTTGATAGAATTACATACATTCTTCTCTCCCACCAACCCCAATTATCTACATTGTCTTTTTCCCCCAAAATTATCTACACTGCACATTACATGTGTGTATCTGTGTCTGTAGCCCTTGAATTAGATGTATTCAAAATACAAAAAATTCTTTGCTGTTGGAATGGACCATATACATATTTATATATATATATGTATGTATAGTTGACAATTGAGGCCCACAATCACACTACATATATATAATCTTGTCTTTCTTTGAAATTTGAAAACATACTATATATATTTATTACTCTAAATTCACACATTTTCGAATGAGTGCAGGCGCGACAGCTTCATTACCCACCGCGCCTTCTGCGACGCCCTGGCCCAAGAGAGCGCCCGCAACCTCAACCCAACAACTCCTAATTCCCTCGCCACTCCTCACCTCTTCGGCCTCTCCCAATCCCACCACCACCAAACACTACTCATGTCCTCCTCTAATCAACCAGACTTGTTCCGATTCAGCGCTAGGCCCACCTCTCACTTCGAGAGCCTCGTGGGCCCGGGTTCACCCTCTCCCTCCATGGGCCTATTCCAACCCGACATGATTTCGGCCTCGAACAACAAGTCCGCTCTTCATGGGCTAATGCAGCTTCCCCAGCTTCAGATTAACAACAACCTCGGCTTCGGAAGCTGCAGCAACGGTGGTGGAGGAGAAGAAGAAGAAGAAGAAGAAGACTCCACACACCTCTTCCCACCATCATCTGCAGGTAATAATAATAATAATAATAACATGATGATGATGAGCATGGCCATCCCTTCCCTATACAGCTCAGCCGCCACGTCATCCTCGGCGGCCCACATGTCGGCCACGGCCCTCCTCCAGAAGGCCGCCCAGCTCGGCTCCACCACAAGCAACGACGCCACGTCATCGTCACTCTTCAAAAGCCTCGGGAAGTCCGAATCCCACCACCACCACATGAGCTTCGGAGTGTTTGGAGGCGCAAACCCTAGCAACAACAACCACCACCTGCAGGATCTCGTCAACTCCACGGCGGGCGGCGGAGGCTCGAGCTCGTTCGGCGGACTTTACGAGCAGCAGCAGATCATGAACGATGAGTACAGGAGGTACCATGCGATTAGTAGCAAGCTGGCGTTCGGGGATATGATCAATGATGATCGTCGTCAGGGGCAAAGCGGTAATTACAACAACATTAATAATACATCTGGAGGATTCGGAGGGTTGGAGCAAGGGAGATTGACGAGAGACTTTCTTGGTGTGGGGGGAGAGGTTGTGAGGAATGTGAGGGACCACCATAACGGCGTGGAGATGAGCGCGCTGGATCATCACTCCCAGTCCCAGGGGAAGAGCAGTACATCTCATTCTCAAACACACTCACACTCTTTTGGAGGGGGAAGCTTTTCATGATCAACTAAATAATAAAGGTACTATATATTACGATTATTTAGTTAAGCATATATATACTAGTATATATATATGCATGATTTTCATATATTTTGTGTACATGTGCGGGCATGCAGGAGACAAGGATCATTAATGCGAAGCTATGGATCGGTTCGTCGGTGTGGAACGAAAAACGAGTATGGTGTTACGGTCTTACCGTATAATTGTATGTTGTTAGACGTACGGATGGACTAGCTAGAGCATGTTTGGAAAACTTAATTGGTGTTTTAAATTTTGTAGGGTCTGACAATTTCTTTCGTTCTTTCGATTAACATTATTTACGTTTTTTTTTTCAACCAACTTTTCCCGAAGAATAGAAGAAACAAAAAAGGATTAATTATTTTAAGAGAGAGACTTGTAGAGTTTTAGTTTTTGCCTTGCTTATTTTTAATGATGGCCCATTTAATTAAACGCAGTCAGCCCAGGCCCATTCTGTGTTCCTTGATTTTGTCTCTCTACCCAACCCATTTGTTATTAATTGTATTATGAAATAATTAATTCAGACTCCGATTTTATTAATTGCTTTGACTTACTTTGAACGTTGATTTTGAGGCCCTTCGACACTTGAGAGTGTATTCAATTCGGATCTTGCTGGATTTTTATGAATTTAAAAAAAAAAGTGGAATTTGAAAATTCACGGAATCTTTGTAGAGTTTGACTTATGTTTGTTATTGATTTATACGAATTTTATAAACTTTAAAAGATTTTGAAGTATACATTTTTATTCATTTTCATTGATTTACATAAATACAACCGTTATATTAAACACATTTCCGTATTATTCATTTTCATTGATTTACAATACAACTGTTATATTAAACACATTTCCGTATAAAACATTAATTCAAATTATCAAAAAAAAATTAATCTGTCATTTTTATTTTTTATTTATATCACTAAATTTTTAAAAATATCTTTAATTATTTTTATCATAAAAACATATTTTTAATTATTTTTAAATTTTATTGATAGTTAAAGCACATTTTTTTTAATTGCTTTGATTTACTCTGACAGTTGATCTTGAGGTCGTCGTGTTGATATGAATCTTAATCATTCGACACTAACTTTTCGGCCGCATTTACTCACTTTACACCATCCCTTAACCCTAGTCGCTCTCTGTGTGCGATCTCACCTTTTAGTGTGTGCTATTCTGTTCTTCTCCCCTCAGTTCACCTTCAACCGCTCTCTTCCCCGTCTTCTCCGATCTGAATCTTAGGATTCTGGTGGCCGGAGAAGGCATGTGAAGCAAAGGGTGCGTCATGTGTATTTATCTCTTTGTGAGAGGAGGCTTTGTGAGAGGAGGAGGGTTCGAGGGGTGCGAGTTTGATATTGATTTTAACAATACACTTATTTATTTAGTGTTTTATTTTTTTATACACTCATTTAATAATATATTTTTCTACATATATAATTTATAAAATAACTAAAATACTCTTTCAGTTGGCTGAAAATGATTTATTTAGTAAAAAAAATTCGGGGACCGAATATATAAGTCGGGAACCGAATATGTATGTCGGGGACTGAAAATTGTTGACTGCAGACCGAAAATGTTTTCCGATGAGCGAAAATTATTGTCTGGGGACCGAAAATGTTGTCCGTCAGTTAACATTTTCGGTCCCCGACTTACATATTCGGTCTGCGAAATTCTTTTACCAAATTAATCAATTTTCAACAAATTGAAAAGGTATTTAAAAATTTTTAATTATGAATTATATGTGTAGAAAAACATATTATGAAACGAATGTATAAAAACATAATTCTTAAATGAGTGTATACAAATGTATTATCACTTATATTATATATAAGTGCATATTGTAAATTGTCCCAAATTGATACTACTATGTTTTTAAATTATGTGATTTTCATTCTCGATTTATTATTTATTATATTTTGTGACAATTAAAATATATAAAAATTATTAACTACTAAAGAGAGAAAAAAAATATATCAAATGAAATTTTAGGTTAACAAATTAATTTATACACTATTAATTTCTAAGTGCACTGTTCTCATTGTATATCACACTAAAAATTCCATACAGTTATATTGTTGGGAGTAAAAAATATATTAAAAATTATTTTTATATAAAATTTTACAAAATAAACATAATTTTTTTCGTATAAAAAATAATATAAATATAAAAATAACATACATAGTATATGATCAATCTTTAAGTTCACCTAACAATTTATTAGTTTTGACTAAAAAAATTTGATCATATATATATATATATATATATATGTAAAAATTGTGTTTAATACATAAATTAAATAAAATACTAATAAATCTAAAGACTAACTTGATCATATACTTATAATATATATTATTGATTTTCATAAATATTTTAAGTCATCTTAAAACATGTTATTGATTTTGATAAATAAAAATATTATAAATAAATATTTTTATTATATATTTATTATTTATTCTTATATAGAGATATAAATCTTTAGGGTGACACTTCAAAAATGTATGACTTATAACAACGTGGAGTTTATTTCTATTTATAACTAGTTCCAAGTTGGAACTTGAATTTTTTATTAGCAAGTTTATTTCTATATAGAGTATTATTATATAGAATTTCTATTGTATATTTATGTAGCACAAAGTACCCAAATGTCTATATGTTTGCTTATATTTCACATAAATTTAGTGATTACTAAGTGCACTGTTCTCATTGTAATGTCTATATTTTTGCTTATATTACACATTCATTTTTTTTTATTCCACTATAAATGTTACACAAAAATTACAATTGCAAAAACTTATTTCAGACAATAAAATGAAGTACATATTTTTTCTAAATTTACCTAAACAATCTTCTAACACTTAACACGAAACGGATGAAATACTATCTATTAATATATAGTAGATAAATTTTCTAAATTAATAAAATGGATAAATTAATTTCGGAATAGAAAGTAAAATTTTCGGAATAGAAAGTAAATTTTTTATATATTAATCATCAATAAATTAATAAATTTTTTAAATTAATAAAAATTTTCTGCTTCGATTCAAATTTTAAATTAATAAAAATTCTCAGTCATTAAATTTGGTGAGACTTATGTTTAACCACCAACTTGAGCTTTACTAACTTAATCTGGTTTTGGTAGTTTACATAATAGGTCACTGTGCATGTGGTTCAGAAGACTGATGACTATAGGAAGCTTGCAGCCGAAAATTCAAAGTAATGATGGGTAGCTGACCAGAAGAAGTATGGTATGTACTTGAAAGTACAATCATTACTCACCAACTAAGCATGACGCCTAACCCATACTTAGATTCTGCAAATACACTGACGCTACAGTGATTCTGACAGATATTGCGTGCAAGAAAGCTAGCTACTACATGGAGAAGGCAGATGAGAGTCAAAGCATGGTGATAGATATCACCTTTTCAAAGCATGGAGCTGAAGCTACTCACCATACCTTCAACATGACACAAGTACACTAACACCACATTTGACCTGACTGACTCTACAAGGAAGTGTGCAAAGCTGGTGAAAGAGTGATGGCCGAGGACATTTCTACCAAACCACTCCTGCAGAGCTTAGTGAAGCTGCACGCAACGCTTGGCCTTCAAATAGAAGATTTGAAGATCATTTTTCTTAGAGCTGCTATCACCGTTGTAGGATTGAGAAAGAAATAATGTGAAGAGTTTTTTTTTTTTTTTCACATTTATTTGCAAGGATCGAACTTAGTTTGAGTGAAGAGCTCGAACCTTTGTTCTTTCCCCTAGTTTGCAAGGTTAGGATTTAGTTAGAGTGAGGAACTCGCTACTTTATCCTTTCCTCTAGTTTGGTTTTTTCCACATTGGATAAACTTGTATAGTTGTATACTCCATTTGTACATGTGAGTTGAGCATAATAAAAATTTGTGACCTTGAGGTCATTTGCATGCTGTTGAGAAAACAATCTGTAAAGTTTTTATATACTCCGTGTTATTTGAAGTATCAACCACCCTTCGCTCTCGGTGTAGTCAAGATAACTTGAATCCGTAGGCTCTTCGGAGCACTTTCAAAATTTATAAAATTTTATGATCCTACAATTATTAATTTATAAAAATTTTACTGTCATCCGGATAAGACTAGAATTTTTCCAGTAGCAATGAAAGATTCGAAATGGGTTGCTGTCGATCGAGAAAAAAAGATGCACTTATTGTCAACATTTGAGATCCTTATCAGGTAATCAAAATCACCGTGTTTGTCTCTATTTAAGGTTTGCGTAATATTGTTGTTCACTTTAGTTTAATAAAAAGTGGAGCTTAATTTGTCAAACATACATGCATCTCTCTTACCTACTTTTTGCTATACACTTTTTCCCAACTTTTAACACATTTCTTCATTTTACATCAATCTCAAATCAATTGTAAAACCACTTTCAAAGAAATATGAAAGTTATTAAGATAAGAAATAATTTTGTTTTTGAAATTATATATATATATATATATATATATATATATATATATATATATATATATATATAAATGCAGGTGTCTTTTTTCAAATCGTCTCAAGAAATAATCACTTTTTATGTTTCATTTTACTCCCTTTAGTTCACTAAAGATGAAATATTTTTTGGACAAGTAAACTAAAAAAATATTATTTTTTTAATTTTTTGACCAAAAAATAATGAATTTAATATATTTTTAAATTGAAAAGTGGAATAGTTGTGAGAAAATTTAAAAATCAGTGGATAAAATATAAATAAATTGTTATGAATATTATTAATTAGTAAATAACTAGTTTACCCTTTCTTGGTAAATAAGACAGAAACCCTACTTTGTATCCGATATAAAGGGTTCTCCCAATATGAATGAAATAAGAATTAGATTCTACTCTCATTTTCTCTCTTGTCTAATCTATTATTCTCTCTGAAATCCTTTTTAGTTTATAACACGTTTTCAGCACGAAAGCTCAACAGCGTTCTTCATCGAAGTTCTACTCATCCAAGATTCGAACTCAAAGGCAAGAATTTATATTCATATTCATATTTATTAATAATTATAAATATATATCTTCTTCTTCTCTCCTTCTTCATAAATTGCTCATGTTGAAGCAATTAAATGTATAATGTTCCTGAAAAACATTGTAATCTGATATTCCTAAACTTCTTCATAAATTGCTCATGTTGAAGCAAGTAAATGTCTATTGTTCCTGAAGAATATCGTGATATGATATTCCTGCAGAAATATCAAATTATGATTATATACTAATAATCTCGAATAATATCTTTGAAAATTGACCAATCCGCTAGCTTTGTGGAAAGATTTAAAAGAAAAATACGATCACCCGAAGTTGGTCGTACTACCAAAACGTGGTATGATTGACTCCATATTCGATTACAAGATTTTAAATCTGTTGATGCATATAATAAAGCTATCATAAAAGTAACTTCTCACAAGTTTGAGTCCTGAAGTAATGTTATATATGACTCGAATCAAGAATTGGAGCGGAACGAGATCGAAAACGGAGTAAAATTGGGCTAGAAGAGGATCAGCGCGCCGCGCTGATTCTGTGAAGAAAACAGAGCGCGGCGCGCTGGTGGTGTTCGATTAGAGCTAGCGTGGCGCGCTGAGTTTGAGCGCGCCGCGCTCCTGCAGGTCGAAGGTTCATAGCGCGCCGCGCTGGGTAGTGCTGAAAACCCAGCGCGGCGCGCCCGTCGCGCCCATCTCGTCCGTTTTTCGTTTGAGGTCGATTTTCAGCCCGTTTATCGACCCGTGAGCTCTATTTATGGATTACTTGATTTAGGGAGAGTATAATTATATTGGAAATATAATTATATTCCTTATGGAGTTAGGAGTCATATATTAGGAAAAAGAATTATTCCTAATTCTAATTGTTTCCAATTTGATAGGTTTGCTACATCTATAAATTGGGGTTCTTCGGTAGACGAAAATCATAGAGTGGATTGTAAGCCTCAACGATGTAGTCGATTGGTTCTTTCTTCCCGTGGTTTTTTCCCGTGTTTTGGGTTTCCACGTAAATTTGTGTGTTCGTTCTTTTTCGTTTATCTTTTTCTTCGCATCTTATATATATTTCGAGAGTCGTGAGAGATTTAGTTTCAATATCGCAACAAGTGGTATCATAGCATCGTAAAAGGGCACAACAAGTGGTATCAAATTAAGTATTCTAATATCAAATCAAGTATTCTTAATTTATCAATTAAATTGAATATTCCTGAAGAACATATACTCATGATTTAAATATTATATTGATCGTTCTGGAGAACAACATGATTTGATATTATTCGATAAATATCAAATTAAATTGCTCCCGTAGTAGCAATAAGTTCGGAAATATCAAATTAAATTGCTCCCGTAGTATCAATAAGTTTTAAATGTTCCCGAAGAACATTATGATTTGATATTCATGAATAAATATTGATATTCATAAGGAAAAATACAAAATATTTCTGAAAGAATATTTATATTGATTGCTCCCGAAGAAGCAAAGTTCAAAACATTAAATGTTTTTAATAAAGTTACATCTCATGATACTTATAGTGAGTCAACTTCGATTGTTCTCGTTGAAACTTGATTACATATGAATTATCCCTAAATGATATCTTTTGAAAATCGTGAACAAATGTATCTTATTATGGTGCATCTAATATTATTGAAAGCTCCAGAAGAGCTAGTAATTATATTTTATGCGTATATTTTAGCAATTGAGATATCCATTGCAATGCAAAATAATGTATGGAAATTTGCATAACTTACTTTGAATCTGAACGAAACAAAAATCGACATACTGAATTAACTGAGACATTGGTTCTCAATTCGAATTTAGTCAGTTATTTTCTTATGTTTGTTATATATAATCTAGACGTGTTATTCCTGAAGAATACACAATTGATTTATGTGTATATTTCTCGAAGAATGATACACAATACAAAATATTCTTGAAGAATATTTTATGAATAAAGTAGTAAAATATATATTGTTTAAAGAAGAGATTATTAAATTTGATAAATATTCCTGAAGAATATTTGATTTGATTATTCGTCAATAAAGTTTGAATGACACAAGTATTTTGATCCACGAAGGATCATTGATAAACATACTGTATCCCCAAGGATCATTGGTAATTATATTGTTATGCAAATTATGACATGTTAAGAGTGAGCTCCCGAAGAGCTTTACTAATTATCTCCGGAAGAGCTTTACTAATTATCCCCACGAGTACTACAAATGTACTTAAAAATAAAGATGATGCATATCATGATTGTGCGTGGAAATGAATCAAACATTTCCCATCTGCGAATTAATTTGAAATATGCAACTTATATTCATATCAACACTAAAGTGTATTTTTATAAACGGGCATAATATCTCGAGCCCACGATCCAGAAGATCGATTTATAGCAATTGCGCTGATTTGCATATTTAACGAAGGTCATTTCCCGGCATTAGGGGGAGATAAGAATATAAAAGATATAAATGCCGAGAAATTTCATTGAGTGATAAAGGTCTTCAATTCTTGATCCACGCACCAATCAATTGAACCGAAGTTCATGAAAATAAGTGACTTCCAATATTTAGCAAGTAATCTGCCAAATTCATTTACATATTAATGAAGGTGTGACAAAATCACATATATTTGTGATAAATGAACTATAAGAGTTCAAATACCAAAGAGATCAAATCAAATGTTGATTCTAATATACGCCTGAAGTGTAGTAGATCGATCTGAAAATATAAAATAAATCCGCGGAAAAACAAAAAAATTAAGTCACCCTCAAAATCTCCTAAAGAGAGTTAGATGAAAATCCAATTGAAAAGCATGTGCACATGATAATAGAAATTATGGGATTGCGGAATAACCAAATTAAATATTTTGGGAAATGATTAAAGATTTGGTTGATTTGAATTGTCATCAACATGGAAAAAGTCATCAACGACATATTTGCCTCAAGAGTTGCTCTAGAGAAACTGAATCCAAAACTTAAATCAATAATAAGGTGCCGGCAGCACTAACAAACGAGCAATTGAGGCTGAGCATGGCTCGCTAAATAAAAGAGATATTTTGACTTTATAATACACACCTCAAATATTATCCCAGAAGGATATACATGGGTGTTCGTAATAAAAATGAGTAATGATGTGGTGAGATATAAAGGCGAGATTAGTTGCTCAAAAGTTTTTCGCAGAAACTCGATATTTTTAAGGATGACATTAAGTTCCGCTACCTTATACTTCTGGCAGAAACAACGACAAATATATATATGCATGAATGTATGTTTTGACCATGTAGAAGTCATTAGAAAGGTACATACATGAAAATCCTGTGTGGATTTTAAGATTCCTAAAATGAAAGGAAATGAAAATCAGAACATGTATAGTATCATATTACATATGTCATTATGGACAAAAATGATATTGAAGACAAGGTCCCGAAGACCAGTGATTGGTCCCGAAGGCAAGTGATTGTACTATTTTTCCCTCTATTAAGTTTTTTCCACAGGGTTTTCTTAGTTAAAGGTTTTTAACGAGATAATCACCACAATATAAATGTGAATGTCATGTACTCTTTTCCTCGAGTATTTTTTCCTACAAGGTTTTATAACGAGGTTTTTAACGAGGCATGTACATCACTCGATAATAAATAATGAGGACATCAGTATGTTCCATATGAGTTTGTTTGCAAGATAAACTGAGATATTGAACCTGAAGTTCAAATGATTGTGAATTGAAGTTCACATTATTGTTCATTTGTGAAGAAATGTATATTGAACACTAGACGCATCTAAAATACTCTAGCAATTGCAAATGCTCTAGTCAATAGATGTCTGGTAAAGACATGTCTCAGAAGGACGAAAAATATACAATAATACAAATAAATGTGAAACTCAACAATTCGAAAGTTAGGTCCTGAAGACCAAAATTTATATTTGAATAACTAAGTTTTTCCTATGTGGTTTTATTAGTTACAGATTTTAATGAGACTATTGATCACCAATAACTACTTTAAAAAAGTCAAAGATCTTCGGTGATTACAATCAGGGGAGCAACCTGTACTTTTTTCCTTCGCTCAGGTTTTGTCCCACTGGGTTTTCCTGGCAAAGTTTTAACGAGACAACAATCTTGTAAATAGCCATTCAAGAGGGAGTGTTATGAATATTATTAATTAGTGAATGACTAGTTTACCCTTTCTTGGTGAACAAGACAGAAACCTTATTTTGTATCCTATATAAAGGGATCTCCCCATATGAATGAAATAAGAATTCGATTCTCCTGTCATATTCTCTCTTGTCTAATTTATTATTTTCTCTAAATTCCTTTTTAGTTTATAACATAAATTATATTTTATAATGAAAATGTAGAATTTTTTTTTTGGTGTATCAACTATTACTACATACATCAAAGAAAAAAAATATTGCAACTTTTATGAGAGGAGGAAGAGAGTAATAGACAATTTTATCCTTAGTTGTGGTTATTAATAATTAACTCGATTATCTTATGCTTTCCGGCGACTAGTCAACTAATCACAAGTTATAGTCGCGATAATTAGTTAAGTCAATAGTCAATACAACTATTGAATAAATACACAAAAACAATTGGTCTGAACCAAACCAAAAGTCAAAAGTTCAAAGTTCATTCATGTGAGTAAATTCGTATCTAGTAAGAATATAAAAAAGGACCGAATTAAAATAATAAATTCGATCGTATCCCAAAAAAGTAAAAATGAAAATAATAATTAAAATTAATTAAGAAAGGAATATATACAACTTTTTGCAGTATCGTGGTAATTGTCACACACAACCTCCATGAACCTTAATAATCTCTTCTCCCCCTAACATAATCACCCTATAAGTACTACCAATACCTCACTCAGTTTGCAACATACATATATACACCAAGTATCAAATATGGTTGCGATCGAGTCGATCAATCCGCCTTTGGCTCAAGCCTACAACAAAATTCGACCGAGGAAGAAGACTACATGTGCCAACTTTCAATCTGAAATAATTCACGAGAAGCTACCGCTCATAGACCTAAGAGGTCTAACGAGCAACGATGGTGACGAGAGGGCTAAATGCTCGTCAGATATCGTACGAGCTTCTCGCGAATGGGGATTCTTCCAAGTAGTGAACCATGGGGTCAGTCCCAAACTCCTTAGCCAGATGAGGAGAGAGCAAGTAGAATTGTTCAATGCTTCTTTTTCAAAAAAATCCACTTTCGGGCTTCTCAACAACTCTTACCGGTGGGGGACTGCAACGGCTACGTCTCCCGACAACTTCTCTTGGTCGGAAGCTTTCCATATACCGCTCACTATGATTTCCGACCAAGCTTGCTATGGAGAATTTTCATCTTTAAGGTACACATGTGTAATAAAGCTCATGATTTCTATTCATTTATCTTGGTCAAATATCATAACCTGTGGAGTGATTTTCTTGTCACTCTATTCTGCAGGGAGGTGATGGTTGAATATGCAGCAGCAATGCAAAAACTTGGCAAGTTGTTGGCCGGAGTACTGATCAAGAACTTGAGTCAAGAAACGGAAGCTTTAGAAGAGATGATCTCTTCGGATGAGAGCACGTGTTTTCTCAGACTGAACAGATATCCGCCTTGTCCTTTATCGGAGGTTCACGGCATGGTGCCCCACACAGACAGTGATTTTCTCACAATAGTTCACCAGGACCAAGTCGGGGGACTCCGACTGATGAAAGATTCCGAATGGGTTGCTGTCGAACCAAACAAAGACGCACTTATAGTCAACATCGGAGATCTCTTTCAGGTAAAAAAATTATAATCAATATCTGGTTTTTAATCGGCACGAATTAACGAAGAAAGAACGTGTCGCAGGCTTGGAGCAACGACTCGTACAAGAGCGTGGAGCATAAAGTGATGGGGAACCCAAAGATGGAGAGATTTTCATTGGCCTACTTTGTCACTCCTTCCCCTGAGTTTTTAATCAAGAGCTGCAAACAGCCTTCTCTCTACAGAGACTTTACCTTTGGAGAATACAGAAACCAAGTCCAACAAGACGCTAAACTACTAGGCCGAAAAATCGGGCTTTCAAGATTTCTACTGTAATAATTTATGTTTCTTTCTAATGATCACGGGTTATGTACAAGCCCCCATGTGATGTGTGGCTTGTTAATTGTTATATTATGAAGTATATTCACATGTGTGATGTGTCTCCCTTTAGGCTTTATGCACCTTATAATATAATAGGGGTAATCGTCAAGGGACAAATTGCTCTTATAGCGCCATCAGATAATCAAAAGGGTACAAAGGAAAAATAAAAATAAGAAAAAATAAGACAAAGTCGTGTACTGCCTTACGCTGAGTGTCTAACTCGACCCTTTGTCTTTGCCCTCGTCAGCAACAGCATCGGCCACGAGGGTTATTGGCCTCTCGTCTATGACCTCGTCTATGATCCCAAACTCCTTAGCCTCTTGAGGTGTCATAAAATAATCGCGATCCATATTGTTCTGTACTGTCTCAAGAGGCTGGCCAGTGTGCTTGCAGTAGAGTTCGTTCAGTGCGTCCCAAACACGAATAATCTCCTTTGTGTGAATGCTTATATCTTTAGCTTGCCCACTGTACCCACCGGAAGGCTGATGGATCATGATAGTGGCGTTTGGCAGGGAGCGCCTCTCCCCTTTTGCACCAGCGGCTAAGAGAAGAGAAGCCATTGAAGCAGCTTGACCGAGACATATAGTATTTATTGGAGATCGGATGTACTGCATTGTGTCGTAGATAGCAAGACCTACAGAGAATGTTATAAAGTAGAATTGATATTAAAAGAACGTCATGCAGTATACATCATTAGACTTTCCCTGTAATATGTTGTGTAAGGCTAAAATGATGATATCGTTCGTAAGATGAGGGATAAATAAACCAAGTGTTCAAGTTCTACAACAAACACTGCTAAGAAGAATAAATGAAAAATGCAAGCACAGCTTTGGAAGAACACCAATCCTGAATCACTACAAATTAAAGGGGGACGAGGAAATCCAGATCAGTAGTCAGAATAGGATTATAGGAATACCAATAAACAAACAATTGGGTAAACAACACTTAACTAGTAATTGGATCTGATAATAGTTGTGGATTGGAAATTCGGAATAATTGGTCTGGAAACGATTATGATTCGAGAAAAAATAAACGCAATCCCAACTATAATTCGACTTCATTAACACAGTACAAAATATATTCTCAAAAATAGCTTAATGAACTAGGAAACTATGTTCAATTCCACTGTTGGTTTTCTGTATTTGACCTCAAATCCAGTGATAGGAGAAAATGTGAATCATTTCTATTACCAGAAAATAACAAGCAATGTATATAATCAGATGATGCAAAATCTAGGTATTCAAAAAAAAAAAAAAAAAAAAAAAAAAAACAGACCAGCAGAGACGGCGCCGCCGGGGGAATTGAGATACATGTTAATAGGTTTGGAAGGATTTTCCGATTCAAGAAAGAGGAGCTGCGCGACGACGACGTGAGATGTGTCGTCGGAGATGGGGCCATTGATGCAGATTATGCGCTCCTTGAGCAGCCGCGAGAATATGTCGTAGGCTCGCTCCCCTCGCGACGAGTGCTCAATCACCATCGGAATCACCCCGTACCATCGGCTGCCGCCGCCGGCAATCGAGCTCTTGCCGTGCCATAGGTTTCGAGAGAACAGGCTTCGGATCATTGTTCGAGTTTAGCGATTTTTTCTTGTGTAAATGTAAAAAAATTGTATAGTGAACTAGCTTTTCTACCATAGACCAATTTGCCCTTATTTTCCACTTTAAATACACGTTATCTCTAACCCTAATTTTTCATTGTAAATGTAAAAAAATTGCATATAGTGAACTAACTTTTCTACCATAGACCAATTTGCCCTTATTTTCCACTTTAAATACACATTATCTCTAACCCTAATTTTTCATTTCTCTCTTATTCGCCGCTCTCCTCCAATTCTCTCTCTCCCTCTCTCTTTCTTATCAAATAATTTTTTCTATCCTCTCATCATCCGCTCCAATCGGCTCCCAATCCAGCACCTTGAAGCTTGAAGTTGGGGTCTCAACTATGGCGGTTGTGAATGGTGACCCCTCGACTATGACGACAACCTCTCGACGATGACGACAACCATCTTCTTCGGTGTTAGCTACGGCGACATCAGATCTGTTCATCCAGATGTGAGATTTGTATGTTCATAGACAGAAATGTGGCGTGAATATGACAGATCTACAGATCTTGTGTTTGAATTGATTTAATTTTTTGTTTGTTGTAAAAGGTGTTTGTTTTGTTTGTGGTATGATTTTTTTTTTTGTTAATTTTAACAAATCTGTAACTGAAAAAATGAAGAATTAATCACTCGAATTAAAAAAAATAGTAGGATATTACAGTTTTTTAAATATATTATTCTCAAAATTTAAAAATAAAAATTTAAAAAGTAAAACTTTTGAACTTATCGAATATGAGACTTTTCGAATCCCCCATTCGAATTGTCGAATCTGAGAATTGACTTGTCGAATTTCATGTCGAATTTTAGAATTGTCGAATTCCATGTCGAATCTCATTCGACTTGTCGAATGTGTCGAATTCGCCGTGTCGAATTCACCGTGTCGAATTCGCCGTGTCGAATGTGTCGAATTCGATTGTCGAATCCATGTCGAATTCGCTGTGTCGAATTCGCCGTGTCGAATTCACCATGTCGAATTCGCCGTGTCGAATTCGATTGTCGAATCCATGTCGAATTATGTTTGTCGAATTAATGTTGTCGAATAATGTTTGTCGAATTGGAAGGGCAATTTCGGTAGATCACCACTTTTTAGTGTAGAAAAGCATGTTTTTTATATGGGGTGGCAAATAAGGAGGTACGCTATGTGCTTTATGGTACTTATATTTTTCTCCCTTTTTTTTTTTCAGTCTGTGGGATAGAAAATTAGAAATCCGGCTTCAATGGGCTTTTCGGATGGCTTTGTGCGTGCGTGGACTTGGCCCGAAAAGCCCAATAAGCACACAAAGCTTAGGGGTGGGAAAAAATATCGAAATATCGAAATACCGAACTTATCGTACCGAAAAATGTCGAAAAATAAAAAAAATTCGGTTTATTGAATTTTTCGGTACGGTATGATACCGTATCGATAAATTTCGGTACGGTATTGGTATGAAAATTTTGAGATTTCGGTATTTCGGTATATACCGATATACCGAAAATAGTCGATATAGTTCGATATTTCGGTATATATATACTTCGGTATACCAAAAAACACCGGTATAATTCGTTATATTGAATATTTTCGGTATAATTTGATAAGAAAATTTTCGATATGGTTCGGTATATCGATATTTTCGGTATACCGAAAGTTCGGTACGGTATCGATATAGATTTTTTCGATATCGAAATTTCGGTATACCGATAATCGGTATACCGAAATTTTCGGTACGATATCGGTATGAATTTTTTCGATACCGAAATTTTCGGTACGGTATCGGTATGGTCATTTCGGTACGGTACGGCTAGGGTGAAAAAAAACAAAATCAAAATATCGAAATACCCCGAACTTATAAAATGTCGAAAAATATTTTCGGTATTGTATTTTTTTTTAAATTTAAGTATTTCAGTATATACTAATACCGGTATACTGAAAATAGTGATATAGTTCGATATTTCGTATATATATACTTTGGTATACAAAAACAATCACTATAGTCCGACATTTCGATTTATATATATTTTGGTATGCAAAAAACAGTCGGTATATCGTTATTTTCGATAAAATTCGATAAGAAAAAATTCGTATGGTTCGGTATATTTATATTTTGGTATATCGAAAGTTCGGTACAACATCAGTATAGATATTTTCGATATCGAAATTTTGAAATATCGAGTATGAATATTTTCGATATCGAAATTGTTGGAATGTACACAAAATTTGAATTCTAGAAGTGTTTTTACACATTCTGGAAGTTTGGGCAGAGTGACCATCTCATCGCGTTTGGAGTTTGGGCACAGTGGCCATTTCAACATCCTATTTGAATCTGCCGCCAAAGGACAAAACGACACCGTTTCAGACAAAGCCACGTCGTTTCACCTGGGTTCACAAAAAAGCCACGGAGCAGTGGATCGATCCTCTCTCACGTGTTAGTGGATGAAAATGCTAAATTCCAAGTGCTCCAAGTTCCTCGCCAGCTCACGCACAGCATGACGATCACAATTTCTGTTAGAAATGTGTGGTGTGGATTTGCCCAAATCGATTTGATCGTGGGGTTCATATGACGTCGCGGATTTGGGGATATTCGTGTGTGTGAGTATAAATGTAATTCACGTGGTGTGTGTGATATAGAGCTGTAATTGAACTCGTTTTCAGAGCCTTGAGAGCTTGAATAATACCATAGAACCACCTCCCTCCCCGAGCACGTAGATCGGTTTTTCAATCGATCGAAGCTCGTAAAATCGTGTGTCATTTCGTGTGATTTCTTTTGCGTTGTGTTCCTTGAAGTTTAGAGATACTTTTAGGATCCATAGATCGAACGTTTCTCGTCTATTCCCGATTTCACCCTTGTTGCTCGAAGCTCCCGGCGTCAAGCTTTTGTGGCACGCACGGCTGTGATTGTTTTGTGTGTTTGTTCTTGTTCGAATCCTCTACAAGTGGCAACGTCTATGGGAATCAAATCCAGCTGCTGTGAAGATGATGAAGGGTGGATCTACGAAGTTCGATCTGGAGAAATTCACGGGGAAGCATGACTTCAACATCTGGCGAGTCAAAGTGAAGGCGGTTCGGGTACAACAGGGTTTGATCTCAGCGTTAGATGCTCCGTTGCAGTCGCCTGAACCAGAGGGCAAAGGGAAGGAGACGAAGGAGTCAGGCTCTGCGGAATCAACACCTGATCCAGTGGAGATTTCCATGCGTGCTCATATTGTGATCATCTTGAGCCTGGGGGACAAAGTGTTGAGGGAAGTATGCAAGGAGTCGACTGCCTATGGTTTGTGGAAGAAACTGGAGAGCTTGTACATGACCAAATCCTTGGCAAACAGGTTATATTTGAAGCAAAGGTTGCATACCTTTAGGATGTCTTCTGATAGATCTGTAGTTGACCAGTTGGATGATTTTGTGAGGTTGTTAGATGATCTGGAGAATGTAGATGGTGAGATGAAGGAAGAGGATCAAGCACTGTTGTTGCTGAGTTCTTTGTCTTCCTCTTATGATCAGTTTAAGGATGCATTGTTGTATGGTAGGGTTCATGATTTGACTCTGGAGGAAGTGCAAGTTGCACTTAGGTCAAAGGAGTTGAACAAGAAGGATCCTAAGGCCAAGGAACATCATCAAAATCCAGAAGGTCTAACTGTCACAAAGAAGAAGTCATGGGGAAAGAAGGACAACAAGAAGAAACCACACGGGGGTGGTGATGCAGCTGCATCAACTTCAGAAACTAGGAAGTGCTACCATTGCAATAAGACATGTCACTTGAAGAAGAATTGTTACCAGTTGAAGAATCAGTAGGGCAAAGGGAAAGAGCCAGCTCAATCCGTGGATGTGGTTGAGTCAACTTCTGATTTGAAGGATGCTGAGATACTTGCAGTTACTTCTAACTCTAGAAATGAGGAGTGAGTGCTTGATTATGGGTGTACTTTTCATATGTGTCCTGTGAAGCATTAGTTTGAGGACTTTGAGTTCATTGATGGTGGTTCTGTTGTACTTGGAAACAATCTTACATGTCAAGTTGAGGGTATTGGTTCTGTGAGGTTGAGACTCTCAAATGGATCAATCAAGAAACTGACTAAGGTGAGGTATATTCCATCCCTCAGGAGGAATTTGATTTCTCTTGGAATGCTTGACAGTTTGGGCATGAGCTTCAGTTCAGTGGGTGGTTGCCTTCAGGTTAAGAAAGACACTACTGTGGTACTTGAGGGAGTCAAGAGGAATGGCTTGTATTTCTTGAAGGGTTCTACTGTTGTTGATGAGAACTCCTTAGTTGTTGCCTCAGTAAAGGTGGAGTTATGGCATAGGAGACTTGGACATCTCAGTGAGAAGGGTCTTCATGAGTTGTCTAAGCAGGGTGCATTCAAGAATGGTCAACTTGACAGGCTCAAAGTATGTGATTATTGTGTTCTGGGCAAAGCTACTAGGGCCAGTTTTGGAGTGGGAAGGCATACAACCAAGGGTGTGTTGGATTATGTTCACTCTGACCTGTGGGTCTCAGCCAGAACAAATACCAAGAGTGGAGGCAGGTACTTCTTATCCATCATTGATGATTTCTCAAGGAAAGTATGGGTGTTCATTCTGAAGAATAAGAGTGATGCCTTTGAGAAGTTCAGAGATTGGGTAGTTGAAGTTGAGAGGCAGTCAGAGAGAAAGGTGAAAAACTTGAGGACTGATAATGGTCTTGAGTTTCTCTCTGAGGAGTTCAACTCCTTCTGTGTTGAGAATGTGATTTCTAGCCATAGGACTGTGGCTTCTACTCCTCAGCAAAATGGAGTTGCTGAGAGGATGAATAGGACCTTACTCGAAAGAGTAAGGTGTATGCTTCTGAGCTCTGGGCTTAGTAAATCATTTTGGGGAGAAGCAGTGACTACTGCAGCCTATTTGATTAATAGAAGTCCTGCTGCAGCTTTGAGCATGAAAACTCCTCAGGAGATTTGGACAGGGGAAGTTCCAAGTTTTGAGAATCTGAGGGTGTTTGGCAGTTTGGCCTTTGCTCATGTGAGGGTTGATAAGGTTGAAGCCAGAGAATTGAGGTGTGTGTTTCTTGGTTACCCAAAGGGAGTAAAGGGTTACAAACTGTGGTGCATTGAACCTGGCCGGGAATCAGAAGTGTTTGGTCAGTAGGGATGTGACTTTTGATGAAGACACTATGCCCATGCTCTCTAATAAAGAATCAACTGAGATGGATCAGTTTGAGGTGGAGTTACATGGTAGAGATGTAATTAGAGCTCAGAGAGATGGCCAAGTTGAATATGAGGATGACTTTGAGGTTGATGAAGAGCCTGAAGTCAGTGATGGTTATCAACTTGCAAGAGACAGGGAGAGAAGGGTGATACAACCTCCTAAGAGGTATGCACAGGCAAATATAGTGTCTTATGCCCTATTGGTAGCTGAGATTAGTGATGAGCCAAGTTCATATTCTGAGGCATTGAGGTGCTCAGATAAGGCAAAGTGGCTTCTAGCTATGCAGGAGGAGCTCCAATCTTTGGATAGGAATCATACTTGGGATGTTGTGCAGAGACCTAAGAATCAGAGGGTAGTTGGCTGTAAATGGATCTTTAAAAAGAAGCAGGAATGATCTGTTATAAGGTACAAAGTAAGGTTAGTTGCTAAGGGCTTTACTCAGAAGGAGGGAGTTGATTTCAATGAGATCTTTTCTCCAGTGGTGAAGCATTGTACAATCAGAGTCCTGTTAGCCATTGTTGCTCAGTTTGACCTTGAGCTTCAACAGATGGATGTGAAAACTGTTTTTCTCCTTGGAGAGTTGGAGGAGAAGATCTATATGAGGCTGCCTGATGGTCTAGAGGGATGTTCTGATATGAACAAAGTGTGTCTGCTGAAAAAATCCTTGTATGGTATCAAACAAAGTCCAAGGCAGTGGTATAAGAGGTTTGCCAACTATATGTTGTTGATAGGCTTTGTGAGAAGCCAGTTTGACTGCTGTGTGTATCTCAAACTGAAGATAGGGAGGGTTGTTACCTATCTACTGCTCTATGTGGATGATATGTTGATTGCCAGTTGTTCCAAGGTGGAGGTAGAGTCATTGAAGAGGTTGCTAAGTGCTGAGTTTGAGATGAAAGACCTTGGAGAGGCAAAGAAGATTCTGGGAATGGATATTTCCAGGAACAGGTCCACTGGGACTTTGTTCTTGTCTCAGACTTCTTATGTTGAGAAGGTTCTCAAAAGGTTTTACATGCATGAGGCTAAGGCAGTGACTACACCACTTGGAGCTCACTTAAAATTCTTAGTGGATCAGTCTCCAAGGAATCAGTCAGAGGAGGTTACTATGAGTAAGGTTCCTTATGCTTCAGCTGTGGGCAGTGTGATGTATGCTATGGTGTGTAGCAGACCTGACCTTGCCTATGTCCTAAGTTGTATCTCAAGATACATGGCTAATCCAGGGAAGTTACACTGGGAAGGTGTGAAATGGGTATTGAGGTATTTGAGGGGCACTTCTGGGTTTGGTTTGATGTTCAGGAGAGTGAAGAGCTCTGGAGATGCTCTTATTGGATATGTAGATTCAGATTATGGCAGCAATGTGGATACCAGGAAGTCACTCACAGGTTTTGTGTTTACCTTGTATGGTAGTGCTGTGTTCTAGAAAGCTTCCCAACAGTCTTTGGTTGCTTTGAGTATCACTGAGTCAGAGTATATTGCATTGACTGAGGCCATAAAGGAGTCTATATGGTTGAGAGGATTACTTGAAGAACTTGGAGTTTTGCAAGAAAGGGTATCGGTGCATTGTGATAGTCAAAGTGCAGTGCATTTGGCCAAGCACCAGGTCTATCATGACAGATCCAAGCACATTGATGTGAGGTTGCACTTTGTGAGAGATCTGGTTGACAAGGGTGTTGTCAAGGTGGAAAAAATTGCAACTGAAATCAACCCTGCAGACAGTTTGACCAAGTGTATTCCAAGTGATAAGTTTCAACTATGTCAACAACTGGTTCAGTTGGTTGACATTCCACAATCTCAGTGAAGTTGGGAGTGTGGAAGTGGCAGCAGGCATGATAGTTCTGCTGTGGTTATCAAGTTATCCAAGAAAATACTTAAACTGGTCAGTTTTGAGCATTTCGGGGTGATGGATTGATGGTTTTGTGACTCGGTGGTTTTCTGAGTGGTTTGAGCATGGCCAAAGGTTCATGTTGTATATAGTGACTTGTATGCAATGAGGTTTGCATGGTTACTTCAGAGAATTGGATTTTGAGGCATGGTGTTCTTGAAATCAGTTTCTGGTTTGTTTAAGTGACTTGGTGTTTTTGAGTTGCTGAGGGAGTTTGAGGCATGGTGATGTGCTGGGAAGTCACATTACATGTATGGAGTGTGATGGTTCTGGTATTGGAAGTTTTGGTTCAGAAAATCCCAGTTTGAGTACTTGGGTAATTTTCTGAAAACCAGTGATGACTTGCTATGGTTTTCTGCTGTTTGTGGAGGCTGTGGTTGGAGATAATCCATGGTCTATAGCTTGCTAGAAAGAGGATAAGGAGAGGAATCTGTATTGACTATTGTGAGAGTTTGAATCTTGGTTGAGTTTCCAGGAGGATGTTTCAAAGTTGGCATTTCTGAATCTTTGAGTTCAAGAACAGGTCAGTTTCTTGACTCTTGATTCCAGAGGTGATCAGGTGTTGATTGGTTGATACATGATGTTTGCTGGAATTGCAAATATTGTGTAAGGTGGAGATTTGTTGGAATGTACACAAAATTGAATAATAGAAAGTGTTTCTACACATTCTGGAAGTTTGGGCAGAGTGACCATCTCATCGCGTTTGGAGTTTAGGCATTGTGGCCATTTCAGCATCTTATTTGAATCTGCCGCCAAAGGACAAAACGACACCGTTTCGGACAAAGCAACGTCGTTTCACCTGGGTTCACAGAAAAGCCGCGAAGCAGTGGATCGATCCTCTCTCACGTGTTAGTGGATGAAAATGCGAGATTCCAAGTGCTCCAAGTTCCTCGCCAGCTCACGCACAACATGACGATCACAATTTTTGTTAGAAATGTGTGGTGTGGATTTGCCCAAATCGATTTGATCGTAGGGTTCATATGACGTGTGCGTGAGTATAAATGTAATTCACGTGGTGTGTGTGATATAGAGCTGTAACTGAACTCATTTTCAGAGCCTTGAGAGCTTGAATAATACCATAGAACCACCTCCCTCCCCGAGCACGTAGATCGATTTTTCAATCGATTGAAACTCGTAAAATCGTGTGTCATTTCGTGTGATTTCTTTTGCGTTGTGTTCCCTGAAGTTCAGAGATACTTTTAGGATCCATTCGATCGAACGTTTCTCGTCTATTCCCGATTTCACCATTGTTGCTCGAAGCTCCCGACGTCAAGCTTTTGTGGCACGCACGACACTGATTGTTTTGTGTGTTTGTTCTTGTTCGAATCCTCAACAAAAATTTTGAAATATCGATAATCAATCGATATACCCAAATTTTCGTTATAATATATATCGATATAAATATTTTTTCGATAAGGCATGGTATCATGGTATCCCATCAATACACAAAGCCACAAACTAAACTGACAAGAATTCGAGTGGCAGTTTTTTAAAACCGCCAGCTAACCCAACTCAAAAAAGTACCTAAACATTTTACTATAAATTATTTTTAAAAGTTAATTAATTCTCTCAAACACATTCTAAAAAAATAAAAAATGCTATTATTTTCAGTAATTACACAATTTTACAAAAAAATACAATTTGTTATAAATATTATAATTAGTGAATGACTAATCATATAAAAAGTTCTTCTATACGAATGAAATACAATTTTATTCTTCTATCGTATTTTCTCTATTTCTAATCTATTATTATCTCACAATTTCTTTAGAGTTTATAACACAATTATAATTTTTTACTTAATAAATCAATTAAATTTATTATATTTAATTAATGATCCTTTGATTTTAGTAAGTTCACTTTTTTTATTTTATCTTGTTTATTTGTAAAAATTAGAAAAATATTATATAAAATTCATTGTATTTAAAAGAAACTAACAAAAGTCATTGTCAAACACGAGCTAACAGACTAGGTCTCCAAAACAATCAAACGTCGAGGGAGTTGTGGATGGTGTAGTCGTGGAGGAGGGTTAGGGCGTCCATTGTTTCAGAGGGTGGTGTGTAATGAGTGAGTATGTAAACACTGCAACTAATAAATATTGGATCTGAGAAAATCAAGCTTGAATTTGGGATAGCGACGATCTGAGACTATCATATCTCATAATTTTATGTATTTAATTTTAGATTCGGATTTTTGATTGGGGTTGAAGTGTATGGGATTTGGTGGTAGGGTAGAGTGAAAATTGGAACGGGTTTATTACCGCGATTGAAAAAAGAAATCACATTTTTAATACCTTGCTCGATTTTTTTTATATACAAAATCCACGTGGCCCAATTAAAAAAATACATGTGTTTTTATTATTTAATTTCAGCTCAGCCAATGAAATATTTACCCAAGGAAGTTGACGTGTCAAAAATGACCGGAAAGTCCTAAATTGTAAATCACGTGAAATGCACATGAGCTTTCCTGAAGAAAATTAAAATTTTCTGATGAAATTGGACCAAATCGACTACTTTTGATGGTTTGAAGGACTAAATTGAATGTGACCTAATTAAATGGACCAAAATGAGACTTTGACCCCCTTTAAAGAGACCAACAAATTTGTTCCTATAAATATTACTAAAACTTTAATAAAATAAATAAAATAATAATAACTTGGACAACAAGACACAATCTTTGCCTTATTTGTATCCGCATCATTCTCTCCTTCTAGAAGAAGGTTCGACCGCGAATATGAAAGACCGAAGACGAAGTCGCCGGGATCAAACACCAACCATAGGCGAGCGATCCTGAGGGCGTGACGCAAAGGCGCAACAACACATTGACTTGACGCAGGGGCAACGACTTGTTGAGGCGGCGCATGAGTAGTGACTGATAGAACCGACGCAGGGGCATCAACTTTAGGAAGATAGCAGCGCAAGGGAAACAACATGGTGATGTGGTGCACATGCAACGACATCAGAATTTCAACGCCAAGGAGCATCTGGAGGCAGATCCGCAAGGGCAGTAGAATGCGGGACATCGGCAACGTCACCAGGATGCGGCGTCGGGGCAGAGGTGTTATGAAGCGGCTCGTAGTCCCAAATCTGCCCTTCGTCCCAGATTGGTTCATCATCTCAGATCGGGGTTGGTTCATCTTCCGAATCAGTATCCCAAATCACACAATTGGCGTCATCGAGCGGTTCAGTATCCCAAAGTATAGATGGGTACTCGTCATCAAACTGAGGTGGGCCAGCATATGGATCGAGTTCCTTGTCGTCCATGAGGAGCCGATGAATTGGCTCGCGAGGACGATGTGAGTCGCGGGGACTTCGAGTACTCGTCATCATTTATTGTTGCTTCTAAAGTATTTTGACACATTTGAATTATTTATATTATTGTACATACATTTATTAGTTTCATATTTTTTGTTATTTCTTTGAAATAATTAGAATTATTTTATTGAGATAATATCAATTTACGTCCTGTAACTATAACTGAATCCGATTTCAGTCCTGTGACTTCAAAAATCATCAAATGTCGTCCTTTCCGTCCAAATTCGCAATCTGCCGTTAGCAATTGATGACGTGGAAACACATATCCGTCTAATTGAAATTACGCGGTGAAATAATAGTGGGAAGTTATGCCACGTGGCAGTGAACTCATTTTCCCCCCAAATATGAATGGCATAACCCGTAAATAACAGCTACTAACACCAATAATTTTGTACCCTTTGCATTACTGAAGCTTAATTGGGGAATTATCGTCAAAATTGAATTATTTCTTCCTTGAACCCTAGAATTGCAGAATTGAGAGATCAAAATTTCGAAATCAAAACCACAATATTCCAACTAAAAACCCTAAATCAAGAATGCGAGAGTAAGGAGGAAGCACTAATGATGAAGATGGAGGAAACAAGAATCGGAAATTGTCATTTGAAGATGAAACTGTTGAGACGCCGAGAAAGCCAGTTGAAATCAGGGCATACTCTGGACCCCATAGAGCGAGAGAACCTGATGATCTTCCTCCTCAGTACCCGCCAAGAGCCGTCTCCTTCTCACTCATTTTGAAATATGGTGGCAAATTTCTCATGGAGTCTGATGCTATCTTATTTACAGAAGGCAACTCTATAACTTTTGACTTCTTCTGTCGTGGTTGGATGAGTGTAGACAAGTTGCATAGTATTTGTGAGCAAGAAGGAGTACAGGGGACTAGGAGGTTTTTTTGGGTTAAATGGATCTTGTTTTCAACCTTTGGAGGATGATGCTGGTTTGAGTAGGTGGCTCACTGATCTAGGAAAGACTCACATAGTGGAAATATATGTTGAGTTGGTAAACACAGAGGCTGGTAATGTGACTGAAGAGGTACACACAGATGCTGGTAATGTGACTGGATTGGTAGACACAGAGGTGGTTGAAGATGAAGGGGTTCATGTACCTGGTATGAAAGGGGCAGAAGTATGTGATTTGACTGGAGAGGTACACACAGAGATGGTTCAAGAAGATGAAGGTGATGAATGTGTTAATATATTATCAGCTGAGTTGGATGGCAGTGATGATGATAGTGATGATGATGATTTTGCTGTTGGAGAGGATGAGGAAGAGGATGCTAACTGTAGTGACAGTACAACTGTGGTTGTAAGTGATGAAGAGGTGGCTGAAGATGATGGGAATGAAGATGAATACATTATTGAAGATGGAGAGTACTTTGATGAAAGGTTGGGTTCAGATGATGACAGGCCAGAGGAAGCTACAATCAAATTCAACAAGGATGTTGTGTATGATCCAGTGTTCCAGTTGAAGATGGTGTTTAAGAGTAAGGAGCTGTTCAGGAAAGCAAGCACATCTCATGCCATTAACACTAAAAGGTCACTGTACTTCCAGAAGAATGACAAAATCAGAGTTTATGCTAAATGTAAGGAGAAAGACTGTGATTGGGCTTGTCATGCCCTGAAGCTAGCTAATTAAGAAAGTTTTTAAATCAGACTGTATAATGAAACACAGAAATGCACCCCTACTTTTCATGTCTCTAATATGAAAAGTACTTGGTTAGGGGAGAAGCATTTGTCAGTTTTCCAAAGTGACCCTAAGAGAAATGTAAAAGGTTGGAGGAAAGAGGTGATGAAGGAGCTTAATGTGAATGTGTCATCTTAGCAAGCATATAGGGCAAAGACTGTAGCCCTGAATATTCTTGAAGGTGAACCTGAGCTCCAATACTCCAAGTTGTGGGATTATGCTCAGGAGATCAGAAGGTCTAACCCTGGTTTTACTGTGGTTATTGACATGGATGCAGATCAGAAATTCTCAAAGATGTACAGCAGGTTGCAGACCCTTTGTAGGTGTTGATGGTTGCTTTCTGAAAGGGACAAAGGGTGGGATACTGTTATCTGCTGTGGCTGTTGATCCAGCAAATGCATTATATCCACTTGCATTTGCTGTGGTCCCAATTGAGAATAATGAAACCTGGGACTGGTTTTTGGTGAATTTGAAGCATGACCTGCACATAGAGGATGAAGGAAAGGGATATACCTTTATGTCTGATAAACATAAAGGTTTGATTCTTGCTATGAGGACTGTACTTCCAGAGGCTGAGCATAGGCACTGTGTTAGGCACTTGATTAGCAACTTTGTGAATTCTGGATTAAAAGGAGAAGCATTCAAAGACTGTGTATGGGAGGCTTCCAGAGCTACAACTCCAGGTATGTTCAAGAAGAAGATTGTTGGAGTTGTGTACTTAATGTCTAGATTTAAGTAACGGTAAACTCTCGGTCATAGCATTTAATCTATTTAATTAATAAACAATTGTTTGCTTTTAATTATTATTAATTAAATATATGCAAATCATAGTCCTAGATTCTATACGTTGTAGTTAGTATGGTGTGTCGGGCCCCACACAGAAGATCATACTATCGGTTACTCGTATTTAATCAAACAGTGGCTCACGACCTAGATGGACCCGGACCAATCCATCGGTATAGTCGTTGTGTGAGAGAGAAAATAATTTGTCTTAATTATTTTATCACACTTGTACACTTGGTGTATTGAGCGGATCGTTGAGATTCATCGATTAGGATTGCCGGCGATAATCGATTCGAGTCTCAGTGTATTTTATTCTTAATCCCCGATATTGTTGCGGGTGTGTATATTCAATATAAGTGACTTTGATTTACCAAAGGAATTAACCGATTTAATTATTGGGTTAATTACCGGTTAAGTTGGGTCACTATATTTTATATATGGCATGCCGTGAATGATTGACCGGACAGTGTATCCCGGAAGGGTTGATAATATCCCCGAGATGAGTTCATAAGGAATTATTGTGTAAACCTCATGAGTGGATTCGTTCCGCACAATAATTAAGGTTGAATGGTACTAGTCTCGGATAAAAGAGATGAATAAATTAATTAGCAATAAATTAATTTTATTCATGGATATTTAAATCTTAAATACACGGAATAAATAATACTACCGGAGAAATATTATTTGATATAATATGGTTTAATATTGGGAGTGCAATTAATTTATATAGTGGAAAATAAATTAATTAATATTAATGGGAGATTAATAGATTTGGGCTTGGGCTCAATTTAATCATTAATATTGGAAGCCCAATATTCCACCTCCTTTAGATCCCCTACGTAGCCTATAAAAGCACTACATGGTCTTCTCTTTTCTACATACACAAATCATAACTTGAAGATCATAATTCTTCTAGAGAGAGAAAGTAGAGAGAGAGAGAGAAGAGGATCCATAAGCTTGGAGGATCGTCGCCCACCCGACGTTCAAGCTAGTGCAAGGAATACGTGGGAAGATCGTAAGGTCATCATCTTGATTCCGTTTCTCCGCACAACGAATCGAAAGGTAAAATCATATACTCTCTTCTATGATAAAATGTGAATTGTTTGTGATACATACATGAACGCACGATCCGGGTAAACGTCGAACTTCGGGGACGGGGATTCGAGATCCCCGGCGAAGTTCGAAGGAGCCCTCGGCTGGGAGCCGAGGGAGTGCGGTCGAGCCCTAGGGCTTCGACCGCGACGGCACATGGAGGAACCCCGGCTGGGAGCCGGGGTGGGCGATCGACCGCGGTGGTCGATCGCCGGGGCAGCCGCGGCTGGTGCCGCGGCGGGTTCGCCGCTGGGCGAACCGCCCTCCTCGGGCGGTGGCGGTGAGTCGCCGGACTCACCGCCCGGGGCTGCCGGAGCAGCCCCAGCGATCGCCTTGTGCGCGATCGCGAGCCCCACGGTGGGGCTCGGCTAGGGTTTAGCCGCGGGTTTATCCCGCGGCGATGCTCTTGTCGAGCCCGGTTCTTCGTGGTGTTCGTGATCGGTTTCCGGCGACGGGATTTTCGGTCGGGGTTATCGGTTCCGCAATTTTTGATACCCCGGGATATCGAATTCCAGCAACTGGTATCAGAGCGTTTGGTTTCGTGTTCATGTATGTGTTCAATTGTGTTCTACCTTGCAGGGATTCCGACTATCATGGTTTAATTAATTGTTAATTATTGGTTTAATTAATTGCTATTTAATTTACCATGATTGTTCGTTTATTAAACTCTCGGACATGTCGAGATTCGTTTTGTGTGGATGAATGCTTGTAATAGTAAAAATTCGGGGGTTGACCGAATTTAGGATTTATTATTACGTTCTATGTTTTCCGGAAAGTGTATAGGGTCGATTTCATGTATAGAATCGATACCGGAATTGTAAATTTATTTCTTGTAATTTATTTACGTTGGATCGATGCCGAGACGACCGCCGGAGAACTCATGTGACGAAGGAGATGAAGAGAGGTTGAAAGGACCGAAGGGGTCGATCACCCCATGATCGACCCATGATCGACCAAGGGGAAGGGGGCGTCGCGCCCCTTCGGCCGTGGGATGTCGCCGGCGACGGTGGCGACTGGCCGGCTGGAGTGGCGGCGGCGGGGGCTCCCTCCCGGTGGTCGGTGGTGGTGGTGGTGGTGGTGCGGGGATCCCCAACCCGTGCTACTCCTACTCCTACCAAGATTCTACTTACCTAATTGATTCAAGTTTTCCTATTTTGAGTATTCCTAAGTTTGGGAATTCTCATGGATTAGGAAAAGAATTAATTGATTCCTTATTCTATTATGGAAGTCTTCTAGAGCATTCCGAGTTCTACTTGGAATAGGATCCTAGAGATTTAATAGAATTGGAAAGGAATAAAAGTTAATTTAGGATTGATTTATTTCCTAATTGATTATTCCTATTTTATGGGAATTTTCATAGTAATGGAAATTAATTAATCTTGGAAAGTAGAAGAGTCCTAATTTATTTTATTTCCTTATTCTATTATAGAAGTCTTCTAGAATATTCCAAGTTTGACTTGGATAGATTATTCTAGAGATTTAATAGAATTAGATAGGAAAATAAATAAATAAAAATATTAATAATATTTAATTTTATTTTTGATTTATTCGATTGACTTAATTTTCGAATTGAGTATCTTTTGGATTTATTGAAAATAAATAGATTTAAATATTGGGATTAATATTCTTGTCACATGGAGCATTCAAGAACGAAGACTGAAGACTAGAAGACGCATACGGAGATGGAATAAAGCCATGATAGTCGGAAAATAATTTTTCTAGCATTATTTTGACTATATGCTATGTGCTTTATTACTTGTATGCATGCTTATGTGTTTAATTATGCATTAGATAGCGTATCCCTTTGTTATAAAAAGCTAAGTGGGAGCGGGGATGGAAACATTCCCATGGTCTCCATTACTGTTCTCTTGGTGACTCTTATGGACTTTTGAAGTTCGTATAGATGTGTCATTGGAGGAGAATTCTTGTAATTCCTTTTACAAGAGACATTGATTAAGTTTATCAAACAATGCCTAATTTGTCTTTCTGAAACTGACTTCAAGTCGACTCATTCTCACCCCGGGGAGTGGAATGGAGCCAAAGCCACTTGGTCAAGTCGAGGACACAAATTAGAGGCAGTCGTACCATTCTTTGATAGATGGATCGATTGTCTGCTCGGCTCCCTCATTTATGAGAGATAGGGTTGTTCGCATGGTGAATCACTGGTTAGAAACTTCGAGTTTCACTTATGATTCTCCGCGTCTTGATTTATGAAATCGAATGCCTCAAGTAATTGGATTTCAATTGTAAAAATCTTTTGGTGTAGTAAACGTCCACACTATCGTGGCTTGCTGCATTGACTGGGATTTTGGATCGATTGATGTAGACAGTTATAGAAGAAAGTGAAGGTTCATGTATTAGCGTAAACGTCCACACTATCGTGGCTTGCGGTAATATACGAGTCCCAAACAATCTTCTTAGATACTGAGTAATGGTTTATGCTGGGATTCGATGTCCCGGGCTATCAAAAAAAATTGCGGAACCGATAACCCGACCGAAAACCCGTCGCCGGAGATTACACGAACACCGACTCATCCGCAGGAGTCCGACCTTTGGAGACTACGCGCCCGAAGACACGCAGCCCGCCCCCAGCCGATTTTCTCCCACGAGTCGGATCTACGAACGCGAACCACACGCGAAGAACCGGGCTCGACAAGAGCGTCGCCGCGGGATGAACCCGCGGCTAAACCCTAGCCGAACCCCATCCGCGGGGTTCGCGATCGCCGTGCATGGCGATCGCCGGGGATGCGCGGCATCCCCGTGGGGCTGTTCGGAACAGCCCCTTGGCGGTGAGTCCGGCGACTCACCGCCGCCATCCGACGGGAGGAGGGGCGCCTAGTCGAGGCACCAGCCCTCGACAGCCCCGCGATCGAGCTAGGGCTCGATCGCTCCAGCCGCGGCATCCAGCCGCGGCTGCCCCCCCGTTGCGCACGCCGCCGTCGAAGGGGCGGCTGGGGTCCGCCACGGCACCAGCCCGTGGCTCCCCAGCGATCGACCGAATTCGATCGCGTGCCCCGGCGTCCAGCCGGGGCTCCCCTTTCGTCGCGTGGTACCGGCGGTCGAACCCTAGGGTTCGGCCGCCCCTCTCGATTCCGACGGGGATCGCGAGATCCCCGTATCCCGGTCTCGACGTTCCCGGATCGTCTTGTTCATGTACATATTACGATTAAACAACACAAATAATCAAAGAGGGGGATTCTCGATTATTATCTCGAATCGTTGTACGGAGAAACGAATTCGGTTGACGACCTTGCGATCTTCCTACGTATTCCTTGCACCTCGTCCGAACGTCGTGTGGGCGACGATCTATCGGATTCCTATGGATCTTCCTCACTCTCAGAACTTTATGATTGGCGTAACTTAGGTTGTTAAAAGTGAAGACCATGTAGTGCTTATATAGGCTACGTAGGGGATCATAAGGAGAATAAATATTGGGCTTCAATATTGAAAATTAAATTGGGTCCAACCCAAATCTATTAATTCTTATCAATATTAATTTTATTTATTTTCCACTATATAAATAAAATTGCACTCCCAATATTATTCCATATTATATCAAATAATATTTCTCCATCTTAGTATTATTTATTCCGTGTATTTAAGATTTAAATATCCATGAATAAATTTATTTATTGCTCAATAAATAATATTCATCTCTTATATCCGAGACTAGTACCGTTCAACCTTTATTATTGTGCGGAACGAATCCACTCATGAGGTTTACACAATAATTCCTTATGAACTCATCTCGGGGATATTATCAACCCTTCCGGGATACACTGCCCCTTCAAGAATTCACGGCATGCCATATACAAAATATAGTGACCCAACTTAACCGGTAATTAACCCAATAATTAAATCGGTTAATTCCTTTGGTAAATCAAAGTCACTTATATTAAATATACACACCCGCAATCGTTTCAGGGATTAAGAATAAAATACTCCGAGTCTCAAATCAATTATCGCCGAGCAATCCTAATTGATGAGTCTCAATTGATCCGCCCAATACACCAAGTGTACAAGTGTGATAAAATAATTAAGATAAATTATTTTCTCTCTCACACAACGACTATACCGATGGATTAGTTCGTGTCCATCTAGGTCGTGAGCAACTGTTCGATTAAATACGAGTAACCGATAGTATGATCTTCTGTGCGCCCATGCAGCACCATACTAACTACAACGTATAAAATCCAGAACTATGATTTGCATATAATTAAATGCAAATAATTGTTTATTAATTAAATAGATTAAATGCTATGATCGGGAGTTTACCGTTACTTAAATCTAGACATTAAGTACACAACTCCAACAATCTCCCACTTGTACTAAGGTCTAGTCATTTCTCCAAACTCCCGGTTCCCATACTCATCACGTGCTTTAAAGTGTACTTGCGAGAAGTACTATGTGAGTGAGCAATCTAGGTTGCCGCTCTGAAGTTATCTTGGTGACTACTACGTCGTCTCCCCTGACGATGATTCGTATCAGGTGGTACTTGCTCTGTGTGTTAACATCACTTTTGACTTATGACCTCTTCTAGTTCACCATGCACCGCTATCTAATAGCCTTTGGTAAACTAAGAGTCATATCCAAGTCAAGAGGTTATCCCGGAACCTAACCAAAACTTCCGCTGCCTCTGAGGCTGCTATTCGGTTATGAGAGAGTCTGAGAAGCGTCCCGCTTATCACTCTTTCACTTCATGGTTCCACCTCTTTCTAAAAGTGAACACATAGCCTGATATCGACTTTCACTGGTCCTTCTCTGATTTTTGGATCTGAGAATCTGTAATCTAAGAAGATTTCGTCTTGCTCAAGCCAGTACTATGAAAGTACTCTTGCAGCATTCGAACATCCCTTATCCAGATTACTTTGATATCCTCCCACTACGCAAACCGCATAGTTGATATCAGGTTCTTGTTTTACAACATTGCATCTATAGAGCTTTCCATACTTGAAGTATAGGAAATTGCTTTGTCCTCATCTATCTCCTTCATGTGTTCAAACACATACCCTTTAGATAGATGTAAATTCTGTCTCTGAAAGGCAATAACCTTTCTCAGAAGTATGCATGTTTAAAATAAACCTTAATCGTACAAGATGTCTAGGAGAAGTACAATGTTCTTATCTCTAGATCATAAGATCTTAAGAACATGCTCTAACTTCTTCTCAATCTTATATCTCGATTTATTTAGACAACCTCTATTTTATGTCTGACAACATTTTCACATTGTCGCCAATGTCAAAGTGTTATCTACACAAAATTCCGAGAAACACCACCTTTGTTTCCATTACGTCTCTAACACACTTTCTTCGCTAATTCCTATGCAGACCTAGGGATCGATTTCATGTATACTGGATCCAGAGTTCAAAACTCCTCCAGCCTTATGAACATCTCTGGTTGCTTAACAACCTCCCACTGCAATGGCGTTCCGGTGTATAACAGTAACAACATTAGGTGCAGTTTAGTGGTGTACTACTACTCGGTCAGGCTGGTTCTCAGTCTTTCCCTTTCCTCATTTTAAAGTACTTTGTCAATTAGGGCATTGTAGTTCATCTAATAGTTTTTCCTCTATGAACCGGGCGAGAACACCCTTCTGGTTCGTAGTACTATTGAACATACAATTACTTGTTCTTCTAGGATATTCTACAACCACATAGAATGTGCCGTAGCGTCCAGAAATATCCATAGAACATAGGTAGTTCCGAACAAACTTGTTCTTTTACTATTAGAATCCCATTTCTAATTCCTGACACACCATGTCTACACATCAGTGTATGGTGTAGTCGCTTGAGACTTAATCTCAGTCTTTGATTTATGCTATGTGTTATTTAGATAGGTAATGGCCTCCGCGATCAGGTCGCAGGCTACAAATGGATATACTTTGAAGGATCCCCATAGTGGCTTTGTGTTGAAAACACTCCGCCTTAATGGCACAGCAAGTAGTCCAATCCATTTTCGAGTATTCTTGAAAGAACGACTCGTACCTTCTCTAATTACACATATCGCATTAATCATCATTTTCTATACTTGTCCGAATTCCATCCTTTATTCAAAAAAAAGTTTAACTCAGTTGTATCATCTTTCAAGATCGATTCTTAGGTCGGGAGGTCCATTCCTCCAACTATAATTGATCAAATCAATTTCGACCTTTTTTGAATCCCTTTTGAATAGATACTACTAAGTTCAAGAATTCACAAGTATAATGATTGACAAGAGAAATACATCTAATAAGTAAAACAAGTACATAACGGTTTGCTGCATCGTAGTAGACTAAGGATTCATCATTCACATATTGCTATCTAATGTACCATAATGAATATCACCATTATTTCTTATCCAAACCATCCAATGATTAAAGAAATAAAATATCCATTAATAAAGAAAAACAGAACGAAGTTCTTTTTCAAAATAAATGGGGTACATAAGCAATAACTGAAATGAAAACTTAAAACAGATAAATGTCTTCCACTGCAACCGCTGCTACCCCAACAGCTTCGCCCATGTAGACTCGAATTCTTCTTCTCTAAGTCGCCGGGTTTTCTGGAACCCCTGCATTTAAAGAAATGCACATACCGTCAGTGGTTCCATATCTACACACCAGAATTCTGGTAGATAACACCGCTGACTATGTTTTTACGACTAAAGAAAAAATTCGTACCTCTGAGAGGACATTCAGACTTCCAGTGTCCTATCTTGTTGCATCGGAAGCACTTACCCTTTGGCTTTGCAGCCCCCACTCGTGGTGCAGTCCTCTTGACACCACTGGGTTTCCAGGCTTGCTTCCTTTTCTTGCCCCTACCTCCATCAGGCTTAAAGCCTTTGGACTTGGTAGCTACAAGCGCTTGAGACTTGCCCTTCTTGTAGATCCCCTCTGCCGCCTTTAGTTCAGTCAGGAGTTGCGCAAGAGTATAAGATAGTTTACCCATATTATAGCTCATACGAAACTGCTCAAAACTAGGGGCCAGAGACTGGAGTATGATGTCGACTTGCGTCTCAGCATCAATAGAAGCTCCTAGGACCTCAAGTTCATTCAACAAACTCATCATCTTAAGAACGTGCTCCCCAACGGGCGTTCCTTCAGATTGAGTAGTCGACATGAGGACTCTCATGGCTTCTTGCCTAGCCGCACGATCTTGCTCCCCAAACATCTCCTTGAGGTTAAACATCATATCATAGGCAGTGTCCATTGGCTCATGTTGGGTTTGGAGTACATTTGACATGGAAGCCAAAATATAACACCTAGCCATTTCATCAGCCTTTTTCCACTTCCGATATGCCAGTTTTTCCTCATCAGTTGAGGCAGCCGTGGGCTCGGCAGGGCACACTTCATGGAGTATATACTTGTACTCTTCCGAAGTTAGGACAATGTCTAAATTTCTCTTCCAATCAATATAGTTGGTGCCAGTGAGCTTATGCTCCTTGAGTATCATAGAAAGTGGGTTCATAGCTATTCTCTAAACCTATAAGCACATTTAAACAAACAATTAATTTAATATCCGATATTATCTCCCTTAAATAATATCATTAAATTACTAATCACATCTAAAATCCCATCAGGTAAGGCAAGCCACGTGGTGTGGACGTTTACCCACCCAAATGATTTAGCAATTAGATTTTCTTTGGTCATACATCACTTATAGCGTAACCTCGTGGGGAGGAATACTACAAGGCGTATCTAAGTGTAAACCATTACTCAGCACCAAAGTGAATCGTTTGGAATTGCTACATTACCGCAAGCCACGTGGTGTGGACGTTTACGACAACTTCACAACTCTTCACAATTCCTTACAACTGTCTACATCAATTAATCCAAAATCCGTCAGTGCAGCAAGCCACGTGGTGTGGACGTTTACTTCACTAAGAGATTTTTATAATTGACTCCCAATTACCAGATCCATTCGATTTTCGTAAATCAAGACGCGGAGAATCATAAGTGAAACTCGAAGTTTCTAACCAGTGATTCACCATGCGAACAACCCTATCTCTCACGAATGAGGGAGCCGAGCAGACAAACGACCCATCTATCAAAGAATGGCACGAAAGTCTCTAATTTGTGTCCTCTACATGACCAAGTGGCTCTGGCTCCATTCCACTCCACGGGGTGAGAATGAGTCGACTTGAAGTCAGTTTCAGAAAGACAAATTAGGCATTGTTTGATAAACTTGATCAATGTTTCTTGTAAGAGGAATTACAAGAATTCTCCTCCAATGACACATCTATACGAACTTCAAAAGTCCATAAGAGTCACCAAGAGAACAGTAATGGAGACCATGGGAATGTTTCCATCCCCTCTCCCACTTAGCTTTTTATAACAAAGGGATACGCTATCTAATGCATAATTAAACACATAAGCATGCATGAAAGCAATAAAGCACATAGCACATAGTAAAAAATAATGCTAGAGAAATTATTTTTCTCCGACTATCATGGCTTTATCTTCATATGCATCTTCTAGTCTTCAGTCTTCGTTTCTTGAATGCTCCATGTGACGAGAATATTAATCTCTAATATTTAAATCTATTTATTTTCAATTAATCCAAAAGTTACTTAATTCGAAAATTAAGTCAATCGAATATATCAAAAATAAAATTAAATATCATTAATATTTTTATTTATTTTCCTATCTAGTTCTATTAAATTTCTAGAATAATCTATCCAAGTAAAACTTGGAATATTCTAGAAGATATCTATAATAGAACAAGGAAATAAAATAAATAAATTAGGACTACTACTTTTCAAATTTTTTTTTTTTTTTTATTCCTAATCCATGAATATTCCCATGAGTAGGAATAATCAAATAGGAAAAATAAATTTAGTACTAAATTAATTAAATTTCTAATCTATGAATATTTCCATGAAGGAAATAAATCAATAGAAAATAAAATTAATTTAAATTAATTCTTTTCCTAATCCATGAGAGTTTCCAAAAGGAAAGTACTCAAATAGGAAAAATCCGAATTAATTGGGAAAGTAGATTTTTGTAGGAATAGCATGGGATTGGGAGACCCCACACCATCCCTACCTTGATGGATCGGCCGGCCACTCGGGAGGAGCGCCGCCGCCGCCTAGCCATCGCCGGCTAGGCCATGGGTCGATCACCATCATGTGATCGATCCCAAGCCCTTGTCTTCTCGTCATTCCTTCGTCTTCCGGCGATCGTCTCAACATCGAACCAACGTAATTAAAATTACAATTCCGGTATCGATTCTATACATGAAATCGACCCTATACATTTTCCGGAAAATAAAGTACGTAATAATAAATCCTAAATTCGGTCAACCCCCGAATTTTTACTATTACAAACATTCAACCACACAAAACGAATCTCGACATGTCCGAGAGTTTAATAATCATGATAATTAATTAAAAAAAACAATTAATTAAATCCAACCATGATAGCCGGAAATCCTGCAAGGTAGAACAATAATCGAACATATACATGAACACGAAACCAAACGCTCTGATACCATTTGCTGGGATTCGATGTCCCGGGCTATCAAAAAAAATTGCGGAACCGATAACCCGACCGAAAACCCGTCGCCGGAGATTACACGAACACCGACTCATCCGCAGGAGTCCGACCTTTGGAGACTACGCGCCCGAAGACACGCAGCCCGCCCCCAGCCGATTTTCTCCCACGAGTCGGATCTACGAACGCGAACCACACGCGAAGAACCGGGCTCGACAAGAGCGTCGCCGCGGGATGAACCCGCGGCTAAACCCTAGCCGAACCCCATCCGCGGGGTTCGCGATCGCCGTGCATGGCGATCGCCGGGGATGCGCGGCATCCCCGTGGGGCTGTTCGGAACAGCCCCTTGGCGGTGAGTCCGGCGACTCACCGCCGCCATCCGACGGGAGGAGGGGCGCCTAGTCGAGGCACCAGCCCTCGACAGCCCCGCGATCGAGCTAGGGCTCGATCGCTCCAGCCGCGGCATCCAGCCGCGGCTGCCCCCCCGTTGCGCACGCCGCCGTCGAAGGGGCGGCTGGGGTCCGCCACGGCACCAGCCCGTGGCTCCCCAGCGATCGACCGAAGTCGATCGCGTGCCCCGGCGTCCAGCCGGGGCTCCCCTTTCGTCGCGCGGTACCGGCGGTCGAACCCTAGGGTTCGGCCGCCCCTCTCGATTCCGACGGGGATCGCGAGATCCCCGTATCCCGGTCTCGACGTTCCCGGATCGTCTTGTTCATGTACATATTACGATTAAACAACACAAATAATCAAAGAGGGGGATTCTCGATTATTACCTCGAATCGTTGTACGGAGAAACGAATTCGGTTGACGACCTTGCGATCTTCCTACGTATTCCTTGCACCTCGTCCGAACGTCGTGTGGGCGACGATCTATCGGATTCCTATGGATCTTCCTCACTCTCAGAACTTTATGATTGGCGTAACTTAGGTTGTTAAAAGTGAAGACCATGTAGTGCTTATATAGGCTACGTAGGGGATCATAAGGAGAATAAATATTGGGCTTCAATATTGAAAATTAAATTGGGTCCAACCCAAATCTATTAATTCTTATCAATATTAATTTTATTTATTTTCCACTATATAAATAAAATTGCACTCCCAATATTATTCCATATTATATCAAATAATATTTCTCCATCTTAGTATTATTTATTCCGTGTATTTAAGATTTAAATATCCATGAATAAATTTATTTATTGCTCAATAAATAATATTCATCTCTTATATCCGAGACTAGTACCGTTCAACCTTTATTATTGTGCGGAACGAATCCACTCATGAGGTTTACACAATAATTCCTTATGAACTCATCTCGGGGATATTATCAACCCTTCCGGGATACACTGCCCCTTCAAGAATTCACGGCATGCCATATACAAAATATAGTGACCCAACTTAACCGGTAATTAACCCAATAATTAAATCGGTTAATTCCTTTGGTAAATCAAAGTCACTTATATTAAATATACACACCCGCAATCGTTTCAGGGATTAAGAATAAAATACTCCGAGTCTCAAATCAATTATCGCCGAGCAATCCTAATTGATGAGTCTCAATTGATCCGCCCAATACACCAAGTGTACAAGTGTGATAAAATAATTAAGATAAATTATTTTCTCTCTCACACAACGACTATACCGATGGATTAGTTCGTGTCCATCTAGGTCGTGAGCAACTGTTCGATTAAATACGAGTAACCGATAGTATGATCTTCTGTGCGCCCATGCAGCACCATACTAACTACAACGTATAAAATCCAGAACTATGATTTGCATATAATTAAATGCAAATAATTGTTTATTAATTAAATAGATTAAATGCTATGATCGGGAGTTTACCGTTACTTAAATCTAGACATTAAGTACACAACTCCAACAGTTTACACTTAGGTACGCTCTATAGTATCCTTCCCATCGAAGTAACGCTATAGTGATGTACGACCAAAGCAAATCTAATTGCTAAATCATTTGGATGGGTAAACGTCCACACTATCGTGGCTTGCCTTATCTGATGGGATTTTAGATGTAATTAGTGATTTAATGATATTATTTGAGGGAGATAATATCGGATATTAAATTAATTGTTTGTTTAAATGTGCTTATAGGTTTAGAGAATAGCTATGAACCCACTTTCTATGATACTCAAGGAGCATAAGCTCACTGGCCCCAACTACATTGATTGGAAGAGAAATTTAGACATTGTCCTAACTTCGGAGGAGTACAAGTTTGTACTCCATGAAGTATGCCCTGCTGAGCCCACGGCTGCCTTAACTGATGAGGAAAAACTGACATATCGGAAGTGGAAAAAGGCTGATGAAATGGCTAGGTGTTATATTTTGGCTTCCATGTCAAATGTACTCCAAACCCAACATGAGTCGATGGACACTGCCTATGATATGATGTTTAACCTCAAGGAGATGTTTGGGGAGCAAGATCGTGCGGCAAGGCAAGAAGCCATGAGAGTCCTCATGTCGACTACTCAATCTGAAGGAACGCCCGTTGGGGAGCACGTTCTTAAGATGATGAGTTTGTTGAATGAACTTGAGGTCCTAGGAGCTTCTATTGATGCTGAGACGCAAGTCGACATCATACTCCAGTCTCTGGCCCCTAGTTTTGAGCAGTTTCGTATGAGCTATAATATGGGTAAACTATCTTATACTCTTGCGCAACTCCTGACTGAACTAAAGGCGACAGAGGGGATCTACAAGAAGGGCAAGTCTCAAGCGCTTGTAGCTACCAAGTCCAAAGGCTTTAAGCCTGGTGGAGGTAGGGGCAAGAGAAGGAAGCAAGCCTGGAAACCCAGTGGTGTCAAGAGGACTGTACCACGAGTGGGGGCTGCAAAGCCAAAGGGTAAGTGCTTCCGATGCAACAAGATGGGACACTGGAAGTCTGAATGTCCTCTCAAAGGTACGAATTTTTCTTTAGTCGTAAAAGCATAGTCAGCGGTATTATCTACCAGAATTCTGGTGTGTAGATATGGAACCACTGACGGTATGTGCATTTTGAATGCAGGGGTTCCAGAAAACCCGGCGACTTAGAAAAGAAGAGTTCGAGTCTACACGGGCAAAAGCTGTAGAGGAGGCAGCGGTTGCGGTGGAAGACATTTATCTGCTTTAGTAGTTAAATAGGATTTCATTTCAAAGTTATTGCTTTATGTACCTTTTATTTTAGAAAGAACGTTTTGTTCTGGATTTCTATTATTTATGAATGGATATTTTATTTCTTTAATCATTGGATGATTTTGATAAGAAATAATGGCATTATCTATTCTGGTACATTAGATAGCAATATATGAATGATAAGATCCTAAGTCTACCACGATGCAACGAACCGTTCTATAACTTGTTTTACTTATTAGATATTTCTTTATTAATCATTATACTTATGAAATCTTATACTTAGTAGTATTTTCAAATGAGATTCAAATGGTCGAAATTGATTTGATCAATTATAGTTGAAGGAATGGACCTTCCGACCTAAGGATTGAATTTGGAGGATAATACGTCTAAGCAAACCTTTCTAGAAAAGGATAGAATTCAAACAAGTATTGGAAATGATTAGATATGCAGACATATGTGTGAATTAGAAAGGTACGAGTAATTCTTTCAAGAATACTCGCTGATGGATTAGAATGCTTGATGTGCCATAAAAGCAAAGTGTTTTGACTAGTCAATGGACACAAAGCGATTATGGGGAACCATCAAAGTATATCCATTGGAAGCCTGTGACTCGGTCGCGAAGGCCATCACCTATCTGAATAACACATAGCATAATCAAAGATTGGGATTCAATCCCAAAGGGACGCGCCATACACTTACGTGTAGAGATGGTACGTTGTAAAGAAATGGAAATCTGATGGTAAAAGGACAAGTTGTTCGGAACTACCTATGTTCTATGGATATTCCTAGATACAACGGCATATTGAATATGGTTGTAGGATATCCTAGATGAACGAAGTATTGTGTGTTCTATAGTACTATGAACCAGAGGGACATCTTGTCCGGTTCATGGAGAAAGACTATTAGATGAACCACAAAGCCTAAATTGACGTAATACCTTGGAATGAGAAAAAGGACAAAAGACTAGAAACCAGCCAAACCGAGTAGAAGTACACCACACACTGCACCTACTGTTATTACTGTTATACACCGGGACGCCATTGCAGTGGGAGGTTGTTAAGACAACCGGAGATGTTCATAAGACTAGAAGAGTTTTCAACTCTGGATCTGGTAAAGATGAAATCGACCCCTAGCTCTGCATAAGGGCAGTACTAGATCTAAATGTGCCTGCTTGGAACAATAAGGATTATTGTTGAGAGGCTAGATCATTTAGAGTACAAGCTTAGTAAATCCATTTATGGATTGAAATAAAGCTATGAGTCGTAGAGCTTGCGAATTGATGGGATAATCCATTTGATGGATTCATCAAAAGGCATAGACGAAAGGTGTATTAAAGACGTAATGGAAACAAGGTGGTGTTTCTCGGAGATTTTATGTAGATAACATTTCATCATTGGCAACAATGTAAAAATGTTGTCAGACATAAAATAATGGTTGTCTAAATAAATCGAGATATAAGATCGAGAAGAAGTTAGAGCATGTTCTTAAGATCTTATGATCTAGAGATAAGAACATTGTACTTCTCCTGGACATCTTATACGATTAAGGTTTGTTTTAAACATGCATACTTCTGAGAAAGGTTATTGCCTTTCAGAGACAGAATAAACATCTATCTAAAGGATTTGTGTTTATACACAAGAAGGGGATAGACAAAGCGGTTTCCTATACTTCAAGTATGGAAAGCTTTATAGATGCAATGTTGTAAAACAAGAACCTGATATCAACTATGCGGTTTGCGTAGTGGGAGAATATCAAAAGTGATCTAGAAAAGAGATTTTTCGAATGCTGTAAGCAAGACGAAATCTTCTTTGATTACAAATTCTCAGATCCTAAGAATCAAAGAAAGGACCAGTGTAAGTCGATATCAGGCTATGTGTTCACTTTTAGAAAGAGGTGGAACCATAAAAGAGTGATAAGCAGGACGCTTCTCAGACTCTCTCATAACCGAATAGCAGCCTCAGAGGCAGCGAAAGTTTTGGTTAGGTTCCGGGATAACCTCTTGACTTGGATATGACTCCTAGTTTACCAAAGGCTATTAGATAGCGGTGCACAGTAAACTGGAAGAGGTCATAAGTCAAAAGTGATGTTAACACATAGAGCAAGTACCACCTGATACGAGTCATCGTCGAGGGAGACGACGTAGTAGTCACCAAGATAACTTCAGAGCGGCAACCTAGATTGCTCACTCACATAGTACTTCTCGGAAGTACACTTTAAAGCACGTGATGAGTATGGGAACCGGGAGTTTGGAGAAAATGACTAGACCTTAGTACAAGTGGGAGATTGTTGGAGTTGTGTACTTAATGTCTAGATTTAAGTAACGGTAAACTCCCGGTCATAGCATTTAATCTATTTAATTAATAAACAATTGTTTGCTTTTAATTATTATTAATTAAATATATGCAAATCATAGTCCTAGATTCTATACGTTGTAGTTAGTATGGTGTGTCGGGCCCCACACAGAAGATCATACTATCGGTTACTCGTATTTAATCAAACAGTGGCTCACGACCTAGATGGACCCGGACCAATCCATCGGTATAGTCGTTGTGTGAGAGAGAAAATAATTTGTCTTAATTATTTTATCACACTTGTACACTTGGTGTATTGAGCGGATCGTTGAGATTCATCGATTAGGATTGCCGGCGATAATCGATTCGAGTCTCAGTGTATTTTATTCTTAATCCCCGATATTGTTGCGGGTGTGTATATTCAATATAAGTGACTTTGATTTACCAAAGGAATTAACCGATTTAATTATTGGGTTAATTACCGGTTAAGTTGGGTCACTATATTTTATATATGGCATGCCGTGAATGATTGACCGGACAGTGTATCCCGGAAGGGTTGATAATATCCCCGAGATGAGTTCATAAGGAATTATTGTGTAAACCTCATGAGTGGATTCGTTCCGCACAATAATTAAGGTTGAATGGTACTAGTCTCGGATAAAAGAGATGAATAAATTAATTAGCAATAAATTAATTTTATTCATGGATATTTAAATCTTAAATACACGGAATAAATAATACTACCGGAGAAATATTATTTGATATAATATGGTTTAATATTGGGAGTGCAATTAATTTATATAGTGGAAAATAAATTAATTAATATTAATGGGAGATTAATAGATTTGGGCTTGGGCTCAATTTAATCATTAATATTGGAAGCCCAATATTCCACCTCCTTTAGATCCCCTACGTAGCCTATAAAAGCACTACATGGTCTTCTCTTTTCTACATACACAAATCATAACTTGAAGATCATAATTCTTTTAGAGAGAGAAAGTAGAGAGAGAGAGAAGAGGATCCATAAGCTTGGAGGATCGTCGCCCACCCGACGTTCAAGCTAGTGCAAGGAATACGTGGGAAGATCGTAAGGTCATCATCTTGATTCCGTTTCTCCGCACATTGAATCGAAAGGTAAAATCATATACTCTCTTCTATGATTTTATGTGAATTGTTTGTGATACATACATGAACGCACGATCCGGGTAAACGTCGAACTTCGGGGACGGGGATTCGAGATCCCCGGCGAAGTTCGAAGGAGCCCTCGGCTGGGAGCCGAGGGAGTGCGGTCGAGCCCTAGGGCTTCGACCGCGACGGCACATGGAGGAACCCCGGCTGGGAGCCGGGGTGGGCGATCGACCGCGGTGGTCGATCGCCGGGGCAGCCGCGGCTGGTGCCGCGGCGGGTTCGCCGCTGGGCGAACCGCCCTCCTCGGGCGGTGGCGGTGAGTCGCCGGACTCACCGCCCGGGGCTGCCGGAGCAGCCCCAGCGATCGCCTTGTGCGCGATCGCGAGCCCCACGGTGGGGCTCGGCTAGGGTTTAGCCGCGGGTTTATCCCGCGGCGATGCTCTTGTCGAGCCCGGTTCTTCGTGGTGTTCGTGATCGGTTTCCGGCGACGGGATTTTCGGTCGGGGTTATCGGTTCCGCAATTTTTGATACCCCGGGATATCGAATTCCAGCAAAGATGAAGGAGATGGCTTCTGTTAATGAAAAGGCAGTCAGATGGTTTGATGATAAAGATCCAAAGCATTGGTCTAAAGCCTATTTCAGTGACAACTCAAAGAATGACATGATCCTCAACAATGTATGTGAAAGATTTAATGCTATTATTCTTGATGCTAGAGAGAAGCCAATCATTACAATGTTTGAGTGGGTGAGGCTGTGGTTAATGGAGAGGCTACAAGCAAATAGGGACATAGCCAATCTCAGGTGGAAGGGAGAGCTACCACCAAACATCAAGAAAATACTGAGAGGGAACATGAAAATGATGAGCAAGTGCATCCCTGTGAAGGCTTCTAACAGGTATTACCAGATTGAATGCAGTGATGGCACCCAATTTGCTGTGGACTTGGAGCTTTGGAAATGTTCCTGCAGGGCTTGGGATTTGTCAGGGATACCATGCAATCAGGCCCTAGCAGCCATCTGTCACCAGAGAAAGAATCTAGAAATGTATGTGCATCCATACTACACCTTGGACACTTACAAGAAGGTTTATGACAATGCAATACTCCCCATGGCTGACCAAGTTGACTGGGCAGGGACAATGTACATCCCACCTATTCCACCAGATTTTGGAAAAAGGGTAGGAAGGCCTAATAAATCTAGGAAAATTGATCCTAAGGAGAAGCTACTTAAAAATGCAAAAAAGATGAAAAGGCAGTAGTTTAGTCTGAAGTGCAGCAAATGCAAAGAAAAGGGACACAATATAAGGGGCTGCAAGAATCCACCAGCTGAAAAGGCAACACCTCCACCAACTGAGAATCCCACAAATGAGAATCCAGCAGATGAGCCATCAACAACTCAGAATCACCTCCTCCAGCAGTTGAGATTCCACCTACTTCAGTTACTGAGAGTGGTGTAACAAGGCTTCTTAAAGAGATTCCTATTAGGGGAAGAGGGAGAAAAACACTTGGTCTAAGGGGAAGAGGTCAGAAGGCTGTGGCCAAAGGGAGAGTGGAAACTACTGGTAGAGGAAGAGGGAGAGGTAGAGGAAGAGGGAGTCTATGCAACGCACCATAGTATATTGTTGATACTGTAAATGTTAGTTTTGACGACAACATATGATTTTCATTGTTTGATTGGATTTCAGGTGACTGAGTATATAAGGGTGGAACTCAAGGTGAAGTATTTTCATGCGAATGGATTCGCAATTCAAGCCTTTCTCATGATTTGCGAATGGAGTCGCAAAACTATTCACCCTTCAACTTATGCGAACAGGTTCGCAAATCCCGACAGACTCCTCAATTTGCGAATGCATTCGCAAATGCCTTGCATGCCAGCGATTGCGAACGCATTCGCAAATCTCACCCCTCCATCAAATGGGAATGGAGTCGCATTGTGTGCCCTCCATCATTTGCGAATCGGTTCGCAAATCTTCTGCCTCAACAACTCATGCGAATCGGTTCGCAAATCTCTGGCCCCTCTCTTGTGCGAACAGGTTCGCAATTCTCACCTCTCCAACATTTGCGAACATGTTCGCAATTCATGCATCCTCTTCATTTGCGAACGGAGTCGCAGGTCTTGCCCTCTCCACTTTTGCGACACAGGTCGCATGTTATGTTTATTCTCCCAGTGCCAACTGGTACATGGTGTTTGTTCATCCCACCTTCAACGTCAACGAAGTGCACTGAGTTCAAGTACAAACGACGTGTGGGATTGTTGTTTACTACTTCAATACTATCGACGACCATGAAGACGATGAAATGCTGAAGCCTTAACGACGAGTGTTCATCACTATGAAGTTGAATACAAAGTATTGAGATCGATGGAGTCAAGATAGAGTTGAAGTTTGAAGTTGAAGAAATTGAAGATTCAAGATTCGAAGTTTCGAGAATCAAAGATTCAAGATTCCAAGATTCTAGAATCCAAGTACAAAAAGTGATGTCATCCATGGATCTGTGACGTCAGCCAAGCATGTGACCAGTGAGATTGCTCCACATCAGCGCTCCACATGTGCGGCACTCCTATATAAACCCATGGAAGCTGAAGACTTCACTTGACGATTTTGAGAGAACGAAATCTGATATTTGAGTATCGCTTTCGTTGTTTACGGCTTATAGCTTTTAGAGTTTTGGTAGTTGTTTTGTGCTGTGCACCACTAGTAGGGTTATGTGATTTAGCTCTAGGTGTAATAGTACTAGGTCTCTGGTTCGTTGGAGTGCTGCGTCACTTGGGATACGACCTTTGATCATTCCGTCTACCTTTCTCTCCACGTGTAATAGCTTTCGTTTTGTGATCAATGAAATGAAAAATATTACATAACTTTGTCTTCACAACTTTACCTTACATTTGCTGAGTGTGTGCGAACGAAGTTGCTGAAGTGTTAAGTGTTTAAGACCGACTTCGCGAAAAGTTGGTATCTTACGTCGAAGACGTAATTTCAATTGGTATCAGAGCGGGACGTCATACGTATACGACGTGATCCGAATCTTGACTTCATATTTTCCGCTATAATGGAGTCGCCAATGTTTGTCCAGAAACCGATTATGCTTACTCATCAGAACTACTCAAATTGGAAAGCTAAAGTTTCTGCTAGAATTAAGGGATTTGACTCTAGATCTTGGATGACTGTGCTAGAAGGATGGGAACGTCCGTATACCCAAGATCAAGATGGTCTGAGAATTCCAAAACCAGAACGTAGTTGGACAAAAGAAGAGCATGACTTGTCTACGGCAAACAGCAAAGCTCTTCTACTTATTTGTGAATGGCTAGATCTCAGCATGTATCAGCTAGTTAAAAATTGCATCTCTGCCAAAGACGCATGGGAGACTCTACAGAGAACTTGTGAGGGAAGTCATGCTGTTAAGCGCTCAAAAATCCGAACTATCACTGCTCAATTCCATCAACTCCGCATGAGAGAAGATGAAGACATCAATGACTACTTGGACAAGATCATGAGATATGTCAATGAGGCATTTGAACTGGTAGAAGTCTTTCCTGCTCCCATGGTTTATGAGAAAGTTCTATCCAGTGTGAGCACTAGGTTCGAAAGCAAGGTGCTAACTATTGAAGTTCGCAATGACGAAAATCAAAACTGGGATTATGCTGAACTGATGGCTGATTTGAGAAACTACGACTTGACTCTAAAAGTGCGTAGCAATCCTGAAATGTCTCTTGTTTATGAGCCGATGACTGCTCTAAAAATTTCTGAGAAGGGTAAGAGTTCGAGAAGTCCGAAACCTCAGAAAACTCCTTCGAGAAATGAGAAATCTGAATGTAGTTTCTCAGCTGATGTAAATGATTCTGATGACGATGAAGCTGAGGATATTGAACGTTTGATGAATTCAAACAATCCTAACAAACGTGCTGCACTGACCGAAATCTTCACGTATCTTGTGAAGCAAGAGTTTAAGAGAAAGAATCGTGCACGAAATTTTCGAAAGTTTCAGAAAAATTCTAACTCCTTTCAGAGAAACCCCGACAACAGAAATCAAACTTCATTCTCTGACAAAAAATTTAAGGAGACAAAATTATCTCCATATTCATCAACTAGCAAGGATGTTTCTAAATTGCAGTGCTTTGAATGCAAGGGTTTTGGACATGTCAAGAACGAGTGTCCTAATTTACATCGCAAGAAGAAACTGCCCGTGAGCTATGTAGTTTTTGATGATGAAAATGTAATCTCAGAAAGCGAGGAGTCTGAGAATGAAAATTCTGATAACGATGAGGACAACACTTTGGTTGTCACTTTTGGTGAGAGCTTCGACCTCGAAAACGTGGAGGTTGAAAACTTTGTGTTTGATGGTTTTCTGAAGGATACTGCAACTGTAGACAATATCTTTCGTGTTGCTTCAGCTAACCGAAACTTCTGTGACGACGATATTTTTTCGGATGTTGAATCCGTGACTGAGTCTATGGAAAATGAGATGACGCCTAAAGTATCTCAAACTGAATGTGCAAATGCTGAGCTGCTTGCCTTGCACGAGAGTCACTCTGAACTCTCAAAATCCTATGACTCAGTTATCGCTGAGAATGGTGCACTTGAAGTGTCTTTAAAAGTTCTTACAGAATCTTGTAACGAACTCTCGACTGCTAACCGGAAGATGTATGACGAGGCCGTAGAGTTGAAAAACTCAGTTGAAAAGACAACGGACGAGAAAAAGAGGCTGAACAACTCTCTAACTATTCTCAAAATCAAATTTGATAACCTCTTCGAAGAGAAACACAAGTACTACAAAGAAGTTGTTGAACTAAGAGAATCATCTGAGAAGTTGAACTCTGAAAATTCTAAACTGAAGGCTAGTCTGAAGAAGGAAACATCTGAAGTGAAGAAACTCCAAACTCTCTTCAAAAACACTGATGCTGAGAATGATGAGCTAAAGTCATCCTTGATGAAAGCTCAAACTGATCTAGCTATGTGTGACAAGGAACGTTATGCCCTGAAGGAGAAGCTTCATATGACTGATGAACTTCTAAATAAAATGAACACGAACTCTTCTGTGTTTGACAATGCTGCCTCTTACATGAACCCAAGTCGTGTTGGACTTGGCTTTCAAAAAGTTTTTGAATCAATCTATACTACACCGGAGAAGAAAGAAGTGACCTTTGTTAAAGCTTCTACTGACTCTACTGAGAGTATGACCAAAGATGATTCTATAACTCAGAGGCGAAAGGAAATTGCTGAAGGAAAGAAGGTTATGACAACTCCGGAAGCCGAATCTCAAAAGTCGAACTCGACTACTACTGTGAAGGCGGAGACATATCAATTTCCTAAGTTTATTGTAAAACATCCTCGTGGCATCTTACCTTACGAAAGGACGTTGCTGAAGAAGTTGAGTAATCCACAGAACGTAAAATCAAATGCTAAATTCTCTCACTCGAATTCAGCGCTGATTAAGATGTCGACGGGTGTTGAAGTCCGTCAAAAGAGAAAATATGTGTGTCACTATTGCAATGAACCCGGACACATCAGACCTTTCTGCTTTAAGCTGAGAGATGACATGAATCGGGATATCCTGACTGAAAAGAAGAAGATTGTGGTTGTCAAGAGTGCAAAGGAACACACATCTCCAGTAACGAAAGTTAAAAAGAATGTGAAGCCTGTGACTGAGACCAGGTCTAAAAATCTCGGCATGAAGAAGAAGTGGGTACCTAAGTCCCAAATGAGTAAAGTTCAGCTTAACTCCACCACTTCAACTACCTGGAGACCACGTGAATTGATTTTCTGCAATGTTGCACTGAATGCCTCCGACTCTGGAAACAAAGGCATTTGGTATTTTGATAGTGGGTGTTCCCGTCATATGACCGGAACCAAGAAATTTCTGAAAGAATACGAGCCTATGACTGGCTCTCCCGTGGTGTTTGGAGGGGGAGCTAAAGGCATCGTCATGGGAAAGGGAACCCTGCACATTAAAGGATTGCCACCAATTCGAAATGTTGTCCACGTGAAGGGACTCGTGGCAAATCTTATTAGCATCAGCCAACTTTGTGACGAAGGGCTGAATGTTAGTTTTGATAGAGACTCTTGCAAAGTTTTTGATGTAGAAGGGAAGTGCATCATGGAAGGTCCACGTGCCAAAAACAACTGCTATACTACTGAGTATAGTTGTTTCTCTGTGACCGTTGCTGATGAAGTTGATTTATGGCATCAACGCCTTGGACACACTGGCTCTCGGAATCTGAGCAAACTTGTTAAGGGGGAGATAGTTCGAGGAATCTCTCAACTCCCCAAAATAGAGAAAAGAGTGTGTGGAGACTGCCAGAAGGGAAAGCTGACAAGGTCATCTCATCCTGCACTACCAACACTGATGAGCACTACAGCCCCTTTTGAACTACTTCATATGGATCTCATGGGTCCAATGGAAGTGAAGAGTATTGCTAAGAAAGAGTATGTGCTGGTTGTGGTTGATGACTATTCTCGCTATACTTGGACAAGATTTCTGGCAACCAAGGATGAAACTTTTGATGCTTTTAAAGGCATTGTGAAATGGATAAGAACAAATCATGAAGCGAAAGTGAAGAGGATCAGAAGTGATCACGGGACTGAATTTGAGAACGCTAGCTTCAATGAATTTTGTATGATGAAGGGAATTCATCATGAATACTCGGCCCCAAAGACGCCTCGACAAAATGGGATTGCCGAACGAAAGAATCGAACACTGCAAGAGATGGCTCGCGTGATGCTGATCTCGAAAAATCTTGCACGAAATTTTTGGGCAGAAGCCGTCTCTACTGCTGGATACATTCTGAACCGAATTAGTATTCGTTCTGGCACAAAGGCAACTGCATATGAACTTGTAAATGGCAAGAAGCCATCTGTAGCTCACCTTCGTGTCTTTGGCTGCACTTGCTATATCTTGAGGGATCGTGATCCTCTGAAGAAATTCGAAGCTAAAGCCGATCGTGGTATCTTTGTTGGCTATAGTCAGAATAGTCATGCCTACCGGGCTTACAATCTTAGAACCAGGAAGGTCATGGAAACTGTGAACATAATTTTTGATGAACAAGACTTCCTAGGAAAAGATGTGGATGAAGACTGGGTTAAAGAAGGAATTTTGGAGTATAGAACTTTTCCATCTACACCGACTGACGAGGCTCCTGAAAATGTAACTCCTAACACTTCACCTGAAGTTGGAGAATCTAGCCATCGTAACAATGATACTTCATCGTCTGATGGTGAAGAGAGTGAAGATGTTGACAACCCTGCTGATGCTCCTAGAGAGGCACCTCGCCTCATTCAAAAGAAACATCCACCTACTCAGATGATTGGAAGCCTGAATGAGCGCACTACACGCTCAAAGAAACCTACTACATCTCAGGATGAACTCTACAACATCTGCACTTCTGCTGTCTGCCTTGATATCGGGATCTCTTGCTTCTTATCTCAATCAGAACCGAAAAACTATAAGGAAGCTCTGAAGGATGATTGCTGGATCATGGCTATGCAGGAAGAGTTGAATGAGTTTACTAGAAACAATGTCTGGTCATTGGTTCCCCGAACGTCAAATATTAATGTTGTTGGAACCAAATGGATATTTAAGAACAAAACGGATGAGCACAATCAGGTTGTACGAAATAAAGCTCGTCTCGTTGCACAAGGCTATGCCCAAGTTGAAGGGATAGATTTTGATGAAACCTTTGCTCCAGTTGCACGAATTGAATCCATCAGACTCTTAATCGCTATTGCATGCCACCTCGGCATCAAACTTCGACAAATGGATGTCAAAGCTGCATTCCTAAATGGAGTATTAGAAGAGGAGGTGTATGTTGCTCAACCAAAAGGATTCGAGGATCCCAAAAAGCCGAATCATGTTTATAAGCTTCACAAAGCACTCTATGGTTTGAAGCAAGCTCCTCGCGCTTGGTATGGATGCTTAACGGACTATCTTCTCAAGTTTGGTTTTGTACGTGGCTCAGTCGACAAGACTCTTTTCTTGAAGCGGGATGGCAAACACATGATGGTTGCCCAGATTTATGTTGATGACATTGTCTTTGGTGCTACCTGCTCTAAACTCGTGAAAGCCTTCACGGAATCTATGTCTTCAACATTCCAGATGAGTCTTGAAGGAGAGATACATCTATTCTTGGGACTTCAGATATCTCAACGACCGGATTGAATCTTCGTATCTCAAAGCAAATATGCGAAAAATATGGTCGAAAGATTTGAGATGCACCACGCTAAGCCCGCAAAAACTCCCATGGCGACGACTGAACGGTTATCTAAATCGACTAAAAGTCGAAGTGTTGATCAAACTCTTTATCGTTCCATGATTGGTAGTTTACTTTATCTAACCGCTACTCGCCCTGACATTATGTTTAGTGTTTGTATGTGTGCTAGGTACCAGGCGGATCCAAAAGAAGACCATCTACGAGCTATCAAACGGATTCTCCGTTATGTCTCAGGGACTTCTGATTTAGGTCTTTGGTATGCATGCGACACTTCATCAAATCTTGTCGGTTACTCCGATGCGGATTGGGCAAGCGACACTGATGAACGAAAGAGCACTTCCGGGTGTTGTTGCTTCCTTGGCAATAATATCGTGTCATGGCATAGTCGGAAGCAAAATTGCATCGCTCTATCGACTGCTGAGTCTGAGTATGTTGCAGCCGGAAGTTGCTGCACTCAATTGCTTTGGCTGAAGCAGATGTTGGATGATTATCTTATCGAGAGTGCTCCCTTGGTGCTGTACTGTGATAACCAAAGTGCTATCAAAATCAGCGAAAATCCTGTCCAGCATTCTCGCACTAAACACATCGACATTCGACATCATTTCATTAGAGATTTGGTTGATCGTGATATAGTCAGTCTACAGCATATTTCAACAGAAAAACAGCTCGCTGACATCTTTACCAAACCTCTTGACTTTGAGAGATTTCAAACTCTAAGAAATTCTCTCTGCATGTGTTCTCTCTAAGAGTTCACGAAATTTTTGAAGTCTGAAAGAGTAGTTTCTTTACTTCTGAATACGCACTCGGAATTGTCGTGGATTAGTCTAGTCAGACAAACATGGATTCGAGGCCGCTTTAGTCTTCGGACCCAAGTGTATTTATTCCGCTGAATGCAAACATGTGAACTTGGCATTAAACTCCCATAAGCTATCATTTGCATAGATCCATAATACCAAGTAACGGAGGACGCCGGATCATTTGTCCGCCGGCTCCCCTCTTCGAAAGGTAGCACATGGACGCTGATCTTTAAGACACTCTACCTCACACTTTGGAGGACGCAAGTACACCTTGCTCCCCTCTGACTGCTGTAATGAGTGTCTGTTGCATTTCATTTAAAGCTATAAACTTGTCTGGAGGTCGCCGGTTCCCCCGGCTCCCCTCTTATTGAAGTAAAAAGCTAGTCCCAAGTGGAGTGCCTTAAAAGTTCACCTTGCATTCATGAATTAAAATCTCTTGTGCGGTGCAAACTCAACCAATATGTTTCGACGAAACACGACTGCATCCTTGTGATTGTGACGAAGGACAAGTAAACATGTCTATCAAGTTACTTCGGTCCGAATCACCGGTTTTTAATATGAGAGTTTTTCCTTATACCTCAAAGTTTTATCACCTCGTGTGAAATTTTTGGTTTTCGGAAAATGATGAAAATGTGGATTCTTTTCTGGGAAAATATTTGCTCTTCACTGCCTCTTATCACCGCTTAAATCTCCACTAAAATGTTTTTGAATGTTTGCAGTGTGTTGAACGCTTGAATACTAACTCGGGATGTCCTGTTTTGTTTGGTGTCCCTATAGTTCATGTTCAGCATCTCGTGGAGTTCAAATCCTTAAGGCAAAAATTGAGTGTAGCGGCTTCCAGTGCTTATCTCCTGATGCAAGTTGTTCGCTTGGTATCATTGTGCGCCGCCAGTCGCATGGCCAGGAATTGTGACGCTGGTCGCACGCGACGCAAGTCGCAACTCCAGCGACTTAGTGCGACTCCAGTCGCACGCGAGACAAGTCAAGTGATCAACACCTCCACGCTACACTTCACCTCTCCTCTGCTGTTCAACACAAGTGATGCAACACATTTCATCTCCGTCAACCCTGCCTTGCGACGATAAACAACCTTGTGATCTTTGCACGTCGCCGAAAATCCTTGAAAAATTTTGAAAATTTTTGAATTTTTTTTTTTACTTAGAAATTTTTTCAAGAATTTCGTTTTTATTTTTGTATTATTTTATTATTTTTTATTATTATTTTATTCTTTTTTGTACTGATGGGCCAATTTTGTACTGTTTATTGGGCTTTTTCGCAGGTCTTTTGTTCCAAGACGAGCAGGCCCAAAATTTTCCTATATATAGGCCATTGAAAACTTGGATTAGGGTTACTTGCATCCTAAAAATCTCTAAGTCTTACACTCGTGCCTACCTTGAGTTTGAAGTTTGAGTTCGAAGTTTCTGTGTTTGAGGTTCTTCGTTCACGCAACCGGCGTTCGACGTTGTTAGTTTCGATTCTCTACTCCTCTAAGTGTTAGACCTCTGTTACTCTTGCTTCGCACATCAGGTGCTGTGGTTGTGATACTTAGGCTTTCTAGAATTCCTATCTCTCTCGCTACCTACTCTTGTTATGTCGTCATCCACTGGAAACCTGTTTGATGACCTAGATAAGGAAGTCCTTGAATCACTTCGCGACGCCTGGAAGAATGCACCGTCACCTGAATCGTCGAAGAAGGCGCTTCACGCCTTACAGAAACACATGGATAAGATGGATCGTCGCTCTGGCAAATCTATCTCTGATACTCCAACTGTTGATCTCACCAAAACTGCCAAACCAGCACATTCTGTGTCTCATGGTGCTGGCAAGCAGACTAAAGACCCAAAATCTGGTTTCCTTCGTACCTACAAAGGAACCGTCTCTCGCAAGGAGTATGATAGGATGATCGCTGATGGCGAGATGACTGTTGATGGAAAGAAAATTATCAAAGTTCCCTCCACCGCTGAAGTGGTTAAACCTTCTGTGTCTGGGTCTGCAAACATACCCAAGAAATCAACGTCATCTGACGTTGTTGTTGAACCTAAGAGGTCTAAACCCTCTATTTCTACTGACTCTTCTAAGTCCAAACAACGAGCATCTGGCTCTGCTGATAGAGGGAAACCTGTTGTCCCTGGCTCTTACATTCCTCCCATTGTGCCACACTCTTCGGGCTCGACAGGAGCCACTGCTGATCAGTTTTATGTGATGAAGGTTGAGGAATGTGGACCTCACTACAAACCTGATTTCTTCACTGAGAAGGCGGAACACCGTCTTACTTTGATTGAGAACCTACCCATACATGAGGATCGTCAGGTCCGAGTTGCTGATTATGAGAAGTATGGACTCTCGAAGTTTTTCGCTGATATGCACATTCTTGAGTCTGTCACTCAAACTTACAGATTCTCTCTGCCCATCATTCAAAAGTTTTACGCTAACTTGACCCCTGAGTTCGCTGATCCGTCACACAAGATGTGTGGACGTTTTGTTTTTCGTGAAAAACTCTATACCTTCCGACCTCTGAACATTAACAATTTTTTGAAAAGGTTAGAGATTGAGGGATCTTGGAAGACTCCCTCTGATGATGATAGGATGAATGCTCTGAAAATTGGTTCCTTTTTAACCAAGGGCAAGGCTCGAACACCTCAACCCACTCCGAACAAACTCTCTGCCTTCTATGGTGCGTTGCATAGACTCGGCATGACAAACTGGGCAGCACACCCTGATGAGAACTATCTCTCTCCAAAACTTATGCATATTCTGTTTCGCCTCGGCTGTGGTGAACAAGTTGATCTTGGAGAGATCATTTTTTCTGATATATGCAGGGTGGCTAAGGCTTCGAATGATGTTCTTCGCCAGCAGCCTGATCTCGAGGAAGTAAGGAGAATTCATCTCACTCACCCATGCTTGATCTATGGGATGTTGATCGATCAGAAGTTCATTCCGATGACGGAAACTGAAAAGAAGACAAAGAAAAATTCTCACATCAACATCACTCCTACCTTCCTCAAGAATAGAGTGAATGACCTCCCTTGGACCAAGTATACTAAGCGTGAGGATGTTCCTGATCCTATCACTCCACCTTTGTCCCCAAAGTCGTCCAAGAAAAGGACACCTGTCCTCAAACTTGAAAATCCGAGTATCAAGCGCACGAAGACTACCCCTAATCCCCAACCGAAGGTGGTTCCACAAAAATTTGGTCCCAAGTTTGGCTTGCCTCCGCATAAGAACCCTTTTCATCCGATGCACAACTTCCGCTCTGTTGTTCCCTCTGCTATTGTTCATCGTTGTTTCACAACAACGAAAAACTTGGAACGTAAGCAGGCTGCTCATGCCATTGCTTACAATGAGATGGTTGATGCTCAGATCGAGCAGAAGGAGGCCCTCGATGCTCTCTATCAGATAACCCATCAAGGGGGAGGTTTGGGTGGATCTAGTGGATCTAGTGCTGGCTCATCTGTAAAGAGTCTGAGCAACACGTTCATGTTTGAACTCATCAAGGATGGACTCAAGGAGGCTGTTGCTGAGTTGGCCAAGTCTAAGGCTGTAGACACTGATGATGAGGGTGTGAGAGAAATGATGGCTGGGGAAGTGTTTGAGTTGCTGAGAAAAGGCAAAGGCAAAGTAATTGAAGAAGAAAAAGTTGTTGAAAAGAAGAAGGTTGAGAGTACGAGTACCACACATCCAGAGGTATCGCCCGCGATGCCGTCTGACGGTTTGAAAGACGTTGATGAAGAGGTCGATGTTGAAGAGCTTGATGATGAAGATGATGATGAGAGAATCAAGCTCGGTGAAGATGAATTCGGAGAGTATGAAATTTATGGCCATCAAGACCATGACTCAGACACTGACGAAGATGCTGCTGAAGATGATGATGAAGATGATGAAGCCAAGTCCGATGATGCTTCACCAACAACTACTTCTATGCGCTCACCCACTCCGACTGGCTCTCCCAGGGACTCTGAGTTTGCATCTCAGTGATGCTGTTTTTCTGTTTTGAGACTTGATCTATTTACTTGTTTTACTTTGTTCTCCGTTTGCATGCATAAGACTTGATATTTTTCCATCATGCATGTTTTTCAAATCTCGTTTGTTGAACTCAGTTCTTTGAAGTTTTTGAATGATTATTCTATTGACTAAGTTTTTGGTTTTTCATTTCTTATCTCTGATGGTTGTTGAATGATTGTTTTCCTGTTTTTACTTAGTCTATTTTTTGATATGCTTTGTTTGAGGGGGAGATTGGGTGGTTCTAATTTCTAACTCTAATTCATATGAGTTGTGCCAAAAAGGGGGAGATTGTAAATGTTAGTTTTGACGACAACATATGATTTTCATTGTTTGATTGGATTTCAGGTGACTGAGTGAATGGATATAAGGGTGGAACTCAAGGTGAAGTATTTTCATGCGAATGGATTCGCAATTCAAGCCTTTCTCATGATTTGCGAATGGAGTCGCAAAACTATTCACCCTTCAACTTATGCGAACAGGTTCGCAAATCCCGTCAGACTCCTCAATTTGCGAACGCATTCGCAAATGCCTTGCATGCCAGCGATTGCGAACGCATTCGCAAATCTCACCCCTCCATCAAATGCGAATGGAGTCGCATTGTGTGCTCTCCATCATTTGCGAATCGGTTCGCAAATCTTCTGCCTCAACAACTCATGCGAATCGGTTCGCAAATCTCTGGCCCCTCTCTTGTGCGAACAGGTTCGCAATTATCACCTCTCCAACATTTGCGAACATGTTCGCAATTCATGCATCCTCTTCATTTGCGAACGGAGTCGCAGGTCTTGCCCTCTCCACTTTTGCGACACGGGTCGCATGTTATGTTTATTCTCCCAGTGCCAACTGGTACATGGTGTTTGTTCATCCCACCTTCAACGTCAACGAAGTGCACTGAGTTCAAGTACAAACGACGTGTGGGATTGTTGTTTACTACTTCAATACTATCGACGACCATGAAGACGATGAAATGCTGAAGCCTTAACGACGAGTGTTCATCACTATGAAGTTGAATACAAAGTATTGAGATCGATGGAGTCAAGATAGAGTTGAAGTTTGAAGTTGAAGAAATTGAAGATTCAAGATTCGAAGTTTCGAGAATCAAAGATTCAAGATTCCAAGATTCTAGAATCCAAGTACAAAAAGTGATGTCATCCATGGATCTGTGACGTCAGCCAAGCATGTGACCAGTGAGATTGCTCCACATCAGCGCTCCACATGTGCGGCACTCCTATATAAACCCATGGAAGCTGAAGACTTCACTTGACGATTTTGAGAGAACGAAATCTGATATTTGAGTATCGCTTTCGTTGTTTACGGCTTATAGCTTTTAGAGTTTTGGTAGTTGTTTTGTGCTGTGCACCACTAGTAGGGTTATGTGATTTAGCTCTAGGTGTAATAGTACTAGGTCTCTGGTTCGTTGGAGTGCTGCGTCACTTGGGATACGACCTTTGATCATTCCGTCTACCTTTCTCTCCACGTGTAATAGCTTTCGTTTTGTGATCAATGAAATGAAAAATATTACATAACTTTGTCTTCACAACTTTACCTTACATTTGCTGAGTGTGTGCGAACGAAGTTGCTGAAGTGTTAAGTGTTAAGACCGACTTCGCGAAAAGTTGGTATCTTACGTCGAAGACGTAATTTCAGATACGAATATCATATTCAATTTTTTTAAACATTTACATAATTTTGACCGTGTTTATTTTTAATCTACAATAAAAACACGTTAAAATATGGTTGATCATGCATGATTTATCAATTGAAATTTGCATTTGTGAAATGAGAAACGAAAATTAAATTTGACATTCGCAAAATATATAAAATAGTTAACATGTAAATATCATGCTCTGAGACATCATTATATTAATAATTTGTTACGAAATCACGATCAATTATTTTTTATCGGCATCGTTCACAACTTTTGACTGGATATTAGTTTACAATACCTAATACACGCAGGTATATGAATACCATGCTCGTTCAAGCATTGCCTAACACATGTAGTACGATCTTTAGGGTTTGGTTCTATCAATTTTCTTGATGCAACAGTAGTCGTGATATTTCCAGCCGAGATCACAAACATCAACAAAACGATGACAACAAATTTCATGCTTATCACGTTTTTCATTTTTCTTTTGGATTTTAAGGTATATATTTAAAAATTATATTTTTCAAATATATATATATAGAGAAAAGAAATACATTTTTTTCTAAAATATATTAGATTTTAAAGCAATAAACTAGTCACTTTAGATAATGAGAGAAAGAACGAAAAAACCCTAAGAAATTTTTATGAATTAAATAATTTTTATGCAATCAATATTTTTTGCAAAGTTATATTGACTTGTATTACTTGGTATTTATGCTTACTATTCTTGATATCTTGATGCAAATTGTATACAATAGAAACAAGAGTATGAAATTATGGTATTGTTAATTTTGATGTAATTTAAAATTTTATATTGAAATGTACATACCATGTATGGATAAATGATATAACTAATCAAATCAAATATAAATGTATTAAACAAAATTAAAATTATAATCATAGATTAATAAAATATTTCTATTTAAACTATATTGCTATATCATCAATTTCAATTTCATATTAATTAATTTTCAATTTTTTAAAATATATATTACTTCTCATGTTATGAATCTATTTCATATTTATATGTATGTGTTTTTCACAATTTAATTTATATCGATTTAAGAGAGATAAATTTTATTTTGATTATCATATATTTATTCATATATTGAATTTGTTGATACTATTATATTATTCATTAATTTTTTTGAATTTTACTATATTTTATTCACATATTTGCGAAAAATATGATTCGGTCATGTATGTACATGTTAAGCTAAATTATTTGGAAAAGTCAATATAATCATTAATGGTTAAACATTTTGTAAAACTATTTATTTTGTTGAAATGTACACAACATTCAGAGCCTAGAGGTTTTCTACATTTTGAGTTTCAGGGGCAAAGTGGTCATTTTACTTCGTTTGAATTCTGCAGCCAAAGCCAAAACGACGCCTTTTAAATGCCTAAATGAAGTCGTTTCACCTGGGAATTACAACATGACCGCGAAACTTTGATCGATGATTTCTCACGTGTTAGTTGATGTCAATCCATGCTTTCAAGTGCTTCTATATCCCAACAATCTCACGCACAACATGTGTATAACAATTTGGTTTAAAAATTTGTGGTGGAGATTCGCATAATCATAATTTAGGCATGATCTATCGCGTTAGTATGTTTGAGATCAATTCACGAGTTGTGTGTGATCTAGAGTTGTAACTAAACACAATTCGATTGCCTTGAGAGCTCGATTAATACTATAGAGCCATCTCCCTCCCCGAGCACGTAGGTCGAAGTTGCTCTCGATCGAAGCGTGTAAAATCCTTGTTTATATTTTGTGATTTCAATTGCGTTACACTCCTACAAGTTCGTCAAGACTTTTAGGTGTGTTTGATTGCTTGTTCGTCGTCCAAATTCATTTTCACCATTTTTTAGCTCAGCTAATGAAATATTTACACATGGAAGCTGACATGTCAAAAATGACCGAAATTCCCGAATTCATTTTCACCATTTTTTAGCTCACCCAATGAAATATTTACACATGGAAGAAGACGTGTCAAAAATGATCGAAATTCCCAAATTGAAAATCACGTGACATGCACGTGAGCTTTTCCGACGGAAATTCAAAATTTCCGATGAAATTAGACCAAATCGAATATTTTATGATGATTTTAAGGACTAAATTGAATGTGACCTAATTTAGTCCACCAGAACAAGAGTAGACCCCGTTTAAGGGACCAACTGTAAATACAAGTTTTTTTTTGGCATCAACTTTGTGTGTTTCTTGCGCTGTCCGTCGACTATTGTCATATCTTCTTCGTACAAGCTTTGATTGACATGATTCAAGTTTATATGGAATCCTCACTTCAAGAGCTACGCATCCATATATTACAAGTAATGTCAAAAATATGCGACTGGAGTCGCACAAACTTGCGCTGTAAGTGCTTGGATGTGCAGTCCGTCGATTTTAGCCATATCTCCTTCATACGAGCTCTGATTGACATGATTCAAGATGTTATGGAATCCTGACTTCAAGGGCTATCTCCATCACCAAATTGCGACTGGAGTCGCAAATCATGCCTCTCCGGAAATTGCGACTGGAGTCGCAAATCATGCCCCTCCGGAAATTGCGACTGGAGTCGCAAATCATATGTGCAGTCTGTCGATTTTAGCCATATCTCCTTCGTGCGATCTCCGATTGACATGATTCAAGATGTTATGGAATCCTGACTTCAAGGGCTATCTCCATCACCAAATTGCGACTGGAGTCGCAAATCATGCCCCTCCGGAAATTGCGACTGGAGTCGCAAATCATGCCCATGTGCAGTCCGTCGATTTTATCCATATCTCCTTCGTGCGAGCTCCGATTGACTTGATTCAAGATGCTATTGAATCCACACTTCAAGGGCTATCTATATCACCGAATTGCGACTACAGTCGCAATTCACATCCCAGCTCACAACAATTTCGAACCGGTTCGCAATTCTGGCCTCCCTCCATTTGTTGCGAATGGGTTCGCAATTCCCAGCTCACAACAATTGCGAACCAGTTCGCAATTCTTTGCCCCTCTCAACTTTTGCGACTTGAGTCGAAATTCCTAGCACCTTCAACTCTTGCAACTTGAGTCGCAATTCATGCACCTTCAACTATTGCGACTGGAGTCGCAAATCACGACCCTTCAACTACTGCGACTGGAGTCACATTTCCTGTGCATATCCAACAATTGCGAATGGAGTCGCAATTCCCATGCTCTCTTCATTTGCGAACGGAGTCGCGATTCTTGCCTTCTCCGTCTTTGCAACATGGATTGCTATTTTACAACTTCAATACTATCGACGACCATGAAGACGATGAAATGCTGAAGCCTCAACGACGAGTGTTAATCACGATGGAGTTGAAAACGAAGTATTGAGATCGATGGAGTCAAGATAGAGTTGAAGTTTGAATTCGAAGAAATTAAAGATTCAAGATTCAAGATTCGAAGATTCAAGAATCAAAGATTTAAGATTCCAAGATTCTAGAATCCAAGTACAAAAAGTGATGTCATCCATGGATCCGTGATGTCGGCCAAGCATGTGACCAGTGAGATTGCTCCACATCAGCGCTCCACATGTGCGGCACTACTATATAAACCCATGGAAGCTGAAGACTTCACTTGACGATTTTGAGAGAACGAAATCCGATATTAAGTATCATCGATCGTTGTTTGTTGGCGCTGTTGCCTTAGAGTTTTGGTAGTTTGTTTTGTGCTGTGCACCAGTAGTAGAGTTTGGAGAATAGAACTCTAGGTGTAGTAGTACTAGGACTCTGGTTCGTTGGAGTGTTGCGACACTTGGGATACGGCCTTAGTTCAATCCGTCTACCTTTCTCTTCAAAGTGTAATAGTTTAGTTTTGTTAATCAATGAAATGAAAGCTATTACATAACTTTGTCTTCTCTACTTCACTCTACTTTTGAGTTCGATCATAAACATACTACATCAAGACTGAGTGACAATGGAGTGTGGTTGAGTGAACGAAGTTGCTGAAGTATTAAGTGTTTAAGACCGACTTCGCGAAAAGTTGGTATCTTACGTCGAAGACGTAATTTCAATTGGTATCAGAGCGGGACGTCATACGTATAAGACGTGATCCGTTACTTGACTTCATATTTCCGCTAAAATGGAGTCGCCAATGTTTGTCCAGAAACCGATTATGCTTACCCATCAGAACTACTCAAATTGGAAAGCCAAAGTTTCAGCTAAAATTAAGGGCTACGACTCTAGATCTTGGATGGCAGTGCTAGAAGGATGGGAACGTCCGTATACCCAAGATGCAGATGGTCTAAGAATTCCGAAACCAGAACGTAGTTGGACAAAAGAAGAGCATGACTTATCAACGGCAAACAGCAAAGCTCTTCTACTTATTTGTGAATGGCTAGATCTCAGCATGTATCAGTTAGTTAAAAATTGCATCTCTGCTAAAGATGCTTGGGAAACTCTACAAAGAACATGTGAGGGAAGTCATGCTGTTAAGCGATCAAAAATTCGAACTATCACTGCCCAATTCCATCAACTCCGGATGAGAGAAGATGAAGACATAAATGACTACTTGGACAAGATTATGAGATACGTAAATGAGGCATTTGAACTTGGAGAAATCTTTCCTGCTCCCATGGTCTATGAGAAGGTTTTATCCAGTGTGAGCACTAGATTCGAAAGCAAGGTTCTGACTATCGAAGCACGCAACGACGAAAACCAGAACTGGGATTATGCAGACTTGATGGCTGATTTGAGAAACTATGACTTAACTCTCAAAGTTCGAAGCAACCCAGATATGTCGCTTGTCTACGAACCGATGACCGCACTTAAAATTTCTGAGAAAGGAAAGAGCTCAAGAAGCATGAAGGCTAAGAAACCACACTCTCAAGTCGAAAAATCTGAAAGTAGTTTCTCTGCTGATATAAATGAATCTGATGATGATGAGGCTGAGGATATTGAACGACTGATGAATTCTAACAACCCAGACAAGCTTTCTGTGTTGACTGACATTGTCACTTATCTCGTGAAACAAGATTTTAAGAGAAAGAATCGTGCACGAAACTTTCGAAAATATCAGAAAAATTCTAACTCATTCCAGAGCAACTCAGACAACCGAAATCAGACTTCCTTCTCAGACAAAAAGTTTAAGGGAACAAAACTATCTCCCTACTCATCTGGCAGCAAGGATGTTTCTAAGATGCAATGTTTTGAATGTAAAGGCTTTGGACATGTCAAGAATGAATGTCCGAATCTACACCGCAAGAAGAAACTTCCAGTCAGTTATGTAGTAATTGACGACGAGAATGTGATCTCTGAAGGAGATGAGTCTGAAAATGAAAGTCTTGATGAAGAAGAGGACAACGCTCTTGTTGTCACGTTTGACGAAAATTTTGATATTGCAAACTTCGAAGTTGAAAACTTTGAACTTGATACCTTTATGAAGGATGTAGCAACGGCTGACAATATTTTTTGTTTGGCCTCTGAAGATCGACCGTTTTTTGATGATGAAATCTGTTCGGATGATGAATCCATGACTGAGTCTGTTGAAAATGAGATGAACCCAAATGTATCTCAAATTGAGTGTGTGAGTGCTGAACTACGTGCACTGAACGAGAGTCACTCTGAGCTTTCAAAACTCTATGACTTAGCCATCACTGAGAATAGCACCCTTGAAGTGTCTTTGAAAGTTCTTACAGAATCTTGTAACGAACTCTCGACTGCTAACCGGAAGATGTGTGATAATGCTGTTGAGTTGAAAAATTCGGTTGAGAAGAAGACGGACGAGAAAAAGAGGTTGAACAACTCTCTAGCAATACTTAAAATCAAATTTGATGACCTTTTCGAAGAAAAACATAAATACTACAAAGAAGTAGTCGAACTGAGAGAAGTGTGTGAGAGGTTGAGTTCTGAAAACTCAAAACTAAAGATTTCACTGAAAAAGGAGTCAACTGAAGTTAAGAAACTGCAGACTCTGTTTAAGAACTCAGATGCTGAGAATGATGAACTGAAGTCATCACTGGTGAAAGCTCAAACTGACCTTGCCATGACTGACAAGGAACGATATGTCTTGAAAGAAAAACTCCATATGACTGATGAGCTATTGAGGAAAATGAACACAAACTCTTCTGTGTTTGACAATGCAGCTTCATATATGAATCCAAATCGATATGGTCTTGGATTTCAGAAAGTTTTTGAATCTATTTACTCTACACCTGAGAAGAAAGATGTGACTTTTGTCAAGGCATCCAACGTTCAGCCAGAGGATAAAAGTAAGGATGACGCCGAATCATCCAAACGAAAGGAGATTGCTGAAGGGAAAAAGGTTGCTAAGTCTCCAGAGCTTAAATCTCAAAAGTCGATCTCGACTTCTAAATCTGAATCTGAGACATATCAATTTTAGAAGAATATTGTCAAACATCCTCGTGGTATCCTACCATATGAGAAGACGTTGCTGAAAAAGTTAGACAAATCTCAGAACGTGAAGAAAAATGAACAATCCTCTTGCACTAAAACTGTTTTGTTCAAAACAACTCCGAAGGTTGAAACTCATCGAAGGCGAAAGTATGTTTGTCACTACTGTGATCAACCTGGACACATTCGACCATTTTGCTATAGGATGAAAGAGGACATGAACAGAGAACTTATGATCATGAAGAAGAAGTCTGAAGTGACTAAGGAAATGAAGAAATCTGTGTCTCCAAATCCAAAAATTAAGCAAACTCTGAGCGCTGTGACTGGGAAGAAGAAGTGGGTGTCTAAGTCTCAAAAGAGTAAAGTTCAGCTTAACTCCACCACTTCAACTACCTGGAGACCACGTGAATTGATTTTCTGCAATGTTGCACTGAATGCCTCCGACTCTGGAAACAAAGGCATTTGGTATTTTGATAGTGGATGTTCCCGTCATATGACCGGAACTAAGAAATTCCTGAAAGAATACGAGCCTATGACTGGCTCTCCCGTAGTGTTTGGAGGGGGAGCTAAAGGCATCGTCATGGGAAAGGGAACTCTGCACATTAAAGGATTGCCACCAATTCGAAATGTTGTTCACGTGAAGGGTCTCGTGGCAAATCTTATTAGCATCAGTCAACTATGTGACGAAGGGCTGAATGTTAGCTTCGATAGAGATTCTTGCAAAGTTTTTGATTTAGAATGGAAGTGCATCATGGAAGGTCCACGTGCGAAGAATAACTGTTATACAACTGAGTATAGCTGTTTCTCTGTGACCGTTGCTGATGAAGTTGATTTATGGCATCAACGTCTTGGACACACTAGTTCTCGAAATCTGAGTAAACTTGTTAAGGGGGAGATAGTTCGAGGAATCTCTCAACTCCCCAAAATTGAGAAAAGAGTGTGTGGAGACTGCCAGAAGGGAAAACTGACAAGGACTTCTCATCCTGCACTACCAACACTAATGAGCACTACGACTCCGTTTGAACTACTTCACATGGATCTCATGGGTCCAATGGAAGTGAAGAGTATTGCTAAGAAAGAATATGTGCTGGTGGTGGTTGATGATTTCTCTCGTTACACTTGGACGAGATTTCTTGCTACCAAGGATGAGACTTTTGATGCTTTCAAAGGCATTGTGAAATGGATAAGAACAAATCATGAAGCGAAAGTGAAGAGGATCAGAAGTGATCACGGGACTGAATTTGAAAATGCTAGCTTCAATGAATTTTGTATAATGAAGGGAATTCATCATGAATATTCGGCCCCGAAGACGCCTCAACAAAATGGGATTGCCGAACGTAAGAATCGAACACTGCAAGAGATGGCTCGCGTGATGTTGATCTCAAAAAATCTTGCACGAAATTTTTGGGCTGAAGCCGTTTCTACTGCTGGATACATTCTAAACCGAATAAGTATTCGTTCTGGCACAACGGAAACTGCATATGAACTTGTGAATGGCAAGAAGCCGTCTGTAGCCCACTTTCGTGTCTTTTGCTGCACATGCTATATCTTGAGGGATCGTGATCCACTGAAGAAATTTGAAGCTAAAGCTGATCGTGGTATTTTTGTTGGCTATAGTCAAAATAGTCATGCTTATCGAGCTTACAATCTCAGAACCAGGAAGGTCATGGAAACTGTAAACATCAACTTTGATGAGCAAGACTTTCTTGGAAAAGATACGGATGAAGACTGGGTGAAAGAAGGAGTTCTGGAGTATCGCACTTTTCCATCTATACCCACTACTGTAGTGCCAGACACTCCTACTCCGAACACTTCACCTGAAGATGGAGAGTCTAGCCAACGCAACAATGATACTTCTTCGTTTGATGGTGAAGAAAGTGAAGATGTTGACAACCCAGCTAATGCTCCTAGTGAGGCACCTCGACTTATTCAAAAGAAACATCCAGCTACTCAAATGATTGGGAATCTAAATGAACGGACTACACGATCAAAGAAACCTACAAATTCTACAAATGAACTCTACAACATCTGCACTTCTGCAATCTGTAATGAAATCGGTATCTCCTGTTTTCTCTCAGAAAATGAGCCGAAAAATTACAAAGAAGCCATGAAAGATGACTTTTGGATTACGGCCATGCAAGAAGAGTTGAATGAGTTCACACGAAATAATGTTTGGTCCTTAGTTCCCCGAACTTCAAACATCAATGTTGTCGGAACTAAATGGATTTTCAAAAATAAAACAGATGAGCACAACCAAGTTGTTCGAAACAAAGCTCGTCTTGTTGCCCAAGGATATGCCCAAGTAGAAGGCATAGATTTTGATGAAACCTTTGCTCCGGTTGCCCGAATTGAGTCCATCAGACTCCTAATTGCAATTGCATGCCATCTTGGCATCAAACTCAGACAGATGGATGTCAAAGCTGCCTTCTTGAATGGTGTGTTGGAAGAAGAAGTCTACGTTGCCCAACCTAAGGGCTTTGAGGATCCTAAAAAGCCAAATCATGTCTACAAGCTTCATAAAGCTCTTTATGGCTTGAAACAAGCTCCTCGCGCCTGGTATGGATGTCTTACGGACTTTCTTTTGAACTTCGGCTTTGTGCGTGGATCGGTGGACAAAACTTTGTTTATCAAGCGAGATGGCAAGCACATGATTGTTGCCCAAATTTACGTTGACGACATTGTCTTCGGAGCTACTTGTTCTAAACTTGTGACTGCCTTCACAGAAGCTATGTCCTCAACTTTTCAGATGAGTCTTGAGGGGGAGTTGCATCAATTTCTTGGACTTCAGATTTCTCAACGCCCAGATGGGATTTTTGTGTCTCAAAGTAAGTATGCTAGAAACATGGTTGAGAGGTTCGAGATGCATCATGCCAAACCAGCAAACACTCCTATGGCAACTACAAAACGCTTGTCTACATCAACGAAAAGTCGGAGTGTAAACCAAACTCTGTATCGTTCTATGATTGGGAGTTTACTTTATTTAACTGCCACTCGTCCTGACATTATGTTTAGTGTTTGTATGTGTGCCAGGTACCAAGCTGATCCGAAGGAAGACCATCTACGAGCTGTGAAACGGATTCTCCGATATGTCTCTGGGACTTCTCAGCTAGGTCTTTGGTATGCGCGCGACACTTCATCCAACCTAGTCGGTTTTTCTGATGCCGATTGGGCAACGGACACGGACGAAAGAAAAAGTACCTCAGGATGTTGTTGCTTCCTTGGCAATAATATCGTGTCATGGCATAGTCGGAAGCAGAATTGCATAGCACTTTCAACGGCTGAGTCTGAGTATGTTGCAGCTGGGAGTTGCTGCACTCAATTGCTTTGGCTAAAGCAGATGTTGGATGATTATCTTATCGAGAGTGCTCCCTTGGTGCTGTTCTGTGATAACCAAAGTGCTATCAAAATCAGCGAAAATCCTGTCCAGCATTCTCGCACTAAACACATCGACATTCGACATCATTTCATTAGAGATTTGGTTGATCGTGATATAGTCAGTCTACAGCATATTTCAACAGAAAAACAGCTCGCTGACATCTTTACCAAACCTCTTGACTTTGAGAGATTTCAAACTCTAAGAAATTCTCTCTGCATGTGTTCTCTTTAAGAGTTCACGAAATTTTTGAAGTCTGAAAGATTATTTTCTTTACTTCTGAATATGCACGCTGAATCGTCGTGGATTAGTCTAATAAGTTGAACATGGATACGAGGCCGCTTTAGTCTTCGGACCCAAGTGCATTTATTCCTCTGAGTGCAAACATGTGAACTTGGCATATAACTCCCATAAGCTATCATTTGCATAGATCCATAATACCAAGTAGCGGAGGACGCCAGATCACTTTGTCCGCCGGCTCCCCTCTTCGAAAGGTAGCACATGGACACCCCAGTTTAAGATGCTCTTCCATCACACTTCGGAGATGCAGGATGATCCTTGCTCCCCTCTGACTGCTGTAATGAGCATCTGTTGCATTTCATTTAAAAGCTAAAACTCGTCTGGAGGACGCAGGATGATCCTTGCTCCCCTCTGATTGTAGTAACGCTTAGTCCCAAGTGGAGTGCCTTAAAAGTTCACCTTGCACTCATGAATTAAAATCTCTTGTGCGGTGCAAACTCATCAAATATGTTTCGACGAAACACGGCATGTGTTCTTGTGATTGTGACGAAGGACGAGTTAAAATTCTATCACATACTTCGGTCCGTTTCACCGGTTTTTATCTCGAGAGATTTTTCTTTATACCTCAAAGTTTTTATCACCTCGTGTGAAATTTTTGGTTTTTGGAAAATGATGAAATGTGAATTCTTTTCTGGGAAAATACTTGCTCTTCACTGCCTCGTATCACCGCTTAAATCTCCACTAAAATGTTTTCGAATGTTTTGATTCGTGTTGAACGCTTGAATGCTAACTCGGGATGTGTTGTTTTGTTTGGTTCTCATTGTAGTTCATATTCAGCATCTCGTGGAGTTCAATCTTTAAGGCGTAAGATGAGTGTAGCAGCTTCCGGTGACTTACATTACCTCAAGCATGTTAACGCTCACGCCAGCATGAAGTCCATGCCAATACTTTCGACTACCTTCACCAGATGACCCATCAAGGGGGAGGGTTAGGTGGTGCTGGCTCATCTAGCAAAAGTTTGCACCTCAGTGATGCCTGGTTTTAAGTTTTTGATAAACTCTTGAACTATTTCGTTTTTCATTATCTCGTTGCATGCATAAGACTTGAACTATTTTCCATCATGCATGTTTTTCATATCTTGTTTTGATGAACTAAGTTTTGATGTTTTGATGTGTTGATGTTTGAACTCTTGACTAAGTTTTTTGTTTTTTTCATATCTATTCAATGTAGGTGCTTCACCTTGTGATGTATCTCTTAAGGGGGAGACTTGCTGGATCTATTTGTACTCATTATCTCTCATATGAGTTGTGCCAAAAAGGGGGAGATTGTCGAAGTATGTTTTGGCGACAACATCTAAGCTTTGCAAGTCTACTCATGATTGTTGTGTTTCACAAGAGTTGTACCAAAAAGGGGGAGATTGTAAATACAAGTTTTTTTTTGGCATCAACTTTTTGTGTTTCTTGCGCTGTCCGTCGACTATTGTCATATCTTCTTCGTACAAGCTTTGATTGACATGATTCAAGTTTATATGGAATCCTCACTTCAAGAGCTACGCATCCATATATTACAAGTAATGTCAAAAATATGCGACTGGAGTCGCATGCGACTGGAGTCGCACAAACTTGCGCTGTAAGTGCTTGGATGTGCAGTCCGTCGATTTTAGCCATATCTCCTTCATACGAGCTCTGATTGACATGATTCAAGATGTTATGGAATCCTGACTTCAAGAGCTATCTCCATCACCAAATTGCGACTGGAGTCGCAAATCATGCCTCTCCGGAAATTGCGACTGGATTCGCAAATCATGCCCCTCCGGAAATTGCGACTGGAGTCGCAAATCATATGTGCAGTCTGTCGATTTTAGCCATATCTCCTTCGTGCGAGCTCCGATTGACATGATTCAAGATGTTATGGAATCCTGACTTCAAGGGATATCTCCATCACCAAATTGCGACTGGAGTCGCAAATCATGCCCCTCCGGAAATTGCGACTGGAGTCGCAAATCATGCCCATGTGCAGTCCGTCGATTTTATCCATATCTCCTTCGTGCGAGCTCCGATTGACTTGATTCAAGATGCTATTGAATCCACACTTCAAGGGCTATCTATATCACCGAATTGCGACTACAGTCGCAATTCACATCCCATCTCACAACAATTTCGAACCGGTTCGCAATTCTGGCCTCCCTCCATTTGTTGCGAATGGGTTCGCAATTCCCAGCTCACAACAATTGCGAACCAGTTCGCAATTCTTTGCCCCTCTCAACTTTTGCGACTTGAGTCGAAATTCCTAGCACCTTCAACTCTTGCAACTTGAGTCGCAATTCATGCACCTTCAACTATTGCGACTGGAGTCGCAAATCACGACCCTTCAACTACTGCGACTGGAGTCACATTTCCTGTGCATATCCAACAATTGCGAATGGAGTCGCAATTCCCATGCTCTCTTCATTTGCGAACGGAGTCGCGATTCTTTCCTTCTCCGTCTTTGCAACATGGATTGCTATTTTACAACTTCAATACTATCGACGACCATGAAGACGATGAAATGCTGAAGCCTCAACGACGAGTGTTAATCACGATGGAGTTGAAAACGAAGTATTGAGATCGATGGAGTCAAGATAGAGTTGAAGTTTGAAGTCGAAGAAATTAAAGATTCAAGATTCGAAGATTCAAGAATCAAAGATTCAAGATTCCAAGATTCTAGAATCCAAGTACAAAAAGTGATGTCATCCATGGATCCGTGATGTCAGCCAAGCATGTGACCAGTGAGATTGCTCCACATCAGTGCTCCACATGTGCGGCACTACTATATAAACCCATGGAAGCTGAAGACTTCACTTGACGATTTTGAGAGAACGAAATCCGATATTAAGTATCATCGATCGTTGTTTGTTGGCGTTGTTGCCTTAGAGTTTTTGTAGTTTGTTTTGTGCTGTGCACCAGTAGTAGAGTTTGGAGAATAGAACTCTAGGTGTAGTAGTACTAGGACTCTGGTTCGTTGGAGTGTTGCGACACTTGGGATACGGCCTTAGTTCAATCCGTCTACCTTTCTCTTCAAAGTGTAATAGTTTAGTTTTGTTAATCAATGAAATGAAAGCTATTACATAACTTTGTCTTCTCTACTTCACTCTACTTTTGAGTTCGATCATAAACATACTACATCAAGACTGAGTGACAATGGAGTGTGGTTGAGCGAACGAAGTTGCTGAAGTATTAAGTGTTTAAGACCGACTTCGCGAAAAGTTGGTATCTTACGTCGAAGACGTAATTTCACCAACAATAAATAATTTCCCTGTAAATATTACTAAGACTCTAATAGAATAAATTAAAAAAATATTAATAGTTTGGACAACAAGACACAATCTTTGTTTTATTTGTATCCGCATCACTCTCTCCCTCTAGGAGAAGGTTCTAACGCAAATGTGATAGATCGAAGACGAAGTCGCGCCGGGATCAAACACCAACCATCGGCGATCTTGACGATGTAAAGGCAGGAACACATTGACTTGACGTAGGGGCAACGACTTGTTGAGGCGGAGCATGGGTAGTTACTACAAGAACCGCCGCAGGGGCAACCACTTTAGGAAGCAGCGCAAGGGCAACAACATGGTGATGTCGTGCACATGCAACGACATCAGGATTCAACACCAAGGCAGCGTCTGGGACAACGCCGCAAGGGCAGTAGAATGCGGGACATGGGCAACGTCATCAGGATGCGGCGTCGGGGCAGTGGTGTGATGAAGCTGCTCGTTCGTCCCAGATCTGCAATTCGTACCAGATTGGTTCATCATCTCAGATCGGGGCTGGTTCGTCTTTCGAATCAGTATCCCAAATCACACCATTGGTGTCATCGAGCGGTTCAGTATCCCAAAGTATAGATGGGTACTCGTCATCAAACTGAGGTGGGCCAACATATAGATCTATTTCCTTGTCGTCCATGAGGAGCGGATGAATCGGCTCGGGGGGACGATATGAGTCCGCGGGGAATACGAGTACTCGACATCAAATATTGTTGCTTGTAATGTATTTTGACACATTTAAATTATTTATGTTATTCAGTATATACATTTATTAGTTTCATATTTTTTGTTATTTCTTTGAAATCATTACAATTGTTTTATTATTTAAATTAAATAATATTAGAAAATTTTATTATTTAAATTAAATAATATTAGAAAATAATCTATGACCCTTTTTTAGTTCATTTAATTTTCGAATTTTAATAACTTGTAAATATTTAATTTTAAAGTTTTTAATATTTTAGTGAGAAATTTATTTTTGTCAATACTTTTTAATAATTTTTAATTAAAATATACAATTATGATTTTTTTTGGCATTTTATAATTTAATTTGTGACAAAATATAAGTTTAGAGAAGACACAAATTATTTTGTATCGTTTACTTTTGAATTACTTAATTTTTATTTTGTCACAAAAGACTATCCCAAGGCAATACAAGTGACAAAACAAGTTTGACATACTTATCCACATGTATTGTAAATTTTACTTTTGTACTTCTTTTTTCACATAATTTTAAACAATAATGTTTATTTTCAAACATTAAAAATAACATTTACAAAACTATTATTTTTCTATTATTTAAAATGTTTTTTATTTATATTTTTTTATCTTGTATGTTTTTAATTATGTCTCGTTTTTTTTAATTATAAATAAAATATTTTATAAATAAAATAAAATGTAGTATATTGTTGATACGAATATCATATTCAATTTTTTTTAAACATTTACATAATTTTGACTGTGTTTATTTTTAATCTACAATAAAAACTCATATGTTAAAATATGGTTGATCATGCATGATTATCAATTGAAATTTGCATTTGTGAAATGAGAAACGAAAATTAAATTTGACATTCGCAAAACATATAAAATAGTTAACATGTAAATATCATGCTCTGAGACATCATTATATTAATAATTTGTCACGAACTCACGATCAATTATTTTTTATCGGCATCGTTCACAACTTTTGACCTGATATTATTTTACAATACCTAATACACGCAGGTATATGAAGACCATGCTCGTTCAAGCATTGCCTAACACATGTTGTACGATCTTTAGGGTTTGCTTCTATCATTTTTCTTGATGCAACAGTAGTCGTTATATTTCCAGCTGAGATCACAAACATCAACAAAACGATGACAACAACTTTCATGCTTATCACGTTTTTCATTTTTCTTTAGGATTTAAAGGTATATATTTAAAAATTATATTTTTCAAATATATATACAGAAAATAAATACATTTTTTTCTAAAATATATTAGATTTTAAAGCAATAAACTAGTCCCTTTAGATAATGAGAGGAAGAACGAAAAGACCCTAAGAGATTTTTATGAATTAAATAATTTTTTATGCAATCATTATTTTTTGCAAAGTTATAATGACTTGTATTACTTGGTATTTATGCTTACTATTCTTGAAATCTTGATGCAAATTGTATACAATAGAAACAGAGTGTGAAATTATGGTATTGTTAATTTTGATGAAATTTAAAATTTTTATATTGAAACATACCATGTATGGATGAATGATGTAAATAATCAAATCATATACAAATATATTAAATAAAATAAAATTATAATCATGGATTAATTGTATATTTCTATTTAAACTATTGATGCGGATACTAAAAAGGAAAAGATTGTGTCTTGTTGAACAAGACATTATTATTATTTTATTTATTTATTTTAATTTATTTAATTAGGGTTTTAGTACTATTTATATTCTGTTTTTACATTCATTTACGTAGTTGTTATGATATGAAATAAAAAGGTTCCTCTATTGAGGTTTTTATCAGGTTTCGGTATTCTTAGGAATCAACGAAAGTCTTGATGTTTTAATTCTCGGGTATTCTCAGAATCAACGAGTTTTAATTGTTTGTTTTAGCTTCCGCTACGTCAGTTGGTATCAGAGCCGAAACGATGCCTTCTCGTCGTCAGCCTGTCCCCGACCCCGCCGTCAGCGTGGAGTCGCCATCGACCTCGGCTGTAGTATGCTGCTTTGAGTGTGGCGCGATTAGCCCCCGTCATGACACTTGCCCGTTCTCTCACCCTCACACGCTACGTGTGGATGAAGAGTCATCCACATATGATGGTCCCCCTAAATTTGATGAAGAGCCCTTTTCGGAAATCCCCGTGGCACTTGTGCTGAATTCTGATGGTGTTACCCCTGCACCACATCAACATGTTTTTACTCTTGCGCTGAAAGGAGATGATACCACCCCTGCACCATATTTGCATGCTTATGTTCTTGCGATGCATCCCGATGTCGTTGCCGCTGACCCTACGTTGCTTCCTCAAGTTGTTGCCCCTGCGCCGGTTCTTCCAGCCATTGTTCCTACTCCACGTCAAAGTGTCGTTGATGCCCTTGCGCTGTGCCCTCAGGGTTGCCGACGATTGGTGTTTGATCCCGGCATCTTCGAGCTCGATTTTCAGGTTCGCGGTCTAACCTTCTCCTAGAGGGGGAGAATGATGCAGAGACAAATAAGGAAAAGATTGTGTCTTCCTGCCCAAGCTATTAGTATTATTTTATTTATTATTTTAATTTATTTTATTAGGGTTTCAGTACTTATTTATATGTCGTTTTTCTCATTCAATTAGTTAGTTGTTTTGATATGAAATAAAGAGTTTATCTCTCTCAAGGGTTTCTTGAGTTTTATCAAGTTTCGGTATTCTTAGGAATCAACGATACTTTGATTTGATTAATTCTCGGGTATTCGTAGAATCAACGAGTTTTATTTGTGTGTTCTTGCTTCCCTGCGTCAGTTACTGACGTAGCGGAAGCTAAAACAAACAATTAAAACTCGTTGATTCTGAGAATACCCGAGAATTAAAACATCAAGACTTTCGTTGATTCCTAAGAATACCGAAACCTGATAAAAACCTCAATAGAGGAACCTTTTTATTTCATATCATAACAACTACGTAAATGAATGTAAAAACAGAATATAAATAGTACTAAAACCCTAATTAAATAAATTAAAATAAATAAATAAAATAATAATAATGTCTTGTTCAACAAGACACAATCTTTTCCTTTTTAGTATCCGCATCATTCTCCCCCTCTAGGAGAAGGTTTGACCGCGAACCTAAAAGACCGAGCACGGAGATACCGGAATCAAACACCAATCGTTGGCGATCCTGAGGGCACGACGCAAGAGCAGCGACACGTTGACGTGAAGCAAGGGCAATGGATGGAAGAACGGCCGTAACTTGAGAAGGCGACGCAAGGGCATCGTCAACGACATCGAGATGCCACGCAAGAACAGTAACATGCGAGACAAAGGCAACGTCATCGGGATGTGGCATCGGGGCAACGACGTGGTGAAGCGGCTCGTCGTCCCAAATCGGCTCGGCAACCCAAATCGGCTCGGCATCCAAGATCGGCTCGGCGGACTCGGCATCCCAGATCGGCTCGTCGGGCTCGGCGTCCCAGATCGGCTCGGCATCCCAAATTGGCTCGTCATCCCAGATCGAGGTCGATTCGTCTTCCGAATCATCGTATGGATCGAGTTCATCAACAAGGGTGCGCTCAAGTGCGGGGATCGGTCGGCGTGGAGGTGACGATAGCTTGTTGGAAACAGCAAGGCGGAGCTCCTCGAGATCGACGGCGAGGGCTGCGATTTGGCGGCTTAAGGCGGCGACGTCGGCGTCGCGACGGGCTGCGGCCTCAACGGCGGATTCGCGAGCATACTGGCGACGAGGAGGCATCGTGCCTGGAACCTGATACCAACTGACGTAGCGGAAGCTAAAACAAACAATTAAAACTCGTTGATTCTGAGAATACCCGAGAATTAAAACATCAAGACTTTCGTTGATTCCTAAGAATACCGAAACCTGATAAAAACCTCAATAGAGGAACCTTTTTATTTCATATCATAACAACTACGTAAATGAATGTAAAAACAGAATATAAATACTACTAAAACCCTAATTAAATAAATTAAAATAAATAAATAAAATAATAATAATGTCTTGTTCAACAAGACACAATCTTTTCCTTTTTAGTATCCGCATCAACTATATTGCTATATCATCAATTTCAATTTCATATTAATTAAATTTTAATTTTTTAAAATATATATTAATTCTCATGTTATGAATCTATTTAATATATATATATATATATATATATATATATATATATATATATATATATATATATGTATTTTTCACAATTTTATTTATATCGATTTAAGAGATAAATTTTATTTTGATTATCATATATTTATCCATATATTGAGTTGTTGATACTATTATATTGTTCTCAATTTTTTTGAATTTTACTATATTTTATTCACATATTTTTGAAAAAGATGATTCGGTCATGTATGTACATGTTCAGCTAAATTATTTGGAAAAGTCAATATAATCATGAATGGTTAAACATTTTGTAAAAATATTTAGTTTGTTGAAATGTACACAACATTCATAGCCTAGAGGTTTTCTACATTTTGAGCTTTAGGGGCAAAGTGGTCATTTTGCTTCGTTTGAATTCTGCAGCCAAAGCCAAAACGACGCCGTTTAAATGCCTAAATGACGTTGTTTCACCTGGGAATTGCAGGATGACTGCGAAACTTTGATCGATGATTTCTCACGTGTTAGTTGATGTCAATCCATGCTTTCAAGTTCTTTTATATCCCCACCAACTCACGCACAACATGTGTATAACAATCTGGTTTAAAAATTAGTGGTGGAGATTCACATAATCGTAATTGATCCTAGGGTTCATATGCGTCCGGGATTTAGGCATGATCTATCGCGTTAGTATGTTTGAGATCAATTCACGAGTTGTGTGTGATATAGAGTTGTAACTAAACACATTTCGATTGCCTTGAGAGCTCGATTAATACAATAGAGCCATCTCCCTCCCCCATGTAGGTCGAAGTTGTAATCGATCGAAGCGTGTAAAATCCTTGTTTGTTTTTTGTGATTTCAATTTTGTTACACTCCTACAAGTTCGTCAAGAATTTTAGGTGTGTTTGATTTCTTGTTCGTCGTCCGAGTTCATTTTCACCATTTTTTAGCTCAGCCAATGAAATATTTACACATGGAAGCTGACGTGCCAAAAATGACCGAAATTCCCTAATTCATTTTCACCATTTTTTAGCTTACCCAATGAAATATTTACACATGAAAGCAGACGTGTCAAAAATGACCGAAATTCCCAAATTGAAAATCACGTGACATGCACGTGAGCTTTTCCGACGGAAATTCAAAATTTTCGATGAAATTAAACCAAATCGAATATTTTATGATGGTTTGAAGGACTAAATTGAATGTGACCTAATTTAGTGGACCAAAACAAGAGTAGACCCCGTTTAAGGGACCAACAATAAATAATTTCCCTATAAATATTACTAAGACCCTAATAGAATAAATTAAAAAAAAATTAATAGTTTGGACAACAAGACACAATCTTTGTTTTATTTGTATCCGCATCACTCTCTCCCTCAAGGAGAAGGTTAGAACACAAATGTGAAAGATCGAAGACGAAGTCGCGCCGGGATCAAACACCAACCATCGGCGATCCTGATGGCGCGATGTAAAGGCAGCAACACATTGACTTGACGTAGGGGCAACGACTTGTTGAGGCGGAGCATGTGTAGTTACTAGAAGAACCGGGGCAACCACTTTAGGAAGCAGCGCAAGGGCAACAACATGGTGATGTTGTGCACATGCAACGACATCAGTATTCAACGCCAAGGCAGCGTCTGAGACAGCGCCGCAAGGGCAGTAGAATGCGGGACATGGGCAACGTCATCAGGATGCGGCGTCGGGGCAGTGGTGTGATGAAGCTGCTCGTCGTCCCAGATCTGCACTTCGTACCAGATTGGTTCATCATCTCAGATCGGGGCTGGTTCGTCTTTCGAATCAGTATCTCAAATCACACCATTGGTGTCATCGAGCGGTTCAATATCCCAAATTATAGATGGGTACTAGTCATCAAACTGAGGTGGGCCAACATATAGATCTATTTCCTTGTCGTTCATGAGGAGCGGATGAATCAGCTCAGGGGGACGATATGAGTCCGCGGGGACTACGAGTACTCGACATCAAATATTGTTGCTTGTAATGTATTTTGACACATTTAAATTATTTATGTTATTCAGTACATACATTTATTAGTTTCATATTTTTTGTTATTTCTTTGAAATCATTACAATTGTTTTATTATTTAAATTAAATAATATTAGAAAATAATCTATGGCCCTTTTTTAGTTAATTTAAAATTTTCGAATTTTAATAACTTGTAAATATTTAATTTTAAAGTTTTTAATATTTTAGTGAAAAATTTATTTTTGTCAATACTTTTTAATAATTTTTAATTAAAATATACAATTATGATTTGTTTTGGCATTTTATAATTTAATTTGTGACAAAATATAAGTTTAGAGAAGACACAAATTATTTTGTATCGTTTACTTTTGAATTACTTAATTTTTATTTTGTCACAAAAAACTATCCCAACGCAATACAAGTGACAAAACAAGTTTGACATACTTATCCACATGTATTGTAAATTTTACTTTTGTAGTTCTTTTTTCACATAATTTTAAACAATAATGTTTATTTTCAAACATTAAAAATAACATTTACAAAACTATTATTTTTCTATTATGTCTAGTGTTGTTTATATTTAAAATGTTTTTTATTTATATTTTTTTTATCTTGTATGTTTTTAATTATGTCTCGTTTTTTTTAATTATAAATAAAATAATTTATAAATAAAATAAAATGTAGTATATTGTTGATACGAATATCATATTCAATTTTTTTTAAACATTTACATAATTTTGACTGTGTTTATTTTTACTCTACAATAAAAACTCATATGTTAAAATATGGTTGATCATGCATGATTATCAATTGAAATTTGCATTTTTGTGAAATGAGAAACGAAAATTAAATTTGACATTCGCAAAACATATAAAATAGTTAACATGTAAATATCATGCTCTGAGACATCATTATATTAATAATTTGTCACGAACTCACGATCAATTATTTTTTATCGGCATCGTTCACAACTTTTGACCTGATATTATTTTACAATACCTAATACACGCAGGTATATGAAGACCATGCTCGTTCAAGCATTGCCTAACACATGTTGTACGATCTTTAGGGTTTGCTTCTATCAATTTTCTTGATGCAACAATAGTCGTGATATTTCCACCTGAGATCACAAACATCAACAAAACGATGACAACAACTTTCATGCTTATCATGTTTTTCATTTTTCTTTAGGATTTTAAGGTATATATTTAAAAATTATATTTTTCAAATATATATACAGAAAAGAAATACATTTTTTTCTCTAAAATATATTAGATTTTAAAGCAATAAACTAGTCCCTTTAGATAATGAGAGGAAGAACGAAAAGACCCTAAGAGATTTTTATGAATTAAATAATTTTTTATGCAATCAATATTTTTTGCAAAGTTATAATGACTTGTATTACTTGGTATTTATGCTTACTATTCTTGAAATCTTGATGCAAATTGTATACAATAGAAATAGAGTATGAAATTATGGTATTGTTAATTTTGATGAAATTTAAAAATTTTATATTGAAACATACCATGGATGAATGATGTAACTAATCAAATCATTTATAAATATATTAAAAAAAATAAAATTATAATCATGGATTAATTGTATATTTCTATTTAAACTATATTGCTATATCATCAATTTCAATTTCATATTAATTAAATTTTAATTTTTTAAAATATATATTAATTCTCGTGTTATGAATATATATATATATATATATATATATATATATATATATATATATGTGTGTGTGTGTTTTTAACAATTTTATTTATATCGATTTAAGAGATAAATTTTATTTTGATTATCATATATTTATCCATATATTGAGTTGTTGATACTATTATATTGTTCTCAATTTTTTTTGAATTTTACTATATTTTATTCACATATTTTTGAAAAAGATGATTCGGTCATGTATGTACATGTTCAGCTAAATTATTTAGAAAAGTCAATATAATCATGAATGGTTAAACATTTTGTAAAAATATTTATTTTGTTGAAATGTACACAACTTTCAGAGCCTAGAGGTTTTCTACATTTTGAGCTTTAGGGGCAAAGTGGTCATTTTGCTTCGTTTGAATTCTGCAGCCAAAGCCCAAACGACGCCGTTTAAATGCCTAAATGACGTTGTTTCACCTGGGAATTGCAGGATGACTGCGAAACTTTGATCGATGATTTCTCACGTGTTAGTTGATGTCAATCCATGCTTTCAAGTTCTTTTATATCCCCACCAACTCACGCACAACATGTGTATAACAATCTGGTTTAAAAATTAGTGGTGGAGATTCGCATAATCGTAATTGATCCTAGGGTTCATATGCGTCCGGGATTTAGGCATGATCTATCGCGTTAGTATGTTTGAGATCAATTCACGAATTGTGTGTGATATAGAGTTGTAACTAAACACATTTCGATTGCCTTGAGAGCTCGATTAATACAATAGAGCCATCTCCCTCCCCCATGTAGGTCGAAGTTGTAATCGATCGAAGCGTGTAAAATCCTTGTTTGTTTTTTGTGATTTCAATTTTGTTACACTCCTACAAGTTCGTCAAGAATTTTAGGTGTGTTTGATTGCTTGTTCGCGCCCGAGTTCATTTTCACCATTTTTTAGCTCAGCCAATGAAATATTTACACATGGAAGCTGACGTGCCAAAAATGACCGAAATTCCCTAATTCATTTTCACCATTTTTTAGCTTACCCAATGAAATATTTACACATGAAAGCAGACGTGTCAAAAATGACCGAAATTCCCAAATTGAAAATCACGTGACATGCACGTGAGCTTTTCCGACGGAAATTCAAAATTTTCGATGAAATTAAACCAAATCGAATATTTTATGATGGTTTGAAGGACTAAATTGAATGTGACCTAATTTAGTGGACCAAAACAAGAGTAGACCCCGTTTAAGGGACCAACAATAAATAATTTCCCTATAAATATTACTAAGACCCTAATAGAATAAATTAAAAAAAAATTAATAGTTTGGACAACAAGACACAATCTTTGTTTTATTTGTATCCGCATCACTCTCTCCCTCAAGGAGAAGGTTCGAACGCAAATGTGAAAGATCGAAGACGAAGTCGCGCCGGGATCAAACACCAACCATCGGCGATCCTGATGGCGCGATGTAAAGGCAGCAACACATTGACTTGACGTAGGGGCAACGACTTGTTGAGGCGGAGCATGTGTAGTTACTAGAAGAACCGGCGCAGGGGCAACCACTTTAGGAAGCAGCGCAAGGGCAACAACATGGTGATGTTGTGCACATGCAACGACATCAGTATTCAACGCCAAGGCAGCGTCTGGGACAGCGCCGCAAGGGCAGTAGAATGCGGGACATGGGCAACGTCATCAGGATGCGGCGTCGGGGCAGTGGTGTGATGAAGCTGCTCGTCGTCCCAGATCTGCACTTCGTACCAGATTGGTTCATCATCTCAGATCGGGGCTGGTTCGTCTTTCGAATCAGTATCTCAAATCACACCATTGGTGTCATCGAGCGGTTCAGTATCCCAAATTATAGATGGGTACTCGTCATCAAACTGAGGTGGGCCAACATATAGATCTATTTCCTTGTCGTTCATGAGGAGCGGATGAATCGGCTCAGGGGGACGATATGAGACCGCGGGGACTACGAGTATTCGACATCAAATATTGTTGCTTGTAATGTATTTTGACACATTTAAATTATTTATGTTATTCAGTACATACATTTATTAGTTTCATATTTTTTGTTATTTCTTTGAAATCATTACAATTGTTTTATTATTTAAATTAAATAATATTAAAAAATAATCTATGGCCCTTTTTTAGTTAATTTAAAATTTTCGAATTTTAATAACTTGTAAATATTTAATTTTAATGTTTTTAATAATTTAGTGAGAAATTTATTTTTGTCAATACTTTTTAATAATTTTTAATTAAAATATACAATTATGATTTTTTTTGGCATTTTATAATTTAATTTGTGACAAAATATAAGTTTAGAGAAGACACAAATTATTTTGTATGGTTTACTTTTGAATTACTTAATTTTTATTTTGTCACAAAAAACTATCCCAACGCAATACAAGTGACAAAACAAGTTTGACATACTTATCCACATGTATTGTAAATTTTACTTTTGTAGTTCTTTTTTCACATAATTTTAAACAATAATGTTTATTTTCAAACATTAAAAATAACCTTTACAAAACTATTATTTTTCTATTTTGTCTTGTTTATATTTAAAATGTTTTTTATTTATATTTTTTTTATCTTGTATGTTTTTAATTATGTCTCGTTTTGCTCTCGATCGAAGCGTGTAAAATCCTTGTTTGTTTTTTGTGATTTCAATTGCGTTACACTCCTACAAGTTCGTCAAGACTTTTAGGTGTGTTTGATTGCTTAATTGTCGTCCGAATTCATTTTCACCATTTTTTAGCTCATCCAATGAAATATTTACAAATGGAAGCTGACGTGTCAAAAATGACCGAAATTCCCGAATTCATTTTCACCATTTTTAGCTCACCCAATGAAATATTTACACATAGAAGCAGACGTGTAAAAAATGACCGAAATTCCCAAATTGAAAATCACGTGACATGCACGTGAGCTTTTCCGACAGAAATTCAAAATTTCCGATGAAATTAGACCAAATCGAATATTTTATGATGGTTTGAAGGACTAAATTGAATGTGACCTAATTTAGTGGACCAAAACAAGAGTAGTCCCCGTTTAAGGGACCAACAATAAATAATTTCCCTATAAATATTACTAAGACCCTAATAGAATAAATTAAAAAAAATATTAATAGTTTGGACAACAAGACACAATCTTTGTTTTATTTGTATCGCATCACTCTCTCCCTCTATGAGAAGGTTCGAACGCAAATGTGAAAGATCGAAGACGAAATCGCGCCGGGATCAAACACCAACCATCGGCGATCCTGATGGCGCGATGTAAAGGCAGCAACACATTGACTTGACGTAGGGGCAACGACTTGTTGAGGCGGAGCATGGGTAGTTACTAGAAGAACCGGCGCAGGGGCAACAACTTTAGGAAGAAGCGCAAGTGCAATAACATGGTGATGTTGTGCACTTGCAACGACATCAGAATTCAACGCCAAGGCAGCGTCTGGGTCAGCGCCGCAAGGGCAGTAGAATGCGGGACATGGGCAACGTCATCAGGATGCGGCGTCGGGGCAGTGGTGTGATGAAGCTGCTCGTCGTCCCAGATCTGCACTTCGTACCAGATTGGTTCATCATCTCAGATCGGGGCTGGTTCGTCTTTCGAATCAGTATCTCAAATCACACCATTGGTGTCATCGAGCGGTTCAGTATCCCAAAGTATAGATGGGTACTCGTCATCAAACTGAGGTGGGCCAACATATAGATCTATTTCCTTGTCGTCCATGAGGAGCGGTTGAATCAGCTCGGGGGGACGATATGAGTCCGCGGGGACTACGAGTACTGACATCAAATATTGTTGCTTGTAATGTATTTTGACACATTTAAATTATTTATGTTATTCAGTACATACATTTATTAGTTTCATATTTTTTGTTATTTCTTTGAAATCATTACAATTATTTTATTATTTAAATTAAATAATATTAGTAAATAATCTATGCCCCTTTTTTAGTTAATTTAAAATTTTCGAATTTTAATAACTTGTAAATATTTAATTTTAAAGTTTTTAATATTTTAGTGAGAAATTTATTTTTTTCAATACTTTTTAATAATTTTTAATTAAAATATACAATTATGAATTTTTTTGGCATTTTATAATTTAATTTGTGACAAAATATAAGTTTATAGAAGACACAAATTATTTTGTATCGTTTACTTTTGAATAACTTAATTTTTATTTTGTCACAAAAAACTATCCGCAACGCAATACAAGTGACAAAACAAGTTTGACATATATCCACATGTATTGTAAGTTTTACTTTTGTACTTCTTGTTTACACATAATTTTAAAGAATAATGTTTATTTTCAAAGTTTAAAAATAGCATTTACAAAACTATTATGTTTCTATTATGTCTAGGGTTGTTTATATTTAAAATGTTTTTTATATATATTTTTTTATCTTGTATTTTTTTAATTATGTCTCGTTTTTTTAATTATAAATTGAATATTTTATAAATAAAATAAAATGTAGTATATTGTTGATACAAATATCATATTCAATTTTTTTAAACATTTACAGAATTTTGACAGTGTTTATTTTTAATCTACAATAAAAACACGTACGTTAAAATATGGTTGATCATGCATGATTTATCAATTGAAATTTGCATTTGTGAAATGAGAAACAAAAATTAAATTTGACATTCGCAAAACATATAAAATAGTTAACATGTAAATATCATGCTCTGAGACATCATTATATTAATAATTTGTCACAAACTCACGATCAATTATTTTTTATCGGCATCGTTCACAACTTTTGACCGGATATTATTTTACAATACCTAATACACGTAGGTATATGAAGGCCATGCTCGTTCAAGCATTGCCTAACACATGTTGTACGATCTTTAGGGTTTGCTTCTATCAATTTTCTTGATGCAACAATAGTCGTGATATTTGTTGAGTATGGAGGCCGATTCATGCCGAGAAGACGAAGAAAAGACGATTGGAGAAAACGGCGGTCGCCGGAGGTGAAACGGCGACCGTGGAAAGCCGCCGGCGGGCGCGGAAAGGTTTCGGCGGGCGCCGAAACCGGGTGAAATCGGAGATAGCAATCTGCCAAGGATCGGGACGTTTGGCGGGCGCCAAACGGGCTCCGGCGGTCGCCGAATGTTTTCGGCGGTCGCCAAAGGCAAAACGGCGGTCGCCGTTTTGCGGTGTACTGCCAGCGGGTTTTTTCTTCTCCTCCAAGTTTCCCTCCCCTATAAATAAACCCTATGCGTGTAAAATAGGGTTAACACCTCCAGAAAGTCTAGAAGCAATTATAGCATTACAAAGTCGTGTAATCGAGTCTGATAATTGTTCTAGTGAATTATTGCAGCAGTAAGAAGTGGACGTAGCCCTCGTTAACGGGTGAACCACTATAAATCTCGTGTCTCTTTATTATTCCGTATTTTTCGTTCTTGTTTGTTCGTATTGCTTTTCAAGAGGGGAATTCGGACGCGAATTATCCCAACAACTGGTATCAGAGCGCTAGGGTTATAGCGATCGGGGAAAAGCGATGACGGACACCACCACTTCGTTCGGGGTTACGAATTTTGACGGGAATAACTATGGACATTGGAAGATGCAGATCGAGGACTACCTTTATGGGAAAAAGCTCGGAATTCCTTTGAAGGGTAGACCGGAGAAGATCAAGGATGACGAGGAATGGGAAAGCCTCGACAGACAGGTGTTGGGATTGATACGTTTGTCTCTAGCCTCAAACGTATCATTCAACGTGCGCTCGATTACCACTACCAAGGATTTGATGGCTGCCCTATCAAACATGTACGAGCAACCTTCAGCGAACAACAAGGTGTATCTCATGAAGCAGTTGTTCAACCTGAAGATGTCGGACAATGCAAACGCAGCCAACCACATCAACGAGCTGAATTCCATCTTGGATAAATTGAAAGGAGTCGGGGTGAATTTCGATGATGAAATTTACGCTTTGATCCTACTTGCGTCTTTGCCGGATAGTTGGGAGCCCATGCGGGCAGCTGTTAGCAACTCTATGGGGAAGGAGAATCTGCAGTTCTCCGAAGTTAGAGATAAGATCCTAGCCGAGGAAATCTGGAGAAAGGATTTCAAGGGAAAGTCTTCTAGTTCGGCCTTGAGTGTGGAGAACCGGGGGAGAAACTCGGGTAGGAATGCTAACAGGAACAGAGGGAGATCCAAGTCTAGGAGTGGAAGAGATAGCTCGAAGTCCGAGGATAATGAGTGTTGGAATTGTGGGAAGACAGGGCACTTCAAGAGGGATTGTCGCTCTCGGGGGAAGAGTGACAACAAGAAGAAGGGAACCGCCAATGCGGTGACACAAGAGGATGACGACGATGGGGACGTCCTTCTCTTATCGGTCGACTCACCGATCGATTCCTGGGTGCTGGACTCAGGGGCTTCTTTCCATACTACTGCACAGCGAGAGGTAATGCTGAATTATGTCTCGGGTGACTATGGAAAGGTTTTTCTTGCAGATGACGAGCCACTCGATGTAGTCGGGATGGGAGATATCAACCTAAAGATGTCAAATGGGCAAACTTGGAAGATTTCCAAGGTCAGACATGTGCCGGGGTTGAAGAGGAACCTAATTTCGGTGGGTCAGCTTGATAGTGATGGTCACCGGGTGTCATTTGGAGATGGGTCGTGGAAGGTTTCGAGGAACGCCATGACCATAGCTCGAGGTCATAAGACGGGCACACTTTACATGAAGACGAGCGTGAGGGACTCGACTGGTGTTGTTGATAACACCAAGAAGACCGAATTGTGGCATTGCAGGCTGGGGCACATGAGTGAGAAGGGGATGAAGATCATGGCAAAGAACGGGCTGCTGCCCGAACTCAAGGCGATTGAGTCTCACGTGTGCGAGAGATACATTCTTGGAAAGCAGAAACGAGTGAGTTTTTCCAAAGGAGGAAGGGAGCCCAAGGCGGAGAAGCTGGAACTGGTACACACGGATGTTTGGGGTCCAGCTCCCGTCGCCTCACTCGGAGGATCACTCTACTATGTTACCTTCATCGATGACTCCACAAGGAAGGTATGGGTGTACTTCATGAAAAATAAGAGTGACGTGTTCTCTGTTTTCAGGAAATGGAAAGCCGAGGTTGAGAATGAAACAAATCTCAAGGTGAAGTGTTTGAGGTCCGACAACGGAGGTGAGTACGTTGACGCCGACTTCAAACAATTTTGTGTCGAGAGTGGGATCAAGATGGTGAAGACTATTCCGGGGACCCCACAACAGAACGGAATAGCGGAGCGAATGAACAGGACGCTAAATGAGAAGGCCCGGAGTATGCGGTTACATTCGGGGATGCCTAAAATGTTTTGGGCATATGCCATCGACATGACAGCTCATTTAATCAACAGAGCACCGTCGGTTCCTTTGGAATATCGGATTCCTGAGGAGGTTTGGAGTGGGAAGAAGCTGAATCTGTCCTACTTGAGGGTGTTCCGGTGTCTGGCGTATGTCCATGTCGACGAAGCTGCTCGTAGCAAGCTTGATCCTAAATCCAAGAAGTGCTTCTTTCTTGGATATGGCGGCACGGAGTTCGGGTACCGATTTTGGATGCCGAAAATCATAAGGTGATCCGAAGCAGAAATGTGATCTTCAACGAGGCAGTCTTGTACAAGGGTAAAGACGAGGTTGTTGAAGAAGGCGTTGATCCCGTGGGAGAAACGGAGGAGGTTCCGGTGAAGGTCGTGGAGACCGAGGAGATCGAGGAGGGAAACACGAGCAGCGAAGATGAGCAAGATGAGAATGCTCATCCCAACATCGATCCAATCACACCGAAGCCATGGAGGTCGACTAGGGTAAGAAGACCTCCCCATAAATTTTCACCTTCCCTTAACTATATTTTGTTGACTGATAGGGGTGAGCCGGAGAGCTACACCGAGGCTATACAAGCGAGGGATTCGATCAAGTGGGAGTCTGCCATGAAAGAAGAGATGAGCTCATTGATGTCGAATCAGACTTGGGAACTAGCCGAGCTTCCGAAGGAGAAGAAGGCCTTGCACAATAAATGGGTCTTCCGGGCAAAGGAAGAACACGATGGGAGCGTTCGGTATAAAGCAAGATTAGTGGTGAAAGGCTTCCAGCAGAAGGAAGGGATAGACTACACGGAGATCTTTGCTCCGGTAGTCAAGATGGTAACCATCTGGGTAGTGCTTAGCTTGGTGGCACAGGAGAATTTACATCTTCAGCAAATGGATGTAAAGACCGTATTTCTTCATGGGGATCTGGATGAAGAAATATATATGAAGCAACCGGAAGGTTTCGAAGTCCGAGGAAAGGAGAAGCTGGTGTGTAAGCTTCAGAAGAGCTTGTATGGGTTGAAGCAAGCTCCGAGGCAGTGGTACAAGAAGTTCGACATGTTCATGAAGCGGGTCGAATTCACGCGGTGCGAGGCGGACCACTGCTGCTATTTCAAGAAACTCGGAGGTACCTACATAATTTTGCTTCTTTATGTAGATGATATGCTGATAGTCGGGGCGAGTTTGGCGGAGATCGACAAGCTCAAGAAAGGTCTATCGAGGGAGTTCTCTATGAAGGATTTGGGTGCTGCCAAACAAATCCTGGGGATGAGAATCACGAGGAGCAAGGATGGTCTTGAGTTGTCTCAAGAAGAGTACCTGAAGAAGGTACTAGCACGGTTTAGCATGGAGGATGCGAAACCCGTGGGCACTCCTTTGGCTAGTCACTTCCGTCTGTCAAAGGAGGACTCGCCGATGAGCGAGAAGGAGCTAGCGCATATGGATAAGGTCCCTTACGCCTCTGCGATTGGGAGCTTTATGTATGCCATGGTGTGCAAAAGGCCTGACATTGCCCATGCAGTGGGAGTTGTCAGTCGGTTCATGAGTAATCCGGGGAAGCAACATTGGGAAGCCGTCAAGTGGATCTTCCGATACTTGAGAGGGACTTCCAATTTTGCTTTGAGGTTCCGAAAATCAGATGTGGGGTTACTCGGGTTCGTGGACGCGGATAACGGAGGTGACGTGGATAGTAGATAAGCACTACTGGGTACGTATACACTTTCGGGGGTACTGCGATTAGCTGGGTGTCGAGGTTGCAGAAGATAGTAGCACTATCGAGCTGTGAGGCGGAGTACGTTGCTGTGACGGAAGCCGCGAAGGAAATGATGTGGCTACAGGCATTTCTGCTAGAATTGAGACAAGACCACTCGGGGAGTGTCTTGTATTGCGACAGTCAGAGCGCCATTCACTTGGCGAAGAATCCCGTGTACCATGCTCGAACGAAGCATATCCAGCTGAGATATCACTTCATTCGATCAGCCTTGGAGGAAGGCGTCTTGGTGTTGGAGAAGATTCTTGGGAGTAAGAATCCGGCCGACATGTTTACGAAGGTGGTGCCGTGCGAGAAGTTGAGGTTGTGTTCAACCTCGGTTGGTCTTCTGGGATGAGGACCGGGGACGCCGCTGCAATGGGAAGAGAAGATAGGGGTCGTGAATCAGCTCCAAGTGGGAGATTGTTGAGTATGGAGGCCGATTCATGCCGAGAAGACGAAGAAAAGACGATTGGAGAAAACGGCGGTCGCCGGAGGTGAAACGGCGACCGCGGAAAGCCGCCGGCGGGCGCGGAAAGGTTTCGGCGGGCGCCGAAACCGGGTGAAATCGGAGATAGCAATCTGCCAAGGATCGGGACGTTTGGCGGGCGCCAAACGGGCTCCGGCGGTCGCCGAATGTTTTCGGCGGTCGCAAAAGGCAAAACGACGGTCGCCGTTTTGCGGTGTACTGCCAGCGGGTTTTTTCTTCTCCTCCAAGTTTCCCTCCCCTATAAATAAACCCTATGCGTGTAAAATAGGGTTAACACCTCCAGAAAGTCTAGAAGCAATTATAGCATTACAAAGTCGTGTAATCGAGTCTGATAATTGATCTAGTGAATTATTGCAGCAGTAAGAAGTGGACGTAGCCCTCGTTAACGGGTGAACCACTATAAATCTCGTGTCTCTTTATTATTCCGTATTTTTCGTTCTTGTTTGTTCGTATTGCTTTTCAAGAGGGGAATTCGGACGCGAATTATCCCAACAATATTTCAAACCGAGATCACAAACATCAACAAAATGATGACAACAACTTTCATGCTTATCACGTTTTTCATTTTTCTTTAGGATTTTAAGGTATATATTTAAAAATTATATTTTTCAAATATATATAGAGAAAAGAAATACATTTATTTCTAAAATATATTAGATTTTAAAGCAATAACCTAGTCCCTTTAGATAATGAGAAGAAGAACGAAAAGACCCTAAGAGATTTTTATGAATTAAATAATTTTTTATGCAATCAATATTTTTTGGAAAGTTATAATGACTTGTATTACTTGGTATTTATGCTTACTATGAAGGTACCGGTATACCGATCCGATCGATATACCGTGTGTGCGGAAGCGTGTAAAGCATATAATGTTGGAAATCGACTACCCGGTACTTGTCCGTTCGACTACTCGAACATCCGGACAAGTCCAGTCGACCCCTAGCATCCCTATTGCACTCATGACGAAGTCCCAGACCCTAATCACGCCCAGCCATCGCACCCGAGGCACGACCGCGCGAAAACGGGGTTTCTGCCCTGTCTGTCGGCCGACGCCATAAGGCTGTCGCCCGACAGGGCAGCTTTTTCTGCCAATACATAAGGCTGTCGGCCGACAGAGTAACTTTGTCGGCCGACGGGATATACCTGTCCGCCGACGGCGTCGCGATTCCAGCAACGGGTTTCGCCCGTTCTGGCTGTTCCAACGAGATTTTCTCGATCCGACTACTGCGCCGGAGGTCCGAGACCTCCCAGAAGTCCGAGAATATCACATCCAAGCCTTACAAACCAATCGATGGTTCGTTGTATGATTAACGCAATATAGAGATCGAAAAGTGCGGAATTGAGAAATCGATCTCATACCTTCTCGGTCGATTGTTGAGACCTTAGATGTTTCTAGCGTATGTCTCTGCCCCGATTCCAACCGTTGTGTGGGCAACGATCTGTTGGATTCTCCTTTTCTGCTTCTCTGATAAACCACCGCAACAATGTTTTTACTTTTCTGTGTAAAATATTTGCGCAAGCTTTTTATTTATTTGAGTAATCATCAGTGAAAGTTACGAAATATTCATAACTTCCTCTCGCTTGGACAGATAAAGGCCCGCACAAATCAGAGTGAATCAATTCTAGTACTTCCTTGGATCTATACCCCTTATCACTAAAGGGTCGTTTGGTAATTTTTCCTTCCAGGCATGATTCGCAGGTTGGAAAGTCCTCATCTTTCACATCACTGAGTATTCCATCAGTTATCAACCTTTGAATCCTACCCAAGTTAATATGACCTAGCCTAAGATGCCATAAGTACTTTTTGATTCATCCTAGAAGGCTCCTTTCTCTTATTGGTACTAGATGTGTTATATAACTCTACTCGTTGCATCGTGGAATAATCAGGATTCAGTATATATAAGTTGCCTATCAATGTACCAGAACAGATATAATCACCATTCTTTTTGACAATAACAGAACTATCAAAAGAAACAGAATATCCATTCAAAACCAATTTAGAAACCGAAACAAGGTTCTTTCTAATATTCGGTACATAAAGACAATTATTCAATAACCAAAACTTTATTATTAAAAGATAAATAAACATCTCCCACTGCAACCGCCGCCACTTTCGTAGCGTTGCCCATGTAGATGGTGATCTCTCCCTCTCTAAGCCGCCGGGTTTCCTGGAACCCCTGCAAAGAATTGCAGACATGATCAGTGGCTCCCGTATCCACACACCAGGTACCGGTGGATAACACCGCTAAACATGTTTCAGTGACTAAGGAAAAGTTCATACCTCCTTGTCTGAGAGGAAAATTAGACTTCCAATGTCCAGACTGCTTGCAACGGAAACACTTGCCCTTGGGCTTGTTCACTCCATTCTGTGGTCCACCATTTCTGGGTCCACTGGGTTTCCGTCCTTGCTTCTTCTTCCTCTTAGTCCCCGGAGGGCCAGGAAGTTTCACAGCCACAAGTGCCTGAGGTTTCTTAAAGATTCCCTCTGCCGCCTGGAGTTCAGTCAGGAGTTCCGCCAACGAATATAACCTCTTGTTCATGTTATAGTTCAGGCGGAACTGCTCAAAACTCCTAGGCAGAGACTGGAGCACAATGTCGATCTGGGTTTCCCCATCGATAGCTCCTCCCATAATCTCTATCTCATTCAGATGGCCCATCATCCTGAGAACGTGATCCCTTACGGGCGTTCCTTCGGACATGGTGGCCATCATGAGTTGCCTCATAGCATCTTGCGTGGCTGCCCTACCCTGATGACCAAACATTTCCTTGAGGTTAAGCATCATATCATAGGCAGTGGCTATGGCTTCATGCTGATGTTGCAGCACATTTGACATAGAAGCCAAAATGTAGCACCGCGCCATCTGATCAGCCTTGACCCACTTCCGATGAGCTTCCTTTTCCTCAGGAGTGGAGGTATCAGTAGGTTCATCAGGACAAACCTCATGGAGTACATATTTGTACTCCTCAGTAGTCAGGACAATGTCCAAGTTTCGCTTCCAATCAATATAGTTTGGACCAGTGAGTTTGTTCTCTTTTAGTATCACAGACAGTGGGTTGAGTGCCATATCTATAAAAGAGACAAATCAAACCGTCAAATTTAATTCGATATTAACTCCCTTAATTAATATCATTAAATTTATCAATCAATCCTAAAATCCCATCAGACTAGCATGCCACGTTCATGTGGACGTATACTAGTCCAAACGATTTTATAACTGGACTTTTACTTCGGTCGTACATCATTACAGCAGTGACTCCGATGGGGAGGATACTGTAAAGCGTACCTAAGTGTACACCATTTCTCAGTACTAAGTCAACCGCTCGGGAACTACATATCCACCGCAAGCCACGTTAGTGTGGACGTTTACGTTGACATGCGGTCCCTTTACGATTTCCTAAAACTGTCGAGCCTCAATTAACCCAAAGTTCCGTTTCCGTTTAGCAAGCCACGATAGTGTGGACGTTTACTAAACAAACAACTTTGTTAATTGAATTCCATTTCTTAAACTTCACAATTTTATTAATCAAAGCTTGATATCTCGTAAGTGAAACTCGAAGTTTCTAACCAGCGATCAATCGTGCAATTGAGCCCTATCTCTCACTAGGTGAGGGAGCCAACCAGACAATCGATCTAGTCATCGAATGACTCGAATGTCTCTAATCTGTGTCATCGACATAACCAAGCGCTTTGGCTCCATTCCACTCCCCGGGGTGAGAATGAGTCGAGTTGAAATTAGTCTTTGAAAGACAGATTAGGCACTTGCTTTTGAAAAATATAATTGTTCAATTTTAAAATGGAATTTCATTCGAATTTCGATCAAAGTGATTTCCGTGTATCGACTTTATCCGATAGGGAGGATGACACTAAAGCCAACTCGTAAGTTAATACACATCACTCTCGAAACAGAGAATGGAGACCGCGGGATTGTTTCCAATCCCTCTCCCACTTAGTATTTTACGATTTAGGGATAATCATGCATAAAATAATAAGCATAATAAAACACGTAAATCACACAAAAAGCAATTAACGTGGCCCGATTATTATGGCCTTAAAATCTTGAATGCACGTCGCTTGGAACTCGAACTCGTTGCTCGTCTCGATTTCGATTCTCGTTCCTCCGGGCTTCGATCTCCTCTCGATCCAATAGCAGAAAATAATTACAAAAATTATTCTACTAACTCCGGTATCGATCCTATACATGTTGATCGACCCTATACAAGTCCCGGATTAAAAGAAAAATAAATAAATAAACCTAACGACTCAACCCGTCGTTTTTATCTATTACAAACAAGCAACTTTCCAAAATTAAAACGATCTCGACAAGCCCGAGAGTTTAATCAAAACCACATACATACAACACAAAATACCAGAAATAAATTGGCCATAATAATCGGGTTCAACCTGCAAGGCAACACGCGCAAAAATACAACGAACCGATAACCGGCTCTGATACCAATTGTTGGAAATTGACTACCCGGTACTTGTCCGTTCGACTACTCGAACATCCGGACAAGTCTAGTCGACCCCTAGCATCCCTATTGCACTCATGACGAAGTCCCAGACCCTAATCACGCCCAGCCATCGCACCCGAGGCACGACCGCGCGAAAACGGGGTTTCTGCCCTGTCTGTCGGCCGACGCCATAAGGCTGTCGCCCGACAGGGCAGCTTTGTCTGCCAATACATAAGGCTGTCGGCCGACAGAGTAACTTTGTCGGCCGACGGGATATACCTGTCCGCCGACGGCGTCGCGATTCCAGCAACGGGTTTCGCCCGTTCTGGCTGTTCCAACGAGATTTTCTCGATCCGACTACTGCGCCGGAGGTCCGAGACCTCCCAGAAGTCCGAGAATATCACATCCAAGCCTTACAAACCAATCGATGGTTCGTTGTATGATTAACGCAATATAGAGATCGAAAAGTGCGGAATTGAGAAATCGATCTCATACCTTCTCGGTCGATTGTTGAGACCTTAGATGTTTCTAGCGTATGTCTCTGCCCCGATTCCAACCGTTGTGTGGGCAATGATCTGTTGGATTCTCCTTTTCTGCTTCATTGATAAACCACCGCAACAATGTTTTTACTTTTCTGTGTAAAATATTTGCGCAAGCTTTTTATTTATTTTACATAGAAAAAAGTAATTGCGTTAAGCTTTTAATTTTTCTCAGTAAAATAAATTGCGGCAAGTTGTAGGTTTAGGAGAGGGCAAGGGGGGGGGGGGGGGGGGTGTTTAAATAGAGCTACACTAGGGACCTCTTAGGTAAATAAATCCCGGGCTAAATTGCAAATTAATTAACTAGGAGTCCTTAAAAGAAATCCTTTAATTAATTACAATTTTAATTATTATTAATTCCACTAAATAATAATAATTGAATTCCCGAAATTAATTTAATATTATATCAACAATAATATTTCCGCCGAATTACATATACGACTTTCCCCGTGTTTAAGATATCGAATGTCCACGAATTAATTTCAATTACTAATAATTAAATTAATTCGTTTCTTATTATCCGAGACTAGTACCACTCATCCTTATTATCATGTGGAACAAATCCACCTGCAGGGTTTACATGATAAACTTTATGAGCTCATCTCGGGGACATCATCAACCCGATAAACGGGACACGGTTTCCTGTCTATAATCTATAGCATGTCGTGCGTACAATTACGATTCCCAATTTACCGAGAATCTCGACTAATCAATTAGTCTCACTCATTGGCATATTAAAGAACCGAGAATTGGACACACGCACCTATAATTATATAGGGATTAGGAATTCGTATATCCGTAATATCTGAGGTCTAGTTCGATTACTTCGATTAGTATAAATCGAACGCCCTCCCGTGGTCCTGCTCAATACACCAAGTGTACGAGTGTAACATGATAGTCAAGACCGACTATCTACCAGTCACACTACGACGTACCGATGGATTGTCCTTGTCCATCTAAGTCGTGAGCTACTCTTCGATAGTATACGAGTAACCGACAGTATGATCTTCCGCGTGTCTCCTCACACCATACTGTCTACAACGTATATATCTAGGACTATTGCATAAAGTACATGATAGACAAAATGCCGACAGTTTGATTAATAGATAATAAAACACAGATAAGGAGTTCCATATTGTCACTAAACTAGACATTTAGAATATAACTCCATCATATAAATCTATCATGCTTGATCTAGTACACACAATATATGTATAGACATATATATATATATATATATATATATATATATACACATCCAATATATATATATATATATATGAGGTTCAACGAGTTCTTACATTTGGTGATCGTTGAAATTGGTTATGGTGGTGTTGAGTCGATTGAACCACCTTAATGGATCAGCAACTTGAAGCTCTCCTTGTGAATGACCTTGTCACTCCTTTGGATCGTCCGGATGTTGAAGCTGCACAAATGGCCCGGCCTCTACGTGTTGCACACGAACCCGTTTGATAAACACCTTGCTTGTTTGAAGTGGTTCTCCAAGAACACTCTCTCTTCTCACTCTTTCTTGTGAATTTCGTGGCTGATGATGATGGTATTAGAATGAGACATGAAAATCTGATTTTCATGCTCATTATACCCCTTTTACTTCACATGTAACCCCCACCATAATGTGTGTGTGTCATAACCACACATAATGGGGTGTTATGGTGAAGTTCAAAGGTCACCTCCACATAATCATGCCAAATCATGATATGTGGTCCCATTGGCTTATGTGGCATGCCATGTCACACTATGTGACATGCATTTCATGCAAGCCATGCATCCCATGCATGTGAAAATCCACGTAAATATTGATTCTAAATCAATAAATTTATTAAGCAATGTATATCAATATCGAGCTCGTGTGTGACCCTGTAGGTATGATTTTATCGATCAATATTATATTGTTCCCAACAATTAATATTATCGAATAATCATTTAACATCCATAGACGACCTTATTGTTGGAGTTGTGTACTTAATGTCTAGATTTAAGTAACGGTAAACTCCCGATCATAGCATTTAATCTATTTAATTAATAAACAATTGTTTGCTTTTAATTATCATTAATTAAATATATGCAAATCATAGTCCTGGATTTTATACGTTGTAGTTAGTATGGTGTGTCGGGCCCACACAGAAGATCATACTATCGGTTACTCGTATTTAATCAAACAGTGGCTCACGACCTAGATGGACCCGGACCAATCCATCGGTATAGTCGTTGTGTGAGAGAGAAAATAATTTGTCTTAATTATTTTATCACACTTGTACACTTGGTGTATTGAGCGGATCGTTGAGATTCATCGATTAGGATTGCCGGCGATAATCGGTTCGAGTCTCAGTGTATTTTATTCTTAATCCCCGATATTGTTGCGGGTGTGTATATTTAATATAAGTGACTTTGATTTACCAAAGGAATTAACCGATTTAATTATTGGGTTAATTACCGGTTAAGTTGGGTCACTATATTTTATATATGGCATGCCGTGAATGATTGACCGGACAGTGTATCCCGGAAGGGTTGATAATATCCCCGAGATGAGTTCATAAGGAATTATTGTGTAAACCTCATGAGTGGATTCGTTCCGCACAATAATTAAGGTTGAATGGTACTAGTCTCGGATTAAAGAGATGAATAAATTAATTAGCAATAAATTAATTTTATTCATGGATATTTAAATCTTAAATACACGGAATAAATAATACTACCGGAGAAATATTATTTGATATAATATGGTTTAATATTGGGAGTGCAATTAATTTATATAGTGGAAAATAAATTAATTAATATTAATGGGAGATTAATAGATTTGGGCTTGGGCTCAATTTAATCATTAATATTGGAAGTCCAATATTCCACCTCCTTTAGATCCCCTACGTAGCCTATAAAAGCACTACATGGTCTTCTCTATTCTACAACATAATAACACAAGATCATAATTCTCCTAGAGAGAGAAAGTAGAGAGAGAGAGAAGAGGATCCATAAGCTTGGAGGATCGTCGCCCACCCGACGTTCAAGCTAGTGCAAGGAATACGTGGGAAGATCGTAAGGTCATCAACTTAGATTCGTTTCTCCGCACAACGAATTAAAAGGTAAAATCATATACTCCCTTCTATGATTTTATGTGAATTGATTGTGATACATACATGAACGCACGATCCGGGTAAACGACGAACTTCGGGGACGGGGATTCGAGATCCCCGGCGAACGTTCGAGAGAGCCCTCGGCTGGGAGCCGAGGGGGTGGCGGTCGAGCCTAGGGCTTCGACCGCCGGCGCGCACCAAGGGAAGGCCGCGGCTGGACGCCGCGGCTAGGGGCGATCGAACCCTAGTTCGATCGCCGGGGACCGTCGCGGCTTCGCGCCGCGGCTGGTGGTCCCCCCTCCCCTCGGTGGTGGCGGTGAGTCGCCGGACTCACCGCCCGGGGCAGCCGGAGCAGCCCCACGCGATCGATCGATCGCGAGCCCCGTGCGGGGGCTCGGTTGGGCACCACGGGCGGAACCGTGGTGGTGCTAGGTTGAGCTCCGGCTCGTACGGTGGTTCGCGGTTTCATCTCCGGCGACGGGATTTCGGTCGGGTTGTCGGTTTCCGTAATTTTGATAACCCGGGATATCGAATTCCAGCAATTGGTATCAGAGCGTTTGGTTTCGTGTTCATGTATGTGTTCAATTGTGTTCTACCTTGCAGGGATTCCGACTATCATGGTTTAATTAATTGTTAATTATTGGTTTAATTAATTGCTATTTAATTTACCATGATTGTTCGTTTATTAAACTCTCGGACATGTCGAGATTCGTTTTGTGTGGATGAATGCTTGTAATAGTAAAAATTCTGGGGTTGACCGAATTTAGATTTATTATTATTGTTCTATGTTTTCCGAAAAGTGTATAGGGTCGATTTCATGTATAGAATCGATACCGGAATTGTAAATTTATTTCTTGTAATTTATTTACGTTGGATCGATGTCGAGACGACCGCCGGAGAACTCATGAGACGAAGAAGACGAAGAGGACGAAGGACCGAAGGGGTCGATCACCCCATGATCGACCCATGATCGACCAAGGGAAGGGGGCGTCGCGCCCCTTCGGCCGTGGGCTGTCGCCGGCGACGGTGGCGGCTGGCCGGCTGGAGCGGCGGCGGCGGGTGCTCCCTCCCGGTGGTCGATCGGTGGTGGTGGTGGTGGTGCGGGGATCCCCAACCCGTGCTACTCCTACTCCTACCAAGATACTACTTACCTAATTAATTCAAGTTTTCCTATTTTGAGTATTCCTAACTTTGGGAACTCTCATGGAAATAGGAAAAGAATTAATTGGAATTATTTTTATTCCTTATTCTATTATGGAAGTCTTCTAGAGTATTCCGAGTTCTACTTGGAATAGGATCCTAGAGATTTAATAGAATTGGAAAGGAATAAAAGATAATTTAGGATTGATTTATTTCCTAATTGATTATTCCTATTTTATGGGAATTTTCATAGTAATGGAAATTAATCTTGGAAAGTAGAAGAGTCCTAATTTATTTTATTTCCTTATTCTATTATAGAATTCTTTTAGAATATTCCAAGTTTGACTTGGATAGATTATTCTAGAGATTTAATATAATTAGATAGGAAAATAAATAAATAAAAATATTAATAATATTTAATTTTATTTTTGATTTATTCGATTGACTTAATTTTCGAATTGAGTATCTTTTGGATTTATTAAAAATAAATAGATTTAAATATTGGGATTAATATTCTCGTCACATGGAGCATTCAAGAACGAAGACTGAAGACTAGAAGACGCATACGGAGATGGAATAAAGCCATGATAGTCGGAAAATAATTCTTCTAGCATTAGTTTGACTATGTGCTATGTGCTTTATTACTTGTATGCATGCTTATGTGTTTAATTATGCATTAGATAGCGTATCCCTTTGTTATAAAAAGCTAAGTGGGAGCGGGGATGGAAACATTCCCATGGTCTCCATTACTGTTCTCTTGGTGACTCTTATGGACTTTTGAAGTTCGTATAGATGTGTCATTGGAGGAGAATTCTTGTAATTTCTTTTACAAGAGACATTGATTAAGTTTATCAAACAATGCCTAATTTGTCTTTCTGAAACTGACTTCAAGTCGACTCATTCTCACCCCGGGGAGTGGAATGGAGCCAAAGCCACTTGGTCATGTCGAGGACACAAATTAGAGGCAGTCGTACCATTCTTTGATAGATGGATCGATTGTCTGCTCGGCTCCCTCATCTAATGAGAGATAGGGTTGTTCGCATGGTGAATCACTGGTTAGAAACTTCGAGTTTCACTTATGATTCTCCGCGTCTTGATTTATGAAATCGAATGCCTCAAGTAATTGGATGTCAACTATAAAAGTCTTTTGGTATAGTAAACGTCCACACGAACGTGGCTTGCTATGCTGAATGGGATTTTTGGAAATAGTTGATGTAGACAGTTATAGGGAATTGTGAAGGATTGTGAGTTATCGTAAACGTCCACACTAACGTGGCTTGCGGTGACGTAGCAATTCCAAATGATTCACCTTAGTACTGAGTAATGGTTTACACTTAGGTACGCTTTATAGTATTCTTCCCAACGAAGTAACGCTATAATGATGTACGACCGAAGCAAATCTAATTGCTAAATCATTTGGGTGGGTAAACGTCCACACGAACGTGGCTTGCCTTACCTGATGGGATTTTAGATGTGATTAGTAATTTAATGATATTATTTGAGGGAGATAATATCGGATATTAAATTGATTGTTTGTTTAAATGTGCTTATAGGCTTAGAGAATAGCTATGAACCCACTTTCTATGATACTCAAGGAGCATAAGCTCACTGGCCCCAACTATATTAATTGGAAGAGAAATTTAGACATTGTCCTGACTTTGGAGGAGTACAAGTTTGTACTCCATGAAGTGTGCCCTGCTGAGCCCACGGCTGCCTCAACTGATGAGGAAAAACTGACATATCGGAAGTGGAAAAAGGCTGATGAAATGGCTAGGTGTTATATTTTGGCTTCCATGTCAAATGTACTCCAAACCCAACATGAGTCGATGGACACTGCCTATGATATGATGTTTAACCTCAAGGAGATGTTTGGGGAGCAAGATCGTGCGGCAAGGCAAGAAGCCATGAGAGTCCTCATGTCGACTACTCAATCTGAAGGAACGCCCGTTGGGGAGCACGTTCTTAAGATGATGAGTTTGTTGAATGAACTTGAGGTCCTAGGAGCTTCTATTGATGCTGAGACGCAAGTCGACATCATACTCCAGTCTCTGGCCCCTAGTTTTGAGCAGTTTCGTATGAGCTATAATATGGGTAAACTATCTTATACTCTTGCGCAACTCCTGACTGAACTAAAGGCGGCAGAGGGGATCTACAAGAAGGGCAAGTCTCAAGCGCTTGTAGCTACCAAGTCCAAAGGCTTTAAGCCTGGTGGAGGTAGGGGCAAGAAAAGGAAGCAAGCCTGGAAACCCAGTGGTGTCAAGAGGACTGTACCACGAGTGGGGGCTGCAAAGCCAAAGGGTAAGTGCTTCCGATGCAACAAGATGGGACACTGGAAGTCTGAATGTCCTCTCAAAGGTACGAATTTTTCTTTAGTCGTAAAAACATAGTCAGCGGTATTATCTACCAGAATTCTGGTGTGTAGATATGGAACCACTGACGGTATGTGCATTTTGAATGCAGGGGTTCCATAAAACCCGGCGACTTAGAGAGGAAGAGTTCGAGTCTACACGGGCAAAGCTGTAGAGGAGGCAGCGGTTGCGGTGGAAGACATTTATCTGCTTTAGTAGTTAAATAGGATTTCATTTCAAAGTTATTTCTTTATGTACCCCTTACTTTAGAAAGAACGTTTTGTTCTGGATTTCTATTTATTATGAATGGATATTTTATTTCTTTAATCATTGGATGATTTTGATAAGAAATAATGGCATTATCTATTCTGGTACATTAGATAGCAATATATGAATGATAGATCCTAAGTCTACCCCAATGCAACGAACCGTTCTATAACTTGTTTTACTTATTAGATATTTCTTTATTAATCATTATACTTGTGAAATCTTATACTTAGTAGTATTTTCAAATGAGATTCAAATGGTCGAAATTGATTTGATCAATTATAGTTGAAGGAATGGACCTTCCGACCTAAGGATTGAATTTGGAGGATAATACGTCTAAGCAAACCTTTCTGGATAAAGGAAAGAATTTAAACAAGTATTGGAAATGATTAGATATGCAGACATATGTGTATATTAGAAAGGTACGAGTAATTCTTTCGAGAATACTCAAGTGATGGATTAGAATGCTTGATGTGCCATAAAAGCAAAGTGTTTTGACTAGTCAATGGACACAAAGCGATTATGGGGAACCATCAAAGTATATCCATTAGGAGCCTGCGACTCGGTCGCAGAGGGCATCACCTATCTGAATAACACATAGCATAATCAAAGATTGGGATTCAATCCCAAAGGGGCGCGCCATACACTTACGTGTAGAGATGGTGCGCTGTAAATAAGAAATGGAAATCTAATAGTAAATAGAGCAAGTTGTTCGGAACTACCTATGTTCTATGGATATTCCTAGATACAACGGCATATTAAATATGGTTGTAGGATGTCCTAGATGAACGAAGTATTGTGTGTTCTATAGTACTATGAACCAGAGGGACGTCTTGTCCGGTTCATGGAGGAAGACTATTAGATGAACTACAAAGCCTAAATTGACGTAATACCTTGGAATGAGAAAAAGGACAAAAGACTAGGAACCTGCCAAACCGAGTAGAAGTACACCACATACTGCACCTATTGTTATTACTAGTATACACCGGGACGCCATTGCAGTGGGAGGTTGTTGGACAACCAGGTATATTCATAAGACTAGAGGAGTTCGGACTCTGGATCTAGTAAAGATGAAATCGACCCCTAGCTCTGCATAAGGGCAGTACTAGATCTAAATGTGCCTGCTTGGAACAATAAGGATTATTGTTGAGAGGCTAGATCATTTAGAGTACAAGCTTAGTAAATCCATTCATGGATTGAAATAAAGCTATGAGTCGTAGAGCTTGCGAATTGATGGGATAATCCATTTGATGGATTCATCAAAAGGCATAGACGAAAGGTGTATTGAAGACGTAATGGAAACAAGGTGGTGTTTCTCGGAGATTTTATTTAGATAACATTTCATCATTGGCAACAATGTAAAAGTGTTGTCAGACATAAAATAATGGTTGTCTAAATAAATCGAGATATAAGATTAAGAAGAAGTTAGAACATGTTCTTAAGATCTTATGATCTAGAGATAAGAACGTTGTACTTCTCCTAGAAATCTTATACGATTAAGGTTTGTTTTAAACATGCATACTTCTGAGAAAGGTTATTGCCTTTCAGAGACAGAATATACATCTATCTAAAGGGTTTGTGTTTATACACATGAAGGGGATAGACAAAGCAGTTTCCTATACTTCAAGTATGGAAAGCTTTATAAATGCAATGTTGTAAAACAAGAACCTGATATCAACTATGCGGTTTGCGTAGTGGGAGGATATCAAGGTGATCTAGAAAAGAGATTTTTCGAATGCTGTAGGCAAGACGAAATATTATTTGATCACAAATTCTCAGATCCTAAAAAAAAGGAAGGACCAGTGAAAGTCGATATCAGGCTATGTGGTCACTTTTAGAAAGAGGTGGAACCATAAAAGAGTGATAAGCAGGACGCTTCTCAGACTCTCTCGTAACCGAATAGCAGCCTCAGAGGCAGCGGAAGTTTTGGTTAGGTTCCGGGATAACCTCTTGACTTGGATATGACTCTTAGTTTACCAAAGGCTATTGGATAGCGGTGCACGGTGAACTGGAAGAGGTCATAAGTCAAAAGTGATGTTAACACATAGAGCAAGTACCACCTGATACGAGTCATCGTCGAGGGAGACGACGTAGTAGTCACCAAGATAACTTCAGAGCGGCAACCTAGATTGCTCACTCACATAGTACTTCTCGGAAGTACACCTTGAGCACGTGATGAGTATGGGAACCGGGAGTTTGGAAGAAATGACTAGACCTTAGTACAAGTGGGAGATTGTTGGAGTTGTGTACTTAATGTCTAGATTTAAGTAACGGTAAACTCCCGATCATAGCATTTAATCTATTTAATTAATAAACAATTGTTTGCTTTTAATTATCATTAATTAAATATATGCAAATCATAGTCCTGGATTTTATACGTTGTAGTTAGTATGGTGTGTCGGGCCCACACAGAAGATCATACTATCGGTTACTCGTATTTAATCAAACAGTGGCTCACGACCTAGATGGACCCGGACCAATCCATCGGTATAGTCGTTGTGTGAGAGAGAAAATAATTTGTCTTAATTATTTTATCACACTTGTACACTTGGTGTATTGAGCGGATCGTTGAGATTCATCGATTAGGATTGCCGGCGATAATCGGTTCGAGTCTCAGTGTATTTTATTCTTAATCCCCGATATTGTTGCGGGTGTGTATATTTAATATAAGTGACTTTGATTTACCAAAGGAATTAACCGATTTAATTATTGGGTTAATTACCGGTTAAGTTGGGTCACTATATTTTATATATGGCATGCCGTGAATGATTGACCGGACAGTGTATCCCGGAAGGGTTGATAATATCCCCGAGATGAGTTCATAAGGAATTATTGTGTAAACCTCATGAGTGGATTCGTTCCGCACAATAATTAAGGTTGAATGGTACTAGTCTCGGATTAAAGAGATGAATAAATTAATTAGCAATAAATTAATTTTATTCATGGATATTTAAATCTTAAATACACGGAATAAATAATACTACCGGAGAAATATTATTTGATATAATATGGTTTAATATTGGGAGTGCAATTAATTTATATAGTGGAAAATAAATTAATTAATATTAATGGGAGATTAATAGATTTGGGCTTGGGCTCAATTTAATCATTAATATTGGAAGCCCAATATTCCACCTCCTTTAGATCCCCTACGTAGCCTATAAAAGCACTACATGGTCTTCTCTATTCTACAACATAATAACACAAGATCATAATTCTCCTAGAGAGAGAAAGTAGAGAGAGAGAGAAGAGGATCCATAAGCTTGGAGGATCGTCGCCCACCCGACGTTCAAGCTAGTGCAAGGAATACGTGGGAAGATCGTAAGGTCATCAACTTAGATTCGTTTCTCCGCACAACGAATTAAAAGGTAAAATCATATACTCCCTTCTATGATTTTATGTGAATTGATTGTGATACATACATGAACGCACGATCCGGGTAAACGACGAACTTCGGGGACGGGGATTCGAGATCCCCGGCGAACGTTCGAGAGAGCCCTCGGCTGGGAGCCGAGGGGGTGGCGGTCGAGCCTAGGGCTTCGACCGCCGGCGCGCACCAAGGGAAGGCCGCGGCTGGACGCCGCGGCTAGGGGCGATCGAACCCTAGTTCGATCGCCGGGGACCGTCGCGGCTTCGCGCCGCGGCTGGTGGTCCCCCCTCCCCTCGGTGGTGGCGGTGAGTCGCAGGACTCACCGCCCGGGGATGCCGGAGCAGCCCCACGCGATCGATCGATCGCGAGCCCCGTGCGGGGGCTCGGCTGGGCACCACGGGCGGAACCGTGGTGGTGCTCGGTTGAGCTCCGGCTCGTACGGTGGTTCGCGGTTTCATCTCCGGCGACGGGATTTCGGTCGGGTTGTCGGTTTCCGTAATTTTGATAACCCGGGATATCGAATTCCAGCACTTATGACTTTATCGATTGCACACGTAGGATCGAAGGACATATACCAACAATCTCCCACTTGGCCTTCAGAGCCAGTGTGATGCCAATTTCCTGTTGTCACTTTATGTCTACGTTTGAACTTGAGGCAAGACTCGAGTCATCCTCAATCGGTTCAAACCTTTCTTGGACTTTGAGACAGACTGTAAAACCAGATTTATCACTATGATATGAATCTGGACGTGGCCACGTATTTTCCACAGTCTCGACTCTCCAAGTGGTCGGTAAGACATTTATCCCATTATAAAATGGAGGACAATCCCATCTTGTCAATCCAAGCTCTCCCACTTGCTTCCTTATATACCCAATAACAAGTTTTATAACCTCCTTTTACTAAAGGTGTTTACTTGTATCAAAGTACACCATTTCACAATGGAATCACTCTGGACTACTCAGGTCAGAGGAAATTGCTCGACAGTCAATGAAATAGTATTATGACTTGAAATCTTAAATACTATTCCAGTCGGGTCTGTTCGATCATTGGCTCTCAGCTAATATCTATGTAATTGTACTTGATGTCCTACATCACTAGCCCATGAAGTGGCGCTATAGTACACATTACAAACTAGTTCATTGTACTATCGGTTTGTCCGTACTCGATTATACGAACCAGGAACAACTATATGATATAAGTATATCAGTTCAACCATTGGGACTTCATTATGCGGTAAGTCGACCTCATAATCCAATTGATATCACTTAATCATTTGGACAATTCATATAAATATAACCATATTTATATGAAGAAATATGTATTATACATATGAGTGAATGTTTACCAAATCTCCAAAAGTATCTAATACAGTAATAGAAATCACAACCCATCTCTAAGATGTCTGATATCTATTGCAGCCGTAAAAGCCTCAAGCTTAAACTGCTGGAGAGGTTTAGAAAGCGAGTTTGCAACCTTATCAAAAGTTGCAACTTTATTATCTCGATGTCTCCACAAACTATCTCCCAGATAATGTGGAACTTCCTGAGCACTAGTTTTAGACTTGTGGTGCTTTCTAGCTCATTGGATTGCGCGATAACTCTACTATAAATAGAGAACTATCGGATGGGCTGAGCTAGTTACGCCACCTAGTTCATTCAAGAACTTTCAAATCGTAACTGCCAACATTACTGCATCCAATGCAATACAGTGCTCAGCTTCTGTAGTTTAATCAGCTATATTGCATTGCATGGAACTATTCCAGCAAATATCACCTCTAACCAGACAAAAGATAAAACCAGATTAAAATCGGAAATTATCTTAGTCTATTTTGAAGTTAGCATTCAAACAGCTTGTTAATATCAACTCTTTTTGTCTTCCAAAGACAACAAAATATTCTTTAGTCCATCTAAGGTACATAAGAATATTATTGGCCGCAGTCTAATGCGCCTCACCTGGGTTTCCTTGAAACCGAATCGTCACGCTCAAAGCATACGATACGTCCAGTCGTGTACATATCATGGCGTACATTATAGACCCTATTGCCGAAGCATAAGGAATGTTTTCCATCCTCTTTTGCTCATCAAGTCCCGTAGGGCCTTGAATCTTGCTAAGAGATGTGCCATGAGTAATTGGAATGAGACCCTTTTTGGCGTCTTTCATTCTGAACTTTGTTGGAGTAATATACTTAATGTCTAGATTTGAGTATTCTGAACTCCTTGTGCACTTTCATTTACCTATTAATAATGAACATTCATTTGCTTTTTATTATTGTTAATTAAATATATGCAAATAATAGTCCTGGATTATATACGTTGTAGTTAGTATGGTGTGCGACGTCACACAGAAGATCATACTATCGGTTACTCGTATTTAATCGAACAGTTGCTCATGACCTAGATGGACACGGACCAATCCATCGGTATAGTCGTTGTGTGAGAGAGAAAATAATTTGTCTTAATTATTTTATCACACTTGTACACTTGGTGTATTGAGCGGATCGCTTGAGACTTATCAATTAGGTTTGCTCTGTGATAATTGATTTAAGTCTCAGTGTATTTTATTCTTAATCCCCGATACAATTGCGGGTGTGTATATTTAATATAAGTGACTTTAATTTTCCAAAGGAATTGACCGGTTTAATTATTGGGTCAATTACCGGTTAAGTTGGGTCACTATATTTTATATATGGCATGCCGTGAATTCTTGACGGGACAGTGTATCCCGGAAGGGTTGATAATATCCCCGAGATGAGCTCATAAGGATTTATTATGTAAACCTCGCGAGTGGATTTGTTCCGCATAATAAATAAGGTTGAGTGGTACTATTCTCGGATATAAGAGATGAATAAATTTATTAAGCAATAAATAAATTTTATTCATGGATATTCATATCTTAAATACACGGAATAAATAATACTACCGGAGAAATATTATTGGATATAATATGGTTTAATATTGGGAGTGCAATTAATTTATATAGTGGAAAATAAATTAATTAATATTAATGGGATTAATAGATTTGGGCTTGGGCTCAATTTAATCATTAATATTGGAAGCCCAATATTCCACCTCCTTTAGATCCCCACGTAGCCTATAAAAGCACTACATTGTCTTCACAATTAGACAAGACAAGATAATCATACTTGATTAGTCTAGAGAGTTCGTGAAGGAGATCCACAAGCTTGGAGGATCGTCGCCCACCCGACGTTCAAGCTAGTGCAAGGAATACGTGGGAAGATCATAAGGTCATCTTGATTTCGTTTCTCCGAACAACGAATCGAAGGTATAAAATCTAAACACCCTTTATTTTATTTGATTTGGTTTATCCAGAATACCGTAGAACAAAGATCCGAAGATCGAACCCGGAGTAGACGGACGATCGCGTGGTGGTGGTGAAACCACCGGACCACGCGGACCGCCCGCCTAGGGTTTCGGCCGAGCGCGAGGAAGGGCGAACCCCGGCTGGGAGCCGGGGAGCGATCGATCACCCCGATCGATCGCTGGCAGCGGGGCTGGGCCCCGCGGCGACCTGCTGGAGGCGGGTCGGCCCTCCAGGCGGCGGCGAGTCGCCGGACTCGCCGCGGGGGCTGCTGGGTAGTCCCGACCGATCGCTAGCATGCGATCGGTGTTCGATCGCATCGAGCCCCGCGTGCGGGGGCTCGGGCTGGGCGTGCGCGCGGCTTCGGCCGTGTCGTGCGTTCGGCTCGTGCTCCGGCTCGTACGTGGTGTTCGTGTGATCTCCGGCGAATGGTTTTTGATCGGGCTATGGTTTCCGCAAATTTTAATAGCCCGGGATATCGAATTCCAACAATTGGTATCAGAGCGTGGTTTACGTTCGCGGTATTTTCGATAAAATTGTTCTACCTTGCAGGGTTTCCGACTATTATGGCTTAATTTATTATTCTTTTAATTTATTTTGTCATGATTGTTGTTTTGATTAAACTCTCGGACATGTCGAGATTCGTTTTTGGTGGTGAATGCTTGTAATAGTAAAAATTTGGGGGTTGACCGAATTTAGGTTTATTATTATTGTTCTATCTTTTTCCGGAAATTGTATAGGGTCGATTTCATGTATAGAATCGATACCGGATAGTGTAAAATTGAATTTGTAATTTATTTTGCGTTGGATCGATACCGAAACGACCGCCGAAGAAGATGTGTGACGAAGGAGATGATCGTGAGGGTGAAGGGGCTCGGATCGACCATCCCCATGGTCGATCCATGAGGATCGATCGATCCATGCATGGAGGGGCCGCCGGCGATGGTGGCCGGCCACCTCCTAGGCGTGGGTGGAGGGTGGCGCGGGGATCCCCACCCCGTGCTATCCCGGTCCGGTGATTTACTTTCCTAATTGATTCGGGTTTTTCCTTTTTGAGTATTCCTATTTTTGGGAACTCTAATGGATTAGGAAAAGAATCAATTTGGAATTAATTAGGATTCCTAATTGATTATTTCTATTTTATGGAAATATTCATGGATTAAGAATCTAATTAATTTGGAAAGTAGAAGAGTCCTAAATTATTTTATTTCCTTATTTCATTATGGAAGTCTTCTAGAATATTCCAAGTGGGTCTTGGATAGAATGTTCTAGAGATTTAATGAAGTAGAGAAGGGAAATAAAATAAATAAAAATATTAATAATATTTAATTTTATTTTTGATTTATTCAATTGACTTAATTATTATTAATTGAGTATCTTTTGAATTTATTAAAAATAAATAGATTTAAATATTGGAAATTAATATTCTCGTCACATGGAGCATTCAAGAACGAAGACTGAAGACTAGAAGATGCGTACGGAGATTGAGTAAAGCCATAATAGTCGGAAAATAATATACTAGTATTATTTTGACTATGTGATAATACTATGTGCTTTATTACATGTATGCATGCTATATGTGTTTACTTTATGCACTAGATAGCGTATCCCTTTGTTATAAAAAGCTAAGTGGAAGAGGGTATGGAAACATTCCCATGGTCTCCATTACTGCTCTCTTGGTGACTTTTATAAACTTTTGAAGTTTATATAGATAAGTTATTGGAGGAGAGTTCTTGTAATTCCTCTTACAAGAAACATTGATTAAGTTTATCAAACAATGCCTAATTTGTCTTTCCAAAACTGATTTCAAGTCGACTCATTCTCACCCCGGGGAGTGGAATGGAGCCAAAGCCACTTGGTCATGTCGAGGACACAAATTAGAGACCTTCGTACCATCCTTTTGAAGGTGGATCGATTGTCTGCTCGACTCCCTCATTTATGAGAGATAGGGTTGTTCGCATGGTGAATCACTGGTAAGAAACTTCGAGTTTCACTTATGATTCTCCGCGTCTTGATTTACAAGATCGAATGGATCAAGTAATTGGGAGTCAATTATAAAGACCTCTTGGTGTAGTAAACGTCCACACCACGTGGCTTGCTATACTAACGGATTTTGGATTAATTGATGTAAACAGTTGTCGTAAACGTCCACACCACGTGGCTTGCGGTGATGTAGCAATTCCAAACGATTTACTTCAGTACTGAGTAATGGTTTACACTTAGATACGCATTATAGTATTCCTCCCCCACGAGGTTACGCTATAAGAGATGTATGACCAAAGCAAATCTAATTGCTAAATCATTTGGGTGGGTAAACGTCCACACCACGTGGCTTGCCTTACCTGATGGGATTTTAGATGTGATTAGTGATTTAATGATATTATTTAAGGGAGATAATATCGGATATTAAATTGTCTGTTTGTTTTATGTGTGTTGGAGTTGTGTACTTAATGTCTAGATTTAAGTAACGGTAAACTCCCGATCATAGCATTTAATCTATTTAATTAATAAACAATTATTTGCATTTAATTATATGCAAATCATAGTTCTGGATTTTATACGTTGTAGTTAGTATGGTGCTGCATGGGCGCACAGAAGATCATACTATCGGTTACTCGTATTTAATCGAACAGTTGCTCACGACCTAGATGGACACGAACTAATCCATCGGTATAGTCGTTGTGTGAGAGAGAAAATAATTTATCTTAATTATTTTATCACACTTGTACACTTGGTGTATTGGGCGGATCAACTCGAGATTTATTGATTAGGATTGCCTTGGATAATCAATTTAAATCTCGGAGTATTTTATTCTTAATCCCCGATATTATTGCGGGTGTGTATATTTAATACTAGAGGCTTTGATTTTCCAAAGGAATTAACCGATTTAATTATTGGGTTAATTACCGGTAAAGTTGGGTCGCTATATTTTATATACGACATGCCGTGAATACTTGACGGGAAAGTGTATCCCGGAAGGGTTGATAATATCCCCGAGATGAGTTCATAAGGAATTATTGTGTAAACCTCATGAGTGGATTCGTTCCGCACAATAATTAAGGTTGAATGGTACTAGTCTCGGATTCAAGAGATGAATATAATTTATTGGGCAATAAATAAATTTATTCATGGATATTTAAATCTTAAATACACGGAATATATAATACTAAGATGGAGAAATATTATTTGATATAATATGGAATAATATTGGGAGTGCAATTTTATTTATATAGTGGAAAATAAATAAAATTAATATTGATATGAATTAATAGATTTGGGTTGGACCCAATTTAATTTTCAATATTGAAGCCCAATATTTATTCTCCTTATGATCCCCTACGTAGCCTATATAAGCACTACATGGTCTTCACTTTTCATTAACCTAAGTTACGCCAATCATAAAGTTCTGAGAGTGAGGAAGATCCATAGGAATCCGATAGATCGTCGCCCACACGACGTTCGGACGAGGTGCAAGGAATACGTAGGAAGATCGCAAGGTCGTCAACCGAATTCGTTTCTTCGTACAACGAATCGAAGGTATAATCGAGAATCCCCCTCTATGATTATTTGTGTTGTTTAATCGTAATATATACATGAACAAGACGATCCGGGAAAAACGACGATCATCGCGGACGGGGATTCGAGATCCCCGGCGAAGATCGAAGGGGGCGGTCGAAACCCTAGGGTTTGACCGCCCGGCGCGCGCGACGAAGGGCGAAGCCCCGGCTGGACGCCGGGGCACGCGATCGACTTCGGTCGATCGCTGGGGTGCCACGGGCTGGTGCCGTGGCGGACCCCAGCCGCCCCTTCGACGGCGGCGTGCGCAACGGGGGGCAGCCGCGGCTGGATGCCGCGGCTGGAGCGATCGAGCCCTAGCTCGATCGCGGGGCTGTCGAGGGCTGGTGCCTCGACTAGGCGCCCCTCCTCCCGTCGGATGGCGGCGGTGAGTCGCCGGACTCACCGCCAAGGGGCTGTTCCGAACAGCCCCGGCGATCGCCATGCACGGCGATCGCGAACCCCGCGGATGGGGTTCGGCTAGGGTTTAGCCGCGGGTTCATCCCGCGGCGACGCTCTTGTCGAGCCCGGTTCTTCGCGTGGTGTTCGCGTTCGTGGATCCGACTCGTGGGAGAAAATCGGCTGGGGGCGGGCTGCGTGTCTTCGGGCGCGTAGTCTCCAAAGGTCGGACTCCTGCGGATGAGTTGGTGTTCGTGTAATCTCCGGCGACGGTTTTCGGTCGGGTTATCGTTTCCGCAATTTTGATAGCCCGGGACATCGAATCCCAGCAAAATGGTATCAGAGCGTTTGGTTTCGTGTTCATGTATATGTTCGATTATTGTTCTACCTTGCAGGATTTCCGGCTATCATGGTTGGATTTAATTAATGTTTTTTTTAATTAATTATCATGATTATTAAACTCTCGGACATGTCGAGATTCGTTTTGTGTGGTTGAATGTTTGTAATAGTAAAAATTCGGGGGTTGACCGAATTTAGGATTTATTATTACGCACTTTATTTTCCGGAAAATGTATAGGGTCGATTTCATGTATAGAATCGATACCGGAATTGTAATTTAAATTTTGTAATTTTAATTACGTTGGTTCGATGATGAGACGATCGCCGGAAGACGAAGAAGTGACGAGAAGACAAGGGCTTGGGATCGATCACATGATGGTGATCGACCCATAGCCTAGCCGGCGTGGCTAGGCGGCGGCGGCGCTCCTCCCGAGTGGCCGGCCGATCCATCTAGGTGGGGATGGCGTGGGATCTCCCAATCCCATGTTATTCCTACAAAAATCTACTTTCCCAATTAATTCGGATTTTTTCTATTTGAGTACTTTCCTTTTTGGAAACTCTCATATATTAGGAAAAGAATTAATTTAAATTAATTTTATTTTCTATTGATTTATTTCCTTCATGGAAATATTCATAGATTAGAAATTTAATTAATTTAGTACTAAATTTATTTTTCCTATTTGATTATTCCTACTCTTGGGAATATTCATGGATTAGGAATAAAAATAAATTTGGAAAGTAGTAGTCCTAATTTATTTATTTTATTTCCTTGTTCTATTATAGATATCTTCTAGAATATTCCAAATTTTACTTGGATAGATTATTCTAGAGATTTAATAGAACTAGATAGGAAAATAAATAAATAAAAATATTAATGATATTTAATTTTATTTTTGATATATTCGATTGACTTAATTTTCGAATTAAGTAACTTTTGGATTAATTGAAAATAAATAGATTTAAATATTAGAGATTAATATTCTCGTCACATGGAGCATTCAAGAAACGAAGACTGAAGACTAGAAGATGCATATGAAGATAAAGCCATGATAGTCGGGGAAAAATAATTTCTCTAGCATTATTTTTGACTATGTGCTATGTGCTTTATTGCTTTCATGCATGCTTATGTGTTTAATTATGCATTAGATAGCGTATCCCTTTGTTATAAAAAGCTAAGTGGGAGAGGGGATGGAAACATTCCCATGGTCTCCATTACTGTTCTCTTGGTGACTCTTATGGACTTTTGAAGTTCGTATAGATGTGTCATTGGAGGAGAATTCTTGTAATTCCTCTTACAAGAAACATTGATCAAGTTTATCAAACAATGCCTAATTTGTCTTTCTGAAACTGACTTCAAGTCGACTCATTCTCACCCCGGGGAGTGGAATGGAGCCAGAGCCACTTGGTCATGTAGAGGACACAAATTAGAGACTTTCGTGCCATTCTTTTATAGGTGGGTCGTTTGTCTGCTCGGCTCCCTCATTCGTGAGAGATAGGGTTGTTTGCATGGTGAATCACTGGTTAGAAACTTCGAGTTTCACTTATGATTCTCCGCGTCTTGATTTACGAAAATCGAATGGATCTGGTAATTGGGAGTCAATTATAAAAGTCTCTTAGTGAAGTAAACGTCCACACCACGTGGCTTGCTGCACTGACGGATTTTGGATTAATTGATGTAGACAGTTGTAAGGAATTGTGAAGAGTTGTGAAGTTGTCGTAAACGTCCACACCACGTGGCTTGCGGTAATGTAGCGATTCCAAGCGATTCACTTTGGTGCTGAGTAATGGTTTACACTTAGATACGCCTTGTAGTATTCCTCCCCACGAGGTTCCGCTATAAGCGATGTATGACCAAAGAAAATCTAATTGCTAAATCATTTGGGTGGGTAAACGTCCACACCACGTGGCTTGCCTTACCTGATGGGATTTTAGATGTGATTAGTAATTTAATGATATTATTTGAGGGAGATAATATCGGATATTAAATTAATTGTTTGTTTAAATGTGCTTATAGGTTTAGAGAATAGCTATGAACCCACTTTCTATGATACTCAAGGAGCATAAGCTCACTGGCACCAACTATATTGATTGGAAGAGAAATTTAGACATTGTCCTAACTTTGGAAGAGTACAAGTATGTACTCCATGAAGTGTGCCCTGCCGAGCCCACGGCTGCCTCAACTGATGAGGAAAAACTGGCATATCGGAAGTGGAAAAAGGCTGATGAAATGGCTAGGTGTTATATTTTGGCTTCCATGTCAAATGTACTCCAAACCCAACATGAGCCAATGGACACTGCCTATGATATGATGTTTAACCTCAAGGAGATGTTTGGGGAGCAAGATCGTGCGGCTAGGCAAGAAGCCATGAGAGTCCTTATGTCGACTACTCAGTCTGAAGGAACGCCCGTTGGGGAGCACGTTCTTAAGATGATGAGTTTGTTGAATGAACTTGAGGTCCTAGGAGCTTCTATTGATGCTGAGACGCAAGTCGACATCATACTCCAGTCTCTGGCCCCTAGTTTTGAGCAGTTTCGTATGAGCTATAATATGGGTAAACTATCTTATACTCTTGCGCAACTCCTGACTGAACTAAAGGCGGCAGAGGGGATCTACAAGAAGGGCAAGTCTCAAGCGCTTGTAGCTACCAAGTCCAAAGGCTTTAAGCCTGGTGGAGGTAGGGGCAAGAAAAGGAAGCAAGCCTGGAAACCCAGTGGTGTCAAGAGGACTGCACCACGAGTGGGGGCTGCAAAGCCAAAGGGTAAGTGCTTCCGATGCAACAAGATGGGACACTGGAAGTCTGAATGTCCTCTCAGAGGTACGAATTTTTCTTTAGTCGTAAAAACATAGTCAGCGGTATTATCTACCAGAATTCTGGTGTGTAGATATGGAACCACTGACGGTATGTGCATTTCTTTAAATGCAGGGGTTCCAGAAAACCCGGCGACTTAGAGAAGAAGAATTCGAGTCTACATGGGCGAAGCTGTTGGGGTAGCAGCGGTTGCAGTGGAAGACATTTATCTGTTTTAAGTTTTCATTTCAGTTATAGCTTATGTACCCCTTTATTTTGAAAAAGAACTTCGTTCTGGTTTTCTTTATTATTAATGGATATTTTATTTCTTTAATCATTTGATGGTTTGGATAAGAAATAATGGTGATATCTATTATGGTACATTAGATAGCAATATGTGAATGATGAATCCTTAGTCTACCACGATGCAACAAACCGTAGTGTATAACTTGTTTTACTTATTAGATGTATTTCTCTTGTCAATCATTATACTTGTGAATTCTTGAACTTAGTAGTATCTATTCAAAAGGGATTCAAAAGGTCGAAATTGATTTGATCAATTATAGTTGGAGGAATGGACCTCCCGACCTAAGAATCGATCTTGAAAGATGATACAACTGAGTTAACCTTTCTGGATAAAGGATGGAATTCGGACAAGTATAGAAAATGATGATTAATGCGGTATGTGTAATTAGAGAAGGTACGAGTCGTTCTTCCAAGAATACTCGAAGATGGATTGGACTGCTTGCTGTGCCATAAAGGCAGAGTGTTTTTCAACACAAAGCCATTATGGGGATCCTTCAAAGTATATCCATTGGGAGCCTGCGACTTGATCGCGGAGGCTATTACCTATCTAAATAACACATAGCATAAATCAAAGACTGAGATTAAGTCTCAAGCGACTACACCATACACTGATGTGTAGACATGGTATGTCAGGAATTGGAAATGGGATTCTAATAGTAAAAGAACAAGTTTGTTCGGAACTACCTATGTTCTATGGATATTTCTGGACGCAACGGCACATTCTATGTGGTTGTAGAATATCCTAGAAGTACAAGTAATTGTATGTTTCAATAGTACTACGAACCAGAAGGGTGTTCTCGCCCGATTCATAGAGGAAAAACTATTAGATGAACTACAATGCCCTAATTGACAAAGTACTTTAAAATGAGGAAAGGGAAAGACTGAGAACCAGCCTGACCGAGTAGTAGTACACCACTAACTGCACCTAATGTTGTTACTGTTATACACCGGAACGCCATTGCAGTGGGAGGTTGTTAAGCAACCAGAGATGTTCATAAGACTAGAGGAGTTTTGAACTCTGGATCTAGTATACATGAAATCAATCCCTAGTTCTGCATAGGAACTTGCGAATTGATGAGATAGTCCATTCTATAGATTCATCAAAAGGCAAGGAGAGGTGTGTTAGAGACGTAATGGAAACAAGGGTGGTGTTTCTCGGAATTTTGTGTAGATAACACTTCATCGTTGGCAACAATGTAAAAGTGTTGTCAGACATAAAATAGAGGTTGTCTAAATAAATCGAGATATAAGATTAAGATGAAGTTGGATCATGTTCTTAGAAATCTTTCGATCTCTAGATAAGAACATTTGTACTTCTCTTTAGATGTCTTATACGATTAAGGTTTGTTTTAAACATGCATACTTCTGAGAAAGGTTATTGCCTTTCGAGAACAGAATTCATCTATCTAAGGTATGTGTCTTGAACACATGAAGGAGATAGATATAGACAAAGCAGTTCCCTACACTTCGAGTGTAGAGGGTTTTGTAGATGCAATGTTGTAAAACAAGAACCTGATATCAACTATGCGGTTTGCGTAGTGGGAGGATATCAAAGTAATCTGGATAAGGGATGTTCGAATGCTGCAAGAGTACTTTCATAGTACTGACTTGAGCAAGACGAAATCTTCTTAGATTACAGATTCTCAGATCCAAAAATCAGAGAAAGACCAGTGAAAGTCGATATCAGGCTATGTGTTCACTTTTAGAAAGAGGTGGAACCATGAAGTGAAAGAGTGATAAGCGGGACGCTTCTCAGACTCTCTCATAACCGAATAGCAGCCTCAGAGGCAGCGGAAGTTTTGGTTAGGTTCCGGGATAACCTCTTGACTTGGATATGACTCTTAGTTTACCAAAGGCTATTAGATAGCGGTGCACGGTGAACTAGAAGAGGTCATAAGTCAAAAGTGATGTTAACACATAGAGCAAGTACCACCTGATACGAGTCATCGTCAGGGGAGACGACGTAGTAGTCACCAAGATAACTTCAGAGCGGCAACCTAGATTGCTCACTCACATAGTACTTCTCGGAAGTACACTTTAAAGCACGTGATGAGTATGGGAACCGGGAGTTTGGAGGAAATGACTAGACCTTAGTACAAGTGTGAGATTGTTGGAGTTGTGTACTTAATGTCTAGATTTAAGTAACGGTAAACTCCCGATCATAGCATTTAATCTATTTAATTAATAAACAATTATTTGCATTTAATTATATGCAAATCATAGTTCTGGATTTTATACGTTGTAGTTAGTATGGTGCTGCATGGGCGCACAGAAGATCATACTATCGGTTACTCGTATTTAATCGAACAGTTGCTCACGACCTAGATGGACACGAACTAATCCATCGGTATAGTCGTTGTGTGAGAGAGAAAATAATTTATCTTAATTATTTTATCACACTTGTACACTTGGTGTATTGGGCGGATCAGCTCGAGATTTATTGATTAGGATTGCCTTGGATAATCAATTTAAATCTCGGAGTATTTTATTCTTAATCCCCGATATTATTGCGGGTGTGTATATTTAATACTAGAGGCTTTGATTTTCCAAAGGAATTAACCGATTTAATTATTGGGTTAATTACCGGTAAAGTTGGGTCGCTATATTTTATATACGACATGCCGTGAATACTTGACGGGAAAGTGTATCCCGGAAGGGTTGATAATATCCCCGAGATGAGTTCATAAGGAATTATTGTGTAAACCTCATGAGTGGATTCGTTCCGCACAATAATTAAGGTTGAATGGTACTAGTCTCGGATTCAAGAGATGAATATAATTTATTGGGCAATAAATAAATTTATTCATGGATATTTAAATCTTAAATACACGGAATATATAATACTAAGATGGAGAAATATTATTTGATATAATATGGAATAATATTGGGAGTGCAATTTTATTTATATAGTGGAAAATAAATAAAATTAATATTGATAAGAATTAATAGATTTGGGTTGGACCCAATTTAATTTTCAATATTGAAGCCCAATATTTATTCTCCTTATGATCCCCTACGTAGCCTATATAAGCACTACATGGTCTTCACTTTTCATTAACCTAAGTTACGCCAATCATAAAGTTCTGAGAGTGAGGAAGATCCGTAGGAATCCGATAGATCGTCGCCCACACGACGTTCGGACGAGGTGCAAGGAATACGTAGGAAGATCGCAAGGTCGTCAACCGAATTCGTTTCTCCGTACAACGAATCGAAGGTATAATCGAGAATCCCCCTCTATGATTATTTGTGTTGTTTAATCGTAATATATACATGAACAAGACGATCCGGGAAAAACGACGATCATCGCGGACGGGGATTCGAGATCCCCGGCGAAGATCGAAGGGGGCGGTCGAAACCCTAGGGTTTGACCGCCCGGCGCGCGCGACGAAGGGCGAAGCCCCGGCTGGACGCCGGGGCACGCGATCGACTTCGGTCGATCGCTGGGGTGCCACGGGCTGGTGCCGTGGCGGACCCCAGCCGCCCCTTCGACGGCGGCGTGCGCAACGGGGGGCAGCCGCGGCTGGATGCCGCGGCTGGAGCGATCGAGCCCTAGCTCGATCGCGGGGCTGTCGAGGGCTGGTGCCTCGACTAGGCGCCCCTCCTCCCGTCGGATGGCGGCGGTGAGTCGCCGGACTCACCGCCAAGGGGCTGTTCCGAACAGCCCCGGCGATCGCCATGCACGGCGATCGCGAACCCCGCGGATGGGGTTCGGCTAGGGTTTAGCCGCGGGTTCATCCCGCGGCGACGCTCTTGTCGAGCCCGATTCTTCGCGTGGTGTTCGCGTTCGTGGATCCGACTCGTGGGATAAAATCGGCTGGGGGCGGGCTGCGTGTCTTCGGGCGCGTAGTCTCCAAAGGTCGGACTCCTGCGGATGAGTTGGTGTTCGTGTAATCTCCGGCGACGGGTTTTCGGTCGGGTTATCGTTTCCGCAATTTTGATAGCCCGGGACATCGAATCCCAGCAATGTGCTTATAGGTTAAGAATGACTGTGACCCCACTTTGTGATATACTTAAGGATGAAAACTCACTGGTTCCATATAGTAATGATTGGGAACGAAATCTGGACATTGTTCAGACTGTTGAGCCTTCCGAATCCACTATTGTCCCAACTGATGAGGACATTGAGAATGACCTCAGAATGATGTTGAGACATAGTGTGGAAGCCGAACAAGAGGTGATTGACATACTCATTATATTTCATCCTCTTGAGGAATCACTTAAAAACGATTTCAAAAGAATGAGACTTATAAGTATGATCAGAAAATCACAAGCTCTTGTGGCCAAGATGGAAGTCCAAGCAAAGAAGCCCAGTGGTTCCAAACCACGGAATGGGAAAAGCAAGCCGCGAGGCAAGTGCTATCGATGCAAGCAGTCTGGGCACTGGAGGTCTGATTGTCCTCTCATCAAAGGTACAAAATTTTCCTTAGTCACTGAAACATTATCAGTGGTGTTATCTACCAGCACCTGGTGTGTAGATACGGGGGCCACTGATCATGTCTGCAATTCATTTCAGGGGTTCCAGGAAACCCAGAGACTTAGAGAGGGAGAGATCGTGGTCTACATGGGCAATGCTGCGAAGGTGGTGGCTGTTGCAGTGGGAGACGTTCACTTACGCTTTATTAGTGATAGGATTTTAGTTTTACAAAATTGTCTTTATGTACCAAACTTTAGAAAGAATTTAATTTCGGTTTCTAAACTAATTCTGAATGGGTATTCTGTTTCTTTTGATCACTCCGTGGTCATAAGAAGAAATAGTGAAATTATCTGTTCTGGTACATTGATAGACGATTTGTATGTACTAAATCCTGAGTCTAACACGATGCAACTAACCGAGAGTAATAACACATCTACGAACACCAATAAGAGAAAGGAACCTTCTAAGATGAATCAATTATACTTGTGGCATCTAAGGCTAGGTCATATAAACTCAAATAGGCTTCAAAGGTTGAAAGCTGATGGTTTAATCAGCAATGTTGAAGGAGAGGACCTTCCAACCTGCGAATCCTGTTTAGAGGGTAAAATGACCAAGCGTCCTTTTTCTGGTAAAGGACGTAGAGCTGAACAAGTGTTGGATTTGATTAACTCTGATGTATGCGGACCTATGTCTACTCAGGCAAAGTGAGGGTACGAGTACTTCATCACTTTCACTGATGATTACTCAAGATATGGATATGTATACCTGATGCGCCGCAAGAGCGAATCTTTTGAAAAGTTCAAAGAGTTCAAGGCTCTTGTGGAGAACCTTCGTGGTAAAACCATAAAATGCCTGCGATCTGATCGCGGAGGCGAGTACCTGTCTGGAGAATTCAAGGCATACTTAGCAGAGAATGGGATTGAATCCCAATTGACTTCACCATATACTCCCCAGCAGAATGGTGTGTCGGAAAAAAGGAATAGGACTCTTATGGAGATGGTGCGATCAATGATGAGTTACTCGGACTTACCTGTTATGTTCTGGGGATATGCCTTGGAAACAGCGGCGTATATTTTGAACAGGGTTCCAACTAAAACGGTACCAACTACACCCATGGAATTGTGGAGTGGGCGCAAGCCTAACTTGAAACACATTCGGATCTGGGGATGTCCAGCACATGTGTTGCGACAAGGGGCCGATAAGTTAGAACCTAGATCAGAATTACGGCTGTTTGTAGGATACCCGAAAGAAACTAAAGGTGGCATGTTCTATAGTCCTACGGACCAGAAGATCGTTACAAGTACTAACGTTCGGTTCTTAGAGGAAGACTATGTCATGGACCACAAGCACAAGAATGACATAATACTTGATGAGTTAAGAGGTAACAAGGAAGACTTAGATACAGCCGAACCGAGTAGTGATACACCACTAAGACCTGCACCTACTATCACTGTTAATACACCGGAACGCCGTCGTAGTGGGAGGGTTGTTAAACAACCAGACATATGGATTGGACTGGGTGAGTCTTCGGACTCTGGACCTGGAGTTCATGAAATCGATCCCTGGACCTATGATGAGGCGGTACAAGATATAGATGCGCCTTCTTGGAAGAAAGCGATGAAATCCGAAATTGAATCTATGGATTCTAATAAAGTCTGGGATCTTGTAGAACCACCAAACGGCGTAAAGCCAATTGGGTGTAAATGGGTCTACAAGAGAAAGAGAGGATCTGACGGAAAGGTTGAAACCTTTAAAGCTCGGCTTGTTGCGAAAGGATATACTCAGAAAGAGGGAATTGATTATGAGGAGACCTTTTCGCCGGTAGCCAAGATAAAGTCGATCCGGATTCTCTTATCCATAGCAGCTCATATGGACTATGAGGTGTGGCAAATGGATGTCAAGACAGCTTTCCTAAATGGAAGTCTTGACGAGACGATTTATATGAAACAACCAGAAGGATTCATTGCTAAGGGGCGAGATCATCTAGTGTGCAAGCTTAATCGATCCATTTATGGATTGAAACAAGCCTCGAGATCGTGGAACCTGCGGTTTGATGAAGTAGTCCAATCTTTTGGATTCATTCAAAGCATGGACGAATCGTGTGTGTATTGGAAACGTGATGGGAAGAAGGTGGTGTTTCTCGTTCTTTATGTAGACGACATTCTTCTCATTGGCAACAGTGTGAAAATGTTATCAGACATAAAGGGATGGTTGTCTAGACAATTCGATATGAAAGATTTGGGAGAAGTTGGACATGTTCTACGGATCAAGGTTATAAGGGATCGCCGGAATAGAACATTGTACCTTTCCCAGCAATCTTACATAGACACGATTCTGGCTCGTTTTAACATGCAAGATTCCAAGAAGGGTGAACTGCCCTTTAGTAAAGGAACTTATCTTTCTAAGGAGATGTGTCCTCGGACACAGAAGGAGAAAGATGAAATGAAAGCAGTTCCCTACGCTTCGGCTGTGGGAAGCTTGATGTATGCAATGTTATGCAGGAGACCTGATATCTGCTATGCATTGGGCATAGTGGCGAGATATCAGAGTAATCCTGGAATGGCTCATTGGACTGCCGTAAAGAGCATTTTCAAGTATTTGCGAAATACTAAGGATTATGTTCTAAGTTACGGGGCAGACAATCTGATTCCTTTGGGTTACACGGATTCGGATTTCTAAGCTGATAAAGACCGGCGTAAGTCGACATCAGGCTATGTGTACACTTTGGGAGGTGGAGCCGTATCATGGAAGAGTGTTAAGCAAAAGTGCATTTCAGACTCTACCATGGAAGCTGAATATGTAGCAGCCTCAGAGGCAGCGAAAGAATTAGTGTGGTTCCTTAATTTCCTGCAGGACTTAGATGTGATTCCAAGTTTGTCCAAAGCTATGACAATTTATTGTGATAATAGCGGTGCACTGGCAAACAGTAAGGAACCACGGTCCCATAGTGCTACGAAACACATAGAGCGCAAGTACCACCTGATTCGAGACATCGTCAAGAGGGGCGATGCAGTAGTCACCAAGATAGCTTCGGAGGACAACCTAGCTGACCCTTTCACCAAGATACTTCCTAAGGAAGTATATTTCAAGCACTTGGAGGGTTTGGGAGTCAGAAGTTTGGAAAATAAGACTAGACCTTAGTATAAGTGGGAGATTGTTGGAGTAATATACTTAATGTCTAGATTTGAGTATTCTGAACTCCTTGTGCACTTTCATTTACCTATTAATAATGAACATTCATTTGCTTTTAATTATTGTTAATTAAATATATGCAAATAATAGTCCTGGATTATATACGTTGTAGTTAGTATGGTGTGCGACGTCACACAGAAGATCATACTATCGGTTACTCGTATTTAATCGAACAGTTGCTCACGACCTAGATGGACACGGACCAATCCATCGGTATAGTCGTTGTGTGAGAGAGAAAATAATTTGTCTTAATTATTTTATCACACTTGTACACTTGGTGTATTGAGCGGATCGCTTAAGACTTATCAATTAGGTTTGCTCTGTGATAATTGATTTAAGTCTCAGTGTATTTTATTCTTAATCCCCGATACAATTGCGGGTGTGTATATTTAATATAAGTGACTTTGATTTTCCAAAGGAATTGACCGGTTTAATTATTGGGTCAATTACCGGTTAAGTTGGGTCACTATATTTTATATATGGCATGCCGTGAATTCTTGACGGGACAGTGTATCCCAGAAGGGTTGATAATATCCCCGAGATGAGCTCATAAGGATTTATTATGTAAACCTCGCGAGTGGATTTGTTCCGCATAATAAATAAGGTTGAGTGGTACTATTCTCGGATATAAGAGATGAATAAATTTATTAAGCAATAAATAAATTTTATTCATGGATATTCATATCTTAAATACACGGAATAAATAATACTACCGGAGAAATATTATTGGATATAATATGGTTTAATATTGGGAGTGCAATTAATTTATATAGTGGAAAATAAATTAATTAATATTAATGGGATTAATAGATTTGGGCTTGAGCTCAATTTAATCATTAATATTGGAAGCCCAATATTCCACCTCCTTTAGATCTCCTACGTAGCCTATAAAAGCACTACATGGTCTTCACAATTAGACAAGACAAGATAATCATACTTGATTAGTATAGAGAGTTCGTGAAGGAGATCCATAAGCTTGGAGGATCGTCGCCCACCCGACGTTCAAGCTAGTGCAAGGAATACGTGGGAAGATCATAAGGTCATCTTGATTTCGTTTCTCCGAACAACGAATCGAAGGTATAAAATCTAAACACCCTTGATTTTATTTGATTTGGTTTATCGATAATACCGTAGAACAAAGATCCGAAGATCGAACCCGGAGTAGACGGACGATCGCGTGGTGGTGGTGAAACCACCGGACCACGCGGACCACCCGCCTAGGGTTTCGGCCGAGCGCGAGGGGGCGAACCCCGGCTGGGAGCCGTAGAGCGATCGATCACCCCGATCAATCGCTGGCAGCGGGGCTGGGCCCCGCGGCGACCTGCTGGAGGCGGGTCGGCCCTCCAGGCGGCGGCGAGTCGCCGGACTCGCCGCGGGGGCTGATGGGTAGCCCCGACCGATCGCTAGCATGCGATCGGTGTTCGATCGCATCGAGCCCCGCGTGCGGGGGCTCGAGCTGGGCGTGCGCGCGGCTTCGGCCGTGTCGTGTGTTCGGCTCGTGCTCCGGCTCGTACGTGGTGTTCGTGTGATTTCCGGCGAATGGTTTTTGATCGGGCTATGGTTTCCGCAAATTTTAATAGCCCGGGATATCGAATTCCAACAATTGGTATCAGAGCGTGGTTTACGTTCGCGATATTTTCGATAAAATTGTTCTACCTTGCAGGGTTTCCGACTATTATGGCTTAATTTATTATTCGTTTAATTTATTTTGTCATGATTGTTGTTTTGATTAAACTCTCGGACATGTCGAGATTCGTTTTTGGTGGTGAATGCTTGTAATAGTAAAAATTCGGGGGTTGACCGAATTTAGGTTTATTATTATTGTTCTATCTTTTTCCGGAAATTGTATAGGGTCGATTTCATGTATAGAATCGATACCGGATAGTGTAAAATTAAATTTGTAATTTATTTTGCGTTGGATCGATACCGAAACGACCGCCGAAGAAGATGTGTGACGAAGGAGATGATCGTGAGGGTGAAGGGGCTCGGATCGACCATCCCCGTGGTCGATCCATGAGGATCGATCGATCCATGCATGGAGGGGCCGCCGGCGATGGTGGTCGGCCACCTCCTATGCGTGGGTCGAAGGTGGCGCGGGGATCCCCATCCCGTGCTATCATCAATTGCAACTTTATTTATCTCGATGTCTCCACGACTAACTATCTCCCTGAGAATGTGGAACTAGGTACGACACCGAGGTCATCTAAGAACTTTCTCATCCAAACGACCTCCTTTGCTGCTTCTGATGCAGCAATGTACTCACCCTCTGTAGTAGAATCAGCTACGGTGGGTTGCTTGGAACTCTTCCAGCTCACCGCACCTCCATTCATAAAAAAGACAAAACCGGACTGAGACCGGAAATCATCTTTGTCTGTTTGGAAGCTTGCATCCGTATATCCTGTCACAACCAACTCTTTTTGTCCTCCAAAGACAAGAAAATACTCTTTAGTCCTTCTAAGGTACTTAAGAATATTCTTGGCCGCAGTCCAATGCGCCTCACCTGGGTTTCCTTGAAACTGACTCGTCATGCTCAAAGCATACGATACATCCGGTCGTGTACCTATCATGGCATACATTATAGACCCTATTGCCGAAGCATAAGGAATATTTGCCATCCTCATTTGCTCATCAGGTCCCGAAGGGCACTGCCTCTTGCTCAAAGATGTACCATGAGTCATTGGAATGAGACCCTTCTTGGCGTCTTTCATTCTGAACCTGTCAAGCACCTTATCAATATAGGTTGCTTGACTAAGTCCAAGCATCCTTTGCGATCTGTTCCGACAGATCTTTATGCCCAATATGTACTGTGCTTCTCCAAGATCCTTCATTGAAAAAAAAACATCTTCCAAGCCATTCTTTAACATAATTAAGCATAGGAATATTGTTTCCAATAAGGAGTATGTCATCGACATACAACACAATGAATACAACGTAACTCCCACTGATCTTCTTGTAAAACAAGACTCTTTCGAGTTCCTCTGAAATCCAAATCCCGATATGGATTCATTGAACTGAAGATTCCAACTCCGAGATGCTTGCTTTAATCCATTAGGATCTATTAAGCTTTCATACTCTCTCAGCTTGATTAGGATCGATAAACCCCTCTAGAATCCCATTCAAGAAGGCGGTTTTAACATCCATTTGCCATATCTCATAATCATAATGAGCATCAATGGCTAAGAGAATCCGAATGGATTTGATCATAGCAACTGGTGAAAAGGTTTCATCATAATCCACTTTGTGAATTCTATTAAATCCTTTTGCCACCAACCTTGCTTTGAAAACACTAGGTTTTCCATCCATGTCTGTTTTTATCTTGTAAATCCATTTGCATCCAATGGGCCTAGCCCCTTTATGCAAATCGACCAAGTTCCAAACTTGATTTTCAGACATCGATTCCATTTCGGATTTCATGGCACCCTGCCATTTCTCGGAATCTGGACTCGTCATAGCTTGGGTATAGGTCGAAGGTTCATTGCTTTCTAAAAGCCTGACTTCATAGCTCTCATTTGTCAGAATACCTAAGTACCTGTCAGGTTGAGTTCTAACCCTTCCAGACCTTCGAGGGTTAGTTGTGGTTTCCAAAACCATTGGAGTACTCTCGACCAAGTCTTGAGTATCCATATCAGTTTGTTCTACTTGAACCTCGTTCAAGACAAATGAGCTCCCACTGACTTTCTAGGAATGATTACTCTTTTCAAGAAAATCACTATCTCGAGCAACAAATATTGTTCTCAGATAGATCGTAGAAGTTGTACCCTCGATTTTCTTATGGATACCATAAAGAAATTTTTATCCCAATTGAGTTCAATCTCTATAGAGATAAATCTCAGCAGAGAAGCTTTTAGAACCTCTAATCTTGATTAAAACAATTTAGGGACCCTCCCTTTCCATACCTAGTATGGTGTCTTATCAACAGCTTTTGACAGCGTCCTATTCAGTGTATAAGTTGAAGTCTAGAATTGTGTGTTCCCAAAAGAGACCAGTAGTTCATTTAGACCTCTCATCGAATGGTCGAACTATATCTAATATAGTTTGTTTTCTCTTTTCCGAAACATAACCTTCATGTGCTTGTGAACTGTATGGATCATCCCTAATAAATCACTCACATGTTCTCCTTTCTCTAAGAAAGATGACATTGTTATCTTGTCCATCACACATCATCTGCTGGAAATCGATATCCCGGGCTATTAAAATTTGCGGAAAATAATAACCCGACCGAAATTCTCGATCGCCGGAGAAATCACGAGCCCACGCGAACCGGGACCCAGTCGAACGCGCAACGCACCCGAAGGCGCGCGCACGCCCAGCCGAGTCCCCACGAGGGGACTCGCGATCGCCCCGTGCGATCGCTGGGATCGCTACAAGCGATCCCTGGGCTGCTCGCAGCAGCCCCGCAGCGAGTCGCTGACTCGCTGCCCCAGCGCACGGGGTCACCCTGTGCGAGCCGCTACGGGCGAACCCGTAGCATGCACGGGGTCGCTGCGAGTCGCCCCGCAGCTGACCCGCGATCGATCCGAGGATCGATCGCATCCCTCGGCTTCGGCCGAGGGTTCCCCGTAGCCGCGCCGGCGGCGATGAGGGCGGGGAAATCCGCCGTGGCACCAGCCCACGGCATCCCCGGTGATCGACCGAAGTCGATCGCATGCCCCGGCGTCCAGCCGGGGCTTCCCCTTGTCGCGCCTCCCGGCGGTCCGAACCCTAGGGTTCGACCACCGCCTTCGATCCTCGCCGGGGATCTCGAATCCCCGTACCCGAGGTTCGTACGTTGCCCGGATCGTATGTTCATGTATATATCACAATTATATGCACATAAAATCATAGAAGGGGTTTTATGATTTTATACCTCGATTCGTTATGCGGAGAAACGAAATCAAAACGTTGAAGAACTTCGAATCTTCCTACGTATTCCTTGCACCTCGTCCGAACGTCGTGTGGGCGACGATCTATCGAACTCCTATGGATCTCCTTCAACTCTCTAGAACTATCAAATATTGATATTCTTGTCTTATGATTTATGAAGGCCATGTAGTGCTTTTATAGGCTACGTAGGGGATCAAAAGGAGGTGGAATATTGGGCTTCTAATATTGATGATTAAATTGAGCCTAGCCCAAATCTATTAATCCTTATCAATATTAATTAATTTATTTTCCACTATATAAACTAATTGCACTCCCAATATTAAACCATATTATATCAAATAATATTTCTCCGGTAGTATTATTTATTCCATGTATTTAAGATTTAAATATCCACGAATAAAATTAATTTATTGCTAATTAATTTATTCATCTCTTATATCCGAGAATAGTACAATTCAACCTTAATTATTATGCGGATTAAATCCACCTGCAGGGTTTACATAATAATTCCTTATGAACTCATCTCGGGGATATTATCAACCCTTACGGGATACACTTTCCCGTCAAGTATTCACGGCATGTCATATATAAAATATAGCGACCCAATTTTACCGGTAATTAACCCAATAATTAAATCGGTTAATTCCTTTGGAAAATCAAAGTCTCTTATATTAAATATACACACCCGCAATCAGTGACGGAGCCAGGAAACTGGGTTAAGAGGGGCCCATTTTTAATAATATCGACAAAAATATTTTTTAGGTACTATAAAGTCTTAAAGGTAATTAAGAAAAAAAAATCAAAATTTCATTATAAAAAATAATTTTTAAAATTTAATACATTAAAAAAATTGAAAATTTTTAATATAAATTTTAATAAATAAATTAGATTAATTTTACAAAACTTTAAGCATTTTTTATCATAAATATCATCCTATCCTATTGTATTTAATATAAAAAAATGAAATTAAAGTATTAATAAAATATAAATTTTATTCTTAAAACTATAATTATTTAAATTTTGATATATATAATATAAAGGTACTATACATATGCAGTATTATACATGCAGATAGCGCATACACATTTATACGAATATCATATAGTATTAGTATTATACTATTATAATACTATCCCTGCCCGCAATAGTATCGGGGATTAAGAATAAAATACTCTGAGATTTAAATCAATTATCAACGGCAATCCTAATTGATAAATCTCAAGTGATCCGCCCAATACACCAAGTGTACAAGTGTGATAAAATAATTAAGACAAATTATTTTCTCTCTCACACAACGACTATACCGATGGATTGGTCCGTGTCCATCTAGGTCCTGAGCAACTGTTTGATTAAATACGAGTAACCGATAGTATGATCTTCTGTGTGTCCATACACACCATACTAACTACAACGTATAAAATCCAGGACTATGATTTGCATATATTTAATTATCAAATAATTAAAAGCAAATAATTGTTTATTAATTTAAATAGATTAAATGCTATGACCGGGAGTTTACCGATACTTAAATCTAGACATTAAGTACACAACTCCAACATCATCCACATGTATCAAATGACTCCAAGTCAAATGATGTTGGAAATCGACTACCCGGGACACGTCCGTTCGAACCCTCGAACATCCGGACGTCCCCAATCGACTTCTGGAGGTCACCCTCAGACAGCCATGGCCTCCCGCCCAAGAGATCGCGCGTTCGCCGCAGCCGAAACCGCGGCTCGCGATCTGCCCGGAGCAAGCGACCGCTTGGTCACCAGGCGAGCGCTCGCGCAGCAAGGCAAGCGAGCGCTTGCTGCCCAGGCGAGCGCCCGCGACCTGTCGCGAGCGGGCGCTTGCCCCTCAGGCGGGCGCCTGCCTGCTGCGAACAGCGACCCCGTTCGCTTGTTCCGGCTGTTCCGACGCGATTTTCTCGATCCGACTGCCACGCCGGAGGTCAGAAACCTCCCAGCAGTCCGAGAATATCACATCCAAGCCACGGGACCCGATCCTTGTTCAATGTATGATCAACGAGATAAATAATTGAGATCGAGTAAATGCGGAATAAAAGTTCCGATCTCATACCTTCTCGGTCGATTGTTGAGACCTTAGGTGCTTCTAACGTATGCCTCAGATCCCGTCTCCAACCGTTGTGTGGGCAACGATCCGCTGGAGTTCTCCCGTCTGTACTCTCCTTTCCAAGACCAGCGTATGATTATTCTCAATGAGAGAATAAAAATATAATTGCGTTAACTTTATTTTTACACAGAGAAAAATATTATTGCGCTAAGCAATTAATTATTCTCTGAACAAAAATGAAAGTTGCGGCGAAAGTTAGGTCTTAGGATAGTAAGGGAGGGGGTTTATATAGAGTTACGTTAGGGACCTTAGGATAAATTAATTAAGGGCTAAATTGAAATATTAATTAACTTGGAATACGTAAACGCAATTCCTTAATTAATCGATTTCAATTTTAATTATTATTAACTCCACTAAAAAATAATAATTGAATTCCCGAAATTAATTTTAATATTATTTCAACAATAATAATTCCGCCGAAATTACATAAACGACCTTCCCCGTGTTTAAGATATCGTATGTCCACGAATTAATTTTATTACTAATAATTAAATTAATTCGTCTCTTATTATCCGAGACTAGTACCACTCAACCTTATTATCATGTGGAACAAATCCACCTGCAGGGTTTACATGATAAACTTTATGAGCTCATCTCGGGGACATCATCAACCCGATAAACGGGACACGGTTTCCTGTCTATAATCTATAGCATGCCGTGTGTACAATTCCGATTCCCAATTTACCGAGTATCTCGACTAAACAAATAGTCTCACTCATTGGCAAGTTAAAGAACCGAAAATTGGACAAACGCACCTATAATTATATAGGGATTAGGAATTCGTTTATCCGTAATATCTGAGGTCTAGTTCGATTACGTCGATTAGTATAAATCGAACGCCCTCCCGTGGTCCTGCTCAATACACCAAGTGTACTAGTGTAACATAATAGTCAAGACCAACTATTACCCAGTCACACTACGACGTACCGATGGATTGTCCCTGTCCATCTAAGTCGTGAGCTTCTGTTCGATAGAATACGAGTAACTGACAGTATGATCTTCCGCGTGTCTCCTCACGCCATACTGTCTACAACGTATATATCTAGGACTATTGCATTCAAGTACATGATAGACAAAATGCCGACAGTTTGATTAATAGATAATGTAAAACACAGATAAGGAGTTCCATATTGTCACTAAACTAGACATTTAGAATATAACTCCATCAATCTCCCACTTGTACTAAATCTCTAGTTGCCCTCTACCATACATCCGATACACATCCCCTTCACGTGTCTCTTGAACGCTTCCGCTGGAAGTGCCTTCGTAAAGGGGTCAGCTAGGTTATCCGCTGATGCAATCTTGGTGACAACCGCATCGCCTCTCCTGACGATGTCTCTAATCAGGTGGTACTTGCGATCTATGTGTTTACTCGCATTGTGGGCTCGTGGTTCCTTTGCATTAGCCACTGCACCGCTATTGTCACAATAAATTGTGATAGCTCTAGGCATTTTAGGAACCACATCCAAGTCCATAAGGAAGTTCCGGAGCCACACCGATTCTTTAGCTGCCTCAGAGGCTGCTACATATTCGGCTTCCATGGTAGAGTCCGAAATGCATTTCTGCTTAACACTCTTCCATGAGACTGCTCCACCTCCCAATGTGAACACATAGCCTGATGTAGACTTTCGCTGATCCTTATCAGATTGGAAATCCGAGTCTGTGTAACCAATAGGAATCAACTCGGACGCTTTGTAACTCAAAACATAATTCCTAGTCCTTCGCAGGTACTTAAGTATGTTCTTTACAGCAGTCCAGTGACCCTGTCCAGGGTTACTCTGATATCTAGCTACCATGCCTACGGCATAGCAGATATCAGGTCTCGTGCACAACATGGCATACATTAGACTTCCTACTGCCGAAGCATAAGGAACCTTCTTCATGTAATCTATCTCCTTTTGTGTTTTGGGACACATGTCTTTAGATAGATGAATTCCATGGCAGAAAGGTTGAGCACCTCTCTTGGAATTCTGCATGTTGAAACGAGCCAGAATCGTATCAATATATGAAGCCTGGGACAAGCTTAATGTTCTTTTCCGGCGATCCCTTATAACCTTAATCCCAAGAACATGCCCAACTTGTCCTAAGTCTTTCATATCGAATTGCTTGGACAACCATCCCTTTATGTCTGACAACATCTTCACATTGTTGCCAATTAGAAGGATGTCATCTACATAAAGCACGAGAAACGCCACACTGTTTCCGTCATTTCTCCGGTATACACACGACTCGTCCATGCTTTGAATGAATCCATAAGACTGGATAACCTCATCAAACCGCATGTTCCAAGATCTAGAAGCTTGCTTCAATCCATAAATGGATCGGTTTAGCTTACACACTAGATGCTCTTGGCCTTTCTTGATGAAACCTTCTGGCTGTCTCATGTAAATGGTCTCGTCAAGATTCCCATTCAAGAATGCTGTCTTGACGTCCATTTGCCACACCTCATAATCCATATAAGATGCTATAGACAAAAGAATCCGGATCGACTTTAGCATAGCTACCGGCGAAAAGGTTTCCTCATAATCGATCCCTTCTTTCTGAGTATACCCTTTCGCAACAAGCCTAGCCTTGAAGGTTTCAACCTTTCCGTCAGACCCTCTTTTTCTCTTGTACACCCACTTGCAACCAATGGCTTTTACACCTTTGGGCGGTGCTACAAGATTCCAGACCTGATTTGAATCCATTGATTCAATCTCAGATTTCATCGCCTTTTGCCAAGACTGAGCATCTTGATCTTTAAGCGCCTCGCCGTAGGTCCAGGGATCGGCTTCATGTTCTCCAGGTAACAAGTCCGAAGACTCACCTATAAACATGAACCTATCGGGTTGTCGAACAACCCTCCCACTACGACGACGCTCCGGTGTAACCTCAGTAACTACAGGTGCAGATTGTGGTGGCGTATCACCCGGTTGGGTTGGATCTAAGCCTTGATCGTCCCCTCTCAGTTCGTTTAGTATTATCTCACTCTTGGGCTTGTGGTCCATTATATAATCCTCTTCCAAAAACCGAGCGTTGGTGCTAACAACGATCTTCTGGTCCTTAGGACTATAAAATAGACCACCTTTCGTTCCTCTAGGATATCCTATAAACAACCGAATATCTGAACGAGATTCCAATTTATCAGCCCCATGCTTCAGCACATGTGCTGGACAACCCCAGATCCGAATGTGTTTCAAGTTCGGCTTACGCCCGGTCCACAATTCCGAGGGCGTCTTAGGGACTGATTTAGAAGGAACTAAGTTCAGGATATACGCCGCTGTTTCCAAGGCATATCCCCAGAACGAAACTTGTAGGTCTGAGTAACTCATCATAGATCTTACCATTTCCATAAGAGTCCTATTCCTTCTTTCTGCTACACCATTCTGCTGGGGCGTGTATGGTGCAGTCATCTGGGAGTCAATCCCATTCTCTAATAAGTACGCCTTAAACTCTCCCGAGAGGTACTCTCCTCCACGATCAGATCGTAGAGTCTTTATGGTTTTACCATGAAGGTTCTCCACAAGAGCTTTGTACTCCTTGAACTTGTCAAAGCACTCGCTCTTGCGGCCCATCAGGTATATAAAACCATACCTTGAGTAATCATCAGTGAAGGTTACGAAATATTCATAACCTCCTCTCGCTTGGACAGATAAAGGCCCGCACAAATCAGAGTGAATCAATTCCATTACTACCTTGGATCTATACCCCTTATCACTAAAGGGTCGCTTGGTCATTTTTCCTTCCAGGCATGATTCACAGGTTGGAAAGTCCTCATCTTTCACACCACTGAGTATTCCATCAATTATCAACCTTTGAATCCTACCCAAGTTAATATGACCTAGCCTAAGATGCCATAAGTACTTTTGATTCATCCTAGAAGGTTCCTTTCTCTTATTGGTACTAGATGTGTTAAAAGACTCTACCCGTTGTATCGTGGAATAATCAGGATTCAGTATATATAAGTTGCCTATCAATGTACCAGAACAGATATAATCACCATTCTTTTTTACAATAACAGAACTATCAAAAGAAACTGAATATCCATTCAAAACCAACTTAGAAACCGAAACAAGGTTCTTTCTAAAGTTCGGTACATAAAGACAATTATTCAATACTAAAATTTTATTATTAAAAGATAAATAAATATCTCCCACTGCAACAGCCGCCACTTTCGTCGCGTTGCCCATGTAGATAGTGATCTCTCCCTCTCTAAGCCGCCGGGTTTCCTGGAACCCCTGCAAAGAATTGCAGACATGATCAGTGGCTCCCGTATCCACACACCAGGTACCGGTGGATAACACCGCTAAACATGTTTCAGTGACTAAGGAAAAGTTCGTACCTCCTTGTCTGAGAGGACAATTAGACTTCCAATGTCCAGACTGCTTGCAACGGAAACACTTGCCCTTGGGCTTGTTCACTCCATTCTGTGGTCCACCATTTCTGGGTCCACTGGGTTTCCGTCCTTGCTTTTTCTTCCTCTTAGTCCCCGGAGGACCAGGAAGTTTCACAGCCACAAGTGCCTGAGACTTCTTAAAGATTCCCTCTGCCGCCTGGAGTTCAGTCAGGAGTTCCGCCAACGAATATAACCTCTTGTTCATGTTATAGTTCAGGCGGAACTGCTCAAAACTCCTAGGCAGAGACTGGAGCACTATATCGATCTGGGTTTCCTGTTGGAGTTGTGTACTTAATGTCTAGATTTAAGTAAAAGAAACTCACGATCCATTGCCATTAATCTATTTAATTAAATAAACAATTATTTGCATTTAATTATTTATAATTAAATATATGCAAATTATAGTCCTGGATTCTATACGTTGTAGTTAGTATGGTGTGTCGGGCCCACACAGAAGATCATACTATCAGTTACTCGTATTTAATCGAACAGTTGCTCACGACCTAGATGGACACGGACCAATCCATCGGTATAGTCGTTGTGTGAGAGAGAAAATATTTTGTCTTAATTATTTTATCACACTTGTACACTTGGTGTATTGAGAGGATCTGCTTGAGATTTATCGATTAGGATTGCCGGCGATAATCGATTTAAGTCTCAGTGTATTTTATTCTTAATCCCCGAAACTATTGCGGGTGTGTATATTCAATATAAGTGACTTTGATTTTTCAAAGGAATTAACCGATTTAATTATTGGGTTAATTACCGGTTAAGTTGGGTCACTATATTTTATATATGACATGCCGTGAATACTTGACGGGAAAGTGTATCCCGGAAGGGTTGATAATATCCCCGAGATGAGTTCATAAGGAATTATTATGTAAACCCTGCAGGTGGATTCGTTCCGCATAATAATTAAGGTTGAATGGTACTAGTCTCGGATATAAGAGATGAATAAATTAATTAGCAATAAATTAATTTTATTCATGGATATTTATATCTTAAATACACGGAATAAATAATACTACCGGAGAAATATTATTTGATATAATATGGTTTAATATTGGGAGTGCAATTAATTTTATATAGTGGAAAATAGAATTAATTAATATTGATAAGGATTAATGGACTTGAGCATTGGGCTCAATTTAATCTTTAATATTGGAAGCCCAATATTCCACCTCCTTAAGATCCCCTACGTAGCCTATAAAAGCACTACATGGTCTTCTCTATTCTCATAACTTGAAGATCACAATTCTAGAGAGAGAAAGTAGAGAGGAGGATCCATGGAGTTCGGTAGATCGTCGCCCACACGACGTCCGGGCTAGTGCAAGGAATACGTGGGAAGATCTCAAGGTCGTCAAATTTAGTTCTTCGTTTTTCCGAACAACGAGAACGAGGTAAATCGTAAATCCCTCTTTATGATTTTATCGTTTTAATTATCGTGAAAATATCATGAACAAGATCCAAGGGACGTACGAACCCGGGGACGAGTATCGACCTCGCGGTGGTGATCGAGGATCACCGGACCGCATGAGGTCGAGAGATCCTCGCCGGGATCGAGAGGACGAACCCTCGGCTGGACGCCGGGGGTGGCGGTCGAGACCTAGGGCTTCGACCGTCGGCGACGCAAGAAGGACCCCGGCTGGACGCCGGGGATGCGATCGAGCGCGTGCTCGATCGCGTGGGCAGCGGGCTGGTGCCGCTGCTGCTCGCACGGCGAGCAGCCCCTCCTCCGCGTTCGGGCAGCGCTACGGGGCTGTTGCGATCAGCCCCACGAGCCCATGCGGGACTCGCTACGACGCGGGGCGTCAGCGGGATGCTTCGAGCATCCCCGTGGCTGGTCGCGTGGGTTCTCGGCGTGCCCAGCGGGCTGCCAAGGGCAGCCCTAGGCGGCTGCCAAGGACAGCCGCGAACCCTTGCGAGGGCTCGACCGAACAGCCCGGGTTCGCCCGTGGTTGAGGTTTTGGTTGAGTCCGGCTTCGTGGTGGTTCGTGGCGGGATGTTCCGGCAACCGGGAGTCGATTGGAATTGTTGTTCCGCAACTTCTACAATTCCGGATATTCGATCTCCGAAGGATTTCGGTCGGAATTAATTAGATAATTAATTTTAATTAATTTATTAATTTCGGGATATCGATTTCCAACAATTGGTATCAGAGCGATGGTTTTAGTTCATGGTATTTTTCGATAAATTGTTCTACCTTGCAGGGTTTCCGATTATTATGGCTAGATTTAATTTTATTAATTAATGTCATAATAATGTTCTTGATTATTAAACTCTCGGTGATGTCAATATTTGTTCTTGTGTGGTGAATGCTTGTTCTTATTTTTCCGGAAATTGTATGAGGTCGATTTCATGTAGAGAATCGATACCGGAGAGCGTAGTAATAAATTTGTAATTTATTTACGTTGGATCGATAACGAAACGACAATCGGAAAAGTGTGACGGAGGAGACGAAGAGAGGGAGGACCGGGGATCGATCATGATGATCGATCCCATGAGGATCGATCGAAGGGGGGCGTGGGGGCTGCCCGCGGGAACCCTCGGCCACGCCGGCCACCGGTGGTGGTGGCGCGTGGGCTGAGGTGGCGGCGGCGCTCCTCCCCGGCCGGCGATCGATGGTGGGAGACGCGGGGTCCTCGTGATCTCGTGTTCTCCTACCTAGATTCACTTTCCTAATTGATTCGGTTTTCCTATTTTGAGTATTCCTATTTTTTTGGGAATTCTCATGGAAATAGGAAAAGAATTAATTGGAATTAATTTATTTCCTTATTCTATTATGGAAGTCTTCTAGAATATTCTAATTTCTACTTGAAATAGGATTCTAGAGATTTAATAGAATTAGAAAGGAAAATAATTAATTATTAAATTAATTTATTTCCTAGTTGATTATTCCTATTTTATGGGAATTTTCATGGACATGGAAATTAATTAATTTTGGAAAGTAGAAGAGTCCTTAAATTAATTTTTCCTTATTTAATTATTCCTTTATGGAATTTTTAATGGATTAGGAAAGGAATTAATTTGGAAGGACTAGGAGTCCTAAATTATTTTATTTCCTTATTTCATTATGGAAATCATCTAGAATATTCCAAGTGGGTCTTGGATAGATTATTCTAGAGATTTAATGAAGTAGAAAGGGAAAATAAAATAAATTATTTTATTTCCTTATTTCATTATAGAAGTCTTCTAGAATATTCCAAGTGGGTCTTGGATAGATTATTCTAGAGATTTAATGAAGTAGAAAGGGAAAATAAAATAAATAAAAATATTAATAATATTTAATTTTATTTTTGATTTATTCGATTGACTTAATTTTCGAATTAAGTAACTTTTGGATTTATTAAAAATAAATAGATTTAAATATTGGAATTAATATTCCCGTCACATGGAGCATTCAAGAACAAAGACTAAAGACTAGAAGATGCGTACGGAGATGCGATAAAGCCATAATAGTCGGAAAATAATATTCTAGTATTATTTTGATTATGTGATAATATTCTATGTGCTTTATTTCATGTATGCATGCTTATGTGTATTTAATTATGCATTAGATAGCGTATCCCTTTATTGTAAAAAGCTAAGTGGGAGAGGGTATGGAAACATATCCATGGTCTCCATTGTTGTTCTCTTGGTGACTTTTATGGACTTTTGAAGTTCGTATAGATAAGTCATTTGAGGAGAATTCTTGTAATTCCTCTTACGAGAAACATTGATTAAGTCTATCAAACAATGCCTAATTTGTCTTTCCAAAACTGACTTCAAGTCGACTCATTCTCACCCCGGGGAGTGGAATGGAGCCAAAGCCACTTGGTCATGTCGAGGACACAAATTAGAGGCAGTCGTACCATCTTTTGAAGGTGGATCGATTGTCTGCTCGACTCCCTCATTTTTATGAGAGATAGGGTTGTTCGCATGGTGAATCACTGGTTAGAAACTTTGAGTTTCACTTATGATTCTCCGCGTCTTGATTTACAAGATTAAATGATTCAAGTAATTGGGAGTCAATTGTAAAAGTCTTTTGGTGTAGTAAACGTCCACACGAACGTGGCTTGCTACATTGAATGGGATTTTGGAACGATTGATGTAGACAGTTATAGAAGGGAGTAAAGGAGCGTATATTAACGTAAACGTCCACACGAACGTGGCTTGCGGTGAATATATGTGTCCCAAACAATCTTCTTAGATACTGAGTAATGGTTTACACTTAGGTACGCTTTATAGTATTCTTCCCAACGAAGTAACGCTATAATGATGTACGACCGAAGCAAATCTAATTGCTAAATCATTTGGGTGGGTAAACGTCCACACGAACGTGGCTTGCCTTACCTGATGGGATTTTAGATGTGATTAGTGGTTTAATGATATTATTTGAGGGAGATAATATCGGAGATTAAATCGATTGTTTGTTGTTATATGTGCTCATAGATTAGGATATGGCTTTGAACCCACTTTCTGTGATACGTAAGGATTTTAAACTCATTGGTCCCTAAATGTAATGATTGGAATAGAGATCTAGACATTACCCAAACTGTTAAAGAGTGCTAGTTAGTACTCAGTGAGCTTTGTCCTCCCGAGCCTATTGACATAGGCGGCTAGACAAGAAGCGATGAGGATACTCATAAAGGCCAGTCACTTCGAGGAAACGCTTAAAAACGTTTTTGAGATGATTGACCTTTTAGACGAGTTGAGACGGAAATCGCAAGCTCTTGTAGCCAATGCCAAAGGTTTTAAACCTAAGGGCAAAATCGGGGGAAAGGAAAAGCAAGCAAAGAAACCCAGTGGTTCTAAGTTACTTGGACCACGAGATGGGACAAGAAAGCCAATAGGCAAGTATTCTCGATGCAAACAGTCTGGGTACTGGAAGTCTGATTATCCTCTCAAAGAAAGTACAGAATTTTCTTTAGTCGTAAAACATAGTCAGTGGTATTATCTACCGGAACCTGGTGTGTAGATATGGAACCACTGACGGTATGTGCATTCTAAATGCAAAGGTTCCAGGAAACCCGACGACTTAGAAAAGAAAAGATCGTAGTCTATGTGGGCAATGCTGTAGAGGAGGCAGCTGTTGCAATGGAGGACATTTTATAGGATTTCATTTTGAGTTATTGCTTTTATGTACCTTTCATATTAGAAAGAACTTTGTTCTGGATTTCTAATGAATGGATATTTTATTTCTTTTAATCATTTGATGGTTATAAGAAGAAATAATGATATTATCTATTCTGGTACATTAGCTAGCAATATATAAATGATGAATCCCAAGTCCACCACGATGCAACGAACCGTTTTATATAACTCGTTTTACTAATAAGAGATTTCTTTATTAAATCAATTATACTTGTGGATTCTTATGCTGAGTCATGTTTATTCAAATAAGAAGTTCAAAGGTCGAAAATTGATATTTGATCAATTAAGTTGAGGGAGTGGACCTTCCGACCTAAGAATCTAATTTGGAGGATAATATGACTAAGCAATCCTTTATGGATATAAGATATAAGATCCGGACAAGTATTAGAATTGATTGACTCTGATGTATGCAGACCTATGTCTACTCAGACAATAAGGTACGAGTACTTCATTTGATGATTACTCGAGAAATGGATTAGAATACCTGATGTGCCACAAAAGCAAGTGTTTTGACAAGTCAATGGACACTAAGCAATTGTGGAGAACCATCGAGGTATATCCATTTGTAGCCTGCGATTTGATCGCGGAGGCAAGTACCTGTCTGAGGAATGCATGGCATACTGATCAGAGGTTGGGATGATTCCAAATGACTACACCATACACTTTTAGTGTAGAAATTGTTGGATTTCGACTCTCCGGGATGCGTTCGTTCGATCGCTCGAACATCCGAAGCATCCCAGTCGACATCCGAAGTCGCTACTTCGTTCGCTAGACAGTCCTTATCCCGAATCACGCCCAGCCATCGCCCCGAAGTACAACCGCGCGAAACGGGACTGGACTGCATCAATTCGGCGACCGCCGAAAGCAGTCCAGCGGTCGCTGAAAGGAACTGCAAACGGCGACCGCCGTTTGCCCTTCGGCGACCGCCGTTTGTCCGCGAACAGCAACGCGACGTTGCTGTTCCGGGCTCGTTTCCGGGTCGTTTTTCCTCATCCGACTACCGTTCCGGAGGTCCTAGAACCCCCAGTAGTCGAGGAACACGATCCACGACCCCGGATCCCGATCCACGTTCATATATTTTCAACGAGAAATTAGAGATCGAATAAATGCGGAAATTAGAGATCCGATCTCATACCTTATCGGTCGATTGTTGAGACCTTAGAGCTTCTAACGTATTCTCTTCCCGACTCCAGACGTTGTGTGGGCAACGATCTACTGGGTTCGTCCTTTTCTGCTCCTCTCCTTTCTCAAACCACCGTATGAATTATTCTCTGGTGAGAAAATAATTTAATTGCGTTAACTTTTTATTTTAACAGAGAAAAACTTTTATTTGCGCTAAGCAAATAATTTTTCTCAGAAAAATAATAGTTGCGGCGTTCTGTAGGTTTTAGGAGAGGGCAAGGGGGGGCTTTAAATAGAGCTACGTTAGGGACCTAAGGGAAATTAATTAAGGGCTAAATTGAAATATTAATTAACTTGGAATACGTAACCGCAATTCCTTAATTAATCGATTTCAATTTTAATTATTATTAATTCCACTATAAAATAATAATTGAATTCCCGAAATTAATTTTAATATTATTTCAACAATAATAAATCCGCCGAAATTACATATACGACCTTCCCCGTGTTTAAGATATCGAACGTCCACGAATTTATTTAATTACTAATAATTAAATTAATTCGTTTCTTATTATCCGAGACTAGTACCACTCATCCTTATTATCATGTGGAACAAATCCACCTGCAGGGTTTACATGATAAACTTTATGAGCTCATCTCGGGGACGTTATCAACCCAATAAACGGGACATGGTTTCCTGTCTATAATCTATAGCATGCCGTGAGTACAATTACGATTCCCAATTTACCGAGTATCTCGACTAATCAAATAGTCTCACTCATTGGCAAGTTAAAGAACCGAGAATTGGACACACGCACCTATAATTATATAGGGATTGAGAATTCGTATATCCGTAATTCTGAGGTCTAGTTCGATTACGTCGATTAGTATAAATCGAACGCCCTCCCGTGGTCCTGCTCAATACACCAAGTGTACAAGTGTAACATAATAGTCAAGACCAACTATTACCCAGTCACACTACGACGTACCGATGGATTGTCCCTGTCCATCTAAGTCGTGAGCTTCTGTTCGATAATATACGAGTAACCGACAGTATGATCTTCCGCGTGTCTCCTCACGCCATACTGTCTACAACGTATATATCTAGGACTATTGCATTCAAGTACAAGATAGACAAGAAGCCGACAGTTTGATTAATAGATAATGTAAAACACAGATAAGGAGTTCCATATTGTCACTAAACTAGACATTTAGAATATAACTCCATCAATCTCCCACTTATACTAAATCTCTAGTTGCCCTCTACCATACATCCGATACCCATCCCCTTCACGTGTCTCTTGAACGCTTCCGCTGGAAGTGCCTTCGTAAAGGGGTCAGCCAGGTTATCCGCTGATGCAATCTTGGTGACAACCGCATCGCCTCTCCTGACGATGTCTCTAATCAGGTGGTACTTGCGATCTATGTGTTTACTCGCATTGTGGGCTCGTGGTTCCTTTGCATTAGCCACTGCACCGCTATTGTCACAATAAATTGTGATAGCTCTAGGCATTTTAGGAACCACATCCAAGTCCATAAGGAAGTTCCGGAGCCACACCGATTCTTTAGCTGCCTCAGAGGCTGCCACATATTCGGCTTCCATCACTATGGGAAAATGTCTCATAGACACCGGGCATTGACTGGTGTTAAAAAAAAAATTGTCCGGTGTCATTGTGCGTGGTGTTAAAGATCAGCAATGTTTTAACACCAGTCATTGACCGGTGTTAAACATCATTTATAACACCGGGTTTTGTGACCTGGACCGGTGTCTATATTATAAAAGACACCGGTCAATTCCATGAAAACTAACAAAATCAACCGGTGTGAAAAGTAATAACACCGGTCTTTTTTATATATGACCGGTGTCTATAATATTTTTTAAAATCGGTTTTAACTCTGAGACCGATGTCTATGATTGTTTTTAACATCATTTTTAAACACTAGGACCGGTGTCGTTGATAATAATTAAAATAAAAAATACATAATTTTATAAATTGCCAATAATTAAAATTATATTAAATTCATAATCCAAATACAATATTCATAATACCCTAATATCCAAACCTTTACAATTGTCAAACAACAATATTACGTAAACTTTTCATTACAAAACATTGAGTACAAAACATGAATCAAAAAAATACAATGACTTCAATACAAAATATTGCTAATCTAATAAGAAACACAGTTCATGCTCCTCCTTTTTTCCATTACATTCCTGCAAACACAACGACTTCTACACAAACAAATACAAAACATGAACCATGTCAAAAATATTCCCCAAAACTGATTCATATAAATGCATAATAGTTTAGTGTAAATAAACAACACATGCTTCTTAACATAAATTCATCAAAGCTTCTCCCCAGCAAAAAAAAAAAAAAGATATAACATGAGAGAGGATTAAAAATATTAACAATACAAGAAGAGAGGATATTTTGATGCACCAATACTCTGATACCTATAGGGCGCATGAAAGTTTGTCGGTGGAATACTATCAATTAAGAGAACTGAATTTGCATAAAAATATACCATACTTTAGAATAGATTTAATGGTCTTGTCAAGGTAATCAGCACGGTTACAAGCCATTACTACTACTGCTGCTACAGGAACCTGGTCATTCATTAAGCTGTAGGTTCAATGAACAAGAGGTAGGAACTAGGAAGATAGCACATGGTACAAGATAATCAAATCACAATTCATCCAAACCTGTGCATCACAGAAAAATTTCTCGAGACTATTCCCTGCAGTGTATCAGATACAAAATAAAATAATCTATATACACAAAAATATCCTATAAACGGGAAGAACCTATTGAAGATGCTCAATTTCAGCAGCAAGACTGCATTGCATTTGTACAAAGACAGCTGAACCCAGGAGGAGACGCTAATCAATAACGAGGGATTGAAGAAAACATGAAAAAGCACCTTCAAGAGAAACAATTCATCCTTGTTGCACGCTAATCTGATCAATCAATAATCGTGTCTGACTTGTGCACTGAGTTTCTGCCTCAATCTACAATCAAATACAGTAAGAGGCTCTTATAACTTCTTTACCACAGGCCAAGCGAATCCAACAGTAAGAGGCGCATCTGTGCATCAAGAAAATGAGTGAGCTATGTCCATCAAGATTCGAAAGAGTTCACTACAGGAATTTCAACAATCACCCATTTCGGAAAGCAAACGACTACAAACCAATGCGAGAAAAAAAAACAATTTATTTCCAAATTAAAGTTTCGATAAAAAAATCGCATCAGTTATACGATACCTGTAACTCTGTAAGTACATGCGTATAGTACAATAAGTTATTTGCTTGAAGGCCCTCTATCAAATCTCAAAGTTGGTCTCCATTCAAGACCTGACCTTTAAAAGTAGGATACCCTGAACAAGTCCTATTACGATTAGGCCAAACAAAAAGAAACCGCAAAGTTCACCAAAGTACTGAATCAAGTGATGTAAACAAACAGTTTGCCTGTGTGGTTTGAGAACTGTACTGAATGTATTGGGTCGATCGACATCGTAGCCGAGCAACTGCAGAGGAAACACCGCCAATTTATTGTCGAAGTTTCCCTACCGTAAACGAAAAGCTTATCATCAAGCAATGAGAAAAAAATCATAGAAGCTATTCAGTGATTCTACATTAATTAATAACAGCAATTTTAGCAAAAATCTGAAAACCTAGATTTGAAATTGTATTGAAAAAAGGAGATACCTGAACAGTGTGAGACTGGATACTGAGGACCCGACCCGTTTCCGACGGGAGGGCTAAAGCCAGAACCGGTGGAGGCGCCATTGCACGATTGTTTATCCCCCTCGTCGACCTAAAATTTCCGTTCAACCGAAACCAGAGAAAATAAAATTAAGGATTCAACACAGATGCAAATACATCAACGCGTATGAGAGGAATCGAAGAGGACCTGAAAACGGGTAATCTATGAATGGACCGACCATCCGCGGGGGGCTCTCAATCTTTGCGATGGGAGTCGCCGCCGCCGCAGAGATGTGGAGAAAATCCCACACGCTGCGCCTCCGAAAGCCTGAATGGACCGGAGAAATTGAAGATTTATGCTTCATTTCGTGTGGGAGGAACACTTTTCACCCTTAACCTTGTTCTGCTGTATAATATGTGGAAACGAGGGAGTGGGGATTTTATCCCGCTTAATTAAAAAATATTATAAGTTTTTATAACATCGGTCCTCGCTAATAGGATTGGTGTTAAAAAAATTTAATAATTTTATTAAAAAATTAAATTATTATTAACACCGGTCAAAAGAAAAATTGGTGTTATAAATTAAATTTGAAATTTGAAATGGAATATTTAACATCAGTTTTTATAAAACCCGGCGTGAAAAATAGTTTAACCTCCTATTTTTTCGCGACCGGTGTTATAAACATTTTTAACACCGTTCCCAAAGGCGTCCGGTATCTATGAACTGGTGTCTATGTGACATTTTCCCATAGTGCATGGTAGAGTCCGAAATGCATTTCTGCTTAACACTCTTCCATGAGACTGCTCCACCTCCCAATGTGAACACATAGCCTGATGTAGACTTTCGCTGATCCTTATCAGATTGGAAATCCGAGTCTGTGTAACCAATAGGAATCAACTCGGACGCTTTGTAACTTAGAACATAATTCCTAGTCCTTCGCAGGTACTTAAGTATGTTCTTTACAGCAGTCCAGTGACCCTGTCCAGGGTTACTCTGATATCTAGCTACCATGCCCACGGCATAGCAGATATCAGGCCTCGTGCACAACATGGCATACATTAGACTTCCTACTGCCGAAGCATAAGGAACCTTCTTCATGTAATCTATCTCCTTTTGTGTTTTGGGACACATGTCTTTAGATAGATGAATTCCATGGCAGAAAGGTTGAGTACCTCTCTTGGAATTCTGCATGTTGAAACGAGCCAGAATCGTATCAATATATGAAGCCTGGGACAAGCTTAATGTTCTTTTCCGGCGATCCCTTATAACCTTGATCCCAAGAACATGCCCAACTTGTCCTAAGTCTTTCATATCGAATTGCTTGGACAACCATCCCTTTATGTCTGACAACATCTTCACATTGTTGCCAATTAGAAGGATGTCGTCTACATAAAGCACGAGAAACGCCACACTGTTTCCGTCACATCTCCGGTATACACACGACTCGTCCATGCTTTGAATGAATCCATAAGACTGGATAACCTCATCAAACCGCATGTTCCAAGATCTAGAAGCTTGCTTCAATCCATAAATGGATCGGTTTAGCTTACACACTAGATGCTCTTGGCCTTTCTTAATGAAACCCTCTGGCTGTCTCATGTAAATGGTCTCGTCAAGATTCCCATTCAAGAATGCTGTCTTGACGTCCATTTGCCACACCTCATAATCCATATAAGCTGCTATAGACAAAAGAATCCGGATCGACTTTAGCATAGCTACCGGCGAAAAGGTTTCCTCATAATCGATCCCTTCTTTCTGAGTATACCCTTTCGCAACAAGCCTAGCCTTGAAGGTTTCACCCTTCCCGTCAGGCCCTCTTTTTCTCTTGTACACCCACTTGCAACCAATGGCTTTTACGCCTTTGGGCGGTGCCACAAGATTCCAGACCTGATTTGAATCCATTGATTCAATCTCAGATTTCATCGCCTTTTGCCAAGACTGAGCATCTTGATCTTTAAGCGCCTCGCCATAGGTCCAGGGATCGGCTTCATGTTCTCCAGGTATCAAGTCCGAGGACTCACCTATAAACATGAACCTATCGGGTTGTCGAACAACCCTCCCACTACGACGAGGCTCCGGTGTAACCTCAGTAACTACAGGTGCAGACTGTGGAGGCGTATCACCCGGTTCGGTTGGTTCTAAGTCTTGATCGTCCCCTCTCAGTTCGTTAAGTATTATCTCACTCTTGGGCTTGTGGTCCATTAAATAATCCTCTTCCAAGAACCGAGCGTTGGTGCTAACAACGATCTTCTGGTCCTTAGGACTATAAAATAGACCACCTTTCGTTCCTCTAGGATATCCTATAAACAACCGAATATCTGAACGAGATTCCAACTTATCAGCCCCATGCTTCAGCACATGTGCTGGACAACCCCAGACCCGAATGTGTTTCAAATTTGGCTTTCGCCCGGTCCACAATTCCGAGGGCGTCTTAGGGACTGATTTAGAAGGAACTAAGTTCAGGATATACGCCGCTGTTTCCAAGGCATATCCCCAGAACGAAACTGGTAGTTCTGAATAACTCATCATAGATCTTACCATTTCCATAAGAGTCCTATTCCTTCTTTCTGCTACACCATTCTGCTGGGGCGTGTATGGTGCAGTCATCTGGGAATCAATCCCATTCTCTAATAAGTACGCCTTAAACTCTCCCGAGAGGTACTCTCCTCCACGATCAGATCGTAGAGTCTTTATGGTTTTACCATGAAGGTTCTCCACAAGAGCTTTGTACTCCTTGAACTTGTCAAAGCACTCGCTCTTGCGGCGCATCAAGTATATAAAACCATACCTTGAGTAATCATCAGTGAAGGTTACGAAATATTCATAACCTCCTCTCGCTTGGACAGATAAAGGCCCGCACAAATCAGAGTGAATCAATTCCAGTACTTCCTTGGATCTATACCCCTTATCACTAAAGGGTCGCTTGGTCATTTTTCCTTCCAGGCATGATTCGCAGGTTGGAAAGTCCTCATCTTTCACACCACTGAGTATTCCATCAGTTATCAACCTTTGAATCCTACCCAAGTTAATATGACCTAGCCTAAGATGCCATAAGTACTTTTGATTCATCCTAGAAGGCTCCTTTCTCTTATTGGTACTAGATGTGTTATTTGACTCTACTCGTTGCATCGTGGAATAATCAGGATTCAGTATATATAAGTTGCCTATCAATGTACCAGAACAGATATACTCACCATTCTTTTTTATAATAACAGAACTATCAAAAGAAACAGAATATTTATTCAAAACCAATTTAGAAACCGAAACAAGGTTCTTTCTAAAATTCGGTACATAAAGACAATTATTCAATACCAAAACTTTATTATTAAAAGACAAATAAATATCTCCCACTGCAACTGCCGCCACTTTCGTAGCGTTGCCCATGTAGATAGTGATCTCTCCCTCTCTAAGCCGCCGGGTTTCCTGGAACCCCTGCAAAGAATTGCAGACATGATCAGTGGCTCCCGTATCCACACACCAGGTACCGGTGGATAACACCGCTAAACATGTTTCAGTGACTAAGGAAAAGTTCGTACCTCCTTGTCTGAGAGGACAATTAGACTTCCAATGTCCAGACTGCTTGCAACGGAAACACTTGCCCTTGGGCTTGTTCACTCCATTCCGTGGTCCACCATTGCTGGGTCCACTAGGTTTCCGTCCTTGCTTCTTCTTCCTCTTAGTCCCCGGAGGACCAGGAAGTTTCACAGCCACAAGTGCCTGAGATTTCTTAAAGATTCCCTCTGCCGCCTGGAGTTCAGTCAGGAGCTCCGCCAACGAATATAACCTCTTGTTCATGTTATAGTTCAGGCGGAACTGCTCAAAACTCCTAGGCAGAGACTGGAGCACTATATCGATCTGGGTTTCCCCATCGATAGCTCCTCCCATAATCTCTATCTCATTCAGATAGCCTATCATCCTAAGAACGTGATCCCTCACGGGCGTTCCTTCGGACATAGTGGCCGTCATGAGTTTTCTCATGGCATCTTGCCTGGCTGCCCTATCCTGACTACCAAACATCTCCTTGAGGTTAAGCATCATATCATAGGCAGTGGTCATGGCCTCATGCTGATGTTGCAGCACATTTGACATAGAAGCCAAAATGTAGCACCGCGCCATCTGATCAGCCTTGACCCACTTCCGATGAGCTTCCTTTTCCTCAGGAGTGGAGGTATCAGTAGGTTCATCAGGACAAACCTCATGGAGTACATACTTGTACTCCTCAGCAGTTAGGACAATGTCCAAGTTTCGTTTCCAATCAACATAGTTCGGACCAGTGAGTTTGTTTTCTTTTAGTATAATGGACAGCGGGTTGAGTGCCATATCTATAAAAGAGACAAATAAAACTGTCAAATTTAATTCGATATTAACTCCCTTAATTAATATCATTAAATTTACCAATTAATCCTAAAATCCCATCAGACTAGCATGCCACGTTCATGTGGACGTATACTAGTCCAAACGATTTTATAACTGGACTTTTACTTCGGTCGTACATCATTACAGCAGTGACTCCGATGGGGAGGATACTGTAAAGCGTACCTAAGTGTATACCATTTCTCAGTACTAAGTTAACCGCTCGGAAACTACACGCCCACCGCAAGCCACGTTAGTGTGGACGTTTACGTTGACATGCGGTCCCTTTACGATTTCCTATAACTGTCGAGCCTCAATTAACCCAAAGTTCCGTTTCCGTCTAGTAAGCCACGATAGTGTGGACGTTTACTAAACAAACAACTCTGTTAATTGAATTCCATTTAATAAATTTCACAATTTCGTTAATCAAAGCTTGATATCTCGTAAGTGAAACTCGAAGTTTCTAACCAGCGATCAATCATGCAATTGAGCCCTATCTCTCACAAAGTGAGGGAGCCAACCAGACAATCGATCTAGTCATTAAATGACTCGAATGTCTCTAATCTGTGTCATCGACATAACCAAGCGCTTTGGCTCCATTCCACTCCCCGGGGTGAGAATGAGTCGAGTTGAAATTAGTCTTTGAAAGACAGATTAGGCATTGCTTTGAAAAACTTAAGTGTTCAATTCTATAAATGGAATTGAATTCGAATTTTGATCCAGTGATATCCGTGTGTCAACTTTATCCGATAGGGAGGATGACACTAAAGCCAACTCGTAAGCGACACACATCACTATCAAAACAGAGAATGGAGACCGCGGGATTGTTTCCAATCCCTCTCCCACTTAGTTTTTTACGAAAGGGATTAACAAGCATGCATGAAATTTAAAGCATAATAAAACACGTTAAAACACACAAAAAGCAATTAACGTGGCCCGATTATTATGGCCTTTAAAATCTTCGATGCACGTCTTCTCGGATCTTCGTCTCGTTGCTCGTCTCGGTCTCGGTCCATCACCGACTCGTCTAAGGACCAAGAGACGAACCCCTCCCACTGGAGTATCATCCCGGGCCCTCGACAAGCGATCCGTGATGTCCGTCGAACCCCCGCAAGCTGCTGCCAAGAAAACACCGAAACGGCGACCGCCGTTTGAAAAACGGCGACCGCCGTTTGCCCTTCAGCAGCCGCGGGTTCGACTTCTCGACCCTCGTTCGTCCGGCCCTCGATCTCGTCTCGATTCACCAAGCAGCAGCAACATTACATATGTAAACTAACTACTTCCGGCATCGATCCTATACATATCGATCGATCCTATACACCCGGATAAACGAAAAGAAAACGAAATAGAAAACCTAAACGACTCAACCCGTCGTTTTAACTATTACAAGCAAGCAACGTTAAAAACCAAAAATCTCGACAATCCCGAGAGATTAACACACCACAACATACAGTACAAAAAAATGACCATAATAATCGGGTGACCTGCAAAACAAACTCGCAAACAATACAAGAACGCATAACCGGCTCTGATACCAATTGTTGGATTTCGACTCTCCGGGATGCGTTCGTTCGATCGCTCGAACATCCGAAGCATCCCAGTCGACATCCGAAGTCGCTACTTCGTTCGCTAGACAGTCCTTATCCCGAATCACGCCCAGCCATCGCCCCGAAGGACAACCGCGCGAAACGGGACTGGACTGCATCAATTCGGCGACCGCCGAAAGCAGTCCAGCGATCGCTGAAAGGAACTGCAAACGGCGACCGCCGTTTGCCCTTCGGCGACCGCCGTTTGTCCGCGAACAGCAACGCGACGTTGCTGTTCCGGGCTCGTTTTCGGGTCGTTTTTCCTCATCCGACTACCGTTCCGGAGGTCCTAGAACCCCCAGTAGTCGAGGAACACGATCCACGACCCCGGATCCCGATCCACGTTCATATATTTTCAACGAGAAATTAGAGATCGAATAAATGCGGAAATTAGAGATCCGATCTCATACCTTATCGGTCGATTGTTGAGACCTTAGAGCTTCTAACGTATTCTCTTCCCGACTCCAGACGTTGTGTGGGCAACGATCTACTGGGTTCGTCCTTTTCTGCTCCTCTCCTTTCTCAAACCACCGTATGAATTATTCTCTGGTGAGAAAATAATTTAATTGCGTTAACTTTTTATTTTAACAGAGAAAAACTTTTATTTGCGCTAAGCAAATAATTTTTCTCAGAAAAATAATAGTTGCGGCGTTCTGTAGGTTTTAGGAGAGGGCAAGGGGGGGCTTTAAATAGAGCTACGTTAGGGACCTAAGGGAAATTAATTAAGGGCTAAATTGAAATATTTATTAACTTGGAATACGTAACCGCAATTCCTTAATTAATCGATTTCAATTTTAATTATTATTAATTCCACTATAAAATAATAATTGAATTCCCGAAATTAATTTTAATATTATTTCAACAATAATAAATCCGCCGAAATTACATATACGACCTTCCCCGTGTTTAAGATATCGAACGTCCACGAATTTATTTAATTACTAATAATTAAATTAATTCGTTTCTTATTATCCGAGACTAGTACCACTCATCCTTATTATCATGTGGAACAAATCCACCTGCAGGGTTTACATGATAAACTTTATGAGCTCATCTCGGGGACGTTATCAACCCAATAAACGGGACACGGTTTCCTGTCTATAATCTATAGCATGCCGTGAGTACAATTACGATTCCCAATTTACCGAGTATCTCGACTAATCAAATAGTCTCACTCATTGGCAAGTTAAAGAACCGAGAATTGGACACACGCACCTATAATTATATAGGGATTGAGAATTCGTATATCCGTAATTCTGAGGTCTAGTTCGATTACGTCGATTAGTATAAATCGAACGCCCTCCCGTGGTCCTGCTCAATACACCAAGTGTACAAGTGTAACATAATAGTCAAGACCAACTATTACCCAGTCACACTACGACGTACCGATGGATTGTCCCTGTCCATCTAAGTCGTGAGCTTCTGTTCGATAATATACGAGTAACCGACAGTATGATCTTCCGCGTGTCTCCTCACGCCATACTGTCTACAACGTATATATCTAGGACTATTGCATTCAAGTACAAGATAGACAAGAAGCCGACAGTTTGATTAATAGATAATGTAAAACACAGATAAGGAGTTCCATATTGTCACTAAACTAGACATTTAGAATATAACTCCATCAGAAATGGTGTGTCGTAAACAAGAAATGGAACTCATATAGAAATAGTAAAAGCATGAGTTATACGGAACTACCTATGTTCTATGGATATGTCTGGAAACAACAGCGCATTCAAATGCGGTTGTAGAATATCCTGGAAGAAGAAAAGATGTGTGTTCAATAGTACTATGAACCAGAGGGACGTTATAAGTTCTAACGCCCGGTTCTTAGAGAAAGACTATATGATGAACCACAAAGCCCAAGGTGACGTAATACTTTGAAATGAGAGAGAAAGATTAAGACTTAGAACCAGCCGAACCGAGTAGCGGTACACCACTAACTGCACCTACTGTTATCACTGTTTATACACCGGAATGCCATTGTAGTGGGAGGTTGTGGGACAACCGGAGATATTCATAAGACTAGGTGAGTCTTCGAACTCTGGACCTAGTATACATGAAATCGATCCCTAGATCTACATGAAGGCCGTACTAGATCTAAATGTGCCTTCTTGGAGAGCAATAAGGATTATTGCTAAGAGGCGAGATCATTTAGAGTACAAGCTTAGTTGATCCATTTATGGATTGAAACAAAGCATTGAGTTCGTGGTACTTGCAAATTGATGAGATAGTCCATTTTATGGATTCATCAAAAGCATAGACGAATTGTGTATATTGGAAACGTGATGGAAAACAAGGTGGTGTTTCTCGGAGGTTTTATGTAGATGACACTCTTATCATTGGCAACAATGTAAAGATGTTATCAGACATAAAATGATGGTTGTCTAGATGAATCATTATGAAAGATAAAGGAAGAAGTTGGACATGTTCTTGAGATCTTGGATCTCTAGAAAGAACATTGTACTTTTCCTGGACATCTTACATATATGATTATGGTTCGTTTTAACATGCAAGATTCCGAGAAAGGTTCGTTACCTTTCAGAGACGGAATGCATCTATCTAAGGATATGTGTTTTGGAACAAAAAAGGAGATAGAAGCAATGAAAGCAGTTTCCTACACTTTGAGTGTGGAAAGCTTAATAAATGCATTGTTGAAAACAAGAACCTGATATCGGCTATGCGGTTAGCATAGTGGGAGGATATCAAGGTAATCCTGGAAAGGAATATTCGACTGCCGTAAAAGTACTTTCGAAGTACTGTTCTAGACTACGAAGCAGACGAGTTTTTCCTTTGGATTACATTCTCTTAGATTTCTAATCGAATGAGGACCGGTGTAAGTCGATATCAGGCTATGTGTTTCACTATTAAAGGAGAAGGAGTTTTAACAAGGAAGAGTGATAAGCACGATGCTTTTCGGACTCTTCCATGGGTAACCAAATAGCGGCCTCAGAGGCAGCGGAAGTTTTGGTATAACTCCGGGATAATCTCTGGGACTTAGATGTGATTCTTAATTTGCCAAAGACTATGTAAATAGCGGTGCAATGGCAAATGGTAAGAAATCACTAGTCCATAAGTGTAAGATAACACATAGTGCAAGTACCACCTGATACGAGTCATCGTCGAGGGAGACGACGCTGTAGTCACCAAGATAACTTCAGAGCGGCAACCTAGAGTGCTCATTCACATAGTACTTCTTGGAAGTACAACTTAAGCACGTGATGAGTATGGGAGTCGGGAGTTTGGAGGAAATGACTAGACCTTAGTACAAGTGGGAGATTGTTGGAGTTGTGTACTTAATGTCTAGATTTAAGTAAAGGAAACTCACGATCCATTGCCATTAATCTATTTAATTAAATAAACAATTATTTGCATTTAATTATTTATAATTAAATATATGCAAATTATTGTCCTGGATTCTATACGTTGTAGTTAGTATGGTGTGTCGGGCCCACACAGAAGATCATACTATCAGTTACTCGTATTTAATCGAACAGTTGCTCACGACCTAGATGGACACGGACCAATCCATCGGTATAGTCGTTGTGTGAGAGAGAAAATAATTTGTCTTAATTATTTTATCACACTTGTACACTTGGTGTATTGAGCGGATCTGCTTGAGATTTATCGATTAGGATTGCCGGCGATAATCGATTTAAGTCTCAGTGTATTTTATTCTTAATCCCCGAAACTATTGCGGGTGTGTATATTCAATATAAGTGACTTTGATTTACCAAAGGAATTAACCGATTTAATTATTGGGTTAATTACCGGTTAAGTTGGGTCACTATATTTTATATATGACATGCCGTGAATACTTGACGGGAAAGTGTATCCCGGAAGGGTTGATAATATCCCCGAGATGAGTTCATAAGGAATTATTATGTAAACCCTGCAGGTGGATTCGTTCCGCATAATAATTAAGGTTGAATGGTACTAGTCTCGGATATAAGAGATGAATAAATTAATTAGCAATAAATTAATTTTATTCATGGATATTTATATCTTAAATACACGGAATAAATAATACTACCGGAGAAATATTATTTGATATAATATGGTTTAATATTGGGAGTGCAATTAATTTTATATAGTGGAAAATAGAATTAATTAATATTGATAAGGATTAATGGACTTGAGCATTGGGCTCAATTTAATCTTCAATATTGGAAGCCCAATATTCCACCTCCTTAAGATCCCCTACGTAGCCTATAAAAGCACTACATGGTCTTCTCTATTCTCATAACTTGAAGATCACAATTCTAGAGAGAGAAAGTAGAGAGGAGGATCCATGGAGTTCGGTAGATCGTCGCCCACACGACGTCCGGGCTAGTGCAAGGAATACGTGGGAAGATCTCAAGGTCGTCAAATTGAGTTCTTCGTTTTTCCGAACAACGAGAACGAGGTAAATCGTAAAACCCTCTTTATGATTTTATCGTTTTAATTATCGTGAAAATATCATGAACAAGATCCAAGGGACGTACGAACCCGGGGACGAGGATCGACCTCGCGGTGGTGATCGAGGATCACCGGACCGCATGAGGTCGAGAGATCCTCGCCGGGATCGAGAGGACGAACCCTCGGCTGGACGCCGAGGGTGGCGGTCGAGACCTAGGGCTTCGACCGCCGGCGACGCAAGAAGGACCCCGGCTGGACGCCGGGGATGCGATCGAGCGCGTGCTCGATCGCGTGGGCAGCGGGCTGGTGCCGCTGCTGCTCGCACGGCGAGCAGCCCCTCCTCCGCGTTCGGGCAGCGCTACGGGGCTGTTGCGATCAGCCCCACGAGCCCATGCGGGACTCGCTACGACGCGGGGCGTCAGCGGGATGCTTCGAGCATCCCCGTGGCTGGTCGCGTGGGTTCTCGGCGTGCCCAGCGGGCTGCCAAGGACAGCCGCGAACCCTTGCGAGGGCTCGACCGAACAGCCCGGGTTCGCCCGTGGTTGAGGTTTTGGTTGAGTCCGGCTTCGTGGTGGTTCGTGGCGGGATGTTCCGGCAACCGGGAGTCGATTGGAATTGTTGTTCCGCAACTTCTACAATTCCGGATATTCGATCTCCGAAGGATTTCGGTCGGAATTAATTAGATAATTAATTTTAATTAATTTATTAATTCCGGGATATCGATTTCCAACATTTCCCCATCGATAGCTCCTCCCATAATCTCTATCTCATTCAGATAGCCAATCATCCTAAGAACGTGATCCCTCACGGGCGTTCCTTCAGACATGGTGGCCGTCATGAGCTTCCTCATAGCATCTTGCCTGGCTGCCCTATCCTGACTACCAAACATCTCCTTGAGGTTAAGCATCATATCATAGGCAGTGGTCATGGCCTCATGCTGATGTTGCAGCACATTTGACATAGAAGCCAAAATGTAGCACCGCGCCATCTGATCAGCCTTGACCCACTTCCGATGAGCTTCCTTTTCCTCAGGAGTGGAGGTATCAGTAGGTTCATCAGGACAAACCTCATGGAGTACATACTTGTACTCCTCAGCAGTTAGGACAATGTCCAAGTTTCGTTTCCAATCAACATAGTTTGGACCAGTGAGTTTGTTTTCTTTTAGTATAATGGACAGCGGGTTGAGTGCCATATCTATAAAAGAGACAAATAAAACTGTCAAATTTAATTCGATATTAACTCCCTTAATTAATATCATTAAATTTACCAATCAATCCTAAAATCCCATCAGACTAGCATGCCACGTTCATGTGGACGTATACTAGTCCAAACGATTTTATAACTGGACTTTTACTTTGGTCGTACATCATTACAGCAGTGACTCCGATGGGGAGGATACTGTAAAGCGTACCTAAGTGTATACCATTTCTCAGTACTAAGTTAACCGCTCGGAAACTACACGCCCACCGCAAGCCACGTTAGTGTGGACGTTTACGTTGACATGCGGTCCCTTTACGATTTCCTATAACTGTCGAGCCTCAATTAACCCAAAGTTCCGTTTCCGTCTAGTAAGCCACGATAGTGTGGACGTTTACTAAACAAACAACTTTGTTAATTGAATTCCATTTAATAAATTTCACAATTTCATTAATCAAAGCTTGATGTCTCGTAAGTGAAACTCGAAGTTTCTAACCAGCGATCAATCATGCAATTGAGCCCTATCTCTCACTAGGTGAGGGAGCCAACCAGACATTCGATCCAGTCATCGAATGACTCGAATGTCTCTAATCTGTGTCATCGACATAACCAAGCGCTTTGGCTCCATTCCACTCCCCGGGGTGAGAATGAGTCGAGTTGAAATTAGTCTTTGAAAGACAGATTAGGCATTGCTTTGAAAACCTTAATTGTTCAATTTTTAAATTGGAATTTCATTCGAATTTCGATCAAAGTGATTTCCGTGTATCGACTTTATCCGATAGGGAGGATGACACTAAAGCCAACTCGTAAGTCAATACACATCACTCTCGAAACAGAGAATGGAGACCGCGGGATTGTTTCCAATCCCTCTCCCACTTAGTATTTTACGATTTAGGGATATACATGCATAAAATAATAAGCATAATAAAACACGTAAATCACATAAGAAAGCAATTAACGTGGCCCGATTATTATGGCCTTAAAATCTTGAATGCACGTCTCTTGGAACTCGAACTCGTTGCTCGTCTCGACTTCGATTCTCGTTCCTCCGGGCTTCGATCTCGTCTCGATCCAATAGCAGAAATTAATTACAAAATTATTCTACTAAGTCCGGTATCGATCCTATACATTTTGATCGATCCTATACAAGTCCCGGATCCAACGAAAAGATAAATAAACCTAACGACTCAACCCGTCGTTTTTATCTATTACAAACAAGCAACTTTCCAAAAATAAAACCGATCTCGACAAGCCCGAGAGTTTAATCAAAACCACACACATAGCACAAAATACCAAAAATAAATTGGCCATAATAATCGGGTGATCTTGCAAAACAATTCTCGCAAACAATACAAAGAACGTATATAACCGGCTCTGATACCAATTGTTGGAAATCGACTACCCGGGACACGTCCGTTCGAACCCTCGAACATCCGGACGTCCCCAATCGACTTCTGGAGGTCACCCTCAGACAGCCAAGGCCTCCCGCCCAAGAGATCGCGCGTCCGCCGCAGCCGAAACCGCGGCTCGCGATCTGCCCGGAGCAAGCGACCGCTTGGTCACCAGGCGAGCGCTCGCGCAGCAAGGCAAGCGAGCGCTTGCTGCCCAGGCGAGCGCCCGCGACCTGTCGCGAGCGGGCGCTTGCCCCTCAGGCGGGCGCCTGCCTGCTGCGAACAGCGACCCCGTTCGCCCGTTCCGGCTGTTCCGACGCGATTTTCTCGATCCGACTGCCACGCCGGAGGTCAGAAACCTCCCAGCAGTCCGAGAATATCACATCCAAGCCACGGGACCCGATCCTTGTTCAATGTATGATCAACGAGATAAATAATTGAGATCGAGTAAATGCGGAATAAAAGTTCCGATCTCATACCTTCTCGGTCGATTGTTGAGACCTTAGGTGCTTCTAACGTATGCCTCAGATCCCGTCTCCAACCGTTGTGTGGGCAACGATCCGCTGGAGTTCTCCCGTCTGTACTCTCCTTTCCAAGACCAGCGTATGATTATTCTCAATGAGAGAATAAAAATATAATTGCGTTAACTTTATTTTTACACAGAGAAAAATATTATTGCGCTAAGCAATTAATTATTCTCTGAACAAAAATGAAAGTTGCGGCGAAAGTTAGGTCTTAGGATAGTAAGGGAGGGGGTTTATATAGAGTTACGTTAGGGACCTTAGGATAAATTAATTAAGGGCTAAATTGAAATATTAATTAACTTGGAATACTTAAACGCAATTCCTTAATTAATCGATTTCAATTTTAATTATTATTAACTCCACTAAAAAATAATAATTGAATTCCCGAAATTAATTTTAATATTATTTCAACAATAATAATTCCGCCGAAATTACATAAACGACCTTCCCCGTGTTTAAGATATCGTATGTCCACGAATTAATTTTATTACTAATAATTAAATTAATTCGTCTCTTATTATCCGAGATATCGTATGTCCCCGTCTCCGTGTTTAAGATATCGTATGTCCCCGTGTTTAAGATATCGTATGTCCCCGTCTCTTATTACCACTCAACCTTATTATCATGTGGAACAAATCCACCTGCAGGGTTTACATGATAAACTTTATGAGCTCATCTCGGGGACATCATCAACCCGATAAACGGGACACGGTTTCCTGTCTATAATCTATAGCATGCCGTGTGTACAATTCCGATTCTCAATTTACCGAGTATCTCGACTAAACAAATAGTCTCACTCATTGGCAAGTTAAAGAACCGAGAATTGGACAAACGCACCTATAATTATATAGGGATTAGGAATTCGTTTATCCGTAATATCTGAGGTCTAGTTCGATTACGTCGATTAGTATAAATCGAACGCCCTCCCGTGGTCCTGCTCAATACACCAAGTGTACTAGTGTAACATAATAGTCAAGACCAACTATTACCCAGTCACACTACGACGTACCGATGGATTGTCCCTGTCCATCTAAGTCGTGAGCTTCTGTTCGATAGAATACGAGTAACTGACAGTATGATCTTCCGCGTGTCTCCTCACGCCATACTGTCTACAACGTATATATCTAGGACTATTGCATTCAAGTACATGATAGACAAAATGCCGACAATTTGATTAATAGATAATGTAAAACACAGATAAGGAGTTTCATATTGTCACTAAACTAGACATTTAGAATATAACTCCATCAAATGATTCTAGAATGCATTCTAAAAGAAGCTTTGTTACATATTTAGATGTTGATTTGACCAAATCAACAATGTTATAATTATGTCTCATTGAGACTTATTCGATTCGGCCTTTAGTGTTAATGTTATATATGATTTGTCAAGTTTAAAGTATACATAAACAATATAATAATCGTACCAAAACAAAGAATAATTCACAATTAAAATAGTTACCAAACTATTTAATAGTGAAAAACTAATCCATCAGTATCCAATACTGAACCAATATTCATTGTTTATTGAAGGTACGAAATTACATAGTTATAATACTAAAACAAGGCCCTAGAGCAAAAAAAACATCATATGATCATGCGGCTAATGCAGCGACATTCGCTTCATTTTTTGCCCGTAGATCGACATCTCTACTCACCAAACTTACACTTCTATGTAGTTCCTCCACATACAAATGTGAGAACCACATTTCGCATCCAATACCCAAGAAGTAGAATTTGTGAAGTTTAATGTCTATATCATTAATACTTGAAGAAGAAGCAACCCAGTTCTTCACATCTTCTTTGAACTTTGGGCAAGTTCAATTATTCCCAATAATTGAGTCTCATTCAAATTCAAAATTATCTCAATGTCAAAACGTGATAAATCGTAAGTGAAAAATCAAAGTTTTCTAACCAGCGATATTATCATGCAATTGAAGCCCTATCTCTCATAAAATATGAGGGAGCCAACCAGAAAATCGATTCACGCCATCCAATGGCTCGAAAGTCTCTAATTTGTGTCATTGATGAACTTAAGTGTTTTGGATTAAATCACTCCCCGAGGTGTAAATAATCCTAACCTTATAATCCATCAAATGAAAGACAAATTAGGCATTTGTTTTGCAATTGAATAAAATATGAACTTTTATATGTTTGCAAGTAGTGTCCAACACTTTTGCAGTAGACGCATTGAGATTCCCTAGGAACCCTAGTAGCCTTCTTGCCCATGCTCTTTTGAATACCCTATCCCATATCATAATAATTTCCCTCTTAGGGTCCTTCTCTATCGCCGGCTCAGCAGCCTTGAGCATCCCGTGGAGCTCACGAAGCGATTTCTTCAAAACCATTCATATGAAAATTTAGCCTAAATGCATTATAACCATCATGAGATTGAAGTTTGAAATCGGTTGCCAACTAATCATCATATGAAAAATCTAGGCGGTCACTTGAAGCAAATAATCCTATCATTTGTTGCACATGTGATCCCATAGATTTCCATTTTTCCAGCCTAGCTGAAGCGATGACCCTGGTCATACCGAACCGCTCAATCATAGTCTGTTCCCCGAAAATTGGTAGTCTAACACATTCTCTTTGTATTCGTATTTGAGGACCATCCTCAAATTACGTTGTCAATCAAGAAAATTTGTTTTGTTCAATTTTCACAATCAAGAATTGAACCAAACTTGAATTGAGTTGATATTTGACATGATAAACTACAAAAGAAAAATACATAAAATATGTAAACATCCACAAAGCGGTAAACAAATAAGGTTGTCTAACAATTGTACTTATTTATTTCATTTTGTTCAATTGATATCCAATATCATTGTCCCTTTAAACAAAACGATCTCGAGATCCTCATCTTGTAAATCTTTAAGCCGACTGAGTCTGCACTTAAGTATTTCAAGATAGGTAGACATACCCATGTCAATGATATCTAATATCACTCTCGGTCGACGAGAATCTCATTCTCATCTCATGTCTCGATAGCCACGCCTGCAGTGGATCTATCGATGAGAAAACCAAACTCACGTGTAAAGGTCTAACCTTTACTCCCAATTATCCCAAGATAACTAGTGTGATGTTTTTGGACAAGACATTATACTCATTATTTTGGGAGCTTGCATGCATAGGTTTGTTTATATGTAAGTTGAACATTTATAACATAAAACAACCTATAACATGCAAAGCAAATAAATACGAAATCGAAAGGCCCCTTGATGAGCCATATTTTTTGGCTCATTTTTAGGTTTTTAGAGTCAAGTAAATCGAGTCCTCAGTTTGTTTTTACTTTATTTGTGTCTGGGAGGGTACGTTTGGGTACTTGGGCAAGTTTTGCAAGTGGGCAGGTAAAGGAGTGGAAAGAGGAGCGCACTGTGTGAAAGAGGCAAGGAAATCACCTTCCATGGTCAAGAGCACTCGTTGAGCAAGCCAGACTGACGAAAAGAGTCCAGCAGAGTTGAGCAAGCAACCAGGACGTCAGCAGGTGGAGCAAGACTTGAGTCCGACCAAGTACCGCACATGGTCCGCTACCTCAATCAGTCAGAGAAGGAAGTGCATGGGCAAGCACTAACATTGACGGAGACGGAACGTTGGGCAGTCGGTGTACCAGGAGTCCTGGAATTTGCGGAGTCTTCAAAGGCGGCCAGATTCAAACTCCAACCCAAGTAGGACTATCGTCCGCACTTGGAGGTATTTTCCCCCACACGTCTCTCATCATCTGAAGCCCGTCTATATAAGAGAGTGACTGATGAAGAAACCAAAGATCGTATGAGCAGCGAGAAGATCGGAGCAAGACCCCACCTGTCCAGCGAAGAAGAAGGCGGCCGCGTGAGCAACCAAACTCGCCGGCGTTTTTTTCTGTTAAGCCCTCGGGCTAGAAACAATTTCCCTTATGTTTTTATGCTTTTGATTTCGTACTTTGGTTTTATTTCCCTTTGAACAATTTCCAGTTTTAATGCATAATATGGTTCGTCGTAATTCTTTTATTTTATTTTCTGTTTTAATTATGTCAAGTAGCTAATCTGTCTGTATCTGGGCAAAGACAGAACCTGACCAACCCTAAGACGTGATCGTGCCGGGAGGCTTAGTGAGGACAGCAACTAGCTGAGTTTTGTTCCCGATTCAACAGGGTAGTATATTGAGCATGTTAGGGACTTAGGCAATCCTACAGTGACCAGTGGGAACCCCGACTTGCCTAACACAGGAGTACGTGGATCAACGCGACCGGGAGACTGGGCGTCCGCGAAGTACAACATGTTGCTGGAGATGTGGTCGTATGACTTGGGTCTGTCCAGGCATGCTATTGGCCATTCCGGGTTTGCTTGAAGGATGAAGGCGACTTGATCAACTTAGACTCATGCGGTCACATAGTGTCGAATTGGTCAACGTCAGGAGACCTATTGGTCACATAGTATTAACATGCGTGACATTATAGGGATGTTAATACTTGGGGTCTATAACTGGAAGACAAAACTATTAGCAAAATGATATACGTACCAATGATCGGCACCACATAGGTCAAGGGGGAAGTCAGGGGAGTCAATGCCTGGGTACTTTAGTCTTTATTTGTTTCTTCTTATCTGTTTAGTCAAGTCTTTTAATTGTTTAGTCTGTTAGTTAAGTTGCATGCTAGTTTATTTTCCTTTAAGTCAATTGTTATTTTCGAGTCAAGTAAACACGGTGACCACGGTTCGGCAGTGCCCAACTGCTTTCCAAAACAAAAAACCTTTTCAAACGTGAAAACCCAATTGAGCAATCAAAGCCGAGAAAACTATAAGCTAAATCGCCTCCTCGTGGGATCGACCCTATACTTGCTGCTAGTACTTGTGCTAGTGAATAGTTTAGGCTTTATAAATATTATTTTGCGCTACTCCACGACGGTAGCGTCACCCCTTAAACCTCACAACTCTCAAAAGAAAAGAATTAAAGTAACAACAAAAGCCTTGAACATCTTCTGGACTGGTCCTCGCCCGCCGTTTCAGTTCCGTGCTCGCCGATTTTGGTCAAAACAAGTCATTACCCCAAAAAACCACGAACAGCGCCCGCCGTTTTACAACCAGCGGTCGCTGAACACCACCGGCGGTCGCCGTTTCCAAAACGGCGCCCGCCGAAAGGGCAAAAAACCATCTGACCCAAAAAAGAGCTTTCGGCGGTCGCCGTTTCCAAAACGGCGCCCGCCAAATCAAAACAGCGCCCGCTGGAGCACAATCGGCGCCCGCCGTTTTGCTCCAGCAGCCCCGGTTTTGTCCGCTTTGCTTCGTTTTGCTTCGTTTCTTCTCGTTTTTGCCGGAGAGCCGATATCCAATGTCGATCCATGGATTCAATCCATTGCTTTCACATTGAACAATACATTTTTTAATATAAAAAAACTATCTATTACAAAAGATTCCAAGGGACGCAGCCCTCCAAAACTATGGCCAATCGTACGTAAAAAACGACAATTTCATTCACCCGACCACTAACGGTGGCCGGCCTTACATCTAATCACATAATCACAATTAAACATATAATCCAATTATGTTGATTTAAACTTCTTGTGTCCAACACAAAAGTGTGCACGAGCCCTAGGCTCTGATACCAATTGAAGGTACCGGTATACCGATCCGATCGATATATAGTGTGTGCGGAAGCGTGTAAAGCATATAAATCTATCATGCTTGATCTAGTACACACAATATATGTATAGACACACACATATATATATATATATATATATATGAGGTTCAACGAGTTCTTACATTTGGTGATCGTTGAAATTGGTTAAGGTGATGTTGAGTCGATTGAACCACCTTAATGGATCAGCAACTTGAAGCTCTCCTTGTGAATGACCTTGTCACTCCTTTGGATCGTCCGGATGTTGAAGCCGCACAAATGGCCCGGCCTCTACGTGTTGCACACGAACCCGGATGATAAACACCTTGCTTGTTTGAAGTGGTTCTCCAAGAACACTCTCTCTTCTCACTCTTTCTTGTGAATTTCGTGGTTGATGATGATGGTATTAGAATGAGACATGAAAATCTGATTTTTCATGCTCATTATACCCCTTTTTACTTCACATGTAACCCCCACCATAATGTGTGTGTCATAACCACACATAATGGGGTGTTATGGTGAAGTTCAAAGGTCACCTCCACATAATCATGCCAAATCATGATATGTGGTCCCATTGGCTTGTGTGGCATGCCATGTCAAACTATGTGACATGCATTTCATGCAAGCCATGCATCCCATGCATGTGAAAATCCACGTAAATATTGATTCTAAATAAATATATTTATTAAGCAATGTATATCAATATCGAGCTTGTGTGTGACCCTGTAGGTATGATTTTATCGATCAATATTATATTGTTCCCAACAATTAATATTATCGAATAATCATTTAACATCCATAGACGACCTTATGACTTTATCGATTGCACACGTAGGATCGAAGGACATATACCAACATACTATTCTTGAAATTTTGATGCAAATTGTATACAATAGAAACAGAGTATGAAATTGTGGTATTGTTAATTTTGATGAAATTTAAAATTTTATATGAAACATAACATGTATGGATGAATGATGTAACTAATCAAATCATATATAAATATATTAAACAAAAATAAAATTATAATCATGGATTAATTGTATATTTCTATTTAAACTATATTGCTATATCATCAATTTCAATTTCATATTAATTTATTTTTAATTTTTTAAAATATATATTAATTCTCATGTTATGAATCTATTTTATATATATATATATATATATATATATATATATATATATATATATATATATATATATATATATATATATATATATATATATATATATATATATATATATATATGTGTGTGTGTGTGTGTGTGTGTGTGTTTCACAATTTTATTTATATGGATTTAAGAGAAAAATTTTATTTTGATTATTCATATATTTATCCTTATATGGAGTAGTTGATACTATTATATTGTTCGTCAATTTTTTTTAATTTTACTATATTTTATTCACATATTTGCGAAAATTCGGTCATGTATGTACATGTTCAACTAAATTATTTGGAAAAGTCAATATAATCATGAATGGTTAAACATTTTGTAAAAATATTTATTTTGTGGAAATGTACACAACATTCAGAGCCTAGAGGTTTTCTACATTTTGAGCTTCAGGGGCAATTAAAGTGGTCATTTTGCTTCGTTTGAATTCTGCAGCCAAAGTCAAAACGACGTCGTTTAAATGCCTAAATGACGTCGTTTCACCTGGGAATTGCAGGATGAACGCGAAACTTTGATCGATGATTTCTCACGTGTTAGTTGATGTCAATCCATGCTTTCAAGTGCTTCTATATCCCCCACCAGCTCACGCACAACATGTGAATAACAATTTGGTTTAAAAATTTGTGGTGGAGATTCGCATAATCGTAATTGATCCTAGGGTTTATATGCGTCCGGAATTTAGGCATGATCTATCGCGTTAGTATGTTTGAGATCAATTCACGAGTTGTGTGTGATCTATAGTTGTAACTAAACACATTTCGATTGCCTTGAGAGCTCGATTAATACTATAGAGCCATCTCCCTCCCCGAGCACGTAAGTCAAAGTTGCTATCGATCGAAGCATGTAAAATCCTTGTTTGTTTTTTGTGATTTCAATTGTGTTACACTCCTACAAGTTCGTCAAGACTTTTGGGTGTGTTTGATTGCTTGTTCTTCGTCCGAATTCATTCTCACTATTTTTTAGCTCAGCCAATGAAATATTTACACATGGAAGCTTACGTGTCAAAAATGACCGAAATTCCCGAATTCATTTTCACCATTTTAGCTCACCCAATAAAATATTTACACATGGAATCAGACGTGTCAAAAATGACCGAAATTCCCAAATTGAAAATCACGTGACATGCACGTGAGCTTTTCTGACAGAAATTCAAAATTTCCGATGAAATTAGACCAAATCGAATATTTTATGATGGTTTGAAGGACTAAATTGAATGTGACCTAATTTAGTGGACCAAAACAAGAGTAGACCCCGTTTAAGGGACCAACAATAAATAATTTCTCTATAAATATTACTAAGACCCTAATAGAATAAATTTAAAAAAAATATTAATAGTTTGGACAACAAGACACAATCTTTGTTTTATTTGTATCCCCATCACTCTCTCCCTCTAGGAGAAGGTTCTAACGCAAATGTGAAAGATCGAAGACGAAGTCGCGCCGGGATCAAACACCAACCATCGGCGATCCTGATGGCGCGATGTAAAGGCAGCAACACATTGACTTGACGTAGGGGCAACGACTTGTTGAGGCGGAGCATGTGTAGTTACTAGAAAAACCGGTGAGGGGCAAACACTTTAGGAAGCAGCGCAAGGGCAACAACATGGTGATGTTGTGCACATGCAACGACATCAGGATTCAACGCCAAGGCAGCGTCTGGGGCAGCGTCGCAAGGGCAGTAGAATGCGGGACATGGGCAACGTCATTAGGATGCGACGTCGGGGCAGTGGTGTGATGAAGCTGCTCGTCGTCCCAGATCTGCACTTCGTACCAGATTGGTTCATAATCTTTCGAATCAGTATCCCTAATCACACCATTGGTGTCATCGAGCGGTTCAGTATCCCAAAGTATAGATGAGTACTCGTTATCAAACTAAGGTGGACCAACATATAGATCTATTTCCTTGTCGTCCATGAGGAGCGGATGAATCGTCTCGGGGGGACGATATGAGTCCGCGGGGACTACGAGTACTCGACATCAAATATTGTTGCTTGTAATGTATTTTGACACATTTAAATTATTTATGTTATTCAGTACATACATTTATTAGTTTCATAATTTTTGTTATTTCTTTGAAATCATTACAATTATTTTATATTTTAAATTAAACTAGTACCATTGCCCGTGCGATGCACGTGATTTATTTGTTTAAAACAATCTAAAATTTTATTTAATCTCCAACGTATTTCACCAAAAAATTATTAATGGTCTAAGAAATTATTTTATTTAATAATCGAACTCCAATTATTAACAGTTATCTCAATTATGAAATTTTTTATTATTTTCAAAAATTACGCATGTTTGATATAATTTATAGTATGTAAACTTCTTGGTATAGCCGAATGGTAAGGTCTGTGGTGATGTTGGTGTAATTCTCCAGCGACGCAGAGTTCGAATCTCGGATATGACATATTTTCATTTAAATATTATAAAGTTAGTACTGAGATTAGACTTATTGGCTCTCTCCCACATTTGTCTGTTACTCGAGCACATCCCTCGATTTACATACATTTGTCTGTTACTCGAGCACATCCCTCGATTTACATCCTACCCGATTGAGGAGATCTGGTGAGAGAGTTTTCATTTAAATATTATAAAGTTAGTACTGGGATTAGACATATTGGCTCTCTCCCACATTTGTCTGTTACTCGAGCACATCCCTCGATTTACATCCTACCCGATTGTGGGATTAGACATATTGGCTCTCTCCCACATTTGTCTGTTACTCGAGCACATCCCTCGATTTACATCCTACCCGATTGAGGAGATCTGGTGAGAGAGGAGTATCTCCCACATTTGTCTGTTACTCGAGCACATCCCTCGATTTACATCCTACCCGATTGAGGAGATCTGGTGAGAGAGGAGTATCTAGTCTCTGCATCGTCTCTGCATTCCTCGAGTGTCAAACGCATCCAGCATAGGTGGAGGGAAAATCAAAATTGATTGAAAATAAAAAAAAAATAGAAATTATAAAGTTAGAAAATAAATAAAAATATAAAATAAATTGAATTTACTTGGTGAAAATGAATGAGATGAGATGACACAAATGCAATTATATTAATATAACATAAGTTAACCTGCAAAACAAATTTTACATAAATTAAATTAGGGATAAACTAAAAATTAAAAAAAATCTAGTCGAACATATTTAATATCTTGACGATTTGATTCTGGAATCTGCGAAAAATATCATAATTAATATATAAAATAAAATAAAATCGAGGAAAAAAATGAATAAATAAAAGAACGTATAGTTGATTTAATGTTCAGAAAAATAAAAATTTACTTAAAGAGAAAATAATATACCTAAAAGTTTGATCATTTTTTAACTACGGTGGATTAGAAAATAAGAGAAAATCGATTTTTTTGAGATACGATTAATTGAAATTAAATTAATATGAATGGAATAATAAAAGAATTTTGAGAAAGTGAAATAAAAACCGTATATATTTAAAATTATGATTAATTATTATTATTAAAAATATATAATTTTAAATTACTATTTAGAATTTATATATAATTTAAATATGTTTAATAATATTATTATTTAGAATTTATAATTTTTTTATTTATAATTTATAGTGTGAACACAACATTATTATTGTTTTTCTATTGGTCCATATGGCATTAGTGGATCCTGAAATTATATATGTATAGATAATATTAGTAAATAATTTATGCCCCTTTTTTAGTTAATTTAAAATTTTCGAATTTTAATAACTTTTAAATATTTAATTTTAAAGTTTTTAATATTTTAGTGAAAATTTATTTTTGTCAATACTTTTTAATAATTTATAATTAAAATATACAATTATGAATTTTTTTGGGAATTTTATAATTTAATTTGTGACAAAATATAAGTTTATAGAAGAAAAAAATTATTTTGTATGGTTTACTTTTGAATGACTTCATTTTTATTTTGTCGCAAAAAACTATCCGCAACACAATATAAGTGACAAAACAAGTTTGACATTCTTATCAACATGTATTGTAAGTTTTACTTTTGTATTTCTTTTTTTCACATAATTTTAAACAATAATGTTTATTTTCAAACTTTAAAAATAACATTTACAAAACTATAATTTTTCTATTATGTCTAGCGTTGTTTATATTTAAAATGTTTTTTATTTATATTTTTTTATCTTGTATTTTTTTAATTATGTCTCGTTTTTTTAATTATAAATTAAATATTTTATAAATAAAATAAAATGTAGTATATTGTTGATACAAATATCATATTCAATTTTTTAAACATTTACATAATTTTGACCGTGTTTATTTTTAATCTACAATAAAAACACGTTAAAATATGGTTGATCATGAATGATTTATCAATTGAAATTTGAACGAAAAATAAATTTGACATTCGAAAAATATATAAAATAGTTAACATGTAAATATCATGCTCTGAGACATCATTATATTAATAATTTGTTACGAACTCACGATCAATTACTTTTTATCGGCATCGTTCACAACTTTTGACTTTTGGATATTAGTTTACAATACCTAATACACGCAGGTATATGAAGACCATGCTCGTTCAAGCATTGCCTAACACATGTAGTACGATCTTTAAGGTTTGGTTCTATCAATTTTCTTGATGCAACAGTAGTCGTGATATTTCCATTCGAGATCACAAAACGATGACAACAACTTTCATGCTTATCACGTTTTTCATTTTTCTTTTGGATTTTAAGGTATATATTTATAAATTATATTTTTCAAATATATATATAGAAAAGCAATACATTTTTTCTAAAATATATTAGATTTTAAGCAATAAACTAGTCTCTTTAGACAATGAGAGGAAGAACGAAAAAACCCTAAGAGATTTTTATGAATTAAATAATTTTTTATGCAATCAATATTTTTTGCAAAGTTATATTGACTTGTATTACTTGGTATTTATGCTTACTATTCTTGAAATCTTGATGCAAATTGTATAGAATAGAAACAAAGTATGAAATTATGGTATTGTTAATTTTGATGTAATTTAAAATTTTATATTGAAACATTCCATGTATGGATGAATGATTTAACTAATCAAATGATATATAAATGTATTAAACAAAAATAAAATCATAAACATGGATTAATTATATATATATTTTTATTTAAACTATATTGCGCTATCATCAATTTCAATTTCATATTAATTAATTTTTATTTTTTAAATATATTTTAATTCTCATGTTATGAATCTATTTCATATATGTATGTGTTTTTCAAAAATTTATTATGTATTGATTTAAGAGATAAATTTTATTTTGATTATCATATATTTATCCATATATTGAGTTATTGATATTATTATATTGTTCGTCAGTTGTTTTGAATTTTACTATATTTTATTTATATATTTGCGAAAATGATGATTCGGTCATGGATGTACATGTTCAGCTAAATTATTTGGGAAATTCAATAATTATGAATGGTTAAACATTTTGTAAAAATATTCGTTTTGTTGAAATGTACACAACATTCGGAGCCCAGAGGTTTTCTACATTTTAAGCTTCAGGGGCAAAGTGGTCATTTTACTTCGTTTGAATTCTGTCGCCAAAGCCAAAACAACGCTGTTTTAATGCCTAAACAACGTCGTTTCACCTGGGAATTGCAGGATGACCGCGAAACTTTGATCGATGAAATCTCACGTGTTAGTTGATGTGAATCCATGCTTTCAAGTGCTTCTGAATACCCACCATCTCACGCACAACATGTGTATAACAATTTGGTTTAAAATTTGTGGTGGAGATTCGCATAATCGTAATTGATACTAGGGTTCATATGCTTCCGGGATTTAGGCATGATTAATCGTGTTAGTATGTTTGAGATCAATTCACGAGTTGTGTGTGATCTAGAGTTGTAACTAAACACATTTTGAATTGCAGGATGACCGCGAAACTTTGATCGATGAAATCTCACGTGTTAGTTGATGTGAATCCATGCTTTCAAGTGCTTCTAAGTACCCACCATCTCACGCACAACATGTGTATAACAATTTGGTTTAAGAATTTCTGGTGGAGATTCGCATAATCGTAATTGATCCTAGGGTTCATATGCGTCTGGGATTTAGGCATGATTAATCGTGTTAGTATGTTTGAGATCAATTCACGAGTTGTGTGTGATCTAGAGTTGTAACTAAACACATTTTGATTGCCATGAGAGCTCTATTAGCATAATGTTTCACCCGTTTTTGGAATGATTCGTTCTCTGATTTGTGTGTTTAAATGCCCGTTTCTTATACATTTTGGTGGAATTTCCTCAATTATTGTTGAATCCCTAACTTTATTGAAGTTTCTTGGTGAAATAGGGATTTGAAGCTTAAAAGTGAAGATTACGAAGAAAAACAAGCCAAAAATGAGGTCAGATGAAGATCCGAAGAGGATTAGAGACTGGGCGCAACCACTCCGGATGACCCTCTTCACCGCGCCCAATCAGGAGCAACCGGGCCCGATGCAATTTTCACTTCGACCAGTGGGAGCGACCGCGCCCAATTGAGAGCGACCGCACCCGTCGCAAGCCAAAACGTTGACAATTGTGTTGACTGCTCGAAAATGAAGTCCTAGGGGGCGAAATCGACATTTGGAAGACCCTAATGCTCTTGAAAAGTTATAAATAGAAGAAGCACACACACAATTTAGGGACAACAACTTTTAGGAGAGAGAAAATAGAGAGAGAAATGCATTGTCCTTATTCTTGTCTTTCTAACAATTTTTATTTTTTATTTTTAATTAGTGTTCTTGAGAAATTATCTAGCTTATTTTTCAAGCCACTTCATAATTTAGATCTTCTTTTATTTATTGAGATTTTGTTATTTTTCATTTCACAAACGTTGATCGTCTTTTCGGTGTGCTCGTTTTGATCGGTTTCATTTTTCATTTGGTTGAGTTTGGGCATTTGGGATATACATCCTCAACTAGGTATTATCTTTTCTTTCTAACTTTAATTTCATGGATCATGTTTGTTGGATTTTAGATGGATCTCATCAATAACCCAATAGATGGATTTACGTATTTTACAAGCATGAAAAGGTGTGGAAAAGTAAATCATGCGTAAACACGTAAAACTATATTCATTGATCAAATGTCCCCTTTATGTAGGAGGAGAAACAAAAAAGTTAAGGGTTGAAACGTATTAGGAAATCAAAATCTGCGCAGGAAAAACGCTGATGTCGGCCGACACGAGGAGGTGTCGGCCAACAACTTTGTAAAACCCACCAAATTTGACTTTTCATATGTGTCAGACGACAAGAATATGGTATCGGCCAACACTTAGTGTGAAATGGAAGATCCCTCTGTTTTTCCTTCCGTTTTCTTCTGTCGTTCAACCTCGCTTCCCAACCAAGGTTTATATACTCCAAGTATACATGATTAATAGGGTCGTGTGACTTATTTGGCTTGATTGTCGACTATTAATTTCAAGTTTTCAACTCGACACTTAATATCGCACAATCAATCAATCTGAACAGGACGCACTATATAACTTGTTTCGGTACAACACATGTGGGATGAAGGACACCATTCCAACAATCTCCCACTTGGACTTTAGATCCAGTGTGTATCCACGTTTCCCTTATCACTTGATGTCTAAGTCCGAACTAGAGGTAAGACCAGTGTCACCCTCGTTATGTTCGAACCTTTCTTGGATATATGAGCGGATTGCGAACCAGATGATCACCATGATACAGATCCGGGCGTGACCACGCAATTTTGCAATCCTTACTCTCCGAGTGGCCTTTAAGACATTTGATCCTACCCGTAGGAGGATAATCCCATATTGTCAATCTAAGTGCTCCCACTTGCTCCTTGAGATATCCAACGACTATCTTTATAGCTCCGTTTTACCGAGAGCGTTTGACAGCGTCACACACAACATTTCACAATGTAGCTACTCAAGACTACTCAGGTCTGAGGAGACGTCCGAAAGCTATAATTATTAGTATTATGACAAACTGCCTTATATACCATTCTTAGGCGAGTCACGTCCGACAACTAGCTCCCAGCTGTAGTCTATGCAATTGTACTCGACGTCCCATGTCTAGCCCATGAGGTGGCGCTATAGTACAACTTGCAATCTAATCTTTATAATGATCTGACGACGACGTATGTTTGTCGTGGAACAAACGCCGGTCAAAATAAATTTGTAAGTTTCCTATACCTTTCACCAACAACAAGTATTAGTGGCAAGCATAGGGTCGATCCCACGAGGAGTTTATTGTTACTTTCCCTCGGCTTTGCCCAAAGGGTTGTCACGTTTAAAAATGATTTTTTTGTGTTCGCTCTAGGCACAGCGGTTCCGTGATCTCCTTACTACCTTGACTGAAATAAAAAAAACAAAATAAAAACGAATTAAAAACATTTGGGCAAGTCGTTACCTTGATCACACTGGTCAAGTGTTTACTGTTCACTGGCACATATATCATTTTGCTAACAGCTTCATCTTCCGGTTATAGGCCCTAAATATTAACATCCCTATTGTCACGCATATTAATACCCCTGACCCTCATTCGCTCTTATGTTTAAAGTCCTATTAGATCTCTCTCAATAGGTCTCCTGACATTGACCAATTCGACACTATGTCACCGCATGAGTCTAAGTTGATCAAGCCGCTTTCATCCTCCAAGCAAATCCAGAATGGCCAATAGCATGCTCGGACAGACCCGAGTCATACGACCACATCTCCAGCAACATGTTGTACTTCGCGGACGCCCAGTCTCCCAATCGCGTTGATCCACGTACTTGTGTGTTAGGCAAGTCGGGGTTCCCACTGGTCATTGTAGGATTGCCCAAGTCCCTAACATCCTCGATATACTACCCTGTTGAATCGGGAACAAAGCTAAGCTAGCATCTGTCATCAAGAAGCCTCACAGTATTTTACACAGCAGCCTGGTCAGGATCATAACTTGACCAAACGATGTTAATTCAGCAATACATAATTAGAATAAATAAATAAAGCAAAAACGAAATTAAATAACTGAAACAAAAGGGAAATAAATTAAGAAAAAAATAATATAAAATTTCTCCCAAACGGGCTGCCGAAAAGGGCGGCGTTCCTCCTCACTCGACTCTCAAAACAAATACATGTAAATTCTCATAAATTTCGTGTGTTGTTTTGTGGAGCTCGGGTTGTGTGTTGTTGCGTTCGGTTCTCTCTTTTTCGTGGCTCTTTTTCGTGGCTCTCTGTGTTCTTCACGTCCTCATATATTTATAGATGATAGGAGTCTTGGGAAGCAAGTAAAAAATCGCTGATCTTGATTGGATAAGGATTCTCTTGAAGACTCCTAAATTTTCAGGATTCTGGACAGCTGCCTGCCCATGCTGACGTCTTGACAGACTCCTGTGTATATAGGACTCTGATTTGATAGAGACGTGTTGGACAATGACTCTAAGGTCACATGAGAGTCCTTCTTTGATAATTCTCTGAATCTGGTCGCCTTTGAGGACTCCAAGATTCCCAGGACTCTTTCGTACACTACTTGCTCAACGTCCGTCTCTGATCAATTGTTGCTCTTGCCCAATTGCTTTATCTCCGATAGTCTTCTTTACGAGGTAGCAGATCATGCGCAATACTTGGTCGTGCGTCAGTCTTGCTCCACTTTCTGACTCTGTCCCAACTTGCTCAACGGGACCTGGATGTTCCAGTCAGACCATCTTGCTCAACCTGCACCCTTGACGAGGAAGGTGATTTCCTTGCCTCTTTTACGCCTCGGTATTTTCTTTGCTTTGGTTAAGTCATGGATCACGTGTGAGACTTTGGAAGTTGGGAATCTCCGCAAAGTGCCTTCGCCCATAATGGTTGCTTGCCCAAGTAGGCCCAAGTGTTTGAGTCACTGTTGCTTTGATTCCTTGATTTTGGTCCAAGGAACTGGTTCCCTTCATGCTTGCGGTGTATGCCCATAGTGGCTGCTTGCTCAACTGTCGGTGATCAGTCGAAAGTGAGTGTTTCGCCCACAGTGGGTGATCAGGCCAAAGTAGGTGTTATGCCCAAACCGCCAGCTTGTGCTGTCTTTTTCCCAAATGGCAGGACTTCTTCATCTTTCACGTAATTCACTCCTATTATGCTCAATGTGTCGCCTGCTATGCCCTGCATCACTCTTACTCTAAATGTGTCCTCCCAGACATAATAAAATAATAAAAGAGAAAATAAAGACTCGATTACTTGACTCAAAAGAACTAAAAATGAGCCAAAAAATATGGCTCATCATGATCCATTGTGTCTGTTCGTACACGGTGATCCAAATTAGGGACTTAAGTTGATTTTAATTTTAGTTCAATCACTGAGCCTCATTATTTGACAATATCACATAACTTAGATAAAATTTAAAATCTACATTGAACAGTTCATATAATTCAAACCATGAAAATATGAATAAGTTGATTTATCAATCAACCTTAAATGTTCACTTTATAATCTCCGCTTGTAAATAAATTACAACATAAGAATTCAGTCTCTAAGACGTTTAATTCCTATCGCAGTACTTAAAGCCTCATGCTTTGGCTGCGGGAGAGGTTTGGTGAATGGGTCGGCAACGTTATCCACGGTTGCCACTTTGCAAATTTCAATATCACCTCTCTCCACGATCTCGCGAAGAATGTGAAACTTCCTGAGCACGTGTTTGGATTTATGGTGATCTCTCGTCTCTTGTGCCTAGGCTATATCTCTACTATTAATTATCATAATAGAGAACTAAAGATTTGGCAGCACTAGGGATGACACAAAGCTCCTCGAGGAAAATTTTCATCTATACACATTCCCTTGCAACCTCCGAGACCGCAATGTACTCAGACTTTGTAGTTGAGTCGGCGATAGTTCTTTGCTTGGAACCCTTCCAACTAAAGGCACATCTTATTCAGACAAAATACATAACCAGATAGAGATCGGAAATCATCTTTATCAGTCTGAAAACTCGCGTCCGTGTATGTCGTCATTTCTAACTCTTCTTGTCCCCATAGACAAGATAATTCTCCTTAGTCCGGTTAAGGAACTTGAGAATGTTTCTGGCCGCATCCCATGCGCTTCATCACCCTGGTTTAATTTAAAACGACTCGTCATGCTCAAAGCATACGATACGTCTGGTCTCGTACATATAATGGCATTCATAATCGATCATATTGTCGAAGCATAAGGAACATTATACATCCTCTTTTGCTCATCAGCTCCTTGCGAACACTAAGTCTTGATAAGAGACGTGCCATGTTTCATGTATTGTGCTTCTCCCAGATCCTTCATAGAGAAACACTTTCCGAGCCACTCCTTCACATAGTCAACATCGGAATTTCATTTCCAATGAGTATGTCATCGACATACAGCACAAGAATAGAGGATTGCGCTCCCACTGACCTTCTTGTATATACAAGATTCCTATGGGTTTAATTTAAAGCCGAATTCCTTTACAGCTTCGTCGAAACGCAGATTCCAACCCCGAGATGCTTTCTTAAGTCCATAAATGGATCTCTTAAGCTTGCATACCTTCATTGCCCTTTTTTGATCGATAAAACCCTTAGGATGTGTCATATACACATCCTCTTCAAGAATTTCATTCAAGAAGGCGGTTTTAACATCCATTTGTCAAATCTCATAATCATAATGAGCGGCAATGGCAAGAATTATCCTAATGGACTTGGAGTCCATTTTGGATTTCATGGCTCTCAACCATTTCTCAGAATCCGGACTTGTCATGGCTTGACTATAGGTGGATGGTTCATTGCTCTTTGAGAGCATAACCTCAATATCTCTCATTCCTTAAAATATCTATGTATCTATCAGGCTGAGTTCTAATTCTTTCCGACCTACGACGAACAGTTACTGTTGGAAATCGATATCCCGGGGTCATCGGAATTGCGGAAAACACGAACCCGACCAAAATCCCCGATCACCGGAGAGCAACCGCGAACCACCGCACAAGCCGGAGCCCGGCCGAACACCGCCACGGGCGAAACCGCGACTGCCAGCCGGGCCCCCGTACGAGGCTCGCGATCGCCTCGCGGAGATCGCTGGGGATGCACGAGGCATCCCCGGGGCTGCTCGCAGCACCCCCGCAGTGAGTCGCGGGACTCGCTGCCAGCGGGGGGTTCACCCCTCGCATCATCGCTGCGGGGAACCCCGCAGCTCATACGAGGGCGCTGCGGGTGAACCCGCATCATACCCGCGATCGATCCTCGTGATCGATCGCACCCCTCGGCTCCAGCCGAGGGTTCCTCGCCACGATCCCGGTGGGGATATCTAGGCCGCCGGCAGTCCGGTGGTCTTCGATCACCACCATCTGGTCTGAGATAGAAATGTCCATGAATAAATTATAATTATTGCTAATTAATTTATTCATCTCTTGTATCCGAGAATAGTACCATTCAACCTTAATTATTATGCGGAACAAATCCACTCATGAGGTTTACATAATAATTCCTTATTAACTCATCTCGGGGACATTATCAACCCTTATCGGGACACACTTTCCCGTCAAGAATTCACGGCATGTCATACATAAAATACCGTGACCCAACTTTGCCGGTAATTGACCAAATATATCTAATTAGTCAATTCCTTCGGAAAATCAAAGTCACTAATATTATATGCACACACCCGCAATAATATCAGGGATTAAGAATAAAATACACTGAGATTTAAATCGATTATCCAAGGCAATCTTAATCGATAAATCTCAAGCGATCTGCCCAATACACCAAGTGTACAAGTACGATAAAATAATTAAGACAAATTATTTTCTCTTTCATACAACGACTATACCGATGGATTGGTCCTTGTCCATCTAGGTCGTGAGCATCTGTTCGATTATATACGAATGACCGATAGTATGATCTTCCGTGTGACGTCGCACTGTTGGTATATGTCCTCGATCCTACGTGTGCAATCGATAAAGTCATAAGGTCGTCTATGGATGTTAAATGATTATTCGATAATATTAATTGTTGGGAACAATATAATATTGATCGATAATCATACCTACAAGGTCACACACGAACTCGTAGATGATGAACAATGCTTGTTAATTATATTGATTTAGAATCAATATTTACGAGAATTTCTATGGATGCATGTCATTCATTGCATGGCTTGCATGGATGCATGTCACATAGTGTGACATGGCATGCCACACAAGCAAGAGGGACCACATCTTATGCCATTGTGGCATGGTGATATGATGGTGTATATTCAGTATGGGGGTTAGAAGGGAGTGTTGGAGGTGATAATGAAGGTGTTAAGTAGTGAAAATCAAATTTTTACAATCACTACATAACCTTTTTCAAAATTCACACCAAAGAGAGAAAGGAGAGAGTGTTCTTGGATAACCGACTCAAGAAAGCTAAGTGTTCGTCATCTGGCTTCGTGTGCAACACGTAGAGGCCGAACCATTTCTGCGGCTTCAACATTCGGGCGATCCAAAGAGTGACGAGGTCATTCACAAGGAGAGCATCTAGTGGCTGATCTATTAAGGTGGTTCAATCGACTCAACACCACCTTCATCAACATCAATGAGGCACGCATCACCTAATGTAAGAACTCGTTGATCTCTCTCTCTCTCTCTCTCTCTCTCTCTCTCTCTCTCTCTATATATATATATATATATATATATATATATATATATATATATATATATATATATATATATATATATATATATATATATATATATATATATATATATATATATATTGGATGTGTATATATATAGATATATGTGTCTATACATATTTGTGAACACTAAGATTATGGCATAGTAGATCTATTGCTTTACACGTTTCTGCACACACGGTTTATCGATCGGATCGGTAAACCGATACCTTCAATTGATATCAGAGCCTAGGGCTCGTGCACACTTTTGTGTTGGACACGAAGGTTAAATCAACATAATTGCTCCTATGATCTTCTTTGTTGTGGTGTTGATTGCTTGTCTTAGATGTAAGGCCAGCCACATATAGTGGTTGGGTGAATGCATCGTGTTTTTTACGTACCGAATGGCTTTAGTTTTGAGGCATGCGTGCCTTGGAATCAGTTGTAATTTGGAGGATTGCGTGCCTTGAAATATTTTGTAATAGATAGGATTCTTTTACATATGTATTGTACAACTTGTAAGCAGTGGATTTGATCCACGGATCGACCTTGGATCTCGAAGCACCGACAAAAACGAAGAGAAACAAAGCAAGAAGAAGTGTTTTTTCAGCTTCTGGAGCAGGTAGCGGTCGCTACCCTAGGGGTAGCGATCGCTACCCCGAGCGCTAGGCGCAACGCTCCTCGGTCGTTGCTCGGGCTTATAAACCTCCTAGACTAAGGTAGCGCTCGCTACCCCTCAAAAATCAGCTTGGCGACGTGTTGGTGGATGGGGCGCTACTCATGGAGTTTTGCTTATTTTTCGTTTCTTTTTTTTCCTGTGTTTTGTGAGGTTTAGGGGCCATTCGAGTATGTATTGCTTGCTTTGCTAGTTCTAGATTGATATATGTTATAAATGTTCAACCTATATATAACACCTATGCATGCATGTTCCCAAAATAATGAGTATAATGTCTTGGCCAAAACATCACACACATGAAGCCCTCGATCATAAGTTGGTAGGTCCGCCTCAGCGGGGTACTACTTGTTATCTTGGGATAGTGGGAGTAAGGGTTAGACCCTTACACGTGAGTTTGGTTTTCTCATCGATAGATCCACTGCAGGCGTGCCTATCGAGACATGAGATGATAATGAGATTCTCGTCGACTGAGAGGGACATTAGATGTCATTGACATGGGATGTATACCTATCTTGGAGTTCTTAAGTGCGGAGTCAGTCGGCTTAAGGATTCGCAAGATGAGGGTCTCGGGATCATTTTGTTCTAATTTATTTAATTTCAAAAACAAATGCCTAATTTGTCTTTCATTTGATGGATTGTAAAGTTAGGATTATTTACACCTCGGGGGGTGATTTAATCCAAAACACTTAAGTTCATCAATGACACAAATTAGAGACTTTCGAGCCATTGGATGGTGTGAATCGATTGTCTGGTTGGCTCCCTCATTTTAATGAGAGATAGGGCTACAGTTGCATGATAAGATCGCTGGTTAGAAAACATCGAGTTTTCACTTACGATTTATCAAGTTTTTGACATTAAAATAATTGGAAACGACGATATTGGATATCGAACGAACAAAATGGAACAAATGAAGTAGTTTTGCTAGACAACCTTATTTGTTTACCGCTTTGTGAATGTTTACTTACTTAGTTTATCTTTCTTTTGTAGTATACTATGCCTGCCTCAACTCAATTCAAGTTCAGCTCTATCATGGATAGAGAAAAGTTGAACAACACCAATTTCCTTGATTGTCAAACTAACTTGAGGATAGTCCTCAAATACGAGGAAAAAAGGAAAGTGTGTTGGACAAACCCCTTCCCGTGCTTCCCGCTGATGGGGGCACGGATGTCCAAAAGTCATCAAAGGCACCATATGCCCTTGCTAAGAAAGCCTCGAATGAGGTGACATGTTTGATGTTGGCATCCATGGTACCCGAGTTGCAAAAACAATTCGAGTTCATGGAGGCCTATGACATCATAGAAGAGCTCAAGAGCATGTTCGGGGAACATGCTAGGATTGAGCGCTTCGGTGTCACCCGGACTATAGCTACAGCTAGGATGGAAAAGGGTAAACCCGTGGGACTACATGTGCAGCAAATGATTGGATTATTTGCTTCAAGTGCTCGCCTCGGTTTTGCATATGATGACGAGTTGGCTACCGATTTTATTCTCCATTCTCTTCATGATGGTTATGACGCCTTTAGGCTGAATTTCCACATAAATGGATTGAAGAAATCGCTTCATGTGCTCCATGGGATGCTTAAGGCTGCTGAGCCGGCGATTAAGAAGGACCCTAGGAGGGATGTTCTTATTATTTGGGAAGGAGGTACCAAAAAGTTGAAGGGGAATAAGAAACCAGGAGTGCAAGGCAAAGGGAAAGGGAAAGTTGTGGCAGCTCCTTCCAAGAGGTTCTTGAAAGCTTCTAAGGTTCATGGGGAATCTGAGTGTTTCTACTGCAAGGGTGTTGGAAATGGAGCGAGGGTCGTTGCATTAGCCGTAGGATCTTATGATTTGTGTTTGCCTTCAGGCCTTGTTTTAGTACTGAATAATGTTTATTTCGTACCAAGTATTACCAAGAACATTATTTCTGTTTCAGTATTGGATACTGAAGGATTTTCCTTCACTATAATAAATGGTTTATTTACTATTTCAAAAAGTGGAGTGTTCTATGGTTCGGCACGATTAGAACATGGTTTATATATACTTCAACTTGGCAATCATATATATAACATTGATACCAAAAAGGCCAAATCGAATGAATTCAATGAAATATACCTTTGGCATTGTCGATTAGGCCACGTCAACATTAAACGTATAGAGAAACTTCTTAAAGAAGGCATTCTCAAATCTTTTGACTTTGAGTCATTTGATACATGTGAAGGGTGTTTGATGGGCAAAATGACAAAGTCACCTTTTCTAGGGAAAGAAGAACGTGCAAGTGATCTATTGGGATTAATCCACTGATGTATATGTGGTCCAATGAGCTCACAAGCACGTGGAGGTTATTTCTACTTCATAAATTTTACCGATGACTTAAGTAGATATGGTTATGTCTATTTAATGAAGCATAAGTCGGAAGCCTTTGAAAAGTTCAAAGAATTCCAAAATGATGTTGAGAATCAACTTGGTAAGAAAATAAAAGCCATTCGATCGGATCGAGGTGGTGAATATCTTAGCCAAGAATTCGATGATCATCTTATGAGTTGTGGTATTCTATATCAACTCACTCCTCCTGGAACACCCCAGATGAATGGTGTTTCCGGAAGGAGGAATAGAACCTTATTAGATATGGTTCGATCGAGGATGAGCCTTGGTGAACTATCAAAATCTTTTTGGGGACACACACTTTTAACATCGACCTATACACTGAATAGGACACCGTCAAAAGCTGTTGATAAGACACCATACAAGGTATGGAAACGGAAGGTCCCTAACTTGTCTTATATCAAGATTTGGGGATGTGAAGCTTATGTGAAGAGAAATATCTCTACAAAGCCTTAACCTAAATCGGATAAATGTTTCTTTGTGGGTTATCCAAAAGAAACACAGTACATATTGGGCATCAAGATCTGTCGGAACAGATCGAAAAGGATGCTTGGACTTAGTTAAGCAACCTATATTGATAAGATGCTTGACAGGTTCAGAATGAAAGACGCCAAGAAGGGTCTCATTCCAATGACTCATGGTACATCTCTCAGCAAGAGGCAGTGCCCTTCGGGACCTGATGAGCAAATGAGGATAGCAAATATTCCTTATGCTTCGGCAAAGGGGTCTATAATGTACGTCATGATATGTACACGACCGGATGTATCGTATGCTTTGAGCATGACGAGTAGGTTTCAAGGAAACCCAGGTGAGGCGCATTGGACTGCGGCCAAGAATATTCGTAAGTACCTTATAGAAGGACTAAAGAGTATTTTCTTGTCTTTGGAGGACAAGAAGAGTTGGTTATGACAGGCTATACGGATGCAAGCTTCCAAACAGACAAAGATAATTTCCGGTCTCAGTTCGGTTTTGTGTTTTGTCTGAATGGAGGTGCGGAGAGCTTGAAGAGTTCCAAGCAATCCACCGTAGCAGATTCTACTACAGAAGCTGAGTACATTGCTGCATCAGAGGCAGCAAATGAGGTCGTTTGGATAAGAAAGTTCATAGATGAGCTCGGTGTCATACCTAGCTCGGCCCATCCGATAGTTCTCTATTGCGATAATAGTGGAGCTATCGCGCAAGCCAAGGAGTCGAGGGAGCACCACAAATACAAACATGTGCTCAGGAAGTTCCACATTTTCAGAGAGATTGTTAGTCATTGAGACATCGAGATAAATAAAGTTGCAACTGATGATAATGTTGCAGACTCGTTAACTAAACCACTCCAGCAGTCAAAGCATGATGCTCATACTGTTGGTATATGTCCTTCGATCCCACGTGTGCAATCGATAAAGTCATAAGGTCGTCTATGGATGTTAAATGATTATTTGATAATATAAATTGTTGGGAACAATATAATATTGATCGATAAATCATACCTACAGGGAACAATAACCATGCATGCAATTAGGATTTTTTATGCTCTAATTCGCTGCCCTAATTTGAGCCCTAAATTAAAGACCGATTGTAGCTGAAACGACATCGTTCGTACTTAAGCATGTGCAAGGGCGGATCTAGGGGGTGGCCGGGCCGGGCTCTAGCCCCCCCCCCCCCCCCCCCCCCCCTAATATATTTATACCTGCTAAATTTTTCAAACTTTATTTGTAGTTCAAGTGGTCAACCTTTTATATTATGACCAAAAGATCAAGGGTTCAAGCCCTTTAGCCCTTCTAATTTTTTTAAATTGTTCTCTTTTAAATTTTAGCTCTCCTAATTTTTTTATCCTAGATCCGCCCTTGAGCATGTGGATTATCTAAAATGCCCTCACTTGGCAGATGCTTCTCACGTGACCAGCTTAAGGATTTCCCTATTTGTTTTTCTTTTATTTAAATAGGGTTTAAGCTAGAGTTTTGAGCTGCGTCTCATGCTATGAATACAGCCTCGTGTACGCCGCATTGATTGTCGTTTTCATCAATGAAAAGAGATCTCTGAGAAAATACAAAACCATGTTTTTCATTGCTTTCAATATAAGTTTTTTTATTAGACTGAACCTACACATGTATGTATTTAAATTTCTGTAATTGATATAGACAAAAAAAATGTCGATCACATGAATTTCTTGGCGGGATGATCCCAATATGGGAGGCTCATGACCCTCCAATAGTTATTGAATTACCTAATATACTAGTATTAAGGTATTCACGAAACTTTGATATATTAATTTTAAACATTTTTCAGAATCAACTGGTATTAATATCGTTATATACGTACATCAGTGATACAAGTACAGTGATACAAGTACGATATCTCCTACTTGTCAGCCTATTTCCGACCCCACAAACTGAGGCTGGAGTCCTCCGACATCGCCGCGAGATCGTAAATTTTACAACTTGATGTCAAATGCTAATTGTAGAGGGTTCCAAATAAAGGTGGTGCCGTGCTAGAATTGACGAATGACACTCTCACTTGGATGGGACCAATATAAAAGTGAAACAAACACCACAAAAATAATTGTCAATACCTTGTCCTTAGATTGATGTACTAATAATAGTATGAGATTCCATCCATCTCACTCCAATTGTTACAAATATTTTTAAATTACACAAATAATTATACTAAATAATTAAAATTGGAATTCATAGTAATACAATAAAATATATTATTTTGTCCCCTACTAATGGTCCTAAGTCATTTGTAATTTACAAAAGAACTAAAATCATTAGTCCGAAACAGATAGAGTACTCGTTTAGTTTCAAGAAAGTTACACTGCTTTCTTTGTAATGAAAAAAATACATACGAGTAGTACTTTATTTTTCCACATGTATTAAATAGTTTTTCTATAATTTTTTCATTGTAAAATAAAAAAAAAATCTTTAATGCTCACTCAATAATAGTGGATTTTAAAGAGTAAATTAATGCAGCAATAGGTTAAAATTAAAAAATACTTCAATAGTGTCTTGACAAATACTCGGTCTCATTTTAATAGTTATTTGTGAAGGAAATGTGACTATTGTGTTGGGACAGATGTAGTACTGTATAACAATAACAAATATATATCTCATTTTAAATTTGTGAAGAAAATGTGACTATTGTGTTTGGGTATTGTATAACAATAACAAATATTGCTGACACCAAAATTAAAGAATAGTAAATTTTGTTGTGTGAATTGAATTTATGTAGTTATGATAATTTGAATGCTTATAAATAAAATATAACTTTTGAAATTAAATAATAAAAATAAAACCCATGATGAATCTACCACTCACCGAGTGATGTAATAAAGTATTTTTTATAAGGACATGTTCTTTTGGATTTAATTTCAGTCCAGTTCAGTTTAGTTCAGATCGCTTCAGTTCAGTTCAGTCTATTTCAAAATAAATTAAAATAAAATAAACAAAAATAATTTTAATCTATAATTTTAAATATGAAATCTAGTTAATGTTATAATATTATTAATATTCTTAAAATAATATTTAATAATTTATAAAAATTATTATTATTTTTATAAAAAAATTAATTCAGTTCCAGTTTAATACAGTTCAGATGCTTAAGATCAGTTCAATTCCGATTTCCAAAAGAAGAACAGGTACTATATGGGCCGAAGGAATTTACTCTCTCAAATTAGTTCCAAATTCATTTAGAGAAAATTCATTTTTTATATTAGCTTGGTTCTAAATTAATTGTCCTACTTTATTTATAATTTATAAATAAAGTACGACCGTTAACAACTAGTCTTGGAAATATGAAGTACTCTAATTTATATCTCATCCTTATCCAATTGAACAGTTTTTATGTTTTTAATATACCAAAAGGCCAATGAAGGGGCGACGAAAAATTACGAAAGAGATGGAAAAGAAAAGAAAAAGGCCCATTTTTAATTAATTATTACTCCCTCTGTCCCAGAGCTATAGACACAGGTGGTCAACGTTGATTTTTTTTGTCCGTTCAATACATACGATAAATGGTATACAAAAATTACGAAAAAATAACTAAAATAAAATTGAACTATTAAACTTTATTTTAGTTATTTTTTCATATTTTTTGTATATTGTTTATCATATGTATTGGACGAACGAAAAAAGTCAACGTTGACCAACTTTACCTATAGCTCTGAGACAGAGAGAAGAGAGAGTACTTCTTATCTCCTCATAAATTACATGCGACTACTACACAAAGTGTTTAATCTTTGAACAAGAAAATTCCACACTCGCTTGCACCACATATACTACTATATAACAACAAACAACTACTCTAGTCAAGTGAGCTTCATCTTCAATCGAAGAATGGAGGTGTCAAGATCATCCCTTTTTCTGCCATTGCTGACGTCACTGTTTCTGGTAATAACTTCTGCTGCGAATGGCCAAACGTTGTTGACCAGGCGGAGTCTTCTTGGCAACGGCCTCGCATCCACTCCTCCAATGGGGTTTGTCTATCTATCTCTCTCTCTCTCTCTCTCTCTCTCTCTCTCTCTCTCTCTCTCTCTCTCTCTCTCTCTCTCTCTCTCTCTCTCTCTCTGTCTCTTCTTCTCATCTGGGTTTTCTCTGTTTTTCACGCACTACTGAGTTAGTTTTAAATGACAGATTTTTAAGGTTCTTGATTTTTGTGATTTGGGGTTTCTCTGTTTTAATCCTCATACAGTATTATATATGTTTTTAATTGTTTTTTCCAGCTGGAATAGCTGGAATCATTTCGGTTGTATGATTGATGAGAAAATCATTAGAGAAACAGGTATATAACCACTCCTTTGTTCCCAAGATATTGCAAAATCAGATTAATTTTTGAGAGTTTAAATCGGATATAACACGAAAATGTAACGATTAAAAGTTTATATGATTGGGGATATGAATTTTGTGAGGAAGTGAATGATAGGTGTTCGATGTGTTTTATTTTCTTTTGTGTGGGTGTGTGTTTATATTGTGTTGTCTTGTTAGACATCCCACTATCGCTCGAGTGTCTTAAGCCGTTGATAGGTGCTCCAGCCGATGACATTTAGAGCCGACAAAATTGAGTCTACGTGTGACTTGTGAGGGGGCTTATTAGACATCCCACGTCTCTTGAGAGAAAAAAATTGTACTCAAATATCTATAAGTTTATTAGATACATAAGTTACTAGTAAGAGTAACTCACTCACTAGTGTGGAATGCATGATACTTGAGGTTTTCTTTTAGTATTCTTTTAAAAAAGAAGCACGCCCTTATTTGCTAACTGTTATTATGAACTTATTTTTGTCCGTCAGCTGATGCTCTTGTCTCGACTGGTCTTTCTAAGCTCGGGTATAAGTACGTCAATATCGGTACATTTTCTACCCTCAATTCTGTTTTTCTTTATGATTTTTTGTAGTATATCAATGTTCTGTACATATATATAAAGAAATGGTGTTAATATTTTTTGTTCTTAGATGATTGCTGGGCTGAACTTTCTCGAGACGAAAAGGTATTATATAATACTTTTTGCAGTTTTTTATTCATTCTTGATCGTTTACTTATCTTCTTACCTACTGCATTGCTATGCAATTCTCAGGGTTATTTTGTGCCTAAAAAGGATACATTTCCGTCTGGTATGAAGGCGTTGGCTGATTATGTTCACAGCAAGGGACTCAAGTTGGGAATATACTCAGATGCTGGGTAAAATACACGCGACTATAATTTTAAGTACATTTTTCCTTAGTGTTGTAGTGTATGATTTCGCTGATCCTAGTGCTTAATTTCGTTCGCAGTTATTTGACTTGTAGCAAGAAAATGCCGGGTTCACTTGGGCACGAGGAACAAGATGCCAAAACATTCGCTGCTTGGGTAAATCTAAAACTTTAGTACTTGTTCATAGATTTCAGTCGATTTCAGTCCGATATTGAGTGGGCGAATTTACAGACTTTTAATGATCATGCAGGGCATAGATTATTTAAAGTATGACAATTGTAACAACGATGGAACAAGACCAACCACTCGGTAACAAAAGCTTTTCTCGTTTTTTTATTCTTTTAAATCACCGTCATTTTTGTTTGCATTGAGCTAAATTTATTCTCCTCGTGTAGATACCCACCGATGACTAGAGCTCTGATGGCATCAGGCCGCCCCATCTTTTTCTCACTTTGTGAATGGTTAATTTTCTTATTTCCTTTTAATAATTTCTTATATTTTTAGTTCTTTCGGATGTTAAGATTCCTCTAATCATTGAACAGGGGAGATATGCACCCTGCCACGTGGGGTTTTACGGTAGGAAACAGCTGGAGGACTACTAATGATATAGCTGATAACTGGGATAGGTATAAATTATATTAATCTGATTTAACATTGTTTGAATGTTGTTTTCGTATCTGATACGTCGAGACATCTATCTTTCTTTACGATTATTTTTCCGACAGCATGATATCAAGAGCAGACCAGAATGAAGTTTACGCAGAGTATGCGAGGCCTGGCGGCTGGAATGGTTAGTGTCCATTTTTTTATGCTTTCTTATTACAACTCTCGGGGATGAATGCAAAAACGAGGTTTATTGAAATTTACAAAAGAAAAACTGAAACTTTCAAAATTACAAAACAACCCTTGAGGTTTGATTTTGTCGATAGTTTATTATCCGTCTACTTATTCGTGATACTTGAGAAGAGACTGAATGATTCATGTGTAACTGTCACTTTTCAACAGATCCCGACATGCTTGAGATTGGCAATGGAGGAATGACTAATAACGAGTATATTATCCATTTTAGTTTATGGGCAATTTCAAAGGTGGTCTCTCTTAACATAGCTCGATTATTTTCTTGAATCGAGCAAAACTTCACACCACCATATGATTGAATGTTCCTTTTTTGTTCGTGCTTGTTTCAGGCCCCTCTTCTCATCGGTTGCGATGTGAGAAACGTAACCAAAGATGTAATGGATATCATAGCAAATAAAGAGGTGATCGCGGTTAACCAAGGTATATCACAAACCCAAATAAATGATTGATAATTAATTAAAAAAAAATATCACAACTCTTGCTTTTCCGGGTTTGAAATATGTATAATTCTGGACAGACAAACTAGGCGTTCAAGCTAAAAAGGTTAGAATGGAGGGTGATTTGGAGGTAAGATCGAACATCAATACAAAATTAGATTGAAATCTTCTTTTTTTCTTGCATAAAACGCGGAATATATATAAAATTGTATGTTTGTTTTCTTGAATAGGTGTGGGCAGGGCCTCTGACTAAGTACAGAGTAGCAGTTGTGTTGCTAAACAGAGGCCCTTCGCCAAATCCTATCACTGCTCACTGGGAAGATATTGCTATCCCTCCGGGCACTTCTGTAGTTGCACGAGACGTCTGGGAGGTAAATATATGCTACTGTAATTTTTGTTATTGTCGACCCAAGAAGTAGTGTTGTGGCTAATGCAATGTCCGCGGCCTCGATGTGTTTTATGCAGCACAAGACTTTGAAGGCAAGATTCGAAGATAATATAACAGCAACAATTGAATCACATGCATGCAAGATGTTCATATTGAGACCTGAGGATTTGTTGACTTTGGAATAGTTAAGGGAGAATGAGTACTGGACATGTTTCTTGTGTTTCTGCATTAAAATTGCCTTTAATGTATTGAAATTATAATAATGAAAGGGAGTACTTCCTTGTTTTAGTATATATAAAATTTTCCACAATGTTTTTTTGAGTTGTTCCACATATTTTAACAATTCCAAAATAAAATGATTTTACTCATTTTTTCAATTTAAAATACAATTATACTTTTTACTTATTTATTTTACTTTTGAACACTAAATTTATAAAATACCATTTCTAAAGTATTTGGAAAAGATATGATGAACAAAAGTTGATATTTTGAAGAAAGCAATTAGCAGTATGAAGCTGAAATAATTAGTTTGATTAGAAATTTGTAGATATGTTGTAATGTGATGGGATAATGTAATGATATTGGACTAATGTTTTATTTTGTGATAATTAAGTTTGTTTTGTATGGATCAATCAATAATACTGTTACATATGTTAAAATAAGACATTGAAAAAGCCAAAAAGGATTGAATAATAAGCAAACAATGTTCAAATTATATAATTAAAAAAATCAAAAATATATCAAAATATTCAAACACATAATTCCAAAATAAGAAAACAAAAAAAAAACATAATACATCAATTATTCAAATTAAAATACATCCTCACATCATTAAAGATTCAAACATTACCATTACCAAAACACATCAACTTGACCAATACATGAGTGCAACTAGTGACATTTTGTATTATCTTCTTGACCAATATAAAAATGGTTTAATTAGTTCATGATAATTAAAAAATAAAACATACTTAAGGTGTCATGATCACTACTTTAACGAGGTGTTGCTAAGCTAAGAGCCTCCGGTCATCTTCTCTGCGGCTTCCACACCACGAACTTAGCAGAATAGACGCACAATGGAGATGTATGCTGAGGAGCTTTCTCTTCTATACGTCAAAAATTAACACTACTACAATAATCGAGGAGACGGTATTAATTAATACCTGATTTGTTGTTGTTCTGACGGTCAGAAGGGCCTCGATCCTTTGCTGCAAACTTTCATGCCTCCGGGCTTAGATATATTGTTGAAATATACATGCAAAATAAAAATAAACAGTAACACACTGTATTTTTTGTGAAAATCAAGATTTAGAGTGGTTTTTCAAGAAAAACATTTTCAGAAATAATTGCTGCAATAATGAAAATAAACGTTTTGATTTTACAAGGACAGCCATTACGAATTTCAAAAGTTTGAATGTATTTTGACCCTTAATAAAGGTATCTGTGAATCTTTGTATGTGAGAATCTTTGTATTTTGGCCCTTAATTGCTGCATTTGTGAATCTTTGTAAAAATGTCAAAAGGGTATTATAGGGCTTCCGGAGGTTCACCGGAGCCTTAGGGTCATCATCGGTTTGACAACATGCATTTGGGGAGTACAACCAAGCTCGGGGTGACCACCTACCGACCCTTGATGACGATGTGCCGCCCGATTGTTTCTATCCCCTTAACTTTTATTAAGCTCGAATTTAGACTTTATGTAGTTTTGTGGATGAATTTTGGGTGTTTTGTTTTTATTTGGTGGATATTTTAACTTGAGATGCTTATTTTTAGTGGTGGTGTTATGTTGTTTTGTTGTGTTGTTTGTGTCTTTATCATTTCTTGTGGATTGTTGGTTGGTCTCGATCGGCACTTACACGTACGAGTAGTTTCGTGCCAAAATTGGATAAAAAAATTATTCTATTCTCCTATGAAGACATGCTCTCGGTGGTAATTAAGTATAGGAGGTCCTGGGAATTTTTTTTTTTTGTTGTTGTTGTGTTGTTTGAATCGTGCGGAGTAAATCACAAATAGTCTCATTGAAAAAAGTCATTCTCACAAAAGTCCCATAAGTCAGTATTTTCTAACGGTTCATCCTTTTTGACACTGTTTCGGCGGAAATCTCACTGTTCCGGCAGAAACCTCGTCAATCCAAGTTAGCATTCCGGCGCCACGTCAGCAGTCACGTGGCTTTCCACGTGCGATTACTGCCGGAACAGTGTCAAAAAGGATTAACAGTTGAAAAGTACTGACTTATGGGGCTTTTGTGAGAATAACTTTTTCAGTGGGACCATTTGTGATTCTAACTCTTGAATCGTGATTTTCTCGATTACATTACAATGTGTATAACTCTTCGGTTTGCTAGTGGAACAAATGTATATAGAAAAATAGAGATAAAAAACTTTTTAGTCTCATAAATGTAGCCTTTTTTCGATTTAGTCCTACATACAATTGTCTTTTCAATTTAGCTCCAAATATGTCGAATTTGGTTTCAATTTAGTCCTTTTTGTACGAAGTGCTCATGTATGATGACTCAGCTCTACGTGTCAGCATCCAATTGGTCAACAACTTTTTAAAAAAGAAATGAAAAAATTCGTTGATCAATGGGATGCTGACATGTGGCGCTGAGTCAGCATCTATGGACACATTTTGACGAAAATTGAAATTTCCTTTCAAAAAGACTAAATTGAAAACAAATTCGAAATATTTGGGGCTACATTGAAAAATCGGATATATATATGTGGGATTAAATCGAAAAAAAACTATATTTATGGGACCAAAAATTTTTTATCTCTAGAAAAATACAAAAATAAGAGGGTTGACTATGGTGAATTTAGTCTCTTGATGTACAGTATGTTCTATTGGTGTGATTGTCGTGATTTTTTTTAGAAATTACTAGAAACCTATCTCCACATTAAGCTCCCCAATTTGACCCGGTCCGTGGCGCTTTGGATTTTTTTCATTTCATATATATTCTTATACTTTATTTGTTATTTACTTTCTCTTTTCTAATCAGTTAGCACGTTTTTTTTCGTAATTTACAAAAAAGTGAGCATAATTTCTAGAACAAATTGGAGTATTAATTTACGTTTTTTGAAACGAAATTTATATTTAGTGATCTACTTAATTTGTTGTACTTTTATTTCTTGTTATTAATTTTTTTTTTCAAATGATAATAACTACAAACTGATTAATGATACAAATTCATTACACTAATAAAAAACTGCTCGATCCATTCCAAATTTTATGCTTTCAATTATGAACATTTGTCCACGAGCTTGAATCGAATTGTTTTTTTCCGAAGTGAATCGAGAATTCGATATTCTAATTGTCACGATCGATTTTCCTTTCTTCATCATTTTTAGTTAGGTTAATCTTTGTTCTTTTGCGTGGAATATATTTGAAGTTTTGAGAATTTATAAGCAAAGTATTAATTTAAGTCATAGTAGCATCTCATATTGTTTGGCATGCTAGAAAGTTGATACAAGGAATATCGCACATGTTAGATGGAGTAAATATATAGAGTTGATACATTGAATAATTGAATAGTTCAAATTTTTTATTTTATTTCAAATAACAACGCTTTGAAAAATTAACAGCTACCATCATCTAATCGTTGAACCTATAGAGAAATTGGACAACTTCACATTTATATTAATGAGTAGAATATATTCTCCAATAGCTCTTAGTTTTTGTTATTTTGATTCAAATTTTACATGTTAGTGGCATGTACTTCTTTGACTTGACATGCGTTTATTCAGTTGAGTCACTGTCACGCAAACATGATATTAAACGCCGAAAGACATTCAATTTAGAGCATTCAAATGGTAAGTACAATTACTACATGGCATGAAATTGGAGATAGAAGTACAAATAGGAAATAGAAAAAATATGAGTATCAATTCTTCTAGGTACATTATAAATGTGAAATTGATATCTTTTAATTTTTTATTATATCTTTTTAATATATATGTGTAATAGTATATTAATGGTGTGACCTGCAAAATATAAATTGTTATGTAGATTAAATTGTTGAAAAGTATAAGTACAAATTACCCGTAAGGGTAGTTGAGTTGGTGGAGCAGGAGAGCGTGTGACTGAGAGCTCACGAGTTCGATTCCCTCTGCCAACACTTTTTCGGTTGGTTGAGCGTGGTTTGCAGGCTAGTGCGTCTTAACCCGTGGGTTTCCAAGAGCGCACTCAACGAGTAGCGGCTAAAGAACGTGCACATTGATTTTATTTTATTTGAAAATTTATTGAAAAATCCATGAAATCTTGGTACTATGTTTTCGAAAAATAAGATAAACTCATGCTGACTACACAGTGTATGAGCTTCGAAGAAAGTTCCACACTCGCATTATATATATAGAACAACAAGTGAGGTTCATCTTCAATATCAATGGAGGAGTCAAAGTCATCTCTTTTACTGCCATTGCTGATGATCACATCACTGTTTCTGCTAATAGCGAATGCTCGAACGTTGTTGAGTGGCCGGAATCTTCTCGACAACGGCCTTGCAAACACTCCTCCAATGGGGTTATAAATTTGTCTATCTATCTATCTCTCTTTTCTCATGATATGGGATTATAGTATATTTTAGTTTTGAATTATTTTTCAGGTGGAATAGCTGGAATCGTTTCTATTGTGGGATTGATGAGAATATCATTAAAGAAACAGGTATACGTACATATATAAAAATTGATATTTTCTTTTTAATGCGTTTAAAAGAAATATGATTGAATTATCGATCAACTTAAATTTTGTTCGTCAGCTGATGCTCTCGTCTCGACTGGTCTTTCTAAGCTCGGGTACAAATACGTCAATATCGGTACATTTTCTACCGTATACTCTCATATATATAATGATTTTTCAAATATATAGAAATGATGTTAATTAGTTGTTATGTTTTGATATTCTCAGATGATTGTTGGGCAGAACTTAATCGCGACGAGAAGGTTTTGTATACTTTCTTCTAGTCTGCAGTGTTTATTTCTTCCTACAGGGTTATATATGTAATTCTTTGCAGGGTTCTCTCGTACCTAAACACTCGACGTTTCCATCTGGTATGAAGGCGTTGGCTGATTACGTTCACAGCAAGGGACTCAAGTTGGGAATATACTCAGATGCTGGGTATTTAATTTTCGTTTTCTTTCGTGATGTGTTATAGCGTTGTACGTATGATCAATTTCCGTTTGCAGTTTGTTTACTTGTAGCAAGTCGATGCCGGGTTCACTTGGCCACGAGGAACAAGATGCCAAAACATTTGCTTCTTGGGTAATATATATATATATATATAAAATACTAGTGATTAGTCTAGGGGATGAACTTATAGAATTTAATTTCTTGGAGCTCATGTAGGGAATCGATTATTTAAAGTACGACAATTGTTACAACAATGGAACAAGCCCGCGAATTCGGTAACAAAATCTCGTTCTTTTTATTTTTGTTTGTTTTTGTATTGAGCCTAAATCTATATATTCTCCTTGTGTATATAGATACCCAGTGATGACTAAAGCTCTGAATAAATCCGGCCGCCGTATCTTTTTCTCGCTCTGTGAATGGTTAAGTTTCCTATTTCGACGCCACTTATATTACAGTGTTTATTAAGATTCCGTAACCGTTGAAACATATATACAGGGGAGATGAGAAACCTGCCCTGTGGGCAGCTGATGTAGGAAACAGCTGGAGGACTACTGGAGATATATCGGATAAGTGGGAAAGGTATCTTAAACGTTAATTGAACGTTGTTTTCGTATCTTAATAATGTTTCTTTTTCGACAGCATGATATCTATAGCAGACGACAACCAAGATTTTGCAGATTATGCCAAACCCGGCGGCTGGAATGGTTGGTATTCGATTTTTACGCGTTTTTATTCATGAGAAGAAGCTGAGTTGTTCGCTTTTCAACAGATCCCGACATGCTTGAGATTGGAAACGGAGGAATGACGAAAAACGAGTATATTGTCCATTTTAGTTTGTGGGCGATCTCAAAGGTGGTCTGGTCTCTCTTAACTAATCGCGATTTTTTTTTTCTTGAGTCGAGTGAAACTTCACACCATATGATTTTATTTTTTTCGTGTGTTTTCAGGCCCCCCTTCTCATTGGTTGCGATGTGAGAAACATAAACAACGATACAATGTATATCATAGCGAATAAGGAGGTGATCGCGGTGAACCAAGGTAACCAATTCTTGCTCGTGTGCTGATTTTCGGATTTGATTATACTTAAAATTTGTATGATTATGGACAGACAAACTAGGTGTTCAAGCTAAAAAGGTTAGCAAGGAGGGTGATTTGGAGGTAAGATCAGCTTCAGTTCAGTTCGATTTGATTCAATTTTTTGTTTGGAATAAAGCGGGCGGATAGTGTAAGATTGTATGTTTGATTTCTTGATAGGTGTGGGCAGGGCCTTTGACTAAATACAGAGTAGCAGTTGTGTTGCTAAACCGAGGCGATGTGCCAACTAATATTACCGCTCACTGGGGTGATATGGGTATTCCTCCGGGTACTTCTGTAACTGCACGAGACGTCTGGGAGGTATAATTTTCGTTACTATTTACCCAAGAAGCGTTGTAGCTTACGCGTGCGATATATCCCGCCCCAATTTCTCTCTTCAGAGAAAAAAACAAACAATTTGTGATATGATCTTTTCTTTATGTTTTTGTTTCTGGTTTGGCAGCACAAGACTTTGAAGCCAAACTTCGTAGAGAATATAACAGCAACAATTGAGTCACATGCATGCAAGATGTTCATATTGATTTGAGACCTTAGGATTTACTGACTTTGGGAGAAAGAGTGAGGACATGCTTGCTGTAATAATAATAATAATAATAATAATAATAATAATAATAATAATAAAAAATGGTTCAGTTGTATTACTATTTCTGTCTCAAACTTGTTCTCTCTCTTCTTTTGTAAAGATCACAATAGTTGAACCCAGAAATTGTAGAATAACTTGAGAAAATGCTGTACCAAACAATACTTGGGTAAATATAATTCTGTAAGGATGAAGTCAATAATATTAGGAAAATGTAATGGCAGAAAAGTAATGTCAGTGGGTACATAGTAACACAGATGTTCCAGCATTTGCCAATTCAAACTTTCTTACATCATAGTCTTTATACAAAACCCAAAAGCTCAATCTACACTATGCCTCACTAAAGAAGTTCAACGGAAGAGTAGTAAGATTTCCCACTCTATGCCGACAAAGATACAGAACGAAATTTACATATACACCAAAGTTTTTACAAAAATCTCACTAAACTAAATCAATCATCACCAACTTCACTCAAGAATAACAAGTTGATATTCGGGTTAAGACAAATGGATTTGTGTGCACTGACTAGTTGAACGGCAGTAACCAGATTGTCCATTGGCTGACTAAATTGTTCTTTTTTTTAAGTTAAAAGAAGAAAATCAGTCGGTAGTTCCTCTGAGCATGAATGTACATGGCGTTTCGAAGCATTAAATAATGCAACGGATGCACTTCATGGGTTTTGAAAGTTGCATGCAGAGTACCTTAAAGCAGTCGCACAATCACTTCCTTCCAATATATAATAGTACTTTATATTGTTGCGAATAAGGTTTGTTACTCATGAACCATCCTGAAGTGCCAGATTCAGTTCCTGCGCTGACTTGGCAATGGAACCCCCTCTTCTGTAAATAGGAAATGGCCACTTTCAAAAAGGTGAAGCAGTAAACATATTTTTCTCAGTATACAGGTTAGGATATAGGCCTCATTTTCTCACCCAAATATTAAAAAAAAATACTAATAAAATACAAATATACTCTGTATTTTCATGAAAAACACGTGCCTGGAAAGGACGGGCAGGAAGGATTTTAATTTCTCAAGTTCCACACAGCAAAGATTGCAGCGCTCCAACCTTGACAACAGATAAGAAATAGTGCATCACTCCGAATCAGGTAATTTTACAAAACAGTACATAGTAATGCAGTGGAGACAAATATAGTCGCAAATTTGCATTAATATTAATATTGAAGGAAAGAAGAATCGCAAACCTCTGTTCTGCCTCAATGTCTACACCAACGGATGATGGGGCTGATAAGGCAGAATAGATGACAGAGCCAAACACTCTGACCAGTTTCAGAAGCATATCCAGTGCAATATCCTTATGTCTAAAGAAAAAATAGTTCCATCAGATTTGAAATGACCATCTGTAGTTGTTGTTGGCATGATAAAGGGGTGTTACAAACACTTGGGAAACAAAATGACAAGAGGCAATCACACGAATTGAGATCATGAATCACAAAGCCCAAAACTCATTCTTTCTTTATATAGTGAGAGTATAGATCATGTACTCAACAAGAGTTTATTGAGCAATAATCAACATGAAAATATGCATTTCTTTGATTACTTTTAGTATTTACACCGAAAAGTGCATCCAAAGCACAAGGTTAAGGTAGATGAAGTACCAAAGAATAACAGAATTACCTATCCATATTACTTTCAACAAGTCCCGTCAAGAGCGGCAGAAGACATGCACAAATATCTAATGTGACCGTATCGGTTTTGTCTGCCAAAAGGGTCATTACATCAGCAAGCACCTGCCATATGTGGGTAAAAAAGGAATATGAGTATCCCAATTGATAGCATTGGAAATGTCAAATTGAGATTACAAATATTAATTTGCACCACTATCAGAAAAACGAAGCATGTCTTTTTATCCACATTCTGGGAATCATAATGATAAATATTAATTTGCACTACAATCGAAAAAATAAAGCATGTCCTTTTATCCACATTCTGGGAATTATAATGATGAAATACTCACACTATGATCACCCATTTTGCTGATTGCACTAAGGGCCCCTTTCATATCATGTCTGTGCCAGTAACTCAGGACTACCTGCAAAAGGAAAATTGAATGATAGGAATAATAGTATTATTGACTATTGATAAATAGAAATGATATTGCAACGGTCCCTTTTTGTAAAGAAAAACTATATCAATACAGCAATATTATCCCCAGGCACAGCCAATAGGATAAATTTTTCACGTCTTTTAATGGACATAGCCTCCTCCCCCTCTCCAACCCCCCACACCCACACACCTAAATGACCTAATGGATTAGGTCATTAGGTCTATTGAGTACATCAGCATATAAAGAAATCAAGTTGACTCTCTATTTGAAAAGTGTATGGAAATGCATGAATAATAAAGTAAAACATAAAATACCTGCAGTTTGCCTAAACGAGATTTCATTGAGCCAACAAATTCGCCATGCATTTCCATCAAGTCAGCAATAGTATCCTCGTCACTAGCAGAGACTGACTCATTCTCTTCATTTACAGGGTATCCTCGCTGTTACAATAGATATCATTTATACACATGTAAGTCATTTAGTTACATTTGAGAAGCCAGTGGTACCTCTTGGACAATTATCATTCTAAGGGAAGAACAATATAAATAATAAATGACACACAAATCAGTGCAAAATAAAATAAGGATTATACAACAAAATGGGTGTTGGGCCTTAAAAAGAGATATCTCCGCAATACTGAAAATAAATTAATCAAGGAACTGGAAGTGTCAAAAAAGGCCACCAAGCTCCCAACTTTAAGTACCAAAAGAATGCGACAACCAAATATGTGTCTCGGTGTCTGCAATAAAGATCCTAGTCATCAAAATGAGGTCAAAAACCTTAAAAGCACCTTGCCCAAACTCAAAAAAAAGTAGAAATGGTAGATCTTTACGTGACTTCTTTTTCTAAAAGGAAATAAGGATAGATATTACTGGAAATTTATGGAAAACGTGAAATTCTAGAGGATTGGTTTGGGAGAAAAAGAAGTCATGTACAGATTTATTCACTTTACTGCATAACCCCAACACATTATGACAATTGTGAAGGAGAACGAAAACAGAAGCCTAATTGTCCAATAAACAAGTAGAGATAATACTTACAGTAGTTAATTTCCCAGAGACGTTGCTTGAAGAAAAACCCGGACGGTTAGGATTTCTACCTTTCTGCTCCCAGTTTGAAACAATTGAATGTGATCTACCTAATTTTATTAACAAGAACGAGTTCAATTTCATAACACAACCCAATATGTAATCAAATGGAGCAACCGCTAGACACTAAATATACCTCCTCTTTGACCTTCTACATTAGATGAATCCATGTTCATGTTCCCTCGAAATTCATCTGCCATCAAATTTAAATTAGTTCAAATAAAACAATGCAAACTATCGCCTCATCATAAACATACAGCCCCCGACCCAAGATTTCAAATTATTTGTAATACCATAAGTTGAAGATGGACTATACGAAGAAAATAACCAAAGGTAATAAAGAAATCAGCTAAATATTCAACATATTTTTAGAAGAGATCCTTCGAGATTTCTTCCAATACTTCTTTCTTCTTACTTGTTTTGGTTTTCACCAATTACCAGCCTAGGAAATCCAGAAATCCATGATGCCTCCTAATGGAAATTAATAAATACTATGCAGTTCTTTTAACTCCATATAATTGCTTTGTTTTATAGTTTATTTAATCTAACAAATATGTGCCTGAGAAAATTGAAATACAAAGTTGAGTAGATGCACACATCAAGCATGCCTATAAGACAAACAAAACAGCCATCGAAACTAAGATTCTTCACTCTCCAACAAAGGAACTGTTAGTGAGTTTCTAATTGGACAAATATGATAACATGTCTTGAATGAATTGTGTTTTAGTGAAGGAATACATACAATTTTCATGATGGTATCTGGCAAGTGCATCAATAGTTGCATTTGTTTCAACTTTTCTTGAAATAATAGGTTTTTCATCTTTGAATTTTCTATCGACGGCCGCAACTCCACTGAGTGAGCTCTTAACAGAATTACCCATACTTTTATCAGAAAGACTCAAATCCATGGCCTTTGTGAACTCATTATCAGATTGAGTAGGAACATTCCTCTCCAGGTCATCTCTGGCATTTAGATATTTGCGTAACTCAGATTTTCTAGACTGCAAGGGTAGAGATACTGTATTTACAGGAACATCCTCTTTTCTGGATTCAGTAGCCTGCTCTATCCTTGGATTATTTCTAGGCACAATCACAGGCGCCACATCAGATCTATTGAACAATGATATGCTCGCTGTTGAGTGAACCTTTGTAGTTTGCCGCCTTGAATTTACTGCATTGCTAACTGCTGATGAATTGACCTGAGTTGTTTTTGGAACTGACCTTAGAGGAGTACTCGGAGTACTGACAGTAGCTTCAATCAGCACATACAGACATCATTTAGTACATTTTCAAAATTAAATACTGTACAAGATGATATTGCGAATGGGGGTTGGGATAAGCAAAACTGAAATATGATTAATTACAACTTCAGACAAGGAAAAAGATGATAAAATAAGCTTACATGCTGTTGATTTAGAATCCTTATTAAGATCTGAGTTTTGTTGGGTAGATAGCCTATTAAGAGACCTACTTTCCTTCATAGAATCAGAATTATGTGAAATAGAAAGCCTTCCCAAATTGGTCTTTGCATTATCCTCAGTAAGCACTGTTGAACCACTGGAATTAGATTTTGCATCATTATCACCATTTGTTCCAGTAGAACTTCCCATTGCATATGGTTCAAGGCGCTGGCCTCATCAAAAGGTAACAAAGAAATTCCAAGAGTTCAGATATTAAACTGGAAAAGGTTAAGATTTTCACTGGTAGAAAATATAATATTAAAAACAAAACAAAGTGATTTATACCGAAATGTCCACAACCCATACTCCAACACAACTTTGATTATAAGAACATCCAAGAAGCTTCCCTTCATGAACATTCATATCTGACAATCTAGACCACCCCACATCCACAGTATCATGACCTCTGATTGGTTCCCATGACAAAACCTATAAGAAAGAAAAAAAATAATCAGACCAATGTGTCAGTGCTTTAATAATATTACCTAAGCAACAGAAACATATAGAGCCTACTTTCAAATTCTCTTGTAAGCCACAAAGCAAGGTTCTCCCGTCAGGATTGAAAGTCATACAACGCACTCCTGTGGTCTGGATATGGATCAATTGAATAATAGTTACTCATATTAAATAATGAAGAAGTTTAGATTAAAAAAATTAGAAGCAAAGAATAATATGAAGAGAAATCGATGAAATAAATTTAGCAAACCTCAGGTCCAGATGAACCAATTAGCTCAAAAGTTTCAAGATCCCAAAACTTAACAGTTCTGTCAGCTGAACCTGCCAAAACCGATTGTATATAACAATTATTAAAACAACCTTGATAGCAGCTCAGGCATCTTTCACCACAGTGCATAAAGGATGTTCAATTCAAATGGTTCTGTTATTTTAAACCCAGAAGAGCTAAAATTCTTAATGTGAAAGCACACAAGCTTACATGTGCAGTAATATTAAAGAAAGAAACACAATAAACATAAAAGAAGTAATTCTATGCATAACAAGAAATAAAATAATGGTCTGTAAAATATACTGAAATTTGATCATGTATCGAAACCACAACAAGCGAACAGATGTAACAATATACAAGCAGAGATACAATGAAAATATGATTCCTAAGTGATTATATGCAGGAAATCAATGAAAGGAAATGTATTTCCACATGTTCTGATATTTCCATCGTATAATATGACATCACAACGCAAGAGACTTGGCAGACAACAAAACTAATAACCCCATATATGCAGAACTAACAATACACAAATAGATTTTTCACCTGTTGCCAGCAAGAATTCATGAGGATGGAAATCAATGCACTGAACTTGGCCTTCATGACTTTTGAAGTCATGCAGAAGCTTGCCCGCAGTTAAATCCCATATCTGTTTCCAGGCAACAAAAGATTATAAGAGATCAAATACAAATTTACGGAGCATTTGTGGTTGTGCTTCAAAACATCTTACACATTCAAGGCTTTAAAACTAGATTTCAAATTAAAAATTATAGGTAGTAGAGAGAACAGATATAGATTTGTCGCCATGTTATAAAAGGAAAAAATATATCTTAGGTTGATTAGCAGAAGAGATAGTTTCAAGCTTAATCAATTATAAATTAATAACAAACAAATAAGAGAATAATGAGGGCAGAACCAAACAAAAGATCGATTTTAGTGAAGATTTAACCTTCACGGTGTTGTCCTCTCCACCAGATACAACCCACCGGCCATCAGGTGTAAACCTAATTGCGGTAACACCTCGAGTGTGACCCTTGTAAGTATGTATAGACCCCTTTCTGCGAATATCCCATATCTTCAAGTTTGTGTCCAGAGACCCAGATGCAAAAAACTCCCCAAATGGATGAAAGTCCAAAGATATGCAATTGGACCGGTGACCAGTGAGGGTACGAATGACTATCAAGGGCATGAGAAAAGTCAAATATAGCAAATAGAGAATGCCCTATACATAAATAGTTTATTGAAAAAAAGCTTACTCTTAGCTTCCTCTAGATCCCAAAGCTTAATTGTCCCACTGGCTGCTCCAGCAGCTACCAAAACCTCCGATGAATCAAAGCTAACTGAGTCAATTCCACTTGAATGACCTGACAAGCTCTGGTGCATTGAGCGACGAACAGAGAGCACCAATTGTGAAAAATAAGAAACATTATCATCAATTCCCCTTTTATTTATGTACAGAATTAAAACAGCAATACCAACCAAGATTGTGAAAGTCATATTAACAAGATAAGGTTTTGATAACTCCTTAACAAAAATTGAAAATTGGAATAGTTTTTCCAATCAACCTCAATCCCTCTCTCACCCCTAAGGTTAACACAATGTTAAAAGTATAGAATTGCTCAGCAGGGGGATTGCCCAACCAACTATGAGATAATCAGTTTTAAATATGGAATATACAAACAATTAGATATCCAACTCCAACTGAGAGAGAGGGCAGAAATAATGAGAATTGAAATAAAAATAAAAGTTACGATAATAAAGTATAAAGCCACTAAAAGAAAAGGCAAATGAACAAAATCAACTGACCAGTATAGCATTAGGCTTGCCAATAGCCCATAAGTTGACCTTGTGGTCTTCTCCTCCAGTCACAAGAACTCTTGAGGATTTCCTTCCAATCTTTAGGCAATTTACACTTTGAGAATGAGCTACAAATTCCTCTACGGCAGCATAGAGTTAAGGATTCCATATTAACTACTCAAACATGGTCTCTATTCAATGTAATGCTTACAACAAAATGATGTTTCTAAGAGTAAACTGTGAGAATAGGTTTCACAGTAGGGCTTAAAACAGCATACATGCTTCCTTTTAAAATGAATAATAAATGCAAGAGGTTCATAACTTGGTACTAAGTGGTTTTAGTATTATTGCTTTGATTGTCGTTGGAATTCAAAATGATGCTGTAAATTTCTTGATTCAGTTATTAAATGCTCAATATTCTAAGTAACCATGGCAACAATGAGTCAATGACATTAAGATTTAATGAATACTTTAAAAAAAGGATCAACAGCAATGATATATGAATGAACGAGACGGCACACGCACAATCCATTAAACAAAGCAAATCGATTTCAGCGAATGAACACACAATCAATAAAAACAACTCCACTCTTCTTACACTAGATCCAATCAAACTTCACCTATCCAATATCATAAAATGGGAAGTAGAGAAAGAGAGAGCAAAGACAGTATTGAACTTCAGTAAAAAAAAAAAGGATACGTAGCTTGTAAGCACGTTTGGTGGTGGTCGTCATTTCCAACTCCTCGAGTAATAATCAATGAATAAAATCCCGCTTGGCGGCGAAAAGATGGAGAATGTTCGCCGGCAGATCCCGAGGAAAAAACCCTCAGGGCACATTCACATTCCCTTCGAAATGCCTCTGTTTGTAGTCGCTCTGTTCGACGAAATTACCGAAACAGTAAGTAAATATATGTGCCCTAATTCTGGGAGGGAAATCTGAAGCAGCGGGAGGTAATTTAAGCAGGAGGGTAGAAGTAAAAAAATTGTCTTTAAGTTTATATCTGCGAAATGGTCGTCACAGATACAGCAATGGCCATCACCTACACTGCAGAAAGAGATTCAACAGTGCGCGCGTGTCTGGGCGCGTGTGAGTGAGAAGTAGAAGATGAAGACGAGGAGTTGTTTTCCAGATCCCAGCTTCGAAATGACTCTGGATTGCAGCTTCGAAATCAAAGATCCATGTCCACGTTATTCAATCGAGTTATTCTTTTCTTTTTTCTGGATTAACGTTTCGCTGTGGAGGTGAAGTATTTTTGTTTGGGGATTTCAAGTTTTGAAAGACGGATCAGAAAGGGGAATATATTTGAGAGTGCCGTTTGGGTCACTTTTGTAAAATAAAAAATATTTTACTACTCCAAAATTAACATTAATATATCATCAATAATTATTCACCCATATAATATAATAATATTAATTTATATTTGTACAAGTCACGACAGCTCTACAGCTCTACAGCTCTACTGAATAACTCTATTAAATACAGTAATTTATTTATTTCTTAATTATGTAGTAAAATATAAACATTATTTTTATTTTATTTTATAAATAATAAAAAATAATGTTACACAAATTAAAAAGACTATTATGTTTTTGTAAAATAATTCAAATAAACTAAAATGATATGAATTTAACTAAAGTAAATGAGCATGAAATGACAAAAATCAACATGGTAATTGTTGCTCAAAAAACTATTTGTATTTTCCATAGATTTACTTTTCTCTCGAGTCGATCTTTCGAGGAGTAATGTTATCGTCAACGTGGTAATTATTGATGATCGAGCATTCTGACCAGTATGATATGCTCTTCTTTAAAAAAAATTATCGTAATTCATTTTTCCTGCTATAAGACGATTTCTACCGAAAGCTTCATCTACATGCTGCGGATATGGCATTTTGGGATAATCCAAAAGAGTTTTACCTTTTCTCTTCATTATATCTTCAATTTTCTTCAAACACAAACTTATAATTTTAAACTAGCAGGATTCAAAACAAAAATGCGAAATATAAATGAAACTTACAATGCTTACATTAAGGACTAAAATAAGAATCACGAAGATATTAATCAATAAAAAATTAAACTACAAATCGAAAAACATAGTGCCAGCTTGATTACACCGGAAAAAAATATAGAAATTGTAAAATTCAGTGAAAACTTGAAAAACAAAATAAACCATAAAAAAAACAATTACTAAAAGAATTTTAGCTGATTGTCCACCATAACAATTTCCATCGAATTCATAGCGTTGGAGGAGATCTCTGAAAGCCATTTCCGACAAATACGAACACTTATATTCCAATTATTAGGGAATGCATGAAGAGATGAGAGAAAAATATGTTGGAAATCGACATCCCGAAATCGTCAGGAATGCGGAAAAGACTACTCCGGACGAAATTCCGGTCACCGGAAACCCGCCACGAGCCACCACAGAGCCGGGCCCGACCAACCAAGCCGCCACGGGTGAACCCGCGAATGATCGATCGAGCCCCCGCGAGGGGCTCGCGGCTGTACCCGGCAGCCACACGGGGCTGCTCGTAGCAGACCGCAGTGAGTCGCCTGACTCGCTACTGCGAGAACTCCCGCAGCAGGATGCTAGGCGCTGCGGGTAATCCCGCAGCCCAGCCTAGGGCTCAATCGTTGCTCGCGTGCGATCCGCACCGCGGATCCGCGAGCCCGCGGTGGTCCGGCGGTCCTCGAACGCCACCCCCGGTTTCGCCCTCGGTTCGAATCTCGTTCTCGGATCTTGGTTCTCGGTATGTTTACAATAATTATCTCTTAAAATCCAAAGATGAAAAGCGTGATTACCTTGTTTTTTCGTTTGCCGGAAAATCGAGATGACGACCTCGAAGCTTCCTACGTATGTCCTTGCACTGGATTGAATGTTGTGTGGGCAACGATCCTCCAAGCTCCTATGGATCTTCTTCTCTCTACTTTCTGAGGTGCTTTTATAGGCTACGTATGGACCTTAAGAAGGTGTAATATTGGGCTTCTAATGTATTTTATTTAATTGAGCCCAAGTCCAAGTTTATTAATTAATATCCGTAAATTATATTATAATGACTCTCCACTATATAAATATAATTACACTCCCAATATTAAACCATATTATATCAGATAATATTTTCCGTATTATTTTATTATGTATTTAATATATAAATGTCAATTAATTTAATTTATTGCTAATTAAATTTATTCACTTCTTTATTTTCGAGATTAGTACGACTCAACTTTATGCGAAACAAATTCACTCATGAGGTTTACATAATAATTCCTTATAGGCTCTTCTCGGGACATTATCAACCCTTATCCGGACACATTTTCAGTATCAAACCTTATCCTATCCGGATACATTTTCCCGTAAAGAATTCATAACATGTCATACAAGTAATATAGTAATAATATAGTGACTTAATTTGCCGGTAATCAACCCAAGTACACTTTAGTCAATTCCATTGGTAGTCAAAGTCACTAACACTTTAGTCAATTCCATTGGTAGTCAAAGTCACTAATATTAATTGTACACACCCACAATAATATTAGCATGTCATACAAATAATACAGTGACTCAATTTACCGGTAATCAACCAAATTACACTTTAGTCAATTCCATTGGTTAGTCAAAGTCACTAATATAAATTGTACACACCCGCAATAATATTAGGGATTAAGAATATAATACACTGAGATTTATACCGATGGATAGTCAATGTTCATCTAGGTCATGAGCAATTCTTCAATTATATACGAGTAACCGATAATATTGATCTTCTGTGTGACGTCGCACACCATAATAACTACAACTTGTATAATCTAGTACGATCACATATTTAATTAAACATAATTAAAAGCAAATAATTGTTTATTATTTAAATAGGATAAATGACCTTACAAAGAGTTTATATCACTTAAATTTAGACATTAAGTATACAACTATATCAAAATACGCCTCAAACCCTAGAACTGAATAATTTTTTTTACTGAGAATATGATAAATTTGATTTTGCACGCAGAGAAAAGGTGTAGGAGGGTTGTGTTTATTGAAGATAAAAAAATACATCGGTAAATTGAATGATTATTCTGATGGAGAAGCAAAAAGAAATGAAGAGTCTTTTTGCAGCACATGTTTTGGTGAATCGGGAATTTGTAGAGCTTCTTATTATTATATGTATTATAATTACTTTATCTATATGTGTTTTTATTACTTTTTATATTTCTAATTTTATTAGAAAAATATAAAAAGAAAGGAAAATAGAGTAAAGATTAAATTGTGAAGGCTAAAATCACATTTTGAAGTGTTTGACACATAAACAACTTGAGATGCTATTGGTCAATGGGCCGGGGGAGGGAGACATCACTTCTTGTTTATATATGTATAGATTTAACATATAATAAACCATTTTTTTCTTATTAATTACGATGACAATTATATAAATTTAATTTTTTTTACAAATTAACAATATAATTATCTAAAGTTAAATAGAATAGAAATAAAATTTTAAATTTGGAATGCGTAAAATTAAGCATGCATTGCAATTTAAAATAGAGTGATTATATAGGGACATACTAGCATAGATAGAGTGATGGTAGATGCTGGATGAGTCTGGAGAATTAATCGAGAGGGGTTGAGCGGGCTACGGGCGGGTGGGTTACCAAGGTGTGCCAAACGGGCTGGGTCGGCACGTGGAACATTTGAATTCAACCATGGCCCAAACATTAAGCGGGCTTAACTTTGACGGATTATTATGTTCGAGTTAATTTTGACGCATGGAGCGGGCGGGCCGGGTCAAACCCAACTCGTATGTGCACCTCTAGTCTGTGCGCTATATTTTCGTTTTCAATTATTATTTCGTCACACCCATGTTCATGTTATAGTTCCAGAAGTCTTCCATGTGTAAATTTAGGGTTGATTCAACGGCTGAATTACCGGGAATGACGATTATCCTAAGATTGAGCAAAACTGATCGTCAGTATGTCCTTCTGTAAGGATAAATATGTTTGGGCATAACAATGCCTTAAAGGATCTAGGCAGAAGTTGCTATGCTAACATATTTATTTGTTTTCTTCTTTCTTCACAATTTAAACTGTTGTAATCACTTGTCATATTAGTGATTTGATTTAGCATGATTCGTTAGTTGGAACGTGCTTGAAAAAACAATCAACATAGAAGCTTTCTGCCGCAGCACAACAAGGCAGAGTTATGCCGCAGCGCTGCAAGGCATGGACCAAGTCGTTGAGTCAATAGATCGAGCGAAACATGAGCGTAGGGCAAAGGATTGCTGAAGTCCAGAGAGTATGGAAGGCAGTGCAGTACGGCAGAGCATTCCAGAAGAACTTCAGAAGGCATTCCTGCGGCAGTGGTCAAAACAGCCTGCCCTAGAATATCTCAACCGACTTGTTGACCTAGCAATTCAAGGAAATCAGTTTTGTAGTTTTGAGGAATTGAGTATGTGATTGGCATGTGTGTTTGACGCATTTCTGGCTTTCATGATTGCTTGCTTGAGGACAAGCAAGAAGCTAAGTGTGGGGGAGTTGACTTTGGTGTTTTTTTGTTAAATTTCCGTCTTTCTTTGTGCGCGAGTTGTATCATGTTGAGTTGTTTACGTGTCCTAGTGAAGGATTCCGAAATATTTTTTAGTTACTTTAAATAATTAAATAATTTATTACAACTTAAAACTTAATTACTTTATACTTTAGGAACATTCACATCATCAATTTTAATTTCCATAAGATTTTAGCAACATCAATTAATATAAGATCAAATTTATTTTCCATAAGATTTTAGCAACAACAATTAGGATAAAACATACACTAGTGTACGCATTTAGAAACTCAAATTTCATATAAAAAATGGTTAAAGTAATCCGCAAGGGTTGAAGCAATAACAATGGCGACGGAAGCCCTCCTTCTCGCATTTTCCATCTTCAAAGCCCTCCTTCTGGCATGTCTTCTTACATCGACCACTCCAACAAAGAAATTCAGATTTCTGACTCTTTTTATAACATTTTTTTTTTGTCTTTGCTTCTGGAGGTGTGTCATCAGCATCCTGTGACCATGCTCCTGTAATATATATGTATATATGATCATAAAAAAAAATCATAATTAAATTAAGTATAATATGTATATACATACTCGGGATCATATGATAAAATTCAAAATAATATTTATTTAGAAGAAGGGTACCGTCGATGAAGACAAGCATTAACAGGAACACAACGAGCATTTTCCGGTCATATGAAGACTTCATGTTGATTGATAGAGAGCGAGGTGTGTGTGTATATATGATGAGTTTAACATTGTTGTGAAGATTATGCAATATATATATATATAGTACTATTTACATTGTTATGTTACAATTTCATTTAATTGAAAAGACTCAAAACTTAGAGAAACACTTCCGGATAATTAAACCCAAATCAAAAGTCATGACTCATGGATACTGGCATTGACTACTTACTATTTTTCGAAATTGGGTAGAAAAATGTATGTTGAAATATGACTCGAATCATGTTGAAATAGGACTTAAAATCGTTTTCGGATGAAAGTCGAAGGAGTACAGACAAGGGAAAGAAGATCATCCTTTTCTAGAGCCCGGCTCACCCTAGCCCAGGGGGCTCGGCCGAGCCATCGTCGTTTTTCTGGGGGCGCGACCAGTTTTGGTCTTTGTTCCGTATGTGGACTTTATGTGCGATTTTTGGTGTTGGAAATTAGTTTAAGGAGATTATAATTGTATTTGGAATATAATTATATTCCTTAGACTATTTGAAGTTATATTAGGAAAATTATTTATTTCTAATCCTAATTGTTTTCAATTTGATATATTTTCTACACCTATAAATTCGGGTTTTCTGGTAGACGAAAATCAGAGAGGGCATAGAGTGAATTATTGTAACCTCAACGATATAGCGAATTGTTTCTTCCTTCTCGTGGTTTTTGACTTTGGTGTTTTTGTGTTAAATTTCCGTCTTTCTTTGTGCGCGAGTTGTGTCATGTTGAGTTGTTTACGTGTGTTTTCCTCGTGGTTTTGGTATGTTTGATGCGTTTGTCGAGTGTGCAGGTAGTCGAGCTTGTACGAGTCGAAAAGGACGAAGAAATGAGCACAAGAGAGTCAATACGAGTCGAACCATTGCCACAAGCACCAAGCGCCCGCCCTGTTTCCCAGCGATCGCCAGCAGCAGACACCAAGCGCCCGCTCTCCGACGAAGCGCGCACCTGCTCCAATTACTGAGGCTCTGAAACTTCACCAGGCGACCGCCTCCTCCCCAGGCGATCGCCTCCTCACTGCCGCGAGCGCCCGCCGACACCTCAAGCGGTCGCCTGCCCCTCAATTTCAGAGATGCGAAGATTCCCCCAAGTGCTCGCCTGCCTACCAGCGCGAGCGCGCGCCTCCTTCACCCAGGCGATCGCCTCCTGCCTTCGTCCAAATTTGACCTATGTTGACCCCCGTTTTTTAAGAACTATAAGTAGGGTTTCGACCCAATTAAACACTACGCATTTTTTTACATTATTTTTCTGACTTTTGAGAGAGCGCTTGGAACTCGTTACATCTAGGTTTGTTCATCGTTTTCGATTGGATTGTATTTTTCTTGGATCTTGGCAAAAGTTGGATCCGCCTCCGACGGGTGCCTACCTTTGTTCTCGAATATTAATCGTAGTAAGACTCCTTTATTTTCATCGCTTTTTCTTCGGCTATTTCTTTTACTTGTTAATCGTTTCGTTATTTTTACTTTTCAAATTCGTGTTCATGACTTTTTCTTTTCAAAAATCTAATAGCCTTTCAAATACGATCATGAGTAGCTAAAATCTTTTTCTAGGGTTAGGCAGGAACGATTATCTAATTAGGGTTAGAGTTCGAGTTTCGATAGTAGTTGATGCCAACCGGGAACGGACGTGTTAACATTATTCCTTGAATTCGAACTATAACTCGAAAAAGATAAACGTGATCCCCGAAACCCTAGTTTTTTCCCAAATTATTTAAAATTCACTTTTTCTTGCTTTCCTACTCGCTTTCTCGTATTCTAACTGCTTTAGTTAATTTTAGATTTAATAAAAACCAAAAACCAACTTGAGCATTATGCTATTTCTCTTCGATTTCTCCGTTGCAAACAAATAAACATTTTTACGGCTGATAGTAGTGTTCCTCGCGAGATCGACTCGGGCGAGTTGTTTGGACAACTAGTTCGGTATTTTATTTGGTACTAAAAATGACTTATCAGTTTTTTCCTGTGTTTTGGGTTTCCACTTAAATTTGTGTGTTCGTTCTTTCGTATATCTTTTTTTTTTGTCATCTCATATATATTCTCGAGCGGCGTGTGATTTGTGTCCTAAATCGCATTAAGTGTTATCCGAGTCTGAGGTCGCGACTTGACTTTTCCGCTAGTGCTTGTGAATATCTTGGGAGATGACGGCGAAATTTGATTTTCCGTTGTTAGATCGGAATATTCAAGGTGGAGTCGGTTCTCTACATGGTAGTTCATGGTGGAGTCGGTTCTCACCAACATGGACTTGATGATGCGTTCCTGAGCATGGACAAGATGTCAAGCACGATGAAGCCAGAAGAGAAGGCATGTAAGGACATAAATGCGAGGGGTATAGTTGCAGTCTATCTCTCCGCTCCTTCGCTTCAAGAGGTAGTCAGAATTAATCTGAGAAAGAAAAATTAATTTGAAAATGAAAAATTAAAAATTAATTAGAACAATTGAAAGTCGTAGGCAGTAAATAAGCGCAGTAAAATGCGCTGCCTAGACAAGGCAGTGTTCTGCGGCAAAACAGAGTATGCCGCAGCCTGATGCCTTGTACAGAAAAACCAATCGTTTTACGTGATTTACTTGATTTAAGTATTTTATCCAGATTAATCAGATTGTTTAAATGATAAAATGATATGTGATATATGTATAAGAATTGCAGCGGAATTAATAAAAATAAATCACTTCGAACGAACACACACACTCGTACGAAAATGTAAAGAACACGAATTTAAATCTTTGTATGTGTATTTAAATTATACACATACGAAACGGCCTTACGGCCAGAAACTTTATTAAAGAACGAGTCTTTACAAAATGATACTCTTGGATTTACAATGATATTTACCAAAGGCTATACACATGTATGCCTTCGTATTAATCGTATCCGAAGAGTATGAACAATCAACAACAAAACCTAGCAACTACTGTATCACACCTATTCTAAGCCTACGATCATCAGCATGAACAAATAACACTCCGAGAGACGAGAGGTACACGGCACAAAGAACTTCACGGTTGAAGTCTTCGGCTCTAAAGCTGATCGATCGAACTAGAGTGGAAATGGAAGTGTATAAGGTGTAATTATGTTGTATGAAAGTTGTTGAATAGTGTTGGGGTCGTCCTCTATTTATAGGAGGAGATTCCCAACTGAATTCCTTGATTTGCTAGGTCAACAATCGGTTGAGAGATTCTAGGACAGACTGCTTTGACCGCTGCCGCAGGATGCCTTCTGAAGTTCTTCTGGAATCCACTGCCACACTGCAATGCCTTCCGTACTATCTTGACTTCATCATTCCCTTGCCCTTCCATCATGCTTCGCTTGATTCTCTTAACTCAACCTCTTGTCCAAGCCTTGCACTGTTGCGGCATAACTCTGCCTTGCTGTGCTGCGGTAGAAATCTTCTATGTTGATTGTTTTGCAAGCACGTTCCAACTAATGAACTATGCTAAATCAAATCACCAATTATGACAAGTGATTACACCGGTTAAATTGTGACGAAAGAATAAAACAAATAAATATGTTAGCAAGACAACTTCTGCCTAGGTACATTTAAGGCATTGTAATGCCCAAACATATTTATCCTTACAAACTCCCCCTTTTTATCTTTCTTCACAAAACCATGAGGCAGCAGCGCAAAGGAGCACTCCCCCTCAATGAAATACATCTTACTTAGAAGTATATGAAATTTATCTTGTCAAACAACTAAGGCAATAAAACTCCCCCTTAGTTGATACTTCCTAAGTAGAAAAAAAATTATTGAAACAACTAACTAACTAATAAAACAAGTAACTAAGTAAGCCTTAAAAATAACACACCAATTTTTTTTCAAAAGGAAATAACTACTTAAATAGAAATTGTTCAACAAGACAAAATAAAACTTAAAGAACTAAATGTTCAAAACCAAAATAAGCAGAATTAAAAAAAGTGTTCAGAGCAAATAAAAATTAAGCATTAAAAGAAGAAATAATATTTCTTCGGGTCTTGAGAACTGCAATCCTTCAAACTCTTCAATCATCGTGCTCAGGGGACGATCCACGCTCCTCACCATCAATCTCTGTTGCAGTGTCTGCGGCAGCCTTCTCTGCTGCGGCAGCTTCCATCTCTGCAGCTTCCTCAGCTTCAACCTCCTTGATGTCGTCATCAATGCGCTTCTTCAACATCTTAAAAACAGTGCTCCTTGCCACTTTGGCCTCAGCTGCTGGTACTCCCCCTTTTTGTGGAGAAATACCCTCTTCTTCAAGAAAGAAGGTAATATCATCAACAAGGGCCTTGGCCATGTAATCCTGTATAATGACCATATGATTTGCAGCAATTTGTTCTGCAAATGCTTGGACACGAGCATGAATACTCGGTTGTGGGGCAGATGAGCTCGGGCCAGCAGCCTGCGGCAGCTTGGGTGCTTTCTTTTGAGCTGGAGTTGGAGGCACTGCGGCAGTGGCATGAAAACCAGTCCAGGGCAAATCATTGTACTCCCGAACAGACAGCTTGTAGGGATGTGGCACAACAGTCAGTAGATCAGCACTATTGTACGAGAGCCCTTGAATTTTCAACATTTCCCAGATCAGTGAAGGGAACGCAAGGCTCTGCGTCTGGGTGATGTTCTCTGCCTGTGATGCAATCTTCTCAAAGATGATTTCTCCCAAATTCACCTGCCTACCTGCACCAAGGTGAAACAAGACTTCCCCCATTTGGGTGTGCACAAAATGCACATTTGTTGTGGGAATCCAGTTGTGCCTGGCAACAATGAACATAAAATAGTAAAAAGATGAGAGTTTTGAGCAAGCTATGTTGTTTGCGGCATCAGGTGGTGATCTGGTCAAGCGGTGAGAGACTGCGGCAACAGTAGGGTCAACAAGTGCGGCAGGATACTCGATATCAGAGCGCTCCAGGAAGGCATTAATGGCAGAAGGGGTAAAATTAAAGATCTTCTCACGGAGATACACCTTGCCATAGCCTCTGGATCCATCATCACCAAAGCAGGGGCGCAAGTTGGCATAAAAATCGCGTACCAAGTCCTCGCAGTAGGTTGCTGCGTAGGACACTGCATTGACCAACTTCATCCTTTTCAAGAATTTATCAACTTTGTGTCTGGCACAAGTTGGCAAGTCCGCACCACGGTATGATTGAATGGGCTTGTTGGAGTAGAATTGGGGCCCAATCACTGAACGGCGTTCTGACCAGAATCGCCTCGAATAACCTTTTCCGGGTTTCATATAATTAGAATCTGAGTCCTCCTTGGGAGCATCAATTTTTGGTGCCTTGCCACCCTTCTTCGCAGCAGGTTGTGCTGCGGCATCACCACTATGTGAGCTGTCAGTTTTTGAAGCGACAACAACACTCTTTCCCTTACGGGATTTCTTGGCAGTGGTGGCCTCTACGTCAATGGGGTTTTCCATTGAGGTTGGGGGCACAGCCGGGCCTTTGCCTTTTGCATAGGCAGTGGCGGATCTGGTGGACGGCCGGCGAGGAGGAAGGGACACCTGCTTCTTCTTGCGCTTCCTCGAGGCAAGATCCTGCAGCAGTGGGTCTGATTCTGTGTCAGAGGCATCTGCGGCAGCATGCTGCTGTTAACTTGAGTGGCCGGAATCTTCCTCATCAGAGGGTGGATTTGCAGATGGATAAGGAGTCGGTTTGCGATCCTTGGTCTTTTTCTGAGATGGATAGTTCTCGTATAGCTCGGAATAATTGAAATCATCATCATCATCCCTCCTGTTGTAAGGCACACTCTTGCCTTGCTGCTGCACTTCAGTATCTGCCTTGGGAAAGGCGTATGATGCGGCAGTGACAGAGGGCTCAGGAGTGAAAAGCCCCTTAAAATCAGAGGTGTTGAGGGATCTTTCATTCTGGGCAGCCTCATAGTCAAGCACATTGTCGACGCCTGGAATAACCACCGTCGGGTGAGGGGTTTGAGGCGACTCAGTGTCGCCGGAGATGTCCACATCTTCAGGGCGGATGATGGACAATGGAGTTGGTTCGGGATAGACTCGTCCTTGAAAGATAGATCCTCTGCGGCAGGGATGTCCTCTGCGGCAGTGTCTCCCCCTGCAAGAGAGATGTTCATAGGAGAATCCTTACCTGAACCTTCACCGGCGTCGGCTAGCGGCGGCGAGTCTGGAGAGAGCGATGGTGTTGGAATTCGATATCTCGGGCTATTAAAATTTGCAGAAATCATAGCCCGATCAAAACCCATTCGCCGGAGATCACAGGAACACCACGTACGAGCCGGAGCACGAGCCGAACGCACGACATGGCCGAAACCGCGCGCACGCCCAGCCCGAACCCCCGCACGCGGGGTTCGCGCGATCGAAGGGATCGATCGTTGTACGCGATCGATCGGGGTGGGGCTGCCCAGCAGCCCCCGCGGCGAGTCCGGCGACTCGCCGCCGCCTGAAGGACCCCACCGTCGTGGTGGGGTGGAGCGCGGCACCAGCCCGCGCTCCAGCGATCGATCCGAGTGATCGATCGCAAGCCCTCGGCCCAGCCGAGGGTTCGACCCCTCTTGCCCCTCTTCGAAACCCTAGGGGCGATCGCCGTGGTCCGGCGATCCTAGATCGCCACAAGGCGTTCGTCCTCTAATCCGGGGTTCGTATTTCGGATCTTGCGTTCTACGGTATTTCACGATAATTCAAATCAAATAAAATCAAGGGCGTTTAGATTTTATACCTTCGATTCGTTATTCGGAGAAACGAAATCAAGATGACCTTTGAATCTTCCCACATATTCCTTGCACTCGTTCGAACGTCGGGTGGGCGACGATCCTCCGAACTCTATGGATCTCCTTCTCTCTACTTTCTCTCTCTAGAAGAATTATGATCTTCAAGTTATGAGAATAGAGAAAACCATGTAGTGATTTTATATGCTACGTAGGGATCTAAAGGAGGTGGAATATTGGGCTTCCAATATTAATGATTAAATTGAGCCCAAGCCCAAATCTATTAATCCCATTAATATTAATTAATTTATTTTCCACTATATAAATTAATTGCACTCCCAATATTAAACCATATTATATCCAATAATATTTCTCCGGTAGTATTTATTTATTCCGTGTATTTAAGATTTAAATATCCATGAATAAAATTTATTTATTACTTAATAAATTTATTCATCTCTTTTATCCGAGAATAGTACCACTCAACTTTATTTATTATGCGGGAACAAATCCACTCGCGAGGTTTACATAATAAATCCTTATGAGCTCATCTCGGGGATATAATCAACCCTTCTGGGATACACTGTCCCGTCAAGAATTCACGGCATGCCATATATAAAATATAGTGACCCAACTTAACCGGTAATTGACCCAATAATTAAACCGGTCAATTCCTTTGGAAAATCAAAGTCACTTATATTAAATATACACACCCGCAATTGTATCGGAGATTAAGAATAAAATACACTGAGACTTAAAATCAATTATCACAGAGCAATCTTAATTGATAAATCTCAATCGATCCGCTCAATACACCAAGTGTACAAGTGTGATAAAATAATCAAGACAGATTATTTTCTCTCTCACACAACGACTATACCGATGGATTGGTCCGTGTCCATCTAGGCCGTGAGCAACTGTTTGATTAAATACGAGTAACCAATAGTATGATCTTCTGTGTGAGCCCGCACACCATACTAACTACAACGTATATAATCTAGGACTATAATTTGCATTTATTTAATTAACAATAATTAAAATCAAATGAATGTTCATTATTAATAGGTAAATGAAAGTGCACAAGGAGTTCAAAATACTCAAATCTAGACATTAAGTATACTACTCCAACAGATGGCAGTTGCGACGCGGCGGCAGCGGCATCGAGAGCCTTGAGACGGGTGATGACTTGCATCGACTCAACGTCTTGAAGGTCGTCCATCGTTGCGTTGGGGCGAATCTCCCTGACGAGCTCCAGAAATCGAGGGTCCTCGAAGTAGCGGGTGAACGGATTAGGGATTGGAGATGCACCAGCCATTGATTTCAAAGTTCTTGATGAAATTTAGTGTTTGAGACAAAAAACAGAGTACACGATTTAACGCAAGGAAGATGATGATTTTATACTTATGCGTTTAAAAAAAAACTAGGGTTGGAGAATTTCAGAAAAAATCAAACTCTTGATCGGATATGTGATAGAGAAATAGTTGGGATAGGATTAGGACTTTTGATTTCTAGTAAAACATTAAAAATAAAACTTGAAAGAGTTTTATGTCAAGTGAAAAACGTATGGTAGTTGATGGGATGGGCAACGGTTACTTTTCTGAAGTTGAACCGTCGCCTGCCGCACACTCGAGTGCTGCCCAACGGTCAAGTGGGGCAATGCTCTGCGATAGGTTATTGCCAAAACTCAAAATCCAAAATCCCCCTTTTTTATCTATTTTCTGTTTTTAATTTTTCTCTTTTTCTATTTTTAATTTTTCTCTTTTTCTGTTTTTAATTTTTTTTTTTTTGTAATAAAAATAAGTAAAATATTTTTGGGTGTGAAAAATCAAAGCTTACAAAGCAAAATTAGGAAAATAATAAAGACATCTAATCCTAATGAAACATCATGCTGCATCATAAGTACTTATACTCTACTTAGGTATAATACCATGTCAACAATGAGATTATTAAATACTTAGGTCACCTAGTACATAGTATCTCAACCCATTGAGTATTAATTACATGTATATGGGTTTGACCATGTTGCCTAAAGTGGTTTGGGTATTTTCTCTTACTTCGGAAAATTTTAATCTCATAAGTTGACTAAGGCAGAATGCTGAGGCAGAGGTTCAGTAGGCATGACAATGCGGCAGCATGATGCAGAACAGCATCTAAGGCATGATGCACATGCACAAAGAATTCCTTAGGGCAATGAAACGTTCTGAGTTCAGTGGCTTGGTGAAGATATCAGCGATTTGCTTCTCTATTGGGATGTGATCAATCCTCAAGAGACGTTTATCCACCAAATCTCGTATGAAATGATGCCTAATGCTGATGTGTTTGGTTCTTGAGTGCTGCACTGGATTATGACTGTTATTTATGGCACTCGTATTGTCGCAGTAGAGTGTAAGAATGTTGCTATCCAAATGGTAGTCATCAAGCATGTGCTTTAGCCAGATGAGTTGAGTACAGCAGCTTCCTGCGGCAACATATTCTGATTCGGCAGTGGATAGAGAAATGCAGTTTTGCTTGCGGCTATGCCATGAAATGATGTTATTTCCAAGAAAACAACATCCACCGCTTGTACTCTTGCGATCATCCATGTCTCCAGCCCAGTCGGCATCGGAAAATCTAACTAAATCGGTATTGGTATCTTTGGTATACCATATGCCTAACTCGACTGTTGCGGCAACATATCGTATGATGCGTTTGACTGCCTTCAAGTGTTCTTCCCTTGGATCAGCTTGAAACCTGGCACATAATCAAACGCTGTACATAATATCAGGTCTAGTTGTCGTGAGATAAAGTAAACTCCCTATCATGGATCGGTATAAGGTCTAATCCACTGCGGCAGAATCAGTGCCTCGTGAGATTTTGTCCGTTGAGCCCATAGGTGTTCTCATGGGCTTGTATCCTTCAAGTTGGAATCTTTTGATGAGATTCTTAGCATATGTGGCTTGTGAGATGAAAGTTCCAGTTGATGATTGCTTGATGTGGAGCCCTAAAATATGAGTTAGTTCTCCTACCATGCTCATCACAAATTTTGATGTCATGGCAGAGGTGAATGCCTTAAGCATGTTCTCACATGTGGATCCAAATACAAAATCATCAACATAAATTTGTGCAATTAAAATATTGGAAGAATTGAATTTAACAAACAGTGTTTTGTCGGCAGTGCCTCGAGTGAATCCGAAACTGAGTAGAAAATTAGTTAGGCAGCCATACCAAGCTCTAGGAGCTTGTTTTAGGCCGTACAATGCCTTGTGTAATTGATACACATGGTCGGGATATTTCGGATCTTCGAAGCCTTTGAGTTGTGCAACGTATGCCTCCTCTTCAAGTATGTCGTTGAGAAAGGCTGCCTTCACATCCATTTGATGTAAGGTGATGTTGAGGTGGCATGCAATAGCAATAAGCAAACGTATGGACTCCATGCGTGCTACGGGGGCAAAGGTCTCATCCAAATCGATGCCTTCAATTTGGGTGTAGCCTTGTGCCACGAGTCTTGCCTTGTTGCGCACAACCTGCCCATGCTCATTTGATTTGTTCTTAAAAATCCACTTTGTCCCGATGACATTCTTGTTTTTGGGACGAGGAATGAGCTTCCAAACTTTGTTTCTTTCAAACTTGTTCATCTCTTCTTGCATTGCCATGATCCAAAATTCATCGGCCAATGCTTCTTTGACATTTTTCGGTTCTACCGTGGAGAGATACGAGACAATGCCTATCTCAATGCATGTGGCAGACATGCTTACATTCTTGGTCATGTTGCGGTAGTTGATGTACGGACGAGCTCTCATGCGTGTGGCCAACATTTGACTCGAAGGGTGGTTTCAGATAACATGCCTTGGGGGATCCCTTCGTCGTTGGTTTGGTGTTTCTTCAACATCTGATGAATCTGTTTGTTGAGGCGTGCTATCATCATTTGATTGCTCGGGAGACGCTGTAGAAGTTTGAACATCATTATTCGAGTCATTGGGTGCGGCAGTAGGCTGCGCAGGAGTGAAACTGCCTTCAATTTCTGCTACTGCGGCAGGCTCGAACAGACCTTCTACTGCGGCAGGCTCGAGCAAGATACGTTGTTCTGCCGCAGAACACTGCCTTGTCTAGGCAGCGCATTTCACTGCGTTTATTTCACTGCCTACGACTTTCACCTTCTTCGTGTATTACTTCTCGTTTCACTCATATCTTGCTCAAACCATACCAAACAAAAACTATAATAACATATACACATAATAACATGAATATGATGAATACGAGCACAAAAATAACAAAATAAAGTAGTACAAAACAATTACTATTAAAATCGCACAAAACGTACGAAACAATAATTAAATTATATCTATGAAATATCCATTTTTAATAAACGACGAGTATATTTATATATTTTTATTAAAAATTATAGTATTCTATAATTAATTAGAATGTTTATATTAATTAGTCATGCTAATTGTAATATATATTTTTCTAAAAAAATATTGAAATTAACTAAACTCGAACTAAAAAATTAATTTTAAATTAAATTGGGTTGTACTGAGTTAAAATAAAATTCATTTTTTTTTATAATATGTAATTTTTGGTTGGGAAAAAATTAATAATAAAAAAATAGAGTTAAAATAAAATTCTTTTTTTTTTATAATATCCAATTGTTGGTTGGGAAAAAAAATTGATAATTAAAAAAGGTAATATTAGGGGATGGGGCCGATTGCATTTTAATATTATTTTGAGCACCCATTCTTTTTCACTTCATTTTAAGGGGCTGTATATTTTTTACTTGTTTATTTATTAGGATATTTGTATTCTTTAAATACTAAATAGGGGCATTTTTTAGAATGTATAAAGTCGTAAATATCCCTACAATAACGTTAACATATTAATTTATTTAATATTCACTAATATTAATATATTTGCCTCGTAAATATCCCTACAATAACGTTAACATATTAATTTATTTAATATTCATTAATATTAATATATTTGTGTAAGAATGTAAATATATTTGTCCAAGAATCAGTAAATTATATATATACATATATATATTTGCGTAAGAATATAAATATTTGCGCAAAAATTTAAATATATTTGTGCAAGAATAGTAAATATATGGTAAAATATATTTGCGCAACCCTTAGATTATATATATATATATATATATATATATATATATATATATGAATAGATATCTATCGTAGATTTACACATATCAATATATATTTTTCATAGATATTTCATATCAATATATCTATCATAGATGTATATATATTTATCCTAGATATCTATAGATATCTATCATAGATATGTCATGATAGATATCTATCATAAATGTATAGATATCTATCATAGATATGTTATGGTAAACCAATATGAGAAGAAGATGAACCTTTTTTAGATAGTCTTGCTAAATTCAAATTCAACTAAAATTTTCCCAAATTAAATCAAAATACAAAAAGTGAAATAAAAAACCTAGAAATTTTATTAAGTTGTAATTTGAATTACATAACAAAAATTTGTAAAATATCACAAATTGATTATCGATGAATGTCGAAGGTTTTTTTGTTCGGGTTCGTTCGCCGAGTTTGGGATTTGTGGGGTGGTTTGAAACCTTCAGCTACATAGCGAATTTTGGCAAGGAGATATTAACATAGAATTCTACCGCAATTATTTCATATATCATATATATTAAATATCTCTTTTTTTTTTGGTATTTTATGTTTAGATACGTAGTTATATTAATTAATAAACAAGGTTAATAATGGAACACTACCCTATATCAAAAATTGGGAAAAATATAGGTAGTACATGTAATTATACTCTTACAAATGCCCCAATCTATGATTCCCCTTAAAATTATATTTTATTTTAATTTGTGCCCATGAGTGAAAATTATTAATATAATGTCATCTCCGATTCATAAACCAAAATTTAAATTCAAACTAAATTTAATTTTATGTTTACAGTAATTTTAACAAATCAATACTCAAAAATAAAATAATATTTTTGAAATATTATTTTTATACCCCTTTTTATATTATTCTTATTAATAACTAATATTTTTACAAATTTATAATTTAATACCTTAACTTTTGAATTAAAAAATATAATAAATATTATTTTAAGTATATGTATTGTGTTATGTTATTTTTAATGTCAATTGAATAATTTAATATTTAATTTAATTTCGTATTGTGATATTTTCGTATTGTTGTATTATTAAATGATGATTGTTGTATTATGTGATAAATATTTGATTAATTTATTGTAAATAAAATTGTTGAAAATTTTATATTTGAAGTACGATAATGAAGATTTGATTTACAATGAATGAAGATTCATTTATTACATGATGAATATTTATTTTATAATTAATATTAATATATAATGAATATTAATAATATTAATATAAATTAAAAAATAATTTTTTTATTACGTGTAGAAATTAAATACCATATTTGATTAATTTATTGTAAATAAAATTGTTGAAAATTCTATATTTGAAGTACGATAATGAAAATTTGATTTACAATGAATTGAAGATTCATTTATTACATGATGAATATTTATTTTATAATTAATATTAATATATAATGAATATTAATAATATTAATATAAATTAAAAAATAATTTTTTTATTACGTGTAGAAATTAAATACCATATTTGATTAATTTATTGTAAATAAAATTGTTGAAAATTCTATATTTGAAGTACGATGAAAATTTGATTTACGAAAATTCATTTATTACATGATGAATATTTGATTTTATAATGAATATTAATAATATTAATATATGTAACAACCGAAAAATTTATATAAATTAATTAAGTAATTTCGGCCCAATTAATTGAACATATTAAATAAGTATTTTATGCATGAGTTCATATTAATTTTCATGTTGCATTTTGATTTACGATTGATTTCATTTCATGTAGTATTTAAGTCACGTAGAGATCCTCAAATTTCAATAAACATTATTTAATAATTATATTATTAACATTATTATGATTATTATTAATATAAATATTATTAAAGTTATTATTATTATTATTATTATTATTAATAATGCTATTATTAAAATTAATATTATATTATTTAATGTATGATTAGAATTACATTAAGGCCATTAGCATAGTCCATGTTGAAACCCTTAATACCCTATTACACATTGTATTTCGCAGAGGTAGTATATAAGTATAAGATTAGTTCCGCCCCCTCCTATAATCTCCCTCAACCTCTCGACTACAGCTATTAGATGTTCTTAAACCAAAACAACATATCCTACTCCCTCGTTATACATACATACATACAAAACACCATAACCAAATTCGAGCCTCAGGCCGTCAGTCATCAGAAATTCCTATCTGAATCACAGCCCGCTCAATCACCATCACCATCGATCGACTCCACTGCTTAACGTCCATAGTTGCCGACAGCCCTGGGTCGAAACAACAGTAGGCAATCTCACCCCGAAACCGCTGGGAGTTGACGGTAATAACCGATCCGAGAGTACCGCCGCCGTGAGCTCCCGTCGCTTGGAGGTGAAAATCTGTAGTCGAGCCTTGTCTCTCTCACCCCCTATTGAACTCCTAGCCGTAAGGACGAAAAATGTCATCATCGATTCTCCGTTGAGTTGCTCGGATGCCAAAGCCGTCACTGCCTCCTACTTTTGCGGAAGAGGACGCCGAGATTAGATGCTGGAGTATGTGATTTTCTAAACCTCCGTCTCAGTTCTGCCGCCATGTAAGCCCCTCTATTTCCCTTTCACTCTCTGTAAATCAATATATATATCTCAGCCTAACTCAGTTGTTTACAAACCCAATTGAACGTATTTGGCCCAAATGTTAACCCACCAGCTCTTAAAACTATAAATCCATTTGTCCTAATTAAAGCCCACCTATTAGTAATTACTTTAGTAATTAGATCGCAATTATTGTATGAATATATATGTATATATTGATTAATATAGTGTAGTTTATTTACTGTACATATATAAACACTCAAATTAATATATTAAGTATGAATATTAATATTACAATAATTTATTTATGAAGGATTTACGGATATTGAGGAGGATTTACCGATATTGAGGATTAGGATTGCACGATCATTCATTCACGCATCTTTATCGTCAAGTCAAGTTCTGCATTTTCAAGGTAGGGATATTTCTAAAACCTTTTCAAATACAGTTCATATCAGTGTATGGTACGCAGGTAATTGTTCGATATCGAGGAATTTATATTCTATTCATGTTATGTGCACATATTAGTCGCGCGACGAAATTCATGGCTGCAATCGCGTAATGAAATGACGTGGTTGTGGTATTATGGCTGCATTCACGTAATGAAATGACGTGTTTGTAATATTATGGCTGTATTCGCGTAATGAAATGACGTGTTTATGGTATTCATGGCCGTTTAACGGTAACAAGTCAAGATAGTTGTGATCGCGTAATGAAATGACATGGTCATGATGATGATCCTAGTTAGTTTATAAAGTTGAGAGTTATTCCGGTTATTTTCGTATCGTGCAATGTGTGAACTGGTATCCCTACTGAGTTGTTGATAACTCACCCCTTTAAAACCCCATCTTTTCAGGTCAAGCAAATTCGGAGCGAAACGACGAGGATGACGCCGATAGTAGTACAAAAATGTCTATAAAACCCCATCTTTTCAGGTCAAGCAAATTCGGAGCGAAACGACGAGGATGACGCCGATAGTAGTACAAAAATGTCTATTTTATAAACTTTATTTTATTACGTTTTCCGCTTTTGAAAAATGTTACATAAAAGTATTTTATTTCTACTAATGAGGATGATTTAAAGTTTATGGAAAAGGTATTTGACGTTGGTTTCTTTCAAGTGTTTCAAATTTATTTTTAAATTACGGAAAATCCTCTTTAGTCTATTTTACGAAAAATGGGATGTTACAATATAAATTAAAAAATGATTTCTTTATTACGTGTAGAAATTTATATTTTGTATCGAATGAAATTTATTTTATTTCATTATAAATTTTTGTTTATTTAAAAATTTAACGCTAAATTAAAATTTTAATTTATATATTTATTATTAAATGATCTACATATTTATTTTATTTCATGGTGATTTTTTATTTATTTAAAGATTTAACGCTAAATTAAAATTTTAATTTGTCTTTTGATTATTAAATAATTTGCATGACGATGTATTGTGCATATAGTTGCACGATATAGGGACTATTGATTGAAGCATCTCTCCTACTTGAAAATATGTTTTTGGAATCGACCTTGGAGATGCTAAGTACACAAAAAATGATGCTACGTACACAAAAAATGAAATTACGTAAATTATGCTACGTACACAAAAAATGAAATTACGTAAATTATCTCTGATTTGGTAATGTTTGCACAATTTTGTTTGTTTCATAATAATTTGCATAATTATAAATAGAATTTTTTTTATAACTATTTTATTTAAATTAATATCATTACTTTTTCACTTAATTCATTCATTATTTTTTATAACAATGCGTATAATCTTATTTTATTTTTTTATTATTTAACACATAAATAACTATTTTTTTAATTTATGTAAAAGTATTTCAAGGCAAATTTTAAAGAACTAGTCCTCTTGCCCGTGCGATGCACGCTAATAAATTTCAAATTTTTGTTACTCGAAGTAAGTTCTTTCTGTTTATATTTGATGTTTAACCTATCTAATTGTAATACCTGATAAGAAATTACAATGAAATTACAAATTTTGGAATACTTCTTTATAAACTACATTTATTGTTCTATTTGTAAGACGGCCACGATCATCACAAAGCAGAAGTTTCAACCCGGTGATGTTGGTTACTCTAGACAGTACAATTGACCGTGCGTAAATACTGGTCTCTTCAAAAATATTCCAACATTTCTCAACGACTGACCTTGACTCTTATTAATCGTCATGGCATACGATATCATAATCGGAAATTGTATTCGTTGAAAAGAAAACGGGAATTTGGTATCTGATGACGTCAGAGCAATTCGAGGAATAAAAATCAATTCCCCAGAATTATTTCCTCCTAATACTTTCGCCTGCATAACATAATTACCAAGGTGTGTTACAACCATCCTCGTACCATTGCATAGTCTCAAAGCAGCATCCATATTCCGTAGTAATATAATGGGCACACCAACCTAATAAAAAACAATTCATGTATCAAAAATATTTAACATCTGACAAAATTGAATTAATTCTTTTAATTAATTATTTAATGAATACAATACATAGAATATAGCTGCTTGCATAAAAAAACAAAGTTACAATTTGAATACATATATATATATATACATACATATATATATATATATATATATATATATATATATATATTTGTATTTTGTCTGAATATAAATATTATGAATAATCAAAAGTGATTGATTATTCTTCACTAATATATATATTAGTCGCACAGCTATATAACGATCATATTTGAATGTCTATATTAACTACTATATTAATTAATTAATAGAAATAGATTTGAAAAAAAAAAGTTATAGTAATACTAACCTTCAACTTCAGCTAATGGTTTGGCAGTCCGGAACACTTGATGGTATTTAAAAACTCAACAGAATACATTTGAGCAAACATATTATCCCCGCGTTCGGTAGAGACGATTCCGAACTCAAGTAAATTCGTTCATCAGTATTATGCATTGCAACCATGTAATCGTTGATTTCATTAACGTCATCCAGGGTCGGCGCCAGAATCGCCCGTCCGTCTAGAAATTGATATCACCAATGTGGTCATGGAAATTCGGGTATTTGGCTTGAATAATAGATTCAATATGATTATCCGAATGAGTTATCAAATATTCATCCGGGATCTCTATATCCACTTCTCTGTCGTTATCGTCACCAATAGTACCATCCCCTATAGAAGACAGCCAATCAGAGAACTCGCGCAACTTACGACCATCATTTCCCTCACCGATATTTTGCAGCCTCATATTCTTGGTCAAGCGCAAAACTTTGCAATTTATCCATATTTTGGAAGAATTAATAGTGTGACTGGTAAAATTAGAGGAAAATTTGTTGAAAATCTCCTCCAAACACAACAACCTTGCCTCCGAAAGGCAGATGCTGAGCTTCAGGTCGATGGGAGCTCATGATATCACGCATTGTTCGATCTAGTGCTTCAAAACAATTCCTACAAAAATCAAAACCAAAATAGAATAAATATGATTATGTTGTATTAATAATTATATAATAAACACAAAAATATAAGATAGTAAGACAACAAAATCTGATTAATTGATTGTTAATACCTGTGCAGGAGCCTCGTCCCATATAATGAGTTCCGTCTTAATACCAAATTACCTAGATCGCAATAATTGACATTCTGTGAATGATTGCAAGTAGGGCAAATTATGTAATACCAACCTCGCTCGGACAGTTTTTCATGAATTTTAAAAGATGTGCAAATTTTAATAACCTGCAGTAAATATAATAACAATTATAAATCACTTATTTATTACACATATATAAAAAAAATGTATTTATGTCTATACACATTAAATTCAATAATATATCTTTAGTAAAATTGAACGAAAGTCTTTTTCGGAGGAATTGAGAAGAATATAACCAATACATTAATTGAAAATGATTAGTAAAGAGTTGAAAAAAAAAATGAAATTATTATACAAAGATCTATGACAATTAGAGGGATGAGGAAAAATGAACTGAATACAATTAAAGAATCACAAATTTATTTAGTACTATAAATAAATAGTAGTATAACAGAATAAACGTAATTAAAGGAGATAAATAAGAAATAAATGTGATATTCGGAATATTCCTTATTTAAATAAATCAAAATATATTAATTTAGTTTAAAGCGTGATTAATTGAATAATGAATTGTTATTGAATTTATTAATTTATGGTAAAATATTTTTTAATGCTGCATAATTAAAGTAGTATAAATAGAGGATAATATTAAATCTAATTGTAAATTAATAAAAAATTGAATTATTATTATTTCATTCTCAATTAATTAAGTTTGAATTAATTTAGTTGCTTAAAATAAGTAATAGATTTACTATACTCATAATTAATAATATTATTGATATATAATTTTAGTTGACATTTGAATTTATCAATTGCTTAAAATAAGGAATATATTTACTATACTCATAATTAATAATATTATTGATATATAATTTTAGTTGACATTTGAATTTATCTAGTTAACTTTGAATTTATCTAGTTGCTTAAAATAAGGAATATATTTACATACTCATAATTAATAATATAATTGATATATAATTTATAATCAAGATAATAAAAAATTTATTAGATTTCTAAGGATATAATTTTATTTTATAATTTTATAATATTATTTATACATCAAACATGGTTGGATGACTAATTGATATAGTAATTATTTTTATAATTTATTACTTTAATTATCGGTAATTCCTATAATTAAAATACATAAATTAATTAAATCAAAATTATTATTATTATTATTATTATTATTATTATTATTATTATTATTATTATTATTATTATTATTATTATTATTATTATTATTATTATACATAAATTATTTTTGAATTTATTTCCGTAAATTAAAAAAATTGAAAAAATCTAATAATAATCAATTATTTTGTATAAAAATAATAATCATAGATTGTATTGTTGTTTTTTCAATTATTCAATAATTATTAAATACGATTTTATTTCATTAACTATATCAAAGATTTTAATTATGTTGTTTTAGTGATATTTGTAAGTAATACAAATAAAGATCTATTGCGTAAATTACAACATAAACAAAATTAGAAATAAAGATATTGTTGAATAAATTACAACATAAACAAAATTAGAATAAAATTAAATAGAATTACTGTAAATTGCGTAAATAGATAAAATACATCATAAATAAAATGAAAACAAATTACTCTAAAATTACAGTAAATTGAGTAAATTACATTATAAATAAAATTAACAAAAATGACTTTAATTTTATTAGGAAACATAAACAAAAATTTGGAATTCATTTAAAATTTGTGAAATCTAATGTTTTAATCTTTCTTCATGAACTTCTAATTGTTCGATTCGTACGTAGAGTATTTTACTTATAATGAAACTTACAAAAGAAATAGTTATAAAGAAACTTACAAAATAAACAAAAATAAAAATAAAAAACCCAAAATTTCTGCAAAAAAAATAATTATAAAAAAAAATAAAAAAATTCAAAAAACTTGAAAAAACATACAAAAATTATTATCAAATAAATGGTTATATTTACAATACAATTATAATTTAACAAAGGTAATATTAATTAGTAAAAAATACTTACATTAAAAGCTGCAAAATATATATATATATATATACTAGTGGCGATCGTCTTGCACGTGCAAGACGAAAGCCCATATGACGTGTTAAACAAGCTGCGAAAAGTGCAATTCACGTGTATCCGCCCTCGGCACTCACACAAACTTAGCTCCTCAACTGCAGGGTCGGCAATGGTGAAATCTTAATTGATCAGTATGTACTAAGTTCTCCAATCATATGCTCTTTTTCATTTACAGAACCTGGCGTAGAATAGTTATATAATAGAGCATATTTACAAAATATACAAAGTGTAATTTATAAACAGGAAGAATAAGTCATTACAACTGTGTAAACCTGATTTATTCAAGTATCATAGGCTCCTTCAAATATGCATTTGTTCACAATCAGCTCATAGAATGAGATGAAGGCGAAGAAGTCGTTCTAAAAACAATCACCCATCAATTCCTAAGAAAAAAAACAGTAATCGGAGAATCCAAACAGTACAATTCTCCAAAAATACCTAATTTCTAATTGAATGAATCCCAAGTCCAAGAAAAAAAAAGCGGCTCAAGAACGAGAAGAAGGCCAATAATAATTACCATTAATATTGCAGAGAAGAATAATCGAGGGGCGACGAACTTCCAAGAACCCACGGTGCATCTGACCAATTTTCTGGATTTGCTGCCATTTAGTTGCCCCTGAAATGTAAGTAAAAAAGTTTTCGACTGTTTGAAACTTCAGTATTTGTTATATTTTTATATTCAGATGAATTTGTCGACTAATATTGGAAAAATAGATCGATAAATAACTCTTATTAGCAAAATACAAGATGTCTAATTAAAAATATATACAATCATATATTGAATGATTTTTGAAAGTGGGGCCGAGCATACCTAAATTTTTTGCATTCATGTATACAATTATATTGAATGGTTTTTGAAATTGGAGCCAATCATACCTAAATATTATGCATACCTGTATACAATATGTATTGATCGGCTCATTGAGTTAAGCCGCAAATAAAAACTGTAAAAACTTGTAGACGCTGTAGTCAAATAATAATGAACCTGCATAAAACATTTCCATCACATATAATAATTAATTAAGTCAGGTTAAAAACGTCATAAAAAGGCGAAACATACTACCAGAATCCAAAAAAAAAAAGTTTTTTCATAAGAAATCATCTTAAGATATAACAAACAGCAGAAAAATTGCTCACCGTACGAACTAATCACTGAATCATAAAATAAATTTAAAAAAAATGATCCAGTGATAATCCAGATAAATTTTAACAGTTCATTTGCTATCAAAAACATCGAACAAAAAAAGAAATAATTCATACACTACACATACAATAGTAAGATTCAATCTACATATTTCACAAAGTCTGAACCCGAAAATGCTTCAATCAAATACACTAAAATCCCAACCCCAGGCTGCAAGAATTTATCCCAAAAGAACCCAAAATTAAACACAGGTAGAACACACCGACCAAGATCCCATCATGCTGAAAATCAAGAACAAAATTACAAGATCAAATCCGAATATTCCACCGAATTTGAACACACATCATGTAAATGAAAATCCAATCACTCAAACACACATCATTCACACACACACACGCACACTCACAGAGAGAAAAACTATATTCACCTTGACGATGGGTACAATCAGCGGGATGATCCTCAGGTAGCGGTTGAGGTACCTGAACTAATACCCAATGTTCCAACCCATGGCCATGAGGTAGAGGTAGCTCCTCTCCTGGCAGCTGTTAATTAGGCCGCAGTGGGTCCTCCAGATGCTCCAACGGCTTCGGTACCTCTTCAGCTCTGTGATCTTCAGCTGCTGCAGCAGAGTCCCGATCAATTTCAGGTGTTGCGCGAACTGTTGGCATTTCTTCTTGTGCATCTGGGCCTTGCTCGCCGCCTTCGCTATCAGCCCTATCAATGCGATGGCGTTCAGCCCCGTCAACTGTATCACGATCGCTTTATTCCGTAACCAATTCAACTTAGAAGGTGAAAAAAAAAAAAAGTAATATGAAATTCACAAAACTCCCCCCAAACCTTTCAACCCCAAAAAGCTAATGTTTTAAATTATGCCAAACATTAAATAGAAAAAAGAATAACAATAACAAATAAAATCTCTATGTTCTTCTGGAATTTGTGTGTTCGATCAAGCAATCGGAGGTGACCTGGACGATGGTGCAGGTGCCGTTGGGGAAAAAGTACACAATTTTCTCGAAGCATTGGACGATTTTGGCCTCTCCCTCCTCCACAATTGAGACCTAAATTAAAAAATCAAAATCGTCAACAACAATTTAACTCAACACAACGAAGAAATCAATGGAAATTGACGTGATTGATTCTCAAGAAAATAAAATAAATGAAATCATGAATTGAGATTGGAGACAGCGTACAGTTGGGCCTTAAAAAAAAGCCGAAATCCGCGAGCAATTAATTGAAGAGAAGAAGAAAACAGCGAGATCTAGATCTAAACCGAGCAATACACTCGAATTAACGGGCAGTGATCCGATGGATATCTGTCGAAACCCCTTGAGAGAATGAGAATCGACGCAGTCTTTGATTATCCGAATGGGAGTTCGAAGCTTGAGAAGTAGCAAACACACAAATATAATTAAAACAAACTTAAAAAACATTAGAAGTAAGGAGGCTGGATTTACCTTGCCAGTTGCCAGCCGCCGAGGGTGAACGGAGGAGGCGGGGCCTCATAAGAGCAGCGGTGGCGCAATGACTGAATTTATTTCTTCTGTGCTTTAGAGATAATGTTGTTTTTAATTAATTAATCGATTTGAGTTATTTGTATGTAGGTGAAACGTGCCCTCTTCTAGTGAATTGTAGTATGTACACATATTCATCCAAATTTTAACATTAATTAATTAATCTAATTTAGATACATTATACATACATATTAGATACAAATAAGTAAGACACAGTGGTTGAAACAGTGGTTGATACGTGGAGTTGAGATCTTGTCTTTATATATATATGGATATATATATATATATATATATATATATATATATATATATATATATATATATATATATATATATTAATAATCAAACAATAATATTAAAACTAAAATTCAAATTTGTAATAAATGCAAAAAAAAAATATTAATAATCAAATAATAATATTAAAACTAAAATTCAAATTAGTAAAAAAATACTTACATGCTGCAAAAAATACAAATATTAATGATTAAAGAATAATATTAAAAGTAAAATTCAAATTAGTAAAAAATACTTACATTTGAAAGCTACAAAAATAAAAACATTAATTATCAAACAATCAAATTTAAATTAAAATCGAATTAGTAAAATAATATTTAGCTACAAAAAATACAGAAAATAAAAAAAAAAAAAAAAAACTTACATAAAGCTTGAAAAAAAAATGTGAGTATGAACAAATAAAAAAAATAACTGAAATGAAAAGGGGCAAAAATACAAAAAAACAAAAAAAAAAAAAAAAAAAAACTTACATAGACATCTGCAAAAAATAAATAAATGTGAGCATTAACAAATAAAAGAAATACAGAAAACAACAAAAAAAACAACAAAACTTACATAAAAAAAATGTGAGTATGAACAAATAAAAAAATAGCTGAAATGAAAATGCTGCAAAAATACAAAAAAAAAAAAAAAACTTACATAGAACTCTGAAAAAAATATATAAATGTGAACATTAACAAATAAAAGAAATAGTTGAAATAAAAAGTGGGAAGTAGGAAGTGAGTGAAGATAACTAAATGTGAGCATTAACAAATAAAAGAAATAGTTGAAATGAAAAGTGGAAAGTAGGAAGTGAGTGAAGATAACGTCCTTTATATAGGATTTGAAGTAGGTTTGATAATTATTATTATTTTTTAAATATAAAAAATTAGGATTTGAAGTAGGTTTGATAATTATTATTATTTTTTAAATATAAAAAATTTGAATTACCTTAAATTTCGATATTATTGTTTGTATAATAGAATAAACTTAATAAAAATGAGATAATTAAGGAATAAAAGTGATATTTTGAATATTTCAAACTAATATTTACGCTAATTAATTAAAAATAATTGCGCTAATTAATTAAAAATAATTACGCTAATTAATTACGCTAAAAATAATAATTAATAATAAGTACACAAATTTAATCTAACGGTGATTGTTTATTAATAAGTGTGAACACAAAAAAATCAAACGGTTAAAATATATGACACCTAAGACAATTGCTAGCTGAATTATATATTATAAGGATAAGGATGAGAATTTTTTTAAAGTACAATATTAATTATATAATATAGGGGGATTTATATATCGGGGCACTTCTAAGATTGATATTATAAATTATACCTAATGTTTTAGCTAATTATATAATCGGGCTTACTACTAATTTTAACCTTTTTAATTTTTCGAATGTTTTTTTAAACATAATATATAACAAATAAAACATAATCGAGAAATATCTTCCACAATCCTAATTAATCACTTTTTCAATTCTCATCCAAAACTATATACAATACTAAGTATGAGAGAAATCCTCCTCCAACGCTACTAGCTACCCGCGTTCATCTTTACCCTCTGCCGCACCAAAACCCTCAACGATTACCGTTGTGACGAACTCCAAATCTCTTTGTTAAACTTCAGATCGGCGGACTCGAGTTCAAGTGGAAGACCTTTGATTCGTCGATTCAACTTCTAATGGAGGACGGCAAGGTGTCCACCACCGTCTCCGCCAAGAAAGAAACGAAATTTCCTTTATTTTGTTGTTTTGAATTCTAACAATTACATCAGAGATTTGTGATTCAAACGATTTTTCTCCCTGGCTACACTTTTTTTGTTCTTTTTTCTTTTTTTTAATGAATAATTCAGCCCCAATAATTATTTGTTGTTTTAATGAATTTTGAATCAATTTTATTTATTTTATATATTTGTTTGATGTGCAGATGATATTTTGATTAGGAGAAGACATCGTCATTGTTTTGATGCAATTGCTGACAAATAACTATCTTAGTTTTGTGATAGTGAAAACAAATATCTATGTAACTATCGTAGTTTTGTAAATATCATAGTTTACGTTTTGTGACCGATCGTAGTTTTGTAACTATCATAATTTCAGTTTTGTGATCAATTTGTTAATAATAATCAATTCATATTGTTTGTTGTAATTTTTCTATTTTAAAACTAGCTTATGTCTTATATATAGTATCAAGAAAATGCATATATCACATAGTATCCACAAAACGAAAAACATAGTGTCTTTATTTTGGAAGGGAAAAAGATTGGGAATATTAATTAACTATTAAAGTTATACATTAGTTCTTTACTCAACTATTATAGATATACATTAGTTCGGCTCAATTATTATAGTTATACAGTAGTTCGACTCAACTATATCTATTATAGTTATACATTAGTTTTTACTTCTCTGGTTATATAGTAGTTCAACTCAATTATTATAGTTGTACATTAGTTTTTTGCTCAACTATTATAGTTTTATAGTAGTTCGGCTCAACTATTATAGTTATATTGTAGTTCTGTTCAATTTTTAAAGAGTAACTATCAAAGTTATTGAGATTTTATTTAATTTTATAGAAATCTATATACAAAAGTACAGTAAAGACACTAAGAGCATTCATTTTTTTTATGTATTCCCATAACACTTTGTTTTCTCCTTTCGTATTCTTGTAAACATAAGGTGATCAATATTACCAAGCAAAAGTGCTAGCGTGTGTTCTTCGACTCGTTGCAGTGGTGGTGCGATAATCTATTTAGCCCCATCCGACGGTGCTGGATAAAAAACAACGCACCACATTATCATCGAAACGCGCAATGGCTTTGAGTACTCGTTTCGACATCAATGCATGCGTGAAATCGATCAATTTCAATCGGAATTTCGACGCGATCTCCGGAGGCAGAGTAGTCGAGCTGTCAATCCGAAATCCATCTCGATCGCTTTGCCTCGAACTTTCGGACAGTCATCGTTTCTTCGGTCGAAAAACAAAGATTGGAGCCGCTTACCTCCCTCCGCAAACACATGTCTTCAGACCTAACATGCCTCCGAATTCTCCAAGCTCACTATCCTCTGCGAGAAAAAAACGTTGGCCTTACCCATCCCTGTGGAGAAGAACTTCAAATTCATTTGTGTAAATCAGAGATCGATCGCCTCAAACATCTCCTCGAGCCGCCTGCAACTTGCGGAGGAAGAAGAACCCCCCTTCAACGCCGGCTTGACCCACCGAATTTCGAAGGTTTCGATTCCGTCAAACACAAACTCAGGCTATCGAATCGCACTGACTCCGTCCGCCCCTGCCCCTGCGCTCTAGAAGTTTTTCTTGCGGAGATTTTAGGGTTTAGAAAATGCGTGAGAATTTTTGTATCCGTATTTTAGTATATTAATTAAATATTATTAGTTGTACTTGTTTATTATAAGGGTAGAAGAGACTTTATCATTTTATAAAGGTACCCTAAAAAATAAATAAAAACATGTCACTGCCCACTACATAAAAAATGTAAAAATATAAAAACCTAGTTTATTAATTGAAAAAAGATTGAGAGTTTTTTATAATTATGAAAAGTAAAGTACCCTATTCCCTAAAAACTCCTATAATAGATAATCCTAGCGAAGTAATGATGAATACTTTAATGTATAATTATAGAGTATTACAATTATTACTATTACTATATACGGAGTACTTCGTATTAGAGTAATAAAATTCGAGTTAAGTTCCTTATACAGGATAGTATTGAAAAATAAATTAGAACCCATTATACGGTATATACTAGTATAATACATCCTTCCTCATCTTCACGTAATGAAAATAAATAAATATTAATAAAACCCTGTAGAGCTGATAAGTACATAAACAAGTCTCACCCTTCGGCTTTTGCCCTCTCGCTTTCCTCATCAATGGCGATTTAGACTAAAGTACCTCGCATCCACCCTAAATCTGATCGGAAGAAATCTCAGGGAATATTCGATAGCCGGAGCATTTCAAATACTTTTTCGATGGAGGACCAGCAGAACATGGTCTCTATATTTATGGAAATCGCCGTCGGCCAAACCGCCGACACCGCTCGTCAATTCCTTCAGGTAAATCTAGGGTTTCTTTCCGATTCGCCGTGTGTCAATAATTTAGCCGATATTTCGGGGGTCTGATAAATACTAGAGCACGATTTTGTGAATCTTTATGCCGGAAAAAAAAACTTGGTTTTTTCATAGAGGGGTTTCATGAAATCCTGGGGATATTTTAATGATACGTTGTAGACGTTAAAAATGTCATATTTGGGTGATTAGGTTGCAGGTTGCTGAACATTTGTTACTGTCTTTGTGCTGTTTTCAATGGTTTTTTTTGGGGTTTGAAACTAGATATTTGCAATGTTTCGATGCTCGACTACCTAAGCATTGCAACCCAGTGTTCTCAAACTGTTTTTACTATCAAAAAATCGTTTTTAATTGCACGATAATGCCTATACACTCTCTAAAATTCATGAAAAAATTACTGCATCCAGTGTGCCTGTCAGTCTTACCCAATGTAACTGAATAATTTAATGTAAAGTTTATAAAGTTTGCCCGACTGTTTAATTTTGAACATGGATCATTTCTATTAAAAGTGGGTGGAAAAGGGTCATAATCACACCACAGGGAGTTGCATCACTATCTTTTTCCTTCATTCTTATATTTATGGTTATTAACAAATCATTGGGTCTTTTTTATTTTTCCTTTTGTCATATTTGTGTGCTTCCTTACTTTATGAAATATGTTATTAAAGAATTCACATGATGCAGGCCACTGGCTGGAAACTTGAGGAAGCAATTCAACTTTTTTATGTAGGAAACGATGGGGGGTTGACCACAACATCTGTGTTTTCTCCACCCGCAGAAAGTGATCTGCCTCTCAATGATTTAAGGCAAGTTATTTGAAGAAACGTAAATATTTTATTATGTTATACTTCTCTTTCTCTAGTTATTAATATTCTACTCCATTATGTCTTGTTTTTTAAATACAGTGGGCTGGGAAAGGAACTGTTAGATAGAGACGTGAGACAAGATAATGGAGATGATGTACGAGCCCCTTTACCTGTGAAACGGGATGTTCTTTATGATAGCCCAGTTCTCTATGGGTATAATACCTTTTCTCTTGTCCATGGCACACATACCATTCATATTTGCACACCTTCTCTTGATATTTGATGTTTTTTTTTGTAATATTTGATAGATTGTGGCTGAATGTGTTTTTCTCCAAGTGAAAATATCTTAGTTATTCTTTATTTTGTTTTTGTTGAGTATGACGTGGCTTGTGAAACTGTTGTAGTGATGATAAATTTAAGTATCCAATATTGTTGATTATTCTTGCTATTTTACTTTATTAGTACAGAACATCTAGACTTTGTTAGTATCAAATCTCATTCTAATTAACTTGCTAATCCTGTTTGTTTTCTTCTAGTGGAGTGCCAAGATTGGGAGGATCATCATATGCAACTCACTCAGTTGTTCCATTTCGCAATTTCGAGGAAGAAATGAAAAACCCTGGTGTCTGGGAAACAGAAAAAGGTTCATCATCCTCTGCAGTAGATAAAACTCAAGATAATCTTGCATCCTTATATCGTCCTCCATTCGCTTTGATGTTCCATGGTCCCTTTGAGAAGGTAAAAGCTTATAAAATAATTCAATAAAATTAGATCTATAGCTAAGAGTTGTGGTGGGGCATTTACTTGTTAGTTCCTGCCAGTATTCTTATCAAGTATAATTAGGAGCTCTGATGTGACTTTCAAATTGTATCTTTTCCCGCGCAATACTTGTATTAGCTTTCTCTGGTGCACGTGACTATGTTCTGTTTCTTTCTTTCTAACTATAATCATTTGTAAAACTGAACTAGGTCATTGATTGAAAAATGTCTCATTTTGGTTATCCTAATAGAATATAGAGATATCTGACCGTGTGATATTGGGTGATATTGATAACATACTTTGCTTCTCTGTCCACTTGATTTATTCCTTTTGTAATCTTCAGTGATATCCCTTCTCAATTATCATTAAAAAAAGTGAGTGATTAACTTCAAGATGAAATTGTATGGGTTCTAAGTTTCCAAAGTGGTTGCTTTGGGAATGAAATAGATGTTTCTCGTACATTTTCTCTCTATATAAAACATTTGAGTTTAGAATTTAAAGAAAACCTCACCCTTCCCATCCCTCTCATATGTTTAGTGGTTGGGAGTCTTGTGACTCCTTCCTATTTGCTTTTCCAAATGGTCTTGTTTGTTATCACATCACATTTGATATTGTTTTAGTTAAAGTACATAAACTGTTATTTTTATCTTCTTTTATCTTCATCTGTGGCATATTCAACTTAAAAAAAAAAGCAGATAGTAATCTATGTTGTTATGGGACCCATTTATTAATGTTAAGAACTATTTGGTTGACAGGCAAAAGATAACGCAAGGATGCAGAACAAGTGGCTTCTAGTAAACATGCAATCAACCAAAGAATTTAGCTCACACATGGTAAGCATATTTTGATCTCTGCCTCTCCTGGAAAAACTTGATATACTTCAATGAATAAAATAAATAAATTAGTGTAATTCATTCTTGTGGCGATTTCAAATGATTAATGCACTGAATGGCTGATAAAAGTATGTCCATTCTGGCCTCTTATCCCACTGTTAATCTGTCTGGCCTTTTAACCCCATGTAAATCTGACTGTAGATAGTTCAAATTTCCTTCCACGGTTATGATGAACTCATCACATACCCCAAATAACAGGTTTTAATAGAAAAAAAAAAACTGACTTAATGACTCGCTTATCATCTAAATAGACTTGGATTTGTGGTAGATTGGTCAGGTATCAGTGAGATGAATTCCCTCGTTTGAAGCTACAATTAGACCATTTGGTTGAGTAGATTATCTAGAAAGCATTACAAAGTGGAGTTAATACAGTGAGTCAACAAATGCTACATATTTATTGAAATCGTTTAATGTGTCAAACTGTCCATATGTATAACTGCAAGTTATGATTTCTCAATATTTGCTCTCATGAAAGCCATGATTCCGTGTGTCTGTTACATGGTCTGATGTGATGCTTGAGTTATTGCTATAGTAGTGTTCAACTTCGCACTTACTTCCGTTGTCTCATGATTTGTTGCTATACAGAGATTGTTTGCAGTAGTATCAGATGGCATAGGTGCAAAAAAACGGAGAGTTGGAGATAAATCTTGAATGACAACAGCTTTTATCTTGCATTGCTACTTTACAGTATACACCGTGACTATATAGTCCAACTTAGAAACCAATGATCGTAGTCTGGAACATTAGACAGACATTTCAAAACGTGACATTAAGCCAAAATGTAGGGCTGACTTCTGCTGATCATATCAGTAACCTAGACTCTAGAAAAAATTAGAACAATGGGTCCCAACTTTAACGTACATATGGAAATATAGTAATTAAACAACTAATCAAAGAGCTAAATATTTTCAATATTTAGACTGAAGTGCTTCATTTAACATTCAGCGTTGTACGTCTGATAAACTTTACAGATGTTTGTTTTTTTTCTCCTGGGTAGTGGGTAATAAGTTGGAACTGCCCTATTTATCTTGTCTATATCTCTTTCTCTGTCTCGCATTTGCTTTGAACAGATATGTCTCGATGCATGTATTGACACTTCTTGATTTGTATTTTCTGATTTGAAGCTCAACCGTGACACCTGGGCAAATGATGCTGTTTCTCAAACCATCAAAACTAACTTCATCTTCTGGCAGGTTCGAATTCCTCTGTTGCTATTGCTGACTTGACTTGTCATTTTCATTTTCATTTTTACTTTTATTATTACTTTTAAGCAAGGTTATCACGGTGCCAAGTCGAGGTTAGGCGAGTGACTACCGTGGAATCGATTAATCGATTAATCGCTCTGAATAATCAACTTAGGCGACAATACATTTTTTATATATATTTACTAAATTTAATGTCTAAATATGTATACCAAATATTATTAATAGATTATAATCACTAAACTTAATAATAATATCCATAGATCATCAAATTCATCATTTATTGATCAAAGTCAAGAAAAATAATTATATATTTATATTTAATAATTTATATATATAAATTAGATCTCAATAAATAGCTTTCCTTTAGATATTTATATTTAATAATTTATAAATATAAATGCCGTATCAACCTATTCTCAGTTCACCTATTCTCAATTCACCAAATTATAGCCCGTAAAAAAAGAAAGAGAAAGAAACTTGAAGCGCGGCCGATTTCCCCTTGAGAATCTCCGTTCACCTTATCCGGACTTCGCTGCCGCTGAAGACGTGAATTGCGGTCTCTGGATATAGGATTTGGGAGTTACGGGTTTGGGTACAGAAGAGTGGTAGAGAGATTTATTTTTTAATAAATATTTTTTAAGTATTGGATTGGATTAGGGTTTGGAGCGGATCTCGGATCTGGGCCTGGGTAAAAATTTTTAACGTGCAATACCATTGTGCGCTCATCGTGGAACTCAGAAAAGCGCCTGGGCGCCTAATCGGCGATTAATCGTCGATTAAGCGACGCCCAGATAACCACTTTTAAGCAATCATTTCTTCTTTCTCTTCATGTAATTAATAGTTTTCATATTGTATCAAGAATTTTCTTGAATATGCATTTGTCTTGCTGTTAACCATCCCTCCAATTTTTCATTCATTTGGGATGTTTCTGGCTGTCAATTTGGATCACCCTAGAAATGAAACAAATCCTTTTTTTACTTCATTAAAATGATTGATTGGAATCCAAATACAACTGTTGCTAGAAAGAAGATGGTATGCATGTTAAGTGTTTCATTACTAAAAGGGGAGCAACTTAGCGTTTACACATTAGATTTCAGATATAGCCATACAGACAATTATTTATCTTAATGTATTGTATGGTTGGCAATTATAATTGGCCATTTTAATGAGTATTTTACTTTTTGTGAATTAGCTCTTAAGGAGAAAATTACAAAGCCGTATTGATGTAAAGAATGATCATCTATCATAGTAATATTTGTTGAAATTTTGTGTAACTGTGTGTGTGCGTGTGTATATATATATATATATATATATATATATATATATATATATATATATATATATATATATATATATATGTATGTATGTATGTCTAGGTGTAGTGTGCTGTGAATATTTGCAACTCAATTATCATGAACTATTCCTGCTTTGAATACAATTACTTCTGCTTTTGACGAGTTTCATGCCCTATAAATTGTTCCCTGCCATTGTATGGTCTTTAGGTAGTTTCACGGACACATGCTAGATGAGTATTGTAAAGCTTTTGTGTAATGAACCAGTCCTTCTTTGTAGTGTTATTAATCTTTGCTTGTTGCATGAGTTATGTCATATTGACTGTTCCATTTATTCTATGTGGAATAGGTATATGATGACACAGAAGAAGGCAGCAAAGTTTGTAATTACTACAAGTTAGATTCTATCCCTGTTGTCCTCGTAATTGACCCAATAACGGGTCAAAAAATGCATTCTTGGCGTGGAATGGTTCAGCCAGAAACTTTGCTCGAGGTAATTGAGCTTTCCCACATTAATGCTACAACACATACTTGCAAAAATATGTACAAGTTGCTTCCTTTTTAGGGAAAAAAAAGACGCATGTAGTACATGTACTGAAACTAATTCTTATATTTTTACAATGTTCCTGACTTGGGTCTTTTTTGTTTCCTTTCTCTAGGATCTTCTCCGATTTATGGACAGCAGCCCTTCAGATCATCACGTCAGTCAGTCTAATAAACGTCCTAGAGAAAGTTCTCGGGCACCAGCTCCTATGCAATGTATGTCCAGGTTTTTTTGGGTTTCCTTCTTAGCCTTTGATGTTACTTGTATTAGAGATATCGTAGGCAAAAAAACTAGCTAAAGCAATGTTCCAAAAAATTGCTAGATGCTAGCAGGTCGTGACTTGACGCCTGACTCCTAGACGGCTGGGCGGGAGCCTAGGTGGTTATATGCAATTCGAGTTATTTTTTAAATACTATCACCAAAATTAATTAATATATATATGTCATTTAAATGGACGCATTGATACCAAAATTAATTAAGATTGTAAAAAACATTGCAATTAGCATGAAATGGTTGTAATTAATTCGTATGACCTGGAAATTGTTTTGTGCTTTAGTTTTGTTTTTAATGTTCTTGCTCCTTGAACCTTTTCTTTTAGACTAGTGCTGAAATGCATAGCTCACATAATATAGCACTCACAACTGCTTCATTGGGTGCAGCTGAAAGTAAGGATGAAGATGAAGAAGCCGAATTGCAGCGTGCACTGGCAGTATCCTTGGAGAATAATAAGGAACGTGATGAAGGTCTATTGAAAGAAGCCAATGATGTTATTGTTGAGGAGAAAGTGCAGATGCCTGCTTATTTACCTTTGCCTGAAGAACCAAAGGCTGATAGGAGCCTTCTTTGCAGAGTTGGAGTTCGTCTTCCTGATGGGCGCAGAGTTCAAAGGAACTTCCTTCGCACAGATCCAGTTCAGGTAAATTATATGATTCTGTCTAGGAGTGTTTTTACTCAATGAGATATATTTCCTATTTAGGAGTTTTCAGCTTGTGATATAAAGCTTCCTCTAATTGTTTCCTGGGTTTTTCCATTTCCATATTTGCCTTTGGTGCCTATTTTTTAACCTCGTTAATCCGATTTTTAGTAGAGCAGTAAGTGTTTAAAATTTAATCCGCAGTACACGTATATATTGGTGTACTATTTGCTGATGGTCATTATTGTTCCGGTTTCACTGTGGAGATCACTATAGTGCTGCTCATTTTCTACTCCCTTTAACTTGATACTTGCTCGATTGAAAGAACTTCAATATTGATTATGTTGAATCCAATTTTTTGTTGCCGACATTTAAAACATTTTTTAAAATATAGATGCTACATTGTACTAGTATGATCACTGTATTATCGTTCCCAAATGTTTTCAACAAATTTAAGCTAGTATTTTACATTTACTTTTACACATCAGCTGCTGTGGTCATTCTGCTATTCTGAGCTGAAAGAAGAGGGTACGAAACCATTTGGGTTGACCCAAGCTATTCCTGGTGCTTCAAAGCCATTGGATTTCCATGATAGCTCGACGTTTGAGGAGTCGGGCCTTAGCAACTCTATGGTTTCAGTTACTTGGGAATAAGCGAATATGAATAGAACATTACTGGAGAAATATGTGTATCCCATCTTTTATTATTTATGTAAGGGCCGAAGTATGCCAGGAAACATAACTGCGCGTGATGCCAAATGAAATGGTGCATCTTCATCTTGTACATTTTTGCTTGTCACTTGCATTGAAGAAAGACAACTGGGATGGATGATAATATTGGCTTTAATCTCATTATGTCTCAAGTTTCCTTCTGTGTTCTATCGTTTTTTCTAACTAAAAGCTCTCTTTTGTTGGATATGTGTGCTTTTAGGGTGGGTACCATACTTTCGATATCGAATCATCTGTACTGATATTTTGGTAATTAAATTTTTTATATTGGAATTACACCAAAAAAATTGATCATTGGTCATTTTTTATATTCTATGATATTCTTTTTATCTAAAAATTTAGTAAAATCTTTCTAGATGCATATCATTCAAAAAAAATCATATTTTTCCATACAATAATGGAGTTTGATAATTTGACATTGTGTAGATACTTTGTGAATATATTATATATAAATTTTCTGATTTATTGAAATATAACTAAATAACCCTTATTAGTTCTCGACCTCTTTTATATACTAAGTCCATAACCCTATAAGTAGCAGATGCATCATACACTGGCAATTTCATTTATGAAGAATTGAAAGACCAGTCGTAACTCTGGTAAACTATATTAATAGAACTCCCATCCCCATCACTCATAAGATGTGTCAAAAGCCCAGCTTTACTAGCATCCAACAAATTCATCACCCACTTCAACATCTCCTTTTCTTGTCCAAAATCTGCACTGTACCTGCAAAATGAAGGCCCTCATTTGCAATTTTTAAAGATATTTGGGTTCTTTTGTAATGAATTACACGAAAGCCCAGCAAGTTTCGTTGTACTCACCAATTTATAATCCGGGAGAGGTAGACGGTTCTCTTACCGAGGTCTACTTGCATCCCATCATCCCTTTGGAAAAACTCCCTTGCTGCATTTTTCAGTTCGGACTCGACACTCTTTGGAGTGAAAAATCTGATAGACGGGCTTCCTCTTGTTGCATCCCATGTCCCAAAATGAATTAACTGGTTGACTTTGTTGAAAGACAGCTGCAGAATGAATGAACGGACGAACAAGCAAACACTTTTTAATTATGCTTTGCTCGGTTCGAGCAAGCAAACTAAAAACGAGATTTCTCATTATTTACCTCTAGGCGCTTGTCGCCACTACTAAAGGGCTTTACTAACGAGTATGGTTGCCTCCGGTTGCTTCTGAGGATGCCGTTTTTTATATAGCTCAGGGAATAAGGGTGGCCTCCGATTATGTACAAGAATTCGGAAAAGAAGGGCCTTCTATCAATCATCTCTCCGGGTTGACCGATTCTGATAGCAGCGTGAATGGCCATTGCATTGTGAAGGTTCAAGAAGAATGCAAGCTTCTCTTCGTGGGAAAGAGACGTGAGGCTCACTCTCTGGAGATCCTCGACCAAATTTACATATCTGCATTTTATAACAAGTGAGAAAATTGATTATTATTTTTTTCGTTTTTCCATTTTAAACTAACAATATAAAAAATTACCTCCGAAACTCTTCGCTGTTGCTAATCCCAATGAAATCAAGGCACATCCGATCATCAGAGGCATATGACTCGAGTATTGCTGTCATCATACAGGCGAGCCTCTGGCTCACTACAGAGGCGGCCTTAGGCTCACAATCATTAACAATACCGCGGAAGTTGTAGCATTTAGGTATGAAAGGCTCGTGCTCAAGGAACCGGTAGAAGTGTTGTCCATCTTCAAATTCATTTTCCCTGTGCATAAATCGATACATCATCAAAACATGTTCCAACTGGGGTTCCGAGAGAGATACATGAAGCTTTTCGCATGTTTCTTACCCGAAAACGTGATGAATAAAATGCTTTCTTGCAAGCTGCTTTCCAATCTCAATAGCCTGATGGAGTGAGTGTTTAATGTTTAACATGTTCATATTCAAGTAAATCAAACTAATCTTCAAATTACAAATTGAATTTAAATTCTCACTAATAAGTCAACCCCTCCCTCGTAGGTTGTAACTTTGTCACTTTACTATAAATTAGTAGCAAAGGTCAACTGGGCATGATATTCGTGTCAAAATTAAGTTTCGCATGATTAGCACATGAGTCAAAACTGTTGCTTTCGAAATATATCATGCCATGATTTTCGCGGTAAAATTTAAGTTTATTTTGGCCATAAAAATTTAAAAATATATATTTTATATAAAGTGGAAAATGTAGTAATATTTTATTATTATGATTTATGCGTGATGTATTGTGGGCTCTTAATAAAACATTGTCCTATTAGTATTTTTAAAATACTTATCAAATAATTACAGTCACAAAAATCACTACATCAATAAAATACATTATTTATTAAACATTTTGACAAAAAGAAGTAAATGTAAAATATATTTTTCCAAAGGAATCTCGCGTAGTATTATTTTTTTGCCATTTTATAAAACCTAAAAATAGCAATAAAACGTCAAATAAAATAGTAATTAAATTTTCAATGGATTTTGAGAGTACACTCTATCTAAATCTGGAAAAATATTTATTCATTAAATTGTTTATTACGTAAGACTCTAATTGGTTGAACGACTTTCAACGGTCTTGGTTCCAGTCAGTCACTTGCAACAACACACTCGTCTCAACAGAATTTAAAAAGTTTATCGTTACACCTAAATTGATTAAAATAATATTCTTTCAAACATCATGTAAAATTGTAAATACAATTTCTAATAGTATAGAGTGTTATTTATTTAAAATTAAAAGTCAATATTTTTGTCAAAAAATACCAAATAAACTATTTTTTAATTAAAAAAAACACAATTATGTAACCGTTTTTTTCCTAATTCAAAATATTCAGATTTGATCGACGGATTGCAAATAAAAATAAATAAAATACCTTTCTACGCCCGCAGTCCAAATGGTGTATGAGCGCCTCCACCAGTTCCACGCCGGCGAAGCAATTCTTCACGAATTTCATCTTCATTATTCTGTCCTGAATCGGCACCCTCTGCCTCGCGACCCTCGCCACCTCCGCCATCTCATCCCACACCACCGTCGCCTCCCCCTCCTCGTCGAATCCGTACACCGGCGGCGCCGGCGCGTCCTCCGGGCACTTCCTCCCCAAAATCTCCTCCATCTTCGCCTCCAGCACACCGGCGTTCCTCAGCGAATTCAGCGCCACCAGCCCCCCGATCAGCTTCTCGTTGAAAAATATCTGCGGCACGGCGGCGCCGCCGCCGCACCTCTCCCTCAGATCCTCCTCCCGGCTGGGGTAGACGTCGACGTTGATCTCCACGAAATTGAAACCCCTCTCCCGCAGAAACGAGCGCACGGCGCCGCAGTCCCTGCAATTGGACCGCGAGAAGAAGCTCACCCTCCCCTTCAGCTCCTTCCGCTCGTCCTTCAGCGACTTCACCACTCTCAGACCGACCAGATCGAACTCCTTCACGGCGGCGCAATCGTCTTCTTCGTCTTCGTCGTCTCCCCTGAGCAACGACAACCGCCTCGTCATCGCCGCGGAGAAGCTGCTGCTCTTTTCGCGGAAGAATTTCCCGATCGCCGCCGCCGGCTTGTCGAAATTCTTCGGCAAGGTGAGCGAGCGTTCGATCATCCCCGGCGGAGGCTCGGGCTTCGGAAATTGAACTGGTTTTCGTTCGAGGTCGAAATCGAGATTGAGAGGACGATCGACGGCGGCGGCCGATCTGTGAGGTAAATCCATGGCGGAATTTACTTTTGGGGGAAATTGAAAGGGCAAAAGGAATTGGAAAATTGAAAAAAGGGGTTTAAGGCTCTGTGTGTGAGTGTGGAGAATTTGAGGAAGAGTCGGGGTGACAGTTTGAATTGGAGAGTGAAAAGTGCCATGTATATATATATATACTGTGTATATTCCAAAAAAAAAAAGTTATAGGAAAATGGTAATTACACGAATATTTGTTCTAACGTTACAAAATAAAATACTATATTTTTTTAATTAAAAAAAAAAATGAAATATGAGTGTAACTGTGGAAGTAGTATTTTAGAAAAAAAATTATAGAACTAAAATATTAAGAAACCATATAAAATGTCAATTATATTCAATTTAAAATATGCTAAACAAAGTGCATTCATTGTTAATTAGAAAATTTATGTGTCAAAACTGCAAATGGGAAGAGTTAATTGATTAGGAAAAAGGAAATTAAGGAGGGAAATCCAAGATAAATTGTGTCATAAATGTGATATTGACTTTGAAAATGTGTGAAATTGTGAAAACAATAGTGGAGTAATATTAGTAATCATACTAAAAATCTTGAATGTAGAGATTTACTGAATATTTTGAATAAGGATATTAATGACTAATGAGTAAGAAGGGTTGTGGGTAGGGTATTCGCTTAACTAAAATTTCTATTTCAAATTTGAATCGATTTAAATAAATTGTTACCTAATACTCGAACAAGTAATTGAGTAAGGTAATTAGGTATCTAAAATTACTCGAAAAATATTTATATTTTTAATTTTTTACATTTATATACCAGTTAAATATTTACACAACATATATTTATATTATTAAAAAATTAAGTTAATACATTATATATTTTTATATATATTATATATATTAGTATATACACTGTATATATATTTATCATTTTTATAAATATAAAGTTACTTATATAAAGAAAATCTTATACAATGTGAATATTTCAGCACAAAACTGAATACTTGATATTAATAATCACCTCTAATAAGTAGGATGTAGATATAAATAATTACGAATTTAAATAATACTAATGTTTGGAATTTCAAATGCACAATCAAATATCTACATTAGAATTTTGAAAATTAAATATTAATGATGCTCAATCCCATTACAGAAGGGACCTTGATCACGTTTGATAGAGATTGTTCGAAATAAAATATACAACTTTCGTTTCACATTTTGTTTCACAATTTATTTAAAATAAAAATTAAAAAAAATATTTTTTTTTTTACTTTTTAATTAATTAAAAAAATAGTCGTGAGAGAGTATATTTAAATAAATAAAAAAGTAAAATAATGAGTTTTTTCTTTTAAATGCAAGAATAGTAGTATCTAGGTTAAAAATGTGATTTTTAATTATAGTATATAGTATTAATTTTAATTCTTAATACTGATTTAAAAATATTGATGATAATATTCTCAGTGAGGCCTTGATGCTGAGTAGTAGGGATGAATGGATAATTATGATAATATTGATTCTTCGAATTTTAAATTTATTTTATGAATTACAAATAAAATTTTATTAGAAAAAACCAAATTTTTGAGTGTGAGAGAAATTAATACTACTACATTTGGACAATTGGATCAAGTCCGTGACTGTGATTAAGTCCATCACTTCTAAAAATCCCAAACCATACGCTTAAGAAAAATTCTTGTGGAAGTTTTTTAACTGACAAGATATCATGCAATTTTTTTGTTTAAGAAACATGTAGTATTCAATTCAACTAAATTTTGTATGAAAAAAACAATTATTCAGTTTTAAAATTATTAACTTTTATTTTAAATTTTGTTATAATATAATTCATAATTATGAATTCAATTACATAAGTATAAGAAAATTTCATAATTTTGTATATTTGAAAAATCTAATTATTTTTCTCCTATCAATGAATAAAGAGGGGATTTTAGTAAATAAGAAGAAAAAAAAGAGCCTTTATAGTCTCTGAGAATGTTTGAAAGAAAAAAAAAAGGGTACTACCGTGTGGAAAAGACGTAGTTTTTTTTTTGAGGTTAAAGATGAGGTTTAAGAGTCGTTCAACATGAGGTTTGATCAATAGATGATGATGCTCCCTTGTGTGGAAAAGACTAGTTTTTTTTTTAGGTTTAAGAAGTCAACCAAAAAGATAAATATGGGTCTTTCACTAAAACAGAGTTATTAAATTATCAACCGTTTTATTGAGTTGGATTTCAAGCAAATCACAGTAAAAAAACTAGTCAAAAACATTCCAAGCAAAAACATACATGTTCACAGTGACAGTCCATATTATTGCGGTTTTACTTCACCGATAAAATTCTCTACTTCTGAAGATCAACCGTCTTCACCAGCTTCTCATATAGAATCCTATCATCTCTACCAGTATTGCTCTCCAAGAGTGCACTTTGCACAAGTTCCTGTTCAAGAATAAATTAAAATTGAAGATCACAGAGTCAACATTCATTCATTCATACATTAAGCACTTCCAATAAAACGAACCTTAACATCACGGTTCGAAAGGAATTTCCCCAAGTTATGAAGTATTAACCTCAGATCTTCAACCTGAAAATCAAAGTTCCTAGTGAATCATCATACCCTAGGCACCAGCAAATTTATATCGTTAAAGATTAAGTCGCAACTTTACCCTGATGTATCCAACACAATTGCGATCAAAAAATCTGAAAGCCTCCAATAATTCCTTGTTAACAACACGTGGAGCTTCTTTCGACTTTGATTCCACCTCATGTGACTTGTCTCTATTGCTTGGGTCAGGGCTGCTGATAATAGTCTCTGGAATTTGCTTTACATCTTCCTGCTTTTCATTCTGCTCAGTCGGGGCAATATATAGTCCAACAGAATCACCCGCATTCTTCTCTGTATCAATATTTTCCTGCACGGGTGAGTACGCCGAGTTAAAAACATCCATTGACGTGAATTTAAATTTCAAAGAACAAGCTGACCAACACTTCCCTAAAAAAATATAAGATGAATTTAATTTTGATACTCCAATTGTATTTGATAAATTCAAACCTCTTGGACAGAATGCACAACAAAATACTTGACACAGATGCAATAAGTAATATACATACCTCATTGGCTGTGGCTTGATGAGGGCTAGATTCGAGCATTTCTTCATCTTCCTCAGGATCCTCTTCTGGATCTTCTTCAATTTCATCCTCTATCTTGGACATTTCAACTGGTTCAACGGATGTTGTCTCTTCTTTAATAGTTTCGGTATCATCTTGTTGAGTATTGTTATGATCTTCAATTTTAGTTGAAATAATGTCATATCTAGTGTTGTCTGGGTTATGTTCGGATTTAGTCGATTTCAAATCTTCATCAGTGTTGCCAGTCTTGGCACGCTTTTTTGACGAGCTTTCCTCATTTTCTTTCTGAGATGTTTCTTCTCTCTGTCTCTTCTCTTTGATACGATTTGCTACAAACTTAACGCGCAATATCTACAGAAAGATAAGTGGCTGATAAGAATGGAAAGAAGAAAGCATGATAATGTGGTTGAGATCCAAAACTCCCAATATTAAAAGCTCAACCTGAAGGAACACCAAAAGACGACAACCCATTTCATACTGGAGCATCTCATAAAAGGATTCTGCAAATACTGATAACTGCAAGAGTCGATATTTCAGAATATTAGAGGCTACATCGAGTTCCAACATGCCAAAAGAGAGTGCTATCAATTTTCAAAAAATAAAATTACTCCAAGGAACATTGTGTACACAGTGGATTACTTGCCAGAGAGTGAGACTACAAACTTCAATTAAACAGACATCTATGACAGTTAAGACCCCGAGTAATTATACCTCAAAGGTTGATTCTTCAATATCTTTGTCACTATAATCCAAGAGTGAATCCAACGAAAATGATAATGACTGGAGCTGCGAACAAAGAACATTATTAAATTAGTTGTGCCACCTCTAATGTACAACTAACACACTTTTTCCGATAAATAATACTATTATGTTTCAAATTCGACATACTTTGGAAACCTTGCTTCCTTTCGTCTGAAGAATAAATCCAGGATGCTTAGGAGGTTCATCGCTTCTTTTCTTTTCCTTGGCTGCTTGAGTTTCATTGCTTATTTTCTTCTCATTCGCTGTTTTATTTGTTTTGCTTTTAGACTCGCTTTCATCATGGTCTTTTCCCTCTCTCTTATCCTTCAGATCTTCCGTTTCTTTTGATTTAGCATGATTATCACTTTGAGAAACTTTGGGACCAGCATTACCAGTCTCCATAGCCGACCCAGATAACTCTTCATTGCCTGTGTCTGTTTCATCGTTTTTGACCCCATTCATCTCAACTGCTTCTTTGTTCTGAGCACCCTTAATGCCGTCAGAGTGAATTATCTTCTCTTCATTCAGTTCATCTTCAGCCATCTTGTCTACCGAGGGGGACTTTTTCTTTGGAACTCTCTTAATAATTTTCTTCTTTACAGTGGTTTTGGTGCTACCTTCTTGGACTACCACTGCATTTGAATCTTCGGATTTAACCTTCTCTTTATCTGCAGCTGCCATGTCAGCCTGCACCTCGAGAACTGAGCTTTCATCTTTCTCGGCAGCAGCAGCATTCGCTGGTTCTTGCACAACTCCCTTCTTTACAAACGTTTTCATCGCAGGGGGGTTATTTGATGAGCCGTCCAGTTGTTGCCCAACTTCTTCAACTATGTTGCTCCCTTCAGAACCCGCTTTCACGATTTCCATTTTCTGTTCGGTAGCAGCATTTTCCATAGAGTCTTTTTTCTTAGCAACTTTTCTCTTGACAATCCTCTTTATAATTTTTTTCTTTACAGTTTTGGCAGGGACAGTTGGCTGAGCATCAGGATTTCCTTCTTGAACCCCCTCTAGGATAATCTTCTCGTCCTCTGTGTTTGTAACCACGTCTTTATTTTCAGCTGCTTTATCTTTCTCCGCCTCCTCTTCAGAGACCGAAATTGCTTCCTCTTTCGGTTTGCCAGCATCTTTATCCGTCCCCTCTTCAGAAACTTCCTTCCCTTTCAGTTTCCTATCATCATTCTCCTTTTTAATGTCTTCTCCAGACTGACCCGAGGATAATCCCTCGTTCTTTCTCTTCACTTCCGTTTTCGTCTTGCTGTCTTTTGGGTAATCGACTTTCTTCTTATCTGTCAGAATATAATTCAGCAGATATATAATAATCAGATGGTGCCGTTTTAATGTTCAGATGTGTTACCTTTTGGTCCTTCTTTCTTGTCTCCAGGTACCTAATTTCAATGCACAAGGATACATCAATAATCACCAAAAAAGTTACAGGTGAGGTATGTTCACTTTTATTCTGTAAATTATCTACATGATTTTTTCCAGTAATGACCTACAGTAGTCCAATCTCCAAAGAACATTCCAAAGTTTACACAACATGCGTTAGACTCACCACTTTGATTGCAGTGCACAAATTTTGTAGAGTTATAAATGTTTATCTTGGTCCATGCTCTTAATGGGTTCCCCATTTTAATCAATTTACTTAAGTGCTCATTTTTAGTCTCATCCACCAAGAACAAATTAGAAACAAAACAAATTACTCAAGAGAAACGGAAAGAGCACATCAAATTAAATAAGACTGGCAATCATCGCATGAAAAATCTATCAGGGCAGATAAATAATTCAAAGTAGTCAGCTAATATGACCAAACGTTTGATCCACATATGCAATAATAACAAACCTCTTTTGACAGGATTCGCAGGCGCTCCCTTTCAGAAACAGATTTTTTGTGATTAAACAATTGTTCGTTCCATGACTCCAGCGAGGGAAGACACTCTGAGAGATCTGGAACATACAGCACGGTTACCTCTTTATGGCTAAAGAGGCCATCTTTTCCAACTCTGTCATAATGAATCTACAGAGGACACTAGTTTAATAATTATAATAAAGCAAAAATTGCAAACACAGATGGAATATATAAAACAGTTCATAATCAAGGCATGTAAGGAAAACCATGCACTTCGTCTTTTGAGTTCAAACTGCGTACTAACTTTTGGATAAGTGGTCAGTTCCTAGCACAGCCAAATAATTATTGTATACGCAATAACACTACAGAAGATATACAATTTTAAATACCACATAGGATATGAAAAGTCTGGCTACCTCAAGAAAACGATTCCAATGCTGGCAATTCTTCAGATCAAGATTAGCTATATCTTTCGCATACCTGCCCAAAATAAAATTACTTCAAATAAAGAAACTTGATTCGAGAATTTAAGGAAATCACCCCGGGAACAAACCTCATAGCTGTTCGAACTAAAGAAGAGTCGTCCACTGAAGGATCCCCACCATCAACTGTGTTCCATGGGCCTCCAATTCCCATCAGAGTACTACCCTTTTTAAGAATAGCAAATCTAAGCAGATTGCCGAAATGTGGAATGCGGTCATTGTAGGTTCTTTCAGATGAAAGATCGGCCAGATCATTTTGGCCAACTCCACTCATCAAAATAAGCTGACAAACAGAGAAATATATGCACTGTTGATGATAGTTTTATGCAATGGTTACGTGCAGAAAAGTCATAAGGTTAGAGATCATATATGTGCCACTACTTATAAAATTTTATGTTGAATTACATGCAGTGTTGCTGTGTTGGAGATCAATATATGCACAAGGCAATACTTATTTTGCAAATGAGAAATCCCTAGACTTGATGATTACCATATAATGATTAATGACATTGTAAGTCGAGCCTATTAACCTTTTTGGAGACAAGGGATGTCAAGCTACCTAACTACATTTTGTAAAATAAAATGAGAGTACAGAGAGGTGCAGAGAAGAATCTAGAAATATGAGAGTCTACTTACCAGTTACATGAACTAACTAAATAGAAGATAGAATTTGGTCAACCAAAACAAACTTAAAAAAATAATCTAGGCCAATGATTCAAAAAGACTCAATACCAGTTCCACCATTCTAAAAAAATACTCCAATTTGCTGGTATTTTTAGATAAATTATTATACATAACTAACACGGCTAGTACGTCGTAAAATTATATATAGAAACTGCACTTCTGCTCTCAGAGTTATACAGCTAAAACATAAAGGTAAGTACTAAGTGACAACATAGTGATAGTACGAACACTTCTACTTTCCATCATAGTCCCAAACACGTCAACTCTGGTTGCCAGCAGATCATATTGGATTCTAGGTACCATGAAGTCTTATTCCATTCTCAAGAGCTGGTAGGGAACTTGCACTGGGAATTTATCTTTTGAAGATAGTTCTGTACGGATTGACCCTTTCTTAATAGCCACAACTTTAGCCCAAAATAGTATCTACATTAACACGACCTTTTATGTACTACTTTTAGCCAAAAAGGAAATAAAATGATGGGGAATTGTCCAAACAAAGAGGGACTGTTAATAAAAGTACTTCATGGATGGAGGCAGAACAGAACCCTATGATGTAGTATCTGAACAGGTACACAAACAAAAACCTGGCCAGTTAATAAAATTGCATGGAAAGTACAATTATAATCCACTTTGACAAGATATAACACTTCAAAACCTAAGTTGGTAGTGTTTCTTAGTAGAGTAACAAAGCAGTTGAAAGTATTTTGAAATAATAATCACTTGGACAATGTTTTTTTGTATAGAAAACAAAGCATCAATAAAGTAATGATAAGGGTGTGTAGATAAAAACAAATTCTTATAAAATAAAATAATTTCTAAAATCAAAACCTCCCCACCCTTAGCTTATAGATTTCATTAGATAAAGCAGAAGTGAAATTTGTGAATAATCAAAAGTGTTTTTTCAGCTAACAACTCACAACTGAGAGTCTCTCTATTTTAGTGTTTGCAAACACTCCCATAATCCTACACAAGATGGAGCACAAACTAATCAACAAAGTATACCCAAGTATGCTTCTCAGTTTGAAAACTTTGAAAGTTCAAGATGGCATTGGATATATGACCTGTATTTTAGGGGTGCACAATTATTCAACCTTTATAATGATGATTTCATGCACTATATCAAAACAGAGTCTATTTAAAATTAACCTTGGCGTTCCACACTGTAGTTTGTCCTACAGATCCTGAAATGTCCATAGCAGGCTGTGTAGAAAGTGACTCTTTTCTCTCCGCAGCCGCAGCTTCAACGAAGTCATGCTCAAAACTATTTCATTAATAAAGATTAATGTTATTTTTCATTATTGATTCAGAGGCTGGATTAATAAAAACACCATTGAAATGGAGAAATAATGTTGACATGATAAGATAGTATCATAGAAGTCTTTCTAAACCACCAAAAATGAGATCCAGCAATAACTAACAAGATAAATGCTTGATTGATATCAAATAGTCAGTATGTAGTAGGCAAATGACAACATGAATAAGTGCCAGAATACACAAGAAAATTAAATTACCTTACGGGAGTGTGTAAAGAAAGTCGTAGAGTTTTCCTCGGCCAATATAAAACAACCTATATAACTAACAAAGTCAGAACAATTACATATAGCAGTCGAAGCTGAAAACAATGTATTACAGAAAAGGTCCAACCTTTGAGCATTCTGGAGATACATAGAGCCTTGAATATCGCTTGTCCAATGACAGATAATCCCTCTCAGCTTCTACAAAACTGAATGAGAAGACCTACAAATGCCACAAATTAATAGGTGGAGTTGATAAAGCTTCTTCACCTTGTCTCAAACATGTCAAAAACTTTACGATACATTATCATAAAGTAAATTTCAGCAAAAACGTAAAATAGACATTTTTCAGAAACAAAGGAGTAGTTCAAGGGGGGCACACGCGCAATGGCCTCTAAAAAATTGTAGGTTAGTGTAAATTACAAACAGTATGAAATTTGGATACAAGACTGAAGCCCCTAAATGTGTAAAAATGTATTAACAATTCTCTGCAAAAAAAGATGACAATATGGATATCAACTAGTTTTGCAGGATAAGACTAGACATTAGAATTAACACAATTAAACAATCTCAATCATATCACAGAAATTTACAGGATGTGGAAAGAGCGAACGAGCAATAAAAAGAGGGAAAGAGCAAAAGGGCATCAAGAAAGGTCCACAAACGGATAATCTGGATGTGGTCACAAAGGTAGCTTAAAGGCAATCGGGAGAGAGGAAAATGTTCCAAGAGGTAAGAGTAAGAAAGCAAAAGCATCCAACAATCACAGCCTCAATGAAGAGTTAACTCCCAATGGACAATGTCAGTGTTGAAATCACGAAAATGAATCCAACAATAAAGATTTAATGAATGTGTCTGGATATCATGCAACAATTAGGCTGTTGCACTGATGTTTTTACCTTGCAAGAATACTCTCTTCTCCTCTCTTTAACAGGAGAATGACGTGGGGATTCTCGCCGCAAAGATCTGATATCCTTAGCCATGGATGATGCTCGACGGTCCCTAGAGACTCGGGGAGGAGTAGGTTCACTCTTCAATTCAAGTTTGCGTTTGTGCTCTCGTTCTTTGTTTTTCTCTCTCCGCTCACGTTCCCTTTCACGAACCTTTTCGCGTTCCCTTTCACGATCTCTTTCGCGTTGTCTTTCTCGATCTCTTTCGTGTTCTCGTTCTCGTTCTCGTTCACGTTCGCGCTCGCGCAGCCGATCCTTCTCCCTTTCTCTATCTTTCAACCGCTCACGCAAATAATCTCGTTCTTTATCTCGACGTTCGAATTCTCGACTATATGTAGCTCTATCATCTTTACGATCATCAACCAAGTGACCAACACGTCCCAAAACGCTAGTTGGATAATCTGATTCAAGCGTGGTTCTGTGAAGTCCCTTCCCGACTCCATAGTCTCTTCCGGGAGGCAAGCTCACTCCATAACCAGGAACTGTAGAACTTTGGGCATAAATAAGGTCGTCGAGATTTCTATGTGGAGCTGCCCCTAAAATTGATGCAGTGCTATTGCCACTGTATGATGACGAGCCAGTTAACATTGATAAATTGCGTAATTCAGGGTCCAGCCTCCCACCATAGGCAATAGGATCTTGAGCAGGATGGCGAACTCCAGCTCGTGCTACAAGGTAATCAGCTTGTCTGCCATAAATTTTTTCTACTTAGTTTACTACATATAGTTCCATTTCATGGAAGTGCAAACAGAGTTTCTGTGCGCACAAATCCACCATCATAATTCAGAATCCTTTAATCACATCCATAAGCAAAAGAATACAGTAGCCCACCCACATTCAGTTGCCAAACAATGATCATTATAGACACATAAAAGAATCTGCCTTCCGGTAAAAGGAAGCTACTAAATAAATATCACTCATGTGCATTAAAAGAAACACAGTTAGCCTGACATACCTAGCTCCTCCTTCAACAGAAGCAGACTGCAATACGCGCACATTTCGCATTTCTTCTTGCCTAAGAACTGTTGTTTGTTCCAAACGACTATATAGCTTGGACTGAAAAGGCACAATCAACAATTCTTAAAAAGATATTCATTTCATTTCACAGAAAAAACAAACAAAAATATTCATGAAACGAGCTCAACGAAATATATGCCACAAAAGGCTCACAATAAGAAATAGTATATCACATCATTCACTACCTGTTCATGTCCATATGCAACTGACTCTGCATATCTATTAGTTGGTTCACTGGGTAAATCCCTCCCTAGATATGCACGATCAACATATTGGCGTCTTTCAACTGATGGATACTCAGATGTCCTGTCAGAATATAACTGATCAACATTCTGACCATAGCCACGAATTGATGAAGTGACATAATCATTAGCTGTGAACTTAGGTGGTGATTCTGGCATGGATGATCCATAATTACTTCGGCCTTCAAAAGCAGTTGTTTCAGAACCCTTCATATCCAAAGGGGAAACCAGAAGAGATTTGAAAGAAAAAATCAGTGAGATTATAGCCTTATTTTTTTTGTTAAGAACTGAATGAATAGAAGAAATGAGGGTAGGGGGGAAACCATTAAATAACTAAGAATAATAAGACCAATTAATGCAGACCTTCCAATGTTAAACACAGGGTTAAGATACTTCCGAAGATAAAGAATACAATACATTAAAAACAATAACAAACATATATAAGCATATCATCATAAGTCTTAAGCCCCCATTACAAGGTTATCACGCCATATAGACATGTCGAGCGTACCACCACAAAAACTAGTAAAGGATGGATACAAGGACGCATATAATCATCATAAACCCCCAATACAAGGTTATTATAAATTAAATAGTTTAAAAAAATTCTATAATGTAATACATGTATATATATATATATATATATACACAGACCTAATATATATACGTATAGATTTATATTAGTCTCTCTCTCCCATGGATAATCTTACGTTTTTTGACATAGATATTAAGAAGAATGATATTTTATATGTACAGTATAATCAATATTGGAGTATGGCAGAGGACTGGAGGTTGTAGAATTTTATTGTTATTTTATAGATAAAGTATAATTATTTATAGTGAAACTCACTAATTATTATAATGAAATGAAATTTAGTGTTACGTTTTGCTATTTAAGAAAAGGTAAAATATTTGGTGGGACACTCAAAAATGTATTATATACAAAAACACAAAGACTCAATCTTTCAAAAAAATATGATTCAAGCTATATATATCATCTATCTACAAAATGCTCTAAATTATCATCATCACATCACTTATTAAGCACGCACATCTAACAAGGATAATAATCCTTCAGAACACACTAAAAAGGGTTAGATACAAACCCACAGAGAATATTAGCATATGGGAACAAATAATAGAAACGGGACAGCGGAGGGGAGGACAAGAGACCTTTGTCTCAAAAAGCTCTTCTCTATTGATTGATATTGATTATCCAATTTCAAAATTGAAAGCGTATGACAGAGGAGGTATTCCTTCTTCTTTTATAATATAAAGAATATTATCCATTTATTCTTGAACCCAGTGACACCAATCACCTCAGATCAAGAGAATGTTATGGGTTTCCAAAAGACCCCAACGCAAAGTAACAAAGTGTGTTCTTTTCCATTGAAGAACACACATTAAATACAATCAAAGTGTGAGTTCTGGGAATGGTAACCTGCTGCTGCTGCTGTGTAGCTGAACCATAGATAGAACTGTACTCCCCACCAAAATGTTGGGGAGGAGGCGCCATCCCTGCAGCGGCTGAAGGACGCCCATGAACTCCTCCTCCTCCTCCTCCTCCCAGTAAGGCCGCGGCTCCTACCTACATCAAACAATAAGAATCGAAAAGGAAAATACATGAACACGAAGAAGAAGAAGACAAAAAAGAACACAACAACAACAAATTCCGAATTTTTTATTTAAAAAAAAAAGTAGAACGTACACTCTGAGGGACGTATGAAGAGTGGGAAGAATAGGGTTGGTCTTGGCCATAGCCATTGCTTCCTCGAGAAGAATACATACCAATTCGATAACAGGATCAACTGCAGAAGAACTACGGCGATGGAATGGATGGATTAATTATTAATATTAATTTTTTCAAATTAATTGCCGAATTAATTTAAGGTGGACTGAGCGGCGGCGGAGGATGGGCTCGATAAGACCGACGGAAAATTCATATCAATTGGCTGTCGGGATGAGATGATGAAGATACGTCTGGTTGAACAGTGAGCCCTAGCTCCTTGGCAATTACTGTAAAATACGTATTGTTCTGAAATTGCTGTTTGACCCTCGGACTATTATGAAATTACCACTTAGCCCTTAATACGTGGTAGTCGTTTATCATATTTGAAGCCAAGCCGCGCCGCGCCGCGCGTACTGACAAGCGACAACCCCCATTTCATTTCATTTCATCTAAATTAAACCCTCGTCGCACCCTCCGTTTCAGTTTCCAGGTCCGCCACCCGCCACCGCTCTGCCGTGTTCTTCCCCATCCATTACTATCCAAAAAGAGTGATTTCATTTCCAACTCCTTAAATCAAAACCTCCACTTATCATGGCCGCTGGCGCCGGTAGCCTCCACGCTTCCTGCTGCTCGTGCTACATTTCCACCAACAACTCTAAATCTCTCTTCCCCCAATACAGACGCCGCACCTCTCTGTTCCTATTATCCCCTTCGTTCCCGTCGGTGTATTCTGCGCCTTCACGCCCAGTGGTAGCGAAAGCATTGCCGACCAACGATAAGAACAAAAATATATCCGATAAGAAAGAACAACAGGCGGCGGCGGATGAGGAGGAAATTGAGGAGGACCTGCCCTGGATACAGGAGAAGGCTCTGGATGTGGTGGAGTTCACAGGCTCCGTTACACAGGCCATTCCGGGACCGCGCGTGGGCCGGAGCTCCCTTCCCTGGGCACTCGCCGTTCCCTTGGCTTATCTCGGACTTACATTCGCCATTGCATTTGTTAAGACCGTCCGCAAGTTCGGTTCTCCGAGAGAGAAACGCCGTCAACTGGTTTGTATTTTGCTATTTTTTGAAATCAATTTATTGCACTAGAACTTAGTTACATTGCAATTTCATGGATTACTGCAATTCCTTGGATTGGAAGATGGGGTATTATAAGGGTATTGGTGTATTCATTTCCGTGCTTTCTTCGGTTGATGATATATAACTATGAAAAGATGGAGAAGGAATGTTTTTTGATTGTGTTATCCTTGTTGATGATATACTAGTATGGTAGATGTAAGATATCTTATGACATGATTGATGCAGAATTGTTACTAGCAAGAAGCATAATTCACTTTCAAGTTTCAGCTATCGATTCTATTCCAAGTAGAACCTTTTTAAGTTTAGAATGGACGAAGTAAAATCATAATACCATAGAACAGGGAACTCACCAACTTGTTTTTGCTCTAGTGATTTCCTTCAGAAAGACATTTTTTACATTTGTTGAGTAGCACTGGTATGTTATGTAGATGAAGTATGTAAACTTAGAGTGATGCCAAACCCTTTCAATCCCTCATTCTTCTAAACTGGGCTGATCAGAAGGATTTAAATTTGCTAATACTTACAAGATAACATCAAGTTCAACATTAGAACCTATAACTAAAAGTATTTTTTTTCTTTGTCTGCATCACGTGTCCAGGTTCCATACAAATTATAGTAAGACGCAACAACTTGTAAGGTTCTCCTCTATCTTTCTTTCCCATCCTGCCCTTTCGAGGCCCAACCCCTACCTGTCTATATAAGCCAAGGGAAGTTTCCCAGTGTAAAATCCAAATAAATCCATGTCTACTAAATATGTTGAATAGCGAAATTTGCTTTTTCTTAGGTTTTTTATTTTGTGAAGTGAGTGGATTCTGAGTCCATCTATGACTGATTATTTCTCTATTGATTAGTTTTTCCATTACTTCTCCATCGACCATCGGTAACTAAAAAGTTACATTAACCTTTTTACTAAGGTCAATTACAAAATTACCCCTAGGTCCCAGCTTAATACTAGGAAATCTAATTATATTTAAAAATTGCAAACACCACTTCGAGTTTTGTAATATCCCCAAATACCCCTCCACAAAAGGTGTCTCTTAAATAAAAACAAACGTTCTGGGGGTAAATGTAATTCTGAAATGATGTTCTCTTTTTAATTGGTGAAACCTCAAAGAATATAATATTTGCAATTCCCCCTTTGCTATAAACGATTAGTTTATTGACAAAGTTGTTTATTTTTTTTAGGTAAATAAAAATGCTTACCTATGCAAATCTATAGATGAGCTATTTGAGAAAGGAATGCAGGAAGCAGACCAATCAGCTTTACTGGGACTGATGCAAAAGGTGAGTTATACTTATTTTACTTTAGTTGATGATGGTCAACTTATACTTGTGTGATTACCAAAACTTATTGGATGTTGCTTATTTCTTGCCTAGATATCTTAAAATGTCCTCCTCGTAGACTTAGATGATTGGGATGAGTTATATCCTAAGGCTTTATTTACCTTATAGCTCATTTTAGTGTTAAATATCTGTTGGGGTGTCCTGAATAACATTTCCATATGATACATCCACGTTGCAGAATCATATTACCTATATACGTTGAAGTATTTGGGAATATATTTAGACTCTTCAAGTCATGCATTCTCTTACTATCCTGGTGGTGAATTAATCTAAACACATTTACTGGGGGGAAGAAGATTGTCTGGTGGTGTTCTTTGTTCATCTACCTATATGTATTTGGAGAAAGCACTCGAGAAGGAGATATGATGGTTTCCTGTCTTATGTAAAGATTTATGGATATGTCAGAAAAAAGATCAGAGGCAAATTGTTCATTTAGCCAGAAAATATGATGAATCTTATGTTAATAATGGTAAAACCACCATCTTTGATGTGGTTAAATATGGTAAAACCCTTTATTTACTATTGTACTATTGTTAACTTGAAGCTTGATGTGGCTTAATTAAAAGATCTCATTTAATATGAAAATATTGCATTGATGGAGTCATAGATATGTTTCTACTTTCTACAAAGTTTCCATGTGCATCAAGTTTATATATATCATAACTTGCAAGTTACGTAGAGAAAGAAAAGATGGTTAACTTAGCAATGAACACTGAACAGTGTCTTGATTTTTTCTCATCTGAAAGACCCAGTTTGGCTTTGAAAATGGCGTGGTTGTCGCTATTTAAAAGTTAAAACTAGGTATTGCGAGTGCCTATGGGCTTAGTAGCCAATTGAAAGAGATGGAATTGGGATGTGGTTCTGTAGTTTTTAGCTTGATTCCTACTTCAAGTATATCTAGGTTTTTGATAGTCCTTGGGATCACGGATTATTCAATCAAGTTGTTCTTCAATTGATTTTGACTTGTGCTACGAGATATGTTGGCACACACGTGTCAATAGTTAGAACTATTTCAGATAGCAATAAACATCAGATGGAAGATGTTTTATGCTGTGAAGTAAAAACTTATGTGATATGAAAGAGCACTGCTGCGGTAGCCGGTATGCAGTGTGCCTGACACATCTACTACCACACAATTTCTTTACTTCAACAGTTTATTATCTTTCAACCCTTATCCAAAGTATGTAGTGTGCTTTTGCATTTTATCTATTAATATCATAAATCATTAATAACTACTGATCTTAACACATTGCTGATTTTCCAGACAGGTTTCGACATGCAGGAAATTTTACGGAAGTATATTCGTTATGCTTTGAACGAGAAACCATTTAATCCAGACTTGGTATCTAATTTGATCCAGCTCAGAAAAATAACATTGTTAGATGATTCCCAGGTAGCTGAAATTCTGAACGAGATCTCAAGTAGGATTGTGAAAGATAAAGGTACCTACAAACTGTATCATCATCTCGTAATTGTGGATAAAAGTTGTGTCCCTTTTTGAGTCTGACTGCCTAGATATTGATCTTGATTCCACAAAATTGCAAGTTTTGTTTTGTAAATTAGCAAGCCAACTTATATGAATCAGTTAATTGTTAAGTCAACTTTGAAGTTTGAATACCAGTATACATACTACTTCACTCTCTAATGTACTTTAGCGGTCCAGGGAGGAATATATGTTCTATGGGTTAGCTGATTTCCTCATTATCAAGCAAACAAGAAAAGAAATAGATATATGATAAATTGATATGGGTATCTTATGGACCATAATCTTTAGTTTCAAACATGCATTAATTTCTCAGGTCCAGTGGTCATGGATATGTCGGGATATTCTGAAAAAGGTTTTAAAAGAAAACTTGCCGTGCAAGCTCTGTTCGGAAAGTTGTATTATCTGGCTGAGGTAAGTCTCTGTTCGTTACTTATTGACTGTGGACTTATACTTCAGTAATTTTTTATATTGTATTGGACGCTGTTATCTTCAGCAATTGAGGATAAAACTCAACTTTATGCGGTTAAGTCTATAAACTACATATCCAGGGTATAGAAAATTGCACAGTCGTCTGAAAATGACTTGACACACTAGTGATTATATTAAATTTGTATAGATCCATAACGGGATTCATAAACGGTATTAAAGCTTGGCATTGATCCTTTTTTTCCTTATCATGCAATTTCAAGATTAAAAGAACATTTTTCATCTCCTACCCTATCTGAAGAACAGGCGTAACCTTGTAGGTGGTCATATCCTAAACATGCCGACAGAGAGCAGTTATAATTAGTTAATGTGAAAAAATAACGTCATAAAATACTAGAAAATTTTATTGTGGTACCACTCACCACAAAAAAAACGCGCCTAATTTTTAAACACGAATGTCAAAGACTCAAATGTTAATGCTTTGAACTCATTTCAGACTGCTCTGTAAAGTGTAAACTCAAAGTGTCTAATATAGCCAGATTTAAATTTGAAATGACACCATTACACATTCTGCTAATATTTTCTTTGTGATACGCGCAGCTGCCCGAGTTTTGTTCAAGAGACAGCCCTTTAACTGTCAAAGAGATATTTGGGGTTGCAGAGTAAGTACCTTCTTCCTGAAATTTGCGCAAGCCATACTCAACCCGAGACATAACTTACAATTTTTTTTAAAACCTTGTTTTCAGTGAAGATGCAGAGAAGCTTAGGCTCCACCCTGTTTCAGAAGCCGGTGATTTGGAATCACTAGAGAAAATGATCGACGGTTCAGATTCAGATAAATCAAGTGACGAGCCATCAAAGGCGTCTTGATGTTGCATCTGTGCAAATTTTAAGTGGTGCTCGTTCAACGTATTGGTCAAGGAGTTTATTTTTGTTGGTTACTTTTAATCGATTTCGGCTTGATGTTAACAAAAGCTTTGCCCGAACATTCTATAATCATGGATGAGTTAACCAATTATATTCCTTAAGTTGGAATTTTGATCTGATTACGAGATAGCATTAAATTTGTAGAGCTAAAGGTGGAGAAAAAGCCTTTGTAATTATGTATTTGTAAGAAATCAAATGACCATTTTTAGAATGAATTTCAAATTTTATAAAACCATGACTTAAAAATTGGGCATGAGACTTATTTACAGTAACAAATTTTTTTTGCTCCATTAATTGACATTTTGAATTTCTGGTTTTTACTATTTAATTGTAATTTTATAATAGGGGCAAATGCATAATAATACTTATTTAATAAAAAAAACATTATTTTTTTAACACATCTCATAAAAAATGTCTTTTCTGTAAAATTTCTAAAAAAGAAGTCCAATATACCCTTCAACTTTTAAATTTTTTATAGAAAGAACAAAAAAAATGAGTTTTGGTAAAATATTAATATCCAACCACTAGGACAAAGAAGAACAACTACAAATGATCTTGACAAAATATTAATATCCAACCACCAAGACAAAGAAGAACAACTACAAATGATCTTTCAGTCACTGTTAATAGAATATTTTTTAAATATAGAATTTTTCTTTCCGAATAATATGTTGAATTTCACGTGATATTTCCTATAATTTTGAGTTTCGAGTTGTGTTTCTTGGTTTAAGTTTATATAAAACTGAAAATTTGGTGTGAATTGTGCAAATTTCTAATTTTTTTGTCTCGCTGTTCTTAGTCTTACCTAATCTTTGGCGTGTTACTCGATTGGGTACTGTCCCATCGAGTAGCACGTCATCGAGTGTGACCCAGTAAATTTCGGTTACTCGGTCATACTTGATCGGGCATGATCAAGTAACCGAGCTAGTAGCACCATCGAGTATCTACCCGATCGAGTAACTCATCGAGTAGCACCATCAAGTTAGACGTGCCCACCGGTCTCAAACCGTCAGTTTCTGGCACCGGCGGTTCCTGAACTGGCAGCCCCGGTCCTTAGAATGCAGGAACCGGACCGAACCGGCCAAATCCGGTCCAGATTCCAAAAACCGGCGGCCCATCCCGGTTTGGACCGGCGGTTAACCGTCGGTTTTTAATTTTTTTTATTATTATTATTTTTTGTTATTTTTTAATATTTATTTAAATATTTTTATGTTTTTTAAAAAGAAAATAGAAAAAAAATCAAAAAAACTTAAATTTATATTTACAAATTAAAATTTTACATTTGAAAATTAAAACTCTAAGTTAAATAAAAATAAAAATTTAATAATTTATATTTAAAATTTTAATTTAGAATACAAACTTTTATAGAAATAAAAAAAATTAATAAAATACGTAATTTATAGTCTTATATTTAAAGATAAAAATTAGAAATACGAATTAATTTCACAAATTACAAGTTTTTAAGAAATGAATTTAGAAATTATAATAAATTGTTCATTCACTTTTGGTCAACTCTTCCAAGCCTTGCGCTTCTTTTTCTTCTTTCGACGAGTGTCTAGACAAATGTTGTTTCCTCTTTCTTGCTCGTACCCAATCATTTACTAGCATTTGTGCCTCTAAATTTTCCGGGTGGAGGCGCGATCTTCTTGGTCCAAGCATGTTCCTTCCAATGCTAAAAGTCGATTCCACTGCAACGGTAGACGCTGGAACAGAGAAGATGTCTCTAACAATCTTCGAGAGTATTGGGCAAACGTCCGATCTTTTGGACCAATAGATCAAATAATCTACTTTTTCATCTGCGTTCATGTCAATGCGTCCCAAGTTGGGTGTGTTGAGGTAAATATCGAGTTCTTGGTAGAAGTCCTTCTGTATTCGAGCCTTCTTCCGCCCCTTGTTGTAAGTGGTTATATTCTTCAATGGCATAAATGCTCGTTCCCACGCAGTAAGGTCGTCGTTAGGTGTGTGGAGTTGGGAGTCATCATCTTCGTCTTCACCTGCACCATAATCAGAGGGAGAGGGGCCTATTCCCGTATAACTTTGAGAATATGTGTTAGTGGGTTCGTTCTCCAACGACTAGATTTTGATTTTTTTTTTTAGTTAGGGAATCGGACGGTTCCCGGTTCTATCCGGTTCTCGGATCACAGGAACCGGGACCAGACCGACCGTCGACGGTCACGATCCGATTTTTGAACCAGGAGACCAGTTCCCAGCTACGGGACCAGCTGAGCCGGTCCAGTACCGTCGGTTCACGGTTTTAACCGGCGGTCCAATTTATTATGGGCATGTCTACATCAAGTAGTTAACAAATTTGATTATTCAAAATTTATAGTTTATAATTTATATTTATAATCTATATATTAAAATTATAAAAAATTTGATACGTGAGAACTCGTTGTTCAATTTGGATTCACACTATATATTAGAGTAATTAAAATAACCTAAAATTAATTATGAACAATTTATTTTATTATGTTGGAGTACTGTTATTTTATAAATAAAGATTTTGAAATTATTTAAATTATAAATAATTAGTTTGAATTTTTGTAACTATTTTTTATATTCAAAAGTTCTAATTAATTGTATATTATTAGTACAATTATTTAAAAAAATATATACAAGTAATTTTTTTAGTGAAATATATTAAAAATAATATATTAAATGCAATGATTTACCAATTATACATTATCAAATAATCATCCATGTAAATTTATGCAATTTATAAAAAAAAAATGGATAGTTTAGTTACTTCCTTAAAAAGTGGGTATTTTTTACATGTTATTATAAAAGTAGATATTTTTAATTTTTGTATAATAATAGTGGGTAAAATAAATTTTCACTCATTTTAAAAACTAACAACATACAATAAACAAATTAAATAATCAAATTTCACGATTTTAGTGTAGACAAAGACCCTAGGCAAAATATAATAGGGGTATTCTTTTATAAGGACAAATATAAATTAGAAATGAGATATACCTCGTATAATTTTTATCCATCATAATTAAAGGCAAGTACCAATAATACACTCAAATAATAAACATTCATTAATATACTAAAATAATTCAAATTAATATTTATGAAATATTACCAAACAAAACCACCCTCTAAAACCGCTACCCAAATCACAAATCACAAATCACAAGTTCTTATTTAATTGTTAGTAACCGATGTACACATATATTCTGATATTCACTATAATAGATACTTTATAATTATTTTGTTTAATAATTGATACTCACTATATTACATTTTTCAATTGTTGTTTTTGTACTACAATAGATACTTCAATTTGTTACCGTAATTTTGTATTTAAGGAGTAATTGTTAGTAACAAATCTACGTATGCACTATAATAGACATTGAATAATTATTTTTGTAATATAATAGATAATTCAATAATTATTATATTTTAAGCCTTGACATGTTAAAATAATTCTGTGGAAGGTAGCATAACTATTTTTTTAATATCATGGAAAATTTGTTCGTTCGTTAATATTTATTAATATTTTTTATTAATATAAAATTTATATTATTACAAAAAAATAATATATTGTAGTCAACAAAAATATAATTAGTACCATAATCCATAAATAAAAAAACTATTAAAACTCTCGCTAAAAAAAATTAAAAAATATAGAGTCCTAATCTACAAGTAAAAAAACAATTGATATTCGATCTAATAATAAAAACTAATAAACTTTTTTTCCTTCAAATTTCCAATATAAAAATAGACCCCTCACATTTAGTTATATTACTATAGAATAAACATTCAAGTCTATCTACTTTCTTAAACAAATTTATTTAAAATATATATGATTTTATTAATTTTCAGTATATAACTAAATATACACATTTAATATATAACTATTATACTATATTATAATACAAGTAAATTGCACAAAATAAAAAATGCACATAACAATTAAAATGTAAGTAATATAAAAATAATTATTTTTATATATAACTATTATATTATATTAAAATGCAAGTAAATTGCACCAATCAAAATGCAAATAAAATATATTATATACAACTATATGCACGAATTCTATGAAGAACCTAATTGCATTGAGAATGGGATACTTCATAGTTTTAAAAACAAAAAGTTATACAAATATTTTACGAATTGATATAGTATTTATAAATTAATTTTACTTACCGCAAGTATTCTTCGGAAGTAAGTCATCCGTATATCGCCCACATGAGCTGAGAAATAGTACTGCACATGTCAATGCTAATAACATGTGTTGAACATCATGGTCCCTTCAAGCTCGGACCACGGGTGCTAGAAGAGCAAATGATATCAGCACACTGCATAAAGTGGCAGTCAACTCCACAACCACGATTCTTAAAAAAACGTGAATGGGAGATGTAAGCCCTAAAATGATAGTGCAACTGACTAATGCAATAAGAACCCTTGCACCCACAAGAATCTGTACATGTTAAAATATCATTATCATTACTAACATACTCTTTATAGTTGATTTTATAAATATTAACATAATTTTAATATATAAGAATTAGATATATATTTTGTAATGTTTAAAAAAATTGTGGTTTATATGCTATTAACTCATAAATAATTAAGGTAATAAATATAACATACTCGAGCAGGACGTGCAGAATAGTAACAGAATACGATGATGTAAGAAATTTGAAACGTGGCCCCATTGAAGTTGTTGACGACGATGGTGGTCATGTTTCCCACGCGTTGTTGACGAAGATGATGGTCATTTTTCCCACGCTGCTCTTCAATATCCCGTAAGAGCCCCATAGCAAACTGCACACTAATGTGACCACGTGAGGGTTCAGGTCATAATCTGTTGTAATCTCTGTCTGTTTGATCTGCCAAAAAGGACTGGAGAAATAAATATAAAATAAATATTGTAGTTTGAAATGAAGTAAAATTTGCTTTTAAAGAACATGTTCTTATAAGCTTATTCTTAAGTTTGTAAAATTAAATTTATTAAATTTTATTTTATTAAATTAATAGATAAATATTTTTTTTGTATTAAATTACTTAATAATTACTTAATTATTAAATATATCATTATTAAGGGAGATGAAAAAGTTTTAACCTGAAGTCAAATAAGCATATTACGTACTTCACTTTGAATATTTTGACACGTAATTTCAATAGCATTTTTATTAATTTTCAAATTATGTTGAAGTTTGTTCGTATAATTTTATTTATTTATTTTTGCACGTTTATTTTTATTTCCATACTAATTTTCAATTTTTAATTTATTTTTTTGACATAGTTTGTTTAATAACAATTAAGTAATATACTAATATATAAAGTAATTTAAAATTGGATTTAGTTATATTTACATTTATCATTTTTCAATTCAAAGTTTTTAATTTGAATGAAAAGATAAAAAAGAAAGGAAGAGAAGGAGGGTCAAGTGGCAAATTTTTTGTGCTAATTATAATCGGATAATCTGAATTAAGAAGGTCAGATAATATTCATAAAAAAACAGAATAATTCGCATCCGTCGGATATCCGCACGAGCAATATCCGTATCTTCATTCGTATCCGACAAATTCATATAATCGCATACTATATCCTTAAAAACGAATGCGGACGTGAAGCGGAAATTATTCTTACCATTTACACCTCTACAAAGAGTAATAGCGAAATTCAACATCATTTTTTTTAAAATAACAAAAATGCCATTGAAATAAAGTGTATCTTAAGTGTCGTCAGATTCTTGTTAAAATTGTAAGTTAGTGCAATTTTTAAACGTTGAAAAGTAAATTAAAAAAGTTCACTCATGATCATGAAAGTGCTCTAACTTCACATAATTTTTCCCTTATTTTTATTAAATTACTTAATTGCGTCCAAGGGAGATGAAAAAGTTTTAAACCGAAGTCAAATAAGCATATATTCACTGAATATTAATTAGCCACTACAGTCTACATATATATTATTATATAATACAGTATCAAATATCATTTTTATATTTATATTTCCATCCTTTTCACGATGCAATGAATTACACCCCTCAAATAAAATAGCCTTATATATGTACAATGAACCACCCCATATTGATGAAAGTGTTGATTCAAACACAAAATTCCATTTCGATCTTCCGATGCATGCAAATAAAACAAACATCTCTCCTCATTTTTCATCGCCTTCTAGAAACATTAAACTTATAATATTTTAATAATTCTAATTAATCTAAAAAGTCAAAATTCCATATAATGACACTATACTATAAAATTTAGTCTAAAATTTGCATAAATTTACATTAAAGCATACTCTTCTCTTGATACATCTATCTATCTGTCTATCTATTTCTCTCAACAACTAGGTAACATGCCTTTGAGGTTAGGACACGACGAACAAAACATCGAATCCACACTACTCCAAAACCAGCAGCTTCCGTTCGATTCAGATTCATCATCGGAAGGGATTCTTAGATACATCGATCAGATGCTCATGAATGAGGACACGGACGACAACACACACGCGCTTGAAGAGTCCTCCGATTTTCAAGCCAAGGTGAGATCTTTTCATGAACTACTCGACCAAAAATCCCCTATCATCGGTACTAGTGATGCTAGAGGGTATCTACTTGATCGTGTAGTCGACGATCAAACTTATTTTTTGAATAGACTTCGATTGCCCAACCCTCTATCGAGTCATGATCATATGTATAGTAATACCAAAGGAGAAGTTTTCAAAGGAGAAGCTGAGCATATCAGCGAGAAGCTGCTCGTGGTCCCCACAGAAGAATTCGACGATGATGTTCGTAATGTTTATAGACATGGGGGCCGTGAAATGGAATTCGCAACATGCTTTGAAGACCCGAATTTTCCATACAACAAGGAAAATCTGAGTGATGGGGAAGAGATGAAAGCAAGAAATTGGCGTGATCATAAGAAGAAACACAAGGGCGCTTCGATGATATCAAACATATTTAGCCGCAAATGATTGTTCATCTTCGATAATGAAAATAAGAGTTTTCATCTTTTATAATAAATTTACAAGTACGAAATTAGTTCTTGTTCTTTGGTTTTCATTAGTAGTCAGAGGTAGGAGGTGTTTTTTACCTCTAAGCTTTGAAAAATCTCTTAATTATATCGCTTGTTGCAAAGTGTGATAATAACAATTCAAAAAAAAAAATCAAATAAAAAAGTATTGTGTTACAATTCATGGACCAAGCCCTAGATCTGCCATTTGCGTCAAATCCGAGAATTTGAGGCTCTCCTAAAATATTCTCACACAAAGTTCAAAAATATAATAGATGACTAAAACAAAAACTAAAATATTGGAACAAAAATCACGCGTGAAGAAAAAATATATAACAATTATCGAATCAATGAGATTATAAATACAAATAATCTCTAGATTAAATCACACAACTGTTACCACATAAATCTCTTTATAATAATTGCTCTCTAAATATTTGATGCTCTCAATTGGTCTCATAAAATTAACTATGTAAATCATTATTTATAATTGTAAAAAATCCACGAAACAAGTAATCAATAATAATTAATAAAAAAAAATTTATATTCCTAATAGACTTCTAATCCCTCTAAAAAATACTAGCTCCCTCCGTGACTAATGATCACAACTCTTTTATAATTTGGGAAGAAAGTGTGATCATTAGTCTTAAGATATAAGTATTATGAATTATTACTTCTGTTCCAGAGCAATGGTCACATTTTCTTCACAAATAACAAAGAAAGTATGACCATTAATATGGAACAAAATGAGTATTAATTTGGGCAGCAAACAATGAATTATGAATTTGGAACATTGAATTTGGACTTCGGCTGGACTTGTGTCAATACATATGCATTTTGGGTTTTATGAAATTTTGAGTATCAAATCTTTGATATTAGTTATGATTTGCAATGTGTGCTCAATTTGACATTTTATTATTATTTTATTATTTATTTTAATATATATGTGTTTAAATAAAATAAAAATATGTATTGTGGTGCAAAAGTAAAATTTTACTTTGCAGTGTTATGAGATGTAAAGTGTTATGAGATGTAAGTATAAAATGATAAGTACAAATTATTTGTGATATGTAATATGTAATTAAATTGTACCTAACTTAAGAATGAGTACACCATTGAATATACTCTTTAATCTACCAAATCCATGTATCTATATTCAATCCTAAGTTGACAATTCACAACTCTATTGCAACTTTTAACTTAAATCATATGACTATATATAAATGAATGTTTTATATCTAATGATCAATATTTATTATAAGTATGGTACGAAATTGCTCTTTTAGATTTAATTTCAATCCATTTTTGTTATTTATTATAAGTATGGTACGAATTTGGGTTTATTAGATGATACACCCTGGTGTATTACTTTGGTAGCATCTTAACCGTTGATGCATACATCATACAGGGTGGTGTGTGTGATTGTGTGTGCACTTATATAAAATAATATTAAATCTACGGTTATTAATTAAATGCATGGTGTACTCCACCGGGTGTAACATAAAACCTACGAATCATTTAGATTTAATTTCGATTCATTTTAGTTTAGTCATTAAGTAAAGATATTAAATTAAAAGCGTAATATAATACAAAAGGTTAGAATTCTTATATAGGATTTCATTACCTAATTAGTTTACATTAAAGTAGTGATCAGCATTAATAGTCAAGATATTAAAATATGATTTCACGAGAAGTTGTTTATATAAGATCATGTCACTGAGTAATTAGTGTTTAAGAACCTATTATACTTTTTTTAATCTTAACTAAAAATTACTATGGTCGGTGAGGTATATACTTGTTTTTTTTATTTCTTTAGTAATTGGCTGTGATGTGTCGGTGATGATTTTTCAATCTTGATTACATCAACTCATAGGATAATTGGGTTTGCCAGTAATCTCAACGGTAAAACCAACAATAATACGACAATGTCTCTGGTGACTCATCACAAGAAAATTGTCGATAATTTTGAGCATAAATGAAGACTTTTGTTGACTTTTGGGGTTTGAAGTCCAAATCGAAATTGAAAAGAAGTAAAGCGGAATTAAAAGAAACATAACAAAGAAGAGAGAGCACGTAAGAGACAGGGAAGCTGACGCATTAATCGGTTGCTCATATGCATGCTCGGTTACTAAAGTAAAGGGAAGTAAAACGAAAGAATAAAGAAATAAAGAGCGCGGAACAAACAAAAAAAGCTGACGCATGAATTGGGCGGCCTTACGTCATGCTTTGGTCGATAAACAATAAACATAAAATATACTACTAGCTATATATTCACGTGGAATATTTTAGGCCGACTACAATCCACCGCGGATATTAAACTATTACTCCATTATATCTCTCTTTCACTGTATTTGTTTTATTAGTAATTTTTTTAATTACATTTATTTGTTATTATAAACTTCATTTACTAGGAGCATTACATTTTCTAAGCATTTCACTTCCTCAGAGCTAGGTACCCTAAATTCTGTATTCATCAACATTTTCTTGAAGCATTTTTCAGTAATATTACTCATGTCACTATATATATATATATATATATATATATATAATATGGATCCAATTAGTTTCCATGCTAACGGATATGTGCCCATTAATTTTGTGGTAACATACCCGGGGCAGAGCTTACCCTTGGATTGCGATTCATCATCATCAGAGATTCTGAGATTCTGAGATTCGGAGAGTTCGAAGAGTAGGGTTCTTGAGCTGATTAAGAGGATAAACCCAGATATCTTCGTGCACGGGATAGTGAACGGGGGTTATGGGGTTCCGTTTTTCTCTAGTCGTTTTTCTCAAGGAGGCTTTGTACTACTTCTCGGCATTATTCGACTTGGTGCATGGATACGGTTGTGCCGAGGGAAAGGCCGGAGAGGATGGTGATAGAGAGGGATATGCATGTTTGGACGTGAAATTATGAATATGTGATAGCGTGTGAGGGGTTGGAGAGAGTCGAGTGGCCGGAGACGTATAAGCAGAGGCTTTTACTAAGTTGGAAGGGCAGGATAACTCATGCTATATCATGTTGGCAACCCTCAAAACATGCGTAATTCACTATGTATATTGGAACAATTAATTTGAAAATGTTAATCCCAAATTTAAACCCTACGTAGAAGGAAGTATTTTAATAAAGTTTTTTTAATTGTAAAAGATATATATGTAAAACTTGTGTTAGAACTTGAAAACGCAACTACAAGTACCTATACTAAATAAAGCAGCGGAAATTAAAAGGACAAACAGGAATAAAAAATTCACGAGTTGTTCTTCACTCGAACAACTCGCAAGTCGCAATAGCCTCAAGGCCACAAACTTTCTCATTTAATAATTACAAAATTCGTTCGGTATTAAGACTACACAAAATCGTAGTACTTAATACAATGATACTTACAAAAGATAAGGAAAAATTACAAACTCTCTTCACTCAAGGTTTCTAATTTTTCTCCAGAAATATTCCTCACTCAATGTAAGTCGTAATGATGATCTTGCATCTTCAATAAATAGCACATCATACTTCATGGGCAGTGGGGCTGCAAGTCAGTCTGCAACTTCCTTGAACCATTACTCCATAACACTGCCCACTACTTCCACTCATTCACTCCCAGCTGAATGACTTTGTGAACCCGTTTAGAGTCAGCCCAGCTCCCTTGAATGCTCAGGCCCAACAGACTTGAAAGCCCAATTCTCTTTTCACCTCCAGCTCAATTCAAATTTGTTTCCTGTAAAATAAAGACCAAGTAAAAACACTAATGCATTTCAATGAGGCTGGAAAAACACCTTCAACAACTTGACTATAAAAAAAGTGTGAAAATATAAATGTAATCTCTTAGTGATGTCATTTTTTAGATAAAAAAAGTACTAACATTAAATTTTTAACAAGAATTGTGAAGAACAATCTACTTGCCACTACAATAAAACGCCAAGCGATGTTCGAATGATGAAAGCTTATTTTCGATTGGATGATAAGTAGTGATATTCTAAATATTTGAAAATAGGAGTTTCCAGAGTGAGAGGAAGTGAGAAACTAATTAAGGTTCATCACTTGTTGAATTGTGGTGTTTAGTGAGAGCCACTTAAGATCAATAAATTTAGTTGTTTTTGCTCGATTCACACTTGTTATATAGCCTTCTTCAAATGCTTCATCTAAAATGTGATTTCAATTGTTCTGTTATGCGGTGATTGAGGTAGCAAATATCACTACTAAAAAAAGTGGATTAGATATCACTTCAAAGAAATCAGTCGCTGATTCAACTGATCTCTATGACACCAATGATATCAGTCGCAGAAATAATGATACATTTGATATCAACGAAATCTGTTTTTGAATAAACCGATTACTATGAATTCATTTTTAAAATATTGTTTTTACTTAGTAATCAGTAGTAATAAAAAACCGATGTGTTTGGGTGTTGTAATTTTTTATTAAAATATTAATTTACTTAGTTATCGGTGGTAATAAGAAAATCGATTTCTTTATTTGTTTTAATTTTTTTATGAAAATTTACTTATGTAACTAAGTCCAAAAATAAGAAAACAAACTCTCATATTTTCGCGTCTCCCCTACGCATCTCTCGCGTCTCTCCTTCCTCACAAACCTTAGAAAAAAACTCTGTAATATTTCTCCCTCCTCGATTCATCTCCAACCTTAGCCACTGCAATACTTCGTCTCCCTCCCAATACTCCCTCAAAATTGAATCCCTAGCAACTCGATAACCGAGGCCCTAGCAACTCGACATGTGAAGAACCGCGGATATTGAACGGCGAGCGTGAAGCCTTCTTCCTCAACTGAGAACAACGAGCCCACTGTGTATTCCTTCAGGTATGTGATTTTCTTGTTATGTGCCTGCTAGGGATTTCAATTTTCAGTGATATGGTTTTCAATTTTCAATTCTAGGGTTTTGCGATTTAGGTTTTTTTTCCTGATTGTTTTTTTACTTGTACAGTGATGGGGGTTGGATGTGAATGTGGGAGAATGAGATAGGGATTTCAAGTTGCAAATTTATGGTGTTTTATTTTTGAAATATTATACTATTTTTCATTGCTTTTTGGCTCTGCTTCTTATTATTGCCTTATAAACGGAGGTGCTAGAAAGATGTGATTTTTCGGATGAATAGTATCCATTTACTGTATTTTTTTGTTACGGGGCTTTCCATGCTATTTTAATGGAATGAATTTGTGTGATATGGGATAAAACGGAAATTGAGTGTATTGCTTCGTTTTAATTTTTTTTACCATCTCTTTGTTTGCAGAACAAAAAAAGTTGATGCTTTTACAGCTAGAATTCTAGGTATCCATGCCAAGATGATAGAGCTGAACAAGAAAGAGGTATGTCATTCATAATTTTTTTATACTTTGAAGTTTGTAACTATGAATGTGATGTGTTTTGGGTGGAACAGATATAATATTTTTTGTTTTGTTTCACTAATAATGCTTTTATGTTATTGTGTAAAGCATTTAAATTCTAACTCATTTTCCTTTACTTGGCTACCCTAACCAGAAACAAAATTGTGTTCTTCAATTATTATCTTTGTTATCAGATATGGATGCAGGACTTGTTTATAAGATACTCCCATTTTATTTACTCCTAATAAAAGGGGAAACTTCTTTTCAATTTGAAGGACTTCAGTTCAAGAAACTGAAACCCTCAATAAATTATCTGTCACTCGAGCATTTTAGATGGCAAAATTTCTCCTTGGGTGACTGCTAAATTGTTCCATCATGCTGACCCCAGTTCTTTTTTATGTTGTTTTACCTTTGAGTTCTTTTTTTCTTTGTGTATTTTGTACTGTGAACGAAGTGATGTGAATGATGAATCTTAATTAACCTAACCAGAGAATGTTATTGATTTTTAGCAATTGTTTATTTATTTGTTAGAGCAGTCAAAATATTAGAGCAATTAATATTTGAGAATTTATTTACTTCAACATGCAACTAAATATATTAGCACGCTTTTTGGACTCCAAGTTGCTTTACGATATCAAAGTGAATCTACTCTCTTGATTTTTTTCTTTTATATTATTTTTATCATTTCCTTGCATTTGCCTCCTAGCACAGCTGCTCTTTAAAGAGAAAGGACTGACAGGAAAAATACTCTAATATATGATACTGCACATATTGGCTTGACTAAATATTGGTATACTTACGAAATTTAACCTTAAAGATTAACCTAAATGCTAGAGAATCCACCTAACATAGAGATTAAAAAAAAGACCGAGGTTTGATTAAAACCGGAGTGCTAATTTTGCTATTTATATAAATGTGTAGGTTTACAAATATTCGTTTTTTTTTTTTTTATTTCCGAGTGTTGAGTTGTGTTGTTTCCTAGTCTGTTTGGTGAATGATCTGGTAATTACATGAGAAGCTGGCTGCTTTTTTTATGAGTTTCTCTTGCCTGCCTAGATAGACGAAATTTTTTATCAACATAAGTTCATGTGATGAAAATCAGCCTTAAGAATCATTCAATAGCACGCAACAGAGGCTTGAAAAATGTACACTATTTTGTATTTTTATTTTCAAATTTGGTTCATTTTTATATATATATTTTTAATATATGTGCTCTCAGTTTTACTGAGGTGTATTATTTAGTAGTGAATTTATAATTTATGTTTTTGTTTATCTGCAGTGATGTTGCTTGGTATGGGAAGTTGAATATCCTAGTTTGTGCATCAGATACATGTGCAAGGATCCCAAGGTATCCCGAGGATTGTCTGTTTATTTTATTTATTCTTTTTTGTTTTCCTGTTGTGCATTTATGTAGTGGGCTATAAAGTCAAGATCAAATGAGTATACTCAGCAGCAAATCGATGAAGTGCGTATTGAACTGGCTGAGTACCTACAGGGGTTAGCGTATAGGTAATTTCACAGAAAATTCGATCTATATGTAACTTCTTCACATATTTGTGAGACTGATGTTTTCTAGTTTATAGACCTTACATTTTAGTTGAACTGATGGTTATATGAGCATGAAAAATATAGTTGATTTGTTGCTGATAAGAACCTAGAAATTACAGTTGATTTGCTGGAAATTGTAGTTGAATTGTTGCTGGGAATTGTAGTTGATTGACTACTGACATGAACCTCGAAATTGTAGTTGAATATCTAGTTATATGAATATGGATAATATATCTTATTTTTTTATGCTAAATTGTAGTTGAATTGCTTGAAATTGTTGGTGATATAAGTTTTGAAATGTAGTTGATTGTATTTGAACTGTATTTGAATTGCTTGTCATATGAACCTGTTTTTTTTTTTGTTTTTTTTTCTGTCATTGATTTGCTACTGCATGTTGAACATGTACATATATATTTGCTTCAGGTTGTATGGTGCGCGCCAACCCAAAACTGACTATTTAGCTAGCTGATGATGCAGTGGAGCAATTAGAATGTTTATGGTTGTGATGTATTTTTTGGATGAATGGGTAATGGTTATGAATGTATAGTGGCAATACAATTTGAATTTACTCTAGCTAGTTACAATTATGAATGTTTTGATTTTGGATAATGATTGTACTCTAGCTACAATATTTTGTATGAATGTTGAAGATATTTTATGCATTACGGTATTTTGATGATTTTATAAATTTGTGCAATTTTAATATAAAAATTACAAAATTACAGGAATTATAAGATAAATAAATCACTCAATAAAAATCAGTTTTTAAAATAAAATCTCTATATAGAAATCGGTTTTAAAAATAAAAATGATTATGAAATACTATATAGTTATCAAAATAACTGATATTAAAGGAAATGTTAGATATCAGTTAGTTTTGTGGGTTAGTACCGGAAATCAACTGATTTCTATGAACACAAAAGAAATCGGTTGGAAAATAAAAACTGATTTCTAAAATGTACATAGAAATCGGTTAATCACCGATGTCTATAGCTGCAGACTATAGATATCGGCTCCATCAACATCAGTGCGGATACCTCATAGAAATCGGTGAATCACCGATTTCTAATGTAATATTTTTACTAGTGTATTGAGCTTTGTACTTTGAGCCAGAATCAACTTGATTGATCAACACATAATAATTTAATTTGATTCATTCATTGATCATTAGAATTGAATAAGTTAACCTATAGTCAACAACAAAGTGATTTCTTTTGCAGGCCAAATCAATTCTTGGTTTTTTTTTTCTAGGTCAATTGCAATGTCTCGGGTTCGAACCTAGAACATCACGTCTTCAATTCAACATTAATCTACATTAACTGAGCTTAATAAGTCTAAATTGAACTGAACTGAAATTAAGTTTAATTAAATTAAATTTTAAAATATTAAAATATTAATCAAAATATTCAATAATTTTTGTAATATACATATTTTTGTAAAAAATTTAAAGTTTATATAAAATTTAAAATTAAATTAAATTAAAAGTAAAAGTAAAAATAAATAAATAATAATAATAATAATAATAATAATAATAATAATAATAATAAGTAAATAATTAAATACTTAAATGACCCAACTGAACATAACTTAGTAGGTAGAACTGAATTCAATTTAATAGACATGAAAAAACTTAGTAGATAAATTTGAATTGAATTTAATAGGAATGAAGATAACTGAACTTAATAGTTTAGACTTTAATAGTAGATACGAAGTGAATTGAAAAGAACTTAAAATAAATTAAAAAGAACTATTTAAAAATGAAATGAACTTAATAAAAATATATGATAGAACCATCATTATAAATTTCTGTGATTAAGTTTTATTTTTAGTCATTGTTTTCTAGGGATAGGGACAATATAATACTCCCTTCTATTTTTATTAAAGATTGTCAAGCTCTTGCACATTTTTTAATAATAATTTTAATTACCTAAATTAATTTTATTTAATTCTATTAATTATTTAATTTTTCCTCTTAAACTCTCCTCTCTCACCTTTCGTTAATTTATATAAAAAAAAGTTATTTATTGATCATCAATTAAAGTGTAATTAATGAAAGACTAAGAAGTAAAAATCTTATAACCGTCAAATAAAAAAACAAAAAATCATAAAAGCCAAAACGTCAAATAATAAAAATAGGTGTACTAACAATTGTATCAGAGTTTCGAAAATTAAATTTCGAAGAATAAATTTAAAGTGGAAATTTGGTAGAAGAAAGGTATAAATACAATATACACATATCATTCTCGCAAATTCAAAATGGAAAATCAGCATCACATTGTCATTTCTCGATTTGATCGGAGAATCTCCGCCCCATTAATTCGATGTCAAAGAGAAATGTCATAAGTAATGACGTATTTCGTAAGATGTATAAAAAATGTATATTTTGAAAAGTAATGACAAGATGTGTATAAAACAAAAAGTCCAAACTTATAAGTAATTTATAGACTAGTTGAAATTAAATATTCTTGATTTAACTCATATTTATTGTGTAAAGTACTTAACTCAAATATATACTGTATTCACTTTTGAATCTCAATAAACCTTAGTAGTTATAAGTCTAAGTTGAGATCATAATAATCAATCATTGATCAATTAGTGGTAACATGTCTCTGCCTCCATCCGATTCCGATTCATCTTGTAACCGGATGCTGAGATACATCGATCACATGCTCATGGAAGAGGAGCTGGATGACGACGACACCCACGCCCTTGAAGCGACGTCCGATTACCAGGCTAAGGTGAGATCGTTTTATGAGCTGCTTGACCAAAACGATGATAATAATAATAATAATAATAATAATAATAATAATAATAATAATAATAATTGCTTTGATTCTTGTACTAGTACGAATATTAGCAATGATACCCGAGGGTATCTACTTGATCATGTAGTCGATCCAAGACTACTACCATCGAGTCATGATCATGATCATATGTATAGTAACAGAAGGGTCGATGATGAGCAGATGAATGAGGACAAGCTGGAATTCGACGAGGATGTTTGTGATGTTTACACACTAGGGGGTCGTGAAACGGAATTCACGACCTGCTTCCAAGACCTGAAAATCGCAGACATCGAGAAGAGACTAAGCGGGAAAGGCGTGAAAGGGAGAAAATTGCGTGGTGGGAAGAAACAAAAGGGCGTAGAAACGATAGACATCCATCGTGTTATGATGAACTGCGCCCAAGCTTTAGCCACGGACGATCATCTCACGGCCGCCAAGATTCTGAGACAGATCAGACATCATTCGAGCCCACATGGCGACGGGAACGAGAGGCTAGCTCACTATTTCGCCAACGGGATAGAGATGCGTCTGGCTGGGACTGGAAACCGATCGATCCTGGGAGAATCTCCCTTCAACGAGAGATCGATAGCTTCTGAAAACATCAAAATCTACTGCGTTTCCCTTATTGCTTTCGGTATCAGGAAAGCCTCGAGTTTCGCATCCAGCATGCTGATCGCAACCAGATCCGAAAAGGCAGAGAGAGTGCACGTCATAGATTTCGGAATCTCTTACGGCTTCCAATGGCCAGTTTTCATCCGGCGCCTAGCCAGAAGGAAAGGCGGGCCCCCGAAGCTCCTCAGGATCACTGGCATAGACTATCCGCAATCGGGCTCTCAGCCAGACGAAAAAATCGAGGATGCGGGCCAACGTCTGGCCCGCTATGCCGAAGCATTCGGGGTGCCGTTTGAGTACAACGCCATAGCAGGGAACTGGGAGAGTATAAAAGTGGAGGACCTTAAGATCGCCGAGTGCGAGTTTGTGGCAGTCAACTGTCTGTTTGGTTTCAACAAGTTGCTAGGCGACGACAATCCGGATGATTCAAAAAGTATTGTTCTTGATCTGATCAAGAGAATCAATCCGGATGTCTTCGTGCATGTGGTTGTCAACGGGGGTTACGGTGTGCCGTTTTTTTTGCATCGCTTTAGGGAGGCAATGTACCACTTCTCGGCCCTATTCGATATGTTGGAAACACTCCTGCCCAGGGAAAGAACCGAAAGGATGGTGATAGAGAGGGATATATTCGGAAACGAAATAATGAATGTGATAGCTTGTGAGGGGTCAGAGAGAGTGGAAAGGCCGGAGACGTATAAGCAGTGGCATGTTCGTCATTTGACAGCGGGTTTTAAGCAACTCCGATTCGGAAGGGAGTTGATCGATACCTTAATACGCAAGGTGGGAAATTGTTACAATGGAGATTTTGTGGTAGATGTATATAACAAGTGGTTGTTATTGAGCTGGAAGGGTAGGGTAACCCATGCAATATCATGTTGGCAACCCTCACAGCTCAACTGATCGATCGAAATGAGGCTTGATCTTACATGTTATTTCGATTAATGTTCGGTTATGTGGTGATTCAGGTAGCAGAAATTGAGCTCTGTTTTTTGAGCCAGAAAGAATCAGTTTGATTGATCAACACATAATAGTTTTATTAATGCATTGATCATTAGAATTGAATAAGTCTTAACCTAGTCAACAACAAAGTGATTTCTTTTGCACGCCGAATCAATTCTTGATTGAGCTGCTTTATCTGAAAAACTATTCATCTATAAGACCACAACCCTCACTACTCATCCTATATTAATCAAAGCACCGTCACCACTTTATATCTCTATAAGATTTGAATAACTGTTATAAATCTGAAAAGTAGTACGTACATAATAACACAAGACTCACGCGCATGAATCAACATTCCACTTTCACTCCAAGGACATTTTCATAATACTGCCAAATTAAATCCAAATCCCAAAACCAGTCGTCAATCCTGCCTGGGTCCAGAACATCGCGACCCAAAGTCCACAACCTCCAACTAAAAAAAGATGACACATGAACCCAAATAGTATGTGTAGGCTATCTCACATTGGAGTATAAAGCATGTGGGTCTGATGTCTCACATGACTATAGAATCTTTTTGTCCCACGTTGAAGAGTAGAAACTAGAAGGTATATAAATATATTCATAGTTGAAGCAATGGTCGAATAAACTGAAAGCTTAAGAACCTGAGAAATGGATTGTGATTTATTCGGTGAATTATAGAAACTCTCAATATAGAGGTCCCCATAAGTGATAACCCATAAAATCATTGTTATTATAGAAGCTTTATGCGAAGGAAAACATGTACATCTAAGGAATGAGCACGGCTTCATTCAGCCCGGTGATTGAAAAATACAGAATGGAACTGTAAAATTATTTCCAGACAATTCGCTTGGGAGAAGAGTGAATCTATTGATATTTTTCCAGCATGGTTTGGTTTTCAAAAGTTTGACTATCTCCGTTTATGAGATATAGATTGATTCTATCAAATTATTATAAATGTAACTTCAATTTCTATATTTATATATAAACAAATTATAACAGGTTAGAACCACCCCAATCAAAGTAATTTTACAACGGACTCAGGTCCCCCATCGCAATCCCTAAGTACTGAAATCGTTGCCCAAGATAAAGAGGTATTCATCCATTTCCATTATGCTAAAGTAGTTAATACCAAATGACAAGTTTCTAGGATGATCATTGCTTAAGTAGTTAGTAGCAGGTTAGAACCGCCCCAATCGGAGTGGTTTTACGATAGGATCAGGTTCAACCATGTCACCCTAATTACTGAAATTGGTGCTCAAAACAGAGAGGTCTAGTCTAGAAATTCATGGACCATGACAAACTTCTACGATATTGGTTTACCCTCTAGGTTATATGATCGAGCATATCTATACCAAGCTCAAATTCGTTTCTCATACGGTAAGAACTCGTATTAAGTACAATCAAGACAGAAAAAAACACAATCATAGATGAAGCATGTAAAACAAACTCAGCTTCGAAAAATTCATTTAATATCACCACAAAATATTGAAGTATCATTCAAAAAGTCCAGCAAAACCTAAACAACTATAAAACAATAGGAAAATGTAATTAGAATTTAGAAACATTACCGAAATCCACGGATTTCAACTCCAGCCAATGATCTCAATCAACCCGTTTCGGTTTCTCGTAAATAGGCAGCGCAAGAGAATCAGGGAATTTCAAGTGCAAGCATCGGATCCCACTCCATCTCTTCGGAACAACACCCAGCACACCATCGATAGCCACAAACACATTCTCCACAATTTCTGCACTTTCATTAACGCCCAACTTCCCTACCCTAATTGCGCTGCAAGTACCGCCGCTCAGACACAGCAGGCTCGATTTGAAGGCGTTCTCGATCTCCTCCTTCCAATTACTGCCGTCAGGATTCAAGTCCAGAGGCACCGGGATTTTCCTCCTCTTCCGGTAGAAAACCTTTCCTAGTGTGTTGGGAAGCAAAGGGACCGCATCCTGAGCAGCGAAGAACACGTCGAACGAGTCGTAGAGTTTCTGCTTGGATTCGAAGGTTCTGTAATCGGATTTGAGCTTCGCGACCTTGATGACGCGTTTGAAGAAGGGGATGCCCCGAGCGGCGAGGACTTTGTTGGCTGACTCGGCGGTGATTTTTCTGCCGTCGACGATGAGGCAGGCGGAGAGATCTGGAGAGAGGAGAGAGTGGCGGAGGGGGATACGGTGAGGAAGGCGGGTGCGTTGTTTGGGAGGGGCTTTGTTTAGGGTTACCGAGAGGTATATGAAATCATCAGATTCGCCTTCATGGTCAATCTCGTGATCGGGTTGTGAACTTGATTTCTTCTGCTTCCACTTGAGGAGGGCGTTTACTGATTTACGAACTGCATCTTCCTTGACTATATCCGTAGATGAGAAAACTGCCATGGCGGATGGAAGCGGCGGCGGCGGCGGCGGCAGATGGATTGACACAGTCTAAAGCAGAGCGTAGGAAACGAAGGTTACAAATTGAAGTCGACGACATATTCTTTAATTGCAGAATGGTCCTCTGCTTAGGTTTAAAATAATTTTAATTTAATTAATTAAAAATTGTAATACTAAGTACAATTAATAATCACAGTTAATTATTACAAGAATTGAACCTTGAATTTATTTTAAAATAAATATGAATATTTTAAAAGTTTTAAATTAAGTAAAATTAATTAAAAGTTTAAGAATTCAAAAAATATTAATTGTGTATTTATATCTTATCACAACCCATATGAATATTTTTTTATTACATCAAAATTATTCACAAAAATTCTTGATAGTAATTTTTAAAATAAACAATTATTTTGTTAATCATATTAATTGTTCAATTATATTTACCGCGCATATAACTTATAATTTTAATAAATGAAACTTAATTTTATAACAATATTTTTTTTCTAAAAAAACATAATTTAAAAAGAATCAAATTAATTATAATTCTAATTAAATGTTAAATGCAAACCATAAATAAATAAAAAAAAATGATGAGTGATACTCGTTATAAAGAATTGTAGGCTGAATAAGATTTTTTATTTCGAATTGTTCGCTCAAAATTGAGGTAATATCTTAATATGTAAGAGAGATTTATACCAAACCATAAATATTTTCCATAACTAAGTGTGAATTTAATGGTGAAAATAATTTTTTCACAGTTGTAAGGGATGGATAGTAAAAAAAAGAATGTTAATTTACAATATTTTGCAGTTTTAGAAATTTTGAAACGGTGAAGTCTTGTGTAGACATTGTATCAAAGTGATGTAATTAGACGGCAGAGACATTTCTCTAATAAAAAATATACCTCAACAATATATATTAGAGAGGTAGACAAAAGATTCACGAGTTGATAATGTTGTGCTGCAAGACAATCATGGACATGTCAATATTGTAGAGAACTCAAAGTTGAAACAAACTTTTCGATATAGAAGTTTATGTTCTAAGTTGTTCGACTTGCATCAAGAGCATCTGAAAGCGAGAAGACATATAGGGCAATGGATATAGAAATTGATAAATTAGTAAAAATGAATAAATATATGTTACGTGCAGAAATAAATGGTGGAAAAAATGTGGAAGGTAAAGTCCCAAATAATGACATGTTTGATTGTTTTAACGACGAAACTTTTACAAATGCTATGGGATTAAAAAAAATCACACCACTGAAAAACGTCAAGCAAATTAAAAGAGATTTTGAAGCCCAATTAAAAAAAGTAAAAAAGAAAATCCCCAAAAGTTTGATATTTTACAATAATTGAAGTCATTATTTATTCTTTGGTGAATATAATCATTATTGTCATATTTGCATTTTTAGGTTACTGCAGAACAAAGAAGTGATGAAACAAACCAAACCCATGAACTTTATTCTCAGTAATATCAAGTTTGATTCTAATGAGCTTCACAAGTGTAATTTTATACTATTATAAATATATTATTTTTTTATAAACTCGCGTTTATGTAGTATAATAATTATAGTATATGTCAGTGCACTTTTATATTAAGGGTATGAGCTGAGTGTGCATTTCGTTGACTATTACATTTTTCCTCGTCTCGAGATTGTAAATATACGAGTATGATTATATTGATGTTACTTTGACAGATGCATGAAGATATGAAAACCAAATGTTTTGGTCCTTTTGGATGCCTTAACGAATATTTTTTTTTGAGTCAAATTCACGAGAATTTTTTAAATCAAATATCATCAACCAAATTAAAATAAAAGAAAACCTAATGCATAGATGGACATATTGGATCGATGTAGTGCAAAAATGCTTTTGTAGATACTTTTGTATTTTTTTTTGTGCTGTGGTACACGTAGAATTTAAGTCATTTGATGTTTTTTGTTGATTTAAATTCATTTGGTACTTTTAAAACAACAATTCCATTTGAATTTAAAAAATGAAATTACACCAAGTTCAATTGAATATAAATTATATAATAATTAAAAGATCAATCAAACAATCCATAGGTTCCAATGAAACAATTCGATTTGGTATAATAATTGGTGATAGTTGAACCTTCAACTATTTTGAGTAACAATTAAATACTAGTACAAAAGATATAGCTCTTTAACTTTTAGAAAAAAAAAAAAATGTTGGAGATAAATTACCTAATAAAAAACCCCAAGAGATGAGAGTGATTTTGGTTTAAAAAAAACCGTAAACACGGTTTCCAGTAAGTAGTCCTTTATTTTCTAAATTTATCACAGTTGTGCTACTATAGGTTAAACCGGTCATTTTATGAAAATAATTTAAATAAGTAATTTAAATAAATAAAATGTTGAACAAGAAATCGAACCTTTAACCTATTAAAATTAGTTGCACATAAACCCACTACACCATAACACCAAATATGATCATTTTGAACCATTAAAATATTTGTACTGATAATTAATTATACTAATATTAAATAAATAACTAAATCGTAAAAGTTAAAATAAATTAAGTATTAAATAAAATAACAATTTATTTTAATATTATAATAAAAATAAAAAATAATTTTTAAAATTTTGATTATTAAATTTAAATAATTAATTATTAATTAATAAATTTAAAATATCAAATTATTAAATTAGAATTATTTTATTTTTTAATATTTAAAAATAAAATAATTCTAATTTAATAATTCAGTATCTTAAATTTATTAATTATTAATTAATTTTAAAAATAAAATAATTCTAATTTAATAATTCAGTATCTTAAATTTATTAATTATTAATTAATTATTTAAATTTAATAATCAAAATTATTACAATGAAAATAATTTAAATTTAATAATTCAGTATCTTAAATTTATTAATTAATAATTAATTATTTAAATTTAATAATCAAAATTATAATAATTATTTTTTATTTTTAATATAATATTAAAATAATTTGTTATTTTATTTAATATTTAATTTATTTATAAAATGATTTATGTGTTTAATTTAATATTTAATAATTTATATTATTTTATTTTATATTATAATATTTATTTATTTAAGTATATCTTTTTAATTTTTATGATTTATTTATTTAATTAATATTAGTATAATTAATTATTAATACAAATATTTTAATAGTTCAAAATGATCTTTTTTTTTTTTTTTGGGTTAGGTCAATTACAATGTCTTGGATTCGAACCTAGGATCTTTGATCTTCAATTCGAGCACTCAACCAACTGAGCTAACAACCCTTAACAGTTCAAAATGATCTTGATTTGGGTTTATGTGTAACTAATTTTTCCCTTAAAAATACAATAAATAATAATTAAAATATTGACAATAAAACGCCTATTTAAACAAAACTCATCCCCACCTCTGTCTATTCCAAATACATATTGCCTCTTGCCGAGGAGGAGGATGGTTGGCTTAATTCTGGGCGGTGGAGCTTCTACCCCGCGCTTGAGCGTGACTCACAAACCATACTCGGAACTCTTCCAATCGCACCGGCACTTGTCTATTGTCCACCTCCAATCCCCCAAAATCAAAATTAGGGCTTTCTCTGCCGAAAACCATATACTACTACAGTCGTCGGCCTATGCGCGGAAGAGAACCATCGATTTCGGCGTTGATCACAGAGGGAATAGATTCACCATCGGAGATGTTAACAATTTCAATCAACCTCAAAATTTTCTTCAAACTCTCGGAGTTGCCTTAATTGGAATCTTACAGGTTTTTTCTTGTTGTGCTTAATTTTTTTTATTGTAGTGATAATGTTGTGTTTATGTCGTAACAGGAGGCGGTTATCTTTCTAGTGAAGGTTTCGTTTGTGGCATCTCTTGCTGCCGCCGGACTCGCTGTGGCAGTTTTGTCGCTCCCCTTTTTGCTGTACTGAATTTTCTTTAAGTTTTAATTTGACTCTAGAAATACTTATAATTTAATCGTTTTCGAAAAGCTGGTGGCCATTTTCTCGACTGATGCATCTCTCACTTTCCTTCATCCAGATTGTTTTGCATGGAAATAGGAGATTATGTACTGAGAAAAATTCCTTTCGTAATCAAGATATTATTTGGTGGCATGCTGCTTGAATTTGTAAGAAAAAAAACCTTTTTAACTATATATGATTTCTGTGATTTTGGTTGCTTCCTATGTTTCAAAGATAACTTTCTTAGTAAAATTCTTTTTTTTTTTTTTTTTTTTTTTGCTTCAGATTTTTTTTATGTATTCGGGAAGAGTGGCGATCCCAATCAGGGTATTGAAGTAAAGAGGTGGAACATGGTAATGATATATGTGTATGATATTGATTTTTGCGATGTTCCGTTCTTGTGGAATCCTAAACAAATACTGTATTTGTTAGGAGGTTCTATGATGTATGTATATAAGTGTTTGCTAATAATTGCCAAGCATGCTTAACAAGAATATATATCCAATCTTCTTTGATCCCATATATACAGATTGGACAATATATAGCTCTGAATGGCGGTGTTGTCACAGTTAAAGAAGTTGCTCCTTATCTTGATCCTCATAATACTGAAAATATGGTACGTAATAATATGGACTATTGAGATGATAACCACCATTCATTATTTTGGAAACGTGAGTTTTTAAAGATGTTTTCTAATGCAACTGGTTTTGAGGAAGCCTTTCAAATGCCATTTAATAATAATCAATTAGTATATATATTTATATATAAATATATAGAGATAATATCATTAAATGTCTCGTAATATAGCCTGATTCCACATTTAGTTTTTAAGTTTATGAAAAATCAAATCTCGTCATATTTCACGATTTTTAGTAGAATTTCGAATGGTGGTTGTATCTAAAGTGTATTTGATAGTTCACTCTAAGCTCTAGCGTTCTGTCTTGACTCTTGTGTGAAGTCAATTCAATTAAGTAAATGTCACGAAAACATGACTTAAAAAACAAAATACATTCATTTTTTTTTCATATTTGTGTGAATCCTGCTTAGTTGAATAAGTAACAAATAAGTCTCGGATAAGCACTCGAATAAGCAGTCATTTAAGTCTCGGATACAACCAACGTGCAAAATTCTACTAAAAATCGTCAAATAGGACGAAATTTGATTTCTCATAAACATAAAGGACTAAATGTGGAATCGAATTATGTTACAGGACGTTTTGTGATATTATCACATATATATTAGGATATTTTTTAAACTATGTTAATTGTCTCAACCTCTCTCCACCAGGATAATGAGTCATACATGCTACCCGTGCTGAAACTCTTTGATGGTTACTCAAATCTGGATGAAGAGGTCTGCCATTGTTTCTGTTATTAACTACATATTTCTGCTCTGTTTTTTTTCTACTGGGCTTGAAGGGATCTACCTCTTCACTTTTTATGTACTACAGAATACATCAAAAATCACTAATTTTCAGTGACATACACATACCTTCACTCAAAATTCATTTTATTATTTAAGTGAAATAACCTAACTCATTTTCACATCTCTTTTTGTACTCTCAAAATTTATTTTTAACCTTTTTTTTTGTTTATCCGTATTAGATTAAAAAAAATAACACACATGTATAACATTGAAAATTGGAGACTTTGACTTTAACCTTTATTTTTTATCCATACTATTTTCAAATCAATGCTTTGACAGGTTTTCTCTCTGTGCATTCTTATTACTCGATTAATGATTTTTGATGCACCCATAGGGTAATATTCTTTACCATTTTCCGTCAGTGCATTGCACTTCTCTTCCAAGGAGCCATCGTGGTAAGGAATACACGGGAAGATGGGTTGATCGGGGTATACAAGTTGACAAGTTTTTTTTTAATCTCAAGTCTTAACTTTGATTAGTATATCATGCAACTCTCCTATTAACATGAGACTTTATTTTGCCAGAGAAGGTGAAAATGTCAACATTGCAATTCAATTTGTAGTCAAACTACTCCTTTTTAAAGTAGCATGTTCCATGGTGGGAGCCTTTTCCATTTTGAGGTACGGATGATATATTAGTTTTTATTTTAATATATTTATCATTATACTATTTCGACCCCTCCTTTTTTTGGTATTTAATTGAAGGTATGGTTCGAGATCATGCATGTATTACATGTTTCTTCCCCTGCTTACGGTATGGTCTACTCAAAATACTCTTCTCAGATTTAATCTTAAATTGTGATAAGGACTAAGGAGTTTGATTTATTTTTTCTTGTATTTTAAATCAGATGTATGTGATCTATGCTGCCTGTTTTTGGGTAATTGCATCTAAAAGACTGTCTTTCATTAAACAAACAAATGCCGAAATCATTAAAAGGAATGAAGCCAGAGAATATCATGCCAAGGCACTTGAATTACCCGATCGTTCTCTAAAGAGCAAGGTAATAATTTCGAAGAAAACATAAATTGCCGTTTTTATACTTATGTTTCATGGTAAACAAGACATGTTAGGTTTCTTCTTGAATATACAGAATGAAAAAACAGTGGGTTAATATAACTTACTATCTTGCATACAATATTTTCAGCTTTCAAGTGCCCGTAAAATGGCTCGGGAGGCATCCATTGGCAACCATAGAACTGTTTATAAGAATGCAAAAGATTTATGTGAGCAACAAAAGTATGAAAAAGACAGGAATGGGATCGAAGATTAGACGAGAGTCGGATCAAAGATAAAAAATTAAAGACAAGGAAATAACACATTTGAAATTAGGTGCTAGTGACTTTGTCGATCATTCAAAATTATGTTCTGTTATTGATGTTTATAAATAATGGGATCGAAGATTAGACGAGAGTCGGATCAAAGATAAAAAAATTAAAGAGAAGGAAATAGCACATTTGAAATTAGGTGCGAGTGACTTTGTCGAACATTCAAAATAAGTGAGCTGTGATCAGAAAATATTTGGATTCCAATAAACAATTTTATAATCTTTGTAAAATTATTGTTTAAATATTTTTTTATACGATCTATAAGTGTTTATCCTTGATTAGTAATATCATTTTTTTTGCATTGTGTATTTCTTCCTTTAACATTTATGCTCTTAGTATTACTTTTACTTTTATTTTTTTAATAGTACAATGTAAGTATTTTTTTCATACATTGTTTCATTTTTTATGTCAATAAAAATGTATAAATTTGTTGTAACATTTATTATCGTAACATTTTTTGCATTGTGTATTTCTTCCTTTAACATTTATGCTCTTAGTATTACTTTTATTTTTATTTTTTTAATAGTACAATGTAAGAACAGTAAAAACTCTATATCCTAATACTTATAGGAATAAACTCCATATCCCTATAGTAATAAAAAATGCAAGTCTCTACTTGGTACCAGTTATAAATAGAAATAAACTCCACATTGTCATAAGTCATACATTTTTTAGGTTACGGGATTTATACCTCTATATACTTGGTACTAGTTATAAATAGAAATAAACTCTACATTGTCATAAGTCATACATTTTTTAGGTTCCGGGATTTATACTTCTATATAAGAATAAATGATTAATATATAATAAAAATATTTATTAATAATGTTTTTATATATTAAAATCAATAACATAGTCCTTATATTCATTAATATTTTATTTAATTTGTATGTTAAACACAATTTTTACACATATATAGTAAAAAATGATTATTCAAAACTATTAAATTGATTTTGTGAATTTAAAGATAGATAATATTGTATGTATATTATTTTTATATTTATATTATTTTTTATAGAAAAAATTATTTTTATTTTGTAAAACTCTATATATGAATAACTCTCTATATTAATATTTTTTCCAGGTCACTACTGAGTGTCTACTATATTTTTTTCATACATTATTTACTGTTTCATTTTTTATGTCAATAAAAATGTATAAATTTGTTGTAACATTTATTATCTGCGTAAATGAGTGAATGCGTGTCTTATTAGTACTGTATTATTTTTTTGCAGCAAAATTTAAATTGTAATGTCATGGCTTAAAACAATAATTCAAATTCAATCAATTAAGTGATTTGTATTTTCGTCATCAAGGTATAGTACACGTATTTGTTTTGTTTAATAATTAAAATATAAATTTGACAACAAGAAAACATTCAAGCCAAAATTAAAAATATTTTAAAACTTAAAAAAATATATTGAAAATGACTTAGAAGATGGTCAAAGTAGAAACATGTAATAGAAACAGATTTTACAATATGGCTTTGGGCTTTGGGCTTTGAAAGTTCTGCTTGTTCCATATCAAAATTGTTCAAACCACATTTTATAATGCCTGCTATTTTTATTTTATTTTTCAAATAAAGTAAAAGTTGTGATTTGATATGCTTATTAGCCTAAATTTTAAGTCAACTTTTTATTTTATATTTCTATGGGACGCATCTTAATTTTTATATAATATATATAAAAATTATATATTTGTTAGATTAACATTTTTTAAGTAATTATATTATAAATTATTTTTACAATAATATATTTTCTGCAAGAGTACACTTAAGAGGCTTAAAAGGAGGGTATATTCAATTTAGAATTTAATAAATTTTTATGGACTTTTACAAGTACATTGATTTTTGTGGATTTTCAAAATTGGAGTCTATGAAAAATTTAATTGATTTTTTTTATTATTGACTTTCATGAATTTTGATAGACTTTACGTAATTGAGAAATACATTAATTTCTATAAACTTGTATATATAAAGAAATTCAAATTGTTTAGAAAATAAAATACAACAAATACATTAATTTAAAAATAAAAAAAATATAATTATTCATCATTATTATTCTCATATTCATTTACATCAACCTCATTTTCCACAAAACATTAACAATACTCCTTTCCATCAATTAGCTTATGTTCTTTAATATATATATATATATATATATATATATATATAAAATATACTTATTTTTTAATCTAATTTATGTTTTTTTTTACTTTATTATGTTTATTTATATATATATTTTTAAATTTTATTATTTTTTTAATAATTAATTAGTCATTTTTTTTATCTATTTCGTGTTTTTTTAATTCTATTATGTTTATTTATATATTTGTTAAGTTTTATTATTATTTTAATATTTAATTTGTCAATTAAAATATAAATCTTATTTACGATAGATTTTGAGATAGTGATTTCCTTTGTATTTGGGAAGTTCCACATATTTCAGCTATAAGTTAATTTTTTTTCATTTCACTTTGTGGTTTGTTATTTTTCCATGATACTCCACATGTTTAAGTAATTAATTAATCATTAAATAATTAATTTAAGGATTTATTATTTAATAATGATGCTCCACATGTTTCAAAATAATTAATTTAAGGTTTTTTTTTTTATTTTTTCATAATGCTACACATGCTTATTAATTAATTTTTATTTCACTTTTGTTGTTTTTTGTTTGCAGCTCCACATATTTCAGTGATTACTCCGCATATTATATATAATTATAAAAAGAGAACAAAGAGAATTGTCAAACTTTTAAAATTAAATTATAATTTTATTGATTGAATTTTAGTTGATAAACTAAGCGTACTAATAATTAATCATATTCTATAATTTTTTTAAAGCTTGGATTGAGTATTTAAAAAAGTAATATTTTTTAATAAATATTTAATTATCTTATTTTTTTAGATAAGACATATCAATATTTCAAAAATATCTCAATTAAATTCCAATTATTTTTAAACAAGTTATAATTAATTATCTTAATATATAAAAATTAAAATATAAAAATAGTTTTTTAAAAAAAGTTGAGGGGTGCGACGCACCCCTTCGGGACCAAGTGTCTAACTGACTTCCTCCGTCAACTCACCTCCCACCAAACTCCGCCCAACCAAAGTTTCCTTCTCGAAATCCATCATGACTTTTCTCCAAACCCTACCTCTGTAGCCACTCCGAATGCTTGCGGCGCGGAGGATTGTAGCGGGGAAGAAAGTAGTGACGACTGAAGAGAAGAAACTGGTTTCGAAGAAGAGAGCAGATAAAGGGGTTGAAGTAGGATTCGAAGATTACGACCGACGCAGGAAAAAATTGGTTTCGAAGAAGACGAAAGGAGAGAAAGCGGTTTCGAAGAGCCCCGGTCCATTCGACCCCGATCCAACCCTCCTAGCGTTCCTTGGACTAGCGCTACTAGTGGCGCTCATAGCCATCCATCCCCGCCACCAACTGAGCTTCCACCACGGTCCAGAAAAAGGGGGCCAGATCTGAAGCCGTCGCCGAGAAAGCCCAAAACTACTGATGTTGAGCATTTGAAAATGATTCACTCAGTGCTTGTTAAAAAGTAGTTTAAATCTAAGTATTCGGAATAAAAAAAAAAAACAATTAAGTTGGATGGTTGATATTTTATTTTATAAGAAAACTAAATGGAGTAAAATTTAACATATAGTATTAATTTAATTTTTTTAGCAATATAAAAGATTAAGATATTTTATTCTAGCCCCAACTACTAATATTAATCATTGTTTAAAATACGGTGAGACGTACGTCTCGTACCACTTTGCTAAATTTATTGTTAAATTATGACTCGAATTGAGATGAAAAGAAAACGTAGCTCGAAACTCTACATGATCGAGTGGGCTGCCCAAACTTGAGCCCCCACCGGATGACTTTACTAATTAATTGTGAAAGTGATGTCATGCAATGATGTCACCAATTGATTGAGGAAAGCCCTGAGATGTTGGGATAATTAATCGAATTAATTGGCATGCAAAGTGGGGTGGCCATGTCGTGCGTGAGACGAGACCGATGGGCTTGGCTGGACGTGATGAGTTCTCCAAGTTGATTCGTTTTGTTCGTTTTATTATATAAGGAAATTATAATTATATTAAAAATATAATTATAATCCTTATTAAATTAAGAGACATATATTAAGAAAATGATTTATTCCTAATTCTAATTGTTTCCAATTTGATAGGTTTTTACACTTATAAATTGGGGTTCTCCGGTAAACGAAAATTATAGAGTACATAGAGTGAATTATTGTAAGCCTCAACGATTTAGTGGATTTCTTTTTTCCCATGATTTTTTTCCGTGTTTTGGGTTTACACGTAAATTTGTGTGTTCGTTTTTTTTCGTTTATCTTTTCTTCGCATCTCATATATATTTCGAGAGCCGTGAGAGATTTAGTTTCAATATTCGCAACAAGTGGTAACAGAGCATCGTAAAAAGCATAACATTTATATTTTGAGGCGCACGAGTCAAAACTGTTCCAAATTTTATAGGACTTAAGACGTGAGACTTACGAGTCGAGGTGCATCGGCTCGACTCATATCATGAGGCGGTTATCATATTTGTTTTTGTTTCTTTCTTTTAGACAAATGATATTGTGGTCTTCATATATGTTTTTGTTTCTTTCTTTTAGACAAATGACATTTTAATTTTATGATTAAGTTACTAATTAATTATATTTGACCTAATTTATAATCAATTAATTTACCTTATAATTTTATCATATTCTATATTTATTGATAGTCTAATATTTAAATTTTGAATTATTTACAATTAAATTCGGAAATTTTATTTAAATGAAATTTTATTTAATTTTTAAAATCTAAGTTTATTTATTTTGGATTTTTAAAAATCCATTAAAATATTGGGCTATTCAATACAATATATATATATATATATATATATATATATATATATATATATATATATATATATTTTTTTAAAAGTCAATAGATTTTAAATGTTTATGAATTTTCTATTGATTTTCTCTTAGAAATACAAAAATACATAAGAATTTCATTTCTTGAAATCTTTGTAAATAGATAGATTAATATGTATTTATATTTTAACAATAAAAATTAATAAATCATGAAAAAGTATACTATAATAGTGCAAACAAAAAAAAATAAAAAATATATATATATATATATATATATATATATATATATACTCAGAGGTTTTCCGTCTTGCTCAACTAATTTTAAAATTGTACCCGAAGTCGATTTTAGAAATGTATCCCTACATGACTACATACAATTAAAAAGTGTGGTTCGAAACAAAATCAACACTAATAAGACATGACACATAGTTGATAATTACAGACAAAATTTCAAAAACGAGGTAGCTAGATGACCCTGCATATTTGAATATCTATGATCGGCACCTTAAGAAAAGACTCCGACAATTTTAGTACATCGACAAGTGACATCCAACGGTTTCACAAATCATCTTTCGCTCACATTCTCAGTCTCTCGCAATCTGCCTTTCTCGATTGTTGCACCCCGAGTTCTGTATACCCACTTCCATCAACATTTTTCAAGCCATGTGACCAGCAGTTAGCAAGAATCACGATGTACCTCAATGATGTGGTGTATTTCATACAAAAGTTTTATATGCAAATGATAATTACTTTTAGACATGAAGTTTAAAATTTTAAGGCAACTACAAAAATAAAGTGCAATAATTTAAATAATTTTGAAGTTATTTGGTTTGTAGGTAACACTAAAAAAAGCCCTCCAAAAGAATATATTCGAAGCTTCAGCACAGATGCTAAGGAATACATACCTTTTGCAAGTGAAATTATATCTTTTCGGACAACATTTTGCATTGCACCTACACAATTAGAAAACAAAGGCCTCGATAAATTAACTCTTGAGTTTTTTCATTAATGAGAAATCAGCTAACATCAAGCATGAATTTCCTACCGTCAAATCTAAATAGTAAAACTTTAAGCAATTTGAGTGCCCTTCTGAACAGACCCTACAAAAATCAATACAAAAAAACAATGGTAGAGCATAAAGCTTCGAAAAAATTGTACCGATAAAAACAAATGTCTACTATGATTTCTAGAAGTCCAACACTTTCATTTCACTACCCACCCTCAAACAAAGAACTAAGCTTTCAAACCTTTTAAAGTAAAATGGAATTCGAACGCAAGACTACTGCTTTCAGTCTATACATGAGGGCAATGTAGGTCAAAATGACGCCAACGTTAGGATGATGAGGGCCTACATACATACAAGTAAGCAACCATTCATGCTTAGTATATACTCTCTATATTCAAATACAGTTGTCATACACTCATACTTCTTAATTTGTAAAATTACAAAGAAATATGATAACTATTTTTGTACGAAGTGAGTAATTAATACACATTTAGACTCTAAATTACCTGAAAAAAAACATATAGAAGAGCGTTCTTCCATTTTCTTCAGTACTGAGGTCAAGATCTCTTTTGCATCACTGAAGTTTCTGTATAAGAGACAAGGGTCAAAAAATCATTGACTTAACAAATTATCTACTGAGTCATGAAAAAAATTCAACAAAAATATAACATGTCATAGATTTTGTTCTAAAATCTAACTTTATCCTAAAAAAAGTAGTAACAAAAATACACAAATAGTAGATGAGCATAATTTCAAACGTGCTATCGCATACACGAAACATGAAATGATATAAGGAGTTCATAAATAAGAACATTAGCAGTTTGATGACATAAAACTTGTCATAAATCTCATTACAAATTGTATCTATTGATATTGTAATTCGGCCATCGTGTTGCGGTATCAAATTTCGACCTTAATGAGGAAACTCGACAATAATGTTTTTTTCGTTTTTTTCAGCGCACTCTTGAGTGTTATATTTTTTTCAGCGCAAAAGACACTTTGTAATCATCCTGTGGATCGAAATTGGGCCACACTTGAAATTGTGATTATCTATCTTTGAATTATTTCAATGCAAACACACTAAAAAAAAAAAGATGTCTAAATAAAATTGTTTGTTTGGTATGAATAGCATATCATTTCAATTAACCAACCACCTTATTTTTTGGACTTTCGTTTTTTGGAATGTAACAAATAGGGAGTACGTTTTATTGAAATATTGTAAAAAATAATTATGAGATTCATTTTGGGCGTGATATTTATCTCTGATGTCTTGGAGTTGGCACGCGTGTCACGTTCCGAAAAATAAAGAGTGTGTTGGTGGGATTGAATTCACAATCCAGAGTTTTCCTCCTTTCCCCTTCGTCGCACAAACCGCCTTCGCCGAGCAAACACGAGCTCTGATCCACGTGTTGACGATTCGTATAAGCTAATCCCTCTACCGCACCTTTCCTCACTGGCCTTCAATTCTTTCCCTTTCCCCACTTTTTCAGAAACCCCCGTAATTTCAGTTGCCAGATTATTTCTGACATCCTCTTCCGACCGCCATCGTTTCGTCTTTTCGTCCGGTGGTATCTGATTGATCGGCGGTCCGCGAATATGGAGGCGGAGGTGGTAGGAACTTCGGCAACGGCGGTGGCGGCTGTGGTGGCGCTTCGCCTCAAGGACGCTACGAGTTGGTGGGACGTAGTGAACGAGTCTCCGGTTTGGCAGGATCGTATATTCCACATCCTCGCCGCGCTTTATGGGATCGTGGCCGTCGTTGCTCTTGTAATTTACTCTGTTTCGATTTAATTTTTTTATCCACTGAATCTAAGGTTGATGCTCTGAAAATGATGAACATTCGAATTCATATTCACGGAGTCTCTTATTGTTTCAAATTGTAATAATTGGGGCGAGATAAATTGCTGAAAATTGTTTTAATAATTTTTTCATTTATTTTTTTGGATGAGGCATGCTTACAAATTGTTTGAGATTTTGCAGAGTGAATTTTCTAGTTTTATTTATTTATTTATTTATCTGCTAATGTTTTTAGGGTTCATTTTTATCTTTCTTCAAGTTTTGTATGTTGTGATTGTTTGATGAATGTGAATCTCAGCTATTTCCCGAACCTAAATGTATGCTTGTGTTTACATTAATATGAAATGCTCCTTTTTAAACTAACATACTTGTCCTCGTAGATACAATTGGTTAGAATACAACTGAGAGTACCAGAATATGGTTGGACGACCCAGAAAGTATTCCATTTCCTGAATTTCTTGGTCAATGGAGGTTTGTGTCACGTGATTTTAATGTATATCTATTTCATAATTATGGGATGTATTATTCTCGATGCAATTTTCTGAACTGTGACATAAAGTTTTTGTTTGAATTTTTGTTTAGTTCATTGCATAGTTTTTGCATTACGTCGGGATGTTCAAAAGTTAAATCCAGAGGTATCAAAAATCAGTTTTGTTTAATTAGTCTTTTTGTCACGATAATCGTGATTAGTTTTCCTGACATATATCTTACTCTTGGATAGATTGTTCAACACATCTTGCTTGATATGCCAAGCCTTGCATTTTTCACAACATATGCATTGCTCGTATTGTTCTGGGCAGAAATTTATCATCAGGTCGGTCCAGATTCTTTTTGTGGGCTTTTGTTTGATATTCCTTTCAAATTATGTGGCCACCAACACATTGGGTTTTCTACATTTTTGGCAGGCTCGGGCTGTATCTACTGATGGGTTGAGGCCTAGTTTTTATACAATAAATGGTGTTGTATATGCCATTCAGGTGAAAAATCTTGCCCCCGTTTTCTCTGCAATCTAGATGGATGAGATATTTGACTCCTTTTAACTGGATCATATTGTATAGGTTCTATTATATTAGAAGATAGGTTGATAATTTTGTGGTAATTTTCATGATCTGTTAAATCCGACTGTAGCTGAAATAAATTATACTACGCAATTAACGAGTTGAATAATATGTTGCTCGTTAATTGGAACCAGGAAGGAATGTATCTAATATTAAGTAATGTCTGTTTTAATAGAGTGTCGTAGGAACATGGGCAGATGAAGCATTATAAGATGCTAAGATGTTTGTTACAGTTTATAAAAATTGACTAGTGATATGAGTGAAATCCTACTCAAAGAGTGCAATATATTATTACAAGAGTTTTTCATGCTTTGTCAACAAGCAAAAGTATATCAGTTCGTTGTCAATTTTACACATAGTTGTTGGTGCTCTACTTTTGTAGGTAGTCCAGAGTGATTTGTTTTAAATGTGATTTTTACGAGCAGGTTGATCACTTATAGTGGCCAATATACCCTTAAAAAATTGAGTAAAATGACATTAGTCTGATTGTTCTTAAGTTTTTGGTTGCAACATAGGATATGGAGTAATGTTTTTTTTATTTCAAATTGTTGCAGATAACACTGTGGTTAATACTATGGTGGAAACCTGTTCGTGTGATGATGATTTTATCCAAAATGTTCTTTGCAGGTTTTTACTTTAACTTTGTGCTGATGGTGATGCATTAGTTTGCGTTATTGCTTCCAGTATGCTTAAGAAATTTATTTATTGGCAGGTGTTTCTTTATTTGCGGCCCTAGGGTTTCTTCTATATGGTGGAAGGTAATTAACTTCCTCCTATCGAAACAGACGGATACTGAAAACAAGACTTCTTCGGTAAACCCAGTAGGCAGTAGGCTATCCTGTTCGGCATCGTGATAACCTCGCTTCCAGCTTGTTGGACTTTATAAAAATCTCATTATGCCATTTTCATTTTGTGTCATATGATAAGCATGCGATGTTATCTTAATATTAGCCCTATCAGCCTATGAATCCTGGATCATGTTTGGGCTGGCTTCATTTGCTCATTTGAAATAGGGTTGACCTTAAAGTCAAGTTAGTTGTACAGAGGCTGTCTTCTTCTTGCCATTTATGATGTTTGGATTCAAAATGTTGGTGTGTAGAGAGTAAACCCTGAATTCGTTTGTTATGTCATTGTGGTTATATGTATAGGGTTTAAAAATGGAACTGTAGGTGTTATATGCATATAATATAGTTTGAAGTTTGATATGAGTGGTAGATTTATTAAAAGTAGGAAATGTTAGTTTGCCTGATTATTGAATTTAGAAAAGGAAAATGAGTATTTTCTTTAAAGGATGAAAAAAATATATGTGGAAATATTCTTTGTGAAAGAAAAGAGCCATTCATTGTTCCCTAGTCTCTATTCTTTAAAACACAATGTCTCCGTGAGATGGTCACTCTTGTTTGTACTTGAATTGAGTAAACCCTTGAAGCTGGTGTTATGGAATAGTTATATTTAGCTCTGCCTCTGTAGGGTCAGGAAATGATATTCACTTACAGCTTCATTTTTTAAAATTGATAATATAGATGATTCTGAAACTGAAGGCGGAGTCTTGATTTCTCAATTCTCTAACATAACTGGTTTTCCCCTCTTTTCTTTCACAGAACCCAAATACAGTAGGCTTTATAAAATCATTATTAATTTCTGTTATTCTTGAAGCAATGTTATGTGATAGATTCTCTCTCTTATTTTTATGTACTGGTGTTCTGTGGACAGGCTGTTCTTAATGCTACAACGATTCCCGGTGGAATCAAAAGGACGGCGCAAGAAGCTACAGGAGGTATGCTTTAAGCTGATTACTAACTCTTATCCTGTGATTTATGTGTTGTGTTTTAACTTTCCATTCTCTTTGATATCTCAGGTTGGCTATGTGACAACAATATGCTTTTCATGTTTCCTTATTAGATGCATTATGGTAAGATATAATTTTATTTCAAGGATAATCTGATTGCAAAATATTTGATTATATCCTACTTGAGATCATAAATTGTGGCTAAATAGTATTGGATTATATTGTGAAAATCATTGATTTTGTAAACTCTGATTTCATGATTCGTAGATATTTGTACTTTAATACTTGTGTACTTAAATAATCGAGCTCTTAGTAAGTTATTATGATTTCATATTCACTTCTAACTAAAATTGAACTCACTGAACAAAGGAATAAGTCAACTTTAAGAGTGAACTTATACAAATAATCTAAATCCAAATAGCCCATTACACCATCAGAAAATGGAAGAAATTGTACAGTCTGTTTGCTCTATACTTGGTTACCAAGTATTTTCCTAATGTGAGAAGGTGGTTTAGGGTCTCCTCTAAGTCAAATATTGTCGCCTGTATATTTGAAATTCCAGGATCCTATGTACCCTCTCATCATTTGAGATTCCTGATAAAACTATTAAAAAAATAATACTAATACTAACTATCTTTTTCATATTTTTTTATAAATACTTGCTTGTGTTCTTTTGGTTATTGCTCTAATCATGTGAATATTCTACAACCATGCCATATGTTACAGATGTGCTTTAATGCGTTTGAAGCGGCTGCAGACCTAGATGTGCTGGATCATCCCATTTTGAATTTTATTTACTACCTGGTACGCTTGCATATATATGTAAATGGAAAAATTATTCTTGCACTTACCGTTTATGGCATATTAGACTTGTTACTTTGAGATTTTCCCATGGCCCTCAGTTTCTAAAAATCTGACAATTGGCAGGATTAAACTTTAGTTTTCCATTCAGGTTGAAAAGACGTGGAAAAACTATAATTGTTTTGCTTATCTATTAGAAACCATACAATTTATTTACCGAAACTGCAGTCTTAATTCTAAAGGGGGGAATCTTACGATTAAGTAATAGCAGACTAATAGTGTAACAGTTAATTTCATAATTTGTTGAGGACCTGAGGTTTAAAATTAGCCTTGTTTCCGAGTTATAATGATAGAGAGCAGTATTTTAATTATGTCTTTTTAATTATTTATGGGCTTTAGAGTTTTGTTAGGTTTGGGATTTAGGGTTAGGTTTATTTCTTATTTCTGCTCTTCTTATTTAAAGTGTCACGTAGGTTGATTAAGGATATCGAATTATTAAAGTGAATTGGAGCCTGGAGGCTATTGGGCAAACCGAACTGGTGTTCGTGTTTGATTTTTCTTTTTGTTCTCTCTCTATTTCTTTTCTCTTTGTTCTTTGTTTCTATCAAATTGGTCCGACCTGCCGGATCTCAACTTCTCCCCTTCTTCTTCCCAATTTTTTTTTTCCCTTCTTGAACCAGCGTTATGCCGACCCGTACGACTGCCGAAAGACTCGATAGCCTGGAAAAAGAGCAGGTTAATGTGTTGCAAAAGCTAGCTGAAAATTCCACACAGCTGTCCGAGATGAAATCGGGCTTGACGGAGATGTCGACCACCTTGGTTGCGCTCTCCCGCGCAATTTTGAAGTCTGACAAGGAGCAGCCTCTGACAACACATTCGGAGGAGGAGGGTTCTGTGTCACACGATGTCAATACCTCGCGAGGTACACCGGCGATAGTGCAATTACCAACGTTCGAGGGCGTGGACCCGATCGCCTGGTTAGCTCGAGCCAACCAACAGTTCGAACTCCATGGCACATCAGAAGGTCTGAAACTGACCGCACCTGTGGTAGCAATGGACGGCTCGGCGCTGCATTGGATCACCTGGTTTCGAGGGCGGAAGCCCACTGTGACTTGGAAGGAGTTTTCGCAAGCCCTGGTGGCGAGATTTGATTCTCGGTTCAAAGGGAGCCCGTACGAAAAATTGGCGAGAGTTCGACAGACAGGAACAATGGAGGAATATGTGAACGTGTTTGTACAACACGCCGGGCAGGTTCCTGGGCTTACGGACGCCCATTATTTGGGTTACTTCATGTCTGGCCTCAAAACCCCGATCAGCAACTCGTTGCGTCTACTCCGACCTGCAGACCTCGAGACTGCGATGGAGCTATCGAGGGATATCGAAGAAAATTTGTCGTGGCCAGAAGGTGATAGGCAGATCAGGGAATCGGATAATTTAGGGCATCGCTTTCCTAGCTTTTCGCGTCCGTTCGGTGCGCAAGCTAGCACCGTCACAGCCCCAACGGGGGGTGTTTCTGCCAACCACGTGACTCGGCCTGTCGACCACTCAACAGCTGTGACATCTGCAACCTCGGAGCAGTCTACTATGCGCTCAAGTTTCTCTCGTCTCACTTCAAATGAGCTGGCAGACTTGCGAGCTAAAGGATTGTGCTTCAAGTGTCGCAAAACTTACACACCGGACCATGGGAAAGTTTGTCCTCTCAGAGAGCTACGAGTGTTGCTTGTAGAACCAGATGAGGCAGTAGACCTCCAACATTATGAATTTTATGAACCCACTGGCCAAGAAGAACTCAAGAAAAATGAAGACGTTTTTCAACCTTGGGGACAAGGTTGATTTGCAGAGGGATAGAATTGATAGAGAGCAGTATTTTAATTATGTCTTTTTAATTATTTATGGGCTTTAGAGTTTTGTTAGGTTTGGGATTTAGGGTTAGGTTTATTTCTTATTTCTGCTCTTCTTATTTAAAGTGTCACGTAGGTTGATTAAGGATATCGAATTATTGAATTGAATTGGAGCCTGGAGGCTATTGGGCAAACCGAACTGGTGTTCGTGTTTGATTTTTCTCTTTTTCGATTTCTTTGTTTCTATCATATAATGACTTGGAGGTTGCTAATACTAAAGGGGATAGTTTTTAGACCTGCAATTTAGCTACATTTGTATATGATATTTAGATATTACTCTTTCCGCCCCGTTGGTGTTTGCCAGCTTCATTTGTAAATTACAAAGGAAGTGGCAAACATTCACGGGACTGAGGGAGTACTAGTTTATACTACTATATGATTTTTTTTTTCTGTACTTTTCTAAGTCGTTCTTTTACCTAGTAATATATTTAGCACACATCATACTTGTAATTAAGCCATATATCTAAGCATTTTTATTTTTATTTTTGTTAGCTGGTGGAGATCTTACCCTCGGCACTTATTCTCTTTATATTGAGGAAACTGCCTCCGAAACGTGGGATCACACAATATCATCCTATCAGGTGATGCAAAAAGTACAATAATATTTTCCAAGGCAGGTAATAACAACTCTTACTGGGTCCTCTCGACATATGATGATGCGTTTAAGGATTGAAGTTATAACTTCTACCTGAAATGGAACTTGCATCCAGAAAAAGGGAGAATCGTCTCACATTATTGGCAAGTCCAACCTTGTGTGTGTCAGCTTGCTCTCACTCGCACTGTCCTTTTTTTCTTTCTTTTTTTTGTGTTATTGTGAAAATTGTTGGTGAACATCAATATTGTGTAGTTAAAAAATGTGTTTTCTGTCTAATTAGTTGTTTTCTCTCTTTCTTTCTCTCTCACAAGGAATTGTAGTATAACTTGGGGCTGAAAGTTACTTTACCATAGAATGCGTTTCTTGCTGTTTTTTTTTTCCTTTCAAGTTTGTGATATATTTCCGGTCTTTGTAATGATTTTGGATGACTCGAAATTGAATTTCGTTGCCTGTGATCTCGATACATTTCGACTTTTTCATTTGAGATTAGGGATATAGCACTGCATATTCCTGTGATTTCAAATCAATATAGGTGGTTTTTGTAAGGTCATTAAACAATGGATTTAAGACAGAATAATGAAAAACAATTGGTTTATTGATTTTAAATTATTCTAAAGTAAAAGGCTGTTCGATGAAAAAACAAGACTCCTGCTAATTAAATACAGTATTTACTTTTATTTATCCGATTTAAATATTCACATTTTTGTCCAATTTAAATTATTACATGTAAGATTGGATTTGATTTTGTGCTTTTGTGAAAAGTGTATGAAGAAAATCGTGAGCGTTGGAGACGTGACAGTGTTGACGTTCGGTGATGATCGGTCTTGGAAAGTGTTGAAGGGTGGAAGTTCGTGAGAGTGGTCATATGAGCTAAAAAATAGTTTAAATCAAAGGCGAGTCTGAATGTACCTCGGAGGTCAGTTCTTGGTGATTGAGAAATCAAATATGAAAAAGTGGAAACATGATGATGGGGGTGGTTCAACAGACAAATAACTCAGAAGATTCAATTTATTTCAAGAAATTCTCCTATTCCTTAGTCCTTATTGTAAAATACACCCAAGTTTCCACTTAAGCTGAGATTATCAAGCTGATACCGTGTATAACAGTATATATGCATCAGTCTACTGCATTTCATTTTAATCCATCGAAAAGCTTGTCTAGAGATGTATGTTTCCCATAATATAGGTTTTGACAGTCGAGCTATATTGCATGGAACGTCGAAAATAAAAATGAAGTGCTGAATAATCACGTTATCCCGAATGTTGGTGGAATTACAATGAAATTTTCGAATTTGATTTTTATAAATAGTTACATCAAAGGATTATTTTTGGTAATTTTGTAACTTCTCCGGTGTCATTTTGTAATTACTCCAAACCTAAGGTATTTATTTTTATGCAATAGCCTAATTTGTAGTCATAATATTGAGAGTTACACAAAACATTTTTCGAAGGATCAAGAGCCGCGAGTGGTTCTAAGCCTCTCCACTGGACTTCTTGTCGAGGACTTAGTCGCGGGCTTGCTTTACATCCACCAAAAGCTCGGGGCGCTATTGAACCATTCACCCGGGAGATGGTCGGGGCGAGAGAGGAGCATTTGAAGGGTTTGTGGAACTTTTGTATATGTGTGAGTTCATTTTATTTTCTTTTTTGAAGTAAATGTTATGATAAGAAGATGTTCAGAAGTTTAGAGTGTTGGTTTTGAGGCTCTTTCTTGTTCAAGTCATTTGTTTAAAAGAAAACGAAAAATAAAAGGTCTATACATCCAAACAATTTAGTAAAAAAATTATACTATCTCCTTCTAGTAGTTAATTCAACGTTTCTTTTGGACTAGAAATTTTTTAAAATACTAAATAAGATGAAAGTTGTTATAATATTTTATTGGGCTAACACTATTCGCACCTTCAAAATTTATAAGTATATAATACAAATAGATATTAATTTTTTACTTAATACACCTCTAATTATTCCTATTATGCCCCTTCTAAAAAAACTAAGTACGCGCCACTATCACTTATTTGTAAATTAATTTCATCTATTTTCTTTTTTCTCCATGAACGGGAAGTTTCAAATAGCAAAAAATATAAATTTTTAGTTTACTAATTTTTTTATTTGGGTTCTCAGTCGATTTTTTGTTTTTTTTTTTATTTATAGAAAGCTAACTTATTGGTACTAAATTTAATTTTTTGAATTGTTGCAAGAACTTGGGCTAAAGTCATTCAGATCCTTAAATTTATCCCTGGCCTGTAATTAGCACAAAAATGTGAAATCTAGTTTTCTAGATTTGACTTTTAGAAGGAACGACCACAACTAAGAATACTTCATAATTAATCGATCTCAATAACCAAAAAAAATTGCAATTCCAGCATAAAATTTTCCCTGAGTAAGTTGTGCCTAAATTAATAATTCTATGTACTACTAACCTTAAATACTTTTAATTGTTTTTTGTCTTTGTTAGAATGTATTTCTGCAACAATCGTCATTATATTTCACTATAGAAAAATTAAATATTTTTGAAAGATTAAAAGATGAATCGGATATAGAAATTATGAAAAATAATCGACGTATTTAAATATATTTGTCAATTATTTTAATTGTTTTAATAAGGACAATATAGACTTTTGAATAAAGGTATTATTATATTTAATTTATATATATAATAAAAGTGGTGCATTAATAAAATTTGGGACTGCAAATAGTATTATCCTATTTTATTTTCATTCAAAAATAGAAAATTGATTTATTTAAAAAAAAAAATACTTGTCAATAGGGGGCATTTGAATAGTAGGGCACTATATTCTTGTATAATGACATCTTTATTTTTCAACTTTGAATTATTGTCAATCATATTTTATATTCCAAATCAACTCACTTGCCTTTCAAACACTATCTTTCGAACACTATCTATGCATATGAATAAAATGAATTGGAAAAAGAAGTGTTCAAAATTTTTATCTGCCACTCACAATTATTGACCAAGAAACCAATTTTAATATACATATATTTAGAAGTAGAAATACCCTTCATTTTCCACAATCAAGATTCAAGACTATGTTTAGATTTGAAGTTGACTGTACTTTCACAAGTATACAAAGAAATGCAGAAAATGTACAAAATCAAACAAATCATGTTTATTGAATAGTCAACAATTGTAATTTCAAAATGGGACTTAATTTGTAACATCTCATAGTTTGGACTTGTTTGATCAAAATTTCAAAAACTAATTTGGATGGTTATATACAACAATATTTCTTGATACAACAAAACATGACAAATGGAGATTACACGACCTCAATCTTTTTAGATACCGAATCGAAGTTATCGAGCCAAGAAACCAAGCGCTTCGTGCAAGGCCTTACTCTCGGATTCTCACTCAAACAAAGGCAAGCAATCTCAAGAACCGCAATCATATCCTCCGCATGCTCCTTCTCGTAAACAAATGGATCAAACACTTCCGTCTCCCTTCCCTCCTTCCTCATCCGGCCCACCCACTCGATCAAATCCCTGCAACCCTTCGGCCTGCACATATCCACAGGCCTTTTTCCAGTCAAAAGCTCCAATAGAACAACCCCAAAACTATACACATCCCCTTTAAAAGTAGCCACCGCCGCCTGACTATACTCAGGAGGGATATAACCTAAAGTCCCAACAAGTTCGGTTGTAACATGGGTGTCGTAAGGGTTACCAATGAGCCGGGCAAGCCCAAAATCGGCTAAACGGGCCTCGAATTCCTCATTTAATAAGATGTTGCTCGACTTTATATCCCGGTGGAGGATATGAGGTTCACAAGACAGGTGGAGGTAAGCGAGGCCTCGAGCCGCGCCCTGCGCAATACGAAGCCTCATTTCCCAATCCAAGAAGGCGGGTCCATCGGTTTTCTCGTGAAGCCAATAGTCGAGGCTCCCGTTCTCCATGTATGTGTATATCAAGAGCCGGTCGGTTTTGTGCTTGCAGTATCCTTGGAGATGGACGAGGTTTGGATGCTGGGCCTGCGAGAGGGACTCGATCTCAGCCCTGAATTCCCTCTCCATCTGGAAGTACTCGCCCGAGAGGCGTTTTATAGCCACCTTCCTCCCATCAGGTAGGACGGCCTTGTAGACTAAGCCGAACCCGCCACAACCAACAATGTTCGATTGATCAAAGTTGTTGGTTGCCTTCAAAAGGTCATCAAGAAAAATCACGTCTTTGTCATTGTCACTGTCCTTGTTCAGGCAGCGAATGACTAGACTCGACCCTTCTTCTTCTTCGGTTGCACTACATTCGTCCTCTTTTTCTTGATTCACCACTTTTTTTCCGCAAGCACGCATAATGACTATACAGATGAGGCCCAGAAGAAAAATAGTCCCTAGACCAGTCCCAACACCCGTCACTATAGTAATGCGCCTTCTTGTCCTTGATTGATTAGCTGATATGTAGGTAGGGACGTTTCTGGAAGGGGAACAAGAAGGAGTACCATGGTCCCCACACAAGCCCGAGTTGCCTTCGAAGCTCGAGTTTGGAAACGTTGTGAACTGGCCGCCGATGGGGATGGGCCCGGTGAGATTATTCTGAGCGACACTGAAGTCCGACAAGAAGGTGAGGTTTCTCAGGGAAGAAGGTATTGTCCCGTTCAGATTATTAAAGGATAAGTCAAGAGTCTCGAGGCTTGACATGAGGGATAGGCTGCTCGGGATGGGTCCCGATAGGTTGTTGTGTTTCAGGTCCAAGACATGAAGCTCTCTGAGATTCCCAAATTCGGGCCACACCGGCCCAGTTAGTAAATTGTTGCCGAGTTCCAACGTTGGGGGGAAGCTCACTGCCCGTCTGTACTTGATCCAACTTTGGTTCCTCTTCACGAACAGTGGAAAATCAAGGGAAGACTCATCTATTGAGACGTTGCCATTAATGAGGCTCTGCATTTGAGTGAGCTCTATCGGAATTTGGCCAGTGAATGAATTGTTCGATAAATCCAGGTAAAAAAGAGACGAGATGTTTCCAAACCAAGGTGGAATAGAACCTTCCAGACGGTTCCACGACAAATCCAAGAGCTGTAAGTTTCTGCTCCTGTTTAGCCATTGGGGAATACGGCCCCTGAGCCTACAATTGGCAATCACAAGGGTCCTGAGCTCGATAAAATGAAGATTAGGATTACTCGGTATTTCTTCGTCACGAAAATTCAAGGTCAAAACTAGTGTGGTTAAATTTCTGCAGTGCTGTAATATATCAAGTGTGAGACTAAGGTTGGTAATGCTGGAATTAGAGAGAGAAAAGTACGAAAGGCTCTGGAAGTTCCTGAAAGTCTCAGGGATTTGCTCTGAGAAGGAAATCCTCGCGAAATTTACAATCCTCAAACGCGGGCAGTCGGGAAGGCTTTCCGGAATCCTTCCGTGAAACTGATTGGTTGCGAGATTAAGGGAGACAAGATTAACCATTGCCGTGCAATTGATTTCAATGGCACCACTCAGAGAATTGTTTCTTAGACTAAGCGAGGAAATAGTAGGGGAATTGGCAAGTGTAGTTGGTATTTCACCGCTAAAACTATTGGATTGAGCCGAAAAGTATTTCAACCCCACGAATCTGTCGAAAACATCCGGAAGGTATCCAAACAGGTTGTTCATCGATAAATCGACATGAACGAGACGAGTGAGGTTACCAATGCGACTACTCAGAATCCCGGAAAATCGATTTTCTTGAAGGTACAACACTTCCAAACTAGTAAGGTGAAAAAGATCCTCAGGTAACTCACCATGGAGAAAATTCGTGGCGAGGGTGAGTTCGACCATCGAGGTACAAACCTCAAGCCCTGATCCTACAGGAAGCGATCCATTAAAACTATTGTCTGCCACATTTAAAACCCTAATCCTTGTCGAGTTTCTGCAAATCCAAACAGGGGCATTCCCTGTGATCAAATTATCGGAAACATTGACCGTATCGATCGAGGGCAAGTTTACGGTCGTCGGAATCGAACCTGAGATTTCATTATAGCTCAAATCCAGAATTTCTAAGTTGGGCGATTGGAGCAGGGAAAGGGGGATGGAGCCTCTGAGGGAGTTGCGGGAGAGATTTAGGGTTCTGAGCTGCTCCAAACCGGACAGCGAATCGGAAATAGTCCCGGCGAGCCTCCTGCGGCCGAGCTCCAGCTTAACCACCCTGCCGGAATCGTTCAGGCAAGTGACGCCCGGCCAGCCGCAGCAATTCGGAGAAGACGAATTGAAGTCCCATCCGTCGAGGCGCGGGTCCTCCAGGTGCTCGACGAAAGTCCTCAGAGAAGCCAGATCGTTCGAGCTGCATGTTAGGTTCTGAGCTTCGGAAGGGAACAACCCGAGGAAGGCGACGAAAACTATACAGGAGGAGATCAACAGACTCATCTCACAGAAAAAGGAAAATTACAGTTGGTCCAACCGAGGCGGCGGCGGCAGCGGCGTTTCTTCCGTCGATTGAGGTGGTGAAAAAAGGAATTTTGTAGAGAGAGAGAGGTGGGGGCCGTTGGGAGGTAAGGTCTTTAAAGCGAGGAAGGCGCATTAAATTTGAGCTGAAAAAAAAACAGTTGCCATTGTTGTAATTTTGTAGTGGGAACATAATAACATAATGGTGTGAGTTGAAGACTGCACCAAATTCTGACCAGAGATATACTCAATAAAATATACAGTATTTTAAATAAAAAAACGTAAAGTAAATAAAAGTCAGATGGTGAAGGAGACGCTTTGAAATTACGATTTTGCCCCTGTGACTTTCTAAAGTGTGTAAGTGTGCAACCAAACAACAAACGGTCTTCCTTTCCTCTTTCTCTATTGTTTGCCACTTTCAATTTTGACCTCTCATTCTTTTCTTTCCTTTCTTAAAAACCAAATACAGATTTTAAAAAAGTAAGTATTCTAAATAATTTTTTTAAATTAATAAAGTAAGTACTGTACTCAAAATAAAATTTTAAAAAAATAAATAAAAGAAATTGTTTTTTAAAATAAAAATAAAATTAATATGTATTGATATGAAAGGAAGCGAATATCACTTTCTCTATATTATAATTTATTTATTTTATTTGAATGATGTGAAGAAATTTATATGCGCGTAATTATTTGTGTAATTGAAAAATATGCGAGTAATTAAATTCTTTATCGGGTCAACTCTCGAGCTTTGAAGAGTCAAAGTTATTATTCCTCGTTCTATTCCAGTCTCCAGAACACTTGAAAAAAAATCATTACGTTCAAGTATGATTTTTTTAATATATATTCTTGTTCTTATATAATGTGAATTAATCATATACTCCGTACTAAGTTTGTATATATATTTAACTAAATAATTAGATAATCGATTTTAATTCATTCAAAATGTTTCAATTAACAATATTTATTTTGCATTTTTATTTCTAATTAAATTGATATTTTGGTTATAAGTATTTTTATCTAATGTATTTTTTTAAATATATTTTGGAGTTGTTTTTTTTCCTTTACATTTGGTAAATGTTACTATCAATAAAATATCAAAAGTAATGATTTAAATATAATATTTACAAAATAGGAGTACTTAGATAAATAATTTAATTGAAACAATTTCTATATTAAAATTTTAATGTATAATATGAAATATTGAAAGTAACACTAGGTCCAACATACTTCTACATAAAAAATGAACACAGATGTATAGTAGTAGTCAAATCAATAATTATATTTACACACAATAGTTATCCATTTTCATAAATGAATCTGCAAATCATGCAAATAAATGATGAATACACTGATAAAAAAATACTTACTCCATGTGAACCAAAAAAAAAAGACAATTATTTGTTGAATTCAAATTTACAATGTACATTCTATTATTATATTTCTCAATAAGCTACTTAACTAACAGTAATATATAGAGTGAACATTAATTCAGATTTACAAATTTACAAAATGTCTGATTGATTTGATTATTTCCTATTTGCAACTTATTGTGAACATTAATTTTGTCAACTAGTTTCTAAAATATGAACCTTTCAATAATGCGAAATTTATTTTGCCGAGGAATGGAAACAGAAATACCTGCAGGTAGCTTCCTTCTTTACATCATTATTATTATTATTATTATTATTATTATTATAAATCAACTTCCTCGCTCTTGCTTCATGGGTATTGTACTTGACGAACTAAACATCATCGGCTCTTGCTTCATGGGTATTGTACTTGAAGAGGGAAGACGAATACATCATGTGTTAGTAATTGGTGACAAACAAATGAACAATGGTTGCATATGGAACGTTACAGATGAGTCGATTGATCATATAATGCATGATACACTGAATGTCAAATAATAATAAATAAATCAAAACGCATTACAGAGTACAGTCCGAACCCAGTGGAATTCGGGCTGGGCCAGGGCACAGGCCTGACCAGAATTCGACTCTGCTCTATTTGTGTAATATCACCGAACAAAGAATACATTTTTCCAAAATTTTACTTTGTCCAGTTATTAATTATGTTCTAGTTCTAAAGGTTTTTGAAAGGAGAACAAGCAAAAACCCACTTGTAGCTAATTGCAGGTGGACCTAGAATGCAGAGTTGATAGTTATATGTAGGGTTATATGATTTTCCCTTTTTCTCGACAATTCATGTAAAATAAGACGTGCCCAACCTGGGTATATGGGTCCTTGGCTATAAATATTTGCTGACACTAAGTTACCGCAACCCTCCCTAAAGCATTACATAGGACCCATCGACTTTGATTAGTTGGATAAGGTATGATCATAGATGTCAATTGAGAACAGAGATGAAGCCAGGGCATAAATCGCCTCATATTCCAATCTTATTCTATCTCTCTTTTGCTTTTTAATAACTAATACCTGCCAGTGTGAACCATTACATCCACTTTCTCATATTGCAATCTTTAGAATATTGTCATTGCCTTCTTTTCATTCCTTTTCCACTTTATAATTTTTTCAGAAACTTCCTAAGCAAGGAAAGGAAAAGCAATACACGCTTGAGGTTTAGCCCAAGTAACTCCTCTATTGAGGGGGCAATTTGTACTTCCTCTGTCCTCCAAAAGTTTGCAGAGAGAAAATGATACAAATTTTAAGAAAAATAATTGTGTTGAATATTATACAATATGGGTATAATTGTAATATCACGGTGTAAGTAAATAAAGGGCTTAGTTGAAATTTGAAAAAGTAGTAGTATAAGTGATTAAGTGCAAATAAATATGCATTGAGATTTGAGAGGATAAAGCGGTGAAAAAACTTTTATTTTAAGGTAAGCAATCATTTGAGGCATGGACGAAAAAGGAAAGTGTGCAAGCATTTAAGGGACTGAGGGGGAGTAAAACAAATACAAGACGTAAGGGGGCTGTCTGTGATACCATGGGGGATTTTGTAATTTTGAATCATAAATGGACTTTCTTGTAATTAAACATAAACAAACATCGTATTTTTTTGTAAATATCAATTCTAAATATGATAAAACAATGTCATCGACAAATAACTAATTATTTGCACAAAATTTTGTATTAAGTTCTAGTTTTTGAAAGATCACAATTGCAAGCTTCTTTATCTATAATTTCAAAGTTCAAAAAAAATATATCAATAATTTCACATGTTTACTATATTGGAGTAAGATTGGATTATTTTTTATGCACGAGTACAATTATTATGTGACATAAAAAAGTCCAGTGTTTCTGAAAATAGCAATTGCATGCAAATCATAATCAACCAAGTGGCAATTAAGATTTAAGAGACATAAGAGTTATGGTTCAAAATAACCAAAGAGATTTATTTGGGAGGAATGAGACAAAGGTAGTTACTTCATACACTGAATACAAGATGCATCCTTCATACGACAGAAAAAATGGGGTTTGTTAGAGATGAGTATTTCTTTACCATTTTTCCTAATTTATTAAATTATGCTTCTTAGGTCTATAGGGTTATTTTGCTAGACTTGTGTTCTATTTCAATAAGAATTATTATTTTGCATAGGACATGAAAACACAGAGTGACATACCTGAGGCGAGCGTGGAAAAATACTATTTGCAAGTTCCACATCTAATAACACGGGAAGAGGAGGCATTTGGCTCATAACTCCAGGCATGTTTCTCATGCTACAGGCATAAAAAGATTTAAAAAAAAAAATACAAGACAAGAAAGATGCAAAAGATCACCAGAATCATGTTTAACTACATCATGGTTGTAGCTTACTCGTTTAAAATTGTAGTTAAGTTGTTCCTTGTACGAAAAAGAAGGTCCATGTTTTGCTGCAACTGCACCGAAATTGCAAGCATCAGAATAGGAAAAAAGGGTGCTATGTAATGAAGGGGATAAAGTGTAGTAAAAGAAAAGGATTAGGCGGTAAAACTATAAGAATGTTTAGTAGAGAGGTAAGCTTTGTAGATTAAAAAGACTTCTGCATGCTTCGATTAAAGGATATTTTACAATATTAGGTTCTATAAATTAAATATATAAGAAAAACATGTTCCAAATCTTTGAGACAGTTTAGTTCAGGACTTCAGGCATCACCTCAAGAGACAATAGATTTACAGATATCTGACCAAAAGCTTGACGATTTTCTTCCAATATATGCCTTGCTTTGCCACTGAATACTGAAGTGGTTTTAGAAAATAAGAGAAGTTTGATGAGCAATTACAAGAGATTGAATATGATAAGAGACAAAAAAAAAATGTGAAAGAGAATGTACACTACACAGTCTACACTATATATTAAATTTAATCAATTTGTCCTTTTAGGGAAAACAAGGGATTCAGGTATCACAACCGTAAATGAGACAAACCTCCTGAAACCATGCAATTACTCTGATCATGACGGTTTACAGTCAAAGAGTATGGAGCCACCTTTACTGACGATGTTGAAGATGACAAGCCGTTCTTCATAGATAACTCGATTTTTTTCTGAGAAAATGACTAACAAAAACCACATCACTTCTTGGAAATAAGTAGTTTCTGATAAATGAATAAGTCAGTAAACTTAAACCACGTCTTAAACAGCAAACACGTTAATAATACCATAAACGTAGAGCAGGATATATATACTGAGCAACCGTAATAAGTTAATTGAAACTTAATGATTTGACATGGAAATAATAGAAGTCTTGGATGAAGGATTAAGTAGATAAGGTACTGGTTTCTTGTTTATCATTAAACAACCTCTATTTTCATTTAAAATATTTCCCCAGTTCTTTACTCTTAATAGTACCTAAATGCATTTCCTAAAATCCTTTAGTACCATACAGCATACCTGGAAGAGAGATTTTGTTATAGAAGCTCATTGAGTTGACAAGGAAGCCTACAAGGATTCCGACCTTGGAGAGCCACTGGTTGATAACAGGTCAAATTATTGTAGGTATCAAAGTGGTGTGATGGAGAAATAAACACATACTAATATGCAGTTGCTTTAGAGCCAGTTCATAAACAGAACTGACCAGCATAAGGCTAGATAATTTTAAATTATCTCAAAATTAAAATGGAAAGGATATGAGAATCTACTGCAAGAAAAAGTGAGCCATTAGCATTGCTCATATCCCGTTCAACTAAACAAGGCTAAAATTTTGGATAGATAAGATTATTTTCTAGGAATAGCTGAACGCTGGCCTAACTACAACCCCCTAAGCATCGTCAAGCAATCAGGTAGAAGGAGCAAATAAAGGGTTGAGCTATCTATTTCTGCTATATTGAGTATATTCCATATAATCTGATTAAAATGACTAGTTATTTCCCCACAATACAGGCACCGAACAATTGATACGGTGAGCATATCTGCATATCTAACTAGAGGTTTCTTGTGATGTATTTTTTTCTCATGGCCTAATTTTGTTTAACTTTTACATAAATTAAATAGCAGGCAGCACTCTAACTCCTAACATCTTGATTGTATATTTATGGAGATCTCAGAGCTTTAAACGAATGGTTTCGCTAAAGTAAATAAAAACACTGGTGATACAATATACAACCTTATACTATCGCCAATGATTTGAAATGCAGTCAGAAGTCAAAGTTGCAGGACCCCCAGACAAATGGTAGTAGATTTTAGCAGAAAAAAGAAGGAAAAAACAAAGCATACGATGGTTTATTTTGATTTTATCATACTTGGGCATGTAATTTTAAAAAACCTTATATTTTCTAAGAACCCACAGTTGTTACATGTTAATATAAAGTCAATGGATATGTTAATGTGCACCAGATACGACACTCCAACTCATAACTCTAATCCAAAAGTGTTCTTTATGCAAGCTATTATTGAAATAAGGCAGGTCAAGTTTTTTTTCTCCCTTTTAAGAAAAAGTATAATAGGTAGAAGCAAATACGGGACAGACCCACTCAAAGGTAAGCCTTTGAGCTTAAATGCATTATATCTATAAACAGCAGAGAACTAACATTGTCGAACATACTGCTTTTGACTTCATTAGAACAAATATGGAACTTCACAAATATACACCCTATCCAAATCCAAAACCAAGCCACTCATGACTCAGCTCACACGTTACCTTCAGATCCTTCTCTTTTTTACCAAAGCTCTGATCATCATGTCTTCTCTGCTTTCTCTGACAACACAATAACACTAAATTAATCCACATCTTTCAAAGAAAACCAGATAGAAAGGAAAGAACATGTTAAGTCAAACATTCAAAAACAAAAATAAAATTACAGGACTTGAGTTGAAAGTATGTAATCATTAACTGCAATCTACAAGGATTGAACTTACTGTCATCCATCTACACCGCAGAGCAACATCACGTACAGTTTTATTACGGAGTGATGCCGCAATTTTAATATACCGCAAAACATTGGGTTCACTGGCACATCTACAAATATTGAGAAGGAGACAATAAGATGAACTTAAGTTAGTTCATTTGGGAACTGATTCGGTTCACGGAGAAGTGGGGGACCAAAATCCTAGACATAAATGATATTGAAAACGGACCAAACCACATGAACCTGAAGGGATAGCTACACCACCCCTCTAAAATATATTTTCTATGTAACATACTCAGATTTAAAACCCTGCACTCCAACAATTGAAAATATATTTTCTACAATTGCTAAAGAGAGAGAAAAAGGCTTGTGCCTTGATCCACCATAAAAAATCCTAGTTTCTTGTACATAAAGCATCATACATAGTACTCTAAAACAAAAAGGAAATCAAATATATAATGGCTTAGATTAATAAAGAAGACATTTACCTTGCAAGTCCTTCCTCCAACTTCAACTGTTCATCGGTAGACCACTCAGCTGCCAAATCCGTATCGTGTTTCAACCCAGGATTAGAATTCGCCATAAACGTCGTCGTAGTGGACTCCAAGGACTCATCGGCACCGCCGGAAGAGAAAACAATCCCTGCCCCAGGCCCATCGTCGCCGCTCAAAATTAGTCTTCCTGCTCCTGGGTTCCTATAATTCCGCATCGGAATCAATTCGCACCCGCCGGAATCACTTACGGTGCCGAAATCGAACAGCATCCCCCGCCTCTGGTGGAGGTGGAACCCGGTGCTCGACTCGCTCGTCGTGTGTTTGTGGAAATGTCTCGCCCAAGCATGAATATAATATTATAAAGAAAAAATGACGAATTACAGCCCGCTTACTGTTTACTGATGACCATCAGCGGCGGAGAGGGTTTTGGTTTCTCGCATTACTGTGATGGCGGTGGTGGTACTGGAATCTTGGTCGAAGAATCTAAGGGGAATTTCAAAGTCTGGAGAGAGAGAAAACATAATCGAACAATTGTTTATTTATTTATTACTACGTTTGATTTGATGGCGCAAGTAACTACTAGTATAACAGTATTGTAAAAAGTGAAGTGTTATTTTGAAAATTACATAAAGGCCCCTATAATTAATTAAAATTCTATTCACGGGTTCATAATTTTTTTTGAGAAACTTGTTTTTTTATCAGGTGAAAAACTGATATATTAATCGAGAGTTATGCTTGAGTAGCAGACAAAAATAATGGACGTAAATTGAGAGGAAGAGAAACTCCATCTCAATTCGATTGTTGACCCTCAATCATGTGTGATGAAAATTGAGTAAATACATGTGGGAGAGATCTAATATTTTTCATTTCAAGATAAATTAAATTTTATAATATTTCAATAAAAAAATTGTTTCACTTAATAATCGAATTTGGATCGCTAGAGAACCGCAAAAGATTTTAGAACTCGACTATGTCTTGGCTTCCCAAGCTCATAATTATCACATGTATCACGTATGTATAACTTTTGACATGTGGGAATTAACACTATTTCCGTGCAGGCCAAATGAAATGAGGGAATTTTCATTTAGGCCTAATGATGATCCCAAGATATTTTGTCGAATTATCCCAAAAGAAAGTAGAAACTCTCCAAAACGAGTATTCTTACTTTATGTAATTTACAGTGCATGGGTTACAATAATTCGAAGTTTCGAGTCACATATGGACTTATACGTAACAAGACATCATTACCGCCACAACTTTTATTTATTTATATAAATAATACTGTGTAGTATTTTTTAAATTGTAGTACTACTTTATCTATCTTTTAATAGTGTATTTAAATACAATTTCATATCATGCTTTAAGATGTTCATATATAAATAAACTAGTCCTTTTGCCCAGTGCGATGCACGTGATACGACGTTCCACTTGATGGAAAAATGTGTCTTTGATCTTGCGTTACCCGTGCGAAGCCCGTGATATGACGTTCCACTTGATGGAAAAATATGACATTGATCTTGCGGTGCTCCTGATTTTACGTACATAGCTCTCTACAATATCGTTTAAAATAATTTGTTTTCGTTTAAAACATAAATTACAATAGTAAAGTACATGTTTGAACTTCATTTATATTCTCTAAAGGAAACATTAAAAGGCAAAATTCAAAACTTTTATTACAAATTTTGAAAGACCTCCTTAAAAACCACATTATTTGTTTTGTTTGTAAGTTTACCATTCTCGTCACAACATAAAATTTTTAACCCACTTCTTATTCGTCACCCTTGAAACAGCAACGTACAGTTTCCCATGAGTGAAAACCGGTTTCTTCAAAAACACACCAACATCTGTCAACGATTGACCTTGGCTTTTATGGATCGTCATTGCATACGATATCATCAACGAGAATTGTCTTCGTTGAAATCTAAATGGAATCCTCGAATCAGAAGGACTAAGCGTCATCCTGGGAATATACACAATTTCATTCGCGTTTTTGCCTCCCAAGACTCGTGCCTCTATAACATAAGCCCCAAGTTTGGTTACCGCCAATCGAGTTCCATTACACAGTCCTGCCGAGTGATCTATGTTTCGTATCAACATCACCGGAACACCAACCTAAACAAAGAAATAAACAGTAAACATCAATAACTAAACATCATGTTCATATGCATCAAGCATAAACAATAAATAAAATAATCTACATTTTCATTTTATGAAGAAGATATCATTTAATATAAACATTAAGCAGCATAACATCCATTTATATTTTATATTACGAACAAACATAAAAACTTTACAAATAAGATAGAAATAACCTTTAACTTCAACTGATGATTCGGCAACCCTGAGCATTTGATGGTATTCAAGAATTCAAAGTTAATAGAATCAACTTCTTCCAAAGTCGGGGCCAAAATGGCCCTACCTTGTAAGAATTCCACATCTCCAATATGATTTGATAAATCCGGATATATTGCATGAACCATTGAACCGATGAAATCATCGGAAGAGGTTATGAGAAGATCATTGGGAATTTCTAGAACCGCAACCACATCATTGTCGTCTCCTATAGTTCCATTGACAATCGAAGACATCCAATTAGAGAATTCTCTTAAAGTAATTAAATCATTTTCGTCCACAAAATTCTGCAATCTCATATTAGTCGTCAACCTCAAGACTTTGCATTCTATACAAATGTTGGAGGAATTAATTGTCGCATGAACAATATCCTGTCTCGTACCTTTAGCAATTACCGATAAAATTTGACGGAAATCCCCTCCAAATACAATAACCTTTCCCCCAAAGGGCTTTTCATCAGCTCGCGGATCAGAACTTCGCATAATATCACGCATTGTTCGATCAAGTGCTTCAAAACAATGCCTACAAAATTATATAAAGTCAACTTCAGTTAGATAATTTTCAGCAAAAGAAAATACAAACACTGTGAAATATGAAATCTGAGAATGAGATGCGTTTTATTACCTATGCGTCATGGGAGCTTCGTCCCATATAATCATTTTAGCTTGCTGAATCAACTCTGCGAGTTCGATTCTCTTGCTTATATTGCAGATTGACTCATCGGTTAAGTTCAAAGGAATTGCAAATTTCGAATGAGTTGTCCTGCCTCCGGGTAACAGAAGAGAAGCTATTCCGCTAGAAGTAACATTAAACACAATATGTCCCATTGAACGAACAGCGGCAGAGAGAGTGTTCCAAACAAATGTCTTACCAAACCGGATGCACGAAATAGTAGTTATAATTTATTAAATGTTTAGAATTTAAAAAAATATAATAAAAATACAAACGTGATTATAATAGAAGATTAAATAAGATAATAAGTAATCGTATATTTTATTAGTAATTGTTGCTAATGATTATAAATAATATTAGAAAAATAAATTAGATAATTAAATATAATATTTTAAAATTATTAATTACTTGTTAAAAAAAATTATATAATTAAGAAAAAAATAATTAGAAATATAAAATTCCTAAAACTTGACCCGTTTGCAAAATACAACCAATTATTACAATAAAACTTAAAAAAATAATAAAAAAATGAAATATAAACAATGAAAATAAATAAATAAATTATAGATAAAAAGAAAAACATAAGTCGGAAATAAAGTATATGAAACAACAATCTTTATAGAAATTTAATGAAACATACAAACATAAAATGATTAGAGTAGTTTAAAACTGGATATTCAAAAAACAAAAGCAACATAATTTGAGGAATGCTAAAACTCAATCAATTTTTCCAGTTTTGATAAACTTCACTGAAGATGACAGCTCAGCATAATGTGTAGAGAACAATCAAAAATTCTTTTTCCATTATTATCATTCACTGGAGCATTGAAGAAAAAATTTGGAGATTCAGAAGATATGTCATCAGTCAAGATTGAGTTGCCAAAAATACACTTGCTAGTAGTCACAGACTTGTTCCAAATTTGATCTTGTACTTTCTTGTGCATTAGAATTATATTAGCATTTTCAGAGTACCTGTCAACTGTGTAAATAGAATCGAAATCTTGTGAATACTTTTGCTCAGCAGAAACCATGAACATAAATTCTTTTCCAATCAAACCGTCAATCTCTTGTGGATTTTGGTCTTTAGAAACATCTTTCAGTTTCAATTCAACATGAGGATCAACTCGAGAGAACTAACGGAAAACATAACAAAAATTATAAACACAAATAAATTAATAATGTTGCATAATAATATAAAAAAATTATTAAAATGTATAAACACAAAGATAATAAAACTTGAATCAAATTCTGCCACACGCGCGAAGCTTTCATTACAATTATGGATTGAGAAACATCATTCCACAACATAAAAATTGCATTGGAAGAGACATCAACAACATTAATAGTTATTTTAAACCGTTCATCCCCCAAGACGTTAGCCTTGCAATATTTACACCAGAATCTGGAAGCAGCTTGTTTCACCTTATGTTTGCATTTGCTACAATTTGTATAAGACCATCTTCTATCATACATAATCTCTGAAATTGAAACAACTATCCAAGCCTTCACCCGCTAAAATTTGTAATTTTTTGGAAAATGATTAAAAATAAGAAAAAAATGTTAGATTGATATATTAATAAAAAGAAAATAATTACAAATATATATCTATTAAGTATCCCACATCGGTTGGATATCGATCCTAAAGCTCAAATATAAGTTGGACAACCTTAATACCTTAACAAGGCCTTTTAAGGTGTTATTGGCCCAACTTTGATATGGTATCAGAGCAGGCCCAACACGATGATAGGTGCCCCAGCCGATGAAATTTCCGGCTTACCCAAAGATGGCACTATGTCCACGAGTAGAGCCGACAAAACCGAGCCTACTCGTGAGGAGGCGTGTTAAGTATCCCACATCGGTTGAATATCGATCCTAAAGCTCAAATATAAGTTGGACAACCTTAATACCTTAACAAGGCCTTTTAAGGTGTTATTGGCCCAACTTTGATAATATCAAATAAAAATAAAACCTCAGAGACAAACTTCAATTGATTGAGACTCAAGAAAATAGTATTTGGGTTTAGTAAATCCGTTTCACAAAATAAGAAAATGTTACATATATAGCATAAAGTCATTTGTTAATTTTTTATGTAAAATAATCAAGGAAACAACTAACCTGCTCTTAAACTCAACGATTTCATCAAGATTCTGATAAAAAATAACTTTAGTGGCATTCCATGTATTGGATATCCATGCTTCGCCTATAAACATACGCATGATTTTAAAGAATCTTATATCTACGCATGATTTTAAAATTCATCCATGTAACAAAAAAAAATTCAAAATATCACAAAATTAAAAAATCACAAAAAATAGATAATTGATAAAAATAGAAATGTACATATTTTTTAATTAAAATATAAAAATAGACAAATAAGTTTGTCCAGTTATAAGTATATTTATACTATAGACATTATATCTCACATTAGCTTAAGCATTTGAGAATAAAATTACAACTTCAATTAAATACCCCACAATGATCATAATTTTATTTTTCCCAAAAAAAGTCATCATTACATTATTTGTAAATTCTTGAAATTACTTCGCATCTCGCTTTAATGATATACTGGACTTTCAGAGAGACAATCGCACATGACTTCTTGAAAAAGAAAAAATGCTTGCAATAAGAAATTTTGATACAAATCATTTCTCGAGAGGACCTTAATATATTGATCCATAGCTGAAACATGACTCATTCTTCTCTTATTGCAACCAAAATTTTACAATTGCAACCGAAAACAGAACATAGTAAACAATCTTTTGAGAATAATAAAAAGGCAAATAGTACTTAAAAGCATAGATAGATCACCGAACTACTGTAACATCTAAATTAGCTTAGCTAGGCGAAGCTAAAAAAATACCTATAATCATTAAAAACTGATAATATAAAATGATTTTGAACTATTAATGTGGGCGTGCATACATGTGTTTGTGATAGCACCTGCTCTCTTTTCATGTAGGCCAATTTCTCAATAACTTCATAGGCTTGATATTCAAATGATACTTCAATGGCTCTATTTACACCGGCATAGCTCATCAAGAGAATTAAGGGGACAAAAACTGAATTAAACAGTATGAACAACAATCCTGATATGAATGAATATAAAAAAAATGATTTGAGTTGTAAAAAACATAAATAAAATGAATTAGACATGAAGAAAATAAAAAATATGAAATAATAATTAGAGATATATAAAAAAAACAAAATAAAACTAATATGGTAGTGATTTAAAATCATATAAGTAGCTAGATTATTTATAACATTTGTTTCAATTAACTTTTCCAAAACGTCAAACTATTACCATCTTACCATTGATGAACTAATCCAGCAAATCTACAAAAATGATTCTCTAATCTTTATCACTTATTTTTCTTTTAAATCCAATTATAGGTTCTCTCGTAGATTAAAGTTCAAAAAAATATTTATATATCATGTGAAAAACAACATAATGTAAACATTAATAGTTTATGCATGACGAAATCTAGATATATTAACCTCAATGTAACCACTAAACGTTAGTCTGATGATATTCTAAAAAGGTATCATGTCCAAAATGACATACGAAGGCATAATACAAATTAACAATCCTAAAACAAATAATTAAAACACACATAGATATACCTTATAAGAAGTACTACCCATCGAATGATATAAACTAAGGTAAATTCAAAAAAATAAATTGAAGAGAAAATTGTCCAAGAAATCACCAATAAAATGAAGTGATACTATGGATGAGTCTCTATCGCCAATTTGCATACAAACCTGCAAAAAATTAAATATTTATTACATTAATTACTTGAACATATTTAAAAAACAATTAATCTGAAATTAAAATATAATTGACGAAACATACATTATGAAGATTGAAGCACTTTAAGTTATTTGACTCAACCGCTGGATCAGGTCCTGCAAGTTCGGGAAGTTTAGGCTCGCGAACTCCCCGCAGAGCTTGTACACGACCATGTCGAAGGAGTACGCAGCAGCCCCGACCGTCTCATACGTCCCCAGCCTTTAACTCATTATAAAGATAAAACATTACATGTAAAAAAAAATAAACAAATAATTCAAAATGCTTGCTTCAAGTATCGATTATTCCCTGAGATTTCATGCAAAGATTTCTCTAGGATGATATGTACTTTCTATATCGCTATGGTTAAAGAAATCGAGGGGAGGCAGATACATATGTTCTTATATGTCAAGCATCAAATTCAAAGAGTTATGGTGTTAAAAAGTTTTATACCTCAAATAACCACATAAATATCCAATTATTCAGAAGTCGCGAAAAAAACACACCGCCAATATTACCTCTGCAAAACAAAAAATAGACGATGCATGTATACAAAAAAACATGAAGAAGAAAAAAAATTAAATAATAAATGATTTAAATATAATTAGGTTTTGAATTATTTCTAATCTGCATTGTGCCTAAAATGGAGACTTCCTACCCAAAGTCATGAGAACTCAAAAATACTGTTATGACATTGAATAGATAAATTCAACTAACATCTCGCCCATCGGTGTCTGGATCTCGCCAATGAGAGTTGGCTGACAACAATTACAAATTGAGAATTTTGGTTACACGCATATCTCAGTTTTATTTATGTATTTTTTATACACTATAGTGAAGTAATATTGAACGTGCATAAGGCAACTCCGTTTCATATACTTAAGTCTGTTAAGCAACAAAAACATGATTAAATATCAAATGAATCAAATGAGGAATATAAATTAAACTTAAAATTAACATTTGACATAGAAAACAAAAATAAATCTTATATAGCAAATTAAATGAGCAAACCCAAAGTAAATAAAGATCTTGGGATTAAAGAGTACCTGTATTTTTATTTTTATTTTCCAAAGACAACGAACTTGGATTTTGATATTTCACCTTGAATCACAATTAAAATAATATTTCTTCTTGTTTTAAATAATTAGAAAAAAATTGAAACAAAACAAACTATTCAATGAATGATGAGGGCATAATAAAAATCATATACAAATCAAAATAATCAACAAAATTTCTTTAACAGATAAAAGATAAAAGACCTGATATTCACAATCTTGAATATACATATAGAATTAAATTTTATTGCAAGAGAGTTATTGTACATACCTGAATGCTCGACTTTATAGCAACCACATTATGTCATTTGCTAAAATTACCTGAAAATAAACTACTACAAATATGAAAAGAATAAATAAATAACTATTAGCAATATAAAAAGAACAAATTAACAAAAGAAAAACCACTTAATTATAAGAAATAAGAATAAATAAAAACTTGAATTTAGAAATGCTGCAAAAATTAACGAATTAAATCTATTTCGTCCACTTCGACAACTTTTGCGGTGGTAGGTCTGAAAATACACCGAGTCAATGCTTCTGATATCGCAAAGATTCTGTTTTTCATGCATATATATATATATATATATATATATATATATATATATATATATATATATATATATATATATATATATATAACATAAATATTCAAAAAAAAAAAAATACAAAAAATAAATACTATCAGCATACACATAATTGGAAAAAAGTGTTAGGTGAATTACAACTTAAATAGTTTAACAAATAAAATAAAACAAAATAATAAGATTTACACTTTATTTAATTAATAAGAATAAATAACTTAATGGCTAAATCTAAGTATTCGTAGCCAATGTCCTTCACAACACTCAGCTCGCAATGGTTGACTGTATCCTCTTCCCCTTTTGTATAACTGATGCATCTTCGTATAGTTTATGGTCGGGGTTCTCTTGTTTATTTGGTCTGCTCAAACATCACAAACCCACCAAAAAGAGAAACAACAATATGGAAGAGGATAATACACTGTCGTAGTGATTTACATGAGTCTGTCAGAAACGAACACTGTTGTATAGCACCGAGATCGAAACGATCTAAGTTTCCGACTCAGATCGATTATTAATCCTCGCGAAAACGGATGCCCCTGAGTCCAATTTAAAACAGGAGTGTTCTCATAAACGATATTCTGAATCATTCCGCTCTGGTCACACATGTCCCACCTGCACAGTCTGTTATAACACTCGACAATTCTTCTTGCCAAAGCTCAAGCAATTCACATTCATACTAAATAAATAAATAAATTAATTAATTAATAAGTAAATAAATAAATAATTGAGAGAGTTCTACCGAACAAAAATGGAGTTTTTTCCTTCACATTCGGTGGTGAGGGGGGAAGGAGCAATTGAAGGCCTACAAAATAAGATCATATAAAATTGTAAATTTATTAACAACCGGGTATCAATTATCCGAGTAGATGCAAATGATCCTCTTGATCCTTAATATGACTGACAACATGATTAGGGATATTGAATGCGAAAAATATGTGTTTTATATCTAGTTGATTCGGCTCGTGCGTTGCATGAGGTTAATTGTAGTTTATCTGTATTTATGATTTTTTTGATAAATATATTTTTAGGCCTATATATATACACATATATACAACCTTGGTATTTTTTTTTTTGTAACTACACTTTGGAATTCACTACAATTACGTTTTCATTGGTCACTTTAGTTTTATTTCAATTATCTCACTTTTCAATTTTTGTTATCATTTGTGTTAATAATTATAAGGAAAAAAAATTAAAAATGTATGTAAACTGCGAATTATATAATATTTAGTAGTTGTATATTGAATGAGATAAAATTGTTAAATATTTTTTTTTTGTATTTTAACTATCTCAAATAAAAATTTAAATGTTCATATATTTTATAAGTTATATATTTATTTATTATTCATTAATATAAATTGAAATAAACAAATATATGATAAAATTATACATTCCCAACAAATAATTCTATGAAAATTTATGTTATTTATAATTAACAAAAGATTTTTTTATAGCACGTCAAATTTTATATAGTAATATGATAATAAATTTTATAAACTTGAATCATATTTCATTGAAACTGAATAATATTATTAATAAATATATATAGTTTCCAAAAAAAATCTTGTGCAAACTATGCTTCTAAACTCGACATGCATTTTAATACGACTCAATATTTATTAAAATGAAAAGACTCTTCTCGTTTAAAATAGCACATTTGTTTGAAAAGCATACATATTTAAAATGAAAATAAAAAATACATTAAATATAATAAATTTTAATTACAAATTTTGGAATATCTCCTTGTAAACCACATTAGTGGTCCCATTCATGAGGTTGACATTGTCATCGCAATATAACAATTACAATCATGCTCTGTTAGTGGCTCTTGAAACTGTTCGTGTGTAAATATCGGTCGTCTAAAAACAAAGGATTTAACTCGTGTGAATTATAAAGAATGAATAATAGCATTGTTAACAAAATTAGATTGTTAAATAATTATTTTGTTTATATATTAAGTTTTATGATACTCATTGTTATTGTTTTTATAATGATACACCAAAAAAATTTAAAACATTTTTCCATAATATTTAACAACGTTTTTAATTAAATTCTTAAAAAATATAACATGTTTAAATTATAAAAAGACGAATTATTACAAATTTCGGAATCTCTTTGTAACCACATTAGAGGTCTCATTCGTGATGTTCACATTCTCATCGCAAAATAACAATTTCAATCTTTCTTTGTTAGTAACTCTTGAAACTGCAACATACAACTGATCGTGTGTAAAACCGATTGTCTCAAAAGAATCCCTACTTTTGATAACGATTGTCACTAACTTTTATTAATGGTTACAACATACGATATTATAATAGAGAATTGTCGACGTTGAAAGTGAAATGACAATCTTAAATCAGAGGGAATAAGTGACAACTTGAGAATGTAAACAATTTCATCTTTGTTTTCGCCACTTAAAGACATTCGCCTCAATAACGTAAGTTCTCAGTTTTGAATTTATAATGATTTAGAAAATAAAAAAAATATGTTTTTAAGTGTTATCTAATTATAATTTTCGACGTTTATTGAACGCTTGAAAATACAAAAAAACTAATACTTTCAACCCGTGCGACGCACCGCGATTCTCGGTTCGGAAGTTTCTTCGGTTACTATTTTAATATAAGTATACTGATAAATAAATTTAAATAAATTTTGAAATATATATTACAAAAAATGAGGACAACGATTGGAAAAAAATAATCCATTTGATAATAGATTTTAAAAAAAAAAGAAATTTGGAAGGTCAATTCACATTTCTGAACACCTCCTTGTAAACGACATTTTAACCTTATTCGTGAGGTCACCATTAGAATCACAAATTAAGAATTTCAATCATGTTCGATTAATGACTCTTTAAACTGCAACATATAACTGTCTGTGTATGAACATCGGTATTCTCAACAGAATCTCAACCTTTAATAAAGATTGTCCTCGACTCTTGTTAATTTTCATAGCATAAGATATCATAATTGGGAATTGTCAACGATAAAATCGAAAGGGCAATTTTGAATTAGAAGGCGTAAGTGGCAACCGTGGAATGTAAACAATTTCATCTTTGTTTTCTCCTTCTAAGACTTTCGTCTCAATAACGTAAGTTCCCAATTTTGTTATTACCAATCGAGTGCCATTACATAAGTCCGCAGTGTGATCGATATTTTTTAACATAATTTACACCCTATAACCTACAAAAATGGCAATTATTAGTGTTGTTTAACTAAAATTACAATCTTATAAAAACAGCAAAAAGTAACAAAAACATATTAATTTTTTGTATCAACTTAATTTTAAATATAATTTGGAAAGAAAACAAATGAATGCTATTAAATTTATATGTTTGTGTATATAATTATATATATTAGACTATATAGAATTTCAATAGAAATATATTTTGTATATTAACAGGGAGACCATAAAACACAATCATTATTATACAATAATTAACATACAATTGTAACATACACCTGCTCGTGCGTAAGTAAATAACGATTGTCTCAAAAAAATCCTCATTTTTTATAAAGATTGTCTCTGACTCATTGCATACGATATCATAATAGGGAATTGTCGACGTTGAAAGCGAAATGACAATCTTGAATCAGAGGGACTAAAGATCAGTTCATTTGGACTTATTCTCAGTTTCAGTTCAGTTCAGACCTATTAAGTTCAGTTCAGTTCAGTTCAAATTCATTGAGTTAAGTTAAGTTCAGTTAGTTCATATTCACAAAGTTTAGTTTAGTCATTTTAATTTTTTTATTCATATTTAAATATTTTAAAATTAAAATGAAATTGAAGTTAATTTCAGTTCAGTTCATACATATTAAGTTCAGTTCAATTTGTTTCAGTCCAAAAGTACATGTCCTAAGAAGCAACCTCGGAATGTAAACAATGTCATCTTTGTTTTCGTCTCCTAAAACTTCGTCTCAATAAGATAAGTTCTCAGCTTTGTTATTACAAATCGAGTACCATTACATAAATTGACGGTATGATCGATATTTCGTATTAACATAATTAGGCTCAATTGAATGTTGTAAACCATTAGATCCAGAAAGAAGGTGATCATTAAAATATGTTATTGAAGAGTATTGTGGTTTAATTAATTAGTACTGTAATTAGTTGCAGTGCAAGTTGGAGCATATCTTGAGTATAGCCATGAAAAGATGTTCGGTTGAGTGGGTATCGATGAGAGAGGAGTCTGCATTTTCAGTTTGTTGAGTTTTGCGTCTCTTTTTATTGAGACGGATGATTTCCAAACCTGATTCTGCAAAACAAATCTGTACAAATGTAAATCACGGACAAAGGTTCAATAAAAACGAAAAATAGGAATTTGCTTTTTAGAAATCGAATAAATTAACCACATAATTAAATCGGGATAAAGAAACTTAAGTGGTGGAATCATAAAGACAATTGTAAATTGTAAAAGACATATATTTCCAGATGATTGGAAGAGAAATAGTATAGGAAAAGTGATAAACAGTAAAGATAATGGAAAATGAGTGTAATCCTTAAAATTATTTATATTTATATGGTAAAAATCTACAAAAACATATTTAAAAGAAATAAAATTTTGTATTTATAATTTGGTATAGAAAATAAAAAAAATTGGTGAAGTGTTTTAACATAATGGAGTAATTTCTGACACTTTCATTGGTCAATTAAATCATATAAGTCGTAAAAAGATGAATGATTAGCAATTGAAGTTCAATTGTGGGTATTCAATGGTCATGTAGCTAATGAAGTTAAATGGTTGAATAATTTGCTTGTTTGTATATTTCAACTATCTCAATTCTCAATAGCTATTTTTATTAATTTATTTTTATTTAAAATTTGATATAGAAGATAAAAAATCATTGAATTGTTTTAACATAATGCAGAAACTTCTTGCGCTTTGATGGATCACTTAAGTCATATAACCCGTTCGTGTAAATAATAAAAGGATGAATGATTATATAATTAATAAAAATAAATGGTTAAATTTATGTAAGTAATGTTAAATCTAATGGGGCTGGGTAATATTCTGGTTAGTTCATTAATAAATATTATTAAAAAAGAGAATACATAGAATAAAAATTGTTTTAGAAAAACGCAAATAGATTTTGCAGCTAGAAGCCATAACACTAATCGCATATAAAGTGAATATGTATAATTAAAACACTGTATGAGCCAAAATATAATGCTTTTCTTGAAAAAAAAAAGGAAAAATAGTCTAACCGACCTCACTGTATGAGCCAAAATATAATGCTTTTCTGAAAAAAAAAAAAGGAAAAATAGTCTAACAATCAACGACATCAGAATTCATATTGCCGCAAACTATAGTGGAACTGATAACGGAACTTCTAACAAAACATAGTATATATACTTACAATATACAATATTTACATAGTTTCTCCATGACGATTTTCTCTATAATAAAAATATCTAGGTCTCTAAAAATAGGCGAATTCGTGTAAAGACAAATTTGAAGCCGATTTTAGGCCAATATATTAAATATTTAAAATTTAAAAATAATACCATTTTTTTGTAAATTTAAATTTCTTTCTTCCAACAAATTCAATCGGTTTTTGTAAATTTAGATTTCTTTCTTCCAACAAATGCAACCGGTACTCCTGTAATATGAATACACGTGTTTTCCAATTTACCTTAAAACCTATAATAAGTTTATGTTTTGGTATCGGTTTGAGCATCTCTCCTACTCCAAAATAGGTTTTTGGTATCGGTTGGAGATGCTCTTAAACACTTGTTCAAATAAAAAAAACTTAAGCAACTTCCATGTAAATTTGATTATGCTTCCCCAATAGAACACACGGAAAGATCGAATATTGTATAAAGTATCCTCAGAGACTAAAGCATCAAAAAAATTGAGTACACATCACATGAAGGTTATAAGATTATAAGAATTGAGTAAAAATTGAGTCACATTAATCAAACATCAGGTTATAAGAACCATCATAATTTAACTGTTAACGCAAGTATATAAGTTAATTATATTCAGTTCTTAACCCAAGTATATAAGTTAATAACAATAACCAATTAGTATTATAAGTATTTGAATTGTACTCTATCAATCCGAACTAATTATGCACAGTTTAAGATAATGTATGCCCGTGTATAATTTATGTGCAAGCAAACACCAATCCAAACCTAACGATAAAATTCATAATAAATAGAAGCAAAAAAGTAAATCGGAGATTGGCTTTCGATATTATACGAAAGGATTAAACAGTAGTTCAGGGGAATACAAAGCCAATAAAACCATATATACCTTTTTTTCACAAAAGCTCTAGCACATATCCAGAGTGCAGAAGCTAAACCACAGATAAAGGATCTCTATAACCCATACAACACTCCAACATAGTGGTCAAGAAAAAAACACTTCTCCTTGTCACCCTTGCTAAAGTATAGTACAACCCTAACTTTATCAAACACGTGCCAAGTGAGCAGGCTATCTGACCCAGCTTGGTGGCACTTCTCGGCCACACGCTCCACGCTTAGCGACATCTCCAACCTCTCTCGTACCCCATGCAGTCCCTGAGAAGTTCATCGAGTGCTTCACTTTGTAAACGCGGTCCCCAAAGTAGACGCTCAACAAATTCAGTAATTCCCGCAGGCTTCCCGGGAGGGATTTCCATGTTATGGCCTTTATGAGGTAGTCGTATCTATAACTATTTAATAAATTTGCATTATCTCAACATTAATATTAAGCTGCCGTTAAAATACGGTGATGCAAGATTTATAACAAATAATCGAAAATCCAGTCTCTTGTACTTTCTATTTAGGAAATTCATTCAATCTTCTTAGGCTCAAAGAAGAAAAAAAATCTTCAGCATTATACTAAAAAAGAAAGTAATTTTAATTGTTCATGAAATAGAAGTCCAATTTATTAATAGAATTACCTCTCTGTAAGCTGGAATATTAGAAACTCTAACAACCGCATTAGAGGTTCCCAAAAAGTCATGAGCAGCGGTCGTCAAAGCAATTGAACTTTACTTGAACATATTTAAAAAACCATTAATCTGAAATTAAAATATAATTGACGAAACATACATAATGAAGATTGAAGTACTTTAAGTTATTTGACTCAACCGCTGGATCAAGTCCTATAAGTTCGGGAAGTTTAGGCTCGCGAACTCCCCGCAGAGCTTGTACACGACCATGTCGAAGGAGTACGCAGCAGCCTCGACCGTCTCATACGTCCCCAGCCTTTAACTCATTACATGTAAAAAAAAAAAAAAAAAAATTTAAAATGCTTGCTTCAAGTATCGATTGTTCCCTGAGATTTCATACAATCAGATTTCTCTTGGATGAGATGTACTTTCTATATCGCCATAGTTAAAGAAATTTTTGTACTTATAATTATATTAGAGTGATATGTTAAAAGACTAAAGTGAGTCATATAGCCCATGATAAATTGTGTAAACTATAAAAATTTGGTTACAACATTTTGGATCAAGAATGTGATTTGAATAAAGAAAGTGAAATTAGATACAAATAGATGGACTAAATTGAGTGATTATAATTTTTTTTATCAAAAATATATATAGAAAATCAATTAAAATAGAAGTTCTAAATTAAATAAATTGTGTAAATAATAATATTGTGATAAATAAATGTTCTACATTAAGGTTGTTTAAAATTTGAAGGAATTGAAGATATAGAAAGTAGTGACAATATATAGATTTTGGTAGTGGCAATATATAGATTTTGCGATTGAATTTTTTTTCACAATATTATTATTGAGATTTGATCGAAATTCCATAAGTAAAATATGTACATAATTATGTTAAAAGAAAAAAGTTGATTGAAAAGAGAAGCTCATAACAATACTTTTGGACAATTTAAAATAGGTTAAAAAGTTAAAGCACAAAAATATCATGAAAATAAATTGATTAATTGTGTTATCCATATAAATGATTTTAAATTTATGGACATATAGATGATGTAATTATTACTATTTATTGAAAAAATATATAGAGTTTTAGTATAAAATAAATAAAGAGTATATAATTAATACTCAATCAATAATAAAAATAATATCATTTGAATACATGTCTTAATAAATTTTAGTAGTGATAAAAACTTGAATATAGTAGTAATTATTAAGAAGAAGTATATGTGTGGGAAATTAAAAACAATACAATTAAAGATTTTAAAATACAATTTCTGAATTAATAACTAAACAACAATAAACACACACGGAAATAATAAATTGTTAAACTTACAATATTAATGGTTTAATTAAAAAAAAATACTAATGTAAGACTGATTATGTAATTGAATAGTGTATTACATTAGTTATTCTTGATTGAAACTTTCTTCTTGAATGAAACTTTATCAACTGAATACCTATCCACCAAAAAATATATTGCTTAATGGAGATTCTTGGAAATTATATTTAGGAAAATATTATTTGTTAAAAAAATATTAAAAATTATTCAGTTATATAATATAAGAACAAATAAAATTAACAATACAATTATATGTTAATAAATAATAATTCTAACGCATATTTGAATCATGTAAAAATTAAATGAAAATAAATCAGTAAAATACAAAGTCTTAAAAATAATAATACGGTTATTAAATTAAACTGTACAAAACTTTAAAAAAAAATGCAAAATTAAATTTAAAAAAATCACTAAAATAAATCTTTTAAAAATAAAAATACTTACAATAAATTAGTAAAGTAATACTAACAATAATTTCTAAAAAAATAAATCATAAAAATAATATATATAATAATTTCTGGAAATAACATAAATAAAATATGATTTAATAATTAATTAAAATAAAAATAATAACTGTAAATAAATAATTATAAAAAATAACTCAACAAAGAAATTGATTCATGAAAAAAATAGAAAATGATTATTTATCAAATAAAAATATAAACTATAAATTAATATAAAAAATAACTCTGAAATAAATAAATCTAAAAAATAATTTTTAAAAAAAAATGCAAATGGTTATTTATAAAAAAATCATAAACAATCAAACATAATTTCATAAATTGAAATAATAATACAAACTATAAATAAATAAATGTAAATAATTGTTTATAATTAATACAAATAAAAATACAAACTATAAATAAATAAATATAAAAAATAACTTAAAAAATACTACAGTGAAAAAATAAATTGGAAAAAAATAATTATATATAAATAATAACTCAACAAAAAATAGTTACTGTACAAAAAATATTTGCGTCCAAAAAATCTCCCAAGAAAACAATAAAATTATATGATATCATATAAAAAAAATTAAAAAATTGATTAAAAAAAACTTAAAATTAACTCTGCAAAACCAAAAAAAAATTAATTAACACAAAAACAATCTACCAAAAAAACAATAAATTTATAAGAAATTATTAAAATAATTTTGAATTAATAGGAAAGCAAAAAAATAAATTATATGATATCATATAATATTATTAAAAAAATAAATAAAGAAAAGTTACAATTAAATCTAAAAAATCAAAAAAAATAATTAACGAAACAAAACAAAAAATAAAAAAATCATTAAATAATTTTTAATTAATAATAATTCTAAAAAAAAAATTATATAATATCATATATATATAATAGGTAATATTATACAAAAATAAAAAAAGAAAATTTACAAAACAAATTAACAAATCATATAAAATTATAAAAAAATAAATAAAGAAAACTTATAATTACATTTATAAAACCAAACAAATTAATATATTAACAAATAAACACAAAAATAAAATCAATAATAAAAAATAAAATAATATAAAAAAATAGAGATGAAAAAAATTTCCGCAAAAAAATATGCCAAAAAATAATTAAATATAAAGAAGTAGATAAATGAAGTAGATATAAAATTGTATTTTAAAGTAAAAAAAATATTTTTTAAGAAATTTCTATTATTATGAAATATTTATTTACAAAATTGTTATTTATTATAAAACGGAAAGAATAATATTTATACTATGTTATATATATATATATATATATATATATATATATATATATATATATATATATAACACTTATCCGTAAACATTTATTACATGGTAAATCCAAAGAAAGCATATGGGTTGACATTGTGGAGCACAGATAATTGAAATTCAATTAATCCAAAATTTAATTGAAATTCTTTTTTCCCATTGAAACAAAGATAAAAAATCAACATTAAAAACTTAATTGAAATTGTTATAAACTCAATACTCTTATATTTAAATTAAAATTTCAATAAGTTATAGTACTTTTAATAACATAAAGTGCAAAAAAATAAACAATATAATTATATTTAAATTAAAAATTCAATACATATAATTATAGTATTTTTAATCAACATAAAGTGCAAAAAATAAACAATATAACGATATTCCCAAAAGAGAAAGATGTCAAATCTCCCATCATTTGGATAAACATCTTCAATATAGGTCGAAGCTTATCAAGAAAAAAAAATACTAGAGTTTGAAACTTGTTTTAAACATTATTGGAAGGATTTACCAATATCTTTATTTAATTTTATATAAATATGTAAACTGAATATTATATTAACCATTTCTATAAAATTTTATTTTATTATCAATATTTATTTTTTCACACTTAAATATTATTTTTTGTGCTCCACATATTTATTATTTTTTTACTTTATATAGTATAATTTATTTATATATAAATATTGAATAAGCATTTTAATTTGTGAGCACACAAATTAAAATGCTTATTCAATAGTTATATAAATATAACTATTGAATAAGCATTTTAATTTGTGTGCTCACATATTTATTATTTGATAATTTTATTATGTGACAACTTTAATATAATAAAATAAGAATGTTGATTTGTGTGCTCTACATGTTTATTATTTAATAATTTTATTATACAATAAAATCAAGATTGACGCGGCCAATATCCATAGAATAGTTGCAAATATTGCTAACAAATTTAGCTCAAGAGGTCTGAAAAATATACAAATATAAAATTACAAAAAGCAAGTAGGAATGAATCTTATTGAAAATGAAGCAAGTGAGCTTACTTTCGAGGGGGTGTTCCCCTTGGAGGAACTGTGCCATGGGAATTGGACGGTAGATCGGGATCGATAGGGACAATATGCTCTAGGTTAATGCTAAGTTCATCAGAAGAAATCCCCGAAGAACTCTGTGAATTAGTGTCCCGATTTGGAATAGATCCATGATAACAAACCATGGAGGAAGGAGATTCAGGTGATGAATATAATTGCATGGACGGGTTAGGGTTATTAACAGAGCGGTAATACTTAAGAGTAGGCTCAGAATTTGAAGCTGCGTGAGAGCCGTTATCCAGATCGTCAGAACTGTGGGGCGACCAAAATAGTGTGACTGAAGGGGAATTGGTAACGGGAGGCGAGTTACAGGGGAAAACGAAACCGAATACTCAGTGCTAGGAGGAGAAGGGGATGAATTCATACCCTTAGTAGGCGGATCGGAGGCGGAAAATTACTTCGAACAAAAGCTGGCGAGCTCTCAGATGAGGATGAGAAGGTATTTCTACCAGTAGCATGCGGAGAGCTTTCAGATGCAGACGAGGATTTTTTGGACGAGTCATCGGTGTCAGTGAGAGAATCGCTTCCCTTCGGCGGCGGCGGTGGAAATATTGCAGAAGCCGGAGAGATACCAGTGGATGAATTTAAATCCACTGAAATGTCAGTGCGAGTAGATTCATGGGGGCAAATATTCACAATTAGAGCTGATGTTCCGACCTCAATCGAGATTGATTGAGATAGGGGTGCGCCAGTGATTATTAGGGTTACGTCCATATCCATGGAGACGAAGACAAAAAGTTAGGGAAATGGCGCGCACAACTCTGTGAGCGCCGGGTCCAAATAATATATAAAGAGATCCGCGCCGGGTCGGGTCGGATCCGGGTCTTAAATAACTTTAATTAATAATATTAATAATTTTTAATTAATATAAAATATAATAAAATAATTATCAATAATATTTTAGTATAAACTATGTTGTGTGCATAAATTATTCATTCTATTGTTTTTTATTTTAGAAATAGGTCTACAAATAAGAATTTGAAAAGAAAAAAAAAACCACTTTGTTACGAAAACTAAAAAAAAAAAATGTAAGTTATATTTTAAGATAATTAATTAGGATGTTCTAATTATGAGTGTAGAATTAAATGAAATTATAGTTGTTATATTAACATATTTTTTTATTCTATATATTGCACAAATTGAAAAATCTTTTGGACTAAGATGTGAACTAGTAAAACCTGCGATGCACGGTAATATGAACAATTAATTATACGTTGCACGTAATACTGCGATTAGAATAGAGAACTCACACATAAAACAATGTTTATAAAGATGTATTTCTAAATTTATAAAAATAATTATTCGATAATTATTTTTTTCTATTTCGTTTATTTATTATAAATATTTTATTATTATTATTTAAATTCGAAAGTTACTAATTGGTATGTTCATTTTTTATTTACTTTACGTAATAAGAATCAAAAAATTAAAATTTTAGTAAACCTAATATTAAGTATTTTTCTTTAAAACCAATTTTTTTTTCATACTTTTTTTTATCATTTGACCTCTTAAAATAGATTCCTTTATTATGAATTATTTTCATTTTTTTTATAAATAAACTAATGAAATAAAATTATTTAACATATTTTAAATTATATTTTAATAAATATTATGTGATATTGAAAAAAAAATAATATGATAATCTAGGGATCGTTTTTTTAAACAAAAAAAATTACATTAAATATTCCTGTGCATCGCACATAGAGTTATTACTAGTGTGAGTTAATCAATCTTTAACTATATTTAAAATTTAGTAACTGGATTACTTATTCATTACTTGATTTTTCAATAGTGAGATGTAACTCAAATATTTATCTACTTTGCCTAATAACGATTCATAGCCTAATATTTTGAATATTACTACACAATATCCTATTGGATTAACTTTATCATGTATTAACGTTGCTTAAGAACAATTCATAGCTTAATACTACTATTTTGAATATTACTACACAATATTATATTATTGGATCAACTTTATCATATAATATAGTACTCTTTTCGTTCTAAAGATCATATAAATGGAACTAGTTTTATTTCTCCAAATAGTACTAGTTTAGTCCCATTTGAATTAAATATTTAAAAGTTTATTAAAATCTAGAGATATTCAATACAAATTTTTAAAAGTTTACTAAAATCTATAGGTATTCAAAAATCTATTTATTAAAAAAAAAATTAAAAGTCAATAAATTTCTATTGATTTCATCCAAAAAATACAAAAGAAATCTATACCTCGAAATCTCTCCTAAATACATGAGATTTCTACACATTTATATTATAATAAACAAATTAATTATTAAAAAAATAATAAAATTTAAAAAATATATAAATAAATATAATAAAGTTAGAAAATATGAAATAGATAAAAAAATTGACTAATTAATTATTAAAAATAATAAATCAAAAAAAATGTATAAATAAACATAATAAAGTAAAAAAACATGAAAAAGATAAAAAAAATTAAAAAAATAAAAAAAATATATATAAATAAACATAAAAAGAAAAATTAAAAAAAAATCAAAAAACAATACGTATATTTTTTATATGTTTGATATTCAATAAAGATTTTAAAAAATTTATTAAAATCTATAGGTATTCAAAACTCTATTAATTTTAAAAAATTTAAAAATTCAATTGATTTCAATTAATTTCATCTAAAAAATACAAAATAAGTCCTTACTTCGAAATCTCTCGTAAATATATGAGATTTTTACGAATTTCTATTTTAATTCACAAATTAATTATTAAAAAAATATATAAATAAATATAATAAAGTTAGAAAATACGAAAAATAAAAAAAATTGACTAATTAATTATTAAAAATAATAAATTAAAAAAAATATAAATAAATATAATAAAATAAAATAAACATGAAAAAGAAACAAATCAAAAAAAATAATACAAATATATAAATAAACAGAAAAAATAGATTAAAAAAATCAAAAACCAATAGTATATTTTTTATATGCTTGTCAGAATTTACGTAACTAATTCATTGAGAACGAGTATTATTAACGCTATATGGAAAATGATGTCAAAATAATGTAAATGCGGGCTGAGTCAGTCAAACAGACCGTTGCGCAACTAATCCGATTATAGCCCGTCGAACCCGGGCGGGTTGTAGCGCTCTGGGACCCGTAAAAACCAAAACACCCGTTTTTTATTAACCTTTTTTTTTTTTAGTTTCTCTTTAATTACTCGATGCACGCTGTTTTCTATCAAAAACCCTAACTACAAATCTCTGAAGTGCTTCCGTTTGGATTGTGAAATCGCAGGTCACGTGCAATTCAAAATTTGGTAAGATTTCATGGAAAGGAGTTTATTGATTAAGTTTCTTGTTCTTCTCTTTCTTTCGCATGCCACTGTCTGTGTAATGGGAAGATGAATCCCAACAAAGGAAGTCTTGTCTTATAAGTTTTGAGTGGTTAGGCTACTGGTCGGTATAGTAGTTCCATTAGATAGGTAAAGAGACCAAGGTAATATATTCAATTTTTTTTTATTGTCATCGTATTAGTATTCTTCATTTTTATAGCAATGTTTGATTGACTACTTCTTTCATTTATTATTAAAATATAATATCAATGATTAAGAATGTTCAATAGATAACTAATATGTATACCCTGATCATTAGAAACTATTTGTTTAACATCGCTATATTATGTATTTAATAATATGTTGTGTTTTGTCTTTAGGTGAATTATCTTTTATGTCGTCTAACGATCCTATACATGAATCGCATGAGTCTGTTCAAAAGGGTGCTTCAAGAGGAAAAACAGATATAGCATGGAATCATTGTAGAGCTGTTGAAGGTACTAATGGGAAGCGACACTTGATATGCTTACATTGTAATAAAACTTTCAAAGGAGGTGGGATTAATAGGGTCAAACTACACTTAGCTGGAATGAAAGGAGATGTAGAACCATGTCGAAAGGTTCCAGGTGATATTCATTTTCAAATGGAAAAAAGTATTGAAGAGTTCTCTTTAAAGAAAAGAAAGATTCAAGAAGAGTACGAAGAAAATAATTCATATCCCGATGAGAACTTATACGTCGATGATGTTGTGGAGATTCATGGTTCTTTTGGTCAAACTTTTGTTAATAGAGGAAAAGTTAAAGAAAATGGAAAGAAGCCTATACAATCATATTTCATGCCTAGAACAACTCATGGAGCACAACCAACCATTAAAAGTGTTCTGCAAAGCAAAGAAGCTAAAGAACAGTGCGATATTGCTATTTCGAAATGGATGTTTGATGCTGGATTACCATTTAATGCTACAAACTCGCCTTATTATCAACCAATGATTGATGCTATTGCTAGTATGAGAGCTGGTTATAAAGGCCCTGGAGTTTCGGACATTCGAGGTTTTTTATTAAGGAAAAATGTGGACGAACTCAATGATTATGTTGAAAGTTATCGAAAGATTTGGAATGAAACTGGGTGTACAATTATGGCGGATGGATGGACTGATCAGCGTAGGAGGACTTTAATAAACTTCTTGGTTTATTGTCCTAAAGGAACAGTGTTTTTAAAATCAGTTGACGCTTCTGATGCTTCAAAGACCAGTGAAATGTTGTTCTTTCTTTTCAAAGAGGTTGTCACATATGTTGGACCTCAAAATGTTGTCCAAATTGTGACTGATAATGCTGCAAATTATCAAGCTGCCGGTAGACTATTAGAACAAGAATTTCCAACTCTTTATTGGTCTCCATGTACTGCTCATTGTATCAATTTGATGCTGCAAGATATTGGTAAATTGAGTGAGGTGGTACAAGTAGTAGGACATGCTGCCAAAATTACAAAATTCATTTATAATCATTGTCTTGCTTTACATTTGATGAGGCGGCATACTAATGGGAAAGAAATCATCCGCCCGGCTCCAACTCGTTTCGCTACAAATTTTATTGCTTTGCAAAGTATATTGTCTCAAAAAGTTGCTTTGCAGGCCATGGTGACATCCAAAGATTGGGGGAGCTCAGCACATGCTAGAGACAGTAAAGCAAAAAAATGTGTGGATCTTATATTGGATTCAAGGTTTTGGAAATCATGTGGCCACATTGTTAAGATTACCGAACCATTGATTCGCGTTTTACGGCTTGTGGATAGTGAAAATAAACCTGCAATGGGTTATTTGTTTGCAGCTTTTCATGCAGCTAGAGACGAAATCATAAAAAGATTTCAAAGAAGAAAGTTATTTGTTGAGCCTTTTTGAGAATTCTTGATAAGCGGTGGGATAATCAATTGCGCAAAAATCTTCATGCTGCTGGTTTTTGGTTTAATCCAAGTTATCAATACGATCTCGAAGTAATGGGAAAATATAGGCTCACTATCTCAGGAGTTCTTGATGTGATTGAAAAATATGCTTATAATGATGGAGAGCTTGGGAATAAATTATCAAGCGAAATGAAATTATTTAGGCATGCTGAAGGAGATTTTGGAAGAAAACTTGCCATCAACACTCGTAACACGATGATGCCAGGTAATATAACATTTCAAAATTACGTCATTTAATTTTAAATTACATATTTATTATTTTGTTTTTAATTTTTTCAAATTTATTATTAGATGAATGGTGGCAATGTTATGGCTCAAGTGCTCCAAATTTACAAAAACTTGCGATTCGAGTTTTAAGTCAAACTTGTAGTTCCTCTGGGTGTGAGAGAAATTGGAGTATATTTGAACATATACATACTAAGAAGAGAAATAGACTAGAGCATCAAAGGCTTAACGATCTTGTTTATGTTCATCACAACTTGAAGTTACAAAAAAAGTTATTTTTTTTCATGATTTATAAAAATGATTTGTTTTTGTTATAATTTTAATACTAATTCAATGATGAGTCTTTTATAGGAAAGGGCCGAAGAAAAACTACGATCCAATAAATTTTGAATCATTTGAAGAATCTGGGGATTGGATATTGGAAGATGAACCATCAACATTGACACTTGAAGAAGTAGATGTTCTTAATCGTGAATTCGCATCTCGTACTAATCAAAATGATGATGTTCATTGTGGTTTGTGCATGATAATTCAAATGACACTTATTATCTATTTCAACATAATTATATGACTGCATTTTTTTTTTGTAGAACTAAATTTGGATGAGATTGATGATGATGGAGATGATGATAATGGCGAGGATGCTGGTGTCGGTGCTTCTGCCGGTGATGCTATTTGTGATCATGATGAAACTGAAGAACCTTCTAATGTTAATCACAATAGAAGATTGGTTGATACATGGGGTATACCTCTTACCGGAGAAACGGACAATCCTGAAGCTTGGGGTTTTAACTTGATTAAACTTATTAATTTTTTTATAAACATTTGAGATTTTGATATTTTTGTTTAGATACTTCGTTGATCGATTAATTTTTAATATTATTTAGAGTTTATAATATATATATATATAATATTTAGAATATGCAATCAACCCGATGACCCGCGGGTTGACCCGGTGGCCCGGTGACCCGGGTCGGGTTTAAAAACTATGAATAATGAATAATTTCTTTTTTTAACTAATACATTTTTTATATTTTTTTCTCTAAAAATTAGATTTTTTTAAAAAAATTAGATTTTTATATATATATTCATGTAAATCAATTAAAAATTGTAATTCTCAAATATATAAAGTCTATGAAAATCTATGAAAGTCAATAAAAAAAATTAATCAAACTTTTAATAAACTTCGCGAATTTAGAAAATCCACGAAAATCTATTAACTTTTAAAAATCTAAAAAAATCCATTAAAATCTCCTAAATGATCACAAAAAATAACTTAAGTACAAGAAAATCCACGAAAATCTATTAACTGTTAAAAATCTAAAAAAATCCATTAAAATCTCCTAAATGATCACAAGAAATAACTTAAGTACAGTAATCATTGCATTGCAAAACTAAAATTAAAATAAAATATAATGTCGTATAAGAATGATTACACCTTTTCTATAAAATACAAATAAAATATGATTTCTTATTGGACAAACATAACATATAGTAATTACTATTAATCTATTTGTTTTAATTACTAAACAAATTTCTGGGTACTTTTTTTTGAAACATATTCTTTGAAATACTAGATCAACATTATTGGTCTATTAATGAAAGTAACTCCATAAAACAAGTCTTTCTATTATGTCCATAATTTTTTTGACACATCACACTTCATAATCATCTTAATTTTAATTTAAGGTGTATTCAATTCAAATTTTATTGAATTGTTGTGGATTTTAAAAAGTAATATGTATTTTCATATATAATACAAACGTGTATAATAAAAAGTTATCCAAAATTTTCAAAAAAAATATTTTTTTTATCTTTTATTTATTAAACCACTAAAAATTTTAAAAATATTTTTAATTATTTTTTTTTATAAACAAATATATTTTTATTTTATTTTTGAAATTTTAATGATGATTATTTAAATTTGTTTTTTCAAATTAATGTTTTTTTTAAACATATTTTTCTTATTTTGTCATTTTTATTTATTTTTATATAATTTTTTTATTTTAAAAAAATAATTCAGTTAATTAATTTAACTAGACCAAGTCATTTTTATTTATTTTTATATAATTTTCTTTAATTTTATTATTTTTTAAAAATAATTTAGTTAATTAAATTAACTAGACAAAGTCACCCCACCCCTGGCACCCCGTATAGAACCAACTTCAAACCAACTCAAATTTGATAGGTTTCAAAATTTGTTCTTCACAACTTATTACCCTTTCTAAATTTTTGTTTGTTCGTGTGGAACATCATAACCTTATTCCAAAGAATTGAAATGAATTATCTCAACATGACTGCCTCATACTCTTGCGGGCATTTTCTCATTTCAAGAGTGCATGAAAATGAGTTAACCTTATATTCACTAACCTACAAAACAAACTGGTCAAGTAACCATAATCTTTATTTCGATGCAAATTAGATAAACCATCAAACCCGACTGGAGCTTGAAGTTCAGAATTTTGTGTTCAGAAATCAACCCTCCTCTACTTAAATAAACCCATGAAAAGCTAGTATTTGTTGAAATATTACCTGCAAAATCAGAAAAAAGTAGTAACACAATAAACACGAAATAAGGCTGAGTCGCGGACTAGGTCGCTTTCTTTAAGACGTTTTGCAGCTCTGCCTGAAAGTGCTTTGCAGTAAATAGCAGCTTCGTCCCCAGGATAAAACAGCCATCTCTTTCAATCGAAGTTAGCACTCAGATTGATTGATTCACACAAACTATTTCTCTAAAGTATCTTTCTCTCTTTTTCAAATATTTTGAAGTGTTTTTTTTTAAATATCAATGTTTGGATTTTTTATAGAATTTTGAAAGTGTAACGTCTTTGTAATAATTGTTGCATAATTTTCTAATATATATATATTATCATTTGAGCAGTTCACTATAGAGGATTGCATAAGTTAAAGTATCTTTCGATTTGAACTTTAAGGTAATAATGTATTTGTTAAAGTATAAGAGTGAAGAGTGACATAAGTCTGGAACTCGCATTCTTTGTTTTTACTTCAAACCATACATCACACACACCACTTCTGTTTGTGTGATTCTATGCCAGCACAATACGGCCCTGTGCTTGTATCCCAGTCTAGTGAATGTTTTTAAACTACTTGCCCAAAGTCAGTTTAGTAAGCGACCTCACTTTACATTCACAGAGGTAAGTTAGTCTGATCGTGTAATGGACACTATAACATTCAGATTTTTAAATTAGTCTGACCGTGTCACAAAGGCTCGATATACGCCTTATGGACGTAGTAACTGCATATTTGTATGGTTCACTCGATAGTGACATTTACATGAAAGTTCCTGAAGGACTTAAAATATCACAAGCAAATGATACATGCCCTAGAACTATGTTCTCAATCAAGTTGCAAAGATCCCTGTATGGATTAAAACAATCCGGGCGAATGTGGTACAATCGTCTTAGTGAATACTTGCTGAAAGAGGGATATAAAAATGACGACCTATGCCCTTGTGTTTTCATAAAGAAAACAAATGTTGGATTTGCAATCATTGCAGTTTATGTTGATGATTTAAATTTGATAGGAACTCCTGAAGTGCTCAACAAAACTGCAAATTACTTGAAAAATGAATTTGAGATGAAAGATTTAGGAAAAACTAAGTTTTGTCTGGGTTTGCAAATTGAGCATATCAAAGATGGATTATTTGTTCATCAATCGTCGTAGACAGAAAAATTGCTAAAACGATTTAATATGGATCAAGCATACCCATTGGATTCACCAATGGTTGTTCGTTCACTTGATGTGAAAAAGGATCCATTTCGTCCACTTGAAGACGGGGAAACAATCCTTGGTCCTGAAGTACCATACTTAAGTGCAATTGGTGATGGAGTAGTATACTTAATGTCTAGATTTGAGTATTCTGAACTCTGTATGCACTTTCATTTACCTATTAATTACAGACATTCATTTGCTTTTAATTATTGTTAATTAAATACATGCAAATTATAGTCCTGGATTTTATACGTTGTAGTTAGTATGGTGTTGCATGGGCACACAGAAGATCATACTATCGGTTACTCGTATTTAATCGAACAGTTGCTCACGACCTAGATGGACACGGACCAATCCATCGGTATAGTCGTTGTGTGAGAGAGAAAATAATTTATCTTAATTATTTTATCACACTTGTACACTTGGTGTATTGAGCGGATCGATTGAGACTCATCAATTAGGATTGCTCGGCGATAATTGATTTGAGACTCGGAGTATTTTATTCTTAATCCCTGAAACAATTGCGGGTGTGTATATTTAATATAAGTGACTTTGATTTACCAAAGGAATTAACCGGTTTGATAATTGGGTTAATTACCGGTTAAGTTGGGTCACTATATTTTATATATGGCATGCCGTGAATTCTTGAAGGGGCAGTGTATCCCGTAAGGGTTGATAATATCCCCGAGATGAGCTCATAAGGATTTATTATGTAAACCTCGCGAGTGGACTTGTTCCGCATAATAAATAAGGTTGAGTGGTACTAGTCTCGGATATTCATGGATATTTAAATCTTAAATACACGGAATAAATAATACTAAGTTGGAGAAATATTATTTGATATAATATGAATAATATTGGGAGTGCAATTTTATTTATATAGTGGAAAATAAATAAAATTAATATTGATAAGAATTAATGGATTTGGGTTGGACCCAATTTAATTTTCAATGTTGAAGCCCAATATTTATTCTCCTTTTGATCCCCTTCGTAGCCTATAAAAGCACTACGTGGTCTTCACTTTACTAACCTACGTTACGCCAACAATAAAGTTCTGAGAGTGAAGAGGATCCACAAGTTCGATAGCTCGTCGCCCACCCGACGTTCGAACGAGTGCAAGGAATACGCGGGAAGGTCACGAGGTCGTCGATTTCGTTTCTCCGAACAACGAATCGTAGGTACAATTCTCAACTAACTTGTTAATTGTTCGATTTGTTTTATCGAGAATACCGTAGGACGAAGATCCGAGAATCGAAGCCCGGAATAGACGGACGAACGCGCGGTGGTGGCGAAGCCACCGGACCGCGGCGTACGCCCGCTAGGGTTTCGGCGAGGGGCGATGGGGGCCGAACCCTCGGCTGGGCCGAGGGTGTGCGATCGACCACGAAGGTCGATCGCTGGGCACGGGCTGGAGCCGTGCCCTACCCCGCCGTGAAGGCGGGGGCCTCCTGGTGGTGGCGGGTCGCCGGACCCGCCGCGGGGGGCTGTCGAACAGCCCCACCCCGATCGATCGCCGGCGCGCGATCGATCGCTTGATCGTGCGAACCCCGGCTCGCGGGGGTTCGGGTGGGGGCGGTCTGTGCGTCTTCGGATGCATGGTCTCCAAAGCCCGGACTCCGGCGGATGAGTCGGTGTTCGTATGATCTCCGGCGAAGGGTTCGTTCGGGTTATCGGTTCCGCTATTTTGATAACCCGGGATAGCGAATTCCAACAATTGGTATCAGAGCGTGGTTTACGTTCGCGGTATTTTCGATAAAATTGTTCTACCTTGCAGGGATCCGACTATTATGGCTTGATGATTATTCGTTTAATTGTTTTGTCATATGATTGTTGGTTTTATTAAACTCTCGGACATGTCGAGATTCGTTTTGGTGGTGAATGCTTGTAATAGTAAAAATTCGGGGGTTGACCGAATTTAGGATTTATTATTATGTTCGTTGTTTTTCCGGAAAATGTATAGGGTCGATTTCGTGTATAGAATCGATACCGGAATTGTAATTTAGATTTTTGTAAATTTATTTTGCGATTGGATCGAATCGTAGACCGCCGGAGAAGACGAAGTGACGAGGAGACAAAGGACCGGGATCGATCAATCCCCATGATCGATCCCGAGGGGATCGATCGACCCGCGGCCCTAGGCGGGCTGTCTGTGGGAGACTCGGCCACGCCGGCCACCAGTGGTGGTGGCGCGTGGGCTGGGCGGCGGTGGCGCGTGCCCTAGGCGGCGGTTGGCGAAGGTGGGGGTGGTTCGGGGTTCCCCAACCCGGACTACTCCTACCGGAAATATACTTTCCTAATTAATTCATTTTCCTATTTTGATTATTTCTTTATGGAATATTCTAGAAAAATAGAAAAAGAATTATTTTAGTACTAAATTTATTTTTCCTATTTGATTATTCCTACTCAAGGGAATATTCATGGATTAGGAATAAAATAAATTTGGAAAAGTATAAGAGTCCTAAAATTATTTTATTTCTTTATTTCATTATGGATATCATCTAGAATATTCCAAGAGGATCTTGGATAGATTATTCTAGAGATTTAATGAAGTGGAAAAAGAAATAAATAAAAATATTAATAATATTTAATTTTATTTTTGATATATTCAATTGACTTAATTTTCGAATTAAGTAACTTTTGGATTAATTGAAAATAAATAGATTTAAATATTGGATATTAATATTCTCGTCACATGGAGCATTCAAGAAACGAAGACTAAAGACTAGAAGATGCGTACGGGGATGTGATGAAGCCATAATAGTCGGAAAATAATATTCTAGTATTATTTTGACTATGTGATAATACTATGTGCTTTATTACATGTATGCATGCTATATGTGTTTACTTTTATGCACTAGATAGCGTATCCCTTTATTATAAAAAGGTAAGTGGGAGAGGGTATGGAAACATACCCATGGTCTCCATTGCTGCTCTCTTGGTGACTTTTATAAACTTTTGAAGTTTATATAGATAAGTTATTGGAGGAGAGTTCTTGTAATTCCTCTTACGAGAAACATTGATTGAGTTTATCAAACAATGCCTAATTTGTCTTTCCAAAGCTGATTTCAAGTCGACTCATTCTCACCCCGGGGAGTGGAATGGAGCCAGAGCCACTTGGTCATGTAGAGGACACAAATTAGAGACTTTCGTGCCATACTTTTATAGATGGGTCGTTTGTCTGCTCGGCTCCCTCATTTATGAGAGATAGGGTTGTTCGCATGGTGAATCACTGGTTAGAAACTTCGAGTTTCACTTATGATTCTCCACGTCTTGATTTACGAGATTAATTGGATCAAGTAATTGGGAGTCAATTATAAAAGTCTCTTAGTGTAGTAAACGTCCACACCACGTGGCTTGCTATGCTGACGGATTTTGGATTAATTGATGTAGACAGTTGTAAATATTTATGAAGAGTTGTGAAGTTATCGTAAACGTCCACACCACGTGGCTTGCGGTGATGTAGCGATTCCAAGTAACTTATTTTGGTACTGAGTAATGGTTTACACTTAGATACGCCTTATAGTATTCCTCCCCACGAGGTTCCGCTATAAGCGATGTATGGCCAAAGAAAATCTAATTGCTAAATCATTTGGGTGGGTAAACGTCCACACCACGTGGCTTGCCTTACCTAATAGGATTTTAGATGTGATTAGTGATTTAATGATATTATTTAAGGGAGATAATATCGGATATTAAATTGTTTGTTTGTTTTATGTGCTTATAGGTTAGGAATGACTGTGACCCCACTTTGTGATATACTTAAAGATGAAAACTCACCGGTTCCATATGGTGATGATTGGAAACGAAATCTGGACATTGTCCAAACTGTGGAGCTTTCTGAATCCACTGTTGGTCCAACTACGTTGAGACATGGTGTGGAAGCTAGGCAAGAGGTGTTTAACATACCCACGGAATCGTTCCTCAATGAGTCCCTTAAAACCGGCTCAGCGAAGGCGATTTTTGTGCGTAAGTTAAGAGAAACACGAGCTCTTGTGGCTAGGCTAAAAGAAAAGCGTGCAAAGAGACCCAGTGGTTTAAAACCACGGATTGGGGTAAGCAAGCGGTTTCGCAGATGCTTTCGATGCAAACAGTTTGGGCACTGGAGGTCTGATTGTCCTCTCATCAAAGGTACGAAATTTTCCTTAGTCACTGAAACATTGTCAGCGGTGATATCTACCAGCACCTGGTGTGTAGATACGGGTGCCACTGATCATGTCTGCAATTCATTGCAGGGGTTCCAGGAAACCCGGAGACTTAGAGAGGGAGAAATCGTGGTCTACATGGGCAATGCCGCGAAGGTGGCGGCTGTTGCAGTGGGAGACGTTCACTTACGTTTCAGTAGTGATAGGGTTTTAGTTTTACGTAATTGTCTTTATGTACCCAACTTTAGAAAGAATTTGATTTCAGTTTCTAAACTTATTATGAATGGATATTCTGTTTCTTTTGACCACTCTGTGATCATAAGAAGAAATAGTGAAATTATCTGTTCTGGTACATTGATAGACGATTTGTATGTGCTAAATCCTGAGTCTAACACGATGCAACTAACCGAGAGTAATAACACATCTACGAACACCAATAAGAGAAAGGAACCTTCTAAGATGAATCAATTATACTTGTGGCATCTAAGGCTAGGTCATATAAACTCAAATAGGCTTCAAAGGTTGAAAGCTGATGATTTAATCACTGGCGTTGAAGGAGAGGACCTTCCAACCTGCGAATCCTGTTTAGAGGGTAAAATGACCAAGCGTCCTTTTTCTGGTAAAGGACGGAGGGCTGAACAAGTATTGGATTTGATTCACTCTGATGTATGCGGACCTATGTCTACTCAGGCAAGGGGAGGGTACGAGTATTTCATCACCTTCACTGATGATTACTCAAGGTATGGATATGTATACCTGATGCGCCACAAGAGTGATTCTTTTGACAAGTTCAAGGAATTCAAGGCTCTTGTGGAGAACCTTCGTGGTAAATCCATAAAATGCCTGCGATCTGATCGCGGAGGCGAGTACCTGTCTGGAGAATTCAAGGCATACTTGGCAGAGAATGGGATTGAATCCCAACTGACCTCACCATATACTCCTCAGCAGAATGGTGTGTCAGAAAGAAGGAATAGGACTCTTATGGAGATGGTACGATCGATGATGAGTTACTCGGATTTACCTGTTATGTTCTGGGGACTTGCCTTGGAAACAGCGGCGTACATTCTGAATAGGGTTCCGACCAAAACAGTGCCAACTACACCCATGGAATTGTGGAGTGGGCGTAAGCCTAACTTGGGACACATTCGGATCTGGGGTTGTCCAGCACATGTGTTGCGACAAGGCACCGATAAGTTAGAACCTAGATCAGAAATACGGCTGTTTGTAGGATACCCGAAAGGAACTAAGGGTGGCATGTTCTATAGTCCTACGGACCAGAAGATCGTTATAAGTACTAACGCTCGGTTCCTAGAGGAAGACTATGTCATGTACCACAAGCCCAAAAGTGACATAATACTTGATGAGTTGAGAGGTAACGAGGAAGACCTGGATACAGCCGAACCGAGTATAGATACACCACTAGAACCTGCACCTAATACTGTCACTGTTAATACACCGGAACGCCGTCGTAGTGGGAGGGTTGTTAAACAACCAGCTAGATGGATTGGACTGGGTGAGTCTTCGGACTCTGGACCTGGAGTTCATGAAATCGATCCCTGGACCTATGATGAGGCGGTACAAGATATAGATGCGTCTTCTTGGAAGAAAGCAATGAAATCCGAAATAGAATCTATGGATTCTAATAAAGTCTGGGATCTTGTAGAACCACCAAGCGGCGTAAAGCCAATTGGGTGTAAATGGGTCTACAAGAGAAAGAGAGGATCTGACGGAAAGGTTGAAACCTTTAAAGCTCGGCTTGTTGCGAAAGGATATACTCAGAAAGAGGGAATCGATTATGAGGAGACCTTCTCGCCGGTAGCCAAGATAAAGTCGATCCGGATTCTCTTATCCATAGCAGCTCATATGGATTATGAGGTGTGGCAAATGGATGTCAAGACAGCTTTCCTTAATGGAAGTCTTGACGAGACGATTTATATGAAACAACCAGAAGGATTCATTGCTAAGGGGCGAGATCATCTAGTGTGCAAGCTTAATCGATCCATTTATGGATTGAAACAAGCCTCGAGATCGTGGAACCTGCGGTTTGACGAAGTGGTCCAATCTTTTGGATTCAGTCAAAGCATGGACGAATCGTGTGTGTATTGGAAACGTGATGGAAAGAAGGTGGTGTTTCTCGTGCTTTATGTAGACGACATTCTTCTCATTGGCAACAGTGTGAAAATGTTATCAGACATAAAAGGATGGTTGTCTAGACAATTCGATATGAAAGATTTGGGAGAAGTCGGACATGTTCTAGGGATCAAGGTTATAAGGGATCGCCGGAATAGAACACTGTACCTATCCCAGCAATCTTACATAGACACGATTCTGGCTCGTTTTAACATGCAAAATTCCAAGAAGGGTGAGCTACCCTTCAGTAAAGGAACTTATCTTTCTAAGGAGATGTGTCCTCGGACACAAAAGGAGAAAGATGAAATGAAAGCAGTTCCCTACGCTTCGGCTGTGGGAAGCTTAATGTATGCAATGTTATGTACGAGGCCTGATATCTGCTATGCAGTTGGCGTAGTAGCGAGATATCAGAGTAACCCTGGAAAGGCTCATTGGACTGCCGTAAAGAGCATTTTCAAGTATTTGCGAAATACTAAGGATTATGTTCTAAGTTACGGGGCAGACAATCTGATTCCTTTGGGTTATACGGATTCGGATTTCCAAGCTGATAAGGACCGGCGAAAGTCGACATCAGGCTATGTGTACACTATGGGAGGTGGAGCCGTATCATGGAGGAGTGTTAAGCAAAAGTGCATTTCAGACTCTACCATGGAAGCTGAATACGTTGCAGCCTCAGAGGCAGCGAAAGAGTCAGTTTGGTTCCTTAATTTCCTCCAGGACTTAGATGTGATTCCGAGTTTGCCCAAGGCTATGACAATTTATTGTGATAATAGCGGTGCAGTGGCAAACAGTAAGGAACCACGGTCCCATAGTGCTATGAAACACATAGAGCGCAAGTACCACCTGATTCGAGACATCGTCAAGAGGGGCGATGCGATAGTCACCAAGATAGCTTCGGAGGACAACCTAGCGGACCCTTTCACCAAGATACTTCCTAAGGAAGTATATTTCAAGCAATTGGAGGGTTTGGGAGTCAGAAGTTTGGAGGATAAGACTAGACCTTAGTATAAGTGGGAGATTGATGGAGTAGTATACTTAATGTCTAGATTTGAGTATTCTGAACTCTGTATGCACTTTCATTTACCTATTAATTACAGACATTCATTTGCTTTTAATTATTGTTAATTAAATACATGCAAATTATAGTCCTGGATTTTATACGTTGTAGTTAGTATGGTGTTGCATGGGCACACAAAAGATCATACTATCGGTTACTCGTATTTAATCGAACAGTTGCTCACGACCTAGATGGACACGGACCAATCCATCGGTATAGTCGTTGTGTGAGAGAGAAAATAATTTATCTTAATTATTTTATCACACTTGTACACTTGGTGTATTGAGCGGATCGATTGAGACTCATCAATTAGGATTGCTCGGCGATAATTGATTTGAGACTCGGAGTATTTTATTCTTAATCCCTGAAACAATTGCGGGTGTGTATATTTAATATAAGTGACTTTGATTTACCAAAGGAATTAACCGGTTTGATAATTGGGTTAATTACCGGTTAAGTTGGGTCACTATATTTTATATATGGCATGCCGTGAATTCTTGAAGGGGCAGTGTATCCCGTAAGGGTTGATAATATCCCCGAGATGAGCTCATAAGGATTTATTATGTAAACCTCGCGAGTGGACTTGTTCCGCATAATAAATAAGGTTGAGTGGTACTAGTCTCGGATATAAGAGATGAATAAATTTATTAAGCAATAAATAAATTTTATTCATGGATATTTAAATCTTAAATACACGGAATAAATAATACTAAGTTGGAGAAATATTATTTGATATAATATGAATAATATTGGGAGTGCAATTTTATTTATATAGTGGAAAATAAATAAAATTAATATTGATAAGAATTAATGGATTTGGGTTGGACCCAATTTAATTTTCAATATTGAAGCCCAATATTTATTCTCCTTTTGATCCCCTTCGTAGCCTATAAAAGCACTACGTGGTCTTCACTTTACTAACCTACGTTACGCCAACAATAAAGTTCTGAGAGTGAAGAGGATCCACAAGTTCGATAGCTCGTCGCCCACCCGACGTTCGAACGAGTGCAAGGAATACGCGGGAAGGTCACGAGGTCGTCGATTTCGTTTCTCCGAACAACGAATCGTAGGTACAATTCTCAACTAACTTGTTAATTGTTCGATTTGTTTTATCGAGAATACCGTAGGACGAAGATCCGAGAATCGAAGCCCGGAATAGACGGACGAACGCGCGGTGGTGGCGAAGCCACCGGACCGCGGCGTACGCCCGCTAGGGTTTCGGCGAGGGGCGATGGGGGCCGAACCCTCGGCTGGGCCGAGGGTGTGCGATCGACCACGAAGGTCGATCGCTGGGCACGGGCTGGAACCGTGCCCTACCCCGCCGTGAAGGCGGGGGCCTCCTGGTGGTGGCGGGTCGCCGGACCCGCCGCGGGGGGCTGTCGAACAGCCCCACCCCGATCGATCGCCGGCGCGCGATCGATCGCTTGATCGTGCGAACCCCGGCTCGCGGGGGTTCGGGTGGGGGCGGGCTGTGCGTCTTCGGATGCATGGTCTCCAAAGCCCGGACTCCGGCGGATGAGTCGGTGTTCGTATGATCTCCGGCGAAGGGTTCGTTCGGGTTATCGGTTCCGCTATTTTGATAACCCGGGATAGCGAATTCCAACAATTGGTGCATTAACTTATCTTGCTAATTGCACTCAGCCTGATATAGCATTTTCTATTAATCTCCTCGCGAGATATAGCTCTGCACCCACTAAAAGACATTGGAATGGTGTTAAGCACATACTTCGATACCTAAAGGGTACCATCGACTTAGGTTTGTTCTATTCACAAAATTTGGGATCTTCTTTAGTTGGATATGCAGATGCAGGTTACCTTTCAGATCCACATAAAGCAAAATCACAAACGGGATACGTTTTTACTCGTGGAGGAACTGCCATATCATGGAGATCCGTGAAACAAACATTGACGGCAACATCTTCAAATCATTATGAAATTATTGCAATTCACGAAGCAAGTTGAGAATGCGTATGGCTAATGAATATGACTCACTAGTCACTACATCCAATCATCATGTGACCTTGGCTCTACAAAGGATGGTCCAACAATACTATACGAAGACAATGCCGCTTGCATAACACAACTAAAGGGAGGCTACATCAAAGGAGACAGAACAAAGCACATCTCTCCAAAGTTCTTCTACACACACGAGCTTCAGAAGAATGGCGAAATTGAAGTTCAAAAAGTACGATCAATTGACAACTTAGCCGACCTATTCACGAAGTCATTACCAACTACCACTTTCAAGAAACTAGTCAATGGAATTGGTATGCGTCGACTCAAGGATGTTCAGTAATCTAAATCAGGGGGAGCAAGTTGTACTCTTTTTCCTTCGTTCAGGTTTTGTCCAACTGGGTTTTCCTGACAAGATTTTAACGAGGCATCAATTCTATAAATAGTCATTTAAGGGGGAGTGTTATAAATATATATATTATAGTAAATGACTTGTTGGCTAAGTCAGAAACCCTAGATTGTATCCTATACCCTAGATTACCTAGATTGTATCCTATATAAAGGTATAAAAGTCTCACTTTATAACATTGTTTATGTTTTTGTGAATAATGATTTACTTATATAATGATAATTTTAATTTATATAATGATAATGTTAATGTTGATACTAATGAAATTTAAATTTTGAGAAGTTATCATTTGGGGTTAATTTTTGAGAAGTCCATCATTTGGGTTAATTTTTGGGGGCTACACAGCGCTCCCCTACCGTGGATGAAGCTATGACGACTGATTCAGCAGCTCATCTTTTATCCCGTCTGGAAGATATTTTGGAATACGACCCTCAAATGTAAGTACAAAGTACCCATCTTTTCCAATCGGCCATGATCAGTAATTTCGAAATTTACACATTTTGATCAGTAATCTTTTACCTTACTACGATGCCCAGTGATGAAATCGGGTTTATTCATCCGATGCAGTTTACTGCATTCACCGACGAGACCCCTCATCTTCATTCCTCGTCTTCAGTATCCGGGCCCCACCCGGCGGGAGACGGGTTCGTTAAACAGAAACCAGTTGATAATTTGTTTTGGCACGAGGAACATAAGCTAGGCATCTCTACCCTTGTTCTGGTTCCTTTGTATCGTGCGGCTAGAGATGCATTTACCGATGCTTATAAACGATACGTATTCAGTAGTGGGTCTCCAGCGAACGAGGATGAAACACTGGATAGTGAGGTTATGAAACACAGCAAGGCGCTTGTTCTACTAAGCTGTGATTTCGGCACGGCTTGGAATTCCAGGTGTTTTTTCCCCTTTCGATTTAGCATAACCGTTAAGCAAATATGTGTTCGTTGGTTAGTTTGAAACCTTAATTAAGGAGTGTTTTCATTGAAAGATTAGTCTGACTAGTGAAATAATAATTACACAAAGAGGTTGCAGTCTTGAAGCTGATAAATGATTATGGGAAGTTGTTGACATATTGTAATTCAGATCAATTGTGTGGCACTTATGTGGTTTATATGAATTCTTCAAATCCGAGAAATGTCACCAGGGTCTCTGGCCATCAAGTTCTGTCTCTGTCAAATATACATTTCTTGAATTGACTATACATGTAACTGTCTAACTGAAATTAGTCAAATATACATTTCTTGAAGTGTTTTTATATTTATTATGAATGATGGTAAACATAAGAATAAAATCTCAGGTCTTTTTTGTAAGTTTGAATGTCTTTAATGTAAGGAGGTCAAACCTCAAGGAGTCAAGGGTACTTCTTGTAATTATTTGGAACAAAAGTGCAATCCCCAAATCATGTTGATAACATTGTTGAATTATCTTGTATGATTTTCCTTTTGTAGGAAGCTAATTGTGTCAAAGACGCACCGTGTTCCGATGTTAATGGACGAACTAGTTTTATCAGCTCTAGTTCTATCCTATTCACCAAAAAGTGAACGTGCTTGGACCCACAGGTAGTACATACCTTACTATCTGTATTTTATAATTCGGTAGACTATGCATCTATATCTCCGTTTTTTATTGCTTCCTTACCTCTCATATCACAATAGCTAAATGCTCATTTAGAGAAAATTGCACTGGGTGCCACAGGATAAAGCCTCTTACATGTTCCCTCTCATGTTTTTTAGTCTTTCAGATGTTTTTTTTTCACATTTAGGATTAAAGAAATGCAACACTTTATTCTCATGGGACATTGTTTGCTCAGTTAGTCAATATTGGGACCAGAAGTGTAGGGAGTCAACCCAGTGGGACCAAAAGTGTATCTTGTTCTGTTGTTCATGTTATATTTAGTTTATATTTTCTCCTCTAAATGATGTCCACACTGATAGGAGGTGGGCGATCAAGATGATAACCGGAAAGTGTGCAAATTTTCAAGATCTCGTGCGAAGAGAATCCGAGTTAGTCAAAACCCTTGCAGAGGTTCAACTTTATATTCGGCCCAGGCTTGTGGTGCCTTGCATATCTAGCTTTTAAAGGGATAGCTTGAAAAACCCACTCCTTCAGGTTTAATATTGTTACAGAAAAATCGCAAATTACCCCAGTCAATTGTTGTGACCCGAAAAAAATAGAAACATATTAAGGAGATATTTATAATGTTGAAAGATACCTGAGTTGTTTTGGATTAAATCTCAAGGAAGGCTTATTTATATATATATATATATGCATATATCTCAGTTGATGTTTCACTCTTTCTCATTAGGTTACCTGGAATTTTGTTCATATATGTTTCTAATCTTTTAAGAAACTCACTTGCGAAATTTAAAATACTGTGTTAGAAAATTTGTATGTCATATGCAAACTAGTGAAAGTCATGAACTGAAGATGAGTAAATCTTGTTCTCATTTTTGTTACAGAACTCTAAAATGAATTATCGTGCTTGGAATCACCGCTGCTGGTTAGTTTCCTACATGTCGTATTCACAGGTAACTAGTTAAGGTTAGGAGCCTTCTTTTTATAATTATGTTTTTCTAGTCCAATTGCATTGCTTCATCTCTGGATGGATATCCATTGACCTAGACTGAATTACTATTACCTTACCATATTGGCCACGAAAATATTTCCTTGGAGTATCATCTATGCAAACTATGGTTTAAGTGAAGTAGTGAACTATTAATTTGTTTTATCTTCTGTTATTCTTGTTATTGTTCTATATTTTCCTTGTTTCTTCCTGCAAACAGTGTATATATAATTATATATATAAATATAACTGTTCATTAATTACATAATTCTATATATTTATTTTTCTGAAAATGATTTCACCACTTCTGGATTCCGCTAACAGATATTTTTATGCTTCAATTCAGGTCCTACTTGAGTTGAACGATTCTAGAGAATGGGCCGGGTTTCACATTGCTGATAACTCTTGCTTCCATTACAGATCTGTAAGTTTTAAACTCTTTGTTGATGCCTACCATTCTGAACAAGCTGATTATCAAAAGATGCAACCTTTATAATTACACTAACTGATATGTGTTAGTTTTAAGACTCGTAGCGGGTGATTCTAATGTATACGCACGCGTTTCTCTGAGAAAACGTATTGAAATGGTCTGTGCACGCGCAAAAATTAACAGCATTTCCTTTGATGTCAGCGGTTACTACTCAAGACGATAGAGAGTTTACGGAAAAAGAATGATCCAAATGGCTGGTCAGGTGAAGAATTTCACCAAAATTGGAAGGTTTGGTATTACATTTGCTTCAATTATCTTTGAATTAAAACCATTCATATATATATATATAATATATTTAATATAATGCAACAATATGGAAAAAGAATGATCCAAATGGCTGCATCGTCGCTTTCTCTCACTAGTATGGATGAAACAGCATTCAGCAGCTGATGATGATCAAAGTACTATAGTATCCCCCTGCCATTCTTGTTGCACAAGTTGTGACATCCGTACATTCATTGCAAACGAATTGATGTTATTCGATTCCTGCATTAATCTTTCTGATGATGATTTTGGGGATTATCGAGCTCAAGCAACCTATGCAACAACCTACATATTGTGGCTTGCAATGGTATATAACGGTATCCTCAAGTGTTCTGTTAATTTAAGGGTTAATTACGAAATAATTTGGCTTGCAAAAGTATGTAACTTTGTCCTTGAAATTTGAACGCACTGTTATTTAAAAGGTTAATAGCGAAAAGTTTCCTTAGGTTTGAGCCCTAATTAAAAAAAAAAAAAAAAACTAACTTCAGAATTACAAACTTCCTCTGAGATATTATTTCATCTTACATTATCAAAACCCATTCACATTTACAATATATCACAATTTACAACATTATTATCACACTGATATTAAACCTTAGGGGTATTTTTTTTTATATTTTTGTATTTTTATAAATTCAATCATCTATGGTACTTTTGTACTATCCATTACTTAGCTCTTCTCGATACTAGTCAGTGCTGCCTGCAGTTTATTCATTTTTTTTCCTGTTAATGTTTTGTAGCAAATGCCAATGTCTTTTGGTGTCGAGCTTCGAAAACGTTCACAGTATGAGGGTCGTCTCAGACTATCGCTCGATGCTGCTGGAAAGAACTGCCTTTGGGAATATATGGCTGCGAGTTTGGAATATAGCTTTTATCCTTAGATTATGGTATTATGTTTTACCAATTCACATGGGTGAATTTGCTAGTTTATTTTGACCATAATTAAGATTGTAGTCATTTATTCATAGAGGCTATTTAGCTCGACTTTTGAGAGTATAATCAGCTACTGTAGCTCAAATTAATTGCAGTAATATCGTTATTCTACACTCACATATGCCAGGCTGATCGATGCCAACTTGTAGGTATGAACATTTGTTTATCCAAAACCAAGCTCTCTATGTAAGTATCCACTTCTCTATCTAGATCCCTTGATATTTCCTTGTACTTCCTATGTTGCGGGTTTAGGTATTGAGTAGTGACAAGCTGGGCCAATGTTATATTTGGATGACCATTTTTCCTTTTAGTTCTAGCTTAGCTCTTCCCTAATGCATGCATGCATCTGCTTGCCATTGCCAAATGATTTTAATGGTTGGCATTCACGTTGATACAATTTGTGAGGGCAAAACAGATTCTAAGTAGAAACTGATTTAAGAATTTTTTACTTTCAGTTTCATTGTTTGAGATTCTAAGTAGAAACTGATTTAAGAATTTTTTACTTTCAGTTTCATTGTTTGTATTCCACAAATTCGCAAGTTCAGTACATGCATTAGTTTGCCTTGGGAAATTACATGATACTCCTGTTATGTGCAACTTAAGTTGAATAACTTGAAACCTATTCTATCCACACTCATTTTTTTTATCTTCTGGTTGTTGCTGCTGCTTATCAAAGAGAAGGAGAAACAAGTTGTGTTGTATCTTGAAAATCTTTCTCGTTATTTCCAATATTCTGAAAAATATGTGAATGTCTGGATAGTGAGATGTTCTAGTTCTGTAATCCGTACTTTCTGCTTACAAGAAATCTAAACAGAGCTGGATGCTTATTGGGAACTAGAACTTGTAAAAAAGACATCAGAGGGAAAAAAGAGGAGATTGGAGTCAGGACTATAGAAACTTGAACTTGTCCAACCCAACACAATCTGGCTGTGACCCGACCCAATTGTAGAATAACAGGCAAAAACTCTTTGACAATTTAGGGATAGATTTGGTGTGAGTTGATCAAGACAACTCCATATTTAAGATTAAAAGACAGCGGATGATCACTAATTTGAATATCCTAGATCAATTGTTCGTGAAAGGAAAAATATTATTTATATTAGTTTGTTAAAAATGTAATATTGTATTTAGAGTGAAAATGTAATAATTACTAGTATATTTTAAAATGAAAAAAGTACTGTAATAAAATTATTATTCTGTACTTTATTTCTGAGTAAGCAAATTGATATACTTTGTACAGTACATGTAAAATTGAAATCATATTACAGTATATATCGGCAGTAGATAAATAAGATTTTACATATATCATAATCCCTCAAACAAAAACAAATCCAAACGAATTTATTCATCTTTTTTCTCAGAAAGAATCTGTTGCTGCTTCTGTTGATAAGTAAGCTTCTTCCTCTGTAGGGCAATACAGGCACCGGAAACCGCCATCAAAACGAGAAGACCTTGACCGCGACAACAGAACAAAATCGCCTCGACTAGCACAAGGCAGGCGCAATCCCAAAACCCAAAGTTGTCGTAATCCCACCAGAGATTCAAAAACGGAACAAAGTGAAAAGCGTGAACGTAGCCTATAACAACAGTTGTCCACACCTCTTCCCGGACGAAAGCCGTCCAACACGAGCAAGCAACCACGAGGGCATAATCGACAAACTCTTTCTCGGAAGGCTCGAGTTTGTAGGGCACAGGTAAGCGCATGAGGAGCGTGTAAATAAATACAAAAATCGCGTAAAAGTTGTGACAAAAAAATATGAGGGCAAAGAGAGCCCCACGAGGACCGTGGCCTGTGTCTTTGATCCAACCCGTCTCCATAAGCTTATTGACCAGATTTATGTAAAGAAAACCACTCGAGAAAAATGGGACGTCGCAGACCAAAGCCCATACCTTTCTGTGTCGGGTCAAACCCATAACTTCTGGTAAGCCGCGCAACAATTGCCCTCCATTGGCCATCCAAATAAACAACCTTAATTCTATACCAACCAAACAAGTACAAGAGAACGTGCTCGAGTATATATATCGCATGGGGTGTGGATTTGGGGAAGACGTTCTCCATATTTCAAAAGGAAAAGGACTCTATAAATTACTAATATTTCATAATTAATTAATACTACTGTAACATTTTTAAAATAGAGAACGTCTATTAATAACTTCACTAAAATCAATAATTTGTCTCAATGTATATATATATTGGTCCTAACGAAACTATAAATTAATAATTATTAAGACAATTTAGTAAAATAAGAATCTATTGTAACTTCAAATTTATGTTGATCTCATACAATTAATTAGTCCAATGAACCATATTTTTGTATATTCCAAAACTAATTAATTTAAACAAGTCATTCCAACTTCCACGTGAGTTTGTGTTCTTGATTCCTATAAAATTTTCTAGCACATTGTATTTAAATTAATTTTTATCGATAACTATTATTGATATTTTCCAAAACTTCAAACTAGTCACTCTTCATATCTCAGTTTTACTAACTAAAAGTATATTTATTTCCTAATAAAGTACTCCTACTCCGTATAAAAGTATGTAAAGGCAAGTGAAAAAAAAAAGCGCATTTTATATATATGCATGTATATTTAAAATTATTCATAGAATTTGAAATTTTGAAGGTCATTCACCGTAAAACCTCTATAAATTAATACTTATAAACCTCTCTAAAATAATAAAAATTTTCGGTTCTGACTTGGGCTTTTGTAAAAAATGAGCAAATTCGATAAAACAATATAATAATATTTTTTTGAAAAAATCTATTATAAGTATGAGGTTCCATCAAAATTTTAAATTAATAAATTGTAAATATTACAATTATAAACATTAATTCTCATCAATACTCTGGAAGTTGGGTACTCATGATCTATTAAAAGTGTTTGATAATTTACCTTCACTAACATTCAAAAAATATTTTTTATCAACTGATTTTTGTAATATTTTAAATGTCCTTTTTATATTCAAATAATATTTTATGCATTCGATCATTTATTGATGATTTTTTGATGTATTTTAAATGATGAGAAAACAGTAATTTGGTATTATAAATTAATTTATTTTTATTAATATAATAATTAACATTATAAATTGAATTTATAATAATATATATGAATATATTAATTAGTTTCAATAAAATTGATAAATTTTAATCCAATTATTTTAAATAAATATATTTAAATTTATTAAATTTAAAAATTCTTTATTTTAATTAATAAAATATTAATTTATCGATATATTAATACCTCTTTAAATTGATAAAATTTTACGGTTCTCAGATTATTAATTTATAGAGGTTTTACTGTAGTTAAAATCTTTTTAAATTAATAGAATTTGAAATTTTGAAAGTCAACTATGCATATACATTAAAATTTCTTTAAATTAATAAATTATTAATTTATTGATATAATAATATCTCTATAAATTAATAAATTCTTTTTATAAATTTAAAAATGTTTTATTGTATATAATATTTGAGAATGTAAAAAATATAAACTATATAAATTAATATTTTATGATAAATTAATAATATTTTTAAAATAATAAAATAAATTAATAATTTATTTAAATTAATACAATTTTAAAAAAGTTTTATATGTGGGGCAGTGTTGTGTTTTACTTACCAAAAATTAATTTTTCTTTTTACTACTTTTTCTATTTCATAAATATAAAACTTTTAAATTAAAAAATTATTATTTTTAACTTTTTACCAAAAAATGAATGATATAAATATATTTTTAAGTTAAAAAATAAAATATTTGTAAGTAAAGTTGAAAAAATAGATAAATGAAAAAGATATAAAATTAAATTTTAAAGTGAAAAAATAAAAATATTTTTTAAGAAATTTTTATTATTATGAAACATTTATTTATGGAAATTGTTATGTTATTATAAAACCAAAATAATAATATTATACGTATATAACAATTATTCGTAAACATTTATTACATGTGTAAATCCAAAATAAGCGTTCACTCTCATGTGATGTGGAGCACGTAAGTCTTTGGCCTAAAAAAATTAATCCAAAACTTAATTGAATTTTTTTTTTCCCATTGAAACAAAAATAAAGCCTAAAGAGATTAATCCAAAACTTAATTGAAATTCTTCTTTCTCATTGAAACAAAAATAAAAAAATAACATTAAAAACTTAATTGAAATTGTTATGAGCTCAATACTCTTATATTTAAATTAAAAATTCAATACATATAGTTATAGTACCTTTAATCAACATAAAGTGTAAAAAATAAACAATATAAATGAAAAAAACGAAAAAAAAAAACACAATATTATTATTTTTTAATATTTTCTCTTCAGTCCCAAGGATAGGAAAATTTCGAGCCTCCAAAATGTGGCATATGTATATCCATCTTTAATAGAGGTTGAAGCTTATCAAACAAAAAAATACTAGAGATTTAAAATTGTTTTAAACATTATCGGAAGGTTTTACCAATATCTTTATTTAATTTTATATAAATATGTACAATGAATATTATATTAATAATCTCTATAAAATTTTATTTTATTCTCAATATTTATTTTTTCTCACTTAAATATTATTTTTGTGCTCCACAAATTTATTATTTTTTTTGCTTTATATTTAGAATTTTGTACGACTATGTAAAAATTTATATTTATATAAATATTGAATATTCAACATATAATTATTATTTGTGTGCTTCACATATTTATTATCAATTTATATTTATATAAATATTGAATATTCAACATATAATTATTATTTGTGTGCTTCACATATTATCTTTGTGCATCTATATATAATTTATTTTTATATAAATATGTACAATAATTGTTATTTTAACTATATGAAATTATAATTTTTTGCTATTATTTTTGTATTTCATATTTAATATTATTTTTATATAAATATTCAATAAGCATGAATTTGTGTATTCAAATAACTTTTTATTATGTTTAATTACATTTTTATCCTTAATTAATTTAACAATATTTAAATCATTTGTATAAAACACACTTTTTAATAATTTATTAGTATAAAATACTATTGTTATATAAGTGTGTATGAGTGTATATATAAAATCAACATTATATAATAAAATGGGTAGAAATAAAATGGGTAGAAAAAAAAAAGATTGAGGTGATAAATGTAATCAATAATTTTAATATCCGCAGTACAATAAAAGTAATTTTAGATATTTTCATATGACCACTCAAAAAGTGATTATAGATAGTTTGAAAGGGACCAATACAAGTTTAAAATAAAGTTTGTGATATAAGATAAATTCACACTAAATCGTTGAAATTGCAATAATTTAATCTATTAAAAATAAATCATTTTCTTAATATGTTACTAAGTCTAATAAATATATAATTATATTTTTAATATAATTATAATTTACTTAAACAAAGAAATTAATAAAACAAACCAAAAAATAAACTATATCAACTGCATAATCTTCTAAAAACAATTCGTTTAATTGTTAGCTTGAAGTATATAAACTAAGCATTTAACACCATAATAAAAAGATAATATCAAATTTAGTCCTCTGAAGAGGTCCAATTCCACAAATAGTCTTTTATTTTTAATTTTTCCACATTTGATCCTTTTGACCGACAAAAATTATCATATTTAGTCCTTTTGACCTGTCGAACCTTCTACCTCTTGAAAAAATTGAATAAGAAATTTTACCACTCCACCAAACATTTCATTAAAAACTAAACCAACATTTTATAGAATATATATTATATAATATGACGTGCTATAAAATAATTAATAAATAAAAAAATTATATTATAATAATATACAAATAATTGAAACAAAAATCACAATTTACTAAATTATAAATAAATCGATAAAAATAAAAATAATAATCTACGCAAAATAATATTACATGAAATCATTATATAAATAATGCAAAATAATATTACATGAAATCATTATATAAATAATATATAATTTAAATTTAGTAAATAATTCTCATACATATCATGAAATTAATTAATTAAATGTTAATTAATTTAAATTTAATTATTAATTAATTTTAAAAATGAATAAAAATACAATATAAAAAATAACTAAATTCTAAATAATTTAAATTTAATAATAAAATAATAAAAAATAGAAGTAATAAATAATATTCAACATGAAAATAAATAATTAATTACAAAATAATTTAAATTTCATATTTAATTAGTATGAATTTATTAATTAAATATAAAAATTATTTAACTAACAAAAAATATAACATGAAAATAATTAAAAAAATATTAAATAAATTAAAATTGATTTTAGGGGGAATCATGGACCGGGGCATCTCTAAGAGTAGAATTATAATCAGTACCTATATTTTTTCCTAATTTTGATATGGGGCATTGTTCCATTATTAACCTTTTCAAGTATATTAGTAATTAATATAACTACATATCTAATATCATCCGCTTAGTAATTAATATAACTACATATCTAATATCATCCGCTTAGATTTTAAACAACTACGCTAGACACCTAGTATTATAACATATCTAAACATGAAATACATATCTAAACATGAAATATTAACAAGTCCATATTTGCATATTTGTTAGAATTAGGTGTTAAATATCTAAACATGAAATACATATCTAAACATGAAATATTAACAGGTCCATATAAACATGAAATATTAACAGGTCCATATTTGCATATTTGTTAGAATTAAGTGTGTTAAATTTCTAGATTTTTTATTTCACATTTTGCATTTTAATCAATTTGGGAAAATTTTAGTTGAATTTGGATTTAGACTATTTAAAAAGGTTGCTCATATTTATTTATATGACATATCTATATCTATGATAGATATGTATACATCTATGATAGATATCTATACATATGATATATTTATGGCATATCTATAATAGATATTAGTGTATGTGGTAAATCTATAATAGATATCTATTCACATATATATATATATAAATAATGTTGCGCAAATATATTTTACGCGCAAATATATTTATATAAAATATTTTTATACAAATATATTTATATATATTTATATATATAATTTACTGATTCTTGCGCAAATATATTTATATTCTTACGCAAATATATTTATATATGTATATAGTAAATAAATTAATATGTTAAGGTGTAGGGATATTTACGACTTTATACATTTTAAAAAATGCCCCTACTTAGTATTTAAAAAATACAAATTCCCTAATAAATAAAAAAATTAAAAATATATGACCCCTAAAAATGAGGTGAAAAAAATATAGGTGTTCGAAATAATATTAAAAAGCAATCTGCCCCATAGCCTAATATTACCTTGATTTTAATCATTTTTGTTAATTTTTTTTACGATTAATTTTAATTGTATATATAAATATTATATTTAATTTATGCTTTCATAATTATTATTTTTGTTGATTAATTTTGTATTTTGATAAATTAATTATCGGTAATATTCGATATAGAAAAATGAATATATATTGACATGTTTCTATATTTTAATATTAGAGGCTTTAGTGAAGTGGTATGATGTAGAGTTTTGTCTTCATAAGTAGGAGGTTCGATCCTTCCTTTTGTATTTTAGTAAATTTTAATTTTTATTGTTTTTAATATTTAAATGGCAATTACCTGCAGGTGAATCAAAGTGACACATTTTTATTTTTACCTGCTACGAAGGTCAAAAGGACTATATGTAGAAAAATAAAAAATAAAAGACTATTTGTGGAATCGGATATGTAGAAAAATAAAAAATAAAAGACTATTTGTGGAACGAATAGGACTGTACGGATATGTAGAAAAATAAAAAATAAAAGACTATTTGTGGAATCGGACCTTCAAATAGGACTGTACGTGATATTATCTGCTATAATAAATGCTGTGAATAAAAATAATTTTATTTTTTTATTCTAAATTTTAGTGAGAGCAAGAAAACTGAATCCCAATACATGTTCCCGTCTTTATTTTTGATAAAAAGAAAAAAAATTAACTCTCAATTTGTAAAAATTACACTTTACTTCTCAAAACTTTAATAAAAATGCATTAAACACTCAAAGATCTCATAAAAATTAGATTTCACCCCAATTTTATTATTTTTTTATGTTTAAAATATTAAAGTAAATTCTTTAAATAGAAATGTATTTCACCTACAAAAATTCATGCAAAAATAAAAATGTTCATCTTCTAATATTTAAATGCTGCAAGAGAAGGAGAAGCAATGCTGCCCAACACTAATGAATTATTCATCCTCTCATGTTACACTCATAACCCTCCTCAATATCAGGCAAATAAAGTGTAGAAAAAAAAAATACAAACAGAAAAGTAATTATCCAAGAGCTTTAAAAACACTCCACATAATCCAAAAGATGCTTCTAATGGTACACACAGACAAACCAAACTCTATCAATCACCGTCTCTACTTCTGATACCAAAATTAGTAGAGTCGTAATTTCCCTTTGTACCTCTTTACGAGTACATCACGCCCATCTTCTTCGCAAAGTCATCGTCTGTCATCTTCTTCTGCTTCCCCATTCTCACCATCGTACATGTCGTAATCCTCACCCACCACTTGCTCATAATCTGTCTCACCCCCATCAATCTGTTGCTCATATGCTTCTTCACCCTCTTGATCATCACATCACGTACACCGTCTTGCTTGCTATTAACTAAAATCGTATTCCTAATTTTAAGAATTGGTTTTCTCTAACCCTCGTAAACGATTTAGCTAATCATGCTCGATAATTAAAAACAACTAAGCATAGAATAATTTATAATCAAATAAACAATAAATCACTAATCGAAATAATAAGAAAAAGACAATTGAAAAGAAAAGCTTACTAAGATTAATTGTTGAAAGTAATAAAAATCGAAAGCTAACCCCGATTGAATCCACAAATCAATGTAAGAAACTAAGTCGAAATCTCTAAGAAACCGTGTTCTAAATCTAAAAAATGTATATGGAATTGGAACTTTCATATTTTCTAAATCGTGTTCTTTGTAGTCATAGTTTTTGGTCGTGTTACCTTTTTGCAAGTTCGCTAGAACATGTAGTCGTAGTTTTTGGTCGTGTGACCTTTCTGCATGTTCGCTAAAATTTGTAGATATTTTTATAAACGACTATACACACAACTGAGTTAATACAAAAGTTGATTTAGAATATCTGATTGTGTTAGTGTTGTTAGAATATAGTAGTTATTATATTTATAGGATTATGGTTTACCTTTTGTTTATAGGATTAGGGTTTACCTTTTGTTTTGGCTATATAAAGCCTCTCTCTTGTCTATTTTAGATATCGCTTATTTTGTTCTAATACCACAAGTTTTCTACGTTTATCTTTTCCTTTCCTTTAATCCTTGTTCGATTATATAAATCCTAACATGGTATCAGAGCGGGAGCTCGATCCTGTTTGTGAGTGGTTATAACCACCCTTTGACTAGGACTCACAAGTGGAGGGGGTGTGTTGAAGGCCACTTGTGAGTTGTCCCACATCGAATAATTGTGAGAGGGGAGCCTATGATATAAGCCTAGGGGAGTTCTCCTACTTAGTACCATATGGTTTTGAGATAGATTGAGGCTCTCTAGTGCATATTCAAGCTCCCGCTCTCGTGTGTGCGCTAGGCGTGAGACCGCACTTGAACACCCCCATTTGGAATTTAACATGGTATCAGAGCCAGGTTGAATTTGACATGGTATCAGAGCGGGAGCTCGATCCTGTTTGTGAGTGGTTATAACCACCCTTTGACTAGGACTCACAAGTGGAGGGGGTGTGTTGAAGGCCACTTGTGAGTTGTCCCACATCGAATAATTGTGAGAAGGGAGTCTATGATATAAGCCTAGGGGAGTTCTCCTACTTAGTACCATATGGTTTTGAGATAGATTGAGGCTCTCTAGTGCATATTCAAGCTCCCGCTCTCGTGTGTGCGCTAGGCGTGAGACCGCACTTGAACACCCCCATTTGGAATTTAACATGGTATCAGAGCCAGGTTGAATAAAAAAAATCTCCTTGTTCGCGTTCTTCGTCCGAGGTGTTCGTTTTGGTTCGTGTTTTTCGTCCGAGGTACATTGACATGGGCTTGTTTGGTTTTCCTCATCTGATTCCTTTGCAGCTTTGTTCGACGGTTTGTTTTGTGTTCTTCGTCCGAGGTACATTGACATGGGCTCGTTTTGGTTCGTTTTGGTTGTTGGTTAATTTTGGTTCGTTTTGGTTAATTTTTTCTTCTAGTCGTTTTGGTTGTTGGCGTTTTCGGTTTCGCCAGTCAATTGGTGTTCGTTTTGGTTAATTTTTTCTGTTCGTTTTGGTTGTTGGCGTTTTCGGTTTCGCCAGTCAATTGGTGTTCGTTTTGGTTAAATTTTTTCTGTTCGTTTTGGTTGTTGGCGTTTTCGGTTTCGCCAGTCAATTGGTGTTCGTTTTGGTTAATTTGTTTTGTTCGTTTTGGTTGTTGGCGTTTTCGGTTTCGCCAGTCAATTGGTGTTCGTTTTGGTTAATTTGTTCTGTTCGTTTTGGTTGTTGGCGTTTTCGGTTTCGCCAGTCAATTGGTGTTCGTTTTGGTTAAATTTTTTCTGTTCGTTTTGGTTGTTGGCGTTTTCGGTTTCGCTGGCTCCTAGTGAGGACTCGTTGCAGTCAATTGGTGTTCGTTTGGATGTGGCTTCAGAGTCTTTTGTTTCCATCCACCGAGGCAGAGTATCGTGCTATGGCTTCCACTACGGATTATATGGTTGCGCTCATAGATTTTTCGTTGACAAACTCTCGATGCTTCTTGCTGTACCATCGCGAGTTTGAGGGGGAGTGTTAGAATATACTAGTAGTAGTTATTATATTTATAGGATTATGGTTTACCTTTTGTTTATAGGATTAGGGTTTACCTTTTGTTTTGGCTATATAAAGTCTCTCTCTTGTCTATTTTAGATATCGCTTATTTTGTTCTAATACCACAAGTTTTCTACGTTTATCTTTTCCTTTCCTTTAATCCTTGTTCGATTATATAAATCCTAACAAGTGTTCCTACTCTACTCTACACTTTATGATGTTAATTTTTCCCGCCATAAAGCTGCATTGGGAGCTCTTAATCCCTGTTTTCCTCCCCACAAATATCCTCTTTCACAGATATAAATACAACAGAAATTTTATTTTATCATGCCAAGGTTAAGTAAACCCAAACGAAAAAATTGAAATAGTAAGTCTGGAATTGAAAAGGAATTGCGCATTGCATTCGAATTCCGAAAAACCCAAACACAAACACAAATGAATTTATTTATCTTTTTCCTCAGAAATAATCCTTTGCTGCTGTTGATAAGCATTCTTCTTCCTCTGCAGAGCAATACAGCCACCAGCAACCGCCATCAAAACGAGAAGACCCCGACCTCGACAGCAGAACAAAACCGCCTCGACTAGCACTAGGCACGCGTAATCCCAGAACCCAAAGTTGTCGTAATCCCACCAGAGATTCAAAAACGCAACAAAGTGAAAAGCGTGAACGTAACCTATAAGAACAGTCGTCCACACCTCTTCCCCAACGAAAGCCGTCCAACACGAGCAAGCAACTACGAGGGCAGAATCGACAAACTCTTTCTCGGAAGGGTCGAGTTTGTAGGGCACGGGCAAGCGAATGAAGAGCGTGATAACAAAGACAAAAATCATGTAAAAGTTGTGACACAAAAAGATGAAGGCAAACAGAGCCCCACAAGGACCGTCCCCTGTGTCTTCGATCCAACCCGTCTCCACAAGCTTATCGACTAGATTAAAGTAAAGCAAGCCACTCGAGAAAAAAAGGGACTCCGCCGACGAAACCCCATAACTTTCTGTGTCGAGTCAGACCAACATCTTCCGGTAAGCCGCGCGACAATTGCCCTCCATCCGTCATCGATAAAAAACAAACTTGATTCTATACTAAGCAAGTAGAGAACGTCGCTCGAGTATATATATACACATGATATTGTTCTCCTTATTTCACAAGGAAAAGGACTGAACATAAATTAATAATCTTTTTAAAATAATAAATATTTTCTTTCGAAACTTTTAAATTAATAAAAATATTTCTAATTTAATACCTCGCATACACTCCAATTGAATAACATCTCTCTAGTCTCAATAATGATAGTAGAAGAACACTTAACGGAACAGAAATAGAGCTAGTATCCATGTATTTGCGTTTCTGGGAAGCCGTTAATTTCGAAAGCCCAAAATCGCACTCAAAATCAACATACTACACACTTCAATACTCAATAACACTAATACAAAGCAAATTCAAACAAAAAATCGAGTTTTTCTAACAAAACCTAATTTTTCGAAAAAGATAAAATGAACCGATAGAAAGAGAAAAATCGAAATCTAACCTTGAATATGTGGATAATCGGAGTGCTTGACGTGTTCATAGCTTCAATTCGCCGGAGCAACAGCAGAATCGCCTTCAATCGACCGAAACCCTAAGCCCCTTTGTTGAAATGCGAAAACAAAAATGAAAAAGACAGTCTGCACCGCTTTCTGATATTCAGAAATCCCCTACGGGGAGAGCAGTAGAGAGTAAGTATGCCTCAAAACGTCGCCGTTTAATATTCCCCTACGGGGATATTCCCGTAGGGGTCCCCTACGCCAACTCAGCCGTAGGCCAATTAAAACTCCCCTACGGGGATTAGCCGTAGGGGTCCCGTGCGACACGTTCCCTACGGGGATGCCTGCCGTAGGTCTCAACAGCCGTAGGGACACCGTAGGGGCTCCCGTAGGGCCTATTGGAGGGAATCTGGGCGCGCGAATTGGCGCGTCTGTCCCTACGGGGAACTCCTACGGACTTAACCCCTACGGGTACAGCCGTAGGGGTAGCTGTAGGGGTCGTTTGAATAGTAATCCCCGTAGGGGATCCCGTAGGGGGTGCCTACGGCAATTTTGCCGTAGGGGATCCCCGTAGGGAATCACGATTTTTTTGTAGTGATTAAAGAGATGAACTCTATAAATTAATAATAAAATTTAGAAGTATTTAAGAGAACGGGGTAATTTAATTTATTAATTTATATTTTAAATTCTATGAAATACACTTTAAAATTAATTTTTTTTAATTTTATTATTAATTAAAGTATTATTAATTTTATAATTATTAAAAAGAGTAAAATAATTACTAAATAATGTATTTTTAGAATGTTATTTTAATTTATAATTAAAAAAATTATATATTTAATTATAAACAATTATTTAACTTTACCTCTTTTCTAAAATCTCCTTTATTTTAAATTAGTACTAAAATTTGTTAGGATCCCAAAATTATAATTATAAATTGGCATAGACTATTTACACCTCAAGGATTACTCTTCACACCCTCCAAATTAATTTATTATTTAAAAAAACAAGTATAATTCCAATAATATTCTAATTACATAAAATATAATTTCTCATGCACTCACCTTATATTTTCTCACGCACTCACCGCTCACCTTACCCTGTTCCCAATTCTAGTATTCTGTAAGATTTTGTTCTTCTTCAAAATTGTAAATTTCGCCCTGCCCCTGACATTGCCTATCATCGCCGACTACCAAATCTTATAATATTGTGAACTGAGATTCACAATATTCAAGTACCCCAATAACTTTGAAATCTATATGTTTACTTTCGAAAGTGGGTAGTTAAGCTTGTAATTGAACAATCCTGGGCCTCAATGTCGGCGTTCTTCGACGGTTGAAGGCGGCCAGAGCAATTCAAATTAATATAGTCATGATGAGAAAAATCATGATAAGAATAGCGCTGGCGACGAACCCAAACAAAAAGACATTAACAGAGGTGTCGAAGTGGGTTTTGTGGTCGTCGTCTCTCTCGGACTCGAAGTGTACGGCAGAGCAACGTCGGGAGTCGGCGGTCAACCACCACCCACCCTTGTTCCCTGTTTAACCATCACAGAATGCGCAGACAATTAATTTATTTACTTATACTAAGCATGAAAAACTCTAAATTTAAATCTAAATCTAAATCGAAGTAGCAAATTAAAAGTGGCACACACAGTTTCAGAATTAAAAACATTATGAATTTCAATTGTAATTGATGAATTTGAAGAAAAAGAAGAGGAGATAAAATATCAAACAAGTTACGAAAAAACAAATAAAGAATTTGAGGCGTGAATAATAAAAAAGAAAAATATGAAAGAAAAAGGGTATTATTGATATTTCAAAGGGGGTGTGCTAAGTATTTTGTTAAGTTTAAGAAGGTGAGTTAATCATGGGGTGGGAAAAGAAATAGAGGAAGTGTAAATAAATTGAGCCTTATAAATTTATAGAGGTTTTATATTTGGGCCGCTTTAATTTTTTTTAATATTTACTACTCTAATTTCTCTCTATTCTTTTTCGGTCTAGGTCAATTACAATATCGAGTTTAAATTTTGACCTTACAATTCTTAAATATAAAACTATTTTTTCAAAATTAAGGGAATTTTACTTTTTTGTCTTTTTTTATTAAAAAGTGAAAAATATAAATATATTATTAAGTTTTAAATTAAGTAGTAAAGTTAAAAACTGTAAATGAATAAAATAAAAATAAAATTTTATTTTAAAATAAAAAAATAAAATTATTTATTTCTTTTGTTGGGAGAGTCCTATAATTCTACTATTCTACTAGTGTCTTTTTAAGATAATTGTTATATTATTATGAAACTGTTAGTTAAAAATACATTAAATAATTATAATTATACAAATACATTTTTTTATGCTGTGTAAAGATTTGATATGGTACAAAAACACTTGAATGTGTAAAGCTTCCATCTTAATTATATAAAAAGATTTAAATTTTTATAAAAATAAATTAAACGCTCAAAAATTTATAAAAATTGCACTTTTTCAAAATTATATTATTTAAAATATTACGTTCATCTTCTAATATTAAAATCTTCAAGAGACCAAGAAGAAATGCTGCCCAACACTAATGAATTATTCATCCTCTGATGTTACACTCATAATCCTCCTCAATATCAGGCAAATGAAGTGTGTATAGAAAAAACTACAAACAGAAAAGTAATTATCCAAGAGCTTTAAAAACACTCCATAAAATCCAATAAATGCTTCTAATGGTACACACAGACAAACCAAACTCTTATCAATCACCGTCTCTACTTCTGATACCAAAATTAGTAGAGTAATTTCCCTTTGTACCTCTTTACGAGTACATCACACCCATCTTCTTCGCAAAGTCATCGTCGTCATCTTCATCCGCTTCCCCATTCTCACCATCGTACATGTCGTAATCCTCACCCACCACTTGCTCGTAATCTGACTCAACCCCACATCTCTGCTGCTCATAGGCTCCTTCACCCTCTTGATCATCACGCACACCGTCTCCACCGTCTTGCTTGCTATTATTATTGTTATCATGCTGATTATTATGATTACCATCATCCGTGTTAACCTCGACATTTTTTCCAATAGGGGTTACCGTCTCATTATTTGTCTCATGATCCTTTCCTTCTGCAATGATCTTATCTTCATTGCCAGACGAATTCTGAATCTTTTCACCTCTCTTCCTCTTCAGAATCTCTTGCAGAGGCTTAGGTCCTTCAAATGGAAAACCATTCCCACTTTCTTCATGCACAAGTTTCCTCTTGCCCTGCGATTGTTGTTGATCGTTCGAATCCCGCCTACTAGGTTCCCCATTTTTCCTGTTCTTCAACTCCGCAAGACTTTTTGGACCAGAAAAACCAACAGCACCCTCGTCTATTCTCGAGCGCAGCCCTCTAGAACTCTTCCCATCATTATTATTATGAAAACCTTCTACATTTCCTCTTATTCTGTCATGGGCCCTTCCTTGGTGTGCGGACATCTTCACCCTTACTGGAGATAATCTACCCCTAAACATATTATCCCTATTATTGCTTGGAGACGGTGATCTACCGGGAAGGCTTATTCTTCCACGGAGGCGATTGCTGAAAGATTTTTCTCTAGAGGAATTATGACCCCCTTCCCTATAGCTTCTCCTATCCGCAGAGCGCATGTCACGAGAGTTTTCATTACTAATGACAGACCTCAGACCATTAGGCTTCTTTTGCTTCGACAAATGGTGCCTCAAATCTAGCGCGTCAGCTGGGCCGACGACATCAGGCCTAGCATCATCCCTAGAGTACGGCCTCCTTTCAAAATAAGGACCTCCACCTAACCTTCTTTCGGGCGAATATCTATGTTGCTCCCAGCCATACTGACCCTTACGATGCTGGTGCGAGTCATAACCAATTGGGCCCTGATATTTCTCATCGTTATTGGCTAGCGAGTTGTAATCAGTAGAGAGACCGATATCGTATTCATTCCGGGTCTCGTGTTCCATCGGCATTCCGTATCTATCCTCACTTGGATAGTAATCCGTATCTCTTATATCATCATCTACGAGAACATCAAACCCAGGAGACGGTTCCCTGGAAAACTCTTCTGCATCCTTACTATTCATGTTCTCAAGCTCAAGCTCAGGTTCAGGCTCATCCAGATGGCGATATTGCTGAACACGGCCAGGCCAGTTGACCAGGTTTCCGTTGGAGACAGGAGCATTATGCTGTGCCTTCCTGTTGATAGTGAATTCATTTCTAGGAGGAGCACGTTCTTCTTCAAAGGTCGGTTTTGCCCCTGAGGAGTCCTTGACAGATTTAATAGTTACATTCGCTGGCATGTTTTTCTTCTCCTGCAAAGGATTTTTGAGCCCGATTGAAGCCTTCTTTTCAGCTGCGGGTTCTGCAGGAGGAGCGGTTGTTGGCATGGGTGAGAGTTTGGTGTTAAAGGAATTTGGGGCATGGAGAAAGGGACACCAATCGCCTTTCATACAATACCCCTTTTGGAAAAAAACACAAGACGGGACCCCTGGTTTGGTGAGGGGAGCGTTGGAGACATGGGTTGGTGCCATCACAGTCTGTGATACTGATACGGGTGCAGAAGGCACAGTAGATGTTGGTGCTTGTGTTCCCAGCAATCCCTCAAGTGGCTGAAGAAATATACAAATATTTTTCATGATAAATTAAGAATGTACAGGCATATATTAAGAATGGGCGTTGTAAATGAGCTATGTTTATCTAAATCAAGAAAGTTTATATGACTAACCGGATGCCGAAACCCACACTTTGGATTCAAGCAGTTACCCTGTGGCCAGAAATAACAGTCTCTAGGATTGACCCGCGCAATGTCACTATGGCGATACTCACACTCATTTCCCTGTATGAAAAAGGATACCAAAATATAAATATCACGGATAAACAAGACGTCACAACTCATTAAGATACACCAGCCAAAAAAGTTTCTAGCAAATGTAATGGTGTAGATTGTAGGTTTTTGCTCATCAACCCAAAACCGGATCAAATAGTAAATTTACTGTGAATGTAGTTAATAATTTTATACAATAAAACTCTCACCCAAAGCGAAAATATAACAAAGGGAACATTCTGGATCAGATTGAACATCAAAAGTAAGTATATAGTGGATGGTGACATGGTGTTTAAATCAATTAGACAAAGTAGTGTTTAAATCATATACATCAAACTTGAAATGATCCCCAACATTGCCAACAAGGAGAAAATCACGAGAAATGAAGGAATCCTGTGAGCACACAACTGAGTTCAAGATTAGCACTACTACACAAATGTTAATTATGTTATCGACCAAGCTTAACAGCACTTATCATTTATAATTGGAAATTAACCACTCGGAAATCGAAAAAATTATTCACCCAATTGATTATTCAACGAAACATCTACATTGCCTTCGTAAAGTGACTTTACAGGATACCGATCCTTCCATCTTAAAAATAGCCTCTACTTCCATCTTACATGCTTCGAACTTTTTACAATCTTCGATTTTTTCATTCCAAGCAACAAAACTAATTCTTGCAATATCCTTAAAATTGAATCTTTCAATGCACTAAAATCATTATTTAACAAATCATGTAAAGCCCTAGCTCCAAAAGTAACTCCAAAAACAATTTAAACCCTCGGCCCCGAGAAAAGATCTACTCTTCAGAGAAATCTTATCTAGCATCGATTGAATTCAATAAATTCTAAATAATCATATATAAAAAATCACGAATTTATTAATGGACGATGAAATCGAAAGACAGAAGAAAAAGGAACCTTTTTGCAAGTTAAAGGAGACGCAAGAAAGTAGACACAGTCGGTGTTCCTCTTGAGTGCTTCTTCTTCGGCAGAGAGAGGCAGAGACTGAGATTGAGGTGCAGAGGCCGCCATTTCCGCGATCCTTGAGGAGCTCGGAGAAATTAAGCACGAAAAAATAAAATTATTTGGGATCTAGGGTTTTAATTCTGGAGGCGGCGAATGGGATTTGGAGGGTTTGTTCTTAACACTCTTTCTCCCTCTTTTGCCGCATCAAATACTTCCAATTTTCAGAAACAATAATTAGGCTGACGAGAGAGAGGATGAAGATGATGATGAGGACAACGAATGAGTGTGTGAACTATATAGTTATATCAGATATTCAGATCTGCTTTCGTTCATGAAATTTTATTATGAAATTAATAAATTAAATATTCACATTAGTATTAGACTATTAGTGTAATACCCCGTTATTTTTATTTAATTAAATACAGCGGAAGAAAATAATTTTATTTAAACGCGGGCGCTACGAAATTTAACTTTGAAAACTTGTTTTGGAAAATCTGACAAACCAACTTAAAACAAGAATAAATAGAAACATTTATTCATGAAAAAGAAATATCTCAAATGCAAATTTGAATAGTGAAACAAACTTGAACGAAATTTTAAATCATGTTTGAGAAGAATTTTAGTGAAATACTAAAAAATGTCGTTGAAGGTGTGAGCTTAAAGCTCAGTAGGACAATTACTCATTTAACCCATTAATCGAATATATGCACACACTATATGAACACCACATAGAATGAATAATAATACTAACTGCGATAAACTTGTTATCGTGAATACTGCGATAAACTTGTTATCGTAACTGCGATAAACTTGTTATCGTGAATACTGCGATAAACTTGTTATCGTGAACTGCGATAAACTTGTTATCGTGAATACTGCGAGTTGGGCCAACTATTGCGTCTCCCCTTCGACCCTTTTCCCCGGTCTCCGGTTACAACGATGGAATGAGCTGCGTTAATCCCCTTCGACCCTTTTCCCCGGTCTTAGGTTATAACGATTATTCGTATGCATATTTAAACCACATAATGAACACATAGAATACACATATATAACAAGTCATGAAATCAACGAAGCAACCCAACAACTTGTACCTACCTCAGATTGCCGTGACGTGGAATACTAAATTGAAAGCCTCGTAGATCCTTAAGACTCGTGCGCTTCGTCATCTACAAGTAAGTAGTATAATTAATATAGGGTATAAATCTTAACTGATGTGATATAAGTAGTTTAGTTTACTAGCTTGTGTAAAAGTGGACTGGGTTTATATTGTATTTCATAGAGTATAGAGACTCGGTTTGGGATTTCTAGGTACGATAGGGCCTAATTAATATATTCCTAAACTAAAAGGGGAGTTTCCCATTATAAATCTAACCACAGGGGCCTTTGTGCAATATCCTTAACTAATGAAAACAAGGGGTGGACTACGGATTCAATAAACCTCTTCTTTTTCCTATTTGTGTTCACAGAGAAGTAAGGAAATGGAGACGACACATTTTGGGTGCTCCTGAGTTGAAATAACTAGATTACGATTTGGTACCGAGAATGGATTTCTACGGCTAGGGATTTTTTAGACTCGATTACATCGGATACAGGATGAATTTGGGGTGTCGATTTAGGGTGGACTCGGACTGGATCGGAACAGGTGGGTTTCGGGGCCGGGAGTCAGATTCGTCGGACGGGGACCCTCGTCGGACGCCGATGAAGACGGCTTACAGTCGCCCACTGCCTCGGGTCGATTTTACTCGCCCATGAGAGGTACGACCTTGCCTCGTTTACAGTCGGAACAAGTTTAAGGGCGAGCCTACGTCTCGACAGCGATCTGGGTTGATTCGTATTGGGGGCTCGGGTTTTTCGACAGTCGTTCGACTGGGTTCTACGGGTTTCTCGTGAATCTTTCTGGTTCGAGTGGTAGAAAAAGGGTATCTAGATGTGTGGGTGAGTTGTTAACATCATATGAATATATATGGGTCTGTACTATGGGTATAGCTTCAAATACATGTGTAAGTGCTTGAACTACCATCTAATGAGAAGAAATAAAGTTGTGAAATAGCTACGTGTGTGCAGAAGGAGAACAGAGAAGGGAACGATACGTACCTGCTTTCTGCTTGCTGAAATTGTGAGTTTTTGGGTTACATCCTATGTGTATTTATAAGGTGGTATTAAGAAGTGGAATTGATATAGGTTTCTACAAAGATGGTGATTTTGATAAAGGATGACAACGGGTACACGATAAAGGCTGGAGAGTTTTATTTTTCTATGATTTTCCGAGAGTCGGTTTCGCTCTACCGGTAGGGTGTTACTTATTGGGTTGGACTATTAATTGGGCTAATCGATTTTGAATGGGCTGTGATAATATAGTTGGACTTTGGTTAAATTTTTGAATCAAACTATAATATGAATTAAATATTTAATTAGAAAATATTTTTGGTCGCTACAATTAGTAACGTGGTAACAATTTAAAATTCAAATAAATTATTTTATATTATTTTTAGTGTTTGGGCAATAATCGAGTTGTGTAGTTCTTGTTTGCCAACATAAAAACACATGGGGTATAGTTCATGGGTTATGGTTAGTATTCTTTTCTCACAAATTTCTCAATCTTATCAAATGAGACATATTGCACTTATTTTTGTAGTGACAATATCAACCGTAAACAAAATGTTGGGATATTGAATCAAATCGGAAATGAAAATATAGAGCAAACAAGTTCCGAAAAAGCTAAAACTTCCAGACTTTACTACGCTCCTGGTGTCGATCGCTTATACTGTCGCGTAGCCACAACACAACGATCGCTTATTTTCTTATGCATGAACATTTTTTTAAAAGTTCAAAATGTTTTGTTTTTAATATAATACCATTGACGGATCTTCCGTTAGAGCACCGCAACAAACGTATCAATCTTATCAAATGAGACAGTGCACTTATAGTTGCAGTCATAATATCAACTGTGAGCAAAATATCGTCAAAAAATTATATCCGTCTAGTAAAATATTAGGAGGAATTCACTAAAATTAACAATTTACAACAAATATAAAGATCTACTTAAAAAAAATAAAAATGATGCAACCCGATTCACTTTGAACAAAACCTGAGATGAAAATAATAAATGAATTTATTTATGCTCATAAGAGCAACCCAATATGGTATAAAAATAGCTAAGGTTATTTTCTATTAAAAAATATAATTTTTAACTTTTAAAAAAAAATTAATATAATTTTTTTCTACAAATTTTAAGTTAGATAAAATTAATTATTATTTTAAATTATATATATAATAGTAAAATCTAAAATCTAAGTGGACGGAGTTGGGAGGAAACGAGGTGACCAAGTTTGCTGCACGATCTCGATCGTTAGTCGGCCGAATCGCTTTTTCAATTTTCAACTTGTTATTGCCTCATATTCATTTGTTTCTTCTGCCAATCCAATAATCAAGGTAAAAAAAAAAAACAATCCACTCACAAAACGAACACAACTATACTAAAACGGAAACGGAAAACCTAACAAAAACTAACAAACCATTAGACCACAATCAAGATTCAATCTCCTATTACATTAGCGAATTGCAGGTCTATTAGATGCTACACCTGGTGTATTACTCTCCTTTCATCTTAACCGTTGATGCATACACCATACACGTCGGTGCGTGTGATTGTGTATGCATTTGTATATATAAAATAATATTAAATCAACGGTTATTAAATGCATAGTGCACTCCACCGGGTGTAGCATAGATAAAACCGCGAATTGCATACCTTCCAACATATATAAATTCATCCATATCAAATAAATTAGGTTTGATTAAATTCACAAAGAACATGTGAAGGAAAATTAAAATTAAAATTTGTCCATATCCAAAGAAAATTAAAATTAAAATTCATCTACAAATACAAACAAGCAAAATCAGATCAAAACTGAATCACTACAAACGAAGAGATATATTGTGCTAACACAAAGGTTTACCGTAAATCAAGACGAAGATATGAATTGTCGCCGACTCGTGGCTGAATAGTCTTCCCATAGCTGGTGATGAAAGTTTTAATGGATCACCCAGCTGTATAATTTTTCAATTGCTTCCGATGAAGGCTTGACTGGAGCCGCCGATTAAGGTTAGAATGGATGCTTCCGCTGGACAATCTTCCAATTGCCGCCGATGAAGTTTAGAAGGGATAAACAAATGAGGCATACCCAAAACATTTCAGTCAACTCTTTGTACTATAAAGAGTATAACTCGTCACTCGAAGTCCCGTAATGCAAATCATAATTCAGAAGAAGGATACAAAAAATACAATCAACAAAAACATCAAACGAAACTCTATTTGTTCCTTATATATCCAAAACTTAATCACCAACGCATCTCCTTTAAAGATATAGATCACGAACGCAAAATCATCAACAACATATCGTAAAACTCCAATCCAACTCACGATAAATATTTCTCCAGCACACTCAAATACAGATCAAAATTAACTTAGAAAAAATAATAAACTTCAACAAAAATCAATATCATATCGATGGATCTACGCGGAAAACATATCAAAGCAAAAAAGAAAAAAAAAACGCGTCAACGTAGTTGAATTGATCGTTAAGAATAGTGACTGGCCGAGGATTCTCGTTGTTGTATAAACTTCTAAGTTCTAACGCAAGAAGTCGTAAGAGAATAGAGGAGGGAGAAAGAGAGGCGAGAGGTGAGGATTAAAAAAAAAAAGGAAAAAAAACCCTACGTTATTTTTTTTAGTTTTTATACACTTGTAATAAATTGCCCTAAATTATACTAGTACTAATTAAGTAAAACTAAAGTATATATTCATACATATTCTTAGGGTTATCATCTGTTAAATAATTAATTGTCCGCAAACTAAACTCGTGGAGTGATCGATGTCAGATCTAGAAGCCGGATGGTACCGGCGAACGATTCTTGAGGTAGAACGCAACTTGTACCGGCAATCAGGAGGAGGAGGAGAAACCGGAATACCGTGGTACCGTCGAACAGGAGAAGTTCGGACTGTTGACAGATTTGTTTGGGGTTATGTTTCTATGGTCTCATATTTCTTTTGTTTAATGGTCATGTGCTTTGGTGGTGTACACCATTTGACAAAGCACAATGAGTGTTAAAACCTGGAAACGCAACTACAAGTACCTGTACTAAATAAAGCAGCGGAAATTAAAAAGACAACGGGAATAAAAAATTCACGAGTTGTTCTTCACTCGAACAACTCGCAATAGCCTCAAGGCCACAAACTTTCTCATTGAATAATTACACAATTCGCTCGGTATCAAGACTACACAAAGTCGTAGTACTTAATACAATGATGCTTACGAAAAGATAAGAAAAATTACAAACACTCTTCACTCAAGGTTTCTAATTTTTCTCTCAATGAATTCTCTATGTAAGCCGTAAAAAATGAATTCGTTTGATCTTCAATATATAACACTTCATTCCTTAGGTAGTGGGACTTCTTCAACTTCCGTGTTCCATAACTCCATCTGCTGCCACTACTTCATTAACTCCTGCAGCCCACTTCTCTCCTTGGTAACCGCCATTTGTAACCTCCATTCCAGCCCATTAATTCCTAAATAACCGCTCCACTACTTTGACTTGTGATTTGAACTCCCTTAATAATTTTCCTGAAATGTAGAAACAATTCCACATAAAATAAAAATACTTTTAATTCAATGAGGGTGGCAAAAACCCCAACAAACTCCCCCTTTTTGCCAGCCGTCTTGAAACCGGTGTTCATCCTTCAAAGTTATTCCTGCAAAAAGGAACAAGCAATACGAAACAGAAGACAGACACAATCCAGTCTTAAGACAGCAACATTCAAAGAGAAATTTAAAGAGAAGTTTAAGAACATCAAAAGCATCTAAACAAAAAGTCAGGAAATTTAAAGCAATAACATAGTTCCAATACAGAAACAACCTTTTGTGTTGTTCCAACACTCCCCCTGAAAACGTATTTCCAAGTGAAAAGGAACAACACGTTCAAGTTCTGAAACTCATCAAGCAGTATCTGGTTCAAGTTCTGAAACTCATCAAGCAGTATCTGGTTCAGGGACTCTTCAAGCTGCGTTTATGTTCTAGGACTCATCAAGCTGCGTTTCTGTTCTAGGACTCATCAAGCTGCGTTCATGTTATGGAACTGACAAAGCTGCGTCATCCGAACCATAAAACCTTCTCCCCCTTTCGGATACGCAGCGTCATCTGAACCATGAAGCATTCTCCCCCTTTCGGATACGCTGCACAATGATCTCCCCCTTAGTCTCATAACTGTTACACATCTCAAAGTACACAATAAAAAATATAACAAGTATTGCGTGCACAACCTCTGATCAAAAAGTCAATCAGATAACAAGATGAGATAAAATAATCATGTAAGAAGAGTATCAATCGAGAGACAAAAGTGATTATTTAAAAACAGTTAAAGTGAGAGAGAAGTCACAAATCTGAGTAACAGATGAGGAGTCAGCAGACTTCTGAAACGCGGTTCTAGTCACTTGACATCAACTGGATTTCTGTTTCTGTTGTGCACTACAGGACTGGAACTTTCTGGTTTTGGAACTTTGAGCAACTTCCACACGATCTTTTCCGCACCATGCAGTCATGAACCTGGTCAACAAGTCAAATCCACTACCATGTCTTCCACCCAACAAAGTTAGTCATCACATCATTGAAATTCAAATTTGGAAGATAAGGAATCACACTTAAAGTATATTTCACAGAAATAAGCAAGTGATAACTCCAACACCATGAAGTACAAGGACCCATTCCTTTTCAACCAGTCATGTATCAGGATCTCCACAATTCCACCCCTGTTCGAATCAAGATCTTACCCAAGACTTTCAAACTTTTTCATATCACTAAAAACATATCAAGCAGTCCAACACTGAAAAGTAAGTCAAGTCATCACACTAGTTTATCAAAACATCATTTTATCCCCTATTAAAGGCAATCGAGACTTAAACCAACCAAGGTTCACAATCAACGAGGCCCACCTAGTCGCAGTTGGGACCGAACTCATCACGAATCCAAGTCAACAATGCCAAACTACAAAAGGCAGGTGAGAATGAGATCAGTCAAGTTCCCGTATCAACACGTACCCCTAAATATATACACTAAGAAGTCGAGACCGAAATCATTCAAGATCCCAAGTCAACGAGTACTCTACTGCTTAGTAGTCGAGACCGAGAGCAGCCATGATCCCAAGTCAACGAGTACTCTAATTTAGTAGTCGAGACCGAGATCAACCAAGTTCCCAAGTCAACGAGTACCTTTTTTTTTCTTTTCTTTTTTCAAATTTTTTTTTTTAATAAACTACACAGGGGAAAGCAAGATGCAGCACAATTCATAAGGTGATGACTATGATGACTCTTTCACATAAGAAAACATAGACAGTGAGGATCAAAGATAATAAAGTGATAGAAACAACTGATAAGCACAGAAGTCTCAGGACCAGATCCTAACCCGAACAGATATTTCATATGGTACCCAGACAAAGTGAGTTTTTCAGGAATGTGACTCTTTCATAGTTCAAGGGTTTTAAAATTATATCAGCAAGTTGTGTTTCATTATTAGTATACTCAAGTCTAATTACCTTGTCCACAAAAAGATTTATTATGAAGTGTTGGGGGTAAGAAGTGGATGACATTCAAGCATTATTAACCATATCTCTATAGTTAAGTTTAGGTTTACCTCTTGTTCGCATCTTGTCATTCATACCTCCTATCACTTGAGATGGTGGATGATTTTTCCGAATGTGTCCTGGTGTATCTCTTCTCACACTTTGTAGAACATCGTCAACCGGATCTGCACCTTCAATTTCTTGACTTTGTTTAGGATTTGGAGTCTCTGTACTGGCAGGTTCAGTAATTGGTTCTGGGACTTCATCATCAGTTGAGTCTGTCTCAGCACCTGTATGGTCAACTGCAAGTTCTTGACTTTGATTTGGATCTGGTTCTAGAACTGCAAGTTCTTGACTCAGTTCTGTGACTGCTTCTGTGACAAGTTCTAGGACACCATCTGTGGAAGTTTCTGAAACTGGTTCTGGAACTTCATCTGTGGAAGGTTCTGTGACTGTATTTGCATTGATTGGTTCTGAAACCGTCGAACATGGAGGAGGTTGATCTTGTACATCGTCACTATATGAATCACAAACAACAGATGTTAGAGGAATTAATGTAGAGTAATCATTGTCATACCTTGTCGTATGTCCATCATCTGGATATGTTGCGACTTTTCTACCCAACTTTCTATGGGTGTTGGCACACTCATTTGCAAAGTGTCCGAACCCTTTGCATTCATTGCATTGAATCGTGGAGTAGTCTCTGGACTTTGATCCCTCATAGTATGATCGTTTCCTGTTAGTCTCTGAATTTCTGTTGGATCCTTCAAAATGGTTCTGCAACTTGTCCCAAGCCTCCTTCGCTGACTTTGAGTCCTTGATCAATCTGAACATATAGGTGTCGACTGAACTGTAGATAACGGACTTCGCCTTCTCATTTGCGCATGCAGCCTCTCTTTCCTCTTTGGTCCATAGACTTGATGGTTTGTGGACTGTAACACCACGATCTTTGTGCATCGGAGGTTCCCATCCATCTTCAACTCTGTCCCATGCTCGCGTGTCAATGGACTTGATTTTGCACCTTGTGTGAACTTTCCAATGTGAGTAATTTGTCCCGTCGAGAACGATAGTACGCAGCAAGTAGTTGGTATCCATACCCAGCGATAAACACTCGGTCAGTTGAGTGCACCGCTCTGATACCACTTGTTAAAACCTGGAAACGCAACTACAAGTACCTGTACTAAATAAAGCAGCAGAAATTAAAAAGACAACGGGAATAAAAAATTCACGAGTTGTTCTTCACTCGAACAACTCGCAATAGCCTCAAGGCCACAAACTTTCTCATTGAATAATTACACAATTCGCTCGGTATCAAGACTACACAAAGTCGTAGTACTTAATACAATGATGCTTACGAAAAGATAAGAAAAATTACAAACACTCTTCACTCAAGGTTTCTAATTTTTCTCTCAATGAATTCTCTATGTAAGCCGTAAAAAATGAATTCGTTTGATCTTCAATATATAACACTTCATTCCTTAGGTAGTGGGACTCCATCTGCTGCCACTACTTCATTAACTCCTGCAGCCCACTTCTCTCCTTGGTAACCGCCATTTGTAACCTCCATTCCAGCCCATTAATTCCTAAATAACCGCTCCACTACTTTGACTTGTGATTTGAACTCCCTTAATAATTTTCCTGAAATGTAGAAACAATTCCACATAAAATAAAAATACTTTTAATTCAATGAGGGTGGCAAAAACCCCAACAATGAGGACACTAACCTCACCACAACTATGTAGAAACCAGTTGATAATTTGTTTTGGCACGAGGAACATAATTAGCTAGGCATCTCTACCCTTGTTCTGGTTCCTTTGTATCGTGCTGCTAGAGATGCATTTACCGATGCTTATAAACGATACGTATTCAGTAGTGGGTCTCCAGCGAACGAGGATGAAGCACTGGATAGTGAGGTTATGAAACACAGCAAGGCGCTTGTTCTACTAAGCTGTGATTTCGGCACCGATTGGAATTCCAGGTTTTTTTTCCCCTTACGATTTGGTATATCCGTATAAGCTTATATATGTTCGTTTGGTTAGTTTGAAACCTTAATTACGAGTGTCTTCATTGAAAGATTAGTCTGACTAGTGAAATAGTAATTACACAAAGAGGTTGTAGTCTTGAATCTCTGGTGGGACTACCAGAACTTTGGATTCTTCGATTGCGCGTTGGCCGTGCTGTTCGAGTCGGCTTTGTTTAGTTGTCGCGAAAATTGGGTGCTATTAGTGGCGGTTGCGGTTGTAGGTGTTGCTCTGCAGATGGTGAAGTGTGTTTATCAAGAGCAGCATATCAAGTCCTCTATGGAGAAATAGACTCTATCATTCCAGATCGATGTATCAACTTATTTATCACATGAATTCTATTATTATTTGTCTACACTAGTTATCCAATTAGTAGTATAATGGAGCTATGATCACTTTCCAGAACTTCATTTTAGTCGGATATACAAAGGGTAAAGTTACAGAAATTTACTTTAAGATTTGGGAAAATTGCAAAAATACGGAAAAGGCTACAGTTACACAAGGTGTACCGGACCTCCGGTACACCACCAATCAAAATATGACACGTGTCATTAATTAATTAATTAATTAATTAGATAAATATTATTTTAATTATAATAAAATTGAATTATTAATTAGGAAAATAAATCATGAGAATCTTGTAAAAAGTTCAAAAAATAAAATCAATATAATCTTTCCAAATATTAAATATACTAGAAAATCTATTAGATTTTTCCCTTTATAATATAATAGTAACTAACAAATAAAATAAAATAAAATAATATATATACTAAATTGAAAAAAAAAACTTACGATTTTTTTTTTAAAACTGAAGATTTTAAAAAAACGTAACTTTTTAAAAAAATATATTTATATTTCATTTTTTTAAGTAAAATTAATTTATACAATATTAAATTTTATACTAATTTAATTATTAATTTATAAATAAATATATTTAAAAAATATGAATAATATATGTGTAATTATTGTTTTAAAATGACTGATTCATTCAATTTATCTTATATATGTAAATATGAAATAAAAATGAATTCATAATTAGTATTTATTTTTTTATGAATCATGAAAATTTGAATCAAATATCGAATTGAGTCAAATAATTCTATTAATTTTTCATTCTATTGTTATTTATGTACAAATAACAATAATTAATTTTATTTTTTAGGATTAAATTGTAAGAAAAACTATTTTGCATATAAGCATGTCAAAATATTTTAATATTATTACTAACCTCACATGTGATATTATGTTTCGTATTTATTAAAAATAAAAATAATATACTTTAAATAAAAATAATATTTTGATTTAAATATTACATTTGATAGCTCAATTTTCAATATTATCTCACTTTTAATTATAATTTTCAATAAAATAAGAATGTCATAGTATTCAATTCGAATATTATGTTCAATTTTGCAACTTATCTTTATAGTCTATCTATCTTGTATGACTGCATCAATTTTAAGTAGATAGAGTATGGTTTTAAAAGTTTATTTCATGTGAAACAAAAATTAAATTAAATAACCAATTGACGTTAAATTTATTTATTTTTTACAATGTTAAGTAGTTAGAGTATGGTTTTAAAAGTTTATTTCATGTCAAACAAAAATAACATTAAATAACAAATTGACGTTAAATTTATTCATTTTTTAGTAATGACTCACTTGATTTGTATTCACGCAAAATTAAATTAAATAACATAGTAAAATGTCGTTTAATTTTCAAATATATATTATAAACGTGTGAAATTAAATAGATATATTAAATAAAATAAATATTGGTTTTTCACAAAATTAAAGAATTCATGATATATTTATAGTAAGTTTAGAAAATTACATATATTATTATAATTTTAATACCTAATTATAAATTTTAAAACATTAAAAAATTATTTTTCTTAGAAAAAATTCAAATTTTATATGTAAATTTAGATAGTACAAAAATAAAATAAAATAGAATTATATTTATTCAATGAATAAATTATCTGTTTTTAATTTTATAATCAGGTGTTAGCAGAAAATTACATGTAATTTTCAAATATCACAATAATTTTTTAAGAAAATTTAATTTAATTAATGAATGTGACATTTTCTAAAGATAATACAAAAATAAACTTATAAAATCATTTTTACTTAACATTGATACAAGTTAAAATGATAGAGATAATTTGATAGAGATAATTTGCACGTAGATCTCTATTATGATAATATTTTAAAATTGAACATAGTATTTAAATTGAATATTATTTTTTTATTTTTTTTAAATAGAAAAAATAATTTAAATAAAAATCGTATTGTAGATGTTAGTTTTGGCGACAACATATGTGTTTGTTGTTTCTGTCTTTGATTTCAGGTGTAGGTTGAGTGAATGCAAAATGTTCAACATGATGTCCATCTCTCAAGATCATGCGACTTGAGTCGCACGACCTTGCATCTTCAATCCATGCGACAGGAGTCGCACACAGTACACCTGACAGTGTGTGCGACAGGAGTCGCACGCTCCGTGTGTTCATCTCATGCGACTGGAGTCGCATGACACCGCTCCTCCAACCGTGCGACAGGAGTCGCACGCTGCAGCACCTTATTCATGCGACAGGCGTCGCATGAAATGCGTGCAACAGGCGTCGCATGAAATGCGTGCGACAGGAGTCGCACGCCCTGCCACTTGCTCTCTTCCCTCTCCATGCGACAGCAGTCGCACAACCAGCCCTCCTCAACTCGTGCGACAGGAGTCGCACGAATCTGTGCACTCCATTTCATGCGACAGGAGTCGCATGATATGCTCTCTTCATTCCGTGCGACTGGAGTCGCACGCCGTGCCTCATTTCACTTCATGTGTCAACTGATGCATGTTGTGCTGTTTACTACTTCAACTCTATTGACGACAATGAAGACGATGAAATATGAAATGTTCAACGACAAGTGTTCACCACGATGAAGTTAAAGATGAAGTATTGAGATCGACGGAGTCAAGATGTGTTGAAGTCTGAAGTTAAAGAATCGAAGATTCAAGATTCGAAGATTCAAGAATCGAAGATTCAAGATTCCAAGATTCAAGAATCGAAGATTCCAAAAGTGATGTCATCCATGGAATTGTGATGTAGGCCAAGCATGTGACCAATCAGATTGCACTATCTCAAGGCTTCACATGTGCGAGACTACTATATATACCCATGGAGTTGGATGACATCCCTTGACGATTTTGAGAGAACGAAATCCGATATCTGAGTATCAACGTTCGTTGTTTACGGCTTATAGCTTTAAGAGTTTTGGTAGTTGTTTTGTGCTGTGCACCGATAGTAGAGTTATGCGATTTAGCTCTAGGTGATATAGTACTAGATCATTAGTTTGTTGGAGTGCTGCGTCACTTGGGATACGACTCTTGATCATACCGTCTACCTTCCTCCACAAGTGTAATAGTTAGTTTTGTTTATCAATGAAATGAAACTATTATACAACCTTGTCTTCAGCACTTTACTTTACTCTTGTTGAGTTCGAACACACCACATACACCGAACAACATACATAGCAAGCAGAGCTGAGTGTGTGAGAACGAAGTTGCTGAGTGACAGTGTTTAAGACCGACTTCACGAAAAGTTGGTATCCTACGTCGAAGACGTAATTTCAATTGGTATCAGAGCGGGACGTCATACGTATAAGACGTGATCCGTTACTTGACTCCATATTTCCGTTACAATGGAGTCGTCTATGTTTGTTCAGAAACCGATTATGCTTACTCATCAGAACTACTCTAACTGGAAAGCGAAGGTATCTGCTAGAATCAATGGATTTGACTCAAGAGCATGGATGGCTGTGTTGGAAGGATGGGAGCGTCCTTACACTGAAGATGCTGATGGTCTTAGAACCCCAAAGCCTGAACGTAGTTGGACTAGAGAAGAGCATGACTTGTCTACTGCGAATAGCAAAGCTCTTCTACTTATTTGTGAATGGCTGGACCTCAGCATGTATCAGCTGGTCAAAAATTGCACATCTGCCAGAGATGCATGGGAGACGCTACAGAGGACATGTGAGGGTAGTCACGCTGTTAAGCGCTCAAAGATTCGAACTATAACTGCCCAATTTCATCAACTCCGTATGAGAGAAGATGAAGACATAAATGACTACCTGGACAAGGTAATGAGATATGTCAATGAGGCATTTGAACTGGGAGAAGTACTTCCTGCTATCATGGTCTACGAGAAGGTTCTATCGAGTGTAAGCTCGAGATTCGAGAGCAAGGTGCTAACTATTGAAGCACGTAATGATGGAAATCAAAACTGGGATTATGCTGACTTGATGGCTGACTTGAGAAACTACGACTTAACTCTCAAGGTTCGAAGCAACCCAGATATGTCTCTTGTCTATGAGCCGATGACTGCTCTTAAGATTTCTGAGAAAGGAAGAAGTTCACGTAGCGCGAAATCTCAACAACCTCGGTTGAAAAATGAGAAGTCTGAAAGTAGTTTCTCAGCTGATATGAATGAAACTGATGATGAGGAAGCAGAGGACATTGAACGATTGATGAATTCTAACAACCCGGACAAGCTTGCTGTTTTGACTTATATAGTCACATATCTTGTGAAACAAGATTTTAAGAGAAAGAACCGAGCTCGAAATTTCCGAAAATTTCAGAAAAGTTCTAACTCATATCCGAACACTCCAGACAATCGAAATCAGGGGTCTTCATCTGACAAGAAGTTTAAAGGCACAAAGCTATCACCATACACTTCCACTAGCAAAGATGTATCGAAAATGCAGTGCTATGAGTGCAAGGGATATGGACACGTCAAGAATGAATGTCCTAACCTGCATCGAAAGAAGAAGCTACCAGTGAGTTACGTGGTGATTGATGATGAAGATGTGATCTCTGAGAATGATGGGTCAGATGATGATAACTCGGATGAAGATGAGGACAACGCTCTAGTTGTCACGTTTGATGAAGGTTTTGACCTTGCGAATTTTGAAGTTGAAAACTTTCAACTTGATGCCTTTCTGAAGGATACTGCTACTGCAGACAACATTTTCCGTCTGGCCTCAGAAAATCGAAATTTCTGTGATGACGATATTTTCTCAGATGATGAATCTGAGTCTGAAGCTGAAGAGATAGACATGACTCCTGAAGTGTGTCAAGCTGAAGTTGTGTGTGATGAACTTCTCACTCTGAGAGAGAATCATGCTGAATTGATGAGTCTACATGACTTAGCTATCACTGAGAATAACACACTCGAAGTGTCTTTGAAGGTTCTGACAGACTCTATTACTGAACTCTCGAATGAGAAACACAAGATGAGTGATGAGGTCGTTGGTTTGAGAAACTCGGTTGAGAAGACGGAAGATGAAAAGGTAAGGCTGAATAACTCTCTGACAATTCTGAAAATTAAATTTGATGCTCTCTTCGAAGAGAAACATAAATATTACAAAGAAGTTGTCGAACTGAGAGAATCATTTGAGAAGTCGAGTTCTGAAAACTCGAAACTAAAGGCATCACTGAAGAAGGAAACATCAGAAGTGAAGAAACTCCAAACTCTCTTCAAGAACACCGACGCTGAGAATGATGAGCTGAAGTCATCCTTGATGAAAGCTCAAACTGATCTAGCTATGTGTGACAAGGAACGGTATGTTCTAAAGGAGAAGCTTCAGATGACTGATGAACTGTTGAGAAAGATGAATACTAACTCTTCAGTGTTTGACAATGCCGCATCGTACATGAACCCAGGTCGTGTTGGACTTGGTTTCCAAAAAGATTTTGAATCTATCTATACTGCACCTGAGAAGAAAGAAGTGACCTTTGTCAAAGCTTCTACTGACTCTACTGAGAGTATGACCAAAGATGATTCTGATAGACTGAAACGCAAGGAAATTGCTGATGGAAAGAAGGTTGCAACATCTCCGAAAGCTGAAACTCAAAAGTCGATCTCGACTACTAGTTCGAAGGCGGAGATATATCAATTTCCTAAATCCATTGTGAAACATCCTCGTGGTATCTTGCCATACGAGAAGACGTTGCTGAAGAAGTTGAGTAAGCCTCAGAACGTAAAACCAAATATAAAATTCTCTCGCTCTAAACCTGTCATGGTTAAGACTTCGACGAAGGCTGAACCTCGTCAAAAGAGAAAATATGTGTGTCACTACTGCAATGAGCCCGGACATATTAGACCTTTCTGCTTTAAGCTGAGAGATGACATCAACCGGGATCTGGTGACTGAGAAGAAGAGTGTTGTTGTCAAAGGTGTGAAGAGACACACGTCTCCAGTGGTGAAAGCTGAGAAGGATGTGAAACCTGTGACTGAGACTAAGTCACAACACATTGGTATGAAGAAGAAATGGGTACCTAAGTCCCAAAAGAGTGAAGTGAAACTTAACGCTACCACTTCAACAGCCTGGAGACCAAGAGATCTCATATTTTGCAATGTTGCACTAAATGCCTCCGATTCCGGAAACAAAGGCATTTGGTATTTTGATAGTGGTTGTTCCCGTCATATGACCGGAACCAAGAAATTTCTGAAGGAATACGAGCCTATGACTGGTTCTCCCGTAGTGTTGTTCATGTGAAGGGACTCGTGGCAAATCTCATCAGCATCAGCCAACTGTGTGACGAAGGGCTGAATGTTAGCTTTGATAGAGACTCGTGCAAGGTATTTGATGCTGAAGGGAAGTGCATCATGGAAGGTCCGCGTGCTAAAAACAATTGCTATACAACTGAGTATAGTTGCTTTTCTGTGACTGTTCCTGATGAAGTCGACTTGTGGCACCAACGTCTTGGACACACCAGCACTCGAAATCTGAGTAAATTGGTTAAGGGGGAGATAGTTCGAGGAATCTCTCAACTCCCCAAAATCGAGAAAAGAGTGTGTGGTGACTGTCAGAAGGGTAAGCTGACGAGAACTCCTCATCCTGCACTACCAACACTGATGAGCACTTCTGCTCCCTTTGAGCTACTTCACATGGATCTCATGGGTCCAATGGAAGTGAAGAGTATTGCTAAGAAAGAGTACGTGCTGGTGGTTGTTGATGATTTCTCCCGCTATACTTGGACGAGATTTCTTGCTACAAAGGATGAGACTTTCAATGCCTTCAAAGGTATTGTGAAATGGATTAGAACGAATCATGAAGCTAAGGTGAAGAGGATCAGGAGTGATCACGGGACTGAATTTGAAAATGCTAGCTTCAATGAATACTGTCTGATGAAGGGGATTCATCATGAATACTCAGCTCCGAAAACGCCCCAACAGAATGGGATAGCCGAACGTAAGAACCGCACGCTGCAAGAGATGGCTCGTGTCATGCTAATCTCGAAAAATCTTGCTCGTACCTTTTGGGCGGAAGCCGTCTCTACCGCTGGATATATTCTGAATCGTATTAGCATTCGATCCGGCACAACGGCAACCGCCTATGAACTTGTGAATGGCAAGAAGCCATCTGTATCTCACTTTCGCGTCTTTGGCTGCACGTGCTATATCTTGAAGGATCGTGATCCTCTAAAGAAGTTTGAAGCCAAAGCTGATCGTGGTATCTTCGTTGGCTATAGTCAGAATAGTCATGCTTATCGTGCTTACAACCTCCGAACTAAGAAAGTTCTTGAAACTGTTAACATCAACTTTGATGAACAAGACTTTCTCGGAAAGGATGCCAACGAAAATTGGGTTAAGGAAGGGATTCTGGAGTATCGTACATTTCCATCTACACCCACTACTGAGATGCCAGACATTCCTACTCCTAACACTTCATCTGAAGTTGGAGAGACTAGTCAGAGAAACAATGACACTTCATCGTCTGATGATGAAGAAAATGAACAAGTTGACAACCCAGCTGACGCTCCTAGAGAAGCACCTGGGTATATTCAAAAACGTCATCCTCCAACTCAGATGATTGGAAACATGAATGAGCGAACTACACGTTCGAAGAAACAAATTCCTTCTCCTGATGAACTCTATAACATTTGCACTTCTGCTGTGTGCCATGAAATCGGAGTCTCTTGCTTCCTCTCTGAGACGGAACCGAAAAATTACAAGGAAGCTATGAAGGATGACTTCTGGATAATGGCTATGCAAGAAGAACTTAACGAGTTCACGAGAAACAATGTTTGGTCTTTGGTTCCCCGTACTTCGAACATCAATGTTGTTGGGACCAAATGGATCTTTAAGAACAAAACGGATGAGCATAACCAAGTTGTTCGAAACAAAGCTCGTCTCGTTGCACAAGGCTATGCCCAAGTTGAAGGGATAGATTTTGATGAAACTTTTGCTCCAGTTGCTCGCATTGAGTCTATTCGTCTTCTGATTGCTATTGCATGTCATCTCGGCATCAAACTTAGAAAAATGGATGTCAAAGCTGCATTCCTAAATGGAGAACTAGAAGAAGAAGTGTATGTTGCTCAACCGAAAGGCTTCGAGGACCCTAAGAAGCCAAATCATGTTTACAAGCTTCACAAAGCTTTATATGGGTTGAAGCAAGCTCCTCGTGCTTGGTATGGGTGTCTGACAGACTACCTTCTGAAGTTTGGTTTTGAACGCGGCTCAGTGGACAAGACTCTCTTTATCAAACGTGATGGGAAACACATGATCGTTGCCCAGATTTACGTCGACGACATTGTCTTCGGTGCTACTTGCTCTAAGCTCGTGAAAGCATTCACGGATTCTATGTCTTCTACATTTCAGATGAGTCTTGAAGGCGAGCTACATCAATTTTTGGGTCTTCAGATATCTCAACGACCGAATGGGATCTTTGTCTCTCAAAGCAAATATGCGAAGAATATGGTTGAGAAGTTTGAGATGCACCATGCTAAGCCCGCCAACACTCCCATGGCGACAACTGATCGGTTATCTATGTCGACTAAGAGTCGAAGTGTTGATCAAACACTCTATCGCTCTATGATTGGGAGTTTACTTTATTTAACTGCTACTCGCTCTGATATAATGTTTAGTGTTTGTATGTGTGCCAGGTACCAAGCTGATCCTAAGGAGGACCATCTACGAGCTGTGAAACGGATACTCCGCTACATCTCTGGAACTTCTGACCTCGGTCTTTGGTATGCGTGTGACACTACAGCAAATCTTGTCGGTTTCTCCGACGCGGATTGGGCGAGTGAAAATGATGAACGAAAGAGCACTTCTGGATGCTGCTGCTTCCTTGGCAATAACATAGTGTCATGGCATAGTCGGAAGCAAAATTGCATCGCTCTATCAACAGCTGAGTCTGAGTATGTTGCAGTTGGGAGTTGCTGCACTCAATTGCTATGGCTAAAGCAAATGTTGGATGATTACCTTATCGAAAGTGCTCCCTTGGTGCTGTACTGTGATAACCAAAGTGCTATCAAAATCAGCGAAAATCCTGTTCAGCATTCTCGCACTAAGCACATCGACATTCGACATCATTTCATTAGAGATTTGGTTGATCGTGATATAGTCAGTCTACAGCATATTTCAACAGAAAAACAAATCGCTGACATCTTCACCAAACCTCTTGACTTTGAGAGATTCAAAAAATTAAGAAATTCTCTCTGCATGTGTTCTCTCTAAGAGTTCACGAAAATTTTGAAGTCTGAAAGATTGTTTTCTTTACTTCTGAATACGCACTATGGATCGTCGTGAATTAATCTAATAAGATGAACATGGATCGAGGCCGCTTTAGTCTTCGGACCCAAGTGCATTTATTCCTCTGAGTGTAAACATGTGAACTTGGCATATAACTCCCATAAGCTCATTTGCATTGATCTATAATACCGAGTAACGGAGGACGCCGGATCACTTTGTCCGCCGGCTCCCCTCTTCGAAAGGTAACACATAGACGCTATATTTAAGATGCTCAACCATCACACTTCGGAGATGCAGGATTATCCTTGCTCCCCTTTGACTGCTGTAATGAGCATCTGTTGCATTTCATTTCAAAAGCTAAAACTCGTCTGGAGGACGCAGGTCGAACCTTGCTCCCCTCTGATTGTAGTAACGCTTAGTTCCAAGTGGAGTGCCTTAAGAGTTCACCTTACACTCATGAATTAAAATCTCTTGTGCGGTGTTAACTCACCATATATGTTCCGATGAAACACGATTGCATCCTTGTGATTGCGACGAAGGACAAGTTAAACTTATTTCAACATACTTCGGTCCGTTTCACCGGTTTTGAATTCAAAGAGATATTTCATTATACCTCAAAGTTTTTATTCACCTCGTGTGATATTTTTGATTTGGAGATTGATGAAAAGTGAAAATTTTTTTGGGAAAATATTTGCTCTTCACTGCCTGGTATCACCGATTGAATCTCCACTAAAATGTTTTTGAATGTTTGCAGTGTGTTGAACGCTTGAATACTAACTCGGGATGTGTTGTTTTGATATTCTTATAACTCATGTTCAGCATCTCGTGGAGTACAATCCTTAATGCGGAAGATGAGTGTAGCAGCTTCCAATGCATAACTCCTCATGCAGAGATGGGTATGCTATATCGTGCGACGCTGGTCGCTTGATGGACTTGTGCGACGCCAGTCGCACGCGACACGAATCGCGTAGCCAGGATTTGCGACGCTGGTCGCACGCGACGCAAGTCGCATCTCCAGCGACTTCGTGCGACGCCAGTCGCACGCGACACAAGTTGCTTGGCCAGCATCTCTGCGCTACACACTCCATCTCCACCTCTGCTGTTCAACACCCCTGATGCAACACACCTCACCTCCGCCAACCTGATATCCGACGATGAACGTCATTGATACATCATGCTCGTCGACGAAAATTTTCGAAAATTTTTGAAAAATTTTGAAATTTTTTTTACTTAGAATATTTTTCATGTTTTTCAGATTGTTATTTTATTATATTTTATTCGATTTTTGTACTGATGGGCCAATTTTGTACTGTTAAGTGGGCTTTTTCGCAGGTCTTTTTGTCCAAGACGAGCAGGCCCAAATTCTTCCTATATATAGGTCATTGAAATCAAGGATTAGGGTTACTTGCATATCAGAATTTCCTAAGTATTGTCGTCATCTTGCTCTCGTGGTTGAGTGTTGATATCTAGCTTCACGCATCCGGCGCTCGACGTTCGACGTTCGATTCTCAGTCTCTTGCTTCGTGCATCAGGCACCAGTGATTCTCTTAGGTTCTTAGATCTTCGATCGTGCAAACTCTCGCTACTATCAGTATGTCGTCATCTGCTGGTAATGTGTTTGATGAAATCGACAAAGAGGTTCTGACTGAGCTCACTACTGCGTGGAGAGATGCCTCTCCTAACTCTAAGAAGAAGGCACTCCATGCCCTTCAGAAACATATGGACAAGATGGACTCACGCGGTGGTAAGTCCCCGTCAGTCGATCTGACGAAACCCCTTTTGCCTGCGCACTCAGTTTCGAAGAGTGGAGGCCCTAGTACTAAGACTGAACTACCGCTGAAGAAGTATCCATCCAACATTCTTCGTTGCTATAAGGGTCTTGTATCCCCTTCTGAATATAAGAAAATGGTCGATGATGGTCTCATGACCGATGATGGAAAGAAGATTGTTAAGACCCCGTCGCCTGCTGATGTTGTTACGGGTGAGAAGAAGTCTGTCTCTGGCCCTGCCGCCACTTCTAGGAAGACGTCATCTGACGTCGCTGCTGAACAGAGGAGATCTAAACCCTCTATCACGTCTGTTGTTGATCCTAAGAAGTCGAAACATACTATCTCCACTACTGTTGATCCGAAAAAGACTATCTCTTCTATCTCTACTGTTGTAACTGATTCAAAGAAGGTTACACCCCCTACTCCCACTGAATCTGCTGGGGGTTCAAAGAAAAAGTCTTCTGGCTCCGTTGAGGGAGAGAAGTCTTTGTCTCATGATTCTAAGAAGCCGCCTCGTGCTCCTACCACCTCTGGCTCAACTGGAGCCACTGCTGAGGTTGTGTATTATCAAACTGTTGAAGAGTGCGGGAAGCACTACAAACCCGATTTCTTCTATGCCACGGCCGAGCGTCGTCTTGGTTTGATTGAGAATTTGCCGATCCTTGCTGATCGTACTATTCGTCCTCAGGATTATGCGGAGTACGGCATAACTAAGTTTCTGGATGATATGAAGCTGTTAGAATCTGTTACAGCAACCTATCGCTACTCTATTCCGATCGTTCAGAAGTTCTATGCTAATCTAACGCCTGAGTTCGCTGATCCCTCTAGCCCGATGTATGGGCGTTTTGTGTTTCGTAGTAAGTTGTACACCCTCCGACCTTTGAACATTAACATCTTCCTTAAGAGGGTCGAGGTTGATGGTACTTGGATAACTCCCTCTGATGATGATCGAATGAACGCAACAAAGGTTGGTTCGTTCTTAACCCAAGGGAAGGTTAAGTCACCCCTACCTCCTCCTGTCAAGCTATCTGCCTTCTACGGCACTCTGCATAGGTTGGGGGTGACAAACTGGGCTGCTCATCCTGATGAGGATTATCTATCTCCCAAGTTGATGCATACGATTTTCCGCTTCGGATGCGGTGAACAAGTGGACCTTGGCGAGATGATCTTCGCTGATATCTGCAGGATAGCCAAGGCCCCTAACTCCTTACTTATTCAGCAATCAGAGGTTGAGGAAAATAGACGTATGCATCTGACTCATCCCTGCCTCATATACGGGATGTTGATAGAACAGAAGTTCTCTCCGATGACGGAGACTGAGAGGAAGTTGAAAAAGAACTCACATATCAACATGACTCCTACTTTCCTCAAGAATCGTATGTATGATTTGCCGTGGACGAAGTTCACAAAAAGGGAAGATGTAAAGGATCTCATCACTCCACCTCTGTCGCCGGTTAAGACGAAGAAACGTTCCGCATCTGCTAAGCTCGAAACGTCTGCACCTAAGCGTCGTAAGCCCGAGGTGATCACAATTCAGAGTGTTGAAGAAGTTGAGATAGATGATGATGCTGATGTCAAGGAAGGAAAGCGCGAGAAGGTTGCGCCTCAAAAGTTTGGTCCTCGATCTGCTTATCCTCCGCATGAGAACCCCCATCACCCAATGCATAACTACAGGTCTGTTGTTCCTTCGGCTGCTATACATCACTGCTTCACGACTACTAAGCGCCTGGAACGTAAACAAGCTGCCCATGCCATTGCTTATAAGGAGATGATTGAAGCACAGAATGATCAGAAGGCTGCGTTCACCTATCTTCACCAGCTAACCCATCAAGGGGGAGGATTGGGTGGAGTATCTCGTGCTGGGTCATCTGGCCAAGGCTTAAGTGATACATTCATCTTCCAGCTGATCAAAGATGGCATCAAGGAAGCTATGGCTGATCTAGTCAAGCCTAAACGTGCTGAGAGCGAAGACGAAGGTGATGAGGGTGTCCGCGAGATGTTGGCGGGTGAAGTATTTGAGATGTTGAGAAAGGGTAAGGGAAAAGTTGATGGTACTGATGGTGAAGATACTACACATCCAGAGGCGTCGCGTGCGATGCCGTCTGACGGTTTGAGGGATGAAGGTGAAGATGTTGACATTGAAGATTTTGGTCATGACGATGATGATGATGATGAAGAGAGGATCAAACTTGGTGAGGATGAGTTTGGTCAATATGAAATCTATGGCAACCGTGACGATGACTTCGTGTCTGATGGAGATGAAGTTGAGGAAGATCTGGGTGTTGAAGCTGGAAATGATGATGAAGCAATGAAGTCTGATGATGCTTCGCCACATAACACCCCAGTGCGCTCACCATCTCCTGTCGTGTCTCCAAAGTCTTGATGCTGCTGCTTTAAGTTTTAATAACTCTTGAACAATTTAAGTTTTTGGTTCACATTCCATCTTTTGCATGCATAAGACTTGATATTTTCCATCATGCATGTTTTTCATAATTGTTTTGATGAATCTTTTCGTTTTGATGTTTTGATGTTTTGATGATGGATTCGGAACTAAGTTTTTGTTTTTCATATCTCTTCATTGATGATGCTTAGTTGTTGAATGTTTGTTTGATGTTTATTTTACTTAGTTGTTTCGATTTGCCTTGGTTGAGGGGGAGTTATGTGTATCTCCGTTACTAACCTTTGGTCACATGAGTTGTGCCAAAAAGGGGGAGATTGTAGATGTTAGTTTTGGCGACAACATATGTGTTTGTTGTTTCTGTCTTTGATTTCAGGTGTAGGTTGAGTGAATGCAAAATGTTCAACATGATGTCCATCTCTCAAGATCATGCGACTTGAGTCGCACGACCTTGCATCTTCAATCCATGCGACAGGAGTCGCACACAGTACACCTGACAGTGTGTGCGACAGGAGTCGCACGCTCCGTGTGTTCATCTCATGCGACTGGAGTCGCATGACACCGCTCCTCCAACCGTGCGACAGGAGTCGCACGCTGCAGCACCTTATTCATGCGACAGGCGTCGCATGAAATGCGTGCGACAGGCGTCGCATGAAATGCGTGCGACAGGAGTCGCACGCCCTGCCACTTGCTCTCTTCCCTCTCCATGCGACAGCAGTCGCACAACCAGCCCTCCTCAACTCGTGCGACAGGAGTCGCACGAATCTGTGCACTCCATTTCATGCGACAGGAGTCGCATGATATGCTCTCTTCATTCCGTGCGACTGGAGTCGCACGCCGTGCCTCATTTCACTTCATGTGTCAACTGATGCATGTTGTGCTGTTTACTACTTCAACTCTATTGACGACAATGAAGACGATGAAATATGAAATGTTCAACGACAAGTGTTCACCACGATGAAGTTGAAGATGAAGTATTGAGATCGACGGAGTCAAGATGTGTTGAAGTCTGAAGTTAAAGAATCGAAGATTCAAGATTCGAAGATTCAAGAATCGAAGATTCAAGATTCCAAGATTCAAGAATCGAAGATTCCAAAAGTGATGTCATCCATGGAATTGTGATGTAGGCCAAGCATGTGACCAATCAGATTGCACTATCTCAAGGCTTCACATGTGCGAGACTACTATATATACCCATGGAGTTGGATGACATCCCTTGACGATTTTGAGAGAACGAAATCCGATATCTGAGTATCAACGTTCGTTGTTTACGGCTTATAGCTTTAAGAGTTTTGGTAGTTGTTTTGTGCTGTGCACCGATAGTAGAGTTATGCGATTTAGCTCTAGGTGATATAGTACTAGATCATTAGTTTGTTGGAGTGCTGCGTCACTTGGGATACGACTCTTGATCATACCGTCTACCTTTCTCCACAAGTGTAATAGTTAGTTTTGTTTATCAATGAAATGAAACTATTATACAACCTTGTCTTCAGCACTTTACTTTACTCTTGTTGAGTTCGAACACACCACATACACCGAACAACATACATAGCAAGCAGAGCTGAGTGTGTGAGAACGAAGTTGCTGAGTGACAGTGTTTAAGACCGACTTCACGAAAAGTTGGTATCCTACGTCGAAGACGTAATTTCACGTATAATATTTGATTTAAATATTACAATAATAGCTCAATTTTCAACGTATATATATTTTGAATATTTTATTTATTTTATTTTAATTTATCTTGATTATTGATTGTTTAATGTTTTTAAATTAATTCAAAAAAATAATGAATTTTTATACTAATTTAATTAATTATTTTTTTACTTTATTTTTAATCTATTTTGATTATTGATTATATAATATTTTTAAATTAATAATAAAAAATTGTGAAATTCTATTAATTTAATTAATTATTTTTAATTTATTTTTTATTTGTAATTTTTATAATTAAATTAAATGATGTATAAATTAAATTTTTTTTATCAAAATAATTTAGAAAAATAAAATATTTTCTTTTAATCTTTTACGTACATTTTTTTTAATGTTTTTTTACGATTTAATATATATTTTATTTATTTATTTGTTATCAGTATATTTTAAGGAAAATAATATAATAGATTTTAAAGAATATTCAATATTTGTTATGATTATATTGATTTTATTTACTTAACATTTTAGAAGATTTGGTAATATATTTTTTTAATTAATAATTCAATTTAATAATAATTAAAATACTAATTATTTAATTAATTAATTTTAAAATGCCACGTGTCGCATTTTGATTGGTGGTGTACTGGAAACCCGGTACACCTTGTGTAACTGTATCATTTTCCCAAAAATTATAAAAGTTCCCCTGGGTAGTTTTAGTAATTTTGGAAACTTAGATAGGCTTTTTGGTCATTTTGGAAAGTTAGATGGTCTTTAGATAGAGATTTTTCCAGCTATCTTGTAATTATTACCAGTACCGGATGATGGTTTCTAAATTTTTCAGGTATCAATTAGGAGGTTATATGTACACATAACCTTGTTTAGACTTGGAACTTTAGAAAGTTGGTTTTCGCCTGTGTACTTTGTTCTGAATATTGAGCATTCAATTTACATTGCATTTTGAACTTGCTTAGAGGTTTTGTTACCCCCCATAGGCTCCACCTTAAAACTCACGATTAATTAATTACATGTGATCTAGTATGTGACAATCAATTAAATTATAATATGGATGGCAAGATTAATTCATTTGCCACCCTTGTATTAATTTCGACATTCGTGAAGGAAAATTAATTTGTTTGTTGAAATATTACGATAAAAGGATAAGTTTTCAAAACAATTTTTTACCTCAATAATAATTATTAATGTAGAAATATGACGTGAATCATACAAAAATATGACTAAATACCGCTTGAAATTGAAGTCAAGGATAAGTTTTCAAAACAATTTTTTACCTCAATAATAATTATTAATGTAGAAATATGACGTGAATCATACAAAAAAATATGACTTAATACCGCTTGAAATTGAAGTCGAAAAACATGACATCGAAGAATCGGTGGACTGAAACTCGCTCGAGCCCTTTTTTTTTTTTTTTGGCAATGTTAATTTGTTCCGTTTATGGACTGATTCTTTGCAGTTATTTTGGTTGAAGATCATATTAATGATTTATTTTCTTTGTTTAATAGATATGATGTTATATCAGGAAAATTATTTTAATTATTAATTCAATTGATTACCTCATTTATGGAAATTAGAAGGTCAATTATTGCAACTCTCAGAAATATAGTGATATTTTTCTTTATCCTTTGATTTTTTGTTTTCAATATTATTTTTTCTCGGAAATATAGTGATATTTTTCTTTATCCTTTGATTTTTTGTTTTCAATTTTAATTTTTCACTTAATTGTGTGTTTATTTATTTTTATAGTTACTTTGTTTGTTTCATCATCATATATTCGAGCACAGTAAGCTCTTTAGATCCAAAATCACAACAATCGAAATTGATTTAAAGTGGTTTTCTTATTACTTTTCGAACTTAAATTTGCTTTCATTCCAAAAATTCTTAGAGAACCAAAATTTGAGAGATTTCCAATGAATTTATTAGTGAAATTCATTTGGATCGAGATATTTGTCCGGAAACATCGTAAAAATCTCTTCAAACACAACACTTTTTAGAATCATTGAAAGACTCGAAATACCTAATTCTATGAAAAATCTTATATCCTCAAATTCTGACTATCAAAAGCAAATAATTACTTCATTTTTTAAAATACAATTTTATATCAAAAAAAACTACTAACTTGTTAAGCTCTATTTTTATGTTGAATATGTACACTAAAAATTATCTTCGGGGACAAAATTGACAAAATACACTGCAGGGGTAAAATTGTAATTTTGCCATGATTTGAATTTCGCGAATAAGAAAACGACGTCGTTTTGATGCTGATTTGGAATCGGGTGCAGCGGTCTAGGGCGATCGATTTCTCACCGATTCTTCACAATTTCACGTAATTCTTGATGCTACGTGATCCCTTGCCAGCTCATCTACGAAATGCCCCTGGAATTGCAACGCATGATCGCACGGTTGAGATTTGCGAGGTTGTTACAGACCGATGGCTCAGATGTATTCATCGATTTTGTGCATTTCGTTTTTCGTATATAATCGTGAGTGTTAGCTATTGATATGCAAGTATTGAGCTAGAGAGAGCTTTGTACAATCGTTTTTCAGCATTGAATAATACCAGAACACCTCTCTCCTCCACCGTACACGTAGATCGTCTTCCCGACAATCGAAGCACGTAAAATAGTTGTTGTGGGATTGTTTTTTCTTCATGTTTATGTTCGTAGTTCAATACAAGCTCTCGGTGAGGTGTGTGTTGAGTGATTGCGATTCATGTGAGATTTTAGTTTTTACTCCGATTATTCGATTTTATTGTTTGAGCTCGATATTCGCCGAAGCTCGCGATTGTTTCCGGTGTTATTCTCAACATATTAAATTTTTTATTTTCGTGCTGAACAGAAGTAGTATGTAATTTGTTAAGACGGAGGGAAGCAGTATAATATTAAGTAGAATATTAATTAGAACATTAAGGACGGTAAATATATTTATTTAATTTCCACAATTATTTATCAAGATACATGCAAAAAGGATATATAAGTCTCTCTCGCAGACTATCTAAGTGCCAAAATATGTACAGTATGTCAGTATGTATGGATTAAATTACACCAAACATGTTCGATCTATAAGTTCTTTCTCGATCGTGAAATAAAATCACATGTGGATGTCTCCATAATTTGCTTACAACATCCCGCGCTTTCAAGTTAAGTTTTAATTTTAATTTATTTTTCAATTTGAGATTAGATACAAATATAATATATATTCATCCTAAATTTTAGTCATACATGGGCACCTAATAAATTAGCTAGAGATCTAACAAAATAAAATCACATTCAATCCATATAAGTCTTTTGTGAACCATTGATCTTTAAGTACTAGACATATAGACTTCCAAAAAATGTCAATTTTTTCCTCGATTCTAACTACAAAACCAAACATTTTTCATATAAATTTCTCTTATTAAATGAGATCGTATATTAGTTTTGGTTAAATTCTTATTTTATATTTTCACTACACTAAATAAAGGTCTTGAATTTTATTGGGGCTGATTGAAGACGTGACAAAAAACATAATATGATTTCAATATTGAGAGTTGTTGACTTGCTGACCAATGAAATTAATTAACTAAGTTAGAGTTTGGATAGTCAAATCATTGAATTATTCCGTGTGGGTTGTGGTCGGACCAACAATTCTAGGTAGTGGACCATGAGACATGTTGATGTCGATGTCGATGTTGATGTCCATGGTGAGATGAAAGACGCGTTCTCTTGCTTTGACAAAGATCGATATTTGGTACAATTTTAAAGAATAATATAACGATAACTAAAGTAATTAAAAATATTATATTCTTCATTGTTATACGGAGTATATTTTTTATTACCATGCAAATACAAATAAACATATTTTCCATTTGTCTCATGAAAAGTGTTTTTTTTTTTTAATTCAAAAACAGAATTTGATCATTATTATAATACTCCGTGGGGGTTCGGACGTCGAGAATACTCGTCCGACGGGTGAAGGTGACTCGTCAACTAAGCGGAAGAACCGGCTGATTCATAGGTTTTTGCTCGTTTCCCATCTGATTTTATTAATCGTTTCGTTTGCTACGATTTCCGCGTATTCGTATTTGCCAGAGGCCAAGCTCTGTGTTGCCATTACAACCTGGTGCTACAAACACGTTGGGGCGGCTTGTACTATTGGACTTGCATATCTCACAGTGTTGCAAATTGTGTATAACTACTGTTATTTCGATGCCCCAAGAAGAGTCAAGTGGTGTGGGCAGATACTATTCACGGTGTTAACGTCATCCCTTGCCCAATCCAAGCTTATTCAGGATGGCGGGAGCCTTCTAGGGCCTTCATTTTTGTTGCTCTAAGAGCTTAAACATTAGAAAAACTTGTATTATAATTAATTGTATTTTTTTGTTTTAAATTACAAAGAAACTAATATATGCTCCACTTCTATATTAGTTGCACAAATTATTTTCACTCATCCAAAGTGATTTTTATTGCTAAAACATAAAAAAAAACTTGTATTACTATGTCTCAAATTATTGTATACTGTTTTTTTTTTAATTACAAAGAAACCATGCTCCACTTCTATATTATATATCTAATTAGTTGCACAAATCATTTTCAATGACTTCATTTTGGTTGCTCACATAGAACGATTACAAAGAAACCAATATATGCTCACTTCATTTTGTTGATCTAAGAAGCTAAAATTACAAAAAAAAAACAAATATATTCTCCACTAAATGACTTCATTTTGTTGATCTAAGAGCATGTGCATCAGCGGATGTACCCATCTTCCTCTCTCCCCTCCACGTCATGTTTCTCACTCCTCCACATCATATTTCATTCACCCATCTTTATATCAAAAAATCACCTTACATCAATGGGTCACACAATTCACTCGGCTTTTTACTTTATGATACCCCACATTTTATTTTTAAATTAAATTTCAAATAAATTTATTACAATATAATTTTATACATTAATTTATTAATATATTTATAATACATAAATATTAAAAAATATATTATTTTAATTAATAAATTTGATTTTTATTTAGAAAATATATATTTCAATAATTGATAAAAATAAATTTAAAATAAATTTATTACAATATAATTTTATACATTAATTCATTAATATATTTGTAATACATAAATAGTAAAAAATATTATTTTAATTAATAAATTTGATTTTTATTTAAAAATTATATATTCTAATAATTGATAGACATGTGATTAAAAATACTGATTTTTTAAATAATTCTATAGAAAAAATTGATTTTTTAATAGTTATATTAATAATATATTATTATTTTATAATTTAAAGAAAAACATAATAAAATAAATACATAATTAAATAAATTATAATTGAAAAATAAAATAAAAAACTAAACTACTCTATCTCTATCCACTAGTCCTACCCCACATATTCCCCCGATGTCAGATTCTACAGAAGGAAGCTATTCTCACCCCTTCCCATTTTCTACCCGTTAATGCCTCTTTAAGAATGCCAACTCAGCCCCTTATCCCACCCTTAAATATTTTAAGAATGCCAATGCTCATGCTCTAAGAACTTTTTATTTTAATTATAAAGAAACCAATATATTGCTACACTTTTATATTATTTATCTAATTAATTGTACAAATCATTTTCACCGTCCAAAGTGCTTAAATGACTTCATATTTTGTTGCTATAAGAAGCTAAAATGTTAAAAAAAACTTATTACACATGTCTCAATTGCTTTGTATACTTTTTTTTAATTATAAAGAAACTTGCTTTGTATACTTTTTTTTAATTATACAGAAACCAATATATTGCTACACTTCTATACTATTTATCTAATTAGTTGTACAAATCATTCTCACCATCCAAAAGTGCTTAAATGACTTCATTTTAAATATTGCTCAACTTCTATATTATTTATGTAATTAGTTGTACAAATCATTCTCACCATCAAAAGTGATTTCATTTTAGTTGCTCTAAAAAGCTAAACCATTAAAAAAAACTTGTATTTCACATGTTTATACTTTTTTAAGACGCTTAAATGGTTTCATTTTGGTTGCTCTAAGAGCTAAAACTTTTTTTAAGACGCTTAAATAGTTTCATTTTGGTTGCTTTAAGAGCTAAAACGTTAAAAAAAATTGTATTGCCCATGTCTCAATTAATGAAAAATACGTAATTAGTTGATATAACAAGCTATAACATGTCTTAACCCCTCTAACAGTAGCTGTGTCGGAAGACTTGGTATGGGAAACACTTGCATAAAATTTCCGTACATATGACTGGTTACAGTTATTACGCATATTCAAAAAATCCCCTCAACCTCTCTGTTTCACTTGATTGTACAAATCATCTAAGAGCATACGTCTCCCATCATCAACACGCTCGTAATAAACTATCCTACGCTCCCAATCGGAAATAAAAGAATCACAAATAGTACGATTTTGAAATCGTTTTGCAGAAATTCTTACCGGAGCATTTTCGTCTTCATCGAATGTAAACTTCATCAAATAACTCATCCCCTGTATGACAAACAAAAAATTCATTAGAACTGAACTTTGTGAAAATTAAAAATTAATTTCAAGAAGTATAATGAAAACCGAGTTTGAAATCGAGTTTCAAAACTTCACCAGAATCGAATTGATTTTACCCCAATTCATCATAACTGAACTTTTTGAAAATTAAAAATTAATTTCAAGAAATATAATGAAAACCGAGTTTGAAATCGAATTTCAAACTCTCATCAGAAGCGAATTGATTTCAAAACGATTTTTAACAGCAAAATTGAAGAAGGAGCTAGAAGACATTACCCCTCAAATTAGGAATTAGGAATTAGGGTTGTGGTTGGTGAGAGAGAAATGTAATTGAGTTTAAAGGAGCGGGAGGGAGTGAACTTGTTGGAGCGGGAGATAGTGAAAATGAAATTTGAAGGAGCGGGAGAAATTGAAATTGTTTGGATTTTGAAACAGATTCATGAAATTTTCAAAAAAATTGAAAATTAGAAAACATATACCTAAGCAGAGTACTTATATACCTTATGCAATGTATAATCGTTTGGATGAAAACAACATTCCAGTGAATAGGCATACATACTGACCCATATATAAGCATATCACGCTTTGTGATAGTATGATTTTCTATATACCTAAGTACTTAATGTCATATACCTATTTATAAAAATTAACTTATACTAGTAATTAAATTGTGATTTCATGAAAATTAACTTATTTAAGTAATTAAATTACAATTTCATGAAGTATAACTTATATTAGTAATTAAATTACAACTTAATTTCATGAAGTATAGCTTATATTAGTAATTAAACTACAATTTCATGAAGTATAACTTATATTAGTAATTAAATTACAACTTAATTTCATGAAGTATAGCTTATATTAGTAATTAAACTACAATTTCGTGAAATCAAAGTCAATTTAGTAATTAAATTGCAATTTCATGAAATTAAAGTCAATTAGGAATTAAATTGCAATTTCATGAAATTAAAGTCAAATTAGGAATTAAATTGCGATTTCATGAAATTAAAGTCAGATTAGGAATTAAATTGCAATTTCATGAAGTATAACTTATATTAGTAATTAAATTACAACTTAATTTCATGAAGTATAACTTATATTAGTAATTAAACTACAATTTCGTGAAATCAAAGTCAATTTAGTAATTAAATTGCAATTTCATGAAATTAAAGTCAATTTAGGAATTAAATTGCAATTTCATGAAATTAAAGTCAAATTAGGAATTAAATTGCAATTTCATGAAATTAAAGTCAAATTAGTAATTAAATTGCAATTTCATGAAAATTAAAGTCAAATTAGTAATTAAATTGCAATTTCATGAAATTAAAGTCAAACACACAATGTATAATAAAAGAAGTCAACAAAATTTGTCGAATCCAAATGAAAGTCAAACACACAATGTTTAATAAAAGTCAACAAAGTTAAGTTACATGAAAGTTAAATGAACAATGTCTCGAAGAAAGAGAATCCACAGCAATGTCTAATATAAATCGAACAAATTGCGCATTTTTTTACGATTCTTCCTCCATGCCCCAATCGGTTGATGCTCCAATGGATCGTGCTCTGGACTTGCTTCTCCGGTCTGAATTGGCAGGTGGTCATCGGCATGAACTGTAGGTTCCAGTGGCTGGTGCTCATCAACACCAACATCGACTACAGGAGTTGGTGGCTGCTGATCGTCAACACAAATATCGACTATAGGTTCCGGTGGGTGCTGCTCATCAATACCAACATCGACTATAGATTCCAATGATTTCTGCTCGTCTACGGCTACTGCACGCCTTTTACGTCCCCTCCTCGACTCCCGATGATCTCTCGCTTCTCCAGCAGACTTTTTTCGAGGTAATTCTGGTCGACCAGCTGAACGTTTTGCCCACTGGGGTGCTTTAACCTTCCAATTTTGCACATCCTCAGGATAGACATACTCATCTTCATTTGGAAAAGGATTGATAAATTCCTCATAAGCATCTTTCCAAGTAGAAGTATAGTAGTATTTTGTGCACAATCGGCTTGGTTGCAATTCAGCTTTCTTCGCGGCAGCCAGTGCGTGAAGACAAGGATACCTATGTAGATCAAATTTCCTGCATGAGCATTTGCCTGCCTCCAGGTCCACAACACGTCCGCTCGAACTCCCGATGCGTACCTGAAACTTATGCGGATGACTAATAATAGAAACCAAAGGATTAAGTGAAACCAATTTCTCAAGCTTCTTTAACAATATCTTATCAATTGCTGGGGTCAGTGTCTTTCCCCATGAATTAGCTGCAACTCGCCTTTCGGCAAACCATCTCTGCATTAGGTCACAAATGGATTTAAGCAACCCCACAATTGGAAACTCTCTTTGTTTCAGTAACAAACCATTCAATGTTTATGCATTATTGGAGGTCATAATATTGTATCTTAATCCATCAAAATGGGCTCTAGACCAATATCGAAAATTTGCCGATTCCAAATATTCTCTAATCTTTTCACGCTTCAAGCAAAGTTCATCAAAATGCCTTTTAAAAGCTCCAACAGTGTATGCATTTGCGGCCCGTTTAAACAAAAAATCAATATCAAGTCTTGGAAAATGAGATTTCACATTCTTTTTCAAATGATACGTGCAATGGCCATGACCAGCATTCTTATATACATGCTTAAATCCATGCGTGATCCTCTCGGACCGATCAGAAATTATAGCAAGTTCATGTGTGTCACCTACAAAAATATCATAATTTTCAGAATTGTATTTGAATAAAATGTTGTACATTTCATAATTGCATAGACACTGAATACCCTTTTGTACATTTCCTAATTTTCATTTGTATTTGAAAACAATCTGTTCATGTGTATTTGAATAAAATATGAACAACACACTTCTATACATTTCCTAACACCCTTCTGTACATTTGAATAAATACATTTGAATAAATACACTTCTGTACATATGAATAAAATCAGAAAATCATACAAAAGAACCATGTCCATCCATCTGCTAGTCACATTTGATAAATACATTTCTAAACAAACAATCTGCCAGTCACAAATAGTGTAGAAGAGAAAATCAGAAATTACATACCTGTTATTATTTTCAACTTCTCAAAGAACCAAGTCCATGACTTGTTTCTTTCTGATTCCACAACGGCCCACGCAAGCGGATAAATTTGATAATTTCCATCTTGACATGTTGCCACAAGAAGAGTCCCTTTCCTTCCTTTAAAAAAAGTACCATCCACACTAATAACTTGTCGCATTGACGAGTACCCCCGAATACTTTGTCCGAGGGCCATAAAGCAAGCTTCAAATTCATCCACATCATTAGTTTGGAGAAATGTTAAATTTATGCGGATGACTAATAATAGAAACCACAGGATTAAGTGAAACCAATTTCTCAAGCTTCTTTAACAATATCTTATCAATTGCTGGGGTCAGTGTCTTTCCCCATGAATTAGCTGCAACTCGCCTTTCGGCAAACCATCTCTGCATTAGGTCACAAATGGATTTAAGCAACCCCACAATTGGAAACTCTCTTTGTTTCAGTAACAAACCATTCAATGTTTATGCATTATTGGAGGTCATAATATTGTATCTTAATCCATCAAAATGGGCTCTAGACCAATATCGAAAATTTGTCGATTCCAAATATTCTCTAATCTTTTCACGCTTCAAGCAAAGTTCATCAAAATGCCTTTTAAAAGCTCCAACAGTGTATGCATTTGCGGCCCGTTTAAACAAAAAATCAATATCAAGTCTTGGAAAATGAGATTTCACATTCTTTTTCAAATGATACGTGCAATGGCCATGACAAGCATTCTTATATACATGCTTAAATCCATGCGTGATCCTCTCGGACCGATCAGAAATTATAGCAAGTTCATGTGTGTCACCTACAAAAATTGTTGGAGATTGTGCATGTATACGCAGCGGAAAACAAAAATTTTATGAAAAACCGTTTTTCATTAATGTAAACATTTTATTATATTTATTTTATTTTATTGAAAATCTTATTTTCAATATTACATGCATTAATTGATTTACTTCAAATCTAATTAGAATAAATAATCCACCATTTAATTTAATTATCAAATAATTAAATATTTAATTCATGCATCCCATACTACATAAATTAATTATCAAATAATTAAATATTTAATTCATGTCCCATACTACATAAATTAAATCTAGCGCAATTAAATTTATCATATAAATTAATTATTTCTAGCGCAATTATATTATCATATAAAATAATTACTTCTAGCGCAATTATATTAATCATATTAATATATTATTATAGCACAATTATATTAATTATATTAATATATTACAATTAATTACGTAAACATACAGACATAATTAATTTGCGTCAAATTGACAATTAACATAATCTTATTATTTAATTCTAATCAACTTGAGTTTATGTAAACATCCGTACATAATTAATTTGCATAAGATTGACAATTAACATAATCATATTATTTAATTCTAATCAAAATTGTGCAATTAATTTAATCAAATTAATTAATTACACATATATAATTAATTACGTAAACATGTGCACATAATCAGTTTGCGTCAAATTGACAATTAAGATAATCATATTATTTAATTCGAATCAATTTGAATTTAATTGACATTTAAATTAATCACAATTAATTTTTCTATATCAATTAAAAATCCCATAGCGCAAACATTAACAGTACATAGCGCAAACATTTAACGCAAACAATTAAATCTAAATTTAATCGTAAGTACCTCAGGGATTCATCGGACGAAACGAGGTTCGTCGGAAGTCGCGCGGATGCGACGCGGGGACGGCACGGGTCGTGTGCAGGGAGAGTCGGGCGAGTGGCGAGGGTCTCGGCTGGACTCGTGTGTCACGGCTGGAGCGCACGGGCGCGACTCGGGCTGTGCTCGGGCGTTCCTTCGGCGTCTCTCGTCTAATCAGGTTTCACCTCGTATAGGTAATCCAACTTACGTATTGCACTAGAAACACGTAAGGGAGAATACGACGGAAAAAACGGGCCGGAAAAACGGTGCCGGAATCGGATTCCGGCGAGGGGAGGCGGCTGCCGGCGGCGGCACTAGGCGGCGGCGGGCGGCGGCTCCGGTTGTCGGCGGTCCTCCGAGGGAGGGGCCGAGGGGGCGAACGAGAGGGAGAGAGGAGAGGAGAGAAAGTGAGGCTAAGGTTTTGAGCTCTTCACTTTGGTGTGTTTATTCGCATGCCTATAGAGCTCCTTTTATAGGTGAAGAAAGGAGCCTATTGGGCTCAAACCCTAATGGATCGGATCCATTAACCCTAGCCGGCCCAATACATTAGCCGTCATTACGTTTCTCCAAAATTGACAATCAATTTCATCTCCGAAAAATATAACGATTATATTTTCTTTCTCGTTTTAATTTTCTCAACAATATGAGACAAAAATAAAAATTTCCAATTTCACAAAATCGGAAAGCCCATTTCAGGGGTACTGCTAAATCGGGAAATTTCCCAAAATAGAAAGTGTACACCATTGTGTCCGTTTTCTTTAGCTCATTATTATTTCCAACTCATAATCACAATTATGAATCTCGGATTCAATCATATTGACCTCCGACTATATGTACTTAATTAACAGTTAATTAATACATGATCGTATTCAAGGATCGGTTTACACGAGAATGTGACCCTCAATGGTTCAGGTGTATAACTAGCCGTGGGCTCACAACATATTGTGATTCGAACAACATATTGTTCTTATTTCAACTACTCCCAAGAGTTTTAGATTAATAATCATATTATTTAATCTCCGAACAAGTCGGTGCCCAACGAATCAGTGACGAGCGTCTAGCAGCCACGCTTCACTAATTCCCTAGATACAAATGAAGTGCCTGCAAGAACCTTGTAATATAGTTAGCGTACAGTACGATCCCTCCGATACATATGTCCCGATCAAACTAGATATATTGGTTAATCGAGATCTCTTGTTGAGTTTGATAACTGTGCGTACGTTCTAGGTTTCGTAAAATCCATTCGTGATTGATTCAGAGAAACACATTTCTCTAATCACCTCACTATTCAACTCTGGCCAGAGATTCCGGGACTACGAACCATCAGAACACACAGGACATCCATGATCTATATCAAGCGATCAGATCCCCTACTACCATGCACAGACTTCACATCAGATTTCGAACTGCACGAACATTGTCTCTTTTTTCGACTTACTCCCTTTCCAGGGAATCAGAGACACGTCACGATACAGCTAGTCCTCTGATGAAGTCACGGTGATGTCTGGGTCTTAAGGATTAATTGTGTACAACTATATTATGGAATTCTCTACTCGATCAGTGATAACCACTTAGAGATTCCAGGGAGAGGGGGTTCAGTGAACTCATCAACAGTGAGCACCCACTCAAGTATGTCGATGTCCCAACACCGAGGCTCGAGATTAGCCCACATACACTAAGTGCTAGTCTCAAGGGGGAAAGGCCGGGTATCCTTGTTATTGGCGTAACCCATCGACTAGGAACTGAGTTTGACCAGTTACGTTGTGTTAACAGAATTATCTCTCGGTTTCCACAGAACCGAATTCATACAACATGTGTAACTGTACAGGACTATATCTATGATTCAACATTGGGAGCAGATATAGTATATGCCATTAATATAGGTTTCATTAATTAACGAAATAAACCGTTATATAACGGAATACGGTTAACCGCTCGGCCAACCGTTGGCTCGCCGGTCACCTATTCCAACAATCTCCCACTTGACCTAGAGCCAACTATCCATGAATCTTAGTCCCATCGACTCTCGATGTTTCTCGCGGACATATTCAGATAAAGGCCTGGTACAGGGATCTACAAAGTTATCTTCCGAAGTGACACTCTCGACTCAGACGTCACCTCTGTCATTGATCTCTTAGATCACATGATATTCTCTCAAGTACATGTTTGGACTTCTGATGAGATCTCGGTTCCTTAGCATTCGCTACAGGACACCGTATAATCACAGTGAAAGTTACTTGATTATTTGCGTCCGGAACTATAACCAACATTTGGATAAAGTTCCGTGTCCAAAACAGTCTCTTTTACAGCTTTAGATGCTGCAACATATTCAGGTTCTCGTGGTAGAATCATTAGTCGTTGCAGGAACCATTCCAGCATACGACACCACCTCTAAGCTCGAATATGAATCCCGATATCGACTTTTAGTCAACTACATCCGGTTGAAAACTAGAGTTCGTAAGTACCTCTAAATTCAACTCGGACCTCCCATAGACTAAGAACAATTCCTTAATGCTTTTGATTGCTAGTGCTCAAGGATTTCGTCCTTCACGACTTCAAATAAGCCGGTCTTGGGTTCGACAGATATTCACTTGTGACACTCACAACATTTATAATATCACGTCTAGTACACAGCATGCCATACATAATGCTCCCTAGTGCGGAGATATATGTGTTGTCCATTTCATCTCCTCGAATTCCATCAACATTACAGTCACACGAATTACGAGAGATGAACCCCATGGGACATTGGCAAGAATCTCTTCAGGATTCTTCCATGCTAAACCATTTCAGAAACAGTTTCTATGTACAAGGATTGAGAAGATTTTGCATCCTTCTAGATCTATATCTATAGTGACGTATCACAATACGTAGGATGCCTCTGCTCAAATCCTTTATTCGAGAAACGTGTGGATAACCGTGCTTTTGTTGACTGCAACATCACTCAATCATCCCTATGATTAGTATGTCATCAACGTACAACACTTAAATTTCACTGCGCTCCCACTAACCTTCTTGAATACAAGGTACCTTTAAGTTTTATACCAAGTCAACGTTTTGACTATTGTATTTAAAACACATGTTCCATTTTAGGGATGCTCGTTTCAATCCATAAATGGATCGCTGGAGTATGCAAACCTTTTGCTCCTTTCCAGAAAATATGAAGCCTTCCGGCTGCGCTACAACTCTTCCATAATATCACATTCAAGGAAAGTAGACCTCATATCTATTTTCCATATCTCATAGTCGTACTATGCAGAAATGGCCAGCAAAATTGTAATGGACTTAAGCATAGCGACTGATGGAAAGATTGCCTCATAAACAACACATTGTCTTTGAGTAACTTCTTTCGCCATCATCCTTGCTTTAAAGGTCACACCTTTCTATATATATACTCTCACGTCATAATTAATAGATCAATATGCAGCCTTTGGGAACGATTCCCTTTGGTGGATCTACCAAGGTCAAACCTTGTTGGAGTACATACAGTCCATTATGAATTTTATGGCAATAAGCCAACGTCCCATATTCATATCTAATACGAACCAGTTGAAGTTTATTGGATCATATCCATCGTCAACTTTATCTTGATCATTATCAAGTTGGAACCGTCTACCAGGTACCTTCCGAACACTTTCGGATTTACGAACCGATAGATGAAGAGGTATATTAGTGGTTTGTTGAATTGGTTCATCTCCAAGTACTTGTGTTTGAACTTCATAGTGTGGTTCATATTCTCGAACTATTTCGAGATTTACTATATTGCCTTTTCTATCGAATAGAAACTTCTTCGCTAAGAAGGCAACATTCCTTTAGACAAACATTTTGTTTTAGAAATATAGTAGAACAGGTATCCTTGTGAATGTTCAGGATACCCCACAAAATGGCATAAGCCGGATCTACTATCCAACTTATCTCCCACTAGCCACTGCTTCACGCAAGCAGGATACGGGAGTGCCCAAGTTCATATGGTGTGGTTTTAACTGCTTTGGTGGTAACACTATTCAGCAAATGGACGACTGTCAAAAGTGCAGGACTTTTACAGTTTCGTCGACAATTTGGTGAACCCCTTTGTGGATCGAACCATGTCCAACAAAGTTTGATTCCATCATTCGGACACTCAATACAATTAAGGAGTTCCAGACGGAGTCCATTGCCAGAGAATCGTATTCTCTTTTAGATAGTCAATAAGCTTGGTGCTTAAATATTTATTACCACGATCATATCGTAATATAGCAACCAAGTTGGTTTCCTACTTTGATGTCTAAAATTATTGAACACTTCAAAATTAGAGACGTGTACTTCATAAGTACATTTGGTAGTTGAAAACCACCCCCACCAGTAACACATTAGTGGATCACACATCTCCGTTTGGATCAAATCCAATAGATCTTCAACACACTCAACTAGCGTGCTAAAGTTGTGCGGGGTTTTGGCTTCTATCCATTGCTGATATTTGGGTTTAGTTCATTCTTGTTTATTTGTTTATCGTCTTTAGCAAATCATATTTGCTTTCTTTTGTATAAAGGAAATCGGATTTCCAAAACAAAATTAAAACCTTTATCTTCTATATCAAATATAGAAGTAAGATCTAATAATAGAACATTTCTATTAATAGCAGGTTTCTAAATTTAGACGAAACAAATAATCAATTGTTCAAAACAATAGAATAACTACAACCCAATACGAACCTTTGTCAGAACGTTTCTGCCCAAGGTATTTTAGCAGTTATGGCCCTATGGCCTTTATTCACACAACGATGGCAAGCGTCATCAACTCATTTGTTGACCTTGTTCTTAGTCGCCCTTCTAGTATCACCTTTATCCATCTTTACACTTAGACCGGAAACCATTTCCGTCATTTTCTTCAAGAAGAACACTTCTTTCATGAAGAAGCAATAATGAGAACAAATTTCTCGTATTGATGGTTGACTCTTTGATCAACATCTTGAACAACTTATCCATTGAAGGATCGAGCTTTGTTCATGTTGTAGTTCATAATGAACGATTCATAAGAACTAGAAATCCACTTCTCATAAGTGGCATTCCTCAGCAGTCAAAGGTTGAGTGAGATTATCAAATAATATATTCTCAAGTACATAGAGGCACTCATCATTTTAAATCACAAGATTGAGATTCCAATTCAAATGGTTTGGGCCAGTGAGTTTGGATTGGTCGAGTATCGATGTTACGGGATATCTTAGAGAATATTACTGAGAAATATTAAGAAGATTAACATTGAGATAATTAGTTATTAATGATTACAATTAAATGTTTGGTCTTTATCATTTAATTGCCTCCCACTAAATTTTTCGAATTCCGCTATCCTCTAGCAGACAGACGGGAAAACTTATTTTTCCTTAGTTGGGCTTTAGGTCCAATAGCGTGAATATAACCCGTAGTTAATCTAGCCCGATTACATTCACCTAAAGGTAGAAACATTTTCAATCACATCTCTATGTGACCCTAAAGATTACTTTTCCTCACCATGACAATGAACTACGTTAATCGTACCCTTCAAAGTCAACCATGTGTCAAGACCGACCTACCGATTTGAGAAGTGAAAGTTGGACTCCAGTAAACATGTGTAAGCCCATAGTTAATCTATCCGACCACACACATTTAAAAGAATCGTAGCTAACACATCTCCATCTTATGTCAATAAATTACAGCTTAACTCACAAGCAGTACTCCCCGCTAACACGGCATACCATACTACTTGTAAGTGGCTTTCTCATAATTTATTGTCGGTAGAAGGAAAGGAGAAAGAACGACACATCGGTTCTCCTTTAAGGCTTGATATACATTCTCGGGAGAGAATGGAGGAGTATATGATTGGTTATCTCATCAGAATAATCGTTATACATTATCAGGAGAGAATGAAGTGAGTGATCGATTGTTGATTCTTAACAACTATGTCCTCTATAGGTCATTCTAACGAGCACATACGATCATAACATATATCACAATATATATATATCTCACATAATTCACATAGCATTTAATCACAATTAAAACGAGGTATGCAAATTAAATGGTGCTCTATTAATTAACTTGATTTAACAATTAAATCAAATAATTAATCTATCACCTTGTTGATTGAATATTTAAATCAATTATTTAATTGGTCAATAAATAATTTCACTAAATTAAATATTGATACTTCCTTTCTATTTCAATTTATTAATATCTTAATAATCAAAACGTGATGTCTCGTAAGTGAAACTCGAGGTTTCTAACCAGCGATTCATCATGCGAGCGACCCTATCTCCCATAAATGGGGGAGCCGAGCAGACCATCGAATCATGCCATCAAATGGCTCGATGTCTCTAATTTGTTTTAACAAAAACAAGTCTAGATGAATCACTCCCCGAGGTGCATTCATGTTCGACATTGAATTGTTACTTGATAACAAATTAGGCATTGTTTCAATCTATTAGATAAAAGAAAATATCTTAATAGAAACAACTAAGTCCCAATTAAACAACATTAAATCAATCAATTCAACAAACAGCATGCTTAAGGCGATTATATTCATAGACAATTAATCAATTTCAGAACCTACGCTCTTATACCACTGTTGGGGATTGTGCATGTATACGCAGCGGAAAACAAAAATTTTATGAAAAACCGTTTTTCATTAATGTAAACATTTTACATTATATTTATTTTATTTTATTGAAAATCTTATTTTCAATATTACATGCATTAATTGATTTAATTCAAATCTAATTAGAATAAATAATCCACCATTTAATTTAATTATCAAATAATTAAATATTTAATTAATGCATTCCATACTACATAAATTAAATCTAGCGCAATTAAATTTATCATATAAATTAATTATTTCTAGCGCAATTATATTATCATATAAAATAATTACTTCTAGCGCAATTATATTAATCATATTAATATATTATTATAGCGCAATTATATTAATCATATTAATATATTACAATTAATTACGTAAACATACAGACATAATTAATTTGCGTCAAATTGACAATTAACATAATCTTATTATTTAATTCTAATCAACTTGAGTTTGAGTTTATGTAAACATCCGTACATAATTAATTTGCATTGACAATTAACATAATCATATTATTTAATTCTAATCAAAATTGTGCAATTAATTTAATCAAATTAATTAATTACACATATATAATTAATTACGTAAACATGTGCACATAATCAGTTTGCGTCAAATTGACAATTAAGATAATCATATTATTTAATTCGAATCAATTTGAATTTAATTGACATTTAAATTAATCACAATTAATTTTTCTATATCAATTAAAAATCCATAGCGCAAACATTAACAGTACATAGCGCAAACATTTAACGCAAACAATTAAATCTAAATTTAATCGTAAGTACCTCAGGGATTTATCGGACGAAACGAGGTTCGTCGGAAGTCGCGCGGATGCGACGCGGGGACGACACGGGTCGTGTGCAGGGAGAGCCGGGCGAGTGGCGAGGGTCTCGGCTGGACTCGTGTGTCACGGCTGGAGCGCACGGGAGCGACTCGGGCTGTGCTCGGGCGTTCCTTCGGCGTCTCTCGTCTAATCAGGTTTCACCTCGTATAGGTAATCCAACTTACGTATTGCACTAGAAACACGTAAGGGAGAATACGACGGAAAAAACGGGCCGGAAAAACGGTGCCGGAATCGGATTCCGGCGAGGGGAGGCGGCTGCCGGCGGCGGCACTAGGCGGCGGCGGGCGGCGGCTCCGGTTGTCGGCGGTCCTCCGAGGGAGGGGCCGAGGGGGCGAACGAGAGGGAGAGAGGAGAGGAGAGAAAGTGAGGCTAAGGTTTTGAGCTCTTCACTTTGGTGTGTTTATTCTCATGCCTATAGACCTCCTTTTATAGGTGAAGAAAGGAGCCTATTGGGCTCAAACCCTAATGGATCGGATCCATTAACCCTAGTCGGCCCAATACATTAGCCGTCATTACGTTTCTCCAAAATTGACAATCAATTTCATCTCCGAAAAATATAACGATTATATTTTCTTTCTCGTTTTAATTTTCTCATCAATATGAGACAAAAATAAAAATTTCCAATTTCACAAAATCGGAAAGCCCATTTCAGGGGTACTGCTAAATCGGGAAATTTCCCAAAATAGAAAGTGTACACCATTGTGTCCGTTTTCTTTAGCTCATTATTATTTCCAACTCATAATCACAATTATGAATCTCGGATTCAATCATATTGACCTCCGACTATATGTACTTAATTAACAGTTAATTAATACATGATCGTATTCAAGGATCGGTTTACACGAGAATGTGACCCTCAATGGTTCAGGTGTATAACTAGCCGTGGGCTCACAACATATTGTGATTCGAACAACATATTGTTCTTATTTCAACTACTCCCAAGAGTTTTAGATTAATAATCATATTATTTAATCTCCGAACAAGTCGGTGCCCAACGAATCAGTGACGAGCGTCTAGCAGCCACGCTTCACTAATTCCCTAGATACAAATGAAGTGCCTGCAAGAACCTTGTAATATAGTTAGCGTACAGTACGATCCCTCCGATACATATGTCCCGATCAAACTAGATATATTGGTTAATCGAGATCTCTTGTTGAGTTTGATAACTGTGCGTACGTTCTAGGTTTCGTAAAATCCATTCGTGATTGATTCAGAGAAACACATTTCTCTAATCACCTCACTATTCAACTCTGGCCAGAGATTCCGGGACTACGAACCATCAGAACACACAGGACATCCATGATCTATATCAAGCGATCAGATCCCCTACTACCATGCACAGACTTCACATCAGATTTCGAACTGCACGAACATTGTCTCTTTTTTCGACTTACTCCCTTTCCAGGGAATCAGAGACACGTCACGATACAGCTAGTCCTCTGATGAAGTCACGGTGATGTCTGGGTCTTAAGGATTAATTGTGTACAACTATATTATGGAATTCTCTACTCGATCAGTGATAACCACTTAGAGATTCCAGGGAGAGGGGGTTCAGTGAACTCATCAACAGTGAGCACCCACTCAAGTATGTCGATGTCCCAACACCGAGGCTCGAGATTAGCCCACATACACTAAGTGCTAGTCTCAAGGGGGAAAGGCCGGGTATCCTTGTTATTGGCGTAACCCATCGACTAGGAACTGAGTTTGACCAGTTACGTTGTGTTAACAGAATTATCTCTCGGTTTCCACAGAACCGAATTCATACAACATGTGTAACTGTACAGGACTATATCTATGATTCAACATTGGGAGCAGATATAGTATATGCCATTAATATAGGTTTCATTAATTAACGAAATAAACCGTTATATAACGGAATACGGTTAACCGCTCGGCCAACCGTTGGCTCGCCGGTCACCTATTCCAACAATCTCCCACTTGACCTAGAGCCAACTATCCATGAATCTTAGTCCCATCGACTCTCGATGTTTCTCGCGGACATATTCAGATAAAGGCCTGGTACAGGGATCTACAAAGTTATCTTCCGAAGTGACACTCTCGACTCAGACGTCACCTCTGTCATTGATCTCTTAGATCACATGATATTCTCTCAAGTACATGTTTGGACTTCTGATGAGATCTCGGTTCCTTAGCATTCGCTACAGGACACCGTATAATCACAGTGAAAGTTACTTGATTATTTGCGTCCGGAACTATAACCAACATTTGGATAAAGTTCCGTGTCCAAAACAGTCTCTTTTACAGCTTTAGATGCTGCAACATATTCAGGTTCTCGTGGTAGAATCATTAGTCGTTGCAGGAACCATTCCAGCATACGACACCACCTCTAAGCTCGAATATGAATCCCGATATCGACTTTTAGTCAACTACATCCGGTTGAAAACTAGAGTTCGTAAGTACCTCTAAATTCAACTCGGACCTCCCATAGACTAAGAACAATTCCTTAATGCTTTTGATTGCTAGTGCTCAAGGATTTCGTCCTTCACGACTTCAAATAAGCCGGTCTTGGGTTCGACAGATATTCACTTGTGACACTCACAACATTTATAATATCACGTCTAGTACACAGCATGCCATACATAATGCTCCCTAGTGCGGAGATATATGTGTTGTCCATTTCATCTCCTCGAATTCCATCAACATTACAGTCACACGAATTACGAGAGATGAACCCCATGGGACATTGGCAAGAATCTCTTCAGGATTCTTCCATGCTAAACCATTTCAGAAACAGTTTCTATGTACAAGGATTGAGAAGATTTTGCATCCTTCTAGATCTATATCTATAGTGACGTATCACAATACGTAGGATGCCTCTGCTCAAATCCTTTATTCGAGAAACGTGTGGATAACCGTGCTTTTGTTGACTGCAACATCACTCAATCATCCCTATGATTAGTATGTCATCAACGTACAACACTTAAATTTCACTGCGCTCCCACTAACCTTCTTGAATACAAGGTACCTTTAAGTTTTATACCAAGTCAACGTTTTGACTATTGTATTTAAAACACATGTTCCATTTTAGGGATGCTCGTTTCAATCCATAAATGGATCGCTGGAGTATGCAAACCTTTTGCTCCTTTCCAGAAAATATGAAGCCTTCCGGCTGCGCTACAACTCTTCCATAATATCACATTCAAGGAAAGTAGACCTCATATCTATTTTCCATATCTCATAGTCGTACTATGCAGAAATGGCCAGCAAAATTGTAATGGACTTAAGCATAGCGACTGATGGAAAGATTGCCTCATAAACAACACATTGTCTTTGAGTAACTTCTTTCGCCATCATCCTTGCTTTAAAGGTCACACCTTTCTATATATATACTCTCACGTCATAATTAATAGATCAATATGCAGCCTTTGGGAACGATTCCCTTTGGTGGATCTACCAAGGTCAAACCTTGTTGGAGTACATACAGTCCATTATGAATTTTATGGCAATAAGCCAACGTCCCATATTCATATCTAATACGAACCAGTTGAAGTTTATTGGATCATATCCATCGTCAACTTTATCTTGATCATTATCAAGTTGGAACCGTCTACCAGGTACCTTCCGAACACTTTCGGATTTACGAACCGATAGATGAAGAGGTATATTAGTGGTTTGTTGAATTGGTTCATCTCCAAGTACTTGTGTTTGAACTTCATAGTGTGGTTCATATTCTCGAACTATTTCGAGATTTACTATATTGCCTTTTCTATCGAATAGAAACTTCTTCGCTAAGAAGGCAACATTCCTTTAGACAAACATTTTGTTTTAGAAATATAGTAGAACAGGTATCCTTGTGAATGTTCAGGATACCCCACAAAATGGCATAAGCCGGATCTACTATCCAACTTATCTCCCACTAGCCACTGCTTCACGCAAGCAGGATACGGGAGTGCCCAAGTTCATATGGTGTGGTTTTAACTGCTTTGGTGGTAACACTATTCAGCAAATGGACGACTGTCAAAAGTGCAGGACTTTTACAGTTTCGTCGACAATTTGGTGAACCCCTTTGTGGATCGAACCATGTCCAACAAAGTTTGATTCCATCATTCGGACACTCAATACAATTAAGGAGTTCCAGACGGAGTCCATTGCCAGAGAATCGTATTCTCTTTTAGATAGTCAATAAGCTTGGTGCTTAAATATTTATTACCACGATCATATCGTAATATAGCAACCAAGTTGGTTTCCTACTTTGATGTCTAAAATTATTGAACACTTCAAAATTAGAGACGTGTACTTCATAAGTACATTTGGTAGTTGAAAACCACCCCCACCAGTAACACATTAGTGGATCACACATCTCCGTTTGGATCAAATCCAATAGATCTTCAACACACTCAACTAGCGTGCTAAAGTTGTGCGGGGTTTTGGCTTCTATCCATTGCTGATATTTGGGTTTAGTTCATTCTTGTTTATTTGTTTATCGTCTTTAGCAAATCATATTTGCTTTCTTTTGTATAAAGGAAATCGGATTTCCAAAACAAAATTAAAACCTTTATCTTCTATATCAAATATAGAAGTAAGATCTAATAATAGAACATTTCTATTAATAGCAGGTTTCTAAATTTAGACGAAACAAATAATCAATTGTTCAAAACAATAGAATAACTACAACCCAATACGAACCTTTGTCAGAACGTTTCTGCCCAAGGTATTTTAGCAGTTATGGCCCTATGGCCTTTATTCACACAACGATGGCAAGCGTCATCAACTCATTTGTTGACCTTGTTCTTAGTCGCCCTTCTAGTATCACCTTTATCCATCTTTACACTTAGACCGGAAACCATTTCCGTCATTTTCTTCAAGAAGAACACTTCTTTCATGAAGAAGCAATAATGAGAACAAATTTCTCGTATTGATGGTTGACTCTTTGATCAACATCTTGAACAACTTATCCATTGAAGGATCGAGCTTTGTTCATGTTGTAGTTCATAATGAACGATTCATAAGAACTAGATGTATCGATTTCAACCTCAGACATCTTCTTCGATTTCAATGTTACACATAAACGAGTTTTATCACAGCACGAAACCAACCAATCTACACTGTCATCATCATTTATGGAATAAGGCAGATTGAAAAGTGGGTCTTTATTCTTCGTCGGCCGATGACATCGCAATACCATTTCATACATAGATGTATCGATTTGCAGCTTCTCAACAAGCTTCTGGTATAGCTCCAAATACGTGATGTTTTTCGGAACATGAAATGGGATTACCTTACCATTCTCAATCCCACCGTCGAACACCCAAGAGAAAACACCATCGGAGAGGGTGAAATCCCCTGTATAGCAGACAGACAACCACACTTCTCTTGACATTGCCAATAATCGACTGTGTGGTATTGAATTGGATTCGGGCGTGCCCAACACACTTCTCTGGATGTTAATTGGATTCGGGGATCGACAACAAACGGATGGACGGCCGACGAAATTGAATTGAATTTGGTGACTGCGTGCGGGCTTCGAATTGGAGACGGTGAGCTCGCGGTGTTGACGGCCGGCGGACGGACAACGGACTGCGAACGGAAGATTGAAGAAGTCGAAATGATTTAAGAATCGATAATCTAAATTTTGAAAATTTCTTTCTGGGAATTTAGGTTTGAGAAAAAAAAAACGTGAATTGGGAAATTAGGTTTCAGAAAAGAAAAAAAACGCGAATTGGGTTTGGGGTCGATCGGGTTTGATTTGGGTATGATTTGTGTTTGATATGGGTCAAGGGTATTGTAGTAATAGCACACATATTTTAATTGTTAAATAAAAAAAGGGGTATCCCATGTAAAAAAATTGAGAGGGGGATAGTACATTAATAAACACATGACTATGGGGTAATTCATCAACCGGGCCGAGAATAGAGGAGGGAGAAAGAGAGGCGAGAGGTGAGCATTAAAAAAAAAAAGGAAAAAAAACCCTACGTTATTTTTTTTAGTTTTTATACACTTGTAATAAATTGCCCTAAATTATACTAGTACTAAAAACTAATTAAGTAAAACTAAAGTATATATTCATACATATTCTTAGGGTTATCATCTGTTAAATAATTAATTGTCCGCAAACTAAACTCGTGGAGTGATCGATGTCAGATCTAGAAGCCGGATGGTACCGGCGAACGATTCTTGAGGTAGAACGCAACTTGTACCGGCAATCAGGAGGAGGAGGAGAAACCGGAATACCGTGGTACCGTCGAACAGGAGAAGTTCGGACTGTTGACAGATTTGTTTGGGGTTATGTTTCTATGGTCTCATATTTCTTTTGTTTAATGGTCATGTGCTTTGGTGGTGTACACCATTTGACAAAGCACAATGAGTGTTAAAACCTGGAAACGCAACTACAAGTACCTGTACTAAATAAAGCAGCGGAAATTAAAAAGACAACGGGAATAAAAAATTCACGAGTTGTTCTTCACTCGAACAACTCGCAATAGCCTCAAGGCCACAAACTTTCTCATTGAATAATTACACAATTCGCTCGGTATCAAGACTACACAAAGTCGTAGTACTTAATACAATGATGCTTACGAAAAGATAAGAAAAATTACAAACACTCTTCACTCAAGGTTTCTAATTTTTCTCTCAATGAATTCTCTATGTAAGCCGTAAAAAATGAATTCGTTTGATCTTCAATATATAACACTTCATTCCTTAGGTAGTGGGACTTCTTCAACTTTCGTGTTCCATAACTCCATCTGCTGCCACTACTTCATTAACTCCTGCAGCCCACTTCTCTCCTTGGTAACCGCCATTTGTAACCTCCATTCCAGCCCATTAATTCCTAAATAACCGCTCCACTACTTTGACTTGTGATTTGAACTCCCTTAATAATTTTCCTGAAATGTAGAAACAATTCCACATAAAATAAAAATACTTTTAATTCAATGAGGGTGGCAAAAACCCCAACAAACTCCCCCTTTTTGCCAGCCGTCTTGAAACCGGTGTTCATCCTTCAAAGTTATTCCTGCAAAAAGGAACAAGCAATACGAAACAGAAGACAGACACAATCCAGTCTTAAGACAGCAACATTCAAAGAGAAATTTAAAGAGAAGTTTAAGAACATCAAAAGCATCTAAACAAAAAGTCAGGAAATTTAAAGCAATAACATAGTTCCAATACAGAAACAACCTTTTGTGTTGTTCCAACACTCCCCCTGAAAACGTATTTCCAAGTGAAAAGGAACAACACGTTCAAGTTCTGAAACTCATCAAGCAGTATCTGGTTCAAGTTCTGAAACTCATCAAGCAGTATCTGGTTCAGGGACTCTTCAAGCTGCGTTTATGTTCTAGGACTCATCAAGCTGCGTTTCTGTTCTAGGACTCATCAAGCTGCGTTCATGTTATGGAACTGACAAAGCTGCGTCATCCGAACCATAAAACCTTCTCCCCTTTTGGGGTTATGTTTCTATGGCCTCATATTTCTTTTGTTTAATGGTCATGTGCTTTGGTGGTGTACACCATTTGATTCTACAAAAACTCAACATTAATCTACCGGGTAGTCTTTGTTATATTATTTTTTATATCTCTTTTATTCTACTTTACTTCGCCCACGTAATGTTTATTGTGATCTTGTCGTATGACCGTCTACCCGGACCCTACAAGCTCTGCCGCTCTAAGAAACAAATTTTCGACTCGGCGTTTGTCGTTGTTTCGTCGTGCTGGACTTTTAGCATCGGTGATGGTGATCCGCCTACGACGATTCTAGGGCTTTTGTATTGTTTTCATGTAATTCCTATGTTGAATCTCTGGTGGGACTACCAAAACTTTGGATTCTTGGATTGCGTGTTGGCCGTGCTTTTCGAGTCGGCTTTGTTTAGTTGTCGCGACAATTGGGTGCTATTACTGGTGGTTGCCGTTGTAGGTCTTGCTCTTCAGCTGGTCAAGTCTCATTATCAAGAGCAGCGTATCAAGTCCGATATGGACAAATAGACTCAAGAGTATCATTTGAGATGTGCTGCTGCTGCTTCTTGTTATCTAGTAGTTTCTAATTATAATCAAGTTCTGTCTCGGTCAAATATACATTTCTTGAATTGACTATACATGTAACTGTCTAATTGAAATTAGTCTTACACTTGAGGTTTGAGTTAAATCAGAATAAGAAACCAGGTTAGTATCAAGTCCTCTATGGAGAAATAGACTCTATCATTCTCGAGATGTATCAACATGACTTCTAATATTATTTGTCTGCACTTGTCCAATTAGTGGTATAATCGAGCTATGAATATTTACACTTTCCAAATTATTTACATTTTTGTATATATATTATTCTCGCATTACGAGGAATCAGGTATCGATAATTCCTGCGTTAGGAGGTTATATGTACGTACACAGTACACATAACCTTGTTTAGACTTGGAACTTTAGAAAGTTGGATTTCGCCTGTGTTACTTTGTTCTGAATGCGCATTCAATTTACATAGCATTTTGAACTTGTTACCCCCATAGGTTGAGTCCGGATTGATTTTATAAAATGTTGAGATCTATAATATCTTTCTCTTAACATCACCTGATGAATTAATACTGGCCATTAATTTTATAAACGGTTGAGATCTATACTAACAATTAAATAAAAACAATATTTATTTTAAAAAAACTTTTCTCCCGGACCGGACGCACTAAAACCAAAGACCGTATCCGTACCTCTCTTTCAAAAATACGATGCTACGGTACGAATGGGTTCTACAATAATTTATCTCCTCGTTTTATTTCCTTTTAATTGTTAAAAGGGTTTCATAATTTGATTTCTTTTCTATTGATAGTGTATGTTCATGTTGGTTGTTGCAATTTTTCTTTTTTAAACTAAGAATAAGATATTTCACATTTTAAATTATTTTGATTCATTAATTTTTTATTTTAGATTCAGTTGTAATTAATAATTATTGGTGTTATAATATTGTAAACGCTTTATTTTTTAAATTTGGTTGGTTATTGTTTCAATAATACTACTAATGTATTTTAATTTAGCCTTGCATACCAAGTATATGATAAAAGTCCTCAATGAGTTAAAAAAACAAAAACATCTTTAACACTACATTAACAGAACTCTACTAATTTGTCCTTGCATTACAAAAACATCAAAACACTACATATCAATAATATCATCACATGCAGTAGGTTTTCTCTCTTCTTTATTGTTGTAGATCCCTTGCAAATGAAAATCCCATGATATTTGATCGAACATATGAAATTGGCTCGGAAAATTCTTGATAAGGAGGCATCCAAGACATTTGGTTTGATGTATCTCCATGTATCTGTTAAAATACCAATAATAATAAATAATGGAGTATAACACTAAAGTTGTTTGAAATTTATTAAATCATATATACCTGAAATGAGTTATTGAGTGGTAAGAAAGTCGGATCACACGCCGATATATTTTTTTGCAATCTCACCGACCTATTGCAACAACAACAGTAAAGATTAATTCACATAAATTTGGCACGGCCACTAATAAACTTTAGCAAAAAAATCATCGTTATCATAAGGCTATTAATTTTGAAACCCTGGATTGTTGTGAATGAAGTGCATGTGTTTGGCTTGTTGCTTCACAATTTATTTTTGAACTGTAGTAATTTATACTTGCAATGACATCAATAATGACTATAAATTCAACAACAAAAAAAATAATAACTTCAATATAGTAAAAAAACAAACTTTTGCAGACTTCCTTTTGCTTTTGCAAATTAAAGCTTCAAAACATCCTTTTACTCGACGTTTTCCACGATGTACAACTTCTCTTTTCTTAAATCCCTTAGCATTAACAACAACCACATCATTAGAACCATCAACCATGACATTTTTTGAGGCTTCAACTTCCACATCTTTTTCACCATTTATTTTTACACTTAATATATCTTCGACCATTTTTATTAACTTATCGACCTCTATATCAATTGTCTCATATGTTTTCTCGCTCTCAAATGCTCCAGAAAAATGTCAATTTTTTCTTCGATTCTAACTGCAAAACCAAACATTTTTCATATAAATTACTCTTATTAAATGAGATCTTATATTAGTTTTGGTTAAATTCTTATTTTATATTTTAACTACACTAAAAAAATGTCTTAAATTTTATTGGGGTTGTTTGAAGACGTGACAAAAAAGACCATAATTTGATTTAAATATTGAGAGTTTGTTGACCAATGAAATTAATTAATTAATTAAGTTAAGGTTTGTATAGTAATTAAAATCATTGAATCATCCCGTGGGTTGTGGTCGGACCAACAATTCTAGGTAGTGGACCATGAGACATGTTGATGTCGATGTCGATGTTTAGATGAAAGACGCGTTCTCTTGCTTTGACAAAGGTCAATCGATATTGGGTACAATTTTAACAAATAATATAACAATAAATTAATAATATAAATAAAGATATTATATTTATATGTTTTATTACTAATATGCAAAAACAAATAAATATATATTCTCCATTTGTCTAAAAAATTGTTAAACCTATTTTAATTCAAACAAATAATTTGATCATTGTTATGAAACAGAATTAGTGCAAAATTATGTTATTATTAAATATTTTATATTGAAATAGATTCTACACCAAAAAAAAATAAAAAAAAAAATAAATCAAGTTATATGATTGCATGCCAACTATTTATATAATGATTCATGAGTGTTCGTATGAAGTGGACTAGGTCGGTCTAACTGTCTTGTGATATTGATACATCAATAATTATATAATATTAAATTATTTTAACTATATGTATCCTTCGGGCAATATTGAAGTTAATTAATATTTGAATAACTTTTAACATTTTTTTCAAACCAAAATTCTCTATAAACCCGTGTAGAGTTTTGTCACATTTAAAATTCAGATTGACTTAAGTTTATGTCACGAGTCTTGAACACCTTATTATTAATTAAGATGCGTTATAACGAATAAATCTAAATGTCTTGTTTACTTTTTTTTATTTGGTGACAAATTGATGAAACATACTTAGTAAATCGTCCCTTCAAAAATACTCGGAAATCTATCAGTTTTAATTGATAAGATTTTCAATACCAATTTTTATTCTTTTCAAAAGTCATTCAAGGATGTTAGAATTATAGTACAAAACATATCGAGAATTTGAGTTCGCGTATGAATTTGAAAGGTTTTACGGTGAATAAAATGTACTACTTTATAGTAGTCTAAATTTAATTATATGTATTAAATATTAAAATTTTATAAATATATCTTAATATATATATATATATATATACATTGCAATTTGCAATTAAGCACTCAAAGTCTCAAATTTATATTGGTATTTATTTTTTGTAATTAAATATTATTTATATTTTTTCACAAATAACTTACAAACATTTTGCTATAAAACTATTTTTTGTACCAAATTTTTGTATCTGGTGACGCGACTATACAAAGAAAATAATCATGTATAAATAATAAAAAGTTGAGTTTCATTTTGTTGAAAAAAAATATATGAATAAAATAAAACACATTTATTTTAAGTGAAGAAAAATATTGTGCTTTGAACTAAAAAAAATGCCTACAATATTTTATATTGAAATTAATTTAAGAATTTATTAAATATAAGTTCAAAAAAAATGCCTACAATATTTTATATTGAAATTAATTTAAGAATTTATTAAATATAAAATATTTTAAGTGTTTAATCCTAATTAAACTGGATTAGAATAAATCCTAAACTATTTTGAGATCATAAAATGTTATAACTCCCTTCCCACTTAATTTGTCTAGACCCAATTGCATATCATATCATTTCAAAGTGGGTTAATAATTTTTTTTTATATTTCATTGTTAAGTTCACTTTTCACATTTTTTTTTCTATTTTGTAACACTCACTTTTATTTTATTCTATTCTATTTGTAATTAAATAAAACTTTATAAATAAAATTTTGTTTAAATATTAATATAACAAAAAAGTATAAGATCTAATTGGAATAATTACTTTATTCTATTCTAATTGTAATTAAATAAAACTATATAAATAAAATTTTGTTTAAATATTAATATAACAAAAAAAGTATAAAACCAATTAGAATTGAAAGAATTGTGTTTGAACAAGATAGTGGTACACTCACTTTTTTTTTCTTGCAATATATGCTCCACTTCTATTTAATTTATCTAATTAGTTGCACAAATTATTTTACTGATTTTTTTTAAAGGTCAATCACATAGGAAAATAAAAACTATAATACAGTATTGCGCATATGGAATAAAATAAGACTGGAAACGAGTCGAGTCAATCAAAATTTTTAACGAGCAGACTCGATAATTTTAAAACTCGGCTCGACTCGTTTCCAACCCTAGACATAAGGCACACATTAACACATACAATAAATTATTTATTAATTAATTTTCATACTAAAAAAAACGTCATAATTGATGTAATATAATAATAAATTTTAAATGTATAAAATAGTTAAATTTTTTTTTTTTTTTGCGTTTTTTTAAATGAACAAAACAACACGTAATTTTACAAATATTATAATTCACATATAATTAATATAACTTGTAAATTTAAAAAATTATAATAATTCAAATCTCAATAAAGTAAATATAATTAAGATAACTTGTAAATTTAAAAAAGTTATTACAATATGAACAAATAAATTTAAATTTATTTATTTATTTGACTTTCTTTGTATCTATTTTCATTTTTTTTTCATATTTTTTTGTCGTAATATAAAAATTAATTTATTAATTCAATTTATTTTTTTGTGTAATATTTTTTTTATAATATAAGAATTATTTTTCATTTTTTTTCATGATGAAAATTGTACGAAGATCTTACATACGAAGGAAGATTGTTGTATTAGTTGATGAGATCTTATATACGAAGAAGGAATATTGTTGTATTAGTTGATGAAAATTTGATTAATCTATCGTAAATGAGATTGTTAAAAATTTAAGATCTGAATTACGACTTTTAAGATCCCATTTACCTGAATAAGATTCATTCCTGAATCCTGATGAATATTTGATTTTAGTGAATAAAGATGAGATTATTTATATAGATCTAATGTAGAACGATGAAGATGAAATTTAGCTAAATGAAAATTAATTTATTAGGTGATGCATGTATATTTAATTTTATAATGAATATTAAGAATATTAATATAAAATAAAAAATGATTTTTTTTATTATATAGAGATTAAATACGTCTAAATTTAAATTTAAATTTAAATTTTTATTATTAAATTGACTCATTACCTCCATTTTGCTCTATCCTGAATTAATAATCAAATTTCTTTTATATTTTGTAAAGAAAGTGGAATTATTGCTTTGTAATAAAAATAATATATCTTATTTTTCTTCATATGCATATAAAACCTATTGTTTAGTTATTTATCTCAAACTCAAAATTTATCACAACATTATTCACTTTATCTCATAATTTATCAATTTTATTTTTATCAAATTTGAGTCGTACTTCTAGAACCACATAAGCACAAGGTGGACTTGGGCGGGTCCATGCAACGCATAGGCAACTTTCGCTTGATTGGGTTTTAATTTGCCTCAAATTGATAAAGTCGTCGAACTCAGTTTAGGGCTTAAGTGAAGTTGAGAAGGTAATTTTTTAACACAGTAAATTTACCAAGGAGGTATCATGTGGTTTAAACATTCACATAATAATAACATGTTACTCCCTCCCATTTTTAATAATTGACGTTTTGAGTTTTTCAGTATTTGTTTTTTAATTGACGTTTTGATAAAATTTACCATAATTGCCCTCATTCATTCTATTGAAATTACAGTAACCATTATTTACAAATCATTAAATATAATTATAACTTATCATTAAATAAGGTTATAATAGGTAAAAATTAATTTCATTAAAGTGTGTGAAAAACATCAAAACGTCAATTATAAAAAACACGAGGGAGTATAATATAACATGAAAATGATGGAATCATCAAAATATAAAAGTATATCAGAAATTATAGACTAATTATTTTGTTAATTGAGAACGTTTTGTGATAGATATATTTAATTAGAAAATTTTATATTGCAATCCCAATATTATTCTTCTTCGTCATGATCATCAGTTAGATGTTTTAATTTGTGTATTAAAAAATTTCAGAGTTAAAATCATGACAATACACATAAATTAGTTTTAAAATTAACTTTCATTACCAAATTACAGTATATTAAACTCAGCCTAGTTGGTATAAGTTCACTTCGAGCATTCATTATCTTTTGGCTTTATGATTATACTAGTGAGTTTATCCTTAGTTTTCTGTTACTGTATGAGTTATGATAAAGGACCAAGCTCTTTTTGGTTGAAGTATCAAGTATACTCGTTTTGTTTTCCAATAATGAGTCGTTTTACACATGAAGATTAAGAAAAAAAAAAAATATTAATTTTTTTTTTGTAAAATTAAAATTCAAAATAAATATTAGTAAAATTTCTGAAATTAATTAAAAATAAAATTAAAAATTTATTTAAAATAAGAAAAATAAATAAACTTTTTTTAGTGTGACTATTATTGTAAAAGGTCAGATAAAAAAAGTGACAATTTTATAGACAATACATAAACTACTTCACTCGATTATGAATTCAAGTATTAAATGAGTGTTTGGATAAATTTATATATAAAAGAAACTATGTCTTATTTAATGTAAATAAATGTAAAATTATAATTTATTAATTTTTTCTCAATTTAAATATAAAGATAATTATCAAAAAATATATATTATTGAAGAAAAAAATTGAAAAATAATTGCATGAAAAGAATAATAAATTTGTAATCCATGTATATAAATAATTTAATTATTTTATTGTTAAATTTCAAGAGTTTATAAACTTTAAAATTAACAACTTTTATATACAACAATATATAGAAGTATATAGAAGGAGTTGATTATAAAAAGGTTATTTACAACTCATTTTATAGGATATAATATAATTATTAATTATAATGAAAGTAAAATAAAACAATTAGTACTTTGTTAAAAAGAATGTACTGTATTAAGGAAAGAATAGAACTTTGGAAAAACAAAGTAGATACGAGAGATTATAATAATGATTGATGGGGTTTGCGAGTAATCATTAATCCATGAGCTAATTAATTGTACATCAAAACACAGCTCACTCCATAACTTTTGACTCATCATCTTCATTATATTCATCCACAAAATATTTATTCAAAAACAAAAGTCAAAAAGTTTCAAATAATAATATTAATTATATTAATAAATTTCAACAAATTGTTTTGGCCATCCTCCATAATGTCTTGGACGCGCGTTAACATCTAAATAAATACTACGATATCTAATAATTACTACTACTAGTTTTTGACTTTTGTCTCGCCTTCCTTCTGTCTCACTTTGAAAATTACAAAAAAGAAAAAATGAAGAGAAAAAATAATGTATTATGTACACGTGTGTATAATTGTAATTATTTAACAATTTTTAAAATAACCTTACAAAAATGCTAACTCTTTCAATGAAATAATAAAAAAATATACTCTCTCCTTAAATAAAGTTGTAATACATTTTTGTAAAATTACAAAAAATATGATAACTGCCTTTGAACTGTCTTTGAACGTGAAAGTATATGTATATAAATCTTTTTTTGTGGGACGTTAATATTTTTTTTGCTATCCATTATTATTAAATAAATAACATTTAATTTTATGATATAATATTTTTAATTTGTGAGTGAACTTTTTTTTAAAATAAAGTAAAATTGATAATTAACTTTATAAGAAAAATTAAAAATTGTTGAAAAAAAAGACATAAATATTGCAAATAAAATGTATATAAAAATGAAAAGTTCTAGTTAAAAAACCCTTTTTGAATGTTGGTATTAATGAAATAAAAACTAATTATGCATAGTATAAATTTAAAATATGGAGTAGTAAGCATTTATACATAATTAAATATGTGGCTCTTTTTTTAGTTATAAAGTGCAAAAAGGTACAACTAGCTTTTAGGACATAGTCGAGTAAAACCTATGATAATGTGAGTGTAATTCTGCTCTTTATAAAAAAAAGAAAAAAAAAGTCCAACTACTTCATCATATTATAAATAAATAAATAATACCAACAACTGGACCATATAAATAATTATCCAATATACATTTTGTAGTAGCCGACCTCTTTTTGAGTTGATATATAGTATGTATGATAAATTATTTAGTAGTATATTAGTAGGACACAACTTTCCTATATTATCTAAAAGACAAACAATAAATATAGAAGAACAAAAAACTACAAAAAATAATATAAAAAATATATTATTCGTTTGAGTTTGCAAGTAAAAAAATTAATACTAAAAAATGATATTATTTGTGTGAGATTGCTTTTATTTATTTCTAGAAGAACATGTAAGAACTTCGAATAATAATCCAAGTTGGTATAGTGACCTAATTCTAATTTTGTGAAGGAAGTAATGTTACTATGTTAGGTTAGTTTGTTTGATAAAAAAAGAAAAAAACAAGTGTGCATGCTAAGAATTTGACAACATATATATACATCAATTTTAATAATGTAGGTGGTGTATTTGTTACAACTAGAACAATAACAATGTACAAACCACCCTGCATTTCGTTCATCTTTCTAAATCAAAAATCGAATCGTTGCAACGATTCGAAAAACAACACGAGAACAAAAAGAGTATGTTTGATTACAATGGATCTTGTTTCCAAAGTTCAAAATAATTACTAATAAGTATCTCAATCATGATGGTTTTTAAGAAATTCATATCATCTCAAAAACCCTTACAAAAATAATGTTACAATACAATATCGAGTCATGTTAATAAGAGTCGAGGACTGAGCTAAGATTTTATCCTAAAATTCACATGACTTCTTCGATAGTTCGATGTTTTCGATTTTAATGTAAAAGAAAACAAGTAAACACACCGCACCCGAGAAATTGAATCTGCAAAAAGTTGGGATTGTGAAAAATATTTTTGAATATTTTGCGCTCCAACGTTCGGATGGTTTATTCAGATCCTCGTGAAATTAAAACGGTCCTAAATTTTTACATGTGATTCTCTTCAATTTCACTATACAGTATACACACAAAAAAAAACATTTTACTTTAATTTTTTTTAAACATTTTTTTTTTCTATTATAAAAACAGGGAGACATTGTTTTCAGACATCAGTTCCATTATATTTTTCCTTCTCATTCATCATCACACCTTCTTCTCCAAGTCCCAAAAACAACCAATCAAGATTTCAATCACCGTTATTACATTTCATGTAATAATAATACCAAAAAACAGAGTCTTTTTTTTCTCTCTGCAAAAAAAAGAAAAAAACACTCCATTTTCTCGATTTCCTGAATTTTCGATTATTCCGACGATTCCGATGGAAGCCCACTTCAAGAAACTGCATTTCCTGATATGGGCCGCCGTCACATTCTCCCTCACCCCAATCGTCGCCCCAATCTCCTCCGACGACCACCCGCCGCCCCTCTGTTCGAAGCCCGACCGAGAAGCCCTCCTCCTCTTCAAAGCCGCAGTCTCCAAAGACACCACCGGCTCTCTCGCCACGTGGACCAACGCCTCCGACTGTTGCAGCGGCGGCTGGGAGGGGGTGGGATGCCTCGCCGGCGCCGGGCCCAATTCCGGCAGAGTGAACTCCCTGAGCCTCCAGAACCCATCTCCGCTCTCCGCCTACATGATCGGAGCCCTGTCCCCTTCCCTCGGCGATCTCGTCTTCTTGGAGTCGTTGATGATCACCGGAATGAAGCGGCTCTCCGGCGAAATCCCGGACAGCTTTTCCAATCTCACGCGCTTAAAAGCTCTGGTTCTTGACGACAATGCCCTCGTGGGCCCAATCCCTTCGGGCCTATCGGGCTTGAAAAGCCTCACGGCGATCTCGCTGAACGGGAATCGACTTACAGGCCGGGTTCCCGCTTCATTGGGAAGCTTGAGGAATCTCCAGCAGTTGAGTCTTGCCCGGAATTCCCTCGACGGCCCGATCCCTCCGACCCTCGGGGACGTTTCGGGCCTTACTTTTCTCGACTTGAGCTTCAATTCGATGTCCGGGCCGATACCCGATTTTCTCGGGCCGAAGCTCGGTCAGCTGGAGAATCTAGTCCTCAGTGGAAATCGATTCTCCGGGCCGATGCCCGATTCTCTGTTCGGGCTGACCAACCTCTCTCAGCTGTCGATTGGTCAGAATCAGCTCACCGGAGTAATCCCGGCCGGAATCAAGAACTTGAAGTCCCTTGCCGTGCTCAGCTTGAGTGGAAACAATCTCACCGGCCCGATCCCAAATTCCATTTCCGACCTTCCGAGCTTATGGAATCTCAACCTGTCGAGAAACTCGTTAACCGGCCCTCTGCCCGATTTCGGAAAGGGTCTGCCCGCTTTGTCGTCGATCGACCTTTCCTTCAACAGCCTCGATTTAGGGAGTGTTCCCGATTGGATCTCGGAAAGAGAACTCTCCGATGTCCGCTTAGCCGGATGCAAGCTTCGCGGGCCTTTACCGAACTTCACCAAGCCCGAATCGTTGAGCACGATCGACCTCTCAAGCAACGGTTTCACGGCTGGCATTTCGGGCTTCCTGGAAAAGATGAGTTCTTTGAACACTGCAATCATGTCTCACAACTTGATTTCAGGCGACCTCTCCTCGATCAGATTGCCAGGCCAGATATCGGTTCTTGATCTCGGTTCGAACCAGATATCCGGTTCTCTGTCGAGGTTACTAACCGTCGGGCCGAACAAGTTCTTGGAGGTCATCGACTTGTCGAGAAATAATATTTCCGGAGGAATTCCTGAATTTCGAGATGGGCTGAAAATTAAAGTGCTCAACTTAGGAAGTAACAAGATTAGAGGGCGAATTCCTGCCTCGGTTTCGAAGCTTGTCGAGCTGGAAAGGTTGGATATTTCCAGGAACGGGATTATCGGCTCGATCCCACCTAGCCTCGGTTCGTTGATGAACTTGCATTGGCTGGATTTGTCGATGAACTTGCTAACTGGGAAAATCCCATTCCCTTGGCCTGCGAGCAAAGCGCTAAGACATTTGAATCTTCGGTCGAATAAATTGTGCGGGGAGATCCCGCGGATTAGACCTTTCGACGTATTTCCTGAAGCTGCATATGCTTATAATCTGTGCTTGTGTGGGAAGCCTTTGAAACAAGTCTGCAGAGAGAAAAAATAAGTGAGAGATTGATGATGGGCCAGTGAAAATGCTGACACAAGAAAAAGGGAAATAATGATAAGCTCATTGCTGTATGAGCAATTAATTATCATTTGGGAATATGTTTTTTTTTTGTTCACTTTGTAATTTTAGGTACATTTTTTTTTTAAATTCAATTCTTTACTTGTAACAAGATGACACATTTTCAATTCAAGAAATTTACACTTGAAAAAACTGATCTTGCATTTTTACATGCACAAAATCAAATGCTGCAACTTAAGACCAATGGAGATGTTTCAAAACTGATAAAGGTGAAAACTTGCAAGTTTCTCCTAAGAGTCGTCTCCATAAACGCCTCATGCGTGGCTTCATTGTCAGACGATGCCTCTGCTTCCTAAGTATAAACAAAAGAAAATCCAGTCTTTAGTATAACACCATACAGAAGCAGGAGTAATCTGCAGGCTCGTTATACTCCTCCATGGCCTTTTCATATTCAGCTTTAAGATCCGCTGCCCTATCGATATATGCCTTCTTGTTCTGATTACCTTTGCCGAACCCTTGCAATCAGGATTATATGGATTTCCTAAGATCATCCCCATAAAACATTCAAGCGATTTTCTCATCAATCACACAGAAACAATAATTAAACTTATTACAAAAATCTAGTTTTGAGAGTTGCATGAAGATTGAGGACAATCTTTTGCAGTCTTTTCCTTGTGGGCTTTTGGTTCAGTCTTCTTGCACTTCATTCTGATAATAGATAATATCCTTCATTTACTATCTTCAATCAGACCTCCTTGATTGTGTCAAATCAATTTGATTTGCATATCCTTTTAATTAGCTTAGTCTCTAAAATGAGTTGATTGATGTAATTACTAATTACCTAGAATCATGTTTGTAACTGACTACACATGTACTATTAAAGGAAGAATAGATCAATGAGAGAAGGCATTGAATCCAATATTTGTCACATTCTGCTGCTGCTGTGTCCTGTGTATCTTCACAAGTTCAGCCTCTGCAGAAAAAAAAAAGAGTAGAAATCATAGCTCAGAGATTTTGAAAAAAAGCCCCAAACAAAGCCGGCGGATGGATGACTGAGCTGTCCACCGTGGGAGCAAAGCCGGCGGAGCCTTCTGTTTATGTTGATTTACTCACTCTATAAAGCATGAATTTCATATTGTACAACACTAAGTTTTGAAAACATTCAACAATGGTGTTAATTGTTGATTCAATTGTTCGACATTTTTTGCTCAATATTTTGGCCGGTTCATCTCAACATGGATAAGCGCCACTCGTGCTTATTGCTGGGAGAAGATTGTAAATCAAAAGAATGATAGTACACATTATAACTAATGAAAACCACACAACATAATCATTCAAAACAAAAAAATAAACAAGAATTAAAATAAAATAGAATTTCGTCAACTATTCTGATAATAACCATCAACTGTTCAAACTAATCATCCAGGCACCGTGGCCTTCCACGATCATTGGGCCTATCCAGCAGGAACAGCTATCGCCTATCGGGTTCACATTCTGCACGAATACCAGTCCAGCCATTTTCAACATTCCGAGTGAGGGAAATAAATAGCCGCCGGAATCAACGCATTACAGATTGTTTGACAAAAGAGTGACCATTGGATCTGAAAAAGCAAGGCGATAGAAAATCACTATCAACATACGCATGTGCATTATTAGATAACTCTGTGAAAGAAAGAAGACAGCCGACTTACGCATACTCTAGGTGAATATTCATGAACCGTGGGTTTTCTTTACTCTGAGATAGGATCACGGAACCTTTGATAACCTGATCTTGCTCCACCTCTATTGGTTCGTAGAAGTAAATTATTGTCTGCATATGAAACAGGAGGATTTTTCAGCAGGAATGGACTTGTAAAGAATGAATGGTGCGAAAACAGAAAGTAGCACTAAATTGCTGAATATTTTTGCAGTGGTACGTAGTAGGATGGCCACCTGGAAGTGTGTAAATTATAGGGGGGGAAAGAATAGGTGTGTACCTGTTGCCAATGTGTGGGAGGTTCCTCAGGTGCCGTTGAAAGCACAAGAAAATCACTGGGATTGGGACGCTTTTTTCTTTGACTGGAATCTGTTACGTTATTATGGGGAGGAGACCCCACACAAGGAGATGGTGGTGAAATATCGATTGAAGGCAAACCAAACTCCACATCAAACCAGAATGCAAACCCATGAAATGGCGCTGGAAAATCGACAGTAAGAATAAATAAAGGGCTGCTGCTTTCATACATACATTAATGGCAATTAAAGTATATAAATAAAAAATCCACTTGAGAATTATCGAGGGTTCGGCCTGTGGGGTTGATTTTACCTCGCATCATTGATTTGAACATAAACCTTGTGGCAACAGACTCTAGCTCTTGGATCGTAACAGTCAAACAGTCAATATGTTTTACCTGTCACCATAATCAAAATTAAGATCCTACAACAGATTGGTAGACCCATATAACTGCAATTTTGAAGATTTCCGTACAGAATTATTAATGCAATATATGACTAAGAAGTGCAAGAGTTGGTATGCTAGAATCTATGTGATTTCAAAACTAAGCATTATCTTTCCAATATCTTCCATACTGGATATGCATCTTATGTAACAAAAGTAACACTCTGAAAAACTAAGAAAATGGTCTAGCTTCTAGGCTGTTATGCGTGTCATAAGAAATTAACAAGTAAGATCCGAGTTCCATGCTCTTTCTGTATTTCATGCCATTTCCTCCGGACCACTCATCCAATTTATTACCCCTTGGTCGATGTAGAGTGTATAATTGGTTTCAGGTTTGATTTAAAATATATTGCACAGATAACATGGCTAATCTTTGTTATTTTATAGTTAAGATTTACCCGCACTAGTTTATTTTGCGACAGTTATTTTATTGTTTTGTAGCACTAATTATTTTCTATTGTTTCTTTAAATTAGATTGGGGAATTTCGGGCTGAGAATAAAGGGCCGAGTAATTCTAAATTCATTTGGAGTAAGTTTTTTAAAAGAAGCAAGATTTCATTAACAGGTACTCTTCATTTAAGGAAAATTTCAAAAGATACTCTCAAGTTTCTTATAGATTCAGTAATGGAGAGGCCAAATACTGTACAGAGATCACAAAAACTATGTACAGTGTCCTCTGAATTAATTAATTAAAATCTTATAGAAAAATGATATGTGTGCATAGAACTATTGAAGAGCTTAACATTAAAGACGTCAACATATAAAAGTACTCACCACATGAGGCCATGTTAATACATTTTCGCCGCTGATGGTCTCAACAGAAGGCTCTTCAAATGCACATTGCTTTGCAAACGGCATCATAACAGACACTACACATAACCATGAAGCTTAAACTCATGAATGTAAAGTTAAAAGGTACAAAAGACGATATGGAAAATGCAATAAGCCAATAATTAAGGAGAGATCTATGCCTCCACTTTTTTTTCAGAACGCGTAAATGCCAATAAGCCAATAATTACGCGTAAACTGGTTAAATATAATTTAAATGCTAAAGTAGACAACTTTCTCAAATATAAAATCTCCATGATAACTGTAAGAACCTTGATGTGATTGGAGGTTCATCTATGATATCATTCATTAAAAGATAGATGGAATCTTTAACCTTAACCTAAGTGTTGCATCCATCAGCCTGGCTCTAGTAAATTGTGGAGTTCATTAAATATTAGACTCCAGACTGAGTTTTTCTAATGCAAAATCCCAAATGGGATCGTCGCTAACAAATATTAATGATACAAGATAATAAGAATTTAACTTCTTTAAAATAGTATTTTATCAGAACATAATTCATTTTCACACAAAAATGACCTAGAAAACTCAACTGGAAATACTGAAAACTAATGATGAAAATGAAAAAAGAAGCAATCAAGCATGCATATATGTAGTGAAATAATTGATAGTTGAGATAATATAATATAGAGGAAGATACGCACTGTCAATTCCATAGACATTGCGCCAGAAATCAATGGTATCGCTATAACGGTCTGGATGAGAGATGGGAGCCATGTACAACTGCAAATTGAACAAAGAACATTATATCATGGATGCAAAAATTCAAGTGTGCTTCCATCATGTGGCTTTGTATGTGTGTGTGTTAGGTGATGGGAAAGAGAGCAGAGAGAGACTAAGTAATACCGTGGCATATGATGGAAGAATAAGACCACCAGGTTTCAACCATTTGTCTCTGGCAGTAATAACACTTCCCAGCATGCTCTAAATGGATAGTCAAAAAATTCAAGTTTAGACAAGAAGTGTAATGACCACAAAGAGGAAAGACAAGAGGCCAAAACTTATGTGAGTGTGTGTGTATATATATATATATATATATATATATATATATATATATATATATATATATATATATATATATATATATATATATATATATATATATATATATATATATAATAAAAAAATATCCACTATGTCGGAAACACATGCTAAACTAGCAGCTGGAAGATAAGATCACCTCGTAAAGAAGCATGTAACCCATCCATTCAGAAATTATAACATCAACTTTCTCTTCAATTTCAACATCCTGTATTGGCCAAAAAATAGTTAATGTTCCTACGATGAATATAAAAAATTAATTCGTGTCTTAAGAAAGTTAAAGGGAAATTATGGTGTCATATTAAGAGTTTATGGGTCAATGGGCTACTTATTACTAGTGCCTTCGATCAAGAGTCAGGAAAACTTCCATCTTCAAACTGTAATTTAAGTTTTTTAACATTAGCAACTTGAAAGTGAATCCAAAGCAAGCGATGTTATTTGCTTAGAAACTACATATTGCATCAAGGGAGTAGTTTAATCAATAGATACTAAGCCGTATATTAACAGATTATGGTTCGAGGGTCATCCATTACGAAAAGACCTTCCTCATTTTCATCTCACTTATTTCTAGACTTACATAAACACAAAACAAGTGAAAAAACAACTATATTAAATTGCTTTGGCCTTTGTGAATATTTGAAGTAACATTGCCCACTCATGACTGCCAGTGAACTAATTTAAGTAATCTTCTGTTCAGTAATTAAATGTTAAGAGATTTGAAATACAAAAATTAATCTTGAAGGAGAGTTAATTTTATTTTTTTTCCGAAGTCGCCTACCTCAACTCGCCCATGCAGTACAATGATTGTGTCGGATAAGTTGTTTGCCTTGATTACTTCATTTGCCTGGAAAGACATTTATACAATGTGTTAGATTACAATCGTAATTCGGAAATAAAGGGATTTCCTTATCAATCTAGCTAATTTACAGGGAAGATAATATGTAGATATATATTACAATATTTACTATTAATACAATGATCGGAACAATGTGGACATTAATTATCTTAATCCATTAACTTAATTTACAATAAGTAGGCTACTAGAGATGCATGCCACATGCTTGTGCTGTAAATGGGGAATTAGAAACATAAAAAACACCTGAACTGCAATATCACTGGCATCCACTGCATACACCTAGTAGAAAAAAAATACGAAGATCAGCATAAGCTATCTCAATGTAACAAACCAAGAACAAAAATACTCTTATGCAGTATCTGGACTAGTTAAATTTTCTTGATATCATGTTTCACCTGTACTGAATGCTATTCCAAAGTACAGAAATTCAACAATCGGAAGAAAAGCATAATTTATAGACCATAAGACCAATTTTTCTATAGAAAAATGATATATATAATAAAAGGAAATGGCACTGCAACAGTATAATCTTCTATCTGGATTTAGAGGGTTAGTGAGCAATAAGTGCATCTTACCCGTCTGGCCCCTGCCTGAGCACAAAATATAGAGAGGATGCCAGATCCACAACCAACATCAACCACCACCTGAATACAAGAATAAATACTCAACATCAATAAGTGCAAAATTATCCAATCGGAGAATTTAGTATATTACTCAAACAAAATCAGACAATATTAATCATCAATAGTAATTTCTCGTTTTATCTTCCAGTGAATGTCAAATGAGATCATCGTAAAACCACTATAAATTAATAGCATCGGGACCGTGAAATTTTATTAATTTAGAGAGGTTGTTAATTTATCGAGTATTTGTTTTCATTTAATAGACTAAGTCGGAACCGAAAGATTCTATTAATTAAGAGAGGTTATTAATATATCGAATATTGATTTATAGAGGTTTTACCGTATATGACATATGTCTTAAAGACATAGTCATACCAAAGCATATATAATATACATCTATGAGGGTGGCAATATTGAGATCAAAACCTGTCACAGACAATGTAGTAAAAGAAATGGACAGTATAAAATGCTCACTTTTCCTGCAATTTGTTCTTGGTGCTGGAAAATCGCCTTTTTGTAAGTTTCTGTACGCACACGATCCTGCAGAGATCAAACACACATGTTCATATGCAGCTTCAAAACTTATTATCTAAGTAACAGAGGGTGTATAGAAGAATGTTTCAAAACCGATAAAGGGGCAGGGGAAAACAATAATCCAATATTTTCAATCACCGGAAAGAAATGCAAACAAAAAAAAAAGTTAAATCTGAAACAAGGGAAGAAAAAAAAGGAGACATGACAGGGCAGGAGTTTATGGATTATGAGCTGTGGGAAATTCATCAAGAGTCCAATGAACAAATATACTCGTGGACTCTCAAATGTCCATAGACATAAGATCCCACACGATTGGTATCTACGTGATTTTTTTAGATATTTATCCGTGTGCACATACACCAAGGTAGTCACAGGGGAATGACGCACTCGAGGCACTCAGGCACTAAGGGTCTTTGTAGCCCAAGGCAAAAAGCGATAAAAATTGCTCGTCTAACTTGAGCAATGCACGCTGACAAGCATATCAATACGTAAGTAAGGCAAACAACAAAGAGTGTTTGAGACATGATAATAAATACAAAATGCAAAGCATAATGCACACAAAATTCGGGTGTTTCCAAAATTCAGAAACATCAACCTCATCACAAAAACTTCAATTTCATCTAGATGTAAACTAACAAAATGCAGTATAGCTAAACAACGCGTCTACGATTATAGATGAATTCCAGATTAAGGATGATAAAAATGAAGCAATGAGAGCTATTTATGTGTACCTTGATCATCTCCTCATGAATTCCTAGGTGCGCGTACGAGTGAAAATACGCCGCATCGTAATTCGTGGGAGAAGGAGTGCCATTCTCTTTCTCCTTTCGCTGCTGCGGTTGCGGAGGAACCCTAGGATCGGAGCCGCCGCCATGGCCACGTGACTTGCGGGGCCTGCCCCTCCGGGGTCGAGGTTCAGCCATGTGAACGTGACCGTCGCCGCCTTCGTGGTGGACGCCATTGCTGTAAGCAGCTCCTCCGCCTTCTAATACCCCGCCGCCGCCGCCGCCGCCGCCGCTCGTCGGTTGGAACATTGGCTTCCCTCACTCGAAACACAGGGCAGAAGAAAGAAGGGTAGATACGTAAATAAAGATTTATGGCACTGGCCCTAAAATTAATTATTAGTCCAATACTTGTATACTTAAATAGTCCATGCGAGATCTACTGTGTTTCTAGATATTTGAAAACTTGTACCACAACAGAGGTCAACAACTACAATATGTTTAATTTATTTATAAAGTAATTAAGTACTACTAAACGTTGAAATGTGAATTTTTAATATTGAAATTATTACTGTATTTGGCTAAATTTTTTGCTTGAATTTATAATTTAATAAAAATATACTATAATAATCAGATTTCATTGATTTTTTTAAGACCTTAAAAAGTCTTGTGAATTTAAGGAAAAAAATATCTACCAACTAATTAAGGAAAAAAAATTAATTAAAAAGACACATTATTATTATCTATTAGTATTCTATTTTTTTAAATCATTTTTTATAAAATAAAAAATCTGATCAAATAATAAAAAAAAATATAAGTATTTAAGAATAATTAATTAATTAATTATATGTATATTTAATTATATAAATTTTTATTAATTAATTAATAAATTATTCAATGAAAATAACATAATTATAAATTGAAAAATAAAAACTTGATGATTAAAATACAATTTTTATTTAAAAATAGTGTGAAACATTTTATTTTTTTTTTACTTTTACTTCTTATCTTTTTAGTTGTTTACTCATTTTATCGTTCCCTTCAAACTCTATTTTTTTAACATAATTTTTCAAGTTTTATTATTTTTAATAATAATAATTTAGCTGATTAAAATATATATGTTTTAAATATAATTTCCAAATTTTTATTATTTTTAATAATTTATTTCATTAGAAAAGAACAAATGAGTATTATTGTCCATATATAGTAGTAATTTTTATAAGTTTTATTATTTTTATTAATGATAATGAGTATTATTGTTTTTATATAGTTATTTTTATAAGTTTTATTATTTTTATTAATGTTATAATCAAATCTATAAAAATCTCACGTAATTATAAGAGATTTTGAATAGTAAAAATTATTTCTATTTTGAAATGAGAATCAATCAAAATTCATAGGTTATTTAAATACATAAACTTTTTAAATATCTATGGAATTTTTAAGACTTTTTAAAATACGTAATGAATATACCTGGATTTTTATGGACTTTAATTTAAAAATTCTAATTGTATACTTCCCAACTTTTAAAATCCAATTAAATCCAATAAACTCTTAATCCAATACACTCTCCTTATTTATTGATCTCTAAAATTATATTTTGAGATCACAAATCTACACGGGGTTCTTTTGAAATGTACTTTGTACTCAATTTACATCTTTCAATTTTATTTTTATTATTTGCATTTTTCAATCTTATTATGATTTTTTTTCTCACATTGGTATCTATCATGTTGAAAAACTAATGAAATTTAATTATGTTATCTTATATATCAAATCACAAATAAACTCTACTAATTTATGATGATAATATGTATATAAATAAAGAAAAATAATTTATATTATTAGATAAAAATGTGATATAATTAATAAATACTAGTCATTTTGCCCATGCGATGCATGTGCACTTAAAGAATATTTTTTCAGTGAGTGGAGACTCTTTCTGCTTAAATTTCAAGTTTAACATAAATAATATTTTGAAATACACTTTGATAATGTATAATAAACAATAATTGAGTGATCTAATCGTAATATTTGAAACTTGTTGAATGTTGAAATAAATAAAAGGTCATTTTTAATTATTTTATTATTATTATACATTGATACATAAATTACAAATTTTGAAATGCCTTATTATAAATTATATTTGTGTTTATATTTTTAGGGCAGCCACACTCATCACAAATCATCATACATTTTGTCTTATTTATATATTTATTATATAAATTTTTTAAGTTTTTTAAATTAGTTCATTAAAAATAAATTCGTAAAAATCTTTTATAATTATGAGAGATTTTGAAAAATAGAATTTTTTTTTTTTTCATACATTTTGTCTTATATATATATTTATTATATAATTTTTTTAAGTTTTTTAAATTAGTTCATTAAAAATAAATTCGTAAAAATCTTTTATAATTATGAGAGATTTTGAAAAATAGAATTTATTTATATTTTTTTAAAGATTAGTTTTTAAATTAATTCATAAGCACTTAAAATTTGTGTTAGTATTGAAAATTATAGTTACTGTATTATTATAACATGCTAAGATATCTCTTAATTATAATATCATTATAGCACGTTCATTTTTTTTAGTACATATAGTTATTGAAATCAAAATTCTATTAAAAAATGTTAAGCATCCAGTGAGCACAGCACCATCCACTTAAGCATAAAAACAACCTAATTTATCGTATCAAAACGTGGATGATAATTATTAGCTCCTCTAGCATAAATGTGTATGATCACTGATCACTACTATTCAAACAATGAAGTGTATGATTTATAATCTTAAGTACTTTGGATTTTTCAACATTGTCTGGCATAAGACCTTGATATCCCTCAACTTCGCAAAGTAGAAGTCACAGATGACCTTTAGATGGATTGAGAATATACTGCTTATAAAAATACTTAAGACACATATATAATCATTTAACTGTAAAAATCCAATCTTTCAAGGATGTGCCGCCGAGAAATAAGGATGATGAAGACAATCTCTTGGGAGAGGAGGTTGAAGAGGCTCAGGCTGGATTCAGGCCACTTCTGCAGGAGCGTGTGAAGATCAAGAGTTAGCGATGGAAAAATAAATGAATAATCACAAAATAGACTAAGAAAACAGACGAAAAAAATAAACAAATATAATATCAAAAAATCTGAAAATTAAATTATGTGATCGAAAAAATACATACAACACCAATACTTACATAACTCCTACAAAAAGAAAAAAGCAAAATAAAAAAAAGATGCAAAATTTTACATAACTCCTACAAAAAGAAAAAAGCAAAATAAAAAAAAGATGCAAAATTTTAAATTAAATACTTACTGTGTAACCTGAAAAAAAAATCGAGAGTACAAAAAGAATACTTACATAACTTCTACAAAAAGAAAAAAGCAAGATAAAAAAAAAGATGCACATTTTTAAATTAAATACATACTGGTAAAAAAATTGAGAGTACAAAAAGAAAAAAATAATAGCGAGAGTACAAAAAAGAAAAAAAAACAATGCTGATAAATTAGATGAAGTGGAAGAAGAATGAAATTATAACATTACAAAGTGAATAAATACTTGCATCTTCTTCCAAAAAAAATTATTATAGAATAATATAAAATTTCATAACATAAATAAACAAAAAGATGAGTGCAGAAGAATGAGAATGTAACATTTACATGCAAAAACAAAATTATTATAGAATAATATAAAAAATTTGACAATAAAATAAAACAAAAAAAAATGACAATATAATTATAAAAACTAAACGCAAAAACAAAATCATTATAGAATAATATAAAATTTTGACGATAAAATAAAACAAAAAAGATGACAATATAATTATAAAAACTAAACGTAGAAGACGCATAATATTTATATAAAATGGAAAAAATATATTTAATATTTTTTGAATAGAATTGATTGATTCAGTAGAGATAATTAAGGAGAAAATCGTCAATTAAATTAGTAAAATAGAATAAAAATGATATATTTATTAATTTGAATTTTTAAAGTCAATTGTTACTATAATTAAGAATCTAGTTACTATAATTAAAGAATCTATAAAAGTAAAAATAATAAAATCAAATCGCCAAAATAAATTATGAAATATTTATATAATTAGTTGCTTAATTAATATTTGTTTTCTTAACAATAATTAATAAATATTAATGAGTGAGAACAACAATGGAGAAAAACAAAAAATTAATTACCGATGAAGATGAAGAAAAAAAGCAATTTAAATATAATAATAATTAACTAATTACTTACATAGAATCTTTCAAAAAAATTAATGAAACAATAAAAAAAATCAATGATAATATAAAAAATGATGGAGTTGTTGTTACTACTTATTGACACAGGGCAGTTGGATTGGTAGTAGGGCACCAACTCTGGCTCAAAAAAAGTTGGAAATCATCTAAAATTTAAATGTTGTTAATTAACTGCGATTTTCTTATGATTAGCATGCAGGAAATGATGACGTTGTTGTTGTTTCTACTATCGACAACGGGCATTGGGATTGTGAGTAGGGAACCAACTCCCGACTTGATCGGCGACTCGAGCTGCTGGAAAGCCGCTGAGTCGTCCACCTTCGACCCCGATTTCGCTTGAAACCCGCCGAAGAAGAAGATGCTCTGCTGCAAGTGTTCGAGGCAATGAGTTCTTGCTCCAGAGTCCGTCGAATTCCGCTTTCTGATTACTCCAACCTAATTAATCAATCAAAAACAATTCAAATAAATAATATGAATAATTAAGATGAAAAATATATAAAGATGTGCATTGATTAAATAATATATCACACGGAGTTTTGAAAAAATAAACTATTAGTACATGAATCACTAAATAATAAAAAAAAACAATAAAAAAATTAGGATAGAATGAAAACACTTACAGTGGTAGCTGCAAAAAAAACATTAGTTAGATTAATGAAAAATAAAATACAAATAGAAGAAAAAAGTAATATAATGATGGGATATAAATACTTCCTTTCAAAAAAATTTATCATAAAATAATAAATAATAATTAATTTAATTACTATAAAATAAAAAAAATAATGAAAGCAGATTGATAAAAATGAAATGTAGAAGATGATTTATATAATGATGGAAAACACAAATTTGAAATATTTTGAATAAAATTGATTGATTCAGTAGAAATAATTATGGAGAAAACGTGTAAATTAAATTAGTAAAGATGATATATTTATTAATTTGAATTTTTTAAGTCAAACTTTACTATAATTATGGAGTTTATAAAAGTAAACAAACTCAAATCAAATCGGCTCAAATAAATTATGAAATATTTATATAATTAGTTGCCGTAATTAATATTTGTTTTCTTAATAACAATAAATAAATATTAATGATATTAGTGTGAGAACACATTATCAAACACAAAAAAATCTAACGGCTAAGACATATGCCACTAGGACATTTGCTAAAGAATTCTAATGAATAACACGAACATTACTAATAATTAATTACAAAAAACCAAATTATATAATAGTTAATTAAACTTTTAATAACTTCATGTTGTTGCATATTTTCATCTTATTTTCGTAAACTTTTACTTTATCAATTTTTTTGTGTCATAATAAAACACCTATAAAGAAAAAAAATACTACAAATAATATATATACTCAAAAATATATGTGCAAAAAAAGACTAATAAATAATTACAAAGTTAACGCAAAATTATTAAATAAATATAAAAGCAATAAAAAAAGTTAACGCAAATTCGTTGAATGAAAAAGTGCTTACATAAGCTGGGAAAAAAACAAAAAGGATATTGTTAAAAACTGATTAGTTATAAGAATAAAACTATATAGAATTGGAAAAAAAATAAAAAAATAAAAAAATAAAAAAAATAATTACATTGTCTTTGCAATTTTTTTTATAGAAGATGTAGTAATTATGAATCGAATGGAACAAATAAAAAAAATCGACCTACGCAAAAATAAATAAAATAACAAACGATATGATATATTTATGAATGAAATTACACAAATTATACAATCTATTAGTAAATATACTTAAAATTATACGTGCAAAAAAAATAAAAGTAGATGGCATGAGAAAACAATGCATGATGAAATAAATTGCAAAAAAATGTGAGAGGTTGGCAGGAATGAGTGAATATGTACTATCCAAGTTCAAGAACATATCTAAAATTAGATATATGGTTAAAATATCTAAAATTAGATATATAGTTAACAATTTTTGTTCTGGGGTTTACATATACTCATATGTTTTCTTATAATTGAAAGTGAGATGTATTTTTTTTTTCAAAAAAAATATTTATTAGTTGTGTCTCAAATTGTATTTTCTTATGTCAATTTTGTTAGGAAAACACAATTTTAATTTTGAGATTTAAATCCCATACTCATTCATGAATTTGAAGTTTCATGAATAGTTAGTGATTCCAATTTGTCGACTAAAAATAGACATTTGATTTCTCAATATAAAAGAATGATTTTAGCGTATTTTCAAATATTATTCAATGAACAGAAGGGCTGACGCAAATTGGATTAGGGTTTGTATGATTTTCAAAATACTTATAATAATTGTTTTCCTATTTTCATTAAGGGCTGACGCAAATCCGATTAGGGTTTGTATGATTTTCAAAATACTTATAATAATTGTTTTCCTATTTTCATTATGCGATTATAGAAAAAGAATAAACAAATTACAATTAGTTTAAAAAAAACAGATTTGTTTACTATAATTAAGAACACAAAATAATTTATTAATAGTTAAAAAAAACAGATTTGTTTACTACTATAATTAAGAACGCAAAAATAATTTATTAATATAAAATTTTGGTTATTAGGTAATTGCGTTAAAAAACATATTTGTTTACTATAATTAAGAACCGTGTTAACCGTGTTAAGGAAAACCGAATAATTTAATTAGTTAACATGAAGTCTTATTTTATTTTAGTTGAAAAAACAAAGCACCATGAAATCTTAATTAATTTTATTATATGTAATTAAGAAGATGGAAACAAAACGTAAAAAGGAAAAAGTGTTTATATTTCTATTAATTTCTTTAACAAATACAAATACAAAATTAATACATAGATAATTACTTCACAGAAAATTGAATTGTATAAAGTAAATTAAACTTCATGGTGCTTGCTGTTCATGCACGTTTTCATCTTCTATTCTTGAACTTGTACTTTATGAAATTATTGATGTTGTAAAAAAACACCTACAAAGAAAAAACAAATTAATATGTCAATAAAGAAAAAAAATGTATGTAATTAGAGATAACGCAAATTCATTTACTGATGAATTTAATATAAATAGCTTGGAAAAAAATAAAACAATTAATATATTATAATTATAAATAAAAAACGTTTTAATAAAAGAATACTTACATAGATCACTGCAAAAATCAAAAAGACTATTTGTAAGCATAAACATAATATAATTAAAAAATATTTTAATTTTTTTTAAACCACTATTTTACTAAATAATAAAATTAATAATTAATTATAATTACGCAAAAAATTACGCAAATGTATGTAATTAGAGATAACGCAAATTCATTTACTGATAAATTTAATATAAATAGCTTGGAAAAAAAATGAAACAATTAATATACTATGAATAAAAAAAAAACGTTTTAATGAAAGAATACTACATAGACAAAAATCAAAGACAATTTGTAAGCATAAACATAAGAATATAATTAAAAAAAATCATACAATAAAAGAGTAAAAAAATACTTACATGGCGCTGCAATAAAAAAATTATGAAGATGAAGTATTTATTAATCGATATGATAAAAATAAGAACTGATAATCAACGAATTAAATACTTACATTGGTCCTTGTAAAAAACGAAATGCATATATATATGAATGCATATATATATATGAATAGAATGTGAAAATATACAGTCAAAGATTTAAGAATATACTTACAATGATACCTGCAAAAAAATCGAGGTAATAATTAAGCTATTAATAAAATAAAATTCAAATGAAGCTGCAAAAAATTGTGAGAGGTAGTGAGGAATAATTGTGAAGGTGTACACTCCTTTTATAGGTAAGGGAAGATTAGGTTTTGCATTATAATTTTGAAATTCGAAAATTAATTCCTTTCCGATTTTCATTCAATTAGAAACGGCAATTATAGAATTAAAAATCAAAGATTACAATAAATTATAGGTTGCTTAAATTAGTATATAATAATTTATTAATATAAAGAATCGGTAATTATGTTATTGTGTTAACGAAAAACAAAATTTTTTACTATAATTAAGGAACAATTTTTCTAAAGACATTGCCCATCAAAAAAATTTATCATAAAATAATAAATAATAATTAAAAGCAGAATGATAAAAATGAAATATAGAATATGCATTTATATAATGATAAAAGAGCTGCGTTTATTATGGAAAACAAATATTTGAAATTTTTTGAATAAAATTGATTGATTCAGTAAAAATAATTATGAAGAAAGCGCGTAAATTAAATTAGTAAAGATGATATATTTATTAATTTAAATTTTTTAAGTCAATCTTTACTATAATTATGGAATTATAAAAGTAAACAAAATCAAATCAAATCGGCTCAAATAAATTATGAAATATTTATATAATTAGTTGCCGTAATTAATATTTGTTTTCTTAATAACAATAAATAAATATTAATGATATTAGTGTGATAACACATTTTTAATCTAACGGTAAATTGTTTATAAATACGTGTGAACACAAAAAAATCTAACGGCTAAGACATATGCCACTTAGGACATTTGCTAGCTGAATTATATTTGCCACTTAGAACATTTGCTAGCTGAATTATATTTTATATAGAAGTCTTATATAGGCTTGTATTCATCGATCAAACTGTATAAATATTAATTATAAATAAGTCTTAAATAGGTTTATGCATTTTGATACTATGTATGTATAAAATTCACCATCATAAAAATGTAGTATGGAAGATATAAAAATTGTTTTAAACTTATCTAAATGCAATAACATAATAACAATTTTACAATATTATACAATAACATAATAACAATTTTACAATATTATAAGTACATTGTATTTTATTGGTTTGTTTTTTAAATCTGTATGCAATTAGCATCCTTCGTTAGTACATTAGTATTATACATGATATATTCAACTTTTTGATTGTTTATGTTTTTTGTACTTTATAATTAATCTTGGTCACATATTTTATACAATATACTAATTGTTAAATGGTTAATAATTAAAAGCAATTGATCATATATAACATTGTCTTATTTTTTGAATATTATATATATATATATATATATATATATATATATATATATATATATATATATATAGCATAGATCTTAGTAACATTATTATCATAGGGTAAGATAATATATGGTAGTTATAAAACAATGTTATAAAAGCATATCTAGTGGTAGTTTCAAGTTTTGGACGAGGAGGAAACCACTTGTGCGAGGAGTAGACCACTTGTGCGCGACTCATACTTTTTCTACTTCTACTTAAAAAAAACTTCTAACTCATCATATACTCTTTTTTGCTCGGAGGGTCCAAGGGTGCCGTGGGCTTCCCTTTTGACTGGACTAGGACGTATACCACGGCACTGTTTCATTCTTTGGATGGCTATTCGAGGTCGGTTGCTGACTCGGGATAAGCGTTGAATTGGTCGGGGGAATGATTCGTGTGTCCTTTGCGGTGGTGAGAGCGTGGAGACACATTCCCACCTTTTCTTTGAGTGTCCATTCTCAAAGGACTGTTTGCGGAGATTACGGGTGGAGGTGGGTTTTCTATGGCCACGAGGAGGTTTGCGTAGTGTCGTACTACGGGCTGCTAGTCGATGGTGTGGTAGGCACTTGATCTCATGTGCGTATCGTGGACTTCTCGCTGCTCTGATCTATTATACATGGCTCGAGAGGAACACTAGGATCTTTGAGACTCGGTCGGTGCCGTCTGGAGTGGTGGCTTCTCAGGCAATCTCTATCATACTGGAAAGGATTCTCTCTTTACGACTCTCCGATTCTCTTCCGGCACGGACACTGAAGATGGTTTGGCATATAAAATGGTGATTGTTTTTCTATTTTTTAGTATTATATGTCTAGTTTGGTTGGTTGGAGAGCTAGTCTATCATACTCTTTGTTTTACATGTGATTGACCTTTACCAAAAAAAAAACTTCTAACTTATCCAATTATTCTACCCACAAAATAATTTTTTATAGGTTCCATCACTTACTTATTTTTTATTTTTTATTTATATTTAAATAATAATAATAATAATAATAATAATAATAATAATAGTAAAAATTAAAATAAATGATTTTTAGATAAAAAAAGATAAATAAATAATATTTCATATAAAATACAAATTATAATTTATATTTCAAAAATTTTATTTTTAATTAATTTTTAATTTTAATTAATATTTATATAAAATACCTATTATAGTTTATATTTTTATTTCAAAATTTTTATTTTTAATTACTTTTTATATAAAATACGATTATAATTTATAGAAACATTCACAGATATACTTATTTTTTAAATTAACTATTTCAAAATTTTAATTTTTAAATAAATTTTATATAAAATAAAAAAATAATAACATTACAAATTTAACTATTTCAAAATTTAACTATTTCAAAATTTTAATTTTTAATTAAATTTTATATAAAATAAAAATAATTAATAACACTAAAAATTTAACTATTTCAAAATTTTTATTTTTAATTAATTTTTATATAAATAATTTTTAACACTAAAAATTTAACTATTTAAAAATTATTATTTTGTATTAATTTTTATATAAAATAAATTTAACTATTTAAAAATTATTATTTTGTATTAATTTTTATATAAAATAAAATAATTCGTTAAAATATAAAATAAGTTAAAATTTAATCTATTTAAAAATTATTAATTTTAAATAATTTTTATATATAATAAATAATAATCTTTACCTTAAAAATTACCACGGCAATATTAATTTTGTTAATTAATAATAGTAAATAATAATAATAAATCAATAATAGTAAAAAAAAATAATAAAATAATAATATAATTTATCTCTATTAGGTAGAAATTCTTTTACCCAAGAATTTTTAGTAACTTCTAATGTTAACAAGTCAGTGCACCTCCAATCACTTTAGAAGTCTATGGGTAAATATCATTGTGAAGAGGATGATGTGGCACGTGTGAAGAGTTTCGGTAGAAATACTTCTACCGGGTAGAAGTAAAAGACTTGGGGATTTTATTATTTTTTCATAATAAAATAATGATTATAAAATATAATATAAATAAATTGATAGTGAGCTTATTTGTGAGGTAGAATCATTAAGTGAGGTAGACGTTTTTGAACTCTATTTTCGTTCATAGCAGATGGTGACGGCGATTTTGTTTTTCTTTAAATTTATTAATCAATTTATTTTTTTTCCCTTTTTTATGATAAATCATACCAATATATGATTTAAGATTTATCACAATGAGATCTGCTCAATTCTGATGTTTGTTCCAAATTTTTAATTTGGGAGATTTGCGCAAGTTTGTTTTTAATTTTTAGTTTTGGATCTATTATTATAGTAAACTCAATAATTATTATATATAATCAGATCTATATATAATTATATATTAATTTTTGGTTTTGGATTTATTATTTTTAATATTTTATCACTCAATATATATATATATATATATATATATATATATATATTTAACATTAATATTTTTGTCTCAATTATTAAATATACAGCAGAACTACAAAAAACACACATGTGTAATTTTTTTAACAAAAATAGAGTGAGAGATGAAATAATGTTGTTGGATCTATTCTTCTAAATTCTAATCTTTATCAAAAATATGTGTAAAAATTAGTGATTTATTAAGATGTAACTTTATTTATAAAAAAAGGGTAGTATTGTCATTGTTATAAACTTAGCAAGTTCAAACTTTTGTATCAAAAAAATCAACCAAAAGCAGGTAAAATATCTTATATTGATTAAACAGTATTTTACATACTTAACTCATGATAGGTATGGATAATTTATCCTTGCTACCACACCTGCACTAAGGTTATGTTTATCAGTGATCACCCCAACCACCCACATTTTTTAATATTTAATAAATTTTTCTTTCAATTCTCTCTTTTCCACATTATCAATCTAACCACCTTATATTTTCTAAGTTTATCAATTACCACCTCAACTAATTAATAACCCATTTTTTTATATATTTTTTAATAATAATATAATTACATTTATTTTTTAGTTTTATATTTTCACCTCAAAATGAAAAAGAAAAACAATTAAATTTATCAATTTAATTCCAAGATAATTGAAATACCAAATTGAGAAAAAAATTATAACTCTTAAAAAAATTGTTTTTTTTTTTTTGTAAATTATAGTCAATTTTTTTTTGTAAAACTATATCAATATTGGTTTATATTTGTATAGTGCAAAAAATTATGAATTTTGGTATTTTTTTTTATTTTTTTAAATATAAATTAAAATAATATATAATAATTTAATCAAACAAAAAAAAAATTAAAAATCAATAAGGTTGTGACAAATGTCACAACTCAATTGGTTACATTTAGTAAAATCTTGAGAGACTTTGTGGACACATATCACCCCAAAACCGTCCATGGTTAATGAGAAAGAAACTCACATTTTTTAATATTTTTTTCTTTTTTTTATTTACATGGCGCCCTCATGGGCGCAGATAAACATAGTCTAAGAAATCATACAAACTGGAATTAGTTTGATCTCAGTTGATGTACCGGAACCATAAAACGCACCGGAAATTAATACTCGTTAATTCCAAAAATTTTATTAAAATTAATTTCTAAGAATATCAAATTTTATAAAACCTAAGAGAAAATAACATTTTATTTTATCTCATAAACAATTTTCAACTTAATAGAAAGAGCAACATATAAATAGTACTCAATCCCTAATAGACTTAAATTTTATTAAAAAAAAGAAATAAATAAATAACATAATTAAATAAATAATACAATGGTTTCGTATCAACATAATCGGTAGATAGAAATCGAGGTATAAAGTGAGCTAATGCGATAAATTTGTTAGAAAGAATAATAAGAAGACAATCATATTGTTAGAAAATGATTGTTCGGAAAGCAATCAAATTGTTTGACGTTGTCGAGTGAGGTCATCGATGTAACTTCATCACAGCAACAACAACTTCGTCGCTTCTCTTTGCTGTGTGTAGACGTGCATATTTAATCTTGTTTGAAATCGTAATTTGAACCTGGGACCGGTACCCGGTTTTCATCAGTTCAGTCCCGGTTCCAAATTATCCGATACCGATCCAGAATAGAAAGAACCAATTTTTTTTTTTAAAGTAGCGACCGCTACTTAGATAGCAGCGGTCGCTATTGCAGGTGCGGTTATTTATTTATTTTTTTTCTATATTCATTTTATCAAAAATAAAACTATTTACTATATTCTTATAACTAGGGGTGTTCATCGGTCCAAAACCGGACCGAACCGGATCGGAACCGGATTGGACCGGGGAACCGGAATCATGAAAAAGCATGATTCGGAAACCGGACCGGAATAATACCGGTCCAGACCGAACCGGACCGGTAAATTCGGGTCCGGTCCGGTTTTGGACCGGATAAAACCGGATTAATTTAAAATTTTAATAAATTAAATATAAAATAATAATTAAATTAAATTTTTATATTTATAAATTTTAAATTTTACTCAATATAAATAAAATATCATTTTTTAAATAATAAAATATTTTAAAAATTAAAAATATATTTTTTGTTTAATTATTTATAGATTATTTTGTTATATTAAGTACTAATAATTTAATATATAATGAAAATTTTAGTTAATACAAAAATTATATTTAATAAGTAAATCAATTTTATATTAAAATATAAATAATTTATCAAGTTATTTAATTATTTTTATCAAATATATAAAATTATATATTAATAAATTAAATCCGGTCAAATCCGGTCCGGACCGGATTTTACCGGTTTTTAACCGGAATCGGACCGGAAACCGGAATCTCACTTTTAGTCGAACCGGAAACCGGTCCGGAATTTTACCGGTCCAGACCAAACCGGACCAACCGGTCCGGTTCCGGTCCGGTTTCCGGTCCGTGCCATTTTATGAACACCCCTACTTATAACTTTTACGGAGTAATTTTTAATTCGTATTTTACTATAATTTTGAATTTGAAATTTAAAAAAAATTGCGATTATTTGATCCAACAATTTAAATTCAACCAAATTAAAAAATAAAATTAGCTGTTATTTGAATAAATAGTTTAGATTAATTAGCCATTATTTTGTTCCTATAAATATGAGCCACTCACCATTCTTTACTTTTTGCACACATTTTATACATTCTCATTTAATCTTTTATTACATTCAAAATATATTTTGCTTTCTATTTATATTTTGTTTCCTATTAAATATTAATATAATTATATCTACTATATTTTCTATATTTTGTTACTATAATCAATTTTGTGGCAAGTGATTCCCGATGAAGTTCCGGAGCACGAAGTCTATGAGATGTTCCATCGAGCCAACTTCGAGGAAGAACTTCCCTACTCTGACCGCAACGAATATCAAAATCAAGATCAACCACCGTAGGTGCCATCGGACAACTCTCGTGTGCCAACCCGAAGGAAGCCGAAGGAGCTCTTCGGTCCCCGACTCCGACAAAGGTATGACTTCCACTTCTAACATATTTCATTATTTCGAACAACATCATAAACTTTATCTTGCTAAATTTATTGCCGTAATGGGTCTTCCTTTTAATCATGCCGATAATTCTCAATATGATTAAAATTTAGTAAAAGATGTGGATTAAGTGCATTCCTAGTAAAAATTCCACAATGAGGATTATAATCGATCGACATTATTAAAAGATAGACCCATTACGACAATAAATTGAGTAAGATGAAATTTATGATGTTCGAAATAATGAAATTAGTTAGAAGTAGAAGTCATACCTTGGTCGGGGTCGGGGACCGAAGAGCTCCTAAGGCTTCCTTCGGGTCGGCACACAAAAGCTGCCCGACGTCACCTCTGGTGGTTGATCTTGATCTTCGTAGGGGTCGAAGTAGGAAAAGTTCTTTCTCGAAGTTGACTCGATGAAATATCTCCTTGAATTCATGCATTAGAACTTCATCGGGGACATATGGAATTCGTCTACCACCACCACGACCTCGAGAAACAACAGATTAAAAATCACTTACTTGGATATTCATTTGTTAATTCGACAATAACTTGTAAAATTTGACAAACGTTTCGTTTCTTATATAATCAATTAATTGAATATTCATTTATTAATTCGCTACATTCAATTAATAATTTGATACTCATTTGTTAATTCTCCACATTCCATCAATAATTCGATATTCATTTATTTATTTGACAATAATTCGTATCTAAGTTTTTATTTCAGAAATGTCCATTTAAGGACATCTACCTATTCAACTTTGTCTCATATCTACATTCTTAAAACATGTTAAGTAATTCAATAAATTTTAATTCGATAAAATTCACTTGGATTATTCGACGATTTCGCAATTAATGTCATATTCGTCATTTACTTTAAGAATTCGTCGTTAACTCAATTAATATTCTACAAATATGTATTTTAAAATATTTATAATAAATTTTAGATTTTGGTGCATTTAATTTGAATTGTCAAATCATATAAACTTGTTGTAATCATTAGAACAATTTAACTTGTTGCATTCATATCTAGGTTTTTTTAACATTTGTTAAACATTCGCAATAGCGAGAGGCTCCAAACATTCACAATTGTTGACGATCGGGACGATGTATAGTATGATAATATCGAGAATACCGAAGAAAAGAAATCAACAAGAAAATAGAGAAGACAAGAATTTACGTGGAAACCCAACTGGGAAAAACCACGGGAGGAACGACGAACAATTCAATATAATATTGCTTCAAGATTACAAGGATGATATACGCTCTAAACCCTCAAATCTCACGCAATAGCTATAGAATTATAATTGGTGTGTTTCGTGTCATCTGTGTAAATGGAGCAGCTCTCTTTATATATGGGAGAGTCCATAATAATATATAGAAATAATATATTACCCCAAAAAGAGTCCTAAAGGGAGTAGGAATCAATCCCCATCAATTTGGAAAACTTTCCAAAAAAATCCCGGAGGTAGAAAGCTGGCGCAAACGAGCCAGATCCTGGCGCGAACGCGCTGGAGCCTCTGAAGTCTGGCGCGAACGCGCTGGAATGCTACTTTGCTCGTTTCAACTCCGTTTCGACCGAAACTTTGCTCGTTTCAACTCCACGCGGTTTTGAGTCACATTCCAACAAATCTCCACCTTGACACCAAACCGCGAACATCCTTCGCCTATCATCTTCCTCCAAACGCCCCTAAGGGCCTAATCTCTCGATCGAAGTCCAACCAAGCTAGAGCAAAGCTCAAACTTGGTTGCGGGTAAACTCTTCGTCAACATGTCCGCCGGATTGTCGTGAGTACTAATCTTACTCACCTTAACATCGCTTCGAGCGATCACCTCACGGACAAAATGATAACGAATATCTATGTACTTTGTTCTCTCATGGAACACTTGATCTTTTGTGAGGCAAATCGCACTTTGACTATCACAAAAGATTGACGTCGTCTTAGAACTCTTCGATAGTTCTCTAAACCAACCTCTCAACCATAGAGCCTCCTTGCAAGCTTCGGTGACCGCCATATACTCCGCCTCGGTAGTTGATAAGGCCACCGTACTTTGCAAAATAGCTTTCCAACTTATGGCACACCCACCAATGGTAAAAACATACCCGGTAAGAGATCTTCTTTTATCTAGATCAACGCCATAGTCGGAATCCACGAACCCTCTAACATCTTCTTGTTTCCTCCCGAAGACTAGCTTCTTGTTAGACGTACCTCTCAAATAGCGCAACACCCATTGCACCGCCTTCCAATGCTCTCTCCCGGAATTCGCCATATACCGACTTACGGCACTCACGGCATACGCTAAATCCGGGCGTGTACACACCATGGCGTACATAAGAGACCCAACGATATTGGAATAAGGGACTCGAGCCATATCCTCGATGTCCTTCTCCGTAGTCGGAGAGTAAGCAGAGGTAAGTCTAAATTGTGTTCCAAGGGGAGTACTTACCGGGTTTGCATTCTCAAAGTTGAAACGACGTAGCACCTTCTCTATATACCCCTTTTGGCCAAGATACAACTTGCCATCCTTTTGATCTCTAGTGATTTCCATTCCAAGAATTTTCTTTGCCGCACCAAGATCCTTCATCTCGAACTCCTTACTAAGTTGTGCCTTAACTTTCTCCACCTCCGACTTATCCTTAGTCGCTATCAACATATCGTCGACGTAGAGGAGAGGATAGACTAAAGACCCATCACAGCCTTTCCGGAAATACACACAACTATCGTAGGAGCTCCTCCGGAAACCATTCTTAATCATAAACGTGTCGAAACGTTTATACCATTGTCTAGGAGACTGTTTCAAGCCATATAAGGACTTCTTGAGAAAACAAACCTTGTTCTCTTGACTTGAACCCTCGAACCCCCTGATTAAATCGTTTTTGTAGCGTCACAAATCAAATAAAATTATCGAACTAGTTGCTAAAGCAACTCGCCCGAGTCGATCTCTCGAGGAACACTACTATCGGCGTAAAAGCGTTTAATTGTTTGCAACGGGATTGAGAAAATGAAATAGCATAATGCAAAAGTTTGTTTTTGGTTTTTTGTAATTAGTTCTAAAATAAACGAAGGAATTTGAAAAGACGAGAAAGCTAGTAAAAGTATTGAAAATTGTTTTTGAATTAAATGAGAAATGAACTAGGGTTTCGGGAATCGTGTTTATCGTTTTCGAGTTAAACCTTGAATTCATAAAATTATTTCAACATGTCCGTTCCCGGTTGATGTTAATTCAAGATCGGAATTCAAACTCTAACCCTATTCGATATTCACTCAACCCTAGCCCTAGCAAAAGAAATTAGCTACTCATGATTTTAATTGAAAAGAAATTAAGTTTTTGAAAATAACAATCCATGAAATCGAATTACGAAAAGTGAAAACAACGATTAACCTAATAAGAACGAGAATTTAAGAACGAGAAATTAAAAGCAAAGAACTTACTAATTCAAATGTCAAATCCAAAACCAAAGTACCCGTCGGCGGAATCTCCGACTTTTACCGAGTTTCAATCCAATCCAAGAAAAAGCACAACGGAATTCAAAGCTACGTAACGAGTTCTAAGAGTTCTCTCCAATACGAAAATAAAGTCTGGAAAAAAGTTGTTCTGAAACCCTAGGTTCAAATCCCCATAAGTAGTATCGAGAAACGGGGGTCAAATCGCGTCAACGCTGAAAAAGAGGGGCAGGCGACCGCCTGGGGCAGGGGGCGATCGCCCGCGTCAGTGGGCAAGCGACCGCTTGCCTGGAGAGCGGTCGCCTGGTGCTAATTTTTGAGTCTCTGAACTTGAGGCCAAGCGATCGCTTGGCAAGCTGGCGGGCGCCCGCGTCACGGAGGAAGCGATCGCCTGGAGGGAAGGCGGTCGCTTGGTGCTGTATTCAGAGCCACTGACTTGTGGTCAGGCGAGCGCCTTGAGCCCTGGCGAGCGCCTGGTCTTGGCTGCACCGGTTCTGCTCCGACTCTACTCGTTTGGGCTCCTTTCTTCATCCTTTCAACACCCGCAAGCTCGAGTACCTGCAAACTCAACACGCGCATCAAACATACTAAAGCCACAAGGAAAACATCAACAAACGACTAAACACGACACAACTCACACGCAAAAAGGCACGGAAAAACGACACAAAAACACAAACATCAACTCCCCCACACTTAGCTTCTTGCTTGTCCTCAAGCAAGCAATCATAAAAACAAGTAGTATGTCCAACACACATGTATGCCAATCGTATACTCAATTCCTAAAAACCACGAATAAATCCTCAATGCGTACGGAAAAAGTAAAGTAAACAACCATCGACCCACAGTGAATTAGACACAATAAAAATCACCTTAAGCATCATCACATGTCACAATATCAAATTCCCTCGCAAAGATTCACTCTTTCTTCTTTAACTCTCGAGAAGGGGTCACTCATAAGCACACACAAGCGAAAGATCAAGAAATGACTTGTGTATTAAACAAAGGGAAGCACGAAAGGATCAATGACGAGCTTCAAATAACATCAAATGCACCTAAGGACTCCAACTAAACACATGCTCAAATTGCACTCTCCACTAATCAAGGTCTACTATCTTAAGAATCATGGGTGATCGACAAAAAAAATGGGTGTAACGGGGCTCGGCTAAAGGTATTCGGGAATATTTGGGAAAAGGTGGACTAACTCGTACAAGCACGTACCTCCAACACAATCAAATATCCGTCTAACACACAACACCCCCCTTCCACACCAAATACAACAAACGAACTCATCAAAGCCACATCAAAATCCGAGCAATTATCTAGCACCATTATTCGACTCTTTTTTGGGAGACTAAACTTATCTCATTTTTGTTTTTCTCTTTTTTTTTTTTTTTTTTTTGGAGACTTATAAAACGTCTCATTATTACAAAAGTGGCGAACATCGTAAAATAACACCTTATATCCCCAAGTACATAACTTCCCTTCTCACGAAATATAGGACAACAAGGAAAGGCTAAATGTAGGCTCAACGGGGCTACTAGGGTGTCCCACGACGGGCTCGGGGTCAATACAACGAAAAGCGGCTAAAATGGCTATCCTAGTCGATCAATACCCAATCATTTTCAAAATCCAGTAATTTATGATATACAAGCCTCAAGTAACAACCTAATCATGATTTAGCTATCGTCCATACGGGTGCATATGATGTAGAACAACGAAACTAAGAAGCTCAAAAAGTCAACGAGATATCACACAAAGAAGAACGATAAAAAGGCTCAAATTCTCACAAGGGTATATGGAACATGAAACGGTGACATGCAATTATCTCAAAGTCACTATACGGCATCTAATCACGGAATCAAAAGTCATTCACGTACCGACCTCTAGCATCAAAAATCTATCGCACCTCAAGAATCGAAATACACAACTAACATACATGGGGAACATTGACTATACTTTCATGATGATCATATCTCAACAAAGGGGAGCTATCACATGCCGACACCAAGCAAATAAAAAACAACAACTAAAACATGATAAAACAACGAGAAAGAGAAAATAAAAGGGAAGAAGAAGGCAAACCCCCCCACACTTGGGCTAATCCATGTCCTCGTGGATGTAATACCCTTCTAGGAAAGCACGCGTCCCAAGAAAGTCATCCTCGTGAGTGTCCAAAAGCGACGGGGTGAACAACCTACACAACAGAACTCAAACAAAACACGGAAAGCAAAACAAAGGAAGAAAACTAAAACAATAAAGAAGACACGACGCAAAAACAATGAAAGAAAGACTCTATGTACATACCGCGACCGTACGAAGGTACGGTCGATCCTCATGGCTCGGGTGGCGGGTACTGTGGCCCTCGGAACATGGCCATCATCTGAGCGTACTGGGCGACATGAAACGCGTGCTCCTCGTCCTGACGAGTCTGCTGTCGGGCATTCTCGGCAATGTAGTAGGCATGATTTGCGGCTTGCTGGGTCTCGATACGGTCGAGCCGACCATTAAAATGGTCCTCCATCTGATTAAGCCGGCCATCCATATATGTGCGGTCTTCTCCCGCCCAAGTCCGGAATCCGTCTTGCTGAGAGTAGTCTATCTCCCGCCTACTCGTCTCCGCGTCTTCGAAGTTCGTGCGCATCTCCTGGAACTGGTTGATCATGTCATGGAATCCAGCGGTGTAAGACGCGTAGGTCGGGTAAGAGATAGGGGCAACGTAGTCCGCTGCATACCCCTGCTGTGGAGACTGAGACGCGGGCTGAACAGGAGGCGCGGTGCTCGTTGACGCGACATTCCTCGGGGCTCGCCCAATGCGCACGGAATGAGGGTGGAAGTTTCCGGCTGCGTCGAGGAGGTGAGAGCCGTTGAGTTCCTGGAGATCAATGCACCGAGGCGCCTCGACAAAATCCGCTGGAAGTGAGTCGGGGTCATCGAAATTCATTAACGCCGTGGAATGTGCAAGTCCCGCGGCAATGTGGAAGAAGGTGGCGTGGTGGGCTCCGCGCTCGACTGTCCTTTTTAGCTGACCTAACAAGTAATCAACCGGAGTAGAGGGAAGTCCCTTCATGGCACACTCGAGCAAGAAGAGCTCCGATTTGTTCACCTTATTGCCTTCGTCCTTCCCGGATAAGTTGTATGCGATGAAACGATGCACGAGGAGAAGGGCCGGGTCGGCTATATGTGCGCTCTTCCCAGTGTGAGATGCCATCGAAGCAACGGCTTGCCAGGCTGCGTCTTTGTCAATCTTTTCGGGTATGTGCCTCTGGACTCCATCAAAGTCAAAGAGGAAGGAGGCTGCAAGGTCCTTGGCGGTGAATTCCACCTCGTTGCCCAATAGCCGACACGTGTAGAACCTCCCGTTCGAGTGCCGCTCCAAGGTGCAAAGCATCTCCAAGCCTAAGGACGTAGAGTATTTGAGGTGAAGGTTTGCGAAGTTCCACATTCCCATGAGCTCCAAATATTTCTTAACCCGATCATACAGTCCCAACTTCCGGACTAGGTCCCAGTCAAAGGGACGAGGAAGCTCAAATGGGTGCTTCTGGAAGGCAAGTAGCCGACGGCCTTCCTTGTGCGCGTAAATCGTGAAGTCTGCCCCATATTGGTCCCGGAGATCAGGCCGGCGATTAGCAGGAGGGGTCTGTGGTTGCGGAGACGGCTGCCTTGGAGGGGTGGGCTGCCTCGTAAGAGAGGTCAGTCTCTCATCTTCGTCGTGGTCCGGGGACTCATTGGACGGGCCCACGTCGGTCCGAGCCCTCTTAGAAGCCGGGGCCTTCTTTTTGCTGCGAGTAAACACCATATTAGTAATAAACGAATCACAAAGATTAAGTGGTTACCGGGATTGCCGAAAGGGGACGAACGGGCTGCCGAGAGACGGAACGGGGCTGACGAGTATCCACGGGACTGCCGTGAGTGGAATCGAGTACGAGGAACGGAATGCCGAGTCGAACTAGACTACCGAAACGAAACTTGTCGAAACCCAAAAGTGAAACGAAACGAACCTAACTAACCGGACGTTCACGGGATTGCCGTGAATCGAGTCGAAACCGAGAGTGCTCACGGGATTGCCGTGGGCTTGGGTGCTCGGCTGAGGGGCGGCGGGAGCTCGATGGTGATGGCGGAGAAGGCGGCGGTCGGAGCGGGAGTGGTGGTTCGGTTTGCAGTCGGTCCGGACGAAACTTCGCGGGAGTGGTGGCAGCTTGCTCGTGGCGGAGACGGCGGAGATTGGGGGTTGTCGTCGGCCGGCGAGGTCGACGCTGAAGGTGGATTGGGAGCGGAGGGGCGACTCAATTCCGCCGGCGGGAGCTTGCTGGCGATGGTGAGGCGGCGGCGGTCGGCGGTTGCTGAGCGGCGGTCCAGGCGGTCCAGGCGGCGACGGGGCGGATGGAGGTGGCGGCTGGGTTTTGAAGTCCTGGAGATGAAAGAAAAAGAATCGTGAATTTGAGAGTGGGGGGGGGGGGGGGGGGGGGGCGGCTGGTTAGAATTAGGGCTTCCCTCCCCTATAATTTGATTTCAAAATAAAAATAAATAATATAAATATATATATATTCTTATTTTTTTTTATTTTAAAAAGGGAGGAGGCGACCGCCTCCTGGGCAGGCGAGCGCCTGCCCAAAAATCCTGCTCTCTGAAGTTGGAAGGAGGCGACCGCTGAAGGCTCAGGCGGTCGCTCGCGACGATTAGCAAGCGGTCGCTTGGTGGGCAGGCGATCGCTTGCTCATTTTTGCAGCTCTCTGAAATTTTCACGGGGCGATCGCTTCCAGAGACGGCGAGCGCTTGATCCCTGCCCCAGGCGGTCGCCTGGCACTCCAGCGGGCGCCTGGTATGTTTGAAAATCCTGGCTCTTCCTGTTGCCGTGCGATCCTCTCGACTCATTCTCCTGTCAAATAAAAGCATCAATTGGCTCATTTCACGTCGTGAGCTTGACGTTCGTGGGTAGGCCCCCACGTGGCGCTCTTTTTGAGAACCGAAAGAGCGACACGGTCCGTGGACTAGTCTCCACGCGACGCTCGTTTAGAGTCTCGAGCTCGACTGACGAGCTCTATTCATAAGAGACGTCTCCGAGTAGAATGGATTCTACTCCGAATTTAATTTTGTCTCCCTCACTATAAGGCTCGATATACGGCTTAACTCGGTGGCCGTTGACTTGAAATGCCTCTTTCGTCTTCGGGTTATAAAGTTTGACCACTCCATAAGGGAACACCTCCATTATCTCGTACGGTCCACTCCATCTTGACTTGAGCTTCCCGGGGAACAACCGAAGCCTCGAGTTGAATAAAAGCACCTTCATCCCGGCGGTTAGTTCCTTGTTCTTGATCCTCTTGTCGTGAGTCGCCTTCACCTTTTCCTTATAGATACGAGAGTTCTCGTAGGCCTCATTGCGCATCTCGTCAAGCTCGGACAACTCCAAAGCTCGGGCTCCTCCGCCCTCCATTAAATCCATGTTCGTAGCCTTGATTGCCCAATAAGCTCGATGCTCGATTTCTACCGGCAAGTGGCAATGCTTCCCAAAGACAAGGCGGTAGGGACTCATTCCGATCACCGTCTTATATGCGGTCCGATAAGCCCATAGAGCCGAGTTAAGCCTCTCCGACCAGTCCTTGCGGGAAGTTTTCACGGTCTTCTCGAGAATCTCCTTCACTTGACGATTACTAGTCTCGGCTTGCCCGGAAGTCTGTGGGTGGTACGCCGTGGCTATTTTGTGGTTGATGCCGTTCTTGACCATCAACTTCTCGAAAAGTTTGTTGCAAAAGTGCTTTCCACCATCGCTAATAATGGCCTTCGGGAAGCCAAACCTAGAAAGAATATTCTCCTGCACAAACTTAAGCACCACTTTAGCATCACAGGTCCTAGTGGGGATCGCTTCGACCCACTTGGACAAATAATCAACACCCAAAAGAATGTACTCAAAACCAAAAGACACAGGGAAAGGTCCCATAAAATCAATCCCCCAAACATCAAAGATTTCAACCGCTAAGTTAATATTTAAGGGCATTTCATCACGTTTACCTATGTTCCCCATGCGTTGGCACCGGTCACAAGCTTTGCAATAATCAATTGCATCACGGAAAAGAGATGGCCAAAACAAACCTGATTGGAGGACTTTGTGGGCGGTTTTATGACCCCCAAAGTGACCTCCACTCTCGTCGTGGTGACAACACTTGAGCACGTCAGCTTGCTCCTCCTCCGGGAGGCATCGTCGGATGACCTCATCTTTCCCGAACTTGTAGAGGTAGGGATCCGACCAAAAGTACTCCTGGGATAAATGCTCGAACCTCGCCTTTTCTTGGGACGTCATTCCTTCCCTTAGAGCTCCTGCAACCAGAAAGTTCACAATATCCGCGTACCAAGGTACCGGAGTCATAGCCATAGCAAGCTCATAAGGAAAAGAGTCGGGGATCGAGCCATCAACAATATCGCCTAAAATCTCGGGGGGTGGCTCTAGCCTAGACAAGTGATCGGCTACTACGTTCTCGCACCCCTTCCTATCCTTAATCTCTACATCGAACTCTTGAAGCAAAAGGATCCACCTAATCAACCTCGGTTTGGCTTGGGCTTTAGCTAGCAAATGTCGTAGGGCTTGGTGATCACTATGGACGATGACTTTAGAACCTATGATATAGGACCTAAACTTATCCAAGGAAAACACTACGGCTAACAATTCTTTCTCGGTAGTGGTGTAGTTGGTTTGGGCACTATTTAAGGTCACACTAGCGTAATATATAACCCTAAGCAACTTATCCACTTTCTGACCAAGAACCGCTCCTACCGCTGAGTTAGATGCATCACACATAATCTCAAAGGGCAACTCCCAATTCGGTGCTACAACTACCGGGGCTGAGGTAAGCTTCCCCTTAAGTGTATTAAAAGCTACTAGGCACGACTCATCGAACTTAAACTCAACGTCTTGCCCTAGCAAATGACACAAAGGTTGGCTTATTTTGGAAAAATCCTTAATGAACCTCCTATAAAACCCGGCATGCCCAAGGAAGCTACGAATACCTTTAACATTAATGGGAGGGGGTAGTCTCTCGATAACCTCGATCTTAGCTCTATTAACCTCTATCCCCCGACTAGACACCATATGTCCTAGTACTATCCCACTAGTAACCATGAAATGACTCTTCTCCCAACTCAAGGTAAGACTACTCTCGATACATCTCTTAAGAACCCTATCAAGCTTACCCAAGCAATCATTAAACGAAGAGCCAAAAACAGAAAAATCATCCATAAAAACTTCCATGAAGTTACCTATCATCTCGGAGAAGATGGACATCATACATCTCTGGAAAGTTCCCGGTGCATTGCACAAACCGAAGGGCATCCTCCTCCAAGCATAAGTACCAATGGGGCATGTGAAGGTCGTCATCTCCTGATCCTCCGGTGCTATCGCCACCTGGTAGTAACCTGACAAGCCATCAAGAAAACAGTAAAATGCATGTCCTGATAATTTATCAAGTAATTGATCAATAAAGGGAAGAGGAAAATGGTCCTTTCGGGTGGCGGCATTTAACTTTCGATAGTCAATGCACATCCGCCACCCAGTAGTGATACGAGTCGGAAGGAGCTCTCCTTTCTGGTTCTCCACCACGGTGATTCCTCCTTTCTTCGGGACCACGTGAACCGGACTCACCCATCGGCTATCGGCAACGGCATAGATCAACCCCTCATCCAAGAGCTTGTAGATCTCCGTTCTCACGACTTCCATCAGAACCGGGTTGAGTCGCCTCTGCCCATCTCTCTTAGGGATCGATCCCTCCTCCAAAATTATCCGGTGCATGCACACCGAAGGGTCGATACCTCGAATGTCACCTAAGCTCCACCCAAAAGCCTTCTTGTTTTGCTTAAGTATTGCCACGAGCGCTTCTTCATCCTCGGCTCTCAAAGTGGCTGAGATGATCACGGGTTTTTGTTCCCCGTCTTCCAAGAAAACATATTTGAGGTGGCTCGGTAACGGTTTCAACTCCACCTTATTTTTCGGAGCCTCGATCTCGGCTTCTTGTGAACTAGGTCGCACAAAGGTGGGATCCGTTAATTTTTCCTCTTCGCCTTCAAGGACCTCGGGGTTGCTCTCTTCTACGAAAGCGGGTTCCACTTCGTCATCAACATGGTCGACGAAGGCGCAATTCTCCACGTATAGGGCAGCGGGAGTGGCTTTCCCCGTTCGGACGGAGAACGAGACTTTCTCACCAAGAACGGTCATCTCAAGTGCACCGTTCTTTACATCGATCACCGTATTAGTGGTGGCCATGAATGGTCTTCCCAAAAGAATGGCGTGATCTCGCCCATTCTCGGGAACTTCTCCAACGTCGAGTACCACGAAATCCACGGGTACTATCAAACCTCCGACCTGTACCAATATGTCTTCCACAATCCCCTTAGGGTATCGAATCGATCGGTCGGCTAGTTGGAGGCACATACGAGTGGGCTTGAGATCGCCCAACTCCAACTTCTCGTAAACAGCGTACGGCATCAAATTTATCCCCGCTCCCAAATCGAGCATTCCGGACACTTCCTTGCCATTCCCCACGGCGATCATTATGTTGAAACTCCCGGGGTCTCTTTGTTTCTCGGGTAGTTTGTGCTGAAGTATCGCACTTGCTACCTCTGAAACCACCACCTTCTCGTTGTCAACGAACCTCCTTTTTCTCGAAGCGAGGTCCTTGAAGAACTTGACGTAGGACGGGATGTTCCGGATAATGTCGAGGAGGGGTAGATTCACGTTGACCTTCGACAAAAGCTGATAAATTTCTGAGAACTGCTGATCTTGCTTCTCGTTCCTCAACCGAAATGGGTATGGTGGCACTGGAGGCCTATAGGGGTTATCGGCCTTGTGTAAGGCTGCCCGACTCATCTCCGGTGCTCGTATAGGGTTTTCCACCGGTTTCTCTATCGGTTTCTCCACCGGTTTCTCAATCGGGACCCTCTGCTCAGCTACTTCCGGTGCCGGGATGTCCTCTTCCACCTCATCGGTTGGCATTTCGACGTGATTATCAATGACACGTCCGCTCCTAAGCACGGTGACCGCCTTAGCCTGATGTGGTTGACTCGGAATCCGGTCCTTCTGATTAGCCTGTGCTATCTCATTCATTCGACTGGCCATTTGTCCAACCTGCGTCTCGATTCTCTTAATCGCCGCGTTCTGGTTGGTCATATTAGACTCCACCCCCTCGATCTTCTGCTGGTTATGGTTAAGGATAGCCTGATTCGAGGCCATAAAAGATGCAAACTTCTCGTCTAGGTCTGAAGTCTTTGGTGGAGGTGGAGGTGCGTGATATGACTGGTGCTGCTGCTGGTACTGGGGCCTCTGGTAATTCTGGTTATTTTGCCAATTCTGATTTCCCGAATTCTGGTACCCTTGATTCTGGGATCGGTTCCCGGCATTCTGGTATCCCTGGTTCTGATTGTTGAAGTTCGTCTGAGAACCTTGTCCTTGAGTCTGTGGCTGGTCTTGCTTCCACGAGAAGTTAGGATGGTTCCTCCAGGACGGGTTGTAAGTGTTAGAGTAGGGGTCATTCCTCTGGTTGCCCTGCTGATTGTACCCCTGCATCGCATTAACCTGTACCTCGGGGCTGTAGTTCTGATCCATCATCTGAGGTGGAGATGGCATACCTTGACCACACGTGCTCGAGAAATGGCCTATCTCCCCGCATAAGCTACACGGTTCAACTCGATAGATCTGTCGCTTTGGCTGCTCCTCAGTGGTCTCGAGCATCTGAACCTTCTTAGTTAGGTCGGCGACTTGCTTTGCCAACTGAGCATTAACACTCCCATCGGTCCTGACATAGTTACTACTTCTTGAACTTGTTTGTCTCGACTCGGCTGATAGCGACTTGAAGATTTCCATCATCTCATCACTGTTCCGACTACTGATATTTCCGCCGGCTGCGGTTCTCACCTCTCTCTGATCCTCTCTGCTCAGACCCTTGTAGAAGAACTGGATGATCGAATTGGGAGTGAGATCGTGATGTGGGCACTGCCTCAGTAAGCTCCTGAATCGCTCCCAAGCTTCATGGAAAAACTCCCCCGGTTCTTGCTCGAAGGCACAAATCTGGCCTTTCAGGTCGAAGGTCTTCTGCTGAGGATAGAACCGAGTGATGAACTCCCGGTACATGTCCGCCCAAGTGGTGATCGAGTCCGGCTCCAAGGATAGCAGCCAGTTCTTCGCTCTATCTCTCAAAGCATATGGTACACACTTCAGCCGGAGCTGATCATCATCGAGTGCTCCGAGTGGGAAGGCATGCAAAGCTGTATAGAATTCCCTGATAAAGTTGAGTGCATCCTCGTTGGTGGTTCCGGAGAACTGAGGGAGCTGAGCAAGGTGGTGCGCCTTGAGGTCGTATCTCCGGGCGGCATCACTTAGGACGATGCATGAACTAGCTCCGTCGATTTGAGGATGCGTCAGATCTCCAAAGAGGAGTGGCTGGGCACGGTTTCCGTTGTTTCCGTTGTTCCCATTGTTTCCGTTATTTCCGTTGTTGCCATTATTGCCATTGTTTCCGTTGTTTCCGTTGTTGCCATTATTGCCATTGTTTCCGTTGTTTATAGCCTCAGCCATGGTCGTCAATTCACTCAGCTTCGGTGTCGGTAGTGGTGGAGTCCGATGAAGAACCGTCGTCTCCGTTTGTAAACCGACCGATGCTCCTGCGTCTATTGATGTTTTCGATCACGGGTGCAAGTTCGGTAGTTCGACTTCGAGTACCTACCATACACCAACAAAAACTAAAAAGAGATCAAACGCACCTGAACAAGTAAATAAATAAAAAAGAAAAGTAAAAAGGAAATTGTTGCAAACACCTAAACACTAATACTAGTGCCTAAAGTGTTCCCCGGCAACGGCGCCAATTTGATTAAATCGTTTTTGTAGCGTCACAAATCAAATAAAATTATCGAACTAGTTGCTAAAGCAACTCGCCCGAGTCGATCTCTCGAGGAACACTACTATCGGCGTAAAAGCGTTTAATTGTTTGCAACGGGATTGAGAAAATGAAATAGCATAATGCAAAAGTTTGTTTTTGGTTTTTTGTAATTAGTTCTAAAATAAACGAAGGAATTTGAAAAGACGAGAAAGCTAGTAAAAGTATTGAAAATTGTTTTTGAATTAAATGAGAAATGAACTAGGGTTTCGGGAATCGTGTTTATCGTTTTCGAGTTAAACCTTGAATTCATAAAATTATTTCAACATGTCCGTTCTCGGTTGATGTTAATTCAAGATCGGAATTCAAACTCTAACCCTATTCGATATTCACTCAACCCTAGCCCTAGCAAAAGAAATTAGCTACTCATGATTTTAATTGAAAAGAAATTAAGTTTTTGAAAATAACAATCCATGAAATCGAATTACGAAAAGTGAAAACAACGATTAACCTAATAAGAACGAGAATTTAAGAACGAGAAATTAAAAGCAAAGAACTTACTAATTCAAATGTCAAATCCAAAACCAAAGTACCCGTCGGCGGAATCTCCGACTTTTACCGAGTTTCAATCCAATCCAAGAAAAAGCACAACGGAATTCAAAGCTACGTAACGAGTTCTAAGAGTTCTCTCCAATACGAAAATAAAGTCTGGAAAAAAGTTGTTCTGAAACCCTAGGTTCAAATCCCCATAAGTAGTATCGAGAAACGGGGGTCAAATCGCGTCAACGCTGAAAAAGAGGGGCAGGCGACCGCCTGGGGCAGGGGGCGATCGCCCGCGTCAGTGGGCAAGCGACCGCTTGCCTGGAGAGCGGTCGCCTGGTGCTAATTTCTGAGTCTCTGAACTTGAGGCCAAGCGATCGCTTGGCAAGCTGGCGGGCGCCCGCGTCACGGAGGAAGCGATCGCCTGGAGGGAAGGCGGTCGCTTGGTGCTGTATTCAGAGCCACTGACTTGTGGTCAGGCGAGCGCCTTGAGCCCTGGCGAGCGCCTGGTCTTGGCTGCACCGGTTCTGCTCCGACTCTACTCGTTTGGGCTCCTTTCTTCATCCTTTCAACACCCGCAAGCTCGAGTACCTGCAAACTCAACACGCGCATCAAACATACCAAAGCCACAAGGAAAACATCAACAAACGACTAAACACGACACAACTCACACGCAAAAAGGCACGGAAAAACGACACAAAAACACAAACATCACCCCCCGGGTTGGACCATGTAGATATCCTCATCGAGCTCCCCATGTAGAAAGGCCGTCTTCACATCCATTTGCTCAAGCTCCAAACCGTGCATTGCCACAATGCCTAGAATTGCTCGAATCGAGCTATGCTTGACCACCGGTGAAAACACATCATTGAAATCTACTCCGGGAATTTGACTAAAACCTTTAGCCACCAATCTCGCTTTATACCTCTCGTCCTCGACCCCAGGGATGCCCTCCTTCTTCTTAAAGATCCATTTGCACTTTATGGCCTTCTTGCCTTTAGGGAGATCAACCAACTCCCAAGTGCCATTCTTATGAAGAGACTCCATCTCTTCTTGCATAGCCAAGACTCCATCTCTTCTTGAGTCATCACACGTAACCGCCTCGTCATATGAGGAAGGCTCCTCATACGAATCAACTTCATCGGCTACGTTTAAAGCATAAGCAACTAACTCATACTCGGCTAACCTTTTGGGTGGTCGAGTCTCACGCCTTGGCCTATCTCGTGCTATGCATTGCGGCTCCATCTCTTTTGGATCTTCCGGAGTAGTCGAACTACTCGTCTCATCGGTCGGGGAACTTGACCCATCATCTTTCTCTTGCACCCTGTCCGGCTCCACCTTAATAGGAGTACTTGGAACCTCGAGATTCCCTTTAGACGACCGATCACCCATCATAGAAGCCTCATCGAAGAATACATAACGGCTTAGTATGATCTTTCTCGTCTCTGGACACCAAAGCTTGTATCCTTTAACTCCTTCCTTAAAGCTAACGAATATGCACTTCTTAGATCGTGCACTCAATTTCCCGTCGTTGACATGCATGTAGGCCGGACACCCAAACACCCTCAAGTCCTCATAGTTCGCCGGAGATCCCTTCCACAATTCTTGTGGAGTCTTCTTATTAATCGCCATGGAAGGAGAGCGGTTGATAAGGTAACATGCTAAAGAAGCCGCTTCAGCCCAAAAACCTTTTGTCAACCCAGAAGTTTCTAACATGCAACGTACCTTGTCCATAATCGTGCGATTCATTCTCTCGGCTACTCCGTTTTGCTGAGGAGTGTATCTCACAGTGTGGTGCCTCACAATCCCCGAACCCTTACAAAATTGGTTGAATTCTCCGGATACAAATTCTAGGCCATTGTCCGTACGTAGGTTCTTCACGACTTTCCCAGTTTGTTTCTCTATCATCACCTTCCAATCTCTGAAGGTAGAAAACACGTCGCTCTTGTTCTTCAAGAAGAACGACCAAACCTTTCGGGAATAGTCATCGATGATGGTAAGCATGTAGTAAGAACCTCCAGTGGAGGGGACCGGGGATGGTCCCCATAGATCGGAATGGACATACCCGAGTATCTCTTTTGTCGTGTGAGCGCCAGTGGTGAACTTCACCCTCGTTTGCTTCCCAAAAACGCACTGCTCACAAAACTCCAACTTCGAAAAGCCCTTATCCTCAAGAAGCCCTTTTCTACTTAGCTCGGCCATTCCAGAATCACTCATATGCCCTAGACGCATATGCCAAAGTCTCGTCGTATCAATATCCTGGACTTTGGAATCGCCCACGGCTACTTCACCTTTCACCGTGGTGCCATCAAGAACGTAAAGCCTATTCGACTTACGTTCGCCTCTCATAACTACCAACGAACCGCTGGCAACCTTCACGACTCCACCTTCTTCGGTGAACGAGTAACCCTTAAGCTCCAAAGTATTAAGCGAAATTAAATTCCGCTTTAAGCCGGGAACGTATCTAACCTCGCTTAGGGTGCGGATCGCGCCGTCAAACATCTTGATCCGGATGCTTCCTATCCCTTCGATCTTGCATGACGCGTTGTTGCCCATAGTCACCGCACCTTGTTCCACCTTCTCAAAAGTGTCGAACCAATCTCGATTCGGGTACATGTGGAACGTACATCCCGAGTCTAGAATCCACTCCTCGCTTGATTTGGAGACCTCACCCAAAGCCATAAGGAGATCACAATAATTCTCGGCTACACCAACTTCACCGGAACTCTTACCAGAATTATTATTGTTGTTGTTGCCGCCTTCTCTCTCCAACCTAATTTTCAAGGTGTAGCAATCGACTTTGATGTGGCCCTTCCTTTTGCAATAGTTGCAACTTTGTAACTATGTTGTGACTTCGATCGAGACCTCTGGCCCGATTTCTGAGTTGTCCGCCCACGGACATTCAAGCCTTCAGCGTCTCTCTCGAATTAGGATTCTCCATCATCAAAATATTCTCTCTAGATGAAAGAGCCGAAATAACGTTTTTAAACGCGAGGCTATCTCGAGAATATAGGAGAGTATCACAGAAGGTCGCCATAGAAGGGGGTAGCGAAATTAGGAGCCAAAACGCAAGATCATCATCTTCAATCTTCACGCCAATGTTGCCGAGGTCGGCGACTTTCTCCTTGAATTTCGCTACGTGCGCTTGTATCGAAGATCCCTCCGCCATCTTGAGGAAATAGAGACTCCTCTTCAAATTGTGCTTACTTGACACCGTCTTGGTAACGCACATCTCTTCAAGCTTCTCCCACAATTCTTTCGCTGTATTCGTCTCCATGATGTCCTCCGCCAAACTGTTCGATACATGGAGTCCTATGGTCGCCATAGCCATCTGACTAGAGCTGTCAAAAATGGGCCCGGCCCATCGGGCCGGCTCGGCCCGCCTGGCCAAAGGAGGGCTTGGGCCTCAAATATAGAGGCCCAAAAAGAGTCGGGCCTTTTTGGCCCGGCCCAACAGGCCCGATGGGCTGATGGGCTTGGGCCGGGCTTGGCCCGATGGGTTGGGCCGGCCCGACCATCTTTTTTTTTACAATTTTTTATTTATAAATAATAATAAAACTTAATATTGTTATATATTTATTTAAAAATAAAATTTAAAATCAAAATATTTATTAATTTAACTATATTTTTAGTATATAAATATTATTTTTAGTATAAAAGAAATATTAAATTATTATTTAAAATGAATTTATAAACATAAATTTAATTTAATTATTTTTTTCAAAATAAAAATTTATTATTTATTAAGTTTCTTTAATTTAATTGTGTAATTAACAATTTTTATAATTAAAAATTAATTTTTTTTAATTTTATATCTTGGGCCGAAAAAGCCCGGTGGCCCGACGGCCCATCCAAGGCTGGGCTGGGCCAAGATATTCTAGGCCCATCAAAATTCGGGCCGGGCCAGCCCGGCCAATAAAAGTCTCAAAGCCCGATGGGTCTGGGCCGGCCCGTCCATTTGACACCTCTTCATCTGACCGAGCGACACACGCTCGTCATGCTCCATCGAAACTGGCATGTTGTCAATACCATTGAGGGCGATCTCTTGCTTCAGGGATCGTAGAACTAACCTCATCTTGTATTGCCAAATTGGGAACCTTGTGTTGAGATCCAGCAACGGTATGTCATACTTCACGCTCGTCATAGATCATTAGCTCTGATACCACTTGTTGACGATCGGGACGATGTATAGTATGATAATATCGAGAATACCGAAGAAAAGAAATCAACAAGAAAATAGAGAAGACAAGAATTTACGTGGAAACCCAACTGGGAAAAACCACGGGAGGAACGACGAACAATTCACTATAATATTGCTTCACGATTGCAAGGATGATATACGCTCTAAACCCTCAAATCTCACGCAATAGCTATAGAATTATAATTGGTGTGTTTCGTGTTATCTATGTCAATGGAGCAGCTCTCTTTATATAGGGGAGATTCCATAATAATATATGGAAATAATATATTACCCAAAAAAGAGTCCTAAAAGGAGTAAGAATCAATCTCATCAATTTGGAAAACTTTCCAAAAAAATTCCGCAGGTAGAAAGCTGGCGCAAACGCGCCAAATCTTGGCGCGAAAGCGCTGGAGCCTCTGAAGTTTGGCGCGAACGCGCCACCCTGGCGCGAACGCGCTGGAGCCTCTGAAGTCTGGCGCGAACGCGCCACCCTGGCGCGAACGCACTGGAATGCTACTTTGCTCGTTTCAACTCCGTTTCGACCGAAACTTTGCTCGTTTCAACTCCACGCGGTTTTGAGTCACATTCCAACAACAATACATATATTTGCTTATTTGCTTATTTGCCAAACATTCGCAAATTAATACAACGTAGAATAACATTCAATTCGACATTCGTTAATGGGTTAATTCGTAGAATAACATTCAAACCAGTCAATTTATAGAATAACATTCAATTCGACATTCGTCAATGGGTTAATTCGTAGAATAACATTCAAACCAGTCAATTTATAAAATATCGAGCCTACAATTCGCGATTTCACAATGTGTGTGTTGTTATAACTTATAAGATAATTACAATAACATTTATAAACTAAAAAACAATCGATAGCGTGTGAAATTCAATTCAGACATTCTTTGATGGGTTCTTTGCACACTATCAACTAGGGCTGGGCGCGGGCCGGGTCGGTCCCAAAATTTTTAGGGTCCGGCCCAAAACCCGTTTTTGTCGGTCCGGGCCGGTCCGGGCTTTTCGAAATTAAGGCCCGGCTTGAGACCGAGCCCGACGGTCCGAGCTGGGTTTTCGGGTTTTTCGGGCCCAATTTTATTAATTTTAATTTTTTTTAATTATTAAAAATAATTATTTATTTATTTTTTTATAAAAAAAATAAAAATTTTAATTTTAAATAATACTATTGTATACTTATATTTATAATTTAAGTTTTTAAGTTTAAATTATTAATTAAAATATTAAAAATTATATAAAAATATATAATATTTATTAAAAAAATTATATAAAAATTAAAAATCGGACCGGTCCCGGGCTTTCGGTCCCAAAAATTTTTGGGCCCTGGCCCGGCCCGTCTTTTTATTTTTCGGTCTGGGCCCTGGCGGGCCGGTCCCAAAAAAATTTGAGCTCGACCCGTGACGGTTTTTTTTTCGGGTTTTCGGTCCGGGCTTTCGGGTTTTCGGGCTCAATCGCCCACCCCTACTATCAACGATGTACTGTACTGCCAATTTTTAGTATAAAAATATTTTTTTTAAGGGATTAATGTAAAAAAAAATGTTCAATATCCACTTATCACTTATGTGTATTTTTTTTCATTAATTATAAACTTTTAAGATAATATACTCTCGTCCCACATAAATAGATTTTATTTTAATTATTTTTTATTTTATGATAATGTACAAAAATTATGATAGTAGTACAGTACTTATAATATATATTTGACGGATAAAAAAAAAGGGAAAAATGGCAATAAGGTCAATTTTCAACATTTTTTCGCCAATAAGGCCAATTTCTAATTTTCGTGTCAATTAGGCCATTTTGTGCCAATTAGGCCAAAAAAATGTACCTGGAATGACAAAACTACCCCTCTCTCAATTAATTCTATCACACCCCACTCCACCCAACAGATCTATGTATCGTCTGTCATCACCATCACCGAGGACACCCTCCTGGACGGCGGCGGAAGGCCCCTTGGGCGGCGGCGTCGCGGTGGAGTTCGACACCCTCATGGACTACGGGTTCGAGGACATCAACGGGAACCACGTAGGCTTGGATCTGAACTCGATGGTCTCATCCCCGACGGCGTCTCGTGCGCGCGATTCTCCCCCGACAACGCAATCGTCGTCTCCCGAGCAACGAAAACCGCCTCGTCATCACCGCGGAGAAGTTGCTGCTCTTTTCGTGGAAGAAACGCGATCGGGAAATCGCGATCTCCACAGGTCGGCCGACAACCTCCCCCGCCCGCCGGAATTCTTCGTCATGAGGGAAGGGATGTGCTTGATGATGGATAGAGGCGGGGACCGCACCTGCTACGTCCAGTTCCCGCAGAGGTTCGAGGGGATCCACCCGTCCGATCGATACGCCAACAGAAACACTGAATGGGCTCTTCGACGGGCTTCAGGGCCCGATGTACGTCGGTACGGGCTGCCTCTCCCGACGGGTCGCCCTCTACGGGTTCGACCTGCCCCTCTACGAGAAGCAAGTCTTGTTCAGTGTTTTTATGTTCTGCTCAGTGTTGTGTATGCCTGTTCAGTGTTGTGCATGCCACTCAGTGTCATTACATGGCCACTCAGTATCATTACATGGCCACTCAGTTTGATTGTGTGCTTTTGGTAGCTGTTCAGTGTTATATATGCCTGCTCAGTGTCTTTACATGTCACACAGTGCCTCTGCATGCCACTCAGTGTCTTTACTGCATGTCTAGTGCCTTTGTGTGTCCTTGTGTGCCAGTCAGTGTCTTTGCATGTCACACAGTGCATATACATGTCACTCAGTGTCTATGAGTCTCATTCAGTGCCAACAAGGTGTACTTGTACTGTCATGCAGTGTCTCTGCATCTCGCTCAGTGCTTTTTACATGCCTTTCAGTGCACTCAATCCTTTTATGTGCCAGTCAGTGCTTTGTGTGATCATTCAGTGTAGTCCTCACATCATTGTGTGTTTTTTGGTTTTACAGGTACTACGAGCAGATGAGGTCGAACATGTTCACAATCATCAGGACTGAGTAGCATGCAGAGGTGCGGACATGTCGGCAATCACAACAAGAAAACGTGCACGGAGCCTATACAGTAGTTGTCGGCAATTTACCCTAGGCCCCCTTTTCTTGTTTTGATTTTTGTTGTTTTTGACATGATTCTGTGATCAGTGAACACTGAGTGGGGTGAAAAGACACTGACTGTCATTGACAGACGCTGTTTGGCTCATAAACACTCTGACTGTCATTTAAAAAACACAGGGGATTTAACATTATGTGATTTGTTTTTGTTGAGTTATGCTCTTAATAAGAGTGTTTTAATTGTTCTTGTGTGTTGTTATTTTTTAATAATTTGCTTGTTTTTTAATGTTGCAATTCAATAAGTTTTAACTGCTGCCACTGAGTAGACAAGATTAACACTGAATAGACAGAATAAAAACATTGCCAACACTGAGTAGACAGAATAAGCACTGAGTAGACAGAACAAAAGCTGAATTCAACCAATTACACAGAAATATGAACAAAAAACATTTTTTTTTTACATAAACTCAATCTAAACACAATTATAATCATGTTCATACATTTACAGAAAAATACTTCTCTTTTTTTTTTTTCCAACCAGAACTAAACAAAACAACACACAGCCAAGACACGCATTACTTGTCTTTCATGGTCAGGATGGTCATTTCTGTGATCTTTTTGTACAATTTCTCGTGGTCATGACTTCCCAAGACAATGGAGGTCTGCGAGAAAAAAAACATAAGAACAGAGTTAAGAAGAATGAATTCAATGAGCACTGAACAGGACATTAAAGACACTGAGTAGCACATAAAAACACTGACTGTTGATGATAAACACTGATCAACCATCAATAGCACTGCATAGCACATGTAAACACTGAGTAGCACATTAAAACACTGGACACAGTGTGTAAGTACAATTAGTCCAGTTCAATGCACTCTGAATCAAGCCATTAAACACTGACTGGACGCATGGTGTAGGACACTGACTGAACCAATCAAGCACTGAGTGGCAAGCTCAGTGCACGACCACTGAAGGCATGCTAACTGAACACTCAGTGTGTTTCAGTCCTATTCATGTACTGTTGATGCTCAAAACCAAAGAGGATTAACATATTGTCCTAAGAACCATCAAAGAAAAAGTACTCTATATGCACTCCCCCAATAATTTATTTTTGGAAACAGGGCTATAATTGAATTCTATGAATGAATGAAAACAGGGCTATATGCACTCAGAGTCTTCGAATTAAGTCCCATTCATCGTAACTGATCATTGCGACATACATATAGGCAGCTTCATTTGCTTCGCGAACTCCTTCTTCATGACCTCGAAAGCGCTCTCCTCCAGGTATGTGATCGTTGACCCCGAGTCCACGATCACGCCCCTGCTCTTGTCTTCTTTAAGCTCAAACGTCGCTTTCTCGATCGGCAGCTCCGTTTCCCCGACCCGACCGTGATCCCCTCGAGGGACACGTAGTAGAAGGAAGACGAAGACGGGCTCTTCATCAACTTCTTGGTCTTGATCGAATCGATGACAATCTAAAAAAACGCACACATTTCAGCCGAAATAACAATCTGATTGAACTGAAACTTGGATTTAAATTTGCAAAAAATACACTCAAAAATCAACTCACTTGTTTGTGCCGATTCAAAATATCGGGATCGAGGAATTGATCCAGAAGCATTGAAAGGACCTAATCGGATAAATAAAAAATGAATAAAATGAGGCAACCAAAATCAATCATCGGGGCAGGGGTGATACAGTGTGTAACAGTGTAAGTAGACTTAGTTCAGTTCGGTGCACTATGAATCAAGCAATTAAACACTGAATGAAAGCATAATGAAACCAAGCGCATGGTGGATGCACACTGACTGAACCAATTAAACACTGAGTAGCAAACTCAATGCACAACCACTGAATCCATGCTCAATGAACACTGAATGCATGCTGAATTAACACTGAATGCAACGACAAAACACTGAAATTCATAATAAAATCCACACAGAGTGCATGCATGCATTTCAGTTCTCACACTCCTCAATCTGTTCCTCACTAAAAAAACAGTAAATAAAGTATCAAAATGCAATGATTGGGATATGTTGTACCCGAAGAAACGGTCACCGACACGTGTCACGAATCAAAGGGCCACGTCATCAAGAGAGCAAGTCAGCTGAGACAGATAGAAAGACCTTCGAAAGCGTATCAAAGAAGAAGACGAGGAGCTCGGACAGTAGAGATTGCTCGGTAGAGTCAGACTCCTTTCACAGGGAAATCGCCTGGGAAGACTTCTGGGACACCAGTCAATGAGCTGGAACCTCACGGGGAAAGGGACAGATTAAGCACTAAGGGAAATTAGTGGGTATTTAATGCATCATATTAGTGGACTAGAGGTCCAATAAGAAGCCGATATGTGGGCATTAGGTGGCATAATTCAGCCATGCATAGAGCATTATAAATAGAGGGTATGAGAGAGAGGAAAAGGGACATGCAACCTTGATTTTAATCATGTACTCTAAGTATGGATATTTGAATAAAGAGGAGCCTTGAGCTTCCATTTCCAGTACTTATGATTTCTGCATTTAGCTTAATCCTCTTGCTTTCTTACCTATAACAAATTTACATTTTGTGTTGTTGCCCAAACCCTCTGTTACCAGCAAATTACACCATCAAAGAGCAAAAACAACCCAAAACAGGATATGCTCTATGTTTTCTTACTTTGGGGGTTCGGTGGCCTGAGCTCTTTCCCAGTCGTTCTCATCGGGCCAAACGAAGACGACCCGCATCCTTTTCGAACAGCCCGATAGCTTCGGACGACATTCTCCACCTCACTAACCCACCCATCAACGTGCTCCAAGAAACGGAATTCGTCTCGAACATTTCATCGAACACCTTCATGGTTGTGTCGATCGACCTAATCGGATAAATAAAAAATGAATAAAACGAGGCAACCAAAATCAATCATCGGGGTGGGGTAGGGAAATCGATCGAAGACTGACCTCGGTCCGGCCGTTGGCGGACAAGTGCAAGGCGGCGACCTGTACATCGGCGTCGGAATCGGGAACGTTGTCGTAGCTCGGAGGTGCTATCGCGGTTGAATCGAGGGCAGGCTCGTGATTTTCCGATTCGATGGATACGATGTCCATGTCGACCTACAGTCTTCCGATTCGGAGCAGAGGTGGTCGCTCCCGACGGCGGTCGACCGCTTCTGGTGGCTCATCCGCTTGAGCAGGGGTGGAGGCGGGGAAACGATTTCTGCAAGCGGGGAAGAGTGAGTGGAAGCGAATTTGGGGGAAGAGGGCTCGTGTGGAATTTAAGAGAGGGCAATGATGTCTTTACACATTTTAGGTGGCCTAATTGACACGCGTAATTTCTCAAAAACCTTAACGAAAAAATGTTGAAAAATGGCTTTTATCGCCATTTTTCCAAAAAAAAAAAGTAAAGGATTAGCAAAAAAAGACAAGTTTTTTATTCTTTTGCCATACACATCAATCAATCCTTCATTCCTTCATCTTCGATCTCTCTTTTTTAGAGAGAGAAACGTGTTCATACGGCAATTCCTGAAATTAGTATTATTTTTTTTCATTCTGAACGCTCGCTCGTTTGTTCCTTTCGATTTGATGAGGAGATGGGCAAATTCTCAGTGATCATCTACATTACACTCGCCATCGTCCTCTTGCTATTCGTCTCTCGCTCCTCCCACAACAAGCCCCGCCGCAACCGCCGCCTCAGAATCCGCTCCAACTTCACCTTCACCCCGGACGCCGTCCCCCGAGACCGCGCCCCCGCCGCGTTCGACCCCGTGGTCGCCGACATCGAGCGCAAGCGCGAGGACAAGGAATGGGAGCAACACTACTTACAGACCCACCACCCCGAGCTCCACTCCGATTCGACTCAGTCGACGCCGGAGTGGGAAGATTTCATGGACGCCGAGGACTACCTCAACGACGAGGAGAAGTTCAACGTCACCGATAGGCTGGTGATTTTGTTCCCGAAGATCGATGTTGACCCGTCCGATGGGTACCTGAGCGAAACCGAGTTGATTCGGTGGAACTTGCAGCAGAGCCAGAGAGAGGTGATGCATAGGACCGAGAGGGAGATGGAGGTTCATGATAAGAATAAGGATGGCTTCGTCTCTTTCGCCGAGTATGACCCACCCCTCTGGGCTAAAAAATCAGGTCAATCTTCAGTGGTTCTTTTTGCTTGTTTCCTGTGGAGTCAAATTTTAGTTTAAACGCAATCAGGGTCATGTAATTGTTTTTGTTGTGATGTGCATTTGTTAATAATAATTGTTGATGGTTGATCTTATCATAAATTTTAAAAAAATGAAGTTTCCAGATAGCATTACATGAGTCGGGTTATTTGAGTAATTTGTTTGATTATTCAAGACATAGGAAGTTTGATTGTTGTAAGTAGTGAATGGAGTTGCTTTCTGACTGAATAATACATGGTTCTTGATGTTTTTTCCTATCCAGTTAACGAGTCATTTGGATATGATATGGGCTGGTGGAAAGAAGAGCATTTTAATTCATCCGATGGAGATGGAGATGGTCTTTTGAATATCACGGAGTTCAACGAGTATGTTTCTGAGACCACCTTTTTAGTGCCTTGATTTTCAGTGCATTTAGTGTTTTCCAATCAATTACAATCTAAAATTTTATTGCCTTTCTTATTGTAGTTTTCTACATCCAGCTGATACAAGCAATCCCAAATTGCTTCAGTGGTTATGCAAGGAAGAGATAAGGTGTGCTGTAAATTTATTTTAATGTCATTCAGCAAATGTAAATTGCATTTATTTAGTTTTGTAGGAAAATATAGCATTTTCTTGGTTTAACCCCTTCCGTGTTTGTGCATTCGTTTTTTTTTTAAACCGCAACAAATATTTTATGCCTAGCTCCTTCTGGAAGTTTAAGTATCTACGTGGTTACTAAAATCCCTAGACCTCTAGTGATGCTTATTGCTCATGAAGCCGATTAAGAAATTTGGTTGCTTTTGTTCAATGTCTAATCATGACAATTTGGGACATTTGTTGTTATTCCGATTCTCACAATGTTCTCAATGATCATTGAACTAACTATATGATGAAAATCATTTACACCCACTTTTCCCTCCAAAATGATCCCTCGTGCCTTCCATGCATCGTGTATGGGTTTGAACCAACATTATGATTGTGTAACATCTTATGTCTATTTTTTACATAATGTGGGGGTTCAATTAGCAAAAAAGGAAAAAATACCGGGGAAAACTGCCATCTCAGTGGTGATGTGATATATTTGAATGGAGAGGAATAGAAAGATTATTTATGATCGATGTGAATCTCTTGATGAGATTTGGGATATAATCAGCTTTTAAGTGGCTATGTGGTCTCTTAATCATAATGGTTTTAGTGGGATCGACTTCAGTATTGTATGTTTCTAGGAATTGGTATTGATTTGACCCTAGGGATTTCTCATCCCTATTTTTGCAATTAAAGTTTATGTTTCTTATAAAAAAAAACTCTTAATGTCATTTGTATTAAATTCAATACACTAGTATTTACTTGCGAGAATATATTGGTCATCCATGATTATTTCCTTATATAGAAACAGGGTTAAAGCTAAAGGAATTGATTGAAGGGACCAGGGAGATAAATAAAACGACATTTTTTGGGTGGTGGTGGTGTAAAGCACCCCCACCATACGATTAGCAAATCCCCCTTTATAGATGGTCTGCATATTTTTTTAATGTATACCCTTGTATTTATATATATTTATTATTTTCTATTCTCCCTGAAATGGAAAATATTTTGGCATGCATTATATAATTATAACCAATTGTTGTTACTGCATTAGTCAAACTTGTAATTACGCGCTCATGTTCACTTTCTTAACCTTCCCAAGTAGAACTTGCTCTGGTATAGAGTTCCTGTTAATATAGAGCTACATCATTCATGTGATTATTTTGTGGGGAGTTGGGACTGCGATATTTACTTATTGCATTTGCTTTGTTCAATCTGACTATAAATTGAAGATGTTGGTGAAAGTTGAAAAATGAGACCAAATGTAAGGCATCTTGTAGACCTGTGATATAAATATAGTTTGAAATTGTGTGGTATTTTATTTTGATTTTTCATAGTGAGGATGATTGCAAAGAAATGGCAATTGGAAATAGTTATTGAGGGTAAAAAATATGAAAATATATTATTGTGTCCTAATTTGATCCAGCTAAGATTATTCCATAATATAGCACTCATTCATATACTATCCTTATGAGCCAATACTTCAAATCATCATGTGCTCTTCATATGTTTTGAGAAGACTCTGATGACAACTTTGTTGCTCCCAAAATGCTAATTCCATAAGCTCTCCGAAACTCTTCTTTTTAGCTGTGTATTTCAACATTTATTATATATTTCACTCAAACTTTCCCTTATAGTCAAACTACTTTAGCACAAAATTTCAATTTGTCTCTGTATAAAATAATCTGTTTTTCCTTTTGAATTTGTTAAAAGTATTTTATGTACTAAACTGTTAATGTACATCAATCGTTTTTTTTTTGGCTAACATCCAGAGATACAATCTTCATCAACTACTAATTTCAGAAAATAGTGAAATTATAGACTGTATTAGTATCACCTTTGAAAACTACTAGGTTAATATTATTTATGAAGGAGCAATAGATTTTGCTATTTTAAGGAAATTAAATCTATAAAAAATAATAGGCTCAGATCTATGTATATTGGTGCACTATAAGGTCAAACAAAATGTTACACGTAACGTTTACAATGAAGCCTTTCTGCTTTGATCGTCATTGAACAAGGATGTAATATAAACACATTCCAAAGTCACGTATAGTCTTTCCTTAGAGGTGTCAGCACGTACCATCCTTGAATCCTTATGTTTGGCCACAAGTTCTAGAAAGGCTAAATTAGGAATCAAAGCAATATTAATAGCAGTATCCTCATAATTTGATTCCTCAAAGGTATTTTCAGAGTAAAATATATTATCTCCTTAGTTGCTTTATACCAGTCCAAGTGTGAAGCTTTTTATTATTTTACTGCAACTCTTACTCAGAGAACTTAAATGCTTGAAGCCTAGTTTATTTGTTGTTTACTTTTCCCTGGATCATTTGGGGCACATGCTGGAAGTTTCCACACTATATCAGTAATAAACAATACCCCAATTGTTAGTGGGGCTCGCACACACATATATATATATATATATAATCAAGACATTTATTCATTATTAACAAATCAAGATTAACAAATGAAGAATCATAATACGTAGCTCTGCAAACAAATCCCAAAAATAGATTTGGGGCAAAATGTCTTGTCTTTAATTATTAAAGAAATGATTCAGGGTATGTTCTTGAGTTGTGAAGTGCTGTTTCTTTTGAAGGATTACAACCCTAATTTTGAAGGATTACATTTATTTCGAAACAGTTTGCTTATGCTTCTAGATATTTCTGGAAATGCATCAGGGCATGTTTCGCACTGAAGCAAATACCTCCATATTCCTACTCTTTCTTGAATGGCGTTCTTTAGCTGTATTTGTACAAGCTTCCCAAAGATAACTGCAAAAACTATTCTTTTGTCAGCTATAATTTGGTTTTACTCACATTTTTTCACAGAAAAATACAGTGCTGTTAGTATAAACTTACATTTACCCTCGTTAAAATTGTCAATATTTTGCTTTTTTAAAAACATTTTTGGAACACATTGGTCTTTTTTTTTCCCAATTTCCTCTCTTGTACCACATGTGCTAACTGTTGTAGCTGTTTTAAATCTTATCCACTCGTATGTTATTTCACTAGACTGTTTTTTTGGACTGCAGAGAAAGAGATAGCGACAGAGATGGTAAGGTTGACTTCAAAGAGTTTTTCCATGGGCTCTATGACTTGGTCAGGAATTACGATGATGTGGTTCACAATTATTCGCACGACTCAGATGACTCAGTCGAGGCCCCTGCTAAAGTTTTATTCGAACAGCTTGATAAGGACAGCGATGGGTAAGATAATGGCATATTTCGGATTGATTGGGATATTTTGTGTAGGGCATTTACATAATACTACCTATTATATAATTATGTTGCAGATATTTGTCGGATATAGAATTGCTACCTATTATCGGAAAAGTCCATCCAGCGGAGAGTTATTATGCTAAACAACAGATGGAGTACATCATGCTGCAGGTATTTTTTTTGCCCTAAGTAACGATAGACTTTGTGTGTGAATAATTAGAAAAAAGGACCTTTCAGGACACATCTAAGTTATCAAACTTTGGAAAAATTACAACAGTTCCTGAGGATTGATTCATTGTTAAAGTTACGGGGAAGATGTTATATTTTATAAATGATATGGGGTTTAGAAATATTTTGTGTCTATGAATGGGTAAATATAGGACAAAATAATTTTTCAGAGTTATTTTTGTAAGTTTTGAAGTTTTCCCGCAATTTGGCCAAGTGTCAAGGATATCTTTTGTTTCGTCGCTCTTTTATGAACAGCTTTTTAGGTTACCCTTTGTTTTGTGAAGATGATAATAATTTAACAGAAATGTGAAGGATAGCAACATCTTTTCGAGGACTCTTTACTTCTCTCTTCTAATCACTTGTGACTTCAAGTTTCAGCTAGTTTTTCCTATGAAGGTGGCAAATATGATTGTAGATACAAATTTTCTGAAATAAGGGTACTTTATTTGGTCATTGTCACCTCATTTTCACAATGAGGTTTGAAGGATTTTGAGGAAGACCCTTGATCTCTTGCTATTATTTCTTGATAATGCAATTTGAATAATACCTCCAAGATCATGCTTTGTGTGGATTGACAAAACATATTAGCTAAGGCCTAAGAAAAAAGACATTAGAGCTTCAATTTTAAAATTTGCAGGCTGATACAGATAAGGATGGACGGTTGACCTTGACAGAGATGATCGAGAACCCATATGTTTTCTATGGCGCTGTATATGATGATGGAGGCGTGGATTACGGATACCATGATGAATTTCGCTAGATTTTTCCACAATTGGCAGGTGAGGAAGCTCGTGGTTCGTTCAAAATTATGTTATGCCTATGGGTTAGTTACAAAAATAACCCTTGAGATTTAGTCTTGTATATTTTTAAAAATGCCTTCAAAATTGCAAATACCCCCTTGATAAATGTTTCTATATCTCAAATGACACCCTCTATAATTAAAGAGGTATTTCATTTCTTAAGAAAACGCAAACTAAAGGGGGTGTTCGTAGTAATACCTAAGAGCATTGCCTGTTTAATTGAAAAACGATCATCCAAAAAAGAATCATCTCCTGCTAGCTCTTTATTTTAAATTTTAAATTTTGAGAATGATTTCCAACTCTCTTTACATTAAATGATTGATAACTTCACGCATCCAATTTTTTTTTCTTGGACTTATAATTGATCGACAATTTCTATAGTCAGCACAAAATCTTAATTAATTATGGTAAAGGAGAATCCAACGTGACTCTTGGCCCTTGGGGATGTTCTAAGAGGGTATTTTAAAAGATTACCGGGTTTTGTTTAATTTATCCAATTCCTCAAGGATCTTCTTTTCTAACTATCTCTATGTTGCCTTATCCTTATGAGTATGACCAAGAGCAAACAACTGATACAGGTTTCCTGATAGCAATTAAACATCTCAGATCTTTGTTCTTGTGCTTGTATAATCATGTAAGAATTAGTCGGGTTTAGAGAGGCTGTGGACACATGAGATCTGCCGAAAACTCCACCTGGTGTGTGCCCAAGCAACTTAGTTCACTCTTATCATTTTCTGTTTGATGTGTGAACATCATGATTATAGAGAAAGCTTAATTATGCATTTTCCACATTGCAGGGCCATATGGGATTTTGGTAGTTTCCAGCTAGTGAATACTCGACAGTTTTATTGGCAGAACATTTAATTTCTGTTTTCTGTCTTAATTCTTTTATAATGTTATCACCTGTTTTTTATCACAGGATTTGTAACATGAATTTGAGGGAATTTTTTTTTTGAGTTTAAATCAAATAAAATTAATGGGGGTGGTTTAACTGATTATCATTTCGTGTGAACGCTTTTTTCATTGCAATAGTTGAGCAAACCAAACTACAGTACTTAATACTCAATTCAAGAGTGGTTGTAAAAAGCTCGTTTGAGTTCAGTTCATTACAGGTGTAGGCAACAAACAATGCTTTAACATATTGTTTTGTATGATTGAAATAACATTTTGGCTCGAACTTGACTGGATTATATTTCACTCTTTCACTTCGATTCAACTTTCCGCTCTTCTCAATTTTACAAAATATTGAGAATGAGTAACAATGCTTTTCAAATATCTCATTACTTGTATTCATGGATTAGTGATAGTGCAACATATTGCAACTCAGCTCTTAGTCTCAACATGGTGGTCATTGTTGATTATTGCTAGAAGTCGATACATTCGAGAGACAGAGAAGTGTTAAATTTTGCCTGGGACGCCTTGCAAATAGAATTTCAGACACTAGCCTGACTTCATCTCAACGCCCTGTTATTCTTACCCAAACAAAATTACACATGCACATTTTCATGATACCCAAAAATGGTACATGTATATTTTGGGAGAAGATCGTAAATCAATAAATAACATTACACATATAACCAAAAAAAAAAAACACTGGTTATAATCGTAAAAATCAAGAACAATAAAATTAGAATTTCGACAACTAGTCTAATTAATGAGGTCCAACCAGGATATGTTAAAAAAAAAACTCTTCCCTAATCCTCTAGGATCATGTATCCAGGCCAGAGACTGGCCAGCATCAGGTTCACATTTTGATATTTTTCGGGTAACGAGCAAGGGAATTAAATAGCTGCCTGAATCACCTCATTACAGATTCTTTGACAAAAGAATGACCATTTGATCTGCAAAAGCAGGTGGTAGAAAATCACTATTATTAATAGTATAATTCTCTGGGAAAGAGAGAAGAGATAGTCAACTTACGCATACTCTAGGTGAATATTCATGAACCGCGGGTTTTCTTTACTCTGAGATAGTATTACGGAGCCTTTGATAACCTGATCTTGCTCCACCTCCATTGGATCGTAGAAGTAAATAATTGTCTGCGAATGACACAGGGTTTGTTTGGGTGAGTGAGGGGCAACATCAGAAATTTCCAGACTCTTAGTAATTGAGTTGGAAAAATAGAAAGTAGAATATTTTTGCAGTGGGTTTATACTTTGTACTTTGTAGGATGGCCACCTCAAAATGTGCAAATTAAAAAGAAGGGGAGACAGAGAGAGAGAGTGGACCTGTTGCCAATGTGTGGGAGGATTCTCAGGTGCCGTAGAAAGCACGAGGGCATCACTGGGATTGGGACGCTTTCTTCTTTGACTAGTCTCTGTTACATTATAATCGGGAGGAGCCTCAACACATTCAGTTGGCGGTGCATTATTGCTTGTAGGCATACCAAACTCCACATCAAACCAGAATGCGAATCCATTAAATGGCGCTGGAAAATCAACAGTAAAAATACATAAAGCACTGTTTTCATACATACATCAATCACAGTTACAAAAGTAAATATATAAAGTTATACTTGAGAATTATGGTGGGGATGTAGGGGTGAGTTTACCTCGCATCATTGATTGAAACATAAAATTCGTGGAAATGGACTCTAGCTCTTGAATTGTAACAGTCGAACAGTCAATATGCTTTACCTGTCACCATAATTAAAATTAACATGCTTTGCCTTTACCCGTCACTCAGTTTATTTTGCGAGATAAGTTATTTTATATTTGTATGGTTCAATAATAATTGCTTTTAAATTTAAGTAGGAGTATTTGAGGCTTAGAAGTTAGAACGACAATGGTGGGTCCACAAGTTGAGCTCTGGCGAAATTCATCAATAAGTGGTTTTTATTTTATCAAAAAAGACACTCAAGCTACTTATAGATTCAGTAATGTAGAGGGTAAACATCACAGTGAACTTTGGACAGTGCCCTCGGAATAAAAAACATATGAAAAAATGATTGATTTGCTAGTAGAGCTCAACATTAAAAATGTCAACATATGGAAGGACTCACCACATTAGGCCATGTCAATACATTTTCGCCACTGATGGTCTCAACAGAAGGCTCTTCAAATGCACACTGCTTCGCTAACGGCATCATAACAGACACTACACATAACCATGAAATCTAAACTCATGAATGTAAAGTTATAAGGTACAAAAGTCAACATGGTAAATTGGTAATTGAAGGAGTTATCCATGCAGTTCAACATAAAAATCCAGTTAAATATAATTTCAATGCTGTAAATATAATTAGCCAACTTTCTCAAGCATTTTATCTCCATGAGAAACTATAGAACCATCTTGATGTGATCTGAGGTTCATCTAATTTTAAGATATCATTCACTAAAAGTGAGACGGAACATTAAACCCTAACTTTAGTGATGCATCCGTCACTCCGCAGCCCGGCAGCCCGGCTCTACAAGGTACCAAGTAAATTGTGGAATCATTAATATTAGATTTCTGACTGGATTTTATGTAATACGAAAGAAAATCCCAAATGAGCACACCGCTAATTTTTTAGTGATATAATAAGCTAACCTCCTTAAAATCGTATTTTGTACAGATATAGTTCATTTTCATACAATAGTCAATACAACCTCGAAAACTCTGCTGGAAACACTGAACTGAAAACGAAACTTTAAAAAAATCAAGCATGCATGCACCAAGCTTTTTCATGCCCTGGTATGTGGTGAAATACTGAAATTATTGTACGCTGAGATAACAGAATACGGAGAAATAAACTCACTGTCAATTCCGTAGACATTACGCCAGAAATCAATGCTATCGCTATAACGGTCCGGATGAGAGATGGGGGCCATGTACAGCTGCAAATTGTATAAAGGACGCCATAACATTGATACATACTAAAGATGATTTTACAGTACATGTGCTAATAGTTTCTAGATACTGAGTTTGTAGTCATTGAACATAAATAACAAATGCAACAAAATCAGACATGTAGATAATGATATTAAGCACCAGTTAAGAAATTTATTGAAGTGAAACACAATTTCAACTGTGCTTACATAATGTGGCTTTGAAAGTGTGTTAGGTGGTGAGAAAAAGAGCAGGGTGGGGTGGGGTGAGATAGAGTAACTAAGTAATACCGTGGCATATGATGGAAGCATAAGACCACCAGGTTTCAACCACTTGTCTCTTGCAGTAATAACACTCCCCAGCATGCTCTAACAGGATAGTAAAAAAGAAATAATCAACAATAGGCAAAAAGACTAATGTCTACAAAATCGAAGATGCAGGCATACACAATGGAAGGACTTGAACAAATAGCAGCTGAAAGAAAAAAGATCACCTCGTAAAGAAGCATGTAACCCATCCACTCAGAAATTATTACATCAACTTTTTCTTCAATTTCAACATCCTGTGATGGATAAATATAGTTAACGTTCCTGCTATGAATATATAAAATTAATTTCTGCGTTACGAAAGTAATAGGAAATTTGTATATGGTCATATTAAGAGTGTATGGATCAATTGGGTCACTTGTTATAAAACTAGATCTTCGATTATATCAAGTTGTTCCTTCTTCAAACCTAATTCATGTTCTTTTTAACGTTATTTGCCTGAATCCAAACGATATTCTTTGCTTAGTGATTTTCATAATTGCATTCAAGAGGGATTTTATCAATAGATACTCATTTTCACCTTCTCTTATTTTTTGACATATAGAAACACAAAATAAGGGGGAAAACAAGTATAATGAATTGTTTGTCAATATTTTCACATTGCCCACCCCCAACTGCCAGTAAATGTATTGTCTCATGTGACAAGCCAAGGCCCTTTTCTATAGATCTTTCTATAGAGAAGTGGGATTATCAGTTATTCAAATGTGAGAAAAATCAGTTTGAAATTAATAATGCTGGGGAAGTCATGGAATATATATATGAGCGCGCACACATTCCTTTCAGTGATTGAATGTTAACAGATTAAAGTACACAAATTAATCTTGAAGGAGCACTATATGTTTTAGTGAAGTGGCCTACCTCAACTCGCCCATGCAGTACAATGATTTTGTCTGATAAGTTATTTGCCTTGATTACTTCATTTGCCTGGCAAGACATTTTACATTGATCATAACAACATTAGTTTTATAAAGCCAGTACCTTAATTTAGAATAAGAAGCTACAAGATGCATGACATGTGCTCTCTGTAAAATGGAGAATTGGAAACATAAAGACATTAAGGCTATCTTATAAATTTTTATTCTTCAAATGTACAATGTAGCATTATATAAAAGTCCGTATAATGCACATTAAAAATTATTTGTATGTTAGTTTCAGTTCATTTAATTAGCAAGGTTCACTATTGACGTGGTTATTTTTCGAAACTAAATTTTGCCTTGTAAGCAGCATAAGCATTATCAATAGACAAATTGTAATTAATAGAATAAAATAAAACTTGTGATGGTCACTTTAAAAGAACCCCATTCAAGCAGAAAAGAAACTCCAAGTCTCCAACCTAGTAAATTATTATAAGAGAAGAAGCATTTTACACGGACGTGGAAGTAAAAAATCCTGCCACTTAAAAAAAACTAAAAAAGGTTTCATGCACCATCCATCAGCCTGTAACAATGGACAATCAAGATGTAAAAAAAAAATCACCTGAACTGCAATATCACTTGCATCCACTGCATAAACCTAGTAGACAAAATACGAAGATCAGCATAATCTACTCAACGTAACAAATCAAGAACAAAAATAATCTTATGCAAATATCAAGAATATTTATTTCTTGATAGAATGAATAAGGCACAGTCGCAAACTACACAAAGTAAAAAATCTACAAGAAATTCGCTTTCTATTTTCAAAATATTTTAATAAGGCAGGCAAAAAAAAAAGCTCAGAAACTGTTTGTGTTTCACATGCATTGAATGAAATTCACAAGTACACCAAATTTAAAAAAGAAGGAACTAAGAGCATCCTACCCGTCTGGCCCCTGCTTGAGCACAAAATATAGAAAGGATGCCCGAGCCACAACCAACATCAACTACAACCTGAAATACAAGAATCAATATTATACATCATTAGTTGCAAGGTAGCCAATCAAGGAAAATACTCAAACAAAATCAGACGATTTAAGAGGAGTACGAAAGTAATTAGGCCAATAAATAATTCCATCTCTTTTTCTTGTTTTATCTACCGGTGATTATCAAATGAGATCTTCATCATGCATAACATATGGCTTAAATACAGTCATAAGTGTTTCATTATTGAGATAAAAACCTGTCCCAAACAATGTAGTTAAAAAATGGACAGTCTACCAAACACTCACTTTTCCTGCAATCTGTTCTTGGTGCTGGAAGATTGCATTTTTGTAAGTTTCCGTACGCACACGATCCTACAGAGATCAAACACATGTTCAATGCAGATAAAAAAAATCATTATCTAAATATATGTGTGAATATTCAAAGCAACCGAGGGTTTATTGAACAATGTTTCAAACAAGATGAAGGGTTGGGGAAACAAAAAATAGTATGTTCTGAAACACCCCAGCAACAGGAAAAATAAAAGGGCACAAGACAAAGACAGGAAATGACAGAAGGTAAGTGTGGGCAATTCATCCACATTCCAATGAACAAGCATACTCATCGGCCCTCAAATGTCTGTTGACAAGGTATCTATCACACTTTCTATCTGAGTGCATTTCGGATACTTAACCGTGTGTGCATACACCAAAGTCAAAGGTGCACTCGAGACACCAATGTCTTATATTATACTTAATCGCGTGTACGTAAGGCGCGAGGCAGAAAAATCCAAAAAAAAGGCGAGCATCTGATTCTAATTCTAGTGCCAGAGCCTCAGGTTTTCCACATTCTGAGAACCAATATTAAACACCTGATCCAATCGTATCACCAAGCCTTTTGATTTCTTTCACCATTTATATTAGTTGTTTCCGCCTCATTCTATTTTCTGTTCTGCCCCATCAAATCTCTAGATACATAAATTGATGGTAGCTACTTCCACTTCCAGGGGCACTTCTATCAAGTTCCCTTATTTTGTGCACCACCCTTTGTCTTGTTTTCCCTTCCTTCTTCGCTAGGGGAGTTTATAATTCACAGTCAATTGATGACTAAGACTCGTCGGAAATAACAATGAAGAGAATGAAATGTCTTCGGTTATAGAAAAGTAAGGGTCGACAACTATTCCAGGTATGATGAAACATGAAGTCCAAAATAACAAACTTAAAAACTCATTTCACCATCACGTTTTTCAGCTTAATCAAGTACCTAAGATCGAAGCAACTCAATGAAACATGAAATCGACATCTGAAGCAATATTATTCCCATCTTCCAGAATATGTAAAATCGAGCAGACCGAACGAACAGCCATCCTATCACTACCAAATACAAATACTGGAGCAAGCAATTGAAGAACCACTAACCAATAATCTCAACAGTAACACGAACTATTTATGTGTAGAAAATAGTCTTACCTTGATCATCTCCTCGTGAATGCCTAGGTGAGAGTACGAGTGAAAATACGCCATGTCGTAATTCGTACAAGGAGAGGATTCCTTGTCCGTCTCCTGTTTCTGTTGCGGAGGAACCCTAGAATCGGAGCCGCCGCCACGGTCACGTGACCTCCCAGACCTTCCCCTCCGGGGTCGAGGTCCAGTCACGTCAACGTGACCGTCTCCATTACCGGTTCCGTGGTGGTGGCCATTGCTGTAGGTACCTCCTCCGCCGTCTACTGCTCCGCCACCGCCGCTCGTCGGTTGGAACATTTGCTAACCTCAGTAAAAACACACGGCAGGGCAAGAAGGGGTAAAAACGTAAATAAAGACGACTGACCCTTTCAACTTTTGGTGTACTTTGTATTTTGGGTAGGAATACGAATATACCATAGATAGACGATAGTTAGATACTTAGATACGTAGTACTTCAAAAGTGAATACATACTTCGATAGTTTTCACGAGAGTTTGTGACATTTGCCAAAATTAGTTCCACCGCACATTTAACTTTTTGAAATAATCTAAAATTTTATTTAATCTGTATCTCATAAAAATTTATTAATAAACTAAGAAATTTTTATTTAATAATCGAAGTCCCACTTAAATTTGTAATTTCGTATTAACCTCTATCTCAATTATGAAATTTTTATTATTTTCCAAGATTACGCCTGTTTAATGTAATTTATAGTATGTGATGTTGGTGTAATTCTCCAGCGAGCAGAGTTCGAATCTTAAATATGAAAAATTTTCATTTAAATATTATAAAGACATATTGACTCTCTTCCACATTTGTCTGTTACTCGAGCACATCCCTCGATTTACATCCTATCCGATTGAGGAGTCTCTGATCTGGTGGGAGAGGAATTTCTCGTCTCTGCATTCCGTTTCTGGTCTCTGCATTCCTCGAGTGTCAAACGCATCCAGCATATACCTAAAACCGGTGGAGGGAAAATCAAAATTAATTGAAAATAAAAAAAATAAAAATTATAAAGTTAGAAAATAAATAAAATATAAAAAAAAATTGAATTTACTTTGTGAACATTAAGGGGATGAGATGACACAAATGAAATTATATTAATATAACGTACTTTAACCTGCAAAACAAATTTTACAAAACTGAATTAGAAATAAACTAAAAATTTTAAAAAAAAATCTAGTCAAACATAATTAATATCTCGACAATTTGATTTAATTTGCGAAAAAAATCATAATTAATAAATAAAATTAAAAAAATCGAAGAAAAAAATGAATAAATAGAAGAACGTATATTCAATATTCAGAAACATAAAAATTTACATGATAAAGTAATATACCTAAAAAGTTTGATCATTTTATTTAACTACCGTGAATTAGGAAATAAGAAGAAATCGATTTTTATTAGAAACGATTAATTGGAATTAAATTAATATTAATGGAATAATAAAAGAATTAAATTAATATTAATGGAATAATAAAATAATTTTAAGAAAAAAAAATAAAAACGTATATATTTAAGATAATAATTAATTATTATTATTACAAAAAAATATGTTATTTTAAATTACTATTTAAAATTTATATATAATTTAAATATGCTTAATATTATTATTATTTATAATTTTTTATTTATAATTTATAATGTGAACACAATATTATTTTTGTGAAATTTATTTATGATTTAAATAAATTGAAATAAAGTATGATAAAGCAAATAATAACCCCAACTATTATTTTATTTTAAATATTTAAGGATATTTTAGTAATAAAATTCATTAATTTTTGTTATTGCTAAAATATGATAGAGTATCTTATCCAGTTGGGCCTATACATCTATTGAGGTGCACAAAAGCTATTTGCAAATCGATGTGACAAATGACTTTATTTATTATTATTTTTTTAGTTTTTTTTATATTTTAATTGTTTAATATAAATATATTAATTTTATAATAAAAACACGTTTTTCAAAAAATTTAATTAAAATTCATTTAAATATTTTTATATTTTATGCAAGTAATATAAACATCAATTTTAAATATTAATTAAATCATGTTACTTGTACACGCAATTAAATTTGTCCAAAATTTCAAAACTTATTAGTTTTTTTAGTTTCTGAAAATTGCCGTAATAAATATATACAAATACGATGACACTTTCTAAAGTAAACTTATTTTAGTATTTTACTTGTTTATTAAATATTTTAAAGTATAATAAATATTTTATAGTATAATTTATTTATATTAAGGTGTTTCAATATTTTTATGATTTTTAATCTCAATTTTATAATTTAGAAATCTCGTTGTATTTCAAAAACTAAAAAACTAGTATGTTTTGAAATTCGGGACAAATTTAATTGACTTAATTGATATTTAAAATTGATGTTTTTATTACTTAAGATTTCAAAAATGTAAAAATATTTACCTTTAATTGATATTTCAAAAATTGACTTAATTTTAATTAATATTTTCGAAAAACTTAATTTTATTATAAAATTAATATATTTATATAATAATTTTATTAAATAATTAAAATATAAAAAAAAGTAAAAAAATAAATAAAAGATCGATTCTGTCGCATCAATGTGCAAAGAGTATCACTCATTGAAGTGCCACAGTAAATAGAGACGGGCCCTCAATCAGACGCACGCACAACATATTCCTACTAAACATGCTATAACTAAGTTAACTTATTTATTCGGCAGTTATCTAAGCCACCAAACATGCCAGAGTTCCCTTTGGTGAGGATACTTGAAGAGCTAAAATTAAAGCATGTCACTCTCCAAAGGAGCTCTACTATTTGGATTAAAAAAAGGCAAATTTATAATAAGGCCAAAGCATAACAAAAGATATGTTTTTTAGCCCCTCCTATAGGAATATATATGTTTTTAGCCCGTACCATTCTTTCACAATAGTACAAATCATTAACTGAAAAAAAAATATTAAAAAATAAAGTACTTCACTCTCTTTTTGGCAATTAAAATTAACGCGCACACATATTCAAAGAGCACGGTGAGTTTTCGCTATGTATGATCATTGTGAAGTATAAGGTGTCACGGTGAAGTACACTGTGACATAATGGTATGTCACGGTGACACACTACGTTATCACAATAGTATGACACCTTTTTCTTTTTATTATTTTTTAATTTAAAATTTATTTATTAAAAGGTATTACGGATTTTCACAGGCAAATAGCTCAAAAATATATACTCCACTATACTTTATTTTATGAAATGACTCTTAACACGATATTACCACTTAAAAAAATTTACTATACAATAATTAACTGAATAGAGTATACTTAATGACTGTATTACTCTCCTACTTGACTCACCAAGAAAGAAGAAAACGGAAAACCTTTTTGGCGGAGCATTCAATCTCTCCCTCGTTTTCATCGACAGTCCATTTTCATTTTCTCTTCAAATCTATTAATTTCACCTGCCCCATTTCTCATCTCACTCTCGACACCTATCGGAGGAAGACGAACCATTTTCTGAGGTATTTCTTCTGTTATCAGATCTCACAATGTGTGTTTTTATCGAATGAAGTTCTCCCGCTGCTGCTGATTTATCTTTTCATTTTTTCATTTTTTTTTTTGGATTCTGTGACGTGTTCTTGACAATGGGGTGATCACCGTCTGGTTGTTCTTTCAGTTGAATTGGTTTCTTGATCTGAGAATGGACTCCGCCGCCATGACCTTTTGCAGCAACCCTGTTCGCTCACCTCCCGTAAGTGCAATTGCACTTCACTTCTGTCGTTTTTTCCTAACCCTTTGTCACTGCAAATTCATATATTAGGTGTTCTTCGAGTTTTTGAGCATATTTAATTGTTTATGTAAAATACACAGGGTGGTAATTTGGGTCAGTACCTTTTTTATATGTTGCTGCATATGTTCATACTGCATTGGAGAATTGTGAATTGTTTTGAGTGATTATCTTTTTCAGACAATGTTCATTAGTTATGTCTCTGAACTCGATCAAATGAGAAGACATTATCTTCATGCCATACTTTTTGCACTCCCGAATTGCTATTTCAATTTTCGTTTCAGTTTACATGACCTTGGCATTAAATTTTATGTTGTATCATTATCTGTGAAAGGGTATATTTGTGGGGAGGACAATAGGGATTAGGAGCTCCGAATGCAGCTTTATGGCGGGAAGAGTTAACTTTCCTCTACAAAGGGTTCAGTCTTCGAGAGTGAGTCGTAAATCTGGGAAACGTGGGGGAGCTCTTTGTGCTACATGTCGTGATGATAAAATTCTGGTGGCTAACAGAGGAGAGATTGCTGTACGTGTGATCAGGACTGCCCATGAGATGGGAATCCCTTGTGTTGCTGTTTACTCTACCATTGATAAAGATGCCCTTCATGTGAAACTGGCTGATGAATCTGTTTGCATTGGAGAAGCACCGAGCAGTCAATCGTAAGCCTACATTATTTTTTGTAAAGTGTATAACCATTCAGATTGCCTATATTTTCCTCTGAACAAGAACTATACTGTCATGCAATATTTCCTTTCACTTTAGATCTTACTAAATCTGTTTTCCAGTTACTTGGTGATTCCAAATGTGTTATCAGCAGCCATTAGTCGCGGATGTACTATGCTCCATCCTGGATACGGATTCCTTTCTGAGAATGCTCTTTTTGTTGAGATGTGCAGAGAGCATGGTATCAACTTTATTGGACCAAATGTAAGTTATAACAACTTTGACATTATTTATTCCAGCTCAAGTTTATGTGGTGGTGTAGATCCTAAAATCTTGGAATATCTGATTTTCTGACCATTTGTGTAACCACATTGTTGACTTCGGTAGTGTTCACAGTCTCCTTAGACTGTATGAATTGTAAAAAATTGTGTGATCAGTTTAAGCACTCTCCTCATTGACCTAAAAAATATTTTTGGTAAAATTAGCTTTACTCAGTTGTCCAAAAGAAGTAATTCACATGATCTTGCTTGGATGTAATTGTTTCCTTCCAAAAGAGTAGTGACACTTAATATTTAATAATTTTGGATTTTTCTATATTATCTCATAATCACTTGAACAAAATGAAATTATGAACTTGAATGGACTCTTTGCAGCCCAATAGTATTAGGGTCATGGGAGACAAGTCAACTGCTAGGGATACAATGAAGAACGCTGGAGTACCAACTGTCCCTGGAAGTGATGGATTGTTACCGGTATATATTTGCATTTTATTAAGACTATATCCAAAATATTTTGTTTTATCCAATATATCTTCTGAAGAGTCTGAGCAACCCCCACCACTCTCTCTCCTTCCCTCCAAACTTCTATTAACCGACGACTGATCATTGTCATTGCAGAGTACTGAAGAAGCAGTGAAAGTCGCGGATATGATTGGTTATCCTGTCATGATCAAGGTAAGTTGAGCCTTATATGATTATTTCGTGCCAATACTACATGCTGTTAGCTAGCAAAATATTCGGTAGTGCACTAGTTGTGAAAGAAGGTTTAGCGGCTTTAGGAAATTTAATATGAAAATATGAAAAGTTTTAAGACTTCTATCCCAACCCCTATCGGCTTTCCTCCAAATTTGTTAATAGATTTAAAATTTTAATAAAAATGAATCGATTTATTTCATTTTCCGAGTTGTTATGGAGGCGAACATGATACTCTTTTTTTTTTCTAAATCATATGGAGAAGTTCTAACTTTTGGAAGATATTATGTTTTAACGATCCTAAGAAGTTATAAAGGCACCTGTTTCTCACTGTTCCTCCAATATATGGACTTTTCACTGATTTTTTTTATATAATTCCTCTTTCTATAATTCCTGTTTCTCACTGACCTGGAATTGCATTTAAAAAAGTTGCCCATACACCAGTTTTGCTATTGGAAACGTTGTAGATATTACTAGTAATTGTTGGCTTAAATTCATTTCAACCTTGTGAAGGCAACAGCCGGTGGAGGAGGACGTGGAATGCGCCTCGCTAAAACACCTGATGAGTTTGTGAAGTTGTTGCAGGTATTTCATTTTCCCTGAATTTTCTTTTCAAGTAATTTTCCCCTTACGAACTTTAGAGGCTGAAAATGTTATTTTAATCATTTCTTAAGAGATGAAGTTGTTCCAAATAAAATCGAGACTCTCTTTCTTCTGTTCATGACTTTTCTAATTTTTTAGAGTTAGAACATCATGAGTATCATATTTTTTGGCATGCAGTCTATAGTCAGATATCTTTCTTATACTGTCAAACTCATTTAAAGCTAATCATATGCCATAGTTATTTGAAGGCTGAAACATGTATTTCTGTCAGTTGTTCTCTGAAGTGTCAGGTGCCATAGTTAATGACAATTTGTTCTATCAGCAGAGTACCTAATTGCTGAACTTTATCTTGAACTATTCGACTTGCATATCATTCCTGACAGTGACATTTCATGTTTGCTGGATGTATATTCTCTGGTATTCATGTTTGATGGATGTATATTCTCTGGTATTCATGTTTGGCAGTGATAGTGAGTCAGTGACAGTACAAGTTTTTAGTTAAATAATCACAGAGTTGTTCCTATACAATGGTGTGCATGTTGATTTCTAGCTATAAATTTGTGTAAATTCTATCTCATAAAGTTCATTCGGACCAAGTGCATACCATTTTCTTTAATTCTTAATTTCCTGGGGACAGCAAGCCAAGAGTGAGGCTGCAGCTGCATTTGGTAATGATGGTGTTTACCTGGAGAAGTATATCCAGAATCCAAGGCATATTGAATTTCAGGTACTAAGATACAGTCTAATATTGTTAGCTGGGTTCATTTTTACGTCTGTACTTAATATACATTACCAAGATTCAGTTTAAATTGTGTATGCTACATAGAGCTGTTATCCTTTCATGCCTCTCGTTTTTATTTAAGTATTTGCATGGGATTTACAATTTCTAAATGAAAAAACAAACAGAAGTTATACTAACTTCTCCTTGAATAGACGTGTTGCCATCTCTCTATTAATCTGAAAAATAGTTGAATCTGGATTGAGCCAATTGACTGAATTGTAATGTGAACAAAAAGATATGAGTAAAAGTTTTATATTGGGCAAACATTTGTCCTTTTATGTTTTTTCCCCCAGAAATATTGACTTGACTATTGTGCTGTAGTAGCAGATTCAAATAATATGTATTACTCGTTCTTAACTAATTTGTTAAGAATATTTCCCTAGTGCTCGGATTATATGCATATTAACTTTGACTTGTACTCTATGCCACTTTACAGGTTTTGGCTGATAAATTTGGTAATGTCGTGCACTTTGGGGAGCGTGACTGTAGTATTCAGGTAGATATCATAAATACCACATTTGAACTGTTACAACTATTTTAATTGTACTAAACCATGGATATAATCTCATTAATATTAGTCCATAATGTACTGAAAAGTGCTTGTTTTACAGAGAAGAAATCAGAAATTACTAGAAGAAGCTCCCTCTCCCGCATTAACATCAGAGTTGCGAAAAGCCATGGGTGATGCAGCAGTAGCAGCAGCAGCATCTATTGGCTATATAGGTGTAGGGACAGTTGAATTTCTTTTGGATGAAAGAGGGTCCTTTTACTTCATGGAGATGAACACTAGAATCCAGGTAAATACGACATGGGGCTCGTTTGGGTTTATTGATGGAATTGGATTAAGAAAACGTACTGTGTAGATCGTTCTTTTCATGGGATAATATTGTTTTTGGAGGATGGAAGAAGGAAGAGTAGAGTTTAGGATTTTGGGATCGCTTTTTTTTTTTTTTGAACAGTAATATATTATTTTGTCCCAAAATGTTAGTCCCTGAAATGCATATATATTAATTGAAGGGACTTATAATCCTACCCCTCCTCCTCCTTCCAAGATTAATTATCAGGTCTTTGGGAGATTATGTGTTGGCCTATAGATCTTACAAACTAAACATGAGATTGGGCAGGAAAATGAGATTAATTATTCTTTATTTTGCTATGGGATAGGTAGAGCATCCAGTTACGGAAATGATATCCTCTGTGGACCTTATTGAAGAACAGATTCGTGTGGCTAGGGGAGAGAAACTTCGTTACTCACAGGTACATTTATCATGCTCTTTGAATACTCAATACTCTGAATCTAAACTGCAGCCATAATTACTTACGGATATTTTCTTGTCTATAGGAAGATATTGTTCTCCGTGGGCATTCAATTGAATGCCGTATAAATGCAGAAGATGCTTTCAAGAATTTCAGACCTGGACCAGGTATGTTTGAATTATATTCACGCTGGACATGATTGTGGAGGTGATTTTATTTTAAATTTGATTAAAAAAGTGCCCTTGAGGTGTGATCTAACTACAGATTTTTTTATCTTAACTTTTCGTATTTACAAAAACACCGCTGATATTTTATTCATTTTAAATTCAAAGAAAAGGAAAGGCATAACTCTTATAAAACATTACAGTTAGCTATGTAGCTCCTTGACCAAAATTCACAGGTACCTTTTTAGATTTGAAAGTTAGTTGTCCTTTGTAATTAAGTTAGCCTGAAGGGTACTTTTGTAATGATCCCTCTAATTTATAGACTTATAGTATTAATTTTCTCTCCTGTGAAGCTCTCTATCGAATTATTGTTATTTTTGAACTTCCAAAATTAATTCATGCCGTGACAAAATGGCGAGGAAGATTATTAGCATTTTCTTTTAAAAATTACCTAACAAAATGATCTCAGGTGCTACAATATAGTACTTTTTATTATGACTGTTATATCTTGCATTCTAATTTTCTTACATATATTTATTTTAACAGGAAAAATAACTGCTTACTTGCCAGCTGGAGGTCCTTTCGTGCGAATGGATAGCCATGTCTATCCTGATTATGTGGTTCCACCTAGCTATGATTCCCTACTTGGAAAGGTTGGTCGGTTTCTTTGGTGGTTAATTTTAGCACACACTGGTAACTTATACTTCACTAGATTCTTTGAAAGGCAAGATGAAAATGCTTCCATGATAATGCATTAGCATGGCACAATGTTAATTGTAATTGCATTTTCACTTTCTTTAATTGATAAAATTGATATATAATGCATAATTGCAATTTTTTAGCTTATTGTTTGGGCTCCAACAAGAGAAAGGGCAATTGAACGCATGAAGAGGGCTCTTAATGATACCATCATTACAGGTAAAAATGCAAATTTCTTCTTGTGTGTGCTCGTGATTAAACACTATTAACACTGCCTTTTTGTTAGAACTATGTAGGTGTGTGTACACCCGACCCTGATTGCCCTTTTTTCCCCTGAACATCATTTAATTTTATGGTCAAATTTAAATAGATCTACGTATGTTACTATTTTATAATAGTCTCTTTAATGACTACTGGTGCTGAACCTATTTTTTATTGTGGCTAGGGGTTCCAACAACAATAGATTACCACAAGCTAATCCTTGATATTGAGGTTGGTGATTACAATTTATGAAAAAATGGCACTCCCATTGTGTGTACTTGCATTTACTTAGAGATCCTCGTAAAATTAATGTCTATATGTTCTTTTGTTTTAGGACTTTAAAAATGGGAAGGTGGATACAGCTTTTATTCCGAAACACGAACAAGAGCTTGCTGCGGTAAGAGACTCGGTTCTCACCAAATAGTTTTACAACATTGGCCATCACTATTGTGACCTTTTTATGCATATGACACACATTATATAAAACGTTATTGGGCATATATTGTGTAATTAGGTAAAAGTAATCTGTGTTCGTGCTGGTTTTTGTTTGTCGATCCTGATAATTGTTGCATCTTTAACAACAATGTTAAGAGGGGTCCTAAATCCACAGTTTGTTTTTTTTAAACGATTTTTATCCAATATCTCCTTCTGTTTTTATATTGAATTATTGAAATAAATTTGTCAGAACCTCCATTGTATTTGTGGAATATGCAACTTCTGAGCTCTCTCGCCTACTTCTGTTTTAACTTTTTGTATGATTTGCAGCCCGTGCAAGCTGAACCTGCAAAATCTCTGACATAGCTGGTTATCTCTCCTTCTGCTCAAGTTAATAACAATCCAAGTCGTCGGTGTGGAAGCAAACTTTTGCATTGAGTTCTTAAATTGGATTGTTAGTCCCTGTTCGTATAGTTAGAGTTGCTTATTGTTTGACAACAATGCACATTTTCTTTATCACATGAACTCGACTCAATATGTTTTGGGGGTTTTATTTTGTCATGTTGAGCTTCAGGTGTGTGTGGTGGATTCAACAAACTCTGTCCAATTTTACTTGGCTTAAATTATTATCAGCAGCCACATTAAGCTTGTGTTTAGATACTTAGGAGTCGTATGTGTGTATCTGGAAATCAATTCTAGCTTTTCAAGGGAACATGAAATTCTCAACTTCGAGAGTCAGTCAGTTTTTGATGGTTCGCCTGATTTGCATCGAAATAGAGATTGCGATTACTTGGCCAGTTTGTTTTGTAGGTTGCACTCCTTTTGCACTCTTGAAATGAGAAAATGCCTGCAAGAGTACTAGACAGTTAATCGATGATGAGATAATTCATTTCGATTCTTTTGAAAAGTCTTGTTGGCTAAATATGTTGTGAAGTATAGCTAGCTTGAGTTGGTTTGATGTTTTTGAAAATAGTAATCGCACTTTTTTACTTTCCTCTTTAAAATGAAATAATTCTGTTACTAATTACGTTTTGAAATCATATATACATCATGTTTCAACTCCATGTTTTGAAAATCATGGAAGATGAAAATCATAGTAATAGATGTGTTCTTATTTTCATTTTTATGATTTCTTCGTTCCTTGGTTGATGATACTCCCTCTGTCCCAGAGCTATAGGCAAAACTGGTTAACGTTTACTTTTTTTTGTCCGTTCAATACATATAATAAACAATATGCAAAAATTATGAAAAAATAACTACAATAAAATTTAACTATTGAATTTTATTATAGTTATTTTTCATAATTTTTGTATAATGTTTATATGCAAAAATTATGAAAAAATAACTACAATAAAATTTAACTATTGAATTTTATTATAGTTATTTTTCATAATTTTTGTATAATGTTTATATGTATTGGACGGATCAAAAAAATCAACGTTGACCACTTTTGCTTATAGCTTTGGGACAGGGGGAGTATTAAATTTTGTAAGATTTAACTCTATCTAACCTCTTAATTAGATATTGATTGTCATTTAAATATTTTGACACTTACTCTTAAATTTTTTGACGTTCCTCCTACAAATGTTTGCACTTATTACAAATGTATGCACAATTTAAATACAACTTTTTTTTTCACATTTTTTTTTCATAAAGTATTTACTTACACTTGTATCAATATTTTTTTGAGTAAACTCCCTATTTATTTACATATCAATACTAATTATATATTTATTTTATATTATTCAACATAAAATAAAATAATACATGCTTATTTTTTTATATTATCCTTATGTTATTTATTTAAAATAAAAAATAAAACAAAACAATACGCATGTAAAATTATTCTCCCATTTTCATTTGGATATATTGAATCAATAAAATGGACTTAAGCACCTTATTAGATAAAAAAAAAATAGCATTAGCTGAAGAAAAAGAAAAAAAGTGATAATGCCTACAGCCCACCAAGTTGGCAAAAACCGATTACTTCTATGCTGCCCTCCGGGTTACACACACCCAAACATATGAGGTGTGGTTAATGTGTTAAAATTTTATTGTATTTTTAATTTATAAAAAAATCAATACATTAACCTCACCACATGTTGGGTGTGTGGGTACTACTCTTACGATAGTAGCATAGATAAAATCGAAAAAACCTTTATTTTATGGGTTTATTCTTGGCTACCCCATGGGTACTACCCGGCTCATTCTATGCTACCCTACGGGTAGTACCCTTACACAAAACATAAAATGACATGTGTAATCAACTTTTATTTTTCACCACAAGTTTTTTTTCTAACTTTTTTACATACACACATGGCATAAAATCAATGGTTTAAGGTACTACCCATAAGGGTAGTATGGAAAAAACCGGTACTACCCTCACTCATAGCCCATAGGGATCATGATTTATAACCTTATTAATTTTTGTTTATTATATATTTTAATATTTATATTAATATTTAATTAATAAAATTGCATTTTTTAAATGTGAGAAGTGGACTTTAACATTAAATGAATTTGACTACTATTTTCATTTGTCCACTTTGTGATGAGATGGTATGTAATGGATATTGGTTATTACGTAATTATTACAAAGCTCGTTTCTGGATTAATAGTCAATAGTAATACTACTGAAAGCATTATATTTTTCCAAAAACTAATAAAATAAAATAAAATAAATAAAGAAGAAGTAAACAACGAACAAATCTTAAACTTCGGTTTGAACGTCAGAACTGGACACGTACTTCGATCAGAAAATTTTTTCTGGTAGTCGAGGCGCTTTCGCTATCCGCAAGACAAATACATCCCATGTTTGCTACGATTTTCAGACGTAATGTCTCCAAAGATACAACAACTGTCTGTTGTTCTTTTCTGAAGCAATCAGAGCAAAACCTCTTTCGGACGAGAAAAAAAAGGGAGTATCAACACTATGTATAATGTTGGGAATTCTTTTGCGTTTTTCTGGTGTATGATATTAGGCTCGCTATTTATAGCTGAACTCCATGCATGTGAATGGTCAACAAAGACATTCACTCTGGTGAGTAATGCAACCCATTACCACCTTGTAACAGCTCAAAATGAACTTGGTCATCTAACCGTTGAGGAGAGAAAAATGTCTATCAACATACACTCACATTGGGTAATTCAGTTTGAAGTAAATGTTATAAGTCACACCAATAATTATTTTATACTACTTCATATTATTTCATTAAAAAATTCATATTTTAATTTATTTTTATATTACTAATTTTTTATACACAAAAATGATAAATTTATACTTCAATAATTTTTACTTGTACAATAATTTAATATTATATTATATTATTATTAATATTAAATATTATACAATATTATTTTTCTAATTTTCTAACTTTGTAAATTTGTAATTATTTAATAATTAAATTAAAATAAACTTTCATAAATTCTAAAATGCATACAACATCATCAATAAAACAAAAAATACTAAATATGAAAACAAATTGAAATAACACTTCATAGATTAAATAATATTATTGGATTGTGCTCAAATATGTGTAGTATCTTTTGTGTATAGGTTGTGTATCCATTAGAGGAAGATGGAAGAAAAGAAAATCGAATAAATCGAGGCTCGTGTTCAACACGATTTCCTTAAAACAAATTCGTCCTCTACGGGTACGATTGTTTCCCAGGATACAACGATTACAAGCAAAACATTTGCTTACGGCGAACCGAGATGTTGCCTGAATAATATCACCGGAGGGTCAAAGAAACGGGGTAAACAAAAGAAAGACGAGAGCGATTGCTCGGAATGCGTCTGTATATTTCTCAAATATTTTCATACTTCTTCTCGATTCTCTTCGAGTCGTCGAGTCTTTTTCGAGTTTTATTTCATGCAAAACCGAATGCACTTATATAGAGACGTTGGAGACGAATGTTCGTTGAATGTGGACGGTCAAAACCACCATTCAAAACCACTATAATGTCACATAATGACCATTATTTCATTATTTAATTCAAATGTAACTTATTATAATAATAATAATAATAATATTAAAATATTTCTTAAAAAATAATAATAATACCATTATTATTATTACTTAGAAAAATAAAATACTAGCAAAAAATGTGTATACACTTTGCATATTTTTATTTTTCCCACTTAGGATATAAATCCTTTTGGAATACTCTTCCAATTAGTTACATCTTTGAAAAATAATTTTTCATTCATACTACTCGAAAATGAGTGTTGGAATAGGTGACCGGCGAGCCAACGGTTGGCCGAGCGGTTAACCGTATTCCGTTATATAACGGTTTATTTCGTTAATTAATGAAACTTATATGAATGGCATATACTATATCTGCTCCCAATGTTGAATCATAGATATAGTCCTGTACATTTACACATGTTGTATGAATTCGGTTTTGTGGAAACCGAGAGATAATTCTTTTAACGCAACGTAACTGGTCAAACTCAGTTCCTAGTCGATGGGTTACGCCAATAACAAGGATACCCGGCCTTTCCCCCTTGAGACTAGCACTTAGTGTATGTGGGCTAATCTCGAGCCTCGGTGTTGGGACATCGACATACATGAGTGGGTGCTCACTGTTGATGAGTTCACTGAACCCCCTCTCCCTGGAATCTCTAAGTGGTTATCACTGATCGAGTAGAGAATTCCATAATATAGTTGTACACAATTAATCCTTAAGACCCAGACATCACCGTGACTTCATCAGAGGACTAGCTGTATCGTAACGTGTTTCTGATTCCCTGGAAAGGGAGTAAGTCGAAAAAGGAGGCAATGTTCGTGCAGTTCGAAATCTGATGTGAAGTCTGTGCATGGTAGTAGGGGATCTGATCGCTTGATATAGATCATGGATGTCCTGTGTGTTCTGATGGTTCGTAGTCCCGGAATCTCTGGCCAGAGTTGAATAGTGAGGTGATTAGAGAAATGTGTTTCTCTGAATCAATCACGACTGGATTTTACGAAACCTAGAACGTACGCACAGTTATCAAACTCAACAAGAGATCTCGATTAACCAATATCTCTAGTTTGATCGGGACATATGTATCGGAGGGATCGTACTGTACGCTAACTATATTACAAGGTTCTTGCAGGCACTTCATTTGTATCTAGGGAATTAGTGAAGCGTGGCTGCTAGACGCTCGTCACTGATTCGTTGGGCACCGACTTGTTCGGAGATTAAATAATATGATTATTAATCTAAAACTCTTGGGAGTAGTTGAAATAAGAACAATATGTTGTTCGAATCACAATATGTTGTGAGCCCACGGCTAGTTATACACCTGAACCATTGAGGGTCACATTCTCGTGTAAACCGATCCTTGAATACGATCATGTATTAATTAACTGTTAATTAAGTACATATAGTCGGAGGTCAATATGATTGAATCCGAGATTCATAATTGTGATTATGAGTTGGAAATAATAATGAGCTAAAGAAAACGGACACGATGGTGTACACTTTCTATTTTGGGAAATTTCCCGATTTAGCAGTACCCCTGAAATGGGCTTTCCGATTTTGTGAAATTGGAAAATTTTATTTTTATCTCATATTGATGAGAAAATTAAAACGAGAAAGAAAATATAATCGTTATATTTTTCGGAGATGAAATTGATTTTCAATTTTGGAGAAACGTAATGACGGCTAATGTATTGGGCCGGCTAGGGTTAATGGATCCGATCCATTAGGGTTTGAGCCCAACAAGCTCCTTTCTTCACCTATAAAAGGAGCTCCATAGGCATGAGAATAAACACACCAAAGTGAAGAGCTCAAAACCCTAGCCTCACTTTCTCTCCTCTCCTCTCTCCCTCTCGTCCGCCCCCTCGGCTCCTCCCTCGGAGGACCGCCGACAACCGGAGCCGCCGCCCGCCGCCGCCTAGTGCCGCCGCCGGCAGCCGCCTCCCCTCGCCGGAATCCGATTCCGGCACCGTTTTTCCGGCCCGTTTTTCCCGTCGTATTCTCCCTTACGTGTTTCTAGTGCAATACGTAAGTTGGATTACCTATACGAGGTGAAACCTGATTAGACGAGAGACGCCGAAGGAACGCCCGAGCACAGCCCGAGTCGCGCCCGTGCGCTCCAGCCGTGACACACGAGTCCAGCCGAGCGCCCCGCCACTCGCTCGGCTCTCCCCGCACACGACCCGTGCCGTCCCCGCGTCGCATCCGCGCGACTTCCGACGAACCTCGTTTCGTCCGATGAATCCTTGAGGTACTTACGATTAAATTTAGATTTAATTGTTTGCGTTAAATGTTTGCGCTATGTACTGTTAATATTTGCGCTATGGGATTTTTAATTGATAAAGAAAAATTAATTGTGATTAATTTAAATGTCAATTAAATTGATTCGAATTAAATAATATGATTATCTTAATTCTCAATTGACGCAAACATGTTTACGTAATTAATTATATATGTGTAATTAATTAATTTGATTAATTTAATTGCACAATTCAAGTTGATTAGAATTAAATAAAATTGTCAAAATTAATTATGTGCGGATGTTTACATAAATTAGAATTAAATAATAAGATTTTGTTAATTGTTAATTTTACGCAAATTAATTATGTCTGCGTAATTAATTGTAATATATTAATATGATTAATATAATTGCGCTACAAGTAATATATTAATATGATTAATATAGTTGCGCTAGAAGTAATTAATTTATATGATAAATATAATTGCGCTAGATTTAATTTGTGTAGTATGAGATGCATGAATTAAATATTTAATTATTTGATAATTAAATTAAATGGTGAATTATTGATTCTAATAGATTTGAATTAAATCAATTAATGCATGTAATATTGAAAATATGATTTTCAATAAAATAAAATAAATATAATGTAAAATGTTTACATTAATGAAAAACGGGTTTTCATAAAATTTTTGTTTTCTGCTGCGTATACATGCACGATCCCCAACAGTGGTATCAGTATGTTCTGAAATTGATTAATTGTCAATGAATATAATCGCCTTAAGCATGTTGTTTGTTGAATTGATTGATTTAATGTTGTTTAATTGGGACTTAGTTGTTTCTATTAAGATATTTATTTTTATCTAATAGATTGAAACAATGCCTAATTTGTTATCAAGTAACAATTCAATGTCGAACATGAATGCACCTCGGGGAGTGATTTTTTGTTAAAACAAATTAGAGACATCGAGCCATTTGATGGCATGATTCGATGGTCTGCTCGGCTCCCCCATTTATGGGAGATAAGGTCGCTCGCATGATGAATCGCTGGTTAGAAACTTCGAGTTTCACTTACGAGACATCAGGTTTTGATTATTAAGATATTAATAAATTGAAATAGAAAGGAAGTATCAATATTTAATTTAGTGAAATTATTTATTGACCAATTACATAATAGATTTAAATATTCGATCAACAAGGTGATAGATTAATTAATTGATTTAATTGTTAAATCAAGTTAATTAATAGAGCACCATTTAATTTGCATACCTCGTTTTAATTGTGATTAAATGCTATGTGAATTATGTGAGATATATATTGTGATATATGTTATGATCGTATGTGCTCGTTAGGATGACCTATAGAGGACATAGTTGTTAAGAATCAACAATCGATCACTCACTTCATTCTCTCCTGAGAATGTATAACGATTATTCTGATGAGATAACAAACCTATACTCCTCCATTCTCTCCCGAGAATGTATATCAAGCCTTAAAGGAGAACCGATGTGTCGTTCTTTCTCCTTTCCTTCTACCGAAAATAAATTATGTGAAAGCCACTTACAAGTAGTATGGTATGCCGTGTTAGCGGGGAGTACTGCTTGTGAGTTAAGCTGTAATTTATTGACATAAGATGGAGAGGTGTTAGCTACGATTCTTTTAAAATATGTGTGGTCGGATAGATTAACTATGGGCTTACACATGTTTATTGGAGTCCAACTTTCACTTCTCACATCGGTAGGTCGGTCTTGACACATGGTTGACTTTGAAGGGTACGATTAACGTAGTTCATTGTCATGGTGAGGAAAAGTAATCTTTAGGGTCACATAGAGATGTGATTGAAAATGTTTCTACCTTTAGGTGAATGTAATCGGGCTAGATTAACTACGGGTTATATTCACGCTATTGGACCTAAAGCCCAACTAAGGAAAAATAAGTTTTCCCGTCTGTCTGCTAGAGGATAGCGGAATTCGAAAAATTTAGTGGGAGGCAATTAAATGATAAAGACCAAACATTTAATTGTAATCATTAATAACGAATTATCTCAATGTTAATCTTCTTAATATTTCTCAGTAATATTCTCTAGGATATCCCGTAACATCGATACTCGACCAATCCAAACTCACTGGCCCAAACCATTTGAATTGGAATCTCAATCTTGTGATTTAAAATGATGAGTGCCTCAATGTACTTGAGAATAGATTATTTGATAATCTCACTCAACCTTTGACTGCTGAAGAATGCCACTTATGAGAAGTGGATTTCTAGTTCTTATGAATCGTTCATTATGAACTACAACATGAACAAAGCTCGATCCTTCAATGGATAAGTTGTTCAAGATGTTGATCAAAGAGTCAACCATCAATACGAGAAATTTGTTCTCATTATTGCTTCTTCATGAAAGAAGTGTTCTTCTTGAAGAAAATGACGGAAATGGTTTCCGGTCTAAGTGTAAAGATGGATAAAGGTGATACTAGAAGGGCGACTAAGAACAAGGTCAACAAATGAGTTGATGACGCTTGCCATCGTTGTGTGAATAAAGGCCATAGGGCCATAACTGCTAAAATACCTTAGGCAAAAACGTTCTGACAAAGGTTCGTATTGGGTTATAGTTATTCTATTGTTTTGAACAATTGATTATTTGTTTCGTCTAAATTTAGAAACCTGCTGTTAATAGAAATGTTCTATTATTAGATCTTACTTCTATATTTGATATAGAAGGTAAAGGTTTTAATTTTGTTTTGGAAATCCGATTTCCTTTATACAAAAGAAAGCAAATATGATTTGCTAAAGACGATAAACAAATAAACAAGAATGAACTAAACCCAAATATCAGCAATTGATAGAAGTCAAATCCCCGCACAACTTTAGCACGCTAGTTGAGTGTGTTGAAGATCTATTGGATTTGATCCAAACGGAGATGTGTGATCCACTAATGTGTTACTGGTGGGGGTGGTTTTCAACTACCTAATGTACTTATGAAGTACACGTCTATAATTTTGAAATGTTCAATAAATTTAGACATCAAAGTAGGAAACCAACTTGGTTGCTATATTTAGAAATTACGATATGATCGTGGTAATAAATATTTAAGCACCAAGCTTATTGACTATCTAAAAGAGAATATGATTCTCTGGCAATGGACTCCGTCTGGAACTCCTTAATTGTATTGAGTGTCCGAATGTTGGAATCAAACTTTGTTGGACATGGTTCGATCCACAAAGGGGTTCACCAAATTGTCGACGAAACTGTAAAAGTCCTGCACTTTTGACAGTCGTCCAATTGCTGAATAGTGTTACCACCAAAGCAGTTAAAACCACACCATATGAACTTGGACACTCCCGTATCCTGCTTGCGTGAAGCGGCTAGTGGGAGATAAGTTGGATAGTAGATCCGGCTTATGCCATTTTGTGGGGTATCCTGAACATTCACAAGGATACCTGTTCTACTATATTTCTAAAACAAAATGTTTGTTTAAAGAAATGTTGCCTTCTTAGAGAAGAAGTTTCTATTCGATAGAAAAGGCAATATAGTAAATCTCGAAATAGTTTGAGAATATGAACCACACTATGAAGTTCAAACACAAGTACTTGGAGATGAACCAATTCAACAAACCACTAATATACCTCTTCATCTATCAGTTCGTTAATCCGAAAGTGATCGGAAGGTACCTGATAGACTGTTCTAACTTGATAATGATCAAGATAAAGTTGACGATGGATATGATCCAATAAACTTCAACTGATTCGTATTGGATACGAATATGGGACATTGGCTTATTGCCATGAAATTCATAATGGACTGTATGTACTGATAGAGTAGGTGACCAACAAGCCAACCTGTGGCTGTGGTCGAACCTAATTTATTATTTAATTAATAAATATTATCAATTTATTTCGAAATTATGAAAAGATTATTAATTATGATTAATCAAGGCATATGCTATATCTACTCCCCATGTTGAATCATAGATATAGTCCTGTACAGTTACACATGTTGTATGAATTCGGTTTTGTGGAAACCGAGAGATAATTCTGTTAACGCAACGTAACTGGTCAAACTCAGTTCCTAGTCGATGGGTTACGCCAATAACAAGGATACCCGGCCTTTCCCCCTTGAGACTAGCACTTAGTGTATGTGGGCTAATCTCGAGCCTCGGTGTTGGGACATCGACATACATGAGTGGGTGCTCACTGTTGATGAGTTCACTAAACCCCCTCTCCCTGGAATCTCTAAGTGGTTATCACTGATCGAGTAGAGAATTCCATAATATAGTTGTACACAATTAATCCTTAAGACCCAGACATCACCGTGACTTCATCAGAGGACTAGCTGTATCGTAACGTGTTTCTGATTCCCTGGAAAGGGAGTAAGTCGAAAAAGGAGGCAATGTTCGTGCAGTTCGAAATCTGATGTGAAGTCTGTGCATGGTAGTAGGGGATCTGATCGCTTGATATAGATCATGGATGTCCTATGTGGTTCGTAGTCCCGGAATCTCTGGCCAGAGTTGAACAGTGAGGTGATTAGAGAAATGTGTTTCTCTAGATCAATCACGACTGGATTATACGAAGCCTAAAACGTTCGCAAAGTTATCAAACACAACAAGAGATCTCGATTAACCAATATCTCTAGTTTGATAAGGACATATGAATCGGAGGGATCGTACTGTACGCTAACTATATTACAAGGTTCTTGCAGGCACTTCATTTGTATCTAGGGAATTAGTGAAGCGTGGTTGCTAGACGCTCGTCACTGATTCGTTGGGCACCGAATTGTTCGGAGATTAAATAATATGATTATTAATCTGAAACTCTCGGGAGTAGTTAATATAAGAACAATATGTTGTTCGAATCACAATGTGTTGTGAGCCCACGGCTAGTTATACACTTGAACCATTGAGGGTCACATTCTCGTGTAAACCAATCCTTGAATACGATCATGTATTAATTAACTGTTAATTAAGTACATATAGTCGGAGGTCAATATGATTGAATCCGAGATTCATAATTGTGATTATGAGTTGGAAATATTAATGAGCTAAAGAAAACGAACACGATGGTGTACACTTTCTATTTTGGGAAATTTCCCGATTTAGCAGTACCCCTGAAATGGGCCTTCCGATTTTGTGAAATTGGAAATTTTTATTATTATCTCATATCGATGAGAAAATTAAAACGAGAAAGAAAATATAATCGTTATATTTTTCGGAGATCGAATTGATTGTCAATTTGGGAGAAACGTAATGACGGCTAATGAATTGGGCCGGCTAGGCTTAATGGATCCGATCCATTAGGGTTTGAGCCCAAGTAGCTCTTTTCTTCACCTATAAAAGGAGCTCCATAGGCATGAAGAAGAACACACCAAAACCTAGAGAGCTCTAGCCTAGCCTCTCCTCTCTCCCTCTCCCTCTCTCGCCGCCGCCCCAGCGTCGCCTCCCTCGGAGGACCGCCGCCCGGAGCCGCCGCCCGCCGCCGGCAGCCGCCCGCCTCGCCGGAATCCGATTCCGGCGCCGTTTTTCTGGCCCGTTTTTCCCGTCGTATTCTCCCTCTCGTATTTCTAGTGCAATACGCGAGTGGGATTACCTATACGAGGTGAAACCTGATTTGACGAGAGACGCCGGAGGTTTGAACGAGCAACGCCCGAGCACGACGAGCCAAGCCCGCCCGCGCCCGAGCGCCGCCGCCGCGACCAGCCGAGAGCCGCCCCGGCTCTCCCCGTGTTCAGCCCGCACGCCCCGCGTGCATCCCCGCGTCGCATCCGCGCGACTTCCGACGAACCTCGTTTCGTCCGACGAATCCCTAAGGTACTCACGATTAAACTTGGATTTAATTGTTTGCCTTAAATTTTTTGCGCTAAAGTACTGGGATTATAATTGACAAATAAAATTAATAGAGATTAATTTAATTGTTAATTAAAAATCAATTTGATTTGAATTATATAATTGTGATTATGTTAATTGTCAAATTGACGCAATTAATTATGTCTGCATGTTTGCGTAATTAATTAAGTAGTGTAATTAATTTATATGATAAATATATTTGCGCTACAAGTGATTAATTTATATGATAAATTTAATTGCGCTAAGATTTAATTTGTGTAGTATGAGATGCATGAATTAAATATTTAATTATTTGATAATTAAATTTAATGGTGGATTATTTATTTAATAGATTTGAATTAAATCAATTAATGAATGTAATATTGAAAATAGGATTTTCAATAAAAATAAAATAAAATAAAATTTTTGTTTTCCGCTGCGTATACATGCACGATCCCCAACAGTGGTATCAGAGCGTAGGTTCTGAAATTGATTAATTGTCTATGAATATAATCACCCTTTAAGCATGCTGTTTGTTCCCCAACAGTGGTATCAGAGCGTAGGTTCTGAAATTGATTAATTGTCTATGAATATAATCACCCTTTAAGCATGCTGTTTGTTGAATTGATTGATTTAATGTTATTTGATTGGGACTTAGTTGTTTCTATTAAGATATTTATTTTTATCTAATAGTTCAAACAATGCCTAGTTTGTTGTTAAGTAAAGATTCAACGTCAAACGTGAATTCACCTCGGGGAGTGATTCATCTAGACTTGTTTTTGTTAAAACAAATTAGAGATCTTCGAGTCATATGATGACATAAAATCGATGATCTGCTCGGCTCCCCCATTTATGGGAGATAGGGTCGTTTGCATGATGAATCGCTGGTTAGAAGCTTCGAGTCTTCACTTACGAGACATCACGTTTGAGTATTGGGATATTAATAAATTGAAATAGAAAAGAAGTATCAATATTTAATTTAGTGAAATTATTTATTGACCAATTAAATAATTGATTTAAATATTCGATCAACAAGGTGATAGATTAATTATTTGATTTAATTGTTAAATCAAGTTAATTAATAGAGCACCAATTTAATTTACATACCTCGTTTTAATTGTGATTAAATGCTATGTGAATTATATGACTTATGTGAGATATATATATTGTGATGTATATTATGATCGTATGTACTCCATTAGGATGGCCTATAGAGAACATAGTTGTTAGGAATCAACAATCGATCGCTCACTCAATCTGATGAGATAAATAATCCTGTAGTCCTCCATTCTCTCCCGAGAATGTATATCAAGCCATAAAGGAGAACCGATGTGTCGTTCTTTCTTCTTTCCTTCTGCCGACGGTAAATCATGAGAAAGCCACTTGCAAGTAGTATGGTATGCCGTGTTAGCGGGGAGTACTGCTTGTGAGTCAAGCTGTGATTTACCGACATATGATGGAGACGTGTTGGCTACGATTCCTTTAGATTTGTGCATTCGGATAGATTAACTATGGGTTGTACACGTTTATTGGAATCCAACTTTCACTTCTCATATCGGTGGGTCGGTCTTGACACAAGGTTGACTTTGAAGGGTACGATTAACGTAGTTCATTGTCATGGTGAGGAAAAGCTAACTTTAGGATGACATAGAGATGTGATTGAAAAATAGTTTTCTACCATTGGGTAAACATAACTGGGCTAGATTAACTACGAGTTATGGTTTACGCCCTTGGACCTAAAGCCCATCTAAGGAAAATTGGATTTTCCCGTCTGTTCACTAGAGGATAGTGGAATTCGAAAAATTTAGTGGGAGGCAATTAAAAATTCCTAAAAGTCCTTACAATTTTAATTGCAATCATAATTCGAACTATCACTAATTAATCTTCTTAAAATTTTCTCAGTAATCATGTCTAAGAATCCCCTAGCGTCGATCCTCGACCAAAACAAACTCACTGGCCCAAACTATCTTGATTGGCTACGCAATCTCAAACTTGTGCTGCAACTTGATCACCTTACTTATGTCTTGGATGATAAGTTTGACTTCGACCCGGACCTCGATCATACTGACGAGGAGAAGAAAGACATGGAGATATGGAAAGAGGACAATAATACTGTCCGGTGCTATATGATAGCCGCCATGTCTCCTGAGCTTGCTAGGAAATATGAAACGTATGAATGGGCTCATGATATCAAGATTCATCTTGATGGCCTGTACAGTGAGAATATTAGGACCGCGAGGTTCACTGCTACGAAGGAGCTGACCACTATGAAACTGCGCGAAGGGGCTTCGGTCCACGAGCATGGAATCAAAATGATCGGTCTCATTGAGAAGCTAGTGAATTTCAAGGTCGTCCTACCTGAAGAGCTCTCGGTGGATTTGATCCTCCTGTCTCTCCCAAGTTCGTATGAACCGTTCGTAGTGAACTTCAACATGAACAAACTAGCACCACCTCTCGAGGAGCTGCTTAACATGTTGGTCAGTTTTGAAACGACTATCAAAAAGGAGAAATCTGTTCTCATAGCTTCGACTTCTGAGAGGAAGCGTTCCTATCCGAAGAAGAGGAAAGAAAATGTTTCTTCCTCGAGCAAGATGGTCTATAAAAGGAAGAAAGGTAGATCTAAGGATAAAGTCGTCAAATCTGTTGATGACGTTTGTCACCATTGTGGAAAGAAAGGCCATTGGCGCCGTAACTGCAAGGAGTACCTTGACCAGAAACGTTCTGGGAATGGTACGTTTTACATAGAAGTAAATTTATCCTTAAATTCTTCTTCATGGGTATTGGATACCGGTTGTGGCTCACATCTCTGTAATGATTTGCAGCTCATGACAAGAAGTAAGAAGCTCAAGGAAGGTGAGACCTTCTTGAGGATGGGAAACGGAGCAAGAGTTGCTGCTGAAGCCATCGGGACTATTTACTTAGATGTTTCTGATTCTCGTTTTAAATTAGTTTTGAACAATTGTCTTTACGTTCCATCACTTATTCGGAACCTTATTTCTATTCCTGTTTTAGATAATGAAGGTTATTCTTTTGTTTTTGGAAATTCGATTTGCCTTATACAAAAGGACGATAAAGTGATATGTAAGGGACATCTGTCAAACAATTTATATGAACTTAACTTAAACGAGATCCCTGTTAATGTGCTAACAGCAAAACGAAAAGAAATTAGTCTTAACCCCGCACAACTTTGGCATGCCCGACTAGGACATGTTTCCCTGAGACGATTGAATGAGTTCCTAAAGGAAGGGCTGTTCACACTTGATGATGTGAAATCGCTCCAAGCTTGTGAAGCTTGCCTAAAAGGGAAAATGACCAAGTCTCCCTACAAAGGGACAATGGCACGTGCTGAAGGTCTATTGGATCTGATCCATACTGACGTGTGTGGTCCACTAAGCGTTAGTGCGAGGGGTGGATTCAACTACTTCGTAACCTTTACCGATGATTATTCAAGGTATGGTTACGTGTACTTAATGAAGCACAAATCGGAGACTTTTGAAAGGTTCAAAGACTTCCGACATGAAGTGGAGAATCAACTTGGGCTTCGTATTAAGCAACTACGATCCGATCGTGGTGGCGAATACTTAAGCGCTGAGTTTATAGACTATCTAAAAGAGAATGGGATTCTCTCTCAGTGGACTCCTCCTGGAACACCCCAGTTGAACGGAGTGTCCGAGCGTCGTAACCGAACCCTGTTGGACATGGTTCGATCTATGATGAGTGTCACTGAGTTACCGGCGTACTTGTGGGGTCACGCACTCTTGACAGCCGCCTATTTGCTAAATAGACTTAACACTAAAGCAGTTAAATCCACACCTTATGAACTTTGGCATTCCCGACAGCCCACGTTCAAACATATAAAGATATGGGGTTATCCCGCTTACGTGAAGCGGCTAGTGGGAGATAAGTTGGATAGTAAATCTGACTTATGCTACTTTGTGGGATATCCCGTGGATTCCATGGGATATGAATTCTACTATGTTTCTGAGGCAAAAGTGTTTGTCTCGAGAAATGTTGTGTTCCTTGAGAAGGAATTCCTAGCGGATGGAAAAGGCAGCATAGTAGATCTCGAAGAGGTTCGAGATGACGAACCACAAATTGAAGTTCATGCACCAGTCCCTGAACCAGAGCCAATTCAACAAACCACTGATACACCTCCACGACCGACAGTCCGTAAATCCGAAAGAGTTCGGAGGTTGCCTGATCGGTTGTTCCTCGTTGATAGTGATCACGAAATCATTGATGATGGATCCGATCCTAGAACCTTCAATGAAGCCGTATTGGATACGGACAAGGGACATTGGCTTACTGCCATGAAATCCGAAATGGACTCCATGTATTCCAACAACGTATGGACGTTGGTAGACCCACCTAAAGGAATCGTTCCCATAGGCTGCAAGTGGATCTATAAAAGGAAAGTTGGAGCTGATGGAAAGGTTGCGACCTTTAAAGCTAGGTTGGTGGCAAAAGGATATACTCAAAAGCAAGGTGTTGACTATGAGGAAACCTTTTCACCAGTCGCTATGATTAAATCCATTAGGATTTTGCTGGCCATCTCTGCGTGGTACGACTACGAGATATGGCAAATGGATGTGAAGACCGCGTTTCTCAATGGGGACATTGAGGAGGAAATTTATATGGCGCAGCCGGAAGGCTTCATATCTCCTGGAGAAGAGCAAAAGGTTTGCCGACTCCAGCGATCCATTTATGGATTGAAACAAGCATCCCGAAGTTGGAACAAACGTTTTGACAACACAATCAAAGAGTTTGATTTTGTCAAGAACCCGGAGGAACCTTGTGTATACAAGAAGGTTAGTGGGAGCGCCGTGACGTTTTTAGTGCTATACGTTGATGACATACTACTCATTGGGAATGATGTAGGTATGCTGCAGGCAACGAAAGCATGGTTGTCCACACGTTTCTCGATGAAGGATTTAGGCGAGGCATCTTACGTATTAGGAATACGAATCTATAGAGATAGATTTAGAAAGATGATCGGCCTATCACAATCCTTGTACATAGAAACCATTTTAAAACGGTTTAACATGGAAAACTCAAAGAGAGGGTTTTTGCCAATGTGTCATGGAATTCGTCTCTCAAAAACCATGTGTCCATGACGCTACCGTCGTGGAGTAGCGCAAAATAATATTTAATGTTCCTAAACTATTCACTAGCACAAGTACTAGTAGCAAGTATAGGGTCGATCCCACGAGGAGGCGATTTAGCTTATAGTTTTCCCGGCTTTGAATGCTCAATTGGGTTGTCACGTTTGAAAAAGTTTTGTTTTGGAGAGCAGTTGGGCACTGCCGAACCGTGGTCACCGTGTTTACTTGACTGAAAATAACAAATAACTTAAACAGAAATAAAACTAGCATGCAACCTAATTAATAGACTGAGCAATTAACAGACTCGACTAAGCAAATAAGTGAACCAAATAAAGAATAAAGTATCCAGGCATTGACTCCCCTGACTTCCCCCTTGACCTATGTGATGCCGATCATCGGTACGTATATCATTTTGCTAACAGTTTTGTCTTCCAGTTATAGATCCCAAGTATTAACATCCCTATGATGTCACGCATATTAATACCCCGAACCCTTATTCGCTCTTATGTTTAAGTCCTGCCAGATCTCTCTCGACAGGTCTCCTGACGTTGACCAATTCGACACTATGTGACCGCATGAGTCTAAGTTGATCAAGTCGCCTTTATCCTCCAAGCAAACCCGGAATGGCCAATAGCATGCCTGGACAGACCCAAGTCATACGACCACATCTCCAGCAACATGTTGTACTTCGCGGACGCCCAGTCTCCCGGTCGCGTTGATCCACGTACTCCTGTGTTAGGCAAGTCGGGGTTCCCACTGGTCACTGTAGGATTGCCCAAGTCCCTAACATGCTTAAGTTACTACCCTGTTGAATCGGGAACAAAACTCAGCTAGTTGCTGTCATCATTAAGCCTCCCGGCATGGTCACGTCTTAGGGTTGGTCAGGTTCTGTCTTTGCCCAGATACAAACAGATTAGCTACTTGACATAATTAAAACAGAAAATAAAACGAAAGAAATTGGACGAACTGAATTATGCATTGAAAAAGGGAAATTGTTCAACAAAGGAAATAAACTAAGTACGGGAATTGAAAACATAAAACATAAAGATTGTTTTTGGCCCGAGGGCTTAACAAGAAATAAACGCCGGCGAGTCGATGTGCTCACGCGGCTGCCTTCTTCGCTGCTGGTCAGGTAGGGTTCCGATCCTTCTTTCTCGCTCATGTGTTGTAGGGTTTCTTCGTCAGTCGCTCTCCTTATATAGACGGGCTTCAGTTGATGAGAGACGTGTGGGGGAAAGTACCTCCAAGCGCGGACGAGAGTCCTACTTGGGTTGGAGTTTGAATCTGGCCGCCTTTGAAGACTCCGCAAATTCCAGGACTCCTGGTACACCGACTGCCCAACGTTCCGTCTCCGTCAATGTTAGTGCTTGCCCATGTGCTTCCTTCTCTGACTGATTGAGGTAGCGGACCATGTGCGGTACTTGGTCGGACTCAAGTCTTGCTCCACCTGCTGACATCCTGGTTGCTTGCTCAACTCTGCTGGATCCTTTTCGTCAGTCTGGCTTGCTCAACGAGTGCTCTTGACCATGGAAGGTGATTTCCTTGCCTCTTTCACACAGTGCGCTCCTCTTTTCCCTCCTTTACCTGCCCACCTGCAAAACTTGCCCAAGTACCCAAACGTGCCCTCCCAGACACAAACAAAGTAAAAACAAACTAAAGACTCGATATACTTGACTCTAAAAACCTAAAAATGAGCCAAAAAATATGGCTCATCACACGCACACACTTTACTTCGCTTGTCCTCAAGCGTGCACGGTGACTTGCCTGCTCAAGCAGAAAACAAACAGGGGGTAGAGATAGAAAGAAAATAGAAGACTCAAGGACAGCATGCTTATCAAAATACAGAGAGTTGATCAAGTGAACAGATAGTCAAAATCATAGTCAAGGGGATGCATAAAAAACGGTCAAGAGTTTGCAACAGGATTTTGGGATTCTCACTAAGTGTTTCTCTCTATGTAGTGGATGGGTAGTGTTTCGCTCAATGCTGTTTTAAAAGAAGTTCTTCTTTGGGCTTGACCAAGTTCTATCCTGTGACATTTTCAATTGAGTTGGGCAATATCATTAGGGCTTTCTAGGGTGACTGTATAGGCTAGCTTGGGCAATGCCCAGAATTGATCTTAGGTAGGACATGCATTTTACTTAGCAAATTTCCTCCTAATTTCTTCTCTTTCTTACGGGCCTTAGCACACCCTTTTATTGGTGGATCTATTCTTTTGTGTGTTTTTTTCTTTCCTCTTTTTTTTTTTTTTTTTTTTTTTTTTTTTTTTTTTTTTTTTGAGAAGACTTTGCCCTGACTTGCTCTTTTTATGTAATTGAGCATATTTGCAGGTTGGTCAGGGCAGTGGGAGTTTTCCCCCAGGTGATCAAGAAATTTTGGCTCGGCTCAAGGGGCTAACAAGGGTTTTCTTTTTATTTGCAATACAGAAAGAAAATGCCTAAATCATTTACTACTCAACTCAATTTTCAAATAATCACAATGGTCAGAACTTGGGCAAGCTTCAGCATCACAACATTTTAAACAGCTACTCTCAAGAAAGAAATATTTCACACAGATGTAGGCTCAAATCCTCACAGCTTACCTAGTTGCAATTCCATCGTCCCTAATATTTTTCATGCATAGACTATTAATTTTGAAAACTGTTCAAGTTGATCAAGGTATTTATCAAGCATGCGACTCGATCAAACTATGGGGTTGCTCTTGACCTTCCCCCACTCACACACTTTGCCTCTGGCAAAGTGTGCAAACAGTAATAAGTTGGGCAAGCATCCCCCCTGACTCCGACTCCAACGATGTTGGCGCACCTTCCCACATACACACTTTGCCTTGGGCAAAGTGTGCAAATAAAGAGGTCGACCCCATCAGACATGAGTCGGGCAGACTCAAGACCAAATAAAAAATAAAAATAAAAACCTAAGCTACTAAAACAAAAAGGGAGGGTACATTTAGGGTTTGGGTTCAGGTGGGTACCTGAATCCAACATGGACGAAGTATGCCATGAGGGCAGCGTGCAGCTCGTCCTGCCTCTCTCCAATCCGGTCCTGCTTCTCCTCGAGGACATCCAATTGCTCAAGGATCTCCTCCTTCTGCAACTCGACCCTTTCACTTGGTCGACTCACAGGCTCGGTCTTCACTTTCGCCTTGGCTGCCGTCGCCAAGGCCTTCACTTCCTCTGGGTTTGTGAACACCCAATCCTCTCCTACAACTCTGATATCAGCCATCCTATTCAAACACGCATGGTCAAACTTTTCCTCGGGCATCATCTCCATCAACTCAAAATCAAGCTTCAACTCCATCCTCTGGGCATAAATTCCTGGAAAGTGGGCAAGGGACAACCTCTGTGCTGGCTTGCTCAAGATGTTCTTCAGTTGTGCGCACATGAAAGCTCCAAAGTTGACCTTGATCTTCTTGGTCATGCACCACAGTAGATCAAGCTCGGTCAGGGAGATAGTATTGCTGTTGTCCTTTTTTCCATAAAAATTATACGCCAGTATACGGTGGCAGATACGCAACGCATTGTCCTTGAGCTGGTGATTTTTGGCCTCCTGTGACTTGAACACTTTCTCCTTGCTCAAGGCCCTCCAGATCTCGTTTCTCTCCTTCTGTGTGCGCTCTGGTGGCGTGGTCAACCTGTCCTGGTACTCCTTTGAAAACTTGTCCTTGAAACTGGCCGCTCCCATGGCCATGTTGATCTCGAAGATGCTCGCCTCATTATACGATCCCATCAATTTGAAAGAAATGCCCAACGGCCCGCCATCCTTGCTCGTTCTCACCTCTAACTCCTCATAGAACTCCTTGACCAATTTCTCAGAGACTTGCCCTGGCCAGGTCAAGAAGTCCTCCCATCCTATAGCTGCAAAATAACCCTTAACTTGATCAAGGATATCCAAATCTTTAAGGGTTTCAAAACATACCGTCTTGGGCACCACAACTGCCCTTTTCTGAATGTTGGATGGTGGGGGTACTGATTGCTTGCCCTTGCCGCGAGTAATTCGGGTCGACGATGGGGTCTTGAATTTTTCAACTGGAGTTGCCGGAATCGACTTCTCCGTTTCATCCTCTTTCTCTTCCGTCTCATCCTCTTCCATCTCCTCGCCGCCGGCGGTAGACATGTCGTCGCACTTCTCGTCAGATGACGACTCCATGGTGGCGGGTGGCGTAGCTTCGCGGGGCTTCTTAACTGTTTTGCCTTTCTCTTCAGCCGTGAACTTCCTCTTTTTCCCGGCGTCTTCACTTGGCTCGCCACTCTGGCTCGCCGGCGCCGATTCGGTTGACGGTTTAGGGGTCACATCAAGGTCAGAAAGTTTTGGGGCTTCGATTTCAGCCGTCAGTTGGTCCACCAAGTCGGTGTTGAGGGGTGGTGGGCTTTCTTCGCGCACCGGGCTCTGTTTGACCGGCGAAGGGGTGTTTCCTTTTTCCGGTGGTGGTGGTGTCTTCTCCTTCGCGGGTACAGAGGCGGCGGCGGCGGTTTTTGACGACTTGGCTCCGGCCATCTTCTTTGACGGTTGTGATTGAGGACTTGTGAGATCAATTTTGGTACCGTGGGGGATTTTGTTTAACTTGGTGTTTTTGGGGCGGGTGGATACCATGATTTTCGGAGTTAGGGTTATGGGGGTGGTAGAGGTAGTGGGGAAGTTGAGGAGTTGTGTGCGGTTTTTGAAGTAGAGGGGTAGTGGTAGAGGTGAATTAGGATTTTGAATTTATTTAGGACTCTGCAAATTCAGAGTCGATGGGACTCTTTTGTGGATTCCCGATAATTCCGCAATCATCACAACTGCCCTCCTCTATTCATTGCTCAATCTCCGCACTTGCTCGCTCCAATTTTATGTTTCCTGAAAACAAAGACAGACCAAAACCCTTTCCTGCCCAAGGCTACTCCTTGGCGTGGTAAATTTATAAATAAAAAGAAATAATGGAAAAGCATAGTATACATACCGAGTTCGCCTTCGGTATTTGCCTCTATTTATTGTCATGGGCCTGACTTATTTTTCTTGCTTTACTTGGTCAAGTGGCTGGCTCAGGGGGTATCATCCCCTTGAGATCCTCATTCCCATAGTAAGCCTTGACTCTCTGCCCATTCACTTTAAAGATCTGATCGTCACCTGGTTTAAATAGCTCTACCGAACCATTTGGGCAAACAGCATGGACTATGAATGGTCCTGCCCATTTGGTGGATAGCTTTTTAGCCTTGAACTTAAACTTGGTTTGGTAAACCAGAACCAGTTGACCAGGCTCGATCTTCTTTTTCTTGATGATTTTGTCGTGGGCTCTCTTTGTTCGCTCCTTGTAATTGACCGCGTTATCATACGCTTCAATTCTTATCTCCTCCAGCTCAGTTAGGTCAAGCTTACGTCCTTCGCTGGCTGCATCCCAGTCGAAATTGACCTTGTTAACTGCCCAATGCGCCTTGTGTTCAATTTCCACGGGCAAGTGGCATGACTTGCCAAACACCATACGGTAGGGAGAGATCCCTGAAGGTGTTTTGTAGGCTGTTCTGTAGGCCCAAAGTGCATCATCGAGCTTGTCACTCCAATCCTTACCTTCTGGCTTGACCGTCTTCCTCAAGATGGTTTTAATGATACGATTGGATAGCTCGGCTTGCCCATTGGCCTGGGGGTGATAAGCTGTGGAGATTCTGTGGTGCACTCCATATTTCCTGAGCAACCTTTCAATTATATAGTTGCAAAAATGTGTACCTTGATCACTGATCAGTGCGCGGGGTACCCCAAATCTGCTGAATATGTCGCCCTTGAGGAAGGTGGCTACCACTCTAGAATCATTAGTTGCTGTAGCCTTCGCCTCGACCCATTTGGATACATAGTCAACTGCCAAGAGTATATACTCCTTTCCTCTGGAGTTGGGCAGTGGTCCCATGAAGTCAATACCCCATACGTCGAAGACCTCCACGGGCATGATGGGCATCATGGGCATCTCATCTCTCTTGGTCACGTTCCCCTCTCTCTGGCACTTGTCACAGCTCCTGCACCACTCAAAACAATCTCTCAAGAGAGTTATCCAATAAAAACCACAGTCAAGTACCTTTCTTGCTGTACGTCGGTGGCCGAAATGTCCTCCGCAGGCTTGCTCATGGCAGTGCCTTAGAATATCTGCTTGCTCAACTTCAGGGATGCAACGCCTAAGTACTTGGTCTTCTCCCCTCTTCCACATGTAGGGGTCGTCCCAAATGTACTTCTTGCTTTCCCGCTTGAGTTTGTTTTTACCGTAAAGGGTCATGTCTTCCCTTATATCCCCTGTGACTATGTAGTTGGCCAAGTCTGCATACCATGGCTCCCCCGAGTGGGTTGAAATTTGATATAAGTACTCATCTGGAAAAGTCTCTGTGATGGGCATGCCTTCTTCTCGCTGGATTATCCTGCTCAAGTGGTCAGCCACTAAGTTTTGGTTGCCTGACTTGTCTCTGATTTCGATGTCGAACTCTTGTAGCAACAAGATCCATCTTATCAGCCGTGGCTTGGTCTCCTTTTTGGCCATCAAATACTTCAGCGCGGCATGGTCAGTGTAAACTATGGTTTTACTCCCGAGCAAGTAAGATCTGAACTTCTCGAATGCAAACACCACAGCCAGTAGCTCTTTCTCTGTGGTCGCGTAGTTGCATTGGGCAGGGTTCAAGGTCTTGGATGCATAGTAGATTACATGTCGTTCCTTGCCCTTCATCTGCCCAAGTACAGCTCCAACAGCATACCCGCTCGCGTCGCACATAAGCTCAAATGGCATTCCCCATTCTGGTGGTTGGATGATGGGGGCAGTGACTAACCTTTCCTTGAGGTGGTTGAAGGCAGCTTGACAGTTATCATCAAAATTCCAGTCAACCTCATTTTGCAACAGCCTGGTCAGAGGTTGGGCAATCTTTGCAAAGTCTCTCACGAACCTCCTGTAGAACCCAGCGTGCCCAAGGAAACCTCTAACTTGCTTGACATTCCTTGGATAAGGCAGCTTCGATATGGTCTCTATTTTGGCTCGGTCAACTTCGATTCCCTTGGCAGAGACTACGTGCCCAAGGACTATCCCTTCCTCTACCATAAAGTGACATTTCTCGTATTTAAGTACCAAGCTTTTCTCCACGCATCTACTGAGGGCCAACTCCAGGTTGTTCAAGCATGTCTCGAACGAGCTGCCATATACAGTAAAGTCATCCATGAAGACTTCTATTCCTTGCTCGAGCAGATCGGCAAAGATGCTCATCATGCATCTCTGGAAAGTCCCTGGGGCGTTGCATAGACCAAATGGCATGCATCGATATGCAAAGGTACCGTATGGGCAAGTGAAAGTAGTCTTGTCCTGGTCTTCCGGGGCCACCCAAATTTGCATGTAGCCCGAGTATCCGTCAAGGAAACAGAAGTGGGTTTTCCCAGCCAGCCTTTCGAGCATCTCGTCAATGAAGGGTAGGGGAAAGTGGTCTTTCTTTGTTACCTTGTTCAACTTCCTGTAGTCTATGCACACCCTCCATCCAGTTTGCAGTCGAGTGGCTATCTGCTCCTTTTTCTCGTTCTCGATCACTTGAATCCCTGACTTCTTGGGCACCACATGGACTGGACTGACCCATTTGCTATCTGAAACAGGGTAGATAATGCCCAAGTTAAGTAGCTTGAGTATCTCCTTGAGCACCACCTCCTTCATGGCAGGGTTCAGTTTTCTCTGTGGATCGCGTACTGGACTTGACTCTTCCTCGAGCAATATGTGATGTTGGCATATTGTGGGGCTGATTCCCTTGATGTCGGCTAGAGTCCATCCAATGGCTTGCTTGTACTGGTCAAGGATGTATCTCAGCCTGCTCTCCTCTTCCTTCTTCAATTTTGAACTAATGATCACGGGTAACGTATCATTTTGCCCAAGAAACATGTACTTGAGATGTGCAGGGAGTTTCTTCAGTTCCAATTCTGGTGGTTTTTCCAGGGATGGCACCATGATCGTGATTTCCTGGGGTGGCAGCTTGCTCATGCCCATAGGATGATTTTCCAAAGCTCCCAGTTGCTCAACTATCTGTTGGACTTCAAGTTGCTCATCAACTGCATCTTCTATGGTCAATCCCCTTTGTATCACCAGATCTACTTTGTCAGAGACTCCATATCCCAGAGCCTGCTCCTCGATCAATTCGTCAATCTGGTCAACATAATGCACTTGCTCAGTGTCTTCTGGGTGCTTCATCGACTTGAACAAGTCGAATGTGACCGTTTCTCCTTCAAACTTGCAGGTTAGCTTTCCAGTTTCACAGTCAATGTGTGTCCTTGCTGTCTTCAAGAATGGTCTGCCCAAGATCATCACTGGCTGCTTACTTGATCTCCCCATGTCCAGGACATAGAAATCGGCAGGGAAAATGAGCTCCTCCACCTTGACCAATACATCTTCCAGGATTCCCTCGGGATACACGTTTGATCTGTCTGCCAACTGGATAACTACCCTTGTTGGTTTCATCGGCCCTATACCCAAGTCTTCGTACATTGACTTAGGCATAACATTGATAGATGCTCCCAAGTCGAGCATGGCTTTTTCTATGTTCATGTTGCCGATTATGCAGGGAATATAGAACATTCCAGGGTCTGCACACTTCCTTGGCACATTCCTCTGGAGTACCGCTGAAACATTCTCTCCTACTTCGAACTTGGCATCATCTTGGTATTTCACTTTTTTTGTGCACAGCTCCTTGAGGAATTTGGCGCACCTGGGCATGGATTTCAGGATGGTCAACAGAGGCATGTTGATTTCCACCTTTTTGAACATCTGGAACATCTCATTAGTGTCCTCCTTCTCTTTCTTCTTGCTCAATCTGCCTGGGAAAGGAGGGTAGATTTT